>CM075764.1:23750000-26245000 GCA_037974665.1 Ehretia macrophylla | reverse complement strand
CACTTACAGGGCCCATGTAGAGCCCAGACTACGTGTTGATGCCACCCATGCGTGATGCATGGGTGTCCTCAAGGCAAGTAGTTGTTTTTTAAATTCTTTTCACAATTACTTATTTTTATGCATCACTTCTTTCAGGAAAAGACTACAAATATATTACCATATACATTTTCAGTTAAGAAATAAAATCACGCTTGAGATGGCAAGCATGTAAAATACACGCCTAGATCAGGAAAACACATCCATGTAGATATTCCAAGTAATTGGACTTCAAACTATCATGGAAAGGATGTTTAAGTGGAATATCTGCAGTTGTCATTATCCATGCACAATCACCAGGAGAAACTCAAAAGAAATATCTACCATCATGCATTAGATTAGACTAAATAAACACAAAACCCACAATGATGGGCACAACTGATCATCAAAATTCACCGACCACACCCTTTCTGTTAGTACTTTGTAGAAGTTCTTATGTAAGGCATTAAATAACCTACAATTAAGAAAATGCCTAAAATTTCTAGAAGGTAAAGGTGATACTTATACAATGCCCAAAACTATCAGCATGTAGTAATGCCAAAAAATTTCTTTGTTGAAGATTTTTAATAACTTCTGAGATGAGTCAGGCCAACAATACCTTACTGTTTTTGCAAGCAGGTCCATGAAATAAACATAGGTTTCATGAGGTACAGTCTGTCTGGCGCTCAACACGCGGTTGTACGCCCCTTCCATAAAGGATTGCTCCAACTCAACAGCATGCTTGATACAAGGATTCTCCAAAGCACTAAGAGGAAGCAACTCCAACTCGGTATGGAATTCAGCAATCCTATTCTGCACGAGGAGTCTCAAAAGATTGAGACCTAAGATGGGGTACTCCTGAGGGGAAGGAGGAAGATGGCCACTAGTACATAAGAAGAAAGAAAACCATAAGCATCACCCTTAATTTTGAAAAAACGGAAACTGTTAAAACAAGTCAATAGGACATTAGGACTTCAACAACAGTGTGCAGAAGGAGCTACTTTACTTCAATACACCATATTTGAACACTTCATCACAAAATAAAATATACCACTTAAGAGAACAACACGGAGAATAGTTGAACGATGAACAAAAGCATATTATAAGCTTTTGAAACTCTCAAAAATCTGCTGAGGTCTCAAGTTATAAACTCTAGGAACTTCATTAGTTTTCCTAGACATTTTCACGGTTTCTCCGATTTGCATAAGCAGAACAAACACACTATTCGGAAACCTACTCATAAGTATGCACATATATGTACATTAGAAAACGAGAACTTCTGCCATGCCTCTTACCTGTTTCGTTCAGACAGCATAGGGGACACTAAGGCTAGTTTCATCTTCACCATAATAATACTTGTCACATGCTTCTTTCCATAAAAAGTTTTTCACTAACTTGAAAGCACGACTTCTTAAAAAATAGAATAGAATATTCACACAAAAAATCCAATCACAAGCCAGTTTTCAGATTTTTAACAATCAAAGTTTCACCATACATACACCAAGAAGTTGACCCTTCCATCAAACAAATGATTTATCAAGAGCTGTGGTTGACCATGTATGTTATAAGTAACCTCATTCAGAATCAAGCTCCGAGCAAATTCACAAGCATCATAAAAGACAAACAAACTACTTTATCCAACCAGAACCTGATTTTGATCCAATTTGTAAAGAATTATAATTATCACTCTGCTTCTGAAATAAAAAAGTTATTCATGTGAGTTAAACTAAGATCAGAACAGTACCGTGCATCTGTGTAGTAGGGCTTCAGCTGGAAGAAATCCCTCTCAAAAGCATCCTGATCTTCAATCTTCACACTTAGGACAACTGCATGCTCATATATCTCTCCTGATGTTGTCATGGTAACAAAAACAGTAAGTGGGATATAGCATGGAGAAGGACACAGAATTGTCTACACCGGATAGCATCATCAGCTTCCAGGCACAAGCAGACACCTTATATAGATATTACAAAAAATAAATAAATTGTAAATATGTCTCTTCTATAAGATAGACAGATATATGCAGCCCAGAGCCACCAGGCAATTAAAGCACGTGAAGGTTCAAACAAGTTAAAAATTGTGATCTTTTGGTGCTTTGGTCTGTTTTTCTTTCCCCTTTTGCTTGTCACTTCCATTCTCAAAAGATGACTAATCTTATATGTGCGACTGTAAAAAAGAAAATTTCTGTTTATCTTGAGGTGGAACCTGTGATATACATCACTGTCACATCTTGTAAACAGAAATAGAGGGAGTGAGGACCTCAATTTTGAATTTAAATATGATCTAGAGAGATATCGGGCAGTGAGTTTATCCAAACTCTATCCAGTATCGGCCAAGATGTCAAAACTAAAGGCAGGACAAAATAAACCAGAGATCCACAAACTAGGAAGATTCTGCTGCTTCATTTAATCGGAAACACTTGAAACTGGAATAAGACAATCTGAATGGATCAGAGAATCAATGCCTTAGGAAAACCAGTCTGTTACAGGGAGACAGACTTGCATCACTATTTAGATGACCAATCCATCCAGCTGCTTTCTATGTGGGGCTTCGGGACAAGGTTCTAATTATAATCTGAACTACAGAAAGGAATACATGATAAAAGCTTTAGCCATGTCAACGTCTTTCAGGCATTTCAAGCTCTAAAGCATTAACAATGGCAATATGGCATAACTTCTGAAAAAATGGAGTACGCCATCAACAAATGAAAGAGATGAATGAACAAAGCAAGGCATCTCAATTAAAGACAACAGCAATTTGAATTAAAAGGCCATTACTAGCAATTGTCAACTCCTGGACTGCATTTGGTGTGTTTTCGAACAAGGGAGGGAGACTCTTGAATCCCGTCAACGTCACCTGTAAAATAACAAAGGTAAGATGCAACGAGTAATGAACATTTGAAAGATGTAACCTTGTAACTTTCTCCAGAAACAGCAATTCCAAAATATTGATAAATTCCTTGGAAGAACATCTTCCAACAAAAGCAGAACAAAATATAGGAGAATCAAGAGGTTCAACAGCATTACCATTACTTTTAAAAGTGCTAACTAGTGGAACAAGAACTGAATAATGAGCACCTCCAGTAGTATAAAAAATTTTAAAAGTTAACTTGCTTGGCTCGTAGTATTTAGCAAATCTAGCAAAAAAGAATGCTTTTACATACATTCGCTTTCCATTATTTTCCTTGTTTCTCAAATACAAATTTCGTATTTTCTTTTATCACATTCCTTATTCACACCGTCCACTGCAAAGTCAAGCGATTATTTACTATTTTCACGCCAATTAGAGTGATTGTGATGTCCCACGCTGCGGGAACATGATATAAGTGTGGCAGTGTGTTTTATAGGGTTGTCGTTTAAAGTAATAGCTCGGCTTGAAATTCATCCTAAAACCATTATTCTTAGGCAGTCAAAAGTCTCAGTGACACCAATTTCTTACTTTCCTCATTTAAATCCCTAACTTTATCTTTGTTCTGTTTACAGCAAACCAACCATTGCACATATTCAACCACATAAAGATCAATTTTTTTCAGTCAAAATTTAATATTTACAACCGAAACTATACACCTATTATTCAATAATCATAAATTAAACTAAAATAAATTATTACAAACCATTCCTCAGATCTAACTTTAGGTATTCCTCTTTGAAATACTACAATCAGCTTTAAAAAACAATAAATGGATAAAATTACTCAAGAAACAAAACAAAACGAATATTAATCCAATAAATTCCACAAAAAGGACATGAATTTAAGCAAAAAAAAATCTAGGGTTTTTGCAGAAATTGAGTAGAGTTTTTATTAACCTTGAGCTGAGAGAGGAGCTTAGTACAAGTATCAAAATCGTTTCGCGTAAAAGCGGCTTTGAATCTGTCGAACACTTGTGATACTTCTGTAAGCTTTGGATCCATCTCTCTCTTCTCTTCTCTTCTTTTCTTTTTCCTCTCTGAATTCTTATGTTTTTTTTTTTCTTTAGGAAAATAGCTTCTTTGCCTTCTTCACAAGAAAAATGCTGGGGTTAAGTGCTTATTTATAGTGATTTGTTGTGGGACGAGTCGATTAGAACTTGACCCGGAAGTAACTAAAAATGTCAAATTGTTCCAAAAGTTCTCATAATCTGTGCACTAATCAAGTAGATGTATAGATTTTATCAAGAAAAAATATGTTTATATGATGTATAGACCATGTTCTTTGCTTTGTTTGATTTCTTAATTAGTTTTACGATCATGTTAATATCTACTTTATTTACATAATGATTAATTTTAATTAATTTTAACACAAGCCACGAGTTAAGTATCTTGAATATTTTTTATACATTAGCTAATGAAATTTAGGATATATTTAAAGTTGGCATAATAATTACACAAACTAATACCTAATGGACTCGTGGTAGACAAACTCGATGGTTTCTAATCACGATTTACTGAAGTTATTATTGAGTCAAATGTTGAGGAGGTTCTCATGGTCATTTATATTCATTTTGCAATACTTTTACCAATTGAAAGATGAACGTAATTGCATATGATTTGATTTAATTATCTACCAATTTGTTATGAAACTGCCAACATTACAACATATTGAGTAGTTAGCCATTCTAAGGTTTATACTTTGTCAATTGACTAACTAGTAATCGATGTTAATTGTGAGCTATCCTATATGTATATTTTGCCTCTTAGAAAAAATTAATGTATTTTGCTCTATTAATACAAGCCTTGACATTCTCATGAAAAAGAAACTCAAGCTAAACTTTTGATTCAATTTACCACTCTTATTATATTATCATAACATAGACCGAACCCTCATTTCCTTGCTCTACAATACATGTTCCGTTACTACATTCTAATTTTAGAAGTAAAATTTAGTTAAAATGTACATTAATATATTTTTCGCATTTTTCTTATCATTTAAATACAAAAAGGTATTTATATACATTAGGTCTTGTAGCGACTAACGCCGTATATCTAACTCGCTATCCTTTTCATGTTAAATCCCTTATTTCATTCTTACAAATTATAAGACTATAAGAGGTATAAAGTACAATTTTCATAAAATATAAGGATTTTCTACGCAATATCCATTTCCCCACATACTCTGCTCATCGTCTCCTTATCCAATGGAGCACATATAAACATTTCCACACACAAAAAGCTCTTGGCCAAGCAAACATGGCTTCTTCAACTTCATCACTAGCCTCAACATTAACCTCAACCTCATCTCCATTTAAACCACCTCTTTACCCTCACCAGAAGCCACCAACCATCACATTTTCACACCCTTTAACCACTTTTCTCAAGACCCCAAAAGCAGCTATAAGCAACCAAAGACAAAGGTGTGTTTTCGTGAAGGCTCAAACGTTTGACTTCTCGAGCTCTTTCTTCGAAGGTGATGATGACCCGTCAACTACACCCGGGTCGGGTATTACCGCGGTTGAGGATAAAGAGGAGCCCCAATGCCCACCGGGTCTGCGTCACTATGAGACTATGGCTGTTCTGAGGCCTGACATGTCTGAAGATGAGCGCCTTACACTTACTCAAAAATACGAGGAGGTATTTGTGAATATGTTTATTGTTATCCCGAGCTAGAGTCGCGAGAATAAACGAGCCTTAGTACTTAAATTAGCTTACTATTGACACCTAAGAGTTGGGTGAAATATTTAGGTACTGACAATTGTAATGTTCTGAGTTCGAACCGCCATTATACCAAAGAAAAGAAAAAAAATCTTACTATTTGAGAAAAATTATGCTACTGGGTCACGAGTCTTGATAATGTACTAATTGCTCTCTATTCTCCTATGCTCGTGTGTTACAATTGATGAACAACCAAGCTTTAATAGCAACTTAAGCTATTTATATTAATTTCTAATGTACAATTGAAATCATCTTTATATCTTAGCTCACATCAACATGTATAGGTACACACACCCACACACGCACCTTATTATCCTTTTATTTTTATTTTTATATTATTTACTTGTTCAAATTGTTTAAAGATTACAGTTTTGATGTATTATTAGGTGTTCTTGATGGCTTTGTCTCAATTTTTTGTGGACAGTGTTCTTAGAAATGTGATATATTTGATTTGTTAAATTGCTTAGAAGCATTTTCTTTTTATGGTTGTTATCAAGATTGTTGTAGGAGAAGATAGAGGAAAGATTTGATCTTTCCAAGTTGTGTGGTGGTGTATGTTTTAGGCAGCTATTATTTTCGAATCATGCAGCAGTGTTTTGGCCAACCCCACGATAAGGCAAAGTTTGGTTTGGTACGGCGTGGTTTCATTTGAGATGATCTGGCTCAATTGGATGACTTAATATGTGTACATATATAGGTGGTTGCGTACTGAGCTTCATAGAATAGCATTGTTTAGATTCATGAGTTGTGTATGGCAAACTAAACTCTTTAATTCCTTATTAGTGAACATGGCTTATGGTGTAGGAATTGAAGTGTTTGTATGAGAACAACATGTCGCACCATAGTCAAATTAGTAGATGAATAAGAACTCCTCGGAGTTCAAATAGAAGCTCTGATGATTCTTCTCTGCTCTTCCCATATCCTGTTTGTTTCGGTCAAATCATTATTTAAGAAATTGGTTCTATTATTCGAAATGCTTTAAAATGAATTCTTCCTGGCATTCTCTGTGGTTCCCTGGTTAAGGATTGATGAAGGGAATTGGATGTAACGTATCCAGGCAGGATGAGGATGGACCCCTCTATGATATGTTGTAGTAATTGGAAAGCATTGCGTATCTAGCCTACAACTTCTGCAAACCATGTTTGAAGCATTGAAAGAGTTCAGGGAAAACTATGTTGCCAAACAATTGCCAGTCCAGCTATCGGTAGCATGGTCTATGTGTTCTGTACTTCTGTTAACCTTCAAGTGCTTCACTCAAGTAGTGCAGCATAGCTAATTAATCTTCCATGATCTGATTGATTGAAGTTGGTTATGAGGAAATAATCCATAAAGAAGCTTTATGCATGAAAGCAAGTAGTTAATGCTAAATTGCTAAATTGGTTGTTGATTCCAATTTAATTTCAATAGGCTGGACTTGGTATTAAGCTTGTCTCAAATAATAGAGAGGACAGATGAGAGCCAAATCATTTTTAAGCAAGGAAATATTAACATGTCCTTTTCCTTTTTGCTTTTCTTTTTTCTTTTGGTTGTTCTCATACACATAAGCACAAAAGAGACGAGTACAAGAGCAGCTTTTTTGGAAAATTTAAGTGAAGCAGATAGAGTGAACCAAAGATACTTGTACAAGCTAAGAGTGGGTATATTGATAAATGAAAAAAGAACTGTGATTTAGAGGTGATAATAGACTGGTGGATGAAAGAATAATGGGATTTCATTCTAGAATTGCAGTTATAGTAAGGTAGGAAAGGGACTTGCAAGTTGGAACAAACGTGTTTTGTATTATCAGGAAACTAGGGGAGCTATATAGTGTGATATCATTATGTGTGCCACTTTCAGCACTTAATGTGTTCAATATTGGCCAACTGGTGATACTTGGGAAATGTTGAAACGACTTGTAATTGTTTCCATCTACTAAATTCAAGATGATATAGATTTAGTAATAAAGACAGTCTTGCATTGTACATGAAACTGTTCATCACTTTTTTGGATGATGAAGCTCATGTTCCTCGTGTATGCACCTCCGAGCCCCTAATTGTTCGTTTTAGCATTTGAAGTTGTGGATCCACTGCATGCAATGTTGGTTATAGAAAACTCATGCCTCTTTTGAATATTATATATACTCAGATCTTGGGATATTATTCTATGCTTCTGTGCAAATTTGGATTTCATTCAGCAGAAAAAGTGGCTTGCTTCTTGAATTATGGAACTGTTGTCTCTAAATAGCATGACAAACTGTTAATGTTCATTCAAGTAAAAGTTGAAGTCCCATCCAGCAAAACTGATGGTTCATGATAATTTTGCACCTTATCTTAAGTTCAACCCTTCAAACAAAAGGCGGCAAAAGAAAAGGATAATGTGAACCATCTATGTCCTCTATAATGTTTTCAGGCATATTAGACTTGAGTGTGATATTCTTTAACCAGAGTCTTCGTTGTGCTTCAGTTAATACCTACGCTGTTGGTCTTAACTACTTGCAAATATTATGTCTACTAATCAAATGTCTGCCCACCTAAGTTAAAAGTGGTGGAAATGAAGGATGCTTATATGCCCTTTTGAACTCTAATTAGCTTAGAATGTTAGGTTCTGTAATGTGGTTGCCGGTTTAAATCATATAACTGCATCCAAGACGAATAAATATTAAAATCGAGTTGAATTGCTATTTTGTTTTCAATCTGATCAATGATCAATTCTGTCTGATTTGTGAATGCTTTTTATGTATATAAATGCATCTGAAATGCTAAAATTTATAGAGACCAATGTTTTCTAAGGGATCTGTTTTTCTCTTTTCTTTTTACAGTTGCTGGTTGCTGGTGGTGGGATGTATGTGGAGGTGTTCAACCGAGGTGTCATTCCGCTTGCTTACAGCATTAAGAAGAAAAACAAAGCAGGAGAGACCAACACTTATTTGGATGGGATTTACCTCCTCTTCACTTATTTCACCAAACCCGAGTCCATGACAGTTCTCGAGGAAACACTTCAAACAGATGATGACGTTATTAGATCAATGAGTTTCAAAGTAAGGAAAAGAAAGCACTAAACGAATATAGTAGAAACTACTGTCAAACGAAGGCAGATAGGATCCGGCATGTTGATTGAGCTTGTATGATCAATGTTTCTTCTTTTTTGTCTAGTTTAAGTTAAATTTGAATTTCTTGTTTGAAGTATGCCGTGTCCAGAAGTTGCAGGAGAGTTATAATTCTTTCTTACGTTCGCTATATGATATTCTCTTTTCGAAGCTTATTCATGCTAATCTATGTTCAATAATCATTTCTATTTCATTTTTCCTGATGGTTACGCGTGCTAGATTTCCAACAACAGGTTTGTGGAATAATTGGAGGGAGGAACTCTATAATTTGCCTTCAACATCTTATGACAGGTCTAGAGTTGGGCAAAAGTGGATTAGGTGTTAGGATCTTGAGTTTATCAACTTGCTTTTCTAGTAATGACTTTAACTTCTTTGCATAATCTCTTTCAAGAATGTGCATTTACAGGCAAAAAGTTGAAAAAATTGACTGGCCTGAGACTACATGGTGAACTTTTTTCTTTCAGTTATAATGGGGGCTGAAGTTGTGGTTCGAATTTAAAAGTTATAGCTCACTACCCGACTATTTTACCTAACTTTTGAGTTGACTACATGGTGATTTCTATCATTGCTGAAAGTTGTGCTTTCTGTACACTGGCCATAATCCTTGAAGCCAGTAGAAGGTAGGCAGATATCAAAAGGCTAAACATCTGAAGACAAAGGATTAGAATGTTTGTAACATTCTCAAAGGGCACTAATCATTAAACAATCACGTATGTGTTAAAGCTTTAATCATCTCAAAATTTCCAAAAGTTGGCTCGTACCAATGGGCATCACCAAGTTTTCTAAAGTTGGCTCGTACCAATGGGCATCACCAAGTTTTCTCGTACAGCAGATGGTGAGTGATGACTAGATAGAATATTTAGTTGTCACCCAGTTGGTTTGATTCCTTTAGGATCTTTCGCTTGTACAACTTTTTGTAGCAGCCGCTCTTTTCGTTTTGCACAAGAGCAGCATCGGTTTGATTAATCACGGTCTTTTTCAAATAGAGTCATATTTTTTAATTTTTTTAATGAGTTTTTCATCCTGCAAGTTACGTATATTTCTCTAGGCAAACTTTTAGAAATAATCTTCTTATTTATGTCTTTCAATTATTTTATCGCCTACTTTAATTTCACATTTTTATAAAATATATACATGAATTATTTATGGGTTATAACTAAAGCCTCTTTTTATTTGGATCCACCTCCTTTCAATAACCCGATTCTACCTACATATAAATAATTTTAGATAAATAATAGTTTTAGTGTGAGTACGAAGAATTTTTCTGTCGTTAAAAAAGAAAAAATAATGCCTATGCCATATCTAAAGAATCTGATTTAGTGGTGTAGTTTGAGACCATGACGTCACCCGCACTTTGGAAGAAAGAGACGCAAAGAAACGCTACTTGATCCCAAAACTACAGTAGTATCTTTATCCAAGATATGCCCACATCAATTTGCATCCTAAAAGTGTACTAAAAGGAAAAAGTGGCAGCATTTAAATGTTTAAAAATTCAGAAAGAAATAATTAATTAGTTTAATGGAGTTTGCACAAAAAGGTACACCAAGATCCTTAATAATCGATATGATTTATTATTGATTTTTTTTTTAAAGTAAAGGCCACTTGAAAGTGTTTTCTTTGACCATCAAAGACCTCAAGATATTTGCATATCAGTATTATTCACTAGTTTGGATATTTTTTGTTTTTCTTGGCTTGTCGTGTTTCATTGTATAGCCGCTACATCGTCTCAATTTCAAAAAGTTAGATTACTTTCCAAAGCTCCCAACTCCATAACAAATCTTATGTTTCTTTTTTATTTATGCTAAGCTTGCTATATATCATGAATTGCAGTTCTTTTCCACTCTGATGTATAATTGGAAAGTTTTGTAAATCTTCAAAATTCACAATTAAAATTACAATAAATCATGAATTAGATTACTCGTAATCCTTTTTTTTTTTGGTGGGCCCAGATGAAGAGATATCTTTAAGAATTCATGCAGTAGGGGTTGAGTTTAGAGAGGAGAATGCCGTGTCCCTGCAAGTCTCAGAGGTGTGATTTCAGGAGCTTTGACCGCCTTGACTGAAGTAGATGTGTGCTAAAACTTGGAGCTCAAAAATCGCGGTGTCCTCTTCCCTTCCATTTCCGGAGATCGTAGCTATTACCCAACTTGGGCCGGGGCCTTGGCCCTTTTGAGCACTTATACCCAACAAGTGGGGCGCTCTTCAGGCCCTGTTCTAATGGTGGGTGACTGGCTTATTGGACCAAGGGGGAAGGGTCCGAAGCTCTTTGTGGACCCTGTCCATTACAAGTCTCAAGTTAAATAAAATGTATTTATATGTATTGTGCATTTAAGTGTTATATCTATAATAGAGATGAGTAGTGTTACTAGTTATTCCTTGAACTAGTTATATCGACATATTTAAACTTATTGATCTAATATGATTGAGAGGTTCTGCTCCTTGCCTCTGAAAATTAAATAAATACAATCCGTACTCAACCTATGATATACGGCTAACGATGGCTAATCAACATCTATACATATGGAGCCATGGAGGAGTGGATTAGAACTTAAATCCAAGTTTCTTGAAACATTTTTCATATTACTGTTTGACAATGTTACAAAGAACAGTGAAAGTGCCTTTAAAATTGACATTCTGCTTGGCCATTAGCCTAAATTGTTCTGCTTTATGTGAAAAAGGTTAGAAATTTCTCCTGAAGATAATTTATAGAAGAATTCATGTAACCAGACAACATAATAAGTTCACCTGTAATGTTATATATGAAGGAAAAGCGTAAGGCCTTATACTTATGTTCCTATATTTTCTCTCCTTTTTGGGCAATCGAAAACTCTTTTTGAAAAATTATTAAAATTTATATTAAAAGTGTTAAATTTCGAGACACATTACTCTATTCAGATGAAACATGATCTACATTAGTCAAATATACATTGTGTAAGATCTCTTAGATTCATGATCCAATCATCCTAGTGGCATTGGCTGTTAATTACCTCCATAAATTGATAACCATGGGTTTTTTTTTTTTCTTTTTTTGTGAGATAACCATGGGGTTCACATGCTTCTGAATTGACAAAAGATATATCCATTATGCCAAGTCGATATGTGTCAACTAATTGAAAATGAGTAGACGTCTATTGCTTAGCCAACCAAGAATCTTACATAGTGAAAACAGGCTTGTCAAGACTCCATAAAAGCACAGCTAATTATATGAAAAGACTCCATTAAAGCACAGCTAATTAAATGAAAGAGGAACTAGTTTAAACTTTTTCTCAAACAAAGTTCATGAATAGTATCTTAGCACTTGAAATGATGATAAAAAAGCTATGCCAAAAGGATGATCATTAGCAACACAAGTGCCTGGAGTTGATATTCCTCTCTTTAGTGGAATTTTATGTGCTTGTCCCATCAAGTGCTTGATTGAGAATAATTCATTATATCTTTCTTGATCACTTCTTAACATCTATAGTATATAAAGCATCTCTCTTTTTTTCTCCCCTCTCTCTCACCATCTTGTTCACATTGCAATATATGAACTGAAGGAGGATTTTCAATCCTTACATCTCCTACTACTGGTGGGGTGAATAAGTTCGGTAGCAAATTGCGAAATCTTGTTGTATATAGGTTAACTCTTCCATTTAGATCTCTTGGAATTATAGAAGTTCTCATCATGGGGTTGCCTCAATCTCCAAGTCCTCCTCACTTGTATCCTCAATCGCTTCAGATTAAACTTTACCAGGCTTTCATATTTTCAATCCCCATACTCTTCTCCATAATTCTGTTTCTCTTGTTTTACCTGTTTTATCTCAAGAGAAGAACTTCCTCCATGTCTCCACCTTCATTAAGACCTCCAAGGAGCTCGAATCAAGCATCTGCAGTCAACTCCCTGGTAAGAATTCCCTTTTCTCATTTCTTGTTTTTCGGCTCGCTTGAATTCAGTACTTCTTGGTTGTGAATATACGAGTTGGTTGTTCGCAGTTCAAGAATTTCAAAGACATGAATAAACAAAACTGTGTACATGGATCAGTAGAATGAAATAACTATAAAAGGTTGTCATATAATCGTTGGTGTAGAAGTCCATGGAGTGTATAAAGAATTAGACTTCCAGTTACAACTTTAGACTAAATCAAATGAGCCTTACTCTGCTAGGTGGGATCAGTTATACGAATTATCACACTCATTCTTGTCGAGAGTGTACTTCCAGTTACAGCTCTATAGTACGAAATTTCTAATTGACTTTCTTTCTCTGTAGGCTTTGATGGGTTTGAAGGGGATCCTTGAGCACAAGCTTCCAGTAATATTATTTGATGCAGATTCAGAAGTCAAGGACTCACAGTAAGACTTCGAATTTAAATGTTGTTTCTGAATGATCCTTGTATGATTGTTCTGCAATACACTGCTAAATCAAGTACTCCAATATTTTATCATGTACTTCTAAATGTGCGAAAGCAACTATTATCTATTACACATATCAAACTCGCAACATATGCTTTTTTTTTTCTTTTTTTTTTGTGATAGTACTTTTTCATGTTAAAGAGAAATTACCGACCCACCTAATGCGACACGGCTTGGTTTGGTTATTATAGAAATTGGAATCCAATCTTATATGGTATTGTTACATCGAATCCAGGCAATAGTATCTAGAGCTCCCAAGAATATTATACATTCTAATCGTTAGGACTTGTGTATGTTATGAATTCATATTGAAAATGTTGATTATCTTAAAACTAAATTTGATGTATTTTTTGTTGAATATTACAGATGTTGTGTTTGTTTGGGAGAATTTGAGGTAAAGGAGGAGTTACACGAGCTTCCATCATGCCAACATGTGTTCCACAAGGATTGTATCCGTCACTGGCTCCATTCGAGCTCCACTTGTCCTCTATGTCGATGCCCTGTCGTCGTCATGACTAAAACTAGCCATCCAGGGTCACCTGCAACTGGACCTTACATAGTCAGGCAAGATAATGACAACATTAACATAAACCAGCAAGTTGTTTCTGCTGATCAACAAGCACAACTAGGCACAGCCGACAGAAATATAGCCAATTGCATACAGGGCCAGCACATGGTCCCAGCAGAAGGATCATCTGGAGCCAGTACCTCAGTTTGTGTTAACAATGATGTGTCTTGTACAATTCCAGAATCAGTTGTCATCAATATCCAGAGCCATGGAACGTGAGCTCAGATCACGTTATGCTGAAGTGATGTCTAAGTGTGAATAAAATTCAGTAATCGGGAAGATTCAGATGGGCTTAAATGGTGGACAAAACGAAGAGAGCCAGTTTCATGGGAAAACTTTGATTCGCTTATTCTCCCTCACAGTCTGAATTCAGACAAATGAGATGCGGAGAAATACAGTAGAGGTTCAATGTATTGGAAGTCGGCAAGTGTCTCTGGTGCAATCTGAGATGAAATTAGCAGAACTTATCATTTCTGATTTGGAAATGACACCATCTGCTGCAAGGGGACAGTGGATGACTACTTCATTCAACTGTCACTGAATGTGGCTATTGCTTTTCTAGTGTAACAGCATTAGAAGATACAAATGATAGAGGTTTAGAGATAGAAGAAACACTGCTGACAGTGACACAGGTACTGGGCTTCTCCAACATCATTCGAATTGGCTTAACTGAAAATGGAAATATAGAACGGCATCAAATATCATTGTACATTGAGGCTTAAAAGACAATAATCATATGTTTCAGCCTTGTGACCATCAGTACATCATCATCAGTAAATATATTGTTGAGTGGATTTCCTTGCTTTATATTTCCATCTTCTACCCTTTCGGACTAAGGATCTTCCAGAAGAGGGTCAACTTTCAAAACGGTTTTGAACGGCTACAACATTCATTAGCAATTCTGAGTTCATTAAAAATAATGCATTGTGAGGTAACCGTCTATTTTTTAAGTTTTTTCCTCAATGCAAAGTTTCTGACTCAAAAGTTCTAATTACAAGAAAGAAGTTACTACCGAATCATGCCATTCAACTCTTGAGTAACATACAATTCTTTTACAACGTACACGAAGGGGGGGATATCTTTTGGTGCCTATCTCGAAAACAGTACTTTAGCTAATACCAAAGGAAGGACATCAAGTCCTTCTACAAATCAAATACTAACTAGTCTCTTCATGTAACACAGAACCACGTATAACATGTCTCTTCAATTACACATTTTCAGAAGCAAAGAAAATGTTGTGTAAACACATAATGAGAGGATGGTTGAAATGATGATAGTCCTTGTATGCATCCTCCCTTTGTCACTTCTTAAAACCATAGCTTCATAGATTGGCCAGGAATTCAAAACTCCAAATCCTGCAATGAACATCTGCAGAAACAATCCGTCGAAGTTTCCTTGTTCGAAAATTCGCAAGAATCCCCCCAGGAGAGCAATGAAGTTGATGGTTGCTGCCATTACTAATGGCACAAACAATGGTGATGACACCCCAAACTCAAACATCCCTTGATCATATCTTTTGCTTTGCTCATCATCAACTACTTTGCTTGTCACATTGAATCCATGTGTAGTGACGCCTAGATGCTTGACTAAGAACTCAGTTGTTCCAAACAAGAAAGATGAAAGTCCCTTGATGATCCACATCCTTTGATCATTCCACCACCTTTCTGTTGTGCCTTCAGCTAACATGAACTCTAGGAAATCTTGTCCATAGGCACCAAGATACAGGAAAACATATAGGAAAACCCATGGATTTGAGACCTATAACATAGATATTTGAGTTAAAATCATTGCCATGATTCTAACCAAATCACGCTTTATTCTATTAAACGGGATTGGTTAGTTGTCACACATTTAACAAACATAATAACTTCCAACAATTTTTCTTTATTATGGAAGGGATTAATACTCCAGGTAGCCCATGATTTTTACTTTGTTTGACAAATAGGAGATTAACCCTAGTTAATCCTGATTTTTACCATATTTGACAAACATGCCCTTGATAAGCTGTGATATCGTTAGTCTTTTTTACTTTTCTATTAAAAAATTAATGGTAGAATCACATGGTATGAGGAAAAAAAAAAAGTGACTTTATAGTTACTTTATTGACAAAAAATGACAAAAGGATTACGTAAAGGAATTTAAATATAATATTTTTTAAAATAGGAAAACTGTTGGTCAAATACGCTTTATCAGAACTAATTCGAATATTAACCCTTATTGAAGTGTATTACCTTAGGGAAAATGCTGATTCCACTTAGAAGTGAGAGCTGAGGAAAGAAGGAATAAACAGTGACTGGAATGGACCAGATTGCCCAGAAAGCATAATGTGCATAGCAGTGGCCCATCAAGAATCCCATGGCGTGAGCACCATAAGTTAATGGGCTGTGTTTACAGAAGCCCACCTCAAGTAGACCAACAGCCCATCTCTTGTTTTGGTTGAGTGCATCGTTTAAGGAGATTGGTACATCACCCAGAAATGCGGGCCTCTGGGGATGGCAAAATATTGATTTCCATCCCTCACATTGAAGCCTGTAACCTGTATTGTAGTCCTCCACCAAAGAGCCATATCTAAAGCCAATCTGCACATATTATACCAATTATGCTAAATATTGAAGATAAAATCGCGTATAATATATTATAAAATAAGTTTGATTCTTCTTTAAATTCTAAACATAGAGAAAATTTAGTGCACTGAGGTTAATTTAAATAAAATAGGGGGAATGAGCTTCATGAGCTAGCACATGATTAGAAAGTGTGTATAAAGCCTGAAGTCATAATTTGAACTTCAAATTTTTTAATATAACATGTTATTACTTGACAATTTCATCCAAAACTAATGTATATATATCAATAAAGTTGAAGCCATTATGACCAAAAAAATAAAAATAAAAGGTTGAAGCATGATTAGAAATCGAAATTGTATGTGTTTAGTTGATGGTAAATAGTCCATGCAAAACCTAAATGGTGAGATCATTCATGAGTCATGCATAGTGTAATACTTATGTATACTTACTTATAAATTACACACTTAACATGTCTCCTACTGATATCAGATATTACATTATGCACACAAAAACACATTAAAAGGAGACGCGGAGCTAGGGGCCGGCGGAGGCCATGGTATGACCCCCAAGTTTTTACTCTTTTTGTCCCGATATTTAATTTTGGCCCGCAAAATAAACTTTTTGGCTTTGGCTCCTGTTAAAAGTAAATATTTTTCGACAGACCATTATGAAAAAAACGTACCTTCCAACCCCAAGTGCTATGGTTCTCATAATCGCAACCAGCAACATGGTGAGCCATATTCAAAATCGAATGATCTGTAACACTCTTGTTTACCAAATGATGAGGGCTCAGTTCTTGAATCTCTGCAGGCTGCAGAAATGATGATGGACCGCCGAAGAAAACTCGACGACGGAAGAAGCATCCAGTCCCTACGTAAAAAGGACCTGCTAGGCCGTCCGTGCCTGGTGGGTTTATTTGAAACGCCCACTTGAGATCAGATGCATAAATGTCAGCTTTGTTTACGCCTTGGAAGCGCTGAGGGAATTGAACATATCCTAGGTTTTGTCGAATCGAATGATCATCCATTAGATGACATAGTGCACGTTGAGGTGTTGTTGGATCATTAGAGTACATGTCGCAGTCTAGAGTTAGGATTATGGGTGCATTGGTCATGATGGCTGACACTCGAAGCTTCACCATGAAAAAGAAAACAGAAAAAGAAAAGAAACGAAAAGTCAGAAGATACATAGGCACAATTACACAAATTATGAACTAAATCGTTTCACAATATGAAGGAAAACAATTTCCAAGGCTAGTTATCAGATTTTGGGTAATACTGATACTTCATCCGTAATTTATATGGTAAGAATACATATATTAAATGTAAAATTTTTGTCTAAATAGAAAAATCGCTTACTATATAAAAATGGGTAAGTACCACCTGCGTGATATATGTATATAAGAAAACATTTTTCAGAAAAACATTTCATCAAAATAATTGCAAACATATTCCAGGATTAGTTATTTTATTTTTATGATAAGAATTGATGTATTAAATATCAATTTTTTATTTATATAGTAGGAACGCTTACTATATAAAAATGTGCTAGATATCACCAGCATGATATATAACAACGCTCGTAGATTTTATGCCCTTTCCTTCTATGTAGAGAGTATAACTAGAGTGTGGAATCTAGTTATTTCTAATGCCGAAAGATACAATTGCTGCTGCTTACCAGGGCATTAAGGGCACCAGCCTTGAAGTGATGAGGGGAAGTCTTACTTTTCTCTCTGGATACATAGATAAGATTTGGCATTGAGCGGCCTGAGACATCTTCGTCTTTGCCTTCTAATAAAACCTGCGAGAACATTTCTTAGTTCATCACTTGTAGATTTGTTGCGTCGAAATGTGACTTAAAGATAAGCGATCCAATGTATCAGAAACTCGAAAAGAAAACGATCGCGATTAGGGGTGGAGTCAGAAATTATTGTCAGTGGAGGCTAAAATTCATAATTTTTGAATTATATGATTATCTTTTTTTTTTTCCAGTGGAGCTAATTAATTTTTTAATTAAATTTACATAGATATTTAATTTTTTTTTCAAAAAATACATATAAATTTTAACGTTTTTATAGGCCAGTGGGAGCTGAAATTCATAATTTTTAAACTATACAAGTATTTTTAATTTTCAGTGGGGGCTAATTATTATTTTTAACTAAAAATACATAGATATCTAATTTTTTTTCAAAAAATACATAGAAATTTTAACGTTTTTATGAGCTAGTGGGAGCTAAAATTCATAATTTTTGAACTATACGAGTATTTTTATTTTTCAGTGGGGGCTAATTAATTTTTTTAACTAACAATACATAGATATCTAATTTTTTTAAAAAAAATACATAAAAATTTTAACGATTTTTATGGGTCAGTGGGGGCTGCAGCCCCCACATGCCCTAATGTGCCTCCGCCAGTGATCGCGATGGAGGGACTACACTGAAAAAGTTTAGAGAATAATGAAAAGTAGGAGTTGAAAAGGCCACCCTTCCATACATCTATTGGCGTTAGGCCCTCTCATATGAGATGGAGTTCACACATGCGAACCTCACACTTTTACAGAGAGGACTTGACGTTTGGCTAGGCATATTTAACATTTTCTCAGAGTTGAATATGCATGTGTTTAGATTTACTATTTTTTATTGTATACTAACTATTTTTTTTTTTCATATTTTGATTCAAAGAAGGTCTAAGAGCGTGCAACGTAGCCAACAAAATTTAAATTCGTAACTTCTTACATATATAACGAGTTATATACCAATAAATCAAACCTCCAGTGACAACTAAATAGTAGACATGGATAGGCATGATGGTATATACCTGTATCACAGTGGGATGATGATGACGGGTGAATCCTTCAATATTCCATTTGCTAAAAGCTTCACCCACTTCCTCGTTCGTGATATATTCTCCAGGAACCTTCCCTCTCTGGACCACATTTTCTACTCTAGTCTTCATGCTCTCGTACATAATCTGCAACCAAATTAAAAACATTACAAGTAGTTTATACTATTTTTTATTAGTTAATCGTTATTTTTTTTATTTTTGCTAAGTGGGCCACTTCATCTTTTGAATTACATCTTTGGTCAATATTTAACCAAATACATCTAATCAGTTGTTGATTTTTTTTTTTCTTATATCATTTTCTAATAAAGAAAAAGTATATACATGGGAGGATTCATAATTTTTTCTTAATAGGAGCCGTAACATATAAATTTTTCACTATAAATGTATATATATATATATATATATATTCAGTGGATTGACTAATTTTTTAACAAAAAATTAAAAAATATTATATATTTTTCTTTCGAAAAAAGTATAAATTTTTAATTTTCTCAGGGCCAGTGGGCCTGTGTTCAATTGGATCTGCCAGTTGTATAGAAGCCGTACCTAAATTAATCTTATAAGAGTTAGAATTTTCTAACAAAATAAAACTTATTATTTGTTCTTCTAAATTATTTCTGAAGTAATGTTATATATCACTCATTTTTCCATCATTCTTTTATCACCTCCTACATAAAATTTTATATGGTATGCCAACTAGACTATTTTATTTCTCTTTCTTCCTTTTAATTATTTTTCTCTCTTCAATTACTTTATACTGTATCTATCTTAATCAATAGTACCCAAAATCCATTTCTTTCTTTATTTAACCATATCAAATCCCTTGACCAAAAAAGAAAACATATCAAATTCACATCTTGGAGAAAGAATAATAACAATCAACTAAAAGAAGATAACTAATCTTAAGCAATTTTTATTTTATTTTATTTTTCTTTCTTATTATGCATCGTTCTAATTGAAGAATTAGTAATTCTAGATTCAATGGTTCTAGATACAAGAAAATAAACATAATCTACACAAAAACATTGCTTACAGCTTTTTCCATCTCCATTCTCAATTAACTCAATGCGTTCAAGCTATAAGCTTATAATCTAAAACCCACCACCACATTTGTTTCCCTTCTTTGTACTTGAAGATTTTTATGCACTCTAAGCTTCTTCATTCATCATGGATTCAATATGGTGCACAACAACAAAGAAAAAGAAAACAGTTACAAACGACTATAACAAGAAAGAAAAAAAAATTGATCAACACTAGTTCTCTTCTTTTGGTTGATTAATTTATTGTTGTTTCTCCAATATTTTGGTTTGATATGGTTTTTTTGTTGTTGTTGTCGTCGTCGTCGTCGGCAAAGGCTCTAATATGGTTAAACAAAGAAAGAAAAATATTTTGAATAAATATTAATTAAGAGAGAAAAATAGGAATTGAAGAGAGAGAAAAAAAATTAAAAAGAAGAAAGAAAAATAAAAATAGTTTAGTTGACATGGCATATAGGATTCTACATAGAAAGTGATAAAACAGTAATGAAAAAAGAAGTAACACATAGTATTACTCTTATTTTTAATATAATCGAAGTATGGAAAGGCGTAACTAGGTGTTAGAATTTCTTAAGTCGCATAAGGTATGTGAACTAAGATACTGTATTTATTTTGAGATTGAAATATTGTTATGGTGTTATTCCACTCTAAATCGACTCCAATTATAGAAAGGGCATAATGTCGAGGTTCTTTTCCCTTTTTTTTTTTTCTTGGAAAAAATGGTTTAAGATCAAAATTTCATGTATTAGAAGATAGTGAATCACCAAGGATAAGCTAATGACACATATTTTTTGAGAAGAGCGTTTCTTTCTGTATACCACTATTTTTATCACCCAAATGTTACTTCTTACATATATGCTTAGTTGGCATTTTAAAATAACAAATTTTTTTTTTAATTTCTCTTTCTTCTTTTAGTATGCCAACAACCATCTAAGCATGCACATAAAAAATGGTATTTGAGTAATTAAAATGAGGTGGTATTTAATATTTCTCTATCGAGAAAGACGAGATTTATACTCGTCATCATTTTGTTGTAATTGAAAGAATAGGCTAATTAATTATCCAATAGATATTCCAAATGTTGGTATGACCAAGAAAAACAAAAATGTTGGTGTTAGTTAACATTAAAGAGCACTTGGCGGTGTTGAACGACTTGTCATTCAATCAAATTAATCAACAAGTAAAGACCAAATCCATTAGACGTCGTGGTTCTACTAAATACTTAGTCATATTAATCGACACTAATGAGATATATATTGTCACGATCGATTTTAAATAAAGTAAATAGTGTGATATTAAAAGAAAAGAGTGAATTAGAATTGCTCATTAATTGCTGGGTAGCTTAGTTACAGGTGGGACGATATTGTCGCTCGCTTTTACGCTAACCCCATGCATGTTTATATTTCTGATCAAGAAAATATGATGTGAATTAACTGATCTTTCTAACATATGATTAGATATAGCACTATAAAAAGTGCACCGACCATCCTATTTTTGGAAAGTATACAATAGTCTCTTATGATTTTAAAACTCCCTAACTAGTCTTTTATGATTTTATAAATTCAACACACATACCATTTTCTCACCTTTTTGTCAATATAGTTAATAAAACTGTACAAAAAAACTTAAGTGCCCTTAATTTTATAAACTCAGCACACATACCCCTTCTCCATCTTGTCAAAGTTGTGTAAGACAAGATAGTTGACGGTTTTTAATAAATATTATATTTAAGCATTGTGCTGTTCTTTAGCCTTCCCTTATGTAGTAAAATTGTGTAAGAGTCATTAAAATCTAAGTGAGTCCTACCACTATTGTTGCATTAATTACCCTACTTTATTGATATATTTGTTCTCCAAAGTACAGGGGTCTGGTGCACATATTAAAAATTAAATAGCTAGGATATGTCCCTTCAACAATATATGTAAAAACAATGAGAAATGATATTAATTTTTAAAAAAAAAAAAAATCCAGCATCACTAAATAGATTTAAGTAAGGATAATTAAGATTACCTTAATCTTCTCAGCATCAGAAGTCATAGTATAGTTTGATGCGAAATAAACATCAGGGCATCTCTCCATGATGTTATTCTCTCTACAAAAAGGCAACCAATGCTTTCCAAATTTTGCAGCCTCCATGAAAGCAAAGAGAGTGAGCTCAGAGCCTCCATCATCAGAAACATAAACTGAAATATTCTCTGTTGGATAATCGTAAACCATAACTGATAAAGCTGTGTTAACAACTTTAATAGGAGGCTCTTTATATGGATCAGCAGTGCATATAAATATGTCCAAAGCTGGAAAATCTTGTTTGTTTATGAATTTCTGAAGATTTTCAATGTACTCTTCACGTATAACTGGACGCATACGAAAGGATTGCATAGTTGACCACATGAACGCAAGAACTATATCGGAGATCAACATGGAGATGTTTATGAAGAGATAGAATAAGGAGGTGGAGTGGATGAGTTTGAGTGCATGGTGATAGAATAGAGCTACGATAGCTATGGTGTAGACAAGAGCAAATGCACGGTTGAAGACTACACGACGCATGACTCTAAAGGAGTTAAGAGGAGGCATTGAGGGGTTGTTGCTAGTCTCCATTTTTAGCAGCCTTTGCTTTGTCACGCCAATGTATATGCGAGGCTTAGTGCAGAGATCAGTACTATTTACGGGCTTCTCTCCCTCGGGTGGTGATAAATGAGATGTTGGCGTAATATAAAGGGCAAATTGGACAAATAGTTTTTATTGTTTACAAATTTTGGACAAATAGTCTATATTATTTTAGAAGTCACACAGTTAGTTTCCATTATTTATAAAAGTCCCACCAATAGTCTTCATTATTTTAAAAGTCACTCAGTTAGTCCTTATTATTTGTAAAAGTCTTTCCATTAGTCTTCAATATTTACAAATACATTTGTAAACATTAGGGACTAATGGAGAAACTTTTACAAATAATGATGACTAATGGAGAGACTTTTACAAACAATATGGGCTAACTGAATGACTTGTGAAATAATTGAGACTATTGATAAAACTTTTACAAATATTGAGGACTAACCGTGTGACTTTTAAAACATTGAAAACTATTTGTCAAAAATTTATAAACAATAAGGACTATTTGTGAGATTTTCCCTAATATAAATTGATGGTCTATAGAGGTGATAAATGAAATGTTGGCATAATAAATGATGGTGTAGATGCCGTAATTTGAGATTGAATACGAGCATTTAAATTAAGAAATAAAATGACATAAATAAAAGATAGATAAAAGATTAAAATAGTTAAAATAATGCAAATCGAGGCTCGTGTTTAACACGATGTCTTTAAAATTTTATCACCATGCTATTATGCTGATACAACATTCAATCCTTTTACAAAAATAACACTCCAGTATAAGAGGTTGCGAAAAAAAAAAATCTAAATTCTTTCAATACAATACAGTAAAAACTAGTCTAAGATTTTTAATTCTATTTTTTCTTATCTTTTTATATGAAATGTCCAGAATCACCTAGTATTCACAGGAGAAGATAAGGCTGAATTCTGGCCAATGGTTAATGTATTCATAGCGGAGGAAAATAAAAGGTCATAAGTAGCCTTTATACTCCATAACGGGCTAGGAAGAAAAAGTCATGCATCAACTTAAATTGCATTGTCTAACCGCAAAGCATTTCGGTTTTGTTTGGCCTAACTATAAAATTTTAACTTTTAAGTTTTAGAATTTTTAGAGTAGAGTTTTTATAAAAAGTACTGTTGAACAAAAGTCGTTGACTGTTTGGCCTGTGTTACATAATATTAATCTTTTAAAAATTTTAAGGGTAATATCAGATTTTAAAAATATAGAGGGGTATATTTGAGAAAAAAAAAAACAGCTTCCCACATTATATAAAACAGTTTCGCAAAATTTTTTTTAAAAAAGCTCCAATTTGAAGCTTCTCAATTTTTAACTTTTACCTACAAGCACTTTTAAAAATGTGTCAAACAAGTTAGTACATCTTCTAAACTCACATGAAATACTTTTGATTGTCTAAAAGTTAGGTCAAACAATGCATTCATCAACTAAAATTATATATCACTCATTTTCTTATCATTATTTTATCACCTCTTACATGACATTTTACATGACATATCAACTAGACAATATTTTTTTTTCTTTTTTCTCTCTCCTTAAATTCTTTTTCTCTCTCTTATTTAATATTTGCTCAAACATTTTCATTCTTTCTTTAACCATATTTAATATCAATGAAAATTTGGCACTAAAAGTTTGCAAGTTTTCCTTGTCTCTCTCTTGCTTCGCATTGTCTAGGAACATCTTTTTGATTAAAGGTCTATTGATCACAAAATAATACAAGAAAAAGTTACTGACTTGTTTTTTTTTTACTGAATAAGCAAGAAAGATTTATTAATAAAAAAATAAAAACAGAACGTTAAAATACATCAAATGGCCCTATCCATGAGTTTCCTAAAGATCAAAGCAACCAAATTACTCATTGATTTGGCAAGAAATTAGGAAAACAAAGACAGTCCACAACATGTCATGCAATGCTAAATAAAGTCATGTCAATTGAGTATCAATATTTGTTCGAAGCAAGAAATGGTTGTTAATGAAGGACATCTTAAAAGGTCTTTTGACTTGAACTCTCATTGTCACTTCTTCTCGGATGCACGTAAAAGTTACTGACATTTGAACCCCTATAACCATGGTTTTATTTAGTGAGCTATTAAGTTTGCTCTCGGAGCTTAGCAAAAAAAAGAAGTTTGTTCTCGGCAAACTATCATATCCTTTATCTATAGGTAACATATTGAATTAAGGAATCAATCCATCAGTACATCCTCAAGAGGGATGTCGCCCTTTAAAGGGCGGATTACCATTTACAGTTTGAAATTATCAAGAATCCAGCAATTGCATGGTATTCCCCTGTTAAGGCATAATCCCAGTGAGCAAGAACACAATGAAAATTTGGCTCTAAAAGTTTCCAAGGTTACATGTTGCTCAAATTAAACATCCATTCCTTGCACTACTTGGTAAATTACATATTTCGCCCTTATCTCCCTTCACTAGATTCGAACTCAAACTAGGTTATTACATCTCAGGATTTGGTCAGACTCGAATTCAAATATTGAGGCAATAGAATCTAACAAGAGTATTGATATATTTGCTTGGAATTATATTTGTTCATTGCTCTACCCAGAGCTTCCATTTGATTATGCGAGTAGAACTTAATATGTTTATTTGATAGTGAATGATGTTCCCATAATATCTCCTATAACATTATTATAGCACGCAAAAATTTGAAAAATGTTGATTGTGTAACAACTAATAACGAAATTAGGAAGCTAAACGAGGATTTGTATTATATTCCCCGGGTTCATGAAGAACTTTGAAGGAAAAGTAAGAAAATGCAGAAAATAAAAGAACAACTTGATTCTTCTTAGGTCCTCACACCACTCATGTTACTATATTGTTGAACAACTTTTCTAATTAAAGCTAGACATCGTGGGCTGGGTCTTAATCTTGAGTTGCGTCTCTTTTCCAAAAGCCTCGGGCCAGAATTAATCACTATATCACGCATTGGACCTGGGTCTTGAACATTACGTTGAGCTATTGACTTACTGATTGTTACAATACCTTCCCCTTTTGAAAGAACCTTGTCCTCAAGGTTCAGGTCCGAATAAGTGTTCATAAACCCATGTTCATCAACCCAGGTTGCTTCTTCCTCTGATAATTGTTGCCATTGCACTAGAATTTTGCTTACAAACTCTACTACAACGAAGTATTTCACGCCTAGAGATGACAACCGCCAGTAAACCACAGGCATGTCAGGCAAGTCTCCTTGTTTAAGCTCCACATCACCAGCAAAGTCAATGCCTAACTTGGCAGCCTCCAATTGAGGATTCGAATGAATGCCATTTCCTTCACAAGCTAGAAACGAGTGACGAATCTTTTCAGCCATTTGAACTAACAATACTCCTACCACTCCTACCCATAGCACTAGCCAAGTTTTCAACAGCAACATATACTCGAGCTTTGTTTGCAACCTGTCCTTTGAACCAACAATACTTGATATATCAGATTGATCTCTTACGCCCTTGTCTTGAATGATATTTTCACCTCCGAATCGAACTTGTATCACTACGTCATTGTCTTCTTGTTCAGTTGAAAAACCAGGGTCCAAGTCAAACCCTTCCCAGTTAAAGTTGCATCCACTAATCCTTCTTTGTTTAATATTCTCTCCTGAAAAATCAGCATTATCTTCTTTATCATCATCATCATCATTTTTGTTTATTGACAGAAGTCTTTTGATCTTTGCCTCGTTAAACCTTTGCTCGACACTAGGAAACCCTTGCAACACAGTCTTGACCAAAAAATCAAGACCTTTATAACACCAGAAAAATGAATGCTTCAACAATTTTTTTGCAGATGGATTGTTTGAAGGATCTTGTTCAAGACACATCCCTTTCGACTTGTAAAATTCTTCATAGTAACTTGCAATTTTAGGTGTAAACAAACCGGCCATGCAATGCGCGTTTGGAAAAAGAAACATGGTAGCATTTACTTTATTTATTACCAAAGAGGCAGCACATTCCAGTCCTAAGTATCCACCACCAATAACTACAGCATTTCTACCCGAACAGGTTTGCATCACCTTTACACGTCTTGTTGCATCAACCAAATCCCTCAAATAGCACACATTTTCAACATCTAATCCACTTACTCCAAACTCTTCAAGTTTTAATGCCTGAGCACCAGTTTCTACAATGAGAGTCCTATAGCTTATGGTTTCTCCTGTTGCAGTTTGTAGTGTCTTCCGTCCAAGATATATCAAGAGTACATAAGCTCCTTGCAACCTGTTTCCATTAAATTCTCCAAGAGCCGGGTGAAGGACTTTTCCACGATCATAGATAAAGCCAATCAAATGCAACCAAACCTTATTAGGATAGTTTTTTGGAATTACCTTAGCAGTCTGCAATGTGTGCTCAATTTGAGGCTCATCCTATCAACAACATCATTGAGAAGTTCGCAATATTTCCACATTGTAGTTTCTAGGTTCAGTGCAAGGTGTCTATCTTGTGGGATAGAACTTAAAGCTTCTGTGAGGTATGTGATGACCGAGAACCTCTTCATATTCATTTTAAATTGTTGAATGTCTTATTTGAGCATTAAATGTACATTTATTCAATTTTTAGTATAAGACACTATTTATAAGAAAAATTTACTATTTAATTTTTCTGAAACTGTATTTTTTTCCTGTCACATATCATGTAGAATGAATGTGAAAAATATTATTTTGTGTATATAATGTTAGGAGTATGCATTTAGAAAATAGTTTTCGTCTTGAATTAATAGTGTTACGAAAGAATAGTAACTTTTTGTAGAATTTTTATTTGGGCTTCTAGTGAATTAGCTAGACTTTGGACTTTTATTAGACCCTTAAATATGTTTAATTAGACCCAATTTACTAACTTAACCCATTATTTCCTTAGTCTATTACCTATATAATATAATAAGAGCCAAAACAAAAAAAAAGAGTGCAAAAGCTGAAATTACTGTAGCAAATCCGAAAAATGGCATAGGAGGAGAATTTCTTCATCAAACCTTGGAGTTGAGCTCTTGGCTTGCTTAGGGAGGATTCTAGAGCAACTAGGAGCTTCACCACCTTGCCTACATCTTCATACAAGTGAGGGAGTTACATATTTCTTGTTTTAAAGTTGGTGCATATATATGAAATTTCCTATCTTGTTGAATTTAACTATATTGCTTGTTATAAATGCTTGTTATATGGTCTTTGAAGCCTATAGAACTATTTTGTATAGCTTGATAACATATGCTATGGTTGATTGTGGAGATTGAACAAAGAAGATGATGAATAGTGCTTGTTGTTAGGGTTTTGAATGAATTTGCTAATTAGCTTCAATTGAGACTTCAAATAGATGCTCTAGGCCCTAGTGAAGCTAGTTGAAAAGCCACGTGAAGTTAAATCAACCAAAACCGAGCTAAATTGCGTAATTAGTCGACTTTAAAAAGGGAACTTTTCTCGTTGAACAATCCGGGCAAGTTTGGGCTATGATTTGAGTATCCTTGGGCTAAGGAAGCACTATTGGTGCTTTCGTTATGCAAAAATGGTGTTCGGTTAGTATAATTGTAGTTCAAACCCGTTCGGGGCCTTCCCGAACTTTTGCTTCTAAAATGAGTTTTTATGATTTTAATAGGTGTCTTTGGGCTTAATTAAGAATATAGTATGATTAGGATGTGGTTTAGAAACCTTGAAACGTGCATAGGAGAAAGAAATCTTGGTTAAAGAAAGGGAAAAAGTAGTTTTAGCCATACTTGTTGCTTTTGAAACTTGTTGTTGAGTTGTCTTGTATTGTATTGATTATCTAAAGTTAATAAAGCTAATTGAATAAAGGGAAAAAGTAGTTTTAGCCATTCTTGTTGCTTTTGGAACTTGTTGTTGAGTTGTCTTGTATTGTATTGATTATCTAAAAATAATAAAGCTAATTGAATTGATTGTGAGGCAAGGTTATGTTGAATGCTACTTTTAATTCTATAAAGCTAGTTCTTGCTATTGTGAACTTATATTGTGCATATATGTGAGGGCGGCTTACTTTGTCGGCCCTCTTATGTGTTATTTGGTATCTTGAATGCTTGTGGTTTGTCTCGGGGTTGCGCAACCTTTTCGGACAGGGTAGCGTGGAGAAACACAGGCGGCGTCGGGCTTGCCGTGCTCCTTCGACTACTATGGTGCCTATTCCCTTCTCGCTGAGGCATACTCCACTACCCCAGAGGCGTGGTTCACCTCTGGGCATGGACCTACCTCAGGAGAAATTGTCGTAGGAATCGGGATACATCCGGAGTATCCCAACTTGTTGGAGTAAGGGGTTTGCCAGCATTTGCGTAAAGCTCGTGGCTCGTGGTTCGAGATCAAAGACTTGAAGTGGAACCGTATCCTTTTTAATGTGGTTAATCACTTGCTATTTAATATTGTTGTTTTTTGTATATATATATATATATATATATATATGACTTCTTGTGTTTGCATATCATGTTGCACGCCCCAGTATATTGCATCACCTTCCTCACTGGGTAACTTTGGTTACTCATTCCTCGTTTTAATATGTTACAGGTACAGTTAGATTAACTACCTTGTGTGCCGTGCTGTTGGTTGCTTATCCCGCTGTGGTTAGAAGCTATTGTGAAGATGGAACTTAGTGTATATTTTTGTTCTATTTTGAAACCCCTTGAAGTCTTGTATGTACTTTGTACAGCTTGTTGGATAGTAATTGAATTAAGAACTTATAAGGTTTGATAGAGTAGTTGGCATGTAATAGCTAAAGATAGATTTTGTTGCCTTTTATTTGCCTGCTTGTATGATTATATTTTGTCTAAGGCTCGGATGGCCTTGAGATTGGGAGAAGTTGGACAATTGAAGTTGGGGTGTTGTATTGTGATTATACTTGCTGCTTGCAGGTTTTTGATTAGTCCTATAAACAGGGGAGACTCCGTCCGTGTTTCCTAAATTTTTATGTCTTGGGTTTTGGGATTGAGACCCCGGTCTCGTGAGAGATCAGGGCGTTACAAGGTAAACTTTCATTTGCTGTTCGCTTTGAGCAATCCTTGATTTCAGAGATTCAATTGACATGCTAGCATGTTGAAGTTGCTTTTCTAATGCTCGTTTCTCAAATGCATCAGTTCCATCCAAAACAACATTAGCAATATCAGTTGCTTCTGCACGAGTAGATCGCAGATTGACAATCATATTATCAACAACACGCGTCACAACTGTAGGCTTTCCAGCCATATTACACTTATGAACCGCAACTTTTTGAAACAAGAACACCTTTTCCGGTGGGAGATCTATACCAAGATTTCCACGGGAAAGAATGATTCTATCTGCCTCTTGTAGGATTTCATCAACATGGGTTAAACCCACTTTTTGAGTCTGACTTAGATCACCAAGTTTAGAGAGGTATTCATGCGCCTCACGAACATCTTCTGCATGCCTTGTATAAGATAGTGACAGAAAGTCAATTTTGTTTTTAACACCCCAAGTGCTTATGCCCTCCTTATCCTTATAAGAAAGTGTATGCAGATCGATGCGAATTTGAGAAGCATGTAGAGTGAATAATGCTCCAACCAATGTTGCAGAGTTTTTAATTACGCAGACTACATCATCATTTTTCACTTCAACTACCTCCAGCCAAACAGAAGTTGTTTCACTGCCTGTGAACAAGTATTGACCCATTAAAATAGTGTTTCCCTCTTTCACAACCTTAGATTGTCCAGCAAAGTTGATTGGCAATACTTTCGAAGAAGCTTCTCTAGTTTGATCAGGTGTCAAAATGACAGTTTTATCTGCCTTAAGTGAAATAAGATTCTCACTCTTATTCACAACCTGCAGCTTGGGACCCAAAGTATCTAACATAACCGCACAGAACTTCTTAATGGACTTGATAGCAGCCCTCAAATTCTCCAATGTCTCCTGATGATACTCTGAGTCTCCCCATGAAAAATCAAATCTGGCAACAGACATTCCAGTCTTAAGACAACCAGAGATGATGTCAACAGATCGAGAACATGTGCCAAGTGTCCCAACGATCTTCGTCATTGCTGGGAAAAAAACTTTGGAGGGCTCGAGGATGGAAACCGTCCTGATGGGCTCTTCGAATAGCAAGTGATGGGAATGCATTTTTGCGGCTTCCTCTCTCAACGAATAGGCCGAGTTTATATCTTCCTTCACATCCTTCATAGACATTTTATCAAATACCCTTTTAGCACTATCCAAATCACCCATTTTGGAAGACATATCAATCAAACTAGCAGCTTTCGTTCTCTCCGTAGGAGAGATGACAACCTCCGCTGCCTTCTCAGTTTTGTTGTCGTCTTTCTTCTCGTCAACTTCTGAAATACTTTTCGTCTCGATGGTGGAAACTACGCCATCCTCTTTGAGTTTTTTAGTGACGCTAGCCATGTAAGCTTCTTTGACACCAGATGAGTCGTCAACACTTGGGAGCTTTGAACCGACAAACGACGCTGTCTTAGTGTCTTGATACTTGTCATTGTTGTCGTCTTGGCTTTGGGTTTCGGACTGGGTCGGGCAGTACTTGAGTTGTAGAGCTTTCCACCTTTTCTCCACTTCGTCTTGGGTATGTTGTTGGGTCGAGCTGTACTTGAGCTGCAAAGCTTTCCACCTGATCTCCACCTCGTCTAGAGCCGACTGCATTTGTTGAGTTTTGAGGTGCTGTGAATCGCAAGACGATGGTGTAACTTGTGGCGGGTGATAGTAGTAGTATTGTTGATAGGGATAGTATAGGCGAAAATCACCATTAGCAACAAGGCTCGTTCCTGCCGCCATGTTCGACTCTCAACGAGAGCACTAATGTAACAACTAATAACGAAATTAGGAAGCTAAACGAGGATCTGTATTATATTCGCCGGGTTCATGAAGAACTTTGAAGGAAAAATAAGAAAATGCAGAAAATAAAAGAACAACTTGATTCTTCTTAGGTCCTTACACCACTCATGCTACTATATATATTGAACAACTTTTCTAACTAAAACTAGACATCGTGGGCTGGGCCTCAATCTTAAGTTGCGTCTCTTTTCCAAAAGTCTTGGGCCAGAATTAATCACTGTATCACGCGTTGGACCTGGGTCTTGAACATTACGTTAGGCTATTGATTCACTGATTATTACAGATTGATTATATATGCGGTTGACTGATATAGAGTCTGATATGGTTAAAGAAAGAAGGAAAAGATTTTGAAAAATATTAACTAAAAAAGAAAAAAAGAATTTAAGAGGGAGAGAAAAAAATATTATCTGGTTGACATGCCATATAAAATGTAACGTAAGAGATTATAAAAAAGTAATGAGAAAATAGGATAATGCATAGCATTACTCCATTTCATCACGTTGAATATAATTCATCATAGAAACCATTAAACAATTCTCCACATGGACAAGCAATAAAAGCCTCTTATTCAATTCAATCTTAAATGTAATACATTCCAACGGCTTGAATGAAAAACTATTTCTTGCATCTACCCTTGAAAATAAATTTTCTAGCACCTTATTATTATCAACCATATACTAATTTGTCGACAAAATTAAAGAATTGTTTTAGCCTACTGAATAGCCCGCAAATTATAAGGTCCAGTCTCCATGACTTTTATTGACCATTTTTATTGCACTCGAAAAGAAAATTTCCATACAACATACATCATGGAACCCCTAATTTTGTGAATAATATTAATAGGCAAACTACTTTCCAGCATAACACATCCTGACAAAAGTATACATGCACAAATTTTTCCTTTCAACAAGCATTTGCTCGATATAGAGCATTTATTGTAAAATAAACCCATGCATTTAACGTATTAACCAACGAGCCTGACTTACTGGCTAACAGGAGATGAATTGATCTCAAGCAATGACACAAAAATGTAAAACATGAAAGTTGGTGCAAGTTCCGAAAATCCTTTAAAAACGTATATATGATCTCAAGTATAATACAATATGCAAATGTATATATATGGCTTTCAAAACACGCTTTCTGCAGTTGGCTTGCTATGAAGAACAAACTCACTACAAGGTACAAACTGATTTCATGGGGGTATCAAGTTGATCCATATTGTGTTATGTGCAATATGTATATTGAAACTCAAGAACATCTCTTCTTTGAGTGTAGTTTTTCTAAAAGGATTTGGTGGAGTTTGCTTAATCTTGCCCAAGTTACAACCAAACTGCAAATAGGATAGACGTATCAAGTGGATTATCAATTTCTGCAAGAAAAAGAGACTCCAGGCATGGATTATCAAGGCTGCTTTCTGTGCTCTCATTTACTATCTTTGGCAAGAGAGGAATCAACAATTCCATAACAACAGTGCAAGAAACGAGGACCAAAGCATTAACAAAATCAAAGCTAATATCAGTGGGAGGTTTATAGTAAAACTAGGTTTAAACGTTCAGGTACTAATATTAGCATATGCAAAGTATGGAATATTAACGAATATATTCTTTTGTAAGTCGTTCTTTTTCTGTAAATATTTTTGACCAGGGAGCATATATACTCTGTATTTTGAGTTGTTAAAATAAAAATTCCCTTTACTGATATTGAGAAGTAAAAAAAAAAAAAGCCACTAGATTTTAGAATCCCACACAGATCATGTTTTTCAGAGAAACGAATACCATAAAATTAATTTGAATCAAACATGTGTCTTTGAAAGACAAAAACAAAGGAAATTCTGACTAGATCCAATCAACATAGAGGTTATACAAAATTTTGTCACTTATAAAACCTTAAGATTGTTGGCGTAATATAAATTGATGGTGTAGATGATGCAATTTGAGATTGAATACGGGTATTTAAATCAAGAAATAAAATGACAAAAATAATATCACATAAATAAAAGATGTATAAAAAATTAAAATAGTTACAATAATACAAATCAAGGCTCGTGTTCAACACAATGTCCTTAAGATTTTATCGTTAGGCTATTATGTTGTACCTTTCTTTAAGCCCAAACCTCTCATTATACAACGGTTAATTCTCTTACAAAGGCATTACTAAGTACAAGATCTTGCGAAAAGGAAAGTGTCTAAACTCTTTCAATACAATGCAGTGAAAATTAGTCTAAAATTTCTAATCCTATTTTTCCTTATCTTTTTATATGAAATGCCTAGAATCACCTAGTATTTATAGGAGAAGAGGAGGCTAAATTTTGGCCAATCGTTAATGCATGTCTTCATGATGGAGGAAAATAAAAGCTCATAAATAGCCTTTATACTCCTTAACGGGCAGGGAAGAAAAAGTCATGCATCAACTTAAATTGCATTGTCTAACCGCTGGGCATTTCATCACGTTGAATATAATTCATCATAGAAACCATCCAGCAATTCTCCACATGGACAAGCAATAAAAGCCTCTTATTCAATTCAATCTTAAATGCATTATTCTAATGCATTCCAACGGCTTGAATGAATCAATGCAAATGTTCGCATTTAGTTTTCCTTCAAAAACATTCAATGTTATTTTTATCAATTTCTTCAATAAATCGATAAAGTCAAAATCGACTATTAATTTCTCATTCACTACCTCAAATATTCCAACATGAGAATGGGAATATTCGGCAGCTAATAACCCTCGTACATTCTGACATGATTTGTTTCTTAGTATTGCATGCACATTGACAATTTTAATATTTTTTTAAAAAATAATGTTATATATTATTCATTTTTCCATTAACCTTTTATTATCTCTTACTTAGAATTTACGTGACATGCTAACTAGACTATTTTTATTTTTATTTTTCTTTCTTCTTTTTAATTGTTCTCTTTCTTCTTTTTAACCCTTTTATCACGTTAACGGTTAGATATATATCGTAATATTTTATGATTCGTTTATCCAAATATCTTGAATAATGTTGCTAAAAGTTTGATTAAATTTGATTCAGTTAGGATTTGTGAGCCCATAAAGATCTTGTATTCGTTTTGTATTCTCCACATTTAGAACTTGTCAATGTGAAAGCTAGAAAATGGATTTGACACTAATAGGCTGTTATTATCTTAATGAACCATGTGAAATTTGTCCATTAGAGTGGGGACAACATTTAAATTATTTTACCCTCTCCCATGACATCAATCCTTGAAAATTTTGGTATTTTCTTTGAAACAGACGGTACAGTTAGAACTTACATCATCCATTCCATAAAATGTATGATTTTTAAAAATGTAGTTGAATATTTGCTTTGGTTAAAAAAATCGTTCATTTTAACATGAGATATTTAGTTACATTTTTAAAACACATGAGAATAATCAATTTATTTATAAAATACATGAGGTATTTAACTATATTTTTAAAATATAAATGGATAATCAACTATTTATAAACATAGGAAATTATTATGTATTTTTGACAAAATACAAGATGGTGTTAACTCATTTACCCTGGTAAGAAATAAAGTTTCGGCAAATCTCTCATCACGTGGATTGACTAAAGGTGCGTTGATGGTCAAGTATAGAGACAGAAAGAATGAAAGCAACAATTGTCTCATCATTCTATAATCAGTGTCGCAATTCATTGCCTTTCTTTGGTTCCAGTCATGCAAATTAGATTTTTTTTTTCCTTTTTTTTCCCTGTTTTATCTGAGACGCAAATTAGTATTAGATCATATTACTTTTTTTTTTTGCTAAGTAGATCATATTACTTTGAAACGTAGACAACGACATGATTCACGTATGTATTGGTATATTCCAAAATAATACGTGCATATTTTTTCTTCCATCATAGTTTTGCAAGTATGAAAATGATTGGTATCTTTTTTTTTTTTTTTTCTTTATAACATGTTACGATGAATTTTAAAGGTATGATTTTGTATCTAATCAGCCTCATTTAGATAGAAAGAATTTGATTTGATTTAATACAATGTATGGGCTCATGCTACCCCTTTTAACCACTGTTTTATAACCTTTGGCTACTAAACTATCTTTGTTAATTATCTCAATTTTTCAAATACAAAAATACGCTTTAGTGTTCATAAAAATGATAATCTGGCCTAGAAATATGGAAGGGGTTGCTATTCAATAGATAAATTGCACATACATATAAAGTTCACTTTTTTTTTTCACAAATTAATATAAATTCGAATTAATAGAAGAGTTTTTCATTCATATATAAGTTAGGTCACAGGCGGAGGGAGACTTATTGCAGCAACTCGTTGGGGACTTTTCTTGTTCCACATTAAATGACGATATCCAACTAGGTGTTTCTCAACTTGTAATGCACCCCTCCCAATAACGCAGCAACAAAAAAGATCAGATGAACTGATATGGCCAAAATAATGGTGGTCCTATCTGGTTTCTATTTCCGACTGGCTTCGTTTATATTTATGTGGCGCTCATCACATTACGGCGAAGTTAAGTGCAAGGGTCTTCCCACAAATATCATGAAGTAATGAGAAAAATATATACAATGCTAAAAAATTGGGATTTGAGCGAAAGTCATTTATTTGATCTACCTAGTCAATGATTCACATCGCTTAATTATCTTTGTGTCAACATCATTGAGATTCATTCCATTTCCACATCATATCAACAATTTTTTTTTAAAGAAACAATAAAAATTCACAGGTAATGCCTGAAAATGCAGATTATAACTCTCATATTTAGGTCTATATGTTTTAATTAGGCATTTTTATTTTTCGAGTAAAAAAGATGCCAATTCCCTTCTTTCAGATAATATTAATACCTTAATAGGCTAAAACAATTGACCAACATATATAGTTAAGCCATGTTGAGTGATTATTTCATCTAAAAGTTTAAACTGATAGAGAGGGGTGTATTATATTATTTATTATTTTCAACACGTTCCCACAAGTGGGAACAAAGCTAGTTTTTGAGATTTGTACTTAGACAATTTTAATATTTTTAAATGAGTGGCGGTGAATTTTGAACGTTTTGAATCCAGGACCTTTTGGTTTTTAAATTTTAATACCATATTAAGTGACAATTTTATCTAAAAGGTTAAGTTGTTAAATAGGGATTTGTTGTACTATTTAATATCTTCAACACGTTTCTGTAAGTATAGATAGAGTTAGTTCTTGAATCTTGTACTTAAATAATAAATAATAAAACCTGCACTAGCGGGGACGTGTTGGTTTTTGGGCTCAAGTCCATTTAAAAACAAGTAGAAGTCTAATGCGAGTAGAAGAGGGTATTCCTAATACTGGAGGGATTGATATTTATTTTTTTATAAATATGAACTTTTAACTTATAATTATTTGCTACGAAGGACCACACCCCATTGGAGGTGCGGATGTGAGTCCTGCTAAGCTTTAGACTTTTTCAGTAGCGTTGTAACCACTATTACAGAATGGAGAATGAACCAAGAAGCAGAGTTGTGTACGGAGTCAAAAAAGCAAACCACGTTAAAGATTTCACGTGTTGTTTCTAGTGGGTGGGCTTTGTAACATGAAATCAAATCCTTACTTCTACAATCAAAACTAAATAGTCTATTTCAGTAACATGAAAATACATATGACATGTCTCTTCAATTACAAATTTTCAGAAGGAAAGAAAATGTTGTGTAAACACATAATGAGAGGATAGTTGAAATGATGATAGTCCTTGTATGCATCCTCCCTTTGTCACTTCTTAAAACCATAGCTTCATAGATTGGCCAGGAATTCAAAACTCCAAATCCTGCAATGAACATCTGCAGAAACAATCCGTCGAAGTTTCCTTGTTCGAAAATTCTCAAGAATCCCCCCAGGAGAGCAATGAAGTTGATGGTTGCTGCCATTGCTAATGGCACAAACAATGGTGATGGCACCCCAAATTCAAACATCCCTTGATCATATCTTTTGCTTTGTTCATCATCAACTACTTTGCTTGTCACATTGAATCCATGTGTAGTGATGCCGAGATGCTTGACTAAGAACTCAGTTGTTCCAAACAAATAAGATGAAAGTCCCCTGATGATCCACATCCTTTGATCATTCCACCACCTTTCTGTTGTGCCTTCAGCCAAGATGAAGTCTAGGAAATCTTGTCCATATGCACCAAGATATAGGAAAACATATAGGCAAAACCATGGATTCGAGACCTATAACATAGATATTTGAGTTAAAAACGTTGTCACAAATCTAACCAAACCACGCTTTATTCCACTAAATAAAATTGGTTAGTTGTCACACATTTAACAAGTATAGTAGTTTCTAATAATTTTTTCTTCATTATAGAAGGGTTAATATCTTAGTTAATTCTCGATATGTTTGACAAATAGGGGATTGACCCTAGTTAGTCCTAATTTTTACCGTATTTAATAAATAGGTACCCTATGTTTTAAAATACTACATTTAAATCATTTAACTTTGTAACAAGTGGTCTTTTAACCTTTTCTATTAAACAATAACTGTAAAGTCACATTGTATAAGAGAAAAGTGACTTTACAGTTATTCCTTCGACATAAAATGACAAACGGACTATGTCTTGCAAAATTAAAGAATTTAAATGTAATTTTTTTCTAAATATAAAAAACCGGTTGATCAAACACGGTGCAGATCCCAAACTAATTAGAGTATTAACCCTTATTGAAATGTATATTACCTTTGGGAAAATGCTGATTCCACTTAGAAGTGAGAGCTGAGGAAAGAAGGAATAAACAGTGACTGGAACGGACCAGATTGGCCAGAAAGCATGATGTGCATAGCAGTGGCCCATCAAGAATCCCATGGCCTGGGCACCATAAGTTAATGGGCTGTATTTACAGAAGGCCACCTCAAGTAGACCAATAGCCCATCTCTTGTTTTGGTTAAGAACATCGTTTAGGGAGATTGGTACATCCCCCAGAAATGCTGGCCTCTGAGGATGGCAAAATACTGATTCCCATCGCTCACATTGAAGCCTGTAACCTGTATTGTAGTCCTCTACCAAAGAGCCATATCTAAAGCCAATCTGCACGATAAAACCGCATATAATAGATCTTAAAATAAGTTTGATTCTTCTTTAAATTTTGAACATAGTGAAAATTTTGTGTACGGAGGTCAATTTTAAATAAACTCAGGGGAATACGCTTCATGAGCTAGCACATCAAGATTAGAAAGTGTATTTATTGTATAGAACTCAAAACCGTGATTCGAACTTAGAATATTTGAGTACAACAGATCATTATTCGACTATTCCATTCAACACTAGTGTATACTAATAGAGGCTAAAGTTGTGATTAGTAAGTGCATTTAGTGTATACGGTAATATAGTGTAAACAGTCCACGTAAAACCTAATTTGTGAGATCATCATGCATAGTGTAATACACACACTAAAACATAAATATTTAGTGAAAATATTTATAACACCAATTTAGTCACATACTTAATGTGTCCCACTAATATAGGACATTATGTACATTACAGACACAAAAACACACTCAACGTAAATATTTTTGGACAGACTATTATAATAAAACGTACCTTCCAACCCCAATTGCTGTGGTTCTCAAAATTGCAACCAGCAACATGGAGAGCCATATTCAAAATCGACTGATCTGTAACACTCTTGTTTACCATATGATGAGGGCTCAGTTCTTGAATCTCTGCAGGCTGCAGAAATGATGATGGACCACCGAAGAAAACTCGACGACGGAAGAAGCAACCAGTCCCTACGTAAGAAGGGCCTGCTAGGCCGTCCATGCCTGGTGGGTTTATTTGAAACAGCCACTTGAGATCAGATGCATAGATGTCAGCTTTGTTTAGGCCATGGAAGCGTTGAGGGAATTGAACATATCCTAGGTTTTGTCGAATCGAATGATCATCCATTAGATAACATAGTGCTCGTTGAGGTGTTGTTGGATCATTAGAGTACATGTCGCAGTCTAGAGTTAGGATTATGGGTGCGTTGGTCATGATTGCTGAAACTCGAAGCTTCACCATGAAAAACAGAAGAAAGAAACGAAAAGTCAGAAGATACATAGGCACAACACAAATTATGCACTAAATCGTTTTCTCAATATGAAGGAAAACAATTTCCAGGGCTAGTTATCAGATTTTGGATAATATTGTTACTTCACTGTCATTTATATGGTAAGAATTGATACATTACTATGGTCAAGTATAATCCACGTGATATATAAGAAAACATTTTTTGGAAAAACATTTCATCAAAATAAAGATAAACAGGCCATCATTTCTATGATAAGAATATATATTAAATGTCAATTTTCTATTTATAGAGTAATTAAAAATGCTTACTATATAAAAATGAGTTAGGTATCAACTGTGTCATATATAGCAACGCTCGTAGATTTTATGCCCTTTCTTTCTATGTAGAGAGTATAAGGGTATCTCCAATGGCTTTAGCTATTTACAAAAACTTATTATTTTTGGTAATTTTTAGAGACTCGAGTTTCTATTTTAACTCAAATCTCCAATGGGACCCACCACTTTTTAGAGATTTGAGTTAAAATAGAGACCCAATTTACTTTTTTGACAACAAATTAAGAGACCCAAAAAGTGATTGAGTCTCTATTTTGGTGTAAATCTCTAAAAAGTGGTAAGACCCATTGGAGATTTGAGTTAATATAGAGACCCGAGTCTCTAAAAATTACCAAAAATAGTAAGTTTTTGTGAATAGTAACAATCATTGGAGATACCCTAACTAGAGTGTGATATAAAGCCGAAAGATACAATTGCTGCTGCTTACCAGGGCATTGAGGGCACCAGCCTTGAAGTGATGAGGGGAAGTCTTACTTTTCTCTCTGGATACATAGATAAGATTTGGCATTGAGCGGCCTGAGATATCTTCATCTTTGCCCATTTCTAGTAAAACCTGCGAGAACATTTCTAGTTCATCACTTGCTTGTAGATTTGTTGTGTCGAAATGTGACTTAAATATTAGCTCCAATCACAGTTTAATAGTATAGATTTGGCTCTCTTTATAACGTTCATAATACAATTATAACGAGTACCCTTCCAAATTTTATTTTTCCATCTTAATTTAGATTTACTAACTAATTAAGGAAACATCATCAATTTTTCTACGTCTAAGAAAAAAATACTCCAATCATTCCAGGAAATTCCAAGAAAATTGTGAGATGATAATTAATTAATCATGTAAACAAAGGGGATAATATTTTGAAACAAATTAAAATATATCAGAGACTCGAAAAGAAAATGAGATGATGGGACTATACTGAAAAAGTTTAGAGAATGATGAAAAGTAAGAGTTGAAGAAATCACTCTTCCATATATTCACAGACCATCAAACCCTCTCACATGAGATGTGATCCACATATGTCGGTCTCACGTACCTTCACAGAGCCTAATGTCTGGCCGAATGTATTTTTTGTTTTATAATTTTTTATTTTGGACTAACTATTTTCGTGCATAAGTAGTAGACATGGATGGGCATGATGGTATATACCTGTATCAGTGTGGGATGATCATGACGGGTAAATCCTTCATTCCATTTGCTAAAAGCTTCACCCTTTTCCTCGGTAGTGATATATTCTCCAGGAACCTTCCCTCTCTGGACCACATTTTCTACTCTAATCTTCATGCTCTCGTACATAATCTGCAACCAAATTAACATTAGAAGTAGTTTATACTAAATTTTTTAGTTAATTTTTAATACTTAAATTCATTTTTTTCATACTAAGATGTACTTTATATATTTTCACATATATATCTACTTCCTGAGATGGACTACTTCAAGTGGATCACTTCATCTTTTTCAATTACATCTTTGGTCAATATTTAACAAAATACATCCAATCAGTTGTTCTTTTTTTATTTATTTATCATTTTTTAATATAGAAAAGGTATAGACATGGGCGAATTCAAAATTTTTTCTTAATGAGTGCTACAACATATAATTTTTTCACTAATAAATGAATATATAATTTTTTCACTAATAAATGAATATATATTTTTTCCATGGAAGTTGACTAATTTTTTAATAAAAAATAAATAGATATTTTATATTTTTTTTCTGAAAAACGTATAGATTTTTAATTTTCTTTGGGCCAGTGGGGCCTGAGTTCAATTGGATCTGCCAGTAAGTATAGAAAGCCGTACCTAAATTAATCTTCTAAGAGTTAGAATTTTGTAACAACATGCAGCTTATTTGTTCTTCAATTCTTAATTATTTCTAATATAAAAGAAGTATGGAAAGCCGTGCCTAAATGAATCTTTTTAAGTGTCAGATTTATTTTATTTTATTTTATTGATTTGGTAAGTGTTGGAATTTCGTAACTCTACATAAGGTTTGTGAAATATTGTTATGGTATTATTCCACTTTAAGTAGACTCCAATTTTCGAAAGGGCATAATATTGAAGCTCTTTTTTTTTTTTTTTCCTTAGAACAAATGGTTTAAAACCAAATTTTCATGCGTTAGAAAATAGTGAATCACCAAGGATTAGCTAATGACACATATTTTTTAGTGAACAAGCTATGTGTCGCATTTAGCACACACGTATGTACTGCTTTACCTTTAGATCCTGCAACTTTTGTCATATTTAATAATGCATAATTTTCAAACATCTCGGCTGTCTAGTAATTTTCGATAAAGACGAGATTTATAGTCGTCATGATTTTGTTGTCATTAACAGGATAGGCTAATTATCCAATAGCTTGGTCTGCAGTTGAGACACGCTTCTAGCCAAAAAACGAATACTCTCTATTAATGTGCATTAAAACATATACACTTGTTCGTATGCTTATTAGTCTTCGGCTGTTGTCAATATTCTATCCAGACGTTCGTGGTGGTTAACATCAAAGAGCGCTTGGCGGCGTTGAACGACTTGACCATACGTCTATCAATCTTTAACGTACAACTCGTCACTCAATCAAATTAATCAACAAGTAATAAAAGACCAAACCACCACAAATTTTATAGTTCTATCAAAGACTTGGTCATATTAATTGACTCTAAAGATATGTATCACACAAATTTTATTCTTAATTGATTTTGGCTTTTTTTGAATTAATTGTAAAATTTTAATTTTTAAACTGTAAAATTTTTAATAATAATATAATTTTATTTAAAAGTGCTATTAAACAAAAAAATATTGACTATCTTGGCATATGTTGGGTAATGTTGGTATTTTAAAAATTTTGAGGGTAATATTGAGCTTTAAAAAATATGGTCTATATATTTAAGAAAGAAAAAAAGAAAAATAATTTCGCACATTATAGAAAAATAGTTTCGAAAAAACTTTTGTTGAAAAGCTTCAATTTGAAGTTTTTTAATTTTAAACTCACTGAAAGCATTTTAAGTATCTAAAAGTTTGATCAAACTGACACTATATATGTTCAATAAATATCATGAGTAAATAGGATTGATAGATTTTAAATAAAATAGAGAGCGTGATATTTGAAATGTAAAAAAGAAAACGGGTGTGTGATGTCACTTAAAAGGCAACATATATTTAGCATTGCTCATCCTTTGATATTAGTTACCGATTGCATATTGTCACTTGCTTTTAATCTCATTCCATGTTTAATATTTCCGATCTAGAAAACATGAAGTGAGTTAACTGGTCTTTCTAACACTTGATTAGATGTCGTACTATTAAAAGAGTGAATGAGACTTGATGGCTCATAATAAAAACAAGTACTTAATATTTTTAAATTTATATAATCAAATATATTTAATAAAATTAGACTTGATTAGATTTAATTTAATTTATAATACTAGACGTCGGCAATATACTTTCCGAGGAAGGAAATTTAAAAGAAAGAATATTTAGAGACGGAAAAAAAGGGTCGCCATGCAAGAATAAAATAGCTGGGATATGTCCTTTCAACAATATATTTAAAGACAATGAGAAATGATATTAAAAATAATAATAATAAAAAAATCCAGCATCACTAAATAGATTTAAAGTAAGGATTAAGATTACCTTAATCTTCTCAGCATCAGAAGTCGTAGGATAGTTTGATCTAAAATAAGCATCAGGGCATCTCTCAATGATGTTATTTTCTCTACAAAAAGGTAACCAATGCTTTCCAAATTTAGCAGCCTCCATGAAAGCAAATAGAGTGAGCTCAGAACCTCCATCATCAGAAACATAAACTGAGATCTTCTCTGTTGGATAATCATAAGCCATAACTGATAAAGCTGTGTTAACAACGTTAATAGGAGGCTCTTTGTATGGATCAGCAGTGCATATGAATATGTCCAAAGATGGAAAATCTTGTTTGTTTATGAGTTTCTGAAGATTTTCAATGTACTCTTCACGTATAACTGGACGCATACGAAAAGATTGCATAGTTGACCACATGAATGCAAGAACAATATCGGAAGTCAACATGGAGATGTTTATGAAGAGATAGAATAAGGAGGTGGAGTGGATGAGTTTGAGTGCATGGTGATAGAGTAGAGCTACGATAGCTATGGTGTAAACAAGAGCAAATGCACGGTTGAAGACTACACGACGCATGACTCTAAAGGAGTTAAGAGGAGGCATTGAGGGGTTGTTGCTAGTCTCCATTTTCAGCAGCCTTTAAATTTGCTTTGTCGCGCCAATGTATATGCGAGGCTTAGTGCAGAGATCAGTTCTATTTATGGGCTCCTCTCCCTCGTGAAGTGATAAATGATAATGGGAATATTCGGCAGCTGATAACCCTAGCACGTTGGGGTGGGATATATTTTTTATATTACATGTGTAAAATTTTAATATTTTTTTAAATATTAAATCAAAGTCTATTTGTTAATTTAGTCTCTAATAATAGCATTAAAAATAAATTATTATAATTATTTATTATTTTCAACAAAAATAAACATCACACTTTGGAAATTAAGCACTGCAACTGACTTTGCATGTTGTCAAAATCTCGATATGATATGACTGACCTTATAACCGCAAACATCAGTTAAATCATAAATTTGATTTCAATATATCTCTAGAAAAAATTAAACCATGGCTAGTAAATAATCCGCCCACTCCCTTTCCCACTACAGTACTGACACCTTGGGGACAGCACTCAAATTATTTTGTCCTCTTGTTTATTTTATGTTATCCCATGATGTCAAACTTCGAAAAATTTTGGTATCTTCTTTGAAACAGATTTCTAGCTTAGTTATAGGATTTTTTTTCTTCTTTTGCTTTTGTTGCATGAAGCTTAGAGAAAAAATCTTCTATCAATTTACAATGATATATATCAATTTGTAAGAGAGACAGTTTGAGTCTCACATTTGAGTTCCATCTCATGTAAAAAAATTAATATTAATTTCAACTGATTAAATAACAATCTCGAATCTTTTATGCCACTTGACAAGTTGAAGAGCTTGGGTAGCCTTCAGATTTGTACTAGTCGTATAAGTAGATACCTGTTCAAACGTCACGGGAGTCTTTCTCTCATCAATTCATTACCAGTATTTGTCTCCTTTATTTCTTGGCTGTTAGTTACACTACACCAATGATTGGAAAAGTGAAATTAAGAAAATAAAATATTTAATTTTACACATCATTCAATATGATTTTATTCACGAGTATAGTGACAAATGGAAATGATAATTTAAAATATACAATTTATAAAATTTTAATCTATTTAATACGCAATTCAGTTAGGTAGCTCATTCGATATTACGCTATATATTTTCATCACAAACATATTAACCTATTCTTATGTGTTTTTATTTTAATAAGGAGTCTCTAAGGATCGAATTCCTTCGACTTTGGGTTATTATTTGCTTTGCTTGTTGACTAACAAACGATATTACATACGATTGTGGTTTGACTAAGACGCACAAACGACACAAAGAGCAAATTAAAGAAGAAAATAAGATCTTAGTTCAATAATGTGCCCATACTTTTTTTCATGGATGTAGACAAATTGTCAAATCATGTAAAATTCCTATATATTTGGGTTATTTTGCTTCAGATTTCTTCACTTTTTAGAACAGTGTGAATTAGACCCCAAACTTATTGAAAAGTGAGACTAATACCTCTTGTGTTAAAAGTCCATCACATTTGCCATCAAAAAATTGTGAAAGCCCCATCTTACCCTTATTATTCACAACAACATTTCAATCTTTTCCTCTTTCCTTTTTTCTTTTTACTCTCTACTCTCCCTTGCTGTTTTTTTTTTCTTGTCCTTTGTTTCTTTATTCACTTTCCCAACCACATCTTTTTCTTTCTTTCTTATGCTTTTGTGTCCTTATTTGATTCTCCTCTCTCTCTCTCTCTTATTTTGTGTCCTTATGTGGTACGGGCAAAAATGACATTTCATGTTCATTTAACGAAATATTTAACAAGTTTTCAATATAAGGGGTGTTAGTATGACTTTTCAATAAGTATGAGGTATAAGTCTCATATATGTAAAAATAGAAAGAGTCTCAATCAAAAATACTCCTATATATTTTCTTTCTTTAGTTCTTTGTCATACATGCATTTGAGTCAAGACATGATCTTATCATTAAGTTAATGCGATTAATAATCGGTGTTTGATCAGATATGTATAATTTATATAAATACGTGTCATATAATATATTTGAAATTTAAAATAGAGCAATTGAATTCGGGAACCAACATTGTTCTTATCAATACATTAACCCCTACCAATAGGAGGCTAACCCCACCTTTTTTTTTGGGTCAAGAAAAGAGGTTAACCCTAAATCAAATTTCTGATTGTGAGATGTAAAGTTTCGACAAATATCTAATCACGTTGATTGACTAAAGGTGCTTTGATCGTTAAGTATAAAGACGGAAAGAATGAAACCAACAATTATCTTATCATTCTAATTAATGTCGCTTTTTATTGCTTTTCTTTTGGTTCCAACCATGCGAATTAGAGCCTTTCGTTTGTTTGTGTGTGTGTGTGTGTTTTTTTTTTTTTTTGTCTGAGACGCAAATTAAATTAGATCATATTACTTTTGAAACATAGACAACGACATGATTCACGTATCTTTCGGTATATTCAAAAATAGTGCATGTCCATTGTTTCTTCCATCAAAGTTTTGCAAGTATGAAATGATTGGTATTTTTTTTTTTTTTCCTTATGACATGTTATGATGAATTCCAAGCCGGCCTCATTTAGATGGATAAAATCTGATTTGATTTAATATAATGTATGGCCTCATGTCACCCCTTTTGACCACTGTTTTACAAACTTTGGCTACTATCTATCTTTGCTAATTATCTCAATTTTTCAAATACAAAAATATGCTTTAGTATTATCATAAAAATGATAATCTGGCCTAAAAATATATATGTATGGGATTAATATTCAATGGATGAACTGCACATATATAAGAGACTCATTTTCTTTCTTATGAATTAATGTCAATTCAAACTAATGGATCGGAAGAATTTTTCATTCATATGTACCGTGTACGATAGGTAACAAACGGAGGGGGACTCATCGCAGCAACTTGTTTGGGCTTTTCTTATTCCACATTAAATGTCGATATCCAAATAGGTGTTGCTTTATACGTAATTCTAGGCAATCTATAGTGCCTATCACCATCGAAGTTCTAAGTCATATATTAAAGGAACCTAATGTATTTCAACCAATAATGCACCCCTCCCAATAATGCGGCAACAATCTAAATCAGATTATCTGATATGACCAAAATAATGGCGGTCCTATCTGGTTTCTATTTCCGGCTGGCTTCGTTTATATTTCTAGGGCACTCGTCACATGACTATGAAGCTAAGTGCAATAATCTTTTTATAATATCATAAAATAATGGAAAAGATATGATGTTAAAAAATTGAGATTATAGCAAAAGTAATCTATTTGATCTACCTAGTCAATGATTCACATCAATAAATTATTTTTTTCTGCAAAATTATGCATTCCAAAAAATGAAAAGAAATACAAGAATTTTTACAATGAAAAGAAGATGACCGGGTGGTAAAAAAAAAAAACCTACGAGCTGTGAACAACCAACGAATATCAAACAACCTAGAAACGATCAATTTGAAACAATGAACCAAAGTGGCTAATTATCTTTGTATCATCACCATTGAGATTCTTTTCCATTTCCACATCATATCAACAATTTAAAAATAATTAAAAATTCACGGATAATGCCTGAAAATGCAGATTATGACTTTCATATCTAGGTATATATGTTTTAATTAGGCTTTTTTTTTTAATGACAAAAAAAATTAAGCATTTTTATTTTTCGAGTCAAAAAGATGCCAATTCCCTTCTTTCAGATAATACTAGTACCCTAATAGGCTAAAACAACTAGTCAAACATATATAGTTAAGCCGAATTTATTAGCCTCACAATAATAATAATAATAATAATAGAGGATATTGTCCGCAATAATTTGAAATTGAAAGAGAGAACTAATTCCATCTAGAGAATTGGATATAAATCTTTTTTAAGACACGTTTTACAAATTTAAGTATCAGAGTGTTTACGCAAAGGGTCACCTCTGCCGTTTGTTATTTGTGTGTGCAAGTTAAAGAAAAGCTCACTTGCTAATCCAGAAAAGTACCTTAACACACACAAAGGACATCAAGTCCTTGCTTCTACAAATAAAATACTAACTAGTCTTTTTATGTAACAGAGAACCACATATAACATGTCTCTTCAATTACAAATTTTCAGAAGGATAGAAAATGTTGTGTAAACACATAATGAGAGGATAGTTGAAATGATCATAGTCCATGTATGCATCCTCCCTTTGTCAGCTCTTAAAACCATAGCTTCATAGATTGGCAAGGAATTCAAAACCCCAAATCCTGCAATGAACATCTTCAGAAACAATTCCTCGAAGTTTCCTTGTTCGAAAATTCGCAGAAATCCCCCGAGCAGAGCAATGAAGTTGATGGTTGCTGCCATTATTAATGGTACAAACAATGGTGATGACACCCCAAATTCATATATCCCTTGATCATATCTTTTGCTTTGTTCATCATCAACTACTTTACTTGTCACATTGAATCCATGTGTAGTGATGCCAAGATGTTTGACTAAGAACTCAGTTGTTCCAAACAAGTAAGATGAAAGTCCCCTGATGATCCACTTCCTTTGATCATTCCACCACCTTTCTGTTGTGCCTTCAGCTAACATGAAGTCAAGGAAATCTTGTCCATAGGCACCAAGAAATAGGAAAACATATAGGCAAAACCATGGATTTGAGACCTATAACATAGATATTTGAGTTAAAAACATTGTCACAAATCTAACCAAACCTGAAATGAGGTCGGTTAGTTGTCACACATTTAACAAATATAATAATTTCTATCATTTCTTCTTTATTATTGAAGGGTTAATACTTTAGTTAGTCCCTTTTTTTTTTTTTTTTTTGATTCAGAGGGAGACTTAAAGTCATCCAGCGAAACTCGAGCTCGCAACCTTTCGCAAACACTACGAGTGTCATACTGCTAAACACAAGGATCTTTGGCAAATAGGAGATTAACCCTAGTTGGTCCTGATTTTTGCTATGTTTGACAAGTAGGAAATTAACCCTAGTTGGTCCTGATTTTTGCTATGTTTGACAAACAGACCCCTATCTTCTAAAGTGTTACAATAGAACATCTTTAAATTAATACTCAATAAATTAATAATCTCTTTTAATTAATAAAATGTCCGGTCCCGACTTGGGACCAATATAAAAAGTTAGTAAATTCAATAAAATTATAAGTTAATACATTTAAAAATTTTCATTTGTATTTTATTGACCCAAATATTTCATAAATTAATAATTAGCTAAAAAGTACATAATAAATTGACTATGAGATTTTCTTAAAATATGAATCAAGAGTAGTTTGTCTTTTGTAGAACTTCAAATTTAATTGAATCTCATATTTAATTATTTAAAGAGAAAAAATTGAGATAATCCTACAAGGATTATGATACAAGATTAGAGAAATTAATTATCATTCTAATCCTACAAGAACTTGGATACGATATTAGAGAAACTTTATTCTAATCCTACTAAATAAAAATTGATCTTCTATTCTCATTACTTATCTTTTCAAATTGGATCGAAAAAATACAAGCTACTTTTCAAAAAAAGATATCATAATCATAATATGTTTACTATAAAGCCAAAAAAATAAAAATATCTCTATAAATTATAATAGTTATTAATTTATCGATAAATTAATATCTCACTAAAGTAATAGAATTTAGTGGTCTCAACGCTATTAATTTAAAGAGGTTCTATTGTACGTTTAAATCCTTTAACTTTGTAATTTGTGACATCATTAAAAAATTAACGACAAAATCACATGGTATAAGAAAAAAAAGTGAATTTACAGTTACTTTTTTGACAAAAAATGACAAAAGGATTACATCACAACTTATAAAGTTAAAGAATTTAAATGCAACATTTTCTAAAATAAGAAACCTGTTTGTCAAACATGATAAAAATCCTGACTAATTGCAGTATATTACCTCTTATTGAAGTGAATTACCTTTGGGAAAATGCTGATTCCACTAAGAAGTGAGAGCTGAGGAAAGAAGGAATAAACAGTGATTGGCATGGACCAGATCGCCCAGAAAGCATAATGTGCATAGCAGTGGCCCATCAAGAATCCTATGGCCTGCGCACCATAAGTTAATGGGCTGTATTTACAGAAGGCCACCTCAAGTGGACCAACGGCCCATCTCTTGTTTTGGTTGAGTACATCGTCTAGGGAGATTGGTACATCACCCAGAAATGCTGGCCTCTGAGGATGGCAAAATATTGATTTCCATCCCTCACATTGAAGCCTGTAACCTGTATTGTAGTCCTCTACCAAAGAGCCATATCTAAGGCCAATCTGTACATTTTATACCAATTAATTATGTTAAAAAATGAAGATAAAATCGTGTATAATAGATTTTAATTTTTCGACAGACTATTATGAAAAAAACGTACCTTAACCCCAATTGCTGTGGTTCTCATAATCGCAACCCGCAACATGGTGAGCCATATTCAAAATTGACTGATCTGTAACACTCTTGTTTACCAAGTGATGAGGGCTCAGTTCTTGAATCTCTGCAGGCTGAAGAAATGATGATGGACAGCCGAAGAAAACTCGACGACGGAAGAAGCAACCAGTCCCTACGTAAGAAGGACCTGCTAGGCCGTCCATGCCTTGTGGGTTTATTTGAAACAGCCACTTGGGATCAGATGCAGAGATGTCAGCTTTGTTTAGGCCATGGAAGCGTTGAGGGAATTGAACATATCCTAGGTTTTGTCGAATCGAATGATCATCCATTAGATAACATAGTGCACGTTGAGGTGGTGTCGGATCATTAGAGTACATGTCGCAGTCTAGAGTTAGAGTTAGGATTATGGGTGCATTGGTCATGATGGCTGACACTCGAAGCTTCACCGTGAAAAAGAAAACAGAAAAAGGAAGGGAACGAAAAGTCAAAAGATACATAGGCACAATTACACAAATTATGAACTAAATCGTTTCTCCATATGAAGGAAAACAATTTCCAGGGCTAGTTATCAGATTTTTGGCATTGGAGATAAGGATTGCGGGTACCCATTCCGCTCTCGCCCCAGCCCCAGCCCTAGCCCCAGCCCCTGTGCCAATTCCAAATGGGGCGGGAATTAAGGCGGGAAATAAGAAATAAGGAATGGGGCGGGGGATGAGGATTAAGTTTTAGTCCCCGTGCGGGGGGGGCGCGGGAATAAACATTTCCCACTCCGCATACATAGATAGTTATTTTTATTATTTTAGTATTATATATGTATTAAAATTATACATATAAAAGTATAAAAAAAAATAACATTAAACAAAGTATTATAAAATGGAGAAGAAAAATTAGATTTTTTGAAAGGATTTTATAATTATTCATAAAATCACTGCATGTCATAGTTTGATATTTGTTATCATTTGACATAAATACCTCAATTTTACTATTGTTCATAGTGAATTAAGAGATTTCTTAGTTACTTAGTTGACTTCAAAAAGTTTCAAATAACATAACTAAAGATGAATTTTAAAGAATTGCAACTAATATTATATGTGACATGCGATAAGAAAAAAAATTATATTAATCAATGCAATCTCACTAGCACAAAAAAAAATGTTATTTTTCTATTATAATTCTCGTACACAATGGTTAAGTCAAAATTTATTTTAAATATTTGAGACTCAATTACTATAATATTATTTTTACTATTTAATTACAAAAATAATTAATATTAGACTTTACTTAGGATCTATGTTTATATTTATCATTAGTATAACTTTAATTTATATTTTGAAGTCTCATGATTCAAGTTAATTTTAATTCTTAAGGTTTAAAAAGAATAATAAAAACCTCATGGGTAATCCCCATTGCCCACGGGAATAGCTCCTTCCGCCCTTACCCCGCTCTATTGCCATTCCTAAATAATGATACTTTATCTGTCATTTATATGGTAATAATACATGCATTAAATGTATAAATTTTGTCTAGATAGAAAAAACGCTTACTATATAAAAATGGGTCAAGTATCACCCGCGTGATATACAAGAAAATATTTTTTTTAAAAATATTTTATCAAAACAAATTAAGGCAGGACTAGTTATTTCATTTCCATGATAAAAATTGATGCATTAAATATTAATATTTTATTTATATAGTAAAAACGCTTACTATATAAAAATGGGCTAAGTATCACCTGTGTGATATATAGCAAGCTGATAGATTTTATGCCCTTTCATTTCTATGTAGAGAGTATAATTAACTAGAGTGTGGAATCTAACTAGTTATAATGTTGAAAGATACAATTGCTGCTTACCAGGGCGTTGAGGGGCTCCAGCCTTGAAGTGATGAGGGGAAGTCTTGCTTTTCTCTCTGGATACATAGACAAGATTTGGCATTGAGCGGCCCGACATATCTTCATCTTTGCCCACTTCTAAGAAAACCTGAGCAAACATTTCTAGTTCATCACTTTACTTGTAGATTTGTTGCGTCGAAATGTGACTTAAAGATTAGCTCCAATGACTCTTTAGTAGTATAGATTTAGATCTCTTTATAACGTTCATAATACAATTATAATTAGTAGCCTTCCAAATTTTATTTTCTCATCTTAATTTAGACTTCTAACTAATTGAGGAAACATCATCAATTTTTTTTACGTCCAAGAAATAATGCTCCAATCATTCCAAGAAAATTGTGAGATGATAATTAATTAATCATGTACACAAAGTGGATAATATTTTGAAACAAATTAAAATATATCAGAAACTTGAAAAGAAAACGAGATGGAGAGACTATAATGAAAAAGTTTAGACAATGATGAAAAGTAAGTTGAAAAGGTCACTCTTCCATGCATCTACTAGTTGTTAGACCTTACACATGAGATGAAGTCCACACATGTGGGTTTTACACCTTCATATAGAGGACTTGACGGACGTATGTAACATTTTCTTGGAGAATGTGTTTTAATTTATTATTTTTTATTGTGGACTAATTTTTTTTTTTTTTTGATTTGGGAGAAATTTAAGATCATCTAATATAATAATTTTTTACATATATAACGAGTTATAAACCGTACTCAAGCCCTAGTGGCAGACTAACTATTTTCGTGCATAAGTAGTAGACATAGATAGGCATGATGGTATATACCTGTATCACTGTGGGATGATCATGACGGGTGAATCCTTCATTCCATTTGCTAAAAGCTTCACCCTCTTCCTCCTTCGTGATATATTCTCCAGGAACATTCCCTCTCTGGACCACGTTTTCTACCCTATTCTTCATGCTCTCTTACAGGATCTGCAACCAAATTAATTAGATTAGAAGTAGTTTATACTATTTTCTTTTTCTTTTTTTGTTATTCGTTAATACTTACATTCATTTATTTTATATTAAGATACACTTTTATTATTTTCACATATCTACTTCCATGAGACGATGGACTACTTCATTATAATTTTTATTTGGCCAAATGGACCACTTCATCTTTTTAATTACATCTTTGGTCAATATTTAACAAAATACGTCTTATCAGTTGTTCTTTTCCTTTTATCATTTTCTAATATAGAAAAAGTTGGATCCATAACTTTTTTTATGGGGGTGTTGGGAATGATAATGACTGTATTTTTATTTTTTACTTTTTGAAAAGGTGGGTGAAGAGAGAAAAAAGAAAAAGAAATGTATTTAAGTAAGGATATTTTTGTCCAAAAATAATTTATTTAAGCAAAAAAATTTGAAAAATTGTATCTGGCGAGCGTGTAAGTGGTACACTCTCTGATAAGATAGACAACTTTCTAACAGAGGGATGTGTGCTTAGTTTAATAAACCACATGAATGGTATTTGGTGGTTTTGAAATCATGAGTATTGTGTAATTTCAAAAAACTATAGGGGTCTGATTTATGATATTTGTTATAGGTCATAGGCTCTGTTTAGTCTAACTGTGAAATTTCAGTTTTTGAGCAGTAGAGCTTTTGCAAACAGTGCTTTTGAACAAAAGCTGTTGATTATTTGACCTGTATTAGACAACGTAGAACTTTTAAAAATTTTGAGAATAATATCAGACTTTAAAAATATGAAGGGGTAAATTTGAGAAAAAAGAAAAAAAAATAGTTTATTGCATTATGTAAAATAGTTTCGCAAAACTTTTTTTGAAAAGCTCCAATTTGGAGCTTATCAGTTTTTAATTTTTTTCAGTTTCAGTTTTTACCTAAAAGTACTTTTAAAAATAGGTCAAATAAATTATTTCACCTTCGAAACTTATAAAAAGTGCTTTTGAGTGTTTAAAAAGTAAGTTAAATAAAGCTATAATCCGTAATATACTTTCTGAGATCCCGAGGAAGGAAGCCTAAAATAGAGAATATTTAGAGACGGAAAAAATTAAAGGTCCCATGCACGAATAAAATAGCTAGGATATGTCCCTTCAACAATATATGTAAAAACAATGAGAAATGATATTAATAAATTTAAAAAAAATCTATCACTAAATAGATTTAAGTAAGGATAATTAAGATTACCTATATCTTCTCAGCATCAGATGTCATTGCATAGTTTGATCCGAAATAAGCATCAGGGCATCTCTCCATGATGTTATTCTCTCTACAAAAAGGCAACCAATGCTTTCTAAATTTAGCAGCCTCCATGAAAGCAAAGAGAGTGAGCTCAGAGCCTCCATCATCAGAAACATAAACTGAAATCTTCTCTGTTGGGTAATCATAAGCCATAACTGATAAAGCTGTGTTAACAACGTTAAGAAGAGGCTCTTTGTATGGATCAGCAGTGCATATGAATACGTCCAAAGCTAGAAAATCTTGTTTGTTTATGAGTTTCTGAAGATTTTCAATGTACTCTTCACGTATAATTGGACGCATACGAAGGGATTGCGAAGTTGACCGCATGAATGCAAAAATAATATCGGAAATCAACATGGAGATGTTTATGAAGAGATAGAATAAGGAGGTGGAGTGGATGAGTTTGAGAGCATGGTGATAGAGTAGAGCTACAATAGCTATGGTGTAAACAAGAGCAAAAGCACGGTTGAAGACTACACGACGCATGACTCTAAAGGAGTTAACAGGAGGCATTGGGGGGGGGGTTGTTGCTGGTCTCCATTTTTAGCTGCCTTTGCTTTGTTGGGCCAATATTGATGCGAGCCTTAGTGATCTGGACTTTTCCCTAATTATTGAAACCAATTTCATTAATAGCTTGCGGGCCCCATACAATAAGTATCTCCTCCTGACTGGTTTGATTGTCTTGTTAATTTGTCGCTGCAGCCGGGAGGATCTCTAGAAAATGAGAAAATGACTCAATTAATCTCAAATATTTATTTGTTTTGATATTTTAGTCCTAAATATTTTAAATACTTTAGTCCTGAACGTTTTATATAAAGGACATCGTTAGTCTATTAGCTCATTTCTATTAAATTTGTTACGTTACGATAATATGATTTGCACTGGAGGTAAAAAAAAAAAATGCAAGGTTAAATTGGGAATCAGATGATTTTTTGTGAATGTGAATTGCGAGCTAAATGACCAATTTAACCTTGTATATATTTTTTTTTACTCACCGCATGCGAATCACGTGATTTTAACAAAGCAAATTTAACATAAATGAGCTAATGGACTTATAGTGTCTCTTATATAAAACGTTTAGAACTAAAATGTCTGATTTAAAACGGTTAGGACTAAAATATCAAAATATACAAACGTTTTAAACTAATTGACCTATTTCTCTAGAAAAATTTAAACGTGGGCTAGTAAATAAACCGCCCACCTTCCACTAGAGTACTGACACCTTGGGGACATCAATCGAATTATTTTGCCCTCTTGTTTATTTTATGGGGAAAATCTCACTACAAGTCTTCATTGTTTCCCTTTGTCCCAAACTAGTCCTCATTATTACAACTGTCCCAAACTAGTCCCCAATGTTTCAAAAAAAGTCTCAAGTTAGTCCTTTTTGTTAAAGTAGGTGTTAAATTTAACAAAAATGAATAATAATAAATGGGTAAAATTATAAAAGCATTCATCTTCCTCTTACACACACAAATCACACACTGCCGTAGCCACCACCCCCATACACCGCTGCTACCACCACCATATACCGCTATTACCTCTACCAACCACCACCACCACCAACAAATAAAACACACACAAATCACACACTCATACACACAAATCACATGCACAACACACATTCACACACAAACCACATACACAACATACATACACACAAATCACATACACAATACATACACAACACACACTACTGCCGCCACTAACCACCGTCGCCCACCAACACACACATATATACACAAATCATACACATAAAACACACACTATCATTGCTCACCAACACAAACACAAATCACACATATATACACATATAAAACACACACAATACACATACCCATTTTTTTTTTGTTTTTCATTTTTTGGTCAAATGGGGATGGGGCAACGGGGTAGGGGCAGTGGGGTGGGTGCAACGGGATAGGGAACTGGGCGTAGGGGTGAGGTAGCGGGGTGGGAAGCTGGGGGGTAGGAAGGGCGCAGCGAGGAGGGGAGTTGTGGGTGGGGGTATTTGTTTTTCGTTTGGGAGTGAGGGAGATTATATGGGTGTGGGGAGGGGGTATAGTAATTTTAATTAGGTTTTAAGGGTATTTTAGTCATTTAATAGGTTTTTTAGTTAGATTTTTAACGGAAGGGACTAACTTGAAACTTTTTTTGAAACATAGGGGACTAGTTTGGGACAGTTGCAACAATGGAGACTAATTTGGGACAAAGGGAAATAATGGAGACTTGTAGTGAGATTTTTCCTATTTTATGTTATCACAGAACGTCAGTCTTTGAAATTTTTTGTTATTTTTATTTTGCCCTCGTGTTTATTTTATGTTATCCCATGGTGTCAATCTTTGAAAATTTTTGTTATTTTTATTTTCCCTTGTGTTTATTTTATGTTGTCCCATGAGGTCAATCTTTGACAATTTTTGTTATTTTTATTTTGTCCTCGTGTTTATTTCCATAATGTAAGCTGGTACAGTACTTGTCTCCATTTCTTGGCTGTTTGTTACAACACAACACTATGATTGAAAAGGTCAAAGAAAATAAAAGATTTAATTTTGCACATCACTGAATATAATGATTCCATTCACAATGTAAACAAATGTAGTAATTAACAAACGTCACTTATACTTTAAATTGTGCAGTTTATATAATTTTAATCTATTAGATACGAAGTTTAGTTACGTTTCTCATACAATATTATGCTATACATTTTCATCACAAGTATGTTATTATGTTCTTATGTGTTTTTAATTTAATAAGGAGAGTTTCATTAACTTTTTTTCATGTAAAATTCTTACATGTAGAATTTTTTACCGTTTGGTTGGTCTTTGGTGTGTGTGTCTCCTACGAGAACGTCAAGTCATTAATAGGGGTGTATATAATATCCCACATTGTATGTACTATTTATAAGTGTGTGTTATAAATATAAGGAATAAATTGGATTAATCATTACGATCCTAGTAATTATTTTTTATCATTAAGTTAGTTTGCATCTCAGATATGCATAATATATATAAATGCGTATCATACAATATATTTGAAATTTATAATACAACAATTAAATTCAGGAACCAACATTGTTCTTATCAATACGGTAACCCCTACCAATAGAAGGAGGCTAACCCCATCTTCTTTTTTTCTGATCAAGAAAAGAGGTCAACCCTAATGCACAGATGGGTTGTGTTAAACCTTTAATTAAATTTCGGGATTTTGGGAACCCGCGGCATATGGGTGGCCAGGGTAAATATTTACAATAGTGGGGCAAGTGGAGGCAAGGTTAAAAGAAACCCTAAATAAGAATCTAATTGTGAGATATAAAGTTTTGACAAAGATCTAATCACGTGGATTGACTAAAGGTACGTTGATCATCAAGTATAAAGATAGAAAGAATGAAAGCAACAATTATCTTATCATTCTAATTAATATCGCTTTTTATTGCTTTTCTTTTGATTCCAAGCATGCAAATTATAGCCTTTTGTTTGTTTGTGTTTTTTTTTTTTTTTTTTTTTTGTGAAGTGCACAGGACCCCCTATGGTTTACCAAAATTGTACAAGACATGTGCCCGCTCCTCACTTTTCCGTCAAGTTTGTTAACATAATTTAGTAAAAGATATAAATGCTCTTATTTTAACTTTATGTGGCTTCTTTGTCATTTAACATTATCTAATGACAAAATTTTTGAAACCAAACCCGATTGTAAGAACAAAACTCTAGTTGTTACTTTCCTAATCCCTTCCACTAAATTTTTTACCCAGTTGCATAACAAATTCGCTAAATTAAAATCTATTTGTTAGAATCTATGCAATATAAGTATGGTTTAAATTGCACAGTTGACAAAGATCTGTGATGAATAAAAAAACTAATGTAATTACTTGGCGTAAAACAAATTCTGTTACAGGTGGTATTGCAACATTAACTAGAACCATAATTGTGGTGAACCCATCCCATATCGGAAGGTTACGAGCTGGGCTAACTGAATATATAGAGTTCGCTCGTATATTCGTGCACGACCATTCCCAGTGCAGTGTGCCTCTGTCTTGCCTTCGTGGTAGGTATTCGCTTAGCTGGCTGTAGAGTGACAAAACCGTGAGTGTATTGGTACCAAATGTGGTCGTGCACAAAGCGGGCAATACGTACATCGTTAATCGATTACAGCCATTCCCAGTACAGTGTGCCTCTGTCTTGCCTTCGTGGTAGGTATTCGCTTAGCTGGCTGTGGAGTGACAAAATCGTGAATGTATTGGTACCCAATGTGGTCGTGCACAAAGCGGACAATACGTACATCGTTAATCGATTACAGCTGTTTTCCTGGCAGTGGCTGGGAGGCGACAAAACTGTGAGGAGTATGGGCTCCAAAGTGGACAATACGTGCATAGTGTGTGTCCGGGCCCACTCGACATGGCCTCTTGTGCTTACTTGGATCGTTAAGGCCAGCGAGTTACATGTAGGCGTGGGAGTGTTGGTTCTGTGGCGTTACAAAATTGGTATCAGAGCGGGCCTTCCTTTGTATCAGTGTCCCGCAAGGGCGCTGGGCCTCCTTAAGGGGGATGGATATGGTGAACCCATCCCACATCGAAAGGTTACGAGCTGGGCCAACTGAATATATAGAGTTCGCTTGTATATTCGTGCACGGCCATTCCCAGTGCAGTGTGCCTCTGTCTTGCCTTCGTGGTAGGTATTCGCTTTGCTGGGGTCGTTACATTAAATGGTATCATAGCGGGCCTTCCTTTGTATCAGTGTCCCGCAAGGGCGCTGGGCCTCCTTAAGGGGGGGTGGATATAGTGAACCCATCCCACATCGGAAGGTTACGAGCTAGGCCAACTGAATATATAGAGTTCACTCGTATATTCATGCACAGCCATTCCCAGTGCAGTGTGCCTCTGCCTTGCCTTCGTGGTAGGTATTCGCTTAGCTGGTTGTGGAGTGACAAAACCGTGAGTGTATTGGTACCCAATGTGGTCGTGCACAAAGCGGAAAATATGTACATCGTTAATCGATTACGGCCGTTTTCCTGGCAATGGCTGAGAGGCGACAAAACTGTGAGGAGCATGGGCTCCAAAGCGGACAATACGTGCAAAGTGCGTGTCCGGGCCCACTCGCCATGGCCTCTTGTGCTCGCTTGGACCGTTAAGGCCAGGGAGTTATATGTAGGCGTGGGAGTGTTGGTTCCGGGGCGTTACAACAACTTTTTCGTAGTTTGTTACTCATTAGATTCTCTCGTTGCTTAGCCAGTTAACGATTAGATTCACTTAATGTTTCAACACATTCAGTAGCCGTAAATAGCAGCGGAAATAAATAACATGTAACAGAAATAAGAATACAAAGATTTAACGTGGTTCAACCATCTGGTCTACGTCCACGGGACCTCCCTTAGTCCAACAAACCTATTCATTAAGAAATAATGTCAATTACAAACACCAATGGACTTACACAAGTAAAGACTCCTTCTTGACCTTTGACGTCTCAGTGAAGGACTCCTTAACAAACTTTGGTTTGGTGAGCTCCCCTCGACTTACAACGGTCTCTCCCGAGAACGCCTTTTTCTCCTGAAGAATGATTAAAGCCGCAGTGATCTAATTATTCAGAACATACACAAGTTACTCATATCTCATTGTTACATAACACAGAGTTGCGACACTTAAAACATCTAAGCACACAATGACATGTCGTGTTACAACTGTTAGATATATGCCCTAATGCTACATATTTGGATGACATATATTGGGGCATTTTGACATTAACTTGTACATTATGGCATCTATGTCTATATATGTGTGTTTTCATATTGACATAATTAGCACATTCATATTCTCCTTCTTTTATGTGTATAAATGAGTCCATAGTATTTTCATTAAAAGAATATATTCTAAAAGCGTTTAGAATATGTTGGCGTATTTTCTTAATATGATAAATACTTAAAGTATTCATAGTCCTTAGATTATTTGATCGGGACTTCTATAATCTATTACGGACTATCACATATGTTGTTACTTTCGATTAACATAGGAATATTAATGGTAAAGGATAGTGAGCCACGTGTCATAACAGCATAGAGATGCGACTAACAAACATGTGAGTGACTATTAGTTGAATAGTTCACTGAATGTGACTTGAATAACAAATTACATGACTTTGGATTAATAATTTATTATTCGTTGCGATTGTGCATGTAATCCTTAAACTTGAAGACATTACGGTTGTCATATGTATTGGAGTTTGATTCTAGCGTTTGGACAATGATTGTCTAGACAAACGAGATAAGATACGTCTTCTCTTAGTTTCATACGTCTGGTATAGTGATTGACAGGTAGTTGTTAAGATAGAATGCATTAAACTTCGGCATGAGGAGATGTCCTATGTGATCTAAGCTTGGTTGTTGAATGAGGAAGTTATTGGCCAAGGCATGAATGATGGAAATGGGTTTTTCCATATGTCATCTCTCATTCCACCATTTGGATCTATGCATCGTTTCGAGCCTATGAACTTAATCGGATCATGATTCTTGCTCGACGAGATAATTAATAGAAGGATTGGATTGTACGATAATCGGTGACCATAAATAGATTCACTCGAATAAGACTTCATTGCTTTATAAACTATCTTGATACGTTGGTAGCTAGAACGTCACTCAAGAACTCTGAAGGTGTTTTGAGAATGACGGGATATATTCTCTAAACAAATCAAATAGTCTGATTAACATTGAAAGTGTTCAACGTTTCTTCAATGCTATATAGCAGTGAATTTAGAAAGTCACACACAATAGATCATAGTGAATGTTTTTCCTATTGACCTTGATTTAGTTTCTCTTAAATTGTTAAAGTGTTAACAATTGCGTTTATTTTCTCTTAAATTGTTAAAGTGTTAACAATTGTGTTTAATTTCTCTTGAGTTGTTAAAGTGTTGACAATTATATTTTGTTTCTCTTATATTGTTAAGGAGTTAATAATGGTGTAATTGTTAAGGAGTTAACAATGATGTAATTGACCTTTTAAAAGTTATTGAGATCAATATACAATTATTATTAAGTGTTAGGGCTAATGTGAAAATATAAAAAGGTTGTTTTCATAATTTCAACTAATTGTGATTAGGTTGAATATTTAAATACATTAGTGGAAAAATACTACAATAAAAGAAAGAAAAGATGGCAAAGTTGTCATCTTTTCTTTTCTAACAAAGAGATAACACAACCAAAAATTAAAAAAGGTTGTCTTCTCTTTTGTTTAAAAGTTGGGACAACAATGAGGAAAGTAAGAAAAAAAGATGACAAGGCTTGTCATCTTTCTCTTCTTTCCACACGTTGGAGACAACTATCAAGAGAGAAGAATTGTCTTCTTCTTTACTTGGCTAAGCCTCCATGGCTGAAATGAACAAAAAAGAAAACGCAGCAATAAAAAAGCCTTCTCTTCTTCATCATACATGACTGAAAAATAAAGTACATAGAGAAGAAGTAGTCTTCTCTTCTTCTTCTTCATAAAAAACGCAGCCATGAAGAACACAAGAAGGAGGAAATGGTTTTGTTCTTTTCTTCACAATCAAGCTTATAAATCTTTCATGGTAGATCTAGCACAAAACAACCATGAAGGTGGAGAAGCGATTATTTGCTCGTGTGGACGAACTAGAGCTCTTGTGCTTTCAAGAGGAGGTGTCTTCCATCAAGTGAGCAAAAATTTCAGATTCATACTTCCATGAGTTGTCTACAAGAGGTATATTCTTCTACTATCTCTTGTCAATATATATACTTGCTATATATATGTTTTGCATATGTTAATCACATGATATCAATATTAGTGTTTCATATGAACATTATGCTTTGAATTCCAGAAATTTTTGAATGTCATGTTTCGCTTCCGCTTGATTCTTAGATAGATGATGTTCATAGCTCTAAATATAAATGATCCTTCAAGTGGTATCAGAGCAAGGACTTGATGTTCATATGATTATATATGTGTTTGCTTAAAGTTTCTAAAGTCTTGAGCACAAAAGAACAAGGAAAGAGTTTCAATATTTCTGAAAATGTTTCTATCCACTGTTTTTTCGTGACTATTTTGGCATAGTAAATGTTGTTAGATTTGGCTGATTTTTGGATTTGTTATGCTATAAAGATAGTAGAACATTTCATCCTCTAATATTCATCTCCTAATTTCGTGGCTAAGGGTTTCAAAAAAATCAAAATTAGTAAGTTCACTGATTCCTGCGTAAAGTTGGATAGTTTGTGCAGTTGTGTTCTAAGAGGAATAACTCAGTCAATTTAACTCCGAATTGAGTTCCGTTTGATTCTAAAACTATTTACACTTGAATAGCTACGTCTCTGTAAAATTTCAGAATTTTTGGAGAACTGTGGATAGGCTAAACGAGTCAAAACAGTTGGTACATGTGCAGCAGATTTATGATGGGTCATAAATTGAAAGCAATGACTAATTGGTTTGATTTTGATTAAGTCCAATGGGCTTAAAATCAGTGGGCTTTAGTCTAACAAGATTAGATGAGATTGTTTTTTTTTTAGTGAAGATTAAAATGAGCCTTGGAACTCAAATTGGGCCATAAAATTAACAAAGGATTTGCATTGGGCCTTATTGAACAAGTATGGACTAAAAATTGGTTTTATCTAGTTCTTTTGTATTGTTTAACATGAGATGCTAAAATCTCAAGATATGAAACTTATTGCAAACATGCCTTTTATTTATTTAATGTATTAGATACATTAGTTTGTGTTAGCTTGCTTGTTTAGCTTTATTATTTATGTATATGATGTATATCCTATGCTTTATGAGTTTTATCTTACATTGTGATGTTGGATGATAAATGGTGAATTTGATCATGAACTTGGTTAATGAATGGTTAATTAGTTGTAATTTTATTAGATGGCGTTGTAACTAATTATATCATTCATTAATATGTAATTGAGACATAAGTCTCATTTTATTTTCTTGCAATTGAGAGAAATTTGTAGTGAGACATAATGTATGTAATTCCTACAAGAAGTTTGCAAGAAGACCATTGGAGACTTTCAATGAGTTGGAGGTGCTTTGGATTTTTGAAGAATTCAAGAAGACAAGACCAAAGAAGACATGTTGATGTGTTTGTTTAGGTTTTATTTTTGTCTTGATTTAATTCATAGTCCAAGTCCATGATCCACTATAATGTATGATTTTGCATGTATGTTTATTTATTTGCTTATATGTGATGTATGCTTGTAAATTAACTAATGTACAAAGTGAGACCTAATGAAATTCAAATCTTCCTACATGCAAACATATTAGATTATAAAACGGTAAAAGTGTTTATCGTTGCCCTCCACTATCCTAGGTTATATTTGCTCGATTGGGTATGTCTTGGCTAATCCAAAGGTAGGAAGACATATTCCATAAAAGTATTATGTTTACCTAGCAAACATAGTGATGTTGTGTTGTTCCAATATCACGAGGCCAATAATGCACTAAAACTGAGGTCCGGGATTCAAATTGTCGCAACGCTGTGATGGTGGGTGTAATCTAACTAGATCACGTTTTCAATAATGTACCAAAGCTGAGGTTACGGTGATTTAGGGGCAAAATGGCCATATCCTATATAGTGATATAGATAGTAATCATTGCTAACTGTTTGTATGTATATTCCAATAATACACCAAAGCTAAGGGGTATTCATATTAACGAGAACTATGGTCACCTACTAATGAATCTTTAATTAGATTCACGATCTCTTTTAGGAAGTGTGAGAATTGATAAAATTAGTGGGATGTATCATTTAATTAAAGGCCAAATTAAATGTTTTAACAAGTTTATGTCAACTAGCGATCTTATTTTCTGCATACGTTTATGGCTACAACTATGAACCCGTCGTTTTTAATTAACTAGATTTTATATCGCGCAACCGGACCAAACTCTTTGATTAACGTTATCATCTAAGAATGGTTCTTAGAAACTTAATAAAATCTTAGAATTACATGCTCCATTATTTTTCATCTTGATAATGTATCAAAATGAAAAGTTGTAGTACTTATGGATGATAAGTAAAACAAATTAAATATGCTAAGGATTTGTATTCTTTCATAGTTTGCATAAGGTATGCAAGATGTAAAGAACATAATTATAAACTAGCAAATTGTTTTGTGGTAAGCATATTTAATGCATGATATTAGATATAAATGGAATTCATTCTCATATTTGTATTTCCTCTTTGGTTAATGGTAATGCAAAGAAGAAAGGCAAAAATAGATGATTTCTATTAGCCAGTGGGAGTATATCTAAGAAGAAAATTAAAGATTATATAGGCATGTGTAAAAGATATTTTCATAGCCTTAAAACCGGACATTAAAAGAGGTTTTAATTCAAAGTATATTTATAGCTTGAATGTCAAGGTTGTAAAGCTACTATGATTTATAAATCTTCTTTTTGTGATTGGTACTACTTTGTGGAATCTAGTGAAACATTGGTGTATGTGTTCGATGATAGAATCTTAATCACAGTAGTGCACTTTCGGAAGCGTGAAATGTTTTCAGTGTTAGCAAATGAAACAAAGGTTGTTGCGTTAGCTAAAGATAATTTGTTTGGATGCCTTCTAGACATATTTTGTATTTTAAGGATTATACCTAAATGATATTAGGAATAAAATGTATATTCCTAAAGTTTGTAAAAACGCATTATGGTGTAGTTTTTATTATCTTAATGTGGACGAAAGAACGTATTGCAAACATATTGTCAACCGTTATAACCATCCACCAAATTTTAAGATTACTCAAATAATCCAAATTAATTATAGTTTCTACATGATTAGGTTTTTCTAATAATAAGATGATGATTAGGTTGGTTTGATCAACTTATACATCTTATTTATTAGAATGGTAACCAAGTCATCCTTTGTTTGATAAAGGATTAAAACTACTAGGCTATTTGAATTAGTACATGTTGATGTATTTTGCGCTATTTGTGAATAAGCTCGTATAGAAAAATGTATTAGTGCCTTATGATTACATCATGAAGGTAAAATACTTAAGTACTATTTTATTTGAATATCTTAAAATTTTGATATAGTATCGAAATTAATAATACCCGGTGTACCACAAATAAATAAGGTTTTCTTAGTGAAGAAACTGTGCTTTGTTAGACGTAGTAGAGTTGTTGATTAGTATGACTAATCATTCTATTTATTTGTGGGTCATGCTTTCCTTAATTTAATATTATATTGAATAGTAAATTCCTACTGTTGCTAGAACTTTATATTTGATATAAGTTGGAAAACAATTATGGATTAAATGTGTTAATTTTGATTTGTCCTACTTTTATTGAAAAGTTTTATAGAAACTAGTGGGAGTTTTGGTTAAAGGTAATTTTATAGTATATCCTAATTTTGTAGGATATGATTTCTATTTAATGATCAATGTGTATTGATTTATTAGATAATAATCTTTCTTGAAGAAAATGTTTTGTTCAATAAAATATTACTTTCTAATAAAATGAAAATTGAGAAAGTATCCTCAAAAGCTATAAAATCAGCTAGACGAAAATAATGAATCTATTCAATAAGGTCTGGAATGTGTCATCACGCAAGATCTTTGCAAATCTAGTAGTGTATCTTATACTTAAAAGGAATATATGGATATCCTTTTAGGATGCACAAACGTTGTTTGTGTATTTGAGATAATTATCAATTAGTTGATCTTACGATTTACAAAGAAATGGTATATTTGATAACGACTCCAAGAAACTATATAATGCAAAGTATAATAATGAGACTTCATATACTTTAGCTTAATCTGGATATTGATCTCCGAGATAAAGGTTGAAGTTAATAGAAAAAGGTAATGACCTTTTATAGCTATATTGGTTTCTAAAAGATATCATCAAAGTCAAAGTGTTAGCTATGATGAAGTCCTTTTACCAATTATTGTGTTTTAGTCTCGTTGTATTATGCTAGTCACTATAGCACATTGTATTACTATATTGATGATTATGATCTATTGATATGAGTAATATAAGCATAATTGATTAATCCACTTGTGGATTTTAAGTAAATTTCTTGGAATTGTTTCATCCAATTGAAATGAAATTAAAAAGTTAAATTTCATTTAGAATGTGGATGACCTTGTGATTGCAAAAGAATAGTGGGTGCGCATCTACTTTTCTATGACTGCAATAATGATGACTTGGATGTCATGGTTGATGATATGTGTATTGTGATATTAATTATAGTCTAGTCATATTAAATGTTCTCCATTTAGAACTTGTTTGTATCTTGTGAATTCGTAGCTATGATAAGAGTACGAAGAGATTACTTGGCATATTCCTTAGATTGTACATGAAGTGTTTTTGAAAGTGTTCAAGAAACTCTAGTTGCATAGCAAATTTATGTTCAAGTTATAGTAACTTCATATTTGTTATACTATGTACAAGACTTGATATTGCGTAAATTGTAAAGTGTTACGAGTAAATATCAGTCCAATCCAAGTTTGGGAATGGTTGATAGAATTGAAATATATTCTTAAGTACTTGGGAGGCACTAAAGATATATTTTAGTTCATGGAGAAGATAAATTTGTAGTGACGGATTTACTGGTTTAGATTCTTAATCTAAATTTTATAATAGAATATCTATGTTAGGGTTCACGTTTATTTGTAGTAGGAGCTCAGTAAGTTAGAAAGGTTATGAGAAAACTGTAGATTCTATTATATAACTCATGTTTTTTGTGATATGTAATATTATGAAAGAAATTGTTTGGATCGAGGAAATCATACGAGTTGGTTATGGTTCCCACCGTTAAGTTGTGATGCTTTTGTGTTATGACTATACGGAGCTACTGCACAAGCTTGTGGAACCCAGGTCTCACTGTATGTCTAAACATTTGGAAAGGTGTTTTCTTCTTCATGCGTTGTATCTGTAGCCAATAATCATATTGAAATATGTCTTTGCAGAAAACGGCCACATCTCTCAATGTAGCTGACCCACTAACCGTAGGTATGAATCTGTCACAACTAAGTTTTGGTTTTGAGAAGGTGGATATTCGATACCATTGTATGTTGTGCTAATACTATGTAACATAACATTAGTGCAAGTAGGAGATTGTTAGAGATATGCCCTAATGCTACATATTTGGATGACATATATTGGGGCATTTTGACATTAACTTATACATTATGGCATCTATGTCTATATATGTGTGTTTTCATACTGACATAATTAGCACATTCATATTCTCCTTCTTTTATGTGTATGAACGAGTCCATAGTATTTTCATTATAGGAATGTATTCTAAAAGCATTTAGAATATGTTGGCGTATTTCCTTAATATGATAAATACTTAAAGTATTCATAGTCCTTAGATTATTTGATCGGGACTTCTATAATCTATTACAGACTATCACATGTGTTGTTACCTTTGATTAACATAGGGATGTTAATGGTAAAGGATGGTGAGCCACGTGCCATAACAACGTAGGGATGCGACTAACAAACATGTGAGTGACTATTAGTTGAATTGTTCACTGAATGTGACGTGAATAACAAATTACATGACTTTGGATTAATAATTTGTTATTCGTTGCGATTGTGCATGTAATCCTCAAACTTGAGACATTACGACTGTCATATGTATTGGGGTTTGATTCTAGCGTTTGGACAATGATTGTCTCGACAAACGAGATGAGATACGTCTTCTCGCAGTTTCATTCGTCTGGTATAGTGATTAACAGGTAGTGGTCAAGATAGGATCCATTAACCTCCGGCGTGAGGCGATGTCCTATGTGATCCAAGTTTGGTTGTTGAATGAGGAAGTCCTTGGCCAAGGCATGAATGATAGAAATGGGTTTTTCCATGTGTCATCTCTCATTCCACCATTTGGATCTATGCATTGTTTCGAGCCTATGAACTTAATCAGATCATGGTTCTTGCTCGACGGAACAATTAATAGAAGGATTGGATTGTACGATAATCGGCGACCATAAATAGATTCACTTGAATAAGACTTCATTGCTTTATAAACTGTCTTAATATATTGGTAGCTAGAACGTCACTCAAGAACTCTGAAAGTGTTTTGAGAATGACGGGAGATATTCTCTAAACAAATCAAATAGTCTGATTAACATTGAAAGTGTTCAACGTTTCTTCAATGCTATATAGCGGTGAATTTAGAAAGTCACACACAATAGAGCATAGTGAATGTTTTTCCTATTGAGCTTGATTTAGTTTCTCTTAAATTGTTAAAGTGTTAACAATTGCGTTTATTTTCTCTTGAATTGTTAAAGTGTTGACAATTGCGTTTAGTTTCTCTTGAGTTGTTAAAGTGTTGACAATTATATTTTGTTTCTCTTATATTGTTAAGGAGTTAATAATTGCGCAATTGTTAAGGAGTTAACAATGGTGTAATTGACCTTTTAAAAGTTATTGAGTTCAATATACAATTATTATTAAGTGTTGGGGCTAATGTGGAAATATGAAAAGGTTGTTTTCATAATTTCAACAAATTGTGATTAGGTTGAATATTTAAATACATTAGTGAAAAAATACTACAATAAAAGAAACAAAAGATGACAAAGTTGTCATCTTTTCTTTTCTAACAAAGAAGCAACACAACCAAGAATTAAGAAAGGTTGTCTTATCTTTTGTTTAAAAGTTGGGACAACAATGAGGAAAGTAAGTAAAAAAGACGACAAGGCTTGTCATCTTTCTCTTCTCTCCACACGTTGGAGACAACTATCAAGAGAGAATAATTGTCTTCTTCTTTACTTGGCTAAGCCTCCATGGCTGAAATGAACACAAAAAAAAAATGCAGCAATGAAGAAGCCTTCTCTTCTTCATCATACATGGATGGAAAATAAAGTACATAGAGAAGAAGTAGTCTTCTCTTCTTCTTCATCATAAAAAACGCAGCCATGAAGAACACAAGAAGGAAGAAATGGTTTTGCTCTTTTCTTCACAATCAAGCTCATAAATCTTCCATGGTAGATCTAGCACAAAACAACCATGAAGGTGGAGAAGCGATTATTTGCTCGTGTGGGCGAACTAGAGCTCTTGAGCTTTCAAGAGGAGGTGTCTTCCATCAAGTGAGCAAAAAGTTTAGATTCATACTTCCATGAGTTGTCTACAAGAGGTATACTCTTCTACTATCTCTTGTCAATATATACACTTGCTATATATATGTTTTGCATATGTTAATCACATGATATCAAGAATAGAGTTTCATATGAACATTATGCTTTGAATTCCAGAAATTTTTGAATGTCATGTTTCGCTTCCGCTCGATTCTTAGATAGATGATGTTCATAGCTCTAAATATAAATGATCCTTCAACAACATGATACGAAACATAGAACTCTCTGTACTCTCTTTCTTTCTCAGTGTTTTTTCCATTCACTTACTTCAACTCTTGTGCTACATATATATACTTTTCTGTTGCACCGCTAACCGCCTTAAGTCTCAAGACATTCCTAATCAATATGCAATTAATGTTATGCCATAAGCAGCATAACCTCAACATGGTAAGTCGCCAAAATATGTTTCCTGTAACACAAAAGGTAACCAACACATATATGGTAATATAAGATCATGAGCTTTGTAAAAACACAGCCAATCAAAACGTTTGATTGCCCAAACGACCGTCAATTAGATTCAAGACCTCAACAATATCCCCATTTGGAGCATTTAGAACAAATAACAAAGAAAACAGAAAAGATATTAGGAGCTCTGTTGCAACACACACAAGCACAAGATGAAAAAAAAATCAACAGTGGCAAGCAGCAAAACAGTAGCAGTAGCATAACAAATAGTGAGGATTAGTTAGGATGGATAGAGCAGACATAAAACTTCTCCCTTTTTTTGCCAAACCAAAGGCAAAGAAAGGTAGGGAGAAAAGAAGAACCACTATGACATTAGAGTACTAAAGTAGAAACATAAATTGGTATATATGAAGAACAGAAAGTAAACAGCATTAACTACAAGAAGATCCCATCAAATGCTCCATCAGGGCATTCTGTCCTTTGAGAAGTTGAGCTAAAGTCTGATTAATCTGATCCTGATTAGCCTAAACATTCATTTGCTCCTCTCTTAGTTCTTCAATGGTCTCACAAAGCTGCTGAAGCTGATGCATCATGGCAGACTAATCAGTAGATGAATTGGCATCGCCAGGTCAGGGACTGGTGTACCACTAACATTTTTCCCCTTAGTATCATCTTTGTGAGCCCCCTACAAAAATTTTCTAGAAAAAAATAGTGAAGAGCCTGGTTTGTGCAACACTTCATCAGGATCAAGAACCTTGTATTGTGACAAGAGAAATTCGTATATGAGAGAGGAGTATGGCAAGTACTGACTAGCAAAGTTTTTAGCAGCTTTCTCAATGATGTGCTTAAAGATAACCCGACCCAAATCAAGATTCACCCCAATGCCTACAGAGTTAAGCAAGTGGCCCATCTCACTACTGAGGGTAGTAGAGTACTTAGTAGGATACTAATTTGCCATGACCATCTTATGCAGAGCAGCATACTTAGCAGTGAGTCTATTCCCAGGTAGTCTGGACTCAGATTTCCATTCAAATGGCTCACCTACCAGTTCCATAGCAATAGTAGACAAAGAAATATTTTGAATAATCTCTGTAACTGGTTCACATCCTAAGAACTTATTTAGAGCAGTATGAGAGAACTAAAAAACATAACCTCGCATAAAACTCTGATGATAATATTTTAATGTCGCAACACTAACATTGATGTGCAAATTGGAATAAAATTCATAAACCAGATTGCTAGAAAATGATTTTACCAAAGAAAATGAGCCTAATAGTTTCATTTCCCTCAGTTAGCCAAGCACCCCTGTTCCCTGATATGATTTCTCATTCAGCAGTTTCTCTGCAACAAACTTCCTCTGAGGCACAATCTTAAACTTTTCTTTTGACTCAGAAAAGAAAAACTGTGAAGAATAAGCAATGGAAGGATCATACCCTGGACAGGATCGCTTTACCATCTTGGATGGCTTGGAGTGTGAAGACTCTGTAAGTTTAGCCCCTTTGCGTTTGAAACTACCAATGTGCTTTTTCTTTTTTGACTTGATTTGTTGAAGTTCCTCGACAAGTGTGGCTTCAATACCAACGTTCTTTGCCTCTTCTACTTCTGTTTTGGATGTTGTACGTGTAGCTGCAATATCGCTTGTGATGGAGATAGGGGTGTCCTTTGAGTGTGCACTCAGCAACTCTATAGTAGCATGACCTGTAGCAAGGGGTGTTGTGACATTTTCACTCTTCTCAGCAGGTGCCATGGTGGGAGATGGTGTTTGTTGGGTGTATTATTGATATACTATTTCAATACCTTTTCACTTAAACTTTGTTAGTTTTTGAGTAATTTATGAACAATTTGATTGGTTTTGTCTTTGATTTGCATTGTAGGTAATTTCAAAGAGGCAATCTGAGTTTGAGGCAAAGATTGAAGAGCAATTGCAAAGGATTAGTTTTTATGCCATTTGTGGAGAAATTGAAGAACAATTAGAAGTAACGCAGTCATAGCACAACTGCGCAACGTCGCAGGAAAATTAAGGGCAGTTTTGTAAATTGGCAAGAAAAGAAAGAAACCCTATGGAATAAAATGAGAAAAACGTGAGAAGGAGGCAGCCATCAAAAGGGGAACTTGAAGCAACATTTCAGAGAGAAAAGAAAAGCTAGGAGATTGCGAGTTGGAGACGGAGAACAATCCGGAGACGGACTTCTACCACGATTCTTCTCCAAATCTTAGTTTTCTCTATCTCTATTATCATGACTTATATTAAGTTTTGGATTTTATTTAATTTCTTTATGATGTTCTAAGTTAATTTTCTAGGGCTACGATGTAGCCGGATTATGAATATTTCATACTTTTGGTTTTAATTGATTGATGAACTATTTCGTGTATGCGTTGAATATTTCATACTAAGTTTAATGCTTGTGATTGCCTGATCAACAATTGCATAATTCATGGTTTGGTTTGAGACTGAGAAGTAATAACTAAATTAGACAACATGTGAAATACTATTAAATCATCATAAGCTAGAGATAGTTATGAGATCTAGCGCAACGCTTCAATTTCTAGGGCTTAATGTGTTCCATAAGTTCACAGTTATCACAGAGATGTAGTTAGCTTGCTTATTGGGATAGCTTATTGATGCTTGAGAAATATTAATATCTACCTTAGCGAAATTGCTGGCAACGTAGGAATAGGCGTCAATTGATTTAAATCACTAGTTTCACATAGGATTAATCTTGGTGAAATCGGAACCCCTAGAACATTTTAATTCTTGATTTATCCTCTTTAGTAATTTCTTATTCGCTTGAGTTGTTAATTCCAAAAGTACTTTATTTATTAGTTTTTACTCACAATCTCTCATATTTGGTTGTCCGAATAAAGTTAAAGCTAAATTAATTTCGGTAGTTAGTAATCACAGTTCTCGTGGGAATGATCTTTACTTATCACTTTATTACTTATTGCGATACGTGCACTTGCGTTAGAAATCACACAACAAGTTTTTGGCGCCGTTTGTGCCATTTATTAATATTGATACCAAATAGCTTTAATTTTAATTTAGATTTTATTTTATTTTGTTTTTGTTTTCTTATTTTGTGTTGTTTGCGTTTCAGAAACATTTTTTTTTTAGGTGTTTGCGAAAGTTGGGAGGTTGCAATTTGTTGCCTTTTGATCCTAAGATAGAGTGAACCTGTCGGAAGAACAGAAAGAAGAAAATAGCTATTACAACTACCCATCATTTGCAAGGAAATATGGCTGAGATCGTGGTAGCATAAGAAGGAAACAATCAGGAAAACCCACATAGAACACTGCGAGAGTATGCTTTGCCACCCACTGGAATTCAACCTGTGATTAGAAGGCCAGCGATTCAGGCGCATGATTTTGACTTGAAGACAGTGACACTACAACTGATTCAGAATATTCAGTTTCATGGACTGCTTTCTGAAGATCCTAACCAGCGCATTGTGAATTTTCTAGAAGTCTGTGGAACTGTTAAGTACAATGGAGTCACTGATGAAGCTCTGCGCCTTCGCTTGTTTCCTTTCTCCTCAAGGGATCAAGCTAAGGAATGGTTGAACTCGCTGCCTTCAGATTCAATCAGTACTTGGGAAGATTTGGTGCACAAGCTTTTGTCAAGATTTTTCCCACCTGGAAAGACAGCGAAACTACACATAGAAATTAATAATTTTGCACAACATGAAAGAGAAACTCTATGTGAAGGGTGGGAAAGGTATAAAGCATTGCTGAGGAAGTGTCCTTATCATGGAGTACCTAGGTCGATGCAAATTCATAATTTTTACAATGGGCTAATTAGCTCCACAAGAACTTTGATTGATACATCAGTAGGAGGAGCTTTAATGAACAAGACAACGGATGAAGTTTATGCGTTGCTAGATGAAATTGTTTTGAACCACCAGCAGTGGTCAAGCAAAAGAGCCATACCAAAGAAGACAGCTAGGATCCATGAGATTGATGCCATAACTGCCTTGACAGCGAAAATTGACAATCTCACGAAACAGTTGCAGAATAGTCAGGCAACTGCTAATGTTGTCCAAGCGGCAGTGGTGTATGAGTTTTGTTGTGGTCCACATCATAATGCAGAATGTCAGGTTGGGAATCCATTTGCGCAAGGCACAGCAGAACAAACACAGTATGATGGGAATTTTAATGGGCAGCAGCACAATCAGTATTCTAACAGATATAATCCAGTATGGCGTAGTCATCCGAATTTTTTCTAGAGAAATACTCAGAATGTGTTGCAGCTTGAGCAGAATAACCCACCACTAGAAAAGAAGGTGAACTTGGAGGATGGATTGGCTTAGTTGGCGACTTCGCAGACTCAATTCATGAATGAAACAAGGACAAATTTCCAAAATCAATCCGCACAAATCAGAAACTTAGAGATACAGTTGAGCCAAATGGCTACGATGTTCTCTGAAAGAAAACAAGGAAACTTACCTAGTACTTCTGAGGTGAATCCTAGAAAAGATGGCATGGAGCATTACAAAGTGATCACCTTGAGAAGTGGTAAAGAGTTTGAGGAGCCAGTGAGAGCCAAGGTTGAGAAAGGTGAAGGGAAAAATGAGGAGAAAGATGAAGAGAAAATAGAAGAACAGGCACAACCTCCTCAAGAACCACATCTGAAAGTTCTTTTTCCACAACGCTTGAAGAAGAGCAAGCTTGATAAGCAATTTGCTAAATTTCTTGAAGTCTTCAAGAAACTTCACATCAATATTTCGTTCGCGGATGCGCTTGAACAAATGCCGAGTTATGTGAAATTTATGAAGGACATCCTTTTGAATAAGAGGAAGCTTGGAGATTATGAGACAGTTGCACTTACTGAAGAGTGTAGCAGTATTCTACAAAAGAAGCTACCACACAAACTCAAGGATCCAGGGAGTTTTACTATTCTTTGTGAAATTGGCAATGTTATTTTTAAGCGAGCTTTGTATGATTTAGGTGCTAGTATTAATTTGATGCCTTTGTCTATTTTCAGGAAACTTGGTTTAGGAGAGGCAAGACCCACAACTGTAACATTACAGTTAGCTAACCGTTCGCTAAAGTACCCTAGAGGTGTAATTGAGGATGTGCTTGTCAAAGTTGATAAATTCATTTTTCCTACGGATTTCATAGTTCTAGATATAGAGGAAGACAAGGAAATTTCTATCATTCTTGGAAGACCTTTCCTTGCAATTGGATGAGCACTTATTGATGTTCGAAAGGGTGAGCTTAGGTTGGGAGTACAAGATGAAAAGTTAACCTTTAATGTGTTCAAAGCTCACAAGTACCCAGAAGCGAGTGATAGTTGTTGTCGCATTGATGCCGTAAAAGCTATAGTGTCTAACTATAAGGGTCAATTGGATCCCTTGGAAGCTAGCTTGTTACAAAATGATTCTTTTATTCCGGTGGGATTGGAGCACAAAGAATATTGGGTGACTAAACAACAAAACATGGGTGTGCAAGCAACGGGTGAGAAAGAATTGTTGCAATTGAATGAGCTGGAAGAATTAGGTGATTAAGTGAAAGAAAAAGCAAGAGGTTACAAGGAGAGGACAAACGAGTGGCATAACAAACCTGTTTCGGGAAAAGATTTCTCTCCTGGGCAATAAATACTTCTTTATAACCTATGGATTCCTGGAAAACGCAAGTCAAGATGGTCTGGGCCCTTTGTTGTGACAAAGGTGTTGCCTTATGGTGCTGTAGAAGTCACCCATTCAGAGAAAAGGAAGTTCAAGGTCAACGAACAACGGTTGAAAGCTTATTGGGATGATGAGTTTGACAAACACAAGACCGTGGTCCACCTCAACTCATCATGAAGAAATTGCTCCATCAGGCCGTCGACGTTAAAACAAGCGCTTTTCGGGAGGCAACCCGAATTTTCTTACTTTTCTTGATTTAATAGTTGTAGTTGTTTTTCATTAATTTTTGAGTTATAGTTGTCGAAATTAATTGTTAATTTTTATTGTCATGATAGGTTCAAGAAAAAAGTTGGGGGGAGCCGAGGCAAGGAAAGGTTCTACCAAGTCATTTAAGAGAGAAAATATGAAGAAATTTGTGTTTGGAGTGAAGGGTATGCGTGCATGGAAGAGAAAAAACAAGAAGAAACAAAGTTGTGCAGTAGCGTTGTTGTGCTAAATTCTAGCGCAGCTGCGCTGGCATCTCTAAAAAATTACATTTTTTTTAGAGCTGGTCGAAAACAAAGCAGTGTTGTTGCACTAAAAAATGGCACAACTGTGCTGACGCTGTTTGAAGTAGCGTTGTTGTGCTAAAAATAGCACAGCTGCGCTGGCGTCTCTTTCTTTGATATGTGAAAAAAAAAAATCCTTCACCCATAATTCTACCTACCCAAACCACATACCCAAAATTCATTTTCTATCAAACCTCAAACCCATTACCACCCAAACCATCAAATCTTTCTTAACCCAAATCATCAGATCTTTCTCAACAACTTGTTGGGTGGTATCAATTGGAATAAATTGTTTAGCATATCTACATGTCAATGCGACTACTGGAACAAGCTGCTTCACTTAATTGGAGCTTAAATATTTGAGGAGCCTTTAGACATGAACGACATGGGCAATCAGGGAAGTCCACTGATTTCTTTTCTTTTGTATTTTCACATTGAGGACAATGTTTTTCTTTCAAGTTTGGGGGTGGCGTCTCTTTACTTGTTTTGTGAACCTGTCTTATTGAGTTTTGTGTTATATGTTGTTTTTGTGTTACGTGTTTTGGTTATGTTCAAGTTTAAATTATTTTCATACAAAAAAAAAATTAAAAAATTAAATAAAAAAAAATTGGAAAAAAAAACAATGATTTTTTTGGAAGTAATGCTGAAAAGATAAGAATTAGGCCGATGATGAGTAGCGTACGAATGTCATGATAGTAATGAGGATAATTGACTGAAACAAAGTTTTGTTTTACGGAAAATCCCTACCTATTATGCACTTAGCCTCGCCTAGTTATGTTGATACTTAGAGAATGTTTATGTGAGTTTAAGTAAATAGGAACATGATAAAAGGGGACTTTAGAACTTACTTGATTACCACTCGAGGCAAAATCCTAGGTTGCATAGCATTAGAGAAATGATTTAGGCCATTTTTGGATCGTTTGAGCCTTTCAAGCCAACCCTTGTAATAATTGAATATCCCTAGTTCACCCCTTTGAGCCTAAGATAGCTTTTTTCTTTCTTATGCAACTTACAATATCTTTCTTAACTTGTCAAGTTTGATTTCCCCATATTATGACCCTTTTACCTGTAACATATGATTGTTCTAGGATGATTATATGGAGCCATGTTTTGTATTGAATGATGGGAGGTTTGATGATTTGGTGATGTGTTGTTTTGTTTCAAAAAAAAAAATATTGAGAAAAAAGAAGAAGAAAAGAATGAAAAGAAAATAGAAGAGTCACACTCCTTGTAGTTAATGTCAAAATACAAGTTTGGGAGAGTGTGGATTCTTTATGTGCTTATAAAGGTTGTGGATGAATGTTGAGGAAGTGAACTAAAGAAGAGAGAAAATAGATATGTTGAATAATTGTGGTGGTAAGAAGTAAAGTTGGCATATGCTCCATTAAACATCCTCGAATAGTTGTGTGATTACGGGTAGTGTAGCCATATATTATTTCTATTATCCTACCTTGACCCTAGCCACACGTTACAACCAACTGTAAAGTCCTACTGATCTTTAATGCTATGATTAACTTATACTAGTAGAGAGTGGCATGAAAAGTAAGCCTATGAAGTCCTAAGTGATTGAAAAGAACAGATTCACATTGGAAATTCGTTTAACTTGCATAAACTCATCCGGGTACAATTGATTGGGATAGAGGCTATTCACACACTCACTTGGGGGATTTGAAGTAAAATGCAAACTATGTGAAGTTAATATTCTTCGTGCTTATGAGCGAAAGTCACCTCTTGAGTTGTGAAATAAAGCTACTGAGGCCGTGAAAATTTATTATCCTACAGCATTGCTTTCATGAGTTATTTTGTGTCGAGTCTTTAGTTTTTAGTTTCTTTCTTTCTTTAGTTGTGTCTTTTGCTTGAGGACAAACAAAGCTTAAATTTGAAGGTGTTTGTTGGTTGTATTATTGATATAATATTTTAATACCTTTTCACTTAAACTTTGTTAGTTTTTGAGTAATTTATGAGCAATTTGATTAGTTTTGTCTTTGATTTGCATTGTAGGTAATTTCAAAGAGACAATCTGAGTTTTGAGGCAAAGATTGAAGAGCAATTGCAAAGGATTAGCTTTTATGCCATTTGTGGAGAAATTGAAGAACAAATAGAAGTAACGCAGTCATAGCGCAGCTGTGCAACATTGCAGGAAAATTAAGGGCAGTTTTGTAAATTGGCAAGAAAAGAAAGAAACCCTATGGAATAAAAGGATAAAAACGTGAGAATGAGGCAACCATCAAGAGGGGAGCTTGAAGCAACGTTTCAGAGAGATAATAAAAGCTAGGAGATTACGAGTTGAAGACGGAGAACAATCCAGAGACGGACTTCTACCACGATTCTTCTCCAAATCCTAGTTTTCTCTATCTCTATTATCATGACTTATATTAAGTTTTGGATTTTATTTAATTTCTTTATGATGTTCTAAGTTAATTTTATAGGGCTACGATGTAGTCGGATTATGAATATTTGATACTTTTGGTTTTAATTGATTGATGAACTATTTCATGTATGCGTTGAGTATTTCATACTAAGTTTAATGCTTGTGATTGTCTGATCAACAATTGCATGATTCATGGTTTGGTTTGAGACTGAGAAGTAATAACTAAATTAGACAACGTGTGAAATACCATTAAATCGTCATAAGCTAGAGATAGTTATGAGATCTAGTGCAGCGCTTGAATTTCAAGGGCTTAATGCGTTCCATAAGTTCACAATTATTACAGAGATGTAGTTAGCTTGCTTATTGGGATAGGTTATTGATGCTTGAGAAAGATTAATATCTACCTTAGCGAAATTGGTGGCAACGTAGGGAATAGGTGTCAATTGATTTAAATCACTAGTTTCAAATAGGATTAATCTTGGTGAAATCGGAATCCCTAGAACATTTTAATTCTTGATTTATCATCTTTAGTAATTTCGTATTCGCTTTAGTTGTTAATTCCAAAAGTACTTTATTTATTAGTTTTTACTCACAATCTCTCATATTTGATTGTCCGAATAAAGTTAAAGCTAAATTAATTTCGATAGTTAGTAATCACAGTTCTCGTGGGAATGATCTTTACTTATCATTCTATTACTTGTTGTGATACGTGCACTTACGTTAGAAATCACACAATAGTGTTGCAACTGGGATGGCAGTTGTGACCCTGGGCATAACTTCAGAGTCTGAGGACTGCAATTCCTCATTGTGGGGATGAGGTATTTCGATGTAAACAGTCACATCGATTCCTGTTGGAGTCCACAGAGGATAAGTGGATGGTCCTTCAGCCCTAGTTTTGGTTGATCGAGGTCGAAGAGACCCACTAAAGCCGGTGTCACTGGATGATGGTGCGCCACTACCTGTAGCCACTGATGGAGGAGATGGCTCATCAATGGTGATGGGCTATGATGAAACCCCTCCTGGTGCCTCTGGTTTAAGGGTTCCCCAATGTCTACCGCCTGATCTCATCTTCACCATAGTTGTTTTGCAAGTGGGTAAGCAACAAAGAACTCGAAGAGCCACAGAGAAGATAAGAGAAAAAAACAAACAAAACGAGGCAAGCTAAAGTAGCAATGATAGCAGAGCAATAGAAATATAGAAAGGTGAAAATTTCTCCATAAACTGTGCCCTAATCGTGGATAACTGGCCATTAGTTAACCAATCCCACGATATTGGGAAATTCAAAACATGCCAATTGAAAAAGTAAATTAACTGCTAATCAAGGATATCCAAATTTCCCTCTTTAAACAATCTGGCTTTTCTGACAAACCACCATGTGGTATACGAAAGTCGCAACATTTTGACATAAGTCAACAATACTTTATTATGATGATTGATCTAGTGAAAAAAAAATGTTGCAATCCAAAACAAACTAGCAGTATATTCCACAATTCTCAGATCTTCCAAGTTTTCTTCTTTTTTTTATAATTGGAAAAACTCTAAAGTGAATTCAGGTAGCATGAAAACACTTAAGAAGGTTTACTCATCAATACTCATTTTAGACAAGGATTTAATTAATGAACCATGTGTGTGTGTGAGTAATAGAGTTTAGATAGCCATCACCTTCAAATCTGCAAAGTGCGAGCACTTTCCTTATCAGCTCAAACAACCTGATCATCTATTCATTTCACAGGAGAGCACAATGTTTTTTTTTTTTTTGCTCATGTTGTAACTCGAAGTTTGCATAAAGTATTTCTTTTCGCATGAATTTTTTTTTTTACTGTTTCAGCTTATGTTGCAACTGGTAGCTTTCACACTAATTTCTTTTATTTTGGATTAGGTAGCTCTTTTCAGTTCATGACAGCCACATTATCTCCTGCTTTTGTTCGTTTTTTAAAATATTAAAAATGAATAGAATACAAGAATGGATTTAGAGAGACTTCTTGTAACGACCCCGGCAAAGCGAATACCCACTGACGGGCAGAGACACACTGGCGGAAAGCACACCATGTGTATATTATCCGCTTTGGGTTACCACATTGGGCCCCTCACGGTTTTGTTCCCCACGCAGGCACGCGCCCACGTGAAAAGGCCTACACACGAATATTAGAGAACCCTCTATATATTCAATAGTCCCAGCTCATAACCAACCAATGTGGGATGGGTTCACCACATCCACCCCCCCTTAAGGAGGCCCAGCGCCCTCACGGGTCACTGATACAAAGGTCGGCCCGCTCTGATACCACTTAATGTAATGACCCCGGCAAAGCGAATACCTACTGATAGGCAGAGACACACAGGAGGAACGTACACCATGTGTATATTGTCTGCTTTGGGTTACCACATTGGGCCCCTCACGGTTTTATTCCCCACGCAAGCACGCGCCCACGTGAAAAGGCCTACACACGAATATTAGAGAACCCTCTATACATTCAATAGTCCCAGCTCGTAACCAACTGATGTGGGATGGGTTCATCATACTTCTTTCTATATCCCTAGTCATCAGACAATGCGAGCCCCTGCACTTGCAGACTATCCAGATTAGCTTTCCCAAACTAGACTCCAAGGTGCACAAAGATATGTGATTCACAAATTAAATAACTAACTGAAATGAATATCAGACTTTCAGATTTCTCAAGTTTATTTCAAGCTCTTGATGAAAACCATGATGCAACATTAAATACTACAAATTCCTATAAGTTTTCTTAAGGTCTCAAATCTTAAAAGATTTAAAGCTTTAGTGAAGATATCTGCCAATTGTTTCTTTGTTGCAACATGTTCCAGAACAATGACTTTTGTTTTAACAAGTTCACGTATAAAGTGATGTCTTATTTCCATATGTTTAGTGCGCGAGTACTGGACATGATTTTTGGATATGTTAATGGCACTCATGTTATCACAATAGACAGTCAAAACTTGATTTTCAATTCCATAATCATCCAACATCTGTTTCATCCAAAGAAGTTGTGCACAACAACTTCCTACAACTATGTATTTTGCTTTTGCTATTGACAAGAAGATTGAGCTTTGCTTCTTACTGTACTATGGCACCATGTTGTTTCTAATGTAACTCTTTCTATCATCTGCATTTCCTACCCAATCAGTATCACTAAAACCAACAAAATTAGTGTTAGTGTTATTAATAAACCATATTCCAAGACTTACTGTACCCTCACATATTTGATTATCATTTTTACTGCAAGTAAGTGAGACTCTTTTGGATTTGCTTGATATTTAGCACATACTCCAACACTAAAACATATATCAGGTCTACTTGATGTAAGATATAGCAAACTTCTTATCATGCTCCTATACAAATTAGGATCAACTGATTTCTCATCCTTACTTTTAGTCAGCCTAGTGGTCACACTCATGGGAGTCCCTGAAGACTTAGCAGATTCTAAATCAAATCTCTTGACTAGATTCCTGGCATACTTCTCTTGAGATATAAAAATCCCATCTTTGCATTGCTTAACCTACAATCCTAGGAAGTATGTTAGTTCCCCAACCACTCTCATTTCAAGCTCATGTATCATATGCCTAACAAATTCATCAACCTTATTTTTAGATGTTGCACCAAATATAATGTCATCAACATAAATTTGAGCAATAAGAATACCTGAGCCAGACCTTTTGATGAACAAGATTTTGTCTACTCCCCCTCTCTGGTAGCCTTTATCCAGCAAGAATTTTATCAACCTGTCATACCAAGCTCGTAGAGCTTGTTTCAACCTATACAAGGCCTTCTTCAGTTTATACACATAAGTCGGATAGTGTGGGTCCTCAAAACCTTTTAGTTGCTCAACATATGCTTCTTCATTTAGAATATCATTCAAGAATGCACTTTTTACATATAATTGAAATAATTTAACTTTTAACACACATACAATGGACATTAACAATCTAATAGATTCAAGCCTAGCAACTGGAGCAAAGGTCTCATCGAATTCCACACATTCTATTTGTGTATATCCTTGAGCTACAAGTCTTATCTTGTTTCTAGTGATGTTACCACTTTCATTAGTCTTGTTTTTAAAGATCCATTTAGTTCCAATGACATTGACCTATTTTGGCCTAGGAACTAAAATCCAGACATTATTTCTCACAAACTGACTTAACTCATCTTGTATGACATTTATCCAAAATTCATCCTTTAAAGCTTCAGTCACATTTTTTAGTTCAAGAGTTGATGTGAAACACACAAACCTTACCATATCTCTATAGTTCCTCTTGGGTTTACCTCTGGTTCGAATCCCATCATGCATTGAGCCTATCACATCAGTTGGAACATGATTTCTGTGGACTTGTGGCAGCTCAGCTTGAGTTCTTTCACTAACATCCTATGTTGTTCCATCGCATGTTATGACATTTGGTGAAACATTGTCTAACTGCTCAGTTATTCTGCCTGATGTTTCGTCTGGCTCAGTCACACCAGTTTTTGTCATTCCTTTTTCCTTCAATATTACAGCATCATCTAATTCATTAGTCTTTATTTTGCTGCTACTGATTTCTTCCGTTGGCTCTCCTACACATTTTTACAATTCATCAACCACCACATTAACGGATTCTATTATAGTTCTGGTAGTTAAATTAAAAACTCGAAAAGCCCGGCTATTTGTAGCATAACCCAGAAAAATACCTTTGTCACTTTTAGCATCAAATTTCCCTATTTATTCTCTATCATTCAAAATGTAACATATGCTACCAAACACATGAAAATAATCCAGTGAGGGTTTTTTACCTTTCCAAATTTCATAGGGTGTTTTAGAAGTACCTCGTCGTAAGAACACTCGATTTATGGTGTAACATGTAGTGTTAACTACTTCTGCCTAAAACCTATGGGAGAGATTTTTGTCATTCAACATCACTCGAGCCATCTCTTGAATGGTCCTATTCTTTCGTTCAACCACACCATTTTGTTGTGGGGTCATTGAAGTAGAGAATTAATGTGTTATTCCATGCGCATTGCAAAATTCAGTGAAATAGTGGTTCTCAAATTCTCTACCATGATCACTCTTTATTCTAATAATTTTCTGAATGTTGCACCCTTTCTCATTTTTCAATTTTAAACACAATTTCTTAAACACATCAAATGTGTCAGATTTTTCTCTAAGGAAGTCCACAAATGTATATCGGGAAAAATCATCCACACACACAAACACATATCGTTTACCTCCGATGCTTTCGATTTGCATTGGACCTATGAGATCCATGTGCAAAAAGTTCCAAGATATTCTTGGTTGACACATGTTGCAACATCTTGTGAGATGCTCTTACCTGTTTACCAATTTGACAGGAACCACACACACCTGATTGCTTGTTTTTCAACTTTGGCACTCCTCGGACTGCACCTACATTCACAAGTTTGGTCAGCAAGTCATAATTTAAGTGTCTCAATATTTGATGTCAAATATCAGCGTTGTCACAGGTACTATTGTAATAAGGCACTGGTCGTTCCTGTGATGGTATGAACATATAACAGTTGTCGAACGACCTTTTACCTGTAAGCACACACTTGTTAGTACTATCTAACACATGATAACCATCTTTAGTGAATTTCACATGTAAGCCTTGATTACACAATTGACTAATACTAATAAGATTTGCTTTTAAACCATCCACATGCAATACTTTGTTGAGTCTCGAAAATCCTTCAATATCCAAAGTTCCTCTCCTAAGTATTTTTCCTTTAACACCATCACCAAAAGTAACTTGGCCTTCTTCTGGCTCTTTGTAGCTGCTCAAGGCTTCTCGCATACCTGTCATATGTCTAGAACACCTACTATGAAAATACCAAGAGTTAGCAGTACAAGATTGCATAGAAGTATAAGCAATAAAACAGACTAAATTTGTTTTCTTCACCCATAATTGTCTTACCTTGTGTTACAGAAACATGTGTGAGGATCTTTTCTGCTTACTAAAAGACTTACCTTTTTCTTGCATTCTTTGAAGTCTGAAACAATAAGGTCTGATGTGTCCAGGTGCAAGACAGTAGTGACATCTAGGAATAAACATGTTCTTCTTTTTCCTATATTGTCTATGCGATGTTGTTGGTGCTGTCGGAACAGCAGTTACGAGGACACTTTTACTGTTGTTCTGAGCAGTTGCATCCTTATACTCAAATTCTAGATTTTTTGAACTTTTGACAAAAATAGTTGTTCCAGAAGATTCTCCTTCATAAAAACCGAGTCTACTATGATCTCTACTCGATTTTTGAATGGATAACATGTGATCCAATTTTTCAGTTCCAGAATTTAGCATTTTTATATTTCGCTGCATCTGTTTTAAATCATGTTGTAGCATCTGTACTTCCAACAGTCTTTCTTTAGCCAGGTTTTCTAGTTTTGCCTTTTGTTTCTCCAACTCACAGATCTTCAAATCTAGTCCCTGATTTTTCTTGCACACAAACACCCATTTCTCGTACATGTTTTTGTATGTTTTCATGACTTCTTCATCATTCAAATCACCATCACTGTCTGACTCAACGCAGTCAGATTTACTTATCTCTCCATCTTTTTCACCTGTTGTTATAACAGCAGTACCTGCTTCCTCGTCCAGACTGATCTTTCTCAGTGTTGTTGCAACGGTGAAGGCTATAAAGTTCCCAGTATGCTCTCCTTCACTCTTTGAAGATTCTTCTGATTCCACATCACTCCATGTAACTTTCATAGCTTTTTTTCTTCTTTTTCAAGGTGTTTGCACATTCAGCTTGAACGTGACCAAAACCCTCGCATTCGCAGCATTGTATGCCTTTACTCTTCTTCTTTTCATAAGCTATTTTCAAATTTTGTTTCTTGAATGGGTCAGCTGTTGTTGCAACATGAGGCTTCTTATCAAAATTTGATTTTTGAAACCCCTTTCTTTGCTTATCCCATTTTTTCAGAACTCTATTGAAATTCTTGGTGAGTAAAGCTAGGGATTCAAATATCTCAGATTCCTCATCATCCGAAGAGCTTTGCGTCTCATTCCTTTCAACATCAGCCTTCAGAGCAATGCCTTTTTCTTTCTTCTTTTGCTTCAACCTCATTTCAAAAGTTTGAAGGGATCTCATTACTTCATCAATCTTGATTTCATCCACATTTTTTGATTCTTTTATGGCAGCCACCTTGATTCCAAATCTGTCTGGGAGAAAGCGCAAGGTTTTTCTCACAAGCTTAGCATCAGAATACTATTCTCCCAAAGCAAAAGATTCATTCGCAATATCGCACAATTTGGCATTGAAATCCGCAATGGTTTCATCCTCATGCATCCTTAATTCCTCAAATCAGGTGGTAAGCATTTGCAACTTTGATCTTCTGACTGACGTTGTACCTTCATATGTTGTTTGTAATATCTCCCAAGCTTCCTTTGCAGATTCATATGTCGAGATTAACTTGAATTGGTTCAAGTCAACAGCATTGAATATTGCATTCAACGCCTTAGAATTCCAACTTGCCAAAAGGTCTTCATCCTTGGTCCATTCCATTTCAAGTTTAGTTGTAACATTGCCCTGAGCATCTGTTTTGGTAGGAGTTGTCTAACCAGTCAAGATAACTTTCCAAGCCCTCTCATCAATAGACTTGATAAACGCCCTCATTCAAGCCTTCCAGTACGAGTAATTCACACTATCCAACAATGGTGGTTTAGAGATCAAACCTCCTTCACGCAAGGTGTCCATACCTATTCCTGCAAATAAACAACTAACTCCCAAGAATCTAACCGAATTAGTTCGTAACCTGCTCTTGATGCCACTTGTTAGAATCTATGCAGTATAAGTATGGTTTAAATTGCTCACTTGACAAAGATCTGTGATGAATAAAAAAACTAATGTAATTACTTGGCGTAAAACAAATTCTGTTACAGGTGGTGTTGCAACATTAACTAGAACCACAACTCTTTCGCAGTTTGTTACTCATTAGATTCTCTAGTTGCTTAGCCAGTTAACGATTAGATTTACTTAATGTTTCAACACACTCAGTAGCAGTAAATAGCAATAAATAGCAGCGGAAATAAATAACATGTAACAGAAATAAGAACACCAAGATTTAAGTGGTTCAACCATCTGACCTACGTTCACTGGACCTCCCTTGGTCCAACAAACCTATTCATTAAGAAATAATGTCAGTTACAAATACCAATTGACTTACACAAGTAAAGACTCCTTCTTGACTTTTGACGCCTCGGTGAAGGACTCCTTAACGAACTTTGGTTTGACGAGCTCCTCTCGACTTACAATGTTCTCTCCCAAGAACAATATCTTCTTCTCCCGAAGAATGATTAAAGCGACAGTGATCTAATTATTCAGAACATACACAAGTTACTCATATCTCACTGTTACATAACACAGAGTTGTGACACTTAAAACATCTAAGCACACAATGACACGTCGTGTTGCAACATGATACGAAACATAGAACCCTAATGTGTTTTTTTGTTGCTCGTCTGTACCCTCTTCCTTTCTCGGTGTTTTCTCCCTTCACTTACTTCAGCTCCTGTGCTACATATATATACTTTTTTGTTGCACTGCCAACCGCCTTAAGCCTCAAGACATAATCAATATGCAATTAATGTTATGCCATAAGCAGCACAACTTCAATATGGTAAGTTGCCAAAATATGTTTCTTGTAACACAAAAGGTAACCAGCACATATATGATAATATAAGATCATGAGCTTTGCAAAAACACAGCCAATCAAAAAATTTCCTTCGTGATTGCCAAAACGACCGTCAATTAGATTCATGACCTCAACACTATTTATGTAAGAAAAAACAAAACCCGATTGCAGCTTAGCAAACACCAAACACAAACATTAATTATAACTAGTATCATCTGCATATCCCAATATAGTGGGTTTATATTATTAATATAGTGGGTTTATATTGTTAATTAAGTATGATAATATAATTAATTAATATATTCCATCGTCCGAGCGTTGTTTCTTATAGTGGGTTTATATTATTAATTAAGTATGATTTAATCAAATCTTAATGTTGTATCCAATTTAGAGGTTTAAAATTCTTAGGCTGGCTTCGTCTTGTGGTGTGAGTTTTATATAAATCCAAGATAGGATAATATAATTAAGTATGATTTGATCAAATCAACAGCTTTGTATTTTTCGACCAAGGAAAAAAAAGAAGAAGCTTTGTATTTGTTGTCAACGTGAGTGAGAAAAGCATCAGTAGTTATTGTGTGAGTTTTATAATAAATCCAAAGAGGGGATATTTTGGTAAATGATTAGGCTTATTTTATTATAAAAACTGATAAAAAAAAAAAAATTAAAGATGCAATTGAAGTGCGTGTAGCACACTTCCTGTTAAAGTTGACCGTTTTATTGACAGAGGGATAGTTGTGTTACGTTTTTTAAACTATAGGAGAAGTGTTTGATGGTTTTTTAAACTATAAGAGGATCATGTGCAGTTTCGACAAACTAAAGAGGGCTACTGTGCACTTCACCTCTTTTTTTTTTTTTTTTTGTCTGAGACGCAAATTAAATTAGATCATATTACTTTTGAAACATAGACAACGACATGATTCACGTATCTATCGGTATATTCGTAAATAATGCATGTCTATTGTTTCTTCCATCATAGGTTTGCAAGTATGAAAATGATTGGTATCTTCTTTTTTTTTCTTTCTTTCTTTATAACATGTTACGATGAATTTTAAAGCTATGATTTCGTATCTATCAGCCTCATTTAGATGGAAAAAAATTTGATGTGATTTAATATAACTTTGGCTACTAGATATCTTTGTTAATGCAGCAACAATCTAAATCAGATGATCTGATATGGCCAAAATAATAGCGGTCCAATCTGGTTTCTATTTCCAACTGGCTTCGTTTATATTTCTGTGGCACTCGTCACATGACAACGAAGTTAAGTGTAATAATCTTCTCATAATATCATGAAGTAATGAGAAAGATACGATGCTAAGAAATTGACATTAGAGCGAAAGTGATCTATTTGATTTACCTAGTCAATGATTTACATCGGTTAATCAGAAAATGTTAGATCATTATGGCTATGAAAATCCTTATTACGATCAATCTGAAACAATGGCTAGTTATCTTTGTATCATCACCATTGAGATTCTTTTCCATTTCCACATCTTATCAACAATTTTTTTTTTTAAAGTAAAAATTCACAGATAATGCCTGAAAATGCAGATTATGACTTTCATATCTAGGTATATATGTTTTAAATAGGCATTTTTATTTAATTTCGAGTCAAAAAGATGCCAATGCCATTCTTTCAGATAATACTAGTATACCCTAATATGCTAAAACAACTAATCAACGTATATAGTTAAGCCAAATTAATTAGTTTCACAATAATAGTTTATTATTGTTATTATTATTATTAATTCTTATTTTTTATGCTTAAAGTTTCTCCATTATTACTAAGACCTCATCAGGCAAAAGTTGTGCCTTTCGAAATATGGTGATTTCCCTTTTCTGCGCTTAAACTTTGAGGCTCCATTAAATATCAAAACATGTCCCAACTGAGCTGAATGTGTACTTCAGTTCACATGGTCACTTGGCCCATCACATTGAAAGGGAACTGGGGAAGAAAACGACAACGATCAGGAAGCTCCTAGCATGACATCAAAAAGTGTTGGTTTTTTGGCTCAAATCCGTTTAAAAACAAGTAAAAGTCTAGTGCGAGGAGAAGAGGGGAATCCTAATGCCAGAGGAATTGATATTTATTTTCTATAATGAGATTTTTTTAGTTTATAATTATTTATTACGAGGGACCACATCCGTTGGAGGTGCAGATGTCAGTCCTACTAGACTTTAGACTTTTTTGTGCGTAAATTCAATTTCGTTGTAACCACTATTTCTAATAGTGAATTATCCAAGAAGTAGGATTGTGAATGTAGACAAAAAACCGAACCATATTAAAAATATCATGTGTTTCTAGTGCGCTTCGTACATTGTGTGTATGCGTATATTCTCGTTCCCCAACAAAAAAGCAATACTAATATAGTGGCAGTTGGGCTTAGTATACGTGAAATATAGAGCACTTCAAATCGGCCCCGAGGGATGAGGCAATTAAGTAGTGGGCCCTGCTAGAAATTTTGTTCTTAATGGGCTCATTTTCGGCTCACGTCTTTTGTTTTTTCGGATAATAAAAGAATCGAATAGGAAAAACAATTAACTCTACTAAACATCTCAAATCATTCACTAAATTTTTTATGTCGTTCACTAATTATATTTTTTATTTTAATTAGTTTTGGTGGTTAAGTTTGTTAACAAATTGTTAGCCATACACTTCAAATACATACATATATATATATATATATATATATATATATATTCTTTTATATTTAATCATTAAAACAAAGATAAGGGGTCAAATAAAACAGGAAAACATGTTTAGTGAGACAATTAGAGTGACAACGTTTGAATGGGCGATTTAAAACTTCACGAACATTTCAAACTGACAAAATTAGTGAGTAATTTCAAACTTTGTTAACTTTTTATTGGAATGACACAACTTTGGCGAAAAATAGTTCCAGTACTTGCCTTAACATAACTTCACTCCTCGTAAAAATTTATGTATTAAATATCAAATTTTTTTATATATATGATAAAAATATTACAATATAAGAATAAAAGTTTGAGAGTATTATATAACAATGCTCGGGTTATTATGAACTCCTACCTCCATCTCTTCCTAATTGATGTTCCAATATCTTCTTGTCATTTCTCACTACAATCCCACTAACTAGATGTGGCATTTTTGTCGGCCCAACTCAGCCCAACACACGAAAATTTGGGTCCAACTCATCTCGGTTGATAGTGGACTTGACTCGACTTAACCCACAACATATATGTGGATCGAGTTAGGTCATATAATTTTTGACCCAGTCCATTTTGAGCTCTGACCCATCTCAACCTAACCTAACTCAAGCTCATATAAAGTCCATCCTAAGCCTAGATAAAGACAATCTCGAACCCAACTTGGGCCCAACACAAATTAAGCACAATTTGAACTCATTTATTAAAAGAAATTAAAATATTATACTTTATGCATGCAATGCAAGTCGTGGTAACTATTTTTTTTAAAACAAACTAGTAAGTCGTAGTAATTATATTTTTTAACAAACTAATAATAAAATGTTATAAATGTATTACTTAAGTTAATATTAAATGACTTGTTATCAAACTTTTTTTATAATATTACAAGTTTATAACTTGCAACTTGCAATTTTAAGTGCCTTCATACAATTTTTTTTTAAAGATTTTAGGTACAATTTTTTTTTTACAATTTTTATAATTATACATATAATTTTTCCTATAAATAATTAATGACAGTGTTTTAGTTACTTAGTATATTCAACTTTATTTTACTACAAATCTACAACATTATATATAACTATGTCCATAAAAAAAATAAAATCTTTCACGACGATTACATTCGTCAAAGGTTTAAAATCAACTTACATATTTTAAAAAACGAAAATATATAATTTGTAACTATTATCAACATCAATTTACATTTCTACTTAAATTAAGAATTAAAACGTTCATAAAACATCTTATATCTCAATAACCAAATATCACAAATTATTTTAATCCTGAAATAATTAAACTACCGCCACCGCCAAACCCAACACCCGTACAAGAAACATAACAAAATAAAAAACTTTTGCAATAATTTTCCTCAAACACTTATGTAATAATTTATCTTTATATTTATATCACTAATATACTCATATCTCATTAACTTATAATTTACTATATAATATTTTATTATTTATATTAATTATTAATATTATCAATCAATTTGTATACTATTTTGTTAATAATTAAATTAACTTCTTTTAAAAAAAATTAAGTTTCAATTTTATTTTTTCAAACTTTGTGATAGCGAACACGTGAGCCTAATTGGGCTCTATACTCTGGGAAATGAGTCCAATCTAACTTAATTCACTAAACATCTGTGTCAAATCGAACTCATTTTTCTCAACCAATAATTCGACTGGGTCATGCCGAGCTGGCCCAAACGCCAGCTCTACCACTAACCCAAAATTGAAATTGCAATAAATAATTATTCCGACAAAACATTATATTCTACCATAAATTGGCTGTGGATAAACGACCCGATCTAACATAAAACATAAAACATAAAACATAAAATTCAACGAATTAAACTCACATTGCTCATCACCCTAAAAAAATTACAAAATTAAAATTGAGAGAATCACATCACCTGTGATCACTCACAAGAGAGAGAAAGCAGCAAGGGAAAAAAGTTAAATATAACCAAGTCGAGCTGCATTGAATCATCAATATAATGCACATTGACAAAAGTCTGCAAAACCCCACTTGAATGCCAAGGATTACAAAGGCAAACAGGACCTATTTACAAATACAGGAACAAGAAACACATCATATACACAATTCTAAATCTACACTCACAGTAGATCCTAAGCAATAATGGTCTTTATCGATACTTGCAACCAGGTTAAGCCCCTCCGTTAAAAGTTAAGCCGCCGCACGCTAAGATATTCTTGATCAATTTACAGCATTCATAGACCCTAACCAATAAAATAAAGATGAATAGTGTCCGACAGCTTTGAAAAACATTTCATCTTTCCCATCCCTCCCCCGTTCCACACAAGAGAAAAGTAAAGCAAACAAGAAAAGATCACAGAAGTAAACAACAGAAGTTAAAATTAATCATCAATCTTCTGCATTTTCCAAGCCAATAAGAGGTGCTTCATTGTCGGCAGAAGTTGGAGGAAGCTTGCTTCCTGCATGCATTTTCTTCAGATCTTTGGCTAAAACAGATGAAGATCCTCCTTACCATGCTACAAAATTCTCTGCGCAGTATGTAATAGAATATTAGTCAGATTAACAACCAGGAAAGGTTCATAAATATCATCTTTGATTTTTATGTATATTGTTTTCAGATACAGATGGTGCACTTACGGCCATGGATGATCACCCATGAGCATCATATCCCCTTCATCATCTGTGAAGACAATTTCCCATTTCTTTCGTGGGTGGAGCTCTCCCTTGATTTCAAACATCTCTTCAAGTTCATCTATAAGCTCATCATACCCCTTTAACACAGTTAAGTCCACTGCACGGCCCACCGCGACCCCTTGCATATGAACCTTCCCCACAAAATTCCACACCAAATCCACAAATTTCAATATTCAGCCACTTTTTCAAAGCAAGAAATGTTAAAAGAAATTTTCTCTTATTGTCAAGGAAGGCAAATTACTCTGCCTTTCGATTATATTTATACCTTGGTGCAACTTCTGGTGGAGCTACTCTGCTTGCTTTGAACTTCCTTTGGTGGTACCTGAAACTGCCCTGGCTTTTGATCTTTGGGTTCCCTTGAAAGGTCAGATTTCTGCTCCGAATCCCCCGTAGAAGGCGTGCTAGGTAAGCATCCTTCACCAGCATTGTTCGATGTGATAACTGATTCTAGAGGAGGTGGCTTCTCATTATGCACACCTGAAGGCCTATTTAGATCAATTCCAACCAATCGACAAGAAGCAACATTGTCAGGCTTCCTCCCATTATATAGGTGAGGTATGGTGTTGTCACTCTGCTTTGTTAAATGCGCAGGTGAATAGCTTTTTGCAAAAGACCAGCCTGATGTACTTTTACTATCTTCTGTGTCATGAACAAACATATTCAGAGAAGCATTTGCATCAGATGAGGGCAGCCAGCCCCCCTCTGCATGAGTCCTTAAAGTACAGTTGCTTCCACTGTTAATGAGAACTGCACTATCATCCAGATGCCTCACTTGTAAAGAAACATAATGTTCGCTCATTTCTCCTTTTGGAGTGTCATTCAATTGGGGTGAATTCCGAGGAGGATTCCAGACAATTGATGCATCTGATTGCAGTGATTCTAATACACAGAAGAAAACAAATACAGAAGCTTAGATGCATCAAAACCACCCAGACTGCAAAGAAACCATGAAGTTGAGAAAGCTGATCTCACCAGGGATTTCAATATGTGTTTTCAACCTCTTATTCTTCATCACTGCTGGTGGAACTAGGCTTGTAGGGACTGAAGCCACAAAAGGTTCTATCTCCCAGGGAGAAACCCTTTCAGGCCTCGGAATCGATGCAGGTTCATCCCATTGAACCTAAAAGGAGTAAGATACTATGATTATTACTGACAAAACTTGGCAAACCATATTAGTAGTATAGGGACTAAGATCATTAATTATATCTACCTTCAGTGATCGCCAATTAGAGTCTTTCCACTGAGTAGAAATATCTTCAACCCCAATTATGGTACCTGCAAACCTATCAATCAAAAGAAAATAAGATAAATTACAGTTAGCTACTCATGCTAGCTGTATTTTCTAACAATCAATTGACAACCATTCTACTACCTTCTCTCAGGAGAATCTTCCCCCTCAAATCGCATCTTGAATCTCATGCCCACTCCAAATCCATGATTAACGGCTTCCATATATTTGTTCAAACCCACAATGAACTGGCTCGTTCTGAAAATTGCAAAAAATATGAGAACATAGGCATATATGGTACATTCGCAAACGTTAAACTCCACCTTTAAATCCAACTCACTAAAGGATGTAAGAATTATCACCTTGGCTTGTAATAAACCACAAAGAAAGTCCCGGTTGTTACAGCATGTGATGCAGTCGCAAGTACTCCTAGATGCATGCTCTGACTAGATATCACTGAAGATGGCATGGAGCTCTGTTGACGAGTTTGACGTCTAACCCCAACACGTAACTCCCCATTTCCCCCCCTAAAATAAAAAGCAAAGTTCAGGGAGACATGATAGCAAATGAGTAACTAGACAAAAAGACACGTTCTTGAAACATGTTAAAAGTTACAGAATTTTATGTAGGATTAGTTCTAAAGATGGGATGCAAATTTAATAAATAAATAAATCAACAAGTACCTCAGAAATACAAATGAATCTCCAGCAACCAATCTCTTAGAAGTAACAAATGTACTCCACCCAGTTGTAAGCAAATGCCTCCGGGGTTGGCCTGCTCAGTTTTAGCCAGATAAGTTAATCTCTGAGATGTGAACTAGCCTCTACCGCAAGCACAGGTTAAAAAGAACTATTACCTCTAAATATATGCTTAAAATGCCACTCAAAGCCATGAAGATCCTTGGCCACCAATTCTTGGGTAGGTATTTGCTGAGTCATGTCCTGATTAGAGAATAATAGATCTCAAAACTTCCAAGTATAATCTCAGTTATATTTACATGTATACAGATTGAGAAAGAGAAAGACAAGTAAATAGAACCAAGAGGAATGCTACCAGGGGAGGAAGACAATCATTTGCATGTTTTCGAAGAACAGAAAATCCACCATGAGTGCTCGTATCAGAGGCAGTTAAAACCTTGCAAAATGAGTGAACCGTGGGCTTGCGAGGTTCGGGAGGGCATGTATCGGGAGTTTTTGGCTCCGTTTGCTACAAATCATTGGACAGTCATATAGACTTCAGTTTTAACATAAAGTCAAAATTGATTGCTCGTTGGCTAAATAACATAATGCAAGCAATTAAGCATTAAATTCAAGTTCTCACATCTAGTTCCGGCATCAAAGTAATTTGTGCATAGACCTCATCTGTGTCTTGTTCAGCCTACAAAATGAAAATAAATTTTTGCATGAATAACCCACTCACCTTAAATTCACTACTGGTTTTCGCTTGCTGATATATAAGAACCAAAATCATGAGGCAATAACTATGGTTTCTGGACTTATCTAACACTCGTATCAAAACCACAGAAAACAGATGGGACTAAAAATCTTGTGCAAATTAGAAATTAAATATAAAAAGAGGAACAGAGAATCATACCAGAAGCTGAATATCCAGAATAGAACAAAGTATATTTGATGACAAGTTGAACATTGGTATCTGATTCAATTCTTGATTTGTTGATGGCTCCAACTAACCAAACACCATAAACAAGTGTTACAACAAACAAAGTAGTTCAGACCTCAAGATAGTAACAAAATCTCAAACCAAAATAAGTTCCAAAAAGGGAAGAATCCCAAAAATCCAAACCCAAAAATGAATCTAAATTTAATTCTACTTTTCCCATAAAGAACTAAAGTTGAAGTCTTTGAACACATCCAAAACTGGAAATTTAGCAAAGTCCAGCCTCGTGCAAGGAGCTCGCGTTGTGCGCAGGTCCAGAAGGAGCAGAATATAAAATCCAGTGAAAGAATCCCATAAAGAAAACCCAAAAAACTATCTAAATTGAGCTCCAATTTTGTAATTAAAGAACTAAAGTTCAAGTTTTTGAACACAATGAAAATTGGAAATCTAACAAAAATAGACAAAAAAAAAAAAAAAAAAGCTCCCTTGCTACATGTCTGCTTGTGGAAAATAGTAACCCCTCTCATGTTTTCTTGGAATATCCACCAATGGGCCTGCACATGCCTTCCATAACTCTGTATACAGATCATCACATTCTGAAAGAAATTCAAAGAAACCTTTCAGAAAACACCCAAAATATCCAAAAAAAAAAGTAGAACTTTTAACATTTATTCACTTTAAAAAAAAAAAAATACAACCTTGAGCTGGAAAATTGCTATGCTGCTGAGAAAATGATCCTCTATTTGCCATGATTAAATCAAAAGCTTTTAATGCTAAGAAAAAAAAAAAACAGAAACTGAGCTGCTAAATCATCAAAGAAAGCTCAACAAAACAACCCCTTTTGGCTGCATATAATTACATGATGATAATAATCATTTTCATAAAATGGGACCGTTACAACAGCCGTTTGAGTGAAAGCCGGAGAAAAGCTTAATCTTTTTTACGGTAACGGTAGCCGTCACAGTACTCGCCGGAAAAGTATGAAGAACAAAAAAAAAATAGCTTCACTTTTTTTCACACTTGCTAGGAGTGTGTGTGTGTGTGTGTGTGTGTGTGTGTGATGATTGAAGTGAAAGAAAGAGAGAGAGAGAAAACGCCGTTACAGTGTCCTAAAAACAGCTTAATATACGCCTTGATTTGTTGCTTTTTTTCTTACAAAGTTTACTACAAGGTGGGTTTGAAGTTGTTGTCTGTCTACTTTGTGTGTTTGTGGGTGAGTGGGGGTGGGGGTGGGGGTGGGGGGTGTTATGGTTTAGGTGAGGTGACTAACCATGGTTAGTACTTGACTAGGGGTGGGCAGGGTTTGATGTCGACATTTTGAAGAGAAAGTGTACGGATCTTGGAGATGTAACTAGTAGAGTTTGCTAACGCCGTCAAGCAATAGTTAGACACAAATTGGAAAGATACTTTTTTTATGAAAAATTAAGATTGTTAGGCTATCTTTTTCAGAGGTAGTAAAATAAAAATTATATTAAATTTGAAAATTTTTAAAGATTTAAATATTATTTTTGATTTAAATATATATGGAATTCATTACTTTTCACAACTTTTGAGGTAAAATAGATCTCTAAATTACATTTAGAGTGCTAAATTTAGATATTCAAATGTAATTTAGAGACCTATTTTGTCTCAAAAGTTGTGAAAAGTGATGGGTTCCATATATATTTAAATCAAAAATAATGTTTAGGTCTCTAAAAATTTATAAATTTAGTATGTTTTTTATTTTACCACCTCTGGTAAAAATAGTCTTAGAATTACCACCGGTCCTTTGGATCAATGGTATATTTATCACTGTAAATGTAATAAATTATAAGATCAATTTTTTTTTTATGATATTTAATATATGTTGTATGATTTAAATTTACTTTAGATAAAAAAAATATAAAAATAAAAAGATTCTTAGAGTCACTAACATCACTCAAGAGATATTTATGTTACTAATAAAAATAGTGTGTTTTATTACGGTAAATGTAGATGAATTTTTTATTTGAAAAGTGATTTCATATGATTTAGCATGCACCTAATGTTAGTCAATGTTTCGTTAATTGCTAAATAATTATAGAGTAATTGATGTGTCATTTGTATCAAATTTTGTTTCATACTCAATATACAAAGTGAATAGTTTAAATTCTTTTTACTCAATATACTCAAGGACGGAATATGCTATTTGATTTAGCAAGATTTTTCATGATTTTCAACTTACTAATGCTTTACATGCATGATACTTTGTTCCCTTTTTCTTTCTAACAAAGTGGATATTCTCATTTTAAATTAATGTCACCTCCGCTTTATCTGTATACAAGTCTTCTATAAAACTTTTCCTGAAATTGTATATATATATATATATAGAAAATGATAAGAAGACTAACCAGTAGATTAAAAATTATGCTTATAAAGCAACAATTTAAATAGCAAGACAAGATAAGCCTAATACGTTGCATAATGACTTGACACTTTTTGTATCCCCGGACCCTCAGTCACATTTTACTGTAGATTTTTCTGCTACGGACATTGGTTAAATATATATTTTTTACTAGTGATGACAATTTAATTGGTTAAAAATAAAAAGTTTACCCCAATTCAGATCTGATTTATCATATAATGCTGATGAATTATTCATATTAGTTTATAATAATTATGTCTCTGTTTCTTTGTCGTAAAAAATAAATAAAAATATTGGAAATATTTTTTGAATTTTTCATTGTTTGGTTATACTGTAAAATAGTTCAACTGAAAAATATTTTTAGCCAAAGAAAAATGTGTAGTTAAGTGGAGTTCAACATGTGTGTGTGCACGCGTTGGCCTGGGTATATAAGAATCTCTTATGAAAAATATTTTTTGTTGTGACAGCAAAATATTATAAAATATTTTCCCTTCATGTTATAATTAACGACCAAAAAATATATTATTTTCTAAACAAATATTATTTTTTTAAAATATTTTTACTAACAAATTATGTTGCAGCAAATAAATTTATTTTTGAATCTCTATATAAAATATATCATTATTATTAAATTTTTTGTAACATTATAATAATTAGAAAGAAGCGTAGAATCTTCAACGGAGCCTCGTGTGGCGTGTAGTTGCCGTTAGTAATTTAGTACTTGCCGTCTCGTTGGCTGTCTGCTTCGCGGCAGGCAACATGGTTTGGCTCAACTAAACCCGGCAACCAAATCCTTTTCCTCCCATCTTCTTACATTTTATTTTCTATTTCGTGGAGGTTCATGGTTCATCCTGGATTTGACCTGCACCTGATAGATACCTCTTCCTTCACTTAGTGTGGGGCCCACATAAACACGTGGAGAACTGTTTTTTGTTTTCTTAACTTTTTACACCTCTCTCTCTCCCTCTATACGGTACGATCTGCGTGAGCAGCGACCTTTCAGTGGTCCTCAATGGGTACAACTCATCAGATAATTCCACGTGGAAATGGGCCCGCCACGTATGAGGTCAGTCACTGTCTCTATGTATCTGTTGTCTGCTATAGGCTGCGCTTCCAATGCGTGAAACGGTGTCGTTAGTTTCAAGCTTGTACCTTTTAGTAAGATGATATTTGATCCATCTTAAATGACTATAAATTTTCCGAGTAATTAGACTAAATATTTGTATTAAATCAATCAAAAATAAAAAAAGAGGAGTACTCATTTAAATTGGGACCTAATTTTTCACGAGAAATCGTGACTTTACTACTCTAGTCCACCTCTCGAGGGTAAAGAAAAAAAAAATTTGAGAGAGAGTAAAAGCTAACTATTTTCATAAAACTATTTTCCGCCCAACAAGTAGTTAGAGATTCTTAAAAATCAATTGGTTATTTGAACGATTTGGCATAATCGAAAAAACATTTATACGTGTCTAGTAAAATAGCTTAGTATTCACATTTTTCTTTTGTGGTATTCAATTATTATGTTGGCACTTTCCAAATAGTCAATTCAACTTTTATTTGCACCACAAAATCTAACTAGTGAAACTCTTTAGGGTTGATAGATGTTTATATTTGTTTTTAATGGGATCTTTGGTAAATCTAATATCATTTCTAGAAAACATTTTAATAATATAAAGAAGCTTAAATCTTTATATACTTAATTAAAATTTGGAAACTATTTAACTCGAGAGGCATTCAATTAATTAATCAGTAACAAAGAAGTATGACTGATTGTGATAAATCATTTTTTGAACTAATTCAGGTGAAGCTCGTATTATTAGGAACAATAAAAATGTTTGAAGTACTTTTCAGAACCATATGACAATAATTAGGTGGCTTTGATTGTCTGTAATTGACTAAAACCTTTATTTCTTTTGTATTATTTATAATTGATTTTGGAAGAACTACAAAGTAAGCGTGGAAGTTATATGAAGTATGTATTATCCTAGTTGTACTAGAATTATCACCATTTGGGGAGGATGAATAATGGATAATAATGTTTCATATTGCTTAGGATTTTACTCTATTTGGATATTTGCTAGAAAATTATCTAGTGATACTAATTAAAAGAAACAATGTGTGAACATATTATATTTTGAACTAAATGAAATAACGCGTCTTTAATTAGTTTTAGTATGAAAATTTGATATATTCAACAAGATAATCATTATCGTTGACTATATATTCACATTCACACTTCATCGTCTTTGAATAATGATAAGATTTTGAACCCTTACCATTCTCCCCCATTAATCTTCAGTTAGGTAATATATTAGACTAGATTATTGATTTATTTGCTCTAACAATTGTATGACAAGAAAGTCGATGAGACTATAGGTTGAATTTTGCAAAAGATTAATTAGGATTGAGAACTCCAAAATTTAACTACTCTCAATATATATTCTAATTTCGAACTACATGTTAGCTATTTAAGTCAAATACTTACATCTAGTCTAGTTAGACAAACATTTCAATATGTTGATAATAAGTACTTGAAACATATTAATTACTAAGCTTTCTCCTTTTCCTATTTAACCACTAGGTTGAGAACGTACTGCTTACTTCTTGGCATGTTAATTTTTTTTTTTTTTGGCTAAATACTCTTAGCATGTTAGTTTATTAACCCCAAATTGTTGAAAAAGAAAAACGTTCCTTTTGGTAATGTTGATCTCAACAAGAAAAAAAAAAAAAAAGAGAGAGAGAGATCTCAACGAGAAAAAAATAAAAAAAGAGAAGCACATAAAATAACATGCATTTTCATTGTAAAAAATATGGCATCATACCGTAAGAATGTATACGTTAGATTCATCGCAAGCCATTTTTCGTAATATATAGGTAGCAATAAATAAACATCCTGAAATCTTGATTATTGTTTTATTTTCATAAATGGTACGGTTTAAGCTTCAAATTTCAGACATTGTATCCGGCCGCTAGCAGAAATTCTATAATTTATTTGTTAATCCATTTATTTTTTGTGCCATTTCTTTGATCTTACGCCATATCTTTCTAGAAGCATCTGTGAAGCATATACCAAAAGCTTCTTAATTTGACCTATTCTTTTTTGTCTGAATTCAAATATGGTTTGCTTCACGAGGTATAGCTATGAATTTTTATTTTTATTACATGAAAGGATAATTTGGAAAAGGCATACATCACAATCATTAGATAACTTGGCCCCCTTTAGGAGAAGCCAGTGGCCCCTAGTTGTTTAGTTTTTTTCATTCTGTTGACAATTACAGCTACTAATTTCTTCTGCAAGTATAAACTTGCCACTATTTATCCGGAAAAGCATGTTGAAATGACTATGTTCTTTCCTTTTCACTCCTGTATCTTTTTCTCTCTCTTTTTCTTCTTCTTCTTCTTATTTTCATTTTTTTTTTTGTTTTGCATCGGGTAGGGGGAGCATGAGTAAGTAGGGGGAATTTAAGATATTTATCGTTATAGGGGGCTAACGTAATTCTGGATATCAAAATTGTAGGAGGGCTAATGTGGTTTTAAATACAAATATTAATTAAACTATGGGCTATATATATATTTGTATGTTAGTAGTTAAACCTAGTTTTTTTTTCTTTTCTATTTTTTTTTTAAACCTAGTTACTACACGATTAGGAGAAAATCTATAAGCATCCATAACTCGCATTTTTGCAATAATATCTGTACCGGGAAAATAAGATAAAAAATGACATATGAAATTAAAATAGCCAAATTAGGAGAAAATCCAGTAGAATCAATTAAAAAAATCCTCGACTAACTCAAGATCTAGATTCCCCACCACTGCAGATAGCATTTTTTTTTTTTTTTTAAGAATTTTGGATCATGAGTTTTAGTCGGTCAATGCCTTGAAATATAAGCATTCTTCTCTAGAAGGAAAATGAACTTTTACATGCTTAAAAAAATATGAATATTGTGTTCATGTACATTATTTTATAGGTATAATGGAACCGAATTTATAATTAAAATTTAAAACATTTTATTATAACAAGTAGTTATTTAACTATTTAATTTAACTCTTAAATTAAATTTTATAATATATATTAAAAAATATCAATCATAAAAATTAAATTTACTATTTCTTGAACTCACAATAAAAAAAAATATACAATTAAACATTCATGATTATTTGTTTGAACATAATCCCGGGAGAGGGTAGAGTAAATGAATAGAATTAAAGAAGGTGTTGCCAAGAGGGGAGTACAGATCCAGCACTGCTCCCGAACGATTCCTTAAATTTGAACAGTAACAAAGTAGTAATGATTTAAGACATCCTATTAAAAGTGTCTGTTTCCTATTCTCCAATCCTATCTTTTCAATTGTCAATTATACACAAACAGGTCCCAGGCATGTGTGGCTCAAATCTTGGTTGTTGGGAGGCTTATAGTCAACCTGAGTCTCATGTGAATATTATGTGACCTTGAACCAGGTAATTAGTCGTTGTCCAAGTTTTTGTTCTCTTCATCCACCTACCCTGCTCCCCTATTACCTAAACCCATTGCTGTATATTGAATAGGTGCCCTGGTGAAATTTTCATCAACAGGAAAATTTACAGTTGATAATGACTGAGCGAAGTTGTTTCTTGTCTGAATTGAGGATGTCATACTTCAAACTCCGAATTGTAAAATCTCAATCGACATTAGTTAATGAACTACCATTCTCACCAGAAGTACACACGCTCAAGATTAATCAAACGGTACAAGACTTTAAAGGTAACTCGTCTCAAGAGGTGACACCCATTGTGTGTGCATAATATAGTACTTTGTCATACAAAACACTGATGATGAACTCTGAATACTATTCTATCACATCTTAACTCTAAACTTCCAGCGTAGAAGGGAAACTAATATTATAGGTATAAAAAATAATTATTTCAGCGTTAAATCTATTGGTCCAAAATGATTTATTATACTTCTCTCATTTATGTAATATATGATAGAGGAAGAATCCCTTAGTAACGAATAGTTTAAAGCAAACCGTGATATGAAGATAATAAAAAGGAAAATGTGTATGACGTAGATTAAGCTTTTTTTTAATCTGAAAGAACAATCAGCAAAGTGAAAATATTAGTTTAATCCCCAAGCTTTAAGTTAATCAATAAGAGAACTTTGCATCTTATTCACATTAAGCAACTCATTGTCCCTTGCAAGAATAATGTAAGCGTGATAACTTTAAAATCCAACGTCACCTCTTTCTTCTAAAGTTGCCGTTAAAATTTGGAAGGAATTTTTAGATGCTCTCCAAATTTTTATTGTATAGTTTGCATCTTAGGAGGTGATTCTATATTTTGGTTATTCATTGAGGTAATCACTACTTTTACTGGCATTATCTAAAGTATCTTAAACAAAACAATTAGCTACTAAAATTTTCACTTCTAGGTAATTTTTTTGAATGTATTTAAAATTATTGGAATAAATTTTTAAAATGTGTATACTTTCTAATTAATATTTTATACACCTTATTTATACAGCTATAAATTCAAAACATGATGATTCACTTGCTTGGTAGACATTCAGTAATTTTTTATGTCATATAGTATTGTTGAAAATAATATATAATATAACAAATCTTTCTCTAACAGTTTAAATTTTTAAACGAGGTGATCACGTAATAAGTATAACTGGAGTGATGTATAGTTGATTACTTTGATGAAAATTAATTGAAAACATCAAATTGATGGATCTAACTTTGAGATAGGGGTGAGTCTTATGTATGTGTGAAGTTCATCTTACATTAGAACCGGATCAACTGACATTTTCAAGTGTATATAATTATCATCATAATTAACAACAATAGCATCGAACTACGGTAAACTTTTATATATGTTTACGATACTTTAACTCACAATCACAACAAAAATCATGATGCCGGGCTGAAGGGAATTAGGTTAATTAATTTACACAAAAAAACGTTAAATTTTGAAACACATGACCTCACTCAATAGAATGGCAAAGTTATTATTTATTCTTTCAATTGATCAACATCAGCTAGCAATATAGTTTTCTAATATACACCTTTAAATGCCATGGACAATTGTTCTGGATTAGGCGTTAAACCTTTTGTAGGCTTTTTTGCAGAGAACATGGGTAGTAGTAAAGACAAACCAATGACATTGAATTTTCGTGTGTGTGTGTGTTGTCCCTGTGCATAATTAGGCAATAAAGTGGATTAAATATTCCTAACTTTACCGGTTGACACCTGTTCAATTATATTGAGATTATGCTTTTATATTAGGATAGATTAAGGTTTCGCTGTGACCCTTGTTTCCTCTGGACATTTCATACAATCACCATCATAATTATGTCCGAAAGTGTAATTTAAGCATGGGTAAAAATCTTTATAAAATTTGAATCCTAATCTTTTAACTGTTAAAGAAAATAGTCAATTACTAAAGTTTTTCCTAAATCTCACATGGGTTGGTCTTTGTATATAAAGATTAATTGGATTAATTTAAATAATTATGGATTATAGTTGCAGTTGATTAAAGTTAGTAATATATAATATATAATATATATAGTAAAGATCACCCTGAAGTCGTAGAAAGGGATCGAGAGCTTGTGAGACTCCTGATTCTTGGAGGACTGACATCCATGGAGGGACATAAAATATAAAATAAAATTGCAAAGGGACATAACATTATATGAACTTGTGGGTAGAAAGTTTGGGTAATTTTTTCTATTCGATATAATTAAATTATAAGCATGCGCATTATAATCATGATGCGCCTAAATCACATATTTGTAGAATATTTTAAGCTAGTAGGTGATGTTTGGATTTTGACTTTACATGTTTTTAGCTCAGTTCGATGTGTGAAATTCTGCAAAAAAAAAAATAGTGAGAATGGCTTAAATTTTTTTAGAAGGAGGTTCAGATGTTTAAGTCAATATTAAATAGTGAGAATGGCTTAAATTTTTTTAGAAGGAGGTTCAGATGTTTAAGTCAGTATTTAAAGTAAAAGTTGGTTCAAAGAAGTCAAAATGATGATAAAAATAAAAAAGTCGAAATATAGGCAACTCCAATAAAATGTGTAAAAGATGATGAGTGTGTTAGTGCATGGATTGAGAACCTTTGATAGAGATGGTATCCTCCCTTGCTGGGATTTGAAGTCCTCTATTTATAAGCCATTTTGTGATAATTTACATTTACTCCTCTTGAGAAGGCGGTGTTTCTTGGAACATTGAAAATGATTGCGTGTTTGGAAGCTAGGGCCTAGTTACTTTCTTGGGTGTATAGACATTGGCTACGTGGTGGAAGTCATAATACCATATAAGAATTTGAGAGATAGGATATATCTTGTAATAGGGATGTCAAAGGTTTGTTCTCATAATCTTTTTTTGAGTCTCAAGTTCTATGTAGTCATTTTGCCATAATTGATGATATAGTGTATTTTGAGTAGAATGACGTATTTCAGTCGTATCACTAGTAAAGACTTGAAACAATGAGGTTGATTTTTTTTTTTTTTAGCTAAGTAAGCAAGGAACTCCATTAAATTTAAAAATTTCTATACAATCAAAAGAATGCTCAACTAATAAAGAATCCTAGAATCAAGATTTCAAACAATACAAATCGCAAGGTTGAGCAAACTATACACAAAAGATTTCTTCCTATTTTTTATACAAATCTGCACACTATTTCTAATTCTAGCAAAAATTTGATCTTCGGATTAAAACTACTATATTTGGGCAGAACAGAATCAATAATATCCTCCCAGCTGAAAAAGTTATAAACAATCTTCGAAACACGGAGATAGCGTTGTCAAATTCTATTTAAAAAACAACAATTAAAAAACAAATGATCACAAGTCTCAATTTGACTAGAACATACGCTGCACTCACCAGAGACATTTGAGCCCCAAGCAATGAGCCAATATTTAGTGTAGAGCCTATCCTGAAATGTCAATCAAAGACAGAAACCGTGCTTAGGAGCCATTTCTTTGAACACAATGAGGTTGATCTTAACAAGCTACAGTAGGGGCGGAGCCAGGCACCGGGGGTCAGTGTAGGCACCCGGTGTCTGACCAGTAACCAAGAATTGGAAATGTGCTCATAAGATTTCAGCTCAATCAGATAAGAAATCGACGTCATGATCATTAATTTGATCAAAATTTTGCAAAGTTTTACAATATTTCTCTCAAGTCTCTCTTCTTTCTCTCAATGTTTTTTTTCTCTTTATCATACTCAAATGATGGATCAAATATTTGTACTCACTTTTAAAACACAATCATGAAAAAAAAAACTCAAAAGTATAAATTTTTATGTATATAGCAGCTGTTAAGAAGAAAAATAAAAGGAAAAAAATGCAAAAGAATTGAAAAAGGGGAAAAATTGCACCTGCGGCAAGAAAAGGAAACAAGATAGTTGCTTCTAGGGTTTGATCCCTTAACATCAAGGGACTTAAATAAGTGTTTAACCAACTGGACTAGAATAATTCTGGGTGCATAAATGCAAATCTAAAGTTATCAATAGTTTAGTATAGACCTATACCTCCACTCAACCCTATGTAGCTCCGCCACTGAGCTACACCATGGCCAACCGTGACATTTTGATATCTTCAGCCAAATGCTTCCTACTATCGACTCTAAACTGCTCTAAGGTGTGGCATAAAAAAGGTATCAGTTAATTCTTTATTTTATTTTACAAATACAAATATGCATGCTGATATATTCCAAGCAATATCTAAAATTGCTTGCTTGATTAGCAAAAAAAACTTAATCAACACAAGCCGTTAACTTGTCATTGTATTCAATAGTTGAAGGTGATTGATGAAGTATATGAGAATATCCAAGAGGGATTTTTTACTGCCTTTAACTATGGACAGAATCGCAAAGTTTGCTATACATATATATGCATTGGGATGAGAAAGAAAAAGAAAAGATTGTTATGATTGGTAAGACTAATGATTCTAAGTGCACTCCCAATGTGGAGACCAATTTGGCTGGTGTTCCTTGGCCGTCTTAGCCAAGAAAACAATGAAAGACCCCACAGTACTCTTCAACTTTAGCCATTCTCGACCCTCTCTTTATATATTCCTACCTTCTTGTTGCAATGCTGATGTGGGTGCCTCCACAAAGTTGTACAAAAGAATAGCAAGAAAAAAGATACAGATTTAATAATTATCAATTGTACATATTATTTTATCAATATTATAACGTTACGAGCAAATTCATTGTCTATGAAACTGCGGTGCATACAGTAAAACCGTGTAGAATATAGCAGTTTGGGTTGGAATCCATGTGAAGACAATCATAGATGATAAGAAGTTTTTAGGTTGCAAGTGGATACATAGCCAAAAAAAGCACTCTTAAAACGCATCCAGATAAGCATCATATTATTTGTTTAGACATATAATAACAATGAAAAAGTAGTCTGTGATTTTGGTCCCCTCTCGGTTGTCCAAGCTATGAACTTCTTTTTGACCCTTGATTATGCTTTCTACCAACAGGTTTTTGGTGTATGAGTGTAAAAAATTATGAGTTTAATTTTCATCAATGATATTTTTTAATATATGTTGTATGATTTAGACTTTTTTTAAATTAAAAAATAATAATAATAATGTTTTCTGCAATAATAGAATGTATTAATTACAGCCAAGGGTGGGGTTGTAGAGTATAATTTTATCATAATATTACGCACGAAATTTAACAAGAATAGTATTGAATCCCGAGTTGTAGGGCATGTAGCGTGTGTTTGGATTGGGGAAAATGGAGAGAAAGGGGTGGGTAGTAAGGGGAGGGATTCACTCCTTTCCCTGTTTTGTTTGGAAGGGATTGAGTGGTTGGAGTAGAGAGGGGATGAGCTTAACATTTCCATACCTCCAAAATATGATCACTCCAATTTAGGATAAAATGGAAGGAGGGAAAAATACTATTTCCTGTTAGGACAATTTTGCCTTTTTATGTTAATTACAACCATACCAATTATATAAGCATTCAAAATAAAATAAGAGAATGACATAAAAGTCATTATATATATAAAATTTATCCCTCCCCTTTCATTTCCTTTCTAATCCAAACAAATGATCTTCATACTCTTTTATAATCCTCTCATTTATAAAATTATTCAATTCAAACATAATTTTATTCCCTCCACTCCTTTCTTTTATAATTCCCTCTCTTCCTCTCCTTTATTAAATTTCTCCCCCTCAATCCAAATAAACTGAAAAGTTCATTGGACCCTCATTTATTCGCTTTTCCCATTTTAGTTTCCTTTTCATCACTTGTTGCAGAATAGCGAAAAGGCTGCAAAACTATTATGGAATATAATTTTCCCTTCTGATGAAAATTGTTCCATGAGATATTCTTAATTAGTCCTACACAAAATTTAGGAATACGTACATAATAAATTCATCTAGCTACCGTGACATGCTAGTCCATTTATGAGTCCTCTAAATTTAGAATCTCACGTTCACAAGTGAGATTATAGTCATTACAGTTTAAATAATTCATCACATTGGATAACATAAATTATTATTTAAATTCACAATATTCATCTACAAATCATACTCATATCATGTATGCAATCAATGTAAAACGTTACAATCACTTCCATTCGAGTAGGTACCGTTCTCCTAATTAGGTACGCATTGCTTTTTGTTCTTTGAAAGAAGGATGCTCGCTACTTTTTTTTTTGTTTGGTCAGAGGATGCTGATCACTACTTTAATACTTCAAATTTGTGCAACAATCATTATAGGAATAGAAGTTTAGTCACATATATATAGATCCTGTGGCACTTGATATATATTTATGACTTGCTTTGAGATGTTGTGCCTAACAAAACCCTAGCTGAGTAGGTATGATTACATTAACAATGCTATAGGCAGTCTAAAATTACACAAATACTCAAATCATTCAGCATCTTTAAGTTGAGGGTAAGACTTTTATCTAACTTTCAATCATTCAGTCAACTCGTATATATGTGGATCTTACATTTGTAAAATTCACTTTTGTACTCGATAACCGAATAGTCGTTAGTCAGATTGAAGATTTTTTCTTAAGTTGAAGGTATTACTACTAGCTAGCACCCCTTTATTATTAACAAAGGAAGCTTCCTGGTAGTTTCACTGTTTAAATTAAATCAACACGGTGGATCATGTGAGATAGGTCAAACTAATAAATAACTACTGATTTAAGTGAAAGTTCATCTTAATGGAAGTACGTATGTGATCGGCTTTATGCGCAGTTAAGGTCAATGAGGTACTAGAATGGGAATACCACCCTAAATTCATTTCAAAGTTATAAATTTTATTGTATATTAATAGGTCCCATTAATATATATATTAGATAAGTTAAGAGAGGAGACACAAACTCAAAATATTTAATACATGAGCCATCACTTGGTCCATTAACATTTACGCTTTTTGGTGATCTTCTATATAAATTCGGAGGGGAGGCTCAAACTCAAAATATTTAATATATAATATTCAAAAAACCACTATCCTAAGTCAACCAGTGATTCATTCAATTCATGGCATGAATCTGTCTTGTTTCCACAAACCCATTATTGTTTATCATAAATTTAAAAGACCTTGCATTAGGAAAAAAAGGTAACATTTTAGACTCAGTGCCATTTACATTTCACTGGCAGATATATTCAGAACCATGCAGCAGCATAAAACATAGCTTTACAAGCTAAGAGTGAGGGTAATGCGGGCACAAGAAGCATTCGAAGGGTCATCTATGATTTTGGAGATCCAGATTTATGTTATGTCTCTATTCAAGTCAAGAATTCGTCAGAGAATATTCTGCGTATAAGTTTTTACAGGGATTAATCTAAATACTGTCTATAAGGTGTGTGACGTGTGGACCTCATATCCCACACACACATCAAGTGCGGCATTTTAAAGAAACTTTTTCTTTTTTTTTTTAATAGCAGCAATGCAATGCACAGAAATTGTAATGTACTTCCATGCAACATGACTTGGGAGTACTGTGACGATATCAGAGAGTGATTATTAATATTTAGTACATATTAATAAGTAACAACATGTGGCCCAATAATAGGCTTGCTATTTTACTTCTTATAAATAGTTACTATATTCATCTCACATCATTTTACATATTTTACCTATTCTATACTTTTTTAATTTGAGAGTGTTCGATAATCTTTACCAATTAAAGCTTCAGAGTATATTTATTTATTTTACCTTAACAAGAACTTGATTTTAGAAAATATTTGTGACACGTGAACATCTTATATCATGTACATATGACATTCATTAAAATCAATTTGAAATGATTAGAAAGACTGTAGTTGGGATTGCCTAGTGGAACGGATATTCCCTCCCAAACAATCAAAAATAGCCGCAATCCATGAATAGAAGTCTTCCATTTGAAAAGGGCTTGTGTTTAATTGAAAAATCAATTGTCATAAAATGTATCATAAGCATTAAAAGCATGTATTAGAACATATTGTTACACCACAAATTTCTAGTGTTTGAACGGATTTAATGTAATTCCTATTTATATTACATATAGCAAACAAAAGCTATAATTAGATTGCCTTGACGGCAGCTTTACTCAACAGAAAGCATATCTTTGAGGAAAATTTTGAATTAGTCCATAGTGAGATCTATCAAGTTTTCATATTATTAATAAGATTTATACGAGCTTTAAATCTCATTAATAGGTGAGAGATTATTTGAAGAGTTTTCCATCCATCCAACTTCATCTGTGCACTTGCTTTCCTAACCGCAAGTTGGTATAGTTGGCCTGCAAAAGTTATTATATTAGTTATAGTGCTAAGCATTTAAGTAGTTGATAATTGAACCTCTGGCACTAAAGCGTAAATTAAATGAATGATAAGTGGACCTTCCTATTATCTACAAAAGGTATATTAGGCCCTAGTATGTTGTTGGTGACGAAATACGTGACGAAAGATGCATCAATCTTATTGGCATTTACAGTTTAAAAATTCAGTCACTTACAATTAATATCATTTGTTTGCTTTACATCAATACTTCAATAAAAAAATAATAATAATTGAATTAAAAAAAGAATCTATTAGCTGCAGATTCCATGCTTGTATTTCACTTTACATCAAATCTAAGACTAGTCCTTTTCTTTTATTTTTATGGTCGAAAAGAGTGTTTCATTAAACGACAAATATTAAATAGAAATATTTAAGTCTTAACTAACTGAGCTCAAAGAGAATATGCATCACAAGGAAGGGTCAAAGTCCAAAGAAAAGCAACAGCACAACTGGGCCAGACCCATTGTCAATAAGTAAAAGAGGCTAGAGGCCCGACAAAAATAACAACAACAACAAAGCCCGTCAAGACCCGAGAACCTACTGACAACAGAGACTGGGCCGATAAGATCCGATATGCAATAATATGGCAAAGACCCACTGCAAAGACCAAATTAATGGCTGAAACTTGAACACAACAAGCATCAAGGTGTGTTATTTGAGGATTTGGTTCATCCAACATGCACACGTGATGAATATTCCTTTGGTGTACTAGGGTGAGGCGAATCCCAACCCTTTCGGGGTATGAACTAATTCAAAACATTCCAGTAAAATAAGAACAACCCAGTCTCATGATCGTTAAGCTCATAATTTTCGAAGCTACATGAACCTTGATCCTCTGAAAAACTCATTTTAAAGTCAACATGGGCTTTTGGGCTTTCAGCCAATATTGGATTCTGATTTTACCAGACCAATTAGATACACTAATTGACTAATATCAGCCCCTAAAAGTTCATAATTTTAATGGGCTATCTTGGACCTCTAACCCAATAGGTAGTTTTATTCACCAAAAGTGGGGAAAGAAAAACTAGCAATGACTTGGGCTTGAGTCGGGGTTTAGATCCCCATTAGATGCTAGTCGCACTGGAAGACTAATTATGATCTAGTGGGCTTTTTTTCGTTGGCCAGTTATAACAATTTTTTTAGTGTTGATCATTCTTTTGTCTTTCTAATTTTTACGGAACTGAGGCTATTCACGGCCCTAGTAATTTTTACGGAGCTGAGGCTATTCACGGCCCTTGAAGCGTTGGATTGTGGAATTTTCTTTCTTGGTTGGAACATAATATTATTTGGGCTCCTTAGAGACATTCGAACACCAATCGATTGGCCCAATCTGTAGCCTTGTTGGTATTTCTGATGAAACCTCTAAAGCTTGAAGGAGATGATCTTGCAAAAAGAGGCTTCATACTTCTATCTCATGTCTCAGTTTCGATTTGTATATGACTGATGTATAAGGTCCATCTTCAACATTTACATCCCACCAAACTAACCAATAAAATGTATCTATTCCAGTTGAAAGATTCACATTGATTTCTTCGTACAGTCGAAAAAAAAAAGAAAATAAAAAAAGCTTGGATGACTTCAAAGTAAGACATCAAATGAACTTAGAAAATAAAGAAAAAGAAATAACCATTAATGTATAGATTAACAAGCATATAAGATTCAAAAAAATCGAAGCCAAAAATACATATATTTTGGGCAGGCCTGACTTGACCTCTTCTAATGAATGAAAAAGGGTAGTTAAAAATAATATGTGCAATCATATTCTCTACTTGTAGCAGTTTTTAATTTGAAACAATGTAGATCATGATCCATGGAACTGGTCCATGCAAAATATGTGAATTGGTAACAATGACGTTATCGACAAATTCATATGTAAAAATGCCGCTATAAACATATTCATATAACTAATCATACCTGATAGGAATTAATGTTTATTTGGATTGATTCGATTTAATTTAATTTATGTCAATTAGTGGCAAAAGATACATTGTTTTCTTTGTTATTTCATATACTCAAATATTATCTCTTCTTAATAGACCCAAGATTAGAAAACTCCTATAAAAGTCTTTGTTATATACTAAACAATTTGATACTCTTTTCGTTCTAAACTAAAGAAAATGATATTCCAACCGGTGGTATAGAGACATAAATACCTTTAAATATATGTGTAAATTGTCATTGCCTCCCATTTCAATTTTTCACTTCTAGGTGTTATGTGATCCACCTAATCTATAGAAATTCTTGCTCCATCTTTTGCTTGACGAGTGCTCTTCGTTTAATTAAACTATTCACAAGTCAATGAAACTTAAAAACAAAATTCAAACAAATTACGAGATCACAATTATTACATAATCCATATCATATTTGTTGTACTAGTTACGATTTGGTCCCTCTAAGTACTCCAAACTAAGCTCAAATTCTTTCAAAATAAAAAAATAAGCTATTTGACACTCAAAAGTTAGATAAAATGGTCAAACATTAATTTGATGTAATTAGAAATTGTGAGATTAAACTATAATTTCGATCTACATTATGCCAAAAAAGAAAAAGAAAAAAGGAAGTTAGCAACTTATAAGGCTAGGTAGAGTGGTCATATAGCGATTTGTTATAGTCAAAGACATCAAATTTGATAGTGTGGGTCTCATATCAAATATTGTCTAGTCCTTGACATTGATACAATTATGCATCAGACAATATCACCACACGGATATACCAAGCCATTCAAGATTCATTTATAAAATACTGGGTTACTCTACCTATCACTAATTAATTTTAAATTAGAGTCTCAATTTGTTTTTTACGGTATCAAAGTTGGACTTTAGATCACACGTGTAAGAGAAGTTGAATGATCCAATCAAGTTATTTAACACACTTAACATGAGTTTTTTGTTATTAAAAATGAAGAAGAAGAAGCTAAGCTTTGAGGCACCGTTTGTTTGTCGTAAAATATTTTGTTGGAAAATATTTTGCACATTGTCCGGTGTTTGATAGGATGTAAAATTCGGTCAAACGTAAAATATTTTTCAGTCAATAATTGCGGCTGCTTTTGCTTAATTTTACCGTGTTTGATAATACCGAAAAATTGATCAACTGTAAAATATTTTACAATCAACAATTACTGCTAGTATAAAATCTTGTAAAATATTTTCATGTCTTTTAAGAGAAGAAAATATTTTACGGAACTCACTGTACATTCAAACACTAAAAAATATTTTTTAGTATTCTATTTTTTAAAAAAAATATTTTTTCTCAACAAGGTATTTTATTACAAATAAATAAAATCAAGAAAAATATTTTATTTAAAAAAAATATATTTTTTACTGAAAATATTTTTTACAAATAAATTATTTTATCACAAACAAACAGAGACTTGTTCCTTCCATAAAAAACGATGTAAAGAAAAAAAGGGAAATGAAAGTGATAAGGATAAACCCTAATTAAGCTTTAATTGATTGGGTGGCTCACATTGAAAGTTAATAACAAAGACTTATAGCTAAGCTTACCAAGTCCAACTATACCGTTCAAAAAAAAAAAAAAAAAAAGTCCAAACTATAGCCACGTGACAGCACACCAGACACGTACCACTTCCAGATGACACAAGACGACTTGAACGCTTACCTTAGCAACTAAGGAAAACCACACAACCTTTGGCTTTTTCTCGTGTGAACTCATCAACCTTCACTAGAACCTATTCCTATACCAAGTCAGACCTTCTAGATAATTCCGAACCCAACTAAAACGAATAACAAATTTGAAAATAAAAAGAAAAAATAATTCATTTTACCACATGATCAGGGCAGCACTTAGTTAACAAGAAATAAACATACATTATAATACCAGAGGTTTTGATCTGGTCTGGTAATATATTATTTATTATGAATATAAAAAATTATAAAATTAATTTTTATTATTTATATTTTTAATATATATTTTATGGTTTTAAATTTTTTTTGAATTAAAAAAATAATAATAATAAATCATATATCGTTTTGTGTAAAAAAAAATAGAAAAATATTAAAAATATTAATAAAACACAAAAATATATGATGTAAATATTGTGTATACATTGATAATACGCGAAAATATCTTTCTTTTTTTTTTTTTGTCGGTACGAAAATATCTTCTCTTTTTTGTCGAAATGGGAAAATATCTGATGTAGCTGTTGTATATTGAATTTTAGCAAATTGACCTAAGATTCTCCGACAAAAAAAAGAAGTACGAAGATTCCATAACAAATTAGAAAGGTATCATCGCATTATTCCTCACGAAGTTCTATTCTAACATTACTTGATATTATTAGGTAAATGTTATGAAATATTGATTGGTAAATATTCACTATTAATATAAGTAACTTATAAGTAGTAACGTAAGTAACTTACAGTCACCAACTACTAAGTAACTTATAAATATTAGCGAAAGCAGCTTGCAGTCATTAGCAGCTTACAAGCAGCAGTGTAAGCTGCGTGCAATCATCAGCAGCTTACAAGCAGCAGTTTAGTTTATAACACGTTATCAACACGAGTCTCTACCATTGAGTTATTTGGTAGAAAGTTATGGTGGAATCAAATCTTACTCTTTGAATATGAAAAGGAAAACCTTGCCGCTGTTTTGAAGCTATTTTATATGGAGGTATGAATATTATACCCTATGTATATTATTTATAGAAAAGTATTTTTCTTTTATTATCTTATTATCTTTGAATGATTGAAATTCACATTGTTATAGTGCAAATCCTATTGGAATTTATAGAAAGTCAAAATTTTTAGTTGGTTTAATACCATTCCCTGAAGTGAATGGAATTAAAATTCTATAATGTGAATTGAAATTAGATTCTCCGAAGTGAATCGAAAATTGCATTCCCTAAAGTAAATGAAATTAAGATGGGTAGAATTACATTCCCTAAAGTGAATGAAATAGAAATTCTCTGAAGGAATATAATTGAAAATTCTCCATAGTGAGTGACATTAAATTCTCTGAAGTGAATGGATTTGAAATCCCCTGAAGTGAATGGATTTGAAATCCCCTGAAGTGGATAATATTTATTTTCCTGAAGAAAATAAAATTATATTCCTTGCAGCGAATGAAACTATATTCCCTGTGGATAATATTTATTTTCCTGAAGAAAATAAAATTATATTCGTTGAAGCGAATGAAACTGTATTTCTTAGAATGAATAGAGTTGTATTCTCCAAAGTGAATGATATTGCATTTCTTGAAGTAACTGCAATATTTACATATTAAATTGGCCATAGTCATAACCATGGTTGAGCTAATATATCCCGCAAGCAATGCCAAGCTTGATCATCCTCACCACCAGTAGTGGAATAATGAGGAAAAGCATGAGAAGTCAAAACAACTATGAACATTTGTGGTCTGAATGCACATTAAGTGTGTACCTATCGTACACTTGGCCCAAGACACGTGGACTAACTATTTGATTTTACTAATCTAACTTGCTCTAGCAGAGCTAATATAACATAACCTTGTGGCCCATAATTTTGAATCATGGATTCATTATATTTTAGCAAGTCCAGAAGATTTTTGCTAAGATTAAAGATATTTGTTGAAACGAATATCTTATTGAGACCACAAATGAAAGTGATAAAGAATATCTTTGCATTTTCTTTTGAATCCATGCTAGAAGCATGTATTTCAAAATTCTTGCTCTTTCTTATAAGTTGTATCATACAATTATACGAGCAATTGAATCACCTCTTGTGCAAAAGCAAAGATATCATAATCCAATTATTCTCATGGTTTGACATAATTAACTTGGCTACCTAGGGGCAGTATTCATATCTTGAACCCCTAGTTGATGATCATGTTAAAGCATGTTTTTGTGTTTTCTATTTAATGAGGACTTCTTCCCTTGATTAAAGGAATAGAAAATTGCTACCTAAAGTTAGCATAAGATATTTGAGATGAACCTGAAATTCCCTATGATACATCTTTGATATCTCAATATAATATATGTTGGAGGACAATATTATTATCTCATTTGAGTCTAAGGAATTAGCAATGTGAACTTGAAGTTCACAGAATTATTTATTTGTACAGTATTGCAAATAATTTACCAGATGCAAAGAATATTGTGAAATCACAAGTATTTGCTATGAATGTGTCGACACAAATTGTTGTCCTAGAAGGACATATAGTGAGCGTCATAGCATATGCATCTGTGACACGCTAAAAGCGTAGTGTATCTGTTGGTGCAAAATATATTATACCTTTGATAAGGGAGAACACATGGTAACAAATATAAGAATTATGAATCCTGCAGATTCTATATCTTTAAGGAGCACGAAAGAACTAGCAAAATCAACCGACATTGGTAAATGCACAATCCCTTAAGAGATTGAAGAATATTTGGTCCCTGGAGAGGCCAAATGCTTGGAATAAAGCGATTAGGATCCTGAACCACAAAGTGTGGATGAATGTCGACAAAGTCCAGATTGGTCAAAGAAATAGAAGCAATATAGTGGAAACTCAACTCACATGACAAATGTGACATTCTCGTATGTGGGAATGAGGAGAAGCATTGTGAAGCAAACCCTATGTCATTTTCAATCCCACAATACTTGGATACTTGCAAGTACTGTACCATATAGGTATATATCCCTTAAACTGCTTAAAGTTTCGTAGGAAATGGGTTAGTATGCTATATGGGTACGCTTTGACTTATATCCTCATATGGTAACTGTAATACCATTGTTAATGAGTTCCTATGCTTCTTATAAAAATGGCAACAACTTGCTAATATAAATCACGTGATATTGATATTGAAGTTCTTGAAGAACTTATTATGCCTGAAGCATATGATATTGAGGTTCTTGAAGAACTTACAATGCCTGAAGCATATGACTCGAAACCCCGGAAAATTTAATCGATTACAAAGATCTTTGTACAAATGAAAATATTATGGAAGAATGTTGTATAACCTTCTTAGTATATGTTGATGTTTTGTTGGTCATATATCTTTCTATTTGCTATCAATTGTTTATTGTTTTATAATTTAAATTTGCCAATTATTGCTGAAATATATGCTGATAATTCTTGAATGTCATAAATGTTCCTGAAAAGCTTATACAAGAGAGAGTTTATCGACCTGAAGATCGAGTACTCACTAACAAAATAATATGGACAACATTAGAATGATATGATTACTGCCCTAATCTTCAAAAGGACGCTTGGGATAATAATAAGATAACTATTGGTCCTGAAGTACCATGTCTCAGTCCTATTGATCCACTAATATATCTTGCTAATAATAGAAGGCCAGAAAATTGTCTTCCATTAATTTGTTAGCGAAATATAGGACAGTTCCAACCTGAAGGTATTGGAAAAAAAATAAGCACCTATCGTGCTATCTATGTGAAACATCAAATATGGACTTATATTATCTAATAATGTTGATCTTATCATAGTTAGTCCTGCAGATGCTAACCAGTTACCTGACCCCCACAAAGAAAGATCATAGACATTTCATGTATTTACTTGTAATATGGCTTCATGAAACAGAACACGAGTGTTGTTCTTTCAAATCATGATGAGATTATGAAAATTCATGAAGTTAGTTCAGAATATATATGATTAAGATTTGTTATACAATACATTCAGGAATCATACGGTTTACCTTTTGAAAGAGCTAGTCTCATTAGAGGTGGCTATGGCAACATGATGAAACATATTTTGCCAAAATATTTCTACACACGTGAGTTTCAAAAGAATGGTATTGTTTATATTCAACAAGTTCACTCAGGTGACAATCTAGCATATTTGTTCACTAAAGCTTTACTAACAAAGATGACAAAGGACATACTCAGAAGTGTAGAATGTATCACCTGAAATATCTGTCACCATGACTCATGTTGCAATGAGGGGGAGAATATATTGTTGCACTGTACTCTTTTTCCTTCACCAAGGTTTTTCTCCCACTGGGTTTTTCCTAGTAAGGTTTTAACAAAGCATGACAAATATGTTTGATATGATAGAAACATGTCGAGCCGAAGTTCTTTTTCACGGATGAACTCCAAGTTGAAGTAAAATAGATGTTCATTGTAGATTGATTTCTGTCAACTCAAAGAATACTCTTGTTGTGCTTAGATGAGGGAAAAACAAATACACATTGTACTCTTTTTCCCTTCGCTTAGGTTTTATCCCATTAGGTTTTCCTAACAAAATTTTTAATGAGATAGTGGTTGAGTTTATAATAAGATTTTATATGGATAAAGCTCATCCACTAACAACCATTGTGGTTGTTAGGCCACTTGATGTGGCAAAATATCATTTTTGCCCTCGAGAAGATGGAGAAAAGTTACTTAGTCCTGAAGCACCATGTCTTAGTGTCATTGGCGCATTAATGTACCTAGCTAATAATACAAGGCCAGATATTGCTTTTCCCGTTAACTTATTAGCCAGGTATAGTGCGGTTCCAACTCGCAGACACTGGAAGGGAATTAAACACATATTCCGCTATTTGCGTGAAACACCAAATATGAGTTTATTCTATTCGAGACAATCAAGATCTTCATTAGTTGGTCATGCTGATGCTGGTTATCTATCAGACCCTCATAAGCCATTCATGAAGCTAGCCGAGAATGTGTTTGGTTGAAATTGGTCATCCAACATATTCAAGAATCATGTGGATTACCCTCTGACAAAAACCGACCAACTACACTATATGAAGATAACGCAGCATGTATCACACAAATCAAAGGTGGCTATATCAAAAGTGATAGAACAAAGCATATGTTACCGAAATTCTTTTACACCCATGAGCAGTGTAAGCTGCTTCCAGTCATCAACAGCTTACAAGCAGCAGTTTAGTTTATAACAGTAAAGAGTTAATTTTGCAAAGCTTGTAAGATTAAAAATGATTAAATATTTGGTATTTTCTCTAGAACAATTAAGACCTTTTTCTTTTTATTTTTTTTGTCATTGAACAATTAAGAGTGTATATGATAGCACTTGACTACATCCGTTATTGAACAACTAACTAAAAAAAAAAATCTTGAAAAAATTACTAAAAATTTGTCACAAAGTGTTTTAAAATTGGTAATTCTTCTAACTACCAAAGCAGACATAATTTACTTTGTAAATTGAATTACTTATCAGTATTTTACAAATTTAAATTTAATTTTTTTATTTTTTATCGGAACAAATTTAGTTTTTTATTTAAAATAAATTTAAATTATTTAAATTATTTAATATGTTACACATAAAATTTAATTTTAAAATCTCTCACATTTAAATTAAAAATTATATTACTAAATTAAATAATTAATAATTTAAATTTTAACTTATTATACCACGTCATCGTTATACTAACGCGTATAATAATTAATCATGCCCCCACGCTCACTCTCTTTAGTCTCTCCGCAGTCCACGTCCAACGCTCATTTTTTTCTTTGCTTAACCGCGTCTCTGCCGTCACCACTTATGACTGTTACTCATTCGCTCACCTAAAAATCCGAAAAGACCAAAAATCAACTCTCCATTCAACACCCACCACCTCATTAACTGTCTTTTTCCTCATTTTCATTACAGAAAATTGCACAAACAGCTTTTATTATTTTTAAAAATTTTAAATACGTTTATTTTTTAAATAATTAATTAATTTAATTTATATTATTTTTAAAAAATATTTAAATTTGTTCCTGTTATTTTTAAAAAAAATTAACTTAATCTATATTATTCTCAAAAAATAATTTAATCAATTTAGATAAAAACAAAATTAATTTTTTAAAATATAATAAAAATTCAATTAATTAATTTTAAAAAATAAAAATAAATTTAAAATTTTTAAAAAACAATAACCACGGTATACACAAAATTTCCTTTTCATTACAAGATCACCCTTTCTCTGTTTTGACAAATCTACACGCCATCTCTATTCTCTCTCCTCCACCTTTTTTTCCCAGAAACTTCCTCATCAACCCCCAATATAATACACCACCACTCCACACCCACAACACACACCACCACTTTTGCACAACACAACCAAAAGGAAAACAAATCCACACAACCCAGATTTTTACTTGGTCTGTTAGACTAATTTTGTGTTATCAACTTGATTTGCTTGATCTAGTAAAACAATTTTGTGCAATCAAAGGAGAAAATGGAGAACAATCAATCGTCGTCGTCGTCATCCTTCTGGCAATTCAGCGATCAGCTCCGTTTGCAGACGAACAATCTTTCGTCTCTCTCGCTCAACGACTCGATCTGGAGCACCAACTACGTCTCTAAACGCCCTGAGAACCGAAGAAACTTCGATATCCGGGTCGGCGGCGAGGTCAATTCGGTCAATTCTGGAAATTCATACTCTTCAGCACAGGAGAATTTTAACAACAAGCCGGACTTCAATAACTTCAACAACGCATTCGATAGCTACGGATGGAAGATCGGAAACAGTTCTGTTGCCGCCGGTGCTGCTAATGGAGTCGGGTTAAACGGCGGGTTTAACAAAGGGATTTACGCGAATAACCCCGCGGTTAATTTTAATTACAGCAAGGGGACTAACAACGTGTTGGTGACCGGTAAGGGGTATAATGGAAATTACAAGAATGGGAAAGGTGAAGATGAGTATCAGCATGGGCATGTTGGCAAACATTCGAAGAAGAATAAGAATAATAATAGCAATAAAGATAGCAAAAAAGATGGTGATAATAATAATACTGGTGTGGATAAGAGGTTCAAGACCTTGCCACCATCAGAATCTTTGCCTCGAAATGAGACCATTGGTGGCTATATTTTTGTTTGCAACAATGATACCATGCAAGAGAATCTCAAGAGGCAGCTCTTTGGTAAGTACTTGTACCCAACTTTCTTTTTCTTTTTTTTTTCTTTTGCTTTCTAAGATTTAAATGTTTAAATTTTCCGTAGACTTGTCACCGCTGGTGTTTTTATCTCTTATGTGACAAATGTCACGTAATTTAGATTTATTGCGAATACTAGTGTTCTTTTTATGAGGTTGAATTAGGAGAATTGATTTAACAAGTCCTGAGGAGAAAATTGAGTTTTGGTTGACTATAGATTTAATTTGTTTCATAATATGATATATCAGATTTTCTGTATCCCGATAAATATTAATGAAATAATAGTGCAGCAAATAATTTTCATAATCGAAAGCAAACTGGCCATAATTGTGTCTAGAAATCGTAAGAGGTAATTTTATTTTTATCCTTGGGACTTTAATGAGAAATTCGTGCGTATTTAAATCAGATGCCTAGATCTCGTATTTTCTACGTAGTCCGATCAAATATCCTTTGAGATATTTGGGATTGTGGCACGATTTGTGAAATTTAGATGCTATTTTAATAACCCCGCGGCCGGAACTATTAATTTCTAGGACTTGAAACCATGAATAAGTAGAAATATTACTTCCACTCTCAATTTAGCTTCTACATAATTAATTTTCATTTTCTTCAGTTTTTTTTTTTTTAATATAATATGTCTTACTACTTGTAATAAGCTTAATTTGCACTCGTCTTGTTAGTTCATCTTTCCTTTTATTAATGAGCGCCTCTTTTGCTTAACTTTTCAGGCTTGCCTCCACGCTACCGCGATTCAGTGAGGGCTATAACACCCGGATTGCCTCTTTTCCTCTACAACTATTCTACCCACCAACTTCACGGAATTTTTGAGGTCTGTTTTTTGGCCTTTTATATTAACATATAATTGATTATATCCCCTCGAATAGGTCTGTGTGTGTATAAACCTTCTATATTTTGGGTTTTATTGAGTAATGTGATCAATGTTCAATAATTCAGGCTGCAAGCTTTGGTGGAACGAACATTGATCCTTCAGCTTGGGAAGACAAGAAAAACCCGGGCGAATCGCGCTTTCCTGCTCAGGTATGTTATCGGTGTCATTTTATGGCCTTGGATTTCAGGAATTATGTTGAATACCCAACATTAACATTGGTTTATCACAATTGTGTTCTTTAGGTACGCGTTGTTACAAGGAAAATCTGCGAGCCCCTGGAGGAGGATTCGTTCCGACCAATCCTTCACCATTACGATGGTCCCAAGTTCCGCCTTGAATTGAACATCCCTGAGGTGATTGTCAATTATCTTTCGGACTACTTAATTGATTCTAAATAAAACCTAATCTCGAAACGCATTAGGGTCTATTTTATCCGTAATCTAAACATTTTGTTATGGTTTCGATTTTGCAGGCCTTGTCTCTTCTGGACATTTTTGCCGAGAGTGATGCTTAAACAACACTCTGCAGTTGATACGGAGGAAAAACAATACAATAAAATAAAATACAATACAATGAAGAAGATGAGACTGTGTTGAGTCCAGAAAGGAATAGAGTTGTTTGGTTACAATCTATTATGAGTATGAAGACTAGTGGAAGAATAGGAAATGGTCTTCTGTACATAGCCTTATGTACATAGCCTTATGTTATACCATAAGAACAATTTTGTGCCAAGACTAATACTACTACTGTTATTGGTCTTGTTGTACTGGGTTGACTATATGTATGAACGTAAATAATGAAGAAAAGTTTATATATATTGTATGTTTTATATTTTTTGTATCTCTTCTCATTATGAGTCATCACTTGCCTTTCAATTCTTATTAACGCCGAGCACATCTATGGTGGGGTGGTTGGGCTAGGAGAGGAGATCACCTAACTGACAAGCTGCCCCATTATCGAAATTGAAGGTTGGATGTCTAGGATAATAATGTTTAATGTTACGAGGGTAATCAATGATGATGTAAATACAATAAAAATATAAAAGTTTTAGATGTTTAAGAAAAAAATTTGCTAGAGATGAAGGAAATTTTTGTTTGGATTTGATTGGTTTTTATGATATTGGTGAGATTTATATAATGCAAGTTTATAAGAGTAATTAATGATAACATAATTATGATTAAAGAATAATAATTACGGAGATTAAACAATCATTATCATTTTATCATTATTGGTAAGATTATGAAGGATCCAAATAACTTTTGTATTCTAAGCTAGGCTCCGTTTGTTTGTCGTAAAATAACTTGTTTGTATAAAATATTTTCCGTAGAAAGTGTTTTCCTGGAAAATAAAATATTTTACAGGGCTCTGTTTGTTTGCCGTAAAATAACTTGTTGGAGGAAAATATTTTACTAGAAAATAGAATACTGAAAAATATTTTTTGGTGTTTGGATGTGCCATAAGTTTTATAAAATGTTTTCTTCTCCCAAAGGACATGAAAACATTTTACATAATTTTGTACTAGCGCAATTGTTGACCGAAAAATATTTTACGGTTGACCAATTTTCCGGTGTTACCAAACACCGTAAAATTAAGAAAAAGCAGCCGCAATTTTTGACCGGAAAACATTTTACGATTGACCAATTTTCTAGTGTTACTAAACACCGTAAAATTCAGAAAAATATTTTACGGCAAACAAACGGAGCCGTTGGGTGTTCTAGAATATTGTACAGGTGTACCAACCGGCAACAATAAAGATGATCATGACTCGCTTTGACAACTTCATGGGAATAGTAGTTTTCTGAGTCGCAGGGCCAGAAACAATGAACTTCATTCATGAAACTTGTGAATCATAGTCAATCATTTTGACAAATGATTTTGTTTAGTTGGCAGCCAGAATTGAATTATAGTGTTTTTTTTTTTGTTGGTGGCCATTATAAATGTGTTTGGTTCAAAGAGGATAAATATGGTGGTACTTAATTTTGTTTTCTTCTTTCAATGGCAAATTGACCAGTTGGTATGATTTTTTGGTTGAAGATCTGAAATTTTTCTAGAAATCTAACATTGCATGTTCATTTTGGTAGCCTAAATTCAAACAGGTAGGTTTGGACTATGGAAACTGGGGATGGTTTGGAGTGGAATAAATGTAAAGTGTCGTGTGCGGACATAGCTATTAGGTTATTCTTTTTCACTCTTTTTTATTTTTATTTATATTTTTGCCAGGGAAGGAGAGGCGGTAGAAAATAAGGGTGTCTATTTAGAAGGAAAAAAAAAAAAAAAAGACCCTTGTTTTGGTAAAACATTATTATATTGAATCCACTTGATTTCTCTCACCGCATGAGTGCATATCCTGATTTTAGAGTCTTAACTCCGCCCTTTTGACTCCCCTTATGGTCATGGGTGAATAACTTCACAAAAAGCTTTAAAATACTTTGCTATTTTTGTTTAAAAATTATTGAGCTCCCACTATTCTACTATTTTCAATTTTTAAAATTACTTACTTTTACTGATAAAATATTCTACATTCGCTCGCTCAAGATTTGAGATTGCTCTTCTAGTTAAGTGGTGAGAGTTGACGAGAAGAAAAAGAGGAAAAGCCAAAAACTCGAGTGATTTGGTTTGGATAATGTGATATCATGGACCACAACCATACAATGACAACGTTAAGGGCCCGAGTATGGTTGTCTTGAGGCGGAAAGATTCCAGATTTGGCATGGTCACGATTTGCTATGGAGTAGGGTGACAATAAATACCCTCTCAAACCGCAATGAAATATGGAATTCGGCACTTTGACACCTTTTTGTATGTGAGTTTTATATTTTTTAATTTCATGAGATTGAAAGCCGAATTCTGGAGAGGAGGAAAATATTTTCCATTGAGATTATTAATTTGACACCAACATAAGTATGGTGTTATCGGCTCAAACCATATGAAAATATTATCACTGTCTAATTGACAATTATTTGTATTTCGTTATATTTGAGATGCAATACTGTTATTCTTCTGCTTAATAAAGAGAAATATTCCACGTTTGAGATAATCGTTATGTTGCTTACAATGTGCTCCGCACCAATTCTTTGGTTTCATTTAATAGATGAGCTTTCAATTAAAGATTTGCTTTGTAAAGTAAATCTTATGTAACTTCAAATTGATTTTTAGTTGCCTGTTCACTTCATCCTAGTGTTTTAGTCACGTTATGTGAGTGGAGACTTGTGGTATGACAAAAGCTAGGTAGTATCACATTTTGTGCAGTTTAACATTCAATGTACTTTGACCAAAAAAACAAAAAACATTCAATGTACTGACCCAAAAAGAAGTAAAAACATTCAATATGGTACGTGCCAATGCCATTCCATTAGACATAAAGTGAGGGAATAAACTAGATTGTCGATATAAATAGTTTAATTGCCGTTCAGAGTTTTGTTTTCATTTGCTTACTAATGGTGAACGTCTTCACAATTTTTAACTTTTAATTTTGAGACAATGGGATGCACTAAATAACAAGTAAAGATTCTCTTATAATATCATAATATTATAACTAAGATTTAACGATTGTAGATCACTTAAATTATTTCCTTATATTTGTACCAACTGTTTACGACTATTGTATTTGGCTAATAATATTACAAGCATATTTATTTTTTGGAGCATATTTATTTTTTGGAGTAACAATGAAACTGACAGAATTAGATGAATAGTTTTTATCCAAATACTCACAAGTTGCGCATAGGCACTAGGCAGGAATCAAGAAACAAGCAGATCAGATGCACACCCCCTAGTAAATACTGTTGCAGTAGGCCGCGCCTGAGATGTCTGTCACATGCTGCAAACATTAGTTTCTCAACAACCACCCGCCCTACCACCCCGCCCCCCCCCCCCCCACCCTTATTCTATTTCTCTGCATGAAATCAGCTAAATTTGCTTAATTTATGCCCACAACGGTCCAATTCATTTTGTTCCCTTTCAAATTTTCAAAAAAGCTATAGTAGAAATGCTCGTCTCTGCACCTCTCGTGTCTTCTTCCACCCTTAAAATCCGTGACTCATTGTTTTTAAGTGAAGATTCTTGCTTAGATATACATATATAGCCATTGCTTTTGTTCACTGACAGTAGAGTGTGTATCAATATATACATTCTTGCAATGGGAAATTGCTCATTCAAAGGAGACACTGATGCAAGAAAAGTCTACAATTTCATTCGAATAATGAAGGATTCAGGTGAAATTCTGGAGTTGAAAGGTCCAAAACTAGTTGGAGACATCCTCGGTGCCTTCCCGGGGTACTGCATTTTCGCGCGCGGTCAGAATTCTTCGCCATTGTTGGATAACGAGCAGCTTCTCGATGGCCATTGCTATTATCTTCTCCCATCGAGGGACAGGGAGGGAAAGTTGATTCGGGGAACTGATCTTATTAGTGATGAAGATGTTGAAGTTGAGAGCATGAAGGAGAAAAGCGCGGTTCGGGTGTCATCAAGTGCAGCGTTGAACCTTGTAACAAGCCTAGCAAATGGTTCAGGTCTTGAAGTCTTGCCATCGTCAAAGAATGGGACTTGGAGAGTGAAGCTTGTGATCAATCCCAGAAAACTGGAGGAGATCTTAGCAGAAGAAGTCAACACAGAGGCCTTAATTGAGCAAATGAGGATTGCTGCAAGTTCAGCCAGCGTCAAGGCTAAGCAAACAAAGAGCAATTGGGGGTTGAATTGGAGACCAAGTATCACAAATGTGTGTAAGCTGCCATGTGAAAACCAAAAAAAAGTGCAGTCACTAGATGTCTGTACCAGCAGTCCAAGATGAAGTCATCCGACATGTTTACGCTGGCTGTTGCCCAACACGGAATCCCTGGTTCCGAGTAATGACCTGATTGTATGATATTAATAACAGTTAATGTAGTTTCCAATTGCTAGCTTTAGGATCTCAAGCCTTGTGTTTGCAGGCTTGCTTCTCGTACGATGAAGTGAGTTCAATAGAGAACTATCATGACTCTCTGTATGAACATATATATATATATGCTAATAGAAGTAATTTCATAACAATGCCAAACAAATATAACAGAGGAGAGAGGATAGAACTCTTCCTTCGTGGTTTAATTTACTCTCAACTTTGCAACCATTGCTTCGAAAGACATTAGTCTTGCAGGTTCGGGTGGTAAGGCCTAGGTAAGCTCGGGTTAGTGAGGAATGGCTCAAATGGCAGGACACATGATCTAAAATGCAAAGAATTCAAAAGTTTCAGAATTTTAATATAGACGGAGACATAAAATAGTTCCGTCAAGATGAAGAAGTTCACAACAGATTCATTTAATACATGCTTAGGATCACTGGCGGTTTATCATAATAGATAGGCTCTGTGCTTAAACATGCAGGCGTCTATCCGATAGAACAGAGAACCTCCATCCCTAGGAAATTCCTTCACATTCAAAAAGTAATTCAAAACCATCAAAATCAGAGCCCCATCTTTTTACAGGTCTAGATGTTTTCATACGAGTGCAGTTCCATACAGCTTATAGTTAGGAAACAATCCCCTTAATTCAACCTTGATTCCATTTTCCTGATGGCCTTTTCTATTGCAGGTACATTTTTCTTGAACACTGCCCATTGTTCAGTTGTCAAGCTTATACCTGAAAGACAACAGCAGAAGCAGTGTGATCACTTCAGGTTTAATATTACAGTAGGATATAAATATAATAAGAAAAACATTATGTAGAAACATGGATAAACAGCAATTGAAATAATCTAAAATGAATTGGGTCGACCACATCAGCGCAACTCATATCAAGCTGAGCTTGTAATCTATTCTGTTTGCTCTTTTTATACAGTGATTATGTATTTTTTAGCAAAGTCTCCTTTAACAGACCCACTATTGGCTAAAAACAAACTTGTTACAAGCCATGGCAGATAAGTTGTAGAAAGATTATAAAAAACACATTCACCCATAGATGAGAGAATTATTAGTTGGCCTTAGAAACATCCATTTGTAAAGTGATTACATCACCAGACAGGTGCAACGAGTAGTTGGATGCGTGTAAGAAGCATTTATTCATATTCTTTATAATTTGACAGAGTAAATTAGTAAGTCCATTTTGGTCCAATACTGAAAATTTAGCATAAATCAAACTATAGAAATAGTAATGCTCAAGCGTGTCACAGGGTTTAGTTTATGAAACAAGGCTACATAATAAAAACATAGATAGTGGAAGGACATCTTAATTCGTATGAATAGAAATTCTGGCATCCTTTAACCAATATAACAGATGACAACTCTCAGAGAAACGGGTAGAAGCCAATCTTTCAGCAACAAAATAAGCACTGACTAGAAGCAGAAAGCCAGTAAAACACAGAATCATAAAATTTCTGGTTGAAATTGTTCAGGACATGGTTAGGTTAGAACTACATTGATGACAAGGGGGATTCTAAGATTGATTCATCAGATATTAACAAAGAACATGGATAGACTAAGCTAAAAGACAGAAAGCAAACAGAGCGATAAGCTATTGAAGTCCAATGAACACAAAATTAATGATGCACAATAACTGAACCCGGTTACAACAGTCGTTGGGGGAGTTTGGGTGTTGGAGTGGGGGTTATTCATGAAAATCCCAACAAGTGCAATAACTTCAAAAGAACTGCATAAGTGAGAGGGAATTCTTGCAACCCAGACGATCTCATCTCACTTCAACCCTCAAAAGTCATTAACTTGTTGATATTTTCAAAAAGTGAAGGGGAGAAGCAACATTCTGACAGACAGAGAAGGTCATGATAAATTCAGAATTAAATAATTCTACTCCAGTGGGAGCACATATTGGTGTTCAATCTAATTCAGAAAGGGCATGCAATAAGTCCAACAATTATATTGTCGTAGAAAAGAGCTATAGCTTTCAAACACAAATAAAGAATAAATGCATCCATTCCCCTTATATCTCTTTTCCATGGACAAGAAACTTGCACGATAATCAACACAAAGTACATAAACACTAAGCAATAAAAACCACCGCCCCGCACCCAAAGGAAACAGATATCTGCAATTCTGGTGCTGAAAATCTACCAATGAATTACCTTTGGCTGTAGGAAGCTCTTTGCCTCCTTTGTCGTAGTACTCCCTTATCGATACCAAATTCTTCCCTCTGAACTCCGAAAGTGTCACTCTTCTCTTCTTATTCAACTAAACCGAACACAAAACAAGGGCATCAACCAGTTGACAAGCAAATAATTCTCACTCATGTATTAATAATAGATGGAAAAAAGAATTTACATATACTCATCCACAAATCACTATCATGATAGATTGCTTATATAATCGAGTCAATCATATTCCAAAACACTCATATACATAGAATATGCAAGCCTTTTTATTAGCATTTTACTCTCGAAAAGCTATCAGAAGAATTAAACCCAAACTTAGCAATTAAATTATTGGGTAATGTGCATGTTACATCGAAGTTGCACGCATAGAAAAGGTAAAAGACCTCACATTTTTACCAAGTATAGTTAAATATAACGGCAAAACATTCATATAATACGTGTTATTAAATTATTACAGTCATACAATCTCCAATGCGCTTGGCAAAACTGCAACGACACAGCTTCACCTATTAGCCTGTTGCTAATCAACAGTCCACAAATAGTTATAAGCTCGTGTTGACAATAGTAAAACACTTCGCCGAAAACTCGAGCCATTTATAAATAAAACCGGCAACATTTCTCTTACAGAATATAGCAAAAAAAATTCATTTTACCCTAAATAATTTGACAAATGGGTACAGTTAAAAAAAATAAATAAACTAAAATCGGGTGATGCAATTAAAACTAAATAAAAAAAGAAAAAATAAATAAATAAATACCCTGCAAATTATAAGGCCGCCTTCATCATCATACTCAAGGCCATCATCGTTCTTTCGCTTCTCGGCTTCATCCTCCTCCTCCTCCTCCTCTTCTTCCTCTTCTTGTTCCTCTTCTGCTGCTTTCTTTTGATATTTTTCGGAGAGGTACGACTCCACAATTTCCCTTACGAATTTCTTTCGGGCCGGGTCGTTGAGGTCCAGCCCGAGCTTCTCGGACGCGGATTTTCGGATCATGAATTCTGTCACCTCGTCCATGTTTGAGTTTTTTAGGATTTCAATCACTGTTTCTTCTACTCTCTTTTCTGTTCTTGGGTCCATATTGGTATTTTCTTTTTTATTTTTTTTATTTTTTGGGTTTCGATTTTTGAAAATAAATTTGGTGATAGCGATAGTGATAGTGTGTGTTCTGTGTGTGTTTGTTTACTGGGTTTGGAAATGAAATCTGAGTTTTGCAGAAGGAATTGCAGAAAGAGGGTTTTAGCTTAATTTAGGTGGGTAGCGGGCAATTTATTGTTTTATAGGCATTTGTGAAAATTTTGAGTTAGCCCTTGGGTTTTGGTTTAATTTTCTGTTGGCCACTAAAGTTCAGAATTTTTTGGGTTCCGCCAGATAAATTCTCCTGTCATCAAAAAAATAAAAAATTATGTTTGGATAATTTGATTGGTAAAATTGATAAAAGGGAGGAGATCACTCGTTTGGATTCATATTTGGGAGAATGTATGGATCTATTCATAACGTCATGTTATTATAAGCAATATTCAATAGTTATGAGATTTTGATATAGACAATTTATAATTATTGGATTTCGTCATGACATAAAAATGCTCAACCTATATTTGGGATTGATTTAATTTTTTTCTTTTTGATTAAAAGTTGATATTTTTGTTTTTCATTTTGCTTATTTTTGTTTTTTGAAGTTTGTATATGTTAATGTTTCATGTATGTTTCATCAATGAAACTTCTTTTCATGACCAAAACTAAATATAAAAAAATCGTATTTGGCGAAGGAATTCCTTGTCTTTTATTAGAGTTTCTTGTTTTTCCTCCGCCATGGGAAATGATAAAAGAAGGGATGATTTATGAAAAGTCAAAAATGTTTTTATCCTTTATTTTTTCCAATTTAATGAAGGCCATAAAACCATTTTATTTCCTTTGTTTTATTCGTTTTCTGAAATCCAATTTTTTCTTTCATTTTCTTTATGATTCTTTTATCTGCCTTCATTAAAGGGAAAGAAGCAGTCAACAATTACCAGTATATGTAATTCTTTGAGCTAAATTTTATTGAACAAAAAAAAAAGGTGATTATGTAGATTTATTTAGTCTAACTAGCTTAATGCGTAAGAACTTCTAAATTTTTCTTTTCATTAATAAGAAAAATAATCGAAAAGGTACTTTCAAAACAATCTCCAAAAGTGTTTTTTGACTTTATGTATAATAAATGGGTGCATATAAATTCCTGAAACACGAAATTGTTCTTAGTCTTTACCCCTGAGATGTACCTTCGCACTATTAAAAGGAAATTGTCTATTTGCTTAAGCACGAGATCCAACAGTTGTGATTCTGGTTTCATATATTGAATTGAACTTTCTCACTGTTTCCTTGCCTCTTTATTGGAAGACCTTCCCACAACACACGCGGTGATTGATGAAAAGAATAATTCATGTGTTCCATAATGTTCTCTCCTTTCAATTTTACTATTGTGCCATAACTTTCATGTAGTTTTCTTCAAAAAGTTTCAGAAGCAACTGTTATTTCTATTCAAAGATCAAGTTGTAAAATATCAATGTTATTACATTCATTGAAAAAGTTGAAAGAGCAAAAGATTTTACCTCCAAATGATTTAAGATATGACAAAGGATTGGAAGTAAATATTAATTCATTTTACAGTTATTACGTTACTACGTTATGAACAAGATTTGCATTATCAGCTTATAACAATTAGATTTCGCTCATAATGTAATAATAATATGAGCAAATCCATTCTCCTAAAATTAGTCGAGTAGTTGTTGTATAATTAAACCATCGTACATTTTTCCATCATGGATTTTACAGAGACTTAAAATGATTTGGACGGAAACACTTAGATGAGACTTTGTGTGTATGGAGCTAACAAAAGAGGTGGCTCTCGACATAAATGAATGAAGTTGTATGATCCATATAACCGACCCTACCTAGTAGGACAAGACTTAGTTTGGATTAGTTTTATTGCAATGCCAAGAAATGGTTGGGTAGAGCAATTTGCAGTTCAGACTCAATAGCATTCTTCTCCCTCCCAGAAAATAGATGATCTTGGAGGCAAACATAAAGGTGTATTTCTGACTTTCTAAAATTACAGAACAATGAAATGCTGATATTTTCATATACAGTTAAAACGGACGAAAATGATGATATATGAACACCATTAAGTAAAAATAGGTACTTAGGTAGCAAGCCAGAAGAATGAAAGATCTCTGAAATATGCTTCACCTCCATTAAAGTTCTCCATTCTGCTCTGTGAGCCAAAGGCATATAGAAAGATGCTCGTCTGATATTGTCACCTCTGGAATCTCCATGGTCATTATTTCTTCTTGCTGTAAAATTGACACGGCACAAATTCGCAATTAAAGAACCATTTGTGATTGGATTACATGTTTTAGAAGGCAAAACGATTGTGTTAAGGCAGTAATCAGTGTTTAAGACAGCTAACAACGACAAGAATAAATAGAAAGAATGGAAACAAGATCGAATTTCTGAAACTCATAACCGATCAAGAAAGCAAAGTAACAGACACACCATAAGCACAAAGGAGTACGTAAAGGCGCTGCTAAGCGCCAAGCTCTGTTTGCTGGTTGTGTTTGTCATTGTCATCAGGCAAAGAACTGCACACTGCAAGTGAGACCTGTGTCTTAAGTTTGAAACATCTATATTGTGCCAAATATCAACTAGGCCAAAATGTTTTAAACCGAGTTATTACTTAAACCCTCAACTCTAATTTTTTAAATCATACTCCACGAACATTATTCCCTAGATTTACCAACAATATCCCCATTGCGAAGCACAGGCGAGCTGAATATCAATAAGACAGGTTAACTTGAGAAAGAAACTTGAAACTACGAGAACAATAAGATCTACACTACCTTGATTTACCCTTATCATCTGTTACCATTGAAGCTCCTCTCGCTCCTCCACCAAAGCCAATCTCATCCATGTTTTGTCCAGTTCGCCTATACCTGCCACCAGCAGCTAGAAATCCAGGACAAGGTCTGTAAGCCTTGATTGGCCACCAACCAAAGCCTGGCACTGTTGCAATCCCACCTTGAATCCTTCCCTCACCATTGCAGCCACTCTCAATTTCCTCTCTCCCACATGCCTTGCAGCCCCTATAAACACATATAAATTCGGAATAATGATGAGCACAATTCTCTATCATACTGAAATTCTTTGCTATGGTAAGACAATAATAAAGATAAAATGAATAAATCCGCAATTGTCCAGTACATTTGACACAATTATAGAACTTCTTGATGGAGCCCGCGTTTCCAGCCTTATTTAGAATGCATATTAATCCATTAGAATATTATTGTAATGACTGAACCCCAACTACTGAGTTACTAACACATTGAACATAATTAACTAGCTTAAAATGCTTAATCCCGTGTTAGAATTTGTACTGATCCCAGTTATTATAAACTGAACACATATCTCATGCAAAACCGAGGTAAAATCATCTTCTGATCTAACTGTTGCAGCTAAAGCTTATAGTTGTATATCAAACCCCTCTATCTCAAAATAGTCTTCGAACTGCAATTCAAGTTTCAATGAATATACAAGATAATATAAAAAAGATAAAGAAGAAATGAATACCTCATAGAAGAAAGAGAATCAGAAGAGTCTTGGTTAAGTATAGACGGTTCAGACTCGAGAGGAAGCTCATCCGGGGCAGCGCTTTCGGCTTCTTGTTCATCTTCCTCAACAGTAGGAGTTGAAGATGCTGAAGAAGAAGGTAGTAGTGAAGAATATTTTGTGTGGCTAATGGAGAAAGTAGGCCATTTGTTATCAATATGTAAAAGCTCTTTGGATATTGGCTTTGCTTGAAGTTTGTGGAGTGGTGTTGTTGGCAATGAGAGAAATGTAGAGCAGCAGCAATTGCTGCTGCTGCAGGTGATGGTGCTTGCCATCTCCCTCGCTGTCTCACTCTTGGCAGTGGAGAGGGATAAGACTGATGATAGCCACGAGCCTCATATGTGAGTTCTTGTAATATCTGTATAATGCAGGGCTGTTTTTGTGATTTAATACTCTCGTAATTTTATAATGTTATGTGTTAAATTTGACAATTATAAATTATTAATGTGAACAATTTAAATTTACAATAAAATTTTACTCTAAAAATCAACCTCATAAAAATGTCAGAAAGTAGTAAAAACAAAATGGTCAAGGTTCCACCGAGATTTGAACTCGGGTTACTGGATTCAGAGTCCAATGTCCTAACCGCTAGACCATGGAACCGCTGGTGACAACACCTTCTCATATGCCACTCTCCATTTATTCATCTTCTGAGAATTCACACCACCAGACCTCCATAGGATTAAGAACAAAAAGTATAAATGTCTAAGTAAAAATGTCTCGAGTCTCCTTTGATTCAATTAATGCATATATTAGAGCATATTACTGCACTAAATGACTTATAGCCTAGAATAAGCGTTTGCTTAGAAAAAAAAACTTCCTATATTTTTATTGGCTTGATGACGAGGGCTTGTTTGGTTTCATATTTGCCAGCAAATTTAGCAGCCTAAATAAAACACTACGGTTTTCTACAACTTGCTATTTGAGATACATACTCTGATCTCTAATAAACAGTAAATTTCCTATATATATATATATATATAAAATCCTCCTTGATAATGATAATTGAGAAACTAACTACTCGGGCTTTGGTCCACTGGTATGTTACTCACAGCGTTTGCGAAAAATTGTGAGTTCGAATCTCGCTAATTACATCTGTGATATAAATTATACGACCTTAAGCTCCCTTGAATGAAAAAATAATTGAGAAACTATTTTCACTTAACCAACCAAAGTGAAGCAAAATGAGGTGGCAAACAACCAACCATTGTTTGCCAACCAAGCCTAAAATAAGCTAAAAAAAAAAAAATTACCAAAAATCTTGTAGCAAAACTTCTAAACAAGTCACTAATGATGAAAAAGGGGAAACAAAGACTATATACCACTTTTTTTCTTTTTCTTTTTTTAAAGTAATTTTCTATCAATATTTTCAGCACTTTAATTGTTATCCCTGCACATTTTGTTGCTCTGCCCCAGCTCCACCATTGACAAGCATCTCTGAGCTGTGATGATGCACCATGTACCACCTCCCATTGTGGAGTTCAAACACATTCGTCACATTGAATGGCCCTATATCCATGTCCACATAGGCTTTCATGGTGACCCAAGCTACATCTGTGAGTACTCGTGCTCTTACTTCCTGAATCTGAAAGTCAAAACCTTGTTCCCAGTTGAATGCCATTTGCCAGCTCTCGATCACCGCACTATAACTGCACAAAGAATATTTCTGAGGACATACATGGGTTCGATCAAATTTCTACCCGAGTAAAAAGGAAAAAGATCCCTTCAGCAACAGATAAAAATTGTTTCTCTAACCAATATTCCTTTCATTTCTATTTATGAAGAGAAACATAATCACATCTCATTCAGTTTTGCAGTACCATAATTTTTTCAAGATTGACAGTGAGCTAAAAGTAAGAAGGCCGTCTGTCAATATATGAAATTAAAGATTGTTTGGACAGAATAAGAGCCCCTTACCCTGTGAAGAACTCTCCAGAGGCATGAAAACACTTCACATAATCTGCATTAAACCAAAAACGGCCCATTTCTTGGAGTGATCCTTCTCTAATAATGCTGAAAAAATCAGCATTAGTATTCACAACTGCTCTTGTAGCTGCATAGTAAGCCTTCCATCCATTAACTGGTCTAACGCTATCTTGTTCCAATGTGAAATCCTAAAAGCATGCATAGAATTAGAATGACACCTTCAAGTGAAAATCATATGATTGATTAAGCAAATATTAATTGCAAATCATATGATTGAGAAGGTATAGTACATAAATTGAAATTATCTAAAACAGAAAAGCTACAGAAACTTATTGACCATATTAAGTGATCTTACGTTATTTTTTCCACTCCTATAGCTTATGACAAAGTAACCACAGACTTCATACAAGCAATATAAAGAGGGGATCATCACAGATTATAACTTTCAGGCAAATAAGATAAGCCAAGTTGCATTTATACTGAAGGAAACACACAGAGCTGGAGAACAAGCACGAAGTACAGAGAGATAAGCCCTTGCTCAGGTAGACAGAGATGGTAAGAAACAAAAGAAGAAACCACCACTGAAGAAATTCATGATGCATCTAGTCACAATATCATCACGCAACTAGCAGGGAAAAGAATCTGAGTGAGATTGCGGAAAATCTATTTTTAAATTTCCACGAACACCAAAGAGAGGTGTGTAAAGAAAAAAATATGATCACTATTTCCTTCTAAAGTGGGTATTTGAAGCATACCATGAGCCTGAGGTCTTAAATGTAGCACGCAAGGTGCACTTGATGTAAATCACATCTTTAAGTAGCTATTAATAAGAGTGATTGTAGATGGTATGCACCATCTTTCATGCCTCGTTTAAAGAGGAAAAACAAAAGAAATGATAGAAACTATTATCCACAACTAAAATTTCCAAAATAACATAAATTAAAATGGGAGAAAGAGCAAGAGGAGAAAATTTCATTCTATTGGTGACAACTGAAACTATGCATTCAATTCTTATACCAACATTCACATAGGCAATGTGAGGCAGCCAGCTGACATATCCTTCAAATGACAGTGATACTGCCACTCAGGTGGTTAGCGCGTAAAGTTACATAGGATCCAACTAAGGCTAAAACCTTGCTGGCATTTACGATAAAGCAAAGTGTAGCTATTACCAATCAGAAGAAATCCAAAGCGACTGCATGACCCAATTTAACCATCACGCAACCACACTTGCATATACAAACACAAAGAAGACTCCTAGAGTTTGAACGAATAGCTCACTTTCTCCATGTGAACCCACAAGTCCACCATTCAAACATCATGTTCTTCCCCCAAATGCAGGATGACACAAAAAAGAGGGAAAAGGAAAAACATTGGTAAGGTTCCACCTATGATAAACGACAACGGACACAACCCAATTAAACTACATTGAATACAATAACCCATTTGCCAACAATCCCATATATATGAATATTCAAGCTCCATAAACACATCTAATCATCTCCGACTAACACCAACCCGCTCTTTCTCTTGTTCAAACTAGAACCTCAAGAACAAAAACCTTCCCAATCACTATCAACACAAGAAAAACCTTCCCACTTCAGTTCTCAACATCTACTTCAATCAACCTTACATTATAAGCAACACTAAACCTAAATCAAAATGAAAGGAACATCAAAATGGAAATAACTACACTACTTAACAAAGACTAGTTCACATTATAAAACCTTAAAAAAAGTGCAAAAAGAAGTACAGTAATAATTTGATAATACAAATAAGTCACTCTCACATGTGTCTGGTATAGCGCGAGAATTTTCATTACATTCTTCTAAATCGTAAGCAATATGACACCGAGTTTAACGTGCAATTTCAAAAAAATATCCCGAACAAGGAGTAATATAATTCACCTTATGAAAAAGCGCTTTCCACGCGTTATCATCATTTGCAGCTTTTCGCATAAGTGAATTAGTCATCGAAAGCCTACAGAGACTTGGATAATCCAAGTAGCTCAACGCGTGCGTGGTGATCTCCGGCACCAATTGCTCCATCATCGACGCCCCCGTCAGCCTCTCCACCGCCATATCCCCACCGTTCAAACACGCTGCCGCCGTCTTATCACAATCCTCACTCACACTCTCACCACCACCGTTTGATTTTGACTTTGACTTTGACTTTGATCGGAGGGTTAAGAACGCCGCAAGAATACAACAGAGAGAGGTTGTGATTAGGGCTACAAGAAGTGAGAATGGAGAAATTTGGGAATTGGTAATCTCCATTCACAAGTCATCAAATTAAAGCAACACATGAAAGAAGAAAAAAAAAATATTGAAAATGAAAAAAAAAAGAAAACCCTAGTTCTCTGGTACGACGCGGTGCAGGATAAGGAATTTGTTGCAGATTAAGTAGAGGTTTAAGATTAAGGGCGTGTTTGGTAAAGCGCTGAAGAAATGTGAGAGAGGAGAGGTGGCGAACTGAACAAAGGAAACTGAGGGTGGTGTTGTTTAGCGTAATAAGACGGTTGATTTTAAATTAATTTGATAATTAAGAAATAATAAAGGATAAAGAAAAGTTCTTTTTTTCCCGATGACGAGGTGGTCTTAGGCAAAGTTACGTTGAATTCATTTCAATATTATAATTAATATTATAATTATATAAGGTAGTTGACGTATCTAAATATATACTCTAAATTAGTTAAAAATTAAATAATATTTGAGACAAATAAAATATGTTTAAACGTTGATCTTTTAAATATATAAATTATTATTCAATCACGCCATCCAACCTTAAAGTAAAAGAAAATAATAAAAGATAAAGTGAGGGTTAGTAGACACTGGTTTGGGGATAATGTTTTCAAAAATAAAAAGAGAGTAAAATAAATTGTTTTTCAACATGTTGGGTAGGGATTAATTTTATCTAATTTTTGCAAAGCTCTTTTGTCTCTTTTTTGTAAAATTGACAATTAGCTTAAGAGTATGTGACCCTCTTTGTTTTGTCTCTTTAATTTCCTTTACGATTCGATATCACATCCTTAATCTTTTTATTTTTTTTATTTTTTTATGATGTGATATCTTTACACTGATAGATTCTTAAATCTCTTTAATTTTCTTTATGATTCGATTTTTTTACATCTACGTGTCTTATCATTAGGGCGTGACTTTTTCAATTCCATTAGATTTTTTAAAATTCACAAGATATTACATGAAAATATTTTTTTTTTTCACGTGCATATAGGAATTAATATATTCAATCATATTAATTGATATTAAATAAGGGAAATCAAAACAAGTATTGTTGACGAAAGAGGATAATAATGCTATTCATAATGAATTTTTTGTACATGTTATTTGTACGTAGCTGATATTCACACAGTAGTGTAACAAGAAAAATGTAGCTGATTTATAACGAATCTATGGAATACAACAAGATAGTTAATTGCATCATTGTGCCATTGTGCTATCAGTAGTCTGTTCGGAAATTCGTCTTGCCCGCGCTTACCCTTAAGAACACCAACCACCACCTGCCTCCAAGAATGAGCGTCGCAAGCGACACAACTAATACTACATTTAGGAGTTAGGACAGTATACATAATTTGCTTAAATGCTAAAAAATCATCCAATTTCCTAGAGCTACAGTCAGTATATTAGCTGCAAAGCAAAGTGAAGAATATAGTAATGCTGCTAACAAGTATCAAGAACCATCCTTTACTGGTTTTGAAAACCTTTTCTGCTGCAGAGGCTCCAGATATCCTAAAAACTCTATCTGAAATCAACTTGAGAGTCGCAATGCACGCAAAGGAAAAGCTTACTGCTAACATGGCAAGCTCTTTCTTTTCCAGACTTGCTTGATCAGTCACAACCTTTTCAACTTCTGATCTGCAAATATTTGAAAGAAATAGAGAAAGGACTCTACATGTCAGAGCAGAAAAGGATAAAAACCAGCCTACACCAATCTTTGCAACTCATTGCAGTATCACAAAATCGTGAAAATGCTGAAACCACGAAGGATAATATTATTGCAACTTGCAATAATATTAGTATGACTTATTCTTCTTTCTTTGTATGACTTTGAATTTTTGATGTAGAATGCCATTAATATCCATGAATTTTTGATGTAGAATGCCATTAATATCCAGGATTCGATATTTACAGGCTTGTCTAATTATGACTTTAAATGGATGCAGAAAATAAGCTGATCTTCTAGAACTAACCGTGTGTCACTGGCCACTTTTCTAGAACTAAGCGCGTGTCACTGGACACTCGCATATCATATGTATCAAAGCTTCAATATTCAACGATTAATTAGCAGGTAGTGGAACTGTGGGAATGAAAGATACAGAGAACCAAACATTAACTTAAGGTACGTAGTAATACTAGTGTGGAACAATCTGCTTTCCAACAACATTCAGGTACGGCAGTTTATTATTGTGTAAGTGAATCACTGCATTATTGGGTCAAAGAGACAACCTTCATCCTGACACCTGAACACACCATTGTAGTATGGTCTTATCTAATAAACATGGCCAGTTTAGCCAAAGATAAGTTTTGCTTTGTCATTAATTGAAAGCAATTTATTTAACTGAGAACTTGATGAAAAAAAACAGTGATTAGCTTAGGTTTCAAGATATCCTAGTTCTGACCTTAGCATGCCGTTTTCTCTGACCAATAAATCCACTTGGGTCGAGACATAAGCTTTCCACGATTCAATCTCAGCAACATCTTTCTCCTGACAAAAGAGAAACGAATTCCAAAGAGTTACAAGGTGCAAAAAGTTTTTTTGTCCTTACGAACAATTAAGAGGAGATACACACCATAATTTGTTTCCATTCCAAGAGATTTCGGATCTCAGACTTGCTTTGTTCCAGAAGCACAGAAAACTTTGCTAGCTCTTTATCAAGTTCAGGCAGAAAATCTCCCTGCCTTTTGTTCAGTTCTTTGATGTACTCCTCCAGCAGAGATAAGTTCAACTCCAGTGCTCTCACCTTCTGCAACAGTACTTTTACAGCAGCATCAGAATGTATTCTGCCATTTGACTGTTGCTTAACTTTTACTTTTGGATCATGAATGCTGGTGGTGGTCGCTGGTACCTTGGGTGCATCATTATTGAGCTTTGGCCCCTCAGTAACACTTTCTATTTCTTTATTGACAGCATGAACCACATTATAAACAACATCCTCTGTTTCATGATCAAACGAACCTAATTTTGGTGTCACTGGAGGCAATACAGTTGAATTTGGAATTGGCAGTTTATTGATGGAAGAATCCCCAGAAGTCACAATAAGATCCTCAAGCATCTGCTCTATTGCGTCAACACCATATACCTCCACAACACTCAGAATGCAGTAAAATTCCGAGCCATAATGACTGAGTAAATTCACCTTCAGATATCTTACCCATTTTGGTTCAGGCAGCTTAAAGGATTGACCATGCTTGACGTTTGCTGCAACAAAAGTACCCAACGGGTTCCAGGTTTCAGCTGGATAGACCAAACTTCCAGATAACTCAAATTCTTTGAAATTTGAAGAATAATGTTCAAAATTTGCAATTTTGACAGTATCAACCAGCGTTTCATCTGCAAGCTCAATGACAAAGTACTTCCCCTCAGCAGAGCAAGGGTTCCTAAGATACTTATCATGATCCTTCCCCAGTATATTGTTTGCTCCTTTTGCCTCTTTGTTATGAGCAACAACTTTAGCACCCTTGGCTGCTGAGGCATAGTTGTATGGCGTCCCATCAGGCTCAAGCCGATGGGTTATATTTACTAGCTGACTAGGTGCACTCAAGGCTTTCTCTTGACTCGTAATATTTCTGAACTCATCCAGATCAGGATATGTTAAATGAATTCTTCCATTCTGTAGCTGTGCTGGTTTATCCTCTTTATGTTCTTCACGTGTTAGTGCTTTACATTTTAATACAGTGTAGCCCAAAATTATCGAAATGGAATCCTCTAATGCACTTGTTCCCTGAAGTGAGTATTCTGGATTTGCATGGCTATGATCATAAACAGCAGAATCATTAATTACCACTGATATATTGAACTCCACAAAAAACCCCGTCAAGTTTTCCTTGTGTCCACTTTCTCCAACCAGAGAAGCATCATTGCAGGACTTATTATTACAAGTAGTAGAGTTTGTTAAGCTCTGATTAAAGGTCTGCGACTCCCCTGCATATAATTATTTGAGCTGATCATTCATCAATGAGTACTCTATTGAAACAAACCACCGCTGATATGACCAACTCCTGATTTGCCAAAAGACTCCAAAGTTTGGGTTCAGAAAAACATTTCATATCCAGGTTTAACTTGTTTCGAATATCCATTTAACGGAACTAAACATATAAATTTAATCTGTAAGACAATACTAAGCATCTCATACTTGAGATTAACTCACACTCCTGATAGTAGTAACTCTAAAGTGAACATAAAATTTGCTCAACTCAACATTAACAATATCAGCTGACCCAAAAAAAAAAACATTAACAATATCATATTCATAACCTAAATAATAACGCATGCTCAAAGTTAATTCGTATCGAACTCAAAATAAATACAGTTAATTAAATACATCAAACTAACTCAACTATTAATTAAGTACCATAGATAACAATTTGCCAAAACCATAACTAGTTTGCCAAAAATGGAAAAAATTTAATCCAAGAAATAACCATTAAAATTCGCAGCAAATGCAACTCAACATCAATAAACCAAACCAAAACAACCCTTATCCACTAGGTAACCCTTATCAAGAAATAACCATTAAAATTTGTGTCGGGTATATGGATTTGACGACACCGCTCAACATTCTATCAAAATTTCATTACTTCTCCATCAAGGTAAATACACCAACCTCATAATACTGATATACAAACAATGGGTTTTAAATAAGCATCAATTGTTAACAAAACAAGAAAAGAAAAATACAGAATCTTGAATATTAAAAAACAAAAAGAAATGAAAAATGCATGCAAAAAATAAAAAATTTAAAGAAAAAAGTGAAGAAAATGGGAAAAGGGTGTACCTTCATTTCCACCATACGCGAGACCAAAGATAGAGTAAAAAACGAAAACAACACACCAAAGTGAAAACAACAGCGGTAATGATAGTGTGCAAAATCTGCTGCTTCTCTTTTTCTTGTTGTTGTTGTTGTTGTTGTTGTTGTTGCTGTTGTTTTCAAGCATGTTGTTTTGAGGTTCCTTCATCTCAACTGTTCATCATCATTGTTGTCAAAATTGCAAATGATTTTTCTGGGTTTTTTTATTTTATTTATGTTTTTGAAAAATTGATTTGGTTTTGTTTCTTTTTTTTTTCTTTGCTTTTTGTTTATTGATGAGAAATTTTGTGGAGAACAATAATATAGGCAGAGACTGTTCCCTAACTTGCGGAAACTACCTAACCTTCTATTTGTCGTGTATTTTAGGTGGATTTGATTCACGTGGGTCTTTATATAGATATTGCATCGACACGCATTAATACATATGCATTATATCAGTCAACAACGAAGAAGAATAGTGCAACTCGAGAAATTTGTTGACAATAATTGGTTGTCTTATTATTCTACCCATTGAGTACCAGTTCATTTAATTTTTTCGTTTGTTTTAGATGGATTTGATTCACGAGTCTTTATATATATATTGCAACGACACGTATTAATATATGTATAATATCAGTCAATAACAAAAAAAAAAAATATCAAGTCAGAGATATTACCTTATTATTTTACCGAATACTTGAGTACAAGATTATTTGATTTTTTTTTGTTTGTTTTAGATGAATTTGATTGATGTGGGTTTTTATGTGTATATCTTATCAGTCAACAAATGGAAAAAAAACACTAAACTCAGATAAATTTATTGACGACAAATTGTTATCTTACTATTCTATCCAATACTTGAGTATCAGATTATTTAATTTTTTTGTTTGTTAAAAATAAACCACGTAATAATTATTATCGACAACTTTAGAGATTATAATTATTCTAAGTATCACTGACATCAAATCTTAGAATACAAATTGAAGTTAACTAATTTTGTAAGGACACATTTTCTACTTTATGATGAGCTAAGGTCAATGAAATACGTATGTTAAAAATCTTAATAGATTGAGTTTCATAATGACCAGAAAGAGAGAGTTGAGATCCATGAAATCAATTAGTAAATTTATACATGCCACTTGTTTACCTTTGATCAAAGTTCTTGTACGATCCTCTTTTGATTATTTCACTACTCTAAATAAATGCTTCCATCGGTATATAAAAAGCATTACTCGATCTTATTAAAAGAGATAAAGCTTGATTCAATTCGATTCGGTTCATAAAAAGCTTGTTGTAATTCCACTAGAAAAGATGATACTCTTGGTGCTTCTGCATATCAAAGTGTCGAAATCAGCTATTCTTCCAAAGTAATTTACAGGCAGAGAGAGACACAGTAGCAGACCCCTCTAGACATGAAGTCACCTTAATTTTATCTCTACAATTGTTGTATCATCGTATTGGTCGTGCACGAAGTTTTCACTATGCACAGGATCAGGAGAAGGATCAGACCCACTTTTGACTACAAAAATAACAGATTATAAAGAATTAAAGGGATGAGAGGGAAGAATATGACAAATTGACAAAATCTTCAGATGACTGCCTAGTGATTTTTGGTCATCTGCTGCTGAGCTGCCTCAACATACTGCTCTGCAAGTTTCTTCACTTTCTCCCCTTCCTTGATGAGAAAATTTGCATTTTTGTCTTTTGAATGGTATTTCATTACTTTCTCAGTTGTCTTTCCAACTGCCCACCTGTATTGCTCAACTGTGATCACACCACTCTTGCACAATGGTCTGATGTGCTCTTTGATATAGCCTTCAACCTAATACAGTAATAATATAATCAACTTGTCAGTAAACAGAAGCTGCAACCAATAGAAAGACAATGGAGGCGAATCTACGGTATTTATCAGTGGGGTCAAAGTAGTTTGCAAAACCAAATTAGTCAGGATGGAGGGAATAAGTGGGAGCAAAATGGTTTTACATAATAGAAATATAGGGGCACATTAAAGCATATACTTGGGGATTAGTGGGGCTACAGGCCTCACGACCCAAAGAGTAGATTTGACCCTGCTGGTTGACCATTTCTTTTCCCTTTTTCCTTTAGTCAGTATAGGCATACATATAGACCTCCAAGACAGCTAATAACAGATGCCTTGAAGCAAATAAACCTCATCCACAACTCCTACATTATCATACCTTCTTTGCTACCAAATTACAGCTATCTGATTTGTTAGTCTCAGATTTTGATCTCTTCTCCTTCTCTGATGCATTTTCAATTTTCTGGGAATGACTGGAAGAATTTTCCCACAGGCAGTGCAGATCTTCTGCTTTTTCTGAATTTCCCGCACTACTCTTGTCCTCTAGTTCCTTCTCCATATTTCTAGATACATGATCAACCATTTCTCCTTTTTCATTATTGGCCAAAGGTTCACATGGCTTTATTGATGCCGTCTCTGGATATTTTTTAATCAGTGGTTCTTTGTCAGGCCCGTACAGTTCTTCACATTCTGCAAGAGATGGTTCCTCTCCTACATCAAGTGTGGAACTTTGAGACGGACAGTTATCTGTGCAAACATCTACAGCTGCACCACCAGAGCTTATATGACACTCAGGCAACCCGGAAGAACCTTCTCGAACTTCAACTGTTTCTGACTTCTCATGATCCAGGATATCTGGAACGCTATCTAACTTGTCAGGGTTATTAAGGGTGGATAAAAGCACTTTTATTTTTGAGTCTTCTGGCTGTGGCTTAGAGATCTTCAAAGCACTAGCACCAATAAAGTCGTCATCCTCTAAATTATACTCAAAATCACCATATATATCGAGTTCAGGATAAGAATCAACTTCAAATACATTATCAGGCCCATCATCTTCGATCTTCTCTGATACGCCAACTTCCACTTTCATTTCGTCCACTGCTTGATGTGGACTACCTGGAGGAGAATCAGACAAAAGGCCTGCAGCTTTAAGTGCTTCATCAACCACCAAATCATTACATGAATCACTATTTGCTTCTGCTTTGTCAGAAGCCACTTTTGAAGTTGAAGAAGCATTTGATTCTGTAACTTTAACGGAGTTGGTGTCTGTTCTGCGTAATTGCTCCTGAGAACATAGGTTCACATACACTAGCTTGCTGTTTGATCTATCAGCGATCTCCTTTTCAATATTAATTGCATCAGCAATAGCTAACTCACTTTCTGCAGTTCTGCGAATAACCGGTAGATTTGCTTTTCTCAGAAAGTGCTCCGCAAGGCGGTAAAGTTGAGCCTGTAAGAACAAATTTTGGTCATCACACTAGACTCAAGAATTGACGAGGTTTAAGGGGCAAGGGATGTGACATCATAAATCAAGAAGTCACAGTCATGAATATTTGCAAAGACTGCAAGAAGATAAAGACTATCAGGCATTTGAAAGCATTAAAATAAGTATACTCATGGAGGAATGGTCCAAATAAATTAGTCAGGACAAACATAGTTAATCTATATTGTTGTTAGATGTCTGGGTATTTTGGGATTCAGGGCAGTGGCCAGGTCCACCACTCCCCCCCCCCCCCCCCCCCCCCCCCCGGCCGGCATGTTGAAGACCAAGGTTCGAATCCATGGGAGTGGGAGAGGGGGGGGGGGGGGGGGGGGAGGGGGAATGGGGAAAAAAACAAGTTTACCTTTAAAAGAAAAAAAAAAAAAGCAAAAGAAAAAAATGTCTGGGTAAGTTTATGAAAACCCATCATCTTAGTTAAGATAGTGATGGAAGCCACTAGCAACATCAACATGTTTGGCTCAGAATACAGTGAAAACTGTTTGTGGCAACACATATCAAGATCAGTAGATATAAACAAAACAAAGTTGGTACAACTCAAAGAGAAGTGAGGGCAAGAACATCATGGAATTCCACTGTTCAGCTTGAAATGCAGCAGTACCAATCATGAAACAGACATGGTGAGTCAGGCCAGTAGTTATTTATTCAATTTAGCACATTGAATTAGATATGCACCAGTACTACTAAGGCAATCCTAGAGACACAACTTTACAAATGAGCTTTTGGAACTGGCAGAACCTTGGTTATTCTAACTGAACAGATGACATGGATTCCATTGGAATTGCCCATTTCTGCACCCATTTTCTCCTTTTCTCGTTCTATTTATTCTTTCAGGAGCAAGTTTTTGCACTATTATGTATTTTATCAAACAAGAGAAGAGAAACTCGAAGATAAAAGATGCAACCAGATTGAGAAAACTGAACGTTGTTGGGAAGTGTAAGGGAAAAGAGAAAGGCAACAGACAAGAGAAATACAGTTAAAAGGTATTTCTTACCTGCCTAACTGATGCTGGAATTTTATTGTGACGAATGGCAGCTAATTCAGGTCGCATATCTTTCGGTAGTTGTGCCTGCTCATGTTATAAAGGCAAAAAGGACAAGGTTCACTTTACAAACTAAACTGTGCAAGCAATATAATCAACAGAAACAGTATTGGCATATACCAATAATGGGTAGTTTCCTTTCAGCATGGCATTGTCCTCCTCTTTCTCCTGTGTTGTATTCTTGCCGACAACCGCTGTTTTTCTTGCAAGGAGCTCCAAAGCCCATTTCCTCTTATCAGTCTTTATATTATCAATCGATTCCTTCTGAGGAGTTGCCTTTGTGGCACCTGATGAAGAAACTGGAGGCCCTTTAGGGCGTTTGTTTGGATGTAGTGTAGTGGATGTGGTCTCAGGCTTCATTTCTGGGACGCTCTTCTTGTTTGCTTTTGTGGCTAATGGCAAATCAACAACATGAGATAAAAGCTCATTCTTCAGTAGACTTATTTTAGAAAGATTACAGGAAGATGGTGTAGAAGCTTTTTCAGTTGATCTGCATTCCTTGTTCTGGTCTCCATCTGCAGCAGCTTCACGGGCGGAGGCAGGCTTGATGTCATTCTTTCGCGGGAAAACAGATGTATCTGCTAGATACAACCTTGAAAGAAAGGTATTTGATGTTTCCCCTTCTTTCCCATCCTCTACCTTTTTGTCATCAGAGTCATACCTTAGGAGGTCAAGTACAGATTTTAAAGTCTTAACCTTTTCAGGTTTTGATACTTTTGAGCAGCGGTATGTCCAGAACTCAATTTCACAATCCCGTGTCCAGGCTCTTCGGCGTTTTCGTCCTACTCCATATATTTTCTTGGTCAGATGTTCACGTACTTTCCCCTTCTGCAATAATGACTTCTTTGCCTTTAGATCAACAGGTATTCTTTTAGTTTCTGTCGTTTGACCCGACACAACAGCTCTAAAAGCAGCCAGCAGTTTTGGATCAAAAAGATTTTCGCCAAGCTCTTTGGAGGATTTGTTACGAACAGCTTCTCTGATTTCTTTCCGTAGTCTTTGAACAACAAGGGATGTATCCTTATCATTACTTGTTCTCCTCAAGATCTTCTTCACCCTCACACCAGAAGCATTTTCTCTTTCTTTGGATGACGTATCAGCTGGATCAGAGCGTGCATGCTGCCTCAGAGGTTTATGCCGTGTCTCTTGAACTATATCCCTTATATTTGTGACCTTTTCCTTGTCAGGTGAACACATACCAGTTTCATTCTTAGGTGTAGTAATTGAATTAGAAATCTTCCCCAAGCCACCTGATTGAGATTCATCAGCTTTGTCCTTTGACTGACTATGCTTACTCTTTCCCTCAGCTTTAACCTTCTTCAAAGAATATTTAGCTTTACTATCTCCACCATCATCTCTACAAACATCATCACCATCGACAATAAGGAGAGGCAAGAAAATAATGAATGAAATCGGGGAAAATAATTCTCTCTCTCTCTCCTTAATTCTTCTCTTTTCCTTTTACTCGTGTGTGCGCGTGTGAGCGTGTGAGCGTGTCAAAGTTGTGGAAATGAGAGTCTGCAAAACTTCCACAGCTATGATGTTTCTGGCCATGAATTCAACACAAAATTTCAATGTAACAGATTGCAAGAAAAGGAAATGAGAGTCTGCTTGTATATAATGATGAAGTTCAGCACAAGGATAAGGGGAAACAGAAGAGAAAGAGAAAAGGAGTGAGGGAAGCAGGAAGCAACTTTTCTTTTGAAACTCGCAACCACCATACTTTTCCTAAATTTGGAGCTTAATCCATTAACCCAGTTAGTCAATATAAGCATTTCCCAACTAGGATGATGTTAGTCCCAGAGGAAAAGTTGGAACTAAATCCATTGAGCCAGTTAGTCAATATCATTTGCCAACTAGGCTGATATTAGTCCCATGCAAAAAGAGAAAAGGTAAAAGAACTATGAGGATAAAGTCTATCATTGAGATCAACTGGCCCTAGAGAAACCAAAGACACAATGAAACCTCCTTAGTAATAACTGGACACAAAGTTATGATGGTCATGTGTGCACGCATATATCTACCCAGTTTCAGTTATAATGAAATTATCTAAGTGGAGTTCCTTAGTTTAACTCCTAATACCAAAAAAGCAAGCTTCAAAGTTATGTAATAAGATTATCCATCAATTAATACAAGTGTGCCACAGACTCAATTTTCTTCCCTTTACTCAATTTTTTCCTTTTCCTTTTAATATCTCTTGCTTCTTGGGAGATGAGTTCTTCTTGTTGGTCATAGTTCAAATTGTGGAGGTTCCTATGAAGAAACTAAATAAATGGAGGCCTGATAATAAACAGGAAAAAGTAGATTCAAGGTTGGTCATGCCAGGAAAGTAATTGGTATTTGGTAGGGTATAGTCCGGGTAAAGAAAATCATATTTTTACGTATACCTTTTTCTTTTCCCCCTGGCCATTTCAGCACCCTATGATCTACAAATAAAACAGGGGATTGTATGTACTAATGGTAATCCATAATAGTTTCGACCATCATCTCAGATTAGTCCCTGACTACCACTTCCGTGACATTGTATTAGCCTGTAAAGACAAATCCGGGAGCAATCTGGGAGCTCTTGCAACTTCAGCAACTAGAGGACGAGATGTGAAATTATATTTCGACGGGTCAGCTGCTTTGGAATTTTATTTGTCAATAAAAAGAAAAAAAATCATCAAAACTAGATTCATGGAAACAAAAAGACAAGAAATCCAACTAATGTGTACTGCTGGTAGCTGGGCCAGAATCAGCAAATGGATCATATACACATGGGTTGTGTAACAACATGTCAAGATGTCGATAAGGTCAAGGCTCCTACAAATAGCAAGGTCTAGGGAAGGTTGATGTATGCAATTCAGATTTCTTCTTAACTGCAAATGTAAACAAAAACGCATTTATAATTTGTTCAGATTACTAGACATCCTAATAGAGCAATGTCCAACAAGTCATGCCATCTCATAACCAGTTCCTATATTCGGGAATTACTTTGGCAGGCATCAGGCCCTTTTATGCAATTCAATTAGAAAAGGGACACTATGAAATGAACAAGAAGAAATAACGCATTAAGAATATGAGTACCGGCTATCACTGTGCTTTCTCTTCGCACCAGCAACACCATTCTCCATAGTATCAGGAACCTTCATCTTGGTACAAAACATTTCCTTTTTATCATCCATCACCTTTTCAGCTGGAAGCAATATTGATTGAAAAAGGCAAACACTTGGATAATTATTATTACTGTAGAACTCGGAATAAACAAAACTTGCTTAATTATCACTGTAGAACTCGGGATAAACAAAACTTGCTAAAAAGGATTCCAATGTTCACTAATTGCATAAACAAAGAAATCTGGAAGCCTAATCAATCTTCTACCTGGTAAAAGGCATTCTCCCGAATCATACTTCTGTAGAACATATCCAGGCACCTGAGCTTTAGCACCTTCGCTATTTATCAAGTCAGCTGGAAACATAAAGATAATCTATATAAGGTGCAATATAATGTAAATGGAGAAAGCTGAGCTGTCTTATGACAGATCTTCCAGGTAAGCAGAATAATAAAAACAATCTAAACATAACTACCAGCTGAAGATGAGCCAACGGATAAGCCAAGATGAAGATCTAAACCAGATTCAAGCAATTTATCATTAGTGGGTGCGCCAGACAAGTCAGTTGAAGAGCTTTCGAGTCCATCAAGAAGTTTTAGTTCTCCTGTCTTTTTCTCATCACTGCTTGTCATCAAATCAGGAAGTACCACGGAATGTGAAGATGAAGAGAAGAATGAAATTCCTGATAATGAAAGTTCTAGCCCCTGTTGTGTCCCTACATTTGAGCCAACATTACTCCCCTCGCATGATACTGTTTCTAATTTGGGAGCATTGGCAATAGAATTAGATAAAGGTGCATCAACTTTCAAGTCCTTGCCAAAATCTGACATTGGAAACTGTCCGCTTGATTCTTGACTCACTTGATCTCCTTCAACCATTGAGACAACAACAGCTGTCTCACCAACATCGGCGACAGATACTGAAACTTTTCCAGCTAAAGTGCTCTCAACTATGCATTCATGACTAACATTTTCCAGACCAAGCTGTTTGCTTTTGGAGACAGGAATCCCATCTGATTTTTCAGGTGTTTCCTTAACTAGACACCTGCATCAATCTCAAAGGTATCAGGACAGTACTTGGCAGACTGTCAATAAACATGTTTCTGTGAATATATATAACCAGAAGCCCCATGTTACCTAGTCATTATAACCCATAGAGTGGAGAAGAAGACATTTATTAAACTCAAATTCACAAATATCCCAGTAAACGATCCCAGGGCGAGGAGAAGTAATACTATGCAGTAGAATCATGCAAGGTAAAAACGGTATAGTAGAAGGAACTTGCATGATTTATCATAGAATTGCATCTAGGATATGAAGCTATGCAATAAATGATTCAGAGAATGGTTCAATACCCTCTAAGTTACCTTGGACATAACCATGACTCTTCACAAGTGCTTTCTGTGTCAAATCCCACACAAAAAGCATGGTACCTGAAGACATAGATTCCGAGAAGTGATGAGAAGAATAATTTTAAACTTTGATTTAGCATCATAGTCAAAAACAAGATCTTCCTCCAAGATTATAGAAGAAACAATTAACAAAACATATGTGGTTAGAGATAACTTAGAATTATATGAACCATGAAACATTCCCCTTTCCAAGGGCTGTAGGGTTGTTATGCAATCTCATCCCCCAAAGAGAAAGAAAAGGAAAGAAGTAATCAACATTTGCTAACACCTAGTGCATTGCCGAATCTAATTTAGCATACACAGTTCAAATTAAATAATGCAAGATCCTGGAATGCAAAATGGATCAAGTTATGAGCTCCCATGAAATGTTCCACCATCCCAAATCTAAGGGTACCTTTCCCCCTTAATTTCTACATTCATCTCAAGCACAGAGATTCATCTTCACATGTTTCAACGGTTAAGTTTAGCAGGTCAACTTTCATGCAGATTATGATGCAAACATAGATACACTAGGATATAGAGTAACAAATCAAACCAGTCCCCTGAGATGGAATAAAGTAAAGACATTAGAAAAGAAACTAACCTCCAGACCTTTGCATCGTACTATATAACTATCGTCTAAACATCCATCAAATCACATTATCACTATTGCATCTTGCTTAGATGGTGGTTGACCCGTAGAGCTGCTCAACTACAAGATCCTACAGAATGGCCTCCTAACTCAATATATCTGGTTGCTGTAAGCATCATACTCATTTGAGAGTAGAAAACTTACAAAATGCAAGGTGGATAATTAGACACTCTTGAAGAATTCATTTCTGAAACAAAAGTTCGTTATTAAAGGATATGACTGTTTGATGCCAAGGCAGCACAAACGCTAAACATAAAAATTGTCTCTAATATTTGCCGACTTGCTATAAACTAGCAACTAGCAAGGCAAGAGAAAGGACGGACACAAACTGGTAGTGGTGAAAGAGAGCGATATACAAAAAAAAAAAATCCACAATTTCAATGCCATACCATTCGCTTATAAAGCACAGCTGGCTTGAGCGATAGAGTTATACTTAATATAATGCCTTTGGTTGTTAAAAGAAGAAAATAGTTGCCAGTACTAACTTAGCCAAAAATTCAGAAAGAAAATCAAAAGAGTGAAAGACCAAGTAAACCATATATAAAGTTGACAATTACTCAAAGCAGGAAGAACATATCTACCCCATCAAGAGACTGCTCATGATACACAGACTCAAAAAATTGAAATGTCGCTGAAATATGAATCAGAAACACATAGGGGCTGACAAGAATTATATGCCGACGCTACAGCCAGTTCACCTTCAGAACAGATGAATTAGGAAGCTGAAAATATGATGGTCTACACTCTACATAGAGAAAGCACTGAGGATAAATACCTACAAACAAAAGTGTTAAGTTTACCATTTATCACATGAATCACAGGCAATTGATGTATCAAGATTTGCATCTTCGTCAATTGTGGCTGACCCACTTCGAAATTTGCAGCCATCTCCATCCAAGCATGCAACTGCCTAAGAGAAGATACAGGAGAGGGAAATCCCAGGGTCAAAAAGAGAAAATCACCTTGCAAATCTAGATAACTGATTAGAAAGCACACAATTAAGAATCTTCATGGCAATACAACGATAAGGAGAAACAAGTGAAACATAGTTAAACCGACAACTAAGAGCCTTTTCAGAATCCAAACTTGGAAAAGTGAGACCTTAGTCTAGTTATAATAGTAAGCAAGCAACTGGAAAGTTGGAAAAAAACAGAGGAAATACCAATCAGATACTTTCCACTTTAAAGCAAAAACTGTTGCTTCTTCTTCCCCCCACTCATCTTCCATTACATAAATTAGGATTGAATTTTCTGCAAAAATGGCTTTGGTATACTAACCAGGCACCAAGGATGTTCCAGAAGATTCTAAAACTAACATCTTGGAGTTATTCTTTCATCTGTATTTAAGTCCTCAAATTTTATCCTGTAATGACGCCAAAATGAAGGGGCCCATGGGATGTAGAGCTATCTACTCATAAGCATAGATCGTGTTCTGCCAGAGCTTTCTAACCTAAATGTAACCTATTCTATTAACAGGTTCTACTTCTCCAGAGTTTTCAGATCTAAAAGTAAACTCATTTTATCTCCAGGAATTTCCTTTCCATCATGAAAGTAGTAGAGCTTCTGCTAGATGTACCCAAGTAAGAATTCACCATCAAGGTTCATTCATTTTGCTGTGGTTAATGTAGACTTAATCACATAAAGGCCATAGAGTAAAAAGAAAGAAAAAAAGAAAATAAGCGGGAAAGAAATCTGGCACACTGCACATGGAGAGGTCTAAGGGAGAAAGATATGCATAAAATCTGCAACCCTTATGAGGCAACTTAGTTCACGAACATAGAATTACTGTAATTCTACAATGCAGAATAGTCTCATGGCAAGATGGATTGCAATATGAATGAGTATCTTCATTTATGTAAGTTTGATTAGATACTAGATTGGGATTTGCCAGCATTCGGGTGCCACATAGTGGATCAGCCACCTATAATTAACAAAAGTTACTTACATTTTCATCAATATAATATGATGGGAAAGAAAGGGTATTGTTCTTTCCATCAATGGACCAATCATCATCTCTGCACAGATACACAAGAAAACGTAATGAGAATAAATCAACGACGACAACCTACCAATAGCAAAGGGCATACCACTTTGGATATTCAAAGTAATCCTCTCGCAGGGAATAATAACAAATACTAATAATGGAAGGTATTATCCCTTTTGTTTCTCTCCCATGTTCAACCTACAGCTTTACTTAAGAAGAGCTCTGAAAAGTATTAAAACATGCATAACAGTCCATAGGCCATCTCTATAATAAGAGATGGTAGGTCGAAGAACCAAAAGAGAATGGAAAGTGGATAATATCACTTTTTATTGCTATCATGGTACAGAAATTATGTGATCGCTTCCATCCCTCATATCCTCCTCCTACTTAGGAAGAAAAAATATGGTACAGTTGAGACTGAGTTACCTTGCTAAATCAACACCACCCACCCCCCACCCACCCCAAAACAAAAGCAAAAGTCCCTAACCTCCCCCTTCAAGTAGTAGAATCTTATGCATCCGTAACTAACCTCCTATTAAATGAGTAGTTAGACATAAAAACCAACCAACTTGGATATATAGCCTTAAATTAAGAATACCTGGAATTTACATCCTCATCAGTCTTGTTGTTGCCAATGCCATCATAAACCTACAAAGACAATTATCGTGCATAATTAGGGAAGGCCTTCGGTGATCAGAAACTACATTTCCAAAGAATGACAAGGGTTAAAATGTTAAGATGTCAAAATGTTCAATTCAAAATCATCTATGCAAAAGAATGAGGGAACAAAAGGTTATGGAGTGAAAATTGCAAAATATGCATCAACAATATGTTAATAATCCATCTTATAAGTAATTGGTAACATTCTTTACTCACAGGCACACATGTGATCAATTGAAATTCATTCTGGCAAAGTGGGCAAAGATTCGTGATGGTAGCCCAGTTGTCAATGCATGTAAAACAGAACCTGAAATTTAGATGATCAGTCAATGTCATTATTTCGAGCTTGAACCACCACAAGCTGTTAAAAATTGAATATTTCTGTCAAGTCAGCTCAATCATGTGAAATCCACATGCTATGAACAAAAGCCTCACTAGACATTCTCCACTTTACTGGTCAGATGAACCTAATATTGCTTGCTAAGTATGCCAGTAGAAACTCCAAAGAAGATCAAGTCCAAGCAGAAGAAAGTCCACCTACTTTGCTTAAGATTAATGAACAAATTATCCGTCAATCCAAGGATCAGTCTCACACTGGGAGCAGTGAAGAAACGTGCAGGGCAAAATATCATAAACATACAGAAAGTTGAGGCAATGGATTGGCAAAAATAAGTTGTAGCATGCAACAAGGCCAGTTCCATATGCAATTTATTCTTTGAGAATTTATAGGCTCCAAGGGCATGAACAATTTTAAACTATACAAACATTCTAGAGGACTTTGCAAAATAACCACAACTCCTTATCAGCCAAAAGACAACTTCAAGTTTGAAGATGCAAAATTAACAAAGAGGAGACACGACTAATGGAATCTAATTCTGCTATACTTCAAGACAAATCAAGACATATAGAATATTTCTTATTTTGTTAAGTATCGCTCAGACCTCATTCAATGTAGAAATAATATGAACCAATATTCCTAAAGGAAATAATAAGAACATCAACAATCGCAAAGAACAACAACTACGTTGACCACCCCTCAAATATCAAAACCTCAACAAAAGAACAAGCAACAGATTTCATTAACGTGATAAAGTAATGAAATAAGTTTAAATATACCAATGTTGGCAGCAATCAAGAACTCCTCGATCAATGACGATATCCATACATATTCCACACCTTTCACCCTCAAAATTCGAATAATCCTGCACGACACAAAAAATAAAATAAAAGCTTCAACCTAGATAGAGCAGGTGTAATTAATCAGAAACCATATACACCAACTTTTTATTCTTCCCGAAAAACCCACAAATCACCTAGTTGCTGAACCGAACGGTGCAGTGCCAGAGATGATACAACAAACACTTAGTTCTCAGTGCTAAGCTCATTTCTTCATCTCAATAACACGCAAAAACTAAATTTTCCTATCTCTTCTTCACTTAAGCGCTACTTTTCATCTTTCAATTCTTCAATTTTTCAGTTTTACATTAAAATATCAAACTTTTTACTATAAGAACCAAGCAATGCACTTCACAATATAGTACCATGACCCTATTTAACTAGCAAAATTACATTTTCTTCGTTTTATATTAAAAAAATACACAGTTAAGCAATTAAATTCTAGATTACCCTATTCAGTGACAAAGAAAAACAAAAACACAAGCAAAACGATCACTTTATGAGGAGACAAATGTAATTTACCTCATTGATATCATCAATATTGTAATAATCGTCTTCTGATAATCCTTCTGTAACTAATTCCACCTCCATCACTCTAAATAAAACCCTAAAAAAATATCAAACAAAAATATTAAAATTTGTAATTAAAATATCAAAAACTAAGGAATTAAAGATAAATACAATTTATGATCGCTAAGATTATAAATGAAATTAAACATTAATTTAGATTTTTATACAATAGTTGATATTGAGGATGAAGAAGAGATTGAGAACCGTGTACAGATGCCGTCAGGAGGGCCGTTACAGCTAATGAAGTGGATATGTTGATGTTATTAAACGGTCCGTTAACGGAAAAATAAAGACGCTTAAGTGACTGGTGAAGAGCTGTTAAGCGTGTTAATGAAAGAGACCCAATTAAGGCCCAACTCATGGGCGTACATGTAATTTAATGGACTTTCTTATTTTCGGTCAGCTAATTTAATGGGCTGAAAGAAGAGAAAAGCTTGGCCCATGAAAGACCACTTGAGAAGAGAATAGCTTTAATCACCAATTGCGGTGAAATTTTAATCATCGATTGAATTTCTGAGTCAAATCACATTTGCATCTTACTTTAAAAATGTTTTTTGTTAGAAATATTTTCTTGAATTACACCCTGAAATTTGAAGTAAAGTGATGGTACTAAAGACTTCAGCCTTTGATGAACAAAATTGTTGCCCCCACGCAATCCGCTTTTGTCCCTGGTAGATCTATCCAAGATAACACTATTATTGCCCAGGAGGCTTCTTATTGGCTCCACAAAAAGAAGAAATCCAAAAAAGGTCATGCCATCCTTAAGGCCGACATGAGCAAGGCCTATGACAGGATTGAATGGGATTTCTTGGAAGGCATTCTTGCTAAGCTTGGGTTTCACCCCATGTGGATTAATTGGATCATGGAATGTGTTTCATCGGTCTCATTCTCGGTTCTCGTCAATGGCTCGCCACTTGAGGCCTTCACCCCTTCAAGAGGAATTAGGCAAGGAGACCCCCTGTCTCCTTACCTCTTCGCCATCACAACCCAAGCACTATCTTCTTTGTTCGACAGTTACCTTAGCAACAGACTCATAAAGGGATACAAAATCACTAGAAACTGCCCCCCACTTACTCACCTCATCTTTGCTGATGACTCAATCTTCTTCTTTGAAGCTAATTACCAAGAAGCATTGATTGTTCAGGAGATCCTGTACAGGTATTGTTTTGTTTCAGGACAATGTCTGAACCTTAACAAATCCTCTATCATTTTCAGTCAGAACACCCCTGAAGGATTAAAAAAGGGAATTGCTGAGCTCCTTAGAATTCAACGCTCTAACAAGATTGGATCCTACCTTGGGCTACCAACTGAATGGGAAAGGTCAAAATCCTCAGCATTGAATTGGGTACACGAAAAGTGTGTCTCTAAATTGGATGGGTGGAAGAACCTTCTCTTGTCGGAAGGAGGGAAAGATGTTCTTCTTAAAGCAGTTTTTCAAGCAGTTCCCTCCTATGTTATGTCTTCTGTCCTCTTCCCAAAATCCTTCTGCAAGAAGCTTGAAGCATTATCCGCTGACTTCTGGTGGAAGAGAGATGGTAGAAAGGGCATTCATTGGATCAATTGGCGAACTTTAACCAAGGCAAAAGCTGAAGGAGGTATGGGGTTCAAGGATCTCTACTGCTTCAACCAAGCTCTTATTGCGAAACATGCATGGAAAATGCTTACCGAGCCCGGTAACCTTGCCGACAACATTCTGCATCATATCTATTGCACCAAGGACCCATTTTGGAATGTCAAGAAGAAAAATCAATCATCTTGGTCATGGAATAGTATCCTCAAAGGAAGAGACTTGATCAAATCAAAGGCTATCTGGTCTATCGGAAATGGAAGGAGGGTGCAAGTTTGGGAAGACCCTTGGGTCCCCAACACTGGCCTTTCTAATTTTCGGACCAACTCAGTCACCATTGTTCGCGACCTTATGGATTGCCAATTGGGAAAATGGAACACCACAAAGCTTCATTCAATCTTTCCATCACATGTTGCAAAAAGCATCAAATCCATTGTACTCCCTATCTCAGAGGTGGAGGATAAGCTTGTCTGGCCTTTCACAAAAAATGGATCCTATTCGGTCAAAACAGGGTATCACATTGCTCGATCAATTCAAGACGAAACACTGAGGATATCAGAAGGTGCAGCTGGCACATCCAACCCGCTGTCAACCTCCATCTGGAAACTCATTTGGAATGCTAAGATCCCCCCCAAGATTAAAATCTTTCTTTGGAAAGCATGCAGTAATGCACTTCCGACCTTGGAAAACCTTTTCAAAAGAAAGTGCAAAGAGTCTCCATTGTGCACCATTTGCAACACAAATGTGGAAACTATTGAACATCTCTTCCTCATTTGTCCATGGACAAGAAGATTCTGGTGTGCCTCAATCCTCCAATGTGCTATCAACCCAAACCTCATCACTAGATTCGGAGACTGGCTCTTATCTATGACTGACCGATGTGCGAATGCGGGCTATGGTAAGAAAGAAGCCTTTGATCTTATTGCAATTTGTTGTTGGCAGGTCTGGAAAGAAAGAAGCTCAGCGAGTATGGAGAATAGACCTATCGACTTGGAGAGGGCCATCACCAAAACTCGATTTTGCATTTTGGATGCCGACAGATCCCTTTATCAACCCAGAAGCTCCAGTACTAGTCAGATTCAAAGCGATACTGCCACCCCAATGGCTTGGACTCCACCCCCAACAAACTTCTTCAAGATAAATGTCGATGCATCATTCCTCCCAAATTCTAACAAAGCAAGTTGTGCTTTCACCTGTCGGGATTGGCATGGAAATTTAATCCACGGTCAAGCTATCTCCTTATGGTGTGAGTCTGCTTTCGAAGCAGAAGCTGTCGCCTGCCGCAACGCCTGCCTCTTCGTATCTCAGTCTCCACTTCCTATCGTCACTATTGAAAGTGATGCTGAAGCGGTTCTCAAAGCAATCGATTCTCCGAAACTTGCTCCTTGGAAGGCAAGACCAGTATTGGAGGACATCCGAAAGATTGTTGCTGATAGCCCAGCCATTAAGTTATCGTGCATTAGGAGATCTGCTAACAAGGTGATCGATTGGGTCGCAAAATGTTGTATTCGAGACAGTTTGCCTTTGGATTGGTTTACATGTGTCCCCAACCAACTTTCCAATTTGTTGTACTCAGACATCCACCCAACCGGTGTTGGGTAAATCTTTTGTATTTCTTGTTTTGCAATATAATTTGTTTTTCGACCAAAAAAAAAAAAAAAAAACCTTTTGATAGGAAGAGTCTGAAGTAGTTGATGAGGCTTTACTACATTCGCTTTTTCTTTTTTTTTCTTTTTTGTCAAAATATTATAACCATTGTATTGTTTCAATCTAAATTTTCATGTATCTTATCAGATGACAAGTCATGATACAAAATAGAGTTCAGTTGATTAAGCATTGTTAATCCAATTACTCGGCTTATGATCATGTCGCGAATACATCAACTTTCATTAAAGGGATTGGGTCTATCTCACAGTCACGACGTGACATGTTGATGAACAATTTTCCTTGATTAAATAGACAATAAAACATGCATATGCAAGGCTAATAAATTGTTTGGTCGAGTCCCATTTAGTATTACATCATAAATTTACTTTTAGATTCAGAGAATCAACTTTGGGTTTACTATTTACACCTCCTGGCAGCTCAAATATCAAATATCCCGGAAAAAAAGAAACCTTTATAAAAATAGTATAAGACATGTCTAACACAAAATGCAATGTTCTAATAATAGACATTAAAAAAAAGTAAGGAAAATATTAATTAATGAATTATGTAGCCAGATACGTACGGCATACGTGTATGACATGCCGCGATGGTACTGTTGTACTTCTTCTTCTTTTTTTTTTCTTTCTTTTTTTTTTTTGGTTGACAAAGTAAAAGTTCTATTAATAACAATTAGAATGGTCAACCAATGACTCAAGGAGGCAAATTTATTTCCAATAATTCAAAACAAGAGTTTGAGGAACATTCAATAGCCAATGAAAAGTCAATCTACTATAAATAATGCATTTAATTATTTATTCAGTCTGTTAAAGAAAGCTAGAGACAATATATCGTTCCTCTTGCTAAAATAGACACTCGTGCAAAAGCAGAACAATCCATTTCCTTAACATAAATGGACAAAAAAAAACAAAAAAGAACAATAAAGGGTCATTTTTTTAAGCTTACAATTTTAACATGGATATCTTGTATACAATATTTTTTCAAATTATACCTTATGTTTGAAGAAGGATGACAATAAGGTCCTAATAGTAAACCCGGTTAAAAAGTTAAATGGAAAAATATTTGGAAAGACAAATCATGCTAGACTCGTGTATATAATCCATAATTTCAATTAAATTGACACTTTACTTGTTAAAAAGCCATTTGTTTTATTTATTTATAACCTTGAGCAATCACTATGCTACTAACTTATCCCCAAAGAAAATAAAGGTAAAACAAAAGAGACCATGTGAGTAATCAATCACTAACTCATTTGTAATGACTTCTTTATTCATGCCTTTCTTTAAGAAAAAATTTCAAAACGATCTGATCGTTCGTTCGTAAGACATATAAACTCTATATAGTGCGTGAATTCTATACGCCTCTAATATGATGATTGTTTCCGAGTCTTAATCCTTAACTCCTTTGTAATAGGTTATGAATCAACGTTGTTACGACATAATTTATGTTACAATAAACAATAAACAATTGCCTCGAATGAACTGCTAATGTCAACCATTTTCAGGAACATGTGCAGGCTGACAATGTCAACTATCCTCGTAGATCCGCAGACGTTCAAATTCCATTAAAATATAATGCCATAGCTTTCATTTGATGCTAACAAAATTAAGATTGTTGTAGGCAACTTAGGATCAAGACAATTGGTGCAATGAAAAAGTCTACCATGGACAACATATTATAAAGAGAAAAAGAAGAACAAGTGATGCATAAAGAGAGAAGTCAAGAAGCCATTAGAAGATAGTAGTAGTGATGTTTCTGAGCTCAGCCTCAGATTAGTTCAGTCACCACCGTCAACAACCTTGCGAGTAACCATAGCCATAACCGTAGCCGAAAGGTGAGTTGATAACTTCCCCAACTCTCTGTTTTGATTCCAAATACTATCATGTGTGTACTTATTTATGGTGATGCGAATAAACATGTTCACTCTCATGATTGATGTTATCGTTGTGAATTCCCCGTTTATTTCTTGGTAAAACTAGCTTAGATGTTTGCAGGATGTTATAAAAAAATGTTTGTCTTCTTGTTCTTCATGTTGTCTTGAGGGTAGCTGATTAGCCAGTGTTGATCCTTGTAGCTATGTGCTGAAATGCAGATTGTTTAGCGAATAGATTAACAAGCACGCGAGATTTTGATAAGGGTCCATCTGCCTACAGAGTTTAATGCTCTACTTTGTCTAATTTCGGAAGTTTAATTGATTAACAAACACACTGCTAGCCTCTGTTATCCAGTTAGAAGTATAAAGATAGCCGTGCTTGAAAGTGCTCTTCCATATTGGCACGTTTTTCACTTTTTTCCGGGTTAATTAAAGAAGGCATAGCTTATGCAGATTGCTAAAATTGCTGCTGTATAATGATCTTTTGGATTGTTGCAGGTGCATGCTTATAAGATAGAAACTCAGCTTATGCTATAAAGATTCGAAAGTGTTCAATCGATTATGCAGATTGCTAAAAAGTGCTGCTTTTGCTTGAAAAGAGTTAAAAATCCACCTGGATTCGAGAAGCATACAGTTCTTGCTTCTGAGACAGCTTGTGAGTTGGAAAAATGCATTCTTCCTCTATAAGTTCAATTTTCAATATAATTTTATGCGGTGTTGCAATATTTGATGATTTACGATATGCAATCTCAACGACTTGGTCTCCGAGTATTCACCTGTCCAATTACCTCGTCTAGGGGCTATGATGCCTAGATGTGGTATTGAATAAGGGACTAAGATCCCCAACCAATAAGGCCAGTTGAACAGATCACCTTTTACTGCTGATCAAATCTATTTTACTGTATTTGTAATGTATGTTTTGTATGTCTCAACGGCCCCTTTTATGCATTTTTCTTGGTGACAAAGTGCCTTAACACAAAATGTGTCCAATTTCTTAAATCTGTTTCCATGTTAAGATTATCTTCCCGGACGCTGACATGCCTTTTTCAGTGGTTCTTAACAAGTATTTATCTCCCAGCAGAAGGGGCTCTCAGTTAATTATGCTCTGTAGATTACAATTTTCGAGCCTGACACACTTATTTCCCCCTGTTTGGCAGTTACCATGAATGAAGTAGAGGCCTTGTATAACTTGTTCAAGAAACTAAGCAGTTCCTTGATTGATGATGGCCTCATTCACAAGGTATTCATTCTTTCAACTGTAATGAGAAATAGGGTTTCTTAAGAATCAATTATGTAACACTTGGAAGAGATGAAGAATATACCAATGAATAAAAATTGCTTAATCTCATGTAACATTCATCAAAGTTGGATGAAATGTTCTATGTTGAATAAATCTAGTCTTTTGGGCCAGTGAATTTGATGCTCGATTCAATTATTTTTCAGCGATTAATTTGTTGAAAATCATGCATAACGGCTTCATGAATGAAAGCATTCCTCTTTCCCCTTTTACTTTCTGAAACGGTTGCTCAGAGAACCCTTTGTGCTTCAGCAGCATTTCTGAAATTAGCTGCTGATATGTTTATATTGTGGTTGACCGTATCAACTATTTCATGGCAGGAAGAGTTCAAGCTTGCACTTCTAAACGGCAACAGGAAGCCAAATTTCTTTGCTGACAGAGTGAGTATATTTTGATTTTTCCAATAATCAACTGTAAACTGTAACATATTATTCCAGTAACAACCAAATCCTACATCTTCTAATCTAGTTAGACGCCACACTTAAACGTTTATAGAGGTCAGAGCACCTGCAAGACATCAAATTCATATAATTGTGTTATTACATTAACCCTGCCTTATTTTAATCCTATAATCATTTTGGACTCTGAAAGTTTATTCAACTGCATATTGACTGTTTGAGTAATTACTTGATGTGGTCAGTTCTTAAACAGTAAACAACTTTTAAAGTCACTAACCATGTATATCTAAGGTCACTAATTGTCCTCATGCTATGCTGAAGTTGGAATTACAATATTGCAGTTGTTCGAACTGTTTGATCTTAAGCGTAATGGGGTTATTGAATTCGGAGAATTTGTTCGTTCATTAAGCATCTTCCACCCGAGGGCTCCAGAAGCAGAAAAAATTGAATGTAAGAAATTTATAGAGTTTCTTATTACATCCTCATGTGGCCGCGTTATATCTGCAGAAAAAATGTGATTTCCAGATGGTCTCTGTGATAAACTACCGATAACTTCTGATCATTTTTTATGCAGTTGCTTTTAGGTTGTATGATCTGAGGCAGACTGGTTACATAGAACGCCAAGAGGTGAACTTCTTGAGAACATCGCATTCATTTCAATTTGTCGTGTTTTATGCAGGTGAATATATATGATCTTTTGGTCATTTCTAATGAATCTCCTGTTGTTTAGTTGAAGGAAATGGTACTTGCACGTCTGAGTGAAATGGATATGCTGCTTCCAGAGGACACCATTGAAGCTATTGTAGATAAGGTCCACGCAGATGTTCACTAGACTTACAATCACATCCTCTCTTCCATTAGCTGCTAACTTTTTCTAGTATTTGCAACAGACAATCCAGGAGGCAGACCTGAAAGGAGATGGAAAGATTGATCCCGAAGAGTGGAAGGCATTTGTAGCGCGAAATCCTTCCATCATAAAGAACATGACTCTTCCATATCTGAAGTGAGTCACAATTTCGATTCACATCATCATAAGTGTTAAATTGTGTGTTTTAATCCTCACTGAACAAAGTTTTGGATCCGCTCCTGTGCTAGAGTATCACTTGTTATCTTGCGACAAGGAAATTCAAACATGTTTTTTGTATTCCAGGGAAATAACAGTAGCATTTCCAAGCTTTGTGCTGAAGACTGAAGTTTCAGATTCAGAGCTGATGTCCTGAATTCAAGAAGACTCAAAGAGTGGCAGCCATGTTGTCTGTTTTGTTTTTCTTTTTCTAATCATTTTTGTGGTTTGGAGGCTTATTCGTCAGACGCCATTTATACATTGGGTTGTTCTACAAAACATCCATAGGCCCATATTTTTATTTTAGTGTGTGAAAATACGCACTAGTGTAGGCCTCATGTACAGTGGCGGACCCAAACACTTAAAGTTAGAGTATGCACTACAGACATTCCGATTTACAGAGTTAAGGGTTAATAATTAGGAGTCGGAAAAACTCATCTATAAATAAACTATTTAAACACATTATAGCAATTATAAAAAAATAAGCATTAAAGCATATAACAATTATAAAAATATAAGCACTAAAACATATATGAAATTTTTGTAAATAGAAAAAGTATATTTTACAATTATCCTTGACGTGACTTTATCTTTTGAAATCATTGAATAATCAATACATTATCAATACTATTAAATACATCTCCCTTTATATAAGTTACCAAACAATCATTCATCCATGACTCATTAATTCTTTCGGTATCCATTCGGACTTTTTTTTTTTCTATTCATTCAACTTTGTAAGCATTATTCATACTCTTTTCTTTTTTTATTTCATTCATCTTTCTAAGCACTATCCAATATCCATTAATTAAACAGGCTACTTTTTAATGAATTTAAATCCTTAGGTCGTTTTTATTTTTTTTAATACTTTTCTATGTTTTTATAGAGAGTAATTGCTCTAAGACAAAGATAGTATCAACATATACAAGATACAACATGATCAAAAAGGAAAATTACATGATGCATTTGCCCTTTTATTAACCTGTTCTTTCTTGGGGAGGAGAGTAGAATCCCAGGAAAGGTACCATACAAAACTTTAAGGCTATTTTCAATAGAGGTTCTATAATGTAAAATTTTTTAAATTTTGGTATTTTTAGAGTTTTATGGCCAAAAAAAAAACACTATTTATGAAAAAAAATACGTAGAGTCCACTACTTTTGGCTTAAAATATATCAAAATAGAACACCAAACTCTATTTTATTTAACAAAAAAGTTTGCATTTTAAAACTCAGAATGCCTTAACATGCAAAGCCCCCACACAAAAATACAAACTTACATTGACTAATCAAGGACTTTTTGATTAACATGTGGATGTACTAGGCAATATGAACTAACTTCCAACCATCACCAACTTTTTTCAGATGTCTTGCAAATTACCTTTTTCCTCCAACTTTCTGAATAAATCGGTACCTTCATAATGTAATTATCTATAATATAATCTCTTGAAAAATACAGAACATGAAGACAAACATATGCATAGTGATCAATTCATAAATCAAAAATATTATTTTTTTTGGCTAAAAACAAGCGGGTATGTTTTAATTATACAGATAAATCGAAAACTAAAATTAAGACACATTTTTTTTTATCTCTATATGCTACAGTAATCAATACTTAAAAGGGAACTCCCAAATCGCTCAACAACATCCACTTTATCATCATCTTGTAACATTAAAAAAAAAAAAAATTTACCTCACCGCACGTTTGTTTGAAGCTGCAGGAAGAGCTGTGAGAGTAGTTTGCTGAAAAAAGTGATGTGCAACTTTTTCATGAAATTTGTCTTTTTTATGATTTGGTGTTTTACCAAAAAAAAAAAAAAAAAAAAAAAAAAAAAAAAAAAAGCTAGCCAGGTGCGGCCCAGTTGCAATATAGTACTTTTTAAAAATAAAAATAAAAATCAAATTACAATTTTACTAGGGTGTGGATGTATACATCCTAGTTGCAATATCGGTCCGTGGCTACCCACGGATGTGTTTGGGACATTAAATTTCTTGGATGTTTTGTAAAATTTTTATCTAGACATCAATAACATGTCATGATCCTCATTATTGCGTATATATAATCAAGCCAAAAGTTGAGGTTTCGCTCTAGTCAGAGGGCATATTGAGCAAAAACTAGCTTGTTTTATACAAAGTACGTCCAGATCCAAATGTTTTCCATGGAGAAAATTTTTAGTTTTCCGAAAAGTGGCTTTTTGGACTTGGGACGTAATCACTTTCCTAATCAACATTAATGAAACAAATCCGGGGAAAAAGCGTACACCAGAACAATGCATCAGCTGCACTCTTACCAAGTCACAACCAAACCTGTAACGAAATATTTTATCGTTGGATATGCACGTGCAAAGATAAGATGAAATTCTGATATGAAATTATTATATTCTCATCCTACCAAAGAAAATCTACGGTTTCAATTAGTTTTGGGGCAGTGGTGAGCATAGGGCATCAGGTCAGACAGAGTTTCGCCGTTAAAAATAAAGTGGAGCTTGCAAAATCTTGATCACAGGTTTAAGCTTTACTGCCCCTTCTCCGACAAGAGATATAGATGATGCATATGTATTGTTCCATTATGTTATTCAGCTAAAGCGCACTGATTCGTTGCACTTATCAATTTGAAAAGAATAGTATTAATATGCTGCAGACTCATGGCTAAATGCACAGGCACGTCTTGCAGTGGCATAGAGTACATCCTCGGACCCTTGTCATACAAATCTTGAGATTGAGGTTTTGACTCCGCCCTTATCGTAATTTGCTTTCATGGAATAATCACTTAAATTAATACGTCATCTAGTAAGTTTCAGGGAATATTCTTTCATCAAAACGAGATGATTCACAACACTTTTACCTACAAAGCATCAATACCACTTGAATAAAAAAATAATTAAAAAAAAGTATCAATACCACTGTTTGTTTGTTTGTTTCTTTTTCTTTTTTTTTCAACATAATACGTGCAATATATATGTATGTGTTGAAAAATAGGGAAAAAAGCAATGGTTCCCATTGTTTACTAAAAAATTATTATAGTCTCTATTGTTTTAAAATGTTCAAAAAGATCCTTAATATTTCAAAATCAGCTCATTTTCGTCCCTGCTGTTTATCTGACTGTTTAAATTGACAGAAAATCGTGAAAAGACAATTGTGCCCATGCTTGAGTTTCCCAATTACCATTATGCCCCTCAACCACTCGAATTTTTTTTTTTCACTCATATTTCAGTCAACATTTTCAATACAAATCAAATCCACAAAAACTTGTTCAAAAAAAAAAAACCCACAAATACAACGTGAATCCTAAATCAATCCACATTTTCATTCCCGTTCGTCACCGTCATTCGCCGTCGTCTTCGTTCGTCCGTCGTCCTCGTTCGTCCGTCGTCGTCTGTCATCGTCCGTCGTCGTCCTCGTTCATTCGTCGTCGTCCGTCATCATCCGTCATCATCCGTCATCGTCTATCATCGTCCGTCGTCATCCTCATTCGTCTGTCATCGTCCTCGTTCGTCATCGTCTGCAATTGGCAGTGGCTGAACTTCACTGTGCAATTTGGTTTTTGTGTATGACTATACCAATGGGTTATGAAATGCAATTGTTGATTTATTTCTTATTTGATGTAATTTATTTTGTTATTTGTTCCTTTTTTTTTTTTTTGACATTGTTACTTCTTGTTCCCTTCAAGTTTATTTTTAGACTTATTCAATAAAATGTGACAACGGCTTCAATTTTCTTACTAATTCATTACAATCTAATTCAATCAAAAATTTAACACTCACTTATTACCTTAAAAAAAGTATTCCAGTCACTTATACCATTTTTTTTGTTTTTTTTTTTGTTTTAGGCTCATGTACTTCACTTATCGAGAAAAGACTAACAAAAAAAAATAGCAATGCTTTTGCGATATGGTTCATACAAAATATTGGGGACTAAAATGCATATTGTATATAACATTGGGGACCTTTTCTTACGCCATTTTATAACAATGGGGACCTTTTCTTACACCATTTTATAACAGTGGGGACCAAATTGAATATTTATTAAAACATTAGGGACTTCATTAAACATTTCAAAAATTTTACAAAATTGCCCCCAACCACAGGTCACGTGAGATGCACATGATTGATTTTATGTCAATTTAAACAGCCAAATAAATGGCAGGACGAAAATGAGCAGATTTTGAAACATTAGAGGCCTTTTTAAGCATTTTGAAATAATGAGGACTAAAATAATTTTTGAGTAAACAATGAGAACCACTGCTGTATTTTTTCCTGAAAAATACTATAAACCTTTGTAAATAAATAATAAATTTAGACCCTCAATATTTATAATTATAATCATCCGCGCACAACTGTTGTGATCCTTTTCCGACCGGACACTGACTGCCTGCGGAATCCAAGAATGGGTGGAGGGCTAACGTAAGAGAGGTGGGGCTAGCATAAACACACCACTTATCATGAGAATGATTTATTATTTTTTTTTTTCCGTCAATCACGACACTCGGGAATGAACAGACTATTGATCGCGGTGACATTGTTCTCTTTGTTTACTCTACAAATGAATTCTATAGAATTTTATGAAATTGATTTTTACATTTAATTTTTTGTATTTGGAATTCTCTTTTTAAAAATTAGAAGTTCAAAATTTATAAATCATAAATTTACTCAAATTTTACTTAAATTTCGTACGTAAGAGGTAAAATTTACAATTTTAAACCACTATATTAGTTTTTTTTTTGCTAACCTAGAAAACATCTTCCACTCAACCAGTCTACGAGACATAAATTAGATTAGTCACCGCCCACTGAAATCGGATGGGACATGCCGGCATCCCCTCATCAGCCTAATAGCTGAATGTGAATTAAAACCCCCAAGTACATTAGTTTGTTTATCCTTTAAAGACTAAATTGACCTCTAAGTTTGTTTTTTTTGTTACTGCTCTTATTTTTTTCACTCTCATTCCCTATGTCGTAGTTAATTCTTCTTATTTTTCTTGCAAGTTTTTTCACGTCAAATTTCTTTTCCATATTTCTTAATCCAAACTTATTTTTCGTCTTCAATCAGAAGTCCAAATCATAAGTTATTTATTCATCCATTCTTATTTTCAGTTAGTCTTAATATATTTTGTCATCTAAAATCACAAATCATTTATTCATGTTATCTATTCATCAATACTAATTGATTAGGTTTAATCTTAAGATAAATTAGTGCTATTGATAAAATATATATTCCTATCAAAGTTTTAAAAGCGAAACTTCAAGATATAGAAGTAGAAAATGAATTCATTTGTAAATACTGTTTTATTGTTTCAAATAAAGGAATTCATTAGGGTCATTCACTGTGGTGCTACTCAAGAAGGGAAAGAAAGAAACAAAAAAAATGTATAGGCAACACTTTTTTGGGCTACTTTACCGGTTTATATTCTCTTTCCTTAAATAACAATACTTTTATGCAGGTATTGACCAAGTTTATATTCTCTTTTACTAAGAGGGGACACTAGGTTACTCCACGGGTTTATGTTCTTCTTTCTTTAATGGTGATCTGTTAAATTATATTATCACCGCTGCATCCTTTAAAAAGAATAAAAGACACCATTTTTCTTCCCAGTAAAGAAATATTCTCAGAATTTACCATTTGATTAAATGTATAGAAAATGCTACACCGTACCTTTGGGGTTCTTAGTTAACCTACATTTAGTTAAGCATCTTTCGTAAACTTGTCTCTTGCCAACACGTACGTGCAGTCTAATGTTCAAAGGTACGGTGAACTATATCACCACCTGTTTTCCTTTCAGACCATCACTTAAAAAGTTTTGATGTGTGGCGCTTAGGTTCTATGCGTACGTAGAATTCACACCTCAAACAAACATCAAATTCGAACGTTTTCACGTTTTTAAGAAAAATCCTTTCAATGGTTTACTGTAAGTTGTAACCATTGCTTTTGTAATATAACATTAATGGTAGAAACTTCAGAATAAAGTTTGGGCATCTTTTCTTAAGTATATGTCGTCCAAAGTTGAGCATGCAGTACCAACATGTCGTACGATATAGCTATACAAACTTTCTTTCCCTAAGAAATTACATTAACCCTTAACTTAGAAGCAAGAATATATACTATATTGATGGGTTGTGTTTGTAGCAAGCAATTTCGGCATTTAGATGAAGATCCAGCTACTGATCTTGCAGCTCAGACACACTGTAAGTTATACTATATTTATGTATCACTCTTGTGTTTTTCTATCTTTTGAAACAAAAATAAAATCGATTCATTCATAATTATGTTTCTATCTAACTGTTATTTGATTCTTGTACATTATGGCTGCAGTTACAGTAAAAGATGTCAAAGCCCTGCATGAACTGTTCAGGAAATTAAGCAGTTCTATAGTCGATGATGATTTCATCAGCAGAGTAAGTTAATAATGTTTTGCTGCTAATTATTATGCTTGTAGTCCAGTAAAAATAAAGTTGGTAGGAGACTAAGAGGTGAAACAAATTAAGGTTTATCCGAAGGCACGTATTGTTAGACAGTAGTTATTTGGCACTATGAAGATCACGGGCAGCAGTTTCATCCGTAACCGGATGGTGCGATTGAAACATAGATGCGTCATGCAAGCCCCACATACAAACCCGGACCATTCGACCCTGCCAATGGAAGACTTTTGCTAAAAATCATAATCATTTTCTTTTCCTTTTTTTGGTTTTTTGGATCATATTCATCATGTAGTTGGCTCACTATATGTATGGAATGAGTTTCCAACTCAGTTTCAGTGTGCAGGAAGAGTTTCAGCTTGGATTGTTCAGGAACAGCAAAAAGCAGTGTTTTTTTGCTGATAAGGTCAGCGACCATTGAACTCAATATTGCTTCAGAACACACAACTCAATATTCATAAGCAAATTTACTATGCTCTTTAATTAATTGTTTCTATTTTATTGGAAACAATGAGCTATACATATATATAATATGATTGCTTCTGCTTTTGTAGATGTATGATTTGTTTGACTCTAATCATGATGGAGTAATAGATTTCGGCGAGTTCGTACGATCTTTGAGCATCTTCCACCCTGATGCACCACTAGCAGAAAAAGCCACTTGTATGAAATCTTATTTATAATTAATATTTTAGGGTAAATTTCACAAACAATCTCTATTATTTACACATATTTTTAATTTTATCTTTATTATTTTAAAAATAACACGTATAGTTCTTAAAAATTGCAAAAAAAATCATTTTAGTATCCAATGTTTACACTATCTTTTAATTTTATTCATATTTTTCAAAAGTAAGACAGTTAGTCTCCAAAGTTTAGAAAAAAAGTTTCAATTTAGTCTTGTAGTGTGATCTGCATATGAAATTTTAAAGTTAAAATATTAGGGACTAAATTAAAGTTTTTTATAAATTTTGAGAACTAAGAGTGTTATTTTTGTAACAATATGGATGAAATTGAAAAAAAATGTAAATATTAAAAACTAATTAAGTGCGTCACTTTTAAAATAATATGAATAAACAAAAAAACATGTCAAACATTGAGGATCATTTGTGAAATTTGCCCTAACATTTTACATTATGCAGTAACCTTTTAAGGTGTTGCGTCAAAACTTTGCTTCCTGATGTTGCAGTTACATTTCAATTATATGACATCTGGCAGACCGGCTTCATTGAACGTGAAGAGGTAAAGATTATCATATTGTTGCTATGAAACAATACAATATCATCAGGATTAGCCATTCATTTGTAAGTGACTTGGATTTAGATCTCTTCATAACGTGAGATAATGCGTTAATTACGATTATGAAATAATATGTACCATTGAATTTGGAGATCAAATAATATTATAGCATGATCCTTCGTCCCTGATCTCAGGACATGATACCTGAGATATGCAAAATTAATATGGTATGACATACCCTCTTTATACTTTTTCATTATTGGTGATGCATAATCTGAAGCTTAGATAAGTTAAATTCTCCCAGAAACTTTAACTATCGCCAAATTGTTCAATGCAACATATTCAACTTTCTCTTATCTTTTCTAGTAAAGTTGTGAACTTTTGTAGTTATATATATAATCATATGTCAAAAAAGTCATGAAAATAATTCTTTTTTATGCCTGAAATATATGTGTTTTTCGTTTGGTTCAAGGTCAAGTTGATGATTTTGGCTTTCCTAGATGAGTCAGATCTGGTACTTAGTGACGATATTGTTCAAGCCATTATCGATAAGGTATATATAATGTTATATTTGATGCTAATTATTATTATTTTTACGATTTTTTTTTAAAACCTCCCACCACTACCTGTCCACACCTTATGAGATTCGAACCCTAGTCTTCAATTATCAAGGAAAGTAGCCCACCACTTTTTTTTTTTTTTTTTGTGTCAAAAATAGCCCGCCACTAGTCTACTCCTAAATTTGCACATTCATACAATATTTGAGTCTAGTTCATAATTTATGGTTTGCCATGTGAAGACGTTTGAGCAAGCGGATGTAAAAGGAGATGGATTGATAGATATACAAGAGTGGAAGGACTTTGTAGCCCAGAATCCTTCTTTGTTAAAGAACATGACAATTCCATATTTGAGGTAATCCATATATTATGTTCATGTATCATGTAACTGGCGAAGCCAAGTGGTCTTGAGAGGGTGCCCATGAACCCTCTGAAATTGGGGGAAAAAATCTTCTTCTTTTTTTTAAATTTTTTTAAAAAAAATACCTTCTTATTTTTTATTCTTTCTCTTCTCATGTTTTTCCCTCTTCATTGTTCATTTGGTTTTCAATTTATTTTCTTTATTTTGGAGACTATTTGTGTTTATCATTGTGTATGAATTTTGATTCGTTTATTTTTGTAATGTTTTTAACATTTAAATTAAACTTTTCTAGTTTAATTGTACATTTATGTCAATTTTAATTTTTGTGAATGAGTTTTAGATTGTTTTTTATTTTTAATTGATTATTTTGCGTCTTTAATTAAACAGTTCAAATTCAAATACCCGCGAATTCTTTATTTTCAAATATTGTAATATGTTATCATCAAAATCGGGATTCAGCATGAAGTCAAAAGTTTTTTTTTTTGTAATTTATATAATTTTCTTTTTTGTATAAATGGGTGCCCTTGACCCTAGTTATTAACTCCGCCACGTAGTGCACTCCCTAGCCTCGGGTGCCTAGCTCCGCCACTATTATTCATGTTACTTTTAGACTTTATAAAATACGTCTATGGTCTGGGGCGGGTCTATATGGAGGGTAGTAGGTTTTATAGCAATATCTCATCCTAAAATGATTTTAAATATAAAAATATTTTAAGGATATTTTTAGTCCATTTAGAAGTAGATGACAATGATTTGTTACGCCAAACATTAATGAGAAGTTTATTCAATTCAAAATAGCACATTACTTGAGTAAATTCAATACAATTGTAATTTTTTTTGACTTGCTTCCTATGCATCGAATTATTCTAAGGCAAGTTTAAATGAAATTTTAGAATGAATTATTAGAACACAGTGAGGTGACAATTTTCAATATTGAAATTCTGTAAGTACCATAAAACACTAATTAATGGGCAATACAAAGGAGAATTAGTTGAACTAAATTTAGAAAGTCAACTTGAGTTGGCGACTATGCGACACATTTAAAGAATCTAGAACTTTACATTGAATATCTTGTTTACAAGAAAAGGTCAAAGTCTGACCAATTGCTTTAAATTAAATTTATTCAAAAAAAAATTTGGTCAAACTTAATAAGATAATGCATTTTACGCTTAATTTATATATATATATATATTTTTTTTTATTTTTTTTTTATTTTTTTTTTATTTTTTTTAATCTGTTGATAGAATTCGTTTTCTTGTGCAGGGACTTGTCTACTGAATTTCCTAATTTCATGTTAAGACCAGAGCTTGAAGATGAAGCGAACAACACATTCGAAAATTGTAACACTCACTTATATTGAAGTAACATTATGGAAAAACTTTCAAATATCACGACATCAAGTCCCAATTAAGAGACTATCACTAAAACTAAAATGGGATGTGCGAGTGTTGCCTTTTCACAAAAATAGCTTGCAAGCACAACGGTCGAGTTTGTATGTTTACATGTGGATAGTATCATGTGTTACCATTTGTGAATTGTGGATGCATATATATTTTATAGTGAACTTCACATGTATATTTTAAGCGTTTTTATAAAGATACTTTCCATCTTCACGACCATAGAAATTGATAGACTTGATATTATAAGTCTACACATGATAATTTTCCAAAATTCTCAAGAGAACAACTAGACTAATGTGAATTTCGTCCTATGTTCCAAATGAAAAAGATCATTAGCATGAGTTTGACTCAAGAAGCCTCAAGCACTCTATTGAACAGGTTGAGAAGACCCTGCATGAAAGGCTAAAGGCTACCTCGTATATTCAATTGATATACTTTGGGCTTTTCGCAATAGAACAAAATTTACAAGAAGGGCTTCAATTGGCAGAAACTATTTTTTTTTTTCAAACATAAAAAAAAAAAGAGAAAGAATTCAATTCTATAGCAGTCCCACCTCATTGTCTGTTGTTTGGTGGGGCTTCTACTTTGTAATGTTTTGCTTCTAATATAACTATGTTTACAAGAGAAAAAAGAAAGAAACAGTAACTCTTGAGTGAACATATTGACATAGAAAAGTATTCAAAATGACAATCATACCTATTCTGATATTTACATTGTTTTTAATCTTATATTGTTATTTATATTACGTGTCATCGATTTTTTACTCGTGATCATTTTGAAGGCCTGATCTATCGAATTATATATATAGTTCATGTCTAAAAACATATCTAAAACAACCTTTTTTTTTTTTTTTTTTTTTTTATAGATGACACACGTGTAGTTACTTACTGACCATAACAGTAACAACTCTATAAATCAACAGCCATCAGGGAGCATTTGTAGTGGAAACTGCCAAGTTCTCGTGTCTGAAGTTGTTAAATTAATTTCGTTTGATTTTAGGTAGAAAGTCTATGTCATGGCAATAAAATATCTCTTTTAGAACAGAGCTTTAAGCCTTTAGCAGTAAACATATGATGAGCCCAAATAAGAAATTCAAGAACACCTATACTGATCATGGCATAAACCATGCCTAGATACCAGCCACATTAGAACCAGTCTCCAAGAAAGGAAAGAAGAAAACGCGAGGGACTAATCGACAGGAACTCCCGAGATTGAGAGATTCAAAGTAGAGGTTTGAAGATGCTTGACCGTGGATATGCTATCCCTTCCAGCTATGGTATGGGGGAAGGGCAATTCAATCATTCATCATATAGAATAACGATCGACAAGTCCGAAAAGCTATTCCTGCAGATTGACATCGGAGGAGGCCCAAACCTAGGCTAGTGGTAGTTGTTTTTTCCTACGTTGGCTTTAGTCAATACATTGCATTGCGCGCTCCATCCCCGGGGATCAAAATAAGCTAGTGTAGGTAGAAAAGCTTTCGACAAGGGAGTAGATTGAACCCATTCCTACTTTCTTGATAGTTATAACTTATTAAAAAGGTCGGTAACCAGAAGGATATGCCTACTATGGCAGGAAGGGGCTTGCACATAAAACTACTTTATTGGTTCTGTAATATTTCAGTGGTTGCCACAAGGAATGACGTCATAGCTCCTGCAAAATTAATAACAATCAAAGCCCCATCATGAGGCGGACGTGCAGCTAGGCGGTGGATTATTATACTTCAATTACTTTGTATATTAATACAAATAATTCTTTAGTCAGTCCATATTGACTCTTAGTCCACTCATACATATAAGTGAGTTCTACGATATGTGAGACCCACCTCATATCTTTAAGGCCCGAACTGACCAAAGAATTTTCATATTAATACATATCAACTAACTAGTACTATAAACTAGTTTAGCCATACACTCGTCATCTAAATACTATGGCATGTCCCGTTCGTTTATGTTGAAATACTATGAGCTTCACAAGTATCTTGAGACCGAATCGTTTGATGTATTGATTTTCTTAAATTGTTGATCAAATAGTACTGTTTTGAGTTAGTTTATGCGTATACGAATTAAGTCATTTTTTTCTTTGTTTTTCTTTAATAAAAATTGGTAATCAATACTTAGCCAAAAAAAAAAAAAAAAATTGGTAATCAATGGGCTCTATATTGCTAGCTAGATTACGATAATAATCAGTCCACAAATGGAGTGTTACCGGCAGTTGATCTTAGAACTAGTTCTTCAACGATATTTGTGCCATTAGTGAGATGGTCTCAATCAAGTGAATGCATCTGGACTAACATTGTGACGTTATGAATGAGATCTAAAGATCGTGAATTGTTAATATAATTATAATAAAATAATATAAATGGTTACATCTCATAATATCATTATATCATAAGTAAGATATTTACACTTTAATCAGGGTCGTCAAGAGAATTGGCTTTTCTTTTCCCAACAATTAGCAAGTAAAGATGAATGACAAGCAAATTTTATCGCAATAATTAAAGAGGTTGCCTTAGTTTAGCTTTTGCTTTCCTCTTAATTCACACACAAAGAAAATGTATATATTTGCTTATGTTAGGTACTGTATGGAATTATTAGAAACTGAATCGATTTGATTACATGGACCGTAAGTAACCCTCCAAAGATTTATCTACAAGAGAACCAACAATACTTCTGCTCTAATGACTTAAAGAGTCAACAAGCTCGTTAACTTAGTGGGTTTTTCTGTACACCTATTTTTGGGACGAATTTACTTTTTGAATTGTAAAAAATTGACAAAATATATTCTAAATTCGTTCTTTTTATTTTTATTTTTATTTTTTATTTTTTATTTGTATATATCATCTTAATTTTACTTCCAATATAATAAACTTTGTAGATATTTTTAAGCAATGAGGTATTGGATGTAGGGTCTAGCATGCATGGTATAATTGAAGCTAGCTAGAAATAAGTGATAAAATATATATACATCTTCACAATAATGCAACCTCCATAAGAAAGTGATAAATTAAGAACCCCATACTTCTGCCACCATAGGTATGGAGACATACACAAGATCATACTGATTTTTGTATTAAAGCTGTTTGCTTTAAGTGACTTTGAGATGCACGATTCAATGAACGTACTCATGTTCTTTTTTTCTTTTCTATTTTACTTCAAATTTCAGCACATCTTTTCAGAACCTTCCTTGCAGGATGTTGCACCATTGCAAACTTTTCCAATGCAGGAGACAAAGCTCATGGATACATCATTACGTTAATTACTTTGTTTAAGTCGCACTTAATTGGACGTTGTTTACGACTATCTCATGTGCTTATTTACTCTAATATGAAGATATGAAAACATTTGATCCTAATTTACACATTATTACGAGTAACGTGTTTAGATAGTACTACATCGAATATATCAAACAGTTATAAATTCTGTGGTATAACGATATACCCCAACACATGCTTAAGTCTCAATCACTCCATCCAATTTTTGCGACCATTTTTTTTTTTATTGGTAATGATTTCAACACATTTATCACCAATTGAGAAGTGTTGTTGTTAAGTTAGCTAATCGAGTGCGACACTTCATGTCTTGATAAGAGGTAAAACTTAAAAGTAGAGAAAGCTCCAAGGTTCATCATCCCTTCTTCGAGAGATAAGAGTAAGAGGCAAGAACATTGTGCGAGATTTTGTGGATATGTAATGTAGAATTAGAACCCATTCCTTGATTAACGGGTAAGATTATTGTTCCCTGGCCAAATTAGTTGAATCAATTGTCGATCTTGATCTTTATTCATTGTTTTCAGATGAAAATACTGCATGCTAATTTGATTTTGATTACATCTTTATTATATCTTACGTGATTGAACTAATTTAGATAATGTAACAAGTGATGATGCCTCTTTCGGGTTTGTCCTTGATTTTATCGCTTAAGTTGGTGTGAGGAGCGCAAGTGGATAAACTTTAGAAAAAAAGCTAAAAAATATAGTGCCACAACTAAAATTCCTTAGAATCAAAATTGATGGTGTGTGCTGAGAGTGGAAAGCTTGCCATTTTACAAAATAAGATGCGTCATTTATAGTCCTTTGAATGATGATGACATCTTTCCCTTTGTATTGCGTGTTCCGAGAAGATAAGTACGATTAGATTAGATGAAAAGGCGTAAAATATGTAGTGTAACTTAATGGTGTAAGTTGAATTTTGAGAGATCGGATGTATTGAGTGGTGGAGATACCAAACTTCACTACAAGAACTTTTACGTTTGGAGACGGCACATTTCCGTCTCCGTTCCGTCTCCAATCTGAAAAATGAGACGGAAAGGAGACGAAAATTGGGCGTCACCTTTCGGCCTGTCTCCTTTTTTGAATTTCGTCTCCGTTTCGTCTCAAATGGAGACGAAAATATATTTCGTCACCTTTCTGTCTCGCTCACATTTCGTCTCCATTCCATCTCTTTACATTTCGTCTTATTTCCGTCTCCCTATAATTCCATCTCATTTCCGTATCTATTCTCATTTCATCTCTGTTTCGTCTCCCTCACTTTTTGTCTCATTTCCGTCACATTTTTTAATTTTTAATTTTTTTTTTTTAAAAAGTTATAAATTCGGATTTTGTCAAAATTACTATAAAAATTTGAAATTTTTTACCAAAAATTATACTAATTATATATATATAAATATGAAAGAAAAACAAAAATAAATCTGATTTTTTTTTAAAAAACCCTAAACTCATGATAAAACTACAAAAAAATCATATATTTACCTAAATCTATCACACACACACACACACACACACAAACACACATATATATATGAAAGGAAAAAAAAACTAAATAAAGCTGAAATTTTTTTAAAAACACCTTAAAATCATGAAAAAACCTACCAAAACCATATATATTTACGTAAATCTATTAGTTATACATACATATATATGACATATATACATAATACATATATAATCCAAACAAACATGGTAGTATAAAAATAAAATCTAAAATCATAATAAAAGAGCACTATATACAAACGTATATATAATGAATTAAACCAAAACAAATTCAAAAATTTAAAGAAAAGTAAATAAATATATTACCTTAAAATAAATTAAACTAATAGTGAATTCACACTTGATATAATGAGTTAAGAGAAAAGGGGGGAGGGGGGAGGGGGGGGGGGGGGGGGGGCGGGTGTATGCTCGATTTTTTTTTTATTTTGAATTTTCCCCCAAAATTCATTTGGGGGAAAATGAAAAAATGGTTCAAGTGGCTGGATTTTCCAGCCACTTGAACCGTGCCAAGTCCTTTTAAAGGACTTGGCAATTTTTTTTTTTTTTTTTGTATTTCCCCCCAAAATATTTTTGGGGGAAATGAAATAATGGTTCAAGTGGCTGGAAATCCAGCAACTTGAACCGGTACAAGTCCTTTCAAAAGGACTTGTATGTACTTTTTTTAAAAAAAAAATTTTCCCCCAAAATATTTTTGGGGGGATTTTTGAATTGGTTCAAGTGGCTGACAGCCACTTGAACCAATCTGTCCCTTTTTTTTTTTTTGGTTACGGACCCATTGGTCCGGCGCCTTTTTTTTTTTTCTTTTTTTGGGGACAGCCACTTGAACCAATCTGTCCTTTTTTTTTTTTTGGACACGGACCCATTGCTCCGTCTCCTTTTTTTTTTTTCGGAGACGGACCCATTGGTCCGTCTCCTTTTTTTGGCTCCTCTTTTTTTTTCGGAGACGGACCATTGGGTCCATCTCCTTTTTTTGGAGACGGACCCATTGGTCCGTCTCCTTTTTTTTTTTTTGGAGACGGACCCAGTGGTCCGTCTCCTTTTTTTTTTTTGGAGACGGACCCAGTGGTCCGTCTCCTTTTTTTTTTTTTGGAGACGGACCATTGGGTCCATCTCTTTTTTTTTGGAGACGGACCAATGGTCCGTCTCCTTTTTTTTTTTAGGAGACGGACCCAGTGATCCGTCTCCTTTTTTTGTCTCCTTTTTTTTTTTTTTGGGGACGGACCATTGGGTCCATCTCCTTTTTTTGGAGACGGACCCATTGGTCCGTCTCCTTTTTTTTTTTCGGTGACGGACCCATTGGTCCGTCTCCTTTTAATTTTGGAAGTATTTATTTATTTAATTAGTATTAATTAATTTATTATTTAATTACAAGTTTAGAGTAAAATATTAATAATACTTTAATTATTAATTTAATTTAAATTTTAAATTAAAATAAAGTATTTAGCTTATGGAGATTTTTTTGAAAAATGAAATATTGAGCTACTTTAAAAAAATTTATGAAAAAATTAAATTAGTAAAGATAATTAGTAATTTATTATTATTAATTTATTTACAAGTTTATAGTAAATTGTTACTCAAAATTTAATAATTATTTATTAATTATTTTTCATCTCCATTTCGTCTCTGCTAAGAGACGAATTGAAGACGACATTCATGTTCCGTCTTTATTGGGAGACGGTTTAGAGACGACATACCAAAGTCATCTCCAAATCGTCTCAAAATGGTCACTATTTATGTAACAAAAGTTCCGTCTCCTTTTCATCACTTTTTTGGTGACGAAAAGGAGACGGACCGTCACCTTTTACAGTTTTTCTTGTAGTGCTTGTGTATTATCATTACCATTACTTGGATTAATTGGATTTCGATGCTATATAGATAAATACCCAGCAAACTAGTCATATGATAATTTCTGAGTGGAATGACGTATTTAACGCTTATCAACAAGATTACCATTTACATTATTAATGATAATGTTGAAAAACTTATAGTAAATCCAATTTGATTGAAACTTATCACTTCTCTTTTCTAATCATATAGTCACCGAAAAATTAATGTGGTTAAACCTTGATTGGAATTAGATTAATCTCGATTCCCATATGGGTTAAAATATTATCGTGGTTTAGTGTCACAATTGACTACCGTAAATAAAAAATTTAAATTAGATGTTTTCGTAAATTTTTTTTTGAAAAAGATACAGCTTTTTAAAATTATATTTTGACCCCTATTGAGTTGTCTAAACATGTTCAATAGAAATATTCAATTACAATTGAGACATGTTAAATAGTTGTTCGGGTAAATTTAACAACTGCTCGAACAAGTCAAATAACATCCTGGGGAGGTGCAAGGACAGCACAGATAAGTGCAAAGTTATGATTGTTAAACAAAAGTGCAAGGGACAAAAAATAAAGACATTATCGTTTCGAAGCATAACCCATTATTTTGCTAAGTTTTTTCTTTTTGGGGTCATTACTAAGTTTAAATTGGGGAAAATTCTTTTATAAGTTATGTGTCAAATCTGCTACAGTTACATGTTAAGTTGTTATTTTATTAGATTAATTTACGTTAATCTGTATCGTGCAAACATATCATATCAGAATGTCAAAAGTTCATCTTTTTACTAATTTGACCTCACAAAATTTTAAATAAATTACTAAGATACTCCCACTTATATCAATTAATTGACATTTATCAATAAATTAAAATACTTTTTATCTATATACCTATAACAAATTTATCACATATTTCATAAAAAAACAACCTTTAAATTGGATAGCTCCCAATGAAATTACAGTTTACTGCAAGACCGTTAGCGCCGTTTACTATTTAAGAGTTCTGAAGTCATCGAGTCAAAAGCACATTGCAAAGCCAACGGCTATAATTCCGCTCACTGTCTTCTCTCTCTTCTTTATCGACATCTTTACCTGAAACTCAAAAAGCCGGCGAAGAAATCGGGACCGCGTTGAACACTACTACTTTGAAATGCCACCAAAAACCACATCAACGAAACAATTTTATCCTCGAAAAATTCAGCCAAAAACCGTCACGTTCAACCAATTCATCGCCACTTATAGAAACTACACTTTTTTTTTTTCATTATATAAGCTCATTTTCAGCTACCCATTTGCTTTTTGATTCTTTCCCATTGGTAAGAATCCTCAATTGATTTGAGAACAACGAGTAATCGCCACCCCCCAGAAAGCATTTGCTCACCCCAACACTTTTCAGTATTTGCACTTTTGCCCCATTTTCTTGATCATCCTACTTTTGTTGGAGAATCCTTCTCTTTTTTGGGGGGGTTCATGACGTAGAAATAATAATGTAGTCGTTTGCATTTGAAGGCGAGAATTTTTTGTTTCTTTAGCTACAAAAGATTTCATCTTTGGAGCTTCTTGATCTTCAAACCTTGGAGGTTTTTGGATCATTTCTTTGTTGAGCATTTCCTTAGGGTTTTGCTCATTTTGGGTAATGTGAAATACCCAAAAGATCAAATCTTTTGGTCTTGACACATTAAAATTCTTCTGGGATTTTTCAGTTCTTTTTTTTTTTTTAATTTTTAAATTTACTCTTTTTTCAGTAATCTATAGATTTTTGTGAGATTTTTTACTTGTTGATTATATTGGGTTAAAGTTGGGCTCTTTGGTCATCATTAGGAGTGCAATAATCTCCAATTTGATTGATAGGCCTTGTTTAATTTGTTGATTGTAATCTGCCTCTTTGTTGATGTTTAAAGATATATGTAAAGATTGGAAAATTGGAAAGAAAAGGATCATAGAGTCTTGTGAGGGTCGGTCTTAAAAGGGATTAATCTTCGATTACAATGTCTGCTGTTGATGTTGCTTTGAGCCCTATTCGCAAAGAGTCATTGAGGTCTGCTGGTTACATGGGTAACCAGTGGGCTCTGTGCTCGAGTGAGTCGATTTTAATTTATCTGACTGTGGCCGGTTCTGTGATTCCCCTGCGTGTTTTAGAGTCCGATTCGGTTGCAGCAGTGAAACTTAGGATCCAAACTTGTGAAGGGTTTGTAGTGAAGAGACAGAAGCTAGTTTTCGGAGGCAGAGAGCTAGCAAGAAGTGATACATTGGTTAAGGACTATGGTGTTGAAAATGGAAATGTTCTGCATTTGGTTCTGAAGCTCTCTGATCTCCTCTTGATCACTGTTATGACCACCTGTGGGAAAGAATTTGATTTTCACGTTGATAGGCATCGGAATGTTGGATATCTCAAGCATAGGATCGCCAAGAAAGGGAGAGGTTTTTTTGATCTTGAGGATCAGGAACTTTTCTGCAATGGAATCAAGCTTGAGGATCAGAAGCTTATTGATGATGTATGTGAGAATACTGATGCTGTGATTCACTTGGTAGTTCAAAAATCAGTAAAAGTTTGTGCCAAACCTGTTGAGAGAGATGTTGAACTCTCTATTGTGGCACCATATTGGAATGAAGTAACAGATGGAGAAGTATGTGAAGGAAAGAACTTGTCTGCGGAGTTTGAAGATTTATCTAGGAAACCACCAGATAGAGATTTTCTTTTGGAACCGATTATTTGCAACCCAAAGGCCGAGTTTCCTTCATCTGTTTGGGATATGATCAAGCGCACCTTCGATGGGCTGGAAAAAGGAAAATATCCTATACAATCGTTTGAGGGCACAGGGGGAACTTATTACATGCAAGAAGCATCAGGCAACAAGTATGTTGCTGTTTTTAAGCCTATAGATGAGGAACCATTGGCTGTTAATAGCCCACGGAAGCTACCTATATCAGTAAATGGTGAAGGGCTGAAGAAGGGAACAAAAGTTGGAGAAGGTGCACTAAGGGAAGTTGCAGCATATATACTGGATCACCCTAAGAGCGGTCCTCGCTCATTGTCAAGTGGGGAGATTGGTTTTTCCGGTGTACCTCCCACTGTTATGGTCCAATGTTTGCACAAAGGATTTAATCATCCAGAAGGGTTTGATTGTTCACCTGAGAACATTAAGATTGGTTCACTGCAGATGTTCGTAAAAAATCATGGAAGTTGTGAGGACATGGGACCTCAGGACTTTCCTGTGGAGGAGGTTCATAAGATCGGTGTCTTTGACATAAGAACAGCAAATGCAGATAGGCATGCTGGGAATATTCTGGTAACCAGAGACGGTGAAGAGGGGCCAATTGTACTTATCCCAATTGATCATGGTTACTGCTTGCCTGAGAACGTAAGGGTTATTCTCTCTGTCATTACTTGCTTGAAATCAATGTTATCTTATTATCAGAGGCCCTCTTTTATTACTACAACAGATGGATAATTGTTATATCAATATTCATGAAACCAGTATACATTTTAGTAAAGTTAATCTAGGCATCGTAACTTGAGAAACATTAGGATCATGCAAGAAGCAGTATGCATCGTCTGTTTAATCTAATTGTGATGGTATTATAATTCATTGATGACTTGACTTCTCATCGATGGAATTGATAGCGTAATGCGGTAACTGATTGATAGTAGGGTGAAAAGAATTATAATTTGATTTATGTTGACATTCTACATAGCTTGGTATAGTGTGTATGGTTAAATAATATATTTAGATCTCATCAAAATAGCCCTGATTATTATTAGGCTTGGAGTCCTTCAGTAACTAGTTGCTAACTTGGACACAAATCAAGTTTACTCTTTCTGTGTCAATTAGGTTTCAAATGCAATTAACATTTTTCCAATAATGAAGAAACGTCGTCATTACATGCTATGCAGTTCTCCAACCGCATTTGTTAGATTAGTGTTTTGATATAGCCTATATTGATTGTTCTTTAATCGTCTATCTGTCATTTCCTCGTGTCTTTTCAAGATCTTGTGAAACCAATCAAATGATTTATTGAGTATAATATGTGAAGAGGATTCCTAATCATAGATCTATCACAAGTCTCATAGCAATGAATACTTGACATTTCCTATTCTTTTTAGTCTATAGACTGTTGACTGTTGATCTATGATTTCTTGACCAACGCGTTTATCCTCTTGCAGTTTCAGGATTGCACTTTCGATTGGCTTTACTGGCCACAAGCCCGCCAGCCTTACTCCCCAGAGATCATTGACTACATTAGATCACTGGATGCTGAGCAAGACATTGCACTTTTGAGGTTCTATGGATGGGACCTTCCCCTTGAGTGTGCCCGAACGCTCCGTATTTCCACCATGCTTCTGAAGAAAGGAGCAGAGAGAGGACTCTCACCCTTTGATATTGGAAGCATCATGTGCAGGCCAACCTTGAAAAAGGAATCAGTGATTGAGGAGATCGTTCGTGAAGCTCAGGACTCCCTTCTCCCCGGGATGAGTGAAGCTGCGTTTCTGGAGACTGTCTCCAAGATCATGGACATGCAGCTCGATAAGCAGGTGAAATTACCACCATCTTAAGGTATTTAAGTACATAGTTCATACGTATAGAACGGTCGGTCCAATGTGGATGGACTGACCTCTGCTATTAAAATTACTCAACTCTACTTTCTAACTTCTGTTAGTTGCTGACTATTGCTTTAACTGCTTTGTATTGTTGAACAGAAGTTGATTATATTTAATAAAGAAGTTGTTCTTATTAAAGATTACTGGACCCTTGCCATCACCTTCACTCTTCACTCTTCTGAAAGATGATTTCATGGCTTTGCTTATTAATTATATCCCTTCACAGTAAGGACGTAGAGAAGACTACAAGCAACACTTCGATTCTATTTCAAACTCAATCCAATGTCTCGTTAAGATCCAATCAATTGTATTATCATTTCACCATCATTGATTTCCCTCATAAGTTATTAATCTAAATTCCTAAGAGTTGAGGTGTTGAAGCATACGTTTATATTAAACGAAGGCTATCTGCAATATCTTCACTGATAACTTAGAGCATGCGTTAGGGAGTGTTTTTGTACCATGTGATTTATAGTTTTAGGGTGAATTTAATGTGGTCATACTTAAAGATGAGTTCCTTGTCACTAAAAAAATAAAATAAAATAAAATAAAAAATCTTCACTGATGATGTTTGATGTCAACTGGAAAAATTAATTATCTTTGGTCAAATTTGAAAAAAGAAAAACACAAAAATTGCGATCTCAAATATTTTTTTAACACTGAGGTTGACAATTCAGGTTCTCAAACTCTCTCAGATCTGAACTCCGATAAATAATTAAATCCATCAACATAGAGATCCAGATTTGATTATTTTACATACCAAGGGTCACCATTTTGCCGATTCGCATTTATTCAAGCCATTATTAACACCCTAAAACAAAATTTAGGATCTGAATTTTCATTGGTAGGGTCATTTTTTCTCCACGGAGACCAAAATTGTCTCGAAATGGTAAGTCTTCAAAATAACTCCAAAGGGTTACATATAGCCAAATCAATTACACGTGACAGTATTATAAAATTTTTCCTGTTTCCAAGAGCCAACTTATTTGAAAGAGCTACCACTCCTAAATCGTTTTCCTCTGCAAATCTGTTGACATATATGTCATATAGTATTAAGTCTCCATCAAGCAGCTGCTTTCGGTCACAAGGGAACTGCAAACACACTTGATATGTAACCTCTTATGAGAACAACATTACAATTTTGTGGTTTTAAGGAGTATGGGGAGCAGAGGGAGCAACAACTTTGTTGACAGCCACCTTTAAGCAATTAATTATCAGACCATATCTAATAAAGGGCTACGGGATTCGCGATGCAATTTGAATGGTCTTGTGTTTTTTTTTTTCCTCATGTTGGAAATGCTGTCTTAACACGATAAAGTTGCAAGCCTTAGATTTAAAAGCGATCATGGGTGTTTTTGGTACATGAAAGACACGCGCTAGTCACACACCCATGATCGATTGAGAATGATAATCGCTGCCAAGCAGATTCTCTAAGAAAATAACCTGGTTGTTATTATCGAACAACCTGGTTACTGTCCCACAACATTCTACAAATGCAGAGAGACAGAAACTTTCAACGAAAAGTTGCAAACTTTGTAATGCAAATGCATGTTTAAGTCAATCAACGATCAAATAAAAATATAATTAGAGAGTGTGTAAATTCAAATTCGAGACACTTTTTAGTAATAATCTGCCATATCACCCCCCATTTAGGACCAACTCTTTTAACAACGTAAAGCCTTTACCTTCATCTTCTAATGTTCTACTACAATGTATGATCACTTTCATCACTTTATCTTTATCATCATGCTTTAAAAGCTGTTTTCTTGATCAACTTCTCTAACTTGTTAAGCTTTACCTCCCTGTAGACATAAATATGCCATTTTCTTCTGTTAAACAAAATATTATATCACAGAGCACTTTTCGTTGCCTACAAGTATAATTTTTTCCATTATTATTATACCACAATAGTCATTTTTGACACATTTCTCCTACAAACCCCTCAAATCTCAAACTTTAACAAAGCCAAGGCGAGAAAGAACAAAAAGGAAAAAAGAGAACAAGAAAAACACACCATGCCAAGACAAAAATAGCACAAAGCAAAAGTCTCCCATTTCACACTTTTATTAGTCTATAGATTCCTTCACTTTCCGTCCTTATTCACTTACCCTCGAGTCCATGTACAGTGTTTTTAATATATTTTTTATGATGAGCAAATCACTTTTAGGCAGCAGTTATATTTGAGAAGAGAAGCAAGGGTGAAGTCATTTACGTGTCAATAGGTACACCTTATTGATACCAAGAACGGAAGTATTAAGAAATAAATAAATGTTGCATTTTTTTTTTAAAACATATGTACTTTTTAAATATTTTTATATTAAAAAATTAATTTAGTTTTTACTTAAAAAAATTATCTATTTATAAATATTTAATTAAGTTTTTTTAATTTTTATTGATAATAATTCTAAATCGATCCACAATAAAGCATAAATTTTTACTTTTAACCACGAAAATTAATTGCTCATCATTTCACCACCAAACTTATTATGATGCTAGTCCACATGCAACCATTTATACACTTAACACCACATGCAACCCCCTTAGGTTCTCTCTGTCACGCACACAAACACACAAAACTACGTTGTACTATTTCTACACTTATCCACACCACATGCAAACATCCTGAAACACTCTCTCACACACACACACACACACAAACACTCACTCTCCCTCTGTCTCTCTACCTTACAAAAACATACCAACACAAACATGCATCAACTAAACTAAGTTGGAGGCATTTGTAAGATTCAGACAAGAAATCAAACCAATGGGCAAGTCTGGTAAGCCACCTAAGCCACCAAGTGGCCGCACAAACTTAGCTTCATGCATAGTCGCAACAATCTTCTTGATCTTCCTGGTCATAGTCATCCTTATCGTCTACTTCACCGTACTCAAACCCAAATACCCCAAACTCATCGTTAACGCCATCCAACTCCCCACCTTCTCCGTCACTAACGGTACCGTTAACTTCACCTTCTCTCAGTACGTCACCGTCAAGAACCCAAACAAGGGCGTGTTCACACACTACGACAGCTCACTTCAGCTGCTCTACGCCGGAAGTCAAGTGGGGTTCATGTTCATACCAGCCGGAAAGATCGACGCCGGCAAGTCGGAGTACATGGCAGCCACATTTTCTGTCAAGTCTTTTCCGTTGTCGGCTAACGAGCCGTTGAGTGTTGGCAATGGGCCTACTGTGACTGATGGGCTGAACGGGTTTCGAGTTGGGCCTGCAATGGAGATTGAGTCAAGGTTGGAATTAGCGGGCCGGGTTCGGGTCTTGCATTTCTTCACACACCATGTGGATGCTAGAGCTTATTGTAAAGTGGCTATTTCTGTTAGTGATGGATCTGTACTAGGCTTTCACTGTTAGCTTTTGTCTGTTTTTTCCCTTTTTTGATTTAACAAAATGTAAAAAAAAAAAAAATTATTTAACTTGCATTGTTTATTACAATCTAGAATTTGTAAGCATATTAGAGGTTTTTTAAGTAATGTTTTGTGTGGTACAAGTATTTTTTGTATTAGATTCATATCAAAATTATAAATTTTGTAATATAACAAAGTGTATCAACTATAGATGTTTTAGATTAGTCAAGATCAAATAATATTTGTAAGAAAAAAATATAAATTCTATTATTTAAATTATAATAAATCACTACTCGACGATTTTATCAAACCTTAAAGGCGTTATTCAAATAATATTATTCCTTCTATGCGTCATAAGAATCCTTATATTAATTTTAATTTCCTCCGAGATTTGAGTTTTTGTTTCTATTCAATTGTAGTTGTGATGTACATGTTGGAGACTTGGGAGTAACACGTGCTCTATAAAGACTTTGAGCTCTTTCTATTTTGTCATTTTCCTTCATGTCTCAACAAGTTACAAATTGTAAGAAATAATGAAGTGTATTAATTGGTCTAGATTAAGATAAAATGATTCCTTACAAAGAAAAAACAATTTTAAAAAAAAATATAAGGAGTCTAAGACGTGTTACATACAAGTTATTCTAAGAAATATTTTATATTTTTATCTTTTTTTAATGAGTACTTGTTTTGACAACGAACCCAAAAGAATTTGAGATACAAAAACAAAGAATATGCTCCTCGGTGGTAGTACATAATATTAGGTTCCATTAAGGTCTTTTTTTTTTGGATGATTATTTTCAAAGGTTGGTTGCATACATTTTCAACAGCTTAGACAATGATCAAAGGTTGTCCCATTCCGTATTGTAGACAACTTTTTTCCACTTTTTCTTTTATTATGGAAAACGATGATGTTCAGATTTAGTGGAAAGAAGCGCAAAATGCGGATCATTTATGTGAATGTAATTATGCAAATCAACATTATTTAACAGGCCTTCGGTGTATATTTAATGTGAGAAATTATGTAGACTAATTTTTTTAAGTGATATTTTTAAATATGTTATACGATTTCAGTTTTTTTTTTAAATAAAGAAAAAAAATTATTTATTAAAAAAAAAAAAAGAAAAGAGGAAAAGATAAGGCATGGTAACAACGGCGTCGCAGGAGATGGGAGCTTTATGGCGGGAGAGGGAAAAGGCAATGGGCTCGAACTTCGAGGCCGTTAATTGGGCCCATGCTGAACAAATGATGGTGATGTGTTTGGACAGAGGGAGACTAGTGGTGGGCCTGTCTGAGATCAAATATCCCAATTCAAATAGGCTCCCTCGGGATTCGAAGCTGCTTGATTTTCCACTTTGCAGTTTCTTTCTTTTCGTTTTGTCCTGTCGAAGCACAAGATGAAATACGATCGTTTGAGATGGTATAACATATGACTTTTGAAGACACCTATTAAAAGAAGAGAGGTATAAACGTGAAGTACTGTAAAAAGAATATTGTCAAATTCATCTAAAGAAATAAATTTAAGAGGAATTTCAATAGTTTAAAAACAATCCAGGTGTTCAAGAAAGAACAAAGAATACTTTTTAAATAAACATTAACTAAAAGACAAAAAAAAAAAAAAAATCGTGATCAAAATTAGTAGTACAAGATTAAGTACTTTTACAGACTAAAATTATCAAACTATTCCAAACAATTTTGTTAAATCCTCCACATTCAATTTACTTCGTTAACAGTACCTGATGCTACAAAGAATCAAGGAAAGTATCAATAAAAAATTAAAAATTCTTTCCTCAAGCCAAATGGCCATTCAACTGTTAAAAAAAAAAAAGTTATGATGTGAAAAAACCGGATAGCCATTGGCCAGATGGAAGACCGTCTCCGGTAGAAATTGAATGTTTTCATGGCAGGATGCTAGCACCAGTCATGTCACAATGAAGGATTCCTATAGCAATACTATACAAATAGTCATCTTACAAAGAATAAACACAATGAATTTACAGAATTAAACCTATAAAAGTCTAAAGCATCATAAGAAGAAATAGGCAACCATGCAGCAGCAGATCATCAAATGAAAATGGCACCATATCAAGCTCTACTCCTTTCACAAATCTCAAATATAATTCTGAGCACAGATTGCAAGGGAACAACTATCTGAACTGATAAATAGTAGACTGTAGCTGCAGCTCAGACCACCACCATTGGTGAATTCCATGAGCGTCTTTGAAGTCCCGGGAAGGAGTTAAATTAGCGACTAGATTCGCCGAGGGAATAAGGTGGATCGGCTCTTCTAATTCCTTCTTCCCCAACGCATTCATAACAAGGCCCCCAAGTGAATGCTGAGTTGCTAACCTCTCGATGCCCCCAACTCCAAAGCCTTCCATCCTTTTCCTGTGCTCAAAATATCCTATGTACTCTGAGCAGATGTGATCAGATGGATTCACAAATAAAGATGGAACCCATTTAGACAATGCATCAAAGGTATCTATGGACCGATTCTTCTGTTGTTGGGAGTGATTCTTCTGTTGTCTATTCTTCAAAGCAACAGCAAATCCAGCAGTGATAAAACTGCTTGCTATACGAACCCCTTGTTTTAATCTCTGATCCTGAATGTTCTCAATGGGGGCTGAAACAAATGGTGGATTGAATAGAAAAGCTTCAAGAAAGACACCTGTCTTTGCCATACTCTTCCCAGTAAGCATTGCCACGGCGGAGCCTAGAGAATGACCAGCCAACCAGACATTAGAGCTTCCAAATGTGGCAACTACATCTCTGGCAGCTTGTATAGCAATCTCAACACGTGATGCCCTGTGCAATTCATTACGGATAAATTGGACATCCAATTCGAGGTCTCGAGTAAAAGCATCTCCTTTGGTTAAAGTGCCTCGGAAAGCAAGCACGTATCTTGGGCATTCACTTGCCGAACAATTGCTATCAGATGTTAAAGGCATGAATTCATATATGGCACCAAAAATTGATTGATCAGCATCATCAAGAAGCTGACGATGTAACTGAAAGCGGAAAAACTTCCACCAAAGAGGAGCAAGAATTTGGTCTCCTTGCCGCTTTTCCTGGCGATCACGCTCTAGAATGTAGACACTTTGAACCAAGCAGGCAGCGACAGACCTGCGGTGATCCTGATTACTCCTGCAGTAAAGAGCTGCCTTAGCAAAGGGATTCATTTCTGAGATGGTGAAGGGCTGTCAAGGATGAGACAAGAAGTTCACTACTTTCTGCCACTCATAACAGAAGTTTACCTCATATTCCATCACATTTATTGGCTTACTCAACTTTGCCAGTACTATGTGTGTTCCTAATAATGTAAAGAAAAATCCTGAACCATCATGACGTTCAGCAGATCAAAGTCAAACTTAAGGATCTAATAGCCAATCTTGAAAGTGAAATCTTCTCATCAACATAGACAATAGGTCCTTGCAACTAATGCTAAAGAAAAAGCAAAAACAAGATCACAAGTGCCCATCGTTTGAGGACATTCAGTTTTCATTTTTATCTAGAGAGATAAATATGCTGCATTGAGGGTATGAACTCTTAAACAATGTGACAATGTTCGACTTTCGTAAAAGATCCAAAGGCTACACATACATCTAGAAATGCATTTTTTTCAAGGATTTTGTCACACAAATGAAGAAAACAAAGTTCATGCTAAAGAACATAGAGCAAACTGTTAGGTTAAAAAATTTTCCATCCCTCAGGCACCCTTGCTTTTAAAAGGAATGGCTCAAGTTACAACTCCTTATGTAAGGGCATTTCTTTGAAGCAGTGTACTCTCCAAGAAACTTAAACCTGCAAGGTTAAGGATTCTGAGAGCGACCATTGTTTGTCAAGTCTGCCTCTCCCATTAATTCTCTGTTAATTAATCTGGCTTCTCTTCTAACTCTATACAATTCAAAACCATGACAAGAATAACAACATCATATGTGATCTGCCATCTGTCTTATTCATTTGCCTGACATCTATACAATGTTATTTTAAGTAATTTATTAGGCCATAATTCTTACCAGTTGATGGAAGTTAGGTGCAAGGGTCCTGAGAGTTCAAAATTTTCCCTTTCTGAGGCCATCCAACCTTCTCCTCTCTTCCTACCTATTTAATCTGCAAAAGAAGTACAAAAGCCAAAAACCAGTCAAAAGAGGAAATTGACTGTTGCATTTGCTAACCTAGAATAGCAAAGAAATTCAAACAACATCCAAATCTTTCAAATATTTGCTTACTTAAAAAAGCAGAAAACACACATGTCATTGTGGTAGCTTGATTGTTTGAGGAAATACATGCCTAGGCAGGCATTCATCCTTGGGTAATGCCCTCTAAGTTGCCATGAATAACACATCAGATAATGAAAAGGGAGGCAAGAAGTTATCTCGGTCCAGTTCAATTGTGGAGGTGATTTTCCAATTTTATTTCCGAAAAAACAAATGAGATTGTGGAATGGAGCATATGCAATGATGTCTTAGTGTAATCGGGTTCCAATTACTTCGAAGGAGCAAATAAAACTCAAACTGCTTGTTTCCACCTTAACCTTAAATCAATGCTCCTTAAGTTCTGATTCTAAATCCCATTAGACATCTTATCATTTTAATCTACAAAAGCCTAATTTTCCAGAAGATAATTTTCAAAGTCTGAAGGGCCACCTAGTTTCTATGATTAACAAAAACAAGCAAGTCATCGCCTAAACTCCTTGCAGTTTTGTAGTCCTAAAGATAACATATCATAAGCTAGACATTCTGTAATATCTTGATAGTTAGGCATGAAAATTCAAACTTACCAAGTTCCTGCAAGACAACATCTAAATTATCAACCAAAATCAACAGCACTTCAATTCCCGAGACACATCTTGTAATAGAGCCTTAAAGTCACCAACTAAATAGAATCTTATGCAAGTTGTCATCCCTTTCAAGTACATCCTTAAATTCTAGACAATGGTATTGACAAAGAAATCATACAATTCAATGTACTAATGTTTAATAAAGTGCAGTAAGTTTTCTCGTTAATAAGTTAATAAAACATAATTTTATTAGCAGCTTATCCATAATCACTAACATAGGGCAATAATGCCAGCCCGCCCCAAGTTTACACACCTGATGCTTCATTTGACTACCCAAAAGAAAACCCAACCAGATCGAAACTTTATCCCACTAGATAAGTTCGGCTAACTTACCGGGAAAAACATTCTACATATAATAGTTGCTCATAGTCCATCAAAAAACATAACTTTTTCCCATTTCTCCCCAACAAATATATCAGCCATCTTCGTGGAGCATTCAGAAAAATTAAATCTTTACTAAACCCAAATCATGATTTAAACCGACAAAACTAATCCCACAAAAACAATGAGTTAGCATAAGGGAAATTAATTGATCATGAAAAATTACACGAATTTACATTTGTGGGAAACAAAATAACAAAAGTTACCTACAAAAATTGACATTAAAATCTAGAAAGCAACTTTAACATTGAATAAATAAAAGAACCAATTATGCAGTAAAAGCATGTGGGTAATCACAGGTAGATAAATGGATCAAACGGAAAAATAAACAAACAATAAATTCGTACGAAATTCACAATACAAAATCCACCTTTTTGCAACGCAGCATGGAGTTTTTACGGAGGGTGGATATGAGATATGACCTCAATATTAGTTCCTATGTGTTCTGTGTGTGTGTGGAGAGAGACGATATGGGAATGGAATCAAAAACCACTTGAAATTAACATACGAAAACAACCCAATTTCTAAACCGACGACATATCCGAAACATAAGACCATTTTCTATGATGCAACTGTTGGGTTACAATTTTTATCACGCAAAAGTTAATCAGTCAACACACGTGGGCTTGACCAAAAAAAAAAAAAATACACGTGGGCCACTAATTTCAACTCGATTTGTTTGCGAACTCGATTGTGGATTGGGTCGCAAAGTTTTGTGCCCAGCTTAATTTAATTTTGGGGAAAATGATAATTTTAAGACATATTTAGTTCACTAATTAATAGAAGAGCTTAAATTTTTAAAAAGGAGTATTTTATACATCTACTGATTACCAAATATTGGACTAATAGCATTTTACCCCACAATATATGTAATATAGATTTTATTATCTAATATTTATTTCATACTACTTAACCTCCTTGCATGATTTAGTTATATGTCTCTACAAAAATATGTCTTTTTTATATCTAATTTTTATTTATTGATTTTTTTTATTTCTTTTTATGAATTTTAAGACAATAAATAAAACTAAAAAGCTAAAATTCAAGTAAAAGTTTACACTGTATAAATATAATGTTTTCTCCTTAATATTTATATTCTTTTTTAGGTTAATGCCATTTTAATTCTTTATATACAATGTAAAATTCTTTCCTGTCATATCTATTCTGTATCAGTTAACCCCTTTTTGTGTTATTAAGTAAAACTAAGGGTGTGTTTTTTCTATAGTTGTATAATGACAATAACATACATTATATTACTAAAGCACGGAGGCATTTAGTGACATAAAATAAACAGTGTGGCAAATGTTACATTGTATGCACATTGAGTGGGTAAAATGGTACTAACTTTGTTTAAAAAAAAAAAAAAATAATCTAACATTAACAACACTTTACTCTTTTAACATTAAAGTATAACATTTTATCTCCTAATATATATTTTGTGTCAAATGTATAACATTTCATCCCCTAATATATATTTTGTGTCATTTAATATCTTTGAAATATAAGTTAAAAAATGGGCATTTTTTTAAATTTTGGTATACTTCTTGACAACTACAAAGGACATTTTTGTTAACTAAATTTCGGAAGGAGATTATGTGATATAAAATACATATTAGGGAGCAAAATGCAATATAGTACATACATTATGGGAAATGATATTAACTCAAAATACCGCTTTTTCAAAATTTGAGTCCATCCATTAAAGCTTTTGAAGTATAGACCCTTAGTGTTCTATATTGAACCAAGTTTAGCCCCTAAGATTATTTTGTTCCCTTTAATCTGGAGATATTGTTGTCTAATGACAAATCGTTTTTGACATTACCGAACAGAATAGATGGAAAGATCCCATGCTAAAATTACAAGGGTTTTTCATCACAGATTTTACAGTCACTTTGATCAATCCAAGATTAACAATTCTCTGTTATTAAAATTTTAAATATATTACAACAGACCTACCCCTACAATATCGGATAAATCAAAAGTTAATCTCAAATACATCCGAGGAAATTCAAACCCAAACTTAGCATAGATCTACCTTCCTGGTGTTACACATCTGTTGTTTTCACAGATGGTTCTTGTCCACTTCTTTTTAGTTATTACAGACTTTGCCAAACATAGTAGGAAGTTCTTTGCTAGCCGCTTGGTATTGACTTATTAACCTTAACAAGAATTGCTTTCTTTAGACAGGGAAGAAAAAAAAAAAAAGAACGTGGCACATGTGCTGCAATTTTGAGGTACTTTCTTTTCTCTGAAGATGATCACTTGTGTGCCTCTTTAGCCAGCATAATTAAGAACGAGAGTTTTTTTTCTGCAAATTCCATCACCATCGTTTTCCCTGACAAGCCCGCTTTTACACACGCACACTAATCATCAATTCATTCGTCAAATCGCTCCAAAATGCGACGATATAATGATAGCTAAAACATGAACTACTATTTATTAATCTTTTTTCTTTTGATGAGTCCATCTTACAATCAGAAGTGTCTCCAGGTAAATGTACTATAGAACATATAATGAGTGAGCTTCCAGATTTCTACTTCACACAGGACTGCATATATCTGCAGAAATGATAACAGTAGAGAATGGTACAGTTAAGGAGAGAAGACAACCGTGTCGGCTCCCAATCAAGCAGTAGACTCTGGAGATCCATAACCATAGGGGTTCTTGCTCGCCCAGTTCCACTGGTCTCTGCACATCTCCTCAATGCCATATTTTGCCCTGTGAAGGCGAGATACTGTTAGCGTGCACTTTGAGTTGGTAGTAAGGACGATGAATAGATGTTTACGCTCACTATTTACTGTAGGAGTTTTCTGGGTAAGAGGTTTTGGAAGTGGGGGTTCGTGGAAGGGGAAGGGATCACAACAATATTTTCGGTTTTTGGAGTTGCAGGAACAATGACAAACACATTAGGCCAAAAAATTCCAAAAGAGATAATAAATCTGTCCAAGTCTACGTAGCACTACTAAGTTGTTACATAGATACTAACTGAAGCAGAAAAAAAGTCATTAGTTGGCACTTACTTCCAGTTCAACTCGCGCTCTGCTTTCTCAGTTGATGCATATACAATCTCAGAATCACCAGGTCGTCTACCAGACATAACCAGTGGAATTTTCTGGACAAGGTGCACAATCAGTGTCAGATGAAGAAATTGAAGGACGGAGCATCATATGTCATTACACTATTTAGTACAAGAGGTTACAAAATACTAAGGAAAATACAAAAGAAGTCAGAGATTGAACAGAACAATAAGAACTAACTTTGCCTTTGTTTATATGAAAGATTCTTCTGATCAAATAGGCCTGAAATATGCCAACGGGACTACATAAAGGCAGACTCTCTCTTTGCTCTCTCTTATTTTTCTTTTTATTTTTATTTTCTCCTTCCCAGTAATTGACTTGTACATTGTACAAAGCACGGTCTAACATCATTGATCTGTGCATGAAATGACCCCCCTCCCCCAGCCCCAATTTGGGGATTGTTGGAACTGGGCACATTCGAAGCTTACTTTACATACAAACACTGTACTATATATCAAATCCTCAAGAATACAGAAACAAGAACAAGAGCACACACACCAGAAACTACAGATCAAAAACCTTATTAGCAAGGGCCCCCCGCTTCCGAATGATTCTAACAGGTTTTCTTCAAAAATCAACTAAAGACAACCAATACTTCCTTAAGACAGGACTACGATTTGACAATAACATGCATGTTTGAAGGCACTACAAACAAAGTAGACCAATCAAAAGCAAGAAGACAACATTCAAAAACATATATACCTTTACAGATGCCTTCTCAAATGCTGCCACCATTTCCAAGACTGATGTTCCTTTTCCGGTTCCCAAATTGTAAACTTCACAACCTAATCATAATCACCAGAAAAGCAACATGATAAAATGGAAAAGAATATGAACTCCAACATGCCACAGTATTAATAATCATCCATCTTTGGTCTATAATACAATACTGACATGCAAACTACCCCATATCTGCTTTTAAAGTGCTTAAATAATTTGTGATAATTGTGTGTTTTCATGCAAAAAGGGATATATCTGGCACACATGATGAACAGAATCCCACTGGTATACAATCCTTATCTTTAACCTAAATTTTCCTACATTATGCAATAATAGGAAATTTTCGTCTACATAGTAGAAAATAAGCATACAACACAAATAACCTCAGAGCACAAACCTATAGATGAGTCAGCTAGCTTGCTCAAAGCAGCAATATGGCCGTCTGCTAAATCCACAACATGGATGTAGTCACGAACCTGAAAGGAAAACAGATTTAACAAATAGGAAAATCAAACCAATCTTATAGAAGCAAAGGCACAGTTAACCTGAATTACCAAACATAAAGTCCTTAATGAATTTACAAAGTAAGTCCTTAATGAATTTACAAAGTGCAGAAATTGGTGAACTGAACATGAACCATTAATTGCATACTAGAATTGCAAGTACAAACCAAAAATGAAGTCCAAAATACAGAAACAGAAAATTAGAACTCAGATCGAGATTTAACAATGGCAATGAAGGCATACCCCTGTACCATCCTTCGTATTGTAATCAGTTCCAAAAACTGTTAGTGCAGGCCGCCTTCCAACAGCAACTTGCTGAACAAAAGGCATAAGATTGTTGGGGATTCCACGCGGATCTTCACCAATATGGCCACTGGGGTGTGCACCGACTGGATTAAAGTACCTCAGTAATATGATTTTCCATTCGGAGTCTGATCGTTGGATATCACGGCACATTTCTTCGATGAAAAGCTGAGAAGAGGGAAGTTCATTAAGTGTTATCTCAACTATAGCAGTAACAACAACAAAAGTCAAGGTGTTGCAGCCTGGGCCCCCCTTCCCTTCTTCCATATGTCCTTTCTCGTTTTATGTCCCTTGTTGGATTGATTTAAATCAATTGAGTGATAAATTGCAAATGAGAATAGCTCAAAATCTACCTTGGTTCTTCCATAGGGATTTACAGCAGAAAGGGGAAATTCCTCCGTGCAAGGTACCTCCTTAGGCAAACCATAAACAGTTGCGGATGATGAAAACACAAGCTGCAATACATTATTAATCAGGCAATAGGTCAAGATGTTATACTGCATTGCTAAGTAATAACAGAACAAAACGCAGCAATGTCCCAAAAGTAAAAGCAAAACCCAAAACCTTTTTGCATCCATGGGCAGCCATGACTTCCAGCAGAGTAATTGTGCCAATAAGGTTGTTGTTATAATACAGTAATGGTTTCTCAACACTTTCACCCACTGCTTTTAATCCAGCAAAATGGATAACTTTATCAAACCTGTAGTGCATAAAGGTTTATGATGAATTTCTTTCATATCTAAGTACAAAAAATCAATCACAAAAGATTAATCTTTTCCAATTACATTAACATTTACATCCCATTCTTAAATTTCAACGGATCATAAATGTTATTTCAATAAGGTACACTCATATAATCCTGATGGTCCAAATCACAATAATCCCCTTTTAAAGTCTTAAATACAGGTATCATTAAAACGATACATTAATACAAGTATAATTAAAACCATATGTTATAAAAACGACCAAGATGTTGAGTAAATGCACTTGCAACAGATACCAGTGCATCAAAGAGGACAAGTTGTAAAACAATGAACATAGAAAAAACACTTAAAAGGGCCCCCACATGCCTTTGTTCATTTATTAATATCATCTCCAGTACAGTGGAGTGCCAACTACTTAAAGTCAAAACGAGGTGGGGAAGATGGAGGAAGGCTTACTTTTCTAAAGCAAAAAGCTTCTCAAGCGCTGGCTTATCACGCAGATCCATCTGCAATCAAAACCACCAAATTAGTAAAACCTATGTATAGAAAAAGATTTTTTTTTTCTTTTTAAAGAAAGACAATACATATAAAATCACAGTGGCTCCTAAATCATAAAAATAACTCAATTTTTCCCCAGAAACACAGTTCTGAAACTGTACAAATCAAACTTTCTTAATTTTCGATTTTTTTTTTCAATTTGTATCAGCATAAAATTACCGTACCGCGAAGATCAGAAGACAAAAGAATCATTAATCACGACTGATCGACTAAAAATGCTTAAAATAACTAATCAATAATAAAAAACCATACACTTAACGAGCAATTACACAGACTAAACTCAGATTATCAAACTGACCCACCAGTCTTTTTTTTTTTTTTTTTGGTCAAACCCACCAGTCCATTCAAGTCAAAATCCACTTATCACCACTAGAAAACGAAACTTTACAACAAAAAACCAAATTTTCCCACTCCAAACCCATAACTAAACATAACTGCACACAAGAATATCAAAAAAAATTATAAAACAACAAAGAGATGAAAACTTGGAGTGAATTTTTAAAAGGTACCTGAACAAAAAATCATTGCAAAAATTAAAACTTTAAACCAAAATAACAAACCCCAACTCTTTTAAAACCCATATTAACATAACCATACACAAAATTTCACAAAGAGATTTACAAAAACTACCGAAAAGAGAAAAGTGGACTAAAATTTGAAAAGGGCACATAAACGAAAAAAAAAAAAAAAAAACTGTTTAAAAACCAAATCTTTACACCAAAAAAAACAAACAACCAACCCTTTAAAACACCATAACTAACAAAAACATACAAAAATTTCCCAAAAAAATAACAAATACTGCCCAAAAAGGTAAAAGTAGAGTAAAACTTTAAAGGGGTGTCTGAACAAAAAATCACTGCAAGAAATCATAACTTTACACGAAAAGAACCAACCCAGCACTTAAAAAAACCATAATTAACAAAACCATGCACATAATTACCCAAAAGTACACCAAAAGGAAGGCAAAAAAATGGAGTAAAACTCGAAAAAAGATACCTTGTGAAAGGAAAGGTTTGGGCCATATTCACCAGCGAGTTCTTTAACTCTTTCAATAGCAACAGCGGAAGAATTATCCAAATTATCAATCACCACTACTTTGTAACCACCCAACAACAACTGCAACACCGTGTGGCTTCCTATATACCCTGCTCCACCTGTTACCAATATGTTCTGCGACATGGTTTCAATCAAAACTGAAACGCTGCACAAAAGGTTAAAGAATTTATGTTCAGTTTAAGTATTTATATGTATGTAATGTATTTATAGATGAAGTTGTAACTGTAAAGGGTTGAAGCGGTTGTGATCAAAGACGAGGATGACTAGGAATAGACTACATATATATATACGTGTGTTAGTGTGTGTCTGTGTGTGGGGTCGTGGAGGGAATCGGGTAATAAAGTAACATATTTTCGTGTTTTCCGTTTTCTTGTGCTTTTAAATGAATTAACGGGTTTTTGGAGAATATATGATAGGTTGACACGTGGTGGAAATAAGGTAATAGAGATATGTTTTTTCATCAAATAATGATTGAAATCGTGATTTTAATTTAATTGATTGATTATAATAATTTACTGAGTCAAAATGAGGCCGGGCCTTCTAAAGTTTTTTTAAAAAAATAAAAAAATTATATAGTATTATTAAAAATATTATTTATTCTTTTTTTTGTTATTAATTTTTTTATTTAAATTTTAATTTTCAACATTTAAATTCCTGAATTCGTCCTAATTATCGCGCCCAAATGGGTTGGAGCTATTTCTTGGTGAGTGCTCATCTTAAATTTTTATAAAAAAAAAATATGTATAAATATTATATTTCATGTTTGTGGTTTTTTTTTAGGGAAATATGATGGGGGACAGGTGGAGTGGAGGGTTTTGTGGTGTTGGGTTTTTTTTTTTTTTTTTAAGTCTAGAAGGGTCTAAAATGCGTGAGCAAGTCCTGCTATATTTTCGAGATTATCTTTTTATCTTGGTTTTTCCTTTTCTTTTGCCGCCTTTTGTGTCTTTTGGTCAGAGTTGGTTTACTATGGTTTAATTGACGAAGAAGTAGCGAATAGAGGGCAGAAAGTTTATGTGGATAGATAATATAAGATTAAGGTCTCATTTTAATATTATATTAAAATAATTAAAATTTTATTTTAAAATTAATTAATATCAAGTGAATTATTTTAAGATCTTATAAAATGATTTTAGAGTTTATAATTTTTTAATGTGAAAAGAATGTATATTCTAACAAAAATAACTAATTAAAAGTGTTGTGTATTTCAATATTTTTGTCTTCTTTTATTGCTTTATTTAGCTTTTTGACATAAGATTCAGTAAATATTAGAAAAGAAAAACAAAAACGGTTGGTTGTAAAAGATAGTAGTGTCTTGTGGGCTGCTTGAGGAGATGTTTCCCATGTTAGCCAAAAAAAAAAAAAAGTAGTGGAGATATTTTTATTTTTAAATTGGTTGTAAAAATGTGAGGATATTTTTTTGTTGGAAAAATGGAAGGATAGAAAAAACGATAAATGTATTGAATTGTAGGTCAAAATAAAAAGTAAAATTGTTCATTTCTGTATGAAAAGTATCAAATTAAAGACTTTTTCTTTGTTGTACAAATTGAAAACTGAATTTGTATATATTTGTGCATATAGCTGCGTTTGAAATTTATAATGAAAAACGTGTTAATGTCTACGATGAAATTTAGTCAAAAAAAAAAAAAAAAGAAAGAATTAAATTGGGTGAGCTTTGAAAGTTTCGATGTTATTGACCAAAAAAAGTAAAACGTTGCAGAGGTTTCAGAGTTGTGTTGGGAATAAGGTTTGTTTCTTTTTTTTTTTTTTATTATTCTTCTTGGTTTTTGTTGGGAATAAAGTTTCGATGTTATTTGGAAATTTAAGAATGTTCAACAATTAATATAATATATAGAAGTTTCTATGGCAAGAATTTGATCAGAAATGGATGATCTTGAGTCGCTTCCACGTCAGAATTGAATTCATTTCGGAATTATTATTCTTGTCAACATATCTTTCTTAGCTGACCAAAAGCAGATAATCTTTTCTCTCTTTCTTTTTTTTTTTTTATTTTTTTCGGGGGATAAGAACTTACACATTGATGTGATTATTGATTTCGCAAGAATTCTTGATGGTGTCTATGAATAGTGCCCACGGGCGGATTTAATTTTATTTTTTTTCAAAAAAGAATTATAGTACAAAGTTTTTACTATTATATAATATTTCAGTGAGAATTAATTAATATTTTAATTAAATATACATAAATATTTTTAAAAAAAATTAAGATCGACAAAGACTAATCTCTTATCATAAGTTTTATCTGTCCATACTCTTCTTCTTTCCGTAATGAATTTAAAGATGAACACCTTTTTTTTAATTTTTCAGCAACTAAGTTGATTCAACTTTATGAGCACTTTAGGCGTGTGTGTTGTTAATAAACACCTTTGAGGAGCTCTTAAGCTATAACACTGACACACTTTTTCATTTCCAAGCTGAGCTCGTGGCCATGCGTGAAAAAGTTTGCTTTGACTCTTGATTATTATAATCAAAAGTTTAATATTTCTATTTTGAGGTGCCTGTTTTCGTTACCAATTGGTTTCAATCCACACGGAAAGAAGTCATATCAGACAAACTTGCCAATTTTGTGCCTGAATTTCATTGCCTGAAATAGACAAAGCTCTAATGTGATTTCGTAAATGATCATGTTATGTCTGTAGTGCCGTAATATTTTCAAAAACCTTAATATTTGAGAAAACATATTTATCTGTTTAGGGACGCATGTTTATATATGATAGTGACATTAAATTTAATTTTTTATAAAAGTAAGGGTATCTGTAAATATTTTTAATTTAAAAAATTAATTAATATTAATAAAAAAAAAATTATGTGTCCATGAGTGATTAATTGTGCATTATAACCTACTAAAAAAAATTTAAATTCACCCCTACTGCAGTTTGTCTAGAGTAAGTTTGCAAAGTCAGCTACTACCATAAAGAAACGATCTACAATGTTGATGGTGTCAGATGAAGCAAAACAGTGCCTCATGGTATTCTTTTTTTTTTATCACAATAGAACGTAACGTTGTAATTCAAATTTAAAGTCTATAATTATAATAGATCGTTATTTGAGTATAAATGTGTTGTCGATCCTTGTTGTCAATGAAGCTATTTCGAGGATCTTCAGCATTGCACGTAATTTATCTTGAATGTAAAGTGAGATGCACGCGTCAATAAGTCTTTTAAAGCACTGGCTAGTGCTAAGGCCGTCCATATTCTTCTATTAATATAGCATTGTGCAAACCAAAGGTTTCGTAGCATATGCAAGATTTTTCTCTGGGAAACTCCCGCGAACTTACGTTAAAGTATAAAGCCTCAAAATATACGACTTTGTTAGGAATAAACTAACATATCTTGAGAAAGTTTTTCACTTTTTTACGTTGGAATATTTAAATTTAACTCTTCTGCACCACAAAAGTTTCTTACAATTTTTTTTTGGATTTAATTTTAAAGTATAAAATTATTAAATATTTCGTTAAATCGATTCTCGCATCATACTACAAAAGTTACTTATCACATTATTCTAGTTTCAGAAATTTCTTTTTTTTTTTTTTTTTTAAATAACATGCGATCATGTGAAATAAAAAAGTATATGACATTCAGTGGCGGAGCCACCCTTTGAAAGATAAGAAACTCCGTCCAAATCTCTCCCGTTGGTCGAGCATCTTCAAACCTCTCTTGTGAGGCTGTAGCCCCCACTTAACTCAAATTTTAATAAAAAATATGTATATTTTAAAAGTATTTTTAGGTTAAAAAATGAATTAATCCCTATTTAAAAAAATATTTATATATAAATATTTAATTATATAATTTTAGCCCCCACTAAAAAAAAATCCTAGCTCCGCCCCTGATGACATCCACAGAAATAGTTATAAGAGAGGGTCGACAGCCAGATACGATACCGGAGAAAACCTCTCCTTTGTTGACTACAATCGTTCCCACATTCTCGTGCTGGTGAGTGATGGATATTCTAACCCGTGCCGACGTGGGTTAACCACTTCGACGACCACTTTTAACATTGAGATCAGTGAGAATGTTGAGCCACGCCAGTGAAGAAGATCACGAAAACAACCGTTGGTCGGTCAAATTAAATTCAGTTTTGGTAGCCATCCTATTCTAATGCTTGCTTACAACATCCACTTCATCACTTTTGGTCACCGACTCACCTACTATCTAGATAATGCAGGACCAAATATGCATTTAATATTAACGCGAGACATGATATGTGTGTTATAAATGGGTATCTTCAATTTATATAATATCACTAAGAAATAATTATTTTAAACCAATTTATTTAAAATAAAGACAAATTATTATTACAATACAAGTAGTTGCCTTTTAAGATTATTTCAGTGACAAATTTAATCACTACCGAAGGAAAAGGCACACTAGTGTCCCATTACCTATGTAAAACTCACACTGGTCATACAACAAGTGCAATCCCGCTTTTTTGACTTTCAGTTTCATCTGAAAGTACACGCTAGAGATGAATAGAATAGTCAAATAATAATATGTTATAAAATTTAAGTTTGAATCACGATTTCGCCTTCAATTGAAAAAAAAAAAAAAAGTTTGGTCATACCAGTCACGTGAAAGACATTAGTATGGGAAAGTAAGAATTATCAGTACCAGTAGTATCTATCATTATACCAATCACTTGTGAGAAAGAAGAGACAGTGGAGTGTGGGAGATAGGGGTGGGACTTCATTACAATATCAACAAGTTCTTTATGTGAAGATCGGTGGGAAGAAATAAATCACGAGCCGCATTTATACAAAAGGTTCCATGTAGGAGCATTTTCCACAGCATCAACTAACTTAACCTATACACAATTCAATGACACAACAAAAAACTAGAAATGAATGTTACAAGGTAAAGAAGTATAGACAGAGACAGAGGTAGAGAAAGCCTTGCGCGTCAACGATCAGGCAAAGGTCTCGGCACGCCATCATACTTCTCCTACAAGGCGATGCACGAGGGCGTGCCTTTCTGGCTTTCTCATATTGCTATGCAGCGATCTGTCAGTAGAATGTGTATGAATCAACCAATTATGGATTGGATTATGCTCATCAATGAGAGAGTGTATACTTGGCTATTAGCAGTTATCAGTCTGAAACCTGTTCTGCAGGTATGGCTTCAGTACTAAGAAGTCTTTCAGCCTCGTCGTTTGCCTCAGCTTGTAACTTCCATTTCTGCAATGATAACAAGTGCAACAGTCACGTCGCAGCTGTTTCCATTCATTAATGAAAGATCTGCATATACTTCCCTAACGATAAGAAAATTCTAGCACAAGGAATAAAAGAATTGACATATAGCCCCTTCAACGTGAACTATTCATTTCGAACTACATGTTATTTTCCAAACACCCAAACTCTCTTCACTTCAAGCAATAATTTTTCATCAGGCTAGTTTCAAACAGTCCTGTGAATCGCGCCTTGATAAAATGACAAGAACTAGTAGCGACATACCTCTTCAAGATTTTCCAGCTCCATAATCTGTTCTATCTGTTCAGCAACACTCTCCTGGAAAGAGATATAGCAAGAACGACTTAAGCCGCAAAACGAGATTATATATGGGATGCTTTTATGTTCAGTATAAGAAATGATAGCGAAGAAAACAAAGTACATACTGTGTCACTAGCTGCTTCAGCGGCAAGGACATCTGAGTCCATCTCTACCTCAATTTCTATCATTGAGGATATCTGAAAAGCACGTAACATCATCATGTATCAATTTCTGATAGCAAAATTCACTAGATTTCATTGAATGTATATTCAGTTTTTGTTTAATAGGAAAAACAACATACTCTTGCATAGCTTTCAATTAGTTCAATCCTTCTTTGAAGGGAACTCTCCAAGCCTTCACGCACCTTTTTGATTCTACTTCTCCGAGCACTACAATTAGGAAAAGTATATAACAAGTTTGTCAAAAGGAGATGGAATTGATTTTCCTGTTCAATTGCAGCTTAATCATACAAGATGTAAGAGAAATTACCGATAAGAAGGTTCTCCTATGGCAAAAATTTTGTTCTCCAGCTGGCACATGCGAGCCAACATCCAAACCTGTGCAGTTAACAAATAAATGAGAATCATATAAGTATGCGAGAAAATCCAACGAATAATTTAAAATATTGGTGGAATTGAAAGATGGATGAAAAGTAATTAATTGCCATTTCTCATATAACCTTCCGCATGTTTACCAATTTAATGTACCCAAATAGTATACTCCACCAAGGGAAAAGAGGAAAGCAAATTTCAAGGTTTCTATTTGGTTCATCCATGGATCGTAGGCTATTGAAACCTAACAATCACAGGCCTTCAGGGGAAAAGATTTTAGTAGCTTATTCAGCAGAGGATAGAGACAAAACTATAAAATTGATATTGCCTCAGAGCATTCATCAACTATAAGTTGATAGGCCTTAAGAATATTCTTCAAAGTGAAAAATCTTTAAGATTTTGAAATATATTTTTACCAGCAATTTGAATTTGCTCTGTAGATATAAGTGTCAGATCTATCTTTTTATTTTTATTTCTTGGGTCAAGGGAAGTCATCTGATGACAACCATCTTGCTGAATCAGTAATCGGCATTGGATCACCATTAGTTTCATAAGGTACAACATAATTACCTCATTCTCAGCACCTACCTTCAACTGCTTAATGCGAGATTGCAGAATATCATACTGGGACAGAAGTTGCTGCCTGATGGCAATTGTGTCCACTAATCTCTGAGGAAGCTAGCACCAACAATGAAAAACGTCTGTCAAGTTTTGCAAGGAAGCTTCATAGATTTGCATATGATATATAGCGAAAATGTCGTGCATAAGATATTTTCGGAAATCAGACATCATCAATACGTTTTAATTTCTCAACGTATTACTATATCAGTACAGTGGGAAGGTAAGATGCTCTATAAAGAAAATTACACATCTGCTAAAAAAATGGATCTTTTAACATTGCAGAATAAATAAATTCTAAACAAGGATCTAAAGTAGATGCAATGATGATTTTTTTTTTTGGGGTAGAATGCAGGCTGGAGTTGTGGTTCGAACTCAAAACATCTAATTACAACAGGTCACTACTTGAAATTTACCCAGTGGGTAAAAGAATCTATTTTGCTACATAACTGACTGACAAGTAACAGAGATGTGTACCTTATTGAGCTGAGGGGAAATCAAATTGTTGAAAGTTGCTCCAAGAGCAAGCGAGGAAACTGCAGCAACAGAAATTAGTTGAGGTAAATTGGGATCTATGATTCCAGAGGCTGCATCTCCAGAAGCAAGCACCACAAGAAGAGGAAAAAGGACAGATGGGTTCAGCAAAGATGCCCCTTTATCTTTCGCAGGGGCTCTCAGTAATGGTGATTCTCGACCATCTTTGTGGTTTGTCAGGCACATAGGCTCTCCAGGGTAGAAGTTGGGGACCTTTGGACTGAACTTTAAAGGACCCACCTCTCTATAAACATTTGATGGAGCTGCTAGAGCAATGGTCACTCTTTCCCCTTCTTGTGCAGGAAGATCCACTGTTTCAGTAGCAAACCTGTATGTTCGTGCCACTCCAGATGGGGTCTCCACCTGAGGAGCATACACTTTATTGTTCAAAAGTCTTCATAGCAAAACCAAAGGACCGCTAAGTCGCTAACAAGTGCAAAATGGAACTCTAACGTATTCCACATAGTAAGCAATTTTTCCCCCATCTAGCAATGAAGAAGTGGTATCGTGGGGATTGTAAGAACAACTTGTCCACAGTCTAAGTACAATAGACATTTTAAATTAGGCAAAAGTTTTAGCCAAGAGATTCATAAAGGGAAATAAAAGGTGTTTGCCAGTGTAAAGGAATTCCCAAAAATCTGGAAATAAATGAGATCCAAATCCAAACACAGTTCGGAGATACTAAAAGCAGAGAATCATTAGGACATACCACAACTGAATGAACAGCAGCTGGAATGTTTTGCCTCCCTATTGGAAAAAATCTTAGTCCCCTTCTCCATGCTGGAACATCCATGCTGCGTTCGGCAGGAGGAGATCCTTAGAAAAAGTGAATATCCCAAGATCAACACCATAGACAACTATAATCTTTTATGACCACTACTAAACAAAAATGAGAGAAGGAAAGAGAATAAACTCAACTGCTTCAGTAATTCAATACAAGTATATGATGTATCATTATGTGAAAAACGTAAGATGTGAACTTTTAGCTAACAATTAAAAAGGATTCATATTACACAATAATCAAACAGCACTAATAAGTGACCAGATCATGTAACAGCTTAAGCTTTTATGAGGGACTTTATTTATTTATTTGATGTCTTCAATACACCCCCTCATGTGTATGCAGGATTGTTGTCAATTAAGCCTAGCATGGATAAATATCCTGTTTAGAAGGTTGGCAGCAAGCCTCCAGCCCAGGACCTTTTGGTACCAGGCTTTGATACAATATTGAGCTACTATCTTATCTAAAAGTTTAGACTATAAGAGAAGTGTTTTATTTATTTAATTAATTTTTTCAGCACTTTTTTTAGCACTAGACAACTAAAAGTAAATTAAAATACACAATCAAATCATATATTAATGGAACACCAACTCAATGAAGGAACCAACCTAATTTCTTGCGACTCTATTTGACATATGTTCCCTGAAACAAGCTCATACTTGTAGCGGCACTTGGAACAAGAGACAGTCTGCAGAATCAGCTTTATCAATGTTAGACAGTGCAACGGATATAATTTGAATAATGTAAGGCCAATAGGTAAGAAACTATCTTGAACCGTCCCAAAATAAATACATTCTACCGGAACTGATAAAAGGCCACCATGCCCATTAGTACAAACTTTGCCGAAATTACAGAGACTTATTTCCAGATATATAACAAGAAAATTAAGGTAAATTTTTGTTCTCTAAGAAACAACAGAACATTTCCCACCAGGAAAACATTTTGTTCTATGTCAATTCTTTTAATTCTAATGAAGTTTAGCAAAGTCAATTTAGCAGCTTTCTGTTTATCATATATGAAAGCACAGGGAACCAAAGACTTCTAGTTTCCTGTTCCTTCAAGCCAAGCCAGAACAACAGCGTATCCATTGCATTCTATCCTAAAACTCTTCTCTAACAACCCTATCCTTTTATACCATCCAGAATTGAGTTTAAAATGATTTCTCAAGAAAGTCTAATTTTTGACTTGTATATGCAGAGTTACAGTTAATAAGATAAACATCATATCTATCATTAAAAGTAAATGAAAAAGTAAAAGGTAGATATCCCAAAGAGCCCCAAATGGCAGTAGCAAACATACAAATACTGCAGAAGGATTAAACACAAATTTCAAAGTTTTAAGTGCATGCCTGAATACCATGTTGTGGTTGAGCAACAGCAACAGCAACGATACAAGTTGGACACTTGACAACCTTTCCAAAAGGAACCTGATAAACATCCGTAACCGTCAGTGACACTGCTGACTTTTAGAATTTCTCAATCATTTTGCTAAATTCTCAACATTGGCACAGCTAATCATTTTACCTCTTCACCAGGAGACACTCCAACTCGGCAAACATAGGCAAGGATTTTGAGAGCATCCGAAACCCTCAGTGATGCAGCAAGACCTCTAACCAAAAGGGTGTAAGTATGTACATCAGGCCTTGACCACTTCCATCTCTCAATATATGGACCTTTCTTTCCAGCAACTGCCCCTCAAATCAACAAAAGATGCATGAATATCATCAGGGGATTGCAAGCCAACAACAAAGATAAAGGAGGCGGGTAGTATTAGGTAGGCAACAACTACCATATAGACCATATGAGGTCCTCTTATACCGGGTGGATTTTAGCCTACCCAACTTAGTGGATAAACCCAAGCCTTGGTTATCATTACTAGAGGATAGCAACAGAAATGTAATGCAGGATGCCTAAGCAAATGGATATCTTTCACACATTAAAAGAAAATAAAATTTAATAAATCATAAAAATCTCTATTTTTGTTTGATACAATTTAGAAAGTTGAAAATTTGAAATCCGAATCCACTTATCTTCTACAGTCTCTTTTTAGTTTTAATGATTGTTGCAAAGCTCAATTAGGTAGAATTTAAGCTCTTGTGCAACTTCTAGGTGTGCAAATTCCAGCTTAAAGCAAACATCTGTGTCTTTTGTGCGTAAAAAAACCGCATCTTTTGAATGCTGATAAGCCACTTAACATTAACAATGCTCTCACAAATCATGAAGAGTAAAATGTGAAAAATTCGAACTTGAACACTAAACTTCTCATTAACATATTTATTTAAAACCCATGCCAAACCTCGGTACTACGATAATCGAATAACACTAATGATCTATAAGTAGGTGCAAATAATCTAAAAACACTATTCCCCCTATCTGGTAACAGAGCGAAATTTTCTAAATCTTCTGACACATTCTTAAAATTATATCCCCTTAGCGGGCATTCTCATATAATCAAATGATACCTATGGCTTGTATCTCTGTCACGCACTTATATTTACTAAATTAGCTCGGCTGCCATTACGCGCATATTGCTAAATTTAAACAAAAAAAAGATGAAAATGGTTTTTACCAGGATCGAAGGAGGAGCGCATAGAGGAGAAAAGAGAGAGAGCGAGGTCAGCATTGTTACGGTCAAGAGCGGCGGAGATGATCAGTCTACAATCGGCAACACTCACAACGCCGCTGCTTTTATTAGTCCTTTCGGCAATCATTTCCAAGGCTTGATTCGCATCGGTCGCAGCCGAGACGATGTTAAGTAAGTTTTCATTCAACAATTCTGAAGTCAAAGAAGAAGAAGGAGTTTCTTGAGTGTGTTGAGAGTGGAGGTCATTCTTGCTGGTGGCTCGGAGAGTGTGGAAGGTTGCAGAAAATAAAGGAGGAGAGGTGAGGGAGTGGGTTTTAGTGAAGGTGTTTGAGTGTGTGATGAAATTGTGTGGACAAGTGCAAGGGAGGAGGAGGGTAGGGGAGCAGAGTATGTGAAGTGTCATGTGGTTTTGCTTGGTTTAATCGATTTGCGTTTTGGGTTGCGTTTGGTGGTGGTGGCGGGAGATGAGATTGTTGGGGGCTATGAAGGATGCTCCATGTGTGGTTTGCGTTTCAAGATTAGGAATGTGAGGCTGCCAAGTACAAAAAATGAGGAGGGAAGGAAAGGATAATTATAATAATAAATGCGCAGAAAAAGTTGAAAAGGAAAGAGGGGGGAGAGTGGAGATGCGGGGAATCGAACCCCGTGCCTCTCGCATGCGAAGCGAGCGCTCTACCATATGAGCTACACCCCCTTTGTGTTACTCCATTTTAATAAAATTCTAATGTTTCTCTTTGATCTCAAGATAACATACGGCAAAGACAATATACATTATTCTGAATAGGGAAACACGGCGCTCTCCCTTTTTTTTTTTTTTTTTTATCGTGGAATAAAGCTTTCATTCAGAAAATTAAATAAAACGAACAGGTTGGTTAACCCCTATTGGGATAGCTTCTGCAGAAATCTGTTTGGCCAATTGGGTTGGTAAATTAGACAACCAATCAAAATACAAATTACAATTAAGTTTGTTTTTTATTATGAAATCTGCAACACGATTTATAATCCTCCTAACAATTAAAAAACTAATGGAGGACAAATTCGCATAAAATTTGAAGACATCAATAACTAGTGGTTGAACTCTCTAATTAATAGCATGGCACTCTCATTTTAGTCATGTCTAAATTGTAGGAACATAGGGAGAATAAAAAATTATCTACAAACATGTTTAATAAAAATGCAAAGCCTCATGTCTGAAGGAAAAATGCTCGATCTGTGGAGTGCGTCATCAGATCTCTCCATTGATAGATTTTTTTTTTTTTTTTTAGTTTTTACTTTTTGGAGTGAGACAATAGTTTAATTTACAACCAACACCTTCTTCTAAGTAATGATTAGCAGCACATGACGAAGATATAAACCACATTGTACAGTCAACGACGAGCGACAAAAATAATCAAGATGAAGAGTTTGGTAAATTAATGGAAGTATTAAGATCAAATCTCTCTTGCAAAGACGAAAGGGGAAAAAAATAGAAGCGCAAAAAGAAATAGGAAATTTTTTCACAAGACAAATCCAAATTATAATCGGCAAATGCAATAGAAGGAGAAGAAGAAAATGAAAGATTGAAAAGAACTCATCATAGAAACAAATTCAAGGTTCATACAGCTATTTGGTCTTTTACCGGTACTCAAAACTACAAGCAACAACTACTAAAAATTAGTTCAATGAGTGCCACCAAGAGATTCCTTTATCGTCATATGCTGCTGTTCAGAATTTTGTTCAGAGCTATACTATAATACGGTTATCAACGGGCGAAACGACCTCTTGCCCATGGCACTATCGACTGGCCACCTCCATTTCTTCTTGGAGCTGGAGCATAATGTTGTTGAGACAGTAACTTCATCCTTTCATGGCCACCTCCATTTCTTCTTGGAGCTGTAGCATAATGTTGTTGAGACAGTGACTTCATCCTTTCTTGGCCACCTCCATTTCTTCTTGGAGCTGGAGCATTATGTTGTTGAGACAGTGACTTCATCCTTTCTTCCTTCATGTTTGCAAACAGTGAATCCAGTGTTTGAGGCCTCTGCTTAGGTGCCTGCTTCGGTTGCTGCTGCTGCTGGGGCTGCTGCACAATGGGAAAGTTTTGTTATACTGTGTCATACGAGTTGGCCTAGTAGTTTGCCTGCCTGTATACGAGAGGAAACCTCATAGAGAACTATGTCCAGTTCACGACATGAACTTTCCATTATACAAAATCCTTGAAAGATGCCATAAACTGCATTTGGACGAACTACTTATGCACACAATGCAACTAAAAGGAGTACTTGCTTGACCTTTTTTCCGCCTTTTTTCTTTTTTACTTTTGATCTAGCAAGGAAAACAATAGTTAACACAACTCTGATGCCTGAGAAATAATACCTTCACATTTGAACCTCCTACATTTGTAACCTTCCTCTGAATCGGCAGTTGTGCAACCCTGCACACAAAATTAAACCATTGAATGAAGCACTGGATCACAAATGACAACAAAGATCTCCAAAACCCGACCATTGATCTTCGTTCCAACTTGCAAGGACAGACACCATCAAATATCAATTTGATACTTACCATCTACATTTATATCTATTTTCCAAATAGCTAAAAGGAAAGATAAACAATATGAGCACACATGGTGAAGAACTTTAAGCCACTTGAGTTTTCCAAACCAGCCAATTCCCATGTAAATTAGCACATGGTCGGCCAATGTATATATTGAATGCATCAGGCTTGGAGAACCAAACTCCACACTCAAGCACATCGATTAACTGCCTCCAAACAATACAAGGTATACAATACAATACACAAGACGCTCCAACCTCAGCATCCACCAAAAGCCACGATAGCCCAGATAGGCATTTCGACTGTATTATTTTTCACTTACAACAATGCAACTCTTTAAATCAAAATTCAACAGCACAAGCCAAGCAGAACAATTCTAGACCCCATAAAAGATATATAAACTAAATGCATGGCAATACACTGTTTCTAGCCTCCACGATATATGCCCAACAACCTATATTCTCTCCTGCATATATACATCAGTACCAACGCCTGAGAGAGAAACATCTGGTGATCCAGTACCACTATTTCAAACATGACCATGGTTGCCAACCATAACAAACCAACCAAAGGAACACTGCGATTATACAGAGGTGACAGAGGACAGAAGCTTGCAGCTGCTCAGATATTCCATATCCATTTGCAACGGGCTAGGAAGTTTCTTAAATGATTCCTGAAGTACTAAGAGATCATAATATGAGACAAACTGTTATGCAGCATTAATCTTCAACAACAGTAGATTGAGGTCATGGTAGTCTCATGAAAAAGCAAGGCAATGGTGTCTCATGAAAGAGCAAGGCCATGGTAGTCTCAGGAAAGAGCAACCAAACAGAATGAACAATCAACCACACTAGCTTCATGCAGTTGCAAACATTTAACAACTATATAAAATTCATCGATTGTATGAAACTCGGGGGGAGGCTCTTGTGAGCATACATCTTCACATGAAAAAATAATTCAAACACCAGGATACTTGCACAATGAGATCTACCAATTAGGGTATCTAGAACAATCGTTCGAGATAACCAGCCAACAGCAGGAAAACAAAAAATCTAGTAGCTGGAGGAGTCGATTAATACACCACGACCAAGGTACTGACAAGGAACTCATTTTGCTCAAGTAAGATCCCTTAGATCAGACTATTCTCCATATTAACATGATTATTCTCTAGTCTTTCACTTTTAGCACCCAACAGCGAAACACAACTCCAATGCAAAAGACTGCTAAAACTTAAAGCACTGCCTCAAATTGGACCACCAAGAATTGCAGATATGTAAAAGCTCAAAGGGTGTCCTTTTCTGTTTGGAAAAATGTAAACACTATATACTTCAGAGAACCCCCATGTGGTAGCTCATGCATCATTTCACCATATATAGGGGCTACCACTATAGCAAGCTTCCAAAATATAACGATATGCAGATGCAACTGGCATACTCATCACCAAGAAACAAGAACCACAATTTACCTGCATTAGACCAACAGCATTCAACTCATCGCCCAATTGGTAATTAGATCATACTAAGATAATCAGCAAGAAAAAAACAATTAGCCTAACTATCTTATGAATCTGAAGAATAGCATCTGGCTACAATATACCTCGCTTTGTTAACATTTACTGTTCTTCTTTGGTTGAAAGCTTTATTGCGAATGGGTGCAACAGCTGCCTTTCTTGCAGCCTCAGTTGTCAAAGGAAACTGGTTTCCCTGGAAACTTGTTCTCCTCTGAGCGAGAGCCCCCTGGGAAAAAAAAGAAAAAAAAAATTTGTTGAATACAAGGTCAATGCCTGACATGGTCAACAGACTTGGTATGACAATTTATGGCAATAAGCAGCATACCTGTCTCATAGAGGATCTGCTGTCCATAAACCTTCGAACTTTTGCATTTTTATCTTGTGAGACTTTGTTTGAAAAATTCTGACTTCGATTCTGTAGAATTACGATTGAAGAATGTCAACACCAGATACCAAAACCATAACAAGGATACGCTAGTGAAATGTTCTCAGAACTTTAGACTTACCCAAACTCTCTGCTTACTCCCTTTATTTGTGTTAGTTTTGGACATTTTAATGATATCATCTGCACCACCAAGCAGCCAAATAAGATTTATAATTTAAATTCCTAAAAGGAAAACAAAGAGAAACAAGGACCATGTAGTGACCTAGAGTCATATCCATTTTCTTCTCTGTTAGAGCAATTGCCTCACTCGTTAATGGTTTAGCTGCCATCTGAAGAGAGAACCAGATCAGAAAGAGCTACACAGACTTGCAACAAAACCTACATAAAAGAAATTCATATCTAAAAGCATCTTTAAAAGCTTGAAAACAAAAAGTAGACAACTCATCATTACGAATGCTGCTGTTTACTGATCAGACTTCATGGAAAACAAACCCCACGGACAAACTATTTAATTCAACCGAACTAAGATATCTAAATCTGAAGGCTTGGGGAAAATGAACACCAATGCAACAGCTTACGAAAAAATCATGACTTCACATAACAGAGCATCATATCAAAGCCATGAAAACCCAGAATATTTTACTTAGTTGTTTACAATTTCCCACTGTATCGTGGGTCCAATCATCTCAAAATCAATACAACACCGATCCTACAAGTTACTTTGTCTAGTCTTCATCCTTCTCGCCATCCAAATAAAACAAAGTATAATAGAAAGCATAAAGCGCATCGTCATCACATAATTGAACTCTTAAAGACATGTTTTACAACAACCTCTGCCACTCCAGAATCACTTTTAGCAGTAATCAAACTTTTCAGGGCATAATTCCGCAAAAACAGATCAAGAAAAAAGAGAAACACTAGCTTCCCCAAACATTCAACACTCTAAATACCTATTTTAGAAAGTTCTTTCCTTCTTCTCAACTTTTTCACCTGGCAAAAAAAGGAAGGGCAAAGTGCAAAAACACCCCTATATTTTGCCGAAATTGTATGTTTTTCCTGATACCGACTAATCTAATATTCACCTCTTAGTTCTCAGAATCTCACTGGCCTGTGTCTCAGAAACAGTAAATTAATAGAACACTTCTTCTCGATTTTTTCAGCTGAAAAAACAACAGAAATTATTCTATTTTAAATTATATTTGTCATAATACAACATCAACTAGGGCTTCAAATACCTAAAGCTACGTGGATGTTGTGTAAAATTTTAACAATAATTGTAGATGACTAAAAAAAAATAATACACAGATTTATAATGTACAGAAAAAAAAAAAGATATATATAATTGCAACCAAAAAAATTAAAACCTAAAGCTACATAGATGTATAAAATTTTAGCTATAATTGAGAAATACAATAAATACACAAATTTATAATGTACATACAAACTATATATATAATTGCAAAAGAAAATTTATAAACTTAAGCGAAGATTACCTTTTTGCAAAGCTGAAATCGATATTGAGAAGAGAATTAAACTGAGAATTTAGGAGAAAACTAGGGTTAGGGTTTGGAGGTGAAAAAACGAAGAAGATTTTTTTACGTAGAGGATAATGATTGCTGCTTGTTAAGGCAGCAATGAGAGAAAACTGAGTTGCTGATGTGGAAAACGCGTATATATAGTGGTGGGCTATGATTAGCGGACTTCAACAGTGGAATTAACTGTTTAAATTTTGTTTGATTTAATTGACAGCTCAAGTCCGCTTTGTATTTGGCCCCCTCGTGTCTGTAGAGTTGAACGTACCACTAGAAAGGTGCCACGTCAGGTAGATGCAATGGGAATAAATATCTTTAGCTTCTCAAATTTACTTGCAGAGAAAGCAAGTTGTTCTCTTTCCGTTTTTTTTTTTTTTTTTTTTTTTTTTCTTGTTTTGTTTCGTGAAAAAGCAAAAGAAAAATAATTTTGTTGAGATATTATTTTTTAACTTGGTATGGCCAGTTAAGTGTGAATTTAAAATTTTTATTTAGTTAGGGTTAAAATACCTAATTTAATATTTTGCAAAAAAACGAGTAAGAGACAGGAAAACTAGTATAAGAAGTCTCACCTTAATCACTATATCTTGTTCACTAAGAGAATGCTCTCAAATTTACTTTAATACCGGCATGTGTGATTGACAAACCAGGTTATACACAACCAACCAGACTTCGAGCTCTACATGTTCATGTATATATTATTTTTTTTTATTGAAGGCTAAATTAATTTTTTATACAAAAAATATCCTTAATCGACATATTTTATAAAAGTATTTTGGAGCTAATAAGCTCCCGTTGACCATTGAATGACTCGCCATTATAGCCGGAGTTGCACGCATGCGGAGCGTACATTATGTCAATAGTTCAACAACATGACATACGTGAGTCCAATATAAATGAAAATTTTGCTTATGACCATTTGTTGGAAACCCTTTGTATCATTTAAATGATTAAACTCACTATTCCCATAGTATAATGCTTAATCAATAACTTATACTTTGATAGCCTAATCTCTTCTATTCAAGCCAAAACTTTTGAGTCTAGTGTGTGTTGGTCGCCATACAAAAGAAGGATTAGAGCCAGCATCCCCACCTCCTTATTTTTAGGCCAAGAATTTAAAAGAGGTAGTACACTAGTAAATAGTTGCATTCCTCTTTAGATATAGCTGAGAGACGTTGAGATTTTTTTTATTTGTTTTTTGATCGAGATACAAATTATGATTCGTCCTCATTATTTTAAAAGTAATGTGCTTAGTCTTTAAAGATTATAAAAAAAAAATCAATTTAATACCCAATGTTTATACTTTTCTTTAATTGCTTAGCTTCGTGTTTGCTTCACTAGAATGGTAGGAAAAGTAAACGAGCATATTCTCCTATTGCTAGTTACTCAACTCCTAGCACATAAGTATGACAATTCCTCCAGATTTATCTGAGACATGCAATCCAGCCCTAAAGAAATGCATTTTTATTTTATCTTAAAGTTGAATTTGAAACACCTCGTAATGTTATAACTACAGAAAGATTAAAGGTAATATAGTGATAATGCAGTTATAATGTGGATCACTAAGTGCGGAAATTAAATAACTATATTACCTTTCACCACTATCGATGTCTTTCATAACATTAAAATTTCCACCCTTTTCGCTGTTAAAACCTAAACTCTTCTTCGCAAGAGTTGTTACTCCAAGAATTCATCATTGCAACGGCCATAAGAAATAACTACTGGTTATCACTTGTACCTACAATACCTACTTATAAACCACACGTAAATACTATCTCCAACCGATGTGGGATATAACGACAATACTAACAACTAAATCATAAGAGGTGCAGAGTTCACCAAAGAAAGCAATGGAATGGAGCACAGCTGCTGGAAAGTGGAAGCAATACTAAGGTTCACTTTATAAAATGAATATCCTCCAGTGAAGCAGTTTGATAAAAGTTTATCAAGTTGAGTAATGTGAACCCACTTTGGGCTACAAATTATTCAAGGATTTAAGCTTTTCTGATTATCTGCCGAACTTAATGTTGTTCCTCATCTAAATAAACAACATTATTCTCATAATTATGCGCCACACTTACCGGTGGTCCTAAATAGAAGAGATTCGTGAACAAAAAACGTCTTTAGTTGTTTCCATAGATCCACTTCTCTGCATTGCTTGTGTAAGTAACCAACTCCTCAGGTTTGAACCATAGGTTGATTTCGTCCGTGGCAGTCTCAGGGCCGTCACTTCCGTGGATGATGTTTCTGTAAATGAACAAAGCAAAAGTTCAGGTAGATTAAGAAAATAAGAAATTAAAATGTCAAATTATATTAACATTGACACTGTTATTGCATGAAAAATGCAAGAATCTTTGTGATTACAAGCAAATAAACATCAGGGAGGAAATGGATGTTGAAGACAATGTATGATCAAGAAAACGAGAAGAACTAAAATAGAACTATACCTTCCGACCACAACAGCTAAGTCACCCCTGATGGTTCCAGGTTCTGATTTTTGAGGATCTGTAGCACCAATGAGTTTCCGGCCATATTTGATCACTCCCTCACCTTCCCAAACCTAAATGAATAAAACCGAATGCCTTAAATTCTATTGCTATTAGGTCTACTGAAAGTAGCAGGTCAATTTAATTTCTTCTTACCATTGCAATTACAGGACCAGAGCTTAGGAATTCACAAAGGCCATTAAAGAAAGGTCTCTCCTTCAGATCATGATAATGCTTCTGGGCAAAATCCTTTGAAGGAACCAGAATCTTAATTCCCACAAGCTTAAAACCTTTGCGTTCAAAACGTGCTATGATTTCTGCAATCTGGAGTACAAGTAATTATCTCACATCAGAACAATGATGGAAAGGAGAAGAGAGAAATGCAGGTTTGAAAAGAGAGGAAGTAAAAGTCCAGAAAAGATCCAAATCAGTATAATATGACAGATTCCAAAAGTAGACCCATTACAGGAGATAGAATATTTTTGCGAAAGGGGAATAATAAGTAGATAGGCAATGTCATACCAGCCCTCTCTGAACTCCATCAGGTTTGATGGCAATAAATGTGCGTTCCATCTGAAAGGAAGAACCGAAGACGACATCAGCCAAAAAGAAGAAACTGGAATGAAATGATACACGCAAGAAATCGAGAGAGAAAAAGACAATGGTATGGAGGGAGGATGGTAGAGTACCTCTGCAGCATGAGCTTCTTGCTCCTGGAGCATGTAAGCTACAGAGTAAAGAAGAAGAAACAATAAATAGAAATTCAATGTAGAAATAGACAGAACACAAAATCTTCAGCAATAGAAAATTTCTAGAGTGGAGGACTAATGTCCAAAGTTAATTCACATTGTTCATGAACTCAGATCGTGATTAAAATCAGATCCATTATAAAGGTCTGAGATATAAACTGAAGAATCACAGGGGCTATGCACTATGGACCTCACGAGCATTATGGGGGAGAAGCTACAGAGAGGAATTCATATAATGAATACCACAAGAGCAGATTATTTCACCCCCTGGAACACTTGTTGTAGAAGAGGTCCGGATGCCACGATGCTAACTATAAGCAAGGGACAAGGCTCCTCTTCTTTCTCTGCATCTAAGTTTCTGAGGCTTTACTCTAACTCGTGCAATTCTTCAAAAAGAAACGGAAATAAAAAGAGACATATTCCACACCTCATATAAACCTAGTTGCTTTATGACCTCATAATAAGCAATAGATATTGGCTCCACATTCATACATACATACAAATGGTCCAGATTACAGAAGCTGGTTCACATCTATGGAACAATTCGGCAACTAAATCCCATATCAAAAACAAACACAAAATTTTCCAAAGGATCGCGTAACACAAACCTGCCACTGGAAGGGTAAGGAATCCGGAAATCCAGCTTCTTGAAGCATTTCCTGCCTCAGTCCTACCGAAAGAAGCTAGAGCAGGAACCCCTCCTCTCAATGAAACTGCAGCTGCCGCAGCTGCTGCTCGCCCTTCTGCCAGCATAACAACTCAGTACACCCTCTTTTATTAACAATTATTATTCTAAATCTTCATACTTGCACAGATCGAAATTATCTATACTCAATTACATCCCCGTCTGATACACACATGAACACGCTCATAGAAAATAAATGATATAGATTCAAAGTTGAATGACATAATTACTTAAAAAAAACACTTCATTTAAAAGTTTAAACGTGTAACTTGACACACATAGCTCTATCATGACTCCATATTGAAATGACAGCTCTCCTTAAAAAGTTTTAGTTGTGAAAAACGAGATTTTATATTTATTTATTATTATCAACAATAACACAATAATTAAGAACAAAAAAAAAAAGAAGAAAAGATTGGGTCCAAAATACATCAGGTAGTTAAACCAAATCAAAAATATTCAACTGAACCACATATACTCACATATATATATACATACATATACATATGTAAGTGTAAGTGTGTGTGTGCGTGTAGAGAGAGAGATAGATTACCGGAAAAGGCACGAGAGGACTGCTTAGAAGAAGCAGAGAGAAGAGACCTTACAGCATTTGAAGCAGATCTGTATATCTGTGACCTCATTTTTTGAGTAATCAAAACCAAGAGATGATGCTCTCTCTCTCTTTGGAAAGATATACAATAACAGTAATGCGTTTGTTTTAGCTGATAAATAGTGAAGAAAAAGAGAGTGAGAGACACGTTAATGCGTTTGTAATAGCTTATAAAGCCTTACGACGAATCTTAAAAAGAAACGAGACACGTCACGCGAATTTGTTCGTTTTCTTTCCTAGTTGTACGTTATGGTGGATTTGTTGTACGTTTCTTTGGTGTGAGTAAAATAACCCTGTCGCGTTATGACCCCAAGAGTTAGTGATAAATGAAAGAATGTGAATAATTGTAAAAGTTGATTTAAGTCATTTTAACTGTTATTGCCGGTCATTAATAAATTAAATAAATTATTATATGTTTTGAGTCGAGTTATTATATTTTTAGATTTTGGTTCATATTTAATTATTAAGTCAAATAATAAGATGTCAGTATATCCATCATTCTTCAATGTCCTATCCTGTAACGATGTTTAATTTAATTTATATATCATGAGCTGATTATGATAGAGATATTTTTCGGATTAACAAAAAAAAAAAAAAAACTGGTGGCGTTATTGCAAATCTCGAGATAGATGGTAGTCTTTTCAGAGTGGGGCCCATTGGGTTGGGTTGATTTGGTTGGGTCAAAAACCCTAGCCGGATTGGAGGGCTGAGAAAGCGTTGGCCAACGTGATCTGTTTGTTATCTTATTCTGTGAAACCAACTCCTTTAAAAGATATCATGCACACGTGTACGACGCCGTTTGTTGTTCTTTTTCTTTTGTCTTTTCTGTGTTTGCTTTTTGGAAAACTTTGGCTTTTTTTTTTATATAATTAATATGAATAACGTGGTGATCCGAGTGGGAAGTATTATTGCATACCGGCCCCTAAAATATTTCAGAATAACATATTTATCTCTTGATTATTCAGTATAAAAACAGTATGCCTTAATATTGTGACTGTTATTTGTCTTGAACAATTAGTTGTGATGTATGTCCTAATCTTTTGACTATTATTGTCTTAAATGACATGTCGTATTATCCCTTAAGTAAATTTGTCACTACCTCATAAGATCAGTAATCGAGCTATTGATTACGTAGTTAAATGTATTAAGATTGACAATCTAGATATTGATTGATATTGTAATGTACCAAGAAAATTTTACAATACTTTGGCAACTGAAGAGAAACTAGTTAATATTTTGTATCTGGTTTCATTTTAATGTATTTACTTTGACCTAAAAAAGCAAAAGAAAAAGAAAAAAGCTTTTAACTATTTGTATCAGTGTCATTTGTTATATCTTGGCATTGAAATAATAACATTTTCCATCTGAAATAAAATTCTAAATGACGCTCTCTAAAGCCTCAATTACAATTCTGATTGTCAACAAAACATAAGAGGGGTAGCTTTTGGAAGTTAAATGCAACACTACTTGCATTGCAGAAGGGTAGAGTGCTATGTACATAACAATAAAAAGGAAAATTTTCAAATCTGTCAAGATTTATATCAGCAGGATCAATTTGTTGTTATACATATCTGCGAAGTATTTACAGCCTACTTCTAGAAAGTTCCATTATTTCATGTTTTCGGTGAATCACTACGAGCTTCAGAATTAGACCCGAGCTTGCAGTCAATTTCTAATGCTGCCAACCAAGAATCTACCTGCAAAGAAAAAAGGAACGCAAAATGATCGATCTAATAATCTCTTTGTGAACTGTTTCTGATGTCAAGTTTTGCATTTTCGGGTCAAAAGTGTATCTCTCTGTGACACTCGGTTTTAGATAGCAAGATCAAGAAGCATTTTACAGATACAAACGTGCAATGTAACAATTGAGCTAACAATTACCTGTATTTTAGAAACACTGGAGCACTCGTAACGCAGCCCCTGACGAGTTAAGATGTAAAAACAATATCTAAGTTCCTCATCTTCCCTTGCAAGACATGGAAGAGGACCAACCTCAACAATATCAGATAGTAATGTTGAATCTTGCGGGCTCAGGTCTGCAAAACATTCATTTAATTCAATATGCGTCTTATGTCTATTAATTTTCACATAATCATGCTAAAATGCAACAAAAAACAAATGCCTTGAGTTTCACAATCTAATGAACTTAACATGATTATTTCCAACTGAAACAACATATGAACTTGAGTTGGAACATATGCCAAAAATTGACAAAGCTGAGAATTCAGATAAGAAAGAGGATACATATGCATATGAATGAAATAATAAATTAACTAAGATCAAAGACAAGACATGTAGACAATTTTTTTCCGCAGAGGTCCTGAATAAGTAGGATATGTCTCTGAACGTGTAACAAAAGCACATTGTGTAATCCTGAGCTTTCTCAAGGTCTAATGTCTGCAAGTGCATCAAAAGTCAAAACTCAATGCAAAATGATCAAAGCACAATCATTCTGATAGATATTTGTCACTGCTAGGAAAGCTGAACTGAGAAGCCAATTTGATGTAGATACACATCAAAGCTACAAATTATCATCGCTAATTTAGAGGGCCCCTTATTTGTGATGAATAAAATGCCTAAAAATTCAGATAGTATGTCATTATTCAACAACTTTTAGCACGATCCTGTAAGTTTGATGATAATGATTGAAAAGCAACTTGGCTCCAACAATTTACAAATGCTTCACAAAAGGAGATATGTGATGACCCTTATCTGCTTTAACAAATAATCAATCATCTGCACCAAAAACTGTAAACACTAAAGGTAGATTGTGCTATCTGTGAAGATGCTGTGGAATTTAAAATGAATGAGGTTAAGTAACCACATGTATGTTTGGAAAAAGACAGCCAGTCACTACATGGAAAGAGAAAAGAGAGATCATTACCCGTGGACGACAAATACAAAAAGATACATGAACCCTGAAGGACGAGAAAGCGTGGAAGCCAATCATCTACTTCATTCTCATCAAGAGTAGGAGGTTCTCCAGGTAATGCTGCCCATCTCTACCCACAGAAACAAAAGAGACAAATGAGCTATCCAATTATAAGCAAACTACGCAGATTTCTCCAGGAAAAACTAAAAACATGAGTTATAAAGATAGAAATTACTGTTCTGATGAACAAGTAGCCTGCATGACGAGCAGATCTCAATAACTCATCAACGTGTTCTAGCCTGCATGGCACAGAGGGATTCCAGCTTTATAAGTGAGGACTGCAGTTTACAAAGGAAAAGAAGAATATCGTATGGAAAATACAAAATATCAACAAATTAAGTGCAGCCACAAAGCATTAATGTGTTCTTGAACAGAAAAAGAGTAAGACCCACATAGACACAGGTGAGAGAAAGAGAGAAATGTACTACTTTTCACGCCTTGGATTACCAAACAGGCAACTAACTTTATTCAAGATCTTTTTTCCCATTTATTTCTGGAAGAATGATATAGATAATGAAACTTAGTTAGGAAAGGGCATTTGTTAATTGAGGTACACAGCATATACTACTTTTATAGATATACTAAAAAGCTAAGGCTACTTCATCTCTAGAAAATATATCTATCTTCCCAGACTCTCCCATTTTATAGAATCAGCGACCACGTCCAGGGACGGATGTTCACTCATTTTTTCAGAATGACTAATTGTAATAATAATAATGACCCAGAGTAATTAGAAAATCATGAAAGATTAACATTTGATATGATAAGTTTACTGCCCCCCCCTCCCTTCTTTGAAATGCAATGAGAATACAACATCTTGATGATTGCAATGGAAAAGCTACACAAGTATGATCTTATCATCATAAATGAAAAGCAGAGAAACAGATGTACTGACGAAAGCAAGAGACCAGTGCATAAGATATTTTCATGGTTACCATGAAAAAAAAGAAGATATTTTCATGGTTACAAAAAAAAAAAAAGAAAAAAAAGAAGGGGGATGACAGAGAAAAATTCCAGAAAAAGAGAGAATCAAAATCATCCTTACTGAGCTTTTAAATGAGCTGCTCTTTCTTCTAGGTCACTTATCTCTGATCGAAGAGATGCAACTTCAGTAGCAGTTAATACAACCTGCTGATTGAAATGCCTTAGCTATTACCATGACTAATGTTGTCATACTTATAAGTTCATTTAAAAAATATGCAAAGGAAAGAACTAAAATATGTACCTTTTCCTGATCAGCTGATCCCCAAGTTAGTCCTCGAAGACTAAACAACTTCAACATGGATGCAGCAGTTCTTAACTTCCTTCGAGCACGGAGATGACTATGGGACCTATGCTAATAGAGAACAAGGATAAGGGAACTAAGATTATGCCAAAAACTTGCTAATTTTTCATTTTATTTTTCCTTCAAGAGAAATACCTCAAATGACTATTTGGACTTGGATCCCAGACACAGGAATTTTGGCTTTGAGGAGAGTCTTCCTCAGATGTTGACACTTGAAAATGGTCAGAGAAAACCTTTATTCCTTGAGGACCATCACCCATGAAGCTCACTTTCACTCACAGGTCCTACGATTTGAATTAAAAATTAACACCCAAACTATACAAGTAAAGAAATTTCAACCTCAGAGCAAAGACATTGATATACTACATTGGCAATGGTTACCATCAGTACATCAAACCAACCTCATTTCGTTTTCCCCTTTTCAAAGAAGCAAAACTTGAGTAGAATATTTTATGTTTGCCAATGTATTACAGGCTTCCACATATAAGCTTTACCCCTTAATCTTATGGTTTAGCAGGTCATCACAATATTTAGCTTCACCCTCAGTCTTAAGCTTTCACTATTAATCATCAAATGCTACACTAAGTAAAATGCATATACCACTAATCTATACAGGTCAACAGGTTGTTTAGTAATACTCATATGACTACAGAACAGTTAAAATACATGTTAGTTCAACGTTTGAGGTAAATGATGCATGAAAAGATATAGTTCACTAGTTAAAATGCTGCTAAATTCAGCTTGGAAACAGCTGAAACTTGGACTGAACGAGAAAAAATAGTGCATTACACCCCGCACATGGAAACACAGAATGCTTAAGGGAAATATGACAAAACTTCAATCTCTGTGAGAACTCCATACGTCATTAAGCTTTCTCCCATGTTGGAGCTGGCTACACAAACCATTATTTTCTCCATCTTGTCCTAACTTGTATCTTAAACTGTAGGTTACCACATCTATCTCCAAATTACTTATTTTTACATCAACTTGCATCTGCTCTCTCCACGAGATTAGTAATAAGATTTGTATTGGCAGTTGCAAATAGATATCTAAATATTACCATCTGTCAACAGCATTCGTGAATTATCATGGAACTAAACTAGCTACAAGCCTACTCTCTAATAATAAAGATTAATGATAAGAATTGTAGCGGCTTTTGCAAGTAGGTATCTAAATATTACCATCTGTCAACAGCATTCGTGAATTATCATCAAACTAAACTAGCTACAAGGCTACCTTCTATTAAACAAAGCATACTGATGAAATCATATTTTTTGTTAATTACAAAGCTTCTCATATTTTTAACGAATGGACTCGATTTCTGAAAAGGATTAATCCTTAGCTTTTCAACGAATCCTAAGTCAACTGATTAAAACTAAAAGCTTGAAGAAAAAAAAAAAAAACTTTTAAGCAAAATTACAGAATTTTAGATTAACGTAATCATCACCAAATTCAGCTACAAAAAGAAAAAAAAATTAATTTCTTTGTCAAAGAGTGGCACAAGCTCTATATTATACTTCAGCTAAAGACGATCACTAATAAAGCCAAATTCTATATGATCTCAACAGAAAAATTGAACACATAAAAACTCTTCGTAAATTCATAAACAATTCAAACATGTGAATTACACTATATTCATTCATAAACACACAGCATAGATAATAAAACGTAATATTACAAGAATACGTTAATATTACAGAATAGTATGCGTATAATGAGCAGAAGTCAAATTCTACGTATAATATAAACATTAAAAAATAAAAACTGACAAAATAAATAAATAAATAAAGGTTGTTTTGGTAAATTTGTACCTGTACGACGACGATGGTGAAGAAGAAGAATATGCAGAGACGAAGGAGAAAGTTGAGAAAAAGCTAAAGAAAGGAAAGAAAGTAGGAAAGTTGAAGTTGTTTAACATAAACAGTGGCAATTATGTGATTGGTCGGTATATTATTAGTTGTTGCTTGGAAGTGGATTGCGTAGGATGACAATTTTGCCCCTACTTTTATTAGCTAAGAATGATGATTTTTTTTTTTCTATTTATTATGGTTGGTGCTGTTTTTTTTTTTCCTTTTTTTTTTTTAGCTCTAATTCAACTGGACCTTTCATTAATTTAATAAAGGGAGAATGGAATCTTTAGTTGTAACGAAGAGATCATAATTTTATTCATAAGATCGTGATCCATGTTTCTGTAGTGCTACAGTTGCTCTTCAAAACTTTCAAAACAATGTGCGAGGATTATTAAAAAAAAAAAAAGTGTAAGTCTCAATAAAAAAACACGTGTTATTTAAAAGAAAATACATATGGGATTTTAAATTTTTAACTTAAATCGTGCGAAGAACATATATGGATTCGTTTGTGTCTAATTGTGTATAATGATACATATTTAACAATTAAATATATGCATATAACATGGTTTTATTGGAATACCTAAAATGATGATGTGCGCATAAATTGGTATATGATGTTGATGTCCAAATTCTCAAGTATGAACCTTCAAAAAATATCCACACAAGATACGATCCTCATTCAATTGAAATAACTAGAATCTTAAAGACAAAACTCGTATTTTCTCAAAGATTACATGCTAACTTTTCTCTTCCAATTACCTCCTAATAGACTCTAAGCTAGCTCAATCCCATTAGACTTAGGATTGTGGACAAATTAAGTTATAATCTAATCCAACTTAGGATAGTCCTTTTTAATTAATAGATATTAGGACAAGCATAATAATTAATTAATTTTGTTAGAAAACTATTACCAATTAGTATTAATTATAAGTTTTTGACTTCATATAATCCTACAAGTCATAAGTGACACCTATTAGTACAACAAAATTACCTGAATAGTAATAATGTCGAATCGAATTAACCTCTAATTATAAATATCATGTACTTAAATCTTTATATCTTATTTGTCCCGATTAAGTGGGAGTCATAATAGATTGTCAAACTCATTAACTTGACGGGAAATTGGATATGGAACTTTTTCCACTATTCAAGCTACCTCATTCAAGAATTTCTCAGTTATTTAATTATTAAATTGTATAGGACTCTAATTGACAGATTTCATATTGATCATTCATATGTCTCCTTTTAGGAATGATTCATAACCGCCGAATGCATAATCTTATCCATGAATAGAGTCAAAACATATTGCACTAGCAAATCATGAACTTCCACACAAGAGCCCCATGATGTCTCACACCTGAAGATTACTTATACAATTATAATATATAACAAATTATTGACTTATAATAAATCTCCATCTAATCTGTCATTTAGACGATCATGCTTAGTGTCTTAATTCTTAATAAGCACCCATATGTTTACTATTACAACATGAAATTCATTGTCCTTATTATTAGTGTCGCATATAATTAAGGTAACAAACAATATGTCAATTGATATGGATGACTTAATGTCCAATTCATTCGTCCTATGATCAACAATTAATTACAGAATCTTTTTTATCTTATAGATATTTGTCACTTATATTCTTAACTCTTTTAATCATAAATTCTATAGAAAAGAAACTAATAATTTAGATTAAAAAAATACATCAACTACAAATAAACAAATAAAAAAATGTCTATCAAGTAAATAAATAATACAGTTTATCATTTCCTAAAATAAATTTAATTGAATTTTAGGGCATAATATCTAACATCACCCTCGTGCTTAAAAAAGTCATCGAAATGACCAGTCATTTTTATGTAGTTTCCTGAGAGTTTGGATCTCTTAATACCACCATTAATCTCTCTAATTATATCATTAGGGGATCCAAATAATTTTCTTGAAATACCAATGTTAGGATAGAAGATTTTTTGTGACTGGGATAAAACTATCAAGATGCACGTGCAACAATACTAGGTAAGACATGATTAAAAAGAATGCTACTCGAGAAAAAAGTAGGGATAATCTAGACTTAGGAGAGAACCATTTGAAATGGTGATGACATATTAGGAGGCACCGACGAAAAAAACTATTAAAAAGCATGAGTGCGTGGAGTTTGTACATCATAAAATCTAGAAAAAGTTATAAACACTCAAAAGAAATTTTATATATATGAAACTCACGGAAGAGATGATCCAAAACAAGAATGACTCGCACCGTTTAGATCCATATAGCATAATCTGATCCCAGATAAGGCCTGATTGAATTTATCCTATCAAGTTTGGTTAGGTTTATAGATAAATTATGGATGTCTCTTGCAAATTTTGCAAATATTTAATTGATGCCTACACGATAAAATTTTCTCTTCATTACAGGAAAAATTAGAGTAATGGATATTGCCCCCTTTTTTCTTTTTGTATTTTTGGATGGATCACTAATGATTCATCTTACTTAAAAAAATAAAAGGATAAGAAGAAGAAAATAAAACAACCAAACACTATAAAAGTAAAAAGAATAAAAAGGTAACAAAGAAACAGTAAATGGAAAATAAACTCCACGATAGGTGGGCTTGCCATGTCCCGTAGTATTTGATGGCATATGTCACCAAAAATTGCATTATGTTTAGGTAAAATGCAAGACTACATAGACTCTTCCTTCTCCCACGAAAGGGAGTCTAAAGTGTTTTTCCATCGTCTTATCATCTCTTAATAACTAAAAGGTAAAACATGAATCGTCTAATACCACAAGATTAAATTGCTTACTATTCATTTTAAAAAATCCTCATTTCTTCTTCATATTTTTTTCTCCCACGAAAGGGAGTCTAAAGTGTTTTTCCATCGATCATCTCTTAATCACTAAGGCTCTGTTTGACATAACTTTTCGACACTCAAAAGTACTTCATGTAAGTTTAAAAAATTGATCTCATATGTTTAGTCAATTTCTGAAAGTACTTTTAAGTAAAAATTAAAATTGAAAAAAACTAAAACCTGTTTAACCCATTTTCAAAAGTGCTTTCAGGTAAAAACTAAAACTAAAAGAAACTAAACCTATTTGACCCATTCTTGAAAGTACTTTTAAGTAAAAATTAAAAGCTGAAAAAAATTAAAGAACAAGAAGTTCTAAATTAAAGTTTTTCAAAATAAACTTTTGCAAATATGTTTTTATATAATACAGAAAGTTATTTTCTTTTTCTTTCTTAAATATACCCCTTCATATTTTTTAAAGTACAATATTACCCTCAAATTTTTTAAAAATTCAATATTACTCAATATAAATTAAACAGTCAACAACTTTTGTTCAATAACACTTTTAACCAAAACTTTACTACAAAAACTTTACAACTCAAAAATTAAAATTTCACAATTAAACCAAACAAAATCTAAGAGGTAAAACATGAATCACCTAATACCTCAAGATTAAATTGCTTAGTATTCATTTTAAAAAATCCTCATTTCTCCATTTTTTTTTCAAAAATTACAAAATGAATGATTAAAATTTAATTTTGTGCTTTAGATAACCAAACTTCACCACAATGAGATTAAGAGAAAATCCAAGACTATAGACCAATTACATATTTATTCGATGTGCAAAACAGATTCAATTTTTCTGTCATAAAAGTACGATTGAAAAGTTTCAGATAAGCCTTAATGTTCATATGTGATTGGTCAAAAGAGTCTACAAAAATTATTATTTTTTATTTACTATAAAAGAATTTTTCAGTGGCATGAAACTATAGAGCGTCGATCATCGACAAAATATGAACACACTTGATTTGATATGATGTTTCCCAGTATGTCTCTATCATTCAATAACATCTTTTCAAATATCATCTCATCTTTGTGCATAAATTTTCCTTTATTTGCAAAATTCTGACCAAAAAAAGAGAACAAAAATATATTTCGGAAAATTTTAATATGATTTCTCTTAAGTGCCACGTAGACATAAGAAAAAAAGACCAAGCTAGATCAAAATTTACTCTACTAATATAATCCTTCCCCTTATGCTGCAAACTAATACAAAAATGAAGCAAACCTTCCTAGAGGTGGGAGTAGATATACACGTTCTCATAGCCAATGCTCATATATTTGTACTCGCCATAAAAAAAATATTGGCTTCAAGTTTCAGAAAGAGTACCTGATACTCCAGCGGGAAGACGATGTAGAAACCCATCATCGCGACGAAGCTGGATAAAGAAAACAAGAAACAAGGACTACATATTCCATCATTGAGAAAAAAAACCAATGCGGACGGTCCAAATACTCAAAATCTTTATTGATTAGCTAACATAGGAAGAAAACACATAAATTAAATGAAAGAAAAAGCGACATTTCAAAAACTCAATGAAATATAAATTGTCTCAACGTGTACTTTCAGGAGAATGATGTATCCCACTTAAATTTACTTGCCCAGACTCAATTGACTCTGCCATCACTCCCTCACATGCCTCAGGAACATCAGAGTAAAGCAAAGGACCACATTTAGTGTCCACCAACTCTTTTTGCTCATTATTACTGGCAGACAGATCGCCAATGGAAACATTGGACATGATCGCGTCTTCAACTCTAGCAGGTGAATGATCGATAGCTTGTTCCACATTTTCTACAGGCATAGAGTCCTCATCAATAACGTGCTCTGTAGCCTCTGGATCTGAATTCACTTGCACCTCCATGCTTGTATTGCTTGTAGTGAAGACCGAATCCTCAGATCTATCTACCACATTGTCAGCAGCTACCTTCTCACTAGCAGTGTCACAAGCTCCTACATTCTCAAGACTAGCTGGCAGCTCTACTTCCTTGCTAGGCACATTTTCTGCCTCCTGCTCATCAGCAGCCACAGCCAACTCGTCCATGGTACTACCCTCCAAACCAAGATTCTCTCGAGTAGATTCCATAATAGGCTCATTCTTCATACTAGATGATGTGAGACTGTCTCGACTTGTGACCTTAAATTCTTCTTTGTGCTTCTTGTACAGGGTCATGGCTTTCTGGAATTGCATGAAGGAAACCAGAATATGAGCAAGCACGAAAAAACATCAATATTAAGATAGTCATAACATTTATCCTCAACAGAGAGAATAGACAGGCTAAATAGGACCACTTTACTTGCACAAGAGATCCAATTCCATTTATCCTCAATAGAGAGAACAGACAGGCTAAATCGGACCACTTTACTTGCACAAGAACAAGATCCAATTCCCAAAAGGTTTTTGAAAAAAAAATGCATAATGAAACATTAACTGTTTATTAGCTCTGTCCTCTCAATGCTCTAGGCATTCCGGGGAACAATGAGAGGGATTGGACTATACTTCTTAATCAGGTAGATATTCTTTCTTAAAGAGTGAAATATAGTACTCATGCCCCACATAACCACAAAAGTGTATATGCACTTCTAATAATACATCTACCTGGTAAACAGAGTTATCAGCAGCAGCAAACAGCAAGGTGCTTGGAACTTTATTGGCAGTTGTCACTCTATCCTCCACTGGTTCCTCCTATAAAATAATAATAATTAAAAAAAAAAACATCAACAGAAGAAAAACTATATTACAATTAGTAGAACAAGTAACACGATGTTAACATGAAATATATAATAGTGCTTTCATCTTTACCTCCAGTAAGCCTGTACAAAGGACATCACAAATTGAACTATTATCCATATCCAGTAAACCTGTACACTGGACATACAATTCAGGTTCAGTAAGATCTGCAGAAATGTCAAGCTTGGAAAGGTATATATGGCAAAGACGACCATCATCCTCTTTTGATTTTTCATCAATAATGGAAGTCTCCTCAGGATTGACTTTGAGAGGTTCAGGTCTTTTCTTTTCAGGAGCATCACTTGGCTGACTGGTTTCATTACTATCATCCTGAACGTCAGGCTGACTTTCCTCAAGCCGAGCTTGTTCACCTGACTGACCAGCCAACGATTCATCTTCTCCTCCCCGACTCAAGTGATTCTCCTTTACAGGGGCAGAAAGCAACTCAGCACTTCCACCGCTATTTGGGCCCTTCCACATATCTCCACTCGTCTCCCAGCTTCGGCCACTAGGTATACTCCTGCCATTGTCCCAATCTGGCCTTCCAAAAAGGTGGGAATCTTCACCATATACAGCATTGTTTGCATCCCACCCATGCAATGGAGGGCATGAATCATCCACTGGATTTCGCCATCCAATTGGACGACCATGACCAGAAAATCTTTCAGCATCAGGAACATGGTAGGGGACTCCAGGATGGTTCAAGTCCATTGAAGGTCTAACACCAAATATTGGAGGAGCAGGAAACTGCTGCATCACAGGATGAAAACCGACTGGCGGGGGACCATGTTGGAAAGGCATGAAACCATTGGCCATAGGGGAGGGCCAATTTGGAACACCTCTCCAAGAATTACCTTGCACTCTTCCCATATTAGGATCACCAATTCTCCTATGACGATTGTTTGACTTGCCTCTACTATCATCTTCAGAAGCACCAAATGGCGAAGGGCTGTCAACCCCTGACCTGAAGGAAGGATGTGGTAAAAGAGACTTGGAACTGCCAGATAAGTGACTAATCCTTGTAAAAGTTGAAGAAACAGATAAATTGTCTCCATCAGCTTGAGAAAGTTCATCTCCTTGAAAATTCTCCATGGCAACCTCACGATTTCCTCTGCCTTCTCTACCGGAGTAATCCTTTCCATCTTTGGAACCACCACTCCTCTGCCCTGATTCTTCAACATCAAGACTCCGTCTAACATCAGATCTACTCAAGTGCCTACGCTCAGCACTCGTTGATGATGGAGATTTATCCATCAACGGCAAGGGAGAACTACGGGCATTGGACCTCAGGCGCCTTTCAGTGGCCAAATCACCAAAAAAACTATCGTCTTTCTGAATAAGTTTCTTTTCACTCGATGCAGCAGTAACAGCATATTCTCTACTAGAGGTCAAGCTATGCCGAGCTCTCTCTTCAAAAGCATAGTCCCTATACTTTGATTCGTCTTGCTTCGAGAGTCTGGAAGGGAAAATATTACAGCATGTCAGTGTTTGCACGGTCAGCTTTACAGGTTACAAACAATCAAATGCTTCATAAAATATGTTATAAGAATGTAAAGAGCAACCATTTATTTGTTCTGGAACAACCTCTCCTACAGACAATGTCACTCAAGAAATCATGTTGTGAAACATGCACACGCCAACCATTTTTTGAAGAGTACCAAAAGAAGTTAATGTATACTCCCCAGGTTTCATGATACCAAAAAAGGTCCAAGGTATTACTAAGTTCTTTTGCAGTTATATTTTGTACCGATTTCTTTTAAACATGAACAAAGAAAAAAGTTTTCATGCCAGTTCCCAGCAAAAAAAATCATATCCAATTTTCTGCTGCATACCAGCTGACCATCCTTTTCCAAAATTACCAGATCCAATACAGGGTCTTCTTATTCCTTTTTTTTTCTTTTTAATTTGAAGAGAAATACAAAATATAGACAGCGATGCACGCCAGATAGAAGAGGACAATTGATCGGAGCACAGGGCTGAAGACTCGACATTATAAGCATGAGGCAATAAAAATGGCAAAAGAAAAAGCAGATCAAACCACATCTGTTAGAAAATTTCAACTCAACTTGACAACACTGCTGTTTTAGCATTCCAAAGTGGCATAAGTTGCAAAACTTCACTTTGGTCCACATCAAACCACATCCGGCAAATCTAATTCGTTCCACGACATTGATACGTCAAAATAACAGCTGGTAAAACTATGAGCAAGATGAAAATGGATCAAACTTACCTATACTGATCTCTTGCAACGTGAGAACTCGAACTTGGAGAACTACGTCTTCTACTATGTGTTGCAGCAACGTCCATATCAGCATTCCTTGAGGTGGACCTTCCTCTATCAGTGGCTAGTTCTAGACGACCACTACCTGCAGATTTCTTTTCCGCATCGGATAACTGATCTTTTGTACTTCGGGATCTGAAATCACTGTGCTCCTCTTTATCAGAGATCTTTCTCCTTCCTTGATCATCTTTGTACCTGGTCATTCGGTCATCGTAACCAGGACTATCACCATGCATGCTTGATTTTCTAGAATGAATATCTGCAGCATGGCTCTCATCCCTCGAGCGCTTAGTCACAGACTTATCACCGGACCGGTCTTTTGATCCGCGTTCATCCCTATATTTTGCCTCCCTAAGTCTCCTCTCTCTATCAACATCATCTCCCTGCTTGCCATCCCGCTGTCTACTCTCTCTTTCATAATCATCCCGATGCTTCTCTTCCTTGTGCCTGCTATCTCTCTCCACATCTTCTCTATACTTCTCATCCTTCTGTTTACCGTCTCTATCAGCATCTTCGTGATATCTAACATCACTAGATCTACTTTCTTTGTCACCATCTTCTCTATACTTGCGTCTGCTCTCTCTCTCACCATCCTCTCGATATTTGTCCTCCCGGCGTCGACTGTCTTTTTCCCCATTTTCCCGATACTTGTCATCTCTGCGCCTGTTATCTCTGTCACCATCTTCACGATACTTATCCTCCCTCCTCCTAGTGTCTCTATCACCATCATCCCGGTACTTATCATCCCTATATCTACTGTCTCTGTCACCATCTTCACGATATTTTACATCTCTGTGCCTATCATCTCTGTCACCATCTTCTTGGTACATATCATCTCTATATTTTCCTTCCTTCACACGGTCACCCCTTGAAGACAGTCGTTTTTCGTCACTATCTCTAAAATCATCTTGATATTTATCTCCATCACCACTGCCTTCTCTTTTCTTCCTTGCCCTTTTCTCAGGTTCCTTCTCCAGCTCAGGCTTCCGTAATTCGTCCTGCCATTCTGCAAGAAAAGAATAAAACATTAGTAAAAGAGCAATGGTTCGAGCAATAAATTGAAAAATAAGAAGAGATGCATGTTGAAATTCAGAATATAGACACAACAACCTAATCAACTTTCCTGATTGAAAATCAACATGATACAGTTTGACGTGCATCTTAGACAGATAATCAGTCACTATAAACCTGAAATTTAGACTAAATACATAGACTAACAACCCAGAAATGATTTTTTTAGAAACTTAGGAAATAAGCAAAATAATTAACCATATGATAATAAAATCTTGTAAAAACAAAATGCAGGCTAGATGATAGATGCTATAATTATCCTCGAACAGGTAATTTTACAAATGCAGGATAGATGATAGATGCTGTAATTATCCCTGGTACATAGAAGTATATCTTTGTACATTATGAAAAATAACAAGAAGAAAGACAAATGTTGGCACAGGTAGATATTATATGGAACAATAATGCAATTATTTAAACCAAAGGCAACATTAGTTGCTTCTCAGAAACATGAAAAATGTTTTCCTTTTAGTTTTACAGAAAGAGACGTCAAAAAGTAGAAGTCCACCCTCCTCAAGAGGAAGGGAGTAATACGGAAATCACAGCATCCATTATGTCATTCTTTCATACACTACTCATCTTAATTTCTTGTAACCCTAAAAACTGCTTAACACAAAATTAAGTATCAGCTGTCACTCGCCAAGCAGAATGACATGAAACTAACTCTCTTTATGCATCCCAACAGCCCCCATACATGTAAAAGATAAAAGCTAGTTTATGCATCCCACCAGTCCCCATACACGTAAAAGATAAAAGCTAGTTTGTTTTCAGACCTCCTCTTTTCAAACTGCCATCTTCCAGGATGATGGCTCAGAAAATTCATCTTCAAAGCACCCCGTAAACCAGATTATCCTCAAATGAAAGAATCCTGCTATTACGCAGTCATAAAATCTATAAACTAAAAATATCCAATCATCCTCACAAGACTCACTAGCCAGGTCAACATAAGGTTCAAAAGCATCTATTAACTCATAAAGACGGAAAACTACAGCAAAAAGAGAGGCTGAAGGCCTGTACAGACAAATGCTAAGAATCAGATTGACAATGGTACTTATCCACAAAAAACAAAAATAAAAAATAAAACTGATAAACGTAAAGTTAGCACACCAGCAAGAAAGCCCAAAATTATTGATGAGATTCAGTCCATAAACAGCAGGAAATCTCAACCAAGAAAAAAGAGAATACCATTTTATACAAGAACTTTTATGCGACATCTTATTTGAGTCTATGGAAATAGAGGGTTTCTGGAAATCAGCAACTAGTACATGGTTCATAGGAGGCACCAGCCTCCTCCCCATCAAACCCAGTTTTTTGTAGGTCATGAAAATCTTAATTCTTTCCCTTGAACTTACATGGGATTCGTGTTTTGAGAATAGACTCGACTTAGCATAGGTTGTGAATAGCTGGTTTAATCAAATTTCTCATCATTTATCCCAACCTTCTGATTGCTTTGGAATGTATTACACCATGAGTATCACACCTTCAGTAAATGTAATCCTACTTCACAAGACAAACTCTACAACATCCACAATCACAAGAAAACAATCTAACCGTCACAACTATTTCATTATCGTCGAAAACCTTATAGTACCCAACTCAAACCTTTCACAACTGAAACAGCCATGCAAAGCTCTATCACTGAACTAATTTGTGCAGCCAATATGTCTAAAAGGACTTTGCTTGAATTGTATACATGCATAGCAAATTTTCTTCACTACCCGTTATTCTAAAGGTCTGCCTACTAGAGAAAGCTAGGTAAGCAATCCGGTATTTATACTTAGTATTGCAAATATATATATACATGTTATATGCACTGGAATAAACAAAAGAGTATAGTTTTCACACAACAAAACAATACTATTGATCACAGATACCACAATAATAAGTTACCTCACCCGTATCATTTCTGCTTCTTCTACCCTGTCTATCTTCAGCAAAACCATCCAATTGCATACCTTGCTTCTTTATCACATCCCCATCCACTACATACACCTCAGAATCACGTTTACTCTCATGAGACTTCTTCTCCCGCTCTGACCCTCGCTCTTTTTCCCTCACTTCCTTCGATTCCTTACCCTCTTTCTCCTTCTCGGACTTCCTCCTCGACTCACTCCTACTCCCACCTCTACTCTCCTCTTTATCCACCACTGAACCCACATTCTCCTCCTTCCTTTCCCCAGCACTCTCATGCCTTCTACTACCTTTACTCCTTGACTGTTCCCTCGATTTCAAACCCTTTTCGCCATCAATTTTGGAGCTTTCCCCTCTGTTTTCCTTCTCCACACCCCCACTCTCCCCTCTCTCATCTCCACCCCCATTCCACCTATCCCCAACAGCATTTGTCTCCACTTTCTCCTTCCTCCTCTTCGACGAAACATACTCCTCAGGAGCTTCCCCATTTCCATGACCAGATAGATCCTTTCCTTCCTTCAACTGCGACGCTAGCTTTCGCTTCTCCCCTGACACCGAATGGCCCGAATCCTTCGCAACCCTACCCGAACTACCCTCCTTCATCTTAACATCCTCTCCTTCAGAATCTGAATACTCCTTCACCTCCTTCGAACTGTGCTTGCTTTGCTTATGCGATTTGTGCCTCGAACTTCGCGGCATAGCTTCTTAATTTTTTCCTTAAAAAGAAATCAAAAAATAAAAAAATGAAAAATTCAACCTTCTGCTGCAAAACTCGAAACCCTAGTTTTTCCAATTGCAGTTCAAAAACCAGTACCTCGTCAATTTTATATCAATACTTCGCCGCAGGTGAAACACTAATCGGAAATCAACAGTTCCGGCGGTTTAATTAGCCGGAAATTTGACCGCAGACTTTTGACCAGTCAGATCCTAACTCAACCGGCAAAACTCTAAAAAAACATAACAAATACATTAATTATTTAAATGTAGAGATAGATATAGAGTGTGCATGTGTATGTATATGAAGAGAGAGAAAAAGGCTATATAGATATAGAGAGAGAAAGAAAGAGAGAGAGAGGGATCGGAGGCGATTGTTTGATGTGGTGTTGTGTTTTCGCCTGCGAAACTAAAATGTGATTCGCGTTGGGGTATCGCGGATAATTGTGTGAAAAGACTCTTTTATCCCTGGACAAGTAAGAGAATTACGGTGTGGTTAAGTTCTCGTGCCCACGTTGTGTTGTTTGGTCATTGGTGGGTGGATTTAAGTTTTAAGAGGAGGCATCAGGCACTGTAGATGCACTTGTGGGCCACTTTTGGCGTTTGGGTACTTTGTTTTGCTGTATGATTGGGGTTGGGAAAGTGATACTCAAGCCCAATATATATTATGGTTTGGGAGATTGGAGCCCGATATGACAATAGAATTGTACGTAAAGTAATAAACGCGTAGGAAAATGTAAAACAAGGTAAGTAACAAATATTGAGGAGGCACTCTGGTGCTAAAATTATTTTTGTGAGGTTATAGATTCGATATCCTCTACTATTATAGAGTTTTATTTTTAATTGATAATGCGTGTAGTGTATCGTGCGCTTGCAAGCTGATAGTATTTGGCACGTGCATGTTTAGTATGCGCTTTATTTTAATTAATAGTATGAGGAATTCAACGAGTCTTGTTAATCTTTGGTAATTCTACAAAATATGTGTAGCTTACCTTTTATGTTATTGTTGATTTAGTATTACTACGCAAAAAAAGCAATTATAAGAGAGAGAATAATTTGAGGCTCATTTGAGAAAAACGAAGAAATCAAATAATTTCTTTTTTCTTTTGAAAGAAAACAGGCAAATTTATTGGTCTTCGATAATACTTTACAATCTTAAGGCCAACTCCAAAAGAGTCCCTATATGACTCCCTACTCTATATGTAGGGAGGGTATTTGAGCAATTGCACTCCAACAAATCCCCTACCCCATCCCCTAAATTGTAAGGGATTTCTACACTTATTTTCATCTTCTCTATATGTAAGAGAAAAATCATCATCCCCTACTCTATCCCCTAAACACTGTTCACTATTAGAAAAATATTAAAAAATAAAATGAAAGCAAAACTTTTAAAATTAAACTCTCCAATGATAACAAATATAATCAAAAAATTAAAAATTATTGAAAAAGTTTTAAATCAAACAATAAAAAATAATATTTTAAAAAAAATTATGTTAGTAATTAAAAATATAAGGTCTCCGAAATATAAATATATATATATATATATATATATATATATATATATATAAAATTAATGATATGTTTAATTGAAATAAAAGAAGAAAATATATATATATATTTTTTTTTAAATAGGGAGTCTCTACAATAGGGGAGCTGTTGAAGTAAAATTGAAATAGGAATTTCCTAAACTAATAGATTAATTAAATGTAGGGAAGCTGTTGGAGTAGAACTCAAATAGGGAATCCCTAAATATAGAAAAAGTGTTCCAAATCCCTTATTTATAGGAAGAAAGATAAAAAAACTGTTGAAATTAGCCTAAGAGGAAACACCCCTTTCCTCTATGACTTTTTTTTTTTTTGCTTCAACCTCTATGACTTTTTTCATCTACTTTACTTTCGTGTCCTTTTCTTTTCCTTGTGCAATTGAAACATAGTGTTCAACCTCTAGAACATTCCCTGGGTTGAGTGCCGAAGTGGGTGCCCTGGGTGCAGGCTACAGCCCCAATCTAAAACCACCAAACTATAACTCCAGAGGCCAGTTAGCAACAATATTTCCAGTTTAAGCAATGCCCAAAAGGATTTATCTTACAAACGTCCGTAAATCCCATTCTGTTACTTTAATAAATTGGCCCACACATTGAGTGATGTTCACCGTTTGTGTCTCGAATGTTCACGTTGTGAAAACTTTTCAAACTTAACATTTTGCCTACAGTGGAAATGACAAATGTGTGGATGCAGCAAACAGCCGCTTCGGATAGAAACATCAACAATCAACACAAGACAATTTGTGGCTAGCATTTGAGGAACAAATTACTGCAACACTCTTTGTACATCGAAAGCTCATTGTCTGAGAAGCCATGGCAGCTGCCTTTCAGCTCCCAAGCCTGCAAGGCCCTCCTCTCCTACAAAAGTCTCATTTTGTTGGCCAAACTCAGCTCTTTAATGTCCCTCATAAATCAACTGTCACAATCTTGAAGCAGCCATCAACTTCTGGTTTCAATCCCACTGCAAAATTCAACCTGTACGAGATCATGGGCGGGCGAGGTCTCTGCAAAGGAGAAGAAGGCCTCGAAAAAGAACTAAAGAAGACAGCTTCGCGAGAAGAAGCATCGCCAGTGATCACCAACAATCAAGAAAAGCAAGATGCAGAATCAACAGGTTCAAGTTTCCCAGAAGATGGATTTGAGAAGGAGTTACTAGGCCTCACAGGTGGATTTCCAGGTGGTGAAAAGGGCCTGCAAAAATTCATTGAACAAAATCCACCACCACCACCAACCAAGAAATCATCACAAGGTGAACAGACTGTTGAAGGATTCAACCAAAGCCTTGTGAAGAAGCCCAAACCACCTGAGCTGCCATTGTTGTTGCCAGGCATGATTGCCATTGTCAAGAATCCAAACAGTCCTTATCACATGTACTGTGGCATTGTCCAAAGAATCACTGATGGCAAGGCCGGTGTGCTATTTGAAGGTGGAAACTGGGATAGGCTGATCAGTTTCAGGCTTGACGAGCTTGAGCGCCGCGAGAAGGGGCCACCGATGGTTAATCCCAAGTCTGTAATACTTGAAGAGATGATAGAATAGAGCTCTCATAAGTAAACTTGATTTCCATCTTCTCACTTCATTGTTTGTCTTTGTATATAAGTTCATCTCATTAACTGAATTTTGAGGTGTGTTATGTCCATCCTGTACAAGAATTGTCTTGTTGCATCAGTTTCTTTTGTAGTAATAATCAGCAAAGGTTTTGAACATCGTTCACATATGCAAAGTGGTTGAATTAAACAAGTAGGTTTCTGTTAGGCAGACTATTGATTGGTGGCTTTGTAGGAGGCTGAAAACCTTTCACGCTCATATCAGATCGAAATACTGTCAGGGTTGAGGAACTAGCATAATGCTTCGCTTTCATCCTTCTTGTAGTTTAAGGAAAACTCCTTTCGGGAACTAAAAGCAAACACGCATTTCAATGGATCCAATCGATATTTTCTGGTTGTGTCAATTCGGAGTTTTACCCAAGTTTCATTCCGGTCATGGATAGAACACCCAGATTCTGTGTAGGACGCTGAGTTCAATACTGAACCCTTCCAGGTTTTATAAGCTTGATGCTAAAATCAAGCCAAACAAACTGCTATGCACACCCTCCTCTCCACAGTGCATCCAGTTGCCTTGTGGATTTATGAACCTGAATAACAACAATTTTATTTTTTCTTTCTTGAAAGATGTGGATATCGAACTTTGCCCGACAATCTGTTAGATGGGCATAAATCTAGTAGCACATCCATATATGCTTCTATATACATTGACGACGAACAAACTAAAAATAAAAATGCAACAGTGGGATGATATTTCAAAATTATTTTAATCTTGGCAAGCCTGAATTGATCACACAAGTGTTGAGAGTATGGCTCAAATTCCCTCTTCTTATGCTCATCAGTAATTAAACAACGATATTCATCGGTGATCATTACTCAATCACCGTCAGGGTAGCACAGTTTCTCTTATAAGAGAAAGAACTACACAATCACGACAACATAACATTTAGCGTGAAAACAAAAAGCTGACAGAAGATGTCCTCCTCCCTTCTCCGGCGACCATAGCAAGTTCAGATACAGCCACCCAACTGCCAAATCAAAAAAGATCAATAAGTAACACAGGGCGTGAAATGTTAAGAGCATGCTAACTTTAAAGCAACTATAATACTGTCTATCATAGACCTATGGAACTCTATACTTCCAGAGCATGATTAAGATCTCTATATGGCAAAGACCTCTTATTGTTACGAGTTAGGACCCAGAGTACTAGCAGAATTGCCCTAGGCAAAAATGAATGCCTTGGCTGTCTGATAAAATCACAAATGATTTTCAACTTTCCGCAAAAAATAGTTTGCCAAAGCCATAGGAGTTGTCAACAATGCATTGCCACTCAATATCAGAACTGTTATGGTTCGGATTGAATAGTAATAGGGGTACTGGGGGGATCAAAATGTTTCAAGGCTATATCTCTGAGTTTGCTTGAATACCCTTCTTCACGCATGTTTGCTTTGATTGTAAATCATTTCTTAGTTAATTAAAGTTGAATGCCCTTCTTCACGAATGTTTGCTTTGATTGTAAATCATTTCTTAGTTAATTAAAGCAAAGGAAGACAAAGTGAATAACAAATGAATGAAAACATAATATGTCCTTTCCTACAATGCTGACAAACAATAAACTCTAAGGGACATGAAAAACAATAGTCATTAGTAGAACAAAACACGAGATGAAAGGACAAATGATAACGAGCAGAGAAATGTATAAACTCTTACATACCAAGATAGCCTCAATCTCCTCTTGAGAGACTGGTGTTCTCTTGGGCTGATCAGAAGCCTTCCCACCTGCACTCATGCTGGAACGGGACCTCGAGAAAAGACTTTGAGGAACATTCTCCACAGTAGAACTTGCTTCATGTTGGGATGCAGATCCTGTAATGAACACATTGATGTTCGAGAGAAGCATTGAAGAAAAAGAAAAAGAAATATTTCTTCCCTTGAGAAATTATATAAGCAAAATATGGAATGTGTAAAAGCAATGCATGGATGATGGAACAAATTAGAAGGATTCTTTATCATGTGAAATAAGGTCCGTGCAGGTCTTTTATACCCTTTCTGACCCACTTCAAGCAAATAAGAAAGAAAATTCCTTTTCTCTATGACGATATATTAGGTTTAGAAAAATACATGGGTGGACGATTGTAAATAGAACGTTTATTATTCATAGAAGACGACTTGTAATTAAGTGATAGAAGGTCTTGCTACACTGCTTCAGGCTTGCATCAGGTTTAGCCGCTAACTGATATTCCCAAGGAGAACATATGAAACTATCACATCACACACTGAAGGAATGATATACAGGTAAACTTACCTTTAATCACATAACGTACTAATTACATACAAAAGGGATGAGTAAGCATATATAACTAACAATTTTTATAGCCACAACAAAAAGAAGCCAATTGCTTGATGGCTATGTATAACAATTCCCATAGCCATTAATGACAATAAATACACAAGTTGCGGATCATCCCTTTCTTTTCCACCAATGCAAAAATGGTGTCACTAAGCCTGCTTCACCTCATGCCATTCTTTATGCAATTGCCTTCTTTCACGTTTAACTATGCATTCTTCAAATTAAGTGATTACAATCTTCTAGACCACAACATGCTAGCAGAGGAGATGAGACTATAGCCGATACCACTTAGTAGGATAATCCTTGTTTGGTCTGATTTGGTTTTCTAGCCCACAGCATAAAGCAATTATATGGGAGATATTGGCCGCTTTAGGGCAATACAATACAGATGGCTAAACCAAACGACATCAGAAACTTCACTATTGTGCCACTCCTTCACCCCCACCCCCCCTCCAGGCCGGTTACTTAGGTAATTGCTAACTTGGACCATGAGATCCAGGCGCACGATCACCATACAGCATGCGACTAAAGTTTCTTCTGTTACTATGGTGTAATATCCAGGGCTGCTAAAATCATATGGTAAAAATCCAAAATTTAAAATCATCAAATTAACATATTAATAGATAAATACTCGATATCGGGTTCAAGTCGTAAACACAGCCAATCTAGCAATAGAGGTAAGCCTGCGTACATCTATATTCCTAGCACTCCACTATTTACGGGAGTCATGTGCACTGAACACGACCTTTAAATTATTAATTGAACAAAAAGCATTATACAGGGAATTTACTAAACAATTTCAATATCTCTATATACAGCACAAAAATTCAGCATAAATTGATCAAATAGTTACAGCATTCAAATGGGATATTCCAAAATTTTGTCAAACCTAATTTTCTTGTACATATACACAGATACATACATGAATACGTACATACATATATACAGATAGAGACGCGTATGAGGAAGGTGTACCGGTGGGTTTAGGATGGCGTTGAGGAAATTTGATGCGTGGGATTCTCTTCATCGCGTGCGCTGCTCCCATTGTTTTCCTCTCTTCGATTTTTATTTTTCTCTTAAAAAAAAAATAATAATAAGAAGACCTTTGGGTTATGTTAATATGAAAAAAAGACCCAAGAAGTTTCCATTTGTTTCCTTTTTCTTTTTCCATTTTTTCTCCTATTTTTAATAAATTCTGTCACCTTTTTTGAACTTTGCCCTCGTTTTTGTCTTAAATGCACAATGACCCCTTGGTTGAAATTTATTTATTTTCTTATTTTTTGTCTCTCTCTTTGGGGTCAATATTGATATTTAGGCTGATTAGTGTTATAAACTACCTGCAAAAGACAACAATAGTATAGAGAGAAAACTGAAACTGTTATTGATTTCTGAATGATTTATATTTCAATTATATTTCTCTATTTATAGAGTTTCAGAAGCTAGTAGTTGATGACTGCAAGCTGCTTACACTGTTACTTATAAACTGCTGATGACTGCAAGCTGCTTACGCTGCTGCTTGTAAGCTACTTAGTAGTTGATGACTGCAAGCTGCTTACGCTGCTACTTGTAAGCTGCTTAGTAGCTGGTAACTATAAGTTGCTTACGCTGCTGCTTGTAAGTTACTTATATTGATAGTGAATATCCACTAATCGATATTTCATAATACTCCCCCTTGGCTATTCATTATAAAAATATTTCTCATTAAAACCTCGTCAAGAAAACCCAGTGGGATAAAAACTTGACTAAGGAAAAATAGTACATTATCTTTATGAATAATACTATTGCATTTGGTTTGCCTCGTTAAAATCTTACAAGAAAAAACTCAGTTGGGATAAAAACCTTGGTGAAGGAAAAAGAGTACAATGCACAAATAGCCTCTCCCCCTCATGATGACAAAATCTTTCAGGCGGCACATTTCACATCTTTGTACATGTGATTTGAAGATCGTTGGCGGTAATGCTTTAGTGAATAAATCTGCTGGATTTTGACTCGACTGTACTAGCTGAATATCAACTATTCTGCTTGTTTGGAGCTCATGTGTGTAGAAGAATTTCGGTAATATATGCTTTGTTCTATCACTTTTGATATAGCCACCTTTGATTTGTGTGATACATGCTGTGTTATCTTCATATAGTGTGGTTGGTCGGTCTTTGTCAGAAGGTAATCCACATGATTTTTGAATATGTTGGATGACCGATTTCAACCAAACACATTATCGGCTAGCTTCATGAATGGCTTATGAGGGTCTGATAGATAACCAGCATCAGCATGACCAACTAATGAAGATCTTGATTGTCTCGAATATAATAAACCCATATCTGGTGTTTCACGCAAATAGCGAAATATGTGTTTAATTCCCTTCCAGTGTCTGCGAGTTAGAGCCGCACTATACCTGGCTAATAAGTTAACAGGAAAAGAAATATCTGGCCTTGTATTATTAGCTAGGTACATTAATGCGCCAATGACACTAAGATATGGTGCTTCAGGACCAAATAACTTTTCTCCATATTCTCGAGGGTGAAAATGATCTTTTGTCACATCAAGTGGCCTAACAACCATAAGGATTGTTAGTGGATGAGCTTTATCCATATAAAATCTTATTATAAACTCAATCACTGTCTTATTAAAAACCTTGCTAGGAAAACCCAATGGGATAAAACTTAGGCGAAGGGAAAAAATAGTACAGTGCGTATTTATCTTCCCCTCATCTGAGCATAACAAGAGTATTCTTTGAGTTGACAGAAATAAATCTTCAATGAACATCTGTTTTACTTCCACTTGGACTTCATCCATGAAAAAGAACTTTGGCTCAACATGTTTCTATCATATCAAACATATTTGCCCTACCTTGTTAAAACCTTACCAGGAAAAACCCAGTGGGAGAAAAACCTTGGTGAAGAAAAAAGAGTACAGTGCATCAATATATTCTCCCCCTCATTGCAACATGAGTCATAGTGATAGATATTTCAGGCGATGCATTCTACACTTCTAAGTATGTCCTTTGTCATCTTTGTTGGTAAAACTTTAGTGAACAAATCTGTTTCATTTTCACTTTACTGTACTTGTTGAATATCAACAATACCATTATTTTGAAACTCATATGTGTAGAAATTTTTTGACAAAATATGTTTCATCATGTCACCATAGCCACCTTTAATAAGACAAGCTCTTTCAAAAAGGTAAACCGTATGACTCCCAAATGTATTGTATGACAAATCTTAATCATATACATTATCAACTAGCCTTGTGAATTGACACAATCATGATTTGAAAGAGCAACACTCATGTTCTATTTCATAGATCGCCACATTATACTTGTCATCACAAGTAAATACATGAGTTGTTTGTGATCTTTCTTTGTGGGGGTCAGATAAATGGTCAGTATCTGCAAGGCTGATTATGACAAGATCAACATTCTTGGATAATATAAGTCCACATTTGATGTTCCACATAGATAGCACGACAGGTGCTTAATTTCATTCTAATACCTTCAAGTTGGAACCACACTATATTTCGCTAACAAATTAATATAAGACAATTTTATGGCCTTCTATTATTAGCAAAATACATTAGTGGATCAATAGGACTGAGATATGTGTTATCTCATTATCTTCCCAATCGTCCTTTTCAATATTAGGACAGTAATCATATAATTTTTATCATTCTAATGCTTTCCATAGAATATTATCTTGTCAGTTAGTACTCAATCTTCAGCTCAATAAACTCTCACTTGTATAAGCTCTTCAGGAGCCTTTATAACATTCAAGAATTATTAGCATATATTTAACAATAATTGGAAAATTTAAAACAATAAGCAATTGATAGCAAATAGAGATCTACAAGGAGATAATACTTCTTAATAAGATATATGACTAACAAAATATCAACATATACTAAGAAGGATATACCACATTCTTCCAAAATGTTTTTATTTGTACAAAGATCTTTGTAATCGATTACATTTCCCAGGATTTCGAGTCATATGCTTCAGGCATAGTAAGTTCTTCAAGAACTTCAATATCATATGCTTCAGGCATAACAAGTTATTAAGGAACTTCAATATCAATATCACGTGATTTATATTGGCAAGTTGTTGTCATTTCTATAAGAAGCATAGGAACTCATTAACAATGGTATTACAGTTACCATATGAGGATATAAGTCAAAGCGTACCCATATAGCATACTAACCCATTCCCTGCGAAGCTTTAAGTAGTTTAAGGGATGTATACCTATATGGTACAGTACTTGCAAGTATTCAAGTATTGTGGGATTGAAAATGACATAGGGTTTGCTTTACAATGCTTCCCCTCAATCCCACATACGAGAATGTCACATTTGTCATGTGAGTTGAGCTTCTACTATATTGTTTATCTTTCTTTGACCGATCTGGTCTTTGTCAACATTCATCCACACTTTGTGGTTCAGGATCCTAATCGTTTTATTCCAAGCATTTGGTATCTCCAGGGACCAACTGTTCTTCAATCTCTTCAAGGATTGTTCATTTACCAACGTTGGTTGGTTTTGCTAGTTCTGTCATGCTCCTCAAAGATATAGAATCTGTAGGATTCATAATTCTTATAGTTGTCTCCATGTGTTCTCCCTTTTCAAAAGAATAATATCTTTTGCACCAACAAATACACTATGTTTCTAGCGTGTCTTAGATGCATATGCTATGGCGCTTACTATATGTCCTTCTGGGATAACAATTTGTGTCGACACATTCATAGCAAATATTTATAATTTCACAATATTCTTTGCATTTGTTAAATTATTTGCAATACTATGCAAATAAATAATTATGTGAACTTCAAGTTCACATTGCTAATTTATTAGATTCAAATGAGATAATAATATTATCCTTCAACATATATTATATTGAGATATCAAAGATGTATCATAGGGAACTTCAGGTTCCTCTCAAATATCTCACGCTAACTTTAGGTAGCAATTTTCTATTCCTTTAATCAAGGGAAGAAGTCCTCGTTAAATAGAAAACACCAAAACATGCTTTAACATGATCATCAACTAGGGGTTCAAGATATGAATACTGTCCCTAGGTAGCCAAGTTGATTATGTCAAATCATGAGAACAATTGGATTATGATATATTTGCTTTTGCACAAGAGGTGATTCAATTTGTCGTATAATTGTATGATACAACTCATAAGAAAGAGCAAGAATTTTGAAATACATGCTTCTAGCATGGATTCAAAAGAAAATGCAAAGATATTCTTTATCACTTTCATTTGTGGTCTCAATAAGATATTCGTTTCGACAAATATCTTTAATCTTAGCAAAAATCTTATGAACTTGCTAAAATATAATGAATTCACGATTCAAAATTATGACCCACAAGGTTATGTTATATTAGCTCTGCTGGAGCAAGTTAGATTAGTAAAATCAAATAGTTAATACATGCGCCTTGGGCCAAGTGTACGATAGGTATACACTTAATGTACATTCAGACCACAAATGTTCATAGTGGGTTTGACTTCTCATGTTTTTCCACATTATTCCATTACTGGTGGTGAGGATTATCAATCTTGGCATTGTTTGCGGGACATATTATCTCAACCACGGTTATGACTATAACCAATTTAATATGTAAATATTGCAGTTACTTCAATAATGCAATATCATTCACTTCGGATAACACAACTCTATTCATTCCGGGGAATATAGTTTCATTCGCTGCAAGGAATATAATTTTATTTTCTTCAGGAAAATAAATATTATTCACTTCAGGGGATTTCATATCCATTCGCTTCAGGGAATTTAATGCCACTCGCTTTGGAGAATTTTCAATTATATTCCTTCAGAGAATTTATATTTCATTCACTTCAGGGAATGCAATTCTACCCACCTTAATTTCATTTACTTCAGGGAATGCAATTTTTGATTCACTTCGGGGAATCTAATTTCAATTCACATAATAGATTTTTAATTCCATTCACTTTAGGGAATGATATTAAGGCAACTGAAAATTTTGACTTTCTATAAATTCTAGTAGGATTTTCACTATAACAATGTGAATTTCAATCCTTCAAGGATAATAAGATAATAAAGGAAAAATAATTTTCTATAAATGATATACATAGGGTATAATATTCATACCTCCATATAAAATAGCTTCAAAACAGCGGCAAGGTTTTCCTTTTTCATATTCAAAGAGTAATATTTGATTCCCACCATAACTTTCTACTAAATAACTCAATGGTAGAGACTCGTGCTGATAACGTGCTATAAACTAACTACAAAAGACAACAATAGTATAGAAAGAAAACTGAAACTGTTATTGATTTCTGAATGATTTATATTTCAATTAAATTTCTCTATTTATAGAGTTTCAGAAGCTAATAGCCGATGACTGCAAGCTGCTTACGCTGCTACTTGTAAGCTGATTAGTAGCTGGTGACTACAAGTTGCTTATGCTGGTGCTTGTAAGCTGCTTATATTGATAGTGAATATCCACCAATCGATATTTCATAATAATTAGATCAATTTAGGGATAATTTTTACCTAGGCCGGCTTGCGGGCCAACGTATATACACTGAGCTAGTAGTAGCTCAACGTTGAAGAAGCAATAAAAGGTCACATCAATATGTGTAATGTGAATGTGCAAAAAAATAATATGTATTGAATTTCTTTTCAAGGTAGAATATTATTACTTGCTTGTTAATTGTAATTCAAACTTTGAAATTAAGAAAGTGAAAGAAAGAGAAATGTGGCAATGATTATCTAATGCTATGTCAATTTGATGTTATATTCCATTTAACCTTGAAGGGTGTCCTTGAAATAAATAAAAGAATTTGAGTCAGTCTAGTTTAGGCGAAAATTTTGAGAGAAGTTTTGATTGAGTTGAGATTTTATTTCCAACTACGCTAGCTAAGCTACACTTGGATGAGTAGAATAACATTAGCAACTTCTCTTGAGCAACTTGTACATATTATAGTTACACAATCGCTCCTAACAAACTATCTTTCGGGACATACGATGATTCTTTTACCATTTGGGGGCGTTCCTGATCAAATTGAGCTTCATTGGGTCTTGGTACGTCAATGTTTGAAGGTGGGTCGGTGCGTTCATTGCCTTCAATATGCTTTAGATGTGTGATTTTGAATTATAATTTACGGTTATTGCCTTTAGGGCCTGACTTCTGGGCTTGGACCTTTTTTCGCTGCTTCTTGTGAAGTCTTTTTGGGCTTCACCCAGTTTAAGTTGTTGTTCGTTTGGGTTTAACCCAATTTATGTTATTGCTATCCTGGGCTTAACCCAAATGTATGTATTATTCTTCTTCTTGGGCCAGTGTGTTTGGATTTACCTTTCCAGTTGACATTACTTCCTTCCAAGAAAAAAAAAAAAAAAACATAAACATAGACCCAAATCTCCAAAACTAGAAAAGCAGTTTAGATGACAATTATAGTTTGACAAAAAAAAAAAAAAAAAAAAACAATTATAGCAATAGTTGATCATCCAACTAATTTCAATATGATTAGCCCCATTTAATAAATCATAATAATGTTGTATGTTTAGTCGGAATCTAATTCACCCCAACATTCTCTACTTGTCTGACTAGTTTAGATGACAATTATAGCAATAGTTGATCATCCGACTAATTTCAAGATGATCAAACTCATTTAATAAATCATGACAACGTTACATGTTTAGTCAGAGCCTCATAACTAGGAAGACAATCATTTACTTTTTTTCTCCTCATAACGGTATGTTTATTATCTAGAGTAATATCACAGAAATGGATAGTTCAATTAGAAATGTGGGAAATCAACCACATCAAAAAAACAGAAAGAGAGAACTTTGCCCATGAAGCACCAAGCACTTCTAGCTACAACCACTTTGAGAGTGTATTGGCTCGACAAAATATAACATAGTTACAAGCATGGGTCCTGAACATAAGGAAAAAAAAATAAAGAAGAGAAAGGAAAAAAAAACAAAAAAAACAAAAAAAACGAAACATCTCGTAGAATGATCATTGGATAGTCTTACTAAGCTTTCCACCTCCACCGTTTCGTTCTTCGACTTTACCTCCCTTCATACCAAAACCAAAAAAAAAAAAGATGGACATTAGGATCTCATTTGTCCATCTCTTGCACTTCAGGGATCTCAGTGATGCTTTCCAAAGAAGGCTTCCATCCAACACCTCTAATTCCTCTGCTTCTTTCTATCTCTCCCAACACATCTTCCAACCTTTTCCCTTCTTTTTCCTTCAGCTGAAACATCAGCCACTCCAGCTCCACTTTGGTCAACACCATCTTTATCCTCTTCTTACTTGTCTCCTTTTGCAACCCTCCAAGATTTTGATCTTCTACACTTTCTAGCTCTTGTTGCTGCTTTTCTTGTTCTTGTGGCCTATGTATGCATGTCTCCATGCAATTTCCCATGATTTGTTATCACCAAAAACCCGAGAACTTTTACAAGAAAATGGCTGTAATCGTGATTGTTTTTTTTTAGCTCCGCTCTCAATTATAATGCAACTTTTTGTGATCAAATAACCATCACTCTAATAATTAGTACTTGTTAAGAGTTGTTAAACTAGTGCATGTGAGTGTGGGCTAAGGGGGGGGGGGGGGGGACGGGGGAGGGGGGGTGTGGGGTTTAAAGATGTTATGTGCATGCGCATATAGACAAGCTTGTTATTAAATGTGGGTCTCGTGTTTGTTTCTTGTTGAGGATTGAATTTTCTACTTGCTAAGTGACAAAATCGAATATTGCTGGGGACACGTGTCAAATGTGGGTCATGGTAGACTAATACCAATGCTTACATCACTTGCAGTTTTTTTTTTTTTTTTTGATGATATTGCAAACCATTTGGGAGTCAGTTTTCATGATGAGATTTTCAAAACCCAGTGAAACGGCATGGTGCAAACCCTCTCAAGGAGCCAACAACTCTGCCCTATTGTTTGTTATAAGCCCAAGATTAATACCAAACCCAATGACCCATGCAACTGTGGTATTCCGAAAAAAATCACCAACCCCGACTCTTTCAGAATTACCTTTAGAGCATCCATCAATGTTTAGTTTAAAGGCAAAAAATGGTCGTTGCCAAACTTGAAGGTTATTGTCAATAATTTAATTTCATGGAAGAAGAAAAGTATTAATGAAAAGACTATCTTATTCACCATTTATTGCTAATAACATTTATTTAACCAATTGAAAGGAGCCGCTCTAGAGCATAAGAAATTGTAGACAAATTTCAACATTTTTTTGAGCTAAAAATATGCGCCAGAACAAGCCTATGAAATTGGTGTGAATTTGCGTATTTGCAAGTGCAACTGTGCAACCAAGCCTTCAAGTATTAAATGTGACGCAAGTTGACTACATTTGACGTTTCGTGGAAAACGAAGGTTACTCTCATTGTTCCAACCTCCACCAAAACATAACAAAGAAAGTGTTATACCACTTTGCCAAAAAATAACCGAAACGAAAACCAAAAACTTTGGTTGTCAACCCATCCCAAACACTTACGGCATGGTCAGGAACTTGTTTTGGTCTGAGGTTCCTATCAATTAAGAGACTATTGTCTAATCATACTGGATTATATCTCTTTTAGATAAAATTACATATTTCGAAGTTGAATTTTAGTATAAATTTGAAAAACTTCTCGTATTATACAATCACTAATAGTTGTGAAAGATAAAAGTTGTCAACAAATATTTTCAATTCCATTACCCCATTTGACCAAGGTGGGAGTATTTCTATTAATCGGTTATGTAATATAAATCCGAGTAAGTTTCTTTAGAATGTAAATAATTTTTTATTTTAGAATATCTTTTCAGAGTAAAGACGTCTATTTTTCGTTGTATGTAGACTATATCAACCTAGGTTTTTCTACACCTAGAGCTACTAGTGTACTCTTTTACATACTTTGGTCTAAAGACTTCCATAAAAATATCATTCTTTCTCTGTATCTTTTGACAATGCAACATACGCTATATTGACCATGTCTTCTATGATTTTTCTTTTGGAAGAATATGTGACAGTGATAAGTAAACCTTTTTAAAGTTGGCTTTTTGAATATATGAACTTATTTTTTTTCACTCATTTCAATCGACACTTGACAAGCTATCGCGTAGTAGTTTTATTTATGCAATTTGCTGACTGCTATCACTCTCAAAGTGACCGTGGTTAGTGTAAATTGATCAGAATCTGATTCTTTTTCTTCAGTTCCCACTTACCAACTTGAAAAGTTCCTCATCAAAGTCACTAATCAAAAGCAAAAGAGAAGAGCCTTTACGGTGATTAATCTAATCCATACAATTTGACAATGTTTAGAGAGTACTGAAACATCATTTTGACTGAGTCTAACTAAGGATATCAACAGTAATACAGATGCACGGTGTTATCCATATAGTCAGTTGATCCGCATCTAATTATGATTGAAGAGACGTCTTTAAATGACATAACGACGTGGTTACACTAAATGGATTAAGACTCGGTTCTAATAGGTCTAAATCTTATAAAGTATTCTTACAAATTATGATATTTTCATATGAAAATGGGTTGTATTTCTCTAACATTTTACATGAATATTCCTAGCTATCTTATTATGATGTGAGAAAAAAGGTTTTTTTTTTTTTTTTTTTTTCGTGATAAGGTTATAGTATTATCCCAAAGTTTTCAACAAATTTTGATTCTTATCCAAAGGGCAATATATGTTTGAGAATTGAGAGTTTCTATCATTACGCACAACTACCAATTAATAGGGGAATTCGAATTATTTGAGATGCATTTCATGTTCTTCTGTAGTCAACCCAAATCAATTTAGTTCCATCCACAACAGCAGGAGGTGACTTGGTACAATCTTCAAGCATTTTGACATATTCAATCCAACTAGATGACCGTATACAACTACAAACTTTACCTTTAGACGTATAAATACGTTTTAAGAATACAAACATACATGGGGCTGCTTGTTTGAAATTCTTCTAGGTTTTGTATCCTTATATTTTAGGGGTTTGTATCCTTACTTATATTTTGGGCTGTTGACTAGGGAAGTCATTCTGACAAAAAAAAAAAAAAAAAGAATAAAGAGATTTGAAGAAAATAATATATTGATTCTCTTACTGTAGCTTTACAATGTGGAAGGCTGTATGTATAAAAACAAAATCGGTAGGTTTACAATGAGGAGGCTCTATTTAAAAAAACAAAGTAAGAAAGAACAGTGGTGGTACTAGCTAGGTGGCTCGGGGGTGGCTCCCTGGCCCCCCAAGATTCAAAAAAAAATAAAATGTTAACATGTGTAATATTTCAAAAACAAAAAAAAAATGCTTTGCCCCCCAGTTTTTTACTTTTTTGGTCCAGTTATTTAGGCTTCGTTTGTCTGCCGTAAAATAATTTATTTATGAAAAATGTTTTCTTTTAAAAACATTTTTTAAGAAAATAAAATATTTTTTTTGGTTCTGTTTATTTGCCGTAAAATAACTTGTTAAGAGAAAATATTTTTTTGAAAAATAAAATACTGGAACATATTTTCTGGTGTTTGATTTACAGTAAAATATATTTTCTGACATTATATTTTATAAAAAATATATATATACATAATATATATGTTAACCGTGACGGTAGGGATGGGTGGGGGGTAAAGGGTAGGACAAGAGGGTAGGGGTGGGTGAGTTTCGAAAAATATTTTCTTAAACTTTGTACTAGTCGTAATATTTGATTGAAAATATTTTTTAATTGACCAATTTTTCGGTGTTTGATGAACAAAAGTGGCCACCATTTTTTACTAAAAATATTTTTTAGTTTACCAATTTTTTAATATTACTAAATATTAAAAAATTAAAAAAATATTTTACGGCAAACGAACGGAGTCTCAAATTCACCAACCATTCTTTTTTTTCTTTTCCCAATTCCCATTGCATTTTCCCCTTTTTTCCATATCTCCATGGCCCATTTCCCTTTCCCCCACTAAATTTCTACTCTTCCTTTCTCCATATTCTCTCATGGCACATTCCTCGTTTTCCAACATTATTTTTCCTCCTTTTACCTCAACACATTTTTTCCTTTCTTTCCTTTTCTTTGACCTCTACAAGCACGATCCATTTTGTGACGTTTGAACAAGCATAACATTCTCTTTCTACTTTCCCAATTTTTTTTTTCATTCTTCATTCATCATATAAATGAAATTCACATATTTCACTATTCTAGACAGGTGATTGAATTCAAATAGTGTTATTTTCTATGTAAATTAAGATATCTTTTAAAGTATTTATTAATTGTTTGTTTTTGTATTTATATTAAAAGGTTGTCTATTTAATTCTCAGTTTTCTTTGGTTAATCAACTTTTATATATTCATATTCTACTTGTTTAGTGTGCATGGCATAGGGCCATTATTTAAAGGGTAAAATCATCACTATGTATGTATTTCTCATATTGTTATATAACAATAATCTAATAAAGATAAACTATGTAAATAAGAGCGGATCTAGAAATTTAATATTGAAATGCCAAAATATTTTTTTAATGATACTATATAAATTTTTTTAAAAATTGAGGAGGCCGATAATTTTTTTTAACGATAGTAAATAGATATTTTAAAAAAAAATTAAAACGTTGGGCCCTCCTTCCACACTACATAAATCCACCACTGTCTGTAAATCATATTGTCATAATTACATAAACAAGTATCTAGTCCATTTTTGGGGTGGGTGAAATTCTATGAATTGGCATAAGCAAATTTAGAATTATGTGGTTAATGGGAAAACTTTATATATGGAATTAATGGTGTTAATTAGTAGTTAAAAATTATTCTTGTTTCTTTTATGTATGGATCATGGGGCAAATTGATGGATTTTTTATTTTTTATTTTTGTAGTTTGAAAGGAAGACAAGTTTAAAATATACACATACTTCTGGGAAATCAACCTTAAAAGAACTGAACAAAAATCAAAGTTATGTTTGTTATCTAGAGTAATCACAGAAATGGATACTTGAATTAGAAAATGTGGTAAATCAACCACATCAAAAAACAAAAATAGAGAACTCTGCCCTTGAAGCACCAAGCCTTTCTAGCTACAACCACTTTGAGAGTGCGTTGGCTCGACAAAACATAATATAGTTACAAGCATGGGTCCTGAACATAAGGAAAAGCAAATAAAGAAGAGAAATAAAAAAAAAATTTAACGAAACATCTCGTAAAATGATCGTTGAATAGTTTTGTTCCTCTACTTTATCTCCCTTCATACTGAACCCAAAAAAAGAGAAAAAGAAGATGGACATTAGGATCTCATCTGTCCATCTCTTGCACTTCAGGGATCTCAGTGATGCTTTCCAAAGAAGGCTTCCATCCAACACCTCTAATTCCTCTGCTTCTTTCTATCTCTCCCAACACATCTTCCAAACTTTTCCCTTCTTTTTCCTTCAGCTGAAATATCAACCATTCCAGCTCCACTTTGGTCAACACCATCTTTATCCTCTTCTTACTTGTCTCCTTTTGCAACCCTCCAAGATTTTGATCTTCTTCACTTTCCAGCTCTTGTTGCTGCTTTTCTTGTTCTTGTGGCCTGTGTATGCATGTCTCCATGCAATTTCCCATGATTTGTTATGATCACCAAAAACTCGAAAACTTTTACAAGAAAATGGATGTAATTATGATATTTTTTTGAGCTCTGCTCTCAATCATAATACAACTTTTTTGTGATCAAATAGCCATCACTCTAATAATTTAGTGGTTGTTAAGAGTTGTTAAACTAGTGCATGTGAGTGTGGGCTCAGGGGTCCTTTTAAAGATGTTGTGTGTATGCGCATATAGACAAGCTTGTTATTAAATGTGTGTGTATTTGTTTCTTGTTCAGGATTGAATTTTCTACTTGCTAAGTGACAAAATCAACAGTGCTGGGGCACGTGTCCATATGGGTCATGGTGGACTATGTTAATACCAGTGCTTGCGTGACTTCAGTTTGTTTCTTTTTTCTTTTTTCTTAATGTTGGTCATAAAAAAAACATATAACATTACAATAAAAACTAAAACACTTTTTTAGAGAAAGTTTTTCCTCGTTTATCCTTCTTTAAGAAAAATTACAGTTGGTTAGGTGTTTGATTCGTAATAGTGAGGTCCAACGGAAATTAAATTTCGTAATCAATCAATCAATCAATCTATACATTAATTAGCTTCACGAAAAACACGAACAAGTTTAATCAAATTATACTTTTGTATTAGTACATTTCATGTATTTTCGGTCTTTTGTGGACTTACTTGGTTGAGCCTTTGTTTGTATTCTTGTCATTGCTATAAATTATTTTTCGATAAAAAATGTAGTAATATGACTATTGATAAATGAAATTCGAAAAGCACGAGATTAGCATCTTGCACATATGTGCACATTTAACACCAATTATGTGTTAGATTTTTCATTTATTTAAGGAAAATGAATATAATTTTCGGTTTTACATTGTATGGAACTTGGATAAAGATAGTCGCACGGCAATAATATTTTTTCTTTATATAAAAATGATAATTGGAATATTCAACCTTGAAGGTCATTATCAATAATTTAATTTCATGGAAGGAAGAAAAGTATTAATGAAAAGACTATCTTATTCACCATTTATTGCGAAATTTAACCAATTGAAAAGACCCGCTCTAGAGCATAAGAAATTGTAGACGAGCTAAAAATATGTGGCAGGACAAAGCCTATGAAATTGCTGTGAATTTACGTTGTGATTAGTGCAACTACAACAAAATCTTCAAGTATTAAATGTGACACAAGTTGACTACATTGGACGTTTCGTGGAAAACGCAGGTTGCTCTCGTTGTTCCAACCTCCATCAAGACATAATAAAGAAAGCACTATGCTAATTATGCTAATTAAAAGTGTATCACTTTGCTCTTTAGGTAAAGTAATCGAGTAGCGATTTATTATGACTTGAGATCTTAAGTTTAAATTTATGTTTTCCATCATAAATATTATTTAACTTATCAATGACTTTGAGTATGTATTGAAGGTCACTGGTACACCACAAAACTTATAACATTGAAATGTATCTAATATGTTCTTAATAAAAGTAAGTTCCTCATCATCAAAAAGTATATTATATATCTATACATAAAAAATAACAAGATAGAAGAGAAGCGAAAAATAAAAACCTTGCTTGTCATATGATGTTATGCATAAGGTTACCAACAAATATTTTCATTTTCGTTGCCCCATTTTGTGCTTTTTTACTTGATTCTTCTTTCTTCCTCTTTTTCTAAACTTGAATTTAAATAACTGTTGATATTGGAAATTTTTTTTTTATAACGAGAAACTTGCTTTAGGTAGAACTATATTAAATTTATTTTAAAGTTATAATTTCATAGTGTAAATGCACGTATCAATACCAGAACAATAAAAAACGATAAAAATAGTACTAGTTTCAAATCCAGGACTGATTTTGGGCCGGACATCTTTTGAGTAAATACGTTTATATTTCTTTGTGTGTAGACCATTTCAACCTAGATTTTCTACACTAGAGCTAGTAGTGTACCTTTTGATCATGCTTTGGTCTAAAAGAACTTCCATATAAATATCATTCTTTATGTCTTTAGAATCAGCGTACCATGTATTGACCTCATCTTCATGGATTAGCTGAGTGGTTCTTCTAGGATTTTCTTTTGGAATAATCTGTGATAGTGATAAGTGAACTGTTTTAAAGTTGGCTTTTTGAATATGTAACCTGATTTTTTCGTTCATTTTAATCAACACTTTTTTGAATGATATGATAATTTAACTAGTGTAACTCGATTATTGGATTATTTAATAGAGTCCAACAACTAATTTATAAAATTTGAGTACAGCGATACGTCTCCACACATACTCCAGATTAATTAAAAGTGAAATTTTAAAATAATAAAAAATATCAAATTTACAATCTCGCATGAATAATTTCATCCCAGACTACTCGACTCAATCAACACTTGACAAGCTATCGCCTAGTTGTTTAATTTAAGCATAATTTGCTGACTGCTATCACTCTCAAAGTGATATTGGTTAGTGTAAATTGATCAGAATCTGATTCTTTTTCTTTAGTTCCCACTTACCAACTGGAAGGATCCTCAAAGTCACTAATCAAAAGCAAATGAGAAGAGTTGTTACGGTGATTAATCTAATCCATACAAATTGACTGCGTGTTCTATGGTTAATGAGTCACACATCATCGTGACCAAGTCCAACTAAAGATACGCATGATAAAAGTTTATTTTAAAATTAATTGGTATTAAGTAAAATAATTTAATTAAAATTTTATATGTTAATTTTGCATTTCATGATTTATTCATATGAAACAATCATATTCTCTAACACCGTGATCTTGCTTATTTTGCCATTTGCAATTGGGAACAGTTGGTGTTTGCAATCATTTTTGCATGAGGATTATTATCTCATTAAGTGATAAAGTGTAATTATTTTTTGTAAGGTTATAACGTTATCTTAAATTTCACCCATAAACTTAAATTCTTACTCAGATTTTTCCCGTGAGGTTATAGGGTTATCTGAGATGTATTCCATGTTGATCGAAGATAGAATTAAGCACCTAATCAACAAATTTGCACATATTTTTTCGATGATGTGAGAACAAAGTTGGTGGAATCCGATCACAAGAGTATCTAGTAAAGCTCGATCACCAACTGGTAGTCTTTTGAGTGTAACGGTACGCTTTTACATATGCACTAAGTCAGTTAAAAATATAACTTCATAACAGTAGAAAGTGTCAAATTTCTTCAATTTAATAATAGTAATTTCACTTCACTATTACTAGAATATGTTGAAGCTCAAATTTTGCAAATATTAAGTGTTTTAGGTACTTATTGTCGCATTCAATATGCATATGGTCAACAACCTATGTCAATAGGTGAGAACAACTACGATGGAGAATAGTCTTTTATCCTATTTATGTCGTTCTCATTAATTATTTCCTTTAATCTATTATTTTTAGTTTTATTATTTGTAAATCTTTCATGTCCCAGCGTTAATGGCGGCGAGATGCAGACAATGCATGCGAGAACGTCACGTACGAATTTGTCAAATTGGAAAGTGGAAACCAATAATTTTGGGCAAAGACAAATCTCGACGTATCAATTAGTTATCATAGAAATTACTGTGATAATTGACGTAATCGTGACAACAGATGACATAAGATGCTAGCCAGAAACATATTTTGGCCCGATGATCAAGAACGGAGTTATGTATGAGATGATGGATCTACAGTGTTCGGAAGACTAGAGTTATTAAAGAATAAGTTAAATTATATTTTACAAAAAATTATATTATTTTAAAATATTTTTAAGTTAAAAAATTAATTTAATCACACTAAATTATTTATATGCAAGTACTAAATTATGTATTTATAGTCCCTACTAAATAATAATTATGGATCTGATTCTACCAGGGATCAAGAAGAATCAGCAACATAAAGTATTTCAACAAGGTAATCAGATGACATGGAGCGTTCTAAATGTAAGTAGGAAATCTATTCATATTTAAGGAGCGAATCAATTAAAAAATTAATTTTTTTAAATAGAGGACTTTATGTCTAACACTGTTAAAAACTAATTTTTTTAAATGTAAATTTTATATCTAATTAATCTAAATCATATTTTCCCCAGATAAGATCAATTATTTTATTTTCACACCTCTAGTGTGATTAAGAACAATTCTCTTTCATAAAAAGTAAGCTAGTCGAGATGACATTTTTTTTTTCTTCACATAATTGTTTTTTTTTTTTAACATAATTGTTTAGTAAAATGGATTTCCTTTTAAGTGATGTTAACAATTTTCTATTTCAATTTGAAGATTAAATCGCATTCGCAGATCGGCTGAAAGTGATGTCCACTAGACAGACTCCACAATTTAGGTGAAAGAGTGACCAGTTCTTCAATTTTTCCAATGACTTTTTTGACCGTTAGGGAACAGTAGCACAATCTTGTGCTTTTTGTTGAGGAACTTATCACCAACTTTTGTCCCTACTCGTCAAGGGTGTTTCATAATTCATACTATAAAACAAAAAAAAAATTAAAATATTCGGACACTCCAGATTTAATGTGTGTAGAATGTGAGTTTTACATTTACATAAAATTCAAATGTTACTATTAATATGAACGCTCCAAAAACTAATCCCTACTATAATGTTATAAGACTTGCTTGGTCAATAATTTGTGAAGACGCTAGATTTAATAGGCCAACAAACAATAATATTAAGCGGATCATTATCATATTATTGCAGAGACAAGAAAACTAAGCTCTACCACTTAGGAAATTTGTTAGAAGAATAAACTATAAGCCTACTAATTGAGTTGCTAGGCTTTAGTAACTTAGTAATTGATATGAATTTAAATTCTCTCATATCGCTTACATACCAAGTCGGCTAGTCCTCTTAACATTTTTTCTTACAAAAGATTTTGATCCTACTAGTGTTGGATAAACCTTGTCATTCTTTTGGTTTATTATATTAATTGTAAAGTATTTTCACAACCAAAGGCAAAATAGTACTATTAAGAACCGATCAGAAACTGTTTGATCCACATTTTTTGTCGATTGATAATATCTTTTTTTTTTGGACAAGTCGATTGATGATATAAAAAATCATTCTTTAGAACGTCTAATGGATCTAAGTTGATTTCTCTCACCCTCCCATATGTTTATGCGATTATACTTCTTTAGTTATAATTGTCCAACTAACTAAAATTTTGACAAAAGTTAAAAGGTCGATGGTTCCAAACCTACCTTCTAGTCTCTCCTAGTAATAAATTTTTGTGCCTTTTACTGTACAGTCACAAGCAGAAGTGCAATTTTGTAAAAACGTCTTTAAATCCCATCTCATCGTCAACATCTTTTTTGCATCTCTTCCTTGTTGTCCAATTTACGGACACTACTGCATTCCGTAAAACAGTATTTAACTTCAATCTTCAAAGTCCTAGGCACACTAGACTAAGGCTTAAAGAGTTAATAATACCTTTTTTTTTTTATGACGAAAAACTCACCCTAAACAAATTAGATTAGTTTCACTCCAAAATCATAAACTCCATTATACAACAACACATCCTAATATACGGTTTCAAGTCAATCAAGAATAAAACAATATTTGTAATGAGAATAGACAAATTTAAACTTAAAATTTTTTACTTAATAAATCACTACCCGATCACTGTACCCAAACCTTTGGGGGCAAAGTTAATAATTTTCTCTCGCAGTTGATCAGTCAACTATTCAAAAGTTGCTACTTTTTGTAGAAGTCAGTGGGGAATCAGACCTGGGTGAAGATTGCAGAGGTATTAGCCAAGAAGAATATGTAAGTTCTCAACCATAGAACTTCACACAATTCAATTTATGTCCCTAATAGTAGCTGAGGCTGCGACCGTCCCTCCACTTCTGGTTAAGCTCGTCGCGTTCAGCCGAGCAAGAAAGCAAGACAAGAATTAGAAAACGAAAAATGAATTATCTCAAAGTTCGGGCAGTTACCCCACCTGAAATACCCGAGCAGCGGCGTGGCAACAAAGAGTCATTGTGAGCTCAAGATCATCAAACATGAATTTACAATTCAAACAGTCGCATAATCGTTCCACTATTAGTGTTAGGAAGCAGAATCTCAGCAACAAGTTAGACAACCCAAACTAGTAAAGCAAGTTGACTTGGATCTCATACATAAGGCAGTCAAGCTACGCATAACTTCTGAATGTTAGTGAACATTGCCAACCCTGCTCAAGTGGACAATAGCAAACGCAACTTACATAAAAGATTTCCTCAATGTCTTACAGCATGCGCCTGCGCCTCTTGGCAAGATTGTCAAAGATCTGCTTGATATCAGCAGATGTAACTGGTTCAGAGCGGTCAAAAGATTCCTGTCAAGGGAAAATTAAAAATTTCAGAACTGTGAAGAATAACTTAACGACTATTCTAATACAGGTACATATAACTCCCCTTGCAGTCCGTTTGCATCATTTGCAAGCTAGAAAGCATTGCCAGAGACACTTGCGACCAATTACACTTCAAAATACTAGGAACGTAGTAACATACCATGAACGCATGTAACTCATCCCTCAGGTCGGCAACGCCACTCAGAAACTCTAATTTTCCAGCATGATCTAGTTTATTAAGTAAACTTAGTTCAACATCATCTTCCTGATATAACTTCTCATTTCTTTTCTGCTTAGCCATTTTCTCGTACTCAGCAATGGAGTCCTCTCTGTCTAGCAAGAAGCCAATTTTCTTCAGGGTGTAATAGGCTGTACATTGCTCACACCTGCATAATACTTCCCTCCAGTTTTTAGAAAGAAATAATGGTTTTCTTTTCTCTAGATTGGCTGGCACTTCAAACAGATTTACTCCAATAAGACATTTGCTACTTGTCCCCACATTTGGGGTACATGAATTTAGACCTCCATTGTTGGCACTACTTTCCCCAAGAAGTATATTCTTCTCAACAGAGCCAATTTCAGCATTATTAGACATCATGGAAGTGTCAAGTGAAGAGTTTCTAATCTCAACCTTCCCCAAAGAACCTAAAGGTGAGGGACGCTTTTCAACAGTATCTGTATCCTCGATCAAATTTACCAGATTATGCTGCACGACTGTAGCCCAAATGGTTGGAGAATAAAGGGAGAGGAAAGAGAAAACTACTGAACATCCCTGACATATAAAATCCTCACACAGAGGCTCCCCGTCTTCATCTCTTGGAATCTGTTGAAAAATCAAAAGAATGGGCAGATAGTTTTTCCAAAAGAATAGAAAAAATCTTAGTGGTTTATACATATAAGCTAAAACAAATTATAATAATTTTTCAGAAGAATAACACAAGGTCTGAATAAGTAACTTAATGTTTGAACCGTGAGAACCATGTAAATTATTTCTACCTATATCCCAAGCAATCCAAGACTAGGATATAGAGCAACATTCTAAATTAGCCAAGTGTTATAGCCAACTTCCAGCATCCAAACAAAAACAATTACTATGTCATTAGATTAATCGTACTTAAAATTAGCCATTATTTAGACAGGGATACACTGGTGTCCAAGGTGCCTAATCGTGGGGAAGGTGGTCTGTTCTGGGACCTAAAACAACAGAAGCTTAAATTACAGAATCATAAGGAAATCACAACATAAAGAAAACAATGGTCAACACGATTCAGTGATATAAGAAGAAAGGAAAGTGATACTCTACAAGGCATTTAAAGACTGCACTAATGCAATTGCTGAGTAAACCCAATAATACATACCAAAATGAAAAATATGTTGGCAAGAGCATAGCATAGAACATGTAAAAAGTAGTTCTACTAGAAAACACCTTTGAATAACATGGCATGACGAAAGGAGAACTTCCGGGAGGGAGGCAGTAGAGATGATTGCTTAACTAACCTGATCAGAAGACTCAAGACCAATGTGCTCCTCATGAAACCAGTCTTCACAAATGCAGCAATGGATCATCTCTTCTTGTTCTTCAGCATTTGGATCAGGATAGGGGCGATTACATGTGCAGTATAAACCTTTAAAGTTATGATTGTATGAGTTCTCCGAATTTTCTATATCTTTGTTTGCTAGAAGCTTGCAGTAGAATGTCCCAAATTTTGAATTTCCACAATCACATCTAAAGTTCCTCCTCGTACACAGTTCAACTATCTGGCAAAATAAAGAAACACAATCATCATCACATACAGGTAGGTTTTATGCCATCACTATTACCCTGGGTGTGAGATTGAGGGAGGGGGAATGCACCACTTACATTAAGAGAGGAAAAATTAGTAAAATATTTCACCATTAAACAAGTAATACATCTAAGCTTAATGAATTGAAAAATTGCCGCTGCAGAAAGTTCATTTGGATAGTATAACCAGTTGCAATGTGGACACGGACAAGCAGAACCACAAGACAATGAAAGACAACTAAAGGATAATCCACAACTACAGAGCTTCAGATGGGTGATATCATTCCAAGAATATCCATCACTTGTGCCTCCAATTACAAACTTTAAATGGAGCAAAGTTGCTAAAAAAGCAATACCTCATGGCCATCGTGGCAGAAAAAGCCACAAGCTGTGCAGATACCAGCATACCCATCTGGAGTGCATGTTAAACACGAGAAAACTGCCTGCCTCTTCATATATCCTCTGCTATAGGTGCACTCCTTGCCTTCATCACCCCCTAAGATCAAATCCGCTTCCTTATGCGAGAAGTTGTCCCAAACAGAATATGAAGAGGTAGATTAGAATTAGTAATCATCAAGAGAAGAATATCAGTTTAAAAGTCCAACAATTTAAATATTCCGCCAAGAGGTTTCATGTGCATCACTTGCGGCATGGACAATTTTGCATTACATCTCTCACAATATATCAAGGGACAGACTTTCAGAATTATGGCAGTCTGTTATGGTTGACACTAAATACCATATTTAGATCATGCCAAGTGGCAATCAACTAAGTTAACTTGCATTTTGCGAAACCTAAGGGCAATATAAAGAACATTAAATATTGTGGGAAAATTTGACATTGTATATTTACAATTTTATTGGGCACAATCACATACACTGTAAATTTTATATAAACCAGTGAAACATTTCTTCATAGTTTGAATTATCCTCCATTTGTAAATTAACTTCTGCGCATATCTCAGTGCATGACATCCATGGTATGCCTAGTTTAAGAAATAAATGAAACAGAAGCGATCATAGCACGGTACAATAACAAGGATATCCAATTCACATTAATATAGTTTTAGTGCCAATCAAAGTTTCTTAGCGAAGAACCAGGTAACAAAATCAAAGCACATGAGGAAAAACCAGCGTCTGAGACATATTGAGAAAATGCATCTCCTTCTGAAGGTACTCAAATAAGAAACATCTTTCTATTCTGAAAATGACAGCTTTGATCAAAAACCTTTTTCCTTCTCACAAACTTCTGAAATAAGGTCCTTCATCTAGAAAATGAAAAAGTTCTTTTAAATCCTAGGATAGTTAGTGTGATTGAATACAGTTATGACTAAGTTAAGCCAACTCATTTAATTGTTGTGAACATTTCCAAATACACCCCAAATCTGTGCATTTTTGTCTCGGGTATGAGAAAGCTTAAGTACTCTTTCCCATACAAAATCCAAAGTTCACTATAGCAAACTTTTGCAAAGCATGAGTGCTCTATTGCTTTTAGGGTTTCATTTGTGAAAATTGACCCCAATATTCTACCAACCATGCGAAGCTTGGTGAGATAGTCAAGTAATCACTTGTTAAATACTTGGTATTGTATTCCAAGCTTAGAATTTAGAAATAACCTCCTTGGCAACAGGGTACTACTACGTACGTCTGCCTTCCCCAAACCACACTGGGAGCATTGTGCACGGTGTATGACCATTATTCTCCCAACTGAGAAGGCCCTTTGACTCTTTGAAACTTAACAACAACGTATATCATCCAATTTCCAAGTTTACACGTATATTTTATTGTTGTATGAAAACAAAAATCAACACAGTTCAGTCACAACCTTGCTTCATAGATATTTTACTCACAGTACTTTATTCTCCATAGTTCCTATAATATCGATAGGAGATATTATATAAGAATGACTATAATATCGATAGGAGATATTATATAAGAATGATTCAAAAAGCTAGTATTGTGGACTTAAGCATAACTCGGGTTAACTACTTTTGGGGCCTGAATATATTTGAGGCACAAGACCGGCATTCTTAGGGTGTGTTTGGATTGAGGGGGAGGAGGTTTAGTAAATGAGATGATGAAGGGAGAGTATCATAAAGGAAATGAATGGAGAGGATAAAATTATGTTTGGATTGAAAATTTTTATAAAGGAGATTATCATAAAGAATAACGAGTATTTTTTGTTTGAATTAGAAAGAAAATAGAAGAGAGGGATAAATTTTATGTGTATAATGACTTTTATCCACTTGTTTTATTTTATATTAAATTTTCATGATTTGATGAAAAAAAAATAAAAATAAGAACAATGTCATTATAATAAATAGTATTTTCTCCTCATCCATTTCCCTCCAAATTAGAAGGACCATATTTTGAGGTATGGAGGGATGAGCTTCATCCCCTCTATACCCCTTTCCCCTATTTTCTCCCAAACCAAACAAGATAAAGACTCAACTCCTCCCCTTACTAACCCTCCCCTTCCCCCCATTTCCTCCAATCCAAACACACTGTTAAAGTCTACAACACTACTCTCGTCAAATTTGAAATCTACAACACTAGTATTGTTTACGGGGCATGACATCTCCAAGTCTAGGCAGAAATAGCTCTAATATTCCAGATACCTAATGCCAACACGACAGATGCATATAATTCCATATTATCAAAACTTCCAACACACACACACACACACACACACATATATATATGTGAAACTATTTACAAAATAAAGGGTTTTACCAGATCATGATCTTCAACCTCCTTGAGGTAATCGTCGATTGAAATCGTAGGCTCGACTTCATCATCAAACAAGTCACTCATTTTCACAAACCCTTGAAGATAAATATCGCTATTATAAGTTACTAACAATTCATTGGTGATCCAACTTTTTAAATAAGCCTTGGTTTAGATAAAGACGAGCATAAGTTAATATTCTAAATTTTACTAATAAAATTAAAAGAAAGTAAAATTGGTAAAATATGTAAAGGTAAATATCGTTTTTTTGTTGTGACGTGTGAGAGAGAGAGAGAGGAGAGGGGTTAGGGCTTTATATGAGGCCGGATTGGGCTAAAAGGGAGAACATTTTCCCGCCAACTTGATCTGTTAGGCGCAAAATGCTCAAGAGCCTTTTTCTTTTAAGTATGTGTTTATTTATGTTTTGTTCAAATTTTAAAGAAACAATTCATTCGACGGGTTTTTGTTTAACAATTATAATATGACGTGCATACGTATCAATAAGATATTTACGAGTTCCTATCACTGGCGGAGACACGAAAGGGTCAGTGGGGATTAAAAATATTAAAATTTTTATGTATTTTTTAAAAAAAAAAATTAGATATCTATGTATTTTTAATTAAATAATAATAATTAGCTCCCATTAAAAAATAAAAGTATTTGTATAGTTTAAAAATTATAGATTTTAGTTCCCATTGACCCATAAAAACGTTAAAATTTATATATATATTTTTTAAAAAAAATTAGATACTTTTATATATTTTTTGAAAAAAAATTTGATATATATGTATTTTTAGTTAAAAAAATTAATTAGTCCTTACTGAAAAAAAAAATACTCATATAGTTCAAAAATTATAAATTTTAACCCCTACTGATAATAATTATTGGCTTCGCCCCTCGTTCCTATTGAGTATGCTCATGAAAAAGTAGTTTTGTATACAATAAAAATATCAGGTAACTGATTAATGGCTATAGTGGATGACATTAAACGGATTGTAACTGAAATTACAAACATGATTCAGTGTATCAAAAGAACGGTAAATCAAGGTATGGACGAGTTAACAAAAAAGAGGTTAGCAATAAGTTAATAATTAATTAGTGATATCAATTTATCCCACATTTGGAAAATCTTTTGTATGATTGACTTTCAACTCACGAGTGTGGGTTAACTTTATTTGTATTATTTGATTGTTCAATGAATGAATGAAGCTTTTCGACCAAAAAAATATATATAATGGCTAGTGATTATTTATTCTTTTCAATGATCTTCATGAAACAACCCAAAATCTTAAAATTTGTGTAGCATGTTTTCCTACATTCAATAATTCAGAATCGTCTTGCTATTGGGTGTAGTTATTCTAAAATAATCAGTTGAAGGATATAAAGAAAGTATTTTAACATCACCATCAATTCTCCAAAATATTAAACATTACATATCCATTACATACATGACGAATTTTTTTAAGTCTATTTTATGATATGAAAATGTAATTTTACAAATCCTTGTAGAGAACTTTATCCAAATGATCTCATAATAAAATCAATTTTCTAATTAATTATTTAAAAAATGTCATATTAAACTAGGCTTTATTTCTAATTTTTCTATTTTGTGCATTATTGCCGCCGAAAATATTAGCCTTCTTCAATACGTTTTGTGGGGGCATTTTGGTGGTGCTTAGTTGGCAAATATCATGATTTGAAGTAAGATGTCCAAGAAGTATAATGATCTTAATTGAGCGTAAGAGATTGTTACATGTATATAGATTATTGTAGAGTTCAAATTTTCATTCAGAAACACATATCTGACATACTACAATATTTGTTTTTAGGGGTAAGCACAAGCAAATTGCGATATATAAAAGAAGGCACGAAAAATTATATTACTTTAAAACACCAGTTTAGTGTCTATAGACCTTTAGAATTTACAATTAAAACTAGAGATCGCCCTAATCTCTTTTGTCAATAGGGGTTTTGATAAGTGAGTGGTAGTCAAGATCCTCTAATGGCTTATCCCCTAGAGAGATTTGGGGTAGGGTAATATTTAGGGTAAAATGTCGATGGTCTTTAGAGGACCTATCTTGACACCAAAACTGGACTCGTCCCAACCGCGACATTAATCCCTCCTTAATCCATGCCCTACAGCTTCCGCTAGCGGGTCTCAAACCCCTTTATTCATGCACTAGCCGTTTGAGGGATTTTACTTATTTCAACCCTTAAGCGGGGAGAGGTGGGATCAGTCTATTACAGTGCTGATAAAAAAAAGTTGTCTAACACTGAAGGTAGTAAAGGTGTGATAATGAAGTATATATATAAAAGAGCAGGTAAGGAAAGTGTATACGGTAGGTAAAGAGGGAAGTGTGAAAGGAGAAAATAATTGTAATATAAGAGGGTTGAGATATAATTATAGCAAGGTCAATATTCAATAAGCTTTCCTTCAACTTAGGAGTGGGGTCTTATTTATAGTTATTTAATGACTTGGGTATTAAGATAGATCGATGAGGATTAGTTGTCCACGTATTTTTAACTATTTCAATGCAAGTTTCACAAAGCAGTTGTAACTTGTAAGTAGCAAATAAATTAGCGAGAATTATGATGCTGTAATACAAGAGTTACGTGCTCATCCTCCTTGAGCTCGAGCGTTATACAAAAAATAATAACTTCCTCCTAAGATAATCGTACCCTGATAAGTGATTTTCCAACGTTTGTACTTGTTGAGTCGATTTAACAATTCCTTTATTCAGGATGATTTGGGTCATGATGAGCTAATCTTATATTATTTCGCTAAATCGGTTTTAGAGTGAAATTCCTGGGCGTAGTCATTTTTTTGGGTCTATTACTTGGGTTCATATCAAAGTTCATGCGTACCTAATTACTTTTGGGTCTATACAAATTTTGACTTCATAATTATGAAGATAATGTTTAGTGCAAATGTGAAGATCGTTGGAATCTAACATGGCAACCATCTAGTCTGACGTTTGCAATAGGGATTCTTCTTCTATGAGATATGTGTCAAATTTGTCATAACCACATAGATAAAAAGTATTTTTATTAGTTGACAAATGTCAATCACTTGTTATAAGTAGGAGTATTATAGTAATTTATTTAAAACTCTGCAATGTTAAATTAGCAAAAAGAAAAACTTTTAACATTCTGACATGGCACGATACAGACTAACGTAAATTAACCTCATAGAATAATAATTTAATATGTCACTGTAATAAATTTACCACATGATTCATAAAAGAATTTTTCTTGCAATAGTTCTCATACAAACAAAAGCAACAACGTGTGGAGCACATTTATCTTCCTAGTCTTACAACTTTAGCGTATTTATGTAGGATAATAAATACTGAACGGGGTAGTCAATTATTGAAAGTTCAGAGCCTTTTAACTCCGTCCATTTAATGGGAACATCCTGGCCGCGACTCCCTAAGAGTCTAATGAAACAAGGTCAGCACACATTTTGGGTTTCACACGTCGCAAAGCTGGCCAAGATGTGTAAAGACCATCGGCAAAGCAATGTTTCTCTATGTGTCATTTTTGTTTTTTGACGATGGAAATTTGTATTGAGAATTTTTTTTGACTCACAACACGATCTAAATTTTAGAGTACATGATTTTATTTAGTATACAAATGATTTTATTTAAGCAAATTTCATCTAATGTTTAAATACTCCACAATTAGACTAATTCCTCGAGGTAGTTCTCCAGTCTTTTATTTACTGAGAAATTGTGTTTAAGTCAGTCGCATTTTCATAATATTTGACTGGATAGAGGGTGGCTTTTACGCAAATCGTCCTTTTCAATGTTCCTCCTATTCAACTTTGATGTTGATGACAACAGAATAGCACGACGGAGATAATCTTGGAAAACAACTTTTCGCCATAAGAACTTTTCTTAAATTTTGAATTCCAAAATGGTCACCGGCCATTTCTTCAAACGTCACCATGCCACCCCCTTTTTAAAATGCTAATTTTAGGACTAAGATTTAAAATATCGCCATTAACATATTCATTCAAACATAATAGCACTGGACCTCTGGTCTAATAATATATTTCTCGTTGTAAATATAAAAAATTGTAAGACTTAATAATATTCTTTAATAGTTACTATACAATTTGGACTTCTTTAAATGAGGAAAAACATAGGCATTCAAACATGACATTGTTAGCCGACAAAGCCCTGCTGCGTGGAAGTTGCTCTTTTCATGCCTTCTTTTGGGGTCGGCACCGAACTCATACAATGGATCATTCTCCATAATAAGTTGTATTGTATACCTAATTAAGCTGAGGCTCAGCATGTTCTTGAATTGATACAACAATTTATAAACACCTCATTCAACACAAACACTAGAATATCAGCCTCCGGAGTTAGATGGAGTGATTAGATAGTGATATGTTATAAATAAGTAATTTAAATTTGAACTTATGACATACCATCACAAATATTATGGGGCCCTTGACTGATTTAGAATTTAAAGCGAACTTCAAAATTCTTGTTAGTAAGGTTAAAACACATAATTTTTCTACTCACCTTAACATACATTCGTCAGTACTTAAAGCATCTATTAGATTTTTTTTTTTTTTTTTTTTTTTGTAAAGTAAGCAAAATTTGTATTTCTAAAAAGAAAAGTACATAGGTAGGTCCAAAAGGACCAATACAACAAGGTTAAAAGAACGAAAACAAAAACTTAACCAATAAAAAATTTATCCTTAATGTAAGGGTTAGGAAAAACACAAACAATTGTGCTAGACCTATATGATGCAAGTGAACCGCTCCCATAACATAAAACATTTATTAGAATGCACTATTGTAACACGAAATTTGTAATTTTAACATGAATTCAATGTGATTATCTATCAAGTTCTTGGTCATTGAAAAGACAGAGACTGTAACATACGTTGAATTGATCTTTCTCCTTTCAACAATTACCGAGGAAGCAAGAAACATATTTTCTACATTTTCTTCCTCTCTCTTATGGGGTTATGGGGAGGGGGTGGGCCAAGGAGAGAGATATTTATTTAAGGACAAAAAGAAATTGAGTGAAATTTACGCGTAATACGTTCTAACAGTCTTAAATCTTGCTAATACAAACAAATTTTTTTTTAATGACTATTAAAGAAAAGACGTCCATGCTAATGTCACAAGCACATAAAACAATTTCATCTTGATAGTTTAATAATATTTTTGTGCATTATTATGGCTAGTATGACTAAATGATGAATAGGAAAATGGGGATACTAAACAATTTATACAGCAAACCAGATGGTTGTGGACCTTGTTTATAAATGTAAATTCGTTAATGTGTCGGCATCATGCATACACCCTTGAAAGTGAAGTTTTCTCTTTCTTTTCCAGATATGGGTCCAGCCACATATCTCGTGTTGCAGTGTGATACGTTACAATATGTATATTAAATGGACTAAGGGGATCAAGTCCGAATTGGGGATTTTTATTTACAAACTAATACTTTTATCATTTTTTTTTTTCTTTTTTCGGGGCAATTTGAAGTGTTTATATTGGACTGAATGTTAGTTAATTTACAAGGGTTGACTTCTTTGTTCCGTATTGACAAAAACCAGTAGACTAGAATGTCCATGAATTATGCTTCTTGTACCCACTCTCTTATTCTTCTTGTTCACCACCAATAACTCGACACAATCTGTCTGATCAAAGTCAAAATGCAAGTCAGGTCTACTTTCTTCAGCTATCATCATCTTCAAACTTCAATGAGTATCTAATACTTGTTGCGGGAAACCTTCATTGTAGAGAATTTTTCATCTGAATGAACCTATTAAGGTGAAAACTAGCCATCTTTCTACAACCAAATGGATGCCTCAGGGAGTCTTTATGTCACGTTACCGAGGATCTCGTTTCTTCTCTACTTCATCATCACCTTTCTTTTGTCCATACAACCATTTCTCTGCGCTGCTGACACTATCTGCAATTCTCTTTGGTCGTGCAGCCCGACCGGTCCGTTGATTGAGTACCCTTTCTGGCAAAAACGCCAAGAATCCGATCTCTGTGGCGTTCCAGGATTCGAGCTTTCGTGCAACAATAAGAGCCAAACAATTTTAAGCCTTCCTTTCTCGGGCGAATTTGTAGTAAAGGATATTGACTATGTTAGACAAGTTATCATCATCAATGATCCTGATTCTTGTCTTCCAAACAGGATGCGAAATTTCAGCCTCACAGATTCTCCATTCACAGGTTTAAATTTCAGGAGATACAAGTTCGTCAACTGTTCTTCAAACTGGACTGAGAGCACTAGCAACATCCTGTATCCTCTGGTTCCATTGTTGTGCCTCAGTGGCAGAAACCACACAGTTTATGCTGTGAATTCTCTTATGTTCAATCAAGAAATGCCATCATCTTGTGTTGATATAAATTTTAATGACTCGGTTTCATCTCTGTGGTCTGTTTCTGTGTACTGGTCATCGATGGATTCCCGAGGGAATCTCCGCCTGGAATGGAGCGATCCAAGATGCTTGCGTTGTGAAGCTCAAGGCCTGGACTGTGGAGTCACTGATGACAATGAAATTGATTGTGTGGCTACTCCTAAACGCGGTACGTGCAGTTTCTTGATCTCATACACTAAACTTAATTGGATCATTTCGCTTAGATTATACCTGTTTAAGTATCAGGATTGAAAAGCCAAATATTAAGATTTCTAGGCTTCTGAAATTTCTGGGATAATGATTCACAATGAAGAATTCTAAGTCACACTTCCGTCTAAATTTTTGCTAATAAACTAATAATGCGGGCATAATTATTCAACGATAATCCATATCAATGTCACACATAGTAACACACGCAAGCGTACACACACACGAAGACAGATGGGGAAGGAGACAGGGTGGGAGAAAGATTCACAAAGTCAGAAATGGTTTGCGGCCTAAGGGCCCCAAAGTCTAATGCCTATCTTGGACGGTGGGGTGAAGCATTACATAATCAATGTTTTCTTTATGTTCAATTTCACATACATCTAATGAAAGAAACAACACAATATTGTAGATCATTTGCTAGCCGTGCTGTTTGGAAAAGGATGTGAGCAATTTTATATACTATTTCAACTGCTAAAATTGATGTGTTTTTAGTGGAGACCACACAAGAGATGATGCAAACACAGATCATGTAACCTTTTGTATTACCCTTTGGTCTTGTTTGGCTGCAAATTATTTGACTAGGTAGCAACTTTCCATTTCATACTGCTAATAGATATGTCTGGTATATATTTTTTTCAGGTAAACACGTAATTATTGTAATACAATTGAGATTAATGTAGAAAACTATATAACCTGGGGCTGAGACCTGCATGATCTTAACGAAACTTATCAGGTCTGTAGATATTACCTAGCATAAATGCCTAATGTAGAAAACGAAAAATTGATTTCCAAGCTAAAGGAATTTACATGATAGCGTGTGGCAAGAAATTGTTGATCACAACTCTTTCATTGTCACACATGTTGTGACATTTCCCGGAAAAATAATGAAGATGTGATTTTCATTCTTCAACCAACACTTTGAACAATTCAAAGATGAGGCACTGACATTGACATTGATGAAAGATTTGAAAGGGACACCAAAAAAAAAAAAAATGAAAGATTGGAAAGGGAAATTTTTGAAGTTATGTAATTCAAGCCATTATAATATGCCACCTTACCTTGTTTAGCTTCTTTGTGTCTTGTTTATAAATTTTCGGGTCTTCGTTCATAGGTCTTCCCAGGGGTGCCAAGTATGGGATTGTTGTTGGAGCTGGGATACCTGCTCTTTTGTTCATAATCGGGCTTGCAGGCTATACTTGTGGCAAGATCAGAGCGAATGGCTTAAGGCGCCGTATAGACACAGAGCTCTCTGCCACAATCACTCCACAACCCGTGGTCACTGTTGCAGGCCTTGATGGGCGGATCATAGAATCTTTACCAAAGACAGTGCTAGGGGAGAGCGGGCGTCTCCCAAAGCCTAATGATGCCACTTGTCCAATATGCCTGTGTGAGTATCAGCCGAAAGAGACACTGAGAACTATACCAGAATGCAATCACTATTTTCATGCTAATTGCATAGATGAGTGGCTCAGGCTCAATGGTACCTGCCCCTTGTGCCGAAATTCACCCGAGAGCTTATCAGTGACGCCTTGTTCCTCAATGTCATCTTCTACTTCTTCAACATCCTCATAAGCCACTGTCATCTCCAATTTTGTTGTTTCCATCTGTAAATTTCATTCTATACAATTGAACTTGTCATTTTCGCATCTTATGTGGAGGAATGACCAAAATCTTACTTAAAATTTGTTGAGAGCTCAGTTTGGAAATTTTCATAGAGACAGTACACAGGAAATGACAAAAGCTGAAGTCATTCACCCCGAAGCCCCCTCCCCCCCAATAAAAGGAAGGAAAATATAGTGTACCATTCATTAAAAATAAGCAGGATTCTATGTGATTGATGGCTTTGATGTTCTCATTGCAGTGTCAAAATCGTACTAATGATACTGTTAACAGATTATTTCTTTTCTTTTCTCGCTGGTTTGAGGGGTCGCATCCACTTTGGAGTTTGTAAACGGTTTCTTCATCAATAAAAGTTACTTATTTACCAACAAAAAAAAAAAAAAAAGATTTTTCTTAACAGATGAGTAGAGAAGATTCTAATTCAGGCTTACAATATACGTGCAAAACGCAGTTTATCAAAGTGTAAAACTGTGTCTTGAGATCTTGCTCACTGTATGCAAGATGATTGATTCAAAACACGGATTAAAATCATGACTCATACATGAGAATCAGCATGAAATTATTGTGACAACATACAATGTCGGGTAAGCAATTGGAAAGCCACCATACAACTTCTTACCTCCTATAAACATCAGCTATATGCTTAGGAGTTGACATAAAAAACCAACTACATCAGCTACAGCCTACAGAATCAAGAAAGTTAATATCAAACATGTCATATATAAGGTTTCTAATAGCAATCCTTTTAGGAGTATCTGCAACTGCATCTGCCATGGATGCAGTTCCGTGCAGAACTGTTTTCCGGGAGCTAAGCCCTTGCTTTTCTTTCCTTATGCACGTGGAGCTCACCCCGTCCAAGGTTTGTTGTGATGGTGCCAAGAAAGTAGGAAGTATCACAAAATGCAAGAAAGATCGGAAAAGGACTCGTGAATGCCTCAAGAATGCTGCAATTGTTGTTGGTCACCTTGACACTTCCCTTACCCCAGCTATTCCCCAGCATTGTGTACTGCACAACATTGAGCTGCCACCAGTATCCTACAACAGTGACTGTTCCAAGTCTCTCTCTGACACATGCACACACCCGCACTTTTTGGACTCCCTCGTTTGTTCAGAACGTTATAACAACTCAAACCACACATAGAAAACTCGCTTTTAAATGCTTCATGAATCTCTCTATTGGTGCAGGATCAATTGAATGACCATCCGTTGCTGGTGTTGCTGGAATTATTATCGTCTTATGGCTCTTGTAACCAGAACAAAGAAAACGAATCAGACTTCATAATATATAATAAGCACAATTCTGAACAGGGGCGGACGGAGGGGGGGGGGGGGGGGGCGGGGGGCGAGGGTTGGGGGAGTGCCTCGAAAAAAATAAAAAATACTTAATGTATTTTAAAAAAAAAAATAGATTTGGTTCCCTAATAAATATTATAAAAATTATTAAAGTTTACAAAATGTTAGCTAGTTTGGTGGTTTAACACAACAATATTTGTATGTTGGACGGGAGTTTGAATCTCCAAGGCTCCATGTTGTTTTTTTTTTTTTTTTGGTAGCAGGCAGTAAAAAACTTAAAGCCTATGCAATTTTTTTTTTGCTAGCAGGCTCCATGACCGAATCTCTAAGGCTCCATGTGGTTAGACACAACAATGCTTTAAGTTCAAATCTCTAAGGCTCCGAAAAAAAAACTTAAAGTTTGTGCATTTTAAAAAAAAAAAAAAAAATAAAACTATCATCATTTTCATCTTCTTCTCAAAATCTCCTTACAAATCTCAAATTAAAATGTATATTCTAACTATTGTACCTTTTTTTAAAAACAAAACTATCATTTTTTTTTTAACAAAATTATGTATGTAAGTGATACTTGGGTATTGGGTAACATGACCTGTAGAGCTTGGCTTGTGTAAAAATTGGTGCTATGTTTGGGTATTAGATAAATAGATATAACTTTGAGGTATTTAGTATTATGCTTGTTTTGATTTTTTTTTTTTATATAACTGTAAAAATTGAGTATCTTTTTTATAAATCTAAAAAATACAGTGCAAAAACTAATGTACAAAAAAAAAATTTAACCCTCCCAACACTGAATTTCTAGCTCCGCCCCTGATTATGAACTTTATTAAGCAAGGGAAGGTAATGTATTGACAAACATATTCAATTCAGAACACTAGTATAATGTATTATATATATATATATATATGCTCGAGCACTAATATACTGTTGTTTGTCTAATTCATACTATCGTCTTATGGATGAACTGATTCTTACCATTGACTGAGAAAAGACGGGCTCGCTACCTATCTAAAATCAATATCTGCATTTGCCTCAAGAAAGCCTCATCTTCTGGACACATTTGACGTTATTCATCCCATGTAGAATATAATTGAAATCTAAATACGTGATAGTATGAATTAGACAATAGTACCTTGTCAAACCCTTTTGGATTGGGCACCACCAATGTTTCAATTTCGGCTAGTAAGGTGTTGTCAATAATTTATAAAATCGTATTTATATGTTTTATAACGAACATAAAATCAAATACACAGAAAAATAAAAATAAAAATAAAAATAAAAGTTATCATAGTTAATAAATTACTTTTGCAATTATAAATCGAGTATCGAATTAAATGTGCTTTCAAAGCACCATCAAATGTCCAAACTTAGCACAACATGCCTCTTGTGTTAATTATCATAGAAAAGGAGAAAAAAAAAAAGGAAATTCATAGGACCTAAAACATAAATAACACAATTGTTTTGGTCAATATAATAATCTAAAATCAAAGTAACTAAAAAAATACTATTTTACAAAACCCACCTCAATTTTCCTTTATACTAAAACCCCACCCTCAAAAAACCCCAAACCTAGAAACCCTTTCCTTCATCTCCGCACGAAAAAGTAAGTTCTCAGTCCTTCAACTCTTCAATTTTTTATCCTTTTATTATACTAAATTATAGATCTAAAAGCATCATTATATTTATAAATCATTCGCTTTGTTACTTAAATCACTTAAATTTTAATTTTTTAATTTAAAAATTACAGATCAATGGCTTATCGGCGGAGCTTAACGGCGCGAGCGAAGCTGTTATATCAACAGCAACGATTTGCGCCTTCATTTTCATACATCCACCACGGCGACGACAATGATAATAAGATTAATAATGATTATTGTAAAAGTTATGAAGATTCTCAATCAAATGCTTCGAAAATATTTAGTTTCAATCAGAGCCGTCCATTTGGAACCGGAGGATTTTGTTCTTCGCCGCAATTTACAGTTCCGATGGCGTACGGATCGGTTTTCAGTAGGAATATGTCGACGACTAGTGTAGGTGATGCTGCGGAGAAAGTAGGTATAATTAGTGACGTGGCGGCTGACGTGTTCGCGGATAGTACTGTTGAGGCTGTGGCTACACAGGTGGCACCGGTGGTGAATGAGGTGGCGGTTGCAGCTGCAGACTCGTATTTTCCAGTGGCGGCGTTGCAGTACTTGATCGACTATGTTCATACCTTCACCGGGTTAAATTGGTAAAGCTTTACGCATTAAAAGATTCGTATTTGATTAATGTGCTTTGCATTCTCGAATGTTAATCTGGTTATGCGCTTATGTTATTAGCTTAAAAGTTGTGTTTTAATTGTGTATTATAGTTTCGCTAAAATATGTGATTTGTAAGTGTAAAGATTTAATTTTGATACCTCATAAGCTGAAAAAATGTGAATTTTTAGTTTAATTGATTTTTGCAAGCACATTATTAATGTACTTATGTTACAAGCTAAAAGATTGTCTTTTAATTGTTTATTACACTTTTGGTAAAAAGTGTGATTTTTAAGTGTGAAAACTAAATTTTGGTTTAAATAGTGAGCTAGGACATGTGAAAGTTTAGATTAAGCGATTTGTCACAAGAAAATATTTAACGTACTTATTTTATAAGCTAAAAAACTGCATTTTTAGTTATTTATTATAGTATCGATAATATTGTGCCTTGTAGTGAGCCGAAGAGTTGATCTTGATACCTCGTAAGCTGAAACATGTGAATATTTAGCTTAAGCAATTTTCACGAGAAAATTATCGATGTATCTTTGGAAGATATGTTACTGTGGAGTTTCTTACATTGGTAGCTTTAATTGACATTCCAATGTGCTCCGGATTTGTTTAAGGTACTCGAAAAGATGGTAGTGTTCTCTGTGTTAGCTGTAATATGTACTCGATAAGATGGTGCAAGCTCTTATTTTTATTATGTTGTGCTATTTTCAGGTGGGCGTCGATAGTAGCTACAACTATTTTGATCCGATTTCTAACTGTTCCTTTTATGATAAATCAACTGAAAGCTACTTCAAAATTCACTGTAAGTTCTGATACTCACTATTCTGTATGCCTTTTTGCATGCTCATTTACATCTGGCCTAAAAAATTGTATGTTTTTTGCCTCGGCAATTATTGTTCAATATACCATAATCTGATCGACAGGTTTCAGTAGTGATCAAATAAAATAGTCACCTCCTGCCCAAGTTTCCTAATGTTGGGTGTCTACCTGAATTAAGTTACGACTTGAACAAATTAGGGAGATCTCATGTTATTACACAGAGGTCTCCGATGGCTGTTGCAAGAGTTTTAGTTATACTAAGCCCTGATGTAATATGAATAGGTTTTGCCCCTATGAACTTAGTTGTCTTCAGGAGCTTACTTAGTTTTGACCTCTCAACCTTGTTTTATCTAGCTGCAAGAAATACTTTAGCATGAGTTTGCTATAAAAAGCTTTAGTCACAGTTAATAAATTATGTACTCCTTCCTCTGATGCCAAAGTAAATGCCTCCGCCTGATATTTTGCAGTAATATTTTTGGCAATACAAGCACAATTTATATATAAAGATTTGGAATTAGTGGGCCCAATGTGAAACTTTGAACACAGCATAAGGTTAATTCATGTCATTAGTTGTATTCCCCAGAAATATCTATCATTATTATTGTTAGTGAATGATGGTGCGCCAGAAATGTGAGATTGCTTCCTTGGCTTTCCTTGTTGATTAGTCCTGCATTGTGTCCACTGCAGTATTTCTAATTCCTTGTGACGATTGCGAATTGCTCATTTATAGTGTGACTTGCATGTCTTCTGCAGCTTCTGAGGCCACGCTTAGAGGAAGTTAAGGAAGAAATGCAAAACAGGGTATGAGTGATTCTAGTTCTATTCTATGGTAATAAATTAGTGGCGGTCATTGGTACTGGAAGTTGTTTATTATGATTTTCCCTGCCATGTGCGGTACGTCTTAGCTTAATGAATTGTCTGCCTGTAAAATTACTTATACTCGGTTGGTGTGTCTATAGGAGTTTAAAATCTAGTTTTTTTTATTTCTCATAGCTATGATTCTATGCAAAGAAATGATATGGAATATATACCTAAAGTTTGACGTAAGCAGACACTACAACTGAGGTCATAGTCAAAATTATGTCTTTGTTGCTGCCTCCCTTTTCGTGAGGACAGCCTCTAAAACTATGTTAATTTCTCTCAGGGCATGAGTCCTACAGCTGTAGCTGAAGGTCAGGCAAAGATGCAGGCACTATTTAAGGAGTAAGCAATGTCCCTTCATTCTTGGTTGAAAACCTGTCGTAACAATTTGGGGCACCATGTGATTGAGTTGCATAACAAGTTTTTTAGTATCAGCTATTTGAATTCCTCGTGTTCTGAGATTTAAGCATTTATGACATGTATATTTAGGTTTTTGAATTCACAATACATGTGCATATGGTGCCTGAATAAGATCAATCCGTTCTTCATTTGTTCACCAACAAGATATTCTTAGATCAGCATGAAAATCTATGTCCCCCCTCGATCGATCAATTATTGTTGCATTATTAGGCAGCCTCCACAAGAAATAATGGTGAATTTCTTTCTACATACCGGAAGCTTTTTCTTGGTGGACTTCAAATTTTTACCTTTTTATTGATTTTCTATTCAATAGGATGAGCATGTAGCTGTAAATGCTACCAGACTTGGTTATTATGGCCAAGAATTCAACTAAAGAAGGATGAATGAGCAGAACTTTTGTCATGCTCGCAAAAGGTTGAGATGTTGGAGTGAATATGTTAGGGGCAATGGACTAGACTTCCAAAGACATAGGTGTATATTGTAGAAGTAGCAATTTCCTTTATGTTTGAATCTTTTGGCAGAACAGGTTTCTGATCTTTATTATAAGTTTCACAAGTATAGATGCAGATAGTAGGTGATCTAACTACTACTACTAGAAATATTGTTTTAAGCTGGCATCAGTTAGAAGAAGAAAAAGGGAGCCTCAGTTTGTACTTCTATAGAAAGAATGTTAGTTTCAGAAGAAAATTCACAGAAACAAAGAAAATAATCAATTCGGATATCTGGATAAAATTATAATTCCAATAGTCTTTTCATATTGCATGATGAACACTGAAAACTAATACTGTGATGCTACAGGTATGGTGTTACGCCATTTACTCCACTGAAGGGACTTTTATTTCAAGGGCCTGTGTTTATCAGCTTTTTCCTCGCTGTAAGCTTTCTTTCTTACAAATGGAGATTTCTTTAGTTGGTGGTTCTTTTTTTTTTTTTTTAGCATTAAATTGTATCACTCTGGACTCAGGTCACCAACATGGCAGAAAAGGTTCCATCTTTTAAGCAGGGTGGAGCATTCTGGTTTGTTGATTTGACAACCCCAGATGCTATGTATATTTTTCCAGTCTTAACGGCATTGACATTCTGGATAACGGTTGAGGTATGCTACTCTTTCCATCTATATATGTTACATTTCCATTTCAAGCTTGTCATTTATTTTTCTGCTCAAAATATCTCTTTCCTTAGTGCAACATGCAAGAAGGCATGGAAGGAAATCCTGCTGCCCGCACCATAAAGAATGTCTCGAGGGTCTTTGCTGCCTTGACGGTTCCATTTACAGCTAGCTTCCCAAAGGTACGTGTGTTGACATCTACTTGCATGTATATAGTCTTTAATCTTCACATATTTACTGGGTGCGTCTTCTGACTTAATACATTGCTGCTTGGATTTCCAATTGGGTCATCTTAAAACCACTTAAGTTCATGCTTTGAATAAATGAAAACTCTCCTGATGTCGCATGATACAATTCTATCCAAGAAGACTAGCTAAAATATATGTGAAAATGGAGTTGGAATATTTAAATTTTTGTTATTTAGTGTTGGAGGGTATGGGTACTTTTGTTGTCAACTTTTTGCGAGAATCTCACTCCCCACCCCCACCCTCCGATTCTTTGTGTATGTGCACGCATGTGATGTGTCTGTTTCTGTCTGTCTGTTATGGCAAGTAACATCTACATCCATTGTTAATTCATTAATTTAATTGTTAATTCATTAAATCTTTGTGTTTCTATGCAGGCTATATTTTGTTATTGGGTTACAGCTAATTTGTTCTCGCTCATGTACGGATTGGGTGAGTCCTTATTGTTGATCTTTACTTCTACCGTAGCCCATACAGCTTTAGAGCTGTTACCTTGATAATGTCCAAAATGTATCCTGATCTTTTTACCTGGTCAAGTAACTCTATTATTGAATTGGAATTTTTAACATTTTTGTTGTCCGTCTTTTTTCTGCAGTAATTAAAAGACCTGAGGTGAAGAAGTTCCTGGATATTCCTATAATTCCCGTGACACCTGCTTCTTCTACTGAACAAAAACCTGCCTTCTCCTTTTTCGAAGCTGTCAAAAAGTATGCTGCAGCGCAAGCAGACGCACAAGTAAAAGCACAAACGCAACCACAACAGCAGACTCTAGCATCAGCATCGCCTGCTGAAGCATCAAAAAATGTGAACCAGAAAATACCTTCATCATCAGTTCTTAGTCAGAGGCTTAGAAGTTTAGAGAAAGAAGTCAAAGGAAGAAAGAAGGGCAAGAAGAGGTGATGAAAATTCAAATTTCCAGAAAAGGAACATGATCGTCGTGTGTGCTAATTATCACCAGGGTTGGTACTAATATTTGTTCGCAAATAAATGTAATATTCTTTATACTAGTTATATAAACAGGGCATCCAATGGACCCGGGAGGTCACGGTATTGGTACGTTTAGATAGAGAGAGCAAGAAATCAGTCTTTTCAACATGTTTCTTATGTTTTTTTTGAGGTTTTAGCAATTTTGTACTCAGATAAGAAGTCTTACACAGATGTATGCTGGGGAAATGCCTGAATGCCATCAGGTCTGTTGTTGATCTACAGACACTGCTGGCTCAATTTTTTTTGGCTTAGCTAATGTCGCTGAAGGAATATTTTCGAATTTAAACTTTTTGTTGTATAAATTAGCCGATATTAATGGTAAAATGATGATACACTTATATGATCTCCAAATTTAGTGGTTCACCACATTGATTTTTCCTAAAGTTTTGACGTTATGAAGAAATCTAAATCTAATGCATTCTGATTACAATGAACATATTGCCCTATTCGGAGGATGGGCAATATGAATGTCAATTCAGGTTGGGTAGGTGCATTTCCTTGTCATAAGTCCCTCTCTTCTATTGACCTTGACTTGGGGGGAGGAGGTGCATTTAAATTTTCTTATTACGTTATAACGTGTTGAGAGAGATAATTAATGATAAAGTGATGATGTACTTATATAATCTGTAAATTTAATGATCTAAATTATTTTATCGTAATTACGTTATTAGTTCACTATATTAATTCACTTATAAAATTTTACTGTTACGATGATATCTAAATCTCATGCATTTCGATTATAATGAATATATTTATGAATGTGGGTGGTGGGTGGCGGGTGGCGGGTGGCGGGTGGGTCGGCTTCCTTGTCATAAGTTCCTCTCTTTTATTATTCTGGCCTCAGCCTAATCTATCTTGGCATCGATAGTGTTTTCCTTTTGCAGCCCTAGAAAGGGTAATACTTGTTGCCTTCTTGAGGGCTATTAATGTACCATGTTGATTATGTAGAATCATATAGGTGTATCCTACTTTTCATAATTAAATAAGCTAAATGCCACCCTAAGTAATGGCAACTCATTATTGTGTGTAATAATTTTTAGTAGTTTCGAGTTAGTTGGTAATAATTTTTAGCGGTTACGTGCCTTCATGTCTGCTTGCCAACTATCTAAATAGATGCGGCATTTATGCTCTTCTGTTGTAAAAATATGGATATTTATTAACAACATTTTGACAGAGGTAATGCATTGTTGACTGTCGACTAACGTTTAAGAGAACAATTCAATGTTGAATTGAATTGCAAAGCCACGCGTAAAAATATTGTTGTGCTGATACATTAGTTTAAGTTTAGTGTTTTGATTATACATTAGTTTAAGATTAGTGTTTTGATTATACATTAGTTTATGACTAGTGCTTTGATTATACATTAATTTAAGACTAGTGCTTTGATTATATTATGCAATAATATAACTTTTATTGTATATATATATGTAGTATGCGAAAGATGAAATATAGAAAAAAGAATCGAGTTCAGAGAATTCTCTCAGTTTTTTTTTTATCTTCGTTATTATTGTATTTTATAACACGTTATCAGCACGAGTCTCTGCCTGAGCCTCTGCCATAATCAGAAAGGTGCACCGACAGGTATAAATAATTCTCTTATTATTTCAATAATATTTTAAGTTAAACTTTACATATTGAAATGGATTATATTGCCAAAAGAGAATTTACTATTCTTGACATCTCGAGAAAAAATTATCTATCTTGGGTATTTGATGTTGAAATGCATCTTGAAGCAAAAAATCTTGGGGATACTATCAAAGAAGAAAATACAGCATCCTCGCAGGATTGCGCTAAAGCAATAATTTTTTTCCGTCATCATATCCATGAAGGATTAAAAACTGAATATCTGACGGTTAAAGATCCCCTTACATTATGGAAAAATTTGAAGGAGAGGTATGATCACCAAAAGTCTGTTAATCTCCCAAATGCTCGTTACGATTGGTTACACTTGAGATTGCAAGACTTCAAATCTGTTGGTGAGTACAATTCCAAAATATATGAGATTACATCTCTAATGAAAGCATGTGGAGAAACTATCACTGACAATGATATGTTAGAGAAGACATTTTCTACGTTTCATGCCTCGAATATGCTCCTGCAGCAGCAATATCGGGAACGTAAATTCACAAAATATAATGATTTGATATCATGTCTTCTTGTTGCTGAACAAAATAACGAGCTTTTGTTGAAAAATCATCAGTTACGTCCAACTGGCACGACACCATTTCCGGAAGCAAATAAAGTTGTATTCCCAGAAGTGAATGCAACATTTAACGATGAATATGGTAATCGACGTGGCCGTGGTCGTGGCCGTGGACGTGGACGTGGACGTGGTCGTTGGTATGGCCGAAGTAATACATGGGTTCGGGGTGATTCAAGTAATACCAAGGAAGACAAATCTCACCACCAGAAGTGGAATAATGAGAAGAAATATGACAAAGAAAAAACCACCCGAAACAAGTCATACCATGATAATGATATCTGTTATAGATGTGGAGGAACTGGTCATTGGTCACGTATCTGTCGTGCGCAAAAACATTTGGTTGAACTTTACAAAGCCTCGAAAGGAAAAGGCAAAGTAGCAGAAACAAACCATGTTAACTATGATGGACCAGAAATTACTACACATTTAGATGTTAGTGATTTCTTCGAAAATGCGAATGGAAATATAGAACATTTGATCGGAGATGGAAATGTCAAAACTAATTAAAAGTACTAGTAGTTATATTTTGAAGGTCAAGTCTTTAATTATGTTGTTGTTTTAAGGTTAAGTTGATTTCCTTTGTATTGTCGTTTGTTTTTTTTTTCAGTTGATTTACTCCTTATGTAAACATATATATTATCTTTATCTATGTTTGTTTGAATAAATTTACAAGTTATTAAAGTAGTGATGTTTTTATTATATCACTAGATTTCAGGATGAAGAGTGAAGATATATGTTTGGCAGATAGTGCAACAACGCATACTATACTACGTGATAAAATATATTTTGTTAATTTATTAGTTACCTCAGCTAATGTATTTACCATTTCTGGTTCTACCAGTCTAATAGAAGGCTCTGGAAGAGCCCATCTCATATTGCCTTGTGGTACAAAATTTGATATTATTAATGCACTATATTCAAGCAAATCCAGAAGAAACTTGCTAAGTTTTAAAGATATTCGCCGAAATGGATATCATATTGAAACTATTAATGAAGGTAATAAAGAATATCTTTGTATTACTTCTTTCAAGTCATGCCAGAAGCGTGTACTAGAAAAACTTCCGGCTCTTTCTTCCGGATTGTACCAAACAACTATACAAGCAATTGAATCACATGCAGTGCAAAGACAAATATATAATGATCCAAAAATTTTCATGCGTTGGCATGATCGACTTGGTCATCCAGGTGCGACAATGATGCGTCGAATAATTGAGAATTCACTTGGTCATCCTTTAAAGAACCAGAAGATTCTTTTACCAAGTAATTACCCATGTGTTGCATGTTCTCAAGGTAAACTAATTTTGAGACCTTCTCCAACCAAAGTTGTTTTTGAAGCTCCACAATTCTTGGACCGAATTCAAGGAGATATTTGTGGACCTATTCATCCATCATGTGGACCATTTTATTATTTCATGGTTTTAATAGATGCATCGTCTAGATGGTCACATATTTGTCTACTTTCTTCTAGAAATCATGCATTTGCTAGACTTCTCGCTTTGATAATCAGATTAAGGGCACAATTTTCTGACTATCCCATTAAAACAATTCGCCTTGATAATGCTGGTGAGTTTTCTTCTAAAGCATTTGATGATTATTGCATGTCTGTTGGAATTAGTGTTGAACATCCTATAGCTTATGTGCATACACAAAATGGTTTAGCTGAATCATTCATTAAACGACTTCAATTAATTGCCAAGCCTTTATTTATGAAAACGAAACTCCCTACGTCAGCTTGGGGTCATGCTATTTTACATGCTGGTGCATTGATTCGTGTAAGACCAACAGCTTATCATGAATACTCTCCATTGCAACTTGTACATGATTGTCCACCGAATATTTCTCATTTACGTGTTTTTGGATGTGCGGTACAAGTCCCTATTACACCAACACAACGTAGTAAAATGGGTCCACAAAGACGACTTGGAATTTATGTTGGATTTGATTCTCCATCTATTATTCGATATGTTGAACCCCTGATGGGTGATCTTTTTAGGGCATGCTTTGCGGATTGTCATTTTGATGAGAATCTTTTCCCGTCATTAGGGGGAGAAAAATTGCAACCAGAAGTACAGCGTGACATATCTTGGATTACGTCATCACTGTCGCATTTAGATCCAAGAACAAAACAATGTGAACTTGAAGTTCAAAGGATCATTCATTTGCAGAATATTGCAAATAATCTACCAGATGCATTTGTAGACACAAAGAATATTGTGAAATCACATATACCTGCTATTAATGTGCCGGCACGAATTGATGTCCCAGTAGGACATATTGTTAGTATAGCAGCAAATGCATCCAAGGCACGCCAGAAGCGTGGTAGACCTGTCGGTGCAAAAGATCTTGTACCTCGAAAAAGGAAGTCACATGGGAAGGATACAAGAAGAATGAATCCGGAAGATTCTATACCATCAAGAAGCACGACAGAAGTGGTAGAACCAACTAATGTTGGTGAATTCATAATCCCAGAAGAGATCAAAATCCCTGAAGAGATTAAAGATAAATTTGTTCCTGAAGAAACTGAGGTACCTGAAAATGAAGAAATTTCTATAAATTATGTTACTACCGGGAAAATGTGGAATCGAAATGAAACTATCCTGAATGATAGTTTTGCTTTCACGGTAGCACTTGAAATAAGTGATGAGGATCCTGAACCACAAAATGTGGAAGAATGTCGACAAAGAAGTGATTGGCTAAAGTGGGAAGAAGCTATACGAGTAGAGCTAAGCTCATTAGAAAAGCGCAAGGTATTCGGACCTGTAGTACTAATCCTACTGATACAAAACCTGTTGGGTATAAATGGGTATTTGTGCGCAAGCGAAATGCAATGAATGAAATTGTGAGATATAAAGCTCGCCTTGTAGCTCAAGGTTTCTCACAAAGACCTGGCATTGATTATGAGGAAACATATTCGCCAGTAATTGATGCAATTACATTTCGATTTCTAATTAGTCTCGCTGCTCAGGCTAATTTAGAAATGCGCTTAATGGATGTTGTTACAGCATATTTATATGGATCACTTGATAGTGACATATATATGAAGATCCATGAAGGATATCATTTGCCAGAAACAAATGCAATGAAACCCCGTCATATGTATTCACTTAAATTACAACGATCTTTATATGGATTGAAACAATCTGGTCGTATGTGGTACAATCGTTTAAGTGATTACTTATCAAGAGAAGGATATATCAATAATCCCATTTGTCCGTGTATTTTCATTAAAAAATCAACAACTGATTTTGCAATTGTTGCAGTATATGTTGATGATCTTAATCTTGTTGGAACTCCTGAAGAGCTCAACAAAACTGCTGAATACTTGAAAAAAGAATTTGAAATGAAAGATCTAGGACAAACAAAATTCTGTCTTGGTCTTCAAATTGAGCATTTCCCAGAAGGAAATTTTCTCCATCAGTCGGCTTATACAGAGAAAATTCTAAAGCGATTTTATATGGATAAAGTTCATCCACAAACGACCCCGATGGTCGTTAGGTCACTTGATGTGAAAAAAGACCTTATCGCCCTCAAGATGTTGGAGAAAAATTACTAGGTCCAGAAGTACCATATCTTAGTGCAATTGGCGCACTAATGTACCTTGCTAATAACACAAGGCCAGATATTGCTTTTTCTGTTAATTTATTAGCCAGGTATAGTGCGACTCCAACTCAAAGGCATTGGAATGGAATTAAACACATATTTCGCTATTTGCGTGGAACATCAGATATGGGTTTATTCTATTCAAGACAATCAAGATCTTTATTAATCGGTCATGCTGATGCTGGTTATCTATCTGACCCTCATAAGGCAAGATCACAAACTGGATACGTATTTCATTTTGGTGACACTGTTATATCATGGCGATCCATGAAACAAACTATGACTGCTACATCTTCAAACCATGCTGAGATTTTAGCAATTCATGAGACTAGCCGAGAATGTGTTTGGTTGAGATCTGTCATCAAACATATTCAAGAGTCATGTGGATTAACCTCCAACAATGACAGTCCAACCATACTATACGAAGATAACACAGCATGTATCACACAACTCAAAGGTGGTTACATCAAAGGTGATAGAACAAAACATATATCACCAAAATTCTTCTACACACATGAGCTACAAACAAACGGAATTGTTGATATTCAACAAGTACGTTCAAGTGAAAATCCAGCAGATTTGTTCACTAAAGCATTACCACCATCAATTTTCAAATCACATGTTCAAAGATGTGGAATGCGTCACCTGAAAGATTTATCATCATGACTCATGTCACCATGAGGGGGATAAGTTATTTCTGCGTGCACTGTATGCACTGTACTCTTTTTCCTTCACCAAGTTTTTTATCCCACTGGGTTTTTCTATGGTAAGGTTTTAACGAGGCAAGCCAAATAAGAATAATGTACTCTTTTCCCTTCGTCAAAGTTTTTATCCCATTGGGTTTTTCTTGACAAGGTTTTTAATGAGGCATATTCTTAAGCAATAAATATCCAAGGGGGAGTGTTGTAAAAGTATGGATATTTGTTAACAACGTTTTGACAGAGGTAATGCATTGTTGACTGTCGGCTAACGTTTAAGAGAACAATTCAATGTTGAATTGAATTGCAAAGCCACGCGTAAAAATATTGTTGTGCTGATACATTAGTTTAAGTTTAGTGCTTTGATTATACATTAGTTTAAGATTAGTGTTTTGATTATACATTAGTTTATGACTAGTGCTTTGATTATACATTAATTTAAGACTAGTGCTTTGATTATATTATGCAATAATATAACTTTTATTGTATATATATATGTAGTATGCGAAAGATGAAATATAGAAAAAAGAATCGAGTTCAGAGAATTCTCTCAGTTTTTTTTTATCTTCGTTATTATTGTATTTTATAACATCTTCTTCGGTTGTTTGTATTATTGTATACACCTCTTTAAGATGAAGTATGCATTTGATCCATTCCTCCATAGCATATAATTGAAAAGGGTACGTTTTATCTTTGAATTTTATATATCAACTGTTTTACACGTTTAATTTAATTGGTGATAAGTTCTTCTTATTTAAAATTATATTTTTTAGTTTCTAAACTCACAAAAAACGTTTTTAAGTATCTAAAAATTAGGTCAAATAGAGCTTTAGAAAGTTAGATTTATCCCTTTGCATTTATACGAGCAGATTACTTCAAAATAAAGATGAATTGTTTAATTCATAAAAATAATTAATTGACTTGTACAAAATATCTACAACTTGTGAGTATTATTAGATGATGTTCCTTAACAACTTGTTACTCTAGATAAGTGACATCACTAATCCTTGATTAAACTACCTTATCATCCAAATCACTTAAACTAGAATTAAAAAAATATAACAGCATGTTCAAGATAATAATAATTTAAAATTTTAAGCTAGTTGCTTAATATCATATAAGAATCCAATTAACTAAATGTTCAGAGTTCAAGTCTTCTCCCTATTCATTTAAAAATAATATATTCATGTGCAAGGTATAATTATCCTGCACGTAAAAAAATTTACTAAAAATAATAAACATATATAATAAATATATTTTTAATTATTTAAACTTTTAAATAAAATAATGACTATTATAGTGCGTGTTAAAAATATCGTTCGCATATACAAGTCAAATCCATCAAACCCTCTAGATTCACAAGGCCGTATGGTGCCAGGTCAAGACCTTATAAACGACTAAATCCTATTTTAGTGGCCCATATTTATTAAATTCCGTGTGCGTAATTTTATAGATGAAACTTGACTGGACTGCATGTCGATTAATTAAGGAGTGAGAGATAATCTCTCTCTGGGTGGACCAATTCTATGAAAATAGGTACTTTATTCAATATATTTACACAATACTTAATAGGCAGGTTGAAAGGCTTGTTGAGCATTTACATTGGTACTATATTTGAATAATGAAAATGGTAAATGGTAAATTTCACAAACGGTGTCTATTGTTTATACTTTTTTCAGTTTTATTTTAACGGTTCAAAAGTAAAATGTTTGATTTTTAAAAATTGTGAAATATTTTAATGTAGTATTCAATATTTACACTTTTTATTTATTTATTTTGTTTTTATTGTTTCAAAAGTATCATACTTGGTCTTCAAACTTTACAAAAAATTTCACTTTAATCTTGTAGTTTGTAATTTGTACATGAAACTTTGAGGGTTAAATTGAAAAAAAAGTGAAAACATTGAGACTTTGTTGAAATTTTTTGTAAATTTTAATGATTAAACGTGTCATTTTTGTAATAATATGAACTAAATTAAAAAAAATGTAAATATTAAAAATCAATAATAATAATAAAAAATCTGCTAACGTTAGAGACTATTTAAAAAATTTACCCAAACAAAAACCTGGTGGAACTCAAGAGGGCGAGAATGTTCTTGTTTCTCATGCATCACTTTTTTGTTTGCTTTTTCGTATTGTCTACATTATGGATGTGGTCTATAGACATTAGATTATGCAACTTCTTATATTTCAGGTCCCCTCTTCGAAAGGAAAATTGCTTCTCAATAGGTGAAGAATCGTACACGTATAAAAAATATAACTTTCTCGAATTGATTAAAGTATTTTTCCTCATTTTGTAACAAATAAAAATATTATACAGAGAAATTTTTAATTCCCAAATCATAAAGTCTGAATTTATATCTCAAATACCTACATCAAAAATACCCATTTGTGCTCGATTGCAGAGTTGTTAACATCGTTTCCTTTGTAGTAACTAAATTTATTACAAGTTGTTTAACTGCTTCACAATGCATATCAGAACTTACTAAGGGGTTTGTCTTCTATACAGATGGGGACACTAATACAAAAAATGAGTCTCGCATATTTTTATTTCAAAGTCGTATAGTCTCCTCATTTTTACCCAAAACCAAGTTAAAGACCGAATTGTATAGACGAACTAACAGTAAACACGTGGATCGAGCCATTTATGATTTTGTCATATTGTAGAATGTCTCACTTGTTTTTTCTTCCCAATTTGCTGATGGGATATTAGAAAGAAAAATGAACAAATTTTAGGTTTATAAACAAAGGCCGATCGACGTTATTTATTGTGGGGTTACAAGGAAACAATTCAAAATAATTTGATAATATTAGCTTAATGAACAAATAGTGATTCTATTTGGAGACTAAATTAAATTTTATAAGAAATAATAAGAATTAAATTAGCTAATTTTGATTAATAAGAACTATTTTGAATTACTTCGTAAATATTAAGGATTACTATAATTTTTTAAAAATATTAAATAATAACTTGAAAAAAGTGTAAATAATAAAAATTAAGTGTGAAATTTACCCTAATATTACTCTTCAAAATTACTTATCTCTCAATTAAACTCGCAAAACATCCTAGATTCACTCAATTAACAATTAAATTACGGGCTATATTTTATATATCTTTATTTAAAAACATAAGGTGACAAAATAATCTGTACCAAACACCAAAATCTACGTCACACAAAAAATACAAGTCGCTCTATTAGTGGTGGTCAGAAAAATCAATATCAAATTTAAGTAACGCTTGAATATTTTATGTTGACCAGTCCAAAACAGACAGCTCAGCGCCCCAAGCCAACGCTCTGCCATGTAAATTAAAACTCCGCCAAAATTATAGAAAAAATAAATTAACTTGTCCTGAAAGATTGCGTAAGGTACTAAGACATTACTGACAAAAAAAAAAAAAAAGTACTAAGACAGACATTGATGTATTGTAACTAAAAGTTTTGAAATTGATTGTGATTAAAAGTTTTTAATTTAATTGTGATTAAAAATTTTAAATTTATTGACATTTGTTTTATCTAATGGTATTATTTTTTACTTTAGTTATAAGAGATTTGAGAAGTATTATTGAAATATGCAATAGCGTTTGAAAGTAATATAAAATCAAACTTATGCCTCTATTAGAATAAAAAAAAAATCTCAAAGTTTGAATATATATAATCTCATTAAAAATATAATATAATTCTTAATTAATTTATAATATGTTATTTATACCACGAGATTTGTGATAAGATTCAACTTAATTTGCGTCCCACAAAAAAAAAAAAAAAAAAAAAAAAAATGCAACTTTGCATATCATACACGTAAAGTCTTATTAACGGTCGCGAGACGGAGAGTGTGTCCCTTCTATTCATTGTCGTTTTCTTTCTCTGCTTTGTCTCCAAGTCAACGTCAAACGGTGTGCGTGTCCATGTGGCAAACTTATATCCTTATACAGTTGTCAAATTAAGTTCTATACACACATTTATACTTATACATATACATATACATATATATTATTTATAGCCACCTTCCTCTGTCTTTCTCTTTAAAAAAGTCTGCTCTTCTCCACCAATCACCACCTAACATCTCACCTTTCCTACTCTTGTACTACATAAGTACATACATATATATATAGACCGATACGCATAAACAAATAAGGAGAGAGATCGGAGATGGCGTCGGAGAAGTTTATAATAGAGGTGGAGCCGGCGAAGAAGGCTAAGGATGGAAAGCTGTCGGTCGGTCCCGTTTACCGGAGCGTCTTCGCCAAGGACGGCTTTCCGCCGCCGATTCAAGGCTTGGAAAGCTGTTGGGACATCTTCCGGTCCGATCTTTTGTTTTTTCTATATTTTTTATTCTCTCTCTCTCTCTCTTTTTTTTTTTTTTTTTAATGTTAAGTTTCTAGAGATGCACTTTATTGACTAAAGTTTGCTTCCGTTATTTCCTCATGTGACGATTAGGTGCAGTATTTTTTTTTTTTTTTTTCTTTCTGTTTTTTGTGTTCTAAAAAAGTTTATGCCTTTTTAATAATCTAATAAACTGCTGAAAATATTTAATAGGTGAACTATATATGTCGTGGAAACTGGAAATATCTTTACTTAAGATGGCATTAAAAATTGTGAATATATATATATATATATATATATATGTGTGTGTGTGTGTGTGTATAGTTATGCGGAGAGAGTTCATAGCATATGCTACATCTATATACTGATCTGGACATGGTTGGCCGTAAGTGCACAAGGCTCCTGCAAATAACAGGTCCGAGGGGTATGAGGAAGGTAGATGTACGAAAGGTTTGCATCTGTTGCTAGGGACGCTATTTTGAGGACTTGGATCTGAGAGCACGTATTGATCAGCTAACGCGCATAGTTGACTTAGTCAAAATTATATGCATGTTCTTTGACACATTGCTTATTGAAGTCTTGGGAGGTTCTTTTCTTCTACAGAAGAATAAGTTGAAGGACTAGCAAAAATGTTTTAGATCTTTAATGAAAAGATTGGCATCATGTTCAAGAGCGTATTTGGTTTATTTGGTTAGATATTAAGTTACTTTCTGAATTTTCTTAGTGAAGTTTTCCAAGATTCTATTTTTCTAGAGAAGAATAAGTTAAAGGAATAGCAAAAATGTATTATATGTGTGCGAAAACGAGTGGCATCATTTTCGAGTTCAAATAGTTTATTTGGAGAGATATTAATTTACCTCCTGAATTTATCAGAATTTATCGCAAAAAGATGAAGGAAGACGTATTTGGAGCACATGAGTGTCGTAATGGATTAATTTCGTAGCAGCTACAAATTATCGGCTTAAAAGTGTAGTGTGTGTTGCACTTTTAGCTTCATTATGATGCTGACTTGATGAGAACTTTTGTCCCTGTCGCAGGTTGTCGGTGGAGAAATATCCTAATAATCGAATGCTTGGTCGCCGAGAGATTGTGGATGGAAAGGTATATTTTGGCGGCAGAGTTGTTACTTGCATCTTATCATAATCTTCTTTATCCTTTCGGTCTGGCTGATTGTTAATTCATGGATTTGTCGTTTTCTCCTGACAGCCTGGTAAATATGTTTGGATGACTTACAAAGAAGTATATGACATAGTGATTAAAGTTGGGAATTCCATTCGCAGCCTCGGCATTGAACAAGTAAGTGACCACATAGTATATTATTGTGTATATGTCCGTACATATAGGGGGAGAGAGTGAAAGATTTTGTGAAGGTGCCAAACTTCATACCATAATTTTCTTTTTATTTATACCCATCTTATTGTGGTTGGGTTGGTTGGGGGGGGGGGGGGGGGTGGGTGGTGGTCCGAAGCTGGTTGTGTTTTCTCAAATTTTTTTCCTTGTATAGTGTGTATCTGGTTTGGATTAATATAGCTTCTTGTTTGTTTGCTTGCCTTTTGCTTTCTTACACATTTATAGCTCCTACTACTGTCAATGCCTTTTCTTCAAACGAGTATCTCGTAATGGTCATTCTATTGAGGCATGCTTCTGGTTTACTATATCTGTCCTACAATGGATACGTCTTGTCAATCAGTACTTGCTTCTTAAATTTCTGTGGATACTGTATCAAGTTGAAAGTGTTTGCCTCTCTCCCTGATAAATTGATTACTGATTTTAGGGGGGCCGCTGTGGTATTTATGGTGCCAATAGCCCAGAATGGATTATGAGCATGGAGGTACATCTTTCCTCATAATATCTTTCCTTATTATTATTCTCGTTCCCTCTCCCCTTCTATTGTTATATGTCACATTCAAAATCAATATCTATAAAAGCAAACTTAAAATTATCCAAAAAATTAAAAAAATTCCTGAGAAAGAATCTGTCCTCTTTTATTTTGGTAAATAAATTTTGGTCCTTCACGTGTCTCTTTAGTTTATTTTGGATATTATGTTTCTTGATGTAGATATATTATCACTATCATATTTTCTCTGTTGAAACATTGACAATTAGCAGATATCTGCGTCCATAAGATAACTTGTCTCTGGTTTTGAGGGCATTGATTATGTTGCATTGCTTCCTATGCTGCCTGTGTGGTCTGACTCTTGGTAGAAACTTCTTGTTAGACTGCTTTGCATGTGTGTTCTAACACCAACAACCTAATGCAGGCATGTAATGCTCACGGGCTCTACTGTGTTCCTTTATACGACACTTTAGGTATGTATCCTCCCTTTCCATTGCATAAATTGAAATCCTACCTTCTCTGTTTTTTTCTTTCCTTGTTTGACATTGAGATTTGCAAAAAAGACTAATTACCAATAAGCTTCTATTTGTGTTGTTAGATGTTCTCTTATGCTCAAAAAGGTATTGAGGACTGATCCTTTTGATGTTTTGTTAATTCAACCATCAAACTTTAGGTGCTGGAGCTGTGGAATTTATCATTTGCCATGCAGAGGTTGCACTTGCTTTTGTTGAAGAAAAGAAGATCAACGAGGTACCAAAATTTTATGTCTTTTAAATTTAGAATTTTTGTTAAGTTAGAAAGCCATTATGGGAGATTGTCTTTGAGATTTCACAAACATTCTGATGTAGTACAAGAAAGTGGTAGCTGCAATCAATAATCACTCAGTAAGAGAGTCCATCTTAGAAGTGGAAGCAAGCATTTGCAGCTTGTCTACTAATGAAAGTAGGCCCTTATAGGTTGTATCAAAAGACAAGTATCTAGTAGACAGAAACATTTACAGTTTTCTAGTTACAATAATGATAACCCACCCATTGCATTATATGGAAATGTCTTGACTTTCCCCTTTCTTCTTGAATGTCATTATCTTTGAGGAAGAGGTACTGGTGATTCTTTTGGGTTATAAGCAAGAGAACAACCTTCCCAATATTAATGAAGAGTACCTGAAAAGAATCATTGGTACATGAATGGGGTGAGCCCTGAAATTTTTTGATGTTTTATCCTTACAAAACAAGACCTCCTGGAACAGAGTTAGTAACATATTTCAGTTGATTGCATAAAGTTTCTCCCTTTGAGCCATTTTATAGCTCCAGTTTTAGACTTCCAATATATTAAAGGATTGTCGATTAATGTAGTGTCTTGCAACTAAATTGTTGAACTATCGTTGGTTACACTTAAACCCTACTAAATATGAGAAAGTCGTTTTCTTTCTCCAAATTAATGAGGACATTTTGTGTAATTTGACTGGTTCTTTCTCTAATTGCTAAAAGTGCAATGCATTTTAGAACATTTGGGAATGTGGGGAGTACATTTTAGGACATTCGGGAATGAGAAGTGGAGAAGAAATGGGACGTGTGTGTTATCTTAAGCAAGCGAAATGGACATACCCTGGAAAGTATTATTCCAAAACATAAAACAATAAAAGAAAAACGGGCTCTAATGCATTGGTGGATGTCATTGTGAAAATTATGACTGAGGTGCTGTGCAAGCCACAAAATTAGACCAAACAAAACCAAACCAAGCCACAGAATTATGTAGATGAAAAATGGAGCCCACTATTTCTTTATCTAAGCATTTACAGTATCTGTTGATCCCATTTACCTCTTGTTTCACAATTGTGGTAGAAAAAAAATATGTTCATAAATATCTTCCTGTGCAAGAGGCGGTTTAATTGCTCTACTTTTTTAAATATGAATTGGATGGAACAGATGAAAAGATAAAATAGCCTGAGATTGGATGTGGATGTTCAATTAATTCATGTCTTGTTTTATTTTCAGTTGTTGAAAACTTTTCCCAATGCTGCAAACTACTTGAAAAGTAAGTCTCCCTTTGCCTTTACTAATTTGCTGATGTGTATGAAGTTAAGACTTATTGCAATAAATTGGGTTTCCTTTTCTTTGTTAGCAATCGTGAGTTTCGGGAAAGTTACTCAACAACAGAAGGAAGAGGTTGAGAAGCTTGGTGTGGCAATGTATTCATGGGAAGAATTTTTATCCTTGGCAAGTCTTTAAACTCCACTGCATATGGTTGGTTAGAGATTTTTGCTTTTGTGACAATATGCTTAGGCAATTGACCCTGAGGTTGTGGATTAGACCCGAGTGTAGCCACTTTGTCAATTATTCTAGTGTAGACGTAACCCAGGCTGCCTCCACAGGAACCCCCATTAGCAGGGGCCATAGGCTTCTTATTATGCCTGGGTGTTCTCTTATCTATTGTGAAGTTGTAGGATGTCTAAGGAGTTTTGCTTTGCGGGCATAATAGTTGTGCCTGAAACTCTTTTGTTATGGTGAATACTCCATGCCGTTTCACACAATTAAATTTATAGATAAAGGGTTAATTGATAAAGTGTGAATTTTTAGCCAATTATATTGAGATGTTTATTTGTTGGTAATTTGACATGTTACCATATTGCTATCTGAGATAATATGTCAGCCAGAGCAGTTCCTTTCTGCCAGAGTAAAATAATTCCTCCAAAGCAATTGCCTTGATATTATAATTTATGCTTCTGTGAGGCTCTGGGAGTGGCATAATTGCTCAGTATTGAAATATATCTTTTGCTGATACGTTTTAGACACATTGATTATCACCTCTGAATATGTGCAGGGAACAGATAAACACTTTGATCTTCCAGTGAAAAAGAAGAGCGACTTCTGTACAATAATGTATACTAGTGGCACTACTGGGGATCCCAAAGGTGTCATGATTTCCAATAATAGCATTGTTACACTTATAGCTGGTGTGAAGCGTTTGCTAGAGAGTGTGAATGAAGCGGTAATTACACATCTATTTTTACTCATTTGCATATCCTTCTGCGAAAAAACATGGCTGACATGGAATTCTGACTGCAGTTGTGTAATACATAGCTAATGATAACCCAGTCAATATATACAAATTTGAAATTTTAGCCTTGTACCTTTTGTGTCTTGCAGCTTACTGTGAACGATATATATCTCTCATATCTTCCTCTGGCTCATATCTTTGATCGTGTAATTGAAGAGTGCTTTATCAAGCATGGGGCCTCAATAGGATTTTGGCGCGGGGTAAGATGTCCGCAACTCCCCCATTACCCTCCATTCCTTGTATTGAAATTTTTTATGAAACTTATGCATTAATATGTTTTCAACTACACCTGCAGGATGTTAAGTTATTGGTTGAAGATATTGCAGAGTTAAAGCCTACAATCTTCTGTGCTGTTCCTCGGGTATTGGACAGAATTTATTCAGGTAAATTTCCTGTTCGTTGTTGCTAAAACTAATCTTTTAAATTATTGGACTAAAACTAATCTGTTAAACTGTATTCATCTTATATGCAGATGACAAAGTATTGGACTAACTTTATGAACATAGAATAGATGATAGATTCATCCACTTTATTATAGCATACACTCAATCTGCCGTGATTTGAAAAGTACATCTTGCCATCATTTAAGAAACCAAAACAAAATTATGCAAGTTTTACAGTGGATAAATGATATGTACTCTACTAGTCAGTCTGGTTTACTACTGAAGTTCACTTCTTTTTTCATGAGGCGATCAATGATTAATTGTCTGACTACCCTGAAATTGTTTTTTTGAATTTGTTGATTTCAAAGCCTCGGAATTAAATGGCTTGAGAATGCTTCAATTTTTTAAGCCAGAAAAGCTCTTTCTGATTTATGAAAAATGACTTGGTTGTGGTTGGCAGAGAATATGGTGCTTTTTTTTTTTCCCCTCTTAATGCAGTTTTAACAATATGGGAATTTCACCTCTCTCAGAGCCGCTGCTTGTGTTTTTCTGTTATTCACTACTGTACATATTTTAGGTTTGCAGCAGAAGATTGCTGCTGGGGGTTTCTTGAAAAGCACCCTGTTTAATCTCGCTTATGCCTAGTAAGTGTTATTCCTTAATTTCTTCTTCCTAGTTTGATTGTAGAATTAGAAAATGACCATTTAGGGTCTGAATGACGACATGAGATCACTTGGATCGGAAGTTTTGCTTTCCAAATGCCCTTGGCCTAGAGCTCTTTAGAAGCTTCACCAACTACAGACCACGAAAGTTTCAATTAGATTGTAATATTCCCTACTGTATCATATTTCTCCTGACAATATTTGCAAATTTGGCCAGATTTCCAATTCTTTCTGTCAATGATGTCTGGCTGAAATGTAACTGCAGCAGTTACATATCATATATTGTTTTGATTGGTATCACCTACATTTTGAAAATTTTGCAGCAAACTTCGCAATCTGAAGAAAGGATATAAGCATAGTGAGGCAGCTCCAATATTTGACAAAATTGTATTCAGCAAGGTGGTGAATTGAAATTTTGTTGGCATATTTCCTTTACCATTTCACCATTGCAATAGAAGTAACCCTTCATCATTTTGCTCACTTATTAGGTGAAACAAGGGCTTGGTGGGAATGTACGACTTATTTTGTCTGGAGCAGCTCCTCTAGCTTCTCATGTAGAAGAATATCTACGAGTAGTGTCGTGTTCTCATGTTCTTCAAGGATATGGTATCTGTCCTCTTATCCTTGAAAGTTATTGGTTATTATTGACATGCCTACAATGTTTTTCTTGCTTGAAATCTTTATCAATTTTAGTTGGTTATCTCATTCATATTAAATATTTTTTTGCCGTCTTGGTCTATTAAATTTTGGTTTTTAATTGCTATTTGTTGGTGAATACTTTCCAATGCTGTGTGACGTCCGATGCTGGTACAAATTACAGCATACTAATGCAGTTGGTACCTGTAAACCATACTTTTGATCAATTCACACCTGGAGGCTGCAGACCGGAATTAGATTTCATTGCTAACTTCCAGTAGCAGGCTGATTTTACATTGCAAAACTAATGCTCACAGTAGAGCTGTGCTACCTCTACTTATCCCTCTAGACGCATCCTCCAATTCAGTAATTATAGGAGACTGGAGATTCTTGAAGATGACATATTCCGATATCCAAAACACACGAGAAGAAAGAATTGCTCTAGTATTTTCACAAATCTGATTCAATCAGGAGATCAGCCTTTCAGTCGAACAGTACTTTGAAAGTATTACCTAAACTCTTCCGACTGAATATGATAAAGCCTATAAAACAACGAGCTACTATCATTTCTTCAGTATAGATTGAGATCTTCTTTGAACTTGATGCACAAATAGATAGAATAGCAGCAAATAGCATCTTTCTAGCCTGCATATTCATGGTGTTTATCCATGTGAATCAACACGTCATATTCATGGTGTTTATGCATGTGAATCAACACGTCAAGTGGGCAGGGCAGCCCACTAAGTCGCCTGGCCTAACTTGTTGGTTATTTATTGACCCAGCCCAATTGCGACATTGACCCCTCATAGTGAACAGGTTCGAACCGGCATACGAATTGGTTGATCGGAGCTCATTATAGCAACAGCTAATCTCCCCCTCCCCCCCAGCCCCCCAACTCCCCAATAGTAAAAAATGATGAATTGTGGTTTTATTTCTTCCTAATTATTTGTAATAGTTTTCAGTTAATATATATGTTTTATAAGTATATGTTAGCTAATATTTCGTTTTTGAATCAACTTCTTGTATTCAAAAAATTGAATTGGGCCCAGACAGGCCACTAAGACCAGAATCATATGGGCTGGTCCTATTTGGCTTGTGGCCCAGTTTTTTGTATCTGGACTGGCTGGTTTCTTAACTGGTCCAGTTAGGCCCATGTCTGCTCTGTAGCGGGGTTCGATCACGTGACATGTCTATATGCTATGCCATGAACCTTTCTGACAATTGAGAAAGTACACATCTATGGGTTATCGTCATTGACTGCTAGCTGGCAAGAGTATATATTGGTGAACGGTATATGTATATACTCTTACTAATTTAATTTCATTCAATGTTCTGAGATTTATAGTAAAGTTAAACTTCTTGGTGTTCTGTATGTATTTGCTATAATATTCAAATGCATGCATATTCATTGCCCAGTTAAGAACTATCATGCTTCTACAAAGTCTTTTCCTTGAAAAATTCCTGCAACTTTTCTAAGTTACTAATTGTTATGAAATTTATATGACATGCAAATTGTCACTGTCGAAAGGCTTCTATTATCTTGTGCAATGGTTGCTCATGCTAAATACCATGATAAATTAAATAATTTTGTGTCTAAAGGCTTCATCTGCCATAAGTCATTTTCTATTGTTATTGCTTTCCTGCACCTTGTTCTAGCTAGCTTATTTACTGTTCTGACTCTGCAAATTACTACAATTGTTGGGTAGATAAGAAATAATGCTGCATGCATAGACAATGATGTTGTCAAGCAGCTACCAGATGTGCAATTCATTAACTTTTATCTGGTTGCAAGTACCTCAATCACCCTTTCCAATATTTTTCTGTTGTGCATTTTCTGGTTTGCATGCTTGCTTGAACCTTGCTAGTTGACTAGTTGAAATTACAGTTTTTCAATGCTTTCAATAATATACAACAATTTGTTCAACTCTTTTGTAGGTTTGACAGAGACATGTGCGGGTACATTTGTCTCGCTACCGGACCGGATGGATATGCTGGGCACAGTTGGTCCTCCAGTGCCCAATGTGGATGTTTGCCTAGAATCAGTTCCTGAAATGGGATATGATGCACTTTCAAGTAAACCCCGTGGAGAAGTTTGTGTAAGGGGTGAGACCTTGTTTTCAGGTTATTTTAAGCGTGAAGACCTCACAAAAGAAGTCTTTATTGATGGGTGGTTCCACACAGGTTTGTCCATACTGCTACTGATGTCATTTCACAATGAGGTCTATTGTTTAATGTAACATGCTGTACTAAACTTTCTACTTGATAATCTATTCTTTTAGGGGATATTGGTGAATGGCAACCCAATGGAAGCTTGAAAATTGTCGATCGCAAAAAGAACATTTTCAAACTTTCACAAGGAGAATATGTTGCGGTGGAAAATTTGGAGAATGTTTATGGTCTTTGTTCTCTTATCGACTCGGTATGCTTATCATCTGTGAGAATATATTCACACGTGCCTGCACAATTTTGTTGCCTATAGTTTTGGTGAATTGTTCTCCCAATTATAGCCAACATGTTGCAGCAATGCCCTTTTTGACTGCCTATGTTGGTTTAGTAGACTTGCATGCTCAAGCGCTCGAGAAGTAACATATAATATACTAGTCTCAGTTATCATCTGAATAATGAAATAGAGCGACATTGCAATATATGGAAGATTGATTAGCATAGCAGACTAATCTTATCTGTCTAATTTTAACAGTATAGGTGTTCAAATTATTGAATTTATCATACTACGATTATGGATCTCAAAATACTTGATGGATATGTTTTTAGAGGCGCTAAAATCCACTTGGTCTTATTTGAGATTTTCTTCTGCCCATTAATACATTGTCTATAATTTAATTTTTTCTTGTTTTTTCTAAATACAGATATGGATATACGGGAACAGCTTTGAGTCCTATCTTGTTGCTGTTGCTAACCCAAACAATCAAGCAGTTGAACGATGGGCTGAAGAGAACGGTATATCTGGGGACTTCAAGTCTCTGTGTGAAAATCCTCGAGTGAAAGAATACATGCTTGGAGAACTCACAAAGATCGGGAAAGAGAAGAAGGTTATTTCTCTTCCGACATCTTGACATTGAAGCTCAATTCTTTTCTAGCCATACCAAAATTCTATTCTTATGCTTTCACTATGATTAGTGGTGGTATAATGACATGGAAATAAGGAATTTTTTTATGTGTTGAATTCTTCGTCACCTTTTTCCCTAAACTGAACTGAAATTCTGTGGCAGTTGAAAGGTTTTGAACTCATAAAAGCCCTGCACCTTGATCCGGAGCCATTTGACATCGAACGCGACCTTATCACCCCCACATATAAGAAGAAAAGGCCCCAATTGCTCAAATACTACCAGGTAGGTATTATTTTTCTCCGTAAGGAAAACATGTTAAGACATGCTATCCACTCTGCGTATTACTTATCAAGCTTTAATCTGCATATCACTCTTTTACATGTTTTTGAAATTATTAGTTGGTCAAATTATCAAAAGCATTCATAAATTTCTTCTACCTCATTTCTTTATATTTTGGCTGAAAAATGGGACTAGGACAGATATGTCAGTGCTGTTGGTTAAATTTCGTGGGGCATAGTTTTTTAAAAGTCAAACCTACTTGCTAGACCATATAAGTTGGTAAAAAGTTATAGGAAATAATACTTATAGATTTTTTGCAGTGGTATTGGAATCGTGACTGATAATTCAAGAATAACCCCAAACTTGTAACGCTAGTTATGCCCAAACACTTACTTTTGTGAATAAGATGATGCATGATACCCGTGGCAAAACAGCATCCTGCGACATCATATCATTTTCTTCCCATCACCTATGCGCATCTTTTTAGTTCCATGTACCTGCAATGTTCGTACATATTGAGTTTATGTGATCTTTGTTTTCCAGTTTTTAGTTTTACAACCGGAATGGTTGTTGACAGAGATAATTTTAGTGATACTTGGTTATGCAAGTGGTTTTATAATCTGATCCCTCTTGTTTTGCACTGCAGAATGTAATTGACAACATGTACAAGAGTACCAAGTGAGCCAACTTTCCCGGAAACAGAGATCCATATGTGCTCTTATCTGGCAGTACAATTTCATTTTTAAGGGTGACATTCATTTGTAACACCTTCCTTTACTTTCCCCCTTTTTCTCCCCTACTTTTCAACCGTCTCGTGCGTTTGGACTGTAAATATCACTCTGTCAACCAGGTCCTCATGTTATTTAAGTTAATTTTGTTTGGCAGAGATAATTGCATGACATGGTTCTCCGTGTTTTTATAGGATATGCAAATTAGTTCTAAGTTTGCATCATGTCACAGGCTAACCGCGGATTGTTTGTGTAGATTATACTTTGCAAAAACAATCTTCGCTCAACTTGTGACAATTAACTAGCATCAAATTCCGCGGTGTTCATGAAATGCTGTTAGCAATAATAACTGCAAAAACTTGCAAAATGTGAAATGCGTCAGTTAGAGGGCGCAAGACTACTTGATTGATGCTGAAGAGGCGGATCTAGAAGACGTAATTTCAGGACTGGCAGTTAACCTATTTTTTATTTTGTTATAATGGAGGTAAAAGTCGGGATTTGAATCTAGAATTTTTAATTATAACAGTTTATTATTTAATTATTTTATCTAACTCTGGCACTTACAGTTAAGCTATTTTGAGGCTTACGTTTCTAGCTCATCAAATGTCATTTGGCATTGGCGAAAACGAGCGAATTTAAGATAAGAAATGGTAAATGTGAGTTCTCAGAACACATTGCCCAGAGGGCAGATGCATCTTTCTAATACCTACAAAACAAGAACACTTGTTAACATACTCAATAAATTGGCCTGAAATTTTAATATAATTACTCAAATCTACTTGAACCGTGATAAGAAAACATCTGATAATCAATTTTATAATCATTTAATATATTAGGTAGAGTTATTCAACAAGTGAAATAATAATTATTCAATGTGAAGTAAATCACAATGAGCTCTTCAAAGATGCTTGTTTTTGGTCCTTGGTAGAGAAGTCCAGATGTTCACGAGGTTTTTTTTTTTTTTTTTTTTTTGGTCCAGGAGAGAAGTTATATCACCATAGAAACACCAGAAACAAAAAAATCGTGTTTTTATTTTTATTTAATTTTAATTTTTAGGGGTTTTGGTCCAAAACGGAAGTTATATTACCACAGAAATACCAGAAATTAAAAATCGTGTTTTTATTCAAATGTTCCAATTATTTTACATATATCAACACGACGTGTGTATGTGTACATATGCATGTAAGTTGATATTCACCTTCTTTTACACGAAAAATAATTATTAGAAAGAAAGAAGATGAAGCCATGCAAATAAAACCAAAACATTTTGATTCCTATTGTAAACTAACTGCAAAAGACAATAATAATATTGATTTACATTTCAATTATACTTCTCTATTTATAGAGTTTCAGAAGTTCCTGGTTGCGCAAGTGTTGATGCAGTATAAGCTGCTACAATCAAAAGCTGACTTCTGGCTACTGGCTGCAAGCTGCTGCAAATGCACAAGTTGCTGATGCAAGCTAGTTGCAAGCTGCTGATACAAACTGGTTGCAAGCTAGTTGGTTGTAAATTGCTTACACTGCTACTTGTAAGTTGCTTACATCTATAGTGAATATCCACCGTTCAATATTTCATAATAGTCCCCCATTTTTAGTTCAATATTTGCTATTTTGAAGATGAGTCCAATATTTGCTTTAGTCCTTGTTTTTTGTGGCTCCATGTTCATTTGTCAACTCAGAGGTGATGCAGAATCCAAATTTCATGGTTGTTAGTATTTACCTATGGTTTTGGTCTATATCATTGTTGGTCCTTAATAACCTAAAAGGTGGGGTGAATTAGGTTGTTAGGCAATGTTAAGCAATTTAAAAATTCTTAATGTAGAAACAATGTCTAGTGAAAATTGATAATACTCTAGAAGTTCTTGTAGGCAATTTATCAAACACTTAATGAGCACACAAATATTTAACACTAGATAAGCAATTAGAACTTCAAAATAAAATTCCAAATAGATAACTCAACAATTATCAAGCAATTAATGTAAGCAATTAATGTAAGCAACTAATGTAAGCAATATCCACACGAAAGTAAATGACTTGAAAATAAGGAGAATAGAGTAAGAGAAATCAAACACGATAATTTTCAAGTGGTTCGTACTTCCGGAGGCCTAGTCCACCACCTAAGGTCTTCCCTTCCCTTAGGATTTAATAACTCTTCACTAAGATACTTTTTCAAATGTTGGTAAAGCAAAAACCAACTACAATTACTCTTGAGTCCACAAGAGTTACACAAGCTCCTTCAAGTGTAGGTGATGCTAAACCTACTATCATCTCTTCGTTTGAGTCCACAAAGGATTACAATACTTCCTCTCACAATGATTCTCTCAATCTATGTGAAAGAGTATATTGCAAAGATTGTGTGATAAAGTGAATGACAATTACAACTCCTTTTTGAGTTTGATATTACACATGAAGAGAACTTTGAATGCTAAAAGATATGCAAATGATAGCTCAAGATTTCTCAATAAGAATGATATGAAAATGATAGCTCAAGATTTCTCAATAAGAATGATATGAAAAGCTTTTTTGAATTAGCTTAGAATCTGAAGATTGAGGCTTGGAGAGGTGTCTTAGAAGGTGAGAGCATGATTTAAAAAGAGGCAAAAGTTTTGACACAAAACGGATTTTAAGCATAATTTATGGATTTTCCCGTTAATCTATCCGGGCGCTGAGGTGCTCTTTCGGGCGCCCGAAAAAAACAGGTATCGCCCGAATCAGTCTTCTCTGCCGGGCGCTGTGCCTTCTATCCGGGTCACCGGTAAAGGCCAGTAATGCCCGGATGCTTAAAAAATACTGGAAAGTTATATTTTGAGCCCCCAAAAATAATTTGTTTAATTGCAAAGCATTTGGGCACATATGAAAACGATTTCTTAGCATTTTTTAACATCTCAAAACATTTTCAAAATTGCTAAGAGGTTTTTAAAACAATTTATAATGCAAGAGTAAAATTAACAAAAATTGATTTTCAAGGATGATTTTGAATAGATGTTAGATCGAAAGATATTTTGAAGAAATTATGAGCTATACAAATCATACTTAGGCAAACGACATTTGTTTAAGGCCGATACCCCTTATGTCACCACTTATCCTTCCTTGTGACTCCTTCTTTATCCTCAAGTCTATAACTTGAATTCTTTTGGGTTTGGATACAATTTCTGATTAGGCTTGGACTTTGATCCAATAGCTTTCTACTCTTTGATTGAAACAAGTTGATCCAAGTTGATGTGGGCTTGCTTAGATGGATTGAAAGGCTTACCAAAAATAGAAAGAATACAAAAGCACCATTTCAATGTTTTGTTATTATCAAAATAAAGATTATAAGCTTTCAGGCCAACAATCTCCCCCTTTTTGATGATGACAAAACTTTGAAATTATCAAGCATAAAATATATTAAAATAGAAGAATAGAACTTGATTTGAGGACTCTCCCTCAATTTGAGCTTGATTGAATTTAGCTAGTTCTTGAAAAAAAACAAGTTCCCCCTGAATAAGTGCAATGACATACACTTTTATGCTTTATACTATTTCATTTTTATGCTTTATACTATTTCAATATATACTTTCTCCCCCTATTTGACATCAACAAAATATAGTTTCCATAGCAAATAATCATAAGAATAAAAGCCACAGTAATCTATAACAGATATAAGACAAGAGATAATCAAAGGAAATGCAAAGCATTAATGAAATGAAGCAAAGTATCCAAACAATGTTAAAGGAAAATAAAAATAATGAGGAGTTTTTTTATGAAAGAAAAAACTGAAAGCAGAAAAAGAATGTTTGAAGAGAAACACAACTTAAAGCATCCACAGACTAAGGACCAATGTGGTGGTCATATAAAGCCTTCAACATCTGCTCCATTCATTCCAAACGAACATCTTGTGCATGTAGGTGGGCAATGATTTCATCATGAGAGAAGGAGTGAGAGGAAGATGGTCCGGCTCTTTTGTCCTTGAGAACTACCAATACTACTTCTGCCTTGACGTTCCATAGGATCTCTAAAAGTAGTGGGGTCAACATCAAGAGGTTCAAACACAAGAGGATCATCACTCGTATCATCACCAATATTGAGAACTCGAGAGTTATGGATTTTCAACTTTTGGCGAGTGAGGCTGGTGACATTGAGAAGATAGGATCTATCACTAATGGTCTCAAACTCTTGATCACGCGAAACTTCTAACGACTCAAAAAGATAAGTTAAGGGTACCCCATAAACAAGTTGATTTTGAGCTACCTTGGTGTGGATGATATGGTTAATGATGATGTGTGGAAGATTGATACATTTAGCTTCATACATCAAATGCATCAACAAGGCAGTGAATTTTGGAATCGAACCATCTTTAACTTCTCGTGGAATAATGACTTCATGAAGAATGTAAAATAACATTTTCTTTTCTGGAGTGATATCCTTATTCTTAGGATAACTTAAGGAGATTGTTCCCGTCCCTTCCCATAGAAATTCTATAACATTGGCTTCTAAATTATCAAGAACACCTTCTGGCATGCCTCTATAAGAATAAAGCTTTGTGCCTTGATTTGGAATCCCAAAAGCTCTAGCAACAACACTTGCAGTTAATTCTAGTTCTTTAGTCTTAACTTGACTATTCAACATCATGGTGTTGAAATCTAAGTTCATATAGTAATAGAACTCTCTAATCCATGAAACACACCCTTTGTTTTCAAACCTTAACATAGGTAGCCACCCTTGAGCATCCAAAAACCTATAAATTCTAGTACCATTAAACAAGGTAGGAGGGTCTAAAGTCTTACCCCATAAGATGTTTTGTTGTGGAAAAGCATCGGGATTCACAATGATTTGAGGTCCGGATGATGAAGATTCTCCTTGCTTGCGTTTTCTAGAGTCAACCCTTGGTGGTGCCATTGGAATTTGCAAGATTGTGAAGCTTGTTAGAAGAAAGTCTTTATTGAGGAATTCTGACGAACACCTTGTAGACAAGGTTTTTGAAGGATTTGGTGTTGAAGATTTTGAAAGCTTTGATGATACAAACACAGGATTTTGATGGTTAAAAAGTATTTTGGTACAAATAATGGTGAGTGATAGTGAAGGTGTTGGTGTTTAAATATGAGGGATTGAGAGAAAATTGAGTTTGTATTTGAAAATATGTGAAAAAGTGTTGAAAAAAGAAAGGAAATACGGTTTTCAAACTGCGTGATTCGGGCGATAGGCCCTTGTTCCGGGCTCCCGGATGAGGGCGGTAACGCCCGGCAGTGAACACTTATTCGGTCGTTGCATGCATTTTCCGGTCGACCGGAAGAAGGCAGTAACTTCCCGGATCACTATTTTGCTGAAAAAATGTAATTTTTCACAAATTCAAGTGACCCAAAGCATTCCTAGTTCTCTTCTAATAGCACCAAATTGATTCTCATGCAATGGTTTTGTAAAAATGTCGGCCAATTGATGCAAAGAATCAACAAAAACAAGTTCAATATCACTTTTTTTTACATGATCTCTTAAAAAATGATGACGAATTTCAATATGCTTAGTTCTAGAATGTTGGATTGGATTCTTTGATAGACTTATAGCACTTGTATTATCACACTTGATCGGCACACGATCATATTCTAGACCAAAGTCAAGCAAAGTTTGTTTCATCCATAGAATTTGTGCAACACAACTACCCATAGCTACATACTCGACTTCTGCTGTTGAAAGGGCTACACTATGTTGTTTCTTGCTAGACCATGAAACTAAAGCATGTCCTAGAAATTGACAACTACCGCTAGTGCTTTTTCTATCAATCTTACAACCCGCATAATCGGCATCGGAGTATCCTAGAAGTTTGAAAGATGTGCCTTTAGGATAAAAGAGTCCTAGATTGATAGTACCCTTAAGGTATCTAATAATCCTTTTTACAGCATTCAAGTGGGATTCCTTTGGAGAAGATTGAAAACGATCACATAAGTATACAAAAAACATAATATCAGGTCTTGAGGCAGTTAAATAGAGAAGGCTTCTGATCATACATCGATATTGTTTTTCATTAACCGATTTACCTTTTTCATCTTTGTCAAGCTTGATTGACGTTCCCATAGGAGTACTAATTTCTTTTGTAGTTTCAAGCCCAAATTTTTTGATGAGTTCCTTAATGTACTTGACTTGATTAATGAAGATCCCTTCTTTTGTTTGTTTGATTTGAAGTCCAAGAAAGAAATTTAATTATCCCATCATGCTCATTTCAAATTCTTTATGCATACATTCAGAAAAATACTTGCAAAGGGATTCGTTAGTAGCACCAAAGATAATATCATCAACGTATATTTGAACGAGCAAGATATCTTTAGCTTTTACTTTTACAAATAATGTAGAGTCTAGTTTACCTCTAGAAAAGCCGTTATCAAGTAGATAATTACTTAATCTATCATATCATGCCTTAGGTGTTTGTTTAAGTCTATAAAGAGCTTTTTGAAGTTTGAATATATGACTTGATAAATTTGTATTTTCAAAACCGGGTGGTTGTTCAACATAAACTTCTTCTTGAAGATATCCATTTAAGAAAGCACTTTTGACATCCATTTGATAAAGTTTGAAGTTCATAAAACATGCATATACTAGTAACATTCTAATGGATTCAAGTCGAGCTACCGGTGCAAAGGTTTCTTCATAGTCTATTCCTTCTTCTTGATTATACCCTTGAGCAACCAATCTAGCCTTATTTCTAGTTACATTACCGGATTCATCTAGTTTGTTTCGGAAAACCCATTTTGTACCAATAATCGGGTAGTTACTAGGTCTTTCAACTAAGGTCCAAACTTGATTTCTTTCAAATTGATTAAGCTCTTCTTGCATAGCAATAATCCAATCATCATCCAATAATGCTTCTTTTATATTCTTAGGTTCAATTTGAGATATAAAAGTAACATGTTCACAAAAAATATTTAGATTGGAACGAGTTCTTACACCTTGTGATGGATCCCCAAGGATTTGATCATTTGGATGATTTTTGACAAATTTCCAACATTTTGGAAGATCTTGATTTGTTTATATAATTTGATCATTTGAAGTTGGTCGTTCTTCCTCTATTGGAGTATCAATTTGATTGCTTGTGGATGTATTGCCTTCTTCACTTGTCGGAATAGGTTGACCTTGTTCTTCAACTTGTTGAAAGCTTACATCATCATCTTTATCTTTTCTTGACATAAAGGGGTTAGTTTCATCAAAGTTAATGTGCATAGATTCCTCAATTACGGAGGTTCTTTTATTGTAAACTCGATATGTCTTGCTTCTAGAAGAATAACTAATAAAAATACCTTCGTCGGATTTTGAATCAAACTTACCAAGATGATCTTTATTATTTAAGATAAAGTATTTACATCCAAAAACTTTAAATGTGAGATATTTGGAGTACGTTCTTTCCATAGTTCATATGGAATTTTCTTGAGAGAAGGTCTTATTAAAACTCTATTTAGAACATAATAAGCCGTAATAACAGCTTTTCCCCAAAAGTATGTAGGCAAATTATTTTCTTTCAACATTGTTCCTGCCATTTCTTGTACAGTTTGTTTTTTCCTTTCAACAACCCCATTTTGTTGAGGAGTTCTAGGAGCCGAAAAGTTATGCTCAATGCCATTTTGTTCACATAATTCCACAAAAGATGCATTTATGAATTTCGTGCCTTGATCACTATGAATGCATGAAATGTAGTATCCTTTCTCATTTTGCACTCTTTTACAGAATTTTGCAAATTCATTGAAAGCATCACTTTTGAAAGCAAGAAACATTACCCATGTGTATCTAGTATAATCATCAACAATAACAAAAATATATCTAGATCCTCCTGGACTTATTACATCAATTGGTCCAAAAAAGTCCATATGAAAGTTTTGTAAAGCTTTTGATGTAGTCACATGGCTAATGGTTTTGAAAGATACTTTATGTTGTTTTCCAAATTGACATGCATCACATAAATGATCTTTTTCAAACTTGGTCTTAGGAAGGCCTCTTACAAGACCCTTTCGAGAAAGTTTACCAAGTAGATCCATGCTATATGTCCTAATCTTCTATGCCACAACCTAGAACTTTTCTTTGTTGTAATTAAACAATCAATATTTTGACATGATATACTTGCAAAGTCAATGATATAGACATTCTCATGTTTATTTGCAATAAACAACACATTTTTCATTTTGTCAAAAACGGTGCAACATGATGATTTAAATTCAACTAGATAATTATTATCACATAGTTGACTTACACTAAGCAAATTATGTTGCAATCCTTTCACAAGTAGCACATCATGAATAGATATATTATTTTTATTTCCAATGCTACCTTTACCAATAATTTTACATTTCTCATTATTTCCAAAGCTCACAAAACCTTTGTAATTTTTGATAGGCTCATAGAAAAGAGATGGATCACCGGTCATATGTCTTGAACGTCCACTATCAATGACCCAATTCCTTTATACTTCATCCTTAGGGTAACCTATATACAAAAATAAAATTTAGGTCCCCAAGTTCTATTGGGTCCTATATTGTTAGTATTGACTTTTAACACATTTAATAATCCATTTTGGTTTAAGCCAAGACGGAATTTTAGAGTGTCTACCTACCATATTTCAAAATTTACAATATGATGTTATGTGACCTTGTTTTTCACAATAGGTGCATGTTTTTTGAAATCCTTTAGATGTTGATGCTTCATTTGTAGAAGATGATGTTTTTACAAAATAACTTTTTAGAGATTTTTGTTTTGAAGAAGGTTCATATCCTAATCCATTTTTATCAAAAGGTATTTTTTTGTGAGCCAAATATTTTATCAAGATTTTCTTTTCCTTTTGTAAATCTTGCTAGACTTCCATTTAATTATTGATTTTCTTTTTCAAGCTTTTCAATTTTTGTTTGAAGTATATTATTTTCAAAATGAATTTTAAGTGTCTTTTCATAAGCAAAATTTCGATCTTTTTCAAGCAACTTATTTTCTTCTTTTAAGGTATTATTTTCCTTTTGAAGTTCATGTATCTTGATAATTGCAATTTCAAAACTATCATGCATTTTGGAAAATTCATTTTGTAATTCTTCAAAAGAGCATTCATTTTCAACTAATGTGCTAGAGGTGTAATATTCGGAATTAAAAGAAGAACATACCTCATCATCCTCTTTTGTCATAAGACAAACGATATTTGCTACTTCTTCATTTTTGCTTTCTTCACCGGTTGATGCATCATCATCAACGTATGTTGCTTTCAAAGCTTTTCCTCCCTTGGTTTTGATTGGTTTTGGACAATTTGCTTTTATGTGACCTGTTTTGTCACAATTGAAACATTTTCCTTCTTCTTTTGGTTTGTTTCTTCCTTTGTTCATAAACTTATTGTAAGGAGCTTTGCTTACCTTTTTGAATTTGAGAAATTTCTTAAAGTTCCTTATAAGAAGAGCTATCTCATCATCATCTTCTTTGTTTTATTTCTCTTCATCACTTGAGTAAGCTTTGATGCAAGAAGTGCAAGTGACTTCTTGTTATTCCTTTTTTCTTTTTCTCGATCTTTCTTTTTCAACTCATGGCTCATAAGAGATTTCATAAGTTCACTAAAAGTGAGAGTTTTGAGATCTCTAGATTCTTCAATAGCCGTTACTTTAGCTTTCCATGGATTGGTTAAGCTTCGCAAAATTTTTCCTACCAATTCTTCGTTAGAATACTCTTTTCCAAGATTTTAGAGCATTAACAATATCGGTGAATCTAGAAAACATTTGTTCAATATTTTCATCAAAAGACATTTTGAACATTTCATATTTATAAACAAGCATGTTTATTCTAGTTTCTTTAACTTGGTTAGTTCCCTCATATGTGACTTCTAATTAATCCCAAATTTTTTTAGCACTTTTTCATCCGGAAATTTTGTTGAACTCATTTGAATCTAAAACAAGATATAACATATTCATAGCTTTATATTTTTTTTCACACATTTTGAAATCATCATCATTATAATCTTTTTTCGGTTTAGGAACAGTGATACTTTGTTCTCCTTCCGTTTTAGTTAAAGTAGGATTGGTTGGTCCATTTTTTATCACATTCCAAACTCTTATGTCATTTGCTAGAATATAGATTCTCATCCTAGTTTTCCAAAAAGAATAGTTTGTTCCATTAAACAATGGTGGTCTAGAGGAAGATCGTCCTTCAACTATATTAGACATTGATGAGCTTGCCATAGGGATCCTCTACTAGATGTTAAGCTATATGTAGAGTACTAGCTCTTGATATCACTTGTTGGTCCTTAATATCCTAAAAGGGGGGGGGGGGGAGGGGGGGGGGGGTGAATTAGGTTGTTAGGCAAGGTTAAACAATTTAAAAATTCTTAATGTGGAAACAATATCTAGTGAAAATTGATAATACTCTAGAAGTTCTTGTAGGTAATTTATTAAACACTTAGTGAGCACACAAGTATTTAACACTAGATAAGCAATTAGAACTTCAAAATAAAATTTCAAATAGATAACTCAGCAATTATCAAGCAATTAATGTAAGCAATATCCACATGAAAGTAATGACTTGAAAATAAAGAGAATAGAGTAAGAGAAATCAAACACGATGATTTTCAAATGGTTCGTACTCCCGGAGGCCTAGTCCACCACCTAAGGTCTTCCCTTCCCTTAGGATTTAATAACTCTTCACTAAGATGCTTCTTCAAATGTTGGTGAAGCAAAAACCAACTACAATTACTCTTGAGTCCACAAGAGTTACACAAGCTCCTTCAAGTGTAGGTGAAACTAAACCTACTATCCTCTCTTCCTTTGAGTCCACAAAGGATTACAATACTTCCTCTCACAATGATTCTCTCAATCTATGTGAAATAGTATATTACAAAGATTGTGTGATAAAGTGAATGACAATTGCAACTCCTTTTTGAGTTTGATATTACACTTGAAGAGAACTTTGAATGCTCAAAGATATGAAAATGATAGCTCAAGATTTCTCAATAAGAATGATATGAAAATGATAGTTCAATATTTCTCAATAAAAATGATATGAAAAGCTTTTTTGAATTAGCTTAGAATCTAAAGATTGAGGCGTGGAGAGGTGTCTTAGAAGGTGAGAGAACATGGTTTAAAAAGAGGGAAAAGTTTTGACACAAAACGGATTTTAAGCATAATTTATGGATTTTCCCGTTAATCCATCCGGGCACTGAGGCCTTCTTTCGGGCGCCCGGAAAAAGTAGGTATCGCCCGGATCAGCTTCTCTGCCGGGTGTTGTGCCTTCTATCCGGGCGACTGGAAAAGGCTAGTAACGCCCGGATGCTTAAAAAATACTGGAAAGTTATATTTTGAGCCCCCAAAAATAATTTGTTTAATTGCAAAGCATTTGGGCACATATGAAAATGATTTCTTAGCATTTTTTAACATCCCAAAACATTTTCAAAATTGCTGAGAGGTTTTTTAAAACAATTTATAATGCAAGAGTAAAATTAACAAAAATTGATTTTCAAGGATGATTTTGAATATATGTTAGATCGAAAGATATTTTGAAGAAATTATGAGCTATACAAATCATACTTAGGCAAACGACATTTGTTTAATGTCAATACCCCTTATGTCGCCACTTCTCCTTCCTTGTGACTCCTTCTTTATCGTCATGTCTATAACTTGAATTCTTTTGGGCTTGGCTACAATTTCTGATTGGACTTAGACTTTGATCCAATAGCTTTCTACTCTTTGATTGAAACAAGTTGATCCAAGTTGATGTGGGCTTGGTTAGATAGATTGAAAGGTTTACCAAAAACAGAAAGAATACAAAAGCACCATTTCAATATTTTGTTATTATCAAAATAAAGATTACAGGCTTTTCAGGCCAACAATCATTAATGAACCTCAAGAAAATACTATGCGTAATTAATGCATAGAATGTTGTAGGATAATTGAAATAGAACTGTATGCACTTATAATATTGTAACATTATTAGTTAGTTCATCATCACTAAATCTCCATCATAATTATATATTATAAGAGAATCCCAACCCTCAACGATATACTTGATAAGTTAGGCATGTAACTTGTTAATTGTGTGTTGGACTTAGTTTATGGATATAGATCTTAAAAGTATTTTTATATGTCACGCCTTCACCCCTAAACTCAACCTAACACATAATTAACAAGTTAGCAATGTTCTTGAATCAGTACTGTGAGATCCGGACCCAAACTCACTTGCATTAATATTAAATTATGTGTAACTTTTAAGATAACTGAGGTTCCATCTTAAAACCAATTAGTGCCAAGTGGAGTAGCCCAAGATCTTATTAAGTGGTCTAATAGTTTATGATTTTTCTATGTGGGATAAGTGCATATTTTAACACTCCCCCTCACGTGTGACCTAATTTGAGATGGGTCACACGTGGAATATTGAACACGCGTGGACCTTATTTTTGAGATGGTCACACTTGAAAGATTGAAAACATGTGGACCAAATTTTTTGAGATGGGTCACACATGAAAGATTAAACACACATGTGGTAGATAACACATGTGGAAGATTGAAAGTGCGTGAACTATGTACACGCGAAAGATGAATTAGACTAGACCATGGGCCTAGCTCTGATACCATGTTAAATAGTTATCAGAGACTTGAGGGGCTAAAGTGCAATTACCTAAAATATTATCTTAGGCACTGAGTTAAGTTTAGAATTAGAGTTCTAGTTATTTAAATATCACTTAGACCCCAATGAACTAGAGGGAAAACATGTTAGGCTCAATTGAAAGCAAAGAAATAAAACTAGGGGCCGAACTAAGATTAAGAAAAAAGTTGTCTTTTCCTTCAAGAATTGAAATTAAAATAAAACAAATCCTACACCTAAACCCCATCTGTGACGCCCGAGAATTCTATCATAAATATTTTATAACTGTTGCATATCTATTTGCGCATTTCTATGTGCATCACATTGCTTGCTTAATTGCTTTTATTAGAGGTCACTATTCATAATATTTTTGACTGTTTTAAAAGTTTGATTTTATATTTTTCCTAAGTCATATGACATTTAGGAGGAACTGAGAACTTGTCATTTTTAGCTTTTGAGCTCGGAAGCATACAAATAGAAAATGTTTTCCATGACCTTTCAATAGTGTTACGTATGTAACAACATAAAATTCAACTAGTTAGCAAATAAATGAGCTTTAGTCTAGTTTGACTAAGTCTTTAGTGGTTTTTGACCTCAATTAATAATATAGATACAAACATCTAACAAAGATATTAACATATAAGCTTGTGACTCATCAAAACAATTTCAAAAATTCCAAAAATATCCCCCTTACCCGACGGCTAGAAGCAAGGAAAAGAAGAGATTTTTTTTTTCAATCTTGCATCTTTGGCTCCTAGTTTGATCTTGAGGAGGTTTCGGAGGCTTTAGATCATCTTCAACTTGCCTACATCTTCATACAAGTGAAGAAGTTGCATTTTTATAGCTTTCAAAGTTTATGCTTATATATTTAAATTATTGATTTGTTTATTATAGTTATAATACTAGTTATAAATGCTTAATATGTGTTTATTAGAGCCTATAGAGTATACTTTTAAAGCTTGATAGCATAAACCATGGTTAGAAGCTTGAATTTTAAGAAAGAGATAATGAATAGTGCTTGTTGTTAGGGTTTTGAATGAATTTGCTAATTAGCTTGAATTGGGACGTCAATTAGATGCTCTAAGCCCTAGTGAAGCTAGTTGAAAAGCCACGTGAAGTTGAATCAACCAAAACCAAGCTAAATTGCGTAATTAGTTGACTTTAAAAAGGAGACTTTTCTCGTTGTGCAATCCGGGCAAATTTGGGCTATGGTTTGGGTATCCTTGGGCTAAGGAAGCACTTTTGGTGCTTTCGTTACGTGAAATTGGGGCTCGGTTAGTATAGTTGTAGTTAAAAACCGCTCGGGACCTTCCTGAGCTTTAACTTCTAAAATGGATTTTTATGATCTTAATAGGTGTCTTTTAGCTTAATTAGGACTATAGTATGATTAGTAGGCAATTTGGAAACCTTGAGATGTGCTTAGGAGAAGAAAAGATTAGTTAAAGAAAGGGAAAATGTAGTAATTGGCTTGTTTTGATATATCTAGAGCTTGTTGAAGTGTTGTCATGCATTATATTGTTTGTCTAAACTTCAATTGAGCTATTTAAGTAGTTGGTAAAGAAGAGTTATGTTGTATGCCTCTTTTAGAGAATTATATTGCTATATTGTGTAATTGTTGGCTTATATTACAATTATTTGCGAGGGCGGCCTACTTTGTCGTCCCTTATATGTGTTAATTGTTATACTTGGTTCTCGTAATCATGTTTTGGGTTGTGCAACCTTTTCGGACATGGTAGCGTCGAGAAACACGGGCGGCGTCGGGCTTGCCGTGCTCCCTCAACTACCATGGTGCCTATTGCCTTCTCGCTGAGGCATACTCCACTACCCTAGAGGCGTGGTTCACCTGCTGGGCATGGACCTACCTCAGGAGAAAGGGTCGTAGGATCGGGATACATCCGGAGTATCCCAACCTGTTGGAATAAGGGGTTTGCCGGCATTTGTGTGAAGTTTGTGGCTCGTGGCTCGTGAATGAAGACTTGAAATGGAACCGTATCCTTTTTAATGTGGTTAATTACTTGGCTTTCTATCTTGCTGGTTTATGTTGTATATATATGATTTTTTTTTTTTTTTGTGTTTGCATATCATATTGCACGCCCGGTATGTTGCATCACATCCCTCGCTGGGCAACATTGTTGCTCATTCCTCATTTAACATGTTTCAAGAGAAGCTGAGATAGACCCCCAGCTAGTAGCAGTAGTTGAAGAAGAGGAAGTGCAAGTTGAACATCTTCCGTGACTTTGTGTGATAATGTGGATCATATGTGCAGTTTGCTTGGAGTTCATGTTAAATGTTGTATTTTGAGACCTTGGGGTCTTGTATATATGTTGGCAAATGAAATCTTGTATGGTAGCGAGAGTTGTTGGATTGTAATAATGAACTTTAGTTTTCTTCTACTAATGCATGCTTGGGTGTTATAACTTTTAGTAGAACTTGATTATAGTTGTATCTAAATACTTTAGCTAAAAATAACTTATCTAGCATGCTTGTGTGCTTAGGTAGAATGATGTTGCTCCAAGGCTCAGATGGCCTTGTGAACTTGACTTGGCTTTGGAAATGTTAGAAGATAGGTTGTATAAATTGTTGTTTGTGGTTCCAATGTTATATGTGACTATTCGCAGGTAACAGTTTCGTCCGTGGTACAGAGGAGACTCTGTCCGAGTGATGGGTCTGGGCTTGACCTTTAATGTGGGGTTGAGTTCGGGGCGTTACACTTTAGGTGGTATCAGAGCGACTTGAATGCTTGAAGCCGGGTTAACTTCCTCGGCATGTGGGTAGAAGTCTATATGTGTGAAAGTTGAATTATGTGAATGTGTGATTGACTAATTGTTTAAGTACTTGGATAAAAGACATGTTAGCATGAAAAAGGAATGATAAAGCATGCCATGATAAGAATATGAAAAGTTTAGTATTTAATGTTGTTAAGTATTTTATATGTTTCTTATGTGAGTAAAATGTTTGAAAATAATGTGAACATTATCTTTGCATAGCCTATTATAATATTATGTTCTTCTAGCATTGAAATGAGGAGACGGGGTAGACCAAGGAGAGAGCCGGAGGAAGCTCCCAGACAGAATGTACCGGGGCAAGGTGCAGGGGCAGCCGGGGATGCACCGCAGGGTCAGGAACCGAGTAATGCTCAGATTATGGCCACAATGACCACCGCAATGAATACTATAGCTCAGTTTGTGGTTCAACAAGGAACAACAGGTGTCGGCAGGGGTAATCTAGCTGCCAGAGCAGAGGGCAGTGGTGCTGCAGGGAGTAACTTGTATGATAAATTTTTGCATCACGGGGCATATGGTTTTTATGGTGAACCTGATGACATGAAAGTAGAGATGTGGTTGAGCAAGTTCGAGAAAGTTGCTGCGATACTTGAGTGCAACGATGAAAGCGATACTTGAGTACAACGATAAAAGCGATACTTGAGTGCAACGATGAAAGAAAGATTACCTATACTGCTTTCTTAATGGAGGGTGACGCTGAGGAGTGGTGGAGCATTATTAGAGAGAAGTGGGATGCTGAGAAGGTCCAACATGTGTGGGCAGACTTTGTTCGTGAGTTCCGGGATAAATATGTATCAGTTGTAGCTTGCGAGAGACATTTGGAGGAATTCATAGCTTTGAGATAGGGAAACATAACTGTAGACCAGTATGAGGCTACCTTCACTAGACTTTCTCGATATGTGCCAGCTTTAGTTCAGCCGGAGGATATGAAGATTCAGAGATTTATCACTGGGTTGAGGAGTGACATCATGCTTAATCTGTCTTCGCAAGATTATCCAAGCTATGCTGCAGTAGTCAGGGCCGTATCGAGATATGAGAAACGTAAGGCAGAAGTGTTAGCTCAGTCTAATCAATCAAGCAAACGTCAGTTTCAGTCCCAGAGTCAAGGTTATTAGAGGCAGTATCAGCAGCCTATTCAGACTCAGCAGCCTAGGTAGACCCAGAACTACCCAGGACCAGTTCAGGCACAGTCACAGTCGAGACCAGCTTAGAGTCAGCCACAGGGACAGTCTCAGACCCGACCAGTGACTGCTAGATCTCAGCAAGGTAGTTCTGCTATATCCACTTATAGGGCCCCCACAAGAGGTGCGGCTGCTAAAAAGAATCTACAGTGTACTCATTGCAACCGCAAAGGCCACACAGAGGCTAAGTGTTGGAGAAAATTGGGCCGCTGCATGGGTTGTGGCAGTGATCAACATAGAGTTAGAGATTGCCCCAAGTTTAAATATGGTCAAGGACAAACTTCAGTCCAGGGTGCCCAGACTAGAGCTTTAGGAGCAGCTACTGTGCCGCGAGGTCAGGCACGGGTATTTTCACTCGACCAAGAGGAGCTTCCAGAGACGACGGTGGTGGTGGAAGGTACTTTTCTAATTAATAGTCAGCCGGTAGTAGTTTTGATTAACACCGGGGCTACAATTCATTACTCTTGCATGTGCACAGTATGCTACATTACAAGTTGATAAATTGCCGTATGTGATTGAAGTAGGTAATCCTATGGGTACTAAATTTGTTACGGAGTCTGTGTGTAAAGAATGTAATATTTGCATTGAGAGTCACATGTATCCTGTTGATTTGATTATTATGCCATTTTGGGACTTTGAAGTTATCTTGGAGATGGATTGGTTGGGGCGATATTATGCATGTTTGGACTGTAGGAGAAAAGTTTTAACTTTAGAAGTACCTAACCAACCTGTTATTAAAGTAACTGGGAGTTGAAATTCTACTGGGACTCGTATCATATCTTCCATTAAAGCTACTAAAATGTTGAGTAAAGGTTATGATGCATACTTAGCTTATTTAATTAATCAGCCTGGAGATAAATTGAAATTGAATCAAGTACCTGTTATAAAAGAGTTTCCGGGGGTTTTCCCTGGGGAATTGCCTGGATTACCACCTGATAGGGAGATTGAGTTTTTGATTGACTTGTTGCCGGGAACTAATCCTGTTTCGAGAACCCCATATAGAATGGCTCCCCCTGAGTTGCAGGAATTGAAATTTCAGCTGCAGGGCCTAGTTGAGAAAGGTTTTATTCAGCCTAGTTCATCACCTTGGGGTGCTCTTGTGTTATTTGTGAAGAAGAAAGACGGGACTCTGCGTTTGTGTATTGATTATCGGGGCCTTAATCAGGTGACGGTGAAAAATAAATACCCTTTGCCCTTAATTGAGGAGTTTTTTGATCAGCTACAGGGTGTTGTTGTGTTTTCTAAATTTGATCTGAGGCAGGGTTATTACCAGTTGAGAATTCGGAAAGAGGATGTACCCAAAACTACTTTTAGAACCAGGTACGGCCATTATGAGTTTGTCGTATTACCATTTGGCCTGACAAATGCTCCGGCTGCCTTTATGGATTTGATACAAGGGTGTTTAGACCTTATCTTGATCAGTTTGTGGTAATTTTCATTGATGATATACTGGTCTATTCTAAATCTGAGGCAGAGCATGAATAACACTTGAGGATTGTGCTGCGAACATTACAAGAGCATAAACTGTTTGCTAAATTTAGTAAATGCGAATTCTGGTTGAAACAAGTAGCCTTTTTAGGCCATATCATTTCACAGGAGGGAATAATCTGTTGATCCTGTGAAAATTGAGGTAGTTATGTCGTGGAAAAGACCCGAGACTGTCACGAAAGTCCGTAGTTTCTTGGGATTAACGGGCTATTATAGGCGATTTGTTAAGGATTTTTCAAAGATTGCAGGGCCATTGACTTCATTAACCCAGAAGAAAACTGTGTTTAATTGGGATGATAGACGTGAAACCAGTTTCAAGAAGTTGAAAAAGTGACTTACCACTGCTCCTATTCTTGCATTGCCTGAGGGAACTGATAATTTGGTAATATACAGTGATGCTTCGAAAAAAGGTTTGGGCTGTGTTCTCATGCAAAATAGTTAGGTGATAGCTTATGCCTCTAGGAAATTGAAACCATATGAACTCAATTATCCTACACATGATCTTGAGCTTGCTTCTGTTGTATTTGCTTTGAAGAAATGGCGTCATTATTTGTGGGGTAACATATTTGAGATATTTATTGATCATAAGAGTTTAAAATACATGTTTTCTAAAAAAGATATGAATATGAGACAAAGGCGTTGGCTAGGGTTGTTAAGTGATTATAATTGTACCATTAGCTATTTGCCTGGTAAAGCTAATAGTATTGCAGATGCATTGAGCCGAAAAGCTTCTGTGGCTAGTTTGATAATCAAGGACTGGGAGATTGTGGAAGAACTATGTTTGTGGAAACCGAAGGCTTCTAGATCAGGTATTCAATTTGCTAGCCTACAAATCCAATCTCTATTACTATCTAGAATCAGAGAAGCCCAACAATTAGATTCTCAGTTATTGAAGCTTCTAGAGAAGTCCAAAGGGGGAGAGTCCGACTTCAAATTGCATGATGATGGATTACTCAAGTGCATGAATAGAATCTGCATTCTTAGTAATTCGATTGTGAAATATGAGATTCTTGCTGAGGCTCATGCTTCTAAATACACAATTCATCCTGGAAGCACTAAAATGTACAGAGATTTAAAACAGAATTTCTGGTGGAACAACATGAAGAGAGAGATAGCTGATTATGTAGCCAAATGTTTGACTTGTCAGAAAGTTAAGGCGGAACATCAGAGGCTGGCAGGATTGTTGCAACCATTAGAGATTCCAGTATGGAAATGGGACCAGGTTACTATGAACCTTGTGTCTGATTTGCCGAGATCACCGCGGGGCAATGATTATGTGTGGGTTGTAGTAGACAGGTTGACGAAGAGTTCACATTTTATTGCTACAAAGAAAACATATTCTCTTGATAAATTGGCCGAGCTATATGTTGAAAATATTGTGAGATTGCATGGAGTCCCATCTCAGATAGTGTCAGACAGAGATCCCAGGTTTATATCACAGTTCTGGCAGAAACTACAAAAGGCTTTAGAGAATAATTTGAGTTTTAGTACTGCATATCACCCGCAGACGAATGGCCAGTCAGAGAGGACTATCAGGATACTGGAAGACATGTTGCGAGCTTGTGTTCTAGATTTTGGCAAGAGTTGGGAGAAGTACCTACCTTTAGCGGAGTTTGCTTATAATAATAGTTATCAGGCTACTATTGGTATGGCACCCTACGAATCATTTTAGGGGCGGAAATGTAGGTCTCTGTTGTATTGGGATAAGGTAGGTGAGATAAAAATAGTTGATCCAGCTATTTTACCTGAGATGATCAAAATGGTGGATAATGTGAAGCTTATAAAGAAAAGGATATTTATAGCTCAGAGTCGACAGAAGAATTATGCTGATAGATGCCGACGGGACTTGGTATTTTCAAAGGGTGATCGTGTATTTTTGAAGGTCTTTCCACGCAGGGGTTTGATTCGTCATGGAAAAGGAGGTAAACTTAGTCCTAGATACGTGGGACCATTTGAAATCATTGAGAAGGTTGGGGATTTGGCTTACAGATTGGCATTGCCTCCGAGTTTAGGCAGGATTCATGATGTTTTTCATGTGTCATTGTTGAGGAAGTACAACCTTGATCCGTCACACATTATTGAGCCAGAACCGTTGGAGATTGATGAGTCTTTAATATATGTTGAGAAACCTCTTCGAGTGGTTGACCGAAAGATTCAGGAACTTTGAACTAAAAATATTCCTATGGTAAAAGTTCTTTGGGATCATCACGGAGTTGAGGATGCCACTTGGGAGCGAGAAGATCAGATCAAAGAAAAGTATCAGGAGTTGTTTACTGAATCATGTAAGAATTGCAAGAATGCAATTAGTTTAAGGGGGAGAGGGTGTGACGCCCGAGAATTCTATCATAAATCCTTTATAACTGTTGCATATCTATTTGCGCATTTCTACGTGCATCACCTTTCTTGCTTAATTGCTTTTATTGGAGGTCACTATTCATAATATTTTCGATTGTTTTAAAAGTTCGATTTTATATTTTTCCTAGGTCATATGACATTTAGGAGGAACTGAGAACTTGTCATTTTTAACTTTTGAGCTCGGGAGCATACAAATAGAAAATGTTTTCCGTGACCTTTGAATAGTGTTACGTATGTAACAACATAAAATTCAACTAGTTAGCAAATAAATGAGCTTTAGACTAGTTTGACTAAGTCTTTAGTGGTTTTTGACCTCAATTAATAATATATATACAAACATCTAACAAAGATATTAACATATAAGCTTGTGACTCATCAAAATAATTTCAAAAATTCCAAAAATATCCCCCCCTACCCGACGGCTAGAAGCAAGGAAAAATTCCAATTTTCAATCTTGCATCTTTGGCTCCTAGTTTGATCTTGAGAAGGTTTTGGAGGCTTTAGATCATCTCCAACTTGCCTACATCTTTATACAAATGAGGGAGTTGCATTTTTATAGCTTTCAAAGTTTATGCTTATATATTGAAATTATTGATTTGTTTATTATAGTTATAAATGCTTAATATGTGTTTATTAGAGCCTATAGAGTAGACTTTTAAAGCTTGATAGCATAAACCATGGTTAGAAGCTTGAATTTTAAGAAAGAGATAATGAATAGTGCTTGTTGTTAGGGTTTTGAATGAATTTGCTAGTTAGCTTGAATTGAGACTTCAATTAGATGCTCTAGGCCCTAGCGAAGCTAGTTGAAAAGCCACGTGAAGTTGAATCAACCAAAACTGAGCTAAATTGTATAATTAGTTAACTTTAAAAAGGAGACTTTTCTCGTTGTGCAATCCGGGCAAGTTTGGGCTATGGTTTGGGTATCCTTGGGCTAAGTAAGCACTTTTGGTGCTTTCGTTACGCGAAATTGGGGCTCGGTTAGTATAGTTGTAGTTAAAAACCATCGGGACCTTCTTGAGCTTTAACTTCTAAAATGGTTTTTTATGATCTTAATAGGTGTCTTTTAGCTTAATTAGGACTATAATATGATTAGTAGGCAATTTGGAAACCTTGAGATGTGCTTAGGAGAAGAAAAGATTAGTTAAAGAAATGGAAAATGTAGTAATTGGCTTGTTTTGATGTATCTAGAGCTTGTTGAAGTGTTGTCATGCATTATATTGTTTGTCTAAACTTCAATTGAGCTATTTAAATAGTTGGTAAAGAAGAGTTATGTTGTATGCCTCTTTTAGAGAATTATATTGCTATATTGTGTAATTGTTGGCTTATATTGCAATTATTTGCGAGGGCGGTCTACTTTGTCGTCCCTTATATGTGTTAATTGTTATACTTGGTTCTCGTAATCATGTTTTGGGTTGTGCAACCTTTTTGGACATGGTAGCGTCGAGAAACACGGGCGGCATCGGGCTTGCCGTGCTCCCTCGACTACCATGGTGCCTATTCCCTTCTCGCTGAGGCATACTCCACTAGCCCGAGGGGTGGTTCACCTACTGGGCATGGACCTACCTCAAGAGAAAGGGTCGTAGGATCGGGATACATCCGGAGTATCCCAACCTGTTGGAATAAGGGGTTTGCCAGCATTTGCGTGAAGTTCATGGCTCGTGGCTCGTGAATGAAGACTTGAAGTGGAACCGTATCCTTTTTAATGGTTAATTACTTGGCTTTCTATCTTGCTGGTTTATGTTGTATATATATGATTTTTTTTTTTTTTTTTTTGTGTTTGCATATCATATTGCACGCCCGGTCTGTTGCATCACCTCCCTCGCTGGGCAACATTGTTGCTCATTCCTCATTTGACATGTTTCAAGAGAAGCTGAGGTAGACCCCCAGCTAGTAGTAGTAGTTGAAGAAGAGGAAGTGCAAGTAGAGCAACTTCCGTGACTTTGTGTGATAAGGTGGATCATATGTGCAGTTTGCTTGGAGTTCATGTTAAATGTTGTATTTTGAGACCTTGGGGTCTTGTATATATGTTGGCAAATGAAATCTTGTATGGTAGCGAGAGTTGTTGGATTGTAATAATGAACTTTAGTTTTCTTCTACTAGTGCATGCTTGGGTGTTATAACTTTCAGTAGAACTTGATTGTAGTTGTATCTAAATACTTTAGCTAAAAATAACTTATCTAGCATGCTTGTGTGCTTAGGTAGAATGATGTTTCTCCAAGGCTCGGATGACCTTGTGAACTTGACTTGGCTTTGGAGATGTTAGAAGATAGGTTGTATAAATTGTTGTTTGTGGTTCCAATGTTATATGTGACTATTCGCAGATAACAGTTTCGTCCTTGGTACAGAGGAGACTCTGTTCGAGTGACGGGTCCGGGCTTGACCTTTAGTGTGGGGTTGGTTTTGGAGCGTTACACTTTAGCTGGTATTAGAGCGACTTGAATGCTTCAAGCCGGGTTAACTTCCTCGGCATATGGGTAGAAGTCTATATGTGTGAAAGTTGAATTATGTGAATGTGTGATTGACTAATTCTTTAAGTACTTGGATAAAAGACATGCTAGCATGAAAAATGAATGATAAAGCATGACATGATAAGAATATGAAAAGTTTAATATTTAATGTTTTTAAGTATTTTATATGTTTCTTATGTGAGTAAAATGTTTGAAAACAATGTGAACATTATCTTTGCATAGCCTATTATAATATTATGTTCTTCTAGCATTGAAATGAAGAGACGGGGTAGACCAAGGAGAGAGCCGGAGGAAGCTCCCAGACAGAATGTACCGGGGCAAGGTGCAGGGGTAGCCGGGGATGCACCGCAGGGTCAGGAACCGAGTAATGCTCAGATTATGGCCACAATGGCCACCGCAATGAATACCATAGCTCAGTTTGTGGTTCAGCAGGTGTCGGTAGGGGTAATCTGGCTGCCATAGCAGAGGGTAATGGTGAAAAATAAATACCTTTTACCCTTAATTGAAGAGTTGTTTGATCAGCTACAGGGTGCTGTTGTGTTTTTTAAATTTGATCTGAGGTAGGGTTATTACCAGTTGAGAATCCGGAAAGAGGATGTACCCAAAACTGTTTTTAGAACCAGGTACGGCCACTATGAGTTTGTTGTATTACCATTTGGCCTGACAAATACTCCGGCTGCCTTTATGGATTTGATGCAGAGGGTGTTTAGACCTTATCTTGATCAGTTTATGGTAATTTTCATTGATGATATACTGGTTTATTCTAAATCTGAGGCAGAGCATGAAGAACACTTGAGGATTGTACTGCGAACATTACAAGTGTATAATCTGTTTGTTAAATTTAGTAAATGCGAATTCTGGTTGAAACAAGTAGCCTTTTTAGGCCATATCATTTCACAGGAGGGAATATCTGTTGATCCTACAAAAATTGAGGTGGTTATGTCGTGGAAAAGACCAGAGACTGTCACAGAAGTCCGTAGTTTCTTGGGATTAGCGGGCTATTATAGGCGATTTGTTAAGGATTTTTCAAATATTGCACGGCCATTGACTTTATTAACCCAGAAGAAAACTGTATTATAGAGTAAGAAATTGATGTATTATACAAGATTATATGTTATACGCATGCAAAAATTTTATTACAGCAGTTTTATTTTGTAAACTGTTTGAGCAAGTAATTATTTTGGGAAAAATCTAGAAAAATCACATAATACTCTAGACTCGTAGAGGAACAACTTTCATGTTGGACTAATTGTGAAGAAAAATCTTTTGCTTGCTTGAAATTTCTGAAATGAGTTAAGTTTGTAGTTGAGCTGGTGCATAACAGTTTTGCTTGCTTGAATTTCGTGGTATTTTTGGCCTTGAAATACTATCTATAAAAATTTGAAAAAATCAGGGTAAGTATTTTGATCAGTTAGAAACAACTTTTTTTAGGCTGAAAAATTAAGAAAAATCGTTTAGGGTTTCAAAAATATTAAAAATCGTAAGGTAACAGAAATCGTGATTAATCTGGACAGCTTTGCGTACTTGTGTTGTTTTGGTCATATCTTGATGAATTTAACTCGGAATTGAGTTCCGTTTGATTCTAGAGTTATCTACTTTCGAAGATATTTCCATACATATAAAATAAGTTTAATAGGAGGTCATTTACTTAGGTAATTTTGCAGCCAAAGTTGTGATACTGTTGAAATTTTGAAACTGTTGAACTTGTTTATTTTATGTGCTTATTAATTCTTGTGGCAATAAAATGCACTATAAGACATTATTAGTGGTGGATATATGATTTGAGCTATGTGAAATTATGTATTCAGACTAAAAGTGTTGCGATACACTATGCGATGTACCATGTGATATACAACATGTGATGTGATTAATGTGCATTATGAACTATGAATTATTGTTTATGTGTGATATATGTCAAGAATTATGTAAAGTTATGTGTTGAGACTAAAAGTGTTATGTGAAATATGATGCGATGTGATTATCAACGTGTTACATGATATATTATGTGAATAACATGCACTGCGTAAATTAATGCGTTATTGGAGAGGTTGCAACCTTCTTTTGGCATGGTAGTGTCAAGAAACTCCGAGTGGCATCGGGCTTGCCGGTCTAGCTCGGCTACCATGGTTACCAATTCCTCTTTTGCTAGGGAACTTTACTACCCTGGGAAAGTGGGTCGTAGGCTTGGATATATCCGGAATACCCCGTGTTGGGAGACATAAGGGATTTGAAGATCATTTGGCCGGCCACCACATGCGATGCGATGCGATGTGTTATATCAGCATAAGCGTATTCTTACCCTAATATGTGCTAAATGTTTATTCTATAAAAATGCAATGTGTTTACTATATAATGTTGCGACGTGATTCCTATATGCTGATGTGATGTGTTTAATAATTGTTGCTAATATGTGCATGACATTCACAGGTTTTCAAATGAATTTTTAAAAGAGAAAATGATTTCGAAAATCCTTCCCATATTCCCCCCTCGCTGAGCTTAAGTTGTTATAAGCTCACCCCATTTTGCCACCCTTGCAGGTTGCTCGAGGTAGAAGCTTAAAAGTTGTCATTTGCTCGTAGATTGCACATTTATTGGTTGCATGCGAGGAATATATTTGTAATATTAGTCACTAGCGATGAAGTGTGTATAATATGTACTAATGTAAACTGTTACCTTGGTATTCATGAACTTAAATTACAATATGTATTTATTTAAATAATATTTTTTAAGCTTGAATGGATAATTTGGAGATATAACTTGTGGAATTAGTTTGTGGGTATAGTGTTCAGGCTTTTGTAATTATGCCTTAACGGATTTAAGATGAGTGATCTTTTTAAGCCCGTGACATCATGATCCCAAAAATGCTTGAGGTTTTACTATGGAGTCAGAGATTATATTAGTCAACAAAAATGGAGTCGTGACAAGTACCATAGACTTTTTAATTCTCTGTTTTTTAGCATTTCAAGTAAGTACACATGCCCGAAGCTTAATTAAAAGGAATGTCGAAAAATAATCTTGTTGGCATTTCTACACAATGTACATGATAAATTTTATATTAGCTAGACCAACATTAACAAAATATTATGTATTCAAAATCTTGTTGTGCCACGTAAAAAGCTTAATTAAAAGGAATGTTGAAAAATAGTCTCAACTAAATCCGAGGAGTTGTTTAAAGGATTTGGATCTTATTCTATTAAGAAATAATTAAAAAATCATCTAATTATCTTTTAGGAGAGTAACACATGACCCCATTTAGAATAAAGGGTCTAATTTACGTCTTCGTTAACTTATTTAAATTTAATATTGAAATGGCATGGTTTTATACATCTTCGTAAAGGTTGATTTAGAGAAGAAATTATATATTGTCGTGGTGAGTGTATGAAACTAAAGAGGTGACACAAATCTTTTTTAATTTGAAATGTAGGTGATATATATTGTAGATAGTTATCTACAATGTTTTTTTTTTTTTTTTCCGATTCAAATAAGGCACAAGCCGATAATGAACAAATTACTATAGAGGATGTTTCGCTACTTCTATCTTTGCATTAATTAACTCCGAAGAGTGTCATAATACACATCCTAAAAAATGGGCAAAACTCGTACACTTATTTTATTTTTTATTTGAGGGAGGTCTATGGTCCTTTTTTTATTTATTTAAGAGAGGTATATGACCGTACAACATATATATAATCAGTAAGAATTAATCCCGTAACTTCTCATAAATAAATAAATAACTTTACCACAAGATCAAAGCCTTAGTCACAATTCTCGTACACTTCGCAGTCAAGCTCATACACATGGAAGAAGAAAGAAAGAAGCAGTAGTCAAAATGCCACGTTACAGTTATTCCTGTAGAGCAGAAGCCGCATACAACCGCGTCGAGCCCCGCTCCCACCGTTTCCCCCCGCCCCCACAAACGAATCCAAACACCATCTCGCGCCAGCCAAAGCCCTCTCGCCTACTACTACGTGTAACTCTCTCCATCTCTACCCTCCACGTCTTTCTAACCTACGATAAATACATGTCCCTTCATGCCCCTTTAAGTGTCTCATTCCTCAATTTCTGACTACTCTACTATACTAGCTCGTTTCCCTCTTCCCGTATCTTGACCTAAACACTTGCGTTAATTTATCGTTTTATCTAAAAATTTAAATTATTAGAAATAATTTGGACGTTTGTTATTTCATCGAAAAGTTTAAGTGGCTAGTTTAAAGCTTAATTTGTTAGAACACTTCGTTTAAAAGTTTAACTTTACTAGAGAATAAAATGACGTCGGAATCGGGCATCCCGAATGGTTGTCATGCAGAGAAAGCGCGAAATGATCGCTGTAAAAGGTTGGAAATCAAAGGAAAAATGGAAACTATTGTTCATGGATCAGACAAATACTTGTCAAAGAAGGCAAGGTTTCTTATCGAAGAGGTTGAAAAGGAGGGAGGCAGCGATGAAGACGAGACTTTTGAGTTAAAAAGCGAAGAGGGTGTTGAGAAAAACTCAAAGAGTTTGATGAGTCCGTTGAGGTACGGATCAATATCTTTGATCGGAAGGAGGAGAATGATGGAGGACGCTGTCATGGTGGTGCCGGGATTGGTGGAAGGGGAGTTTGACTTCTTTGCAGTGTATGATGGCCATGGTGGGTCAAAAGTGGCTAATGCATGCCGCGAAGGGCTTCACTATTTTCTTGAGAAAGAGATACAAGCAAATAAGTTGAATTTAATGGAGAATAAAAACGAACCATCTTGGGAGGAGGTGATGATGGCTTGTTTTGCGAAGATGGATGAACAAGTATTGAGTAAAGGTGGTGGTGGTGGTCAGGAGGTGGCAGAGATGACTGCAAAGATGGTGGGGTCAACGGCGGTAGTGGTGGTTGTGGGGAAAAAGGAGGTGGTGGTGGCAAATTGTGGTGACTCCAGGGCGGTGCTTTGTCGCGGTGGAGTGGCCATGCCGTTGTCATATGATCATAAGGTATGTCACTATGTCAGCTATGTCCACGTAACTATTTTTCCTTTCTGTTTATTCTCCCTTCTTTCTTATGGAAGAAAGCTAAATAATTCAAAGAAATGAAACAAAAAATAGAATTCCATATTCTGCGGTGGTAGTTTATGTAACGTCCCACATTGGTATAAACGTGATACATATGTGGTTCATAGCTGTGTAAGTAATTACCCGAGTTAATTATTTCAGGCTTAGTAAAATATTTTCCTATCTTCTGTTTCTGGACACAATTAACAGCCTGATCGATCGGACGAGAAGGAGCGGGTTGAAGCTGCAGGAGGAAGGATCTTAAATTGGAATGGTTCCAGAGTACTAGGAGTGCTTGCTATTTCAAGGTCCATAGGTATGTACAAGTTCACACTAAAAATGATCATGCTTTACCTAAATGAGCTTCTATTGCTCTGTTTTTCACATAATTTCGCTGTCTGCAATGCATAGTTTTTTAATCTTTCATTGTGTAAATTCACGCGTGTGTATGCACGATCCAATTCCCAACATCGTCGTTATTCATTTGCACTAAAGTGACTTCATCTGATAGGTGATCATTACCTGAGACCTTACGTGATCTCCGAGCCAGAGGTTACGCGGAGCAGGCGTACTGAGTTGGATGAATTTCTTATACTTGCAACTGATGGTCTGTGGGATGTGATATCCAATGATTTGGCATGTAAAGTGGTGAGACAATGTCTTGCTGGCCGTATAAGGAGAAAATTTTCAGAGGGAAGCGGCGCAACTGAAGCAGTGGTCGTGTTAGCTGAGCTAGCCATTGCTAAGGGAAGCACAGACAACATTAGTGTTATAGTGGTCGATCTGAAGGAAAGCAGATTACATCTTAATCGTGTTTAGCTTCTGTTTTCTTTTGATTTTAAAAAAAAAAAAAAAAAAAAGAGCTTCTGTTTTCTTGCTGTTTAGCTGTATGGTTCCTTTGTAAATGTTTAGGAACCAATGTACACACACAATCTTTACTCAAACTACAATGGTGGCTTGACACTGCTTTGGTTTAATGTTAAATCAGAGGAGTTTTGTAGGCCAATTGTCTATGGCTTGTCTAACCTAACCTCTTGTGGCTTGTGTATAATTTTGTTTGCAAAAACATAAGAAAACAAAGTAATTTGGTTCTTTTGAGATGTATAGATCCTGTTAATGGATTAACGAAAGCATGCAAAAGCTCTACTTGCCTCTGCTATTCTGCGTAGTACTCGCAAGCACAAAAAGAAATCTGTCATACTTCTTATTTCAAAAGAAAGTTGGAGGAATAGCAGAGACTGAAAGCATAAACTGTAACTCATTTTTGGAACAAACTATATATTCATATTGCAAATGAGAAATGTTGTAAAGATTACAACATCACACCACAAAAAAAATAATAATAATAAAGGGTACAAAACACCCCCCAAGCTGCTTTGAAATAAAAGAGAAGCAAAATACTCTAAAATCTTTGTTGAGAAGCTTGTTTAGTTCCCTTCTCAACTCTCTCACTCTTTTAACTTTCTCTAAACTCTATCTATGTGATTAATGAAGTGGAGATGAAAGAGGATGAGCACTCTTCAAATCGTCTCTTCACTCGTTTCTTTCTCCAATCACCAAACCTTATTTAAAATAACCTACCTTTTCTGAACGCCTACTAAGGTTGAAAATCAACGAGTAATTGAAGATTACAATAAGTTAAACGGAAAAGAAGAAAAAGAATATGGAAAAAAAAAAAAAAAGATCTTGTCGACTGCATCTCGTATGCAGGTGAAGCAGAGTGGATGTACACGTGAACTTTGCTTCAGAAATGTGTCCTGTTTGGGTATTTTTAAACCAGAGTGTAGCTTGAAACTGAGACGTATGCAGGTGAAGCAGAGTGGATGTACACGAATTCAATGCTCTTTCCAGCAGCTAGAGAGTTGATCCATGCTGGAAATACGTATGAATCACCATACTTTGTGAGACCCCATAGAGGACCATAGAGCTTGGATACTGAAAGCTTCAAATTTTTCAAGGTCTTGCCAGACTTGTTGGTCACAATGACAGAGTATCTGTTGTAAGTTTTCCCTTGGTAGGTCCACGAAGCAGTCACCTTCTGTTGAATTGCAATTGGCATAGAAGATGAAGCTGCAAGATACATATCCGTAATAGATTTGTTATCCACGTTTAAATTGTTCCCTGCAATTTGTCAAAGAAGTGCTAAATCTTAATACTGCTGCACTTTTGATTACCTGGAGCAGGTTTTTGCTTTGGAGCTGGCTTAGGTTGCGTGGTAACTGGTTTAGGAGCAGGGACCTCAACTGCATTGCGACATTTTGTGATTGCAATTAGTTGAAAGTTGGCGGAAATTGTAGATATTACTAGCAAATGAAGTTACTAGACTTAACGTACCTGGAAGAAGCTGGCTGTAGCCGCTGTGACCAGCATGTAGACGTGCCAAAACACCTAGAAGGGGAGCATTGTTATAGGTAGCAGGCTCTGTTTGCTCATAGTTATCTCTTTGATCAGCAAAGTTGTCGTAGGCATCAGGACCACCAACGAGAGCACCAGTAAGAAGATTAGGGTCGCTGGCCTTCCTGGTATACCAAGTGGCATAACCTCCTCTGCAGCTAACGAATGAGGGGTTTACCTTGATTGAAACAATAGAAGATCCTCTGTGGTGAACTTGTCTTGGATAGTTGTTTCCGTAGCCAACCATGTAACTCGTGGCTCTTGGATTGTCTCCAAGGATGTAGTCCACCTGAAAAAATTGTATCACATCAATGTTACATACCATAATGGCATGACCTTATAGATTCTTGGGCTTGAAACCGACATTGCAGATAGTGTTACCTGAGATTTCGCGAATGACAGAAGTTCGGATGGGGCTACATTGCCAGAAGGACATGTGAGGGACTTGCGGGCAGAGGACAAATAATCAGAGTAGACGGTGAGAAGGAACGAAGCACTTGTAACAAACTGCATATTGTTCCATCTCTGGCGGAAAATGAGCCCTCCGGCAGTCTTCTGCACATTGCGGTGGCTTTTGCCAAGACATGAGCACATGAAGGAATCTGCCTTCTGCTGGTACTTGGCAAAAACTGGTGCATATTGCCCAGCTTTTCCTTGCATTAGGAACTGCATGTAGATAATTGATTGATCATTAGTTAACTATGCAGCATTATGCAAGATACATAACAAGGCAGAGGTAACATTAATCCATTTTGTATGATTAATCTTTTATATTTTCTAAATGGATCACCTAGTTTAAAAGTTAAAATTATTAGAGACGGGTTTATTATATTAATCTATTGTCTTCAAACGTGTTGTCTGACATGCACATAGGATTTTTCTTCTTATTGAAATTTGCATGTGGACATATTCTCTAAAAATGGATAAAAACGAGGCAAGATTTTTATTTTATTTATTTATTGTCGTGGACACATTGACGTGACAAGGATTTACCTTGGCAACTAGAGTTTGAACACCAGCATACTTGACATCCCAGCCAAATTCAGTCATGGACCAGCCAGTCCCACCAAGTGAATCACCATTCCTGCCTAGGTAGTCCAAGTAGTATTGGTTGTTTGATGCCTTGTATAACCATGCAGCAGCCCATAGCAATTCATCCTATAGGTAAAAATGGGAAAAAAAAATTCACGAATTACACAATATGAAAAAAAATATTATTTAACAAACTTAAAAAAAAACAAAATGAAAGCAAAAGGAAGGGTTTTTCAATAGATGGAAAATGTCTGGTCAGATTCGAACGACTCTCTGTAATGGTGATCTCATCATGTTGTGAGAGACGTTGATCGGATCCATTTGTAACCCAAAGAGATAGAATCACGTACAGCGTATCCACTGACAGAACGGTAGTACTTTTGTGCCACTGTGATGCTGCTGTCATATTTGCCCCTGTACTTGTCTGCAAAGTCAAAGAGCTGAAACAACAAACAACCAAAAAAAAATAGATTGTTAGTGGATCAGGGCTAATATGGAATTTTCAGAAAGCAAAGGGGCATATAAATAATAAACAGTGTTAGGCTGGTGCTAGACCACCGACAGTCTAGTCACGTGGTATACAACAAAAGTACAGCGTCAAACAAATAACACTTGTTGTATAATGAATACTTTTTTTGTAAGAATACTAGTACGCCGTTAAGATAACTCCGCGTGATATACGGCGGAGATGCGCCAACCATGATCCGTATATTGAGCCTAAAGTAGTTCAAAAATTAGGTCTATCATGGAATGACCCCTACCCACTTTATTTGGCATTCAATTTTTTTTTTTAATTATGTTTTTTAGTCCATGTAAAAGTTGAGGGATTAAATTCGAATATAAGTGAGGCATGAAAATGAATTCATTTACTAGCTGATTTTATGAAGATTTGTTACGCTATACGTCAAAAATCTATCTCTTAGACACTACAAATTTTGATTTATTTGTAAGTGACTTTGTTTCAACATTTTTTTTTAGACATGGTACACCATGAGCCATCAAAAGAATGATTAGATTATCTTTTGATTCAATCAAGCCATTAGGCATTCGCAACGAATTTTAAAGTTTGAAATAGTTTATCGTTTTATAAAAATGACGAGTCTTTTAAATTTAACAGTGGACTGTTCCACAAAAGACTGGTCGAATATGGTTTTTTTTGCCAACACCCTATTTAGATGAAAAGAGTAAACCAATGGATTTTTCAAGCCATGCACCTTTTTATTCTATCTAGTCAAAACAACACATTTCACTTTCTAGTCAATTTTCTATTAGATAAAAGAGCAATATAATTGTTAGATAAAGAGCATGATAACTTCTTTTTGAATCAATAGGAAGGTTAGTGAGAAAGGAAAATGAAGTTTTGGATGGATAATTGCAAGTCGAAAGCTTAGAAATGACTATAATAATGTGAAGTGGGTAGGGATGAATGTAGAAATTTTTTTAATACAAACTACAACACATTTTAACACCTATACGAATAATAAAAAAAATTATTGGGAATTAATCAATTTTTTAAACTAAAAATACTCCAAAAGAATTTTGGGTGAATGAAAGTTGTGGTCCACATATTCGGATGCCATCCATGGAGGTGGGTTGATAATAGAATAAATGCTCACATAGTGGGTGTTTTTGTAAATAAGGGAAAACTTTAATAAAGCCTCACATGCAAATGATAAAATGCGCCCAATGAGTGGGCCATCATTTGATCCACAAAATTTTGTGTAGTAAATGCAGGACTCACTTCTCACCGACACCGACAACAACCAGCCTGACAAAAGCTCAGCCAAACGTAACTGCCTTCATAACTTCAACCGTCTCACTAACCTACGCACTTCCACTGTTCGCTAACATACGCCGGCCTAACCCAATCATCAATACACTGACCAAACACACCGCACCAGTCACTTCAGTGCACACTTACAACACCCATGCTTTGGTCTAAAAGCCCAAAAACAATCTAAGTGGGCTCACACAGCTCAGCTAAGAGAGAAACATAGTACAACAATTGAAAATGCAAAATGTTAGCCAAAAGTGAACTAAATGTAAATTAAGGTTTAGTTACCTTTTGATCTAATAGTATAATTTTTATTTAAGATGTAAAAAATTTTAAAATCGATTATCCAAGTGTGCAAAATTTTTTGAAAGTGATATAAAACTTTAAATTAAGATTTGATTAAATTAACCCACCTGGTAGGCATGTTTGAGTAGCAAATTGGCATAGGAAGGATTGTAACGGCGGAATACGATAGAGGCAGCAGCCATTGCCGCGGCGGTTTCACCGGCGAGGTCCGAACCGGGGTGGCTCGGGTCGATTTTGTAAGCTGCCCTTGAGGTGGTCATGTCCTCAGGCCTTTGCCAACAGTAGTGGTCTGTGTTGCCATCTCCAACCTAATTAACATGTCACATGGTTAATATAATTACCACTAATTAATGAATAAGCCTTCAAAAAACTAGATAAAAATATCCACAATAATTATTTTAATTAACACTACATGCTATAATTGCCTTGAAAAGGACATCAGCAGTGTACACCCATAACCACATTGGAGATTATGTCATTTTCAAGAAATTGCTTAAACTATAAATTCACATTACCTTCTTTAAACACGGATCAGCTTAAATCGGATAATATATTTATTGGAATATTATAAAACCATAGTCAAATGGTATAGTGCAAAACAGGAGCATTTATAATTGTATACGTACATTTTTAGCAACAAAAAAAAAAATAAATATTGACTTTATTTATAAAAAAAAAATTAATAACGCATCCACTAAGTGTAATAAGATTCGGTTTGATTAACAAGTAAAGAGTGGAGAGAGGTTGGTGGGAGCACTAATAATAGTAGTAGTACCTCTCCATATAGGACATAAGGTTGAGGATGAGCTTTAATGAAATAATCAGTGCCCCACTTAACAGCATCCATGGCATGACCAAGCTCACCACTAGCAGCCATTTGCTTTCCGTACTCTATTATGCTCCATGACATCATGGTAGTGGTAAACGCCATGGGCAACCCAAACTTCACATTGTCCCCTGCATCATAGTACCCTCCTACCAGATCCACCTGCAACAACAATTCAACAATTTCAACATGTTTTTTGGTCACAAATTCAGAACCAACAACTACAATTCAAGCTTGAACTTAGCTTAACGACGAACTTAATTAAGTAGTAAAACACCATAATTTAGTGCAGGGCAAACGTATAAACAAGTTTTTTGTGTATTTAAGTGAAAAAAAGGTGTTACCCCAGAAACTTTGCCATCATTGAGACCAGAATGGCCCCTCCAGTGAACCCTTTGGTTTCTTGGTAAGTAACCAGATCTTTGAGCTTCATAGAAGAGAAAGCTCTTGCTAAGAGCTTCACCATAGTTATGGCCAGCCAATGCCAAAGGAAGAAGACCAACAAGTATAAAAAGAGCACTCATTGAACAATGTCTCACAACCCCCTCCATGAAACTATACCAAGAAAGCTTGTTAATATTCACCGTACAGATCTGTTCTCTGTGTGTGTGTGTGTGTGTGTGTTGACAAAATGCCAATGTTGGTTTAGTTTATCAGCTAAAACTTGTGGTAAACTCAACCCCAGAACAGAGAGGAGAGAAAGAGGGAGAGAGAGGAGAGAGAAGTTAGAGACTGGGGGAAGAGGAAGAGCTAGAGGCTGTATATATGGAGGAGAGGTGAGAAAGGGAAGGTGCCACATAATGGGAAATGGGCAGTGATCAATTAATGCAAGTTTGTTTTTATTTTTCTTTAATTGTTTCAAATGTTTATTGACATTATACTATTATTGATTGACATTTGATTTTGCCTCTAGTTTGAGATGAGCAATGTCATGTGCTTTTGTTTGGCTCTTTTGCCAAGAAGGGTCGGCGTTGGATTTTTATTTGATTTTCTTGCAGACGATCATAGGAAATGTTTTTTTTTTGTTTTCCTTACAAATAACTCATTCGAAGAACGGAAGAAGCATTATATTAAATTTATTTTAAAATTATAAATTTTATAATATAAGAAATATTGCGATTGTTAATAACAGATGGAAATCCAACCCTTTATGATATAGCGATATGGAACAATGTGTCATGATATATATGTTGGAGAATTCAATTATCTCTTATGGATAAATCAAAACTTTCAAGACTAATATATAAAATGCTGAACTACTCATTTAGATCAATTGATTTTCGGCTAGAATTTCATGCTATTTAACATAGTATCAGAGTTAGGCCTTAGTTTTATGTTATTTATCTACGTGTTGTTTAACAATATACTCCAAAATAACCAATAACAATAACTGTAAAGAGAAAATATGTGTTTAAACTCAAAATACTTAATGATAATAAGTCGTTATTCGACCATTCAATCACAAGTTTTATAACATTAGGGAAGTGATTACTTAATTACTTTATTGAATGGATGTAAAATTAATGTCTGATTAGTTTAATTATTTGTTGGAGACACATCGAGATTGAGTTACCAAAAGGGGGAAGATTAAAAACTATGTGTTGCAGTCGAAAGAGGTCAAAAGAGTTTCAGAGAAGTGTCTGCTATTGCAGCAGTCTGTCGGAATTCCCAAGGGTCCATTCTACATGGAATAGCGAGTAAGATTTCATGTAACTCTGTTTTTCTGGCCGAAGCTCTTGCTGTTAGACAAGCTTGCTTGTTTGCTAGGAGCTTGGCTCTTGATCACATCATTTTTGAAAATGATGCTTGTGCGGTCTATAATGCAATTGTTTCACAAAGGAATGCTATCTGTGGGAGAGTTAAACCTATTGTGGAAGATATCAATACAATTGCAGCTGAGATCAACCATATTCGATTTCAGAACTCAAGAAGGACTGCAAACAAAGTGGCAGACTGGGTTGCAAAATGTAAAGCTCGAGATAGTTTAGCTGTTGACTGGTTCGTTAATTTCCCTCCTAACCTTAAGGCACTGCTTGATGCAGACTTGAGCCCCACGGGGGTGGGATAAAAACTTTGTTTGTTTCATGTATTCATGAGAATGAATGAATTTTGCATTTCACCAAAAAAAGTGTCTCATGGGTGTTCCCATTTGCTTTATTGTCTTTACTGACCCTGGGCATTTTATTTTATTGAATGCCAAGTATGATGTTTATGGTTAAATCTTGGCTTGGAATTTAATTTCCGCTGCTGAGCAGACCTACTATGGGAGGCCAAAAAAATAATTGAATTGTCATATGAGTGGAGTTCATTGGCCACGTAAGGATGTTGCTTGATCTTAGACCCATATGCATTGTACAGCTTGAAGTTAGAGTGTCTATAATTCTTGGAGGAAGCTTCAAAACAATGAGGAATAATGCTATGGAAATCAATGCCGTGAATCTTAAACATTTTCTCTTTACCAAGTCTGATGAATAAGATCAAGTTAGTTAGGATCACTTTCTTTTTTCTCTTTATGATGAAAATATTCTTATGAGAAGCCTTTCGTGTTCACATCAGGGATATCATACTCAAAAATAAATGTTCATATTAGAAAAAGACATGATTCAAGTTTAATCAAGTATAAGATTTAATAAGACTAACTCTAAAAAAATTAACTTTAATTTAATTTAAACCCGATACGTGAACAAATCTTTCTATTTGTACCTCAAATACTCCACTAATAAACTAACCCCTTTAAACTTCAATCTTTTGACATCTCAATTGATGACTTTTTCATTTGAGTTTTAGGACCAATGTGACTACGAGTCATGGTGGATAAATCCTTGCATAATATGATTGATTACAAATAATTCGCTTGTCAATAGGATCTATCAATCACATCTGCGCGTTGTGCATGTGCTACTTTGATAGTGATCAACTATAACTAATCTCAAACATTAGTAGGCAATGCAATTTGCAACTACTAAGCATGATCTTTTTCTTTCTTTTTTTTCATTCTTCTTGCGTTTTCTTTTCAAGGGGAAGGCTCCCAAGTGTGATATAATAGTAAACTCGTAAAAATGAGAGCTAAGACATCTTCTTCTCCCCTCCTATCTTACAGGGTCTCTCGAGCTCACTATCAACTAAAGCGCAATTATAATTCCTTTAAGGTGAGGAATATGGAGTAAATGAGATGAAATATCTTTGGGTTTCACATAAAATTTTCCATGAGCTTGGAAATAGACATTAGACACATTAAATTGCAGTATTGTAAAGCTAAGATCTCAAAGCAATAATTCCCCTTGCGACATATACAGTTCATTCAATTGTGACCATGATAAGTGATAACTAAAAGTTAAGGATTTATTGCATATTAGATTATTATGTTTTCTACTTGATCTTTATTGCATAGAGAGTGAATAGCTCCGAACCCCCCTGTGGTCAAGTGAAACTAGCTATAACCCTTTTGTGGTCCAAAAAATATAGTCAGACCCTTCTGTGGTCCATCCGTTGATGCACACCACCCCCCTCCGTCAAATTTTTCGTCAAAAATGACAGAAAGTGTATCACACACGCGTAAAATGCTATTTTTATTAGTTTTTAACGTATTTAATAATAAAATAATATATATATTTTTTAATTTAGTAATAAATAAAAAAAATAGGTGAAAATGAAAAGCAAAAAGAACAAATTAATTTTTTTAATTACTAATATATTTTATTATTAAATACGTTAAAAATCAATAAAAATCGCATTTTACGAGCGTGTGATACACTTTCCGCAGGTTTTGACAGAAAATTTGACGGAGGAAGGTGGTGTGCATCAACAGGTAGACCACAGGGGGATCCGACTATATTTTTTAGATCACAAATGAGTTATAGCTAGTTTCGCTTGATCACAGGAGAATCCGAGACTATTCACCCTTCTATATATGCCAACCATTTGACAAGGAATATGATTTCTCTCAGTTTATTCTATCTTTTCCCACATATTCGAGTTTTAAAAAAACATAAAAATCAAAGATCACAAGAGAAAAATCTACAAGCTCCAAAATTAAATTATGCAAAAGGTTGAATTATATATGTGCATAATATCCTACAAATGTATTCCCCCACTACCTACAAAGTGGAAATAATATCCTTGTGGATTTCCCACACAATTTATTTATTAATGGACAAATAAAGAATACAAATGCGACAGAACACAATTACCAAAAAAAGAAAAAAAAAATTGAAAATTGTTGATAGGGGAATAAAGGACCCAAGAGTAGCAAGAACCACATGTCCTAATGAAATGGAAAATCTGTCAACTTAATTAGATACCCATTGGTCTCATATCTAATCTCAAATAAATCTATTAGATCACGCTGGCTTATAGAGAGTAGTGAACCTACTACACATTATAGGAAGGGAGAACAAAAGCGAACAAGAAAGAAAAGATATAAGAGATTGCAACGAATCCCCAATATGAACTAAGAACGAGACTCTTAATATCTGGTATTTTTACGATATACTATCATTTTTCTTTTTTTGAATTAGTTAGAATATCCGACTGATTTAAGTATCGAAATAGATATTTGTAAGTCTTTGAAACCATCTTAGGAATGTTTGTTTTACAAGACTCACTTCCTTCAATCTCTTGTTAATGATTGCTAGTTGGGTTGAAGAGAGACGACTAAATTAAGACCCAACCAAATAATTTAAAAAAATATTAAAAATTTTTTTTCTCTCTTTTTGGTGTAATAGTAGACATAAGATTTAACCTCTAATATTAATCGATCAATAACCCGACACCGGACAAGTAAGACTCACTACTGTTTAATTTTCTCTCTGTCATTTTACGTTATAAATTGACAACCGACAGCACGATGGTGAAATTTTTACTACTGTTAAAACGGCGCGTGGCATGCTGGTAGTTTTGTTGAAAACGAGGCCTTAGTTTCCCAAAGAGCAAAGAAGAAAAAGGTAGAAACAAAAAAGTGAAAAATGCCTAAAGAACGAGGAGGGGGTCAACAAGGTGGGTCCCACTCAGCTACGCTTTATTCCTAACCGCAATCAACGGCCAAGGCGAAAAAGTAATGTAATCTCTGTTGCTTTTTACTTTTCTACGCTTTTTGAAAAGCTTTACAGTTTCAAAATTCAATATTTTGGAGAAAAAGTGTGAAAACAAGACATTTTTAACACGCAAGTCAAAAAGTGTAGGTCTCCGCGATTACCGGCTCTCGCCGGTTTTGTTACGGCCACAGCTATAGTTCCCAACTTTGCGGTCACCGGCGACGGGTTTATATATTTTTTCATATTTGATGACATAAGCTTACTATAAACAATTTTTTGCGGAACAAAGCTTACTATAAACAAATCACACATTAAATCTACTTTAAAATTATAAATTAACTTCAAAATGACAAATTCCCTAAAAGAGTGAGACATCCTAAAAAGTTTATTCTTCATATCTTCTACTTAGTTACTTATATCAGGAAAACTTACCGAGATGAGTATAATCTTATGGATCTCTTGGTTTAATTAATTGCTTCTCTCATCCTTCTTTCTATAATGGTCTCTCAATTTTAGCTGCCTAATTGGACCTAATCAATTTCAGAAAGCATATCATGTCACATGATTTGTAAGCTTGCCAACTCCAAGAATATTTAGACTTGAAATGTAATTTGAATAAGTGTTTTGTCTCTCGAATTTATATTTGTATATAGATTTGAAAGACATAAAAACTCATGTCTCTCTAAAATTAAGAACAAATTCTAACTAAACACAAATTATTTTCAATTTAATTCTCAAAACCTTGTTAAGAATCTAACATAATTGTACCATGGTTTTTAGACTTTTATGTATAGTGGTGATCTTTTTGTAAGTAGTGGGTTATGCATAGACTTCATGTCTTTTTGAAAATTTGAGTTTAAAAAATGGATGATTTCAAATTCAAACCTAACCATTCACATTATCCGCTGACTATAGGCTTGGAAATTGAGAATGCATATTGTATTTGAATGCTTTCAAAAGAACATGACTAAACAGAGAGTGAAGGTCGCCGAACATAAATACACAAGTTATTTAATTAATTAGCTCAATTTGCAAATGATTAAGTTATCGTGCTAAACTAATCCTTGCATTAATTAGCTAGGTTGGATGTTGCTTAACTCTGTGGAATGTAGATTTTGTGCCCAACTTTGACTTCAACCATCAAACTTTGGTCCTGAGCAATATTTGTAATATATTTCACTTCATTTAGTGCTCCATCTCTGGACTTTATTTTTTATTTTCTAATAACGAGAAACTCATCTTAAATTTGAACATAACAGACCTATTTCAAAATTAAAAATTTAGTGGTGTAGTGATGCACCTTAAAGTCAGACGATAATTTGTTATGGGATGTCTCAGTTCCAAATCCTTTACTTATGAGCTTACATAAATTCAAACACAAGATATTTGATCGTAATTAATAATTACTCGATCACTCTACTTCGGGATTTAATTGATAATCAATTATGTTAATTTAATAAAACAGTACAAATGCAAGAACGCGCGTCTTCCGAGAAGCTTCCGAATTGCATTCCACGAGTGCATTAATGTGGTCTTGCGAACGAAGCTATGTGGAGAAATTTTTAGATCTTTCTCTCTGGCCAACTATTAATTGCGTACTTGTTTAATGACAATTCAAAACACAAAATACACTGCTTCAGAGTTCAGACACCTAGCAGAAGAAATGACAAGGAAAGATACAATTGTTTGTCATCAGCTCTGAGATCCACCTCGGTTGTTGTAAGAGTTAATTTTCATGTGGCCTTTTGGGCGTCCATACACGTGTGATAACAAGTCAAATAGATTCTCCAGGAGAATAATATAACTTTTACTCTGTATAATTTTTTTGTTTTTCCATATTTATTTGATCAGAAATGAGGAGGGAGAGGAATCGAGGCTGTTTTGAACCAAACAACGACTAAAAGATTTTAACAGTTTCTTTATTTATTTATTTTTTGCTAATCACCGTTAGTAATTCTCTATTTTTGGTTAAAATCAATGGTAAAGTCAGATACCCTACTCATACAGTGAGTGATGAGGCTCTTGACTAAAATATCATATATTTAATGTGTTTTTTTTTTATATTTATAAATCAAAATGTGTTTGTACACACATTCAAATACACGTGACTCCGATTGAGATAATTACTCATTTGATGTGTTTGTACATGTGACTTCGCTACTGGTTAAGATAATTAATCATTTTTTGTTCACTTAACTCTTTCTATTCCGTATTCTTCTCACCACTTATGATTAAAAAAAAAAAAAAAAATGTTTTGACCTTTTTCAAAGTAATTTGTGTGCTTTTACTCGAGTAAAAAAGCTACATTTCATGTTTTCTTTCATAGTATTCAAATCTTTTTCAACTTATGCATAATGTGTTCTACAATGTATAAAGAATTTATTGTGGAGATCTCGAAAATTCGATCACATATATCTCCCAAGTGCTTGGGGCTACCATGTGGGAGAGCGAGCGAGCGAGCCAACACAAAATCCTCAACCAAGTTGTAACTTGTACGTCCAGGGGATGCATGAAGGCTAATAATAGAAAAAGCAGCCACATGAGTTTGATGAATATATATAGCTTTAATAATGTAGACAGAGACTTGTAACATTTGCTGCATGATAAATGCATTTTTCCATCTATAAGCGGGGTCTCTTTCTCTTGGCATTTAAAAAAAGGCCGACATCCCTTATAGCTTAGAAATAAATCGAATGCAGATTCTATTAATCCTTCTTGGCAAGATAATGACTATGAGACCAACATGCCTTTGGTCTAGTGGTATATCCCTTGTTGTGAGTTCGAGAAATTACGAAATTAATACTCATAAGTGACATCTTTTAACATGTGTTTTACGGTTTAAATCATATTTAATAAATAAAAAAATAATGACCATGAGAGAACATCAAAGGTTTTTCAAGTCAGGAAAGTAAGCATAAGTTCATACTTCTATGTTTTAACTTAGTTGATAGTGAAGATTTTGGGATTAATTTGTGTGCTTAGATTTTAGCTCTGTCAACCTATTGATCTAAACTCGTTAACCCATATGTGTGATAGGTTTTTAATAGAAAAGATTACTTTACAACTTTAATTTCGCCTTTAAAGTTTAAATAAATATCATCTGAAAGATTGACCCTTAAATCTGTCTCGGGTTTCTAATGATACAAAAAAGTTATTTTCTAGCTTCAATGTCGTAGGTACGGTCAAAAAAAGAAAGTGCTTCATTCGAGTGGCTTTCTTACGTTGACGAATACCTCTTTTCTCTTACTTTGGAATTTACAACAAACAAATAACAAAGAGTTGAGGTCTCAATTTAAAGTTATCGATCGACTGAATTAAAATCTGCCCATGCAGATTAATCCCAAAATCTACACCATCGTAAGTAAATATTAGCAGGTTAGGGTTCGTTTAGGGGAAAGCTAGTTATAACTTGGCCTGTCGGTGCACTAATGGTGTATTGAATTGGCTCAACAGTTCCCTGATGGATTTATTTTCAATTTCGAACTACCTACATCTACGGATTGCATGTAATTGGAGCACTGGCTCATGGTAGTTGCAATACGCTCAACTACACAAAATCAATGTATAAATGCCATGGGCCACTTTTCAACGACGCTGTGAAATTAGTAGGGCTGTTGGCTGTATACCAAAAATCACTGGCGGAGCTATACAGTCCTCACTGACTCATAAAAATTGTTAAAATTTTTATGTATTTTTTTAAAAAAAATTAGATATTTAAGCATTTTTAGTTAAAAAAAATTAATTAGCCCCCACTGAAAAATAAAAGTACTAGTATAGTTCAAAAATTATGAATTTTAGTCCCCACTGACCTATAAAAATGTTAAATTTTTTATGTATTTTTTGAAAAAAAATTAGATATCTATGTATTTTTAATTAAAAAAAATTAATTAACCCCCACTGAAAAATAAAAGTACTAGTACAATTCAAAAATTATGGATTTTAGTCCCCACTGGTCCATAAAAATGTTAAAATTCCATGTATTTTTTGAAAAAAATACTTGTATAGTTCAAAAATTATAAATTTTAGCCCCCACTGACAAAAATTCCTGGCTCCGTCCCTGTCAAAAATGATATATAATATCAATGCGCCTTTGATTTAGTAGTATGTTTCCTACAATGAGTGCGAGAAATTATAAGATCAATTCTCATAAGTGACATTCTTTAATATATTATGTACGATTTACACCTCTTTTGAATAATAATAATAAAAAAAAAAATATGATCACAGCCACAAGGCCATCATAGCATCGTGTCGAGTGACGATGGCTTCTTTAAGGTCCTTCATGTGTAATTCGAGACATTGTTCTACAGCCCCTGAAAAGTTTCAAATTTCTTATTTTGCCTATTAAAAATTTTAATTGTGACAATAAAAAACTCTTAGAAGTAAAGAGCGTAACAAGTAGATCGAAATCATTTGTGCTTTAACAATTTAAATTGTAAAATTGATTCACTTTCGAACACCCCTTGTATTCTACCATTTCAAGTTTTAAGTTTTAATGTCTCGATTGAGAAATTCGACCTTAATTAACACAGTTTTAGTTTTTTGGAATTTATAAAGATGCTAATTTTGAAAGAGTGTAAGAAACTTGGAACTTTCTAAGGCGCAATTTGCCAAGAAAATATTTAGCTTGTTATTGGTAAATTTTGATCCTTTAATCCCTTCCTCAGCAAATACAATTTCGCCATTAATTATCTATGTTCCATCACACGTAATCTACAAAAGAAGTGGAACATTAATTGAGGTCTCTATCTTTGGTTGATATATCACCGTTTATGTATATTTAGTTGACATATTAATTTAATAATTATTTATTTATTTTTTTCAATTTTTTGGTATGCCTACTTAACATACATATAAGAATAATAAATGAGTGATAATGAAAAGAATAATATCCACAACGATGAGCAATTTTTATACTCGCCTGATTTGAAAGACAATTATTGCTTATTCTACTCCTAATCCCCAAGGAACAAATGAACAACTAATATTTGATTGACATATTACTGGAAAAGCAAAATGAGTACAAACTTTGACTATGAGTAACATTTTCTTTCAACTTGCCAATCACCACCTACACAGATCTATATAAGAAATTCCTTTGGTCTCATAAATTATCTACTGCCCAAATATTAAAAAAGAAAAAAACCTGATCGTTACATCTCCTCTTATCATATACCATAACAGAGATCTGCATGTCCTTCTAGACATGAAAAAGTCGCAAAACAAAGCATGTTCAGGAGGCGCCATTCTGTTTTGAAATGAACATGGTTCAAGTCTGCGTCATTTCTTAATAGGTGCATGTAGTGTATAAGATACCATGTTATACGAAACACGTGCTCATCAAGAATTATGTGATTTTATTTTAAAATTAGTTAACATTAAGTAGTATTGGTTTAAGATTTTATAAGTTAGCTTTCGAGATAGTAATTTTTTAATGTAGAGAGAATGTATAACTTGTGACCTGACAAAATTCAAGCTAACAAAAGCAAAACGACAAATGAATTACACATGAATATATGTGACTAGACGAAAGTCCAACTCTAATATCATATCTTATTACGAAATTTCATCTTGAAACTAAATCGGTTTGAATAAAAAAAAGTTTTCCCATCAAGATGGATATGGAATTCGTATGTGCTTTTGGGTGGTCCCAAATCCGCCTATCACGGAATCATGTGGTGCGCCAGCCTAATCGATTGATTGTTATAGATCGAAAATATCACATTCCTTATTACAAACATGGACCAGCCTGTGTCCATAATATAAAGCATAATCGATTCTCATGGATTTATATATTTACTTATTCTTCCACTTCTTTGCAAGTGGCGTTGTATGTTTTCCTCAAATTTTTAAGGCCTTATAAATTTTGAGTCATCATAAAAAATCCAAAAGAAAAAATAAAAAAATAAAGAAAAATTCTTTAAAAAGTTAAACATCACAAAATAATCATAATAATCATAAGTTTAACATAATAGTACTATAATAATAACAAAAATAATATATAATAGAAAAGATATCACGAATAAATTTGCAAAATACCTAAAAGAGGAATGAATGGAAGAAGTTGACTTTTTTCTCTTTTTGCTATCAATTTGGAAGAAGAGAGAAGAGTGGAGAAGAAGAGTGAAAAAGACATTTATTTTTTTCTTTAACCTAACGGTAGTTTTGTTTTTAAAAGATTACCAACAGAATTATAAAATATGGATTTACAAATTCTACCTCTTGGACTCGGATTTGAGTAAGGCTTGTGCAAATCCAATAATTGTAAATCATGAATTTGTAATTTCTTAAAAATGTGCAACCAAATAAAAAAACTTGGATTTACAAATGAATTCTATAAAATTTTGTAAAATTCATTTATTTCAAACAGTTTGTAAGTTTTTTCTTTTGCTTTGAAGGTAGTAATGTAAAACCACTACTAGCTAGATTTTTCCCAATTTTTACATCGATTTAGAGGCCACTAACCATAATGTTATGACAATTCCCTACAAGTTGTACCTTTAGCTATTTGCACAATAAAATTAGATAGAGGTGTATTTACTTTAGGAGTCATGAGAACTGCAGTTCTCATTAACTCCACAAAATGTTTTGATAATCTGTAAGACCAGTTAAATCCCATAGTCTCAATAATAAATTTGGTTACTAAAATCACTTAGCTTTTATTAATAAAATATTTTTAAATGCGCTAGCGGAAACAAATAAATAGAGATGATAATGACAAATCAAAAGAGATTTACGCAAAGAAAAGGGCAACTTGATATGTTTTATGCGGTAATAAATTAAAGTAAACCGATAAATATGTTGATAGTTACTGGTTAGTGAAGGTTCAATTTCGTTTTCCAAACTCACAACGTTATTTGAGAAGCTATAGACGGTAGTAGCTAGTCACCATAGCAATTGACCCTGCATTGTCTCAAGAGTAGACGACAACAAGGTGCAATAACACTCATGACCACGAAAAAAAAAAAAAAACAAGAGGTGCATTAACACCAAGCCAGCCAAAGCTTCATCATCATTCACCAAAAAGTTCTATCTAAATATTAAAAATATCAGCTAATTTAACCCCAAACGTAAAAGAAAAATGTTATTAATGAACATGTACAAGTTTAATAATCTCTCGCCATAGTAGTTTTTCATAAATGTAGGAAAGGGGATAAAACTTTTTCATCAATTAAGTGAGGAAAAAAATATCAAAGAGAATGCAGTTCAAGGACTCGTAATACCATTTGACCTTGAACCTGTTCTTTGTTGGTCAATCTCGGCAGTGCATATCGAGCCTTTTGAAGCTCTTTCATTAGAGTTATTAAGGTATTGTTTGGAAGTGTTCTTATTTTTTTATTTTCTAAACCAATTTTTGAGAACAGTTTTAAAACACAATTTTTAAAAACAAAAAAACAAAAAACTTGTTTGCATACAAACATTCTCTAAACAAGCTCTTAAGATTAACATACCTTTAGAATTACACACATACACATACACACACTCACACACACTCACACATACTCACACACACATACACACACACTCATACATACACATACACACTTATACATATATACACACACACACATACACACACACTCATACACACACATACATACTTATACATATACACACACACACTCTCACACACACACATATACATATACACATATACACATATACACAAACTCACACACACATACACACACATACTCACACACTCACACACACACGCTCACACACTCACACACACACTCACACTCACACATACATACACATAATCATACATACACACATACACACACTCACACATACACACACTCACACACATATACATACACTCACATATTAGCTCACACACACACACTCGTACACATAAACACACACTTATATACACACACCCACACACATACACACTCACACATACATATACACATACACACATATTCACACATTATCTCGCACACACACACACATATACATACACATACTCAAATTGCATTTATAGTGTATGTATATGTGTGTGAGAGAGAGTGTATGTTTGTGAAAGAGTGTGTGTGTGAGTGAGTGTGTGTATGTGTATATGAGTGAGTGTGTGTATGTGTGTGTGAGTGTGTGTGTATGTGTGAGAAAGAGTGTGTGTATGTGTGTGTGAGTGTGTGTGTATTTGTGAGAAAGAGTGTGTGTATGTGTGTGAGTGTGAGTGTGTGTGTGTGTGTGTGTGTGTGTGAGTGTGAGTATGTGTGTGTATGTGTATGTGTATGTGTGTGTAAGTGTGTGTGTATGTGAGAGAGAGAGAGAAAGAAAGAAAGAGTGTGTGTGTGTGTGTGTGTGTGTGTATGTGTATGAGTATGTATGTGTGTGTACGAGTGTGAGTGTATATATGTGTATATGTATATGTATGTATGTATGTGCGAGTTTGTGTGTATGAGTGTGAGTGTGATTGTGTGTGTGTGTGTGTACGTGTGAGTGTGTGTGTGTGTGTGTGTATGTGTGTGTGTGTGTGTGTGGGCGCACTTTAACAGTTAGCACCGAGAAAAAAAATGCGTTCATGTGTGTCATGGAGAAGAAAAAAGGAAACGAAAACACCTGAAAACATAAAAAAGTTGTTCTTATTTTCTTGTTTTTGAAAACAGTTTTTAAAAATAATTTTCGAAAATAACTCATGCCAAACAAGTTTTTTTATTTTTGTTATTTTTGGAAACAAAAAAACTGTTTTCGAAAACACTTTCAAACAACCCCTAAAATTTTACCTTATTTCTGGCTTGAATATACCTTGTTTTATTCTTCATTATCACTTTTTTATTTTTTTGGTCATAAAAGAAGATATATTAAGAAAAATAACGAAATACAAGAAGGTCAACCAATACCATTATGTTCCAGGTATGTCTTAAAAAGATTACAAAGATCATAAGGAGGTTTAGACAACCAATCATAGCTAAGCCAATCATCAATCTTACATTTAGCTAACCAATAGGCTGGTTTGTTACCTAGTCTCCTAACCAAAGCGAACTACACTGAATGAAGATCTGCAATCAATGAGTGAATATCATTTACTATTGGTTGAACTTTTCAATCCAAAGAGCAACCAGTAGCAGAAAGAGCCATGAAGATGGCCTGAGCATCATTCTCCATGATGATGTTGTGAGTACTATAATGCCTAGCCATAATACAAGTATTACGGACAACAATAGCCTCAATAATTGATGCTGAGTCAGCAAGAAAACTCCAAATATTACCATCCAACATATTACCCAAATGGTCTCTACAAATGACAGCTGCAGAAGCTTTACCTTTAGGAGTAAAAGCCACATCACAATTAAATTTGATCCAATTTGAAGGAGGAGGGATCTAGTGAGTTAGGGCAGCTAACTCAGACGAAGTAGAACTAGGTGAGAGGGAAACATTAGATTGATTTGCATTCTTAAAATCAATCCACAAATAGTTGGCCTTGCAGACTGCCTTGATAGGATCCACCGCCACACCATCAAACAAGAAAGAATTACGATCCTTCCAAATCTGCCGGTAAAAACAAGCCAGAATGGCTCCAGCTTCCCCTTTCGAGTACCGTCTAACAATACAACACTTACCAAGGTCGAGAAACCAAGACTCAAACCTTGATATAACCATAGAATCCACGGACAACTGGATAGGAGAAGCAATCCATACTACTTGAACCTAGGAACAAGTGAGCAACAAGTGTTCAACAGATTCGATGTGGGAGTTACACAACTTACAAAACGGATTATCAGCCAAGTTCCTCTCAAACGTCATAGTTATTTTTCTAACATTTTCAAAATTGTTCTCAAGTGACAAGAATTATGAATCAAAATCAACACCTCATTGAATAATGTAAGTGGACTATATAAATATTGGAGCCAATCGCTCTCATGGTCATGGTTGAACACTTGAACTTTTTGTCCTGGCACGTACTATAACTACCAGAACCAAAAGAGGCTAGATATACTACCCCACCATGAAGATCCTCTAATATATCATGATCTCACGAGATCATATTCTAAAACCTTCACTTTTCTGAATGCGCATGAAGCCATTTAATCCCAAAGCTTCTGCTTTATTTTTTTAAAAGCAAAGGATGCAGAAGAGACATGAAGATTTTACAACTAAAGGAGACAATATACCTCTCAAGTGGTCCATGACCTATCCTATTGAAATTATATCTCATGATTTTTGTTAACTTTTATTTTGGTAAGATGCCATTAGGGTCGTTAAATGTGGTGTATGAATTTTGTGGTGTATATCTCATGAATTTTGTGACGAATGATTTGTATGTATTTTTAATTAGCGGGCAATTTAAAAATTCGTTATATCACAAATCTGATAACGTAGAATATGAGTATCCAGCTCGGATGCAAGAATAGCTAACCAGCAAGAAATAATAGGGTGTAATTTCATGGAATAGGTTATAATGATCAAGTCATTGATTAAGTTTGAGATCGATTAATATGAGTCACATACATATTTAAAAGAGAGTGTGAGTTTAAGTGTTAGTGTATGAGAAAATAAGCTACTTCCAATCGATTGGTGGAGTGTGTGTTTAGACACACTTGAGATGCCTTTTGACTTTTTGGATTAGACGATGCCGCTGATGGGATATTATGATTATTTTTTTTGTGTGTAGAACGTTAATGTGAGTAGAGCGGCAAGTGATGGAAAATCTGATATTTTCGTTGGTTTAGTGACAAAATCGATGTCGTTGTACTATTACTGTGTGAAGTACCACAATGCTAAGCTGACTATAAAAAGGACTCGGAAACTGTAACGCCCATAGGGTACAAAACTTTCTTCGTTTGGTGAGGTTGGGTCGGATTTTGAAGTTATTACCTCGGGTTGAGGTTGCACCCGTATTACAGTCTATTAGCTAGCAGGCAAATGCTTGTGAGGGCACAAGCCGTGTTTTTACAAAGTTGAATGTTACAAATATTTAGTTCATTGTTGACGAGGGGTTCCCGAGCTGAGCTAAATGAGCCGACCCTCTGATCAGAGATGGGCCAATCCGCGCTCCATCAGCAGTTCGCTCAGCCCAATGTCTAACCCCAGATGACTGACCCGACCCCGTTAACCCCGACCTCAGTTCCAGCTGTTCCGATGGGACATAAGGCACTGATGGGACATAAAGCTGCATCGCATTAAATGCTGTCAGACCCGAACTCAGTATAAATAGAGCTCCACCCTCTTCATTTAAGGGGATCTTGCTATTAAATACTCTCAGCTACTTTACCAGCTCGGGCATACTAATCATTCGCACGCTTGAGGGGAAAATCCGGGTCGTCACCCCGCCTTTTCCTTACTTTCCTTGTGCAGGTCCGATAGCCGACCAAGAAAGTGCAGCTCGGAGGCGGACCTCAGAAGTCCAGTTCGGCTAAAGCAGCTCCCAACCTCGACAGTTTGGCGCCGTCTGTGGGAATCGATGAGTTCTTTTATAGCTCTCTTCGCCACTCATTGAGAAACCATCATGGTACAAACGAGAAGTCACAACATACCGGTAGAGGATTCGCCCAACTTGGAAGGGGACCTTGAAGCCGTGCAGGCGCCCAGCCAGAACCTGACCCAAGCCGACGTTGGAACGAGCCAACGTATACACTTAGCCACTCAAACCGACCCCGCACCAGAAGGAGACCCAAACTCCGGCCTATCACCGGAGATAAGGATGATGCTGAGGATGTTTGAAGAACTTAAGGAGCAGGTGGCCCGGCTGGCTGAGGGCCCCCTGGCACCGCAAGAGGCCGCGCCGCGGCCATCGCGCCCCCAGTTCCACATCCCGGAGTCTAGACGAAAACGGACGCAGGAAGAGGAGGGCTTCTTGGAGCCGACACCGAGATCCGACCCGGCGAGAGGTAAAAGGGCGGTTCAAGCCGACCCCGAGCAAGCAAAGACCGCGGCTGCCATAGCTAAGGTCATCAACCAACTCGGTGTAAGCCCACTCTCTCCCGAGGTATTGGCCACGCCCCTGCCCACCGGCAATCGCATGCCCAACCTGGCCGTCTACAATGGAGACGGAGACCCTGCCAGCCACATGCTCAATTTTGATCACCACATGACTCTGCACGACATGCCGAATCTCATGAAGGCGAAGACATTCCCGACCACCCTGGTTGGCAATGCCTTGGACTGGTTCCAAAAACTTCGTCCTGGATCAATTGGAAGCTTTCACCAGCTGGCGAAGACCTTCCTGTCCCGCTTCGCAGGAAGCCGCCGTGCCACCCGCCATACTTCTACATTGCTGTTGGTGAAGCAGCATAGAGGGGAAACTTTGAGGGCTTACACGGCTAGGTTCAATGAAGAGTCCCTCCGAATTCCTAACTTGGAGGATTCCATGGCTCTGATGGCTTACCAGAGCGGGCTCAGGTCGGGCCCCCTCACATCTTCTTTGGCGATCGACCCTGTGGATACTGTGTCTGAGTTGATGGTGCGAGCAGAAGGGTACATACACTCGGAGGAGATCCATCAGGCAAAAAGGGACGATGACAAGGAGAAAGAGGCTGGGAAGAAAGGAGAGGCCTCCCGAGCCCCATCCGGGGCCAAAGCCCAGAACGACCGAGGCAAGCAGCCACAACAGCCGAAGCCGAACCCCCGGTTCACTATGTTCACTCCCCTTAACACCTCGAGGGAACAGATTTTGATGGAGATCCAACACCAGAACCACCTGCCTCCGGCTCCGAGAATGAAAGGCCGGCCTGATAAGCGCAATAAGACCAAATATTGCCGCTACCACATGGACTATGGCCATACCACCGAGGAGTGTAAAGACTTGAAGTAGGAGATCGAGGCACTGATAGCCCGAGGCCACCTCCGGAGATATGTAGATCAACAGCCGACCCGAAATCCGGAGCAGAGGGATAGGGAGAGGAGTCCGCCCAGGCGCCAGGTTGGGGGCGGACGTTTGGCCGTGATTGAAACCATAGCGGGAGGATTAGCGTCAGGAGGCGAGACCTCGGCGGGCAGAAAAGGTTATGTTCGCGCAGGGAGGGAATATGGACCAGTGAGGGGATCGGCCCCGGGGATGCAAGAGCTCACCTTCTCTTCAGAAGACTTGGAAGGGGTCATATTGCCTCACGATGACCCCCTGGTGATCAGCGCAGAGATAGCCAACTTCACCGTCAAAAGGCTGATGGTGGACACCGGTAGCTCGGCAGAAGTCTTATTCCTCAGCGCTTTTGAGCAGATGGGGTTGGACAGGAGCCGACTCAGGCCATTGCGTGGTACTTTAGCAGGTTTCACCGGGCAGTCCCACCGAGCCGAGGGAGTCATCAACCTCCCGCTGAAGTTGGAGGATGGGGATAAGTGGGTGTCGATGCAGGCCAACTTCATTGTAATGAATTGTAACTCCACCTACAACGGGATCTTAGGTCGGGTGGCGCTTAATCATTTCAGGGCCGTACCCTCAACGTACCACCAGGCCGTGAAGTTCCCGACCCCGTCTGGGGTAGCCACCATTCGCGGAGCCCAGCTCTCAGCTCGGGAGTGTTATGAAAACTCACTCCGACCCAAATATCAAATCGGCTGGGGACTGGATCTGCCTGAAGAAAAGAGAGACGCTAAGAGGGGAAGCCCGATTGAGGATCGTCAGGAGGGGGAGCTCTCCGATGTAACAAAGAGAGCGGAGATTGGGAGTGAACTATCTGCCAACCTCAAGAAAGGTATAAGCCGATTTCTTTTAAAGAATGAGCATGTATTTGCCTGGTCTGCTTCTGACATGACAGGAATTGACCCGAATGTAATTGAGCATCACCTGAATGCCGACCCAAATCACTATCCAGTAAAACAAAAGCGCCGGCACTTTCATTATGATAAGCAACAAATCATAGCGGAAGAAGTGGACAAGTTGGTGGACGCCGGCCACATAAAGGAAATACAATACCCAACCTGGCTGTCCAATGTAGTGCTGGTGACGAAGTCTTCGGGTGGATGGAGACTATGTATTGATTTCACCGACCTCAACAAAGCTTGCCCCAAGGATTGCTTCCCCCTACCACGGATTGACCAAATGGTGGACGCCACCTCCGGGTTCGAGCTGCTCTCCTTCATGGATGCCTTCAAAGGTTACAATCAAATCAAGATGGCTCCCGGGGACAAAGAGAAGACCGCCTTCACCACCGATAAAGGACTCTACTACTATGAGGTCATGCCCTTTGGCCTCAAGAATTCTGGAACCACATACACTCGGATGGTGAACAAGGTCTTCAAGAACCAGATTGGCCGGAATATGGAGATCTATGTAGATGACATGTTGGTCAAAATCAGGAGGGCGGAAGACCATGTAACCGACCTGGCTGAGGCCTTCGCCGTAATGGAGCACTTTGGGATAAAATTGAACCCGGAAAAGTGCGCATTCGGCGTCAAGGCAGGCAAGTTCCTGGGCTTCATGGTAACAGCCCGCGGAATAGAAGCCAACCCGGAGAAAGTCCAGGCGATCCTAGACCTAGTACCCCCGACTTGCGTGAAGGACGTCCAGGTGTTGGCAGGAAAAGTCGCGGCAGTGAGCAGATTCATGTGCAGGTCGGCTGACAAGTGCGCTTCCCTATTCAAAATATTGAGGAACCCTAAGAACTTTGAGTGGACTGAGGAATGCCAAAACGCCTTCCAGGAGCTGAAAAGGTACTTAGCCTCGCCACCTCTGTTATCCCGACCTGAGGTGGGGGAGGAGCTAGTAGTATACTTGGCATGCTCGGGAACAGCGGTGGCGGCGGCGCTAGTCCGAGAAGAAGGCAAGGAGCAGAAGCCGGTCTACTACGTTTGTAAAACCTTGCAGGGAGCCGAGGCGAGATACTCCTCCTTGGAAAAACTCGCCCTCGCGCTCATCACGGCGGCTAGAAAGTTGAAGCCATACTTCGATGCTCATCCGATTAAAGTCATGACTGATGCTCCGCTCAAATCCATCATGCACAAGCCAGAGGCGTCGGGCAGGCTACTGAAATGGGCAGTTGAGCTGAGTCAATTCGACATCACTTACCAGCCCAGGACAGCCATCAAAGCCCAAGCCATCGCTGACTTTGTCGTAGAGTACACTGGCCGAGCAGAGTGTGACCCGGAGGACGTGTGGAAGGTCCATGTGGATGGGGCCTCAGGAAAGTCTGGGAGCGGAGCTGGGGTGGTCATCCTCGACCCAAACCGGCATGAGCACCAGTACTCCCTCAAGTTCACCTTCTCGGCGTCCAACAATGAAGCAGAGTATGAAGCGGTGATTGCAGGGCTAAAAATTGCTGCTCAGCTCGGGGCACAGACAATCGACCTAAGCACCGACTCTCAGTTGGTTTCTAGTCAGATATCAGGGGAGTTCGAAGCCAAGGACAGTGCTATGCTAGCCTACCTCAACAGAGTCAAGGATTTGACCTCAACACTCAGAAGGTTCACGATACAGCAGATTCCCAGGGAAGAGAATATGAAGGCTGACGCCCTATCCAGGCTAGCCTTGGGCGAGAGCTGACCTGCCCTTGTCCATGTGGAAGAAGTATCTGAACCTAGTATCCAGTTGGGGGTACGAGCGGTAGCCGAGCTCAACTTAAATCCAGATTGGACCAAACCAATCATGGACTACTTGGAAGGGGGTATGACCCCGGAGGATGAAAAAGCTGCTCGGAAACTCATGAAGCAGGCCTCAAGGTTTGTCATAATCGCCGGGCAGCTCTACAAACGAGCCTACACCTGGCATCTTTTGAAATGTGTTACACCCGAGGAAGGAAACTATGTACTCCGGGAGATTCATGAAGGGGTGTGTGGAAACCACTTGGGGGGTAAAGCTCTGGCTCAGAAAGCGTTAAGGTACGGCTATTTTTGGCCAACCTTAGAGCAAGATGCCAAAGAGTATGTAAAAAAGTGCGACACCTGCCAGAGGTTCACCAACGTGCAGCGGAAGCCTGCTGTGGACCTCACAGTGATGGTAAGCCCTTGGCCATTCTATCAGTGGGGTCTAGACATCATCGGCCCCTTGCCGACCAGTGTCGGCCAAAAGAAACACGCCTTCGTGGCCGTAGACTACTTCACTAAATGGCCCGAGGCTGAAGGTGTTGCCAGAATAACAGAAAAGGCAGCTTGGGATTTCGTATGGAAGAACATCATATGCCGATTTGGGGTACCAAAGGTCATTGTCACCGACCACGGCAAGCAATTCGACAGTGCATACTTTCGAGGCAAATGTGCTGAGATTGGGATCGACCTCAGATTCTCGTCTGTTGCTCACCCTCAAAGTAATGGCCAAGTTGAAAGGACTAACCAAATCATTTTGCAGGGTCTGAAAACCAAGCTGGAGGAAGCAGAGGGCCAATGGGCATCGGTTCTCCCAGAAGTGATGTGGGCTCAGCGGACCAATATCAGCTCGGCGACGGGAGAATCGCCCTTCGAACTGACCTTCGGCACTCAAGCGGTGCTGCCAGTGGAGATCGGATCTCCGACCAGTAGGACCCTCCACCATGACCCAGAATTAAACGGAGCACGGATCCGTGAAGAGCTCGACCTCGCCGAAGAGCTCCGAGCTAAAGCTCAAATCAGAATGCTGGCCAGCAAAGCCGCAATGAAAAGAGCCTTCTCCAAGCAGGTCAAACCTAAGCCTATTAAGGTCGGCGACCTCGTACTCAGAAAGGCCATCTTTTTGCCGCGCTCCATTAACAAGCTTTCCCCGACCTGGGAGGGACCCTACGAAGTCATGAAAGAAGTCTGGCCCGGGACCTTCTACCTTCGAGACAAGAACGGAAAACTGTTAAAAAATGCATGGCATTCAGAACATTTGAAGCGGGATTTTGTATAAAAGCGGCCCCGAGCCGGAATATTCTGTCCACGGCCACGAGCCGTAGTATTTTGCAAAGGCCCCGGGCCGAAACATTACTTGTACGAATTCAATACAATGCGATTTTGTAAACTAGTGCAATTCCCGACTTGGGAATAAGTACACAAACCAGCACAATACCCGACCCGGGCGTAAATGCTGCAACTGTGAAATGACTCGAACTCAGATTAACGCGGTGGCCACGCTTAATCACGAGCAAACGACAAAGTAAACCAGCTCGGACTAAGTTCCAGCTCGGGCATAATTGATAACAATTTGATTAGTTTTGCCAGTTCGGATTAAGTTCCAACTCGGTGCGTTCCGGCCTCAGGTCGGTATATTAGCTTGGGTCTAAACTCGAGCTCAATACTTGTCGACATTAGTTTGACCATTTTTATAACGGACTGACGAGTTCGAATTGGTAACCCTTATGAGTTGCCCTTATTATGCCAGCTCGGATTAGGATGTTAAAACATTAGTCGCGTCCAGCTCGGATTATAACACCTAAGTTTGTACGGACCATTAAAAATTGGTCCGACCACACTAACTTGAGGAAAAATTTGCGAAGAGAAAAGTGCATGTGTACGAACTCAATTAAAACGCAAATAAAGCCAAAATAAATATTTCATTAAAAACCGGAAAGTTTTTACAAAGGCCCAGCTCGGGCAAGATTACAATAGCCCTACTAGGGAAGCATTGCTAAATCTATTTTGGCGCGGCAGCGGAGGCGGTGGCCTCAGCTTCATCCCCAACCTGGTCCAGGCCCTTCTGGACAAACTCAGTAACCTCCTTGGCCTGGGATATCAGGTCGGACGGAAGCTCGGGGATCTCCCAGAATTCTGGCGGCGGGACCTCCAAGATCTCGATGTAGTCGTTCTTGGAGGATGGAAAGAAAGTCTTCGCTCTCTCTTGAGCCGCAACTTGACCCCGGAAGTAGAACTCCATTTCCGCGTATTTCGCCATGGCCCCGCCTTCCGTGGCCAACCAGTCCACCGCCGCGTCGCTGGATTTGAAGGCTTCCACTACCTTCTCCCCGTGGACGCCGACCCGCTCCGCCAATTCCTTAAACTTTGCCTCTGCCTCCCGCTTCTCTCACTTGTAGCGATCGACGTCCTTGGCCGCGGCTTCGCGTCAGCCCTTCTCTAGGTCTAGCTCCTTCCTTAGGCGCTCGACCTCCGCCGTATCAGCCCTCTGCCTCTGAGCGGCCTCCTCTCTCACTGTTTCAAGCTCGGCTCGGGCATCCACATACCGTTGCTCGAGCTCAACGCAGTGAGTTTGGGCCTTGATCAAGAAGCTGGGGGCAGAGAGGATGTGAGACTCGGCCTGTTCAGCAGAAGGGAAGGCAATTAGCGAGCTAAGAATGCGACCTTTACATAAGATGGTTAAGGACTTACCGTAACAATGGCCGTCCTCAAGTCCAGCGAGAGTTGCTCGGCTGGGACCGTCGCCAGTTTGGGGTCGCGATCCACCTTGGACGCCTCCATGATGTGCTGGTCGGGAGGGCTGAACTCCGTGTCCTTGCCCTTCCCCGAGTGCCCTGGCCGAGGCCGCTTTCTGTTCTCGGATCGGGGGGAGGAGCGCTCCGGGATCGTTAGGCTCGACCCTGATTTCTTCGGCAAAGGGGACCCCGAAGCCCCTTTTGAAGAGACCTCGGGACCGACCTTGTCCAGTGCCGCCCGGTCCTGACCGAGCAGAAGCATCGCCACTGACTTCACCCTTCCTCCGCACCTGGGCGTACGCGAGCTTCCTCATATCCGCCATATCTGCAAAAGGTAGAGCAAAAGGGGTTAAAAGTGAGTCGAAGACCCAGCTAAAGCGAAGCTAATAAAAGGGGACGGGAGGTTGGACGCCAATGCTGCAAACTGACCCTCTTCCGAGCCAGTACCGTCCTCTCCTTCCAGGTCGGGAATCAGGTGGGGATGATGCCTCGAGAGGTCGGGATCCCGACCAAATAACTTGGAATCTCAGATTCGCTCCCATTTCAGCACACTGTCAATGTCTATCAGCATCCCGGGCGCGGGCTTGAGCACTGCAACTTCTCTACGCTCCTCCTTGGAGAGTTTAGGGTCATCATTGACGGTTTTTCTCAGGCTCGGGAGCCAATCCAGCCTACATCCAGGATTCACAGACGACTCTACCCAATAGTAATCGTTATGCCAGCCCTTGTTAGATGAGTGCCACTTGGTGAATACGGAGTGGCCGACCCGAGCTGCGAAGTGAAACCACCCTGGCTGCTTCGGGTTGGGCTTATATACGAAGAAATGCCTGAATCGACGCAAGGTCGGCTCCACTCCCTTCTCCAAACAGAACACGTAGAAAGCCACCATTATGGCCCAACCATTCGGTGACATCTGACCCGGGCTGAGCTCGAAATGGTTCAGGATTCCAACGATGAAGCCAGGGAGGGGGAGCTGGATGACGTCGAAGGCCAGATCATATATGGTGTAGTGGTTGGCTGGGGGGTAACACGCCGATTCTTGCCGACCTGGAACCTTCAACTTGTGATGCCGGTCAACCGACCAGTTCCTCAGTCTTGCGTTCGCCATCTGCACGGTGGAATGGCACTCTCGCTTGCAGCAGGCAAACAACTGCTCGATCCTCTTCCCTCGAATTGAAGAAGCGCTAGCTGAAGTCGATCTCCGAGGTCGAACAGCACTGACTGGAACAGCCTCGATCGGCTCGGTGGCAGACACCCCGGCTAAGAACTCTTGCGGTATTTCGATGCCCTCCAGTCGATTCAGCGGCTCCTCATCCTCCCCGACATCGAATTCTCCCAGGTCGGCCAAAGGGTCCTCCTCTGCCTCTTCTCGCACCAGTCTAACCCCAATGACTTGGCAGTCGTCGTCGCTCTCCTCGCGTTTAGATTTCCGAGCTGGCCCTGAGGACGAGCTGGTGCTCTCTCCGCCACGGATCCTGTTCGAGGTAGATGCCGAGCTCGGCGGACTTTCATCTCCACCATAAGACCTTACTTCCATTGCCTGAGAATCTTCTGATTCCGACCTCCCCATCCTGTCTACAGCAAATACAAATGTACAGGAATGACTAAAGGGAGTCGGGACGTACCTAATGCTCTCAAACTGCGGAGTGTGGCCGACTATTCTGGTCCGAGCTGAAGAGTCCCGAGAATATTCTTTCCGAGCTAGTTGCGTCCGACCACTCTTGCGTCCGACCTAAATTCCTTGAGAAATAGAAGGTGAAGTATGCAGTGAAATCTCGGAGGAAGTGGCCCTATTTATAGGCGCCCGTGAAATTCGCCTCGGGAAGGCCAAACGTCGCGTCTCGTCAGAACCGCCAGGTGACGTGGCAGCCATCCGTTGGGCATGCACTGCTGACGTGGCCATCCCTACTCTATCGGGGTCGGGCACCTACAGCTCGGGATTAGCTCCTATCTCTAGATCTCGCCCACTCGATCTCGACTCGGGGGGGGGGGGAATTGACGAGGGGTTCCCGAGCTGAGCTAAATGAGCCGACCCTCTGATCAGAGATGGGCCAATCCGCGCTCCATCAGCAGTTCGCTCAGCCCAATGTCCAACCCCAGATGACTGACCCGACCCCGTTAACCCCGACCTCAGTTCCAGCTGTTCCGATGGGACATAAAGCACTGATGGGACATAAAGCTGCATCGCATTAAATGCTGTCAGACCCGAACTTAGTATAAATAGAGCTCCACCCTCTTCATTTAAGGGGATCTCGCTATTAAATACTCTCAGCTACTTTACCAGCTCGGGCATACTAATCATTCGCACGCTTGAGGGGAAAATTCGGGTCGTCACCCCGCCTTTTCCTTACTTTCCTTGTGCAGGTCCGATAGCCGACCAAGAAAGTGCAGCTCGGAGGCGGACCTTAGAAGTCCAGTTCGGCTAAAGCAGCTCCCAAATTCAACTGTGAGATTTTCAACCTCGACAATTGTGAAAGTAAAATATAAATCTCTAGTAGTAACAATTAGAAGATTGACCAGATTGTTACAGAGGTTTAAATATAAGATCTTTAGTCTCTTCCACAATCAAATTTAAGCTAGCAAGAAAAAAGCTAACAACACAATTGATTAGAGTCGTTATATAATATTCTAACCCATCTATATATCTTTTATTTTGAGACAATAATTTGCTCTCAAAAGGTAATTGGCTAATTATTTTATCATAATAAAAAAAAAAATTATCTTGAAAAAAAGGCATTCACAATCTTGCAAAATTTCTTGTCTTCGACTATACAAATATCCTGACATAAAAATAAAAGTGAGTTTCATAATATATAAAATTTAGTTATATATTAGACGGTCGGATAACCGATTAAACAGTCAGCAACGTAAAAAAGAAAGACAACAGGAACAACTGCGAATCCAAACGATGCAGGCCTAGAGATATATGCTCTCTTTAGTCGCCTTCTTCCACAAAGGACAAGAAAGAAAAAGAAAGATGACACTGATGCCTAACCAACGCATAGAGCCCCACGATACGCACAGCATCCAAAACTTCTTTATACTGACCGTTGAAAGTTGAGAGAACAGAACAGAATTAAAAAAGCAAAATGGTCACAATGGAATAAAAAAAATAAAACAAAATTGACTTGTAGACGAAGATGAAAGTTCAAAAGCCGACATGCGAATCCAGGTATAATAACGCCTCTTACTAACTGCTATAGATTTTTGGGCCCAAATCTTTTTGTACTTTTATGCAGCATTTGCGATAGATTTAGTTCCACCATTTCTTGGTTACTGATGCTTTGGGAATAGGACCGACAGGACTGAGTCAAAAATTTTATATTGAAAAATCAAAATTTAATTAAAAAATAGGAGGAAAGAGAATTGCAGGAATTTGAATAAGGAAATAGAGAAATAGAGAAATAGGGAAATAGAGAAATAGAGAAATAGAGAAATAGGGAAATAGGGAAATAGGAAAAGAAAAATAAATTAGAAGGTATCATAACATTTTTTTAAGAATATTACAAATATTTAAAAAGAAATTTAGAGACTTGGGGTCACCCGGGCTCTTTCCAGTCCTCCCTGGAACTGATGCTGCTAAGGCTGGAGTCTAATCTTAGGCTAGGTGTGATTGCTCCAATGCACCTAGTCTTTGCTGAAAATTTTTCCTTCGTACTTTTCTTGTTTTTCTTGGAAAAAAAAAAAAAAAAACCAAAGATACACTTCTTTTCTTTTTCTTAAGACAGGAAAATTCTTCAAAACTTGTATGTATTAGGGTTGCAAAATTTAAGATATATAATCTTATTCGAAAGAAGTATAATTCACATAATTAATATGACTGACCCATCAAAGGTCATTTACTTGACTATACATTAAACACGGAAAATTTTTTTACCCAAACAATAAGGGGGAGTTTGGTTCATGGATTGATTTTTCATTCTTGATATTAAAACTGTTTGATATGTCAAATATTTTTCTAGAATTATTTTTTTATTATGTTTGGTTAGACTCAATAATTCTACGAATCTTGAACAATTTTTCAATAATACCCCTAACTAAAAAAAAAACTAATAATTTTAATTTATTTTATTTTATTTTGATTTTATTATTTTCTAAATATTTTATTTTATTTTACTTTTTTTTAATTTTATTCTTATTAATTTATTTTATTTTATTTTATGTTATTAATTTTTTATTTAAATTATAAAATGTTAGTTTAACTTAAAAAATAATAATTTTTATTTATTTTATTATTTTATTTTTTCTAAATATTTTAATTTTTAAAAATTTATTTTATTCTTATAAATTTTATTTTTTTATTATATTTTTTTTTTTTTTTTTTTTTTTTTTTTTTTTTTTTAGTTTTATTTTTCTTTTATTTTTATTTATTTTTTATATTATTTTTATTTTATATTGTTTTATTTCATCTTACTATTTATTTTTTATCCTATTTTTATTTTTATTATATTTTATAGTTTGTTTTATTTTTTATTTTTTACTTTTTATATTTTACTTTTTAATTTATTTTTTAAATTATGTTATGTTATTTGTTCTAATTTTATATTTTTTAAGATGGGTGTTTGTGTATTTTGCTTTATCCAAAACATTTCCCACTACTTAGGAATGTAAGATTTTCACCCCTTCACATGGGAATATAAATTGAGTAAATCATGAGAATATTGTATTATCAAGAATGTGATATTATCGGAAATATTTTTTTATTCAGTGAATCAAATATGGGAATAACATATTCTAAATTTACATTCCTGTGAATCTTATATGATTACGCGAACCAAACACCCCCTAAGATTCACTACTAAGTTAATCTTTTGGGGTTAAAAAAGTAACTTGCTCAAATTGAAATGGGAATTTGAGTAGTTATAAATGTTAAAGTGGTGTTACCACATTTAACCAAATAATATTCACACGAAAAAAATAAAAATTGTCCACTTAATTTTAAGAAAACTTGTAGGCTTGAAGGGTTATCAAGGGACCTATAGTAGAAATTGAAGTTACGAGGACTTAATACATATGAGATGGTTATTTTGGGTGTAGTTTTGCTAAAATTTCACTATTATGAGATCGCAATGCGAAGACTTTTACCAACGAAATTGTAGAGAGTATTATAATAGTGGTGCACATAGAGTTGTATAATGTGAAAAACTTTTTAAACACGATTTCATTTGCTTTGAAAATACTGGTCAGAAATAATAGCACGTCCAAAAAATTCCTAAATATGTTTTTGAAAGATTATCCAAATATATTTATTTCACATTTTTCTCCTTTTTACTAAATGTTCGCTGTGTTTGGAATCTGATCCTTTTCCCCTTTCAACTAATCTATCAAATGCAATCCAAATTAACAAGAAGTTTACTTTTTTTGACAACATGTCAAATTGCTCTGACCAATAAGCTCCTTTCGGCCCTAGAATTGGATAGTATGGTCAAATAGTGATCTATTATAATCAAATGTTCTGAGTATGAACTATGATTTCGACTCTATTTGTAAAAGAAGAAAAAAAAAAAAAAACCCTCTTGAGCATACTTTTTCACCTGGAGTAGGACATGCTTCACTTTAAAGGTGACAATTCTTCTGATATACCATGTGCTACAATCCTCTAATGCCTGAACATGGAAAAACAAGAAGACAACAACTATACAGGTCTTCACGACAATGAATTAACAACCAAATGTAAACGCATATTATTCGTTCGATGATGAACTGAAGGCGCAATGAATTGTATAAGGCATCTTGATGTATGAAATTTTTGGCATTGAGTTGGGTTTAAAAAAGGTTCGAACGATTAGCTCTATCTAAATGTCTATTTTTGTAATTTTATTTTACAATTTGTTAAATGATATAATCATGAAAGTAAAACAATATATGTACCCCAAAAGGAAGAAAATCAAAATTCCAATATCTTTATATAGTAAATAAGGAGTGGACAAAATAGATGCAAGAATACGATAGGAATGTCATGTATATTAATCTCAACCATTTAAGCCTCCGTAGTTAATGTCGTCAGTGGGCCCAAAGCCGAATGATAAATCGCAATCAATGGTTTATTGGGCCTTGACATCCGAGAAGACGGGGACACGTGTGCTACTAGTAGAGTGTGTGCATTAATCTTCCTCATGTGCTGGCTCGTGCAGCTTCTGATACTCCAGTTGGACCCACCACGTGGCAGGCCCACAAAGCGAAAAGCATTCAAATGGCACGTGCCTCTTGGGGAGGACCGTCTATTATCTTGTTTTTTTTTTTTTTTTGGTGAAAATCTATTATCTTGTTGAAATGTGGAAAAACTAACAACCGTTGGCTTAAATGACTGTAATGACTCTTAACAAATGGAATTTTCTTCAAAATGTCTAACGTTTGGATTTAATTGGTGTGTACAGTAACTTCAACAAGTGAAAGAAATCGTTAAGAAAAGTGAACTTTGCCCAATCATGTTTATTAAGACATTATTTGCACGTGAGACTCACACATCATACAAATCAAATATATATTAGACTAACCCCTAACTAAGTTCGTATGAGAAAAATGTGTGCCCTATAAATTGATTTACAACAAAAAGTTAAAGAAAAAGAGAGTATCGCTTTGTGCCCCTAAATATTTTTTGTATAAACAAGTTATTCCATACCAACTTTTAAATACTGAACTATACAAATTTTAAAAAGAGTAGCATTTTCAAAACAATTTTTAAAGAAATCTTGTAAAAATCGAAATAAAAAAAATTAAGAAACAATTTTTAAAATTTGGCATTAAAAATCAGATGTTTGAACACTAAAAAAATGAGATGACAATTATAATGATAAAGAAAGAAAATGTTTAAATATAAGAGAAGAGAGAAGAATACTTTGGAGTTGGAAAAGACGAGATCAATGGAGATTTCACTTATCTTCTAACAACCTCAATAGAGGGTACCAACTTGACATAGTAAATGATTTATATATATATATATATATATATATATATATATATATATATATATCTTTTTGAAAAATTACTTCAAAACGTGTAACTTCTCTCCTTAAGTGCGAAGGAATCCACAACATTAAGACAAAAACTTTCAAAATATTAACACGTTTTGAAATAATTTATTATACTCTAGTCATAATTTTGGTCGAGAAACAATTATGCTAGACTTAAAATATTATGCAATGTACAATTATTGTACTATTTTTCTAAAGTGATTCCCTAAGAATCCAATTACGCCTCCTATTGTACAATGTCTATATAATTATTTGCCATAATTACTCATAATTATTCCCATTACGCCTCGCATTGAACAATGAACTACATAAGTATTTGCCATAATTTCTCATAGCTCTACATTTTGTGGTTCCTTTGCTTTGAGAGAATTGTATTCATAATTGTGTGTTTTTAGGCAGTAGAATTTAGTAAGTAAACAAAATTGCGTGTGTTTTTTAAAGCAAGAATTGGCTTGAGAATTTGAGTTAGGATTGGAGATCCACTCATGAAAGCAATTTTTTGATATTATAGTTGGAAACCAAGAATATAAAATTATCTGATCCGATAAGTTAAAAGCGTAATTATAAAATAGGAGATAAATATTTACCAATTCCTAGAAATCTGAGAATTACTGACTAGATTCCCTCAAGGGAAAAGAGCTGAAAAGATCTTTCACGACAACATAGGAAGTTTCTTTGGCAACATAAACAATCCGGCTCGCATCTGATAGATACTAGATCGAAATCTGATTTTCTAGTTCTATGATAATCCTCAAATATAATTTAGCAGTAGTGAGATAAAATTATTTTTATAAGATTGTTAATTTAATATTTTTTACAATTTTAGAGTTTGGTCATTAACTTATTTGATGCATGTATTGAGATATACTACTACACTAAGAGTTTACCCATTAATAATATGATACGTCATATAATCTAATAGTCAAATTCTGTAGATTTAGTTCTCATGTGATCCGAACAAAATACATAGAAGATACAGCAATAAAGCTTTTTATGCATCATCACTTCATTTAGACGCGGAGAGCAAACAATTTTCACTTCATTAATGTAACTTTGCTAAGTACATATGTTTCTCAATAACTAATTCAGAGACTCTATGTTTGCTAAATTACTAACAAATTATACTAAGTAGAGTCTACTGTATACACCTGACAAATTGACAATACTTTTCATTTTAATTGAGAACTGTTTCTTTTATTAATTATTAAACTCAATAAGCTTGTTAAATTTTTAGCAAATCAAATTAGCGTATGTCGAGGTTGGGAATCTCATAGTTGAGGATGAGAGGATACTCCTGCCGAGCTGGAATTCTAGGTCGGCTTCCTAACCTGGATTTTCGGGTCGACTTCCTCACCTGCGCAAGGAAAATGAAGGAAAAGGCGGGGTGATGACTCGGATTTTCTTATCGGGCGTGCGAATAATTAGTATGTCCGAGCTGATGGAGTAGCTGAGAGCATTTAATGAGCAGTTACCTCAGAAATGAAGGGGTGGAGCTCTATTTATATTAAATTCAGATCTGACAGCATTTAATGCGACGCACCTTTATGTCCCATCAAGACTTTATGTCCCATCAGGACAGTTGGCGCAAAGGTCGGGGTGAGGTCAGATCGGCATCCAGGTTGGGCATTAGCTGAATATGCTGGCCTTGGCTCGGATTGGCTGGCCTCAGCTCGGTGCGGGTATCTTACCTCAGCTCGGGGTCCACTCTCGTCAATCCCCTCCCAAGTCGAGATCGAGAGGGTGAGATCTACATTTGGGAGTTGTTCCCGAGCTAGAGGTGACCGACCTCGGCAGAGTGAGAATGGCCACGTCAGCGGTGCATGCTCTTCCGATGGCTGACACGTTACCTGAAAATTATGACGAGATGCGACGTTTGGGATTCCCGAGACGGTTACTGGGGTTGCCTATAAATAGGGCCCTGAAGTTCGAGATTCATTTCACACTTTGATCACAAAATTTGGAGAGCTTTCAGGTCGGCAACCAGAGTGGTCGGACATTTTTAGCTCGGCAAGTAATCTTCTGGGTGTATTCAGCTCGGGATCTATTAGTTCGGAGCCAATTAGGTCAGGTCATCTTCCACAAGTAGAGTGGTAAGTACGTCCCGACTCCCTTTAGATATTCCTGTACATATATTTTAATTTGTAGACAGGATAGGGAGGTCGGAGTCGGAAGATTCCCAAGTGATAGAGGTGAGATCCTATGGAGGGGACGAGAATCCGTCGAGCTCGGAATCTACCTCAGATGGAGGTCACGGTGATGACAGCGCTGGTGTATCTCCAGGATCAACTCAACAATCTGGGCCCAGGGAGAGTGATGATGATTGCCAAGTGACCGGGGTTAGGCAGGTGTAGGAGGACGCTAAGGAGGATCCTTTGGCCGACCTGGGAGATTTGGGAGATAGAGAGGACGAGTTACCTCTGAACCGGTTGGAGGGGGTCGAGATACCTCAGGAGTATTTAGCTAGAGCCTCCACTGTAGAGCTGATTGAGGCAGTCCCAGTTAGGGCAGTCCGACCTCGGAGCTAAGCTACAGCCAGTGGTTCGTCGGCCCGAGGGAAGAGGATAGAGCAATTGTTCACCTGTTGTAAGCACGAGTGCTATTCTACCATCCAGATGGCTAACGCTAGGCTAAGGGATTGTTCGGTGGACCGACACTACAAGTTGAAGGTTCCAGATTGGCATGAATTCGCCTGCTATCCTCCACCCAATCACTTTACTATCTATGACCTCGCCATCGATGTCATTCGGCTTCCACTTTTTGCCTTCATCGCTGACATTCTAAACTACTTTGAGCTTAGCCCAGGTCAGATGTCACCCAATGGTTAGGCCGTAGTGGTGGCATTTTATGTATTCTGCCTCGAGAAGGAAATAGAGCCGACCCTGCGTCGATTCAGGCAGTTCTTTGTATGCAAGCCCAACCCGAAGTAGCAAGGGTGGTTTTATTTCGTAGCTCGGGCCAGTAATGCCATATTCACGAAGTAGCACTCCTCCAACAAGAGCTGGCACAACGACTACTATTGGGTCGAGCCGGCTGTGAGCCCGGGGTGCAGAGTGGATTGAAATCCCTCCTTAAAGAAGAATGTGAACGACGACCCCAAGCTTTCAGAAGTGGAACTCGTCGAGAGCGGGGTACTGAGACCCGAGCCAGGTATGCTGATTAATATTGACAGTGTCCTCAGGTGGGACAGAATCTGAAAATCAAAGTTATTGGAGAGGGAACCCGACCTGAGAAAGAAGCATCCCCATCTACTTCCCGAGTCCGAAGAGAATGCTAAGTCCGGCTCAGTAGAGGGTCAGTTCGCAGGATCAATGCCCGACCTCGCCGTCTCCTTATCTACCGTTGTTCTTTTCAGTTTGCATTTGGTCATTTCTCATCTCTCTTTCATTCGTTTTTTTGCAGACATAGCTGATACTGGAAAGCTCGCTTATGTCCAGAGAAAGAGAAAGGCCGAGGCCAGCGACGAAGTCTGGGCTCGGTCTGGTCTGGCCTCTGCCATCCCTCAAGGGCAGAAGTAGCGGCCCAGTGACCAAGTATGGGAGGTCGGCGCTGAGGCATCTTCCAAGTGGACTTCGGGGTCTTTTCTACCCAAAAGGTCGAGCTCGGGGGTGGCGACCCTGGAGCGCTCGGCGACCCGTCCTGACAGTAAGAAGCGGCCTCGGACCGAGTATTCCGGGAAAGGTAAGGCCACGGAGGCTAGCCCTCCCAACAAAGATTTCATTGAGGCCACCAAGGTCGCCCGCGACCCCAAGCTGGCAAAGGTCCCGGCAGAGCAGCTCTCATTTGACCTGAGGACGACCATAGTCACGGTGAGTTATACTCGATTGTGTAGGTATGGTTATGTTTTTTAGCTCGACTGATCATTCTGTTGTCTTTTCCACAGGCCGAGTCCCATATCCTTTCAGCACCCAGCTTCCTTGCCAAGGCCCAGACTCATTGCATCGAGCTCGAGCAGCGATACTCCGATACCCGAGCCGAGCTTGAAACCGAAAGGGAGGAGGCCACCTAAAAGTACAAGGTGGACGCAGCGGAGAATGACCGGATGAAGAAGGAGCTCGAGGTGGAGAAATCCCGATGTGAGGCCGCGGCCAAGGACGTCAAGCGCTACAAGCTAAAGAGGCTCGAAGTCGAGGCGAAGCTCCAAGAGTTTCTTGATCAGGTCGGCCCCCAAGGAGAGAAGGCGGTTGAGGCCTTCAAGTCCAGCGACGCAGCGGTGAGTTGGGTGGAAAGCGAGGGCGAGGTCATGGCCAAGTATGCCGAGCTAGAGTATTACTTCCGAGGCCAGGTCGCCGCTTGGGAATGGGCAAAGACCTTTCTTCCCGCCTCCAAGAATGATTACATCAAAATCTTGAAGGCTCTGCCACCGAAGTTTTGGGAGATTCCTGAGCTTCCGGCAGACCTAACGTCCCAAGCTCAAGAGGTGATCGATTTTGTCAAGAGGGGCATGGATCAGGTCGGGGATGAAGCCGACGCTACCACTCCTGCTGCTGTGCCTAAATGAATTTTTTAACCTCGCCCGGGTCAGGTTTTGTAATTTGTATTCCTTCCAATTTAATGAAATGAATACTTTTGGTTTTATTTGCGTTTTGTTTTGAGTTCGTACAAGTGTACTTTCCTCTTCGCAAATTTTTCTTAAGTAAGTAGGGTTGGACCAATATAATGGACCTTTCGAACTTAAGTAAAAGGAACCGAGCTGGACGCGGTTAATGAACTTTTATCCTAATTCGAGCTGGCTAGCTGGACAACTATTATTGTTGCCGACCTGGACTCGTCAGTCCGATTTAAAATTGGTCAAGCTAATGTTGACAAATGTTGAGCTCGAGTTTAGACCCAAACTAACACACTGACCTGGAGCCAGCTTATACCGAGTTGGACTCTAATCCAAACTGGTAAAGTGAATCAAATCATTATTGATTATACCAGAGTTGGAACCTTGTCCGAACTGGTTTACTTTATCTCGCAATTAAGCGTGGCCGTTGAAGGATCTCATATATTTTAGAGCTATAAACATCATCTAGCTAAGAATTGAGCGGAAGCGAAACATGACATTCAAAAATTTCTGGAATTCAAAGCATGATGTTCATATGAAACTCTAATCTTGATATCGTGTGATTAATATATGCAAAACATATATATAGCAAGTATATATATTGACAAGAGATAGTAGAAGAGTATACCTCTTGTAGACAACTCATGGAAGCCATAGATCTGAATTTTTGCACACTTGATGGAAGACACCTCCTCTTGAAAATACAAGAGCTCTAGTCCGTCCACATGAACAAAGAATGGCTTCTCCATTTCCGTGGTTGTTTTGTGCTAGATAACCATTGAAGATTTATGAGCTTGTTTGTGAGGAAGAGAGCAAAACCATTTCATTCTTCTCCCTTTCTTTGGCTGCGTTTTTATGAACAAGAAGAGAAGACAAGTTCATCTAGTTCATCTTCATTTTTCAGCCATGGTTCTCTCAAGATGATGAAGAAGAAAATCCTTTTTCTTTTCTTTCTTCTTGCTGCGTTTTTTCTCTTAGTTTTTCAGCCATGGAGGCTTAGCAAAAAAAAGTGAAGAAGACAACTCTTCTTCTCTCTCTTGTGTAGTCTCCAACGTGTGGAGAGAAGAGAAAGATGACAAGCCCTTGTTATCTTTTTTCCTTCTTTTCTTATTCTTGTCTCCCTTTTGAAATAAAAGAGAAGACAACCTTCCTTAAATTAAGGTTGTGTTGTCTCTTTGTTAGAAAAGAAAAGATGACAAACCTTTGTCATCTTTTGTTTCTTTTATTGTAGTATTTTTTTCACTAATGTATTTAAATATTCAACCTAATCACAATTAGTTGAAATTATGAAAATAACCTTTTCATATTTTCACATTAGCCCTAACACTTAATAATAATTGCATATTGACCCCAATAACTTTTAACAGTTCAATTACACCATTGTTAACTTCTTAACAATTACACAATTGTTAACTCCTTAACAATTACACAATTGTTAACTCCTTAACAATATAAGAGAAACAAAATATAATTGTTAACACTTTAACAATTCAAAAGAAACTAAACACAATTATTAACACTTTAATAATTCAAGAGAAAATAAACGAATTATTAACACTTTAATAATTCAAGAGAAACTAAATGAATTATTAACACTTTAATAATTCAAGAGAAACTAAACGAATTGTTAACACTTTAACAATTCAAGAGAAAATAAACGCAATTGTTAACACTTTAACAATTTAAGAGAAACTAAATCAAGCTCAATAGAAAAACCATTCACCATGCTCTATTGTGTGTGACTTTCTAGATTCACTACTATATAGCACTGAAGAAACGTTGAACACTTTCAATGTTAATCGAGCTATTCGATTTGTTTAGAGAATGTTTCCCGTCATTCTCAAAATACCCTCAGAGTTCTTGAGTGACGTTCTAGCTACCAACGTATCAAGACAGTTTATAAAGTAATGAAATCTTATTCAAGTGAATCTATTTATGGTCGCCGATTATTGTACAATCCAATCCTTCCATTAATTGTCCCGTCGAGCAAGAACCATGATCCGATTAAGTTCATAGACTCGAAACGATACATAGATCCAAATGGTGGAATGAGAGATGACACATGGAAAAACCCATTTCCATCATTCATGCCTTGGCCAAGGACTTCCTCATTCAACAACCAAACTTGGATCGCATAGGACATCGCCTCACGTCGGAGGTTAACGGATCCTCTCTTGACCACTACTTGTCAATCACTATACCAGATGAATGAAACTGCGAGAGGACGTATCTCATCTCGTTTGTCGAAACAATCATTGTCCAAACGCTAGAATCAAACCCCAATACATATGACAACCGTAATATCTCAAGTCTAAGGATTACATGCACAATCGCAACGATTAACAAATTATTAATCCAAAGTCATGTAATTTGTTATTCACGTCACATTCAATGATCTATTCAACTAATAGTCATCCACATGTTTGTAAGTCGCATCGCTATGCTGTTATGGCACGTGGCTCACCATCCTTTATCATTAATATCTCTATATTAATCAAAGGTAACAACACATGTGATAGTCCGTAATTGATTATTAAAGTCCCGATCAAATAATCTAAGGACTATGAACACTTTAAGTATTTATCATACTAAAGAAATACGCCAACATATTCTAAACGCTTTTAGAATACATTTATCTAATGAAAATACTAGGGACTCATTCATACACGTAAAGAAGGAGAATATGAATGTCCTAATTATGTCAATATGTAAACGAACATATAAACATTAATGCCATAAGTAAATGTCAAAATGCCCCAATATATGTCATCCAAATATGTAGCATTAGGGCATATCTCTAACATTGGTCAAGCTAATGTTGACAAATGTTGAGCTCGAGTTTAGACCCAAACTAACACACCGACCTGGAGCCAGCTTATACCGAGTTGGACTCTAATCCGAACTGGTAAAGTGAATCAAATCATTATTGATTATACCAGAGTTGGAACCTTGTCCGAACTGGTTTACTTTATCTCGCAATTAAGCGTGGCCGTCGCGTTAGTCCGAGTTTGCAACAGCTAAGTAGCTGAGGTACTTGGGCCAGGCTCGGGCTTCACACTGATTTACAAAATGCATTGTATTGAAGTTGTACATGGAGTACTTGGGCTCGGAAGCCAATTACAAGTATTGTTTTGGCTCAGGGCCTTAACAAGAGATTCCGGCTCAGGGCCTTAACAAGAGATTCCGGCTAGGGGGCCGTTACAAAAGTTTCCGGCTCGGGCCGTTACAAAAGATTTCAGCTCGGGGGCCGTTACATAAAATATCTCTTCGGGTGTTCTGCATGCCATGCATTCTTCAATTGCTTCCCGTATCTGTTGCGGAGGTAGAAGGTCCCAGGTGGGACTTCTTTCACGACTTCGTACGGTCTCTCCCAGGTTGGGGAGAGCTTGTTGCCCGAGCACGGCAAAAAGATGGCCTTTCTGAGGATGAGGTCGCCAACCTTAATAGGCTTAGGCTTGACCTACCTAGCAAATGCTCTTTGCATGGCGGCTTTACTGGCCAACATCCTGATCTGAGCTTTGGCTCGGAGCTCTTTAGCGAGGTCGAGCTCTTCACGGATTAGGGCTTCGTTTATTACTAGATCATGATGGAGAGTTCTACTAGTCAGAGACCCGATCTCTACTAGCAGCACTGCTTGAGTACCAAAGGTCAACTCGAAAGGCGATTCTCCCGTTGCAGAGCTGGTGGTGGTTCGTTGAGCCCACAGTATTTCGGGGAGAATCGATACCCACTGGCCTTCCGCTTCCTCTAGCTTGGTTTTTAGGCCCTGCAAAATGATTTGGTTAGTCCTTTCGACTTGGCCATTACTTTGAGGGTGAACAATATATGAGAATCTAAGGTCGATCCCGATCTCAGCACATTTGCCTCGAAAGTATGTACTGTCAAATTGCTTGCCGTGGTCGATAATGATGACCTTCAGCACCCCAAATCGGCAAATGATATTCTTCCATACAAAATCCCAAGCTGCCTTTTCTGTTATTCTAGCAACACCTTCAGCCTCAGGTCATTTGGTAAAGTAGACTACATTTACGAATGTGTACTTCTTCTGGCCAACACTAGTTGGCAATAGGCCAATGATATCTAGACCCCATTGATAGAATGACCACGGGCTTACCATCACTGTCAGGTCTACCGCAGACTTTCTCTGTATGTTGGCGAACCTTTGGTGGGTATCACACTTTTTAACATACTCTTTGGCATCTTGCTCTAAGGTTGGCCAAAAATAGTCTTGTCTCAATGCTTTCCGAGCTAGAGCCTTGCTACCCAAGTGGTTTCCATATACTCTTTCATGGATCTCTTGGAGTACATAGTTTCCCTCCTCGGGCCCGACATACTTTAAGAGACGCCAGGTATAGGTTATCTTGTAAAGTTGTCCAGCTATTATGACAAACCTTCAGCCTTGTTTCATGAGTTTTCGAGCTGCTTTTTCATCCTCCGGGGTTATCCCTCCCTCCAAGTAGTCCATGATTGGTTTGGTCCAATCTGGGTTTAAATTGAGCTCGGTTACGGCTTGCCTCCCCAACTGATACTTGGCTCGGAAACTTCTTCAACCTGGACTAGTGCAGGTCGGCTCTCGCCTAAGGCCAGCCTGGACAGGGCATCAGCCTTCATATTCTCTTCCCTCAGGATTTGCTGCACCGTGAGCCTCTTGAGTCCTAAGGTCAAATCCTTAACTTTATTGAGGTAGGCCAGCATAGCATTGTCCTTGGCTTCGAACTCTCCTAATAAGCAACCAATTGAGAGTCGGTATTCAGGTCAATTATTTATGCCCTGAGTTGAGCCGCAATTTTCAATCCCGCGATCACTGCTTCGTACTCAGCCCCATTGTTGGACGTCGGGAAAGCGAACTTGAGGAAGTATTGGTGCTCATGCCGGATCGGGTCGAGGATGACTACTCCGGCTTCGCTTCTAGACTTCCCTGATGCCTCATCCACATGGACCTTCCACACATCCTCCGGGTCATGTTCGGCTCGGCCAGTACATTCCACCGCAAAGTCCGCGATGGCTTGGGCTTTTATGGTTGTTCTGGGTTGGTAGGTGATGTCAAATTGACTCAGCTCAACGGCCCATTTCAACAGCCTACTCGACACATCCGGCTTGTGCATGATGGACTTGAGTGGAGCATCCGTCATGACCTTAATTGGGTGAGCATCAAAGTATGGCTTTAGTTTCCTTGCCGCCGTGATGAGCGCGAGGGCGAGTTTTTCTAAGGAAGAGTACCTCGCCTCGGCCCCTTGCAAGGTTTTGCTAATATAATAGACCGGTTCTGCTCCTTCCCTTCTTCACGGACCAGCGCTGCCGCCACTGCTGTCCCTGAATATGCCAAGTATAGTACCAGCTCCTCCCCCACTTCAGGTCGGGATAACAGAGGTGGCGAAGTTAGATACCTTTTCAGCTCTTGGAAGGCGTTCTGGCATTCCGTAGTCCATTCGAAATTCTTTTGATTCCTCAATATTTTGAACAGAGGAACACACTTGTCTGGCGACCTGGACATGAATCTACTCAACGCCGCAACCTTGCCCGCGAGCACCTGGACGTCTTTCACGCAGGTTGGCGATGCCAGGTCAAGTATCGCCTGAACCTTCTCTAGGTTGGCTTCTATTCCCCGGGCTGTGACCATGAAACCCAAAAACTTTCCCGCCTTGACCCCGAATGCGTACTTTTTCGGGTTTAGCTTTATCCCAATGTGCTCCATTACGGCGAAGGCTTCAGCCAGGTCGGTCACATGGTCTTCCGTCTTCCTATTCTTGACCAGCATGTCATCTACATAGATCTCCATATTTTGGCCAATTTGATTCTTGAATGCCTTTTTCACCATTCGAGTGTAGGTAGCTTCAGCATTCTTGAGGCCAAAAGGCATGACCTCATAGTAGTAGAGACCTTTATCGGTGGTGAAAATAGTTTTCTCTTTGTCCCCTGGTGCCATCTTAATCTGGTTGTAACCTTTGAAGGCATCCATGAAAGAGAGTAGCTCGAACCCGGAGGTAGCAACCACCATCTCATCAATTCGAGGTAGGGGAAAGCAATCCTTGGGACAAGCTTTATTGAGGTCGGTGAAGTCAATACACAATCTTCATCCGCCTGAGGACTTGGTCACTAGTACCACGTTGGATAACCAGGTCGGGTATTGAATTTCCCTTATGTGGCCGGCGTCTACCAACTTGTCCACCTCCTCTGCTATAATATGTTGCTTATCATAATGGAAGTAACTGCACTTCTGCTTTACTAGGTAGTGATTTGGGTCAGCATTTAGGTTATGCTCAATCACACTCGGGTCAATACCTGTCATGTTAGAAGCAGACCATGCAAATATAAGTTCATTTTCAAGAGAAATTGGTTTATACCTTTTTTGAGGTCATTAGAGAGCTCACTCCCGATCTTCGCTCTCTTCGTTTCATCGGAGAGCTCCACCTCTTGAAGGTCTTCAACTGGCTTCCTCTCTTCGCATCCCTCTTCTCTTCGGGCAAATCTGGTCCCCAGTCAACCTAATATTTGGGGTGGAGGGAGCTTTCATCGCACTCCGGAGCCGAGAGCTGAGCTCCTCGAATAGTGGCGGTGCCGATCGGGGTCGGGAACTTCAAGGCCTGATGGTAAGTTGAAGGAACGGCCTTGAAATAATTGAGTGCCACCCGACCCAAGATCTCATTGTCGTGGAGTTGCAATCTATCACAATGAAGTTGGCTTGCATCGAAACCCGTTTGTCTCCGTCTTCCAGCTTCAATAGAAGGTTGATGACCCCTTTGGCTCGGTGGGCTTGTCCGGTGAAACCAGCAAAGGTGCCCCTCAATGGCCTGAGTCAGCTCCTGTCCAACCCCATCTGCTTAAATGCGCTCAGGAATAGGACTTCTGTCGAGCTCCCGGTTTCCACCATCAGCTTTTTCACGGTGAAGTTGGCTATTTCAGAGCTGATCACCAATTGGTCGTCATGGGGCAATAACACCACCTCCAAGTCTTCTGAGGAGAAAGTGAGCTCCTCCATCTCCGGGACCGAACCCTGCACCGGCCCATACTCCCTTCCAGCCCTAACATAACCCTTCCTACTAGCCAAGGTATCCCCACCCAACGCCAATCCTCCTGCAATGGTCTCAATCATAGCCAAACGTCCGCCGCCAGCTTGGCGCCTGGGTGGACTTCTCTCTATATCTCTCTGATCGTCACCCTGGGTCGGCTGTTGATCTACGTACCTCCGGATGTGACCCCGTACTATCAGTGCATCGATCTCCTGTTTCAAATCTTTGCACTCCTCGGTAGTGTGGCCATAATCCATATGGTAGCTGCAATACTTGGTCCTATTGCGCTTCTCAAGTCGGCCTTTCATCTTCGGCGCTGGAGGTAAGTGGTTCTGGTGCTGGATCTCCATCAGGATTCGCTCGCTGGTAGTGTTAAGGGGAGTGAACATAGTGAACCAGGGGTTCTGCTTTGGCTGTTGAAGCTGCTTGCCTTGGTCATTTTGGGCCTTACCCCCAGGTTGGCCTCGGGAGGCTTCTCATTTCTTCCCGGCTTCTTTCTCCTTGTCATCTTCCCTTCTGCCCTTACCATCAGCTCGGCTACGGGGTCGATGGCCAAGGAGGACATGAAGGGGCCCAACTTGAGCCCACTCTTGTACGCCATCAACTCCATGGAGTCCTCCAGGTTGAGGATTCTGAGGGACTCTTCATTGAATTGATCTGTGTAAGCCCTCAAACTTTTCCCTCTGTGCTGCTTCACAAACAACAATGTTGAAGTGTGGCGGGTTGCATGTCGGCTTCCCGCGAAGCGGGATAGGAAAGTCTCAGCCAGCTGATGAAAACTTGCAATAGAGTCGGGACGAAATTTTTGGAACCAGTCCAAGGCGTTGCCAACCAGGGTGGTTGGGAATGTCTTTGTCTTCATAAGGTCGGACATATCATGCAGATTCATGTGGTGATTTAAGTTGAGCAGGTGGCTGGCTGGGTTGCCATCCCCATTATAGATCGCCGGGTTGGGCATCCGGTTGCCGGTGGGTAGTGGCGTGGCCAGTACCTCAGGTGAGAGTGGGCTTACACCGAGATGGTTTATGACCTTGGCCATGACAGCCGCGGTCTTGGCCTGCTCGGGGTCGGCATGTGTCGCCCCTTTTCTATTCGCCTCCTCGGGTCCCGCCATCAGCTCCAGGAAGCCCTATTCTTCTTGCACCTACTTTTGCCTTAGGGCTGGGATGGGGAACTGTGGATAAGTGGGCTGCGGCATAGTTGCTGGCAGAGCCAGGGGATCCGCAGCTAGCCGGGCTACCTGTTCCTTGAGTTCCTCGAACATCCTGAACATCATCCTCATCTCTGGCGACAAGCTGGAGTTAAGGTCTTCATCTGTTGAAGGGTTAGTTTGCGAGGCTAAGTGTATACGTTGGCTCGTTCCAACGTCGGTTTGGGTTGGGTCTTGGCTAGGCACCTGCGTGGTTTCGAGGTCCCCATCCGGGTTGGGCGAGTCCTCTACCCGTGTACTGTGACTTCTTGTTTGTACCATGATGGTTTCTCAATGAGCAGTGAGAAGAGTGATAGAAAGAACTCGTTCCCACATACGGCGCCAAACTGTCGAGGTTGGGAATCTCGCAGTTGAGGTTGAGAGGCTACTCCTGCCGAGCTAGAATTCTAGGTCGGCTTCCTGACCTGGATTTTCGGGTCGGCTTCCTGACCTGCACAACGAAAATGAAGGAAAATGCAGGGTGATGACCCGAATTTTCCTCTCGGGCGTGCAAATGATTAGTATGTCCGAGCTGACGGAGTAGTTGAGAGTATTTAATGAGCAGTTACCTCGAAAATAAAGGGGTGGAGCTCTATTTATACTAAATTTGGATCTGACAGCATTTAATGCGGTGTAGCTTTATGTCCCATCAAGGCTTTATGTCCCATCAGGATAGCTGGCGCAGAGGTCAGGGTTTTCTTGGGTCGGGGTGAGGTCGGATCGGCATTCAGGTTGGGCATTAGCTGAATATGCTGGCCTTGGCTCGGATTGACTGGCCTCAACTCGGTGCGGGTATCTTACCTCAACTCGGAATCCACCCTCATCAACTAGCAAATGAAATTAAGGGAGTCAATTACATAAATTTAATAACGCTATTCATTAAAATCATCTCTATGGTATATGTGAGATTACCACAATGAAGAAAAACTAAAACTATTTTCAAGCCATTACAACGAAAAGTAGAAGAAAAAAATATATAAAAAAAAAAAACTTGTTTTAAGGACTCGAGTAACAAGTGTTAGTTTGGGGGTTCACTACAAAAAAAATTGGATTCTGCGAGAGACGGTTCCCCTCACCGTGTCGTCGCCAATGTGGAATTTGCGACGACACAGTGAAGGGAATTGTCCGTCAGACAGGAGATTGTCGCCAAAATGGTTCCTGTCACCGTGCCGTCGCCAATGTGGCGACAGCTAAAAATGCTCTCAATCCCGTCTCCAAATCTGCCCTCACCAACCCCTCACCATCAGTTCCAGTCTCCAGGCCGTCACTGTTAGTCCGCCCTCACCAAACCATCACCATCATTTTCCGTCTCCAGGCCGTCACCAAACGTTCCTGTCACTATCCCCTCATGAATTAGAGTCGTCGCACAACTGTCACTGTATATCCCATAGACAAGCCCTCGCCAACATTTTCCCTCACTTGGCCGTCACCATTATTTGCTATCGCTGAACACTCGCCAACTTATCCCCTCACTAAACTGTCACAAAATTGTCGTCGTCAAGCCTTCACCAATATTTTCCCTCACCAAACCGTCAATAGCCATTCCCTTCACATAGCCCTCGCCAACTTAACCATTCCATCTAATTAACCTACTCATAATTCCTTGAAAAATTCATGAAATTTTTTCCCAAATTGAACTTATTTCACATATGAAATACAATTCCAATAATGACGCAAATACGATATTATCTACATATATTTAAAATACAGACTGTTATGTTAAACTGTAATCAAAAGGAAATGTATTTTGCATGCCAGTGTATTAAACATCAAACTACAAAGATAACATTCTCACAAACTACTCTCCATCTTCACCACTATGTGAAGATGAAGATTGTCCGTCTTCAGATTGACCATACACTTTCGCGTAGAGAACTTCCAACAATTTGTTCTGCTTCGTTATTTGTTGCTGAAGTTGAATAATTAACTCGTCCTGACTCTCGATCCGCTGGCAATGACTTCGTACAGTTTCATTCAAATTCTCTGTGGCACGTGTAACGGCGGCAGCCAGTTGTTCCTCTGTCATGACACGTCGAGGATGGGATGTGGTTTTTGACACGGACTCAACGGATACCTGAGAACCTACCCCGTACAGCCGACCTTTAAATGGTGGTCCAACAGCCTGCAAAAATACTGCGTTCTCATCCACAGGCGTTGGATTCGAGTCTGATTCAGATGCATTCCTTGCCGTTTGGAGCATTTCGTCGTAACGAGCCTACAAAGACAGTAGTAACAAGTTATTGTTAAAGAACCGATGTTAGTTAAAACGCAATGATAACAAAATACATTTACTTAATTTTGCAACACACAATATTAAATTACTACATCTGTCTTTAATGCATTTACTCGTCAAAAAATAAACGGAGTTTCAACCAAATGTTTATATGCTACACATACTTAATATTGAAACACACAATATTAACATTACTACATGTGTCTTTAATGCATTTTTGATATGCATAAAAAAAAAACGGACAGAGTCTCCTCTGTATGTCGGACTTTTCCCAATTACCTGTTTGTGAATAAAGCCAACTTACTACATAGTATCAAAGCTCATACAGTACCGTCGTTTAACCTCAACATATTAATCATGTTTTACTACATCGCTAACGAGACATTTCTAATTATATTAGACAACACAACAAGTTAGTGTTAAATAACCGAATTCAACATGCAAATGTTTATAATCCCACACATACTTAATATTGAAACACACAATATTAAGATACCACCTCTTTTTTTTATCAATATTTAGTCAAAAAAAAAAAAACCAGACATAGTCTCCTCTGTATTCAGGACTTTTTCCAATTACTTATTTGTGAATAACGCCGACCTACTACATAGTATCCAAGCTCATACATTACCACCCTTCACCTCAACATATTAATAATGTACTACTACAACCATAATGAGTCATTTCTAAATACTTTATAAAAACACAACGAGTTACTGTTACATAATCGATGTGAGTTACCACCAAATTTTGTTAAACTACACATACTTAATATACCAACACACATTATTAAGTTACCACATCTATGATATATCAATATTTACTCGTACAAATAAAATACAACGGACAGAGTCTCCTCTGTATTTAGGACTTTTCCCAATTACCTGTTACTGAATCAAGCCAACCTACTATGTAGTATCCAAGCTCATACAGTACTACACTTCATCTCAACAAATTAATCATGTTCTACTACAACCATAAGGAGACATTTCGAAAAAAATTAGACAACACATCGGAGGAAAACATGTATCCAAAGTACATTTGTGCAATGTTTTGGCACCGTGTACATACGTATTCATGCTCACTAATCACGAAATATGTTTTCCCTCTGTCACTGTAGCTTTAACAATTATAGATACTTTGCAAAACCAACGAACCTTGGATAAAACTGTGAATCCCATATTATCTTCAATATAAACCCTATGTCTTCCTTCCTCTTATAGACAATACATGAAAAATACATACCATTGTTTGCTCGGCCCGAGAGTCTGTGTACGGCCCGTTAGTCCTCTTGCGATGAGCCTTCTTGAAAACCTCCGCATAAGTCACTTTCCTACAATACCAATTGCCCAAAATCAACTTACATATATATGTGTAGTTCTACGAATTTTTTTTCGTACACATAACATGTAAGAGTAAACAAGATTATATGACGAAATCAAAACCATTCTTTTAGCTGCTTCATGGGTTGGGATTGAACCCAAATGATGAATAGACGGATTGGCCTTTCGATTAGCTGAATTTCTCTTTGATATTTCCTGCCATTCTGGCCTTTGCCATTGCTCCAGCATTTCGTTCCATATGTCCAGTGGTATGAAATCTGACTTTTTCGTTCTTGTCCGTTCTTTGTTTGTCAGATCTAAAATTCGGCGTCTTGCAGTTGATTCAAATTTGCACCAAACTTCAGCTTCATCAATTGGAAGCCATTTGTACTCCCTCTGAAATCGTTAATAATATCATCCATCTAATTCAACAATGGAATATACAATTACACAATAGTTCTCACAATATCTATTGATTTAACAGTTCTTACCCTGAAATATTCGAACCATAATTTCTTTGTATCACTTGGAACATGTCTATATGTCAACCACGGCTCTACATACCCAGCATGTAGAGCTCTTGTAACACCTTTGACAGCATTATATGGATCCCATCTGTAACATAACATAATCCAAATAGATACATTAGGGTACAACAAAGAGAATATTTAAACTTCAAATTGGAATTATTACATACCCGTTTCCTACCACCTTCACATAGCGTCGCTTGTCATTTTGCCATACCAAATATTCGGCTTCAGACTGGAATCCATAAAATTGTCAATCTTCAATACCTGCAGCCCGTCTCTCAGCAGTGTGCGATGACTCGGTCATATTAAAAAATTGCGCACCACCTGGTATTGAAGAGCCATCACCATCTACACATAAGTCTTGTAGCTCCTGTGGCAGTCCAGCTGATGAACAGTGTTGTTCATTATGACTAGTGGACATGGCCTATACATATGGCTGTTCTTGTTGGGGTTCCGCATCGTTTGGGATCCGATGTCGCATTCCCACTGATGAATTAGATGAACCACGCCCAATTACCACAGGGACATTACCACGAACACGGTCAGTTGCTGTATGTGCACTTGTGGATCCACGTCCACTCATATGATGTGCACCTATAGATCTATGGCCACCCATATGTTGAGCGTCATTCGGTCCAGCCTGATTGAATCGCTGCGTCTCGGGCACAATAGGGGGGGTATTTGTCGATGATGTCCTTTTTCCTAACAAACTGCTCTGCTTCAATTGTTTTTTCCCTTTGCGAGCTGGATCTTCACCGCCTCACATGCCTGTTTTTACACAATAGCATTAGAATATATAAATAATATAAAATTACTGAATAAATGTAATTATGTAACACAACATGCCATAACTGTCATATATATATGTATATCACTAGCAATCATTGCTTGATCAATTGAAATACTTCCTCAAACAAATATTTGTTCACTGGCCTATCTTTTTTTTCAAAATTCATCATTTCCTTCATTATCGTCGTCATGATTAAAAACTGGTTGAACATTCCCCATCTTCCTCCTCCTCATCATCCTCATCATCATCGTCATCTTCATCATCATATGGGTCACAATCAACATCATAGTCATCTTCATCATCATCATCATCATCATCATCATCATCATCATCACAATTATCATTTGTTTCATGCTCATATTCTTCGTCATGTACATATTCTTCTACTTCTCTATGTTCGTCATTATGATATTCGCTTACATTTTCACTATATACATCCGAATAATTAATATGTGAATTAGAATAAAAAACATTCGGTTCCACTGGGGGCACATTCATGTGATCTGATTGAAAGCTTGTGTTATCATCCACATCTATCTCCTGTCTGTCCATGTCAAAAAAATGTCTTGGACGGATTTTAACGACGGCCACCCAATCCACTCTATCTCTCTTGGCCCCTGGATAAACACAATAGTACACTTGCTGGGCTTGACCTGCCAATACAAATGGTTCGTGCTTGGGATATCTTTTCTTCACGTTCACCTCAACCAATCCGGTCCTATGATTTGACTTCACACCTCTATCATTTGTGGTATCATACCAATCGCACTTAAACAGAACAACTCTTGTATGTTGTAACGTTGGATTAGGATATTCTAGTTCAATAATATCTTCCAATACCCCATAGTACCCTATTTCCTCAGTTGTACCATCGCTTGTACCTCTTACAAAAATTCCACTATTGTTCGTGGATTTTGAAGACCCATATTCGATCGTAGAGAACCTGTATCCGTTTACCATGTATCTACACCATCTTCGTGCCTTTCTATGCGGCCATTTGGAGAGACATTTCACACGATCATCTACATCATACCGATCTCTTAACTGCAAAGTGATTACATTTGGTTAATACTCAACTACTTGTGCCCTTAATGAATAGGCATAAATTGCATACAAAATACTGACCTGCCAATATAACCATCTCGGGAAAGATTTATCAATATGTAACTGTCTATCTCTGTTGTTAATAGGGCCGTATTGTTCTTCCAAGTATTCCTCAAACAATCTGCATTAAATTTTTCAAACTGCTCATTAAACAATGTGTAATAATCCCAACGTAGGAAATTGCATAACAAATCGTTACGAACATACCTTACATAAGGTTGCACCTCTGGGCAATTCATGAGTACATATAAGTATGCCAAATGGAGATCATACTCCGGTAATGAGATCTCTGCATTCGCCCCAATTGGACAACCCGGACAAGTAAATATAGATAAGCAACCCTCAGGATATTCTACCTCGTTATACTGGTTGTTTCGACCTAACCTTCTATTTTTAGTTGACACGTGTTGTTCAAAATAATATGAACAAAAAGTTGATGTCTCTAGGACGTGATAAGCTTCACAAATAGATCCTTCAACATGTGCTTTATTCTTAACTACCCTTTTCAGGCCTTGCAAAAACCTCTCGAAAGGATACATCCACCGATATTGAACAGGTCCACAGCATATAGCTTCATAAACCAAATGGACAGGTAAATGCTCCATTGAGTCAAAAAATGCAGGAGGCAACATATTCTCCAGTTTGCACAGCGTCATGACAATATTATCTTGCATCCTTTCCAAATCGGTTCTTTGCAATGTTGAACAACAAAGATTGCTAAAAAATAAGCTCAGTTCAGCAAATGGCTCTGCAGCTTGTTTCGGCATTAATTCTCTCAATGCAATTGGAAGTAATCTCTCCATAAAGATATGACAATCGTGACTCTTCATGTGTGACATTTTCAAATCCTTCATATCGACACAATTTGATAGATTAGAAGCATAACCATCGGGAAATTTTATGTCTTTAACCCATTGTAGTAGCAATTTTCTCTTTTCTCTGGTGAGGGTGTATACACCTAACATGTTCGTATTGTCTTCACACAACTCTGGCCGATTGCAAAAAGTGTACATGTCTTTTCGAGCTTGAAGGTTGTTTTTAGTCTTACCCTTAACTGCCATTATAGTATTGAATACATTGTCAAAAATATTTTTCTCAATATGCATCACGTCTAAGTTGTGACGAACAAGATGCGTCTTCCAGTATGGCAATTCCCAAAAAATACTTCTTTTCGTCCAATTATGATCAATACCAAACCCATTTAGCTTTTTGCAAGATATCTCTTGGATTGTTGGTAAATTTTGCACTCGTTCCCAAATTTGTTGCCCAGATAATCGTGGTGGAGGTGTAGATGTCTCGTGCCTATCCATGAAATTTTTTTTTCTGTCACGTCTTAATGAACTATTTTGTGGTAAGAATTGACGATGACAGTCAAAGAATGAATGCTTCTTCCCCGCTGGTAAGCGAAAAGCTTTTGACTTTTCCATGCAAATAGGACACGATAACCTCCCATGTGTGCTCCATCCCGACAACATACCATAAGCCGGGAAGTCATTTATTGTCCACATCAAGACTGCCCTCAAACAAAAATTAGACTTCGTAGCAATATCATAACATAATGTTCCTTCCGACCACAGAGTTATCAATTCATCTATTAGAGGCTCTAGGTAGACATCAATATTCTGACCGGGATGCTTGGGACCAGGAATGATTAGTGTCAAAAACATTACAGGATCCTTCATGCACATCCATGGTGGAAGGTTGTATGGGGTCATGATAACTGGCCAGCAAGAGTAAGGTTTAACATTTGAACTGAACGGGTTAAAACCATCTTAACAAAGGCCTAGCCGAACATTTCTTGGTTCTGCTGCGAATTCTGGATACACGGAGTTGAAATATTTTCAAGACTCGGCATTTGATGGATGACAAATCTGTCCATCCTCCACATTGTGATATTTGTGCCACGTCATGTGTCTCGCTGTAGCAGTTGACATGTACAATCTTTTCAACCTTGGTGTCAGAGGGAAATATCTTAACTGTTTGAGGGAAATAGGCTTGCCCCGTTTTTTACCACTAGCTATTTCCTTGAAACATGCATGGCCACAGCGCGGACAATTTTCCATGAGTCTCCGATCTTTGTAAAACAAGGTGCAACCATTTACACAAACATCGATCTTCTGATATCCCAACCCCAATGGCTTGATTAGTTTCTTAAATCTATAAAGGTTTTCAGGCAAGTTATGATTCTCGGGCATCACTTCCCTTAATTCTTCTATGAACCTGTTAAATAGGGAGTTGCTCATATTATGCTCGGACTTCATATTCATATAGCGAGCCACGGCTGACAATTGAGTAAGTTTAGAAAAACCATCAAACAATGGCCTATCAGCGGCTTTCAACAACTCAAAAAATGCTTGTGCTTCCATGTTAGGTTCTTCATTAACCTCAACATTGTGATCGTTGATAAACTGCATACCGGCAGCGTCATAAACTAATGTTCGGTAATTATTCGTTTGATCAAGTTGTTGTTCTTCATTATACGCCCATGTTGGTGCACATTGACCACTATTGTTTTACACATGTTCGCCATGTGCAATCCATTGATAGTAAAAAGGCATAAAACCCTTCTTATACAGATGATCTACCACAATTCCTGTTGTTTGGAATTTTAAGTTTCGGCATCTTACACATGGACATCTTATCTTGGTGCCATCCATATAATAATGTTGGTTACTTGCGAAGTATACAAAATCCGAAACACCTTGGATAAAGGCCTCATTAAGATTACCGTCAATCCATTTCTGATACATCCATTCCCGGCTTGATTCCATGAAATGATACACTGAGAAATTTGTTAAATGTATCATTTCCTTTTAAATAATATATTATTATGTAAAAGAACTATCCGAATTCGATGAGTGAGACTTATCATGCATGAGTTTGACAACATGGCAAAGATACAAAACAATCCAAACCAAAATAAAATCATATTCAATGCAGAAGATGATATCAACATTAAAAATTGTGCAACAAAAAACATATATGAAATTAACTTTAAATTATTTGACAAATATTAATCAAATAATTAAAACATCTTCGTGTGCAAGGTACAATGTTCACAAATAAAGCGTTGAAGGGCGTAAAGTACAATGTACAAGATTACTCAACATAAATATGAGAAAACTTCAATAAAAAATGAAGTTACAAGCATTCATTATAAAACAGGTTAATAATTGATCCGGGCTATGACATGACATTGAAATTAATAATTTTATGGTTGACGATTATCTGAATCTGAATATATATATCCAAATTGTGAATATAATATAAGAGTAAGCGAAGTTTCAAAAAATATTACCCTCAAATCTGTAGACTACGGACGGGACAAACGGAAATCAGTTCCCCGCAACACCCCTTATAATTTAATAACCAGCAATTAAGAGATTTACATAGCAACAATAATTATTAAAAAAAATAACAAAAAACAAAAAATACAAACAATGCTGAAATTTTAAAAAATAAATATCCGGAAAAAAATACAAAAAACCAAAAAATAAAATCATATTAAATAAAGCTCATTAAAAATAACACAAATTAAGAAAAAAAATAAATTATAAAAAAACCAAAAATAGAAAAAATACAGAAAAAAAAATTAAATCCGAAAAAACAAAAAAAAATAGAAAATAAAAAAAAACAGAAAATTCAATAATAAAAAAAACCAAAATGTGTAAAAAATAAAACAAATTAATAAAAAAAAGAAAGAAATTATAACAAATAACAAAAAATATACAAAAAAAACTCTAAAATTTAAATATGAAAAAAAAGAAATTATAACAAAATAAAAAAAGATACCAAAAAAACAAAGAAAAAAAAATCATAAGAACAAAATTAAATCCGAAAAAAAAAAAACAGAAAACTCAATAAAAAAAACAAAAATGTGTTAAAAATAAAACACAACCATAAAAAAACAAAAGAAATTTTAACATATAAACAAAATAGACAAAAAAAAAATCAACAAAATGTGCATATAAATAAACTAAAAATGTATCATCTTTACATACACATATATATACATACATACATATATATAGCTAGCTAGATCTACACATATATATACATACATACATATATATATATATATACATAACATGTATAAAAACCAAAAAAAAACCAAGCTATTACCTCAAAATAGTTGGAAGAGAAGGGTATATAGAGAGGGGGGGAGGGGGGTGGGGCGTGAAGGGGGGGGGGGGGGGTGGGGTGGGGGTTTTTTCAAAGTTAAAAAAAAAAAAAAACGTCACAGAGGGCAGAACAGGTTCTGCCCTCTGTGAAATAAAACCAATTGGACGACGGCCCTGCATGAGCCAGGGCTGTCGCCCAATTAAAGAGGCCCAAGCGGTGGGCCTCTTTAATTTAGAGACGGGCCGGTGCCGGTCTCCAAACAGGAGGCGGGCAGGTGCCCGTCTCCAATTGAAATTAAAGAGGCCTACGCGGTGGGCCTCTTTAATTTGGAGACGGTCTGACTCCCGTCTCCATTTAGAGAGGCCCACGTTTGTGGGCCTCTTATTGGAGACGGGATTCAGCCCGTCTCCAACATGGAGACGGGCATGCCCGTCTCCAAATAGAGACCGGCAGCCGCCCCTCTCCATTTTTGGAGACGGGCTGACGCCCATCGCCAACATGAAGATGGGCGTCGGCCCGTCTCCAATATAGAGACGGGCTAGACACCGTCTCGAACGTTGTGACGGCCTACTGTCGCCAGCCCGTCTCCATTGGAGACGGGAAAAGCCGTCTCCATTGTGGAGACTAGCAACCCGTCTCAAGCCCGTCTCCAATGTTGGAAGTCACGTGAAGATGGCACCAATAATTTGGGGAAAGACCCCTCACCGTGCCGTCGCCAAATTTTCAGTCATTTGAGTTCTATATAAAGAGTTAACCATCCCGCATGTTCAAGACATCCATATTTACAACCATCTTTATTCATCGATACTTAAATATCAAACTAAACGATGAGTAAGGAAGTTCAAGGTGAGTGGGTCACCGTGAAAAAAGAGAAAACGACAAAGAAATGTGATTTATCGAAGGCAAGCAGTAGCAGAGTTGAAGGTAGATTTGATCTAAACGAACCACCAAAAGAAGATGGTTACATTTCGATGGCTCAACACCATCAAAGGAATGTGGAGCAAATGTATCGGATCCTTCTGCCGAAGTTGTTCGAGTGAAAAACATTGTAAAAACGTAGTAAGTAATTAAGGTAAACAAATATATGTCATATATTCACAAAATATGTGTGTGTAACTTGTTATGGACTTTTGTATGGTTTCCATCTAATTAAGTTAACCGTCTGTTAATGTAATCCCTAATTATCGAATGTTATGCAATAAAATGTTGTTCATTGTAAATTATGTTATGAAATTTCTATAATATTGTAGTAAAAACTATGTAGACAAATTTAATGGTGGCATTTACAAATTGTGTATAAATAATGACTACTTATATACTAGAAGTTAAGAATACATGAGTAATTGGTATTGTGACTGAAACACTGAGTAACTGATATTGTTACTCAGTGTTTAAAGACGTTAATCGTTAAAAGAAATATGGCAAATTGCGAGGCAAACTATTTGGTGAAGGCATGGTGACGGACTGTCACCAAACCGTTTCTATATATCGGAAGGGGACAAACTTGTCACTGAGCCGTCACCAAATTAGTGACGGTCGTATCTGGGTCGTCACCGAATGAGTGACGGCAAATAAGCCGTCACTGTTAGTGACGGCTCGATGACAGTTTTTGTTGCCCGTAACTGTACCGTCACAAAATTTGTGTCAAAATTTTCCTTTACTGTACCGTCGCCATATTGGCGATGGATTGGCGATGGTCCGTCGCAAAATCCAGTTTTTTTTGTAGTGGTTGCAGAAACATACTCACAGCCATAAGTTTATGGCTTCAATATTTCAATTTCTCCTTCCCCACTTCATGCGCATAAAAAAAAAAATTTGATAGTAAAAAAAAAAAAAAAAAAACTGTGCATATGGTGTGTGGTGCTCGGCTCACCCGAATGTAGAGCTCACACCTCATAGAAATTAAGTCTAGAATTTTTTTGAGCTTCAATATGCTTTGCGGAACTTTAACTATCAAAATTATTGATAACAGTGAAATACTTGTTTCAGGACAATTAGAGCATCATTAAGTCGGAAGGTGAAAGGGCATGCACGTACATTTTCGAGTGCTTCTGGGAAAGGAAACAAATAAAATTAAAATACCCAAGTTCAAAACTATTCATCTTCTTTTTAATTTTCTCTCTATCATCGTTGTACGTGAGCTTGTTAAACAAAATCAATTAAGATTATACATGACAATGTTATACATATATAGGTCGTTAATAATGTAAATGCCAATATAAAGAAGATAGAATGGAAGCTAATTTTTTTAGGACTAATTTTGATATAGTTGTACTCAATTAATTTAAATCGTATTTCTTGTAAACGTGATTTAGTATCTCAAATTAATAACCTTAATATAAATTTGAAAGACCTAACGAAAGATATGTTGTCATGGTCACATGTACGTAGGTCAATCAGAACAAAACAATTGTCAGAGCAAGAGATATCCAAGGGATTCAGGAAATCTTTATCTTGTTCAACCCTCAGAGGTTCAATTATGAGTAGTCTGTATCAGCATTAAATGGTAATATAAAATGCATTTGTGCATACTGTGTAAATGAAATCTTTGCTATGAGCCTTCATTTGGTTGAGTTGTGAGGTCTTTGAATTTGGAGACTCCTGTTGAAACTACTACGGGGTAGGGGTTGATGGTTTGCGTAAAATTCCTCATTGCTACCTCCGTTAGGAATTTGGATCGTGTCTCAGTCTCGGGCAAAGGAATGAGAAATTTTTCAATTTTTATTTCATTTGAGAAACTTTTATATTTTTTGCAATTATCTTTTTTTTATATCATTTGATCCAATATTGTCCTGTTAAATAGAAACAAATTTGATAAATTTTGATAGATAATAATAAGGGTAAATAGTACCACAACCCCCTATGCTTTAGCAAAAGTGCACAGGACCCCATGTGGTTTAAAAAGTGCACCGGAACCCCCTGTGGTTTTCAAACCGTGCACACGCACCCCCTCCCTAATTTTCCGTCAACAAATTTAACTGAATTGTATAAAAAAACTAAAATGCCCTTCAATTTTTTATTTTTTATTTCTCTTTTTCTTTTCTTTTTTGTTTACACACACACACACGCACACACACAGAGAGACACACAGACGCACACATAGACACACACACACACAGAGACGCACACATACACACATACACACATACACACACAAACACACACATATATATATACACACACACACACATATATATATAATACACACAAGCACACACACACACACACACACACACACACACACACACACATATATATATATATATATATATATATATATATATATATATATATATATATAAAGATTTGTAGGTTTTTGGAGGGGTGGAGGTAACGGTGGGGTGACAAGGTGGGTGTAATGGTGGGGTGGGTGGGGGTGGGGGGTTGACGATGGGGGTGGGGATGGTGAGGGTGGGGGTGGGGGTGGGAGTTGGGGGGGCGCGGTGGTTTGAGGAAGATGGGTTTTTTTTTTTGTGAAAATTGCATTAGGAGAAAAAAAAAAAGAAAAAAAATATATATACATATATATAAGGGCATTTTTGTCCAATTAAGTAATAATTTAAGCCTAAAAACATGAAAAATCGCACCAAACGCGCGTGTAACACACTCTCCGTTAAAAGTAACGGTTTTTTTAACGGAGGGGTCTGTGGTGCTACACTTTTGAAACCACAGGGGGTTCCGGTGCACTTTTTAAACCATAGGGGGGTCCTGTGCACTTTTGCTAAAGCATAGGGGGTTGTGGTGCTATTTACCCTAATAATAATAATAATAATAATATGTCTGCCCATGTTTATTGAGTTAAGTGAAATGGCTTTAAAACGCTTAACGTTTTGAATGTCTTTTGAGATAGTACTAAATAGCCACTAGAAAAGAAAAGTAAAAAATGTTAGAATATACATTCCTTCTATATTGAAAAATTATAAATTTAAGACTATTTTATAAGATCTTGATTACTCCACTTAGTACTAATTAATTTTAGAATATAACTTTATATTAATTTATCGTGGTCTTAGAAAAGGGGCGGAGGTGGGGCTACCACTTCATATGCTAAGCTGCTCAACTTAGTACCAATTTGTTTTAGAATAGAAGCCCACAATATTTTGCATGCCAACTAGATCTGGCTTACTTGTTGTATCTTAGGCTATTTCACCTAGTACTAATCGATTATTTTGCATGGCAAGTTGGCCTTCTGATCCACGGTATATTAGTAATTTAGTATTATCATTAGGTATTCAGGTCTATATACCAAAATTCTTGTTTCAAATGCCCATAGCACAATAACCTTATTAGGCCCATGACGGGCCCTCCTGCAGCCCACAAGTGCTCCACTAAAATTTAACAAAAGCACTATTCTGGCTTTCATTAGGTATTCAGGTCTATATACCAAAATTCTTTGTTTCAAATGCCCATAGCACAAAAACCTTATTAGGCCCATGACGGCCCTGCTGCAGCCCACAAGTGCTCCACTAAAATTTCACAAAAGCATTATTCTGGGTTTCGTTTTATCCTTCGTGATTACTTGAACACCTTAAAACTAAATATTCGTTCGAACGGTCTCAAATTGAAAAGGAAAAAGGAAAGTGTTATAACTTGTATGGTTTCAACTATGACAACCGGCATGTTTGTCCTCAATTTTTTAAAATGAATTTTTTGGTCCTTGAATTTATAATTGTCTGATGCAATTAGTCCCCAACTTTCCATTCAAAATTTGATAGACACAATGATCTCAAGTCAAAAACATCAACTTTTGGATGAAATTTAAGGTAAGAACTAATGGTATCATGCTATTATAAGTTTAAGAACTAAAAAGTTCGTTTTAAAATATTGAGAATCAATTTGTCCTCCACACTGTAATTGAAGATCATAGAAGTAATTTATTAAAAAAAATAAAGTTTGTTTTAAAATATTGAGAATCAATTTGTCCTCCACACTGTAATTGAAGATCATAGAAGTAATTTATTAAAAAAAATACAACTTGTTAGCAACGATGAAGGCAGAAATATTCTTTTTCTTTTGATGAAACTAAGCGTTTTGTTAATCACTATAAGGTAACATTCAGTGGTGAAATTAGGCTCTAATCCTTTTGTGTCGTCATTAATAATATGTTAAAACTAGTCTAGTCCATAATGTCCTAAAAATTGGGTACAGTTATGTCACGGAGTGTATTCATTGAAAATGAGAGATGCTCCAAGTGTAACTTGTAAGTGGTACATTCATATATCAATTTCGGGTTTATATTAAAAAATGATAAGTATCATGGACGTAGGCTTTACATACGGGTAGAACTCACATTCACTCTCTATTTTTCCTCAATTTAGATGAAACATGTTTATGTCATATATATATATATATATCTAGGTTTCCATTTATAACAAGGAGCGGTAGTGTAAATTGTTGATGGGTCATTAATATTCGTTCGCATACATATCCATTTAGTAATCATATCTTAGCTTTGCTTTTTGTGGAATGGAAAAATTTTCGAACCTAATGCAAGGGTGTCTTTTAAATTAAAAGAGAAATTCACGTTGGATGGAATTATTAAGAACGTCTTTACTAACTTGGAGAAATATTCAAACTCAATCAACCCACGAGATATAAATCAAAATTATTGAAAACTTTTAAAGGAAACTAACAAGAGAAGCAAGAGTAGCTTCAACAATTATCAGCAGTGAAGCCACATCATTGTGATGTTGTGTTTCTGTACATCCTGAATTTGAAAAAAAAATATTTCTTTATGAGGAAAAAAAAATACCTATTTTATTAGATCTCTTAGGTATAAGTGACCAACTAATCATGAGAATGCACCCTCTAACAACCGATTACTAACTCTGTCAATGATTATCAGTATTACTTAGTAACCAAATAAAAAGATAATTATCTTACTAGTTGGTGTCGATTCAGGAATTCTTTGGGACAAAAGGAAAAACTATTTCCGATTAGCATCTTTGTTGCCATTGGAGGTCAAAGATGCATGGTTTCGCAGAAAGTGCATCATTTCTCAAATGTCTGTCACTGTGTGATGGCCACTGGCATGTGCCGAGAACGACATTCGACTTACCCTGCTATTAGGGTAACCTAAGAGAATTATTGGATAAGAATTAAGGTCAAGGGTCTGAAAAGCTTGACTTTTGAAAAAAATGATGAAGCCAATAAAACAGCTCATTTAGAGTTGGAAAGTCCAAAAAGTTTGAAAAGGTTGATGTCGATGTCATCAAGTCATGAGAGTACTAAGTTCGTCAAACCGACCTTGGATCCAAAATATGTCTCTTTGGAATCATTCTACGAACACTAAGATAGCTCACATCGACGTGGAAATTGGTGACTCTGGTTAGACAGAGGTCACGTATTTCTCCTGTTTTAGTCCATTGTTTCAAAGTTTGATGATCGGACCATTTGATTGAGTATCAATAATTATTGGAAAGCCAAAATGTAATATTGGGTAATTTGGATCACATCTGACAGTAAATTTCACCTAAATGTTTATTGGAGAGTAGTCTCACATGCAGTTGGTCTTACTTCAGTCAATGTGTCAGTGTGTCACACCACCCGACACTACCAGATGGGAGAATTTTCTAATCATAACATCTTGAATATAAGCCTTTCTAGTATGTGCTACAATAGCATCAACCTCCACATATGCAATACATGTATTCTCTTAATTTTATAACTAAAACATGTCATATATTCGTGCTATATATATAACAGTTGTTGAACACGGTTACACTTTATGAGAGAAAGTGGGTAATCTTTAAAATTTTGAGATGGGTAATTTTATCATGTTGAATATAGTTTTTTATCAGCTTCACTTCTCGAAAATTTGCACGAGCTTATATATACGATGGTTCGCCAGCAAAACTTTCAACAATTTGTCCTACAAGTAATGCAAAGTGATCGATCTTATAATATACATTGATTGTATGTTCAGTTCGAAAACAGTCACCAAGATAGTTTGAGACAATGCCATGATCTCAGTAGGCCCAAATGCACTTGCACAAGGAAAAGAACAACATCAACATCACGATGAGAGGGGACCATATCTTGATAATCACGTCTCATATGAATAAGTTATAAATTTCTAAATCAATATATAAGTTTGTGGACCGTTTCATCGGATATCAATTAATTTTAAGAAGAAATCTTATATATAATTCTTATCGTCACGAAAATGATATATCTCAAAATAGCTCCATTTCTTCTATTTTCTCTTAATTGAATCTTGTTTGCAAACGCATCTTATCGTTGTGAACTACCTGCAAGAGTTGAAAAAAATATTAATAATAAATGCTAGTTTCTCTAGATAACTTAGTACGTTGTTATACACTATGAGTCCTTTTATGTGGATATGGGACTTGATGATTTAGGTTCTGTTTGACTTCACTTTTTAACAATTAAAAGTGTTTCTTGTGAGTTTAAAAGTTGAGACTAATTTGTTTGGCTTATTTCTGAAAGTGCTTTTATGCAAAAGTTGAAGCTAAAAAATAAGAAGTTTCAAATTGGAACTTTTTAAAATAAGTTTTTGCGAAATTGTTTTTACATAATACGGGAAGTTGTTTTCTTTTTCTTTCTCAAATATACCATTTCATATTTTTTGAAGTCCAATATTGCCCAAAAAATTTTTAAAGTTCAACATCACCCAACATAGGTCAAACAGTCTTTTGTTCAACAACACTTCTACCCAAAGTTCTACTGCTAAAAGTTCTACAACTCAAAATCTAAAATTTTACAGTTAGGCCAAACAAAGCCTTAGCTTATTAGATGTACAAGAAGGATTATGGAGCCCGTTAACACCCCATATGTCATATTTTGAGGTATATATAGTGATATGTGTTTAACTTATAATGATTTAATTTTTTTTATTATTAATATGAATTTAAGTATTTTAAAATAGTTGATTAAATTTAACGTGTTGATAACCTAATAATTGAATTTGAATCATTACATAAATACGATCGAACAGCAAGGAAAAAATATAATCACCTAGTCTTAGTCATGGTTAGTCGAATACAGATAAGGAATTAATAATTCATAAGGAGAATCTCAGTGTCAATCATATTGGGTGCCTTTAACATTCAAACTTGTTATGACGTTGGATTAAGGGCAGAAAATAGTGTTCAGTTTATTTCAGTAATATGCATTAATTTGTATCAATGATTTGACCAACCGTCTAAGATCTCTTTTTTTTATTTTTTTTTTATGACGTGAGAATTCAATTAGTAGAGTCTAATCACCGGAGACCGGCGGAGTCCAACCAAATCCTGATAAATTTTCGGGTGCAGCAATATGTCTCAATACATGCATCAGTTCAATTAAAGGTATCCAGAATAGATTGCGCGAATCCAAACCAAGAACACACCGCATTTGACACTCACCCCTTACCACTAGACTGTCCCTTTGGGACTTCATTCTAAGATCTTGCAAAAGGAAAATCTTCCTAAACAATGAACACATAACAAAAAATCGTGAATGAGCAAAGACTACATATATAAGCTGTTACATGAATTTAGACACCTCTTAAAAGATAAAAAAAAGAGAAGAAGAATTCATCTTGGAGTTTGATCACCAGTCTTTATTTAATGGGCGGATTTACTTGGGGCACGTTGGGGTTGTATATTTCACTAACTTTAAAAATATAGTTATTAAGAAATGAATTTGAACAATATTTTTGGATAAAATGCGTATTTTAAAGATATTTTTAGATTAAAAATCAATTTAGCCCCATTTGATTTTTTTTTTTTTCTGTATATAATATTCAATTATGCGTTTTTAACACCTATTAAACAAAAATCCTATATTTGCGCGTGCTTTATTCCCTTCACATTCAAGTTATAACTTTTACGTTGGGTCGTGCAAGTGATGAAAGCAGCTTTTCTAAATGAGGTAATCGTGATGTCAAAATAGACGTCATGCTAGTGGAAAAAACTAGTATTTTAAGAATAATAACGAAGATATATAATTTTAAACATTCTACTCCACCACTTAAGAGAGTCAAACCCCCAAGTAAATAATAATAAAAAATGATAGAATTAAATATATACATGACATCTTTTCATCGTTATGTGACTTAATAAAAATCACGAGAAAATTTGGGAAAAATATGTAGCTTTAATTTTAGCAATTAATTCGAGAAAATACACTTATATATGGAGTTAACAGTATGTTCCAATTAATGAAAAGTTTAAATTTGTCGACCTCTTAAGAATTTTGACAATAGAATTGGGACCATTCTGTAATAGTCGGGCCATTGCGGTCTAGGCGCGACCAAGTCCAATACCGCCGAAGATCACCTTTTAAAGGTCAACGATATTAATAATATTAATGTTGACGTTTACCACATGCCATGCCAGCAATGTACACTAGATGCAATATTTATCCTAGGGAATGTGAAAAGGAAAACCCGCGGACAAGTTATATCATTTTGTCTTTTTTTTTTTTTAATTTTTAAAAATATCCGCACTCAATTAGTTTACAATATATAGACATAATTAGTCCATGCCCTTCGGGCATGGGCCCTTGCACGTATCCCACTATTTAGCTTACCAATTGAATTTGAACCAAAACCAGATATTACAACAGTTCGTCTCAAAATATGCATCAGGTAAGTCAAAAGTCTGATCTCAATTGAAAACCAAAGAAGTAACCCATGCTGACAACATGTTTCAAACCTGCATCAGCCATAAATTCCCATCTTTAACTTATCAATTGAGCTACCCCTTAGGGGCATATGATTAATGTACTGTCCTTGTGATAGGGCTTATTCTTTTTTTCAAATCCTAAAAATACCTTAAGCAACCGTACATTATAGTTTAGGCTCCGTTTGTTTACAGTAAAATATTTTTTTAAAAAAATATTTTTCAAATTTTTTGATGTTTGGTGATATAAAAAAATTGGTCAACCGAAAAATATTTTTCGGTCAAGAGAAAATCTTAGTTCAAAAAAGTGAAAAATATTTTTTTATTATTTGGGAGAAGAAAATATTTTTTGAAACTCACCCACTTCACCCTCACCCCCCCCCCCCCCCCTTCCCCCCTACCATCCCACCTACCATCTACCCTCACGGTTAACATATATATTATGTGTATTTTTTTTTATAAAATCTCATGTCAAAAAATATTTTTTATTGTACTTCCAAACACTAGAAAATATTTTTAGTATTCTATTTTCTAGAAAAATATTTTTTCTTAAAATTATTTTTCCCCATTAAATTATTTTACGCCAAACAAACAAAGCCTTGGTAGTCGTCGTGTTTAAACTTACAGGTGACTTTGTCATGATCGCTAGAATCATCTCCCTGCATAAACATAACATTAGTTATTTGTGGGCAAAATCTTGAATATCCCAAAACCGCAACAACAAGTGCGTCAAGAATTTTGATCTCAATATACCTTCAGGAAAATTCGAACATAAATGTGCTAATGATCGGCCACTCTTTTTGCCACTCGAGAGCAATAGGACTTTCCAATTGTAATAGCATGGCTTATTGTTTTTCATACGCCAAAAATTAAACCGAATAATATCATAAGGAAAATTAATGGAGCATCCTTGTTAATCACGTCAATGGAGTATAATATCTTCTAACCTATGACCTAAAACCTATATAAATGCAGTCAAAAGTTTTCCAAAGTTGTGAAAGGGCTAACGGTCGGCCGTCGGCCAAGAAGGCAACGTATAGGTAAGTGCAAGGCTAACATAATTCAGGGTACGTATAACTTGAACCAAAAAAGAAAAATTCATGAAGCGTTAAAAGGGACAGAAAAGTGAAATGTTAGATATCTATTCATTTATATCACGCATTTCATATTTTAGGTGGATGTTTAGTTAACATGTTAGAAGAAGAAAAAAAAATTTGTTATTTTAGCATACCAATTAAACATCAACAATTCCACATAATTGGTGATAATTAGGTGATGAAAATAGTTTGGTATATATGTACCAACACTCATAGAAAAAAGAGGTTTAAATCTAACTAATTAATAAGCATTTCTATATACCATCCTACTTTTATCATTAATTTATCACTTCTTATATAAATACTAAATTATCACGACATATGTCCAGTCATTTGCATTATCTTGTTCATTCTTGTTGATTAATTACAGGTAATTCACTCTTCTGAACTAGCCTAAGACTATTTTAACTTGAGACTTATGGGCTCAAGAGTTAGGAGAGGAGACAGTTTCGATGTCGTTAGATTGTGTAGCGACTTGAGTCTGTCTATCATTACAAACCTAGTAATCTCACTTCCAAGAAGGCGCAGAGATTTTTATCTTTTTTTATGACAGGAACATATCAAGAAACCTTTCGAATTTATACCATAATCTAAATTTTCCACATATGATCATGCCTGAAAGATGAATAGTTCGTTTTTAAATTTCTTCTTTTAACTTCTTCCCTATCTTAACATCATCACCTACACGGTTTGTAAATATTAACTCTCTAGGTAGCTAAGGTCCCAATGATACTCTCTGCGTTAAATAGCAAAAAATGGGAAGAGAAGGATACTAGAGAGCATGAGGACGATATTATTATTTTTTTTTTTTGGTGTACGAGGACGATATGGATTGACTTTAAAAGGTAGAGTTAGGTTAACTTGTCACATGCAAATAAGAGATGCCTTTCGGCATTGTGAGGATGGACCCATCACGAGCCCTGTCTTCCAAAGATCACCACATTATATATCTTTTTCAAACCACACCTTTAAAAACAGTTTTGAAAAACTATTTTTAAAAATAAAAAAACAAAAAATTTGTTTGATTATAATTGTCTCGAAAACAAGTTTTTAAAACAAAAAAACAGAAAATTCATTGGCAAAAATGTTCTAGAAAACAATTTTAAAAACAAAAAAACAAAAAAACAAAAATCTATTTGGGTGTTAAGAATGAAAATACATATTTTTGACTCAAATATAATAAATTAATAAATTAAAATCATATTATTAAATTTAGACAATATTATAGAGTTTGCAATATTAAAGTAAAACAAATATTTTACATAAACTACTCACATATAAACTACTTACTTATTATATATGCTATCAACGTATAAGATATTACATATATAAGCTTTTTTTTTTTTCCAGTCCTAGCAAAGAATTTGTGAGCTTAACTGTTAACAAGTGGGAAATTTTCAAAAAAGTTAAATAAACAAATTAAAAAAAAATTCAGTAAAACCAACTTCAAGCAAAAAAATCTTCTTCAAGCAAAAGACGAGATTAAAAACACAAGCTCAACCAACAAATCTTTTTGTACCACCAAGCCACAAGCTCAACCAACACTTCAACTAAAACCAACAGTCTAAAGATTGAACCTTGTATGGGTTCAACACTTGGACAATTTTTTTTTTTTAAATGAAAATTGTACACGATACGTGCAGCAGAATAATCAAGCTTTTTTACTTATCATGTTTGTAAAGATATAAGATATTTGAATGAAATCTTTTAACTTCCGCAAGTTGATCTCCCAACAGATTATGGTGAAAGATGACGAGGAAAAAGAAATACAGTAGAGAGAGGAGGTGTTTTAAACGTTGCTGGAATGGGGAGATAAGAGAGAGAAGATGGTGAGATATGTTATTAATGTTACTTTTCAAGTTTGCTACTAAAGTTGATATTATTTACAGCAATGCCATTAATGAACACCACTTCTCCGTGTTTTCAATAGTTTTGGGTACAAAAGTGTAGAAAACATGTTTTAAGGCTCCGTTTGTTTGTGGTAAAATATTCTTTCGGAAAACATTTTCTTACTTTTACGGTATTTAGTAACACAGAAAAATTAATGAACCGGAAAATATTTTGCAGTCAAAAATGGTGGGCTACTTTTTGGAAATTTTTCGGTGTTTGGTAACATTGGAAAATTGGTCAACCGGAAAACATTTTCTGGTCAAAAATGGTAGGCTACTTTTTAGAGATTTTCCGTTATTTGGTAACACAGGAAAATTAGTCAACTGAAAAATATTTTCCTGTCAAAAATGATGGCTAGTTCAAAATTTGAGAAAATATTTTCATTTCTTTGGGAAATAAAAATATTTTCCGGAACTTAACCACCCCTATTTTATGTGTATATATATATTTTTTTTATAAATCTCATGTCGAAAAATATTTTTTATTGTACATCCAAATACAAGAAAATATTTTCCAGTATTCTATTTTTCAGGAAAATATTTTCCTCTAACAAGTTATTTTACGGCAAACAAACGGAGCTCAGGAAAATATTTTCCTTTGAAAACATTTTTCAAAAAAACATTTTTCACTGAAAATATTTTCCACAATCAAGTTATTTTACGGTAAACAAACGAAGAAAAGTATTTTATTTTGAAAATATTTTCCACAAGCAAGTTATTTGAAAATAGCTTTTTGAAAACTCTTTTTAAAAACAATTTTTAAAAACTCTTTATCCAAACAAACTTTTTAGTTTTTAAAAACAAAAAAACTAAAAAACAGTTTTTAAAATCTATTCCAAACAGGCCCTTAGCTTTCTGATGATTTTATTATATCTTGTAGAATTGGTCATCGTACCCCAAATACAAATAAGTGGTCGTTTGTTGAGCTCATGGTCCTTTCTCCACGTCGATCGGGTGTACATATTTTATTTTTTTTTCCTCATTTATTTATTTTAATGACAATGGAGGGCCGGAGGTAGAACTGACAAATAGGCCAACCTGACACGGTCTTGTCGAATCATGAGTTAAGAAAAATAAGTCCGACTCGACACGTGTTTAGTGGGCTGAGCTGGGTTAAGCTCAATTTTTGAAATATAGGACTCAGCTCAGCCCACGAGCCCGCTATCACGAGTCGCTAGCTGGGCTGGACCAGCCTATCTTTTTTTTTATTTTTTATTAGTGTGTTCTGAATTTTGATAGTTGGATTAATAACAAAAAAAAGTTTAATCTTAACTTTTTTTACGAAAAAATTAATTTAACAATTAACAAGACATAAGTTGATTGATAATATTAATATAAATGATAAAATATTACTTAACAAGTTCACGAGACATGAATACGTTACTAACAAACATAAAAAAAGAACATTACATAAATACTTGAAGAAAGTTTGTGAAGAAGTTCTTCATTTTATTATGCTTCTTGTGCTGGTGTTGGGCCTGTTGGCGGTAGCGGTGGCAGTGGTTGAGGATTAAAATAGTTTGGAACATTTAAGTGTTAAGATACAAAATGTCTTACAAGCGTTTCAGTTCCAAATTGACGATGAAATATATATTTACGTTCACAATAGTTACAAATTACATACCATGTTCTTCAAAGTAAGCAAAATGATTCCAAATATTTGAACGTAATAGTTGTGAAAGATTTTATTCCTTCATAACCATAGATATTGTGTATTCTCTTGTAGTAAAATAAAGAGATGATAGGTAGTAAAATAAATATATAGTTTTGTAGTAAAATGAAATTGAATATATTAACTATTTATAATAAAAATTACATGTACAAATTATAATCTCAAGATGGGCTTTATTTGGGCTCGAATTGGGCCTGAGCTAGGCTCGAGTTAGATTTGTGCTGAGTTCGAGCTGGGTTGGGCTGAGTTTATGGGCTAAGCTGGGCTGGGCTGGGCTTGGGTATAAATGTGTTTGGGCACAAATGGGTTGGGTCCAAAAATATATAATCCAACTCGGTCCACCTATATATGGTGGGTTGAACTGAGTCGAACCCACTTTCATTCGAGTTGGGCTGAACCCAAATTTTCTTGTGTTGGGCTGAACTGAGCCTGTGTCGGTTCGGCCCAAATTCCACCTCTAGTCGGAGGCTAGGCCGTTACAGCATAAACAACTTATCTTGAAGAAGTTTTTCCCCTTTTATCTCGTTTAGCATTTTCAAAAGCTCGACTTTGGCGAGATTTGGCTTCAATGATTTTGGTGAATTTTTGTTCTCATATTGGACGAAAACCTTTATTCTAAGGTGATATTTAGCATTGTGCGTTTTATGAAATATAGGGTCTATTCTGAAATTAATTGATAGTCAATGAAATAGCTAACAATATTTTATATTGATCTTGAAATTTACTGTTTGATAATGTGAGAGAATTATTCTTTTAACTGTTCGTTTTTCCCATCTATGCTTTCAACTTTCGTTAGGCAGGTATGCATTTAGGTTATGGCTTGCCATGCACAATAGCCAATAGGTGCTAGAATTTGGCATGCGTGGAAGTGTACCACACGCCATTGACGCTGAACTTCAAGCTCTTAGCTCCATATGAGAAATCTTTCACGATGGATTCTCAAAGAATTTGCTTGTACATTTTGGTGTAAATGAGTATCTAATTGTGTACATTTTAACAAAACCAGGTACATCCCAGTGCACCCAATTGGGGAATACAAAGAAGAACACGTATACGTGTCAAAAATTTAATTTACTTGCACGTAATGATGTCTTTTGATCATATATAGACTCTTTAATTAGTTTGGTAAAATTCGAAATATAAATTATTTGCATAAGGGTTGTCGATTACCATATTAGTGTAATGAGCATCATAATAGTCAAATATGCATGGTTTTCTGAGGTTCATCTTTTTTCTTTTTTCTTTTTTTAATTTGGTCATCCAATTAAAAAAAGAGGACATCTTTATCCTTTTATATATATATATAACGAGAAATTCACCTGAAATGAATCATATTGATAATCTACTACAAAGTTAGAATTCTCATAAAGTAATTGTGCATCCCACTATGTGCAATAGTTAAATCAAATAAAAAACTCGAACTGAGAGCTTTTCATCTATCAATCAACATCCTAAATCGTTCCGTCACTCTCCACCTTTGGGGCCTTTTGTCTATTCTTTTTCGGTTATTTTTCCGTTTCTTTCTTTTTATTTTTCGTTTTCTCGTTGTTCCTACCATGCTCAAAATTCACGAGGAAGTTTCTTTATTGATATTCAAACGTCGAAAATTGCACGAGGTTAGGACCATTTTATAGTACGTCAACCTCGAGTCATTTTCAGAAAATTACGCTTTGCCTGAATAGGTTCTCGGTACCAATAAAAGAAAGTAAATCTTTCCAATGGAGTGATGTCGGCCAAAGACACACTACAACTTTCAATTTTATCTAATATACATCCATTTATCAAGAAGGAAGTAGATTGCCTTGCCTCTTTAATTAATCAAAGTTGCGCGCTTAGATGTCTCCATTTAGTTCACACGCAACATACTTGCTCCATTTAGAAAATTTCACATGGAAAAAAATCATCCAAGTTTTAAATTTTGATATGTAAATAAAACTCATATATAGATAATCGGATCTTACCCTAAATTTTTTTACTTTCAAATAGAACCTTGATCGTTAAACCAAAATGTCATTCCATAGTACTTTATTCTTAAGAGTGGAATGTCCAAAATTTGTATTTCTTGAGCTCTAAATGAAAATGGTATTGAAACATGAACTATCCTTATAGTTCATTGCTTCATACATAAAATCTACTTAAATTATACTAGAAAATATTTAGCTTTCTTAAAATTGATGAAAGAACATTAAATAAAAGGGGGGTGTTTTGTCAAATTTAAATTCTCTTATAAGATAATAATGTTATGTAAAATGTAAAAACAAAAATATTACATGAAGTGTGGGGAGTACAAGGGGTTGGAAGCAAATTTCTCCTACAAATCTTAACCATAATGAGACGCATGGCTGTGAAATTTATTCAGTGAACTGTGGATTTTCTAGAAGAAGCTGGCACCACCACCATCATAATAAATCCGTACAGTAGCTTTTCCTCTCAGATCGTACGGACCGTATTTGGGTCCACGCGGGAAGGCTCAGAATGTGAGACCATGCATGCACACCAGAGTCACTGACGGCATAGAAATTTTTTTTGGTTCAAACAGCTAGCACATATGTGTGGCCTGTGAATGAAATTATTTTTATAAAATTATAAATTTGATATTTTTTAGTGTTTTACAGTTTTATGTTTGATTGATTTAATGTATATGTAGGAACAATCGTTGCATTTAAAAATTTATCAGTTAATGAATAATTTGATAGTTAAACTCTACTAACTGAATTCTCATATCATCCAAAAAAAAAAAAAACAGCTTGCACATATTGTGAGGATAATAATCGTGGCTCCATAATTTTCATCTTTGGATGATTATCATTTATCAGATGAGTTGATTCTGAAAAACATGTAAATTTGGACATTAGACCTTGTTCAATGTTTTGATGGCAAAATAGTCAAGTTAGGGTAGTTAAGTTTATGCAACTCTTGTTGTGTGGGTTAAGAAAACAGATTTACATTAAGATTTATTATAGGCAATTTTATTAACTGTTCAGGAAAATCAAATAAATTTCGTTTTTTTCCCATAAAAATGTACACGCGTGTATAGAATGAACGAGTGCAAGGAATGTAAAATATCAAATAATCCTTTATATTATTTGTTATATTAAAATAGGATTATCTTCTCATATGTTATAACGTTATGAGTGAACTTCACTAACGGTGAACCATCCATCTAGTCAAGGGTAGAGCTAGTATTATGTCGCTGAAAGTTGTAGCATCCAATGGTGCAACCTCCAGTGGCTCCAGGTTTCTTTTGAAACATAATAACACTAGCCCCACTAAAAATAGAAAGAAAAAAAAAGATCAGCGTATATATATATTTCAAATCCGCTCTTGTATGTTGTTATAATAAAATAATTTAAACAATTTATCACTATTTGACCTCTCTCACAATATTATAACATTATGTGGGGACGAAATCCATAAATAGTTTTATTTTCTAATATTTTGTCGATAATTTTTCAGAAGTTTGACCGTGTATACTAAGATGAGGGCAATGAAGTGATTACGAAGAGGACAATCATTGCATAAACGCGAAGTTGAAAATCATAAATGTGAACTTTTGAACGTGTAAATGGAAGAGAAGAAAAAAAATCTTTTCCTCTGCTGCTATAAATACATCCTCACACCACATACTGATATCAGACTCTAAAATCTTCATACCAAACAGGTCTCAGCTTCCATTTTCTCTCAAAAACCAACACTTTCTAATGCTCCATTTTCTCATAAGCCTTTCCTATTTCTCACATCTAGGATTTCTATGAGGACAACCCAGTACATGAAATCTACGAGCACAAGGGACAAATTTTCAAGTACCCTGTTTCCTCTGTTTTTTCCCCTGTTTTGACCTGTAAATTTTCATAAGAAAAATGGCCAGTATGCAAGAAAAAAACATGTCATCAGCACTTGAAGATGGTGCTAATGTTAGATCATTACTATCACAACTCATTTTAACAGGTGGAACCAACACCTTGGATTCAATTTTCTCTCATTGCCAACAAGCAACTCCCATGGCCTACTCTGTTTATGAGCCAATAGGCTCTTCAGTCTACCTAAGACAAAAAGATTTGCTTCAAAAGTTCTGTGAAGAAAACAGAGCAAATCCTGCAATTTCAAGAACTGCCATGACAAGCTCGTATCAAAGCTCTGCATATACACAGAGTTTTATGGATCCATGCAAGAAAAAGCTTTATAGAGGAGTGAGGCAAAGGCACTGGGGCAAGTGGGTAGCTGAGATAAGACTACCTCAGAACAGAATGAGAGTTTGGTTGGGAACTTATGACACGGCTGAGGCTGCAGCTTATGCTTATGACACTGCAGCCTATAAGCTTCGTGGGGAATATGCGCGCTTGAACTTTCCAAATCTTCGCGATCCAAGCAAGTTGGGATTTGGAGATGGCACGAAGCTAAATGCTGTGAAGAATGCTGTGGATTCTAAAATTCAAGCAATTTGCCAGAAGATTAGAAGAGAGAGAGCCAAGAAGGCAGCAAAGAAAAGTGTAGTTGAAGGCAATAATAATAGTAATAGTACACCTAATGTTAATGAAAGTGAAAAGGCAGTGAATATGGATTCATCTTCATCATCATTGATTGGCAACGACAGTTGGAGTCCTGAGATGGTTTCGCCGAGTATATCTGAAGACGGATTCTGGAGGGGTGAAACATCGCCTAGTTCGGTTTCTGGTGATTGCCAAGTAACACCAGTGGAATCAGAGTTTGAAGATTCCTCTCTTGCTCGCATACCCTCCTTTGATCCTGACTTGATATGGGAAGTTCTTGCCAATTAGAAGAGCATTCTTTCCTAGTTATTTAGTTAATTATAAGCTGTTTTAGTCGTAGGAAATGGCAGAGCTGGCTAAGTTTAGGGAACAGCTTTCATCATCTTAAGTTATATTCATTGTGAAATGGTTAGTTTTGGTGTTTAATCATCTAATGGCTTCTTGTTCCAATCTAATTTGAGTTCTTTTTTGGTTTTAACGGCATGGTTCTAGCATAAGCATGTCTTAGTTGTAGCACCTACTTATCTATGAAGGCATTATGAATGTTTCTGTACTAGTTCTTTTACCGTTAGTATATTACAATGTTATTGCGATTTCATTTCATAAAGATTCGACTCGTGAAAATAGTCTCTTATAAACTTCTATTTTTCTTCATTGCGCAAATTGTAACATTTTCTTCATCACAACCACCTTGCAACTGTGGAAATAAAAGAATTACTAAAACTTTGGAAATATTTGTGAAAGCTAACTCATCCACATCTCTCAGCTAATCCCTAGTTGCTACATGTGATGTGATAGTCTCTTAGGAGGGAAGAAATTGCTCATTGTGGTCCTAACATCCATTTGTATGTCTGTGTGCCTTTAGTCAGTGATGTCTCTTTAGCTTAGAACCTAGACTTGTTTTGCCTATGTTAGAAAATGTTGAACTTTTAAAAATTTTAAATACAATATTAGACTTTCAAAAATATGAAGAGATATATTTAAAAAAGAAAAAGAAAAAGAAAAATAAATTTTCACCTAATGTGAAAACAATTTTACAAAAACCTTTTTTTAAAAACTCAAATTTAAAAATTCTTGTATTTTTCAACTTCAACTTTTATCTAAAAACACTTTAAAAAATAAGACAAACATGTTAACTTCAACTTTTAAACTCACAAAAAATACTTTTAAATGTCTAAAAACTAAACCACACAAGAGCCTTAGTCTACCTGTGAAAATGGTTTAATATTGAGAACTGGACGAAACTGATTTACCATGGCGTGTTGACAAGAAGGTGAGGAATAGGTTATGGCTCAACATTATTGTAATGTCTGGAGACGTGGAGACGTGTTAAACGTGTAATTTATAAGTGAGTTGTGAATTTAAATAATAACTTGGATTAACTATTTTACTTTAGTTGAATTGAAGCCAAATAATTATTGCTTATCCAAGAGTAAATTATTCATCAATTAGTAGCGTGGGATATTTTTTTTACCCAAAAATATCCAAGAGAGCAATGAAGACAGTTGAGAATACATTAGCATGATAATAGTCTACACAAAAAATTACAACCATTGAGCAAAGTAACTCGACATCATTTTTGAAAACAAAAGAGGACACCAACGGAGATGGCGTGCCCACAGGCTGGTGGGGCGCGGGGGGTGGTTGGGTAGGGATTTGGTGGCGGAGGAAGAGGGAGAGAGAGAGAGGTGGAGGGATAAGCATATTTACAAACTCGCAGAACGGCCAACACAGTACTTCCAACGAACAAGATAGAACTTGATAAATAGAAGATTACTACCAGTTTATTGAATTCTTTGACTGCTGAATCTTGGCATTGTAGGATGCTTCTATCTCCTCCTGCAGAGTCACCAAAGTCGGCTTAGTTCAATGGCCTGGCTTTGGAAATATTTTCTGTTTTAATTACAAGGACAACAATCTTCATATGTATTAATGATAGCTTGTATAAGTGCAGAAGATGCAAACTCAGGGATTTGTTTTAGTACGTCATGGAAATGTTCATATAATCATAGTTCCCGAGGATGGTGATATAATTATACCGTACCTTACAAGATTTTAGCAGAGGCTGCAGGAAGGACGATCTAAAGTATCTGATAGATTTTCCAAGAGAAGTTTTATCCCATTCTGGCACAGAAGTGAAAAATCCAAGATCAGTCGTACTAGGAAAAGAAAAAAGAACAATTGCCTGATCACATTGAAGTTCAGCTGCATACTGAGAGGTATTACAATATCAGAGAGGCAGCATATTTTAATATTGAAAAGTCACCTCGTACAATCAAATGTTTGGTTTTGACAAGAGATCTACTTTACTAAGTAGATATAAAGGGTGGTGGATCTTGAATAGAAGGAGATTTAATATTACCGTGGCAAATAATTTAGGTTCTAAATGCATATCACACCCATGGATGAATAGATTACAGTATCAAATTGTTAAGGAGAGACTAAAGCATTCGAATTTTGTAATTGAGATAACATACCATTATCCCCTTCTGTTCTCAGACCACCCATGTTAAGTTCTCCCAGGAGCTGCAGATAACAAGCAGATTAAAATTGAAAAACTTCATACAAAGGATAAAATTACAAAGGGCGGTAATAGAATCCAAATTTAACCAAAGGAAATCTACATATTCGTTATAACGGCACTATGGAAACATAGCAACAAAGAACAATGTGTCTATATCTATTATGGTTAAGTAATCAGTTAGCAGGCCAGTCATGAGCTCCAACTATCTGGATAGTACTCATCTGTGACACACATATTATGTTGGCTGATGCCATCTAATGATATTGTAGATCAAGATCATATGTTATCATGGATTAAGACATTGAGTAAGTGTTGATCCCAGCACTGGACACTGTGTAACTAGTTTTGAGGGAACTAGATGATGGTACTTGATGACTATAAACCACGAGTTAAGTATAGATGACAAACTGTAGGATTTAGTTCATAGAGAATTAAAGAAAAGGTAGGTACAAACGAAACTAACAGTTCTTTTAGTTTGTTAGTCACAAGGAAAAAGAACTACTCTAAAGCCATGAAAGGAGGCTCTTCCAAATTTTGTTTAACCAGACAAAGGTATGGCCTAATAAGGACAGTAACATCTGGCAAAATGTCTCAAATAGAAGTCAATATAAAGTTCTTAAGAGAAACAGAATATATCTTATTTATCATCCTTCACGGAATTTGGTGGTCTCTAGTATACTAGTGAAATATAAAAATCTGAAGACTACGTTTTTCCCTGGTGGCAAGATAGCTCTCAGAACAGATAATATTTTATACGTGTGTATACATATATGTTGATATTGCCAAAATGTGGAGAAGAAAAGGGGCACAGGAACAAATTAGCATAATAAAGAAATTTCTAGCTAATTAACCAGCAAACTCCATTAACTGTTGAGTTGTATTAATGAATACTGTTATGCACATAGTATCTCTTGCACGCTGAAATATAAGGTACAACAATGTGACAAGAGTAAGTAAAATACAGCACTTGGACCTGGTAATAATTTCACAGGTAAATACTCACCTGTGAAAGAGTTGGCACAGCAGTTGGATCAAACTCCTCGCAATGGTTTGGATCAATTGGGACACAGACACGACCTAGGAAGGGGAAAAAACTATAGTTAATATGTCAAGTTTAGCACTTCAGCAGTTAAAAAGCATGTACGATGGCTGAGAAAGCCTATATACTAAGAAAATACTCCAAGTCATACAACACTACAACCCATAAAATTGAATTACAATTGTCCAAGAAACACAAGGTTCTAAATTTAGGATTTTATGTAAAAAACTCACCACATTTAAGACACCTTAGCTATTCACATTCTGCAAATTACCTGTTTTCGGGTGTACGCAAAATGGTGCTTTCAGCAGATGATTCATGTGTTTTGAAACCTGAGACATTAACAAAAGTTCATTTGAGTAGTCCAGAATATGAATTTGGACGGAACTGGTACATGACTACATGTATACTCCTTCTCCAACATGGTTAATTTTTAGTACATTATGCTTCCTCTCCAACAGAATTATTGGCCTCACAAAGCATGTCGAAAAGATTTATATTTGTTTGTTAAGTAAAATGGAAGAGAGAAAGGGGCAGGCACAGGACAAACCTCCATATCAAGCCTGGGATAGGTGAAGGAGAATACAATTTCTTCAACACACCTACGCAGCCCCTGGGCCTGAAATGTGGAATGAGATAATAAGATGTGTTTTGTTTGATACTTGACAACAAAAGAGAACATACAACTTAAAAAGAAAATGTTTTGTTAAAAGAAAGCCCCTGGGCTGAAACATGGAATGGGATAAGATGGTGTTTGTTGAGATCAACAACACCATACAACTTAAGAGGAATTGTTTGTTTAAGAAAGCATTGATTTCCCAGTTACACTAAGATTATTCTTCAAATGTCAAGTTTAGCATAGCATATAAGATGAGTAAGAAAACATTCATGCATCAAACAAGAACACTGCACAAGAACCAGAGCATGTTAGGATTTTTTAAAATAAAAGATGGAAAAAACAAAGTTTTCATGCTCAATAAGAGAATAATAGGATCAAATCCATAAATATTGACCAACATAAGGAGAAATCCATGCCAACCATATCTAGGAAAACGTCAGGGAGCCATGCAAAATTGTTCATTTTCTAAGAAAGATTTTCATATGGGGACAACCTTCTGTTTCCCAGATTGCAGCATATGCTTCAGTTGGTCCCATCGCACAACATTAATATCATCTTTTAAGCGCCTGTTATCCATCCATTTCCCCCGAAGTTCAGAAGTAATAGCTGCAATATGACAAACCTTTTTGGTAAAAAGTAAAAACTGCACTACGCTATCAAAATCTACTAATTCTAATTTCAACATTAAACAGGGAATTGAATGACTTAAACTACAAAAAATTGCCATACATTCATCAGGAATCATTTCCAGAATCTTCTCACATCTCTCCTCGTTAAGAAATAAGTTTTGTGTACAAAGCAACTTATCTTCAAAGAAAGCTCTCAAAACTTCTGTGTACGATCTCCTGCGCAGATAGAATGAGGCTGAGTGGGGAACTGATGCGGGACAAAGAAGATTAATTGCAAAAATTATGCACTTACGCAAGGAAAGGATGAAGTGCAAGACCCACTAAGGAAACCTTTCTCTGGCTATTTTCATTGCCCTGGATCCCAAGGAGAAAAAGAAAAATATTCGTTACATTTCCTGCCAAATAAATTTGTAAAGGTGGATGTATGGAAAAGATAGAAATAACCTTGTATACACGAAAATAATCAGCAATAGCTGTTCTCTGCTCATTATTCAACCTGATGAGTGATGACAGTACATTTTAGAACCTTCAGAAAACATTGCAGAAATATTTTAACTGTTGATTAAGATTCACTGGCAAAATTATGTGCAAGGACCTTCTCGCTTTTCCATCGCAAACCCAACAGTGGACACCACGTCGGCCACTGTACACCCAAAGAATATGATCAAATCCAAAATCATCTGCATAAATTGATAATAAGATATGTAAGCCAGAGTAGCCAGAGTACATTATATGTGTATCATTTGAGGCTGAGAGTTCATGTAACTCGTAAGAGTAATAGCGCGCCAAAAACTCTGACTAACTATATAGCTGTGCAGGTGACTCAAATGGATCTCAATTAAAGAACATCGGGAATGCACCAACCAAGTTGGTTTCAAATCCTTGATAAACTTAAGAACCTTCTCTTATTGAGCATAAGCATAACAGAAAAACCAGCCCACCAATACAGAACAGATGAATGGTAATAATGGGGATACCTAACAAACGCTAGCTATAACACATACTTCATATTGTCACATCATTCTTTCTGTTTAAGATCAAAGATATCTTGTAATGCAGTAGAAATCTAAAACCAATTTTCATAATGCAGCAGAAAACTAAAACCAATTTCTCAGAAGCAATCAGAATAATGAGCAAAAGAGGCTATGATCATGATTTGACCTATCAGAGGCACAGCCTTATCTCAATGTATTGCTAACACTTTTAGAGGGGTGCAGCAAATAGTTTCTGTTCTTTTTTGAGACCAAAAAAAAAAAAATTCTTTCATATTCTTGTTTGCACCAGTAGAGGAGACCCTCAAAACCTAGGATGATTATCAGAATATCAGCTAATAATATTTTGTACCTCGAAGAGCAGTATCAATTACTTTAATAGCAACTGTCATCAATGGCCAGCATTCCAGACAAACATCAGCTCCTGAGCAGCAATATCTAACATCGTCATAATCTGAAATATCCTGTGGTAGAAAGTGCAATTCAAGAATGTCAAATGCATAGAAATTGGGTAGAACTCTCCTCAGGCTTTCTTCATTCAAAATTTAGTCAACTTACAATATCGAATATTAGCTCTCTTTCCACTGGTGTGAAAACATTATCACCACCCTGTCCATAGGCATGCCTCTTTGCAGGCTGCGGAATAAGGACATAATTTAGGGGAAAGGAAAAAGGCTGAGAATTTACAATGTCGAGCACAGGCAAGTTTATGAATCTACAAGAAAGCTTAGGTAAATTTAGGTAAAAATGCGTTACTTTTTCTGCTCTCTAGAACACCACGACCAGGGGAATTCTCTAATTGCCTGCTTGACCACTTTACTAAGGAGACTTATATAATTCACTACGGAACAACTAAATATAACTAAACAATTTTTTCTTCATGATCTGTACAACTTCTTTTGAGAAAAACTATTCAGCACTCATACTTGAAAGATATTCTCTCACTCCTTCCATTCAGTGAAGTCCTTAAAAGAATGATCTTATAATGAATTATAGGTCATAATATCTGCTAGTACAATTTCTTCACATGGATTTTGGAAACATCCACAGAGACAGCCACTTGGGGAGCCAAGGTATAACTGAGCTTATTTTGTCCCTTAAAATTGCAATTGGTCATGCTCGTCAGACAGATTGATACAAAAAGGAAATAGTCAAATATGGAAATCTTACATCCACACTGTAAACAGGCCCAATATCAATTTTGACAGGACACTTTTCCTTGATTGCATTCTCCATTTCAGATACACTGTTGAAGGATTGGAAGCGTAGGTATATGTCATTCTCCAATGTGAAAGAGAACTCTCTACGACCAAAGTAGGAATGGTCACAACCCGGATGCTTTCCATCTAAAGATTATCAATCAAGGCATATGGTTACATACATATTGATGCAAGTTAAAGATGAGGCAGCGAGAAGGTCTGCTCAGAAGTTCTAATTACCATGTCCGTACGACATCCATTTGAAGACATCACCATGTGGAAAAAGCTTTCCTGCCACAAGCAAGAATTATAGCAATAGTTCACTCAATAAACAAAATTGCAGCAATCCATTATTGAAGATAGGAACAGAAAGAAATGATTAAGTGATTCGCTAAATCTACGATTAATTGTAGTAAGCAGAAGTATGCAACAAGACCTTAGGAACTACCTTCTTGCACCAATGACAAATAAATTTTCTGAAATGAGTCCGATAAAATGTGAGGTTCAACACCAACTCGACTACAACCAGAATATCCCATAATTTCACCCAACACAATAAAATCTAGCTTCACTAAAATCACATTTTATCTAAAATTAATCATATCTGCATATATGATACAAGTGTTGCCATCGACTTAGCCTCTAATTCTTGAGTACTAAGAGAGAACCAAGAAACTAAGTATTTTATTTAAAACCGTAAATTGATAATCACATCCAAAATTTTAAGCTTGAACTATTAGAGACTAATTTATTTTATCTATTTATTGCCTTGCAACACGCCTCCTCATGTGTGCACAAGCAGGATTCTTTCTTATTGAAGCTTGCACGTTAACATATATTTTAAATGAATGATAACAAAACTCCAAACATAACATTTTGTTAAATTAAAGAGGGTCTATTTTATTTCGTTATTGTCTCCGACAAAAAAGACGCAATTACTAAAAAATAATAAATAATAAATGTAAAACAAACATTGCATAATATAGCTTATGACATTTTGCTTAAAGTTGAACTACACAAGCTTAAGTAAATTAAAAACTAAAGAAAGCGATATCTACTAAAATATAAAGCCTTAATTTATGAAATAATCAAAATAAATAGAAAATTACATAATTAAAATCTTAATAATTATGAGCTATGAAAAGAAAAAAAAAATACCATAATAAACTTTGAGGTAATTCGCGTTAAATTCATCGGGAACTGCATTGTTTTGCACCTGTTCCGCTTCGTATCCGTCGATTTCCATGTCATCTCTTCCATTCTCAACTTCTTCTCTAGTCATTTTTTTGGATTAATAATACTAAACACTAATTTCACAAATCAACAGCTTATTTTTTTCCTGAAAATAATTTTTTCAAAAAAATATTAATAAATATTCGAAATATATGTATATGTATGTATAGGTACGCTTGGATAGTGAATCTTACGGTCCGTTTGGTAGTTGTAGATCGATTGCGGCGAGAAGGAAGTAAAGAAATGGCGGGAAAATGGTGAGTGTGGTGTGGCATTAAAGGGTTTTGGCGGGAGATATAGGAAAAGGAAAAGATACATTAAGGGCTCCGTTTGTTTGCAAAATATTTTTTAATTTTTTAGTATTTGTTAATACAAAAAATTAATCAATTGAAAAATATTTTTCAGTAAAAAATAGTAGCTATTTTTATTTAATTTTTCTGTGTTTGATAACATCAAAAAATTGATCAAATAAAAAATATTTTTCAGTCAAATATTATAATTAGTATAAAATTTAATAAAATATTAAATGATATGAAAATATTTTTCAAAAATCACCCACCCCTACCCCTTTGCCCTACCCCTATGCCTCCCCTATGCCTCCTACCCCCTACTCACCCACCCTCACGGTTAACACATATATTATGTGTATATTTTTTTTTATATAAAATTTAATGTCGAAAAATATTTTTCACTATATTTCCAAACACTATAAAATATTTTTCAATATTATATTTTTCAAAATATTTTATCTCAACAAGTTATTTTACGAGAAACAAACAGAGCTCAGAAAAATATTTTCAAAATAAAATATTGTCCACAAGTAAATTATTTTACGACAAACAAACAGAGCCTAAGAGGTTACACTCGTGCAAGATGGATAAGCTTTTTGGACACATGTCGTGTTTCTTTTCATTTTTTTTTTTTGTGTTATTAATTGGTAATGCAGTGGTCAGGTTCCGTCACCTTAATTCTTACGTTAAAAAAAAAAAAAATGGCAATGCGAACATTAATTTTCAGAAATTCTTTAGTGATATTATGAGTTTTGAAATGTATTGTTTTGCCTTACATAGCCAAATGGATCCAAGAGTTGAATTAGAGAATAAACAAGGCAAAAGATTTCTAATATGTAAACGAGTAACTTAATTAAGGAAAATGTTCTAAAATTTGATGCCCCTATTGTTTGCTTTAGTTCAACTTTGGAAGTGAAATGATATTAATTTTCCTTGATTTATTTTTTTCTTTAATTGTATTAAAAAAATACAATTAAAAATAAAAATAAAAATGGCAATGCGTACATGAATTTTGAAATGTATTGTTTTGTCTTATATATAGCCAAATGAATCCAAAATTTGAATTAGAGAATAAAGAAGGGAAAAAGATTTCTAATATGTAAACGAGTATCTTAATTAAGGAAAATGTTCTAAAATTTGATGCCCCTATTGTTAGCTTTAGTTTAACTTTGGAAGTGAAATCACATTAATTTTCCTTGATTTCTTTTTTTATTTAATTGTATTAAAAATAAATAAAAAACCAATCTTAAAAGTAATCTTCTTGAAGTATTATAGTAGTGGGCTAAACACCCCCACTTGGGCCTAGACGGGGGGTTGAGGCCACTTGGGCCTTATGGAGGGTCCCAATGGATGACTGTGGCCCGTAGAATGGGAGAGTTCGCGATTGAAGCCTAGAGGCCTTAAGTCAAACCATAAATCTTCTAGCAACGGCTACCTCAGGCAGAATAGGAAGGAGCTTAATCAGTGGAAGGGAGACACACGCCGAGAAAGTTGGGTTACTGCCAAATAGTCCCAACAATTACGAGGATACGCAGTGTATTTAAGATGAAGGTTAGCTTCGAAAGAACACACACAACTTCTATCCCTAAACACTACCTCTACCCTTCACTCTCTCAGCACCAGATCGCCGGTGTCTCTTGTTACTACCTACTTATCAAGACCGAATCGATAAAAGGAATCTAGGGCCTTACTAGATCTTATTTGTGAATTCCGAAGGTTCATAATTCTAATAAATTCTAAAATTTAATTTTAAGCATTTGCATCATAACAACATTATCTAATTCTTGCTAAAACAATATCAAGACAAGAAAATGTTCGTAACTCTTATGTAATATTATTAATACCCATGCTTATAAATACGATGTGTTATTTTAAGAAAACAAAGATAATTATGTTTGGTATTTTGTTCGGCTTGGGCATTCTATTTTTTTTGGACTTTTTGTTGATTGGCCACGAACTATCATGTTTATGTTTATGCACTCCTAGTCCGGCTATTTTTGGACATGGACTTTGTCGGACTTGTTGTTTGGGCCACTTTTGGGCTCTTATTGTCTCGGAGTCACTTTTGGACTTGTGTTTTTTTTAGTCATTTTATGAGCCTCGTCTGTAATTTCTTTTGTTTAATGCAATCTGTTTTTGTTTAAAAATAAATAAAAATAAAAAAGATGAAGAAGATATGGCTGTGTTATTAGCTTTATTCTTCATGCTTCTCAACTTTCGATTTTTTTAACAGTTTTAGAGAAAGAATTAATAAATACACACGACAAAATATTCATATGAAAACTTCAAAAAAATGCTAGTTGGCGGTGGACCTGCTGGTTGAGAGTGATCAGTGTATAGTGGAGCATCCACTGAATCAGTGAGCTGGCTTATGTTCAATGCGACAAGCAAAGCCACATGGTAAGCTCTATATGCTATTATTGTTGTGGGAAGCAAGTAGGTCCGGTTTTTCTATCCCAAGTTCTTTAAGAGCCAATAATCTGAAACTTCTGTGTGATCATACAATATATTAGAGTTTTTAAAACGAACAATAATATGTGAATCTTATTGAAAAATAACACGTATTACCATCACACGTACTGTTGTATATGATTGTTTGTTTTAAAGTTTTTTCACTATTTCGAGTTGTTTTAATTTTTTCATTTTTTTTTAAAAAACTGAGTTCTAAATAGATATACACAACATGCAATTTTTCTAGTATTAGGCCATCTACAACAACTCTCTTATTTTTTTTCTTACATTTAGGGGATTTGAAGTATTTTTCCTACTTTTACAGATCCCCTATTTTAGTTTAACTCCAACAGCTCCCCTATTTTTAACCAATCCCTTATTTTATAAAATCCCTATTTTAATTTTACTTTAACAGCTCCCCTATTTAGAAAATTCATAATTTTATAACATTAAAAACTATGGAGGATGAGATGAGGGAGTGATTTGATGCCCCAGCAATGAGAGATCCAAATTTTAAATTATTTATCCCCTAAAATATAGGGGATCATTTGGGGGAGCTGTTAGAGCTATATAGCACCAACAACTCCCTCAAATTTGATGATTTTAGGCATTTGAGGAGCTTTTGGAGCTCCCCTTATAATGCTATAAGAGTCCAGAGCTAACACTCAGGACGGATGCACATTGGAGTCGGTAAGACTATAACTCTTACTAACTCTGAAATTCTCTTAAATATAATAATATCATGATGATATTCTATATTCTTAATGTGAAATAGTAATTAGTCTCTCTTAAAAATAAAATAATTATATATAACCGTTTATTATATATTATGATCCTCATTAAAAAGATATTATAGATCTATCCTGTCTGAAATTAGTATTGGAAAAGAATAGAGAAAAGCTAGCCAATAGTTCAACAGTGTTATAGTTTGACAATCGATATAATGTGAAAGGAATCTTGTCTAGGGGATGGTAAATCTCATGATAATTTAAGTACTTACAATGAATGAAAGATTTGAAGTGATTGCCAAATGATTATAGAGGATTCCAAGACAAAACATCGCAAATGATATTCCTATATATACGATCATGCTGAAAATGGAACTGATGATGTGGCTAGTTATCTAACTTTCAGATTCTTAACACTGTAGTAGTTTCTGTTGTTCAAAGAGAAATTTTAGAAGGATTGTGGAAGAATTATTGGGGAATTACCTTTAAAGTAAATGCGGGTGTTCTTTTTACAGTTTACTTTTAGTCATCTTATTTATTCAATACTTGTTATGAATATACTCTACAAATCTTTCAACCACTATTTTTAGAGATCCTGAAATCATATTCGAAGAATTGCATGCGGTGAAAATTATTAGTGTTTGTAATAAGTATTATTACTTCTTTAAATTCAAATTTATTTAAACGATTACCAACTCATCAGATATGAACCACGCAACTTAATTAGTTAGACTAATTTATTCTCATCACTACAATTGATTTTGGTGTAGTGCACAATATTGCATCAAATTGTAGACCTCTCATTTCATTTTGTTTGAAAAAAAAAATTATTTTACGGCCAAAAAAAAAAAAGAAAGAAGAAAGATTATTCTGCCTTAATTTCTACGAGAGAAGCATAATATTAGAACTTCTATTTATTTATTTTTGGTCAGATATCATATCGTATTAATGGCAACTAGCAGTCCATTATGCAAACTATCCGTTAATAATTTAACGTTTCGCGTCCCAAAAACAAAACCAATCTCTCTCATCCCTCACGCCTCACACACAACGCTGCTGCTCCTTTTCTGCCTCATTAACGGCTACACACACAACACACACTTTCACTCTCACATACACACACAACTTTACTCTCTCTCTCTCTCTCTCTCTCTCTCTTTCCTCTTTCGTCCAAGACAATCACTTGCAGACAAGCCCAACCTTTGCTTCCTTAGCTACCTTTCTTCATCAAACCTTCTCAGCCGTCCGATCAACCTCTCTCTTACTTCTCACCGTTCAGGTACTTTGTTCATTTCTTCTGTGTTCTATTTTCCACTTTCTGCAGCTTCTTTTATTTATTTATTGTTTTTTCCTTTTTTTCTCAGCTTCTAATCAATTTCTTGTTCTTAAAGCAGCTGAGAAGATCTACATTTGGAGCTTTCTCTTTGGATCATTTCATACATATTTTTATTTAAATCCATTTTTCTAAGCAAATAATTTGAGCTTTTTGGCCTCATTTTCTTGGACCCATTTGCAAAAGTCACCCATTTTTGTCATTTTCCATCACAATCATCCTCCAGTAAAGCTGATTTCATAGTTTTTCAGTGTCGGTAAATCCATATAACCAACCTCATCAGTGAAATAGGGCTTGCTAATCCAGTTAGTGAAATAAAAGCTTGTTTTGGTCTAATTTGATTTTATTTTACGAATAAAAAATGTCCAAAATGCGGGGAAATAATTTGGAAACGTTTCTGTGCTTCGCGGGTGTACTGATGTTGATGAGCTTCACAACGTCGGCGGAGATGGAAACTTGTTCGGGGATAGTTCCGATGAGGTATCGGAACGATAAGATAACGTTAACGGATTTCGGAGGTGTCGGAGATGGGCGTACGTTGAATACGAAAGCGTTCAGGGGAGCAATTTATAGGATTGCGCATTTGAAGAGGAGAGGTGGCACGCTTCTTTATGTACCTCCTGGGGTGTACTTAACCGAGAGCTTTAATCTCACTAGTCACATGACCCTTTACTTGGCTCGTGGCGCTGTTATCAAAGCCACTCAGGTACATCATTCTAAGCTTTTATTCGTTTTAAATCGCTCACTAAACTTTTTTTTTCCGTCCCAAATCGTTCCTTAAAGTGTTTATTCATTCTAAATTGTTTTGTGGGTATGTGATTAGAATATAATTTTGGTCTTGAGGATGTTATCTCATCATATTATAATGAATTAATTATAATGTTGTAATTACTTTTTCTGAAATATTCTTGTTAAAGAACACGGACCCCATTCAGAAAGTTGAAATAATTTAATGGTTGGTGTAACTGTGTGACAACAAAGTAAGGTACCATCTTTTAAAAATTATGGTAGAATAAAGTTATTGTGTTGATCTTTAGGGTAGAAAATGGAATATGTGGTGCAGTGAGCAATGGATCAATAGTATTCTCCATGATTTTATCTTGGTATGTGGCAATGATGGCTGGTGTCTATTGTGTGAGCTTCTTTAACCTAGGATCGGCCGTTGTCAAGTTCTGCTCATGACTTTTGATCTGCAATATGCCATTCTTGCGATTATAAGCCTTTCGAAGATTGCTTAGAATCTACTTTGACAAAATAATTTCTCATGTATGATCCAATCATAAAGTTATTCATATTCCAGAAAAAAGGATGGGTTTCACATAGCATCCTGATGAAGTCTTCTTCAGTGTTCTGTATATTTTCAACATTTCCAAATATGCTGCTATTACTTCGTTTTATCTAGAAAAGGCGGTGTCAACTGTCGAGTCCTTTTAGTGTCAGTTAACCTCTTTCTACGCTATTTTGCATTGGGTGGCTATTTTGATTTCGCATTAAGTGTAAATTTGTGTCATCTAGTTAAGAATGGAAGAGAAGTGGTGTTTCTCAAATACTTCATTCTCTTCTCTTCTTCCCTCAGAGTCCTTCTTCTGTAGATTTGGCGCCATATTAACATTTGGGCATTCATTGACTCTTTAGAATACAAGACACTGGCCTTTAATTCCGCCATTGCCTTCTTATGGGAGAGGAAGAGAACGACCTGGAGGAAGGTACATTAGCTTTATCCATGGAGATGGGCTTCAGGATGTAATTATCACGGGTTAGTATCAACAAGAAATCAAAGATGTTGGTTTCCCGTTGCAGATACATTTCTTAAAACAGAGTGGCTACTAAATGTATCATTGATAACCTATTTGTCTTCTGGGTTATCAAAACCTTGCTTTCGAGTAAATAAGTATTGCTTGTGTTACCACGATCCTGATTATTGCAATTTTTTCTTTCTGGCGACAAATGTCATTTTGCAGGCGAGAACGGGACCATTGATGGCCAAGGTGAAGTCTGGTGGAATATGTGGAGGCAAAGGACACTTCCATTTACTAGACCAAACCTTATTGAATTCATCAACTCCAGAGGCATAATCATGTCAAATGTCATCTTCAAGAACTCACCCTTTTGGAACATCCACCCTGTATATTGCAGGTAGATCTTTCATTATCATGCATTAGGTAGTATATTTTTATTTTTTCATTCTCTGTGCAACTTAAGAGGTTCACACTGGAAAAATGCAGAGCAGTCCATGCCATTGTAAGGCGTTAAAAAATTGAAAAACTGGAATAGTTTGTGACATACGTATGACGTGCATATGATTCAAGATCTACGGAGAAGCATCCATACGTGCATGTATATCCTAATATGAGATATGCTCTTAACAAACACTCCACAATGTAGATGAATTACTTAGCAAAAAGATTTTGTTTATAGGCTGGAACCTAACTTCGGAATTGTAGCGAGTTAGTGGAATTTGATCTTGATTAAAATAGTCATACTTTCCATGCTCAAATTTTGGAGAATCTGAAAAGGAAGGCATAACTAGTAAGTGCAAAATTCATTTTGATTTTCATGTTATGCATCCTGATGGTTGGAAGATGCATTCTGAAATGCTAGTAATACTTCTATTTCCTCATTTTGCAGCAATGTTGTTATTCAATATGTCACCATATTGGCTCCAGCTGACTCTCCCAATACAGATGGAATTGATCCAGGTACATGCTTAGAGGGTTAACACGTAGGTTATATTATAGCGAACGAGCTTCGTCTACTTGAGTGTGAATAGGGCTTCTAATTACATGTATCTTCAATACACTGAAACAGATTCAAGCTCCCATGTCTGCATTGAGGACTCGTACATTTCCACTGGAGATGACCTTGTGGCTGTGAAGAGCGGGTGGGACCAGTATGGAATTGCTTATGGTCGCGCTAGCCATGACATCACCATCCGTAGAATAACTGGATCATCTCCATTTGCCGGAATTGCGGTTGGAAGTGAAGCCTCTGGTGGAGTTGCAGATGTGTTGGCTGAGCATATAAACCTTTTCAACATGGGAGTTGGTATTCATTTGAAGACAAACATCGGTAGGGGTGGTGTTATAAGAAACATCACAGTCTCCAACGTTTACATGGAAAATGTCCGAACAGGGATTAAGATCTCCGGTGATGTCGGAGACCACCCTGATGAGAACTACAATCCCAACGCTTTACCAGTCATCAAGGGTGTTAAAATCAAGGATGTCTGGGGTGAAAAGGTTCTGCAGCCCGGCCTAATACGCGGCCTGAAAAATGCACCATTTACTGGGATCTGTCTCTCCAACATCAACCTCCACGGCCCCATAGGACCAAGATACAATCCCTGGAAATGCTCTGATGTTAGTGGTGCTGCAGTTCAAGTTAGCCCATGGCCATGCGCAGAACTGACTAGCCCTCATGAGACTGGTGCATGCTCATCTTCCTTCTAAAGCCATTTAATTCTCTCATCTTTGTTCAAATAAATGATATATATAGTATGTAACATTGTAATTCCTTCTTTCATTACCTGAGAAATGTGGTGCAATTACTTAAGTTCTACAGTTAGCCCAGACCATTAATTTTTTATCTCTCACATTATCGGAAGACATGAAACGAGTATAATTTACATTATTAGTTTGTGTACAAGTACAAACTCGTGTGGACGAAAAAATACGCAAGTTTCACTTTGGGGTTCAAAATCTCAGGGCTTTTTCCTGTATTGGTTTGGTAATTAGCTTCTTATATAGCAATAAGAAACAAAAACCGAAATCGAAAAGCAAAATCGAAATAAATACTAAATTATCATATGATTACAAATCCGTAAACTGTAAGCAAAGATCTTTATTTCATCACTATATATGTGTATATATATATATAGATATAGATATATTATATATTTAATTATCGTAAATCCTAATCATCCCACATGGATGCAACATAACATAGTTTATATACCACAAAAACACACACATATATATGACGCAAATCAAAATTGAAATTGGTTCAAAAACTTTCGGAAGCGCTTCATTAAACCATCATGCTGGCCGTTCTTCTCGCGCCTCGTTGCTTTCTCTTCCATCTCATCTTCATCATGGTGATGGTGGTGGTAGTGGTGGAGGAGGTGGACGTGGTTGCGTTGAATCTTGACCCATTCAGCCGGAATTTGCCTTACACCGCCGTGTAGGTTCACTCGATCGAAGTCCTTGTTTTTGCCGGTGGAGACAATCATATCATCACCGTAGGGGATCTCCAATCGCTGTCCCCACGGCTTAAAGTTGTGGCGGTGGCCGCGGCATCGGCGTAGGGGAAACGTTGACCTTAGGGTAAAGGAGTGACGGTTGATTGGACGGAATCTAACGAACTTCAACGGTACAGTGGTGACACTGACGGTATTAGATTCTCCGTTAGTGGTGTCAGCGTGAGATTCGTCGGTGGAGGCCTTCTCGCTGGGGAGGTGGATCGTGGGGGTGACGTCAGAGGCTGGGAGGGGGTTTTGAGTTTCGCGGTTGATGACATCATTTGCCGGTAGATTTAATGGAATACGAGCATGTGAGAGTGCTAAGCTGATTAAAAAGAAAATAACTGTGGCGATAACGGTGACGGAAAGTTTGGCCATAGTGAATCTACGAAGAGGAAAGATGCAAGTGGTGTTAGGCGTGTAGATAGACAGATATAAGAGAATGGTTGAGTTTCGGGCAGTTCGGGCAGGCAATGGGGACTATTGGGTGAGAAAAGGCAGAGCGGGCAATGGAGTAGTTTTTTTTTTTCGATTTAAGGGGGGCGTAAATCAATTTACATTACGGGATAAACTAATTTTTTGAGAAAAAATTATATGGATCATGTCTTACAATCTCTACTAAAAAAGATAAAAGGAGAAAAAAATTTCATACCATTGGTGAACAATTGTATCAGTTGATCTCCTTTTAAAACCAAAAAAAAAAAAAAAATCAATTTACATTCTTTAGAATGTTGTATATAATAATGTTATATATGAGAATTGATTTTAAGACTTCTTATATCTAGATTTAGTTTATTTGCCGTAAAATAACTTGTTAATTTAAAATATTTATAAAAAAATATTTTTTTATAAAAATAAAATATTATTGTTGTTTGTTATTTTCTAGTGTTTAAATATATTAGTAAAAAATAAAAATTGATGGGAGATTTTTATAAAAACAAAACATATATATATATATATAAAAATAAACACAGAGACATATACATAGGGTGGCGGGTGTGGTGAAGTTGGGTGGAGTGAGTGAATTTTATATATATATGTATCTTTTGCTCAATGAAAAATATTGTTTGGTTAATCTAAGTTTTTGATGTTACCAATAAAAAAAATATTTTACAGCGAACAAATGGTCAGTCTCTAGAGTTAGAATAATACGGGTCGTGGGCAATGGAGTTTTCCATCCGCGTAATTGGAAAAGAACAGCCGCTTATCTCGGATCTTAGATCACACGCGTAGTATATCTGTTTGTCAGCAAGTCACTTCACATTGCGTACGCAACAGATCTTCTTTGTTGACTTTTGGTTTTAGACGACTTTGACGAAATCAATGAAATGACACCTGGAATTAAAGAGAAAAATAAAGCGGTACTAGTCAAAAGTATTGATCACGCAATAATCAGATAAAATCGACGGTTGGGATTTAAGCTCATCCCTTGAGCTGAAAGATGAAAAAAAAGAGTTCTCAACAATTAAATAGAGTGGTTCGGTGGTAACTTGTTATAACTTAATGTATGAAGTTTGAATTTATTATATTTTATTATAAATATTACTTGTCTTTTGATTGACTTCAAACTTGTATTTTAATGCACTACTACTGTATGAGTTTTATAGTTTTAAAATTAATTTAATATAGTGGCTTCCTCGTCATTAAAAAGAAGAGTAAAATGCATCATACCCTCCTATATTTTCACAAAGTTACATCATAAACCCTGTATTTTAAAAAGTCGCATTATAAATCCTGTGTTATGAAAAACATTACATATAACCCCCCGCCGTCTATTTTTCTGTCAATTTTAACGTGAGTGTAATACACACTTGAAATGCAAATATGACATTTATCAAACTTTAAAACACATGCAGAATGACGAAAATACCATTTTTAACATCAGTTGCTAATTGCCTCTTGTGTTTTCGATAAGGTTGTAAATGGCCCCTTGTATTTTCGATAAGGTTGTAAATTGCCCCTTGCGTTTTTTATAAGGTTTCTAATTGCCCCTATGTTTTTTTATAAATATGTAAATTGCCCCTTCAAAGATAAAAAAAAAATAAAAAAAAATTGATAATCCTAGAGAGAAAAACTATTTCAAAGTGATTTTCCTTCGATTTGAAGTTGATTTTGCACTGATTTAAAGATTTTAAACTACTTGTAGAAGAACGTGATTACAAGTGAAGGTACGATTATTGCTAGTTACAATATGACTTTGAACTTCAAGCATAAGATTTATATTTTTTATGGTGGACATCAATATTCTGTTATATAAGTTATGCGTTTTTCTATTCTTTTAATTAAATGATATTTATTAGTTTAAGGTTATAGATCTCCTTAGAAGGTAGACTAGCACATGGTTCCGATATTACAAAATGAAAAATGTTGTAAATATCTCCTTCTAATATTAAAAAAGTGATAAATACCTCATTTTGATATCAGAAAAGTTACAAATACCCCATTTGACGGATTTATCTTTAAACGAAGATAATTTTATCTTTTTACAAGGCTAACTAACAGAGTTAAACAGAATTTGAGTTTGGGGCGTGTATGCAACATTTTCCATAACACAGGGTTTATAACGCAACTTTTTAAAACACAGGGTTTATGATACAACTTTGTGAAAATATAGGAGGGTATGGTGCATTTTACTCTTAAAAAGAAATAGAAAAATGAAATTGTTCCATAAACTTGGGCCTTTATCGGCCCACAACAGAATTTTAAGAAGACCAATCATCAATACTGCCCGGAAGACCGGTTAAAAGATTCTAGCATCTCTGCACTTGGGCCCATTACCAAGATACAGTTGGACTATAATTATGTAGATGGACCCATTTCCCAAGAATATCGTCTCACAATTTATTATTGGACCTTCCTCGCACATATACACCTGCACTTGGCTTTTAACACTTGCCGATAACAACTTCTTAAATAGTATACCTGTGTTCGGGACAATTAATTTTTTAGTATTACGAAAAAATTACTCAGTGTAAGTAAGATAAGGATATGTAAAACATGATTAGCTCAAACTTCATATGGATATTTAAATTTAGAGTCAAAAATAAAAATTGAATCTCTATTTTAGCTTAAAAATTAACAAAAATAGTGAGCTCTATATATATTTAAATCATTAATAATATTTTTTAAAGACTGAAATTTTTAAAAATATTTAAATTTAAAAAAAATTATATTTTAAAAACCCCATTAAAAATAACCTAATTCAAATCCAGATAAGAATTTGCCCGATACTCAGCACCAAAAATTTTCCATACTAGCATAAGAAAAATTGTTAGGTCCGATTAGATTCGGATTCCTACAATATGTGACAAACCACCATATGTGAGAACAATATTACTCCAGTATAATTTCACGTTTTAAGACCAATCACGAGTCCCCATGGTACTTCATGGGAAGATACTGTTCCTTTTCACACCACACGTGTGGGTTGGAGGGATCCGAGAAACAATTTTGTGTTTCATGGAAAAGAGTTGGGACCACCACATGTGACTGACAGCTATCTGCAATACACGTGTTGTTTCATGGCTGCATTGAGAGTTGAGATTTCTGTACCGTCGTGCCCCCATCTCTAATGGCTTCATTTATATAACATGTGGATTTATGACCAGAAAAAAAAAAAAAAAAAAAAAACATGTGGATTCTACATACGAATAAAAGTGTCGACCTTATCCCAGCCGACCCTTGAAGTGTAATAATGCTAATGCAATTTAATTATTAGATATTTGCTTTACTTGTATAATTCTCGCTTACTATGTCAGAGATTTGGAAATCGATTCTCGATATAAATAATATTTTTATTATTATTTGTTAATCAAGAGTTGCATGTAATAATTCATAGACATGTTGTAATAAATATTTTGAATTCAAACTACAACTTTAACATCTATTTCAAAATAAAATGTTATAGAATTTTTTACGTTAACAAATTATAAATTTTATTATTATCATTATTAATTTCTAAATTATTTAAATTAATACCAAGCAATATCAGGATATAGAACCTTACATTTCGTAGCACAAGAGATCCAAAAATTTTAGTAAAAATTATCGCAAAACATGTTTTGATATCGAGTCTTTCGGGTAGTGGAGAATTGATCATCTTTTTTTTTTTTTTTTTGCTAAGTGAGAATTGATCATCTTACTATAGATATATGATTGGCTAAATACTTTGAGAAAAGTTTTAGATATAATAGAGGCCGAAATTAAAAAAAAAAGTATTATATTTTTTGATATAATAGAGATCAAAATTAAAATTTATATTTAAAATAGTTAATAATAATAAGTTATTATTTAACCATGTCATTTAATGCTTGAACGTAAACATGCCGTATTTTATACAGTGAATCAATTGAAGCCACTCAAGAAAAATAGCTCTCGTTGCCATGTTCATACTGTGCCTGCGCCCGATTATTTTTGCCACATTTTTCAGTACTTGTACAGATGATTCTCTACCATGATGGAAGTCATTTCTTCTTGTGTACTAGGAATTTAGCAGAGTACGTGTGTGGGTCCCTCTAAATCATATCAATTTCCATGCTCTATATTTTGCTGTTTAAATTCATTATAGCCCGTGTAATACTCCAATCATGATTTCCAATGTTTTCTCTTTTGTTTTTGCTTATTAATTTTCAATGTTCTATATATATATATTTTTTATAATAAGAAAGAAGGCAAACTGTAAGACTAAACAATTATCATTTGAAAAATCTCTATTCTTTTATACTTTTTTTATAAGTCAGAGTAATAAACCAAAATTGACTAGACAATTCACATAATAATTAATTTCTCGGTAGATATTTCTCGAGTGAATTATCTGTTGGCAATCTTCAATCAGAAGTTTTAAGGTGCTATTCAGGGCTGGCGTGCCCTTAATTTTCAATGTTTTCGTTAAACAGAATATGCCATAGAGAGTACTTAGAACTGAAACTGGTTAAATTCGATCCGTCCCTGTTTAGTCCATTATAGTACATAAAAAATCAGGGACCGTGCATGCAGGAGAGGCAGGGTCTATGCCTACCAAGTCCTTTATGTGTACTTCATAATTTTCTCACTATGCTCACAACAATTATTTGCATACTCGGTTCCAAGTCAAACTTTTTTTTTTTTTAAATAGAGGTTGAAGTCGTATTTTGATTTCATAATTTTTTTATTACAATGTATTATTATTTAATTAATCATTTTACATAACTTTTGAATATGTTAAACTACTTTTTAAGTGTATTATGATAAATATGAGTCGGGATAGATGGATGGGTGGGTTGGGTGGGGATGGGGATGCATATAATACAAAATTCAAGACCAACTTATGAGATTATCAGCTACTCTATTTACTGCATGCCATTTAATTTTAGAGTGAATCCTATATTTATTTTTTTAATATTGCATTAGAGCTTGGTATTAGTCTAGTCGCCATATACGTGTGACCACACTCTCACGATATGATTCTCAGGTACCACTTCAATCCCACGCAACTCCCCCGTGTCATTAGATCTTAATGGAGTACCAATACAAGTAGAAAGAGGAAAAGGATTATCGGTATATATAGTTTGTCTTAAGATAGATTATTATCGAATTCGTGCATTTTTTCTCCAAAATGATTGAAGGTATTGTATCTTTTTCTGTTAGAAAAGATTGATCGAGGAATGTTAAGTCTTATCGTGAAATGGTACGTGAGGGAGATCCCATGGAGAACAGATAATATTCCAACTGGCAACTGGAGTTGATAAAGAATTCGTTGGCGCTCTGCATCTTATAGACCAATGAGATACAAAGAATTGCTTAATCAGTAAGAGATTCTCAATTGAGGATTTTAATATGATTAGCTACATACTTTGATCATCTTCTATAGCTTGTAGGTATCATTGAGGGGTTAATTAAAGTAATATACACTTTGACTGACCCTAACTTGCTTGAAATGGCCTAACTGATCAGACTATGTCTCTTTGAGCGCAATTATATATTTCGAAAGGGTTAAAATTTTAAAATTCTGTGTGATTCAAAAAACTTTCCAAACTTTTTTCCTACAATTTAAAAAAGAAAAAGAAAACAAAACTTACTTTAGCATATCATGTGTTTCGAAATTTAAATTTCGGTTCGAGTTGGTTAGGCTAAAAAAAATTCACTTGCATGAAAGGGCTCGTTGCTTGTCTATCATATGTATAATTGATGAGTACGCTGTCTCGATTAGATCCTTATGGAGAAACCGCCACTTTGACCTATGTGCATAGATTTATTGTTAATTATGGTTCCCTTAAATTTTAATTGTTGACTTTTTTTCATATAGCATGGTGTTAGCAATATTCTACGATATTGTAACGAAACCCTAGATGGAGGAGAAACTTCGGGTTAGAATCCTGATGCCCCTAAAATATAATCAAAAACATTTTTCTTTATTGCTTTAATTTGCTTAATCTCAGGGTCAATTTGGTACTTATAACATCCTCGATCAAGAAATGAACTATATTTTATATTGTCATTTTACCCTCTTTATTGTAAGGTAAAAATTCATATATCGAATATCAACTCTTTTATAGTGTATTATTAATAAAATAGTGGTAATATTGATGCTCTTAAGAATTATTTCACGTGAATCTATCAGGGAGGAGTTATTACAGTTTACAAATAGTGATTTGAGGTGAATCTGTAAACATTTTATTTTTGGAAAAATATCGTGTGTACTTTCTTCTTTTTCCTTTTAGTTCTTCGCATTCATTTTACTAATTATCATTTTTCCCCCTATAGTCAACCAATTATTCATGTATAAATAGCTGCTCAATGGTATTGTACCTATCGATATACATTTTAACCACAAGTAGTGAAAAAAAAGAAGTGAGAATGGCAAGTACAGAAAGTGAGTTATACTTTGTTTTCATGAAGTATGATCCAGAATATGAACGCCTTCGCTCAAACAGGTTTTATTCTCTTCTGCACTTGATTTTACACGCACACACACACTCATATATACATGTACATATATATATTGATAAAAATCTCTAGTTAAATGTTCTTCTTGACAATGGTGAAAATCACAGAACAAAGAAGGGTGCACACGAGCTTGATATGTACTTAAGCAAGAAGCATGATGAGTTGTTGGCTAATCATCTCGAGCCTGGCAGCTACAAGAAGAGATTATCTTTGGTTATTGTGGACAGTTTCGCAGTAGAAATCACTGATGATCAGGTAATCTTTACAACAACTCAATCAACATATTATATATATATATATATATATATATATATGTACATACAAGTAAAGATTATCTTGGTCCGTAGTGGAGGGACATTATGGCGAGGGCGTGCTTTGCGCACCCTCAATTTGGAAAATAATAATTTTTTTGTTAAAAAAAATTATTATATTTGATCTCTTATGTATGTTTGCACTAATTATAGGGTTCTGGTTCCGTCCCTACATCTATCTATCTACATATGCATATATCTTCAGGGAACAATATAACGAAAGTTTTGTTTCTGAAATGTCAGGCTAATGTGCTTAGATCTGTTAAGGAAGTGAGACTGGTGGAGAAAAATCAAGAGCTCGCTTAATGGCTGCAGAAATGCCTGTGTAATAATATATTTAGGTGCCTGAGATGTCTTTGTATCGCCCAGTACATTATATAGGATGTTTATGGATCATTGCAGGCAAAAAGTTGTTAACTAATGAAGAAGATGGATCAGAAATTGCTTTGTAGACGCCATGTAAGGGCATCATATTTATTAACTAGTATCAATTTTCTTAATCTGTATTCTTTCTTAAACGGTTCTCACTCATCAGCCTCTTTGTATTTATCCATCGTATGTCACCATATGAAGGTTGAGACAGAAAATCTTCATCACAAAGGTGTTCATTTTTTTTTCTTTTCCTCGTTATAATTTGCGAGACGTTTCTAGTAAATCTGTTAAATATAAAGATGTGAACTTTAAGGAAGACGAAATAATTTAAGAGAAAAGAGCTTTTGGTCCTTCGGGGGTACACAGACCTACTACACAAAGCCTCCCGAAAGCCTTTGATTGATGATTGCCACATGGGTTTCAAGTGAAGCAAGTGTATTGTGAGGGAAATGTTTGTTTCCATTGGTTTGTGAATTAGGGTCTTCTCTAACCATTGGGAAGCAACATCGCGAATACCATCCCTCCCCTGCTATCTCTCATTGTTAGAGGATAATGATAAAAAGAGTGTAACGACCCTTAATACGATTTCGATTTACATTATAACTATTATAACTATTGACAGATTGTAGCAAGCATGAAATCTGATAGTCGTGAGAGTACTATATTCATTTCGTGGTCTTGATACAAGTCTACGTCGACCAAATTATCTTGAGTCCACTCACATACACAAACAATAAAGTGAGGGAAACGAAGGCAGATTCCTCATGTAAGTTGTGTTCAAGCATCAAGAACAGCATAGTCAGGTGATGTGATACATTTCAAAGACTTCTCAGTCCACTTTATCTAGTTAAGGTTATGAAGGGTGATGACACGTACAGTAAGTAGCAAATTTCCATTTTTTGACAACGTTTGGGAGAAAAACTGACTTGTGGGGTTCATGTACTAGTGCCATCACATGCAACAATTTTCGTAGAACTTCTAGTCATTGTCACCACTTCATCCTTCGAAGTATTTATTTAAAAAAAATTTACAAAATGATAGTTGTTTTAAACAATTGTCTTATATGATGGGACACGTTTTATTTTTTTTTTATATAAATTGTGAGTTAAGATCATCTAATATTTTGATTGTTTGAGAGACTGAACCACTTGTTTGATGAAGTAAAATCTAGTTCTTCTCAATGTTTTTCTCTTCACCTGTAGTTACCAAGAATACTTGTTGGGAGATAGCATGATTAATGGAGACATTTTCTGCATCAAATGATCTCAAGCTGAGTGATGATTTAATTATATACTTGCATCGTTTTTTAGATAACGAGAAACTCACTTTAAATTCATTTCAAGATTTTAAATCTCGTAATGCATCGATATTTCTAGACTTGCATTTTTGCACTAATGGAAGCATCCACAATAAACTTGCTTTGAGTGTTCTGATAAACTCATGGAAGCATCCACAGTAAACTTGCTTTGAGTGTTCTGATCAACTGTCCTTTATTTTTTAAATTTATATTCAAGGGAGACATAAGTTGTACAATACATATTAAAATATATCATTTACGAGAATTAATTTTACAATACCTAGATTAATTTATAGACGCCATTTTTCTCACACAATGATCTGATAGTAGATTGGAATATTAAATACGGCAAGACTGAAATAACTGCAAACATATGGATCATAACAGCTTAGCAACATCGTGACATGATAGTAGCACTTATCATCCAAGTCTTGATATAAAGTAGCGTTTTCCTTTGAAACAAAATTAAACCAAATTAAATTGTATCAAATTAATTCTTATCCTAACCTAGTAAGATCGGTATATTAATTTAATGACGCTATTTATTTCTATTGAAGATGATCATGCTATGTACATTTTAGTTAGAGATATTTTAACATCATTTACCCACAACACTAAAACCCAAGAAAATTGAAAGAGACTTGAACTAGAGTGTGAAAGATATTAGTATTCCATTGAGAATTAAATTTATTAGACGTGGCTTTTCTTGCTAAAATGCACCATACGAATTATCTAGGAAAAAAAAAAAGTTTTTATTGAGCTACAAATTTGTGGTAGCTGGGATAAATTGAGGATGGCAAGCATTATTCATACACCTTTTGTAAGTATCCAACAAAAAGTTGGTGCAATTGCGTAAACGTCAGGCTTTGGTCCAATATTAATTATTTGTCTGATCGTTAGATTTTTTTTCCTCTAAATTTGAATCGTTGTTCTAAATACGTAAAATTATGAAAATATACTCCAAATTATGATACAGTCCATTTAAGGTAAAATTTACAAACAACTTAATTGTTTGAGCGATCAGGTCGTGATATAAAAAGAGCATGGATCAACATACACCTTTTAACTAGATGAATTCGAGTGTGTGGATCAACATACATCTCTTAACTAAATAAATCCGTTTGATAGCTCGAAAGAGCAACCATATCCATCTAATTTCGTAATAAAAATACCTACCTAATTTCACTGCCGGACCATTCAGAAGCCCATATTTTTCTAAATTGGGCGGGCCTAAAGAAAATGTGGGCAAGTCCAGCTCAGTCCAGTCCTCTCACTAAATGTGCCAAACCTTTTTTTTTTTATTTATAAAATTATGAAATAGTTTACAAGTCAATAATATTAAATATTAACTCCGAAAATCATTTTTCTTTGCTGATTCAAAAATTATTTTTGAACTCCTCACACGAATTGACAAAAACTTTAACGTGCCACGCTTTATTAGCTTTTTTTTTTTGGTCGGAAACTTTATTAGCTAAACAACACTCACTTACAACAAGTAACTTAACTTTCCCAATGTTTGGCGCGAAAATCTCCTAAAATTAGGGTTCCACCATCACCAATTCAATTCACGTAGCTAAGAAACAACCACCATTTCTTTCAATGGCGAGCTCTCGCGCTCCAAAGCGTAGGCGCACCAACCAAAACGAAGAATCACAAGCAGAACAAAATAAACATCAAACAAGTGGTGATAGTGCTTCAGCGGAACTTAGGATAGCGATGAGGAGAGAGCTGTCGCCTGTGGTCGTCTTCGCTCACGGCGCTGGTGCTCCCTCCTCTTCCGAGTGGATGGTTAGGTAGCCGCGTCTTTATTTTTGTGTGTGTATTTAGGTTTGGTGATAAAGTTGCAATCTTTTTGCACATGTATGTGTATGTGTGTGTGTAGACATTTGTGTATGCTAAAAATATATGCTCACATGTGTTTTTGTTAATTTTAACTGTTTTTTTTTGTTGAAAAGGATGAATATATTTTTTCTTTTCATTTTGAATTTATGTATTAAAGTGAGCCTGGCGGGATAAAGGAAAGCGTCTATCAGTTTCGGTTTACTGCATGCAGCCTTACCTCACTTTTTTTTTTGCAAAGGGATGTTTTGAATTATGTATTATATATGCAAGTTTCGTAACAAGTTTCGTAATGTAATTAAATCTAATCCCGTTGCTTGTTTTTGTTTATATGAAATTGAGCCTGAATTATGAGAAAATTGCGAGTTTTGTTTTCTAATTTCGGGAATTTAACAAGTTACAAATGCAATCTTGCTTTCTTTGCTAGTGTGCGGATTTCAAAACCATTTTCGTGTCATCAGCATTTTCTCAAATGCTTGTATTGATTAAGAGTTTGCTGAAGTAGTATCTTTTATTATGGTCGTACATACTCTAATTGCACAGAACCACAAAAGGAAAGGGAAGAAAAGAAATGTCTTGCAGTTTTTTGGCTCTTGATAAGCATGAAAATCAATGATAAATTTTATCAAGAAATTAATTGAAAGTCAGAAAACCTCTTGTAGAAATTTTCATATGGTTGTAAATCTCTAATCATTGATGCAGATGGAAGAACATGTTAGCCAAGGCGTTAAATGCTGTTGAAGTTGTAACTTTTGATTATCCATGTAAGTTTATGAGTCAACTATAAATTCCATATTTCTCTGTAATGTACCTGCCCTTTAATTGTCTACAATGTTGATAATGGATTATATAAAAATAATGCAAGTCAAATGACTTTTTCTTTTAGGGGTCTTCGTTGACATGTGAAGAATTGAAATATAATTCGATGGACAGACACGAATGTTAATAAACTAGGCTTACATATGATGTGCACATTACCTTTTAACTGCTTTAGACTTTCTAATTATTCATGATTTCACATATGGCCTTTTCACAGATATTGCTGGTGGAAAAAGGAAAGGTCCACCCAAGGCTGAAACACTAATTGAGTTTCACTCAGATGTTGTCAAAAAGACTATGGCTAAATATCCTGCTCATCCAGTGATCTTGGTTGGGAAGTCCATGGGTTCAAGGTACTGCTTGCCTAATGTTGTTAGTGTAAGGATGTCTGCTTGTAATATTCGATGCTTCAGCATAGCTGTCTCCACTTAAGTCTTTACCGAGAGAGCAAATTGGATAAAAGCTTTTCATGGAAACTGTATCTAAATATATTTGAATTTCTTTTTGTTTCTCTGCAATGGGCCTCTTTTCCATGCATATCACAGGTTCAAATACATTTTAACTTCTTCAATGTGATTGTGATAGTTCCTGGCTATAGTGGAGTTTATGCTGAATACATGTAAGAGAGAGGTAGGGAATGCTTAAAGCATTCTAAACCTATATTGGAACATATAATGTGGATCTCTTTTGTGTATGTAGGGTCAGCTGCATGGTAGCTGCTAGAGAAGATATTGGTGCTTTGGCTGTCATTTGTTTGGGATACCCTCTTAAGGTTGTGTTCTGGTTTAAGTGTAATGATTTGGAAACGGCTTCTGACTTCAGTGCTGTTAATTGTTCTCAAATTTTATATGGTCTGTTGGTCTAACAATATCATGTTCGGCATATTATATGCTTGTTCTGTTGGAATGCAGTTTCCTGTTTATCTCACATTCAAATACAATATATAGAAGACAATAGTCTCTTAGCTAAAAGCTATAATATAGTTTAGGCAAATTGAAATACGTCATGCAGTTGGAGATGATGTTACTAGTGATCTCTCATTTCTTGTTGTACCATATTGAACAACTTTTGTTGCTTAACAACAATGTTTAGTCAGGGGAAGGTATTTTCAGCTGATCATCTTTTGTCAGGATCCCATCTCAATTACCTACTAATGGTTTTTGGGCATCCAAAGAAAATCTTTAAGAGTATGGTCATGGGGGTTATCATACGGGATCTTCTCTTTCCTCTTTTTTGTGGTCCATGGTCTGTTATTCTAAGGATGACCCTTGTTGGCCAAAGGCCTTCTTTATATTCGTTGATTGTTTAATTGACCCGCTGATGATGACTCTGGTTAGAGGTAATCACTAATCTTCATTATGATGTTTGTTTATGCACTTGTTTACCACTATAAAGTACATATATAAAGCCGAGGGAAAAGGTTTTATTTGATATATTTTTCTTCAAATGCTAGAGTACAACAAATCGTGCATATGCTATGGTATGACCGACTACTGATTTGTGATTTGGGCCATCATAAATTGCTACACCATTTCCCCCATATTGTAAATGAAGAGGCATTTGGCTGATGAGTTTCTTGATTGGGCCTCTTGACACAATGGTTTAACTTGCTTATTATGTTGGCTGTCTTTAATCTGTTTCATTGGTCACATATATTTGTTTTTGTGTATGCACTTTTGCGACTTCTGGAATCAAATTTACCTAGTTTGATTGAAAAATTTCAGGGCATGAATGGTGAATTGCGAGACAAGACTTTGTTACCACTTACTGTTCCTGTTATGTTTGTGCAGGTACTATCATCGAATCGTTGTACATTCTCATTACCTAAAAATTACTGGCAGCCATTTATAACTCTATGGTTATGTCCAGATGCTTCTTGTGAAGTTTCATAAATTATGCGTAATTAGGATTAGGCATGTAGTGGCATTTCTGGACTCTGGCTAAACTAAAACTGTTGAAAAGGTTTGTCATTTTCGAATTGTGGTTTTGCTTTATTCTAGTGTCAGTTGTACTATTTTTGTACTGATGTTTGCCGACTTGATAATTTTGGATTGCCCAAGTTCATCAAAATCATTAACAAGCAATTATCTTATGTTCTTTCCTTTCCAAAAATTTCTATCTTTGTGCTCTCTCATGCTCGTCTTCATGCAACATATCTCTTTTCTCATGAAGGGTAGCAAAGATTGGCTCTGTCCATTGGAGAAGCTGGAATCTGTGAGGGAAAAAATGGTCTCATTTAATGAATTGCATGTGATTGAAGGTGGTGATCACTCATTTCAGATTGGAAAGAAGCATCTGCAATCGACAGGATCCACTCAAGAAGAAGTCGAAGCTCTTGCTCTTCAGTCTATTGCAAAATTTGTTTCCAGTTCTTTGAGAGAAAATTGACCCATTGACTGCATTGGCGTTCACTGGTAAATCAAACAGATCGCAGGGATTAATTATATCCTTTTGGGCTTTTTGTATCTATGTACTCCTCCCTCTTGAAGTGGCGTTATGGGTGCTAATAAAACTGCTCTTTTTTTTTGGCTGAATATACTAAAACTGCTCTTTTGTGTTCGTAAGTATGTGTACTCAATGTACTTGGTTCCAGAACATGGATCTTATCCAGGAAAGAAGACCTAGATGTATGTGAAATGAACGCAGACTAGCCACGAAACTAGGATACAGTCTCACTTAGTTGTGAGTGTGCACCCGACAAACACGGTTGGTGCTGACCACACTAGGTGCTACCGTGCTACAGATTCGTCAAAGTTGTATTGCCATGATAATGCATTGTATATGATAATGTATTGAATTTTCTCTTCCAAAGAGCCAAAAGAACTTATTCTATGCCTTTGTCCGAGAACTTCGCATGTTTGTTCGATTAATAATATATATATTCTTTTTAACAGACAATGAATGATATTGTACACATTGAAGATGTTAGAATAACGTAGAGTCTTGAGTTTACGTCTTACAAAATTAAAAAATAATCATGCTTTTTTCATAGTACAGTACAATCATAGACTTGATGAGATACTTCCCTTAGTTTTTAGCTCTTATTTAGTACAGCGTAACTGGATGAGATTATTCCTGTCACTCCATGCGACTGATCATATGGTTTCCTCAATTCTGCATACAGAAAACAAGAACATTACATTCCAGCATAAGAAGGAAAATTCAAAAAACGGTCCAGTGGGACAAAACGGGCGTGAGAAAATTGTAGATTTCACATGAGCGTAGAAATCACATGTTAGACTTCTATTTTGTTCAGGAGTTATCCTATCTTCCGGAAATCACATGTTAGACTTCTATTTTGTTCAGGAGTTATCCTATCTTCCGGATCGAATTTTCAAATGTGATGCTTAGTAATCTGGGTAGGAGTGGCAAGAGTCGACTTCCCAAAACGATAATTAATAAGGATGTCTATGAGTTCTCCTCAAGTGGTACCTTCTATAGCAAGAAACTCCTAATTTATTCAATTTCTCTCTCAAAATTCGAATAACTTAATTTATTTTCATGGAATCATGAATACTTTACCTTCTTTGGGCGGCCCTCATCTTCACTCTCAGTGCAGCTGCTGCAGTCACTGCTGTGATCATCATTACCTTTGCCTGCCTTGGTCTTCTTCTTTTTGATGTGTTCACGTATCTTAGGTAAACAATGGCCTGCATGCTCCTCCTTCTTAGACCTACCATGCCCTGCGTGCCCCCCTTCCTTCTTTTTAATCGTCGTATCATGGCTAGCATGCGTTCCAGTAGTGATGGTCGTGTGGGACTTGGCTGTGCCATGCCCTGTGTGATTTCCATGGCGTTCTTTATGGCCGTTTGTTTTGCGACTCTCATGGTGATTATGGTCGGTGAATATTTTGCCAGCAGAGTGCACCACGTCTTTCACTTTCTCAGTGAAAGAGTGTTCATTGGTTGCCTTGTGATGAGTCTCAGCAGTACTGTGTGTCTTGTGAGCATGGGTGGTGCCGTGCTCAGCTGGCTTGGTGCAATGGGTAGAGGCCATTGTGTAAGTGGATATTGGTTTGGGTTCTGCTGATTGCTGGCTTGAGATAGGAAGTGAGTTATTGGGGGCATAAATATAGCAGTTCTTACTTTGAATACCCTTTATTGCAAAAGCCAAAATTGAACGAGCATTTATTCTTCTCCTGGTGATTTGATTGTTCTCTTTTTTTGGGTACATTATTGTAGGCCAAAACTAAAATGAACGAGTATTTATTCTTCTTATGGTGATTCAATTGTTTTTTTTTTTATTTTTTTGTTTTTCTATCGGTACAGTGTAAGTTAAAGTTAAAATGAATGAGCATTTATTCTTCTCGTGATGATTCGATTGTTTTCTTTTTATCGGTACAATGTAGGCCGAAATTTTGTTGATACTAATTTGAGAAAAATCGAAAAAAAGAGACAAATAATTAAAGAACTCAAAATTTTTAATTACAACAAGTTATAGTCTAGGGTAGTATTACTGTATTTCACAACCTTTCATCAGTATAATATCCTCCTTTTTTATCCTTATAGCGAAATGGCCTTCACTTTCTTCAAATGGATTTTATCTTATCATCTGCAATCAATATTCTACGACATAGAAAACCTAGTTAGAACTCAATATATTCATTTGAAATGCGAAATTAGACCGGTATCCATCATTTAAACCCCCAAGTTTCTTATAAAATCACCATCTTCATCACAGGCATAAATGTTATTGCAATGGTCACAAGTACCATCTGAGATGTCTCATATCCATACAAGACATAATATTAGAGTGTTTTATAAGTAAGTATTGTGAATTTAAGTATAATTGAGTTAATATTTGTGTTATTAGATTTGAAGTCCAAAACAATTTTTTTAAAAAAATATGAGACATTTACTTTTGCTTGTGGGTTCAGAGTTCTGAGGCTATCCTTAGCAGAGGTAGCAAAATAACAAAACATACTAAATTTGAAAATTTTTAGAAACCCAAACATTATTTTTGATTTAAATATACATGGGAACCCACCACTTTTTACAAATTTTGAGGCAAAATGGGTCTCTAAATTACATTTGGAGTGCTAAATTTAGAGTCCCAAATGTAATTTAGAGACCCATTTTACCTCAAAAGTTGTGAAAAGTGGTGGGTCTCATGTATATTTAAATCAAAAATAATGTTTTGATCTCTAAAATTTTTTTAATTTAGTATATTTTTTATTTTGCTACCTCTGCTAAGGATAGCCTGATGAGGCATATGCCGTCAGTCCGAAATCAATGAGGCATGATGTGGAGCTAGCAAATTTTGACCTAGGCTAACAGAAAAGAAGAAAGAAAAAGAAAGAAAGAGAGGAAGAACAAAATGTTTTGAGAAATAATGTGTAAAAGAATAATATAAGTGCTATATAACATAAGCAACGAATAAAGCAAAGGCTTTGACCAAAAAAATAATAAATAAATAAAGCAAAGGCAATTATTTGGATGCCATCCAGCATTCAGCAACTTGATCAGCTATATATTATATTTACAAAATTATTTGGATGCTATCCAGCATTTCTAGACTTGTAATTCTCTATTTATTTGCAGAATAATGTTATATATCACCCCTTTATCCTATCACCATTCTTTATATAGTGGGATGATATTATTTGTGCCTAAAATTCATGACAATAAAATGATATCTTCTTGTTGTAATTATAAAATTTAAAGTAATGAGAGATTCTGATTCTGACGCTTGAGGAAAGGGATAAAAAAAGCTATAAAAATGAATTCAGAATTCAACCTTATAGGATTGAGAAGCAAGTAGAGTAAAAACAAGGGCCATTACCTCAATGAATTGGTGGCCGCATGTGCAGAAAAATTTTTCCAGGCATGAAAAATATAATCCTGAATTTCTTCATAGGGGCTTAAATGGTGATTATCATACTTAGCAAATTAGTTCTTCTCACCCCTTTTTCTTGGTAAGTCCTATCTTTTTATGCGTTTACCACATTAAGATCAGGTCGAGAATGGAGCATAAATCTGAATCTAGTGCCTCAAATTAACATACGCAGCTCAACTATTGGGTGCAAGTGAAAAATTTCTATCTTTTCTTTTTTTTTTGAAAATTATAGAGTACCTAGATTAATGAATCCTTATGATTCAGTATATATAAAAAAAAGTGGCCCAAATAATTGTAATTATATTCTCTTAAAGAGATTATTTTCGCTATACGATTCCTACTAGATCTGGTCTAACGGAAAAAAATCTCGAACTTGTTTAATGTATATACCTAAAGACGAAATCAGTTATTTAACCCTTCAACTGCTCCTTTAAAAATAAGTAACATCAGGTCTAAGATTTTAACGAATAGAGTTCAGGTACATTTGTAGCAAAATTAGCGGGCAATGGCCCAAGAATTACAATCGTGCTTACCCATTGACAAGTCGAAGACTACTTTAGGCACGGAAATTTCCCCTCCTCTAAATCATTTTCACTGCATTACTTGTGGTTTAGCATTGTTTTACTTTAGATTTCACTCGTTTCTCCTGTTGGAGCTCCTCCGGGTGTTTGTGTGTTTACGCAAGCTTGACAAGCTGTTGATTTTGTGAGATAATTCGTACGTTAAATGATTTTGTATAACATCGACTTAGCCTCTAGAAAAGAAAAAAGTAATCATTTTAAAAAGAATTGAGCACTATCATTGAAACTTCTCAGAGATGTCCTAAAGACTTATTTATGGTTCACTCCACAAGATAATTAATGTATAACATCGACTTAGTCTCGAGAAAAAAAAAGTAATTATTTTAGAAAGAATCGAACACCATCCTTGAAACTTCTTATAGATATCCAAATGGTTGACTCCACAAGATAAGCAATGTAAAACATCGACTTAGCCTCGAGAAAAAAAAATAATCATTTTAGAAAGAATCGAGCACTATCCTTGAAACTTGTCGGAGATATCCTAAAGACTTATTTATGGTTGACTCCACAAGATAAGTGATATAAAACATCTTCTAATATGATTTCAATGTATCGACTTAGCCTCGAAAAAAAAAAGTAATCATTTTAGAAAGAATCAAACACTATCCTTAATACTTCTCAGAGATATCCTAAATGTTGGAAATTGATACGAAATTAGGGGAAGTTGACTCGATTTAGGATTTACAATCCTCACACAGAAATTACACAGAATTACTTTGCTTTCTGAATATGAAGAAATGTTCATATACTAAGATTACAAAGAGTCACATACCAAATGCATCTGGGAAAACTAAGAGACACATTATTAACTATGAATTTAGAAATACCAAAATACTCGAGATAGAAATATGACTAGATACAATGTATCTTCAGTTAATCTTCTTTATGAGCACCAAATGCTTTGTCTCTCTATTTTCCAAAGAGATAATTCGGGTTTGGTTTACATTCTCCGACACTAAAGACTTATTTATGGTTGACTCCACTACCCTCTCTTCAGAACTTGCTAGTGGTATTGGCTTTATTACGAAAAAGAAAACTGAAAAAATATCCATCCCATGCTTTTTAACATGGTCTCTAGTATCTATATGCAGAACCCAAGTTTGTTATAAAATATTAATTGAGGATTTCTCAATTTGAGTGTAATATTCATAAGCAAATTGAAGGAGCAGGTGCATTGTGAGATAGAGTTTAAGTCTAATATCAATGGAAAATATAAGCAAAATTAGTCATTATACAGAAAAAATTAGACAATTTGGCAAGAAACAAGCACTAGCGTTTAACTACTTAGAAATATTGTTGGAAAAATGAAATTTTATAAAGTTGTAAGAAAAGTAGACCGGCAGTGTCGAGAGTTAAATTTGAAACTTCTCAGAAATATCTGAACGACTTGTGATTGACTTCACCACACGCTTTTGCTCACGGTGGTGGTTACTTAAATGCAGAACCCAGGATAGTTACACTATAATATCAAAGTGAGAATTTCAGAGTTCAATTAGCATTTAGAAACATTACACAACAAACAAGAGGAGCGGAAATCTTTCCGTTCCTCTCACGCATGATCATAGCCCCATAGGAAAGAACAAGGTTATATTTTTGCCTAGCAACATGTCTGATTGTTCTTATCCCTTCAACGATTATTGTGACAGTAATTATATGCAAGAGATTATTGCCTCACCAATGCCATGGATAGGCATGTACATTGCGGCAGCCTCTGTAGTCTGCGCCCTTGCAATGGCTGCCGATGCCTTTCTTGCATTCCGGAGGAAAATGTTCTGGTTTCCGTGTAAGTTTTTCACTCTTAATGCTACCTCTCTTACATTATTAGCTGTGGCAATGAAGTTGCCAGTGGACCTTACTACTCTAATGCCGGGATACGAGGATAAGTTAGCAAAACTTAGTGGCATTATATTGATGAATACTGTTATGGGAAATTTCATGACATCTTTGGGTTCCATGGATGGGAAAACACTCTTAATGAATATCACTGCTGCTGCTATTCTTGTTATCACGATTATTATAAATGTAGGTATTCAGATAAGCACTAATGTGGTGTCGTACGAGGTGTTGGCTGAAGAAATTTTAGCTATTATTTTCATGTTTGTTTTGTTATTAACACTAAGTTTTTCGGGTTTAACTGTTTCTACCACCAAGAAATATTTAGAGATAAAATACCACCAGCTTTGGACAAAGAACTGTTGGGAGAGGGGTAATTAACAACTGAGAAGTTAGAACTTGCAGTAAAAAGGTTTTGGCTAATGGCAAAAACTAGTAGCCCTCAATTTGTCATGGCGCGTGCAGTGACTTGCACTATTGTCGGTGCAATTTGTTTACTGAATATTCTTCTTTTAGTAGAAGCAGTGATTCGAACCCATCTAGTAGTATATCCGTATATATACCGTGGAAGTTTTTCTGATTATGGATGGTCAAGCATAGGGGCGGAGCCAGAATTTTTTTCTAGTGGGGGCTAAAATCATACAATTAAACATTTATATGTAAATCTGATTCATTTTTTAACCTAAAAATACCTTAAAAATACACACATTTTTGGTTAAGCATGTGGATTCTTGTAATCCAGTCCATTGGCGTAGTTGTGGGTACCATTTCACCTCTAATGAGATGGTTAATGGTTGTAACTTTCAAGTGCTCTGAGAAAGGAAGCAGTAATTACAAAAACGAATTTAAAATTGAAAGTTATTGGACTGAGAAGCTGAAAGAGTGGAAAAAAAACTCCACTATCTCTACGAATTGGTGATCACAAGTGCAAAAAGCTTCTTCAAAGCACAAAGAATCTAATCATGAATTTGTTGATCATGGTTCAAATTGTGATTGTTAAAATCAGCAAAACGATTCTACTCATATCCGCTACTTGGGTAAGGCCAATCCATGCATGTTTCTATCACATAAAGAGGTTGAAGATGGAGCAAATATCTGAATCTGGTGCCTTAAATGATCATGGCAATCAACAGTCAAACTCGGGCAGAGAGATGGACCTTGGACATTATGTTCTACTTCTTGAAGGTGAAGCAGAATTGCCCAAGAAAGCGCTGAAGAAGATTTTCAATGAGGTGGATCAATTAATTCAGACGGGTAAGAGCCAAAAGCCAAAAAATCTAATAAAACTTGTAGAAAAATCAAGCAATTTTGATGGGGTGAAAGATTTTGATTGTATTCAAATCCCAAGCCTGCATTCTGAAGAACCCCCTAATGGTTGGACTCTTCCTGTTGTCACCCTAACGAGTATCGCCATTGCATTTCCTAGTATTGTCACTTACAGGATTGAAGAGTTGATATCAGCTGTGACTGAAGGCCTCAAATATGCAAATCTAGTAGAGAAAAGCCTTGATGGGAAAAGGAATTTCACTAACATCAGAAGTGCAGCAAATGTAGTGTGGTTGGAAGTTGAACTCCATCGCAAATGGCTGGATAAGGATCTCATGAAAATGTCTCATGAAGGAAAAACCTCCAAGGAGATTCTTCGGAAGTTTTCCAACATAGCAGAAGAGAGCCTCACGAAGTTCAATAGAGAAACAAAAGAAAGCCTTATGGAGATTCCTGTTGACAGGCTAATTAGCTTTTTGGCTACTAACTCAATGTACAGGATTAGCCAAACGTTATTATTAACTTCTGAAGGGGCCAATAACCAAACAAATGAGGAACTTTTTGAGCAGTTATCCATCATGATTGCAGACATATTATCTGCATGCCTCTCCAATTTACCACAGTATATAAGTCAAAACTGCAACAACAATGTCATTGAAAAGAGGGAGGAAAGTGTTCGTCATGCGGCTTTCGTGCTGGGCAAAACTGAAAAGATTCTGAAAATTCTTGAAAATCGTGAAGTTCCTAGCTTGGATCCTGATGATGCAATATATATTTATAAATGGCGTGCTGCAATCAACCAAAAAATCCCGCAGGCCTTCATGTCTACATCCGGCAATACAACAACATCAACTCGATCTTGTGAAGAGCATGTCACTATTGACTTGGGAACCTGATCGTCGTGTTCAGGAAGCAATCTCCAGCAAGATTTTCAGGATTTAGTTAATAATGAAGCAAATCTTAGAAGCTTCAAATGTTTAGGAAGTTTGTCTCTTGGTGTTTGGTGGTCGTCCTTCTCTCAGTCACTGAAATCCATGTCTCTGTATTTTTTGTATAAGAATTCTTGATGTATTCTCTATTAGGGGGATTTTGTTGAATAAAATTAGTGTTTCTTTTTTAGCTGTATTTCTTAAGCTGCTATGCGATAGAAAATTGGAGGAGCTGGTCACTGGTGCATTGTGAGACACAGTTTTGAGAGTGATATGGTCCCTTAACTAAATTTTTTTTTCTTTTAAGTCTATTTTTACCGTTAACGTGAAGGAAAATGTTGAGCTGAGAGATAAAATGGGAATTTTGCATCATAATATATATAAAACAAATAGTAAATTTCTTTTGGTTCCCTCAGATTTTACTTAAATTTCTTTCTGGTCCACTAATTAAAAAAAAAATTCATTTTTGGTCCATTTTTGCAAGACATCACATATATATACATACACGAAAACACACACCCCCCCCAATGTACTTGAGGAAGGTAAATAAGCCAAAAGGGTCAGCGAAAATATGATAATTTTCTAATCTAATAAAATCTCCATTTATTCTTTAAAAATTACATTTTTCAAGACATTAAGCCAAAAGGGCATTGAAAAATTGCAATTTTTTCTAAAAATTTGTCATTAAATTTTCCGTTGTGGCACTAATAGTATCATTTTTCAAGGTAATTAATCTGATAAAATGGCAACTTGTCTGAAAATTTCCCAATAAGTTCTCTATTTTGGCAATAAATATCTCATTTTTTCAGGATTATTAACAAAAGGGTCTCTAGAAATCTTAACTTTTCTAAATATTTGTAATTTAATTCTCTTTTTTGGGGCTCAAAATCACATTTTTCTGAGTAATTAGCAAAAAGGTAAAATCTGCTAATATATTCTCACATTTTTCCATAAAGATTATTTTTTTCTTGTCATCAGCTAAAAGGGTTAGTGAAAGATTGCATTTTTACTTCATTTTTCGCTTTAAATAAAATCTTTGTTGAGTTTTTTGAAGCCGAGCTTGTGAGAATTTGAGCTAAAATTATATTAAAAAAATACATAAAAGCTATGTCACCTGTATTGCTTGAAACAACGTCGTCTGAAGGTCCATATCGTTTTAGCCATCTGAGAGGTGTAAGGTGGCATATGGGTTTGGGCATTTTGCCTTCTTCTGCTTCTGCCTCCAGATCTTCGCCATATCACAGCTAATTCTAAGGTATATATAAAAGAGGAATTTTTATTAACTCGGGATTAAAAATTTTGTTTCACTTTTTTTTTTATTTTGGGTTATAAATTCTAAATTTTTTTAATTTTGTGTCTTTTATTTTGGGTAAAGAATGTAAAAGTTAGTTAATTTAGCTTCGGATTATAGATTTTTTTATTTTACTTTTTGTTTATTTTGGGTTAAAAATGAAAATTTTAGTTAATTTAACTTCAATTATAACTTCAGATTTATTTTTGTGTTCTTCGATTTTGGGTTAAAGTGCAAATATTAGTTAATTTAGCTCCCAATTATAATTTTTTTATTTTACTTTTGGTTTTTGGTTATGGAAAAATGAGAGTCTTGGTTATTTAGCTGCCAATTAAATTTTTTTTATTTTTAATTTTATTTGTTAATTACGGAAAAATGCTAATTTTAATTAATTTAGCTCCTCGAGTATAGTTTTTATTTTTTTTTATTTTACATCTTAGATTAAAAATAAAACTAATAGTTAATTTAGCTCCCGGTTATAAATTGAATTTTTAATTTTTTTTGTTTTTTAATAAAAAATTTGGATTTTGCTTGAATCTGGATGTCAGAGCCCTAAAGAAATCTTTGAGTGAGCTAAAGAATTAGAATTTTGGGAAATTATTAAGCAAAAGTCGAACTTTAATTTTTTGTTTGTAGAAATTATATATTTTGTTTGGGATTTGGACATGTATATTTTGGTGATTTTTTGCTGATTTTTCAAGATGTTGGTGATTTTTTTGCTCATTCTTGCTGTTAAAATGGTGTTTAACATTGCATGCTGATTTTTCAGAGTTCTGATGAGGCATATGCCGTCAGTCTGAAATCAATGAGGCATGTGTGGAACTAGCAAAGTTTTACCTAGGCTAGCTAACATAAAAGAAGAAAGAAAAAGAATGAAACAGAGGAAGAACAAAATGTTTTGAGAAATAATGTGTAAAAGAAAAATATAAGTGCTATATAACATAAGCAACGAATAAGGCAAATTAAAGGCAATTATTTGGATGCCATCCAGCATTCAGCAACTTGACCGGCTATATATTATATTTACAAAATTATTTGGATGCTATCCAGCATTTCTAGTTCTCTATTTATTTGCAGAGCAATGCTATATATCACCTTTTTACTCTACCATATTTTTTTATATAGTAGAATTTTTATCATATACACGAGAGATTTGATATTCAATATATAAATTCTTATCATACAAAGACGAAATGAAAGGTGAAGGAGTGACATAAAGTATTACTCTTATTTGCAGTTTGGATGACATTATTTGTGCCTAAAATTCATGACAATAAAAGGATATCTTCTTGTTTATGGAATTACTTAAAACAAATAAGAAATGTCTAAGAAATTTCTCATTCAAAAACTTAAGCTTGTGAAGAAATCTTTATGTAGTACCTTATAGTTGTGTCGTCAAAAATAAAAAAACTGTTGCAATATATGTCTTATCAAACAAACCTTTTTATAATTATTTTGTTTAATTGCAACAGTCAATTTTTTTCTTATCACTTTTTATTAATTAGTCATGCAATTACCTTTTAGAAGTGATTTTAAAATTATAATTTAATTACAATAGTTCTTTAAACATATACTTATTATTTAAAAAAAAGATTATCGTAATAAAAAATTTATAACGTGACTATATGTAATATTTAAATATGTATTTTTTTTAATCCTTAATAGACTGGTGGTCAATGAAGGACCTAATATACCGCTGGTCAATGAAGAACACCACATTTTGGTCAATGAAGAACCTAATATACCGCGAGACCGTAGAATGTTAGAAACTATGAAAATTCGTGTTTGTTATCCGACCAAAAAAAATCCAAAAACTAGTTCAACACAAGTCAACAACAAATTTTCCATTTATAGAGAAGAAACTGATTCAAAGCTTCCTTGATAACAACCACCATTTAATAAAGCAGTCTTCTCTTTCCCTGGCTTTTCTCTCTCTCTCTCTCTCTCTCTCTCTCTCTCTCTCATGTCTCAACACTATAAATATGTTTCATTTCTTGCAGATGATGAGATATCAGAGCTCAAGGCGAGTCAAGTGTCTGCATGCAATAAGAAACCTCTAGACCCTAGCTAGATTACAAGTAGTTGTGCAGGAAAATGGGTTTAGATGGGAAGAAGAAGAAGATAACCATCATTGCTATCTTTTCAATTTTCCTTGTGGGCGTAGTTGGTGGTGTGACTTATGGTGTTATCCATTGTAAGAATAGGAAATCAGATGCAGATCAGAATTCTGGTGCTGCTGCTTCGGTAAAAACAACCACCAAAGCCATCAAAGCTGTATGTCAACCCACTGACTACAAGGAGACATGTGAAACAAGTCTTGCATCATCCAACACCAGTGATCCTAAGGAATTGATCAAGATTGCCTTCCAAGCCACAATGGCCAACATTAGAGATTCAATAAAAGACTCTTCTCTTGACAAAGAGGAGGCTTACAAGGACCCTATGACCTCTCAGGCCCTGGAAATTTGCGAGGAAGTCTTGAGCACATCGATTGAAGATATCCAGAGTTCTATCGACAGAGTTGACGCATTAGATCTCAACAAATTGGATTACGACATTGGTGATCTCAAGACATGGATTGGGGGAGCCGTCACATTTCACGAGACTTGTCTAGATGCTTTTGAGAACACGACCGGTGACACTGGTGAGAAAATGAAGAAACGCTTGAAAACCGCTGGTGAACTCACCAGCAATGGCCTTGCCATGGTGTCTAGCTTAACTAAGATCCTTGGCCAATTGCAAGTTCCTGGCATTAGTAGAAGGCTTCTTGATCTTCAACATGGAATTGATGGTTTCCCATCATTTGTTGATGCAGCAAATCGTAAGCTCCTGTCAGATAGAGGCAATGCTGATCTCAAGCCTAATGTTGTTGTTGCTCAGGATGGTAGCGGACAATTCAAAACCATAAATGAGGCTCTCAAAACTGTTCCATTAAAAAACAAGGAGCCCTTCATCATTTTCGTCAAGGCTGGTGTCTACGAGGAGTACGTCTCCATCTCAAAAGATATGAAGAAGGTTGTACTCATCGGTGAAGGACCAACCAAGACCAAGATCACTGGAAATAAGAACTTTGCTGATGGTACAAAAACTTATCATACTGCCACAGTTGGTATGTATTTATATTTAATGTGAATTAATTATGAAAAAATTATTTCTTATACATCAATGTCACATTTGAGAATTAAACTCACGGTGTTGTTGTTGTTGTTGTTTTTTTTTTTTTTTTTTTTTTTTTTTTTTTTTAATCTTGAAAAATCACACAGCCGTGGATGGAAATGGTTTCATTGCAAAGGACATTGGATTTGAGAACTCTGCTGGACCAACGAAGCACCAAGCCGTGGCCCTTCGTGTTACAGGTGATGATGCCGTCATCTTCAATTGCCAGATGGATGGTTACCAAGACACCCTCTATGCCCACAACAAACGACAATTCTACCGAGACTGCACTATCTCTGGGACCATCGACTTCGTCTTTGGTGATGCGCAAGCAATCTTCCAGAACTGCAAGTTCATTGTTAGGAAACCAATGGCAAATCAGGGTTGCATGGTCACGGCTCAAGGGAGGAAAGATAGGAATGGTCCTGGAGCATTTATCTTCCAAAACTCTCAGATCCTTGCTGCACCAGAGCTCCATGATGCGAAACCAGCTGTCAAGGCCTACCTTGGACGTCCATGGAAGATGTATTCAAGGACCATTATCATGAACTCTTTCATTGATGGCTTCATTGCTCCCGAGGGTTGGTCTCCATGGATGGGCGACTTTGCTCTTGACACTTTGTACTACGGGGAGTATGAAAACAAGGGTCGAGGCGCAGACACTGCTAGAAGGGTGACATGGAAAGGTATTCAAAAGATTACTCTTGAGATTGCTGAGAGTTTCACTCCAAGAAAATACTACCAGGCTGGTGATGCTTGGATCCTGGCTGGTTCCATTCCCTATGATTCAGGCATAAAGAGTGCATAAATGAGTTCTACAAGGACGTACGATGTACCTGGATCAAGGCTGCTGCCATTTCCTGCACAACCCGGCTTAATGTATACTAATGGTACATGGAAGATCTCTAAAGATAAACAAACACTGCAATGTTATAATCTATGATGTCACAAATTTTCATTTGCCATCTACATATATGTCAAAGCTTATACTATATAGATAAGCATGAATTTCTTCAACTGGCGGCTAAACACATAGCAAGATTGTTTATCTTTCTTGTTAATCCGTTGTAGATTTGTTTCAGCTAATGGAGACATATGAAATATGAATTATATGCCATTGCAATGCACTCTTTGGTTCTGAAATTTAATCAGTGTTTGGGCGTGTTATAATATTTGTCCTAGGTTAGATGTTTACCTAAAAAGAATGTATTTAAAGATTGTCACTGGATGTTGTTATTCCTTTCACTCAATGCGTCTGATCATATGGTTTCCTCAATTCTGCATACAGAAAACAAGAGCATTAGAAGAAAATCTTTCAAATATTTAAAGATAGGTTTAATCGTAACGTAACCATCAAACTGTACAAAACAAGTTAAAAATAAATCCCGAGCACCAGACTATCCTTTGTTACAACGAGCTTCTAATTTATTCAATCTGATCTTCGTAATCTTAACAAACTTTCATGCTATTATCAGAATTTACCTTAGAAATAAGTTTTGTGCACTAAACTACCAAAGAAAATGAGAAAACAGGTTAGAAATAAGTTTCGTACAACAGAATACCTTTTTAGAACAAAAAGCTCCAAAGTTATTCAATCGGATCTCTCAAATTTTCATGCAATTATCAAAATTTACCTTCTTCCTGTCGCAGCAATCATTTTCACTGTCACTGCTGCAATCACTACCTTTGTTTTCTTTGTTCTTCTTCTTTTTGACATGGTCATGCTTCTTAGAGCTAGCATGCCCTCCATTGCCCTCCTTCTTTTTAGAGCTAGCATGTCCTCCATGGCCCTCCTTCTTCTCAGAGGTACCATGCCCTGCATGCACCTCCTTCTTTTTAATCGTATCATGGCTAGCATGGGTTCCATTAGTGATTGTTGTGTGAGACTTGTGGCATGCCCTGATGTGTGATTTCCATGGTGCTCTTTATGGTCCTTAATTTGATTTGTGACTCTCATGGTGCTTATTATGGTCAATGACTATTTTGCCAGCAGAGTGCACCACCTCTTTCACATTCTCAGTGAAGGAGTGTTCATTAGTTGCCTTGTGATGAGTCTCAACAGTGTGTGTCTTGTGTGTTGGGAATCGTGCATGGTATTTAAAATTTTATAATTAAATAAACGCAGTAGAAACAAATAATACTCATGCATCCGTTCATGGCTAATTACGTAGATTACAACATGCATAAATAATCAACTATTAATTACGCATTAAAGATTTCAAGATTACCTTTTCTATGATGACGAATCTGTTGTAGAAATTAATCGAATCCAGAGCTTCCCAATTGTGAAGCCTCCGAAAGTATCTACACGAGATCCGAACCATCAATCAGCAAAACCCCCACTACGAGTTTTAGAGAAAATATATTTGGTATGGAAGACAAGATTTGTGCTAGCTTTTCTGTCTGTCATAGTTTCCTATTTATAGAAAACACTAGACCTATTAGGGCTAGCTTTTGGGTCAGTCATAATTACTGGACTTGGACTGATTAAATGATTGGACTAATATTCCAATCTAATCAGTCTTAAGTCCAATTAAATACTAGACTCTTCTAACATTTAATTTATTTTCCTCGCTGATTAATTCCGAATCTCTTTTGTGTATGACCTCTCGGGGGTCATAATTAATTGGCAGCAAAATTATATTAATCCAATCAATATTTAATTAGAACTTTTCTAATTTATTTCTCGCAAGTCATGAGTGATACCTAACAGTATACCACGACTACCCAACTTATGATGAAGTATAAATTCTACGAACCCTTAGTAATTATCATACAACTAATTCCTTTTGTTTGAATCATCCCGATTGAGCCAGAGTCATGGATAGGGTCGTCAAACTCTATTACTCAATCATATGTCCAAATCTATTTAATTAGTAACTTATGAATAATACGTGGAACGACTTCCACTATTCTACCTCAGCCAATGATTTCTAGTTACTCGATTAATAAATTACATAGGATCCCTAATTGACAGATTCCGTATCTACACGCACCTATCTCTATGCCGGAATAGATCGTAACCACTGAGTACATTATTCAATCCTTGATGAGGACTAGTTTTATTGCACCAGCAAATCACGTTACCCCTAACACAAGATAACCGTGGAATTTCAGGTCTAAGGACTAATTGCACTATTACACTATACAACGAATTATTGACCATTCCATGTAATTCGTTGTATTAACGATCATGTCCAGTCACTTGTTCTCAGCAAGCACTTATACATCTATCCTTACGACATGAGACTAATCGCCCAAATCAATATCGCATATTATTTGGATGGTAGACTGCAATCCGATCTTTCCGGATAAATTAACGCCCAATTAATTTATCCTACGATCGGAGACTATTTTAGAATATATTTATGAATATAGATTCTGTCACTCATATCCTTACTCTTAAGGATAGAATCTATAAATATTATTCTAACTACTTTTATTTAAATAATTAATCGCATTAATTATATTTAAATAAACTGCCCACATTAAATAAATAATATAATTATTATGTCCTAAAATTGGCATTTAGGGCATATAATCCAACAATCCCCTACTTGCACTAAAGCCAATTACTCTGCTATCTCATACCCATCTTCTCAAGATGGTAATCAAATGACTGTTGAATCATTGCCTTAGTCAGTGAACTACCATTGCCAACTGTTGACGTTATTTACTGCATAATATCATCATTTCCACAATCTCTGATCGATGTGGTAATGCCTCTTTAACGCGCTTGGATCTCTAGTGAGATCTAGGTTCCTTAGCTTGCACTACAATTCCATTATCGTCACAGCACCACCCGTTGACTTAATGGAAAGAACCATCCTGAGTTTAGTTACGAACTCCTAGATCCAAACCGTTTCCTCTTGTTACATCTAATGCAACGATACACTCAACCTCTGGAGTTTGCAATTGTACCAATATTTGGAACCTTTCCAAATAATTGCTCTCCCGTTATAGGTGAGTATAAACCCAGATATGGATTTCAAATAATCCATTTCAGACTCTCAGCCTAAAACTGTAAAACTTTAAGTTTTACCTTTCTCCATATACCAAGAACATTTTCTAGTGCTTCTCAAGTACTTAAAAAATGTTATTGATTGTTTTCCAGCGTTCCTAACCTGGATTAGACAGACATCTGGTCATAACACTTATAGCATTTATGATATCATGTCTTTGTACATAGCATGACGTATATAAGATTTTTAATTGCTGCAGCACTTAGAACCTTGTGTGTCGAGTCTATCTCTCTTTAGCAGTCTCAGGACTCACAGCCCTAGAGAGATAAATGTCATAACTTAAAAGAGAACAATCCTCTTTTAGAATTTGTGTACATGTTAAACACCTTTAACACCATTTTGGGAAAAATCCATTAATCCTTTTGATCTATCGCTATAGATCAACTTCCAAGAATTTAAGCGGATTATCCCAAAATTTACTTGGAGAATTATTTGAATAACTAGACCTACTTGTGTAGTCAAGATTCGTCTTCATTCTCAATGAAGTCAATCGAATGTTCTAGATTATTTAGGCTTGGTTAAGTCCATTAATGGACCCTTTTACCTTGCACTCTTCGTGACTCATCACTGGACTCACAATGTATCGGCAAATCCATATTAATGTCTTCATTAATGAAGTTATTATGGAATGTCGTTTTGACATCCATCTACCCTATCTCATAATAGTAGTGTGCAACTATGACTAATAAATCATAATGAATTTTACCAATTGGTAAAAAGATTTTCTCATAGTCAACCCCTTGCCTATGACTATAATCTTTCACCATTTGTCCTAAAGGTATCCACCTTTATTCATTTAAGACTTTATGGCCTCAAGCCATTTAAGCTTATGTCAAATATAGCTTTTCATAACTGACAAAATCATCAATCATGATTATTGTCATCTTACTGATCTGAAAAACTGTGAAATAATCAGCTGTTCTTGGATTGGGTTTTCTAGAATCAAATCCTAGATCTGACTCAGGTTAACTGGTTGCTCAGTAACTCCTTACTGAGTCATACTTTTCTTCCCACATTATCTTCTCAAATGAACTATTCTTCCAAGAAGAAGTTGTACTTGCTAACAGACTCTCTACTCAGCAAGGGAATAAAAGTTATATCCCAACAAATCCTTAGGATAACTAATTAATCTTATCCAATCTTATTTCCAATTTATCAATCTAAAGCCTTTTATTGAAAATAGGATAACCCTAATTCTTAACACCTTAAGACTAGGTATCATGTTCTCTCATATCTTATATGAAATACTTAAGATTAATTTGGAAGTGACCTTATCCAAGAGATGGACTGCTATAAGGAGAATATAGCCTCACAGGCTAAATTATAAATCAACATAGTATATCAATTACAGACCATGTCCAACAAGGTCCAATTCATTCTCTCCAACACTTCATCAAGCATCAAAGCACCAGAATGAGTCAATGAAATAACTATATTATTTTCCGTTGAGATACTATCAGAAATTGAAGCTAAGAACTCTCCATGATCTCATCATTGAGACTTACTTCTCATTTCTAGTTTTGATTTACTACTTTAATTTTGAATTCTTTGAACGCTTCAAATGGTTCAGATATACATTTATGACAATCATAAGTATATGTAAGGTGGCTGAAATCCTTATTGGGCTATTTTGCCAAATGGCCCATGTACATCCCTATGTACAAAACCCTAAATATTCGTGGTCCTTTGACTTTGTCCTACAAAGGGTGATTTGATCATTTTTAAGAACACAAGATTCACGTGTGGGGAATATCCCGGGGCCTCAAGGGCTTACGAGTCCTTCTTTCACCAATTGTGTGATTCTTGTTTCTCTTTTATGACCTAATTGTAAGTGCCACGATAATCTAGAGTTATCAGTATCTCTAAATCTCTCATATTACTCGTTTATCTGTCATTATCCATATAAGACTCTATTCATTAATTTACTAGTGTCATCTCATTTATTTTCTAAATAAATGAAACACATGAACAACAATTATTCTAAAATTAATGAACACCCAGATGGGTAAACGAGAAGACGAGATGTATTTATAGAGGACATCCATTCCTATTCAAACTCTTTGAAGTCCTTTGGATTTTTCTCTATTACTAGTTCTCCTTTCTTATAGTAGAAATAATTACCAATCAAGTTTCAACTTTTCAGATCTACCCTTGATATATGACTCTCATTTCCAAGGGCTGTGTCAAATGTATTCACACGGAGAAATCTATTATGAACGACAATAGAGAATTAAGAATTTGACTTTGAGGATTAGATTTGTCTGCATATGATAAACCATGAATAAACTCATGGACTCAAGATACTCATCCTGAGAACACACGCTTTCAAATCAATTCCCCTAGTTATTCTTTAGAACAATTTTTAAATATCTCATCTCTAGTTGTCCTATCTTGCTTACTTCACAACTGTTGTAAGTAATTAATGATGGATATATTATCCATGCTCTCTTGCTTGACAACTTATTTTGGGCATCTAGAACGTGTATGACTTTCTCATATTTGAGAATGATTCTCAAAACATTGAGCTAGTCATCGAAGTTTGGTCTAGTCAAAATAGAAGGTTGGGTTCACATCCGATATTATATATAGGCAGTAATTTCTAAGGATGTTAGATAATTATATTATTAATCATTTGATTTGGGTCTTTAAATCAAACAGTAACCCCCACTAAATTTTTCGAATCCCACACTTCTCTAGTGGAAAACGGAAAAACAATAAGATGTTTTTCTTAGTGGAATTGGGGGCCTATTCATTTTAACCCACCTCACATTTTAGATTTTTGGCGAAGTTAAAACAAATAGGCGAATAACCTCTTATTCAATGTATCTCATACAAATTCCAATTTGTTCTTGCCTCCAATCTTTTCGACCTCACATTATAGATTTTTGGTCTCCAAGATTGTTTAAGTTAAACCCATTATCCTGAAAATTTGGATCAATGCAATATCGACACCTCACATGATAGATTTTTGGTTGCCAGTAAGAATCCAATTTTTCCACATCTCATGCTTATATAGACTTAGTTTACATGTTGATACAAATAAATAACTTATATGTGTCCATAGCCAGCTACTTACTTGCCCAACACACAAACTAATCTATGATAACGGAAGACAATGATATAATCTTCTCAAGACTACACCATTATTAACTTAATATTTAGTTTGGGAAGGTTTGCTGGTCTTTAGTTTAGGTCTCACTTTTCACATGCTTCTAATTTTCAATTTATCGCATAAATAAAATAGAAACATACATGCATTCATCATATATTTATTGCATAAATAAATAAATAAAATAAAATGGGATGATCATGGACTAGGAGTACTAATCAACCCGAGCCACTGGGTTGAATACCTAAATCAAATAAAGGGCCCACAAGAAAAAATTCATGGGCTGCTCCTCCTCGGCTTCACAAAACTCCTTTCGCGAACTGGGCTCACCAACTCTTGATGTCTTCATCTTGATCTTCCATTACATTTATGTACATAGATTCCTATACTAGTGGGGATACATAAATTGTAATATGGTTTTACATATTTAAAATGGGAATAAGAGGCATGCAAGCCCCATTTTAAAATATTACATAAAACCCAAAATGGGTAAATAAATTAAATAATGACATTCATCCATTCATTCATTCATTCATCCATTCATCCACACAAGACTAGTCCATGATCATCCACATACATAGCAAATAATAAAGAAAAGTAATCCACGAATATAGCACAATTAGTCTCCTAATATAATATCATTATATTAGGTTAATCTAATTAATAAACACCTTTATTAATTTAGATCCGTAAATATCTCATATTTAAATAAATATAATCTCATTATATTTGTAGTAATTAATTAATAAACAATTTATTAATTAACTACAAGTATAGCAGAATTAATTTTATAATATAAACCCTTTACATTAGATTTTTTTTTCCAATTTAATAAACCCTTTATTAAATTTATTCTATTTAATAAACTTTTTATTAAATTTACTCCATAAATATCTCATATTTACAAAATATAAATATAATCAAATTATATTTAATAATTAATAAACTATTAATTAATTTAAAGTGTCAAAAATGTATTTGGACTTCTTTAATTAATTTTGTCAAACACAAATTAATTAGCTCTAACTTTAAAAGATAAATAAATCTAATTTATTTGATTTAAAGTCCAGTCCAGAAGCCAACAGCCCAATTTATAAAATAAAATAGTCCACACTAGTTATTCTAAATCCGAATTAAAGCTTGGCCCAATTCAGATGACAAAGGAGGTCTAATGCTATTTTAAAACACTTTAAAATAGCCCTGACAATAAAATAAGTCCAAGTATTTGTATGCCCAATAGCCCAAAGAAAGAAAATCAAAAATTTTAATTGAAAGCCCAAGTCCATAAGCCCAATTAAAACTTTCAAGAAAAATAGAACAAAATTAACCCAAAACCCAATCAGATTAGGATTTGGATATGGGCGGATCCATATTTGGATCCAACCCGAATACAGATCTGGGTCGGGTTCGAAACCTTACCCAAATCCCAAAATAATTTTTTTTTCTTTCGTCCTTGCGCCGCCGACCCCACCCCTTACCATTTCTTCTTCTTTGCGCAGCCATAGGCTTCAGGGCTGCCATGGCCGCTACCACCATGGCAGCGGCCAGACAACAGCCACGGCATCAGCGCGAGGCGGCGGCCTCGCGTTAAGCCTGAGACGCAGAGCAGTAAAGCTGCTCCGCGTCAATGGCTGAGCCGCGGAGCAGCGTCAAGGCTAAGCCGCGGAGCAGCCTCGAGCCTGCTCCGCTGCTTTTCCACTGCCCATGGGGCAGCGCAGCTACCCCGTGGGTGGTGTATCCAGTGGCACACCTCTATTGCCACTAGAGAAGATGAACAGGGGTGGTTTTTTTTTTTTTGAAAAATTGTTCTTCAATTTTTTTTTTTTGCTGAACAATTTCAGAAAATAAAACACCTTTTACAAAATTTGGTTTTTCAATAATTTTGAAACAGATTCAAAACAATATTATAAGAATAAAATTTCAATTTCAAAAACAACCTTTAATGAAACTGAAGAACAATTTCACAAACTACTTTTATGAAATTGATAGAGGGAAGAACTTTAGGGCTAATATTTAATCCAATTAAATCATGAACATAAAATTAATAGATTCACAAACTATTAATTTCACAAATAGTTTCACAAACTATATTTGACACGTTTAATTGTGCTATGATATGCGCTATAAATGAATAATCACGTAAAATGCATGAACGGTGGCTCTGATACCACTGTTGGGAATCGTGCATGACATTTAAAATTTTATAATTAAATAAACGCAGCGGAAACAAATAATACTCATGCATCCGTTCATGGCTAATTACATAGATTACAACATGCATAAATAATCAACTATTAATTACGCATTAAAGATTTCAGGATTACCTTTTCTATGATGACGAATCTGTTGTAGAAATTAATCGAATCCAGAGCTCCCCAATTGTGAAGCCTCCGAAAGTATCCACACGAGATCCGAGCCATCAATCAGCAAAACCCCCACTATGAGTTTTAGAGAAAATATATTTGCTATGAAATACAGGATTTGTGCTAACTTTTCTGTCTGTCATAGTTTCCTATTTATAGGAAACACTAGACCTATTAGGGCTAGCTTTTGGACCAGTCCTAATTACTGGACTTGGACTGATTAAATGATTGGACTAATATTCCAATCTAATCAATCTTAAGTCTAATTAAATACTAGACTCTTCTAACATTTAATTTATTTTCCTCGCTAATTAATTCCAAATCTCTTTTATGTGTGACCTCTCGGGTTCATAATTAATTGGCAGCGAAATCATATTAATCCAATTAATATTTAATTAGAACTCTTCTAATTTATTTCTCGCAAGTCATGAGTGATACCTAGCAGTATATCACGACTACCCAACTAATGATGAAGTATAAATTCTACGAACCCTTAGTAATTATCATGCAACTAATTCCTTCTGTCTGAATCATCCCGATTGAGCCAGAGTCATGGATAGGGTCGTCAAACTTTATTACTCAATCATATGTCCAAATCTATTTAATCAGTAACTTATGAATAATACGTGGAACGACTTCCACTATTCTATCTCGGCCAAGGATTTCTAGTTACTCGATTAATAAATCGCATAGGATCCCTAATTGATAGATTCTGTATCTACACGCACCTATCTTCATGCCGGAGTATATCGTAACCATTGAGTACATTATTCAATCCTTGATGAGGACTAACTTTATTGCACCAGCAAATCACGTTACTCCTAACACAAAATAACCGTGGTGTCTCAAGTCTAAGGACTAATTGCACCATTATACTATACAACGAATTATTGACCATTCCATGTAATTCGTTATATTAACGGTCATATCCAGTCACTTGTTCTCAGCAAGTACTTATATATCTACCCTTACGACATGAGACTAATCGTCCAAATCAATATCTCATATTATTTGGATGGTAGACTGCAATCCGATCTTTCCAGATAAATTAACGCTCAATTAATTTATCCTACGATCGGTGACTATTTTAGAATATATTTATGAATATAAATTCTGTCACTCATATCTTTATTCTTAAGGATAGAATCTATAAATATTATTCTAAGGACTTTATTTAAATAATTAATCGTATTAATTATATTTAAATAAACTGTCCACATTAAATAAATAATATAATTATTTTGTCCTAAAATTAGTATTTGTGGCATATAATCCAACATTGTGAGCATGGGTGGTGCCGTGCTCATCTGGCTTGACGCATTGGGCAGTGTGGTTGTTGTACAACGGCAAGTGGATATTGGTTTTGGTTTTGATTGCTGGCTTGAGATATATTGGAAGCGAGTGATGAGCCATATTTATAGGTGTTTAATGGATTCCCTTCACCCTCGTCACATCTTGCTTTGAATCCCATTTCTTGGAATAAAGCCAAATTGAAGGAGCATATATTCATTTCGTGATGATATTGTTTGTTTTTTCCACAACCTTTCATCAATTTATTCTTCTTTTCTTCCTTCATGTGATTTTTTTTTTGTCTTTTTTTGTAGTACAATAAAAGTAGAAGATATTATCTGAACTCAAAACCATTAAGTACAATATGTTGTTAATCCGACTATTTCAATCAACTCTTGAATTCATGTGAATTTTATATTGTAATATTTATAATCAATATTCTTCAACATTGAAAACCTTGATGCAACCCATTGTTTTCAGTTTAAATGCATCATTAGATTCAGTTCCATCACCTCACACATAATAAGTGTATAAGTTAGTATTGTGCGTTTAAAAAATAATACGAGTTAATCATTTTGGCTAAACAAATTTTAGGCTCAAGACAATAATTTTTAAATATATGACACTAATCTCACTTGTAGGTTTAGAGTTTTAAGTATGAGATATGATACCATCCGTCCCAATTAATAGGCACAACCTTGGAACGAGCAAATATTAACTAGCTTAAAAGAGAAGGGAAAAGAAAAAGAGTGAGAACAACACGTTTCGAAAGATAATAAGTAAAAAGAATAATATAAATGCTATATAACATCAAACACGAATAAAAGTAAAGGCAATTATTTGGATGCTATCCAGCAACTTGACCTGCTATAATTCACATATATAAAATTGATTTTCCTTCTTCTCTTCCCTCTGTGTGTGTAGTGCTGATCAGAAGGATGGGAAAAGATATTCAGTAGAGGTTTTTTTTTTTTTTTTTTTGTCGAAGATACCTAGTAGTATTACGGTACAAAGAAGAAGTTACATCAGCCAATGCCATTCAGAAGAGGTTTGGATCAGTCGACGTGTTTGAATTCTCATTTGCGTTTTTGTGTCGTTATTTGGGCCAAAGTTCCTTTTCTCCCTTAGTTGTTGGGCTTTTGTCTTTTTGGGCCTTTTCTATTGAGCTTGTGCTTGTCTTGGTTGGGCCAGATGATGTTTTTAGTGGTCCGCTTAAGCCCATGTGTTGTTGTATTGTTTTAGTCGGCCTTTGAGGCCTTTGTAACTGGGCTTGTTTCAGATATGTTTTTTCCCCATTGGGTCTATGTCTTTGGGTCCAACCTCTATCCCTATTAATATAATCATCTTTCGATCAGGAAAAAATAACATTCTAGTTTCATCCTACGGTGTTACCGTTAAGTCCATTGATATATCATGCAGGAATCGAATTCCTTTGAGAAATTGTCTTTATTAGAAAATTAGAATCTCAATAGTGAAAATTCTTTGTAATTCATAGTTTATACACTCAATCAATCTTCCTTAAAATTTCTAGTCAAATTTCTAAGCAATAATAGTCTCTAAGGGACAAACTAGAATATTGAAGAGTTTGATGAAAATAGTAGTACATAAAATCACTAGAACTATTTTGTAGGATTCTTAATATTTACGATATTCACTTGTAATATTATTAAATTATAACTTACGAAGTTACAAATTTTTCATTTGCCATCTAGATGTCAAATAGCCATATATTGATATAAATAGGCATAAATTTTTTCAACTGGCGGCTAAAACAGACATAGCTTCGAGAAATCATAAGTTTGTGTGCCTTATTTATTTATTCGTTGGAGAATTGATTCAGCTAATGAAGACATGAAACATGAAACGCCATAAGGTACAACTTTCCTTTATATTCTATTTTATGCCGATTTAGTAGGTTGAAGGAAGATGCCATTATTCCCAAGACTTGCAGCATACAAGTGAGGGAGGCATTTTTGTATTCCAAGTATGATACAACCTAAAAGTGCTATCCTACCAATATGGAGTTAGGATTTTTCTCGTATCGTTATAACATTATAATATTACAAAAAATTTATTTCAAACAATCAAGGAAGAGGAAATTGTTTGGCTCTTTTTTAAAAAAGATTGGGAATAAACATTTAAGAAGTATCACATACTATAGAATGTCATTCAATACACCTCAAAGTTAAAATCTTGAACGTGCAAGTGAGATTGGTATTATAAATTCCGACTCAATTATTAACTAAAGTTTATATCATAAACTTACAACTCACACTTATAAATTACACATATATCATGTTTATTACTAACGTGTGACATTAGAATAAACCCCTAAAATTGAAACGATCCCTGAATACCATTCTTCACACTTTTAGAATTCCGAACCTACAAATCAAGGTAATTGACTTGAATCTATCATTCACAGAACCTAAATAATTTTGATTTATAATTTACACTCGATCTTTTATTTTGGCAAGCAACTCCCTTTTGGAGAACTCAACTACCTCGTCAATCAATATTGTCTCACACGATATGTACAAAGGCATGGACATATGCTTACCTCTACAGTTGACATTTTAATAAAAGCAAAAAGAAATAAAAGATATGTACAAAGGCATGGACATATGCTTGTCTCTATTTCTCCTATGAGTTCAGCAACTGAGATACAAATGAGAAAAAACTCTTCTATTAATACGAACTGAAATTAGTTTAAGGAAATTCCACATGTGTGGGGCTCATCTTATATGAGATGATTGATATCAACTGAATTAATTAAATAACATCACAAGTGAGAGCACAAAAAATTCGGATAATCATATGAAACACCACCAACCTTTAAAAGAAAGGAAAGGTTACGGAGAAATTTTTCAAATCTTTTCTCTTATTTGAATTGCAGATTTAGAGGAAGGAAATGTTATGAAAGGGTTCTAAAATCTCTTCATTTCCTTTAATGAGAATGATTTTACAATTCTTCAAAATTAGTGTGTTTAAAAGGAAAAAAAAAATTGTATAAAAAGTCTCTTTTGTTCTTACATATCTCATGATTATAAAAATTAAAAAAGGTATTTAAGTAAAAATTATCTTTTTCTTTCCTATTCTTCTCCAATCTTTTTTTTTTTTTTTTTACAATCCAAATAAAATAATTCAATTCCTTGATTTTTCTTCCTCCACTTTACTTTCCTTTCCTTTGTTCAATCCAAACAGAGGGTTAACGTGTTGGTGAAATAATAACTTGTAGACGTCAGCAGTCCAAAATCTTAGTCACACTTTTTTTTTTTTTCATTTTTCTTTTCAGAAATTGTACTGCAGTGATCGTGCGCAACGCGGTGTCAGGTGGAAAATTCTGTAGCTTATTGATCACTTCTTAGTCTACGACTTGATCTTTTTCGTCTCTCAAACTCAATCATGAAAATCACAAACGTCGAATCAGAGCGAGGAAGAGGCCCCCATTTGTAGTTTTGAATTGGTCAAGCAGCCGTAACGCCACAGTAATTTTTTTTTTTATATATAACAAAAAACTCATTTTAAGTATAACTATATAAAATTTATTTTCAAATTATAAGTTCCGTATTATAACAAAAAGAAATGACTCAAATTCAAAAAAATTTCTCCAAAAATCGACACTATAACTGTTATTTTCAAATTAGGGACGGACCTAAGTGAAAAAGAGAGTATGCAAAAAAATTATATATATATTTTTTATTTTTAAAAAAAAAACTATTATATTAAAAACTTTAATTGTATGAATATATATCCTAACCTCTCTCATTGCATGATTACACACTTTGAACTTAAGCGTTTAGATGCGCCAGTGTTCTCACCCTTGGATGGGATATCGTAGACAAGTTAGCTCTGACAAATTTAAACAAGTTAATAAAAATAACACCATATAAGGGGAGGAGAAAAGAGATAAGGATCTCGGATATCCTCCAAGGAAAAGAGCCCTTCTGGATCTTTGAATTGGTCAGCACTTGAACTTCTTACTATACTTCCTTTTACGACCAGTCCACCAAAAAAAAAACTCGGTTTCTAAGTCAAACTTCAACTCTAACGTGAAATTCCACATCCCCTTTTGGTCCTCATTCAATACCAAAAGGCTTTCTTTAAATTCAAATGCTTCATTCTTTTCAGCTCAAGTTCAACATCTATCTCATTACCAACCTCTCCTCTCACCCCCTCTTGCATATGCAACCTTGCATGTGCACTAGTTCTCCGCAGCTCAACTCACTTCTTCAAGGTTTTCTGGAAAACATCGTAACTCGGTTCGATTAATCCATTCAAGATTCTGGCTACTTTTCTGCTGCAAAAGCTGAGCTTTTGAACGTGAAACGAGCTGCATTCACCTTTTCCAGAAGTTACAACTGACGAGTATACGAAATGGAGAGTGCTTCTAGCTGGGAATACAAGATGCTGATCGATGAGCTAACACAAGGAATGGAGCAAGCTAAGCAGCTTAGAGTTCAATTGAGCACAATATCATCTTCCGAATCCCAGAATTTGCTGCAAAGGATACTGTCTTCTTATGAAAATGCTCTATCGATTCTCAAGTGGAGTGGGTCAGTTGGTCAATCCAAGCTCGTCGCACCAACATCAGTTGCACCAGAGTCTTCCCTTTCAGTAGATGGAAGTCCTCAAAGTGAAGATTTAAAGCAGAGTGTTATGGCTCATCAGGAATACAGCAACATATCAAAGAAGAGGTAAAACTGTTTCACCAAAACTGAAGATAACATTTATTGCTCGTCTGAAATTTCTTGCCTAACATTTTCTGCAAAAACTTGTTGCTTGATTGGTGCTGCAGAAAGGGAATGCCTACATGGATAGAACAAGTGAGAGTTAGCTCTGAAAATGGACTTGAAGGACCTGGTGATGATGGGTATAGTTGGAGAAAATATGGGCAGAAAGACATTCTGGGAGCAAAATATCCCAGGTGATTAAATAAATACATGTAAAGACAAAACATGACAAGTAGGTACTCAAATTAACGAACAAAATATCAATTATGAACACAACGTATACTTCAGCATGCATGAAAAGTAAAATAGGAATTCAACTATCCAGTTGCCCTTTCTAGAATTCCACAGGCTCGAACTCTTGTTTAATTATTTTCTTGCTTTACGCCTTTACCACTTCCTAGTGTTATAGAATACAGATCATTTACCTATCTAAAAAGATTTTCAATACATGGCTTAATTAGAAGTAATGTTATCTGACGTCAGTGTGTTTGTGTATGCAGAAGCTACTATAGATGCACGTACCGTCTCATGCAGAATTGTTGGGCAACAAAGCAAGTGCAAAGATCTGATGATGACCCCTCTTTATTTGAGATCACATACAAAGGAACACATACATGCAACCTGGCTTCCAATTTGGTTTACCCACCAACATCACCCGAGAAACAAGAGCTGAACCACAGCTATCACCATAACAACAACGGGTCAACACAACCAAATCAGATGCTCATGAATCTTCGAGCAAACCTTAGAGTGAACACAGATAACTTGGAAACCAAGGATAAGGGTTCCCCTTTCTCTGCTCCTCCAACATTCACCTGTACAACAGGAGAAAATCAAGTATACTCGCTGCCAATGCTTGCTGATGGTGATCTCCTGGGGACTTATTCCCCGTCATTTATGTCTCCGGGCACATCTGAATCAAACTATTCCTCAATATCTACCTGCCAAATGAATGGATTTGGAGGATTTCATGAAATGCAACATTCAGAATCTGATCCTACTGGGATATTCTCAGTCGCTACTTCATCGACAAATTCTCCAATAGTTGGCTTGGAGTTTCTGACTGACCCTGTAGGTTTAGATCCAAATTTTCCATTCCATACACCAGGATTTTTCTCATAGTTCTGCTAAAACAATTTGAAAAGACAATAACAAGGAATATTCCAGATTCCATAACTAAACTAGCTAATGGTAGCAACTAGTTTTTCCTGCCATGGAAGTAGGGGTAGAGACGTGTTTGTACAAATTTCAAGCAATCTCAAATTAGTCTTTAAAATTATTATGATTGTTATTAACAATTTCTCGAATCTAGTTCTTATTTGCAACCATTGTATTAGTCCACCAACTTGTAAAGTATAAGCTTGAATGTTGTACAACAGCTGCCAAACTGAGTTAACATGCTGATATATATGACGACCTATGCAACTACAAGAAACTCATATTAGTCCCTAATTAGCAGTGAATTAATCTACAATGAGTAGGGGAAAGCAACAAACTTTAGCCATTTAAGAGGAATTAGGGGAGTGGGAGGACAAATGACACTGCAATAAGAACTATTCCAAGTCACAGTAATTCCAGATATTAAGGCTACATTCCTCTCACAGGTAGATAAGAAGATTGTTTAGATTGTTGAATATGTTTATAGATTACGGACCTTTGAAAATAATTAAGCCAAAGTTGCTAGAACATCGAGCAAAAAATCCAAGAATGAGGCCTATCAACAAAAGTTAGCAAGGACAACCAGTAAAAGGTACAACGTACATAGTAGAATGAAGCTTACATGACAAATGTAATCACAGAGATATACATATTGTTGCTAACTACAAAAATATTTTTCAGTAACATTGGAAAGATTATCACCAAGAACAAGAGTGCTATAGATGTACATAAGTAACATTGGAAAGATTATCACCAAGAACAAGAGTGCTATAGATGTACATAATGGAAATTTAACAACAAAATTACATTTCCATGTCTTTGCCAGGTCTGTCTTGCAAATTTGTGGGTGTGGTATGCATCACAATGTAGAATCTTCATAGCATCTAGTTGCGTATTGAATCCAAAACATGCTGCGGAGCTCTATAAGATCCTGCCTGTAGCTGCACTGCAGGAAAACACTGGATATGTAGCAACTCAATTCGACAGAGATGAGAAAGCAATTGATGAGTTGATGATAAATAGGCGACTTCTGCATCAATTTTAGGTAATGTTCATAGCTGATAAACACATGTACATACCAACTAGGTTGATGACTTATCCGCCTCTTTGACACCTGAAGCAAGATTTGATGTGCTTTCTTTTGTATCTTCAGCTCTTCTAATTGCGCCCCTCAGCCCCAAAACAATAAATAAGTTGGTTAGAGTGAGAAGTGACTCAGCTCCACCATGCAGCCAGTCCACGTTAGACAAGGAAGTTCCATACTGCACCTTAGCTGTCCCACAAATGAAATAAAGAACCTTTGTCAATATTTAGAATGTGTAAGTTATGACATAAGCTATAAATTCATGCACAGTCGGGGAATTTACCATAAATTCCTGCTGGAACTGCATAGAAGTGGTGATGCAGAACAGAACAACAAGGAGAGTATTAGTATAGGAGTTAAAGTAATGCTGTCAGCTGCACCAACTTGAAGGCAATAACATGTAGAAATACAGTGAGGATCATATATTTTCAAATACTTAACCTAATATAAAGCCAATCAAAGCTTGCAAGTTCATGAAACAGCATACGCCAAACCAACGCCAAACCAACGCCAAACCAAAACCAAACCTTATTCAAACAGCATCATTGAATTAAAATTTTGTTATACAGATGAAAATGCTAAGCTTTTAGTATGAAAAAAGGAAAAAGAAACAGTTATTTACAAATTGAAAATAGTGTATATGACAGTAGCTGAAAAAAGGGGAAAATACTAATTTGAGCAGTAAATTGGCTCGACAGGATCTAGATTAGCCACAGGTTGCATCCACCTGAAGGAGAACTTACAATCATACTCAAGCATTAACAACCTCAATCGAAAATATTGAAAATTAGAAGATGCTTAATGGAACGTGAACAAATGGGACTAAAGAAGCTCATGAATTCGGAAATGCTCCACAGCTTCTGTCATACATTTGCAAACACAAACCAAATCAAAATGTTTCCCAGTTCCACTTACTGCAAACTTAATAGCTTATATGATACTAAACAAATATCTTAAACGAGGTGAGACCAGAGCATAAACTGACAAAGGGATTGACTGAGTAGTTCCCGAAAGCTGAAATGAAAGCCTTACAACTAATTTTAGCATTAAAAAATCTTAGGAAACCATTAAGAACACTATGTATCAACAACGGGTAAGAAATTCTTAGAATTGCCTTCAAAAGGAAATGTGTTAAACTCGTAGATGATGTCTAAGCACGTTGGATTGAATTATCTCCTCTATAAATAACCACAAGGCAATGCCTAAACCAGATTGTGCTTTCCAATCCTTGAAGAATATACTAGAATCAAGATTAGATCACTTTCCTTCTTTTCTGTGCCTCAATGTGCTGATTCCTCAGATAGAAGTTAGCCGATTCTTTCATCCAATTTTAGTCAATACTTAAATGAAATATAAATTTGTTTTTGAGAAAATTAATAAACCATCATAGTACAGAGCAAATAACATCTGCAATTTTTTTTTTTTTGTCATTACAGAAACTTCGAATATAATACAAAGCATCAACCAATGCCACTGAATCAAGGTCCTGCTTTACAAGCAAAATAAGTTCTATTGGAAGGTTTGAATGCCAATCAAGCGGGAGAGAGCCTATCCAAATTGCATGTGCAACCCAATCCTCCTCACCTTTGGCAACACGCGAAATATGACTAAATGTATTTGAGCCAAAAGAAGTATAATAAAATTGGCAATACACAATCCAAAAAACAAAAACAAGATTGCAACAGCCAACATGTATAATTCAAACCCAACAAACAACACAAAGTACAAAAAGACCAAAATTTAAAAAGTAGAGAAGAGAGAAAGAAACTTACTAGTGGCACCCACAAAAGCAAGCAAGAAATAGAACCCAAAAAGAGTGAGCTTTGGTGCAGACTTGGATTTGGAGATGAAGTACAAGAAACCAATATAAGGGAAAAGTGAAAAAGCAAAGAGCTGTGAAGCTATGCTTTGTGAATCAATGGTTGGTGACCATGGATCCACTGGCAACAAAACTCCATTTGCAATCACCAATTTTCCTCTCTTACTACGAAGTCCTATTCCTCTTTCACCATATTTTACTTGCTTTGTTTCACTAAAAACCTTTGTGTTGGAAGATACCAAGAATGGAGAAGAATTTGAACCCAATATTGTTGGGTTCTTGTTGAAAGATTGCAGACAATTTAGCATCATCATCTGTCGATGGCTTCTCTTTACTTTTGTTCCACAGAATCTAACAAAAAGTATGTACACGTGTACTTGAGGGAGTCTTTGAGATGAACCACGTTGTACCATTGTTTATCCTAAAGACACGTGTTTTGGGCTTGTCCTAGATTTTATGTTGCCAGATACATGAGGACTGATGTCTAATGATGTTTGTCCAACCGTTTGTTACAAGTAGCCCATTTGAGCACACTGGTTTTCTATTCTTTTCTTCTTCTTTTTTTTAAAGAAAAAAGAAGGCAAAAAGTTGATAGTATGCTAAGCTATTACAAATCTAGAGGATGATCCGTTCCTTTTGTATTTCTCAACGAGCACACTGCTTTGTTTACATTGGTACAAAGTATCTATTTCTCGTCAATTTTGTTAAGAAGTTGCAATACAATTAGTATGTAGAAATGTGTAATTTTGAGGTTCAAATATTTAGCAATTTTGGTAAATAAGATCTAAACTCCTAACAGAAAGAGTTCGACCCTTGATATTTCAAAAAGTGTAAAATTTGAATCTCGTTTACTAAAAACAGTAAATTGCTTGTCGCTTCCTTGTGTTTTGTTCGAAATACTCATTTACCCTTTGTATTTTTAAAATAGGCTCATTACCCCCTTGTGATTTTCAGAATATAGCTGATCGCCCCCTTCTGTTAGAAAAATCGTCTAATTTAACGGTAATTGCAACACACGCACTTAAAATGCGATTTTTTAATGCTTTTGGTTTAAATAAATTCGTTGTTGGACAAAAATACCTTTTTAGTAAATTGCTTGCCGCCTCCCTGTGTTTTTCCTAAAATACTCATTCACTCCCTGTGTTTTTAAAATAGGCTCATTACCCCCCTGTGTTTTTTCAATTTTAACTTTATGTAAGGATATAACGATCAATTAACTAATTTGGTAACGTTTGCTAACGGAATAAGAGATTTTGGGTGCGTCAGTTTAATCGAAAAAACACAAGGAGATAATGAGCCTATTTTAAAAACACAAGGGGTGAATGAATATTTCAGACAAAATACAAGAAGGCGGCAAGCAATTTACTCTTACTAAAAGTGTGAGGAATTCGAAGCGAAGTTGCACAAATATAAATAAATTGATAACTATATATCACGTGATTAATATTTCACCTTTCTTTATATAATAAAATTTCAGTTATATAAATAAAATATTTAACATTTAATACATATATGCTCATCAGAAGGGATAAAACATTACTTTAAAATTTATTGGTACAAAGTATTAGTTAGTGCAATTTTGTAATTTTGCTATGCGTTTGTATTTTGTTGTAAAAGCAAATCAAATATTTAAAAATTGTATACTCCTTGTGTGGAATTAAACCATGAATATAACAATAGATGGAAGACATTACCCTAAACAGCACAAGCAGAAACGGAGATGGAAATTTTGAATAATATCGTCCACTGGGAAGCAAATGTAAGTGAGGAGCTATATCAGTTGCCAAGTAAGATTGAAAAAGCTTTCGCATTTGTTTTACCGATAACCTTTTAAGACCTACAACACAATGGAAGATGTAAAAGGTTCAATCAAGCCCCCGAGTATTGAAAATCGACTATAGCGCTTACTCCAAGGAAATTATATTTTAGCATATAATTGATTGAAGATCACGATCTTTCATTGGATAAGCCAAGGTTGTTGAATAGATATGATCTGATCGAAGAAAACATAGCTCAGCACCAGCTGAGAATATACATTAGATTAACAGATTTCCATGACCAACTCTCTGTTGTGACACAAATCTGGGTGTTCTACAACCCCTAACAAACGTCTGAAACCATTCACGTATTACTGATGACTGTGCGGTGGCCATCGGTCTCATGAAAAGAAAATGCAGGATTCAAAAGTGGCTTCTTTCACTCCAGCGATGATGAGAATCAGACGTCACCCTTGATGCTATGTGAAGCAGACTAACTGGTTGGTTCGAATGTAGCTTGTTCATGCCAAACCCCGTTTAAGTTAGACTGCCACAATCTGACCATCCCATCGCTCCCAGTATTCGCGAGTGTCATTCCGCTCATGTCCCATTCCATTTGCCATACCTGTCAAAAGTAGTATAACATTATTCTCAACATTATCCCGAAATAATACTATTCTTCTCCCTCATTCCAAGAAGTGTGTCCCTGATTTCTAGTATTCAAACATCCAACTCTCTTTTAAACATTTACTCCACCAATTCAACCCCAACCACACCCCCACCCCCCCGAAAAAAAAAAAAGGAAAAGGATAAGGAAAATAAGAATATTATGATGTTATGAACGAGATCCAACGATCATGAATTGTTGATACAGTTACAATAAAATGATGTAAACAGTTTACAACTGTTGAATCCTGCTCATAATTTTTTTTTTTTTTTGAAAAGTAAAACGAGAGAAAAGTTAATTAAAATGGATCTTGCTCGTAACGTTATGATGTTATGAGTGAATCCTTACTCCACTTAAAGTGTACATCTTTTATATTATTCCTTCATTCCAACATCAAGATAATCATACTTGCAAATTCCACATCATCTTCTTACATGGTCAAATAAAATATCAAACAGAATATCATGAATTGTTTGCTTCATGATATGAAAAAAATCAATCATACACTCCTCTACTCATGAGCAATCTAAAAACTTCAATAACCCAATAAACTCTCAAGGATGACAAGATTATTGTTGCAAGAACACCAAAAGACACTGGAAGGGGTTACCTCGCTATCATGGCCTGAGAGTAGTGCGACCCTCTCAACTGAGAGCCTTCCATCAAGCTCAGGGTTTGACCCGACGTGCCATATTGAAATTCCCTTGCCAGTTGCAACAGCAATCAGCTCATATGGCCTGAAGACAAGCGACATATCTGACGTTACAGTTTGAGTTTCTAGATTGAGACAAATTTAAGAAAAAAAGAAAGAAAAAGTAGCAAAGTAGAGAAAGAGGAGAGTGGAAGTGGGGGGGAGATCTGGTGGCTAGCATGTTAACCTTCCAATATTTGGCGCCCATGCAACTGCAAAAACCTGATCACCCTTATCCACTGGCAAAGCTAATTCTGCAACTGGAAGCCACCTTTGATGATCCTCATCAAATTCCCAGACCTGCAGAAAGCTACAACGTGATTACACCACATATATCCCCAAGGGGGTGCAACCCAAAAGTATTTACATCAACTATGAATACTTCTAAACATACTCGCTATATACATTAGCAACATAAAGAATCAAAACAATCTAGGATCCTATCAACATTCATTTCATAAAACAAGTTTGTCTGCCATCAAGTCAAAGGAACAGTTAAACCCTACCTTGCAGGAATTTAGTTGAGGAATATCAGAATTAAAACCCAAGACAAAGCTCGACCGCTGGGTTTCACCTCTTTGTGGATTCCAAGAGATGGATGCTGCCACACACAAAGCCTTCCCAAATTTCGAGACAGAATCAATTGCATTACGGAATTCAGCCTATGAAATCAAGGCAAATTGCAAGTTATTCTGCAGAAGATCATGCACGTACCAAACATCTAGAGCAAGGTGACCACACATCTCTATTGTTCTCAATTACTCTGGAGTAGCTAGGCAGTCATAAACTAAGAAAACCGAAAAACTCAACAAGCCAAGGCAAACATGATATGTTTTACTGCTAGTGTCAACCTAGCCAGTTAATTTATATGTCAGTTTCCATATTCTTGTAGGAGTTTCCCCATATATGTCAGCTAAAGCAAGATCTTAAACATCATTGTCATTCTTATGGACTAATGGGGTTTACAAAGGACATTACAGTACCATCCTTTAAACAGCATAGTGAGACATGCCTCTTCAATTCAAAGAAAGAGAATGCAGAGGTCTCATATGGGCATGTGTATGAGAGCCCAACAAAATCTATATATTGGAATGGAAAGAAACGGCAGAAAAGCATATTCATCCAGTATGCTTGCTATCCGAGAGCTTAATTACTACTAATAACAAGAAAATTTCTAAATATGATGCAAGGGTTGCAATTGACAGCTCTTATACTTCTAGATATCACAATTAAACTGTGGCACAATGACTTGACAATAAAATTCGGTGTAATTAACAACCTGAAGTTGCCATTTGTTCAATTCCAATGGATCTAGGAGCTCAAAGACCTTCACTTGTCCATCTGAATATGCAGCAACCTGTAACATAAGCATAGACAGCAGTAACATATTGTTATTGAAATGACAACAGCACATGTCCAAGATATACAGATTGAGGATAAAGCATTTGAAGAAGTTACATGAAAAGGGGTAGTTATTGGGACAAATGAGGAGACGAATGAGGTTTTGTTTTCGAAAAACAGAAATACTAGTTGGTTTGTTTCCTTAAATACATAAATTCGCATGTATACATATTATTTGTTAAGGCTATATATACGGACCACTGTTTTGAGCAATTTGGATGTCCATTTTATTCGTTCAAAGGTAGATTGCTGTCTCTGGTTACTGCTAATACAATTCCTTCCTTCTCATAATGTCCAGCATTAATATGATGTCTGTACTTAGGTCTCGAAAACGAGGGCTTGAGGGACTCGCTCAAGTGCTTCAATGAGAAAGTACAGATGTTCTATGTAGGAAGGTTGCATCAGGTAACATCTCAGCTTACGGATGCTCCCCTTCTTTCCTTCCATATATTTTTAATAGTACATAAATTTTGCTGATGCAATGGAGTGATGGATACTGCGGAAGAAAACCACCCGCAAAAAATGTTCTTTTCAAAATCTTGTCTCCCAAAAGTCAAGTTTAAGTCGTGGGTGAATTTGGATGCTAAATACTCATCAGACTATCATAAGGCGGAATGATTGCCAATATACAGTAATAAACATCACAACTCACCAATTTCAAATTTGTAAGAGTGACTCCAAATTGAATATCAAGTACTTGGCTTGAGGTTCTGTCAAAGCTTTTGCACAACTTCCATTGAATAGGTTCGGTACCTACAAATGCATACATGCTAATAAGAACCTTGTAACAATCCAAAAATAAAGGGCGCCACAATGTATAATTCTTTCTTTTTAATGGCATAGCTGTGAAACGCCACAAAATGGTTAAAACCAACGTTAAAATGAAATATTGGTACTTTTGCCTACCGAAACAATCAACCCAAATGTGCCGTGTTATTCTGTCTCATTTACAATTATTCTCTAACAAGCAAACCTATAGCAACCAAACAAAATAACTGATATTTGAAAAACTTCAATGTTTATATTCCTTCACATCAATAACTTATTTTAAGTCAACAGATTCAACAAAATCAATAGGCACCTTCTGCAACTTCCTCCCACAACGATAAAGTTCCATCGGCACACACACACGCGATAGCATCTCCATACTCTGGTGGAACCCAAACAATTTTCACAATGCTGCTCTCATGAACCTAATTGTACAAATATCATTAATATCAAACACATCATTATAAACCAACAAAATAGTTGAACTTCATAGAAAAATATCACTTACTCCATGATAGATTAGCTATCTTTTACTTTAACACACAAAATAAAAAATCCCTAGATTAATTTTTTTCCTTGACATATCAAACTTCACTTCAACTTTAGAATAGTGACAAAACCCTCAAATAAATTAAATTTGTCGAAAAAATGAAGGAAAATATAATATCACGTGATTTATAAGTTACTGTCGTGGGTTCAAATAATAATTCGACTTAAACTATTTTGGTTCCAGTTAATATTAAGCCAATGATACGGGTCTCGCTCGAACCATTCAATAAATGTCGGAGGGAGGCGAAGTTACCTTAGATTTAGAGGTACAAGTAAAAGATGAAGAAGCAGGGTCGGCTGAATCGTAGATGGAAAATGTACCATCAACACAACCAGTGGCTAATCTTTGCCCAGAATAGTTCCAAGCAGAGCATGTCGTATTTTTATCAAGTGTAATAATAGGCTTATCCATCGAAAATGTGTGTGTGTGTGTTCGCAAAATTGGTGCAGATTCTGCTCCAATATGTGCAGTACGCTGACTAGTGAGTTGTTCTTATACTTGGTCCTAAAACCCTTCTTTGTCTAGGGCTTTTATTTGAATTTTCCCTTTTTTTTCTTCTTTTCCCTCTTTTATCTTTTTATCCTTTTTCGTTTTCTTTGTTTTAGCTTTGTTATACATGTGGAGTAAAGAAGACCGCTCTTGTCATTTTGTTTCTTACGTGTTGTTACCCACATTTTTAAGAAAAAAGAATAAGAAATTTTTTAAAAACAAAAACCAATCGATCAAAAAACTTTTGTTAGTTGTTTGTTTTGGAAATCATATTTAATATTTACCATTACACTTTGTTTTCTTCTTGCTTTTTTTTTTCCTTAAAATAGAAATACAGTCAGCTACCGAGGAATAATTCTGGGAATAGTCTTTCCCTCTTTGTCTTTAATAATGAAACTGATGAGGTCATTTAGAGGAGCATCCAAGACACAGCCACCAAAAGCTTGAGAGAGACCAAAATTTGACAGTCAATCAGCACATATATTCACCTTGCGGAAGACCTCTTGCTTATTGTGAATATCTTTTTTGCCTTAAAAATTAAAAGTACTTCATGGTAAATGTGTCTTTGGATCTCTAACCTATTGAGTTGAACAATAAAAGTGAAAATATAATTTTAAGAGAAAACTAAGAGCATTTTATGTCCATTGATTTTATGTAACATGCAAATGCGATAGTTGAAATAAAAACTATAATTTGCGTGAAATAGGTAATTTATATTAAAATGATCTGGTTCTAATGAAATCTAACTCGGCAATTTACTAGCGTGCACCCTCCTTTTTTTTGTCATTATTTACTTATTACCCTCGAACATAAAATATTATCACGATTTCAGCGAAATTAGAATTATGCATTTTTTTTCTGTCATAATTTTGCATGCTTTTTTGACAAGAAGAAATAAGCATATACTTGAACGTTTATTGGATGATGTCTTTGAACTGGTCCATAGTTCTGTAATAATTCCTGGGTGGTCTTAGACCATGGGGCACTTATGGTCTAAGTCTTTCAATTTATTGACACATCATCATATTAGAAACTCATATTTACAACTATACTTCTACATCTACAGCTTAATAAATTATAAAACAACCCTATATTAATTGATACATTCCAGTGACTGGATTTTTTGCCGAAAACTATTCCGGCGAGCTTGAAAAACTTATTTTTTTTACATAATTTTTGATGATTTTTAGATCCAAATGTTCCTCTCTTTGTTTTAAGTAAGAATATAATCTCAAAATGTATTTTTTTTTTATCTTCTAATCAAACCCACTTGAGAACATATTACTTTTTTTTTCTTTTTTTGGGTCAATAAAGTCACAACTTGCATTGAACAAACAATATCATCTAGGCAAAGTATTTGGTACAGTGTATTTGGAGCACTTGGGCATAGCGGATTTAGGTAAAGGGAGTGAGGTTGGGATAGCGAGAAAATGGTGAAGCTTTTTTGATGCAAGGTTAGTGGTAAGAAAGGTGATGGTTCTGTTGGGTGAAAATGGTAGATGAAGGTGGTGGGTTTGTTGTGGAAAAGAGAAAAAATAATGGTGGATATGACAATGGTGGTTGGTGAAGGTGTTAGGTTTGTTGGTCATGATGAGGGAAAAAATGGTGAAGGTGAAAATGGTAAGTGAAGGGTGGAGGGAAGGGTGATAAATTTGTTGGGATGAGAAAGAAGGTGAAAATGGTGGCGAGAATGATTGGAATGAAGAAGAAGAAACTATTACAATTTTTTAAAATTTTGGAGTGTTTGTATAATATTAAAGGATTTAGACTATGGGTGGAGTCATGCTCTAAAATTACTTAAGAATTTGTCGTCTTAATTGTCTAGTCTTAATACAAAATACAACTGCTAATCAACCTCCAAATTGAGTAGTTAAATGTATATCCCCTCCCCCCCCAACTTACTTTGTACTTCAATTTATAAAATAAAATTAAAAAAGTCAATAAATACCTAGCAAATCGAGATGAATATTAACATAGACAACCAAGAAGTCAAGCATATAGCTTGGACAAATTTTTAACATTCACAAGTTGGAATCAATCCCACTTATTGTTACAAAACTTCAAAATTGAAAACTAAAAGTCTCGATTCATAATTTTAGCTACATGAACATAGATTTTATCAACTATTCATGATTTCTTTCACAATACATGCACCATTCTCATAACCTCCCCGATCTCTTAGTGGTTCATGTAGAAACACACATGATGTTTTCCATTAAGACCAATACTAATTCTTTTCCGCACCATTTTTCCATTTTTGAGCCACAACAGCAAGTGACTTCGTAGAGGAGCCCTTGTCGACATTCAAAGCCTTCACAGCTGCATCCTTGAGCTCTCTCATTTTATTTCCAAGTTGCTTTCCTTCTTCTCCCTCAATTAAACTTTTTGCAAGCTTTGAAATTTGCTCTCTTTTCACTAAACCATTTTCATCCTTCTCAACCTTTAGTCCAACCTTTAAATCATCACCTAACAAGACTGCATTCACAGTTTGCTCTGCATAAAGAGGCCATGCAATCAAAGGCACACAATGCACGATGCTTTCCAGAGTCGAGTTCCATCCACAATGTGACAAAAAACCTCCTGTCGATTCGTGGCTCAACACTTGAATCTGAGGAGCCCATGATGGCACCAAAAGTCCCATACCCTTTATCCTATCCAAGAACCCTTTGGGCAGAAAATTTAAAGGTTCATCACTACTTTTCACATTAAAGTAAGCAGCATTTGGATCTTGATCATGTGGGCTCTTAACAACCCAAAGAAATCTTTGTCCACTCATCTCCAACCCAAAAGCCAACTCATTAAATTGTTCATGGCTCAAAGTTCCACCGCTACCAAATGAAACAAACAGCACTGACCCATTTGGCTGCCCATCTAACCACTTCAAACATTCTGACCCACTTTTCCCACTTGTTGAATCGCTCTGTATCAACGGTCCGACCGGGTAAACCGGCGGTTTACACCACCATCCTTCCATCAAAGCCTTAAATGCACCCGGTTCCAAGTCCAAAAAGCTATTCACCATGATACCATCTGCTAAATTAATCTTCTTGCATACTTCAAGAAACCATTTATATGCATCATCTTTTCTATCTTGAACCGGCGACACCAAATCTTTCCCATGCAAAGCCACACAACCGGGTAACTTCACCGGTTCAGGCAAGTCTCTATACTCACAAGTGAAACTCTCATCAAGCATAGGCATATGCAAGAACAAAGTTAACACCATAGAATTTGTAGTGCAGAAAATATACGATGGTATATCAAATTCTTTAGCCACATCAAATGCAAGCACACCAAAATGATCAACCACTAAGGCTACTATTGCACTTGACTCGTTTAACACCTTCAAGGTGTCGCGTAGAGCTTGAAGTGATCGAACCATGCTAATGGAGATGCGCGTGTCAAGTTTTGCATCTTCAGGGAGGTCATCAACGTTCACTGGTGGAAGAAATATTGAGTTTACTGCGCCATTTGGTAGGGTTTCGAGAAATTTTGTTTGAGGTTCGACAGATGAACCATCGGTTGGGATGATGAATGTGATAGTGAAGTTGTGAAGTTTGATGAGTCTTTTGGCGAGCTCCGTGAATGGGATGAGGTGACCCATTCCTGGAGAAGGCAACATGGCTATGTGAAGCTCTTTTGTTTGTTTTGATGCTTCCATGTTGTATTGTGGTGGAGTTGGTTGTTTGTCTAGGTGTTGATGATGAAACCATGTATGTTTATGCATATATATATATATATATATATATATATATATATAGAAAGAACATGGCTAGACACTTGGAGTCGCATAGAATGGACAGATTTTAAATCACGATTTTAATATTTATTATAAAAAAAAATATATTTGTTATTTATTTCGCTATCGTTTACTCACTCGTCTCAATGTTAGTTTTAATATTTAAAACTGTTTTCTCAAATCAAATCACACATGAATGAATATTATAAATATAAATGTTCATTCCACATAAAAATTTTACAAACTCTATAATTTTTAATATAAGCAAAGTAAAAAAAAAATTAAAAGAGAATCGACCAGCTATCAGGAACCTTTCGGGCGACGAATAAAGTTTGCAGACATAGTGGGAAAATTGAGGACGGGGCCAGCAAATCGATTGTCTGTTACTGTGTTTTTTTTTTATTATCTATTTTCAATTTGAAAATTTACTACCAGATAAGCACGTGGTACACGGATAACGATATTTTATCATTGAGGATAAAATAATTTGGGGTTTAAGTTGCTGGTGTTATGAGTAAATAATTTAAATAATTTTTTAGATTACAAATATTTTAAGATATATATATTTTTTTAAAATATTTTGTTGGTTATCGGAGATTGCACCCTCTATAACAGGGCGGATGAAGAAATTTCTCAGTTGGCTTGTAGTACATAATTTCTTTAACTCTATGTATTGACCAAAAAAAAAAAAAAAAACTCTATGTATTTTTTTAAGTAAGAATTAATTACTTTTTTGAACTAAAAATATATACATAAATATCTAAAAATTTCTTTGAAATTTAAATATACAAACTTAATTTTTTGAAGTCAGCTCTCGTTGATAATAAAGTTTATTCATTCCTCCTCTACAACCTTACACTTGAATTTGCTCGTAAATGCTCGGAACTGCACGTTTTACACAAGAACATAGCCCAACTGACCTTTTGCCTGAAAAAAGAAAATTGCTTCCAGGAAAAAAACAAAAAAAAATTCCACCGACTAGTTGAAGACGTTCTCCAAATATGTAATGCGTGAAATGAATTTTTGTCCCGACGGATCGGAGTATGTGCCGGGCAAAAGGTTTACCTCTCAAAATAGTTGGACGTTATAGCTGATTATTTTTTGTTTTTTTGTTTTTTGATTCAAGAAAAGTTTAAATCGGATAATACAAATCAAAAGATGTACAATCTCTTCCACTTACCACGATAACGTTGTAGCTGATTTAAGCTTTGTAGTGAAAATTGTGTTCCACGTTTGTAAATACACTATCTACGTAAAGGGCCCAAAAATATATGTTTCAGATCTAGTTGTCTGCCCTTTTAGCAGTGGCAGAGTGTATATATTTTTTAAGTATTTTTGGGTTGAAAAATTAATTTAGTTTCTAATAAAAAAATTATTTATATATCAGTATTTAATTATGCGATTTTAACTCTCACTAAAGACATATTTTGGTTGCGCCCCTGCCTCTAAGATTAACATTTTAGTTTTATTTTAATTTTTTCTTTTATCTTGAGAAACTTAGGGTGAAGTGCACAAGACCTCCTTATACTTTTGTTAAAGTACACAAGACCCCCTTATACTTTTAAAAGTACACAAGACCCCACTGTAATTTTCAAAACACATCATGGTTATCCCCTCTCCACTTTTCCGTTAACTTTGTTGACGGAAAATGGTAAAAGACATAAATACTTCTATTTTTTTTCTTCTCTCTTTTTTTACTTTTCCCTTTTACTTATTACACACATACATATATCTCTACACAATAATCTTCAAAAATATTAAAATATTTCCACGTCCATCTTTCTATGCATATATATATATATATATATATATATATATATATATATATATATATATATTATAATATGTATATGTAGATGAATATATATACATACATATTGTAAAAATTAAATATCTTTCAATTGTTTATTTCTTAGCATAAAAAAGGATGAAAAAACTTGATATTGTGTCTTTGAGAGGCAGCAAAAATAAGCAAAATTCAACAAAAAGCTTTCAGGTGCACTTAATAAGCAAACTTGATATTGTATATATATTTATGTTTCGGGGGGTGGGGGTGGGGGTGAGGAGGTAGGGTGGCTGATGAGAGGGATGTATCTCCTCCATAGGAGGGATGCTAATAAACAGAGAAGAGGATCAAGGAAAAACGCAAAGGGAATGTCTTTAGCGAGAGAGTTTTGATGAAATGTCGCAATGAGAAAATATTGACAAATCCTTTTTCCAAGCTGTGCTTCAGGAGAATTTTTAAGCAGGTCAAGACAAGATGGGTTGATTCTGGAGGGGAGCATTTTGGAGAAGAAGATGACTGTTTAACTTTTTTAGAAAATATTTTTTGTGAAAAGAGTATTTTGGTAAATGAATAAGTATATTTTATTGTCAAATTGATAAAAGAACTATTTCAGTTACAAAATGGGTGTGTGTCATACACTTGAGATTAGTATTAACGATTTTTTTGACAGAAGGACTAACCGTGATGTGTTTTGAAAATTATAGGGGGGTCTTATGCACTTTAAAAAATACAGGGGGGTCTTGTGCATCTTAATAAAAAGATAGGGGGGTTTTGTGTACTTCACCCAGAAACTTATTTTAAAGAGGACTAATTTAGATTTATTTCAAGATTATAAATTTTATATAGTACGACAGAATGTCCTAATTTCACATATCTCATGTGAGTCAAGAGACAAACAATATTTATAATGAGAGAATATAAATTTACACTTAAAATATTTAGTCAGAATAAGTCACTACCCAATCATTCCATGTCCTAATTTCACATATCTCATGTGAGTCAAGAGACAAACAATATTTATAATGAGAGAATATAAATTTACACTTAAAATATTTAGTCACAATAAGTCACTACCAATCATTCCAACAAACCCTTGAAAGCTATTTTACCTTAGTTTTACCTTGAAGGATACGTGAAATCATAAAAACTTCTACTCACCCAGCAGAACTTGCAAAAGAGAAGTGAAGAGAAAATTAAAATGTTGGAGCAGTTTCTTGTTCTTTTCGTTGTGATGCATGCCAGGTTAAATCTGATGACAACTAAAACAAGCTGAAATTTGGCATTTGGCGCTTGGTAATGGGTACAAAACGAAAAGTTCATATCATGGGGTCCTCTAGCCCTTCTGATCGGTGGCTTCATAAATTCATTAATTAGCATCAATTATTTGATTACCACCTTATTTCATAGTGTAAGAGTTCATTATTTTTCTTATAATCTTCAACATATCCCTCACATGTAGGTGGGGATAAATTGATTTTTTTTTTTTACACACTGTGACGGTACGTGAGGTTAGAGCCAAAACCTTTTGCTAATTTGTGATCAATTCATAGATACTGATAAAAATTAAATAAATAGGTACTAAAAACAATTACATGTTCAAGTTTAACCAATTCTTAATCAATCTCGATTTATTTCAAGCTTAACTATTAGATATAAGTTCATTATATTTATCTATAATTATCTTCAACATTAATAAACACCTAAAATTACTTTAAGAAGACAGTTATATATCACTTTTTTTATTCGTTCTTATATAATAAATAGTTTTAATATATATATAAAAATTTAACGTTCAATGCGTAAAATTTTATTATAAAATAAGAGGTAAAAAAAGTATAAAAAATGATATAAAACGTTCGTCGTCTAGTGCGGCGGATATTAGTTAAGTAGGGAAGCCAAAAAATATATTCACCACGAAAGTCAAGCTTGTCAAATAAAAAATTCTTATTGAAAGAATTGACTATTTGTAATTTGGAAGGAGGTTTAATATGAGAAGCTTAGAATTTACAGCTCAAGCATGAAGGTCATCCATTGAGAATCCCTGTAGGCATTGATTCGCTGTCTTCCTCGGGTGTAGCGAGGAAGAAGCAATTTATTTTTTTATTTTCGGCTAAGTATCTTCGTAACCTTAACGTATTTTTTTGGTATACTAGTCCTTAGTTTTATTATAAAGATGCATCCACGGAATTGTTAAATTCCTTGTGAGACTCCAGTTCCGTTACAATGGAGGCAAAGTTGTTAAAATTTTATACAACTATTCTGAGAGTAATCGCTTCCCTCTTGTCTGCTCAATAAGGAGTTGAAGCTAATTCAGTATCTGACACAAAGGTTATTTAAGGCAAAAGTTGAGAATTCAATTGGCGTATAATAATTTGTTTCACGATAGATATGATATAAAGAAGCAATTTTTATGCTTTTCTAAGTTGTCCTTTTTCAACACTATGCCAAAATGAAGGTCCGTCATATAGACATAAATGGTAGACAAAGTGCAAATTGTTTTCCTATGCATGAGTTTGAAGAGGGGCACAATCAAAATTATAATATTTAAGTCACACGATAAAAGCCGTATATTCGTGCACCAGTGGCAATCAACTTCTTTTTTTCTTTCTTTTTCTTCTTTAATCCTTTTGGCAGCTTGTTGAAGCAGTCGGTATGTAGGCTACATCTTAAATGAATGCTTAGTACGAATCTTTCTTTGTTTTCTTTTTCTTTTTTCTTTTCGGTTTACATGTAGGTCAGTATGTGACTTTTGTTTTTAAATTTATTTAATAAAAATTTAAATCGTACTATATATATTAAATAATATTTATAAAAATTAATTTCTTAATATCGTATACCACTTTTATAAGCAGTTGGTAGGCCATTATATGACCTTGCACATGTTCAGATGACCGTGCAGTCATCAATGCAAACATTACTGGCCGTGCACTTCATCAATACAAACATTAATGGCTTTCGCTGCCTTCATTAAATAATCTAAAGTCGAATTTATATATGCTACGTACAAACCAAATGCTACTTATACGGGGCAGAACTAATAATTATTACCAGTACAAGTTAAAATTTATAAACTATACGAGTAATTTTTTTTAATAAAAGTTAATTAATTTTTTTAATTAAAAATACATAAATATTTAATTTATTTTCAAAAAAGATATAGAAATTTTAATATTTTTATGGGCCAGTGTGAGTTAAAATCCATAATTTTTAAATTATACGAATATTTTTATTTTTCAGTGGGGACTAATTAGTTGTTTTTAACTAAAAATACATAAATATCTAATTTTTTAAAAAATATATATATATAAAATTTTTAACATTTTTATGCCTGCAACCCCCACTGACCCTTACATGCCTCCGCCCCTGTTAACTTATATATGGAAAATGAGAATTATTCCCAATCCCAAGTAGGTAGAAGAAAGAAAAGAATACTAAGCTTGTCTACTAAATTAGAGACATTCAAAAGACCTAGAATAAATATTACGTTACCCCCTATAATATGTGAAATTATTACTTTACTTTTCTGTGTTCGTAAAATTTTAAGAAAGACCTATGTATTATTAAAAGGTCATCAGACTATTCCCTTCATATTTTTTTTAACCTATTAAATGACATTTTTACCAATTTATAATACATATATTTTTTTCTTTTCGTTTCCTTCATTTCCAACTATTTACCTTTAAATAAAAATTAATTAATTAAATTTTTTTTATAAAAAAAATCATCTTTCCCAACCCACCTCCCCCCACCCGCACACATACCACCATCCCCACGCCCACGCTGCTGCTCCAGATCTGGCAGCAGCGAGTTCACTGCCTTTACGCCTGGGCGTAGGAATGGTTGGGAAAGATGATGTTTTTTCTTTTTTCAATTTTTTTAAATTTTTTTATTTAGTGGTAAATAGTTAAAAATGAAAGAAAAAAAGAAAAAAAATGACATTTAATAGCTTAAAAAAGATATGAAGGGGACAGTGTGATGACTTTTTAATAATATAGGGGCCTTTCTTAAATTTTACGAACACATGAAGGTAGAGTGATAGTTTCGCATATTATAGAGGAATAACGTGATATTTACTCAAAGACCTATAAGTAGAAGGAAATCCCTTAGGCTAACCTACAATATATACGATGTTGATACAATATATCATGTTGTACCTTCATTTAATAGTGGAGCTAGAATTATTTTTTTTGGGCGAAGTTAACACATAATTTTACAATCATAGAAAGACATTTTTTTAGTCGGGCTTAATTATTAATATTTTTTAAAACTAAAAATATATAAATACTTAAAAAAAAATAGGATCATTGAGAATTGTAACCTCCGCTGTGACTATACTGCATCCACAGAGTACACTAGCTAGCGTGTAACATGTGAACCAATTATATATGGTAAATATTATGGGGAAGGCTTGGTTAGATGATTTCAAAAGGTATAGTAACAATTTACTTCATATATACAATTGTATGTCATGTGTGAGTAATTAAATCAAAATTGGAGATAATACTTTTTAGGAGAAAATATATGCTAATTGTTGCTTAAATTAATACGACTAGTTGAGAGTTGTATTGGGGTAAAATTATGTTGTATTCAATGAATGTTTACAAATGTACAACTTGTATTTATACAAGGATCTAATGTATTTAGAGCTATAAACATCATCTAGCTAAGAATCAAGTGGAAGCATAACATGAAGTTCAAAAATTTCTGGAATTCGAAGCATAATGTTAATATGACACTCTAATCTTGATATCATGTGATTAACATATGCAAAACATATATATAGCAAATATATATATTGACAAGAGATAGAAGAAGATGATACCTCTCGTAGACAACTCATGGAAGCCATAAATCTGAAATTTTTCTCACTTGATGGAAGATACCACCTCTTGAAAGCACAAGAGCACTAGTCGGTCTACACGGAGCAAAGAATGACTTTTCCATCTTCATGGTTGTTTTGTGCTAGATCTACCATGGAAGATTTATGAGCTTGTTTGTGAAGAAGAGAGCAAAACCTTTTCCTTATTCTTTCTTAGTCTTGGCTGCATTTTTATAAAGAAGAAGATAAGACAACTTCTTCTCATTTTGCTTCATTTTTCAGCCATGGTGTTTTTCTCTTTTTAAGAGTTGAAATCAGCCATGGAGGCTTAGCAAAGAAGAAGAAGGAGACAACTCTTCTGCTCTTTAAAAGAAAAGAGAAAATAACTTTTCTTGAATCTTGGTTGTGTTTGTATATTGTCCCCTATCATATAAGACAAGGAAGATATATTTTATCTTCCATATACATACACATCATATACATATAATCTAGAATATAATATATATCTATTATATGTATTAGGTGCATAATTGGCCATATTAATATTAAGATAATGGTGTAGATTTAATGTGGAGTTGACTTTCTTGAAAGATAAAAATACATATATACATCATATGTATATATTGTGTAGTATTCTTCCACTAAGGTATTTAAATATTCAACCTAATCATCATTAGTTGAAATTATGAAAACAACATTTTCATATTTTTACATTAGTCCCAACACTTAATAATAATTGCATATTGGCCCCAATAACTTTTAAAGGTCAATTGTACCATTGTTAACTCCTTAACAATTCAAGAGAAACAAAATACAACTGTTAACACTTTAACAATTCAAGAGAAAACTAAATGCAATTGTTAACACTTTAACAATTCAAGAGAAACTAAATCAAGCTCAATACAAAAAACCATTCACCATGCTCTATTGTGTGACTTTCTAGATTCACTGCTATATAGCACTGAAGAAACGTTGAACACTTTCAATGTTAATCGAGTTATTCGATTTGTTTAGATAATGTCTCTCGTCATTCTCAAAACACCCTCAGAGTTCTTGAGTAATGTTCTAGCTATTAACGTATCAAGACAATTTATAAAGCAATGAAGTCCTATTCAAGTGAATCTATTTATAGTCGCCGATTATGGTGCAATCCAATCCTTCCATTAATTGTCCCGTTGAGCAAGAACCATGATACGATTAAGTTCATAAACTCGATAGTATGCATAGATCTAATTGGTGTAATGAGAGATGACACATGAAAAACTCATTTTCCATCATTCATACCTCGGCCAAGGATTTTCTCATTAAACAACTAAGCTTAGATCGCATAGGACACCGTCTCAAGCTAGAGGTTAATAGATCATATCTTGACCACTACCTGTCAATCACTATACCGGACGAATAAAACTGCGAGAGGACGTATCTCATCTCGTTTATCGAGACAGGCATTATCCAAACGCTTGAATCAAACCCCAATACATATGACAACCGTAATATCTCAAGTCTAAGGCTTACATACACAATCGCAATGGATAACAAATTATTAATCCAAAGTCATGTAATTTGTTATTCGTGTTACATTCAATGATCTATTCAATTAATAGTCACCCACATGTTTGTTAATCACATCGCTATGCTGTTATGGCGCGTGGCTCATCATCCTTTATCATTAACATTCATATGTTAATCAAAGGTAACAACACGTGATAGTCCGTAATAGATTATTGAAATCCTGATCAAATAATCTAAAGACTATGAATACTTTAAGTATTTATCATATTAAAGAAATATGCCAATATATTTTAAACGCTTTTAGAATATATTCTTCTAATGAAAATACTAGGGACTTATTCATACACATATAGAAGGAGAATATGAATGTGCTAATCATGTCAATATGAAAACACACATATAGACAAAAATGCAATGATGTACAAGTTAATTTCAAAACGCCCCAATATATGTCATCCAAATATGTAGCATTAGGGTATATCTCTAACATATACATCGCAATGGATTATCACAATGTAACTACCATAATGATATACAAAGATCATAATCAAATCAAATAAAGTTCCAAAATTCAAAAACTACAACTGTTATCACGCCCCCTCAGGCGAAGCTGGATTGAACATAGCGAGCTTGCTCCTTATGTTGCTAAACTGTTGACGAGCTAGAGACTTCATCATGAGATCTACCAGTTGGTCCACTGTGGAGATAAAGCGAATATCTAAGTCACTTGCAGCCACTTTTTCCCTAACAAAGTGAACATCCACCTCAATATATTTCGTCGTAACATGGAAGATTGGGTTGGCCGTTAATTATGTAGTACCAATATTATCACACCACAACACTGGTTTAGAATAGGGTAAAACTCGCAATTCACGGAGAAGAGACTGTATCCAACAAAGGTCAGTAGTGGCAAAAGCAATGGCACGATACTCCGCCTCTGTACTCGATCTCGAGGTAGTGGTCTGTTTTTTAACAGACCACAAGACCAGATTTGGACCAAGATAAATACAATAGCCATAAGTGCTACGTCGATCATCCGGGAACCCCACCTAGTTGGAATCTGAATATGCATAAAGAACTGTGTCTGCTGACAGTCGAAAGAATAAACCATGAGAGGATAGTCCCCTTCAAATACTAGAGGATTCGTTTTACAGCTGACCAATGAATATACATAGGAGCATGCATAAACTGGCACACCTTGTTGACAACAAAGCTAATTTCAGTCCTAGTAATCGTGAGATATTGCAAAGCACAAACCACACTGTGGTATAAAATGGGATCAGAGAACAGATGGCCTGAGTGTAATGAAAGTTGCTAAGAGGCCGCTAGTGAAATAGCAATGCGTTTAGCATCAGTAAAGCTTAGTCCAAGATATAACCGAGAGGAATCCGAAGTCATATAAAAGGAGACATCAATGTCGGGAATCCAAGATATAACCGAAGGAATGTGAGTAGGAAAAGCTTGCTGGTGGTGTTGTTGATAAAGACCAGCAAAGTGATTGTTGTTGGCGTTGCTGCCACTATTTCGGGACTGATAGTACCTATACCAACATTTGGAAATAGAATTACCAAATTTGTAACAAATTTGACATTTATTTCGAGTGCCATTGAAGGATTGTTTGTCACAGGAGGTGTTAGGATGAGAGGAAGAGGTTTGTTTGTAGGAGCCAGAGTGAGATGCGATATAGGAAGAAGGAGAGGGAGTGGGAAGGAGACGTTGTTGACCAATAGAAACAAAGTGCATTTATGTATTAAAAGCAGCAATAGAGTCAGAATTAATCAAGAGTTTCACGCGCAGTTCCGAAAAGGATGAAGTAGGATTTAAGTTCTCAATTGAAGTGACAAATGAACGATATTCTAGGGGAAGACCGTCAAGTGTCACTAACACTAAATATGAGTCTGACAGGGTATCACCAATGGCTGATAAAAAGGTCGAGAGGTGGTGGATTTGTTGCAGATAATTTGAGATACTGAGTGGGCCTTTGCGAAGAGAGCATAATTGTACCCGAAGTAAGGATTTACGGGCTAAGGATTGTTGTAAAAAGGATTCCTTGAGCGATTTCCAAAGGTCATGGGCAGAAGAGTGACCTGTAGCTTGATGCACTAGCGAGTCAAAGAGAATGGCTATGATGCAGGTAGTGACAAAACTATCAAAACGAGACCAGTCATGAAGTGATGGAGTATATGAGGAAGAGGTAGCAGAAGCAGTAGATTTAGTCGGTTTAGGAAGGCTATCATCGATGTAGCTAATAAGTTCCGTAAAGACAAAGTAGTTCATAATTTGTGTCTGCCAGGTAAGATAATTTGTGTTGTCAAGAAAAACAGTAACGAAAGTCTTGACATTGTACGATGGAAGTGGAGTAGAGGAAGTGGAGTCAGCCATGTGATGTGGTAAAGTTGGAGTAGGATGAAGACCCTGGCTAAGAAAAGAAGGAAGGTGACGTGAGATTTAGAAAAATGTATGGTAGGTTGGTATAGAAAAGATGGTATGAAAGGTGTTGGAAAAAACTGGATGTGACGGGACAGAAACAAAGAATCAAAAGAGTAAGGATTTGTGTTTAGTGAAGAGAGAGAATGGAAGCGTGAGATTACAAAGACATTGGTGGTGAGACTGCTAATACCATGAAAGAGTTGTATTGGGGTAAAATTATGTTGTATTCAATGAATGTTTACAAATGTACAGCTTGTATTTATACATCATAATGGCTTATCACAATGTAACTACCCGTATAGATAATGATATACAAAGATCAGAATCAAATCAAATAAAGTTTCAAAATTCAAAAACTACAATTGTTATCACTAGCGCACTATGTTATTCTTTTTACAGTTAGATTTTAAAAGAATCAAAGAAAACTTATATTACTAACTAATCAATGCACTTATTAGAATTTATGATGCAATTGTGACCCCTCGTGTAAGGTAGGAATTATAATGATACATGTGTTTTTTCATCTTTTTGTATTCAATATATACATATGAACAAATATTTTTCAACTTAATTTGATGTACAAGTTACTTCCAGAATAAAATCGATAAAATCGGATGAAATGAATTATAATTGTTTATAGTTTGTATTATAGAGACTAACATGTAATTACGTCAAATTCTTTAAATTTCATGTTTTGGACCTATGGTATTGTTCAAGGTCAACTCGTCCACACTTTTACTAGGCTTAACAATGACATATAATACTCAATGTTTATTGTAATTGCTTTTTTTATTTATTTAATGTTTTTACAAGTTTCCCTCGCTAAATTCGTCGCTAATTACTGATGGATTTAGCAAGGGAAGTAAGTAATTATTTAAAAAAAAATGTTACAAGTTATAATTTTCTTATAAAATGCATCTTACAGTCCATTGACAATATGAACAAATATTTTCTAAATTTATTTGATGTCCAAACCACTTTCAAAAGGAAAATTGACAAAATCGAGTTTATTTTATTACTTATCTTTTAAGTTTTTACTAAATTCCGTCACTATTTAGTGACAGATTTAGCGAGGGAATTATGACATGTCATCACTACTCCATCGCAAATCTATCGGCCGTCACGAATCCATCGCTATTTTGTGAGGGATTAGTGTTATAAATTTGTCCGTTGCAAAGCTGTCGCTAATTAGTGACTAAATGTTTTCCATTGCTAAAGCCATTGCTACTTAGTGGTGAAAAAAAGTCTGTTGCTAAAATCCATCGTTCGTTTCAATTTTTCTTGTAGTGTATATGTATTTATGATTTTGGATTAATTTGTGCATGTTAGGTAGGAGAAAGAGACTAACTTTTTCTCTGATTTGATTTTCACATTAAGTATAACATATGATAAGAATAGATATGTTTAATCTAGGGTTCAAGACACTTTTAAGCTAAGTAACAAAATGGTCTGTTGCACGCAAAGACAACATTTAACTTGAATATATAACAAACTCGACACAAGTTTCAAATTTTAGGTATTTCTATAGATATTTAAATATGGCATAGCATGCCTGTGAGCTAATAAGTCCTCCAACATAACCAATCCATAGATGATGAGTATTTACAAACAGTGGCAGATTCAATACAGGAGTAGTCTCTATTGTAATTAAAAGTTTTTTACAATATTGAAATATTTCATGTACTTCTAAAATGAGAAATCAATTAATGTCTACTCAAAAATATATTATAACATTGTATTATATATAAATTGTATATAATAGCTCAGCTTAAATAAAAGAATTCTAAATACCCTCCTTACTAAAAGGAATGATATGTTGATGTGGAAAACAAATATCAAGTAGACCAAAACCAACCAACTAAACCTTGACTTGATTATTATTTCTTTATATTATACTGTCTATGGAAATGCCAAAAATTCGAAAAAAAAGCAAAAGAGAAGTCTATAACAGATAATATCATTGCTACCGGATTTGACACACTGTACACTAATTATATAATTCATCAATTATGGAATTTCCAAGGTCCATCAAGCACATGAAATACCGACAGAATTGGCCGTGAATCTCTCCGAGGATGTTCTTGTCACCAACGATCTGAATTCCGGTGAAAGGCCATCGAATTCTGGACCTTCTGGAATTGTTGTAAGCGCATTTGACCTATCATCATATACCACGTAATATCTATCCTCGTGTGAGCCATCTTGCATCCGAAATAACGGAGTATTATTCTGCTTGGACGACTTGAAGACAGATCGAATGAGTTTGTAAAATGAGCGAGAAATCTTCGAAGGCTTCTTTGATAATGGTTGAGGTTGAGGTTGCTGCCTTTTAACTCTGCCATCAGATAAATGTGGCATTGATAGTGTTCTTGAAGCTATGGCTGAATCAAGCTGGCGTTCAAATGATTTCAGCTCAAAGGAATCGTAAAGCGAGCTTCCACAATCCCATACGTGAGGTTTTCCCTTTTCTGCTTTCTTTTCTTTTAGCTCCAGAGGCTTCTCCATTATCTATTCCCTTTTCTTTTTCTAATTTCACTTGGGAAGGGCAAGAGAAAGGATAATAAAAGCACCAGATGAAGCTCGGGTGAAACTAAATCAATGTTCGAAACAGAATAAATTAAAACCGTCCGCTATCTTCAAGATTCTTGTAGTGGAGGTGGAGGTGGAGGTGGAGGTGGAGGGTGGGGAAGGTGTTGAGGGAAGTTTCTTCTATGGGAGGGTGAGATTGAATATACGCCACTAGCTGATCAGTTGCCAATTTATCTAACGTGGAATAGTAAACGCATGCATTTATTGAGAAACACTTGGCCATTAAGACTTTTACGCTGTTAGTTTAATCAACACGAAACTTAGTCGCGTTACTTAGTTTTGGTGATGATAATATTAATTAAACTTTGACAGTTGAACATTAATTTCATGAGTTTTTACTTAAGCGTGTTAATTTAAATTTTATTACATATGATTTTTAGAAAATTTCAAATCCTCGGGCCTAGAATGTTCAATAACGAGGTTAATTGCTCAATATAGATATAGAAAGTATAGATAATAAGCTTATCAAAGTCTAGGTTGAATCCTTTCTCCCTTTTCTTCTTTGGGTCAGGCCTAAGTTGAACATTATTAATAAATATAAAGATAAGCATCATAATAATATGATGCTTTCTCAACTAATTATGATTTTTCTTAATGATGAACAATTCACCAATAAAAGGAGAATTCTATTGAATTCAACCTAAAGTTATAATTACGTATATCGTATAATAACATATCTTAATATATGATTCAGGTCAGTTAAAAGATAAATTAATAATATTTGTAATGAAATTACATAAATTTAAATTTAAATTTTTTGATTATAATAAAGAACCACCTGATCACTCTTTATAATTCTTAGAAGTTGTCATATGTCTGATTATGATTGAATTTAATGTTTGACGAATCATCTGGTGCGTGATTGGACCACCATTAATTCATCTTATAAAGAGCTTGAGTTATTAAAAGCTCTCAAGACGAATTGTCTGGTATAGGATTGCTCCACAAATGTCATTTCGATTCTGCACGACATTAGTTGTTGGATAATTAATAGTTTGATTATTACTACTTTAACATCTCTAGTGGATTATGATCACTACAAGGTGGTGGCTAACCTCTGTAGTTTCTACACCGCTAATGATAACGATCCTTGACCATGAGCTTTTCCAGAATCATCTTCTGAAATCCATTATGTGAGAAGAGATCGCCGTGTCCACATACTAAAATTAGTGGCGTTGATCATGTTATTAGGCATTTGATTAAAATTAAAAAAATAAAAAAAAATTGAATGATCTAACTGATAGAATAAGTATCATTAGAAATCAAATAGAATGGCAGCCTAGCGAACTAAGCTAAAGATTAATACTGGAGTCGCTTTCAGTAGTGTTTATCCCTAGATACATTAGAGCATTGAGAGGACATTTCTCTTACCAAACCATTTGACCCTTCACTCATTCCAATATAAAGGATTAATCAATCAAATAATAGCTAGTAAATGGGTTGGTTTGAAAATAAATGAATTGCTAGTCGTAGAATATTATTATCGTCAGACTTAAACCTAAACAAAATAAAATAAGATTCGAAAAATTTTCTTTCCTTTGGCAAACCTAAGGTTAAGAAATAGGGTTTGGTCTGGATTTTTTCCCATTTCTATATCATAGACTAAAGGGATATTTTCATTCCTTGCTTACTCTTTCTAGTATTTTTACTATTTTACTATTTTCTAATATTTTACGTGTCACAACAATTAGGAATAAAGAATCTATATCAAAGAAAGGCCTAATTGTTGGAATAAAAGTATCCATTTGTTTTTAGTCAAATCGGTGAAGTAAGTGAAGGTGCAGAAAGAGAGGGATTCGAACCCTTGGTAAACAAAAGCCTACATAGCAGTTCCAATGCTACGCTTTGAACCACTCGCCCATCTCTTCTACATAACGATTATGACCCAAAAACTGAGTGAATAGCGAGTCATTCATATTAGATTACAGATTATTGGATAAGTACGACCAATCAATTTTAACTATCAAAATAAAAAATTCTTTTTGATTCCAGTTTTCAAGTTCTCAACAACAAACCCCTTACCCTTCTATTTATTATATTAGAAATTCATAAAACATTTTTTCTATTTGATTGTATACCTGCTATGTATACAACACAAAATAGGCAGTTATTTCATTTTCATCATAGAATGATTATTTGATCTTTTTTCTTCTTTTTTCAACAATATAATACCTTTTATTTTTGCCCACGATAAACTCACTTTAAGTAAGATTATATTAAATTCGTCTTAAAATTATAAATTTTGTAATGTAGTAACCCATTCATGCACTAGTATATATAAGCTAACCTTCTAGCATTTGTTCCTATCCTGGGGACAAATATAATAATCTTCGTATAGTTTATAATTAAAGTGTGATGAAAAACTTCACATTCTTATAAATTAAAAGAGATTTCTACCACCTATTATTAAGCATTGAAAAAGGAGGACGCTTTCAGAAACAAAAGTTGAGCGGGACTACTTTCGCGCACTTTGTAAAAGTAGATAATGATTAGATTATTACAATACTACAGCAAGTCTAACACAAACATATAAGATCTATTACAGTTTACTCCATCTCTTTTAAGATTTCAGACCTCCAAATTTGTGCTTAGTTTGACTACACATTTTATTACGTCAGCGAATTTCATAACATTTCCCAATCTGACCATATCAATAGAAATCTAAATTACTATATTTAATAACATTTTTAAACTCTGCAAAAATGCAGCTAGTTTATTTGATCCGCTTTTTCATGAAGGACATGACGATGACAACAATTGTCTGAATGTGAAGCTTTCGTTCTTGTTAAGCTACATTAATTAATGGGTAAATAGCATCTCGACCCCCTGTGGTTTATCATAAGTACAAGTTGAGTTCCTGTAGTTTCATAATTGGCTTATAACCCCCTGTGCTCTTGAAAATTGAAGCACACGTGCTCCTTTGGTCCAAATCCGTTTAAAATTTTAACGGCAATATCAAAATGACACAAATGCCCCCGAGGTAATGTCAGCATATCAAATATCTTTAAAAACATAAGGGGTCATTACGCACCATCATTAAAAACACAGGGAGTCATTGTGCACCATCATTAAAAACACAGAGAGCCATTGCGCACCATCATTAAAAACACAGGGGGCTATTGCGTACCATCATTAAAACACAAGGGGCCATTGCGCACCTCATACATATTGGTCAATCGTGTAAAAAACATAAACAGTTGCGTTACTAGCACGTGCATAACAAATTCTGTTAAAATTGACAGATTTTTTGACGGAGGGGGCATGCATGCTTCAATTTTGAAAAGCACAGGGGGTTATAAGTTAATTATGAAACCACAGGGACTCGACTTGCACTTATGGTAAATTACAGGAGGCCGAGACGCTATTTACCCTTAATTAATTTGATTACACTTAAAGACAGGCCTTTCTTAATTAAAATTTAATGGGTGATTTTGAACTAATTTATTTAAAACAAAGCCGACATAAAACACAACAAAACTGGTCTGAATAATCTAATAGAGATATGAAGAAGACAATTTCTAGCTGATTAAAAATAAGCTTTGAGGGGCTATATTATACTAGTTTTATTGCTTAAAGTACAAAGGCTGCAATTTCGTGTCCACTATATACTAGCTTCTAACATAATTCACGTCACTATAGGTCTACAAGTTTATTGCTTCGGTTATGAAACTTACAATTATTGCAAAAGTATTGTCCAATAGCATCCCGGCTTTCAGGTACGTCATGTTTATTCATTTTGAGGCAAATAAATGTACTGATTGACTTACAAAGTTCGTATTAAAGCAAAGTACTTTAAGTGATTATTACGTGGATCGAGCACTGATGAAAATATTCCCTCGATAAATTTATGAAATGCCCTTTCAGGCAACCTCAGTTCACCTTCGTTGAAAGCTTTCATATATAGCACTAAGTGGACTGTGCACTCAGGCACCGTCTAAAAGTTTAAACTGTTATCTTCAACAGCCTCCAACACGGTTACATTCTTGTTTTGCACAAAAGACAACCAGAGAAATTAGTAATGGCATACAAAAAGTCCAGGTAATGCCAGTTACAATGAAGACTTCAACTTACGTACTGTGATTAGATATCAGAATTTTTCAGATACATTTTGCCTTCAATGATACAATGTATACCTGAGGGTGATATATCTGCAGCGTACATCAGAAGTCAATCAACAACGTCGCTACTAAAAAGCTTAAACTTTGTAGCATCAAGAACCAGCTTCCTTATAGATGAGAATGAGCCCATGAGTCCTGCCCCTGTAAAGATGATAATGATAGAAAGATTGATCCAGTAGATGAGGGATGACTTTGGAGGTTTATGAGTCATGTTGTATAGAAGCATCGGGAGAACGAAATCTAGAGGGATGAAGCCAATGGCTCCTACAACGCCATTTATGTCCCCGAAGAATGGCAACATAGCTGCAAAGAACCCGCAGAATATCATGTACAGCGACCGAAGAATTATCCTTGGAATCAAGTTTCTTTTGGAAAATATCCCTTTGTTCACATCAGCTGATTTCTTCTCCATGATTTCATAAGCTACTTGAGAATACACCTGTTTATAATAGCCATCGACATTCACTACTTTAATAATAAGTGATGGCATTGAATCTTAAGATCTATGGGAACATAATACCACACACTGGTAATGATCAGAAACGTTTCAGGCCAAACGAATGAGCTTACCAGACCGATTGCAAAGAGTTGAAGGAGAACGAAGATAACTGCAAGACCCAAAAGCCATGTTGGAGCCAAAGAAGGGCCATCATCTGGTAATAAGCTATTGAGTATATTTGAATTAGATTTGTTTCCAAATACCCAATATCCAGATGCTGCCGCAGAGTAGAAAGTAGCAATAATTACACAGTAACACATAGTAAGACCTTTGACCATCTTTCCCGCGGCTGGTGGAGCCAGAGTTGCCTGCATGCAAGTTGCAGTACTCTCATAAAAATATTTTCATGACTTTATGTTGCAGTAACTTTCAAACTTAAGATAGATTTGAGCCCCCTAAATAAATTTGATAAAAGATATTTGGCGATTCACATCTTCAGCAGAGCCAGATTTGCAAACCTTTGATCCAGTAGAATTAAGCATATCGCACATAAAGGTTCCATGCCATATGGCCATCGACATGGAATTAGTTTGATCGACTTGCAGAAAGAAATCAAGAAGAAAGTTTGTAAGTTTGAAGTGGCAGATTTTTGGGCTATTTGCAAAGGCCTATTGTTAGCCTGTGAAAAGGGCTTCAGAGACCTCGTAAGAAAACCAGACTTCAACTTCTATTTCTGATCTTAGCTCTGCAGATGAAGTAAAGCCCAATTTGGCATCATTTTATCCATCTGATTTCAGATTCGGGCTAACAATTATTTTAGGTCTTCTGCATATACTACGACGTATCTTAATAGAATACTTTATCGGTATAAGTGCCCTAGAGTTTATCAGGGTAATGGGGAGTAGCCCCTCAATGGCTCAATGAACCAAATAAAGCAAAAAGCAAAAGTCACCAACAAGCTTTCAGATAAGATAGTAGTATGAATGCAGCAGAAGCCAATTGGAGAGATGAATTTACTTGTATTTCAGGCAGTATCCCATTTCCAAAAATGGCAGCTATAATGGATATGGAAGTGAAGGCACTGAATATCCTGGAAGATTCTGAAGATTCTAAAGAATAGTCCCTTGGAGGTGCATTTTTAGAGAAACCTGCATGACACCGCAAATATTTAATCTGTATCATGGTGTACCGAGAGTAAATGAATTGTTGAAAATTTCAGTGAAACAAGAAACCGATGTTGGCCAATCACTTTCTAATATTCGGTTTATATGATGAAAATGTTAAATCTTCGAGGAGCCTCAGTAAGTGAACTCATAATGTGCATTAGCTATTGAAAGCAATACTTGATGACGATAGCAAAATAAAATTTTTTCTTGCTTCTTTTTTCTGGTTCAGAGTAGACAGAGATGTATGCAACAATGTTTGGAATAATAATCTATATGCAAATCTGGTTTGAAACTCAAAAACTATTCTGAAATTTATACCACTATGTACTTTTAAATATTTCAGAAGATCAATCAGAGATCTTGGAAATCAGAAAAGTGTAGATAAAAGCGAGGAATACCTACATTAATACAAGCACCAACCACAAGCAATGTGTAGCACAAGCTGAGAAGAAGCGAAAACAGATTGATGTGTCTAAGGGAATGGAAGGTCGGAAACTGAGAGAGGAATATCATTATCACTGTCACCATTGCTATGAATTCGTACAACTTCAATGATCCATTGGGAGAAAGGTTCGAGTACATGATCTAGTGCCAATCATTAGCAGGGAAAAGAAAGCGGTTTCAGTATCTTTGTAAAAGACTATAAAATCAATATAATAACCCCATCTATACCTTTTTATCTGTGTGTTTATATGGTTCTTTTTTAATTATGCAGCAACATATAATTGATAATCTAAAAGCAGACGAAAAGTAAGGAACTAATTTCAGAATCAGTGCAGTCAAGATTTGAAAAGAACGCTCATGATGATTGTTCATAACGTACATTTGTTTGATTATAACGGTTGACTACACATATGTTTGTCTTATGTGTGATGTCTAATTGGAAGATTCCATTAGATTCATAGGCATTTCAAATTAAAGGATAATTATGCAAATTCAGTTATAAGGCTGCGGTTGATTTAAAGCTGTCACATACTAGAGAATAGAGGAATGGAAAGCAAATTCTGTAGGACTTAACTGGGGATTCAATCTGGCCCTGGTAATAACAATCATCTAACTTGTCATAGATTGACATCCAAAGCCATTATTTACCAGGATTCAGCTGTAGTTCATCAGTCAACATGTCCAAAGATATTATACCACTGAAAAGACGCGCAAAAAGGTAATTCTACAAGCGTTATCTTGCTTTTTCTGGTAGTCCTCTCTGTCAATTTTAAACAAAGTATCGTTTTATTTTTCATACTTCTCTTTTCAAACGTAGATCACTATGATCATGTTGAAGTTATCAAGGGACCAAAAGAAAGAAATATTAGTTTTCTAGGCATGGGAATTAGTTGCTACATGTGAAAGCTTTCAACAAAGCATCGCTATATATCATCATACTGTGAAAAGAAGTTGAAAATACCTGAATAGCTATACCTGGAGGCATTGTCCTGCAAGTAGAATGGCTCCTATACCAATGCCCGTGTTGATAGCTGTTTGAATGAATATTACAAAGTAAAACATCCACCCAGAACCTATAAGAAATAAACAGCGCAATGCGTTATGCTTTTCATGATCTCATAATTTCCAAGAAATATTTAAATGGAAATGCAACAAGGATCGTGGTTATCATTTGCTTTTAATTCCTCAATTTGGAACATCATCCTGATATGAAGCCCCGTTAGAAACATAAAAGCAATTGACTCTTCTTAATCTCCTCCCCTAAAGAACACATGATAGATTATTCTTGTAGTTATTTGATTATTTGTTTCTCGTCTAAAATAACTGCAAATCTGTAGCAACACTTATTTTACCTAGAAGCTACATGAATACATGTTCTTCTAGTTTTATTCTTATAGACTTGGGAAACCAGAGGGCCATCATGAACAAGAGATTTAACTCCAGAGTAATAAGTAGGGACAGATTCAGGATTTTTATTCGGCCAATAAATACACAATTTAACATTCTTATATTAACAATTTTTTGCCATAGGGGCTAAATTAGTTTTTGAGCCTAAAAATACACACATTCTAAAAAGATGAAGCTGTAACTCACTCCTTGATAGTTTCGTTCTTAGAGTTAATGGGGGTTGCAGCCCTCGCTGTCCCTTGAATACATCCACCCATAGTTGTAAGAAATATCAAGAAAAGGAACAAACCACTTTCACGCACCAACCCTAACCTTTTCCAAAAGAGCAATGTTATATATCACCCCTTTATTCCATCACCCTTCCTTATATAATAAACTTTTTACCATATACACGAAATACTTAACATTCATTACATGAATTCTTACCATACAAAGGAGAAGTAAATGGGTGATATAAAATATTACTCTATACAAAATACTATGTTTAAATCAAAAAGAACAATAGGAAAAGGAATCTAAAACAAAAGGTCACATTAAGTTGGAAAGATCTGGGAATCAGGTTACTTTTAGTTGTAAGTGACATTAAGAATCTTGATTTGCAGATTGTAAAGTTTCTCTTTATCTATATGTAAGATGTTTGCATTTTTCACATAACAATGATGCTCAGAAGCTTTTCACAGTAAAAGGAATCAATCATCATATCTACTACTGATTTGTTGGCCAAGCATTACCAAAATTCAACCCAATCATTCATATTACGGAATGGCGGCTACAAGTGGAACTAAAAGCTCGTTTTCACAATTGCATTCATATTATCTTTTCAAGGTCACGCCTACCGACACATAGAATGATTTTTCATCGAAATAAAGATTAGTCAACAAAGATGTTCTAATCTTAAAGAATAAATCTTAGCCAACTTAAAACTTTCTTTCCAATCTTTCATCTTCACTTTTCATTTTACCTTACAGCATATGTTAGCTCAAACCACAATGTCACGTACAGAACTCCGAAACTGCACTAAGAAAAACCTTAAGATATGGAAATTTAATAGACTAAATTCGTTGGATCAAAATTATTTATCTGAGTTATTACTCAAAATTAAAATATTTACTTATAAATTACACTCGTTTTATATCCTCCCCATCGCCGTGTAAATTCACACAAAAGGAAACGAATTAAAAGATCTAAGTTCACTTGCGAGCTTAAGATAACCACTTGTGATGGTCAACCCTTTTGCACTTAGCATGTGACTATATATATTAGTATAATTGGAACATGAAACTACATTGAGTGGAAGTCATTTATTGAGTATTAATTATGAAACAACACTATATAAAAAAGTCTTCAACATCATGCTGGCTCATTTCTTAGAAGCTTTCAAATCACTATATTATATAAGCAACATAATGTAGAAACACGTAACACAATCAAAAAAATATAATAGTAAAAGATCATATTTAAAGATACATTTATTGCATAAACAAAGTACAGTTCTTAATATTGAAAAAATCTTCCCTCAACAACCATCTAACAGTGAAATAAGAAAATGACCATTAACCTGATAGAAGAGTAACTCTGGAATATAGGACCTACCTAGTACATCAGCAGCGAGTTCACGGAATCGGATGTGGCGACGTCCAGCTTTCTCACAGTGATCAAGCACCAAAGACATGAGATAGTAGGAGTAAAAAGTCACCAAGCCCATGATTGTTAAGCAGAAGAATCCCATGCCCCATCCAAGCCCCCGGAAAGCATACGGCAATGTCAGTATCGTCGGCCCCACTATTGCCGTTGTTAGATGAAAACCCGCATGCCACCATTCCCCTATGATCACACACCCAAATATGAATATCAGTATACAAAATAAAGCAAAACGTGCCTCGAGGTTGGGAATAAACGATAATCATTGACTCGTCGATCAAAAGTCTATGCGGAGTTGGAAATTTTAGAATTTTAAAGTGAGTTTCTCGTTATCAAATAAAAAGAAAAAGTCCAAAGCTTCGTAGCTTCATGGTATAGATATTAACGATAAAGGTGAGAGAAGAAAAATGAAAAAAGTAATGCATGCAAGTAAGAGTTGTCAATTTGTTACCTTTTGATTCTAAGACAAAAGCTGCACCTGCATCTTCTTCTAGACGTGTTTCTGGTGATATGCCTCTTTCTGGAGATGTTTCTGCCATTGATGTGATCAATCTTTGTGCAGATACTGTATACATCTACATATATATGCGTAGGCACGTATAAATCTGTATGATTGTATATTTATATATGGATAGATATGGATACTTTCAAGATTTGATAGAAAGAGGGCGTTGAGAAAAAAGGCTTTCTAACCGAGAATGGAATAACATGATTTGACAACAATTTGTTATAATCAAATTTGCATCAAGCCTTTGTCGTCCATTGTATATATTTGAAAACAAAAAAGGTCTTGTAGGCGTGGAAGATAAGCTGTTGTTGAGATGGGGGACTCCTTTTGCCGTGCAGACTGCAATGATGCTATTGGGAATAAATGCATACATACATAAAAATCAGTCGTGTGGTGGATATACATATATAACGCATATATGTCACTTTTTGTTTGGCTGTCACTTTTAGTTTAGTTTTTGGTTTATAATTGGTTTTTGAAATGGTATAAAAACGCTCTTCAATTAATTCGAATTGGTATTAATTTTTTTTATATTAGTAAATTTATACATATAAATTTTACTAATAATGTGAGACACTAACTCATTAATACGAACAGATACAAAAGACAGCGAAGGAAGAGTTTGTTTTGGATGTTTATATCAGACTAAAATTACGAAGTCTTTAGCCTACCCATCCACCTAATGACAAACTAACTTGTTCATACCTGAAAGAGTCAATCTGTGTGGGATGCAATGAGGATAGTTTTGTCAATTAAACAAAATGAAGGGTTGATTTATTATGAGTAAATTATTTCAGGGGTTGATAAATTACGTCTGTTGTTCACCTTTCACTGTCGCACATACTTCTTCCCCCATCAAAAGCGCCTCAAAACCACCCTTTCTTTTCATGGATTGGAGAAGGAGAAAACAAAGGAAAAAAAAAGAAAAAAAAGAAGTAGAAGTGAGAATAAAAAGAAAAAAGCAAATTAACTTCTGCTTTTTAACTCCACCATGTCAGTTTTTGTTGGTTTTAACATATCCGAAACACGACAAAATAGAAGCAGAAGATGGTGGTCTTATTCGGCTTTTTTTCCTTTTTCTCTTTGGCAAACATCTTATTCGGTTTCAAATGCGAAAGTTATGATATGTTGTTATTAGACGTTGCGCGCACGGAACACTACTACATGCCTTGTCCCCCGCATCCTTTTACATCATCAAGGGGGAGAAGTGCACGTCTAAAATATTTTATTAGTGAACGTTAAAAAATCAATGGGTAATAGGATTTAAGGGTTTTTTTAAAAAAAATTAATGAAAATTGACCAGACAAGCAAATAACTACAATGGTCCCCTGATGATATATTAATGGAATGAACCAGTCAAGGCCCCTCCTAACAGTACAGGATGGGCTCAGGTGATCTAAAATGAGATGGGAGCCCCCCCTTTTGGGGATTGGGTGGGTGTGGTCTGATATCTCCCCATCAGATTTTTTTTGTTTTTTTTGTTTTTTCTGTCGAGTATAATATCATTTTCAGTATAACTCTTGTACCAAGTAGTGATCTTCAAGATCAAATTGAAAAAGAAATCCTTATTCTCAAACACCTTTCAATATTCATGCTAATCTGAAGTTGATCCATACCAATCTGTTAAAAATTAATCATATTATATTCAATCACCCTAAAACGTTGTTGTTAGCCAATAATATTCCATTTTATTCATCAAAGCCCCTATAATAAAAAGTGGTGTTGTTAGCTAATCATATTCCATTTAATCATCAAAGCCATGTGTATAGTATATATGTATATATATAATACATATAATCATCATATTCCATTTAATATATATATACAACCACCGATCACTTTACTCCGATGATATAACCCTACTTATATTTAAGACAAAGAATTCAGTTGACTTGTCAAAAACAACATTGAAATGTCATAAAGACAGTTTGGAGTTGAACACAATAAATGGTGATGGGTCTCTATTGGCTACTGCAGCTAACTAAAAACCTACTTCAAGAATGATGAAAATCCTAGCATTCTGTAATGTTCAACAGAAACAGTTGAACATCACAACTAAGAAAAATGTTTCAAAACGTTGCGATCAAGGTCCGGCTAAGTGTGGGGTGGTCATGAATTAAAATGTTTTTTTAGTGCTTTTCCCACAACTAAACTTCAAAGGCTTCATTTCAGCTGCTTGCTTAGACTCTCTCCTGCAGATTTGTTATATTCTTCCGATTCTTTCTTGTATGCTTCCATTGCTGCTGCAGCTTTATCATTCCACAGCTGCTTGTCTTCTTCACTCAATTCCTACAGTGAGAGAGAACCAATCAAGACGGCTCTTAGTCGAAACCCGAAAAATTAAAGTATCTTATTGTTAGCAACACAAACTACATTGCCAAGATGATAAATATATACCTTCCATTTCACTGAAATAAGAGCATTTAGCGTGGAGTTATTAATTCCAGACCGCTCTTCCGATAACTTCTTCCTTTCCTCTTTGCTGAAGAGAAGGAATGAAGATGCAGGTCTCTTTGGCTTGTTAGGATCAGCATTCTTTTCTTCCTTATGCTTCTTGTTCTTCTGCTCTTTCGTTTTCTACATTATCAATTAGTAAACATTAGCTCGGGAAATTTTTTAAAAGTTCTCGTTATGTGCAGGGTTTGAGGAAATGACGCACGTAATAATAAGAACCTTAATCAAGTTTTCGGTTTTTTCTTTCTTCTTCAACAATTGTAAGGCTTCCTGCTTCTGAAGCTTGATCATCTCCTCTTCTTCCCTTTTGAGATTGGTAGCTTCTTCCTCTTTTTTCTGCTTGTAAAGTTTCATTTCTTCCATATACTGTTCCTTGCACTTCATTGCCATCTGATTATATTGGAAAATGTCATGAATAAACAGTAATAAGAAACACAAAACATATGAATAGTATGCAAATGCAGTAGAAGAAAAGAGATTTCAGCTATCAAGCCAACCTCTTCATAAGGTGCTTTTTGTGCCTCTGTCATGTTCCTCCATTCTTCTCCAGCGATCTTCGCAACCTATTAAATGACATCAATATTAACTATTATCAACACGGCTTGGATTCATTATTACTATCAACACGGCTTAAGCATTTTGGATCAATTCATTAGGCTCAACGCCAATAATGTTAGCATTCAAACCAGGTCGTCTCAATTGGTACCAGAGGAGGATAGTAGTTAGAAATGTGAATGTAAAATACCTCCAAAACATTCTTGTTTTCAGCCAACAAAGCGGCTCTGCGCTCATTAGAGAACAGAAAAAATGCTGACATTGGGTGCTTTGGCTTCAATGGATCTTTTTCTTTCCTATTGTATAGATAAAAAAGATCAGGAAAAATATACACATATGCACACATTATGATGATAGATAGTTACTGGGATTTACTTAGACTTCTTGTTGTCTTTCTCGGCTTCCTGCACGAACTGCATATATTGTTCGAGCAATTCCATAGCTGTTTTCTGCTTCTGCTCGTCCTCCAATAGCTTCATTGCTTCGTGCTCGCGCTTCTCATTACCAACAATCTTCAAGTAGGCTTCCTTCTCAGTTTGGTACCTTTCCTCATAAGGCTTCTTCTCTTCTGCACTAACAGTTTTCCATTTGGCTCCAAGAAGGTTCGAGACTTCCTTGAAATCAGCATCTGGATTGGCCTTTTTGACCTGAAAAAATCCCCAAAAAAAAAAAAAAGAATCAGAATAATACGATGCAATAAAAATCATCTCTATGTTAAGTAATTGAGTTGAAAATTGGTTAATACGAGCCCTTCTTCCACATTACCACAGTCCACTGATCTTTGCACCACAAGACGTAAGCTGGAGATGGTTTTTTTCTTGCAGGATCGCCTTTTTTCTTCTTCTTCTTCTCGTTATTGTCTTGCTCATTTTCTCTCAATGATTGCAAAATAGGAAAGGTCTGCAAGATCAACAATCAAAAGAAAAGAATAAGAAGAAATCAAATTAATATCTGACTTAATATGGTATCATCAAATATATCACACCCCTTCACGCGTTCTTGATTTCAAATATCTATGAAACAAAAACAATTAAGAACCTTCAAACACATCTAGACAATTGAGGGGCTTTTTGTTATGATAAGCATAGACAAAACAACACAAAACAGAGAAGCCGTGCGGTGAATGGAATCCGATACATAAATCACGAAGAAGGCCTCCTTCTGGGAAGCCCGGAGCAGCTACGTCGAAGTAACAGAAAGAAAAGCATCTAAGCGGAAGAACAAACAAGTAAAAAAGATAAATTCAAGAAAACTAACCACAGTGGGTTTGAACTCCTTCATTTTCTGCAACTTCTTGAGTTCCATCTGAAGCTTCTCTTGTTCTCGGCCCCTCGTTTCGAGTTCCTCCTCTCTCTGCTTCAACACTTCCTCTTTAGCCTTGAGCATTTCCTCAGTCTGCTGCTTCTCAAGGCTCAACTGCTGGAGCTTTTCTTGCATTTCTTGCAACTCCTTCTCTAGAGACAAATCTTGATTCTGCTTTACTTTCGCGCCGCCTTTCTTGGTTTTCTTCAGGGACCGAGTCTTTGACTGGCTCTCATGGTTCTCTTTTCCGGCAGGGTCTTCCGGTGGCACCGTAATCGGAGAGGGCTCAGAGATGGTTGTTCCGGCCAATATGTTGGTCTCATTGGTTGTTGAGTTCTTTTGTTTTAGTGCTTTTCTTGATCTTCCTCTTTTTGTGGGAACAGGGTCAGCAACAATGGGCATTTCAGCTATGGCAGCCATGGTGGTGGTGGTGTGTGTGTGTGTGTGTGTGTGGTGCTGATGGATATGAATCTTGAATAGGGAGGGGTTTTTATATGAGGAGGGTAGGGGAGTTGGAGCCTAACGGTTAGTTTTTTAAAATTCAAATGTATTGTTGAGATCTAATGGCAGCTTGAAGTTAGTGAAAATTTGAATTTTGACCGTTGATGCCACATACAGTTGTAAGGAAAATTCATCGATTTGAAATATATTCCCCTATAAAATCTCTTCATTTTATGAAATCTAAATTGAAGAAATTTGGAAGTTATTTAACATTATGTTCCAAGATTTATTAAACTGAATTTGAAAACATACCACACTCATCTTTCCGTTCACGACTATAGAAGAGTGTGCATCATTTGCTTAAAGAGAAAGGATAAGAAAGCAAAATCCTTTGTGCGGAAACACCTAAAAGTCGGAGATACTCATTCGTCAACTAATATGAATTTTTATATGTATATTTTCAACTTCTTCTCCATTGTTTAACAAGTTGTCGTTTATGCGCTTTTTTGAATTAAGACTTCATTCTGCTCATTAGATCTTAACCGCAGGTGAACTCGTCTAGCATCCTTAGGATGATCTCGTAGGTTCCTATGGGGTGAAGATGATAGAGTCAGTTCATGAATTTTTTTTCCTTTCCTTTTGCCACATTTTGCTTGAAGGGTTGAAGGGAAATAATGTATTATTTTACGTCAAACAAACGGAGCCTTGACCGTAGAAAGATCTTTGTGAAATTCAATTAATTGTTGGGGTGATCGCCCTTTGGCGAAAAAGCAACACTACGTGCTGGCGAAAAAGGGAAAATTTCATTGTAAAGAACATTAAATAGCATACGAACCAATGAAGCGACAAAACAATCATAGTCACTATGCCACTCTGTGATGAATATGAAAGATGATAGCTGAAGCAGCAACAATGGTTACTTGATATGATTTATGTAGTAACACTATGTGGAACAATTGAATTGAATATTATTAACAAATGATGCAATTATACTTATACAAGTGAGAGCCGATACATGTAAATTCCCTCAAGAATGTGTGCCTGAAATGAAATATATTCACAGGGTGATGATAAAAAAATTCGCCGACTATGTTCTCAACATAACAATAGAGGTACGTAAAATGATTGGTCCCTACCTGTAATAATCAAATGTTTCAAGTTCAAACCACGACTTTGCCTTTCATTATACCCAGAAAAACATAACATCAGAGGTCAGCATAATGATCCTTTCAACCATTGATCACCATCTCCATTAACAGATCATTCCAAGAGTCTATAGGCCCAGGCAAGCACCAGTGTAGACAGTCGCTGATAATTGTAGCATTCTTATCTTTAGCAAATGGTTGGAAGAATCTATACGGACCTGGGTGTCCGTCAGGCCTCAATAACGAAAGAGGAGTTACATCGAACAGTTTGAGATTCACGCCCTTCTCGGTAGCATTTGCCAATGCCTTTTCAAACTCCTCCAATTCAACTTCACGGAGTATTTTGTTCAATTCGTTCATTTCAAATTCACCTTCCTTCACGGGCACTGTTCTTCTACAGTTTCCGCCATTGTACCATTCACCATTCTCGAAGTGATCTGGGGTGGATGTCCTGTAGAAGATGATTCCCTTGTGGTTGGACTCGACAATGAAATCAAAGACTTTCTTGAGGACCTTGCGATAAGCAAAATTAAAGCCGAGCTCTGTCAAGTTCCTTTTGGGACAATTGTGGCAACCGATCTCTGTGTTGTTTTCATAGTATATGGCACTTTTAATGTACCATTTCCCGCTAGAGAATATAATGTAATCCAGGCTCTTATACTGTTCGGTCCAGTTCTTGTCCAGTTTGTCAAGATGCAGCTCAATGTCACGGGTAGAAACACCATTATAGTCTTCAAAAATGGCAGCTTCTGCAAGGAAAGGGGACCAAATAACTGAAACTGTAAAGTTGTAGGAGGGAAAGAGCCATCTTCTGGATCTGTATTCCTCGTCATGGTAAACTTGAACAGCTTGTTCCACCTGAAACAGAACATAGTTTAATGTAGTCAGCTAAATAGATTTTATGCAATAATTACATTGCAATATGGCCGATGATATAACCATAGCAAAACTGATTTGAATGATGTTCTTACCTTGCTCCTTTTTTTTTACACTTTCTGTTCTTTAACAAAATGTTTAAACCCAGGAAAATCCCCATCCCCTCCGGCCATGGACCATGAATCCTCTCTCTCGTCACACCACCATTATGTCCCCACCCAGCAAAATCTCTCTCTCTATATATATATTAGTGTGTGTGTGTGTGTGTGAAACATTGTTGTGTGAGTACCAGAAGGGGAGGGGGAGTTGGTGCTGTTGCTTTCTCGATAATATTAAATTTTCAAAGGTCAAAAACATCTAAGCACTGGTTGGTATTCTCGGAAGCCTGTGCAATATACAAGTGTTCAACAGAATCAGGCAACGAGTATGCATGTAATATGATAGCATGACAAGGAGCATAACATATAAACGGTTACGATACTTGCTACTGTCAATGTATTCATCGACTTGTGGGCTTCCAAGAATATAATAAATGAGATCAACTTCAAAATTTTAACCAAGGAATGAATGATGGCATCAGATTACGGCTCAAACTTATATTGACAGCTGACAGCAAACCATCAACACCCAAAGAGCTGCAACACAACTAGTACCAACTCTTAGCCATGAAAAACTTAATTGTTTGCGACTTGTATGACTAACCGGCCCCATAAAGTCAATCTAAACAGAATTTTGTTTTGACAAACTAGAGATAAAGCAACTCTTGGATATTGACCACAAGTGAATGGACCTAGGACCCTTTCATTTTCGGGGTTGGATTTAATAATTAAACAACCAGGAAAAGAGCGAAAATTCAGAAATTTTACAAGGCATGTGATGTTAACATGGCATTGTGTCATCAACTCGTTTATTTTTTATTTTTTAATCTTTTCCACACACACCCCCGCGCCCCCCGGGCTGGATTCGAACACTGGCCTCCCACATAATCGACCTAAACATCATATATACACAAACATAGATATACAATACGTGGAAAAGAAATCTTGACAGCATAAACAAGTACTGATGCATGGCATTGCATATTGATAGCCTTTTGGATCCACACCAGCAAATCCTGTTAAGAGTGTCCAAGGCCATGTAAACCGGTGGCAGGAAGTTCAGGAGGAGACTTGCTAAGACTCTTTTAGAGATATAAAACCAAACAAATTAGCACGAGTAGGAAGGATTAGCATACCGAAGCCCACTTGTTTTCTATTCAAAGGAAGGCAGTAGATTAAAATCTAAAAACTAGTTGGTTGCAGTTGAAGCTCTTCAGCTGAAAGCTATGGCATCAAAGGAAGTCCTCAAATGTAGAACGAAAACGTAACTATCCACGTTTTAATTTTAAATCTTTTCTCTGATAAGGGGAATATAGCAGAAAAAGGTTATGTGAAAAGTTAGTGCCATATGCTACTTAGATATGTTTCGGAGAAGACCAGAAAAATGCTAAAACATAATCCAAAGACCTCTCTGGAACATTATCGGTTGCATTCCTTCTAAATTCTAGATCAAGATGTTATCTAGCAGAGACATATATAATGAATGTTGGAAAAAGCCAAAACTTTGACCACCATGGACTATCATCAGTCGCAATGTTAAGACAGAAAATACAGATAGAGTCAATAGGTAACACAGAAGATACAGATTGAGTGAATGACTTAATAGAAACTAACATGGAGAAATATAGGGGCAAATGTGACTGCGTTCAAATATACAACGAAACCACCCATTAAAGATATAAATCTAGATTAGCTAACCTTTGACAGAATGCACAGTAATGACTGAACATGGTTTCTTGATATTGAATCCCCGATCAATGCCCATGTTTTATTCCTCATCCTTTCAAGAAACCTCTGCGGATTGAGCTGAGGTAGCTCACAATCTCGTGGATTCCATCTCCAGTAAAGATAACCAGTATCTGGCCGCCCATTCATCATACAATTCTGATGGCTTTCGATAAAGTTGCAGGTTTCATTTGTGTAAGCAGGACCAGCAGAATTAGGAATCCAGTCCCCAACAGAAAGGTTACATTTTGCGGCATCTTCTACTGGATGCCAAAAAGCACACAAAATTGACGACACATTAATTTCCCAGCATCCACAGATTCTACAAAAAAGTTGTAGTAAATAAAAGAATGTGGTATTTGTTGGAATACACATTCCTCCCACATTGAAAAATCGTAAACTCCAAAACCGTCATAAAAGATCCTGAGTTACTCTACCTAACACCAATTGATTTTAAAATAGAACCCCATAAATTTTAACATATTATCAAAGTCGGGCCTTTGGCCTAATCATATCTATTCATGTGTGACACATCTCCAAGACCACCATATAAGCTCTCAGTTCTTAATTATCGCTGGATTACATGTGAGTGATGCTGGGATATACATTACTCCCACATAAAAAAATCATAAACTCGAGAGCCAACATATAAAATCATGGGCTACCCCATGATTCTTACAGTATTTCTCTCTCTGCAATGAGTGCACTAAATAGAACAGAACCAACAAATGCTCACAATAAAGGCAATTCCACCACTTAAACCATCACATTTCATTGCATTAACTCCCCCTCTTCAGGAATGAAATCAAAAAGACATCATCTATTCAATCCGTTACCTTATCAACCTAATTTGCAACTATTTTCCACAGCTGACATGAGTTTTTATGCTGTTCACTCATCAGAAAGATGATCAATTCATGCTATTCACCTCAAGTATGATCTTTTTCATGCCATCCACTTATATAAGCTTAAAAAAGTAAATAGGTAGCGAAAACAACACAAGCTCAAATGCCTAGAAATTTTTAAAAAAAAAAAAAAATGAAAGACAAACGATTAAAGAAACTAAAGATGGTACCTTTAGGAGGAACCTGATCTGCATTTTCTGTGACATTGCTGGAAAGTGGAGGTGGTGATGAACTAACAGCTTCTTCAATAAAAGGGGTCTCAGAAACAGCAGAAAAGCTATTGGATCTTGACAAGTGAAGCCTCACAGCAAGACCCACCAAAAGAATACCAACCACAAGCTTTACAATCAAGTTGTTATGCTTTTGCATAGAAAAAAACCAAGATTTCAGATTTACTACCATTTTCTTCACCTTCTTTTTTACCCTACTTCTTTTACAGTGTGTGTTTTAAGCAAATTAGTAAAAAAGCGCACAGTTTTGAAGCAAAAACAATTTGCACTGTTGAAGGGTTTAAAGCTAATGAAATTTATTCAAGCTAGTGAGAATCTGAAATGAGCTTCAAGTTCTCGTTGAAAGTTCTTTTTTTTTTGGGTCAGGTTTTAACCGACAAAGTACACTGATTTTTATAGATTTAGCCGTTATTTGCGCTTGACTTATATAGGTGCATTAAGCAATATCTACAGAAAAAAATACTATAAATTAATTGGCTCGCAAATTTTGACCCGTTTCGTTTCTTTGGGCTTGGGAGTTGGCCCCTCGATCATCCCCATTGTATTCAAGGAGTTATTTGAAAGAGAAAAAATGAATGTCTAAACCTCTAAATTCATTCTGTAATATTACAGCTTTAGCCTCTATGTTAACAACAACAAAATAAATAACTTTTTCACATTTATTAATTAATATATTGGTTCATTATTTTATGTTGCAGAAATCTTGAAAACCAAGCGATAATCATTAATTAGTATTGTATTTGTGTAGATATTTTATTTTGAGGCATTATAAGCTTCTGCAATACTCTTGCTAGTTGGGTATGTTTCTTATTATCCAACAAGAGAAGGCTCGTGTTTGGCAGAGAGCCTCCTAAGAATCCGTGACTTTTGTTGGTAACTTTAATTGTAAAATTAAAAAAAATTAATACAATAATATTCTACTTAATATCAATTAATTTTGAAATTTCAAATTATTTAACATGTGTCACCTTTTAAAATGCTTTCTATGATTCAGTTAATCATGGAATCAACTAACGTATTAACTCCAAAATAATTTAAAGTTAGGGGCAATGTTTTGTTAGTATGCCATAGTTTGCTTAATTATGCAATATTATACAATATGATAATTACTTTAACCATAATTAAAATGAATGAGAGGTGTATAATGGTTTAGGATAAAAATAGTAGTACTATAATTTATGATTCAAAGGTGTAGTAGTTTGGGACTTTGGGTAGTGATTTAGGTATCAAACAAAAATAATTAATTCTTAATATGATGATAAAGATGATAGGTGAAGATAATCACTTAATCCACTTCATCTCAGAATAATGTTTGGAAAGATGTAAAGTATAACATTAGACGAAAACAGCTGACAAAGACAAAAAGATAATAAGGCCTATTTTTTTTAATGTTACAGGAACAAAAAAATAGTTTTTTTATAAAATGTAAAAAGAGATTCCGTACAATAAATTTTAAAATAAATTTATTTATTTCTTTGAATTACATGTATAACAAAAATTTATGTATTTTGGATCAAGTAGTGTATATCGAACTACTTACATGTGTCATAAATGCTTATACAAACCTAAACACTATTATCTTTTACCTGTACACATTTCGATGTCTCCCGCTTTTCATCAAATCCATAACTTCAGAAAGCTGCATCCAACATCATCAACAATTGTCCATGCACCAAAAATATACATCTGTTAGTTCAAAAAAAAAAAAATATATATATATATATATACATTTGACTCCAAATGAAATAAATGAAACAATATCTTAACTTGCTCTCTCCACAAAATGAATAAAATTTTTCCGACCACACTTAAAACAAATCACGGCTTTTTGACCTTTTTTCCGGGCCTCATTGCATATCTATTTTCTGGAATAAACTTACAGCAGTTGCAATCTAAAATGACAAACTGTCGCGATATTACTACGTGTTATTAATTTATCATCTTGTAGTAGTGTTGTTACTGTATATGTTATTAATATTCCAACCGTTGTTATTTTGAAAACGTACTCCAATTTTCTTGAAGCACTTGGCATCGTCCTATCCCTTTATGAAACCAATGCCAACAAAGAAACTATAAAATCCACGTCTGAGCCTTTTCAGTTTCTCATTCTTTCCTCTAGCAACCATCGTCAAACTGCTTTCCAAGAAAAAAAATAATAATTTCGAATAGTACTCATTATAGTATCTTCATCACATTCTAATGTGCTAGATGTAAACCGCATTGATCCATCAACCACCATCTTCCGCTCGATGAGATGTGCCATCAATACCATCATACCAACTCGTAAGAATCATACAAGGCGCTTCCACAATCCCATATCATTGCAACGGCTTCGTCTTTTTTCTTCATGTGTGTCAAGCCACACTAAAAACACAAGATTTTAGTTCTTAGACAACAGTTATGAAAAACTGTTGAAATAAAACACCTATAACATTTATTTTACTTGTTCAATATGATCATTGTATGAGAAAGCTAAAATGTGACAATACGATTTATTCTCATCGGACCTTTTTCTTTGTTCATGTTTTGCATGTTATATATGTTGCTAAACAGTGGCGGAGCTAGGCACCGAGAGTTAGGAGGTGCACTACTCGACAAAGTTAATAACCGGAGTCAGGGATCCTCATTTATGCAAATTTGTTTTATAGAAATTTATATTGAAAACAACCTATTGTCTATATACCTACAATCATGATTTTAACGCTAAACCATTACAATATTGAAAAATAAAAAATTCATTGGTATTTGAATCTGAATTATTTAATTAAAGACACAAAATAATCAATTAAAATAAAAATAATCTAAAAATTATACAGAAAATTAAAATAAAAATAAATGTACAATTAAACTAGAAAAATTAACTTAAATGTTAAAAATATTACAAAAATAAATGAAGTGAAATTCATACACAATGATAAACACAAGTCTAGAAAATAAAAAAAAAAAAATGAAAACCTATTTAAGAATAAGAGAATAGAAGTGAAAAAAGAAAAACATGAGGATATAGAGGATATATATATATATATATATATATATCTAAAGGCTATAAAATAAAAGTTTTTTTTTTTTTTCAAATTAGCACCCCGTGGAGCCTACTTGGCTCCGCCAGACCATAACAGTTTCATTTGTTTAATAAAGATGGGGATCGGCATATTGATGTTATTGGCTCCACGACTTATTACATGAAAAGTAGTTAGTCGAACATTTTTCTTATATGTTTAATGTAATGTATTAGTACATCCAAGAGTTGAATAAAATAATCCGATATTAATTAAAAATTTTAAATTCAAACTATAACTTCAATCCCCATTATACGAGAGGAAAAAAAAAAAGTTAAGGTGTTAGTTGTTAGATGGGGAGTGGCTGGCCACTACTATAGCTTGTCTATGTGGTCTAGCACTTCATAACTTCAATGCCCACTCTCCGTAGCACCTAAAGTCCTTCGATGTTTACATAAAAATGAATACTCAGGTCACATTTCTTTGATTTACAATAAAATTGATAACTCATACAAAACTCTCGTGTTTAAAATTAATAATTTAATATACAAAATTCTCGTTAAATAATTGAAGGCACAAGAATTTCGTAGTTGATACTTAAAAATATGTTCGTATACATGGGCGAACAAGAAACTAAAAAAGAAGAGATAGGAAAGGCCTGCAAACTAGAAGAATTTTCCAAATATAAAAGAATGAAGAAAACCAATGTCTAGAACGTCAGAAAAAGGGGCCTTTTGAGCCCCAATTATAACGACTAAAACGATTTCGAGATGCCGCTAATAACCAACGAGCGGTAAATGTTTTTCTTTTGTATGGATCTTATTTCAACGAGAGATACAGGTTAGATGGGAAAACCACAACAAAGATGGAAGTTGAATTTTGGTGGGTATATTAAAGGAAATTTGGGCAGGGCAGCAACATAGGGCATTTTCATGCAAACGGATAGAAGTTTTCTTGAGAGTTCACATTTAATTTGGGTTGGGCGTCAAGTGTGGAAACGGAGTTAGCAAGACTTAGAGAGGGCTTACATTTGGCAATTGAAATGGGTGTCTCTCACCTTGTAATTAAAATGAATTCTACGGTGATTTGCAACTATATGAGAACGGACACAACTCCGAATAGTCCATTAAGATTAAAAATTGCTGAATGTAAAATGTTATTCGTCTAACACCTGGACTTCTATCTTCAGCATATATATAGAAAAGCAAATAAATGTGTAGACTAGTTAGTTAATTTTGGGCTTACTCAAACTTTTGGAAGGAGGATCTTTGCGACAACTCCGTGCAAGTTAACAACCTTGCTGGAACAGAATATTAAGCCGAATCATCCACCTGACTCGTGAGGAATTACCCTACTGTGGCTCTTCGTCCTGTAATTACTTGAAATCACACTTGACCTCCCTCAAACCAAAAAAAAAATCTTATTTCAATGGGAATATGTGGGCTATGATTGAGACCAACGAATGCCCCAGTTATAACAACCATAACGATTGTGGGCTATGATTTAGACTAAAGAAAATATAGTAGTAGTGGGCTATGATTGACGTGTTGAAGAATTCTCTATGCTACAACACCAATGCCAGAATGCCTCACGAGTCCAAATAAAAAAACTTTGAGTTTAACAAAAGTCTGCCAAATGTGGATCAATCGATCACCAAATGACATCACTCACGAGCGGGAAATACTTTAAAACGTTACAGCTAAATTCATCTGATTATGGCTCCGTTTGTTTGTCATAAAATAATTTATTTGTGAAAAATATTTTTTATAAAAAATATTTTTTTTAAATAAAATATTTTACAGGATTTTATTTATTTGTTGTAAAATAACTTGGTGGGAGAAAATATTTTTTTGAAAAATAGAATATTAAAAAATATTTTATGGTGTTTGGATATACCGTGAGTTCTGTAAAATATTTTTTTTTTCAAATGAAATAAAAATATTTTATAGAATTTTGTACTAGGCGCAATTGTTGACCGAAAAATATTTTATAGTTGACCAATTTTCTGATGTTACCAAACACCGTAAACTTAAGTAAAAATAGCCATAATTTTTGACCGAAAAATATTTTACAGTTGACCAATTTTTCAGTGTTACCAAATATCATAAAATTTGAAAAATATTTTTCTGAAAAATAGAATATTGTAAAATATTTTCTGGTGTTTGGATGTACCGTAAGTTCCATAAAATATTTTTTTCTCACAAAGGAAATTAAAATATTTTCTAGAATTTTGTATTAGCCGTAATTGTTGATTGAAAATTTTTTACAGTTGACTAATTTTTCAGTATTATCAAATAATATAAAATTAAGTAAAAATAATTGTAATTATTGATCAAAAAATATTTTATAATTAATAAATTTTTTAATATTATCAAATAACATAAAATTCAAAAAATATTTTCCAAAAAAATATTTTACGACAAACTCCATAACGCGTGTGATTGACTCTCAACTCAAACGTTTTGCCTGACTGTAAAGTTTCCTATCATCATTCAAAGAGAAAGCAAAGACGATGCTTATCCATTCAATCCCATTCTCAAGATTAGCCACAGAGAAAGTTATCAGTCCCTTTCGTTGGTTGTGTGGGCAGAATCAATTTCGTTGACGCGAGTGCAAACATGAATAACGGTCAAGATTGAACCATTTCTGTTCTTTCCATCAGGGTAGTGGCAGATTTTATGTGATTCAACTAGCTATAAATTGACAGATGAAGAAAAAAATGGATAAGAGAAGTGAAATGTGGACCTAGAAGCATAAATACCCGTAGCTTCTAGTTTTCTACGAGGCAGTGGACATTAAAGATTAATTACCATAAGCATAAAATCCATTTTGACGACAACATCATCTGTTTCAGACCTTAATGACAACAATGGACAACGAGTAAAAGGAGAGATGGTTTTTAAATCGTGTGTTTTTTTTTAAAAATTAATTTATATTTAAAAAAAAAGTTGTTTTGAATACGAAAGTTAATAATGAGGTGAATCAATAAGTGAGAAACGTTGTATATGAGAATTAATATTGAAGTGAGTATATCAACGATAAGAGTTATGTATAAAAATTGATACTGAAGTGGGCGAGTCAATAAAAAGAGTTATGTATAAAAGCGGATATTGAAGTCAGCGAGAAAAGTGAGAGACTATATGTGAATTGATAAAATTGAGCTTGTCAGCGAACTATTTTACACGAACAAACAAAACTGAACTAAATCTAACTTTAATATGATAAGAATTATAAAATTTCATATTAAAATCCATAATCACCATAACTATAAATATAAAAATAAAAAAAAGCCATGAGTCTCACATTTGAAGTGATTCACAAGTAATATTTGAGTTACAACAATTGTTTATAATATACTAACGACAAAAGGAACATAAAAAAAAACTGATGACGCTCCATTGGACAAATATATCTCCATAGTTGGTAGTGAATTAAACTCGATCGAAAATTATTCAAGTTTTTTTTTTAAAAAAAAAAAAAAAAGCAAGAAAAGTAGAAACTAGGGCCACCACTCTCATTGCTTATCAAACAAGATCGGACGTGTCGGGTTGGTTGGAATTGACAAATGACCCAGCCCACAAATGATGCGACCCTAAAACTATCATAAAATGGATTAGTTGTAACAATAGTAGAAGTAAGTATACAATCTGAAAAACTCTTGTGTTCGATCAACGACCTTTTATTTTATATTCAACACGTATGTAAAATTTATCGATTAGTTAGGTACACAAATTTTAACTTTTTACAGATTTTAAATAATCTGCAAGTTTTTAATTGCAAATGCATTTGTTTACGCTCAAGGTAAAATTACTAAAAATATGATTATAAATTAAACAATTTTTTCTGAAGATTTTGTCCACTAAACTAAGAAATAGAATATTTTTTTTTATGTTCGATTATTCTGACTTAACGTGGAAGTCAACATAAACTTAACTAAAAACCAACATTGAAATGACATAATCCAATACAATAAAGAAGAAAGAGAGTAAATTCGTATTTTTCGTAGCGGTTTAAAAGGTTGGTTGAAAAATCAGTTACCATAAAAAGATAACATAGTATATTCCCAAAATAGATAAAATAAAAGAGGCAAAAACAAAGTAAAGTAATCAATTGAGCACAAATGGACCATCCGCAATAATCATATATCACAACATCAACCAACCCCAAGAGATATAGTTACACACCCGCACACGTGCGTGCGCACACGCACGTGATCACCCAATAGAACAAAAAGGAGCTTATAAGCAGCATAATTTCACTACAAAATCCTCTAAAAAAAGTAAATTTCGCTTTTCCTTTTTGGTTCGTTGCTCATTTCTCAAGCAAAAAAAAGTAAAATAAAATAAAAGAAAACGAAAAACAAAAACTAGCTGCTCGCTGTCTTTTTCGCTACTCGATCGCCGAAGACGGAGGGTTGACGGCGGTAGGGTTCCGGCGAGGCTAGGGTTTTAGTTTTAGTTTTTTTGGAGTTGAACATTTTTTTAATATAAATATAATTGGATGGCGTCGGAGGATGTGGTAGGGAAGAGAAGCGAGGGTGCGGTGTCGACGATCGTAGAGCTGGCGGAGGAAGCGAAGATTGCGAGCGAAGGAGTTAAGGCTCCAAGTCATGCTCTCCTCAGCATCTGCAAGTCACTCGCGGCTGGTGGCATCGCCGGTGGAGTGTCAGTTCTTTCTCCCGCTCTCTGTCTCTGTCTCTCTCTCTCTCTCTCTCTCTCTCTCTCTCTCTATATATATATATATATATATGTATTTCAATTTTGCAACATAGAGTAGCGAATCATGGTATATGCACATATTTAGGTTGATATATTTAGTGTCTTTTTCAGTTTTAGCTTAAAAAATTTTGATTTTTGTAGTTACGTATGTGTATAATATTTTGTGTTTGGGCTTATGTGTGTGCGCGCGAGAGTTTTTGGTTGAAATTTCCATATATTATATCCATTATGACATATGTCGAGTGATATCAGGTAGTAGTACTATCTGTATTTTCATTTTCAGTTGAAATTTTTTATGTTCGTAGTTATATATATATATATATATATATATATATATGTATATATATATATATATTCATTTTCAGTTGAAATTATGTGTATGTCTTTATGTTTAAATGCATTTATGTATATGCATATCATATATTTGTGCATTTGCACAATGTTTCTCTGTGTGTGTGGATGTATTGATCATCAGTAGTAAACACTTTCAAATTTCAGTTAAAATTACAATTTTTAAGTTGTGCGCATGTGTCTGTGCATGTGTATGTGTGCACGTGTATTGATTGTCATTTGTAAACACTGAATTTTTCAGTTAAAAATTTAGTTATGTGTATGTAATATATGTGTCAGTTCTTAGTTTGGTGTGTAGTATATATGTTTCAGTACCGCGTTTAAGTGTGTGTGTATTTCCTAAATAATAGAAATGAGATGTGAATTTTGTTGGTGTCATTTTAGATTTGCTTGGTGGATTAATTGTGCAGTCTGATGATTATTTTTGGACTTTACATTTCCTTTTCATTTTTCTTTTTTTTTGGGGGGGGATAAACATATGGTTTATCCAGATAAAAGATCTTTTTTTAACTTTTTTGCTCTGTTTCAAGAACAGTACATGTTCCACAGATTAGCTGTCATACAAAATCCAAAATTCAATAGGGGAGAGAGGGTGGATATGGATGAAGGAGGAAGATAATGGAAGAAGCAAGAGTGCAACTTCATCTCCTTAACGCCTAATTATTTTGCTTGTTTTATGCTATTTGTGCTACATAAAATTGTGCCCCAACACGAACTTAAACTTTGATTTTTTTGTTGTGGTCCAATCCATTATATGATGGAATCCTGACGTGGCTATTGCTTGCTGAGTCACTGGTGTGCTACATTTGTGTGCATGGGGTGTCATTTCTGAATTAGAAGTAGTCCTTTTTCAGTTATAGGGAATCTGGGAGATGCTGAAAGTGGATATGATTAGGACTCAATTATCCATTTGATCAAGCGGCTGTTTTACTTGTTCACTATGGTGAGAATGCACCTTTTGTCTAGTTGCAATTAAACTGGCCACCATGCAGATTTATAGTTTAACAACAGTAATTTTATAGTTACCATTTCAGGTGCATTTATTCATCTAATCACCTTGAACCAAAAAGAGAAATAATGTTTGCTCATATTGCAGGTCACGGACTGCAATATTGCAGGTGCATTTAGTTCTCATTGACTTTTAATGTTTGCTCGTATTGCAGGTCACGGACTGCAGTTGCACCTTTAGAACGTTTAAAAATTTTGCTCCAGGTAAATTATGATTCTTCACCTGATCTGCACGGCACGCCCCTCCCTATGCTTTGTTGTGACTCTGCTATGGTGCATTATGTTTGTGTTAGTTTTCTGTTTTAGTTTTTACACTGGAGATGTTTACAATAAGAATTTCAGAGAGAATTTTTTGTCTGGATGCCTCACTCAGGTGTTAATACTTCTCACTTTTTCAGCCTATAAGAATATAGATTATTCCACTTAGTTGTTCTATAGTGCTCCAACATGTAACTACAAATAAAATGACTGCTGATCTGCCATAGTAGTAAAACATTACAGGAAGTTCCAGGAGCTAAAATTTATCCACTATTTAGATTGTTAGTGTTGATGCCTTTAGAATTCATGGATTTTGATTTTCTTAAGGTCCTCATTGGTAGCAAATATGGTTTTGATTACAGGATCCATGAGAAAACATATATTCATTTACTTGGTCATTGTAATTGCAGGTTCAGAATCCTCATAGTATAAAATACAATGGAACAGTTCAAGGGTTAAAATACATATGGAGAACTGAGGGTTTTCGGGGATTGTTCAAGGGGAATGGCACTAATTGTGCTCGCATTGTTCCAAACTCTGCTGTAAAGTTCTTCAGCTATGAGGAGGCTTCCAAGTAGGCTCTTATGCTTCTTTCTCTTTTGGATTTGTTTTTTATGCTCACTTCAGTTTCAAATAGTCCTTCGGCACTGGGATTCCAAGCTATAGGGTCTAGGGACAGTAGAAACAGTATCCCTTATTTTTATGTCGAAGATCAAGTGAGGTTAGCCTAAGAGTACTCAGGTAAACCTGAAAGTAGATTAATGACCCTTCCCTTGCTGATAATTGTGGCTTGAACCATACTCTTCTAGAATGTAAGCCTTAGGCGCCCTATGGCTTTCATGAAAGCCAAGTGCGATTTATGCATGAGTACCTCTTGATAGTCTTGTTTCAGTTTTCCTCCAGACAGGATATCTTTTGGCATATTGCTTGGCATTGACTTATAATTAAGCTTTTATACAAGTTGAAATAAAAAAACAGTGAATAAGTAATATCAAGCTTTAGTTTACACTTGCAGTGATATGCATAACTTAGAATAATTTCTTGCACACATGGCTCCTTTTCAAAAAGTTCATCGTAAAGCCTTGTGCTTCTCAGCTCTCCATTTATATGTTATAATTATATATGTGGACGTGTTCTTATTGTGCATATTGTGTGAAATCGTTCAGGGGCATTTTGTGGCTGTATCGGCAGCAAACTGGAAATGGTATGATTATGCACATTTTTTCTTTTGCTATTCCTTGTTTCTACTTTATTGCTGCCATTGTTGTTTCAGTCTCGCTTGTGATTGCCAAGCAAATATGTATGGGTTTATAACAGTGCTTATTTTCACATGGAAGATTCTTTTATGTTTTAGAGGATGCTCAACTCACTCCACTTTTGCGGCTTGGAGCTGGAGCATGTGCTGGAATCATAGCGATGTCTGCAACGTACCCAATGGACATGGTTCGAGGTCGGCTTACTGTCCAGGTATTTATTATAGATACCTTTCCATTCATCTGTAAACTTCTTTCTCGCAAATATATGCCATCAAACCAGGCTGTAAAGTGTATATTAGGGATCTGATGCTTCACCTTTTGGCTTATGGTCTTCTTTTCAGACAGAGAAGTCTCCTACCCAGTACAGAGGAATCTTCCATGCTCTCAGGACAGTTTTCGTTGAAGAAGGTCCTCGTGCATTGTACAAAGGATGGCTTCCATCTGTCATAGGAGTTGTAAGTTACAGTTCTGTTTTAGACTAGTCTCCACTGCTTCATAGAAGGACAGGAAGGTCATATCTGATGTTAATGCTGGTGCAGGGTATATTGAGTGTTAGTTTCATGATTCTTATTTAGTGTGTATAGGCTATAATTGGTATTATAATCAGAATGGGAAAAGGACAAGAAAGACGTGAATTTTTGTGCATAAGAATTTTGGTTCAATAGAAGTGCTGATTGGAAATTCCATGAATTTTCTTAAAGAATGTGGAGCGATCTCTCGTGTCTTAGTTCTTACTATTCGGAATTATTAGTTCGTCCCATTTATTTCCAGAGTCCTGATTTCAGTCAGAGTCTCCCCGTGAATTTTCTTAAAGAATGTGGAGAGATTTCTCGTGTCTTACCATTCGGAATTATTAGTTCTCATTTATTTCCGGAGTTCTTATTTCAGTCAGTCTTGAGTCAGTTATATAAAGCTTCTTCTCCTTTTCTCTAGCAAAAGCCTAATACATATTTTGTGTCTGCTATCTGTAGATACCATATGTTGGTCTCAACTTTGCTGTCTACGAATCTTTGAAAGATTGGCTGATCAAATCCAGACCTCTTGGCCTTGTCAATAATTCTGAGTTGAGCATAACAACGAAGCTTGCCTGCGGGGCAGCTGCTGGCACTGTAGGGCAGACTGTTGCTTATCCTCTTGATGTGATCCGTCGAAGAATGCAAATGGTGGGTTGGAAGGATGCCGCTTCAGTTGTTACTGGTGATGGAAAGAGCAAGGCATCACTTGAATATACTGGTATGGTTGATGCTTTCAGGAAGACAGTGCGTTATGAGGGCGTTGGAGCTCTATACAAGGGTTTGGTCCCCAATTCAGTCAAGGTTAGAATTATATGTTTTTTTTTTTTTTTCACTCATCAAATATCTGATAGTCCTAGATTTCTCTTAAAATGCTGGTTTTTCCTAATTGATCTCCAATTTTTCTTTATGGAACTCAATTGGGTTAGGAAGTATATCAGCACGTGCACATCTTACATCTAGGAGGAAAATTTTTGGTATTAAGTTTTCTTTTTTTAGAGAAGTAAATTTTTGGTATTAAGTTATTGATGATGTTTAATCTTGTAGGTGGTCCCATCCATAGCTATTGCATTTGTGACTTACGAGGTGGTAAAAGACATTCTTGGAGTTGAGATGAGGATATCTGATTGAATCACTCACAGGTAGTTCAGGCTATTAGTCGAACTTTCATCATACTCTTTCAACCAGCAGCATCAGCAGGGAAGGTAACCGAATAGCAAAGTATTCTTTTTCCTAATTCCTCAGATATGAGAAATTAGGAACTGCCTAGCACATTGTGATCTAGGCCGCTCCACATATACTAGTCTTTGTAATTCCCCTTCTTGCATCTACATTATATCCTACGACGCTGCCAATAAAGGTTTGTTCTAAGACACATAGTTAGTATTTTCACTGGTACTTTTGTGTAACCGGATTTGTACTCTAAGTATTTGGTTTGATACTTTCCTTTCCATATATTCCCATAATGGATGATGTAAGGTTCAAGAATGATGTAACCTTTAATCTGTGCTTTTAACATCTGAGAATTCAAGCAACCTTTGCCTTCTGCTTTTTTCGCTCGCACGATCATTGAGCTCAGCCGTATCTGACCTTCCCCTTTTCTTGTTGCAAGTGTTTTGGTTACATCTTATATTTTCTTTCACATTACAGAAGCAAATAATGAATTGTGAGTTTCTCTACCATGCATAATTCGATGTCTTTGCATGGGGTTCTTTTGGGTAGTATGGTTAAGAGCCCTCGTCTTAATTAGTAAAACGAGGGTTCTTGTATCGATATATTCACATGGTATGTAACCTCGAGAATAGGGATGGCAGCGGGCCAAATACTTGCAAAAACTGGGACATCCGAATTCAAAACCGATTAGCATAACCTTATGGGGTTTGTTATCGGATTGGATACCCAGTGATTTTGGAGTTGAACCCTGTCTGTTGTCAGCGCTTCGAACATTTGAAGCAAAGCATGTATACAAACTCTTCTAGTGGCTGGTCATATTTGCTAAATGCTTATTTAACAAATCTCATGACTGCAGTCCAACAATGATCTGAATAATATAAAATAAAAGCTACAGAAGACAATTAAAATAATTTCCTATACAGCCATATGCTGGCAAAGATGAACCAAATCAAAATGCACGATGGCAAATATAAACCAGCGACTAATGATGTCCAATAATCACATAACATAGTTGACTAAATAAGGCAACCAATAGCAACAATCAATGCGAAAGACTAAAGATAAAGGCAACCAAAGAATATAATGATTTGGAGATGATCGTCGTTTAAGCTGTTATCTGCCTTCTTCCACCTGTTGTCTTGAAGACCATCTCCTTGAGATCGACGTAGCGATTACGGTGATAATCAATTAAGATAGATAACTGTCTTATCACCTCTCTTTTTTCTTCACTTAGATCTGAGATTCCCAAATCCTTCTCCTTCATCTTCGTCTCCAGATCTCCAATCTTCTCATTCTTTTCTTCCACCATTTTCTCTAGTTGCTCTGTTTTCCCTTCAAGCTGCTTTACATTGTTCATCAAACTCTTCTTTTCATCTTCTTCCTTTGATAATGATGTCTCCAGTTCTCCAACCTTATCTCTTAAACTCAACTCCTGTTCTTTCTCAATTTTCAGTTGCTGGACTAGTTTTACAACTTCCTTCTCCAGCTGTTCCTTTTCACCATTTGCCTCCTTGATCCAGTTTGTAGCAATCTTAAGCTCATTCAGGATCTCATAAATTCGGGACTCCAAGTGGCCATAATCCTCCTCAAACTTCATATTGAATGTATCCATTCCATTCATGGTATCATTCACCTTCTCGGAAATTTCTGTTACCATCTTCAGTTGCGCTTTTTTATAAGTAGCAATTATGTCTGCCAGTGTAGCAATCCTCTCTTCAAGTAACTTTCTTTCTTCCTGCAACTTTTCTTCTTTGCTCCTGTAGCTCTCATCTTTCTCAGTCAATAACTGTTCTGTGACCCGGAGCTTCTGATTTGAAAGGCGGAGCTTCACTTCAATATTGCGTACATTCTCCACCAAAGTATTGATCTCGTCTCCTTTCATATCAAGGTCTCTCCCGAGTTCCTCAATTATTGCTTCCAATTCATAAATCTTTTGATTTTTAGCATCATCGTCTTTTTGTAAGTCTGCTGACATATCTTCCAACTTCTTTTCTGCACTATAGAGATCTTCCTTACACTTCTCAAACAAAACTTCAAGTTGATTGTGCTCCTCATTCAATTTGCTAAATGCATCTTCTTGTTCCTTTATTTTTCTCTCTTGCTCGGCAATCTTGTTCGCTAATTCATTGTGATGGGTCTCCGCCTGTGCCAAACTTTCTAGAGACTCTTGGTTATGCCTACCCATTTGTTCCTCTAACTGGTTCTTTTCAACCTGCAAGGAGTCCAACTGTTCGCGTAACTTGTCAGCTTGTTCAGTCAAGACAACAATTTCTGTGGAAGTTTCCTTCTCTGCATCCTCCAATTTCTTTTGGAGACCCAAAAGCTCAGCACCTTTCTCGGTTAACGTTTTTTCCAGATCACTGTGTCTGCGCTGTAGAGACTCCTTTTCCTCCATCAGTTGATTGAGCTCATCATCCTTTTTACCTATTTGCTCTTCCAATTCACTTTTCTGCTTCAGGAGAGACTCCACCTCATTGTCCAACTCCTTTACTTGCGTCCTCAAACCTTCGTTCTCTTCCAGCATTCTTTGCATATCTACGCTTTTGCTTGCAATTTCCTCTTTCAGATTTTCTATTTGAACAAGGTATTCTGATATTTCTCCACTCTTTCTCTCAATTAGGGAGTCAGATTCACTTTTCTGATTATGCAAAGAATCCAGCAGTTCTTGCAAATTGCTCACCTGCTCAGTTAAGGCTGTAATCCGAGCAGATGCTTCAGTTTCTCCATCTTCAAATTTCTTCTGTAAGATGGAAAGTTTATTCTCTTTCTCTATCAATATCTCCTCCATTTCAGAAATTTTACCTTGTATCCTCTCCTTTTCCTCGTGTGACTGCACAAGTTCCTGGCTTTTGCTGCTCAGATGCTCTTCCAATTCGTTTTTCATGTTTTGTAGCACGGTCTCTTTCTCATCCAGCATTCTCTGATGATCTGCCGTTGTGTTTGTTAACTCCTCTTTCAGAGTTTCTATCTGAATCAGATATTCTGAAATTTGTCGAGTTTTTGCCTCCAATTCTGTCTCTGACCCAAGTTTATGGTTGCGTAAAGTCTCTAGCTCCTGTTGCTTTTCACCTACCTGATCCATCAAGTCCTTGACTTGTGCTGATGCTTCATTGCTTTTCTGCGTTATTTGTTCTGCCAACTCGCCTTTTTGGATGTGCAATGATTCAATCTCAAGCTGCATCGTGCTGAGCTGTGCCGTCAGATCCTCTATTTTAGACGACATTTCCTTCTCCTTAGCCTCAAGTTTCTTCAACATGGCAGAAAGTTCATCTTCTTTCTGTATTTCTAACTCTCTTCTCTGTGTTTGCAATGAATCAAGCTCCAGTTCCAAACCCCTCATGCGAGTAGAAGCCTCACTTTTGTGTGCTTCATGCCTTTCAGTGTGAGTCGAAAGCTCCCTTTCTTTCTCATCCAACTTTTCCCTTAGATGGGTAGATTCCGTCACAAGGTCTTGAATCTCGTCTTTAGCCTGATTTAGTTCATCTGAAAGCTGCAAAATTTTCGCAGACAGAGAATCATTCTCCTCTTCTGTGGTTTTCTGCATCTGGCTTAGCTTGGCTACTTCATTTTCTGCAGATTCAAGTTGCTCCTGCAATGTTTTAGTTTCCTTTCTTGAACCTTCCAACTCTGACTGCAATGCTTCTTTCTCATCCTGCAACTGAGAAGTAATGGTTCGTAAATCTTCAACTGCTTTTTTTCCTTCTTCAATCCCATTCAATGCTGTCTCTTTCTCCGAGATTAAGTCGCTTTTTTCTCTCGTCATCTCTTCCACTTTCTGCTTCAGTTCAGCTTCTAGCTTACCTGCACTCTCCAGTTTCAGACCGAGGTTTGCATTCTCGGCCAGAAGTATTGATTTCTCATCATTCCACCTTTCAGCTTCAGCATTTAGATCTTTGATTATCTTCTCTGCTGCTTGTGCTTTTTGCAAAGCACCCTGATATTCCAAATTTAAAGCCTCCTTTTCTTCTATTGCAACTGCCAACTGGCTCCTCAAATCAGTAACTTCAAAGCGTGCAGTTTCAAGTTCTTGTTTGATACCATTTATGACCTTATCAAACTCCTTTTCTATGTTTCCATTTTTGCTGTCTTCTTTCCTTGGAGAATCATCTGAATCTGAATCTGAATCCGAACTAGAGGAAACACTCTCCTTCCCCTGTTTGCCATTTATCTTCTCTCCCAGCAATCCTGTGAGATTTTCATAACGAGCAGAAAGCGATTGGTATTGCTCGTAGAAATCCTCAACCAAATCAGCTACCGGCTCCTCCCCATCTTTACAATCTTTTTCTTTGAGAATCTTTAAGATCCTCTGAAGTTTGTCCTCTACCTCTGCAATAAACAGTGAACTTCTTTTGAGGTAATCAAAAAAATCCACATGCTGGTTATTAGAGCAAAAGTGAAAAGATACTTTGCAACACTTTGCAACTTGAGAAAATTATTCAGTTAGTCCGAATTGACATCAGTCTCTAACATACGTATGAGTCTCACCTATCATATTAGAAACTAATACTAGCAGTTTAACTACATATCAGTATTTGGATCCTGAGCGAACGTTCAAGAAAAGTACATACATACCTGCTTTCTTTCCTTTCAGCTCCTCAACTTTCTGTGGATCTATGTAACTTCCAATGAAGGATTTGAACGATTCCCGCCAGCGGCGGCTCGTCATCTCTTCTCTTGGTATTCAGTTCTTTTCTTCTAATTGTCTCGTCTGTTCACAAGTAGATTGCTTCCATCCTAAATAGTAGAGCTCAAAGACTGACAAGCGAGATTAGATTAGATTAGATTTACAAACATTACGAACTTCAAATACTATAAAGTGTAATTTTGTTGAGAAATTTGTAGACTGCACTAACTACCAAGGCTCTGCATAGATTGTTAAAGGGGCAGTCCTATTTGTAGACATCACCATAAGTGAATACTATGTGAGCATTGTCCACCAATAAGCACATATAGTATATAAACATTTTCCATAAATAATTTCACTTTCTGTATAGTGTGACTGGTGTAAAAGCAGGAAATTTTGGAAAAGGTAAAGAGGATTAGTTACTTAAACGTGTGAGTGCCAATATTCATCTCACTTTTGTTAATTATCAACGACACGTGATGCAACAAGCTAACCGTTAAAGTTGAAAAATCAGACACAAAGGGGAAGGATGTGCGACCGTACATGTGCCTAATAAGATGTTATAAACTATATTATTGTGTGTCGAATGAATTCCTTGTGGAGTCTTGGTTGTTATAGTAAAATAGCCAACCATAAGCAACAAATGTTGCACTATTGGTAATCCGATGCATGAAACTCCTGTAATGCATAGGGTCTAGAAAGGATCAAATCCAATTTACTTATATATGTAGACTTATTTTGCCAAAGATATAGTTTCCACGAAAAATCAAAATACAATAAAAGAAAAAAAAAAAAACTGAATCCAAATATACAATTACCAAACTTGTGCTTTGGTCATGATGGGTCCTAATTAGTACACGTTAGCCTCACAAGAATGTGGTCCATTATATAGTAAAGCAAACTAATTCTTCGTTGAATCAAGAATGCATGGGGTAATTAATGTAAAAGACTACTTTAACGGCCATTTCAATTAATAGCATTGATATCTAAGCCTTTTTAGTCAGCTCCAGATAGCTAATATAGAGACCTCTTTTGAAACTTGAAAGAGACAGCTAGACTATCAACAAACATGACCTGTTTTCTAAAAATATCCCGGAGAGCTAGCCAGCTAATAGTGTGTTCTGAACACTCTCAAAGAGTGAAAGAAACAATAGATGATAACGTCTCGATTTTGTACAATGAAAGCGCTTTTATTTCACGCCAAAAATTATATGTGTGGAAATTTTGAGATGAATTTTCAGAGTGTGTAACATCTTTTTTGAAAATTTTTAGCTTGATTTAAACCTCTTTTTAAATCCAAAAGGCAAAAAAAAATTATATGCACGGGTATTTTCATGATTTGTTCTTTCGGAACAACTTTCTTACCAATCAAGTAGAACAACATCTATATCTTCTCTTATAGTGCGGCACTGCTGGTCGCTTTTGAATTTAGTAGATAGAAGTTTCTATTTGTAATTCATGAAATATTTAGCTCAGCTACAAAGGTTTATACAAAATAATCTAATTATCCGGCCGAATGATTCGGCTTACAAGATAAACATCATTAAAATATGCAGCTTTTTCTAGCTCAACAACCTAAACCTCGAATTTTCCGAAAACCAGAAAAGCTAGAATATTCTTTCAATCTCTTTTGGACATATGGCATTGCTCACCTACCTACCTCTTCTTCACTTGTAAAAAAGTCCATAATAAAAAAAAAGGATTTAATCCGTAAATTCATAAAAAGCTTAAATTTTATTTTATTAAAGATTTTTCTAGGATTCATGGGAAATCCAAGAGAAATTAAGAAATACTCCATGTGCCTGTTATGTGTATGCACACATGTATACATACACACATATATACATGCACATATCATAATTATAATTATTTCTTAAAGTATAGAACTTAAAATCCTGTACGGTGAATGTATACAAAGAAAAAGAAAAAGGTAAATAAGTACGTACATATATATGTATGCAGTGTTATGCGTATGCATACATCTATACATGTATGATATGTGCATGTATACAAATATATATATATATAATCACATTTGCAATTAATAATCGAAATATAGAACTTAGATTCCTATCAATTGAAATTAAAATAAAAAAGGTAGCATATACATAGATATGCATACACAAATACATACACGCATATATGTATATATAGAAGAGTAACACAACGATGAAAACAGAAACCAAAAAAAACAAAGTTGACAGAAGCGGAAAAAGGTCAAAATTTTGACCGCAAATTTAACCTCTATCACAGATTTTTAGTCCACTTTAAACTGAAATCATCAATAGACTAAGCGATCACAGTTCATAACAACAAAGATAATCAGATTTCATCTTCGAAGCATTAAGCTCTGAGTAATCAGAAGTAATTAAACTAATTTAGCTTAACAAAAGTAGAATTAAACAGTTGAAAATTGAAAAATTACCTGAAAATCAGAGCTTTCCAGCTGGAAATTATAGGTTTTCGAGACGAAGAAGAGAAGATACCTTAAAACTCAATACACACACTTCTAGACAAAGAAATTGTGAAAATAGATAGAGATATATACTTACATATAGCTGTATATATGTATCTAGGGAGAGAGAGTGAGTGAGTGTGTGTTCTGTGTGAGAGAGATAGCAGAGAATATATGGAATTTGAGGAGTGAACAGAGAGAGTGATAGATTTGAACAGAGTGAAAATGACCAGAAAATTATTTTTTTTATTTTTTATTTTTTTTCTGAAAACAGAAGCGATTTTTTCTTTTCTTTTTTTAAGTTTGAAAAAGAAAGAAATAATGACGAAGGAAAAAGTGGTCTTTGTTTTGTCTGGTGTGGGAGCGCTTCAAATTCAAAGCGACGTATGCCACCATTTGTAACTTCAGCTTTGTGAGGACGAAATCTTTGAAGCTATTTTGACTCAATTTGCCCTTTGATTTGCAGTGAATTACAGGTATGCCACATTTTGGATGGAGCAGCCGAATAGCCGTATTGCGATTTGCTACCATCAAAAGTCACAAGTTTAAATTTATATTGGTATGTCACAAACATTATTTTGATGGATTTAAAACATATATTGTGATAAATTATTTTATTACGGGATCTATACTCTTAAATAGATCTAGTATAATCTTATTTAAATGAATTTTTCATTATAAAAATATATAGATATTTCTCTTCTTATGTGAAATAGTAGTACATGGTGATATCCATGGTGGGGTGAAGTCGCCTCTCAATTATTTGACAGGTAGATGCCACGGCGGCTTATTCATCTTCTTCATGCACTTGCCATAAGAATGGCAAATATTATAATCAGAAAACAAAATTTTACTGTATGTATATTTTGAGCATTTCAAAAAATAATATATACATATATTTGAGCATTGTTATACGTTGTTTATCAGGCTGTTACATCTATGTTTTGGTTATCTACTCATCTTGTTGATTAATCATTGTTTTCTATATTATAAAAAAATAAAATATTATTTAAGTAGCACAAAACATTATTCGAAATAATGGCATGTATTTATACTAATAATTGCAATCATGCACGACATGCTGCAATGCCACACAATATATAAAAAATATATCGAAAAGCTGAAAACTAAATATATTTGTACTACCAAGTGTCTATGTTAGTCTTACTGATTTTGACAATGCATTGCATGTTGCATGTGTTTTTGGCATTGCATGTTGCAATTGCTGCAACTAGTGAGATTAAAGTTTGGTACCTTCATCTTTTGGTTTCTCCAAAAATTCTTTGGTTGGATTGATAAATTGTGCGACAGTGAAGAAAAAATGTAGATACCAAATTATGTGGGTTATATTTCATATTAGTGTTCTGTCAATTTAAATAAATTGCGATTATAAGAGAGAATGGTGAATTTTAAATTGTGTGAGTGTGCATAATCTATCAGTCGAACTAAAATGCGAATCTGATTTCCGTTTAAACTTTAGTTTTCTTCCCTTTATGCCATGTGTTATTTGGATTACATTACTTGGAGTAGGTTTTTTTTTTTTTTCAACAACAGACTAGTGATGTTGTTTCTCTAGTCCATTTGTCTCGACTTCTTTTAGTTTAATATTCGGATCTTAAACATGTTAGGCCGTTTGTCTTATTTGTCGTGAAGACCTATTCTAAAGCATCTTTGCGTTGTCAATGTCCAACCTGTAGTGAGATGGTTGATTCACAATATTCTTCATGCTTATATAATCAGATTGTTACTCATATCTGATATATGTCTTCTCCATTTGTCCATTTCTGCAAGAAGTTTGTGAAATTTCAGCCTATTTTATCATTGAATTTGAGAACAATATCTTTACTCAATATAATGAATTGACAACTATAAAGTTTATCTTGTACATGCATGTCAATTATTTGGAGACAGCAATTAGTTCGGCTAATCGCTTGTTGACCTTATTCCTTGAAGGGAGTATACATAGTCCGGATGAGTTAGACACTTGATTTACCGGGATTTAGTTCAAAAAAATTAGTTTATTAGATGATTCGAACCCAAAACGTCAACAAATCTTTCACGTCTCAACCGTTTCATTACTAGACTAAATTTTTGGAGTTAGACATCTGATACTATTAGCTAATTGCAAGTGGATAATTTTTACCTACCCCTAATTTTTTTTAAAAAATTGTGTATTTATCCTAAATTTTCTTAATTTTAGCATGAAAAAACAAATTTGCCCTCATTGAAATAAATATCTAAATGATAATTCCCACTAAAACAAAATTTTGAATAAGCCGTAAAGCAATATAGTGTTATAGCGGATAATCATGCAAAAACAAAAGGAAACGCAAAGTTCACAGGTGGGGTAGCGTGTGCTTCTTTTCTTGCTTGTTAGTTTGCCAAATTTTAACTATCAATCATAACAGACAGTTGGGATTGCGCCACATATTTGAATGGCTAGAATCAGTTGAGACACTAGCATCAGTGACAAACATTAACTATGAATAACTAATGTGGGGGTATACATTAGAATTCTGGGGAGACAAAAATAGTATACAGACAGTTGGATGTTACATGTTTGGTAATGTCCAACTCCAGATGTCAAGGGATACAAAATATTGACTGGCCAATGAGGAACCTTAAGGTATACATCTAATATTCATCTCAGCTAAGTATCATGTTTGACAAGCAACTAATTACTGTTATCCAAAGGAGGAATATGCCCGAGGAGGGGCTCGCGTCTGATTAGCTAGTTGGTGTGGCTCTTCAGGCAAAAAATGGGACACTAGCAAGAAAAATGACCAGGAAAAGGTGTTTAACCTGTCCTCCTGTATCCAACAGTAATGTCGGTGAGAGTTTTTTTGTAATAATCAGAACGACTACGATGATAATCAATCCATACACATAACTGTCTGATTGCCTCCCTTTTTTCCTCCTTGAGGCCTAGCATACAATCCTCTTTCTCTTTGATCATTTTTTCCAGCTCTCTCACTCTATTTTCAGATTTCCAGACTTTTTCTCTGAATGCCAATATTTCTGCTTCCTTCTCATCCAGTTGTGCCAGGAGACAATCTAGATCTTCTTTGACGTGTGTAATCGCTTTATTTTTTCTCATAACCCAGTCCTTTGCGAACTTCAATTCGCACGAAGATTTTGATATTCGATTCAGAAAGTTTGCAGTAAACTCCTCAAACTTTAGTGCAACTATGTCTAAGGAAGCAAGTATATCATTTGCTGTTAATGACATATCCTTGATATTCCTAATGCCAGCTTCATATTTTTCAAGCCTTTCCTTGAGGTCTTTGTTTCCGTGCTCATCATTGGTTCTGTTCTTCATGTACCATTCTTTACTCTCTACTTGTAGTTGTTCTGCAACCCTGATTCTTCGGCTCAAAATGATGAGATTATCTTCAAATTGTTTGCGGAATTCTTCTGCCATTTCTTCTATCTTCCTCTCGGCTCCAGCCTGGAAGTTCGACTTGAACTCAACTAACTTACCTTGGACTTGTTTGTTTTCCTCTTTTAACTTGTTTACGACGTCTTCCAAACCTGTAACAGTTTTCTGCTGATCTGCAATCTTGTTTGTCAACTCGGCGTTTTTCTTTTCCATCTGAGTTAAGCTTTGTAAAGACTGTTGTTTCTCACTTTCAAGTTCCAACTGTAATTGGCCTTTTTCAGCCTGCAAAGTTTGCAGCTCTTGCTTGAGATTGCTAATTTGAGCCTGGAAGGTTATAATCTGATGAGAGGTGTCATTTTTATGAGCTTCATACTCCTTCCGGATAGTGAAGAGCTCGTCTTCCCTCTCTGTCAGAGTTGTCTGCAACTCGGAAATCTTTCCTTGCAGCTCTTCTTGCTCCACTCTTGAATGATATGCTTCACCGTTTATTCTCGCTATCTGCTCTTCCAAATCACTCTTTTGTTCACAGAGTGACTTCACCTCTACTTCCAAGTCTTTTACCTGTACCTTGACACCTTCTTTCTCTTCCATGGCTTTCTTTTCATACCGACTCAACTTTTCTTTCAGACCATCAATCTGAAGGAGGGATTCTGATAATTCTTGAGATTTTCTGTCAAGTTGCACTTCTAACTCACCATTTTGACCACTCAGAGACTCCAGTTTCTGGTGCAATATATTTAGTTCTTCTGTTAAACCCTTCACTTGAGCTGCTCCTTCTTGAGCTTTGCAACATAACTGTTCTTCAAGTTTGGATTTCTCTGTACGTAAAGATTCCACCTCCAGTTGCAGGTCATTGGCCTTTGCCTTCACGCCCTCGATCCTTGTCGCTGCATTCAACTCATTTTCCTCACATTTCTTCTCGAAAGCAGAAAATTCATCTTCCTTCTTTTGAGATATTGCTCCAACCTCCATAACCAGTTCATGCAATCTTGAAATTTCCTCCATCTCTTTTGCTTCATTTGACTTGGACTCTAGTTGCTCTTTCAATTCTTTTTTCTGTGTGCTCAGAGTTTCCAGCTCAAGCTTCAAGTTTGCAACTTGGCCCTCTAATTGATTTATCTGGGACAATCTTTCGCGCTCATAAAGCTGATGCTTTTTGGTGAGAGACAACAATTCCTCGTCCTTTTCAATCAATTTCTCCTTCAACCACGCACATTCAGCAATTAACTTCTGTCTTGCGATCTCTGATTGTTCAGCTTCGACTCCAAGATCTTTGATTACTTCCCCTGATTCTGGTACTTGACTAATGGATGATGGTAAATCCAAAGTCCATGTTTCCTTCACTTCACTTGTGGAGGTCAATTTATCTTTCAAAACAGTATCTTCCACATCTGAACTATCTGGTTTCTGGTGATCGCCATCTGTTACCTTCTGAAAACCACTACTTGATTCACCGGTTTGATTTAGGTCCTCTGGAGAATAATATAACTCAATATCTGAGCTGGATGCAGAAGATGTAGAACTGTCCTCATCTACGACATTGACCCTTCTCCTAATCTCCGCTCTGAGATTATCATAAAGAGCGTAGAGAGTTTCATACTGTTTGTGAAAATCCTCAGTGAGTTGAATAAGTTCTGACTTTTTTTTCATGTTCCCATCTTTGTTCCCTTGGTTAATACTCTTGATAAGCTTCAAAATTCTTCTTACTTTATTCTCAGTTTCTGCAAGAAATAGGAGCCAGTGTTGTCAGCAGTTGAAAGTCAAATACTTTAGGATGCTAGGAAATTCAGCATTAAGTGTTGCAATAATTTCATATTAACAATATGTTCAGGTCCTCTATATGGAACAGATTTAGATTATCAACGTGATAATATAATCGCGGTATGAAACTGGCTATATCAGGAGTATAGTGCCCAGAGTGGCATAAACACAAGGATACTAAGAATCAAAACAGTAATACATTCATGTGAAAGCATAAAAATATGCTTGCAACAACTTGTAAAATCTTCATTACATTCCATTCAAGAGTATCCATGTTTCATCAATATCTGCACCAACTCCCAAATAGAGTTGAAAAATTGTGATATAGTTAACTACAATCTGAGTCTAAATAGAGTTCTGCATATCACAAAAGAAGAATGGCAATGACACAGGAGAATGTAATGCATCTATATTGGAAAAGCTCCCCTATCTCTGCGTGCAAAAGGATCCTTCTGTTTCGCGCTGCTCTTTCTGCTACGCAATTTATGCAGATGAGATGTAGTACAAATGACAACTTCAACTGTTTTCCATTAGGCACGTGCATATTAATCTGTTCTCTTGTCCTCGATCTTTTAGGACGAAACTTATCTATACAGTGAGATTCGTAACACATTATAACTTTTAAGCAAATGCAGAACAAATGCAGAACTTTCCTATTATATACTCGATTTGAGTTGTCTAAGTTGTCGTATACTATGAGATTCTATCTTCAAATGAAACAATTTCATTAAGGTTTTCAAGTGATGTAAGAGCATCTGCATCATACCACTTCACAGGATGAGCAACTTACTGCGTGCCCATTGCCGTTCTGTATACCACAAAATTCCACGTTCAGGGTAATATTGGGGCAGTAGACGAGCTTTAAATTGCGCTCTTTTCAACTCTAAAGAGGCATCCCACACCCTCCAATTATATTGCAAGGATTGAGGTCGTTCTGGAGTGGAATATTTACCTATTTTAAACCATTTCAGTTGTTCTTCCTTTTCAGGATCGAGATGACTTCCAATGGACTTCATGTATCCCTTCCATCGGCGCTTTGTCATTGCAGCTCCAATTATTTGGCAAACAACTCTGCTGCAAACGCAGGTATCAGTTCAAGCTCTTCTTTACTTGAAGCAGAGCCGAGCCCGAGTTCAAGACATGATAGTTATTCAAGTCTGCAATCAACAAATTAAATGTAACGTTGAACATTGTCAGTTTCATCAACTAAAACACATCCAAGGGTGACTAAAAGATCGCATTAGGAGCACGCGAATAGTTTCATTCAGGAAATACTCGAAATTTATCTGTAAAATGCTTATGAAAGCAGTAAAATGTATGAATTTTCACTGAGAATCGATCAATTTTTATAATATCAATAACAGTGGCATAACGCAATTTGTTTGAAAACTCAGATTTTAAGAAATATTCATCACAAGATATTCATATGCTTATTCGACAGATTGTGTCAATGACTTCCAGCAATTTGAAGATGAACAAGAGGATAATATATGCAGTTATTTATTTATTTATTTTAACTGAATATTGCATTACGACAAGTTTGATCTACGTGCAAATCTTAAATCCTTATATTATCATTGTTATTATTATTATTATTATTATTACGTCAATGATGCGCATAAATCTAGTGATGCATGTGCTGCATTGGGCCGTAAAAAAGATTGCTAAGAATGATATCATAATCAGGGGATTTATATTTTTTTTCAGTTGGACTAAATTAGTTTTTTAACTCAAATATATCTTAAAAATATCGATATTTTTTTAAAATATAACTCTAATTCATTCGTTAATAACTTTATTTTTGGAGACGATAAGGACTGCACCCCTGTTGGCCCAAAGGTAAATCTGTCCATAAACATAATCATGACAAACATGTTACGATGAATGTTTTTTAAAGAGGTTGTATATCACCACCACGCCACGAAAATGTTAAAGGATGAGGTTTCTCATTTACCAAAAACCTATGATTCATGCAAACAGGAATTTACACGCAACAAAATGTCATACGTAAATGAAATGATTACCTGAAATTATGGGATTAGAACATGAAGATGAGAAATATCGATCTGAACTTAAGAAACCCCCAGAAAAAATAAAAATAAATAAATAAATAAAGAGATGCTGATTAGTAAAGAGCAATCAAAATGGTTGTTTTTGTCCGAATTATATTTTATACGTCAACTTTTTTCGAGATAAATTCTCATTTTTGCTATTTTTTACATATGTATGGCCTCTAATGTTTGTGATCTTTAACGTAAGGTCTTCTAGATGTTGTAAATGTCCGAATCATATGTTGAAGTTCCGCGTGTTTTGTTAATAACCAAACCTTATGATGACATGCAAAACCAAAATTTTATCATCTCAAAAAGGTTGCAAATTACCTTTTCTATTTTTCCTTGACCTTGTCTTGCTTTTCTCTTTTTTTTTTTTTATTTGTTAACTTGAAAATGCACTTTTTTTTTTTTTTTTTTTTTAGGGTCAAGATTTGAAAATGCCCTTGAGAAAACAACGTTCTATTTAGGAAAACTAATAGTGTAGTGTTAGAAATGTGAATAAAAGAATTACTAACATTTTAGTTATCCTATGATGTGATTCAAGAAAAATAATTTAGAAGTCTATTAAAGTTGTGATAATGTAATTTTGAAGGTTTACAATTTTCTTTAATATTTCGGTTGTTAGTGAGATAATGACAGATAGAATTATCTCACACTATGTTATAATATTTATATTTCCTTTTTTTTTTTTTTTTAAAGTCGTAGCTAAAGTGGCATTGGATATTGTTGAACAGTTTTATATGATTTACGTATGGGTTTAGTGGAAAATAATTATGAAAGAGGTTATGCTGACTCTATACTTTCTTGAGTTGTATCACATAATAAATAACGGGCAAATCTCATTACTAGTCCCTATTGTTTCACTTTGTCTCAAACTAGTTCTCATTGTTTCAACTATCCCAAACTAGTCCCCAATTTTTCAAAAAAAGTCTCAAGTTAGTCCCTTCCGTTAAAAATCTAACAGAAAACTAATTAAATGACTAAAATACCCTTGAAACCTAATTAAAATTACTAAACCCCCCTCCCCACACCCATCCCACTTCCCCTAAAATATTTTAACTCATCCCACTGCCCCCTTCCCACGCCCCAGCTTCCCACACCGCTGCCCCACCCCTACCCCCCAGCTCCCTATCCCGTTGCACCCACCTCAATCTCTTGTTGTTCTACATCCCCATCATCGTCAAGAGTTTCTAAGCCTTTTCTTTGCAAAAATGCCAGCAATTGCTTTTGGACGCCTTGATGATTCTTTCAGCGTAGGCACTTTGAGAGCCTACCTAGCTGAATTCATCTCTACTTTGCTCTTTGTCTTTGCTGGTGTTGGTTCAGCCATTGCTTACAGTTAATAATCTCTCCGCTCATCTTTTTTCCTTTTTATTTATTTATTTATTTTTTACGATGGAGATTGGAATCGTCACTCATGTATATAGCTCATAATTTTATGTCCGACACATTTGCTTAATTAATTTGCATGCATGAAGAATGTTTTGATGTTCACCTATATACAAGCCTTTAATGCAACCTAGTCACTTGTAATAAATATAGTGCTTTGAGCTAATATAATTTTTTAACAACATTACTTACTTCACATAGCTTAATTTAGAAGAAACATTAGTGATTATTAGATCGTTCACCTAGCCTTGTACAACCATGCAGACTGCAACAAGTCACCATGCATGATATACGGGAAAAATCTCGAGAAGTCTTTTAGGCTCATATAGGATATCAAACCCGACTTCCAGTGGGGTGGGTGCAACAGGATGGGGAGCCGGGGGGTAGGGGTGGGGCAGCTGGGTGGGAAGGGGGCAGTGGGATGAGTTAAAATATTTTAGGGGAAGTGGGATGGGTGTGGGGAGGGGGTTTAGTAATTTTAATTATGTTTTAAGGGTATTTTAGTCATTTAATTAGTTTTCAGTTAGATTTTTAACGAAAATGACTAATTTGAGACTTTTTTTGAAAGATTGGGAACTAATTTGGGACAGTTGAAATAATGGGGACTAGTAGTGAGATTTGCCCATAAATAACTCATCAAACAATCTATATATTAGTGGTTTTGGATTATTTTAATTGATTTTGCTTATTCTAAACCGATTTGGCTAATCAAGATTTTGAATGTTCATTCACTTTTTTATTAGAAATTATCGATATTTTAAAATTAAAAAAAAAGATAAGTAGTCCAAATTGATACGTGTGCCAAATTCTAACACATCGAACTAACCCAAATTAAACCGATATCATGAATTTCATAATTACAAGGCACTATATAATAATAGTAGTTCTACCAATTGTTAAGCCCATCTATGTAATATTGAAAAAAAGCATAAGGGGTTAAATTTATTTACTCCATAGAATTATCATGAATTCAAATGATTAAAAGATTCAGACAAAAAATAATTAAAAGACAAATCTTCACACAATAAGTCATAAATTTCACTCGAAAAATATGAAATTTTGTGCATTATGTGTATCTTTCTATCAAGATTTGAATCAAGTGTTCATTTGACAGATTTATTGATAGATAGATAAAGGGGCTAGTATGATGTTTAGAAATAGATGAAGGGGGCAAATGAATTTATCAATTTACCCCAAGGGAACCCATTTTCGAAATACCTAAAAAACGAGGGACATAATAGCAAATAACTGTATATTAGCCAAATCAAATCTCCAGCATCGCAAAAAATTTCCCAATCCTAAAACCCTCGTGTGCTTTCCTTTCTTCCCTCTCTTCTCATCCCCAACACACACACACACACATACATCTTTATCTATACACACACACACACACATACATCTTTATCTATACACACACACACATATTAGCAGCAACAACAATGGGTTCAATGAAGGATTCAGACCCGAACCTAGGGTACCTAACCCGAAAAGAAACAGAGGTGAAACTCCCACGACCCACAAGGGTGAAGAACAAAACCCCAGCCTCAATCCAAATCACCGCCGAGCAAATCCTACGGGAAGCTCGCGAGCGGCAGGAGGCCGAGATCCGTCCCCCCAAGCAGAAAATCACCGACCCGACCGAACTCGCCGACTACCGTCTCCGTAAACGCAAAGAATTCGAGGACCTCATCCGCCGTGTCCGCTGGAATAAAAGTGTTTGGGTTAAGTATGCCAAATGGGAAGAGTCGCAGCAGGACTTTAACCGTGCTCGCTCGGTGTGGGAGCGGGCGTTGGAGGTGGATTATAGGGATCATACAATGTGGTTGAAGTATGCGGATTTTGAGATGAAGAATAAGTTTGTTAATCATGCGAGGAATGTTTGGGACCGGGCGGTTACTTTGTTGCCTAGAGTGGATCAGTTGTGGTATAAGTATATTCATATGGAGGAGATGTTGAGTAATGTGGCAGGGGCGAGGCAGGTTTTCGAGAGGTGGATGCAGTGGCAACCTGATCAACAAGGTTGGTTGAGTTATATAAAGTTCGAGTTGAGGTATAATGAAGTGGAGAGATCGAGGGAGATATTCGAGAGGTTTGTGGTGTGTCACCCGAAGGTGAGCGCGTGGATTAGGTATGCAAAGTTTGAGATGAAGAATGGGGAAATTGGGCGTGCAAGGAATTGTTATGAACGGGCAGTGGATAAGTTGGCAGACGATGAAGAGGCGGAGCAGTTGTTTGTGGCGTTTGCTGAGTTTGAGGAGAAGTGTAAGGAGGTTGAGAGGGCTAGGTGTATATATAAGTTTGCGTTGGATCATATACCAAAAGGAAGGGCTGAGGATTTGTATAGGAAGTTTGTGGCTTTCGAGAAGCAGTATGGTGATAGGGAGGGTATCGAGGATGCTATAGTTGGGAAGAGGAGGTTTCAGTATGAGGAGGAAGTCAGGAAGAATCCATTTAATTACGATGCTTGGTTTGATTATATCCGGTTGGAAGAGAACGTTGGTAATAAGGATAGGATTAGAGAGGTTTATGAGCGAGCTATTGCTAATGTTCCTCCTGCTCAAGAAAAGCGATATTGGCAGCGGTATATTTACTTATGGTAAGTTTGGGGTTTAACTAATTATGGATTGAGCATAATGGATTTGATACAATTTAGTTCTGTAATCAAATTGTTTATAACAAGGATCATATGCGTATACTTCAGGATTAATTATGCTTTATATGAGGAGCTGGACGCACAGGATATGGATCGTACCAGAGACGTTTACAAGTAATGTGTTCTTAACTCTGCTGAGACTGTTTTCTTTATCTTGAAGTTATTTCATTTGATTGGTTCTTGAAGATCAGTGATATAAAATAGTCATAGTCTGTAGATATTTGTATAGTCACCCTTATATCATCATATGCATAAGTGCCGGCGATTTAGGTAACTTGTTGTTTTGTCTTGTCCCCTGAATGTGTCTAACATTGTCAAATAGGATATAATTCATATGTGGTTACTTGGACTTGCATATGAATTTTCCTCTAGCTCGCTTGTTATTACTTCTTTAGGTTAATAATTGAGGTATCCATAATCCCATTACTTCTTATAAAATCTTTTGAAGATACTATGGATTTTGTAGGCTTGTAGCCCAAATTGTAAGTTCTTATAAAATCTACACAAAACATGGAAGCTTGATTTTAATGCAACTGAAAGTGTGAATGAATGAAAGCAAGTATGAAAAGAACAAAACCTCTTAGTTTTCCGCTCCCATTCATACATGGAGTAGTTTATATGTTCAGTGGAGATTTTGCTCAAGTTAAGTTGCAATCATGCTAAAAATCATAACCGCCAACTTCTCGACTTCATTCCTGCATGTTCTTCTGCTAGCACGTGTTTGAATAACTCAATTTATGACCCTTTTCTCTGATTGATTCTGAGAACGTGGTGGTTGATGGGTTTGGTTTTGATTTCACAAATGGAATGATAATGCATGGGAAGTAAACTTAATGTGTAATGAGCTGTGTCGCCAGAGGCTGGATAGAATGTCAGCCTCTTTATGTAACTCATTGTGATGCCTGAAGGTTTGGCCTTCTCTCAGTCCACTATCAGTGAGGAAATTTTGACATTACATTTTTGAAATAGGATAAGTTGGACGAGAGATTCGGTGATGAAGGTGAAGGTCTATGCAGTAATCAAATAGGGTCCTGTCTATTAGATTGCATGTTATCTATACCTCACTCTTGATTTGAAAGCTTGAGTCTCTCAGTATATATCTCTGTGTTTGGGAGATATGTGTATCTTTTAAAATTGATTTGTAGCTCATCATTTACACCATTTATGTGTCTTGAATTTATTCAGTTCTGGAAAGAATGCCACTAATGTGCTGAAATAATGGTCCTTTATTTCTTCGCTTAATTGTTTCATTCCTATGGTATAAGAATAGTAATTTGATCACCCATTATGAGGTCTGCCAAGTGAACTAGATAAGCGGTGGTTATAGTAGCATGCCTCCACTGCCTTATAGCAATGCCAGTATAACTTTGATCCCCCTCCCGACCAACCCCCTCTCTGTGTTTCTGTGCGTGTCGGTGGCCGTTTGTGTGTGTTGCATATAAGTTTGGGTATCTGGCTCTCTTCTATATTATTGGATTTTCTTGGGAAGTTAATTCTCAAAACTTCTCGGTTTTACTACTGTGTCTATCCGCGTCTTCAATATCTCATGTTCAACTTTAGATGGAATTTGTGGTTTATTTTGGAATAATTTGAGAGGGGGAGGGATGGTATGGTCCCTGTGATATCTGTGTGACTTACTAATTGCCTTCATTTTCCTTTTTTGTAAGTGAAACTAATTGCACATAGTTATGGCATGATGCGATTACATTTTTGTCTCTTTGTTCGTCCATGTTTTGTCATGGTTGGTTGGTGAGGCCTTGGATGGTCCATTTTCGTAATGAACTGTTGCTCAAATGATAGTACTGATCATCTCTCTACAATTTAAACTATGCTGTTGGATTCAGTGTGAAATTAGAATAAATAAGGCTAGACTCAGCTTTACATATTGATGCTTGTGAATGCTTGATGTGTTATATCATTGCATATATAAGGTTTCAGTTTGATTCCCTCCTCATATATGATTTATTGTTTCATTTGCATATTCTTGCAAGGAGGTGTTTCCCTTAAACTTGTCCTAATTTCTTTTTATTTGTTACCAGGGAGTGTTTAGCGCTAATTCCTCACGACAAATTTTCATTTGCGAAAATTTGGTTATTGGCTGCACAGTTTGAAATACGTCAGTTAAATCTCCAAGGGGCAAGAAAAATCCTTGGACAAGCCATTGGGAGGGCTCCCAAAGATAAGGTATCATTTGAGGTTATCAATATCAATCATATGAATTTCTCTCCCTTCTTAATTGTACCTTTGGATTGACAATTTCTGGTTTGCTAATCTTTATGATCCTCAACAAATAGATATTTAAGAAGTACATCGAGATAGAGCTGCAACTTGGTAACATAGATCGTTGCCGAAAGCTTTATGAGAAGTATTTAGAATGGTCACCAGAGAACTGCTATGCGTGGAGCAAGTATGCTGAGTTAGAGAGATCCTTGGTTGAAACTGATAGAGCGAGAGCTATTTTTGAGCTTGCAATTGACCAACCTGCATTGGACATGCCAGAGTTATTGTGGAAGGTACTTACATCATCGATCTGTCTAGTTTCTGGCATCCTTGTAGAGAAGATTTGTGTTCTGATATTAGGTTTTTTTGCTCTTTGTTCAGATTGGTTTTTTCTGGTAATTTTTCTTTCTAGTTTCTTTTCCATGTAGTTTCCCGAATGGACCAATTTTTGGTGGTCACTGAACCACTCATAGTTAAGAAAAAAATGGTCCTTGCTGTGTCTCCTTTTCCTTAAGCTTCTGTCCATTATTATTCACAAGTCAGAACCAGAAGTGAACTGATATTGTCATGAGATTCATAAGAACTTTCTGAAACAGCACTTTTCAATCATGAGAACAAATTCATTTCATATTTTTTGTAATTTGATGACAGGCATATATTGACTTTGAGATATCGGAAGGTGAATTTGAAAGAACCAGAGCCCTTTACGAGAGGCTTCTTAACCGCACTAAACACTTGAAGGTCTGGATGAGTTATGCCAAGTTTGAGGCATCTGTCATGGAAAGGGATGCTCAGGATTCTGAATTGGTGAAGGATGACTCTGAACAGAAGAAGAAATGCATTCAGCGTGTCAGAGGTAAGAAAGTAAAACAGTAACTGTTATTTCTTTTTCAACATTGCTACTGTCACCTGTGATCAAGTCATCATCAGTATCACCGTCATCATTTCCTTCATGAGTAAGCACGTATTGAAGCAGCTATTTTTTCTTTTCATGCATCAGGGGTTTTCGAGAGGGCTCTCAGCTACTTTAGAACTTCTGCACCTGAATTGAAAGAGGAGAGGGCAATGCTTTTGGAAGAGTGGTTAAACATGGAAAGTGGCTTTGGCGAACTTGGTGACATTGAGTTGGTTCGTGTTAAGCAACCAAAGAAACTCAAGAAGAGGAGGCAAATAGAAACTGAGGATGGTCCTGCTGGGTATGCTTATTTCCTTCTTATATTCAAACGATTATTTTGGCATTAAGGATATGTTAGGTGTTCCTTTGGTCTATGCCAAAGTAGGTGGATTGCACCTACATACATCGTCTTGTACAAGTTCGGGTTTTATAGTTTGCAATGCCTATCTGCATTTACTTTATGTCCGTAGTGGTATAGTGCTTCTGCTGATACTTATAAACTTTCCAGGTTTGAGGAGTACATCGACTATCTTTTCCCTGAAGAGACACAGACCACAAATCTCAAGATCTTGGAAGCAGCATACAAGTGGAAGAAGCAGAAGGTTGCCCCCACTGAAGATTAAAATCTTCCCTGTTTGAAAGCGTATGTTAATTTTAGTTGTAGATACTGAAGGCGATCTTCTATTTTCTTTTCTAGTTCAATTCTGGAAACGGAGAGCACATCTTTTTGTTGGAATCCGTTCTTGTACCTTTAGGATCTTAGAGCGTTTGTATCGTAGCCGCGTCATAAACTTGACTGAGTAAGCTGTGCCATAGTTGTACTGGGTGAACCGCGCCATTGGTTTACAGGAGGAAGATTTTTTTTTTTTTTTTTTTTTTGGGGTCAAAACGGGAGGAAGATTAATCAATGCGAAGCTTAACATGATGAGAAAGATTAGCCCAATTTTGATGTTCTTGTGGTTAATGTTAGACATGGACCGCTCATTGAGAGAGAGGATGAATAATAATTTTAAGCAGCTCACTTCGTGATTGAAAACACTCTCAGATGTCTGACTGTAAGAGAAAGAGATATGGGGTTCACTCTTACGCCTGGACGGTTTGGCCGTCTACATTGAAGAGTTTTTTTTAGTATGATTTCGTTTACTTTTTTTTCTAAACTCTCTTTTATATAGTCAAGTGTGACGGGCCTTAGGGCAAAATTTAGTGGTAGTGGGGTGAAATTGTTTATGTAAGATTACGAGTTTGATATTTTTTATTATTCTGGAGTTTTGTTCTTGATTGACTTAGTGTATGTGTGGGGTGCACTGTCGTATTTGGAAATTTATTAGTTGGTAGTTGGGATTTTTTGAATAATTCGATGGTTAAGTTTTGTTTTTTCACATCATTTAAAAAAAAATAAAGTGACAACCTTGATAAAAATAAAAATAAAAAGTTTGTCAAAAGTCATATCTATACTAATAGTTTTCTAAATAGAGAAATTTTAAATATTACTCCTTTTTTATAGTTCATTATAACTCTTTATATGTGCTTAAATGGTACATTAATTTAGTAATTTTTTTATTTTTCAATTTTTTTCTTAATATGTCAATTAAGTATAGACAATGATATTGACCAAAAAGCAAAATTAAGTATAGACAATAATAACTATATGGCAATGCTCTTTCGTATGACAAAAAAAAAATAAAAACAACGCTAGTTTGAATATTATCTTGGTCTCGGAAGAATTCTTTTTCTTGTTCGTTCTCCAGCGTTTTCTCCATATTAAAGACAGGAATAGTTTTTATGTTGCAATCTTACATCTTTAAAGTAACTTTATGTGAAAAGTTGGTCAAAAGAATGATTATGTTTGTTGACAATTTTGATTTCACTTATAAGTGACGTACAATATTAAGAATGGTCATGTATACTAGTCATGCATAGTAAGTATGTTTTTTCTATAAATATGGTCTCATTCTGATTCAAAATAGATAATAAAATTAATTTTTTTTGTTCTTTAAAAATAAATATTTTTACTCAACTCAGCCCTTGACTCTAATTTGGGATTAGTAGAGCTTGTGTCTGCACTAATAATCTTATAAGTTGAGCGTGAGTCAAAATTCAAAATGTAGTGAAAATTCTCTTTAAATTATCTCTTAATATATTTTCTACGTTGTTTAATATTGTACAATTATGTTATAATAGATTTCTTAAGATAATGTTACAGTACCGAGTCGTAGTAATCTCAATAGACAAACAAGAGATGATCGCATGAGGCCACATGGCAACATCTGGAAAGCCTCATCAGGGGGCCATCTGCTTCCACGTGTCATTCTCTCATTACGTCTCTCTGCAACTCCTCTCCCTCCAATTCCATTTTCCCACTCTTCTGCTCACTCTCTTCTCATGCACTCTTTTCTTCTACCTCCCCCGAAACGCTGTCGTTTCATTCCCTGAAAAAAAAAAACCCTAAACTCACCGTCCGTTAACTTTCCGTTGTGTATTTACTGATTTTCTTTTGGCTTTTGGCGTCTCAAGTTAATACGAGAATGTACTCGCAAGTGGTCCCCACCGTGACGGCGACGTCGATGGTGAAGGAGCTGATCACTTTCCTCCGATACGCCTTCCAGGACCACGACTTCGCGCTAGTTGAAACCATCTTGACGAACCGCGAAAACGATTTCAAAACAGAGCTGGAAAAGATACGAAAAGATCACGATATTTTGAAAGAAGAGCGCGATTTATTGCAGAAAAAGCACGGTTTAGCCGAGCTTGAGAGATTGAGATTCGAAGATGAGTTGCAAAAGAGCAAAAGAGGATGTGACGAGCTGAATGAGAAGCTCGCGTGCTTGAATGAGGATCACGAAGTGTGGAGTGGTCGCCAAAAGAGGTATGAGAAGCTAGTGGAACAATTGTTGGAGGCGGAGAAGGTGAAGAATCGAATTATTATTGGATTGAATGAGAAACTCGAGGCTTTGAAGCGCGAAAAACGCAAAATAGAATGGAAAGTGGAAGAATTACTGAATGCAGAGAAGGAGCAGAGTAGGATTATAGTTCAATTTAGTGAGAAAATCGAGGTTTTGGAGCACGAAAAACACGAAATGGAAGAGAAATCGAGTCTGTATAAGAAGAAGTTCGATGAGTTAAATGAAAAAGTTTTGAAATTGGAGGAAGAAACGGTGAAAATAAAGGATGTGGATGTTACGGTTACTAATGAACAGGCGAATGTAACCGAGGGGAAGGTGCGTGAGGAGAAGGAGGCATACTTTACGGCTTCTGGAGGTCGGAAGGAGAGTCCTTCCAACGAAACTTCTCTGAATGGACTGAATGTGAAGGTGGGAAATGAGGTTTTAGAGTCTCCCCTCACTAATGGGAGTTTAAGCAATGGAGTTGATGTAGGGCTTACTTCGAATAGGGTGTCCTTTGTGTCTAATTCACCACGAACCAGAAGTTTTGGTTTACAGAACAAAGGTATCGGACAAGCATTTGTGTTTCTTTGATGTGCTATTGTGAGCTAACTGGTTACTCTGACCAATTTAGTTGTGTATTTATGCTATATTGTGTTGGAATCTTGAATTATTAATGGTTGAGATTAGATTTTATGCATGAGGCTCGCGAGCTAATAAGTTGAGTATTTGTGGAATATTTTGTTAGAATCTTGAGTTATTGCTCGTGAGCTAATTAGTTATTGTGACAAATCTAGTTAGAGTATTTATAGAATATTGTGTTGAAATCTTAAGTTTACTTAATAACGGTTTAGATGAGATTTTGCGCAGTATGACTTGTGAGCTAATTAGTTATCGGGACCAATCATGTTTATGATTTTGTGTTTGAGACTTGTTAACTAATAATTAGTTACTGTGACCAGTTTTGTTGAGTCTTTATGAGAAATTGTGTTAAAAATCTTAAGTTTAGTTAACAGTTCAGATCAGATTTTGTGCATGAGACTCTTGAGCCAATAAGTTATTGTGCTAATTCTAGTTGACTCCACGAATATGGTATGCTTGTTGCAGGTCCACATCCTACAGGCTTGGCTTGTGATAATGGATTGCCCAGTGGGAACCTATTGACCTCTGAAGCAGGAGGTTCAGATAAGCTGATTCATCCATCCAAAGAAATTACTGGCCGACTGGGATCTGATGCGATCATCATTGATCTCATTGCTAGTGATGATGATATACCAACTGGGGGAACTACATGTGTTTCAAATGTCGAAGAAATTAGTTTTGGTGAAAACGGCATGGCTTCAGTGAAATCAGAGAAAAATGAATATTCAAGTCTGGAAAAAGAGAAATTCGAAGGAGATTGCAGAAAGAGTCATCTAAAGAATATCTGGCCTAAAAGGAAAAGAAGCACAAGTGGAAGGGAACACTATGATAACATTACTATTCGTAAACTGAAGACAAAACACATCCATAAATTCTATGATGACGGGAAAAGGTCACTTCCAGGTGACTGCTCAAGGAAGCCTGGCTCAGTTGCTCCTGATGTTGCAGAAGCTGTTTCACCTTCCAAATCCAACTCAGCATTTATCGAACCATGTGAAGAGAAAGTTGGGACAGAGCAAAATCATCGGCTTCCTTTGACAAAATCTATTATGGATGGGGTTGTCGAATCCAAAGATAATTCTGCCTGTTCTGAAGATGGTTCATATATTGACAAATATGTGAATAAGGAGGTTGCAGACTCTCTAAGTGGTAGGGAAAGTACATGGATGTATGCAGCTGACATGCTGTCTGCATTTAAGATGGATCCTGAACTTCCTATGAATGCTGTTTGTGCACTTTACAGACAACATATCTCCGCACGTAAATCCACCAAGGGTTTCTCATTCTTCAAGGGAGGAGTGTTTAGGTCGCTCGACGTATTAAAGTGAGGCAACTATTGTGCTTTCTTTCTCTTGTCAGTTCTTTAAATTGCTAGTCATATATGGTAGATTGCTTCACATGGGTATCTGTTACTCGCGTCGCTAGCTCAGGTTTTTATTTGCTTTCTTGTTAAGATTTGATCTATATTTTTCAAATAGTATTTCGTCAATATACAAAAAATTCTAACAACAGATAAATTCCTTCCACTAAGATATAGGAACATTATACTACCACATGAGTTTAAAAAACATTACATATTGAAGGCAATAAACATGTCATTTTCATTCAATTTACTCACAAGTTATAGTTTAGTCAAGTTCCTAGTGTTTAACGGATGGCTCGTCAACATTGTTTTGATTTCACTAAAATGTTGATTAGAGAAATTTTTAATTTGATCAACTAAGGTGATACATAAATGTCATATTTCACGTGGACGCTTTATTACAGAAAATGATTAGGGCCATTTTTGCTGCCGCTTAAGAATATTAAGAAGTGATTATTAGGATATTAAGAACCTTACGGTTTCAAACGTTTCACTTCACCTCTTGTGGTTTCCATCAAAGTGTTTCTTGTTGAAAGCATATGTTGTTTTGTTGTCATTCAACCAAGGTCAGGGGAGCATATATTGCCTAGATTCCTAACCATTATACATATGGAACTCCAATTCAACGAGTTTTATATCAAATCAAAATTTGGTTACATCCAATTCAATGACAGATCTTTCTGGATCGAATTAGAGAAATTTACTGCCTGTTGATATCTGTCTTTGACATTCTGTTCCATTGTATCGCTAAATGCATGATTTTCAGCGAGTAGTATTTTTCCAAACCATCTATATAGATGAAATCGTTCAACCATGCATAATTATCCATTCAAAGTTGTTTGATTTCTTTAATTTGTGCTTAAGAATCGTATTGTAATTTTTCAGGGGAACTGCTGCGGCCAAGTACTTGATTAATAATGATCCAGAGAACAAGCTAAGCAGGACCATTTCAGAAGTGCGAGCAGAACTTCCAGAGATGCTTGAAGATTGTGAAAGATTGGCCACTCAGTACTATAAAGAGCTATTCGAAATATACCAGAAGAAGTTGGACCCTTACTTCTGCCCAAAGTTATGAATTCCCTGACGTAAGGTCGTGACAAATCCTTTTTTTTGTAATATTTCTTGTATAGCTTTTGACGGTCAATGAATTACTTGCTTACTTAGTGAATTAATATAATTTTGTTTAGTGGGTCTACACTAGTTATTGTGGGATTCATTCAAATGATTTAAATACCTTTCAAAATACCTTATCAGGTTACATTTCATATTTGGTCCCCACAATTCCATTAGTTTTGATCTCGGAAATTACATAAATCTCCGTACCCGGCCTTTTCCATTAGAAGGACGAAGACTTGTTATAAGTCCTTGTCTAGCCTTCATCCCATATCAAAGAAAGGAATATTAATTGACTCAGTCCTACAAAGTGAATGAATCCATCCTATGGTTTTCTGGATTAGTTGGTGGTGGTAATCACAAAAGGAAAAATATCAACTATGTGAAGATAATGACCACATGGAAGGAAGCCAAGAGAAATTGAAAACAATACCAAATATGCTTAAACTCTAATCAATTACATTGTTGGTAGCCATTTTATTGGTTATATCCTATTACTCAAAAATTAAAACATCTACTTCATTTTTTTTTATTTGCCCCAATGATTTGTTTTTCAAAAATAGATGCACTATTTTTATTCGGTGAATTTCTCGTTATGAAAATAAATCACTTATTTCTCATTATGAAAATAAATCACTTACTTTATTCTAAAACGAAATTCCACAATCATGTATTTTATTATGTATCTAAGGGCAATTTCATAAAAGTAACTACTTTAGACTAATTACAAAAATACAAGAGATCCAATTTGTCTATTGATAAAAATTCGCCAAATTGAATACTTGAAAAAACAGACAAGAAGTAAGGCGTGGAATATATCTCAGAGGATAACTCCAATACTTAAGTCAGTATTCAATTTTAGCTAGAACTCAAAGGGTAAAGAAGTCGATATTAAGTAAAGATACGAGAGTTTCAATCACTTGTTATGACTCTGCGATTTACTATTTATAGTTATTTGTCGTATATGTCTTAATACCATGTCATACATAAAGATAACATAAAGGCTGCAACTCGAGAATCCATATATGTTCGAGGGATCATTTATCGTTGAGAACTCCGCCATGGCCATTTTGCTGATTTGCTCTTGGTACTCTCAGACTATTCTAACTCTCATCATCTAGAAAGCTGAATTTCTTAAAATTATAAATTTTAATAATATGACATAAGAAATAGAGTTCAAAATATTCAAAACTCTATAACGTGAATTTCACGTACATATAAGACTCATACACTATCCACACGCTAGGTTCGGATGTCAAACGTTTACAAGAATTTCCTATTTAAACATTTCAGAAATAAATATAGCAATGGGATTAATGCATTAGTGAGAAGAAGAAACGCATCTGTTGCTATAAACGCACGAGATAATAAAAGCCGTCGTTTTCACATTCGCATTGATCTTTGTCCAAAAAAAATAAAATAAAATAAAAAACAAATTCACTTGATCGCGTGACCCCACTGTCCACATCTCCAACATCCCGCATCTCCGTACACGTGGCATCCTTACGTTACTTCTCTCAGCAACTTCACATATTCCCTGCGACACTCTTTGTATGTCCATTCCCATTTCCCTCTCACTCTCTCTTTTCTATTTCTGCGTCTCCCAAAACGCTGGCGTTTCGTTTCCTCAGAATCAAACTGAAGCTCATTGTCTCTTTTCTTTTTTAGGTAAAAAAGCTCATCGTCTCGGTTGAAGTTGGCATGGGAAAGTACTCAAAAGTGGTCCCCACCGTGACGGCGGCGTCGACGGTGAAAGAGCTGATCGAGTTCGTCCGATACGCCTTCCAGGACGAGCCCTTTGAGAAAGTCGAAGCCATTTTGACGAATCGCGAAAACGAGTTCAAAACAGAGCTTGAAAGGCTGCGTAAAAATCGCGATGTTTTGAAAGAAGAGCGCGACTTATTCGAGAAAAAGCACGGTTTAGCTGAGCTCGAGAAGTTGATGTTAGAAGATGAGTTGAGAAAGAGTAGACGAGAACACGACGAGCTGAATGAGAAGCTTGTCAATTTAAATGAGGAGAACAAACTGCTGAGTGATCGCGAAAAGAAAAGTGAAAAGTGGGCTGAGAAGCTAGCGGGACATTTGTTGGAGGCGGAGAAGGAGAATGATCGAATTGTTGTTGAATTTAATGAGAAATTCGAGGCTTTGAAGAGGGAAATGCATGAATTGTTGGAGTCGGAGAGGAGTAGAATTATTGTTGAACTCACCGAGACGATCAAGGTTTTGGAGCAAGGAAAGTGCGAAATGGGAGGGAAAACGGAGGGGTATAAGAAGGAGTTCCACGAGTTAAACGAAAAGGTTATGAAATTGGAGGAGGTAATCGCGGGTTATAAGGGTGAGGTTGATCATGTTACATCTATTAAGGAAGAGGCGAATGTAGCCGAGGAGAAGCAGACTTGTTTTACGGCATCTAGAGGCGGAGAAGAGAGAATTGCCAATGAAAATTCGTGCAATAGAGCGAATGAGAAGGTGGATTATGAGATTTTAGATTCTTCACATAAGAAAGGTATTGAACGAATAGTCCTCGTTTCTTTGATGTGCTATTATGAGCTAATTAGTTACTGTGACCAATATAGCTATATGTATTTATGCAATATTGTGTTAGAATCTTGATTTATTAATGGTTGAGATTAGATTTCGCCCATGACACTCACGAGCTAATGGATTATTGTGACCAATTTACTTGAGTTTTTTTTATGGAATATTGTGTTCGAATTGTGAGTTGTATTAATGCTTGAGATCAGATTTGGGCATGAGACTCGTGCGCTAATTAGTTATTGTGACTAATTTAGTTGAGTATTTGTGGAATATTGTGTTGAAATCTTAAAGTTTGTTAATGGTTATTGTGACAAAGTTGTCTATTTATAAACGATAGTGTTAAAATCTTAAAGTTTAAATAGCGATTCAGCTCATATTTTTGTGTTTTGAGACTTGTGAGCTAATTAGTTAATGTGACATTCATAAAATATTGTGTTAAAACCTTAACTTTAATTAACAGTTGAGATTAGATTTTTCGCATGAGAGTCATAAGCTAATTAGTTATTCTTCCAATTTTAGTTGATTCTATGGATATGGTATGCTTGTTGTAGGTCCACATCCTACTGACTTAGTGCGTGATAATGGCTTGCCCACTGGAAAGCGGTTGACCTCTGAAGCAGGAGGATCCAATAAGCCGATTCATCCATCTAAAAAAACTACTGGCCAACTGGTATCTGCTGTGCTAACAGGGGGAACTACATGCGTTTCAAAGATTGGAGAAATCAGTGTTAATGAAAAGGGTATGGCTTCAGTGAATTCAGAGAACAATGAAGGTTCAAGCCTGGAAAAAGAGAAATTTGAAAGTGATTGTGGGGAGAGTTATCTGAAAAATATCTGCCCTAAAAGGAAAAGTAGCTCAAGTGAAAATGAAGACTATGATAATATTCCTATTGGTGAACTTAAGAGAAAACGTATCCATGAATTCTGTGATGACAGGAAAAGCTCACTTCCAGTTGACTGCTTGAGGAAGCCTGTCTCAGTTGCTCCTGATGTTGCGGAATCTGTTTCACCTTCGAAATCCAACTCAGGATTTATCAAGCGATGTGAAGAGAAAGCTAGGACAGAGCAAAATCCTCAGCTTCCTTTGGCAAAACCTATTTTGGATGGGGTCGATGAATCCAGTGATACTTCTGCCTGTTCTAAAGATGTTTTACGTGATGACTTGTGGCATATCATGTCCGCAGACTTGCTAAGTGGTAGGGAAACTACATGGAAGTATGCAGCTGACATGCTCTCTGCATTTAAAAAGGATCCTGAACTTTGTATGAATGCTGTGTGTGCACTTTACAGACAGCAAATCTCTGCACATAAATCTACCAAGGGTTTCTCAACGTTCAAGGGAGGAGGATTTAGCTCGTTCGATGCATTAAAGTATGGATAAAGAAAGCAACTATTCTGCTGTCCTTTTTATTGTCAATTGTGTAAATTATTGTCATATAATGTATTGCTAAGAGTGTGATATTCAGCTAGTAATATTTTTCCAAATCATCTACATAGATGTCTAGGGAGGCGACATGTTTCGTGCCATGAATCGTTCAACCATGCATAATTATCCAGTCAAAGTTGTTTGAATTCTTTATTTTGGGGTTGAAAATTGTATTTTTTTTTTTTTTTTTCAGGGGAACTGCCGCGGCCAAGTACTTAATTAATAATGATCCCGAGAACAAGCTAAGCAGGTCTGTTTCAGAAGTGCGAGCAGAACGTCCAAAGATGCTTGAAGATTGTGAAAGATTGGCCACTCAGTACTGTGAACAGCTTTTTGATATGTACCAGAAGAAGTTGGACCCTTTCTTCCGCCCAAAGTTATGAATCCCCTTTTCTCAGTATACTGCAGGTGTTATATGAGCTGCATAGACGTAAAAAAAATTCAGCTTATTGATGGTCACTTACTGACACTTCAGGTACTACACAGGATGCCATTATGTTAGGTTTGAGGCTCGGCCGACTTACTTCTGTGTCCATGTTGCACATCCTTCTGGTTTATTTTGCATCATTTATATGACATACCTGATTATGGTTAGCATTGGTTCTATAGTTGTTTTGTGGTCCAATTGGATAACATACCCCTTCAATTTTTTGGTAAATTGACTGATGGAAATAGCAAAAGATCTTGATGGATGCTTAGTTCTATTCTGCACAGAAACCTTTAATGCATTCTTACTGGTACATTATCATCAGACACAGAAAAACTTGAGTATCTCCAACAATACTCTCTATTTAGAATCAAACCCAAAATGAAGCTCCAACAGATTAGTTATCAAGTTTGCAAATTTGGTGAGCTAGCCATTTTCTATCCTCTTGCTCGCTGCTTGTAGCGCTTGAAAGCTAACCTCGCTGCTGCTTTTTTTTTTCTTTGTTTTGTTTTGCTTTTTGCTGTCAAACCTGACTTAACTTTGAGAGTTGAAGTGTTTAGTCCTCGTGTGTTTTTGTTTTATGCTACAAGCAGCAAGTGAAAGTGTTGTGTGTGTGTGGTCTTCTTTTTTTTTCCTTAGTATTAAGTGGAGATAATGAAATATCAAGTAGATTTATTTATAATCAAGAATTATAAGTTTTGAAAAAATAATAATAACATTTTACAACTTAAATTACATTAATCTTACAATTATTGTTACAATGTAGTCGTTAATAATTTAAGATAAAAGATAAAAAAAATTATTAAATAATGAGTTTAGATAAAATATGGAGAGTAATTGAAGTGAAATTAAATAGAGAGCTGAAGTAAAATTAAAATAGAGAGTTTGTAAAAGTAGGGAATTATTAATTTGATTCTCTATTATGAAAAAAGAATAGAGAGACTGTTGGAGTTGCTTTTAAAAATGGTTGTCATTCTTCAATTATGTCACGTGTTATGAATTTGTTATCACCATTGATCTTATATTTTGTGGTGTTGTTATCTCGGTTGTTTCTGGCGGACTCACTCGTTAGATAAAAAATAGACTTGTTGATAACGTTATAATATTATAATTGAGATTTAATAGTTGTGAATTGTTAATCTAATTATGATAAAATGATCATAATGTGATTTATGATAGTTGAATTCTAATGATAATGTTTAAGATGTTATGAGAGGTTCAAAATGCGTATGGGTGGTTCTGACTTGTTACATCCATTTGCCTGAGATGGCAAGAAGGGTACTAATAGTGTAGCTAGATCATGGCCTGGCCCCATGGATGTCCACGTGAAGTGCCATTGATATCATGTGGGAGTTGCCTCTGTTGAATCCATGTCCTATAAACGTGGATGATTGATCGCCGTTTGATTAATGAAAAAGCCCCAGGTGGTTATTGCTGAATGGCCAGCTAAAGAGCAACATTTAAAACTTTAATAAATATGTAAATTAATTAACTAAATATGGGTCGGTCCAACTCTTACAGCTTGTTTGGATTGAAATTTTTAAAAGAAAAAAATAATGAAAAGGGAATAAGGAATTCTTTCCTTTATTTGGACTATAATTTTAAAAGAGAAAGAAGTTATGCACGGGTTTCAAAACTTCTTCATTTAGAGTATTTTTAATGGGAGATATTATTTACAAAAATATATTATTTTTGGTAATTTTTAAAGTTGGGTCTTTAAATTTAGAGTCAAAATATATGGAGTTCATCACTTTTATTAACTTTTTGACTAAAATAGAGACCCAATTAATTTTTGAATCTCTATTTTGGGTCTCTAAATTTAGCCAAAAATTTGATAAAAGTGACAGGTCTCATGTATTTTGACTCTAAATTTAGAGACTCAGTCTCTAAAAATTATCAAAAATAGTATATTTTTGTAAATAATATCTCCCATTGGAGATGCTCTTACAATCTTTCTAATTTGAAGTTTTTTGGGGGACAAAGAAAGGGTTAAAGATAATTTTTTTATTTATTTATTTTCACAATTATTCTTATTACACTTTAAACTCTACATTATTTCAAAAAACACTCAAGTAATTTTTCATTTAAAATTGTCATTTCTTTTCCTTTCATTCTCCAATCCAAAATAAAGAATTATAAAATCTTTTCTATTCATTTTCATTATTATTTTATTACAATCCAAACAAGAAAATTATTTTTCCTTTCCTTTTTTTTATTTTTCTTCCTCTAAGTTCTTTTCCTTTTCATTCCTTTGTGCAATCCAAACACTATGTTAGGTAACATTATACCCATCATGCATTTGTGGCGCTGATGAGCGTGTAGGAGAAATATAAAAGAGAAAAATTTGCTCGGATTATTAATAAGATGTAATTATCAACTAGACTTTTTTAAAAAATAAAAGGAAAAAAACTAGTAACGAGTTCTACGGATCATATAATCATTCCCAAGTGTTTGAACATTTGGTCATTTTATCACCTTGGAGTTGTCAAGAGATCATCTCGAGAATGAGCATAATATGCACGGTTTTCCTCTTCTCTTCATTTTACAATAACATAGTCTAGTTTCATAGAAGGCTAGTTTAGATAAGTTCTTTTTTTACGTCATAATCTGTTTAGATGAGTTAAACAAGTGAGAAATTAGTTTTTTTTTTTTTTTTAACTACCAAGGCTTTGGTCGGGTGATATATTACTCACTTTAAGTGTGAGAGATTGGGAGTTCGAATCTCACTATTTACATCATAATGTGTTGTACGACCTTATGACTTATTTAAATAAAGAGAAATCAATTTTTAGATCAAAATAAGTTTAAAGACTAATAGTGATACAAGTAGTATAATGAGAATTAAAAACTGACTTGTTTAATACACAAACATAAGGGACTAAAAGTGTAATTAACCTTATTGCAAATGTTTCATAACTTTATTTTGCCAAGATAGCTTAAAAAAAAATATATATATATCTGAGATGTTCAAAATTATTAGCAATAAGTTCTTGACTTCTTATGTTCACACAGAAACGAATTTCTTTATATATATATATATATATATATATATAGGTCAACTTTGAAATGAGAAATCAATTAAATATCCAAAAAAATTCCACATAATACTCTCACATATTAATTATTTTATGCTCAAATTTTAATCTATAAATATAAATAATAAAATTCACACAACATTACCACTCAACAAAGCTACAAGTATTTTGACAAAAAAAAGCTATAAGTACCCCACTTATCCACCAATACACCAAGAACCGCTAAAAACCATGATGAAAAACTATTTCATCCAGATACCTCTTCACACATCTATCTTTCTATAAGAAAAAAAAGTACACACACACACAAAACACACACTCTTTTCTTTATTTATTTATCTTATTTGTGATGTGAAACACCCAATAATAAAGAACATATAAATAAAAACAAGTGGCTTGTAATAACTAAGAGTAAATAAAATCCTAAGATATTTATTTCCATTTCAGGCAAGGTCCGATAAATCTCTCCCTCTCTCTCTCTCTCTTTACCATAAGTAGCAATGCATATACATACATTATTGCTATATATAAACATAGTACATCTATTTAGCTAAAAAAAGGTTATATATATCAACACTCCTAGGGTTTTTTTTAGTAAATTATTTATTTAAATGGCTCTGAAAATTTTCCCATTTTGCATCTCATTTCGCGTTGCTCTCTCTGCAATTTCTTCTTCTCGTCTGCTCCTTTTCGTCTTTTGCGGTCCGTGTTAGGTAATTTACTATTTACTTTTGCTTTGATTTTTTAACTTATTTAATTTAATTTTTTTATTTTTTGTTCGAATAATTACTGAAGAATTTAGAGATATAAAATATAGTTCTGTTTTAAAGCATTTATGAACAACTGGGGAGATAAATTTAGTTCAATTATATGTTTCTTAATTTTTTTTGATAATTAAACTTCATTCAAAAATAAATGAAATATTATATGTTTCTTAATTATTGTAGAAATGTAGATATTGATTAATGTCTGGCAGCAGTACTGGGCAAGTTGGATGCTTTTGGTATATAGATGTTCGTATATGTATTGAAATATATTATGGTGCATGAAATTCAAAATTGAATTTTTGGGTTTCTTTCCTTCTTAATTTTTTTTTTCCCATTTAGTTGTGGTTGAGTTAAGTAGTTATAATTTTTTGAAAATATAAGCATAGTTGTCGTGAACTCGCCCACAGGAATGAAAATAAATCAATGATAAAATGGAGTCTTTGGATTTGTTTTGTTTTTGTTTGTATGTAGTGATTCCTGTTTAATAATGCCTGCAGAGTTTTATGCCAAATTTTCTGCTATTCTGTAGACTTCATTGTAGTTTAACGCTTTGAATTCTATGTTTTTGTGGATATATATCTTTTACTTGCTTAAGGCTCTTCGTAATTTCTAGGAAGTCGACCATCATTTTTGCTGTTTCTATGGAAGTATAATTTTAGCATTCTTTCATACTTGGTGGAATATTTTCTGTATCCTTTGAGGAATGACCTTATTTGAAGTCCCAGGAAAATGGGTGTGGAAGTCGGAAAATTGAACTAATTCATGTAATTGTTAATGCATGTAATTGTAGTTATGTTCTTTTATTCTTTAAGATTAGGGAGCTAAATTAGTTTTGCAGAATCCGCACTTTTATTGGTTTATGGTCAATGAAGATATATTGGGACAAAATGCTAAGAGAACAAAGAGAAATGGCTCCCATAGTGACCCAAAAAACGAAACAATGAAATAGAAAACAGAACGAAAAAAATAAGATTAAAGCCTTTGACCTCAATCGCTGGCCCATGGAAAGCCTGCATCCATAGCTACCCTGATTTTCAGCATTTATGAAAATAGTAATAGGGCTAGTATTTGTACTGTGGGGGTGATTTTCAGCATGCTAACTCTGAGTTAAGAAAATTGTGTATCGGAACTCAATGCTAGAATTCACTAATCCTTCGATATATTTATGGTCCATGTAACAATGGATTTTTGAATTTGGAGTACTTTCAAAACTTTTGAACTTATAGTTTTGTATTGAACACATTCATCGCATATTTGCTTCATGTTGCCAGGGTGTTTGAATTTTCAATTTGAAACATACCAGCAGACATGTACCTGATCATTTCCGGGGTCTAGATGCGCAATGCTGATATGTTCCCTTTGAACAGGTGTATGGCTTAATAGCTAATAATGGCTTAATAGATGCTGATCATTTCTGGGGTTGCTAGTGATGCTCATGTGAGTTGGTGGTAATATTCATATGTAGATGATACTTCTAGGGTTAAGTGGAGATAGTGAGGGATGGAGAAATTGAGGATCGAGGGCTGTTGCTGGTGGCTATAGTAGTATTGCAAATTTGTCTATTTAGGAAAACTTGATCTTCTTCTCTTTTTGCTTACTTGCTTTCGTTTTGTCTTCCCTTGTTCCCCGGGAGAGTGGGGTGGCGGGTTCGAAGGAATCGGGGGGTCATTGACCCATGGGTTATTGAGAAAAGGTGATATTACTATCCTAGATTTCCGGCTCTTATCTCTCTTTCTCTCCCTCTCTCTCGTGTTTGGTTTCGTTGAACATTATGGAAGTTTAATTATTTTGACAGTTGAGCTAATTGTCCTTCAGTGAATGTGGCAAGAATACATTGAGAGTTCTTTCCTGTACAACTATTATGTTTTTTATGTAATTTTTACATGATGGGTCAATGAGAAAAGGTGATATTACTATCCTAGATTTCCGGCACTTATCTCTCTTTCTCTCCCTCTCTCTCGTGTTTGGTTTCGTTGAACATTATGGAAGTTTAATTATTTTGACAGTTGAGCTAATTGTCCTTCAGTGAATGTGGCAAGAATACATTGAGAGTTCTTTCCTGTACAACTATTATGTTTTTTATGTAATTTTTACATGACATGTATTCTTCCACATTTTTGCTCTTGCAAAGATAAGTTAGGAATTGCAAAATTGTTTTAGCTTTCAGTGAGAAAACTTAGACCAATGATATAACGGGGATGCTTGTAATAAACTGTTGGTTCCAGTAGAGTACTCGAGAACTGTCCAAGGCTGTAAAAGTAAGAAATTTATCTTCCCAGCCCCAATCCAAAAATGCAACATATCCATACTGCTTATATACTTTTAGTCGTAATTAGTAAGTACCATTTGCAATTTCTTTAGTTGTTGACTTGTTGAGTTTTCTGCCAGTGCAAATTAAACATATGCTTGGACTGGATTGTTCCTGACAATATGGATGGAGCAGTGGGTGATGAGGTGACTCCAGTGGATGCTATTGACAGCACACCTCTCCGAAATAAAGAGAGTGAGCACTCACTAATTGCGAGCACTTCCAATATGTTGGAAGCACATGAAATGGTTACACCCTGTGAGGGTGATCATCAAGAGAACTCGAACCATATGTATGCTAATATTCTGGATGGAAAGAGCCTGGATAGAATTCGTTCTTCAGAACGTGCGAGTGTGAGTCCTCGTTGTATGGATGATGCTGGGATCATGGTCGAGGAGTTGACATTGAGAAATTATGACAGTGAAAATTTACCTATTGTGGGTACCTCGAGTAATAGAGATAGGGTGCAGACCAGACAGAACCCCTGGCAGCATTTGTATCAGATGGCTGGTGGATCATTCAGTAGAGGCTTAGGTGGTGAAGCTGGACAAAGAGACAAGGGGTGGGCCACATCCACTGTGTGGGAAGATATGGGTTACACATTCTTACCAGGGTTCCCGGATCAGAATCAAAAACCATCAAACGATGAAGTAATGGATCCTAAGCTAAATAATGATAGTATATCTGTTACAAACAATGCATCGATGTCTTCTGGAGGTATCCGGACAAAAATCTTATCAAAGTCTGGTTTTTCCGAGTACTTCATAAAAAGTACTTTGAAGGGTAAGGGAGTCATATGTAAAGGACCACCGCATAGAAGACCTGCTGGTGAATCTAGGACACAAATTTATTCAAAGTCTACCAACATTCGTATGGAAAATTCTGATGCACCTTTGGCTTCTGCTGCAGAAACTGTTCCGCCACCTGCCCGCGATATTGCTGAATCGTTGCCTAGTTTTCATTCTAATGCTTCTAATGATGGAATCAATTTGAGAGAATGGCTGAAAGCTGGGCGTAACAAAGTAAATAAATTTGAGAGTCTGCGTATATTTAAACAGATTGTGGAATTGGTAGATTTTGCTCACAATCAAGGAGTTGTCTTACAAGATTTACGACCATCCTGCATCAAGTTGTTACAATCCAACAAGGTCATATATATTGGATCATCTGTGCATACTCACCTCAGACAGAATATCACAAATCAAGATGTTGCCCAGTTAGCTCTAAACAAAAAAAGACCGTTGGAAACAAATGCACTTTCCTCGGTTAGTTCTTGTGTGAAGAGGCCAAAATATGGTGAAGGACAGAGCTTGGCTGGAAGGTGGCCTCAATTTCTACCTAGATCTGGCTTCAAATCTGTGTTAAATGTTATGGGAGCAGGTATTGCTGGTCCTCATGATTCTAGGAATGATTATGGTGAAGAGCATGATGCTAAATCAAAATGCAAGAGCAACAGCAAATCCTGTAGCCCTTATGTGTCTGATATGTCACAACCATTCTTAACTTCTGTAAGTTGTACGTTGGAAGAGAAGTGGTACACCAGTCCGGAACAGTTCAGTGAGAGGGTCTGCACATATTCATCAAATATCTACTGTCTGGGGGTGCTTCTATTTGAGGTGTGAATTTTAATCTCAGATCACTTAAAGTCATTCGTATATGCTTAAAAAAAGTGTTTTCCCCCCTCCCCTTTCCTTTATTTTCTTATTTCTTTTGGTTCGTTTTTTTGGGGTGTGGGGTGGGGGTTGATTGAGGCTCGATCCAGGTATTTTGCTTGGTAATGGCTACCTCTTGTCACAACCCTTGGGCTCTATGTTGATAGGAGAGAATGTAAACCATAATGGAAGGAATTTTTTTCCCCTTAGTAAGTGAAGTAATTTATCATCTTATTACATTTTCCTTTTCCTTTCCTCTGTGAACTGTGTCTGAAAGATACTAATCTTGATATGCATAATCATAATTTTAGCAATATCTCGAGCATGATATGGACTCATTTAATGCTTAAGACTTCAGTGAATTTAAAGCAGCCAAAAATTCATTATGTTGTGTACAAACCAAAATTCAGGTTGCTGGTTAGTCCAAATCATAGCTTGTCCTACACAGCAACTATGTAAATGCCAATAGATAGTTGACCGTTTAGAAGATCCAAGAATGTCAGATATACCCATTTTGAGTAAATTCTGGAAATATGTATATGACCTGGACAATACAACCTAACTAAACTATGACATAAATCTAGAAACTGTACAGGAGCACAATTGATTGGTTACTACTTATCAAGAATAAGAATAACTTTGACTACTATCATCTGAAACCTCGTTGCTAATAAAATACAAATGATCACTGGATTGATCAGGAGATCATTTCAGTTGTCTAGATGAAAACTAGATCTGGCTTGAAAAGCCTTCCAAACCGACTTATATCTTTTTATGCAGATGTATATTAACTTGGAGACAGCTCACAAATATTAGTTACTGGTAGAAAAGAGCCAGAGGTTTCATTCATGTTGTGGTAAGCGGCAATTTGATATCTTTTCCCTCAAGTTGCCTGCTAACAACTATAGGGATGATATATTGGTTTTCTCTGTTGGTTCTGCTTTCTTTCCTTGTGGGTGATGAACATCTGTAGTTTCTCTATTTTCGTAGTAAGAGAACGAGCTGATTTGTTGTACTTCTTAGTCCCTCTTTGTAAAGGATCTGGGTGTTCTTTCAGTTACTTGGTTCGTTTGACTCTGGAAAACTCCATGCTGCTGCGATGCTTGATCTACGACATAGGATTCTTCCTCCAGGTTTCCTCTCGGAGCATCCTCGGGAAGCTGGCTTCTGTCTCTGGCTACTTCATCCGGAGCCTTCATCACGCCCAACTACCAGGTAACATTAACTTTCACTATATATAGTTATTAATATTGAATAACAAGGTTTATTATCTTAAATTTATTCACATGCTACTTGAAGTAAATTATCTGCAAGATATATCCACATATATCAAAGTTAACTTTGTAAATATTATAGCTAGGGGTAGCTAAACCTTTGATATAGGTTGGCCATCCTTGATTTTACCCTCAGAAAGTTTCTCAATGGTTCTGTTTGGTTACTAGAACTATCTTCTGTGTGTGGCTTGCTAGAGTGAAAAATTGCCATCATCTTGTTTTAGTCTACTTGTACCTAAATCATACTCGTATGTACACGTATTGAACGAACTAGATGTAGTTCTCCGAGTCAGACTAATTCTGTATTACAGGGATATATTACAATCTGAAGTTATAAGTGGAATTGAAGAAGTATCTGGAGAAAAGCTATTATCATCGATTAGTGAAGAGGATTCTGAATCAGAATTATTATTGCACTTCCTCTTGTCTCTGAAAGAGCATAAAGAAAAGGATGCCTCTAAGTTAGTTGCAGAAATTGGATGCATAGAAGCTGATATTGAAGAGGTTGAGAGAAGACAACCGAGAAAATTACCCGTTCTTTCTTCGTCAAACCAGGAGTCTGTCTCCACAGAAAAGTTTGCTCAGATAGGATCTACAAGTTCAGATTTGTGTTCTACGTTGCCTCATGCAGGTGATAAGGATTCAAAGGTAATGAGGAATATCAGGCAGCTAGAAAGTGCTTACTTTTCCACGAGATCCAGTGTACAGCTTCCTGGTAACAATGTAATGTTACGTGGCGACGCAGACCTGTTAAAGAATCGAGAAAGTGACTATATGATCAGGAAGGATGAAGAAAAGCTCAATCCCTCGGATCGTCTTGGATGTTTCTTTGATGGTTTGTGCAAGTATGCTCGCTACAGTAAGTTCAAAGTGAGAGGAAAATTAAGAAATGCAGAGTTCAATAATTCTGCAAATGTAATATGTTCTTTGAGTTTTGACCGTGATGGGGACTATTTAGCTTCTGGTGGGGTGTCAAAGAAGATAAAAATATTTGAGTTCAGTGCTTTGTTTGATGATTCAGTTGACATTCATTACCCAGTTGTTGAGATGCCAAACAAGTCCAAGCTCAGCTGCATTTGTTGGAATAGCTATATCAGGAACTATTTGGCTTCTACCGACTATGATGGAGTGGTGAAGGTGTGTGCTCATTGAATATTCTACAGCTATTTGTGGCTAAATGCATTGTTTTCAGAATTTGAAATGCTTCTGAGCTATATGTGGTGCCAAAGAAAATTTTGTATGCCTGATAAGTCAATATATTATGTTAGGAAAACCAATCCATAGCACTTCATCTTTATCGAGTGACTTACTTTCCTATTTTGGGTAGTGCTGGCACAATGTTGGATCTCTTAAATGGGAACATGGTTGGTACTATCGGTTTAAGAAATTCTTTTGTCATTAATATTGTATAGAGTACAAATGCTTGGGATCCACTTGCGCTTTCAGTAATGCTAAAAAATAGACGAATATGTTTTGAACTCTCATCTAACATTTTTTTCACTTAAAGTAAGACATTCAATTTGCGATGGAGTATGATATCTTGCAACAATTTTAAAGGATGTATGACTAGTGGCATGGTGTTGGATTCCTTAATGTCTGAGTATTTATATGGTCATCTTATGTTTGGCCTTCATGGATATAATTTTACTTTGATTAGTTTCCTGGGCAGTACATATCACGGTTTTCTTTATGTTCAGAGCAGTTCTTAAACTATATAGTGATGCATTACCCAGATAGTTTTGCCTGTCTGGTAACTGCAAATGTCATTTCTTAATTTACCATTGCTTGGAGGATTTTACTTAGCCTGTTTATTCATTTTGGGCTTCAAGGGTGCATGTAAATGCAGTCCATTGACCACTAGTTGTACATTCTTAGTTTTCTGTGAGGGTTCAATTACTTGAGTGTAAGAAAGTGATATTTCCATACTGTTTAGCTAGTCTACTATTGCTGCTGCAGGTTAACCTTCAGTTGATGAGCTAATTTGGAAGAGGTTGATAGGGCTAGCCTGGATCTGTGAAAAGGTTTGCATAAACTGTGGGTACTCATGGACTTGAATCCTTACTGGGTGGTCCAAGATCTTACCAGATTTAAGGCACTAGGAAGTGAAAATAGCCAAATTTTGAGGTTAAATAATCTTTTTACGCATTCGAAGCTCATAAGAAAAGGCATCATCCATGTATAGTCAAAGGTTGCAGGTGAAGATCTCATTCAAGAAAAGATCTCATTCAATAAAAGTTTACGGCTTGAGCGTTGCAATCAATAAGTAAATCATCATATAAAATAATGTACAAATGTTGGATGCTCGTGGTTGAAGAAAAAGCACCCGCCTTATTTCATTTTTTATATTTTTTGGTTTGTAGGGCAGATATCGAGTTGTCAGTTTTGAGATTCATAGAGTTCAGAATCTAAAGCGATGTCAATAATTTAGGTCAGGCCTCTTTTGGTAATCAAGATAGATGTTCAAGTCCCTTTGATCCAAAGTTTGCTCCATTACTCATTTAGAGAAAAAGGGAATTCTTTAGACTAACCTTTACATCAAGAACTTTGATTGTTCAGTATTGAATTGTTGTTCACTTTTACACATCTATATTTATCGTTTGCCTTGACAATGACCGGTTTACCCTTCCATCTGGGTTATCTGCCAATTTATGAAATCTTAGGTTGAATGGTTCCATGGTTCTTGTTACCTGTGATATAAATCTCCATTTCATGGTTCCTGCTAGTCTATCTTGTATTTCAACTAAATTATGGTAGATTTCTCTGCATTCAATTTTTTTAATGTGACTTGTATTGCTCCAGTTGTGGGATGCTTCGACTGGACAGGCGTTTACTCAATTTGCTGAGCATGACGAAAGGGCATGGTCTGTTGATTTTTCTCGGATCGACCCTACAAAATTAGCCAGTGGAAGTGATGATCGATTAGTGAAACTTTGGAGCCTTAATGAGGCATGCTTTCTCTATTTTAGTCTTCCAGATCTTTTGTTTAATGCTTCACTAAACCAGAAACTATGGTTTGCTTTCCTTCTTCCATTTGCTTGGTTCTCTTTGGTCTCAAGTTACAGTTTATTTGAGATTTAGGAATAGTCTAGTGGTGGGTTACTCCCTCCGCAGTTGGAAGACCAGGGTTCGAATTTCATGGGGGTGGGGTAGGGGTGGGGGGAAAAAAAGAAAAAATATTGAGTTACAGTTTATTTGGATGATTGTGGAAATGCCGTTGAATTAAGATAATACTTAATTTCTGTTTGATGTCAGGAATTGCGAGACATATTAACTAGGCTCAACATGCACTATGATTTCAAGTAATAATATTTACATGGCAATAGTTCATCAGAAAGTTAGCATGTGGCATACTCGATCACAATCTGACACCTCAGGGAGTTGGTTTGGGGAGGGTGGGGGGGTGGGGGTGTTGGTATGTTGTGAAGGGAGACACTTAGCTTTCTCCATCCGGTTTTGCAGGCGAATCATCCATTTTTTGACTTCCATCATAAACCTCAAGGACTATTTGAAGAATTTTCCTTTTCTTAAGTGTTAATATGATCTCTTTATACTCGAGTAACTATTTGAAGTTTGTGTAATCACTTAATATCTGCCTCCATATGAGACTAAATTGATTTCTCTCTTTTGGTGCAGAGAAACAGTTTATGCACTATCAAGAACAATGCAAATGTTTGCTGTGTTCAGTTCTCAGCTGAGTCAGCTCATTTGTTGGCTTTTAGCTCTGCAGATTACAGGACCTATTGCTACGATCTTCGGAATGTTTCAGCTCCCTGGTGTATATTGGCCGGCCATCAGAAAGCTGTTAGCTATGCCAAATTCTTGGATGCTGAAACAATAGTTACTGCATCTACTGACAATACACTGAAAATATGGGATCTAAATAAAACTAGTTCCAGTGGTCTGTCAAATAATGCTTGTATATCAACTCTCAGGGGACATACTAATGAGAAGGTGGGTTATTCAATATGATGAACCTTGCTTATCTTTGTTATACTCTTACAGGCCGAATACTTCTTTATTACTAATCAATTCATTATGACCTGCTTATTATAATCATCCCATCTTTGCTCCTTCTGTTTCTTCCCATCCTATCTTCTCTAACTTTGCACTTTGCTCCTTCAGAATTTTGTGGGTTTATCTGTTGCTGATGGATATATAGCCTGTGGTTCAGAGACAAATGAGGTGGGAGTATTGATAACCTGCATTACATTCGTAGTAATATAGTGTAAAATATTGCATGTTCATCCCATATATTCATCACGCTTTTTTAGGTGTTAGTCTGAATGTTACTGATAATTTTGGCATCTGCAAAGCTAATCAGCTTCTTGAACTGATTGATTAATGATATGTTTGTTTGCAGGTGTTTACTTACTACAAATCTCTGCCTATGCCTATCTGTTCCCATAAATTTGGCTCCATCGATCCTGTTTCTGGTAGAGAGACTGATGATGACAATGGACAATTTGTTTCTAGTGTCTGTTGGAGACAGAAATCAGACATGGTAGTTGCTGCCAATTCTTCGGGTTCTATAAAATTATTACAAATGGTGTAGAAGTGAAGGTTGATCCCATATGAGTTCAATGAGAAGCCTAGCCTTGAGCGTCCCCATGCAGGTCGAACTTTTGCGAATTTACCAGAGGCCATTTTTCTGTTTACCTCCATGATTACAGAATGACAGGAAAAACGTCTTGGTTTCAATTCCAGATACAATTGTTCATTATATATTTGGAGGATTGACAATGGATCCAGAAATCAATTGAAAATGTGGTAAATAGAAAATGTCCAGTGATCGCAAGGTGAAGTTCGTATTGCAAAGGAGTAAATTTTGCCCATTCGGATGGCCTGGAACCTTGGGGTTGTAGATGCAGCTGATTTATTATCTGCAGTAGTTACTTGAACCTGACTTTTATGCGAAGGGCTCAGATTTGTATCAGAGTTGGTTGTTCATACGGTAAATTCATGCGATAACTTTGTCTTGTAAGAGTGTTGGTTAGCCATCAAGGGAAAGAATATCTAGATAGGCATGAAAATTATGTACGTTATACATGAAGGGGAGGGAAAACAGTAAAGAGTAGTGTAGAGCTTTAGCTAGTAGAAACTTGGAAATTTGCTGTTGTACATGTCCTATTTACTTTTCCTTATGAATATTCACAAGTATTTGTTATAGCATATACAAATCATCCTGATTGTAGTTGTAATGAATTCATTAACATTGCATCGAGCGTTGTTAGATGTTCAATGTCATGCCTTGAAAATCTACCTAGTTTGATCGTACTAAATCTTTTCTCATTATATGGATTTGATAACGCTACTGATTGTACGAAATTTTATCTCATTAGGTGGATCGGTTATATGGATTTGATAACGCTACTCTTGATAAGAAGTAGTATGGTGAAGATGTTGGAGATGAACATGTTCTTGTGTTTTTTTTTTTGTTGGATGTTCTTGTGTTTTTGTTGGTAAAGTACTGGAGAGCAATCTTATGATAATCCAGTAAGAAATTTTTAATTTTTAATATAACTAAAACAAGTGATATATTACCCATAGATGGGACCATATTGAATCGATTACAAGGCAATAAATTATGTAGTGTAGCAGTGCGTTTCAATGTATATAGTCAAGATTATTGCAAGATTTGTGATGGGAGATGTGTTTTTATTTGGAACTTTTAACAATAATAAGTCGTTATCTGATCATTTTAACCAACTTTTAAGGACAATATTACTACTTATTTTCCAAAAATAAGGGAAAATAATAGGTTATCTGTGGGTTTACTTAAACCACAAACTTCACAAATTACATTTTCCACTAACCCTGTGCATAATAATTGTTTCTATATATTTCTTGGAAAGCATAACACATTTATTAATGTTTGATTTCAAATAGATAAGCTCTCTTTGCAAGGTTCATTGAGTGGAGAATAGATTGCCTCTATACCATGAAAGTGCTTCATCTCCATGCTATTAATTGCATCATTCCCCTTCATGACATTAATTGCATTCTCTGTATTATTGTTTGCTTCCGGACCTAGTCAAACATTCTTCCTCTGCCTAATGTAATGAGCATGCACATAATATTGATCTATGTGTGTGTATATATAAGTGTGTGCGCGTGCGTGCAAGCACGGATTCAAAATTTGTATTTAATGGATATTAAAAACACATAATTTAATATTCGTATATGAACAGTTTTTTTTTATTGATGGCTAAATTAATTTTTTAACTTAAAAAAACACACATATTAAAAATCATAACTCCAACTAACTCTTTAATAACTTTACTCTTAAAATCAACAGGTTCGCAGTCTCGCTAACCTTGAATACATCCATCCATGTCTTTGTGTGTAGGTCTAGTAAGAGGCCCGAATACATTTCCTGATTCATTTTTTTTTTCAAACATTAAGAATACCAAATACCATGAAGTGTTTTAGATTTATTCTTTGAGTCACAACAGCCACAAAAAAAAAAAAAAAAAAGAAGCTCCCCAAGGTTACTTGCACGTTTACGTATAAAACCCAAAAGGCTCATGTTTTTAATAAACACAACTTTACATAAGGCAGTTGTAAGCTTGATGGCTGGTCTCTGCGGGGATAATTTAATGGTCAAATTTTATTAGTTGATTCCTACGTTATTATAAAAAAAAAAAAAAAAAAAATTTACACAAAGCAATTCTATCTTTGTAGAAAATAATAAGGCCAAGTGGCAAGGGAGTAGGACGAATCAGTATACATATCTCTTGATGCGCGGAGCCGCACTGCTGTATTCGGAATTTGGTCGCTTAGAACGAATTTGAAGGTGCTGCTAATAATGAAGTGCTCCTTGTTATAAAAATATAATAATGATAATGATAATAATAATAATAAATTGAAAAGGCAACCAATAAAGAGCGACTTTCAAGATAGCATACTTGAAAATATTTCAATAAAAAAGTACAAATTAATGAGGAAACTTTTAGTAGGGACTAATTAATTTTTTTTACTAAAAATACATAAAATTTTTAACGTTTTTCTAAGCTAATTAGACCGTAACTTTCGCCGCCACGAAAATAGATCCACCAATGCTTATATAATCATCACTTAATATGTACACACTGCCTATAGCTGTCTCAGTCAAGCTCGCCTATAAAAGGGTACTTAGGCTTTGATGATTGTTCAAGAAATAGAACACCATACGAGAAACCCAAATTAAGCCACAGAAAGATCAGAAATGGCTGGAGCCTCTTACTCTAACCATGGCTTCATTAGCAGCAGCTCATATTTAAGGTCAAATGGGCACCAAGTGAATGAAAACAAGAAATGCAATGCATTCCAGATGCCTCTTCACTATCCAAGATACAAGAAGGCCGAATACGAAATCATGCCTGAATGGAAACTAGACTGCTTGCTTAAAGAGTATGGCCTTCCTGTTGTGGGAGATGTCAATCAGAAGAGGAATTTCGCCATGGGAGCATTCCTTTGGCCCGGCCAGAAAGAATAAAAGAATTGCTAGACGTACGAGGATTTGGAGAGATTCAATGATGGTGAACCGATTATATAGTTAGAATGAAATAATTTAGACAGTTTACGACCATTACTAGCTCAATATCTTCTATAGTCTGTACTATCAATATTAGCTACTATATATGTTGGTGGGCTGTAAGCCTGTTGACAAGGTTGGTGTTTATTTTAATATATGTAAATTAAATAAGTGTATTTTAAGGGTCTAATTAGGTTATATTAATCTGTTGTATGCATATATGTTTAAATAATGATATAGTTTTTCCCATGTAAATATATATCTCAAGTGCTTGTGGTTGCAATGTTTTGATGCTCAAAGTATGTGCCTTATCAATATTGATCTTGTTCTCAAGGGTTTGATCATTTGTGCATGATCATGCATGCACAATCCTCATATTATTATTTTTTTAAAAAAAAAAGCTATTCTTATGCCAAAATAAAGCTTCTATAGTAATTAAGGAGTAAACATTTTGCCAAAAGTGTACAATACCATATATGTTTTATAAATAAGTTAATTACCATTTTGCTAAAAGTGTATAATACCCTATATGTTTTATAAATAAGTTAATTACTCCACGTGTTTTAAAAATATAGCTGAATACCCCTTCTGTTATATAAATAAGCTGATTACTCTTCTATGTTTTAAAAACGTAGCTGAATACCTATATGCATTTTTAAAAACATAGCTGAATATTCGCTTCCGTTAAAAAAATCATTCATTTTAATAACGGGTATTCAACTACGTTTTTAAAATATAAAGGGATATGATACATTTTACTCCAAAATTAATAACTAGTAATTGTTTCTTCTTTGATAACAGAGATGCTAGTTTTGATTTTAAAACTATGAAACATGGAATACTATAATACAATATTTCAAATTTTCATGATTGAATCCAGGGCCGTCTCAAATAATTTGGGGAATCTTGGGCGATCATCTAAATAGGGGTCTTAATAATTAAGTTTTTTCTCAATAAAAAAAAACTCTAAATTTTTGACTAAAATAATCACTACAAAAAAAATGACATTTCTCCAATGTTCTTTCTTTTTATTAAGTCTTTCTTCAGCATATTTCTTGGGCCTTAATAATTAAGCTTTATTAGGTCTATTGCATATAAGAACAATTAATAAAAAAAAATGAATATAAGTAAAAAAAATTAATTATTTCAAATTAAGATATATATAAATATGTAAACAATATCAAAATTTATCACATAAAAAAATAAAAGAAAAAGAGTTGAATGTATACCTCTATGTTTTCTTTCTTGGGACAGCCCTGCTTTCTTATATTATATGCAAAATTAATATCACAATAAACAAAAATCGTTTAAGTGCTGACCTTCAATAGTTCAAAAATCGATTAAATACTGACCGTTTGACATTCTTTTACTAAGTTAGTATTATTATTATTTTTTTATCTTGGGGCCCCCAAACTAAAGGGGCCTTGGGCACAGGCCTAAGCTACACATAGCTTAGGCCAGGTCTGATTGAACCATTGCGCACTACAATATGATATTTCGACCCATTTTTGTATGCATCCTTTTTGCGCAAACAATTAGTGTCCTTGCATTAGATTTCGGGTCATTGGTAAAGAGTGAATTGCTTGCCGCCCCCTTGTGTTTTGGTCGAAATACTCATTCACCCCATGTGTTTTTAAAATAGGCTTCTTACCCCCCTGTGATTTTCGGAATGTAGCTGACCGCCCCCCTCCGTTAGAAAAACCGTTTAATTTAACGGCAATTGTAACACACGCGCTTAAAATGCGATTTTTTTATGCTTTTGGTTAAAATAAATTCTTTGTTGGACAAAAATACCCTTTTAGTAAATTGCTTGCCGCCCCCCTGTGTTTTTCTTGAAATACTCATTCACCCCCTGTGTTTTTAAAATAGGCTCATTACCCCCCTGTGTTTTTTCGATTTTAACTTTATGTAAGGGTATAACGATCAATTAACTAATTTTGTAACGTTTGCTAACGGAATAAGCGATTTGGGTGCGTCAGCTTAATCGATAAAAACACAGGGGGATAATGAGCCTATTTTAAAAACACAGGGGGTGAATGAGTATTTCGGACAAAACACAGGGGGACAGCAAGCAATTCACTCCATTGGTAAATAACATTTATTATTGGTGGGGGGGGGGGGCGGGGCGGGCGCGCTGTAAAAAAAAAGTTCATCATCTATAATTAGTCAATTATGCAATCCCCCAACCATCCCATGCTTACCCTAATCCCTCTGCCTAAAAGGGAAAATCATTAACCGAGATAATAAAGTTGAAAAATACCAATCATTGGCCCTTTAGTCTAGTGATATGCTCCTCGTTCTGAATGTGCAAGATTGTAAGATTAATTTTAGTTGGTGACATTCACCTATATATATATATATTATACCTCTTTTGAATTAAAAAACAAAAGGTTAAAAAATACGAACTTTTCTCATGCTCTTTGTATATATACATATTGGAAATGTTTTATTCTAAAAATAAGATAAATATGACTCGAGAAGATGCATAAAACGAAATGATATTCTCAAAGGTATGTTGTATTTTCCCACGTATCCATGATGGTGAAAGCATTTCAAACTTTAGTTTTGAATATTCTTAAACTTAATAGTGATTCAAACACATAGAATGATATTTTGTGTTCTCTTCCATGTTCAATTTGATGAATATGTTGATTGATTCCATTAGAGACTGCTTATTACCTTTAGCTTCATTGTCTAAAAGCAACATTTAATTAAGACCATTCCAATCAGGGTTTTTGAACATTAAATTATTTGCGAACAATTAATATGATCTACACCAAATTAAGACCACTCTCATCAAGATTTAAAAGACTTGTAAGTGAAGGAATTAAATCATTAATAGACCCGAATTGATTTTTCCTTTGTAATTAAGAGGTAATCTATCAGCATTCACCAGCAGATATTGTGTCGCTTTCTCATGTTTAAGATAGCAAAACTGGCTTCATTCCTACTGTTTAGATGGATAGGGATATAATAAATCAGTCAAAATCATAGTCTAATAAGGACATATACCATGATAGTTATTCGATGCATTGGTGCCCGTGGAGCTGCAGTCTCCATTGATTTTCTAAAATACTTTAAATATTTATTTATTTTAAAAAATTAATTAACCTTTATTAAAAAAATATCGACTAAAATATATTAGCTCTTTTTCTTTGTACTAGGTAAGCGAGTTTTGTATTAATTAAAAGATGTACAGGCACACAATTGTTAGAGCCAAAACAAGTTTCTCCTAATCAAAGAGGAGACCACAAACATTTTAGCTCTTAATACTCGATGTGAAAAAAAAAAAAAAATCATTGCAATTGGAGTTTTATTGCAAGGATTTTATTTACCATTGTATAAACTAAAACTTCTTAAAATAGTGTTATCTAATTACAACGGTTGAAATTTATTTATTATTTATAAAAAAATTGTTGTAGAGCATTTACAACCGCACTATATTATGCAACCATTAGAAAATCATTACATAAAATAATTTCTAACGGGTTTTAACCTCTTCTACAATAATTTTAAGTGTTACAAGTTACAACTGACAAAATTAATAGTTGTATAAATGATATATTATCGAAAAAATTCGAAATCCTGCCTGATAGTAAATAGTATGTTAGCAACTTCTCTTCGCTCTCTCATTTAATATGACAATTGCTTTGCCCTCTTATCCAGGGAAACTAGAACATTGATAGCACCTTGCATTTGAAAATTAAGACCCTTCATTAGTCAGATCAGATGTACATGCGAACTAACAATAAGCGTGGTGGTTTTCGTGTTCACGTCTCTATAGTTTTAACATTTCATCACCTTATCTAGAAGCCGTTAGAGATGTTCTTATTGTATTAATTTATTATCTTCAATACAATGCGTGAGGACAATTTTAAACTTTAAATGAATGGCGACGAGACTTGAAGTCATGACCTGAAATCTAATACCATATTAAGTCGCTACCTAATCTAAAAGCTTGAATCATTGCAGAGGATTTTATTTATTTATATCTTTAACAAAAAAATCATGACCAACTACGTACGACAATGAAGGTCGGCTAACATCTAAGCACTGCATGCAGCAGTAATGCAATAAAGCATACGCATGGCTAGAATCCATTCCAGAAGCGCATTTAAGGATTTTGGGTGGTAAGTATATGTAGGCATTCTAGTGGCAGATAAGCTTCACAGCGACCCGTCATTGAGTTGAGAAGCGATGATATATCAAGATAAAGATGGATGCGTTGACAGTGAAATAAGATTATGAAGAAGCACTAATTTCAAGTTGCGATAATAAATATGATACAATGCGTCTTTGACATGGATATGTTATCGTGGAAATGAACAGTAAATTTGGTGTTCTCAGTGGAGAATTATATTATAGTATATTATATATGTAAATATGTAACAATAAAGACTCTCTGGAAGGCTAGCTCTTCAGAGTTATATTAGGGTTTGAATTTCTGAACACATAATTTTACGGAGAAGAGGCATCGTTTGATTTATTTAAGTACAAAACTTACCAGGACTAGATCTAAGAAGAAAAGTCTTTTAAACAGAATACTTGAATAAACCTTCCGTCCATATTGCAGGCATTCCATCGCTAGGTTGGCTCTTGGTTGAATCGTGACAAAAGAAAGAATAAATAAGTGTAATCAGAATTTTATGGACCATTTCGTGTGGGGTTTACTCGTTCAAAGATCATGCATCAACTAAGAAGCTTCACAGCCATGGTGTTGAGCAACTTAGATCTATATAGTAGTATTCTCATTTCAAAAAGATAGCAGAAATGCAGAATATTCAAACATAGTCCAATTAACTTCTTTTTTTGAATCACTTGATAAGATTAATTTTCACATCGCTTGAACGTAGAATTTTTGTTTCAATGCCTTAAAAAGTTTTAAAATTCACATTTAACCACATATGTGACATGTTATAAATTACGGCAAATCTCATAATTACTCCCTATTATTTACCTGTTTTAGACAATTAGTCTCTATTGTTTCAGAAGTCACGTGATTAGTCCATATTGTTTGTAAAATTAAAGTCTCACCATTAGTCTCTATTGTTTCAGAAGTCACGCGGTTAGTATCAATTGTTTGCGAAAGTCTCACCATTAGTTCCTATTATTTGTAAAAGTCTTACCACTAATGGTGAGACATTTGTAAATATTGGGGACTAATAGATAGATTTTTGCAAACAATAAGGACTAAATGAGCGACTTTTGAATAATGTGGACTACTTGTGAGACTTTTACAAACAATAGGGACTAATCGCGTGACTTTTAAAATAATGAGGACTATTTTTCCAAAACTTATAATTAAATAATAGGGACTATTTGTCCAATTTACTAAACAAAATGACGATTACCTAATACACCTTTGCACTGTATTCTCGTCTAATTTTGTTGGCCTTCATTCATCCACCTAATAGGAGTCTTACCTTATGGGAGGAATTATACAAAATATGGTTTATCAATTATACAAAATATGGCTTACCTTATCAGAGAAACTAGTCTTATGCCCGTACGATACATAAGTGTAATGTGAATATACTAAAAATATGTAAAACGAAACCAATTTTTTCTACTATATAACTCTATCAAAAGACTATAATATATATTTATTCTAAATACTATCCCATTACATAAAATAATTAAATAAAATAAGCACATAAGCACTCTTTTTCTTGTTTTAAGTTGTCTCTACAAAATTTACGTCATACAAATTTGATTTTATTATTACTCCTTGCACAAGTGATATGCTTATAAAACTATTATCTGTCATCAGTAGTTTAAAAGATCCAACATCTTGCATTACACAAAAATGTATTTGAGTATTTGACTATGAATAACCTTATTGGAGAAATTGTATAAATTAGAGTGTAAAAGCTCATGAGTTTGTTGTTCCCTTCCTCATTTGGGATTTGCCACAATTGCTGCCTTGATATTAAATATGAGATTTGAATACCCTAATAACGTTATACAGTTATATATTTAATCTTTACATTTGATAATTTAAATAATTTATTATAATTGTATAATTATTTTACTATTATTGATCTCTCTAACAACATTATTACGTTCGTTAGCAGGGATCCAATTACATTAAACATGAGGAATTAAAAAAAACAAAAAAAAACAGAAAATAATAAAAAGGGCAATACGTGGTGGCATTATAGCAATATCCAGAAAGAGCCCGAGGACATTTCCGGGACTCTAAACAAATTCTCCAATCTTCAGCAAGATCTTGCCACGTGGAATAATCAGAATGGCAGAATATGGCGACAACTGAGGAGAAGGCTGACCGATATTCGCCGGACCATCACATGGGATACTAAACATAGGAAGCAGGCGTCGAGACACGCGAGTGGACCCAACGTTCTCTGTTACCGGCTAAGGAAATACTAATGTACCTAATATATGATTTTTCTTTTTTTGCTTTGTGGGAGGCTTTTTTTTTTTTTTCTATTTTTTGAAGTTTGTAGGAGGTTTGAAGCGGTTATATAACTATACTTATAGGGGATGTTTCGTCACTTTTGTCTATCTTAATAAGAGTTTTGAACTAACTTGGAGGGTTGTTCAATTCTATCATCCCAATACAACGTACCTAAAATATGATATACTAGTGGTTGGATCGATGCACATGATCCACGATTCATCCACCCAATGACTAGGGGATGTTTTGCGAAATCTTACATGATTTTCGAAAAAAAAATAAAGTCATGAATATGATATTCTAATATTTAGGTAGCGATTGGTATAGTAAAATGAATTTGGACATGAATGAAATGGAACTGGAAATAAAAAGAACTTGAAAATGAGAATGACATACTTGGGATGCTATAGGAATGAATATATTGATTTCAAACCCATGTTTGGTAGTTAGTATACAAGAGTAGTAATAATAATGACTTGTATAATATGACAAGATTGTCATTTTATTATTATAATATTAAAAACAAGAATAAACATGAATATAACCTTAAACAACATAAACATAATAAACAACAACAACAACAACAATATGAATAATAATAATAATAATAATAATAATAATAATATTAATATTAATAATAAATAATAATAATAATAATACTAATAAATAATAAATAATAATAATAATAATAATACTAATAAATAATAATTATTAATATTATTTATATTATTATTATTTTTGTTAGGCAATTTATTATTATTATAAATATTGGTATTTTATTTTTATTTTTAAAATTATTATTGTTTTATTGTTATTACTTTGTTTTTATTTTTATGATGATAATAATAATAATAATAATAATAATAATAATAATAATTATTATTATTATTATTATTATTATTTTTATTATTGTTATTATTATTTTTATTATTATTCTTTTATTTTTATTTTTATTTTTACTTTTACTAATATTTTTATTGTTATTTTTATTTTTATTTTTATTTTTATTATTTTGTATTTTTAGTTTTATAATAATAATAATTATCATTATTATTACTTTTGTAAAAAAACTATATATAAAATTTATATTTCTATGGAGATATGTTAGTCATTTTAGAAATAAGTCCATTCCCAACTCCATTCTATTGTACTAATCGTTACCTTAATTAGCAGATTAAATTATTCGTTGGCATATAACATTTTGGGAATATTATATTTTCATGAATTTCTTAATTTTTATTCTTATGTGAGGCGGTGAGAATCTAAACTTCTCCAAATTATAAGAATATTTTAGAAAAAATAAAAAGACAAAAGTACTTATACTCCCTTTTATATATATATATATATACTAAAAAATATATATATACACACAATACACACTACTTCAATATTAGATCTCACAGGTCGCTCCTCACTCCGCACCAGCCCGAAGGAGTTTTACACGTGTGACGTTCCCAAAATGCCAAAGGGGTAAGGGAACGTCACACGTGGAAGCATTTCGGCTACCTTATCGCAAGGGTTTCAACGAAAAAAAGCATCCCCACTAAATCAAGAGTTTAGATGCCCGAAGATCTAAGAAGGTTGAATCAGGAATAAGTGGGTGATTTTTTGAAGAAGGGCCTAATTAGGTCAAGTAAGAGTCTAGCGCTGTAAAATATGTCAATAACAGAAATGAGCAAGAAAGGGGAATGCCAAGGTTAGTGATCAACTATAAACTCCTTTTAGAGGCCCTCCAGTGGATTAGGTATCCCGTACCTAATCATTGAGTGTGAGACCCCATATTTTGTCTTTACATCGATTTGCGTGTTTTGCCTCGATTTGCGTGGTTTGACGTGTTTATGTGTTATATGAGTTAGAATGTGTCAAATATGTGATTTATATTCCTAATACATGCTGTGCGTACATTCATGAAATTTTCATCAAAATGGGCATCATAAATTTTATCGCCGGTTTTAGTAAATAGTGTTTTAAACACATGTCCGCTAAATTTTTTACAGGGGTATTTTAAACGTTTTAAAACCTAGTCCTCAGGTATTAATAGACCCGTGTTTGATTAAAACGGATTTGGAATCAGTTTTGGAATTTTAAAGGTTTTTATACTTTCTTTTGCAAGAAATCGAGTTTTAAGCCGACTTGGGTGAAAATGTTTGAATGTAAAACTCTTTGTCACTTAAAATAAATTATCTAGAATTAGTTTAAGTGTCAATTTAATGTTTGAGCAAGAAATAGTCAATAAATGAATTAAAAGACTAAAAATAGTATTAAAAGACTAAGGAAACTAACTTTGACTTTCTTTTATTTGTTTGACCTTTACATATTATGCATCAACATACATTTGCAAAGCACAAAAACACACTCACTCACACACACATGGCCGAGATCTATTAGAGAGAAATAAAAAGAGTTTTCTTCAAGTTTTCAAAGAAATTTTTCATTAGAAATTGCATTTGAAGGCCAAACTTCATCATCAAAAGCTTGATTCTACTTGTTGGGCATTCATTGAGCATCTTTCTAGCTTCATAACACATCAAAGGTGAGGGAAAAATTATAAATCTCAAAATGTCATTTTTATATTTTTGCATATAATTGAATTTTGAACCGTTAGAAAGTTGAATTGATGTTATATTATTGCTCAGTGCATGCTAAGGATCGGTTATATGCGTTTATATAATATTTGAACCGTTGTAGCATGAATTTTATTTTTTGGGTATTAAAAGTTGAGTATTTGGCTATTTGTTGAATAAATATTGTTGTGGTGGTTGGAATCGATTGCTGTTAGCTTGTAAAAATTTGTTAAATACGTGGTAGTAATGTTGTAATGCCGAAATTTTGATTGTGATGTCGGTGTAAAAGTTCAAAAATTTCAGCCTTAATGCATTAGGGTTTTAGGGTTGTTGGGCTTGATGTGGATGGTTTATGGTTGGTTTCAGAGGGGGTGAATGTTGTTGATTGAGTGGGTGAGTGATAGAAATTGGTTTGGAGGTTATTGGATTAGTAGAATGTAAGTTATGACTTTTAGAAGTTTGGGTTGTCTTTCTTTAAAATCTTGAATTATGCCTTTGGATGATCGGGTGGTGTTTGAGTGATTGAATTGGGAGTTGTTGATGGTTAGACTAGGGTTTTGTTGTATGTTTAATGCATGTTAAGTTGGATGACCTACTTTGGCATCTAACTTAGTTGTGTGTTGTTTAATTGATTAGTTGTTGTTATGTTGTTGAATTGATGAATATTGGTTGATTATTGTTGAACCGGGAGATAGGCAACCTACTTTGTTGTCCTCCTGTGATAATTGATTATTGATGAACCGGGAGATAGTCAATGGAAAATGTTGTCCTCCTGTGATTGAATGTTTATTATTATTGCTGAGTCTTGGTATGTGTGTGCCACCTCTCGGGCAGTATCGGGTTGTCGGGTTGAAACCGGCATGACTACCATAGACTACCCCCAGCTCGCATGACGAAGGTGTCATGGAGGGAGGGGCTAGTGAGGTACTTCGGGTGCGTGAGTAATGGAGAGTTACAAGAAGAACGGTTGAGATCGTGATGGCGTTTGAAGCTACACCAACTAGAGTATCCTTTATTGATTGGTCATTATAGTTAATGTGCTTATATTGTTATTGATGATTGTGGTGTGTTTACTGCTCAAAGGATGAATTCCAAGGAGTATAGTAAATACTGTTAGAGATCTATTGAATCCTCACTGGGCTTGTTTTATATAAGCTCACTCTCAATTATTGCATGCATATAGGTGTTACCGATCCAGATTACGGGTACATGCCTCCAGAAGAGGATTATGTGCCATATGTGGACGAGTCCTACGTGCCAGAGTCTTGTCCTTGATATTTGATGATGTACTTTTGTTATATTGTATATTAAAACTAGTTGGTATGTATTTATTTAGAAGATTATGATTTATAAGATGTTGTAAAGATAATGGATTAAATGTTGCTAGCTTAGTAGTCTTGTTTTGGGAATATGATTAGGTTACTAGATTGGTTATAATCTATTTTGGGATTGTATGTTATATATAGTAAATGTATGATGTTGGAACGGAGACTTATAACTTATGGATACAATGGTAAAGAATGTTTATTGTATATTGTGGTTGTGTTGTAAAATGTTGAATTATTGTGGAGTTGGATGTATGGGTTTCGAAGAGGTTGGTTTAGAGCCTCGGAGTCCTAATTACTGTCGTTATACTGCTGAAATTTCATTGCGTCCTGACTAATCGTAGGAGGGGTCGAGTTGGGACGTTACACTGAGCGAGCCGCCTGTGCTTTGGTGGCTTCCATGATAAGGGGAAGGGGAATGGTGAGGTGGGCCTCTTCACTTTTTTAGGATGGAGTGTTCACTTAGCCCAGCAAGAAAACAGATGCGCGGGCTAATGTGCTAGGGCTTTCGCGTTAGTGCCCTTGCTTGTTGGGTCATAAGTCGGGCGTAACCATTGGCATAGTAGAATCAGACGTGGGTCTATTGATTCGACGGGAAAGTGTTATGGTTTGAAGATGCTCGAACGATAGGTCAAGCGTCTACCTTCCTCTCCTTATCAGTTGAGCTGAATTCCATCCAGCCTCTCCCATTCTTTTTTATAAAATGTAGGTTTTGCGATGGTGGTGGTGCGCACACAATTCAGCATCTTATCATTGAATTTTTTTACTTGTGGGATACTCAACTTCATTTGCTAACTCTTACATTTGATTTAGTTGATGACTCTGTGGTCGTTTTGTTTCCGCTCCTCTGAGTAAGGGCCGTTGGTTGTTCATTGGCGATGCTCCTTGCTTGTATGCTGCCTGTGCTGTGTAAGTTGTGTGGCTGCCGAGGCTGCACGTGGAAATGCCAGATGCCAAATTCTTGCTATCAGATTGAAATAACCTTTCGCCTTTTCTAAATCTATGAATTGCTTAATCCCAATCAACGAGGGAAATTAATAAAAAGGAAATTCTTTTTTCAAGATTCCCGAAAGAGCATGTGTTGGAAAGATGCCATGGCTGAGGAATTAGATGCTATTAAAGAAAACCATACATGGGACCTTAGTCCTCTACCACCTGGCAAATAGCTGATTGGCAGCAAGTGGGTATACTGTGTGAAGTTGAAATCTGACAGTAGTTTTGATCGTTACAAAGCACGCCTTGTTGCTAAAGGTTACAACCATTATTGACTATTTGGAGACTTTTGCCCCTTTTGCCAATATGAAGACTGTTAGAACTCTTCTTGCGCTTCTATTTGACACTGGAACATCTTAAAAATGGGCGTGAAGAATGCCTTTTCTCTGGGACGATTGTAAATAGAACGTTTATTATTCATAGAAGACGACTTGTAATTAAGTAAGAGAAAGCTCAATCAATGGATTTACCTTAAAGCCTTCTGGGAAAGGCACCGATTGACTTAGCTGCTCGGCGCTCCTTCTTAAGTCCAGGATACGAAAAGAGCAGATACTAGCTCCATTCCTCTCCCTATCGGTCGAGCATCTTCAAACCTCTATAGTGATTTTCTCCCAATCAACGATGATTATTTCTTCTGATCTCTTTCCTCTCTTTGCGGTTAATCCAATAGTTTAGATATCCCTGCACAGATGTTCTATTTGCTTTGTTAGAATGCCCTCTTGCTGCTTGAGAAGGAGCTCATAACATAAACTGACACTATTCAATGTCTCGAGTAGGCCAATTGCCTTGATTACATTTGCTTTGCCATCTCATGAGTAGCTGTTAGATGCGTCCTTCCTGGTCTTAGCATGAACAGATTCTAGACATCTTCAATGAGAATGAATTGGATCAGAAGCATCGAATGCAAGCCACGTTGTGGAAGAATAGGGTCTTTGCAAGATGCGCTCTTAGCAAGTGAAGAAGAAGGCTATTCGGGAGAATTTCGAAAGATGTCTATCAAGCCATCCCATTGAAGACGATTACTTCTATTGGTTCGAGCAAGGAAAAATAGTATAAGGAATAGGACAAGTTGCCCCCACGGAGCGGTAAGTAACTTGTTTGCCCTAATTCTTTGCATATAGGAAATTGACTGTTTAAAGGAAGTGCTATCCCTATGCTATAGTAGAAAGGAATATGCCCCGAAAGGTCTGCAATTAAGAGATATGATTCTCAGGGGAATCTTTTTAGCATCCTAGCAAGGAGCTTACTTTATTGCTCTGGAACTAGTATCGGCAAGTGACATATTCTAAGAATCGAATGCCCTTCTTTGGCTGTTAGCAAGTCAATTGCTTTACCTAGCGGGGGGCCATTTTGCCAAGAGTGAGATTTCGTACAAGGATTTCCTGTTGTCGTCCTGTAGAGGGAGAATTTCTACTACCGTAACTGCTTGACTGTATTACTGGATTGCTTTTCCCGCTTTCCTTGCCTTGGACAAATAGGTGAAAAATGCAATAGGTTTTGCAAGTGAAATAGAAGGCGCTGCACATGAATGAGGCATAGAATCCCCAATTAGGGGAATATCCGCTCATTCTGTCCTAACTCAGAGGGAGAGGCATGCATAAGATGGCATCAAATCCGTTGTTAGCAAGAGAAAGCTACGGCGGAAGAATGAATCCCATGCTCTAGAGTCCTATCAATGGTATAAGATATCCACACAAGGTTGTTTTGTGCAAGAATCAGCTTTTCTTTTTGCATTCATAGGCTGAATTGCAGCTAGTGAATCTGCTCTTTCTCGCGACGCCCTTTAGGTGAGAGAGTCCCGCGTGTTACCGTTTCCAAAAGTTCTTCCATCCATCCTTCGCTTAACCCCTCCGACTGAGGAATCAAGCATCTTTGAACCGCAAGGGCTAAGACTCGGGATATTCTTCACATCGAGAAAGAAATTCATTGATAAAGGATCTCGCCTTACTCTAAGAAGTAAACAAGTAAACCCTCAAAAGAAATGCACAAGAGGTAAACCTACTTCCTACTTCCTACTTCCAACGCAATTTTCCTTACTTATTCTTACTACTGTCTTGCTTGGACTGACTGCACTGACTGGAATGAGCGTTGGCTCGCATCACTGCTAACAAGAGACATTGCTTTCATCTCTTATTCCTTCTCCTAAGACATCAGATTCAAAGACACCTAGGCTCGCAGGCCTTGCCCTTACTCCGAAGAATGTCCCAAAGGCCTGGGAGTTTTAGCTTAAAGAAGGAAAAATTCTTGATTGGTAAAGAAAGATCTATAAAGTATCTATCGTCCGTTATTACTCCCTTATTGGCTGGCCTATCTGCTCTGGACACTGTTGACTCATATGGAGAAGGACTGGTACTTTAATCCTCATAGCGGGAAAGCAGCTTATACCTGAGTTGTAGTAGTCGTTTTATACTTTACTAATTTCATTCACGCATAAGCTAGTATGTATACCGGTTCGCAAACTATTCACTACGCTTACTGTCAATACTCCTTGAAAGTCGGGTCATAATTAACTTACAAAAAGGAATTTATACTAAAAGCTATCGTCCTTCTGTATGAATCAGGTGCAAACTCTATCATGGCTTCATGGATCCCCATTGCTTATCATTGTCTCGACGAGGAAACAAAAGCAAATCGGTATGCCGTGCGCACGAAAGGATCTCAATTGGTGTAGGGTTCTCGTCCTACAGACCCCCTTTCGGTGCCATTGCAGTGGGCTCACTAGGCCCTCCTGTTTTTCGATCGCTCTTCTTGTGCGCAAAGTACAACAAGCTATAGCCACTTTGCTTCCAAGCGCGGATCGCTCAGAAAGTGAAGAGATCGGTTCTGACGTCGAACAGGTTGCCTCCCTAGGCGCGTCGGTGCGCGCGAAGGTTTTGTGGGCCCACGGCATCTTGATCCGATCCCTTTCTTGACTCGCAAGACGCGTTTTACTCACCATAGAATAGATCGAGGAAATCAAAACCATTTGTAACACCCCGATCCCTCTCGAGACCGGGAGTTCTATCAATCGATCTAATCACAACCCAAACCAAACCTGGGCATAAATTTTAGGAAAAGACAGACAGAGTCTCCCCTGTTTCTAGGCGAAATGTAAAACCTGCGACAACATATAAGTGGACCAACACCGTGTCCAACCATCCAAACACCTCAAGGCCATCCGAGCCTTGGTTCTCCACAATTAAACTCAGCAAGTATACATACATTTCCAATTTACAAGCTAACTTATCTCTTTTCATTTTTGACAAGTACATTAAAACTAGACATTTAAACCATACTAAGCTACTGCATAAAATAAACTATCATGCCATTCTAACTCTTTTCCTTTGGACATTACAAACATGCATTAAAGTTAAGCTATACAACTGATTACATAAACCAACTTATCAATTTACCTCAACTACTTAGCTAAATTTAAATTACATTTCTTTTAACAATAAATACATACAACATATGAACATACATCTTTGCATCTTTGACAACTCAAGCCACATAGCACGCAAGACAACTCTTCAAGCACGAACTTTCACGAAATCATGAACTTTCCAGCTAACATGACATTTCCTGAAATGTGGTGATGAGGAATGAGTATACACAACACGTATACTGTAACACCCCGATCCCTCTCGAGACCGGGAGTTCTATCATTCAATCTAATCACAACCCAAACCAAAACCCGAGCATAATTTTCAGAGAAAACGGACGGAGTCTCCCCTATTTCTAGGCAAAATGTAAAACCTGCGACAGCATATATAAGTGGACCAATACCATGTCCAAACATTCAACCACCTCAAGGCCATCCGAGCCTTGGTTCACAACAAGAAAATCACAAGTAAATATACATTCAAGCCTAGCAATTAAACTACACCAACCTATTTCATAAGCTAGACTATCATATCTTTCTATCTCTTTTCCTTTGTCATTACAATTATACATTGAAGTTAAGCTACATTAACTAAATACATAATCTAGTGAAACTTAAATTACATCCCCTTTAACATTAAATACATATAATACATAAAAGCATACAACTTTACAACTTTGACAACTCTAGTCACATAGGCACGCAGGACAACTCTTCAAGCACGGACTTTCACGAAATCACGAACTTTCCAGCTAACATGGCATTTCCTGAAATGTGGTGGTGAGGAGTGAGTATACACAACACGTATACTCAGTGAGGGCGAGACATATATCGAGTTGGAGAGAAAGAAAGTCATGCAATGCAAATAAGACAGTTAAGCAATATAACTGATAAATAAGCAATCAAAACAAACAATCAATACAATAAGCAATTACTGAAAGCATTAACACAACCATTCAAAGCTATACCACACTTTGAAGGCTATGGTTCACTCATACGAGCAATGTACCATTACACGAGCGATACATCAATCTCGAGCTTGATGTTGACAATGATGACAATAACCGCGCATCCACCTTATAACACCAGTTTGGAATACCCCGGAAGTATTCATCAATTCTACGACCCAAATCTCCCTGGGAGGCAACCCAAGCGAGAAAGGGAATAGCAGCGGAGCTAGAGCAACCAACACTGGCAATCCGAGGCTACCCAGAGAGGCCCATCACTCACGCGCGAGACACTATGCAATGTAAGACTCGATACAAGGCGATAAACTAGCGATAGCACAACAATACAAACTAGTGACAACAAACGAGATAGCAAGCAATCACAATCAATACTAACATTCAACTAACTTTTCAAGCATAACAAGCAATAATAACCAACAATAACACCAATTAAACAAGTATATCAAGCAACCCTAAGCATTCTATAGGCATAATATCAAGATAACAAGCAAAATCACAAATCGGCCCCAACTATCAAAACACTACCATTTCCAAACGAGCCACGAGTTCTGGAAACCGACTTCGCCAATCCTCCTAGGTCACCATAAGGCACGTCTAAGGACCTCGAAGCCCTACTTTACCCTAGAATTCGCGCAAAGCCCCGATTCCCCCTTTGCTCGTCTGAACTACAACTATACTAACCAAACATCCAACCAACGCCATAATCGCACCAAAAGTGCTTCCATGGCCTCCCAAAACAATGCCATCAAGCAAAACGAGAAAACGCTAAACTCGACCTAAACGACCCCGACTTTCACTAAGCCTTTTTTTCCATTTTTTCCATTACGCAACCTAAACAAATCATACATTTAGACATTCTAGCATACCTAGCACCTTTTCACATCAACAGACAGCATAACAGCGCAACTTTATCGTTTCAAGGATTTACTATTCACAATTTACTATTCATTATACAATTTATATTTCAATTTCAATTTTCAACAGCAGAAAATGTTAAAAAGCTATAAATACATGTTCTACAATCAACAAGGAACATTCTTTAAGCCTCAAATCAATTAAAACAACAACATACGGGTAAAACTCAAAAATCAAAGTTAATACACAAAATATTCAAATGCGCAAATAACGATGAAACCTTCACCTTAGACGCTCCTAGACGCTAGGAAAACCTCGTAGGATGCCTCGGAAACCACCCCGTGCAAGCTCACGCGAAGAATCGAAGATTTGATGTTGAATTTTCTTTTTTTTTCTCTCCTTATTTTTTCGGCCCTTCTTGCTTCTGTTCAATTCTGATTTTTTTTGTATTTTGCTATTTTAGGCTATTAAAAAGGGCACAAGGTCAAAATGGTCAAGCCCCTTGGTCAAAGCTCACTTAAGTTGGTCAAACTAGCTTATTTTATGCATTTTTAGGCTAAAACAACTAAGGAAACATCAATTCTAGCTAACAACAATTAAATTATAAAATTTAAGGCACTAAAATACTAGTTTCACTATTTGCTGAGGACTCGAATTCATTTCCTAACTATCACTCTCGATATGCAATGCACGTTGTGACAACAAAGAAGTAACAATTAAATCTCAAAGAATCTAAGAAATATATCATTTTTTGAAAGCATCATAGTTAAAATTTACTCCGGCTCGGAGCTACTTTCCTCATTTATTTGAAAACCGAGTGATTTTAATGCAAGACAACCAAAACCGATTATTAAAATAACCAAAACAATCAAGGTAATCAATATTCATCTAAATTAATTAATTTAACCATTTATAGAACATTTTAAAGAATTATGAAGTCAATATTAAGATACAAATGAAAGTTAATACAACACGTAGTCAAATACAATTAAACACTAACATTTAAGATAACACTTAATTAATCACAAGAAAAGAATTTCAATTACTATAATGATTAGAAATAGGTAATAATCTTTTAATTATTCAATACACAACTACTAAATGCTTCCAAGAGAAATATTAAAATAGTGCAAATTGGTTGATTTAACTAATTAAACATTTAATCAAATGCAGTCAAGTGCTATTAGATGCATGCCGGGTTCGGGTTATCACATATACTCAGTGAGGGCGAAACAGATATCGAGGTGGAGAGAAAGAACGTCGTGCAATGTAAATAAGGCAGTTAAGCAATATAACTGATAAGTAAGCAATCAAGACAAACAATCAATACAATGAGCAATTAATGAAAGCATTAACACAACCATTCAAAGTTATACCACACTCTGAAGGCTATGGTTCACTCATACGAGCAATGTACCATTTCACGAGCGATACATCAATCTCGAGCTTGATGTTGACAACGATGACAATAAGCGCGCAACCACCTTATAACTTCAGTTTGGAATACCCCGGGAGTAACCATCAATTCTACGACCCAATCTCCCTGGGAGGCAACCCAAGCGAGAAAAGGGAATAGTCACGGAGCTAGAGCAACCAACACTGGCAACCCGAGGCTACCCAGAGAGGCCCATCACTCACGCGCCGGACACTATGCAATGCAAGACTCGATACAAGGCAATAAACGAGCGATAGCACAACAATACAGCTTAGAGACGATAAACGAGATAACAAGCATTTACAATCAAATAGGTAACAAGAACAACACCAACAAACATTATCAAGCAATAATAAGTATTCTATAGACATTATAAGTATTCTATAAGCATTATAAACATTCTATAAGCAATATACTATGAAAACACACAAAATTCCAAAAAATGACCCCAACTTTCAAAATGCTACTACTTTCAAACGAGCCACGAGTTTTGGAAACCGACTTCACCAATCCTCCTAGGTCACTATAAAGCACGTCTAAAGACCCCGAAACCCAACTTAACCCTGGAATTCACGCAAAGTCCCGATTTTCCCCTTTGCTCATTTGAACTACAACTATACTAACGAAACACCCAACCAACGCCATAATCGCACCAAAAGTGCTTCCATGGCCTCCCGAAACAATGCCATCACGCAAAATGAGAAAATGCTAAACTCGACCTAAACGACCCTGACTTTCACCAAGGCATATTTCTCATTTTTTCCATTACGCAACCTAAACAAATCATGCATTTAGGCATCCTAGCATACCTAGCACCTTTTTACATCAACAGACAGCATAACAACGCAACTTCATCGTTTCAAGGATTTACTATTCACAAATTACTATTCAACTAACAATTTATATTTCAATTTTGATATTCAACCATAGAAAATGTTAAAAAGCTATAAATACGTGTTCTACGATTGCTAGGGAACATACTTTAAGCCTCAAATCAATTAAAACAACAATATACAGATAAATCCCAAAAATCAAAGTTAATACACAAAATATTCAAATGCGCAAATAACGTTGAAACCCTCACCTTAGACGCTCCTAGACGCTAGGAAAACCTCGTAGGATGCCTCGTAAACCACCCCGTGCAAGCTCACGCGAAGATTTGATGATTTGGCTTGAAATCTTTTTTTTTCTTCTCTCATTTTTTCGGCCCTTGCAAGACTGTTTTTTAGCTTTTGTTCTTTTTTTATTTTGCATTGTTATAAGTTAAATAAGATGACAAGGTCAATGGTCAAGCTCCTTGGTCAAACCAACTTAAGAATTGGTCAAATAAGCTTAATTTCATGCCTTTTAAAGCTAAAACAACTAACATAAATCCTATTCTAGTTAAATTCAACTTAAAACACTAAAATTAAAACACTAAATACTAGTTTTCACTATTTGCTGAGGACTAGAATTCATTTCCTAACTATCGCTCTCGATATGCAATGCACGTTGCGACAACAAAGAAGTAACAATTAAATCTCAAAGAATTCATGAAAATATAATTTTTGAAGAGTAATCATGGTTGAAAATTTACTCCGGCTCGGACCTACTTTTCATTTAATTGAAAACCGAGCATTAAGGTGCAAGAAAAATAAAACCGATTAACATAATTATGAAAATAAAGCTACAAATGAATGTTTAACTAAAATAAACACATAATTCAATGCTAACATTTAAGATGTCACTTAATTAAATGCAATTAAATGCATGCCGGGTTCGGGTTATCATGTCACGCCCCGACCCAACCCCGCAAAAGGCCAAGCCCGGACCCGATACACGGACGGAGTCTCCTCTGTACCGCGGACAATCCGAAAACCCTAAAAACAATATAACACTTGCGAAAGCTATAAAATAATCAAAACAAGCCAACTTTCTATAAAACATACATTTCTTATTATCCAACTTTCCAAACCAAAATGATATGCATACTACACAAGTACTTATGCCACTAAACCATTAGCCATTAGCATGCATTCTTCACTAGTCATCCGAGTATAAGTTTACAACTTACAAACTTTAATCCATTTCAACATAAAACTAATAAAGATCTCAACTAGAAAATATATATACAAGGCTACAAGCCTCAAAATTAAGCGTTCCTCACCCAATATACATAACAGCAAGGTTTGCACAAAACTGGTAACCAACCACCAGCAAAGCAGGTAAGTGCTATCACGGAAACACCTCCACCTGCTCCTCCTCCTCAATTACCTCGAGAGGGTCTGCCTCAACTACTCCTGTAAAAACATAGTATAGAGAGGAATGAGCAAAAACTATTGCTCAGCGAGGGCAATTGGTCTCAAGGACGGAGATGAGAGGAGTATGCAATGCAATTAGCCAAGCAATACATACAAAACATATAAAGATACATCCAAAGCCAACAATAAAGCAAGGCAAGTATTTAAAGCTGCAAACACTCAATCAAAGGATACGATACTCTTTTCACGAACCACTTTCAAACACGAATTCGATGACGACGCGCCGGCCCAAAACAACCTTATAACACCAGTTTGGAATACCCCGGAAGTATCCATCAATCCTACAACCCAAATCTCCCTGGGAGGCAACCCAAGCGAGAAAGGGAATAGCAACGGAGCTAGAGCAACCAACACTGGCAACCCAAGGCTACCCAGAGAGGCCCATCACTCACGTGCGAGACACTATGCCATGCAAGACTCGATACAAGACAATAAACAAGCAATAAACAAGCGATAAACCACACGTGGGAGAATAACAAAGTAGGTTACTCTCGCACGCAATAGCAGCAATTTGATAAGCAATTCAATCCAAAACAACTCAAACAAGTAATTCAAGTAATTCTAAGCATTCTATAAGCATAAAGACAAGTAAACACACAAAAACACAAATCGGCCCCAACTATCAAAATGCTACCAATTCCAAACGAGCCACGAGTTCTGGAAACCGACTTCGCCAACCCTCCTAGGTCACCGTAAGGCACGTTTAAAGACCCCGAAACCTTACTTCACCCTAGAACTCGCGCAAAGCCCCGATTTCCCCCTTTCTCGTTTGAACTACAACTACAACAACCAAACACCCAACCAACGCCATATTCGCACCAAAAGTGCTTCCATGGCTTCCCGAAGCAATGCCAAACAAACCACACATTTTAGCATTCTAGCATACCTAGCACGTTTCTACATCAACAGAAAGCATAACAGCGCAATTTCAACGTTTCAAGGTTTTACTATTCACAAAGTACTATTCATATCACAATTCAAGTTGCAATCACAACATTTAACCGCAGAAAATGTTACAAAGCCATAAATACATGTTCTACCAATGCTAAGGAACATTTTAGAAGCATCAATTCGCTTTAAATAACGATCTACGGATAAATCTAAAAACTGATAAAGTTAACTAACACAACGTATAAATGCGCAAATAACATGCTTCCCTCACCTTAGGTACTCCTAGTCGCTAGGAAAACAACGTTGATTGCCTTGGAAACCACCCCGCACGAGCTCTCGCGAAGATTGAACGTATAGAAGTTGAAAGGTTTTTTTTTTTTCCTCTCTAAAGCTCTCGGCCTGCTGCTGCTGTTTGCTGCTATTTTTTTTCTTATTTTGCTTACTTAATTGCTTAATTAAAGGTCAAAAGGTCAAAGAGTCAAAGGTCCAAGGTCAAACCACTTAAAACTTGGTCAAAGGGCCCTATTTCGCGCGTTTTAAAGCTGTTTCAGCTAAGGTAAGTTAAATTAAAGCTAGCAACAATTAAAATATAAAATTTAAGTCGTCTAAATACTAGTTTCACTATTTGTTGAGGACTGGAAATCGTTATCTAGCTATCGTTCCTTAAATGCAATGCACGTTGCGTCGGCGAGAATGTAACAATTAATTCACAAAGATTTTAAGGAAATATAATTTTCAAAATAATAAACAAAGAAAATTCATATTCCGGGCTCGGGTATTACACCCTCTCCCCCTTAAAACAATTGCGCCCACGCAATTCTTACCTGGTCAACAAACAACTCCGGATACTGATCCCGAACTTGGTCCTCTCTTTCCCAAGTCGCTTCCTCAAACCCATGATGATTCCACAGAACCTTCACTAACGGAATACTCTTTCTGCGAAGCTCCTGAATCTTTCGATCCACAATTCTAATCGGTTTCTCTTCGTAGGACAACTTCTCTTCAATCTGCAAAGGCTCTGGTTCAAGTACATGCGAAGGGTCTGGATGATACTTCTTCAACATAGACACGTGAAACACATCATGCAGTCGCGACAAGCTCGGAGGCAAAGCTAATCGATAAGCCAAAGGACCTACCTTTTCGGTGATCTCATACGGACCCACATACCTGGGACTAAGCTTCCCGCTCTTACCGTGCCGAATCAATCCCTTCCGTGGAGAAATCTTAAGAAACACCCAATCTCCCAAATCAAACTTAAGATCCCGACGGTGCTTATCTGCATAACTCTTCTGACGACTCTGAGCTGTAAGCATACGCTGGCGAATAAGGTGAACATTATCTACCATCTTAATCATCTCAGGTAACACAGTCGGATCAACTGTTCTCATCTCTCCAACCTCCTCCCAATATAATGGGGATCTGCATTTCCGACCATACAACGCCTCGTAGGGAGCCATACCTATAGTAGATTGATAACTATTGTTGTAGGCGAACTCCGCTAAAGGCAAAAACTTCTCCCAATTCTTCCCAAAGTCAAGCACACATGCCCGAAGCATGTCTTCCAAGATCCTGATGGTTCTCTCAGACTGGCCATCAGTTTGCGGATGATATGCAGTACTGAAGCTCAACTTAGTTCCCATGGCCTCTTGCAACTTCTGCCAAAAACGAGATCTGAATCTGGGATCCCTATCTGACACTATACTCTGTGGTACTCCATGCAATCTCACAATATTAGCAACATACAATTCAACTAGTTTATCAAGGCTATCCTGTTTGTTCACGGGAATAAAATGTGTAACTTTAGTCAAGCGGTCCACAACAACCCAAACAGAATCACATCCTCTCGGAGATCTAGGAAGATCGGTCACAAGGTCCATTGTAATATGTACCCACTTCCATTGCGGAATCGATAATGGCTGTAGAAGTCCGGCTGGCCTCTGATGCTCAACTTTAACCCTCTGACAAGTCAAACATCTGGATACATACCCAGCAATCTCCCTCTTCATATTGTTCCACCAGAAGTGTTGCTTCAAATCTCTATACATCTTAGTACTGCCCGGGTGAATCGTGTACCTCGAATTATGTGCCTCGGACAGGATCTCATTCTTCAAAGTCGGATCATCAGGAACACATACTCTATCCCTGAATCTGAAAATGCCATCTGTATGTAATTTAAACTCCGACTCTCCCCCTTTAGCTTTCTCTTGGATCTTCAAGATGTGAGGATCAGTCTTCTGAGCCTCTCTGATCTGTGCTAGCAATCCTGACTGAATCTGTAAACTAGCAAACCGAATCCCTACCTCAGTAGCTTCTGGTTTCCATGAACAAATTTCTTCCAAAGTCTCCCAGTCCTTGATAATCAAGCTTGCAATAGTAGCCTTTCGGCTCAAAGCATCAGCAACAACATTTGCCTTACCTGGCACATAGTTAATAGAACAGTTATAACCACCCAATAGCTCTAGCCATCTCCGCTGCCTCATATTTAGATCCTTCTGTGAAAACAAATACTTGAGACTCTTGTGGTCAGTAAATATTTCAAATCTGCAACCCCACAAGTAATGACGCCACTTCTTCAATGCAAACACAACTGCAGCTAACTCAAGATCATGTGTAGGGTAATTGACTTCATAAGGTTTCAATTTCCTAGAAGCATAGGCAATCACCTTACCATTCTGCATTAAAACACAGCCCAATCCTTCTTTAGATGCATCACTGTAGACAACAAAGTTCTCTGTTCCCTCAGGTAAAGCTAGTATAGGAGCTGTAGTTAGTCTCTTCTTCAATTCTTGAAAACTGGATTCACACTTAGCATCCCAGTTGTAAGCAACTTTCTTCCGAGTCAACTGGCTCAAAGGTCCCAAAATTTTAGAAAAGTCTTTAACAAATCTCCGGTAGTAACCTGCCAATCCAAGAAAACTCCGAATCTCTGGCACCGTCTCAGGTCTCTTCCAAGCTGAAACAACTTCAATCTTAGCTGGGTCCACTGAAATTCCTCGGTCTGAAATGATATGGCCTAGAAAAGATATCTGGTTCAACCAGAACTCACACTTGCTGAATTTAGCAAAAAGCTTGTTTTCCTGCAAAGTCTGAAGCACAATCCTCAAGTGTTGCTCATGTTCAGCCTCGTTCTTCGAATACACTAAAATGTCGTCAATGAAGATCACGACAAACTGATCAAGGTAAGGCCGAAAAACCCTCTGCATCAAGTCCATGAATGCGGCTGGTGCATTCGTCAATCCAAACGGCAAAACAACAAATTCATAGTGGCCATATCTAGTCCTGAATGCCGTCTTTGGTATATCGTCACTCCGAATCCTAAGTTGATAGTAACCCTGCCTCAAGTCAAATTTGGAGTAAACACTCGCACCCTGCAACTGGTCAAACAATTCTTCAATCAACGGCAATGGGTATTTATTCTTAATCGTGACTTGATTAAGTCCCCTGTAATCAATGCATAACCGTAGTGTGCCGTCTTTCTTTCTCACAAACAACACAGGTGCGCCCCACGGTGAAGAACTAGGTTGTATAAACCCTTTCTCAAGCAAGTTCTGAAGCTGAATTTTTAACTCCTGAAGTTCAGCCGATGCCATCCTGTAAGGACTCCTAGAAATTGGCGCAGTGCCTGGCACAAGATCAATCACGAACTCAATCTCCCTATCCGGTGGTAAACCCGGTAATTCCTCAGGAAATACACCAGGGAAGTCTCTAACAATCGGAACTTCATTCAAACTCAACTTATCAGCAGGCTGATTGATCAAATAGGCTAAGTAGGCTTCACAACCCCTATTCAACAACTTAGAAGTCTTGATCGCTGATAAAAGTGGAATGCGGGCAGCCCTGCAGTTCCCAATAATCTCTAGTACCGGTAGGTCAGGAACCTTAAGATAAACGATCTTTGTTCTACAATCCAACTGTGCATAATACTTTCCCAACCAGTCCATTCCCAAAATGATTTCAAAGTCACGGAATGGTAATATAATTAAATCAGCAGGAAATTTACGGTTCTCTATACATATATCACAAGATTTGCAAATAGATTCAGCAACAAATTTTGCACCCAAAGGAGTACTAACTTCAACTTCATGAGGCAAATTATCAATGCAAACATTCACAGATCGTGCACATGCAGGAGTTATAAACGAATGCGTAGCTCCAGGACCAATCACACCTTTAACTGGCTGCGTAATGAGAACAAAGGTACCTTCCCCTATAGCTGTATTATCGGGCAGCTCCTCTGCATCCAGTGCAAAGACCCTAGCCTGAACTCTCTGTGCTGGTCGTGCACCTGCAGCCCTATTCTGAACACCTCGGCCTCCACCACGGCCCTGAACATTATTAAATTTAGGGCAATCCTTCACCCTATGCTCATCACTGCCACAACCCGTACACTTCCCACTCTTCCTCCAGCAGTTAGCCTCAATATGCCCTGGTCGATTACAATAATCACACTGCTGATTTTGCCTAACCGCAGTGTTTCCTGTAGGTGCTGGGGCTCTGGCAGGGGTAGGAACTGTACCTCCCTGCTGAGGTCTGGTCACAGCTGGTCTAGCCTGAATCTGCTGCTGTGGCTGATACGAACGCTGCTGAGGACCCTGTGCAGAAGCCTGATACTGTCTCGGCTGACTCTGGCTACTCTGGCCCAAAAATTGTTTCTTACTCGGCTGACTACTCTCAGCTATCATCTCAGCCTTCCGTTTCTCAAACTTCGAGGCTGCCTGAAATGCCTCGGGAAAAGTAGTGTAGGTCTGTCCAGTCAAATGCAACTGTATGTCCATTCTCAGCCCACGGACAAACCTATGTATCATCCTCCTAGCTGGCCGTACCAACTCGGGCATATACCTCGACAGGCTAACAAATCTAGCCTCATATTGTGCAATAGTCATATTTCCCTGCTTCAGGGCCACAAACTCATCTTCCCGTCTCTCCATAGCCATCTCGGGAATATATTTGTCCCGGAACTCACTTACGAAATCATCCCATAAATGTGGAACATCCTCACAATCCCACCTCAGTCTAACAGTATTCCACCACTGCTCTGCATCACCCTCAAATAAAAATGATGCATAATCTATTCTTGCCTCATCAGTGTACCTCAAAGCGGTGAAAATTTTCTCAACTCGATTAATCCATCTCTCGGCCGCCTCATCATCCGGCTCCCCGAAAAAACTTTCCCGGCTCGTGCCTCAGAAATTTCTCAAGCTGGTTATTCTCAACTCTGTACCCCTGTCCACCAGGATTAGCTTGATTACCCTGGGGATTAATCCGGTCCTGCCTCTGCTCATGTAGTACCTGTGTGATCCGGTCTACTGCAGTAGTCATGGTAGCCATAAACTGCTCAGGCAACGGCTGCTGACCCTGTTCTGCTGCCTCTTCATCTGATCCTATACCTTGAGTACCACGACGTGGCGGCATAGTAGCAACTCACAATAGCTGGCAACATTTAAAAGCAGTTTATAGACAGAAATATAACACATAAGATTAGATAACACTCAAGTCAATAACAATCCAATATTCTATCACACAATTCACATAAGACAAGTTTAACTTGCCAAACTATTTCACTTAAACACATAAACATTCCAAGTTCACAAAATCATGCTAGAACATTTTCTTTTCACTTAGCAATCATTCATAAACACTTTAACATTTCAGACCTTTACCCCACAGACCGAGAATCATATCCCGGCTCATGCAAGACTATCATGCTCTGATACCACCTAAAGATGTCACGCCCCGACCCAACCCCGCAAAAGGCCAAGCCCGGACCCGACACACGGACGGAGTCTCCTCTGTACCGCGGACAATCCGAAAACCCTAAAAACAATATAACACTTGCGAAAGCTATAAAATAATCAAAACAAGCCAACTTTCTATAAAACATACATTTCTTATTATCCAACTTTCCAAACCAAAATGATATGCATACTACACAAGTACTTATGCCACTAAACCATTAGCCATTAGCATGCATTCTTCACTAGTCATCCGAGTATAAGTTTACAACTTACAAACTTTAATCCATTTCAACATAAAACTAATAAAGATCTCAACTAGAAAATATATATACAAGGCTACAAGCCTCAAAATTAAGCGTTCCTCACGCAATATACATAACAGCAAGGTTTGCACAAAACTGGTAACCAACCACCAGCAAAGCAGGTAAGTGCTATCACGGAAACACCTCCACCTGCTCCTCCTCCTCAATTACCTCGAGAGGGTCTGCCTCAACTACTCCTGTAAAAACATAGTATAGAGAGGAATGAGCAAAAACTATTGCTCAGCGAGGGCAATTGGTCTCAAGGACGGAGATGAGAGGAGTATGCAATGCAATTAGCCAAGCAATACATACAAAACATATAAAGATACATCCAAAGCCAACAATAAAGCAAGGCAAGTATTTAAAGCTGCAAACACTCAATCAAAGGATACGATACTCTTTTCACAAACCACTTTCAAACACGAATTCGATGACGACGCGCCGGCCCAAAACAACCTTATAACACCAGTTTGGAATACCCCGGAAGTATCCATCAATCCTACGACCCAAATCTCCCTGGGAGGCAACCCAAGCGAGAAAGGGAATAGCAACGGAGCTAGAGCAACCAACACTGGCAACCCAAGGCTACCCAGAGAGGCCCATCACTCACGTGCGAGACACTATGCCATGCAAGACTCGATACAAGACAATAAACAAGCAATAAACAAGCGATAAACCACACGTGGGAGAATAACAAAGTAGGTTACTCTCGTACGCAATAGCAGCAATTTGATAAGCAATTCAATCCAAAACAACTCAAACAAGTAATTCAAGTAATTCTAAGCATTCTATAAGCATAAAGACAAGTAAACACACAAAAACACAAATCGGCCCCAACTATCAAAATGCTACCAATTCCAAACGAGCCACGAGTTCTGGAAACCGACTTCGCCAACCCTCCTAGGTCACCGTAAGGCACGTTTAAAGACCCCGAAACCTTACTTCACCCTAGAACTCGCGCAAAGCCCCAATTTCCCCCTTTCTCGTTTGAACTACAACTACAACAACCAAACACCCAACCAACGCCATATTCGCACCAAAAGTGCTTCCATGGCTTCCCGAAGCAATGCCAAACAAACCACACATTTTAGCATCCTAGCCTACCCAGCACGTTTCTACACCAACATAAAGCATAACAGCGCAATTTCAACGTTTCAAGGTTTTACTATTCACAAAGTACTATTCATATCACAATTCAAGTTGCAATCACAACATTTAACCGCAGAAAATGTTACAAAGCCATAAATACATGTTCTACCAATGCTAAGGAACATTTTAGAAGCATCAATTCGCTTTAAATAACGATCTACGGATAAATCTAAAAACTGATAAAGTTAACTAACACAACGTATAAATGCGCAAATAACATGCTTCCCTCACCTTAGGTACTCCTAGTCGCTAGGAAAACAACGTTGATTGCCTTGGAAACCACCCCGCACGAGCTCTCGCGAAGATTGAACGTATAGAAGTTGAAAGGTTTTTTTTTTTCCTCTCTAAAGCTCTCGGCCTGCTGCTGCTGTTTGCTGCTATTTTTTTTCTTATTTTGCTTACTTAATTGCTTAAGTAAAGGTCAAAAGGTCAAAGAGTCAAAGGTCCAAGGTCAAACCACTTAAAACTTGGTCAAAGGGCCCTATTTCGCGCGTTTTAAAGCCGTTTCAGCTAAGGTAAGTTAAATTAAAGCTAGCAACAATTAAAATATAAAATTTAAGTCGTCTAAATACTAGTTTCACTATTTGTTGAGGACTGGAAATCGTTATCTAGCTATCGCTCCTTAAATGCAATGCACGTTGCGTCGGCGAGAATGTAACAATTAATTCACAAAGATTTTAAGGAAATATAATTTTCAAAATAATAAACAAAGAAAATTCATATTCCGGGCTCGGGTATTACATATCACATCCTCCCCCCCTTAAAACAATTGCGTCCTCGCAATTCTTCTTCCAATAGAACTCTGCATCCACTGAAATCCAACTCTGACTAATCTTCATCGGTTGCTGAGCAAGACACTGAATAAGAACGCTGGAAGAATACTTTACTAAGAACCCCCCAATAGTACTGACTGAAAACTCCAAAGCAATAAGGCCAAATAAAAGCTTAATTGACAATACCATCTTGAAATCCAAATAAGAATTCCTCTGGTCAAGAATATCATAAAAGAATTCCCTACTAAAAGTGCCGAGAAGATGCCAATAAAGACTAAAGCAAAGATACTGTAGATATTACCAATTCCACATATTAATGATAAGAGGAATACCTAATGAATACCCCATACACGAATCTCTAGTAGAAGTTCAACTATTACTGCCCGAGAATCCCCAAGCAAAAAGCCAAATAAAGGCTCAAACAAAGGTTCCATCTAGAGGTCCAAAGAAGTACCCCGCTAGTCATGAATTTCATAGAAGAATTCCCTGTTAAGAGTGCTAAAGAAAATACCAAGAAACCCAATCAAATATACTTCCAAAGTTCCAAAGAAGCCTTCCAAATAATAACCCCATGGAACAACCAATTAGATTCCGAGTTTTGCTATCAAATGTTGAGAGGAATGTCAAAGGAAATAGCAGAGAAAATACAATGTGCCCAATAAGACAACCAAGTTGAATAACAAACATAGTTTCCCAGGTGGACGAAAACTCCAAGGATAAACACCGAACTGGTGAACAATATACCAAAACCAAACTCTGAGGCCTCTTCACTGTTTGCCAAGTGAGAACTTCATACAACCTTGCCAATAAGGAAAATACCAATAGAACGCCCAATAAGAATTTCAAAGAATACCATAAGTAGTACTATACAATAAGTCCGATAGGAATTCCAATTACCAACCCAACTGAGGAATGCCAAGAAAAATACCCGAACAATGCTCCGGTAAGAATGTAGCCAAGTTTGCCTAATAAGTAAATATTAAATAATTGGCCACTAAGAATTCCAGAAAATACCATTGAAGAATTTCCAATCAGGGATGCCAGTATCACACCAATAAAGACCGAGACACATATACCATAGATAATACTGTGTAGTAAGGCTGATTAAAATCCCAATAGCCAAATCCACAGAGAAATGCCAACAGAAGTCTCCAAAGAATACCCATTAAGAAAACCAAAGAATGCTCCAAAGAATAACCAAATAAAACCCCAAGAGAAAGCTACTCTTTCACAACTGTTAAGCACAGAGGAGGACCATAGAGATTTGCCAATAACCGAGCTCCAAAAGCAAACACCAATTCCCAAATAAAGGCTAGTCAAATGCCATTCATTTCCTACCAATCCATACACCTTGAAAGGCCAACTGTGAACCACTTTCTTCAGAGGAGAAAGAGGACTTACTTACCATTTCAATAGGACATGTATGAATGCCAATATACCACAGTTATACATATGCCTTAAGCTATTATTCCAGCAAGTTTACAAAATAGTTTATTCAACAAAGTCTCTCAAGCACGACAATCAAGTCAAGCACAACATAATCAATTCAAATCACGGCATAGCTAATTCAAGACATTCTAATACACACATCATAAGCAATACTCCAAGCAAATAACAATCCACGAGATCAATTCGATTCACGATGCCAATTCGATAGGTCAATTCAATGCACAACTAGACACTTCACTTCACTTAGCACACAATTAACACATAACACATAACTATATCACATAGGAGCACACATTCAGATCAAGACACACAATCTCACGTACAAGCATACACTTTCAAGACACACTTAACAAGCACACATTCAAGGATCACTACCCACCAGACCGAGGACCCTGTCCTGGCTTATGAGCTAAACAAGCTTTGATACCACCTGTAACACCCCGATCTCTCTCGAGACCGGGAGTTCTATCAATCGATCTAATCACAACCCAAACCAACCCGGGCATAAATTTTAGGAAAAGACGGACAGAGTCTCCCCTGTTTCTAGGCGAAATGTAAAACCTGCGACAACATATAAGTGGACCAACACCGTGTCCAACCATCCAAACACCTCAAGGCCATCCGAGCCTTGGTTCTTCACAATTAAACTCAGCAAGTATACATACATTTCCAATTTACAAGCTAACCTATCTCTTTTCATTTTTGACAAGTACATTAAAACTAGACAGTTAAACCATACTAAGCTACTGCATAAAATAAACTATCATGCCATTCTAACTCTTTTCCTTTGGACATTACAAACATGCATTAAAGTTAAGCTATGTAACTGATTACATAAACCAGCTTATCAATTTACCTCAACTACTTAGCTAAATTTAAATTACATTTCTTTTAACAATAAATACATACAACATATGAACATACATCTTTGCATCTTTGACAACTCAAGCCACATAGCACGCAAGACAACTCTTCAAGCACGAACTTTCACGAAATCATGAACTTTCCAGCTAACATGACATTTCCTGAAATGTGGTGGTGAGGAGTGAGTATACACAACACGTATACTCAGTGAGGGCGAGATAGATATCGAGGTGGAGAGAAAGAAAGTCGTGCAATGCAAATAAGGCAGTTAAGCAATATAACTGATAAGTAAGCAATCAAGACAAACAATCAATACAATGAGCAATTAATGAAAGCATTAACAAAACCATTCAAAGCTATACCACACTCTGAAGACTATGGTTCACTCATACGAGCAATGTACCATTTCACGAGCGATACATCAATCTCGAGCTTGATGTTGACAACGATGACAATAAGCGCGCAACCACCTTATAACTTCAGTTTGGAATACCCCGGGAGTAACCATCAATTCTACGACCCAAATCTCCCTGGGAGGCAACCTAAGTGAGAAAAGGGAATAGTCACGGAGCTAGAGCAACAACACTGGCAACCCGAGGCTACCCAGAGAGGCCCATCACTCACGCGCCAGACACTATGCAATGCAAGACTCGATACAAGGCAATAAACGAGCGATAGCACAACAATACAGCTTAGAGATGATAAACGAGATAACAAGCTTTTACAATCAAATAGGTAACAAGAACAACACCAACAAACATTATCAAGCAATAATAAGTATTCTATAGACATTATAAGCATTCTATAAGCATTATAAACATTCTATAAGCAATATACTATGAAAACACACAAAATTCCAAAAATGATCCCAACTTTCAAAACGCTACTACTTTCAAACGAGCCACGAGTTTTGGAAATCGACTTCACCAATCCTCCTAGGTCACTATAAGGCACGTCTAAAGACCCCGAAACCCTACTTAACCCTGGAATTCATGCAAAGTCCCGATTTCCCCCTTTGCTCATTTGAACTACAACTATACTAACGAAACACCCAACCAACGCCATAATCACACCAAAAGTGCTTCCATGGCCTCCCGAAACAATGCCATCACGCAAAATGAGAAAATGCTAAACTCGACCTAAACGACCCCGACTTTCACCAAGGCATATTTCTCATTTTTTCCATTACGCAACCTAAACAAATCATGCATTTAGGCATCCTAGCATACCTAGCACCTTTTTACATCAACAGACAGCATAACAACGCAACTTCATTGTTTCAAGGATTTACTATTCACAAATTACTATTCAACTAACAATTTATATTTTAATTTTGATATTCAACCATAGAAAATGTTAAAAAGCTATAAATACGTGTTCTACGATTGCTAGGGAACATACTTTAAGCCTCAAATCAATTAAAACAACAATATACGGATAAATCCCAAAAATCAAAGTTAATACACAAAATATTCAAATGCGCAAATAACGATGAAACCCTCACCTTAGACGCTCCTAGACGCTAGGAAAACCTCGTAGGATACCTCGGAAACCACCCCGTGCAAGCTCACGCGAAGATTTGATGATTTGGCTTGAAATCTTTTTTTTTCTTCTCTCATTTTTTCGGCCCTTGCAAGACTGTTTTTTAGCTTTTGTTCTTTTTTTATTTTGCATTGTTATAAGTTAAATAAGATGACAAGGTCAATGGTCAAGCTCCTTGGTCAAACCAACTTAAGAATTGGTCAAATAAGCTTAATTTCATGCATTTTAAAGCTAAAATAACTAACATAAATCCTATTCTAGTTAAATTCAACTTAAAACACTAAAATTAAAACACTAAATACTAGTTTTCACTATTTGCTGAGGACTAGAATTCATTTCCTAACTATCGCTCTCGATATGCAATGCACGTTGCGACAACAAAGAAGTAACAATTAAATCTCAAAGAATTCATGAAAATATAATTTTTGAAGAGTAATCATGGTTGAAAATTTACTCCGGCTCGGAGCTACTTTTCATTTAATTGAAAACCGAGCATTAAGGTGCAAGAAAAATAAAACCGATTAACATAATTATGAAAATAAAGCTACAAATGAATGTTTAACTAAAATAAACACATAATTCAATGCTAACATTTAAGATGTCACTTAATTAAATGCAATTAAATGCCATTAAATGTATGCCGGGTTCGGGTTATCACACCATTGCCTGCTTGTTAGGCTAGATTCCATCCAATCTTCTTTGACTGCTTATATACATAATTTGTTAACCCGAACAAAGGTCTTTCTTTAGAGCAGTAGTTCGGCTTGCACATACATAACAAGGTGACCACAAAAGAAGCAGACAAATTGCTCTAGATGAATAGAACCTACCTCGAAAAACTAGATAGGCTACTTCCGAAAACTATTACTGCAGATTGACATCGGAGGAGGCCCAAACCTAGGCTGTGACACTTCCTGTTGAGTACAATTAGGACTTGAAGTTCGTTTACACAGTAAGAGAAAGACAATCAGAGAGAATAGGGCTCAGTCATGAACAACTTTTTTAGATTCTATTCTTTAATATAGCATCAACATGACAATAACATTACAAGGTGATATAGGCCTTCATCCCATCCATCAACCGAGAAAGACACCTACGTTACACTAAATAGGAACGCGGTTCTTTTTTCAAAAATACGTTATGAAATGAGCTGACATATAAACGGGGGTGCATCTGCTCATTATTTGTGTTCGTGCATTCTTTCATTATTGCAGGCCATTATTTCCATACACATACATAAAAGTTTACGCCTGCACTATACTAATTGTGGCGCCGGCTCGGGCTGGATGGCGGAACCGGCATTCTTTTAGGCAATAAAACTGCCCCGTTCTACGACAGAACTGCGGGCACCACTGGATTCATCCTTAAAAAATCCCGGACTTAGCAAAAGAGAAGAGAAGAAGCAATAGGGGTAGGAGAGGTTGGTCACCTAGGAAAGAAAGATAATATATATTATTAGCCAGAAACAAATATCTAATATTTACCTTTAGCGCATATTTCCTGCTTTGAAGAAAGGAAGCAAACAACCACCTTTTTTGCTGGATTGATGAAGGCATCTTCCTTAATGGAAGAAAGGATAGTGACTCTCGCACTTCCGATACGGAAATTCATTCCGAGCTATGAAAATGAAGAAGTTCATTCCCGGCTAAGTTCTTAAAAAAAGAGGGCTAGGCCCAGGAGCTAGGGCAACAAGTAACCAGTTTTTGTTATCTTTCCCTCGAGCTCTTCCTATACTATTCAATCAGTTCGGTAGCTGTCCAAGGTCGAAGGGCTCTAACAAGTAAGAAGTCCCTCGTTGGCTTCCGAAGCAAAAGGGCCTTAAATAGGTGAGTAAACTAACTACTAAACTCCTTCCTCATTCTCCTGCTGTGAACACCTTGGGTTTGTTTTGTTATAGGCTCGAGCCATTCTTCTTCGATAGCACTGCCCATGGCAAATAGCTCGAAACCTTTTCTCTTCTATCATGTATGTTTAGCTGATCATAGCGGATTTGAACCCACTCTGCTTCTTCAATGATTTGTTCATGGGTGTTAACCTAAATATTCATTGGCTAATGGAGTTTTGTTCTCCAAAGAGCGGTGGTCTTCTTGCGCGGTGGAATCAATTCAATATCACTCGGAAACCTCTGAACTTATGTACGATAGGGAGGAAACAATAGGATTAGACGAACAGTGGTTGACAATGGGGCAGGAATCAACGTCTGCACCCTTCGAAGAAGCCCCTTTAGTCGGGAGATGAAAGACGTTAGGACCAACCACTAGCCTTATTTGTATATAGAATTTCATATCTTAGAATCTGCCTAACCTAAAGGCGAGGCAATATTGAACGATTAACGGAGGAAACTCATGGATCACGACTTTCTCTGGCATGTGAAACTTTGGCTGGGTACGATAAGCTGTAGTACGAGAGGAATTTCTTGTTGTATTTTTCGACCAATCCCTCGGGCCGATGCAGTCGTGACTTCTTTCTCATCTCTCATCTATGGGCACCTATGTTTTATTTTAGGGGGTAATATCTCCCCCATCCCGCTCTTCACCTTTTCACTGGGCTCCTGCTCACACATGCTTTTGGCTGGAAATGCTTTCCCGCCGTCTCTCGTGAGTCACCCCGTGCTTCTACGTGCATCTTTCTCGGATATATTCTCATGCTCAAAAAGGATATCATTGGGCAGATTTTCCCAGAGCATCTATTTATTGCTTTCTCTAAGTAGCTCAAAACGGTCCCTTCCGTTGACGCATTCCATTCTTTCGGCGGGAATACTCACCGGTATACAAGCAAAAAGCGTATTGAAGATGTTGGATCTCACTAATGCGCGGGAAGCTCTGAACCGCGTGAAGAAGCGAAAATGAAAAGTAGGTCCCTCCTTTGAATTTGAAGCTGTTATATGAACAAATGATATGGCCTATTTGTATGAGGGTTAGGGTTTAGGTAGGTCAACAATAGTAAAGTAAACAGCTCATGGCATGCCGCCTACTCAAATGTTGCTTTGGCAGTACTTTTCAGCGAGCTTACGACCATTTACCTGGGGTTGAAGGTGTAATCCCCTATGGGCTAAAACATTGACCTTGGTCAAATTCAGTGCTTTTGACTTGCCTTGAAAGGACAGTTGACTTTCTTGCTTACTTCTTTCCATCCTGAGAAGGAGATCCTTTGGAAAGTGCCTAGAAACTCATCTTCATACGCTTCTTCTCTGACCAGAACGCTGTACCTTGCAACAAGAGTTCCAACCTATTCTTTCTAACTAAGAGCAAATTCGTTGCAAGGCAAACAACTTATTCAATGCCAAACCCTACTGACTGAATGGCTTACCCTCCATCTTTCGGGCTTTATTGCCAAAAGTCATTCAATTCTTGACTTCTTTCATTCATTTAAAACTTCATAGGATGCAAGTCCAGGTGAACCATCTTCGACTAGCTAATAAAGGAGAATCCGTTTTAATTCTAACACTCGATCTTACGTAAAAAAAAGAGAGTAGTCTGACTCGCCAAGCTGACTTAGAGGCACAACTTCACGCTCTACTTTAGACTTTCCTTTCCCATAACGGATCACTTCACTGACTCCTATCTTTAAATGAGACTGACTAGGAGGCCAGCTCGTGCTTGTGCCCCCAGACCATTGGAACGCGTATCTGACTAAACCAACGAAGCACCAAGAGCGGGAAGAGCAGCTAATAAAATAGCAACTCCTACCCCTATTCCGACAACGTGCCAAGCAAAAGGCGAAGATTCAAGGTTTAGTCTGAGGGCAGTCACATATAAATAATATTCCTTCTGCCGAGGGTTAACACACCGCCTTTAGTTCATGGACCGACGCTTATGAAGAGCCCTTGCAAGAGTTTAAAAAGAAAGACCGGACTGGATGGAAGATAACTCCCAGGTCAAAGGGATTATCTTAAGGCAGGGTTTTCCTTGGGCTTAGAAAGATAACTGGATTGGATCAACATGACAGGACTTAGGCCTAGAAATGCATGGCCTTATCACTGGATTTGACTTGCGCTTGAAGAGGAGCTGCTTTGCCCTATTTCCCTCTTATCATTCTATTAAGATGGGAATTACTTGAATGGAATGCCTTACAGGGAGAAGAGTCTTGCTGAAAAGTGAAAGTTTTCTTTTACCGCTTCCAATTGGGTCTCAACACCCTAAAAAGAAAAGAAAGATGGCCTGGATTCAGACGTTCTTTCTTTACTTTACACGGGGAAAGACTGATCAAATAGCCTGTCAAGCGTTCTTTCTTTACTTTACATGGGGAAAGACTGATCAAATAGCCTGTCCGTCTGTCCTTGATTGACTGGTTGGGAATAGGTCCTTAACGACCAATAGGATCTCACAGGGCTGCCTTCGTCTGTCTCACCCCAAGGCTATTTTCTATGCTGATGGATGTAAACTTTTGAAAGACCTTTTTCAAGGTTCCTTTCTTGATTGAAGCTAGAAGGTGTAAACGAGAAGCTTTCGACGATAACTCTTTCGCTTCTCCTCTTACTAGCTAGGCAAAGACTTTCTATCCACTCTTAGAACAGCTGAGGGCGCGACAAGAGTACAACTTCTATCCTGCTTCCCGGCTGGCCTATCTTTTCTTGCTTTTTTCCATTGGAGCACACCTTTTGTGTGGAAGGCGAGTACGAAATGCTCTTCACATACAAGTCGGATAGCGCGATAAGGCAATTACACTCCTCCGCTTTGCATTCCAATTCAAATACGTCTGAGGAACGAAATCCTCATGTCATGCGTGAAAATAGTAAGGACTTTGCCTATGCTAACCTAAAAAACCAACTTGTGGTCGTTAAAAAAATGAAGGGCCATCCTTTGTTGAGAGGACGATGAAAGTAGTTGATAGAATAGAGGAAGAAACATGTGTAGCTTCTTCTATACCAGCCGATTCAATTCTTCAGCTACTTCTAAAAATCTGCCTATTATGGCTATGTAAGGGGACCAGCTTCCCAGAGAGGTTAATGCCCTAGGATTGGATTCATCCCCATATGGAACTGGGTAAAGGATTCCCTGAAACTAGAGCAAGAACCTAAAAATTGATAACAAGCTAAAAGGCGCATCTCTCTAAGCCAAGATCGTCTGCTCCTCAGCAATTGATCCAAAAAGTGCCACGGCTTCTTCTTAGGCGAGCGAAGTGACCTCCGTGGGAAGAAAGAAGCTAATAGAGTCATAGAAGATCCCGAAAGAGGCGAATTTCCTGAAAGTTTCTCAAATCCGATCCTTGCATCATCTGATCTCGACCGGGTTAACTCCTAAATTCAGGCAGTGAGCATCGAATAAGCCAATTGACACTATCGTCTGTTTACAGCAAATCAATATTAGATGGAGAGGGTAAAACTGTTTTGGCAGGACATTTGGTTTATATCCCTAAAGATTACATTCAAGGGTATGGACCTTTTTGGCAGAAGCATAAGCACTTAGACTAGATGTCCTTATCATTACTCTTTCTCAATCGAAGGCATAGGCGGTTATTTGCACCGCACTGAGGGGTTTACCACTTTCTTGCTATAATAAGGCATGGAGCTTGCTGTCTTAGTATGGGGCAGAAAGAGGTGAGACAATTAAGCTGCTTTAGGCTACGTCATAAAAGTGCGAAAAGCAGAGATAGGGGAAGGCGAGAAAAGGTTTTTCCTTTTGAGATATCGGAATCGCGAAGTTTGACTATCTTTTTAAGTTAGATAAGGACTGATTAAGACCATGGATCCAACAAAAGGTGAAACGAATGAAGAAAGCTATTTTGATAGTGAAGAAAGTACGGAAGAAGTAGATTAAGAAGATATATTTTGCTTTCTTATATATTACGCTTTTGATCTTACTTGTGAAGATATAGGATTATCGGAAGTCTTCCTTAACTACGCTTACCACTCTAAACAGGGCCCGAGAGTTCGAGATATGAAGTTATTTTTTCTATTGAATAAAGTCCGGCATTCATGCCATGCAATGGGGAGAGCAAAGTCGGACTAGCTAGTTAGGTCGCGAGTTGATTTGAAGAAAGAAGATTAAAGGCAAGGGTCTATGTAATAGAGGGAAGAGAGGGCTTGCTAAAATGGTTGAAGAATAGTCAATATCTCTGAATAGAGAAAACTACTCGAGGTAGTGGTGTTTCCTGGTAGGTAGAAGTTTTTCCAGTAGTACCAGGACCCAACAGCCATCCTCTTGCATCTGAATCGGAAGGATATTCCTACTATGGCAGGAAGGGGCTTGCGCACAAAATTGTTTTATTGGTGGGTGGGCTTCTTGCTTTCAAGGTAGAAATACAACACCACAACCAAAAAGGGTAGTCGCTTATGATGGTACGATCTGGTACCGGGGATCCTAGTGTGTAGCCAGTAAGGAAGTGTTTATTAAGTTCGCAGTGAAAATGTTACTTTTGCTAGCAGTTCCTTTTCGTTGAGTTGGTGAAAGCTAAGGTGGAAGTTGGTGGGTGTATAAGTAGAAGTGCAATCAAAATCATCATCTGCTCACATCTTAATCAACAGACTAAGCAGCAAGTAAGGGTCTAGCACAAGAGAGTTATAAAAAGGCACCCCTTTCGCCTCTTTGTCATCTAACTTAATGCATGTTCGGTTGGATGACCTACTTTGTCATCTAACTTAGTTATTTGTTGTTAAATTGATTATTGATGTTATTATGATGATAATATGATTATTGATGATGATTGATGATTATTGATTGATGATTGATGAATATTGATTGATGATTGATGCCGGGAGGTAGGCAGTCCTGCTAGACTGTCCTCCTGTGAATGATTGATGTTTTATTATTATTGCTGAGTCTTTGGTGTGTGTGTGCCACCTCTCGGGCAGCATCGGGCTATCGGGTTGATAACGGCATGACTACCAGAGACTACCTCCAGCTCGTATGACGGAGGTGTCATGGAGGGCGAGGCTAGTGGGGTGCCTCGGGTGCGTGAGTTTATGGGAGTCACAAGAAGGCTGTTATGATCGTGATGGTGATTGGAGCTACACCAACTAGTGTATCGTTTATTGAATGGTCATTATAGATTATGTGATGATAGTATTATTGATGTTATTGTGTGTTTACTTGCTCAAAGGATTAAATCCAAGGAGCATAGTGAATACTGTAGAGATCTATCGGATCCTCACTAGAAGTATTTTATATAAGCTCACTCTCTATTATTGCATGCTTACAGGTGTTGTAGAGCAGGTTTATGGGTACGTGCCTCCTGAAGAGGAGAATGTGGAAAATGTGCCTTACGTGGATGAGTCTTATGTTCTGGAGTCTTATCCTTGATGTTGCATTGTTTTACTATCTTGTAAATTAACTTAGTAGACTTTTATATGCTTTGTAGTTTATAATGTATAAGATGTTAAAAAGTTAGTGAATTAGTTGATGCTATCTTAGTAGTCTTTCTTTTGTCTATGTATAGGTTGCTAGGTTGGTATCAATATATTTTGTAATGTATATTAAGAATTATGTATTATGTTGGAACGGAGGCGTATAACGAGAAATGATTATTATATAATATGGTCATGATGTATGTTGTTATTTTATTGAGGAGTTGTTTGATGTATGGTTGTGGAGTTGATGTATGATGTTCTATTGAGGTTGGTTTAGAGCCTCGGTGTCCTATTTACTGTCGTTATACTGCTGAAATTCTGTTGTGTCCTGACTGATTATAGGAGGGGTCGAGTTGGGGCGTGACATAAGGTGCATTGCATTTCGAGAGCGATAGTTAGAGAGTGTTTTCTAGTCCTCAACAAATAGTCAAAACTAGTATTTAGTGTTTTAATTTTAGTGTTTTAGTGGTTGTTAGCTAGAATTAATTTGGTGATGGTTGTTATAGCTTTAAAATGCATAAAAATAGGCCAATTTGACCAATTTTTAAGTAGTTGACCAGGCTTGACTATTTTGACCAAGGTTGTCATCTTTTAATTAGCTTATAACATAGCAAAATAAAAAAAAACAAGCACAAAATAGAAACCTTTTGGCCGAAACTTTAAGAGAAAAAAAAAAACATTTTCAATCTTCAAACTTCAAATTTTTGCGTGGGCTTGTGCGGGGTTGTTACCGAGGCATCCAGCGTGGTTTTCCTAGTGACTAGGAGTGTCTAAGGTGAGGGAAGCACGTTATTTGCGCATTTGAATAACATGTATATCAACTTTATGATTTTTGGGTTTTATCTGTAGTTTGTTGTTTTAATCATTTTGATGCTTAAAGAACATTCATTGACAATTGTTGAACATGTATTTATAGCTTTTTAACATTTTATGCGGTTGAATATTGAGATTGCATTTTAAATTGTTAGTTGAATAGTAAATTATGAATAGTAAACCCTCGAAACGTAGAAGTTGTTCCGTTATGCGTTCTGTTGATGTGAAAAGATGCTAGATATGCTAGAATGCCTAAATGCATGATTTGTTTGGATTGTGTAATGGAAAAAATGAGAAAAATGCATGGGTGAAAGTCGGGGTCGTTTAGGTCGAGTTTAGTGTTTTCTCGTTTTGCGTGATGGCATTGTCTCGGGAGGCCATGGAAGCACTTTTGGTGTGGTTATGGCATTGGTTGGGTGTTTGGATAGAGTAGTTGTAGTTTAAATGAACAAAGGGGGAAATCGGGGCTTTGCGTGAATTCTAGGGTAAAGTAGGGTTTCAAGGTCTTTAGGCGTGCCTTATGGTGACCTAGGAGGATTGGTGAAGTCGGTTTCCAGAACTCGTGGCTCGTTTGGAAATAGTAGCGTTTTGATAGTTGGGGTCGATTTGTGATTTTGCTTGTTATCTTAATGTTATGCCTATAGAATGTTTAATAATTCTTGTTGTGCTTATTAGAGTTGATTTTAATTGAAATGCTTATTAACTGTTGCTATTACATGCGAGAGTAACCTACTTTGTTATTCTCCCACGTGTGGCTCTATTGCTTGATTGCTCGATTGTTGCATTGCATATTGTATTGAATTCATAGAGTCAGGGGCAGTGTGATGGGCCTCTCTGGGTAGCCTCGGGTTGCCAGTGTTGGTTGCTCTAGCTCCGTGTCCTATTCCCTTTCTCGCTTGGGTTGCCTCCCAGGGAGATTTGGGTCGTAGAATTGATGGATACTTCCGGGGTATTCCAAACTAAAGTTATAAGGTGGTTTGGGCCGGCGCGTCATCATCGAATTCGTGATTGAAAGTTGCTCGTGGAAAGTGAATCGTATCCTTTGAATGAGTGTTTATAGTTTTAATGCTTGTCTTGTTTATTGTTGGTTTTGTTTGTATCTTTATATGATAATTGAATGAATTGCTTGACTATTTGCATTGCATTCTCCTCTCATTTCCGTCCTTGAGACCAATAACCCTCGCTGAGCAATAGTTTTTGCTCATTCCTTTCTATACTATATTTTACAGGAGTAGTTGAAGCGGACCCTCTTGAGGTAATTGAGGAGGAGGAGCAAGTGGAGGTGTTTCCTTGATAGCACTTCTTTGCTTAGCTGGTGGTTGGTTGCCAGACTTTTGTGCGAGCCATGCTTGATGTGTTTAATGCTTGGTCGTCGCTTTATTTTGAGGCTTGTAGCCTTGTATGTAGTTATATTTTGGGGCCTTTATGGTCTTTTGTTGTAAAGGTTTAAAGATTGTAAAGTTGTAAAGTTATACTCTTATGACTAGTAAAGAATTGCATACCAATGGTTAACTGTTTAGTGGCATAAATACTTGTGTAGTATGCATGGCATTTTGGATTGCAAGTTGGTTAATAAGAAGATGTATGTTTTAAAAGAAAGTTGGCTTGTTTCAAATGTTTATTATGCAATTCGCAAGTATTATATTGAATGTAGGGTTTCGGATCGTCCACGGTACAGAGGAGACTCCGTCCGTGTGTCGGGTCCGGGCTTGGCCTTTTGCGGGGTCGGGTCGGGGCGTGATAGACTGTGCTCGAATTGAGTTGGAGATTTTGTAATTGAGGGCATGGAAGCACTTTTGGCGCTGTTGTGGCGTTGATTGAGCGACCGGTTAGTATAGTTGTAGTTCAAACGCAGTAGGTGGACTTTCGGGCTTCGGTTGGGAAAGTGAGGTTTAGTGACATAGAAACGTGCCTTGTAGTGCTTGAGTGAATGTAGTGAAATCGGTTTCCTAATCCCGTAGCTCGTTTGCTCGTAATTGCCTTTGGAAGTTAGAGATTGAATAGTGATATTTGTTGTTTTCGTGTTTGAACTGCTGTTACTTGTTTAATTGGTGTTATTGTTGCTATTAATGATAGTTATGCTTGAAAAGTTAATTAAATGCTAGTATTGATTGTAAATGCTTGATATATCGTTTATTGCCTCTAATCTGTATGGTTGTGCTATCGCTCGTTTATCGCCTTGTATTGTGTCTTGCATTGCATAGTGTCAGGCGCGTGAGTGATGGGCCTCTCTGGGTAGTCTCGGTGTGATACCCCGAACCTGGCATGTATTCAATAGCATTTAAAGTTCATTTAAATTGCATTTTATTGACCTTTCACCTTCTTTGACCAAACTAGTTGACTTTTCATTTACATTGATCAACTAGGACAAGGTTGGAATTTTTGAAATGTTTAATAAAAGGCAAACTTGGGATTAGAAATAAAAAAATGCAATGTTAAATTAGTCAAATTTTGGGTCAACTTTGGAATTAAATCTGAACCAATTGGGGAAGAGTTAGGTAGCAAATTATATATGGTTGGAAAGCTCTATGAGTCTAGTTTCTTAGGCTTCAAACCGTTCGCGAATTGGAGTTTTCTAGAAGAAGTTATGGCCGTTTTCGTAAGGTCGCGCATAGCTGTTTTGGTTTAGCAGGTTGACCGAATCTTTGACCTTTGACTTCTTGTAATTTTTTTTCCTAAATAAGTAGAATGCAAACGAAAAAACAGAGAAGAAAGGCTTGAAGCCATGAGGAAAAGAAAGAGAAAAAGAAAGAAAAAAATTTCAAAACAAATCATCAAATCTTCGCGTGAGATTGCAGGGGGTGGTTTCCGAGGCATCCTACGAGGTTTTCCTAGCGTCTAGGAGCGTCTAAGGTGAGGGTTTCATCGTTATTTGCAGATTTGAAAATGTTGAACATAAACTTTAATTTTTGTGATTTAACCGTAGGTTGTTATTTTGTCCGTTTCATTGCTTAAAGTATGTTCCCTAGCAATCGTAGAACACGTATTTATAGCTTTTTAACATTTTCTGCTGTTGAATATTGAAATTGAAATATAAATTGTTAGTTGAATAGTATTTTATGAATAGTAAACCCTTGAAACGATAAAGTTGCGTTGTTATGCTGTCTGTTGATGTTAAAAGGTGCTAGGTATGCTAGAATGCCTAAATGCATGATTTGTTTAGGTTGCGTAATGAAAAAAATGAGAAAAATGCCTTGGTGAAAGTCGGGGTCGTTTAGGTCGAGTTTAGCGTTTTCTCATTTTGCGTGATGGCATTGTTTTGGGAGGCCATGGAAGCACTTTTGGGGCGATTATGGCGTTGGTTGGGTATTTCGTTAGTATAGTTGTAGTTCAAACGAGCAAAGGGGGAAATCGGGACTTTGCGTGAATTCCAGGGTTAAGTAGGGTTTCGGGGTCTTTAGACATGCCTTATAGTGACCTAGGAGGATTGGTGAAGTCGGTTTCCAAAACTCGTGGCTCCTTTGAAAGTAGTAGAGTTTGGTAAGTTGGGGTCATTTTCATGATTTTGTGTGTTTTCATAGAATATTGCTTATAGAATGCTTATATTGCTTATAGAATGCTTATGTTGCCTATAGAATGCTTATAATGCCTATAGAATACTTGTTATTGCTTGATAATGTTAGTTGGTGTTGTTCTTGTTACTTGTTTGATTGTAAATGCTTGTTAATGCTTATTACGCTTGTTAGAGTTGATTATTGATTGAAATGTTTAACAATTGTTGATAATGCTTGATATCTCGTTTATCTCCTCTATTATGTATTGTTGTGCTATCGCTCGTTTATCGCCTTGTATCGAGTCTTGCATTGCATAGTGTCAGCGCGTGAGTGATGGGCCTCTCTGGGTAGCCTCGGGTTGCCAGTGTTGGTTGCTCTAGCTCCGTAGCTCTTCCCTCTTCTCGGTTGGGCTGCCTCCCAGGGAGATTTGGGTCGTAGATTGATGGATACTTCCGGGGTATTCCAAACTGGTGGTATAAGGTGGTTGCGCGCTTATTTTCATCGTTGTCAACATCAAGCTCGAGATTGATGTATCGCTCGTGAAATGGTACATTGCTCGTATGAGTGAACCATAGCCTTCAGAGTGTGGTATAGCTTTGAATGGTTGTGTTAATGCTTTCAGTAATTGCTTATTGTATTGATTGTTTGTCTTGATTGCTTATTTATCTGTTATATTGCTTAACTTTCTTATTTGCATTGCACGACTTTCTTTCTCTCCAATTCGATATCTGTCTCGCCCTCACTAAGTATACGTGTTGTGTATACTCACTCCTCACTACCACATTTCAGGAAATGTCATGTTAGCAGGAATGTTCGTGATTTCGTGAAAGTTCGTTGCCTGAAGAGTTGTCTTGCGTGCCTATGTGGCTTGAGTGTCGAAGTTTGTAAAGATGTATGTTCATATGTTGTTTGTATTTATTGTCAAAAGAAATGTAATTTAAATTTAGCTAAGTAGCTGAGGTGAATTGATAAGCTAGTTTATGTAATCAGTTAGCATAGCTTAACTTCAATGCATGTCTGTAATGTCCAAAGGAAAAGAGTTAGAATGGCATGATAGTTTATTTTATGCAGTAGCTTAGTATGGTTTAACCGTCTAGTTCGAATGTACTTGTCAAAAATGAAAAGAGATAGGTTAGCTTTTAAATTAGAAATGTATGTATACTTGCTGAGTTTAAATTGTTGAGAACCGAGGCTCGGATGGCCTTGAGGTGGTTTTGAATGTTTGGACATGGTATTGGTCCACTTATATGCTATCGCAGGTTTTACATTTAGCCTAGAAACAGAGGAGACTCCGTCCGTTTTCCCTGAAAATTATCCCCGGGTTTGGTTTGGGTTATGATTAGATCGATTGATAGAACTCCCGGTCTCGAGAGGGATCGGGGTGTTACAGGTGGTATCAGAGCTTGTCTAGCTCATAAGCCGGGACAGGGTCCTCGGTCTGGTGGGTAGTGACCCTTGAATGTGTGCTTGTTAAGTGTGTCTTGAAAGTGTATGCTTGTATGTGAGATTGTGTGTCTTGATCTGAATGTGTGCTCCTATGTGATATAGTTATGTGTTATGTGTTAATTGTGTGCTAAGTAAGGTGAAGTGTCCAGTTGTGCATTGAATTGACCTATCGAATTGGCATCGTGAATTGAATCGACCTCGTGGATTATTATTTGCTTGAAGTATTGCTTGTAATGTGTGTATTGAAATGTCTTGAATTAGCTATGCCGTGATTTGAATTAATTATGTTGTGCTTGACTTGATTGTCATGATTGAGTGACTTTGTTGAATAAACTGTTTTGTAAACTTGCTTGCATAATAGTTTAAGGCATGTGTATAACTGTGATATATTGGCATTCATACATGTCTTATGGAAATGGTAAGTAAGTCCTCTTCCTCCCCTAAAGAAAGTGGTTCACAGCTGGCTTCTCAAGGTGTATGGATTGGCAGGAAATGAATGGTATTTGACTAGCCTTTATTTGGGAATTGGTGTTTGCTTTTGGAGCTCGGTTATTGGCGAATCTCTATGGTCCTCCTCTGTGCCTAACAGTTATGAAAGAACAGCTTTCTCTTGGGGTTTTATTTGGTTGTTCTTTGGAGATTTCTTTGGTTTTCTTCATGGGTATTCTTTGGAGACTTATGTTGGCATTTCTCGGTGGACTTGGCTATTGGGATTTCACTCGGCCTTACTGCACAGTATTATCTAGGGTATATGTGTCTCGATCTTTATTGGTGTGAAACTGGCATCCCTGATTGCAAATTCTTCAATGGTATTTTCTGGAATTCTCAGTGGACAATTATTTAATAATTACTTAGTAGGCAAACTTGGCTACTTTCTTATTGGAGCATTTTTTCGGATGTCTTCTTCAGTGTTCCTTAGTAGGTTTGGTACTTGGAGTTCCTATCAAACTTATTGTATAATACTACTTATGGTATTCTTTGAAATTCTTATTGGGCGTTCTACTGGTATTTTCTTTGTTGGCAAGATTGTATGAAGTTCTCACTTGGCAAATAGTGAAGAGGCCTCAGAGTTTGGTTTTGGTGGGAAACTATGTTTGTTATTCAACTTGGTTGTCATATTGGGCGCATTATATTTTCTCTAGTATTTCCTTAGACATTCTTCTCAACATTTGATAGCGATACTCAGAATCTAATGGGTTGTCCTATGGGGTTATTATTTGGAAGGCTTCTTTGGAACTGTTGAAGTATATTTGATTGGGTTTCTTAGTATTTTCTTCAGCACTCTTATCAGGGAATTCTTCAATGAAATTCATGAACAGTGGGGTACTTATTTGGACCTCTGGATGGAACCTTTGTTTGAGCCTTTATTTGGCTTCTTGTTTGGGAATTCTCAGGCAATAATAGTTAGACTTCTATTGGAGATTCATGCGTGGGGTATTTTTCTTATCATTAATATGTGATGTGATTTTATCTATAGTATCTTCGCTTAGGTCTTTATTGGTATTATCTTGGCGCTTTTGGTTGGAATTTTATTCTTCTTCGGTATTCGTGTCAACGGGATTCTTCAACCGATGAAGATTAGTCAGAATTGGATTTCAGATGATGCTGAGTTCTATTGGAAGAAGAATTGCGAGGACGCAATTGTTTTAAGGGGGGAAGGATGTGATACCCCGAACCTGGCATGTATTCAATAGCATTTAAAGTTCATTTAAATTGCATTTTATTGACCTTTCACCTTCTTTGACCAAACTAGTTGACTTTTCATCTACATTGACCAACTAGGACAAGGTGAGAATTTTTGAAATGTTTAATAAAAGGCAAACTTGGGATTAGAAATAAAAAAATGCAATGTTAAGTTAGTCAAATTTTGGGTCAACTTTGGAATTAAATCTAAACCAATTGGGGAAGAGTTAGGTAGCAAATTATATATGGTTGGAAAGCTCTATGAGTCTAGTTTCTGAGGCTTCAAACCGTTCGTGAATTGGAGTTTTCTAGAAGAAGTTATGGCCATTTTCGTAAGGTCGCGCATAGTTGTTTTGGTTTAGCAGGTTGACCGAATCTTTGACCTTTGACTTCTTGTCATTTTTTTCCTAAATAAGCAGAATGCAAACGAAAAAACAGAGAAGAAAGGCTTGAAGCCATGAGCAAAAGAAAGAGAAAAAGAAAGAAAAAAATTGCAAAACAAATCATCAAATCTTCGCGTGAACTTGCACGGGGTGATTTTCGAGGCATCCTACGAGGTTTCCCTAGCGTCTAGGAGCGTCTAAGGTGAGGGTTTCATCGTTATTTGCGTATTTGAAAATGTTGAACATAAACTTTAATTTTTGTGATTTAACCGTAGGTTGTTATTTTGTCCGTTTCATTGCTTAAAGTATGTTCCCTAGCAATCGTAGAACACGTATTTATAGCTTTTTAACATTTTCTACTGTTGAATATTGAAATTGAAATATAAATTGTTAGTTGAATAGTATTTTATGAATAGTAAACCCTTGAAACGATAAAGTTGCGTTGTTATGCTGTCTGTTGATGTAAAAAGGTGCTAGGTATGCTAGAATGCCTAAATGCATGATTTGTTTAGGTTGCGTAATGAAAAAAATGAGAAAAACGCCGTGGTGAAAGTCGGGGTCGTTTAGGTCGAGTTTAGCGTTTTCTCGTTTTGCGTGATGGCATTATTTTGGGAGGCCATGGAAGCACTTTTGGGGCGATTATGGCGTTGGTTGGGTATTTCGTTAGTATAGTTGTAGTTCAAACGAGCAAAGGGGAAAATCGGGACTTTGCGTGAATTCCAGGGTTAAGTAGGGTTTTTGGGTCTTTAGACGTGCCTTATAGTGACCTAGGAGGATTGGTGAAGTCGGTTTCCAAAACTTGTGGCTCCTTTGAAAGTAGTAGAGTTTGGTAAGTTGGGGTCATTTTCATGATTTTGTGTGTTTTCATAGAATATTGCTTATAGAATGCTTATATTTCTTATAGAATGCTTATGTTGCCTATAGAATGCTTATAATGCCTATAGAATACTTGTTATTGCTTGATAATGTTAGTTGGTGTTGTTCTTGTTACTTGTTTGATTGTAAATGCTTGTTAATGCTTATTACACTTGTTAGAGTTGATTATTGATTGAAATGTTTAACAATTGTTGATAATGCTTGATATCTCGTTTATCTCCTCTATTATGTATTGTTGTGCTATCGTTCGTTTATCGCCTTGTATCGAGTCTTGCATTGCATAGTGTTAGTGCGTGAGTGATGGGCCTCTCTGGGTAGCCTCGGGTTGGCAATGTTGGTTGCTCTAGCTCCGTAGCTATTCCCTCTTCTCGCTTGGGTTGCCTCCCAGGGAGATTTGGGTCGTAGATTGATGGATACTTCCAGGGTATTCCAAACTGGTGTTATAAGGTGGTTGCGCGCTTATTGTCATCGTTGTCAACATCAAGCTTGAGATTGATGTATCGCTCGTGAAATGGTACATTGCTCGTATGAGTGAACCATAGCCTTTAGAGTGTGGTATAGCTTTGAATGGTTGTGTTAATGCTTTCAGTAATTGCTTATTGTATTGATTGTTTGTCTTGATTGCTTATTTATCAGTTATATTGCTTAACTGTCTTATTTGCATTGCACGACTTTCTTTCTCTCCAATTCGATATCTGTCTCGCCCTCACTGAGTATACGTGTTGTGTATACTCACTCCTCACCACCACATTTCAGGAAATGTCATGTTAGTTGGAAAGTTCGTGATTTCGTGAAAGTTTGTTTCCTGAAGAGTTGTCTTGCGTGCCTATGTGGCTTGAGTGTCAAAGTTTGTAAAGATGTATGTTCATATGTTGTTTGTATTTATTGTCAAAAGAAATGTAATTTAAATTTAGCTAAGTAGCTGAGGTGAATTGATAAGCTAGTTTATGTAATCAGTTAGCATAGCTTAACTTCAATGCATGTCTGTAATGTCCAAAGGAAAAAGAGTTAGAATGGCATGATAGTTTATTTTATGCAGTAGCTTAGTATGGTTTAACCGTCTAGTTCGAATGTACTTGTCAAAAATGAAAAGAGATAGGTTAGCTTTTAAATTAGAAATGTATGTATACTTGCTGAGTTTAAATTGTTGAGAACCGAGGCTCGGATGGCCTTGAGGTGGTTTTGAATGTTTGGACATGGTATTGGTCCACTTATATGCTATCGCAGGTTTTACATTTCGCCTAGAAACAGGGGAGACTCCGTCCGTTTTCCCTGAAAATTATCCCCGGGCTTGGTTTGGGTTGTGATTAGATCGATTGATAGAACTCCCGGTCTCGAGAGGGATCGGGGTGTTACACTCGGGCTGCCAGTGTTGGTTGCTCTAGCTCCGTGTCCTATTCCCATTCTCGCTTGGGTTGCCTCCCAGGGAGATTTGGGTCGTAGAATTGATGGATACTTCCGGGGTATTCCAAACTGAAGTTATAAGGTGGTTGCGCGCTTATTGTCATTGTTGTCAACATCAAGCTCGAGATTGATGATCGCTCGTGAAATGGTACATTGCTCGTATGAGTGAACCATAGCCTTCAGAGTGTGGTATAGCTTTGAATGGTTGTGTTAATGCTTTTATTAATTGCTTATTGTATTGATTGTTTATTTTGATTGCTTACTTGTCAGTTATATTGCTTAACTGCCTTATTTGCATTGCACGACTTTCTTTCTCTCCACCTCGATATCTGTCTCGCCCTTACTGAGTATACGTGTTGTGTATACTCACTCCTCACCACCACATTTCAGGAAATGCCATGTTAGCTGGAAAGTTCGTGATTATGTGAAAGTTCATGCTTGAAGAGTTGTCTTGCGTGCTATGTGGCTTGAGTTGTCAAAGATGCAAAGATGTATGTTTCATGTATTGTATGTATTTAATGTTAAAAGGAATGTAATTTAAGTTTTACTAGATTATTGAAGTGGAATGATAAGCTAGTTTATGTATTCAGTTAGTATAGTTTAACTTCATTGCATATATGTAATTGTCTAAAGAAAAAGAGTTAGAATTGTTTGGGTACCTGGAAATATGTATATTTGCTGTGTTTAATTGTTGAGAACGAAGGCCATTTAATTGTTGAGAACCAAGGCTCGGATGGCCTTGGGGTGGTTGAATGTTTGGACATGGTATCGGTCCACTTAATTGCTATTGCAGGTTTACATTTGCCTAGAAACAGGGGAGACTCCGTCCGTCTTTTCCTAAAATTTTGCTCGGGTTTGGAATTGGGTTATGAATAGATTCCGGTCTCGAAAGGGATCGGGGTGTTACAGGTGGTATCAGAGCTTGTTTAGCTCATAAGCCGGGACAGGGTCCTCGGTCTGGTGGGTAGTGATCCTTGAATGTGTGCTTGTTAAGCGTGTCTTGAAAGTGTATGCTTGTATGTGAGATTGTGTGTCTTGACCTGAATGTGTGCTCCTATGTGATATAGTTATGTGTTATGTGTTAATTGTGTGCTAAGTGAAGTGAAGTGTCTAGTTGTGCATTGAATTGACCTATTGAATTGGCATCGTGAATCGAATCGACCTCGTGAATTTTTATTTGCTTGAAGTGTTGCTTGCAATGTGTGTATTGAAATGTCTTGAATTGGTTATGCCGTGATTTGAATTGATTATGTTGTGCTTGACTTGATTGTCATACTTGAGTGACTTTGTTGGATAAATTGTTTTATAAAATCTTTTGTAAACTTGCTTGCATAATAGTTTAAGGCATGTGTATAAATGTGATATCATGGCATTCATACATGTCCCGTGGAAATGGTAAGTAAGTCCTCTTTCTCCCCTGAAGAAGTGGTTCACAGCTGGCCTTTCAAGGTGTATGGATTGGCAAGAAATGAATGGCATTTAATTAGCCTTTATTTGGGAGTTGGTGTTTGCCTTTGGAGCTCGGTTATTGGCGAAACTCTAGGGTCCTTCTCCGTGTTTAACAGTTGTGAAGAGTAGCTTTCTCTTGCGGTTTTATTTGGTTGTTCTCTGGGGCGTTCTTTGGTTTTCTTAATGGGTATTCTTTGGAGACCTCTGTTGGCACTTCTTGGTGGACTTGGCTATTGGGATCTCAATCGGACTTACTGCACAGTATTATCTATGGTATATGTGTCTCGGTCTTTATTGGAGTGCTACCGGTATTCCTTATTGGAAATTCTTCATGGCATTCTATAGAATTCTTGGTGGTCATTTATTTGGTACTTACTTATTGGGCAATCCTTGGTATTTTCTCATTGGAGCATTTTTTCGGGAATTTTCTTTAGTGTTCCTCAGTTGGTTTGGTAATTGGAATTCCTATCATACTTATTGTATAGTACTACTTACGGTACTCTTTGGAATTCTTATTGGGCATTCTAATGGTATTTTCCTTATTGGCAAGGTTGTATGAAGTTCTCACTTAGCAAACAGTGTAGGGGCCTTAGAGTTTGGTTTTGTATATTGTGCACCAGCTGGGTATTTTTAGGGTTTTCATCTATCTAGGAAACTATATTTGTTATTCAACTTAATTGTCTTATTGGGCACATTATATTTTCTCTGCTATTCCTTAGACCTTATTCTCAGCATTTGATAGTGATACTCGGAATCTAATTGGTTTTCCTATGGGGTTATTATTTGGATACCCACTTATTTGATTGGGTTCTTAGTATTTTCTTCAGCACTTTTAACAGAGAATTCTTCTATGAAATTCATGACCAGCGGGGTACTTCTTTGGACCTCTGGATGGAACCTTTGTTTGAGCCTTTATTTGGCTTCTTGCTTGGGAATTCTCGGGCAGTAATAGTTGAACTTCTATTGGAGATTCGTAAATAGGGCATTCCTTCGGTATTCTTCTTGCCATTAATATGAGGTATTGGTATCATCTACAGTGTCTTTGCTTTAGTCTTTGTTGGTATTATCTCGGCGCTCTTGGTTGGAATTTTATTCTTCTCCGGTATTCATGTCAACGGGATTTTGTACGGTATCTACATTTGAGCCTTTCTTCGGCATTACTACTTGGAATTTCTTCTTAAACTTCCCTATTGGTTATCTTGATTAATATACTTGCTCAGCAACCGATGAAGATTAGTCAGAGTTGGATTCAGTGGATGCAGAGTTCTATTGGAAGAAGAATTGTGAGGACACAATTGTTTTAAGGGGATAAGGATGTGATAACCCGAAACCGGCATGCATTTAATGACATTTGACTGCATTTAATTAAATGTTTAATTAGTTAAATCATCTAATTTTCACTGTTCTGCTATTTCTTTTAGAAGAATTCAAAAAGATTTATATTAATTAATTAAAAGATTATTACCTATTTCTAATAATTATAGTAATTGAATTTATTCTCTTGTGATTAGTTAAGTGTCATCTTAAATGTTAGTGTTTAATTGTATTTGACTACGTGTTTATATTAACTTATTCATTTGTAACTTAATATTAACTTCATAATTCTTTAAAATATTCTAGAAATATTTAAATTAATTATTTTAAATGAATATTGATTACTTTGATTGTTTTGATTATTTTAATAATTGGTTTTAATTATCTTACATTAAAATCACTCGGTTTTCAAATAAATGAGAAAAGTAACTCCGAGCCGGAGTGAATTTTAAACTATTCTACTATTCTACTTTTCAAAAAAATTAAAGTTTTTCTATTATTGCTCATCACTTTATTAGCAATCATTTATTGACCGTTTGATCGTAGCATTTCAAAAATGAAAGTTAGAAGAATATTTCTCGAAATTCGTGAATAGCGTTTCTAGTTTAATTTAGCTAGTTTTAGTTGGTTTTCATTAAAATTGCATTATTTTAACCTGAATTAGATTAAATGGCATCAAAATAAGCTTATTTGACCAATTTTCACTTAAGTTTGATTTTGCAAATGACCAAAATGCCCTTGTCACCTTTTAAATAATAAAACAAGGCAAAAATCAATAAAAACAATTTGCATAATGACCATTTTGTCCTTGCTATGGCCGAAGCTCTCAAGGAGGGAAAAGAAATAATTTTTCTTGCTTTTTCTTCTACAATCATGCGCAAAATTGCTCGGGGGTCGTGGCTCGGGTCCTTGCGGGTCTTGGTCTTCAATCTCTGTGAGGGTTTTCACGATTTTGTGCATTTAAATTCGAATTTGAATTTTGTGTCAAAGTTTTAGATTTGATATATAATGTGTTATAATGCTTGTAAATGCTTGATATAGTTTCCTTTGAGTTCGTAGAGCATTGTTTGATAGTTATTTAGCAATTTTTACGGTTGAAACTGCGTATTTGAAATTGGGGAAGAACAATGAATAGTAAACTCTAGAATTTTGGATTTTGATCCGAATTGCGATTGCTTGATTTGGATAGGTGCCATTAGTGATAGAAAGATAAAATGTGCAATAAAAATGGACCGGCCTTTGATAAAATTGGAAATTAGACAAAGAAACGTAAAGGGGCCGTTTGACCAAAAGTTGACTGCGCTCGAATTGAGTTGGGGGTTTTGCAATTGAGGGCATGGAAGCACTTTTGGCGCTGTTGTGGCGTTGATTGAGCGACCGGTTAGTATAGTTGTAGTTCAAATGCAGTTGGTGGACTTTCGGGCTTCGGTTGGGAAAGTGAGGTTTAGTGACATAGAAACGTGCCTTGTAGTGCTTGAGTGAATGTAGTGAAATCGGTTTCTTAATCCCGTAGCTCGTTTGCTTGTAATTGCCTTTGGAAGTTAGAGATTGAATAGTGATATTTGTTGTTTTCGTGTTTGAACTGCTGTTACTTGTTTAATTGGTGTTATTGTTGCTATTAATGATAGTTATGCTTGAAAAGTTAATTAAATGATATTATTGATTGTAAATGCTTGATATCTCGTTTATCGCCTCTAATATGTATGGTTGTGCTATCGCTCGTTTATCGCCTTGTATCATGTCTTGCATTGCATAGTGTCAGGCGCATGAGTGATGGGCCTCTCTGGGTAGTCTCGGGCTGCCAGTGTTGGTTGCTCTAGCTCCGTGTCCTATTCCCATTCTCGCTTGGGTTGCCTCTATAATACCCGAGCCCGGAATGTGAAAATTTATTGTTTATTATTTTGAAAATTATATTTCCTTAAATTCTTTGAGAATTAATTGTTACTTTCTTGCTGTCGCAACGTGCATTGCATTTAGGGAGTGATAGCTAGAGAACGGTTTCTAGTCCTCAGCAAATAGTGAAACTAGTATTTAGATGACTTAAATTTTATATTTTAATTGTTGCTAGCTGAAATTTATATTGGTGATAGTTATTTTAGCTTAAAATGCATTGAAATAAGGCTATTTGACCAAGTTTTAAGTTGTTTGACCTAGGACTTTGACCATTTGACCAACTTAACACCTTAATAAGCTAAAACAAAGCAAAATAAAAAAAAAATAGCAGCTGAAAAACAGTGAGCAGGCCGTGAGCTTCAAGAGAGAAAAAAAAAACCTTTCAACTTCCAATCGTTCAATCTTCGCGTGAGCTCGTGCGGGGTGGTTTTCGAGGTGACCAGCGTTGTTTTCCTAGCGACTAGGAGTACCTAAGGTGAGGGAAGCATGTTATTTGCGCATTTAAATGTCAAGTGTATCAACTTTGTGATTTTTAGATTTTATCCGTAGATTGTTGTTTAAAGCGTTTTGATGCTTCTAGAATGTTCCTTGGCAATTGTAGAACGTGTATTTATAGCTTTTTAACATTTTCTGCGGTTAAATGTTGAGATTGCAATTTAAATTAGTTGTTGAATAGTGTTTTGTGAATAGTAAACCCTTGAAACGATGAAGTTGCTCCGTTATGCTGTCCGTTGATGTAGAATTGTGCTAGGTGTGCTAGAATGCCTAAATGCATGGTTTGTTTGGGTTGCGTAATGGAAAAATCGGGAATTAAGCCTTGGTGAAAGTCGGGGTCGTTTAGGTCGAGTTTAGCGTTTTCTCGTTTTGCGTGTTGGCATTGTTTCGGGAGGCCATGGAAGCACTTTTGGTGCGATTATGGCATTGGTTGGGTGTTTGGTTGGTATAGTTGTAGTTCAAACGAGCAAAGGGGGAAAACGGGACTTTGCGTGAATTCTAGGGTTAAGTAGGGTTTCAGGGTCTTTAGATGTGCCTTATGGTGACCTAGGAGGTTTGGCGAAGTCGGTTTCCAGAACTCGTGGCTCGTTTGGAAATGGTAGTGTTTTGATAGTTGGGGCCGATTTGTGTTTTTGCTTGTTTTCTTGATATTATGTCTATAGAATGCTTAGGGTTGCTTGATATACTTGTTTGAATTGATTTTGATTGAGATGCATATCAACTGTTGCTATTGCGTGCGAGAGTAACCTACTTTGTTATTCTCCCACGTGTGGCTTTATTGCTCGTTTATCGCTTTGTATCGAGTCTTGCATTGCATAGTGTCTCGCGCATGAGTGATGGGCCTCTCTGGGTAGCCTCGGGTTGCTAGTGTTGGTTGCTCTAGCTCCGCTGCTATTCCTTCTTCTCGCTTGGGTTGCCTCCTAGGGAGATTTGGGTCGTAGATTGATGGATACTTCCGGGGTATTCCAAACTGGTGTTATAAGGTGGTTTGGGCCGGCGCATCGTCATCGAATTCGTGTTTGAAAGTTGCTCGTGAAAAGAGTATCATATCCTTTGAATGAGTGTTTACAGCTTTAAATACTTGCCTTGCTTTATTGATGGCTTTATTGGTATCTCTATATGATACTTGTATGTATTGCTTGACTAATTGCATTGCATACTCCTCTCATCTCCGTCCTTGAGACCAATTGCCCTCGCTGAGCAATAGTTTTTGCTCATTCCTCTCTATACTATATTTTTTATAGGAGTAGTTGAAGCAGACCCTCTTGAGGTAATTGAGGAAGAAGAACAGGTGGAGGTGTTCCCGTGATAGCTCTTCTTTGCTTTGCTGGTGGTTGGTTACCAGATTTTGTGCGAGCCTTGCTTGATATGTATATTGCTTGGATGTCGCTTAATTTTGAGGCTTGTAGCCTTGTATGTATTTTCTAGTTTGAGGCCTCTACGGTCTTATGTTGTATAAGTTGAAAGAATGTAAAGTTGTAAACTTATACCCTTGTGACTAGTAAGGAAATGCATGCTAATGGAATTGATTAGTGGCATAAATACTTGTGTAGTATGCATATCATTTTTGGGTTGCAAAGTTGGTTAATAAGAAATGTATGTTTCAAAGAAAGTCGGCTTGTTTTAATTGTTTTATGGCTTTCGCAAGTATTATGTTGATTTTAGGGTTTTCGGATCGTCCGCGGTATAGAGAAGACTCCATCCGTGTGTCGGGTCTGGGCTTGGCCTTTTGCGGGGTCGGGTCGGGGCGTGACAGCCTCCCAGGGAGATTTGGGTCGTAGAATTGATGGATACTTCCGGGGTATTCCAAACTGAAGTTATAAGGTGGTTGCGCGCTTATTGTCATCGTTGTCAACATCAAGCTCGAGATTGATGTATCGCTCGTGAAATGGTACATTGCTCGTATGAGTGAACCATAGCCTTCAAAGTGTGGTATAGCTTTGAATGGTTGTGTTAATGCTTTTATTAATTGCTTATTATATTGATTGTTTATTTTGATTGCTTACTTGTCAGTTATATTGCTTAACTGCCTTATTTGCATTGCACAACTTTCTTTCTCTCCACCTCGATATATGTCTCGCCCTCACTGAGTATACATGTTGTGTATACTCACTCACCACCACATTTCAAGAAATGCATGTTAGTTGGAAAGTTCGTGATTATGTGAAAGTTCGTGCTTAAAGAGTTGTCTTGCATGCTATGTGGCTTGAGTTATCAAAGATGCAAAGATGTATGTTTCATGTATTATATGTATTTAATGTTAAAAGGAATGTAATTTAAGTTTTACTAGATTATTGAAGTGGAATGAGAAGCTAGTTTATGTATTCAGTTAGTATAGTTTAACTTCATTGCATATATGTAATTGTCTAAAGAAAAAGAGTTAGAATTGTTTGGGTACCTGGAAATATGTATATTTGCTATGTTTAATTGTTGAGAACCGATGCTCGGATGGCCTTGGGGTGGTTGAATGTTTGGACATGGTATCGGTCCACTTAATTGCTATTGCAGGTTTTACATTTGCCTAGAAACAGGGGAGACTCCGTCCGTCTTTCCCTAAAATTTTGCCCAGGTTTGGAATTGGGTTGTGAATAGATTGATTGATAGAACTCCCGGTTTCGAGAGGGATCGGGGTGTTACAATTGGTCTCAAGGACGGAGATGAGAGGAGAATGCAATGCAAATAGTCAAGCAAATCATTCAATTATCATATAGAGATACAAGCAAAGCCAACAATAAATCAAGACAAACATTAAGGCTATAATAATTCAATCAAAGGATACGATTCACTTTCCACGAGTAACTTTCAATCATGAATCCGATGACGATGTGCCGACCCAACCACCTTATAACTTCAGTTTGGAATACCCCGGAAGTATCCAATCAATTCTACGACCCAAATCTCCCTGGGAGGCAACCCAAGCGAGAAAGGGAATAGGACACGGAGCTAGAACAACCAACACTGGCAACTCGAGGCTACCCAGAGAGGCCCATCACACCACCCCTGACTCTATGAATGCAATACAATACACAATGCAACAATCGAGCAATCGAGCAATAAAGCCACACGTGGGAGAATAACAAAGTAGGTTACTCTCGCACGTAATAGCAACAGTTAGCAAACATTTCAATCATAACCAACTTTAACAAGCATAACAAGCAATAATAAGCATTCTACAAGCATAACACTATGAAAACCAACAAAAACACAAAACGACCCCAACTTTTAAAATGCTACTACTTTCAAACAAGCCACAAGTTTTGGAAACCGACTTCACCAATCCTCCTAGGTCACCATAAGGCACGTCTAAAGACATCGAAACCCTACTTTAACCTAGAATTCTTGCAAAGCCCCAATTTTCCCCTTTGCTCGTTTGAACTACAGCTACCCTAACCAAACACCCAACCAATGCCATAACCACACCAAAAGTACTTCTATGGCCTCTCGAGACAATGCCATCACGTAAAACGAGGAAATGCTAAACTCGACCTAAACGACCCCAACTTGTACCAAGGTATTTTCCCTCGTTTTTCCATTACACAATCCAAACAAATCATGCATTTAGGAATTCTAACATATCTAGCATCTTTTCACATCAACAGAACGCATAACGGAGCAACTTCTACGAGACGAGGGTTTACTATTCATATTTTACTATTCAATTAGCATTTTAAATTACAATCGCTATATTTAAGCATAGAAAATGCTAAAAAGCTATAAATACATGTTCTACAATTGTCAAGGAACATTTTTTAAGCATCAAAACGGATAAAACAACAATCTACGCATAAAACCTAAAAATTAAAGTTTATATACCAAACTTTCAAATGTGCAAATAAACATGCTTCCCTCACCTTAGACGCTAGGAAAACCACGCTGGGTGCCTCAGAAACAACCCTGTGCAAGCTCATGCGAAGATTTGAAGTTTGGAAGTTGAAAATGTTTTTTTTTTCCTTTGGAGTTTTGGCCTGCTCCTTTTTATTATTTTTTAGCTTTTGTTCTTTTAAAATAGAATGAAATAGCAAAATAAAAGAAACAAAGGCTGAAAAATAATAAAAAGGAGCAGGCCGAAACTCCAAAGGAAAAAAAAAACATTTTCAACTTCCAAACTTCAAATCTTCGCGTGAGCTTGCACGGGGTTGTTTCCAAGGCATCCAGCGTGGTTTTCTTAGCGTCTAGGAGCGTCTAAGGTGAGGGAAGCATGTTTATTTGCGCATTTGAAAGTTTGGTATATAAACTTTAATTTGTAGGTTTTATGCGTAGATTGTTGTTTTATCCGTTTTGATGCTTAAAGAATGTTCCTTGACAATTGTAGAACATGTATTTATAGCTTTTTAGCATTTTCTACGGTTAAATATAGCGATTGTAATTTAAAATGCTAATTGAATAGTAAAATATGAATAGTAAACCCTCGTCTCGTAGAAGTTGCTCCGTTATGCGTTCTGTAGATGTGAAAAGATGCTAGATATGTTAGAATGCCTAAATGCATGATTTTTTTGGATTGTGTAATGGAAAAACGAGGGAAAATGCCTTGGTACAAGTTGGGGTCGTTTAGGTCGAGTTTAGCATTTCCTCGTTTTACGTGATGGCATTGTCTCGAGAGGCCATAGAAGTACTTTTGGTGTGGTTATGGCATTGGTTGGGTGTTTGGTTAGGGTAGCTATAGTTCAAATGAGCAAAGGGGGAAATCGGGGCTTTGCATGAATTCTAGGTTAAAGTAGGGTTTCAGTGTCTTTAGACGTGCCTTATGGTGACCTAGGAGGATTGGTGAAGTCGGTTTCCAAAACTTGTGGCTTGTTTGAAAGTAGTAGCATTTTAAAAGTTGGGGTCGTTTTGTGTTTTTGTTGGTTTTCATAGTGTTATGCTTGTAGAATGCTTATTATTGCTTGTTATGCTTGTTAAAGTTGGTTATGATTGAAATGTTTGCTAACTGTTGCTATTACGTGCGAGAGTAACCTACTTTGTTATTCTCCCACGTGTGGCTTTATTGCTCGATTGCTCGATTGTTGCATTGTATATTGTATTTCATTCATAGAGTCAGGGGCGGTGTGGTGGGCCTCTCTGGGTAGCCTCGGGTTGCCAGTGTTGGTTGCTCTAGCTCCGTGTCCTATTCCCTTTCTCGCTTGGGTTGCCTCCCAGGGAGATTTGGGTCGTAGAATTGATTGGATACTTCCGGGGTATTCCAAACTGAAGTTATAAGCCTGCTTCTCCTTCTCGCTTCGGTTCTGCATTAGATGATGAGCCCATGTGCAAATTTTCTCTTTTATTGGCGCCCGATAGGTAGGCTATTAGATTGAGTCGAAAGCTTACCAACGCATAAAGGTTCTGATTCGAGCGAGAGCCCAAATGGGGGAGGCGAGAAGATCTTGATCGAAAACTCCACTGTTCTGAATAGTGATCAAGATTTTCAAAATTCGATCAAATTGATCGAGATTCTCATCAGCTATTAGGTGGGACAACCGACCAACCAAGTTGGGCTGGGTGTCCATGTCATAAAACCTTTCTGACACCAAGAATCCCATTATTAATCAAATCGGGGCAGATCCATTTCATTGGCAAATGAAAAATCTATCGTTTTAACATTCAGAAAAAAAACCTAGAAAAGAGGAAGAGTCACTAAGACAAGAGATAGGTAAGCAAGCAAGAAGAAGAGGTGCAAAAAGGCGAACATCTCCGTTGAGTGACTGTAACTGCTATGGTTTACAGTCCATAGTTCTTAACCAACCCTTTCTTGCCGAGCTTTATAAAGCTTTAAGAGAGAATAACGGCTAAGGTGGACCTTCGCTTCCAGCTAAATTGGACCTGGACTTTCTTTCTTCTCCTGTGGAGCCCTGAGAAAGTCACCGGTGGCAGGTTAGTACAGTTCTCCTGCTACTGATTTGGCCCTGCGTTAATTCAAGAGCCTTTTTCTTTAGTCTAGGATTCTAAATGATAATCAAATAAAAGTTAGAAGTAACTCGACTGATAAGGAGATGAAGGTAGACGCTCGACCTATAGGGAGATGGTGGAAGATGCTTGACCGATAGGGAGACGAATGGAGTTGGCTGGGCGAGAATAGGAAGTGGTCGTCGTCCGGCGGCCCGTAGCTCTACTAAGCAAAGAACCGCTTACTGCCTTTTCTTCACGAATAACATGTGCAAGTAGCCTAGGAGAAGAGAAGCAAGCTACCTCCGCCTACCTCCCATCTATATCTATAGGCGGCAATGGTAAGAGCTGGGTTGCATAGTAACTGTATCGGCCGTCGGGGCCGACACTATGCATTCTATCTAGGTTTCGCTCTTATGTACGCCCCAACTCACATAGAAGAAGGGGAACCTCTTCAATAGAAGAACCCGTGTGAGTGGGAAGGGATTGAATCATTCATTCATCGGATATGTCTTCTTCCGTGATCCATTTCATGTCAACTCTAATTAGTTATCAAAAGGCCTACTTTAAAAAGGGAACGTCATCTCCCGGGAACCATAAGGTTCCCGGTAACCGGCCGCATTGGCCCGGTAACCTTCGTCACCTGCAACTAATCCTTTATTATGTCTTTCTTTCTGAAGTGCTTTCAGTGAACTATTGAAGCCATCAGTGTGATTGATCAGACAAGTACCAAGGGCTTTCGGTGGACGCGGAGCCAACGAGTTCAGTCGAACAACGTAACGAGTATAAGGTTACAGAACAGAAGCCTTCACCAACTTTGATAGGCATAGCATTGCAAGCAAATAGAGTAGAGAGCTTACCGTTGCTTTCTATTAGAGTTGCGAGCTTGTTGTAGTCGGTCCTAAAGGGAGAACCCTGCTGCTTACTTGCTATATCCCCGCGTCCTTGCACAGCTCGGCTCGTTCTTCGAGCCCTGCTTCTCCCTTCCCCCTCTCCCCATTCCTACCGTCCATATTGAGTATAGCCAAATGGTAAGGCATCAGTTTTTGGTACCGGCATGCAAAGGTTCGAATCCTTTTACTCCAGATTATGAACACCTGATCGGATCTGTCAAGAACGAGTTAACGACTACAGGGGAAGTGGCTGACTGTAGTCCGTGAGCCCAGTTTGTAGCAAGCCAAAAGTTTGACTTTTTCCTACTTTGCTAAGAGAAGGGAAAGACATCCTTCCAACCGCGGAATTGAACACAACACTGACTTCGGCCAGGTTCTTTCATCAATCTCCTGGCCCTTGTAATACTCCTTGTTCCGTAAACCGGTCGCTGGTTGATTTGATCGGACCCCGGACACGTGAGAGCCCAGCCCGGGAGGAATGCATGGTTCCCTGGCACTTCATGGGACAGACGTTCGCAATCCTTATCCCTCTAATCTTACCCTACCTCGGTCGCCCAGGCCTGACGGTACAATAAGAGAATAAGGGAGCTAATCTGCTTGGTTGTGCAGGCGAGGACCTCTCGGCTAGGGCGCGCTAGAGAAGCTTCGAGTGACTTGATTCTTTTCTCTTCGACAGCCCTAACAAGTCGCTCAAAGCTCTGCCCTTTGCTTTTCCCCGTGCTGTCTTCCTCCAATTGCCCCCACCCAATAGGCCAAAAAAGATTGCAGTCAATTGCCGTTCCTATTCTTATCAAACAAAAGACTACTATACACGCTGTCGGTAAGCTACCCTCGCCTACCTTATCTATAGGCATTTCTATCTGCCCACGCGTCTCCTGTTTGTAATGGTTGGGCTTGGCTCTGCTCACCAGTTGTGCTGCGTGACCTTCTAGATGCCTCCAAGCAAGTAGAGGTTTCCGGGGTTAAAGGTATGAAGTAACTCGATTGATAAGGAGGGAGAGGGTGGATAAGGAGTTCTTTTTTCGCTTCGACTACTCGGAGGGAAGGCCTGGCTTGCTAATCAATACCGCCGCTCGATCTCCCTCTATTCTCGTCAGCTTTTGATGGTAATCCCTTAGCTTAATAGAAAGAAGGTAGGTAGGGCAGTCGAATAGCTTCCTCATAACCTAACAACTTTAGTGGTGCATTAGCAGAAAGATCCAGGAAAGGGCTTACGTGAATTCGCGGGTCTTTACTTAACTCCTGAATAAGGGCTGTTGCTTTCATTCATGACCCGGTCGGCTAACGAAAGAAAGGAGAATAGGAATCCCAAGACGAGGCATCATTTTGTGAACGAGTGGACTCGGTTACGTAGAATGAACGCTAGGATATTTGAGGTGTCGACATTAAGCCACCCACCCCAGGTTTGGGTGAAAAAGAGTTATGTCCATCTTAAAAAGCAAAGAAAGGCGATCATAACAAAAGAAGCTTCGCAAGGATCTCTTACAATTCCTACTTCACTGAACTTTCATTTCCTACGACTTTTTTCAATTCTTTCTATATACAAAAGAGTAGGTGATAATGAAAAGAATGAAGATTGGTCAGATAAGCTACTAATAGGAGCTTTTTAAGGTATAGAGTGAACGAAGCCCTTTACGAGAGCGATGACGATATCTGCATAAGGCGTAAGCAACATCATGACTTCCGGTATGTCATGGGATAGAGTTATAGAAAAGTGGACGAAAAGGGGGTTGGAAGTTATCTATCACAGGAAAGGGACCCATTAGCCAGAGTTTATAGCCTGGGGTCGGGTATCCATTAACCAGTCTACTTTTTGAACCTACGATTGGCCCACATATACAACTCCTGAGAAGTGGATTTTCCAAAGGGCGGATACCTGTAGGAACATTAAGGGCCTTGAGACCCAGAATGAAATGTGCCCAAAGTGGATTTTCAGGTGCATTAATGCCCAGGAAAGAAGTCAGGCACACATCTCAGTCTTAGGGACATGCCCAGAAGAAACTGTATGTGTCAGGTTTTCGGGAATTGAATCAGGATTGTCTTATGCCAGAACTGACTGCTCTAGGAGAAGAAAGCCAGTTTATTCCCATTCCCTTTAAGTCAGGGATTCGTTTAAAGCCTTTTGCTAGCATTTCAACTGAATAAATGGCATCAGATTCATTAGCTGCGGACGCATAGGTCTTCGAGCCTGTAGCGACACAGAGAAAAAATACGATTGAGAATACAATAGACTAGCGACAAACGAGCGAAGGGCTTCCTTACGCCCAAAGATGCTTTTTACCCAAGTCCCCCCTGGACAAGAAATGGTTATGAACTGACAAGGTCAACGCACCTCCTTCCCCGGAGCACCTTATTAAAGAGTGATTGCCCTAGGGGCTATGCCGTCCTAAGCACAGAATGAGACTGTTGTGATTTTGTTTTTTAATGAGGAAAGTGCCTGGCCTAGAAGACCATCTTTAAGAGAGAAAGTTCATTGTCGAAAGCAATCCAAGGCTCTCACAACGCAAGACAAGAGGTCAAGAGGCCGTGTCCGTATGGTTACCACCTAAAGCGGATAGTTTTTACAACCGTAAAATTGAGGTGGAAATCTTTAAGATCTAGGGATTAGCAGGTTGTCAAAGTAAACTTCCTTATGGATTAGCTGGTGAAATAGTGGATTAGAGGTTTGAGCGTGGAATGACAACTGCCAACGTGCCTTCAACCGCTAAGAAGTTGATTCAAACTTCGGATACACATCCCTACTAATAGAAGGGGTGGAGACTTGCATATCACCAAACCAGGAGCTACCCAAGAGTGAATTCCTGTCCCTAAAAGATGTAGCTATCTGCCTTTCAGGAGTAGCTCTATGAGGAGCTGGCAATGTAGAAAATTAACTATTTCATTTTTGTTTCATCAGCTGTGATGGCTCTTCTAATCAGGCTAGGCAAGCTAATCACGCAATCCAGCTTGCTTGTAAGAGAAGGAAATTTGTCTGTCCTGTGGGAGAAGTTAAGACGACTCCTGCACCTCTCCCAATAGCGGTAGAGGAGCCATCGAATGTTATTGTCTAGTTCTCATCTTTCTATGCAATAGCAACTTATTCTTTATAGGGGAGTTCGATATCAAGAGTATTAGACCCAAGGCCGTCAAGTGCCAGGCGTTCTATGACCTCATAATCAACTTTTTGATTTAGTGATAATTGAACTAACAATCAACAAGGCAATCCAGCTGACATTGAAAGCAGATGCCATAAAGATGGAAAACGATTTGGCTTAAGGGAATGAAGGAACCCTAGTTCTCGGGAAGCAAGAATTTCACTAAGTTTAGAAAGTCAATGCAATGAATCTTCTTCACCTCAAACGGGAGTTTGTTCTTTCACCCCCAAGATGAGAAAAAATAGGAAGATATTTTATATAGAGGAAGCTCTTGTCTCTCACTCTGGCCCAGGAGCAGGTCAAGTCTATGTTTCCAAGGCAGGCAAGCAAGGAATGCTAACTTAATAGGGGTAGCGAAGTCACCTCTATTCTTAATTTCTATTACGACATAGAGAGCTTTCCTTATTGAGATTTCTTTCTGCTTGTCTTCCTGGTCAATCAAGCTTTCGATGAGTGACTCTTGGTTGCTGGGCATCAAATAGTTGGTTTATTCCGGCTCATTCGATTAGTTCATCTTTCTTCCCATTCCTCCATCTTCCTTATGTTGACTATCTTTAGCCCTAATGACATCCTTCGATTCCCCTACTTTAAAGAGATAGATCCTCTTTTCCCATTCATTTTTCTATTTAACTGGTGATCAAGTATCGATAAAAGATCTTATTAGCTTAGGGGTGTAGCGATAACTCGAGACCTTCCTCTCTTAGGCTTACCCGTATTGACTAATTACAAAATCTATATATTCCCAAAAGCCCGGCAAGACGCTATAAAGACCTGAAAGGAGAAAGAAGCCCTTCAAACGAAAGTCCCACAACTGATTCTCAAGTAGTTTGTATTGATATACTAAGAAGAATGGTGATGCTTCCCTTCAGTCAAGTGAGTCACTATTTGCTTTCGTTCAAAGCCCTGCTACTGCTGCTGATTCTCACATTTGTCACTTTGCACATTCTCTGCCATCAATATGATTCTGGTCATGTCCTTCTCCTAGTGCAAGAAGTTACTTAACAAGCCCTTCTGTAACAGCTTATGCTAGCGAAACTACCTATTTTATGTCAAAAGAGAGAACATATAATTCAATAGCAGCGGAGTGAAGGGATGCATATTCAATGGATCTTCTTTGCTCTGATTCAATTCTTGATAACCTGAAACCAGGAAAGAGCCAAGTACTGGGGAGGATGGAACTCTCAAGTGGACATCTGAGATGAGAAGTCGAAAGGGCTAATAGGGGATAAGCATTCACCAACAAAGACCCACAACTCTGACTTTGACAGCGCTTACGCATTCAGTTACCTTTCTAAGAGCTACTTTCATTTCTCTTCTTTGCTTCTGATTCAATAGCACCGGAGGCTTGAACACGGATGCCATTAACAGTGGATAGGCAAACAAAGTCTAATCAAGTTACGTAATGGACTTCTAGACTGCTTTTGGAGTTTCCAATGTTATGATAAAAGAGGGTATCCCTACTATGATTCGGCTGCCTTTCCATTCCTCAGGCTAGAGCCAGATTGACACCCTACGGGTACCAACTTTGCGGGATCATTTCGATCCACACTCTTGCTAAGCTTTATTGGGCGTAGGACTACATCTCTTGACTAAAAGAGGAGTAAAGAAGATTCTTCTCTAATATAATTATCGAGATTTACCAGCTTAGACCACTTGAGGGACTAGGGGAAGAGACTAGTCTTAGGACGTAATGGCTTTTTGGCTAGTCTGTCCCTTCTGCCCCTTGTCTATTCGCTCTGTACTATGCACTGTATCTTCTGCTTCAAGTTTCATTTCTAAAATCCTTCTTATGCTATGAGCTAAAACCAATTCAAATAAAGGTATGAAGAAACTCGACTGATAAGGAGAGAAAGGTAGACGCTCGACCGATAGGGAGAGGCTAGATGAAATTTAGCTCGACCGACTGGGAGAGGAATGGTAAACATCCTATTTTGATGAAGGAGAAACTGGCTATATTCATTTTTTTACGCCATGAAAATAGGATAGATAGAAGGGATCTCAAACTGCTGCTTCATCTTCTTATACTGAACCGACTGCTACTCCTGGAATTGCTCGTCGTGCTACTAGAACTACTGGATCAACGACAACTCACTGTTGGGGGGCTATGACTAAAAAATAAGGGTTTGTTCGATTTGCCACTTACTCTAACGTGGATCAGTTGTATCTATCGTGAAAGGCAGTTAGTCATTATAGGTATAACCACCTGGGTAGTACGTACGGGCATAAGTAGTGACCTAAGTAATATGGACATTATGTTGTAGATTTGAGTTTTTACCCTTTTTTCTTTTTAGTAAAAAAGGGCTAGCTTGTAGATGTTATAAAGTAAACTGCTGCATTCCATAAAGTAGTACTTAGCTTCAGTCTGAAAAGTCCTAGGCGTACTAGACTAGAATGGATAGCACAGGTCGGAGGTAAAACTTCTACTTACACCAGTCATTCCTAACTCTGTGAAGGTTAGTAATCAATCGAATCGCTCTTTTCAATATCAGGTTATCCGGTAAAGAAGGCAAGAAAGGGATTCATGGTATATTATTTTTAGAGTAGAGTTTTTTTGGGTCTGTCTTTTATCCTTATTTCTTTCATGGGATTTGGTTTTAAGAGTCTTCTTCATACCAAGGAAAGTCCAATCGTAGAATAGCGGGTGATTGGATTTGAGAGCGTAAGTTACTGAGGAGCCGAAGGAACGAGCCGTGAAGGTGGGTTCGCGAGCAATCATCATACGAAACAAACCAACTACAACTTTGTTTGGCGGAACAACTTGCGCTTATTGCAGGAGATCCGGGAAGCTACCTAAATGGAGAGCCCACGCATGCACGGGTGGTTGATAAACACATATTATTGGGATGGTGCAGCAGGCAATGGATACAATTCCCCCACTCGAGCCTGCAGTGGGTAGGCCAAATCCTTCTGTCCAAGTGATTGAGTTGAAGCTTTGGGCATAGAGCGGAGCGAGCCCAGGGAGAGGAGTAGAGTCTAGCAACATTGAGCCCCAAAATAGAGTTTCTATTCCAATCCCTACTCAACACGGTGCCTTAAGAAGAATCAGAGGCTGGTTGCTAGTGGAAGTAGCACGCGAAAGAGCAAAGCGAATCATTCACAAAGAAATGGTGTAAGCAGAAGGAAAGGTGCAACGGTTAGCGAATGCCCGAGGTAAGCCCGTCAACCTTTCTGATTTTCCCTCTTTAAAAAGGAGATAATAAGCCCGTCAACATTGAAGCTTCCGCTTTTGGCAGCTGTTATGCAAGTGATACTGTATGTAAGTTCGGACCTATATAGTGAGGGTGTGTTAAGGCGAGTTGATGAGCTAATACGGCTGGCTTACTTTTCATATTTGGAGGCACGCTGACGTTAAGCACTGGGGCCAGCCACAAAATAATAGGCTTGAATTAAGATAGACCGTCTTTCAGCTGACCTTTCCAAACCATGCTTCACAATCAAGCTAGAAAAAGACAAAGCAAGTGCTGTCCTAATGAAGTGGCTGATAGTCTAGTAGAACATTCATTCCTTATCGCCACTGCCTGCTTAAGATTAAAGCTAGTAGTGAGACTTCTATTATGCCGCCCTATTTAGTAAGAGCCTCTAAAGCTATGTTTGGCATAATCAATAGTTGGGCTCGGTTTTACTGAAGAAGAGGAGGCGGAGTCTCAACTACCACACAACTACTATACCACTAGCACTCCACGAGTGGATTAGTTGAGACTCTAAACAAAATCAATCACTAAACTCAACAAAGTAGCAAAAATCATAAGAGAAGCAAAGTTCATAGAAGGTTGGGAAATAGTACGCCTGGTTCACCAGGTTCTACCACTGCAGGGCCCAATCATACTCAAAATCAGAGTTTGATCATGGCTCAGAAGGAACACTAGCTATATGCTTAACACATGCAAGTCGAACGTTGTTTTCGGGGAGATGGGCAGAAGGAATAGAGGCTCCTAGCTAAAGGTAGCTTGTCTCGCCCAGGAGGTGAGAAGAGTTGAGAACAAAGTGGCGAACGGGTGCGTAACACGTGGGAATTTGCCAAACAGTTCGGGCCAAATCCTGAAGAAAGCTACAAAGCGTTGTCTGATGAGCCTGCGTAGTATTAGGTAGTTGGTCAGGTAAAGGCTGACCAAGCCAATGATGCTTAGCTGGTCTTTTTGAATGATCAGCCACACTGGGACTGAGACACGGCCCAGATTCCTACGGGGGGCAGCAGTGGGGAATCTTGGACAATGGGCGAAAACCTGATCCAGCAATATTGCGTGAGTGAAGAAGGGCAATGCCAGTTGTAAAGCTCTTTCGTCGAATGCGCGATCATGACAGGACTCGGGGAAGAAGCCCCGACTAACTCCGTGCCAACGGCCGCGGTAAGACCGGGGAGGGGTGGGGGGGCAAGTGTTCTTCGGAATGACTGGGCGTAAAGGGCACGTAAGCAGTGAATCAAGTTTAAGGTGAAAGTCACCAAAAACTGGCGGAATGCTCTCGAAACCAATTCACTTGAGTAAGACAGAGGAGAGTGGAATTTCATGTGTAGGGGTGAAATCCGCAGATCTACGAAGGAACGCCAAAAGCGAAGGCAGCTCTCTGGGTCCCTACAAACACTGGGGTACGAAAGCATGGGGAGCGAACATGATTAGATATCCTGGTAGTCCATGCGGTAAACGATGAGTGTTTGCCCTTGGTCTATGTGGATCAGGGGCCTAGCTAACGCGTGAAACACTCTGCCTGGGGAGTACGGTTGCAAGACCAAAACTCAAAGGAATTGACGGGGGCCTGCACAAGCAGTGGAACATGTGGTTTAATTCGATACAACGGTCAAAACCTTACCAGCCCTTGACTTATGAACAAAAAAACATGTCCTTAACGGGATGGTACTGACTTTCATACAGGTGCTGCATGGATGTCGTCAGCTCGTGTCGTGAGATGTTTGGTTAAGTCTTATAATGAGCGAAACCCTCGTTTTGTGTTGCTGAGACATGCACCTAAGAAGAAAGTCTTTGCAACCGAAGTGAGCCGAGGAGCCGAGTGACATGCCAGTGCTACTAATTGAGCTCCAGCATGTAGCTATGCTGTCCGTAAGAAAGTAGTCGGTGCTTTTCGATTTTTAGTTAGTGCTCTTTTTTGATTGCAGCTAGCACGCTTTACTAATAAGAAGACTCGACATTCAGGTGTGCCGCCTGGTGGTATGACACGTAGTGGGTTTAGTACGCCCCGTCAAAATGGCTCCAAAACAAACAAAAAGGTACGTGCCGCACTTATGAAGGACTGCTAGTGATATACTGGAGGAAGGTGGGGATAACGTCAAGTCCGCATGGCCCTTATGGGCTGGGCCACACTCGTGCTACAATGGCAATTACAATGGGAAGCAAGGCTGTAACGCGGAGCGAATCTGAAAAGATTGCCTCAGTTCAGATTGTTCTCTGCAACTCGGGAACATGAAGTTGGAATCGCTAGTAATCACGGATCAGCATGCCGCGGTGAATATGTAACCGGGACCCTATACACACCGCCCGTCATACCCTGGGAATTGGTTTCGCCCGAAGCATCGAACCAATGATTACCCATGACTTTTGTGTCACACTAGTGCCACAAAGGCTTTTGGTAGTCTTATTGGCGCATGCCACGGTAGGGTCTTCGACTGGGGTAAAGTCATAACAAGGTAGCCATAGGGGAACCTGTGGCTGGATTGAATACTTCGCGGTGGAAATTCCCTCTTCCCCCACCCAATAAGGGGGCTAGCTTGCTTCAGCTGGTTAGAACAAATGACTGAAAATCCTTGTGTGGTTTGAATTCACTTCTAAGTAGGCTTTTGGTCCAAAGGACACGTAGCCGAGGGCGAGTCAAAAAATCTAGTAGTTCCATTTTCCTTCTTGTTTATCAACTTGTTCATCAATAGGAAATCCAGACAAACCGGGCACTACGGTGAGACGTGAAAACACCCGATCCTATTCCGACCTCGAGATGTGGAATCGTCTTGTGCCATATGTACTGAGATTGTTCGGGAGACATGGTCCAAGCCCAGTGAAGAAATTCAAATTGAAAGACGTTCACCGAGTCCTTCTATCAAGGGAAGAACTCGGTTTACTTATCAGGAATGCAGCCTTTAGGCTAGTTCCTAATTCAGTCAATTGAAACAAGCGTCGAGCATAGCTGATAGCGCAAACAAGCAGACATGCAGACGTACGAGACTAGTGCTTCTATCAAGGGTGAAACAAATCGTTCATTCCAAAGGAAGAAGTCCGAGTAGGCAGGCAGGCGGGGATTGGAAGCACCATCTCGTGGGCACGATCCATAACAAGATCCATCACTTTGTATGCACCATGAGACAAAGGGAGAACTCGACTGGAACAAGAAGCCTGGCAGTCAAAGCAATATGGGCAAAAGCGATCCCTTGCATTGAACACAAGCACTTGCAACGACCCTAGCTTGAAGACAGGAAGTGAGGCCAGCTAAGCCACCAATTCTACGAACATAGAGTAATGGCCAAACTAGAATATATTTTCTTTATTTTGTGCCATGTTTGAAAACCTTCCTCAATCTCAGCAGGCGTATCAATGAAAACAACATCACCTTGAAAGGAATAGGAGTAGCATAAGAAGGTCAGTGATTCAGATCAAGAGAAGAGAAAGGGAGCAGATCACATGCATTGTCTCAGGTGTGCCTTGGGTCGATCTCACCCAACATCACACCTTAGGGTTGGGGATCTAACCTGCTGGAACTATCATCTCATGTGCGCCTTTGTTTGAATCCTTATACATGCTAGGGTTTTTGTTCGATATCGTCCTCTCCTTATCAGTCGAGTTACTTCATACCTCAACTAGGTTTTCAAAAGCATATCAGTAGGAACCATCAACACTTGATATTCAAAAGGCTCTATTCATCGGACCAAGCCCTGCAACCAACTCATTTCCTCTCCCTATCGGTTGAGCTGAATTCCATCCAGCTTCTCCCTCTGGTTGAGCTGTTTCGCTCCTTGACGTAAAGATTTATTAGAGCTGTATATCTTCCCTACATGGGGCCGGTTGACTCAAGTGGAGTGACTGTCACGCCCCGACCCGACCCCGCAAAAGGCCAAGCCCGGACCCGACACACGGACGGAGTCTCCTCTGTACCGCGGACGATCCGAAAACCCTAAAATCATCATAATACTTGCGAAAGCCATAAAACAATTCAAACAAGCCAACTTTCTTTGAAATATACATTTCTTATTAATCAACTTTGCAACCCAAAAATGATATGCATACTACACAAGTATTTATGCCACTAATCAATTCCATTAGCATGCATTTCCTTACTAGTCACAAGAGTATAAGTTTACAACTTTACATTCTTTCAACTTATACAACATAGGACCGTAGAGGCCTCAAACTAGAAAATACATACAAGGCTACAAGCCTCAAAATTAAGCGACTTCCAAGCAATATACATATCAAGCAAGGCACGCACAAAATATGGTAACCAACCACCAGCAAAGCAAAGAAGTGCTATCACGAAAATACCTCCACCTGCTCCTCCTCCTCTATTACCTCGATAGGGTCTGCTTCAACTACTCCTGTAAAAATATAGTATAGAGAGGAATGAGCAAAAACTATTGCTCAGCGAGGGCAAATGGTCTCAAGGACGGAGATGAGAGGAGTATGCAATGCAATTAGTCATGCAATTCATACAAACATCATATAGAGATACAACAACCATCAACAAAGCAAGGCAAGTATTTAAAGCTGTAAACACTCATTCAAAGGATACGATACTCTTTTCACGAGCAACTTTCAAACACGAATTCGATGACGACGCGCCGGCCCAAACAACCTTATAACACCAGTTTGGAATACCCCAAAAGTATCCATCAACCTACCACCCAAAACTCCCTGGGAGGCAACCCAAGCGAGAAAAAGGGAATAGTAGCGGAGCTAGAGCAACCAAAACTGGCAACTCGAGGCTACCCAGAGAGGCCCATCACTCACACGCGAGACACTATGCAATGCAAGACTCGATACAAGGCGATAAAGCCACACGTGGGAGAATAACAAAGTAAGTTACTCTCGCACGCAATAGCAACAATTGATATGCATTTCAATCCAAATCAATTCAAACAAGTATTTCAAGCAACCCTAAGCATTCTATAGGCATAAAATCAAGAAAACAAGCAAAAACAAAAATCGGCCCCAACTATCAAAACACTACCATTTCCAAACGAGCCACGAGTTCTGGAAACTGACTTCACCAAACCTCCTAGGTCACCATAAGGCACGTCTAAAGACCCCGAAACCCTACTTAACCCTAGAAACCACGCAAAGTCCCGATTTCCCCCTTTGTTCGTTTGAACTACAACTATATCAACCAAACACCTAACCAATGCCATAATCGCACCAAAAGTGCTTCCATGGCCTCCCGAAACAATGCCAACACGCAAAATGAGAAAACGCCAAACTCGACCTAAACGACCCCGACTTTCAACAAGGCTTAATTCCCCTTTTTTCCATTATGCAACCCAAACAAACCATGCATTTAGGCATTCTAGCACACCTAGCACAATTCTACATCAACGGACAGCATAACGGAACGACTTCATCGTTCCAAGGGTTTACTATTCATAAAACACTATTTAACATCCAAATTAAATTGCAATCTCAACATTTAACCGCAAAAAATGTTAAAAAGCTATAAATACACGTTCTACAATTGCCAAGGAACATTCTAGAAGCATCAAAATGCTTTAAACGACAATCTACGGATACAATCTAAAAATTACAAAGTTAACATACATAGCATTTAAATGAGCAAATAACGTGCTTCCCTCACCTTAGGTACTCCTAGTCGCTAGGAAAACAACGCTGGACACCTCGGAAATCACACCGCACAAGCTCACGCGAAAATTGAACGATTGAAAGGTTGAAATCTTTTTTCCTTTTTCCTTCTTGGTTTCGGCCTGGTCTTCTCTGTTTTCAGCTGCTATTTTTTTTATTTTGCTTTGTTTTAAGCTTATTTAAGTGATAAGTCAAATGGTCAAAGGTCAAGCCTTGGTCAACTACTTAAAACTTGGTCAAAAGGCCTTATTTTGTGCATTTTAAAGCCATTCTAACTAGAGAAAAATTAATTAAAGCTAGCAACAATTAAAATATAAAATTTAAGTCATCTAAATACTAGTTTCACTATTTGCTGAGGACTAGAAACTGTTCTCTAGCTATCGCTCCATAAATGCAATGCACGTTGCGACATTAAGAAAGTAACAATTGCATCTCAGAGAATCTAAGAGAATATAATTTTCAAAATAATAAACAAGAAATTTTCACATTCTGGGCTCGGGTATTACACCCTCTCCCCTTTAAAACAATTGCGCCCACGCAATTCCTACCTGGTCAACAAACAACTCCGGATACTGATCCCGAACCTGGTCCTCTCTTTCCCAAGTTGCTTCCTCAAACCCATGATGATTCCACAGAACCTTTACTAACGGAATACTCTTTCTGCGAAGCTCCTGATCTTTTCGATCCACAATTCGAATCGGTTTCTCTTCATAAGACAACCTCTATTCAATATGCAAAGGCTCTGGTTCAAGTACATGTGAAGGGTCTGGATGGTACTTCTTTAACATAGACACGTGGAACACATCGTGCAGTCTCGACAAGCTCGGAGGCAAAGCTAACCGATAAGCCAAAGGACCTACCTTTTCGGTGATCTCATACGAACCCACATACCTGGGACTAAGTTTCCCGCTCTTACCGTGCCGAATCAATCCCTTCCGAGGAGAAATCTTAAGAAACACCCAATCTCCCAAAGCAAACTCAAGATCTCGACGGTGCTTATCCGCATAACTCTTCTGACGACTCTGAGCTGTAAGCATACGCTGGCGAATAAGGTGAACATTATCTACCATCTTAATCATCTCAGGTAACACAGTCGGATCTACTGTTCTCATCTCTCCAACCTCTTCCCAATATAACGGGGATCTACATTTATGACCATACAACGCCTCGTAGGGAGCCATACCTATAGTAGATTGATAACTATTGTTGTAGGCGAACTCCGCTAAAGGCAAAAACTTCTCCCAATTCTTCCTAAAGTCTAGCACACATGCCCGAAGCATGTCTTCCAAGATCCCGATTGTTCTCTCAGACTGGCCATCAGTTTGTGGATGATATGCAGTGCTGAAGCTCAACTTAGTTCCCATGGCCTCCTGCAACTTCTGCCAAAAACGAGATCTGAATCTGGGATCCCTATCTAATACTATACTTTGTGGCACACCATGCAATCTCACAATATTAGCAACATAAAGCTCAGCTAGCTTACCAAGGCTATCCTGTTTGTTCACGGGAATAAAATGTGTAACTTTAGTCAAACGGTCCACAACAACCCAAACAGAATCACACCCTCTCGGAGATCTAGGAAGATCGGTCACAAGGTCCATTGTTATATGTACCCACTTCCATTGCGGAATCGACAACGGCTGTAGAAGTCCGGCTGGCCTCTGATGCTCAACTTTAACCCTTTGACAAGTCAAACATCTAGATACATACCCAGCAATCTCCCTCTTCATATTGTTCCACCAGAAGTGTTGTTTCAAATCTCTATACATTTTAGTACTGCCTGGGTGAATCGTATACCTCGAATTATGTGCCTCGGACAAGATCTCATTCTTCAAAGTCGGATCACCAGGAACACATACTCTGTCCCTGAATCTGAAGATACCATCTGCATGTAATTTAAACTCCGACTCTCCCCCTTTTGATTTTTCTTGGATCTTCAAGATGTGAGGATCAGTCTTCTAAGCCTCTCTGATTTGTGCTAGCAACCCTGACTGAATCTGCAAACTAGCAAATCGAATCCCTACCTCAGTAGCTTCTGGCTTCCATGAACAAATTTCTTCCAAAGTCTCCCAATCCTTGATAATTAAGCTTGCAACAGTAGCCTTTCGGCTCAAAGCATCAGCAACAACATTTGCCTTACCCGACACGTAGTTAATAGAACAGTTGTAACCACCCAATAGCTCTAGCCATCTCCGCTGCCTCATATTCAGATCCTTCTGTGAAAACAAATACTTGAGACTCTTGTGGTTAGTAAAAATTTCAAATATGCAACCCCACAAGTAATGATGCCACTTCTTCAAAGCAAACACAACTGCAGCTAACTCAAGATCATGTGTAGGGTAATTGACTTCATAAGGTTTCAACTTCCTAGAAGCATAGGCAATCACCTTACCATTCTGCATTAAAACACAGCCCAATCCTTCCTTAGATGCATCACTGTAGACAACGAAGTTCTCTGTTCCCTCAGGTAAAGCTAGTATAGGAGCTGTAGTAGGTCTCTTCAATTCTTGGAAACTGGATTCACACTTGGCATCCCAGTTGTAAGCAATTTTCTTCCGAGTCAACTGGCTCAAAGGCACAGAAATTTTGGAAAAGTCTTTAACAAATCTCCGGTAGTAACCTGCCAATCCAAGAAAACTCCGAATCTCTGACACCGTCTCAGGTCTCTTCTAGGATGAACAACTTCAATCTTAGCTGGATCCACTGAAATTCCTCGATCTGAAATGATATGGCCTAGAAAAGATATTTGATTCAACCAGAACTCGCACTTGCTGAATTTAGCAAAAAGCTTGTTTTCCTGCAAAGTCTGAAGCACAATCTTCAAGTGTTGTTCATGCTCAGCCTCATTCTTCGAGTACACTAAAATGTCATCAATAAAGATCACGACAAACTGATCAAGGTAAGGTCGGAAAACTCTCTGCATCAAGTCCATGAATGCGGCTGGTGCATTCGTCAATCCGAACGGCAATACAACAAATTCATAGTGGCCATATCTAGTCCTGAAAGCCGTCTTTGGTATATCGTCACTCCGAATCCTAAGTTGATAGTAACCCTGCCTCAAGTCAAATTTGGAGTAAACACTCGCACCCTGCAACTGGTCAAACAATTCTTCAATCAACGGCAAGGGGTATTTGTTCTTAATCATGACTTGATTAAGTCCCCTGTAATCAATGCATAACCGTAGCGTGCCGTCTTTCTTTCTCACAAACAACACAGGCGCACCCCACAGCGAAGAACTAGGTTGTATAAACCCTTTCTCAAGCAAGTTCTGAAGCTGAATTTTTAACTCCTGAAGTTCAGCCGATGCCATTATATAAGGACTCCTAGAAATTGGCGCAGTGCCTAGCACAAGATCAATCACGAACTCAATCTCCCTATCCGGTGGTAAACCCGGTAATTCCTCGGGAAATATACCAGGGAAGTCTCTAACAATCAGAACCTCATTCAAACTCAGCTTATCAGTAGGCTGATTGATCAAATAAGCTAAGTAAGCTTCACAACCCTTATTCAACAACTTAGAAGTCTTGATCGTTGATAAAAGAGGAATTCGGGCAGCCCTGCAGTTCCCAACAATCTCTAGTATCGGTAGGTCAGGAACCTGAAGATAAACAATCTTTGTTCTACAATCCAACTAAGTATAGTACTTCCCCAACCAGTCCATTCCCAAAATGATTTCAAAGTCACAGAATGGCAATATAATTAAATCAGTAGGAAATTTACGGTTCTTAATGCATATATCACAAGATTTGCAAATAGACTCAGTAACAAATTTTGCACCCAAAGGCGTACTAACTTCAACTTCATGCGGCAATTTATCAATGCAAACATTCACAGATCGTGCACATGCAGGAGTTATAAACGAATGTGTAGCTCCGGGATCAATCAAAACTTTAACTGGTTGAGTATTGAGAAGAAAGGTACCTTCCACTATAACTGTAATATTGGGTAGCTCCTCTGCATCCAGTGCAAAGACCCTAGCCTGAACCCTCTGTGCTGGACGTGCACCTGCAGCCCTATTCTGAACACCTTGGCCTCCACCACGGCCCTGAACATTGTTATACTTAGGGCAATCTCTCACCCTATGGTCGTCACTCCCACAGCCTGTGCATTTACCACTCTTCCTCCAGCAATTTGCCTCAACATGCCCCGATCGATTACAATAATTACACTGCTGATTTTGCCTAACTGCAGTGTTTCCCATAGGTGCTGGGGCTCTGGCGGTAGTAGGAACTGTAGCTCCCTACTGGGGTCTAGTCATAGCTGGCCTAGCCTGAGTCTGCCGCTGTGGCTGATACAGACGTTGCTGAGGAACCTGTGCAGAAGACTGATACTGCCTCGGCTGACTCTGGCTGCTCTGGCCCAAATACTGCTTCTTACTCGGCTGACTACTCTCAGCTAACATCTCAACCTTCCGTTTCTCAAACTTCGAGGTTGCCTGAAATGCCTTGGGAAAAGTAGTGTAAGTCTGCCCAGTCAAATGTAGCTGTATGTCCATTCTCAGCCCACGGCCAAACCTATGAATCATCCTCATAGCCGGCCATACCAACTCGGGCATATACCTCGACAGGCTGACAAACCTAGCCTCGTACTGTGCAACAGTCATATTTCCCTGCTTCAGGGCCACAAACTCATCCTCCCGCCTTTCCATAGCCATCTCGGGAATATACTTATCCCGAAACTCACTTACAAAATCATCCCATAAATGTGGAACATCCTCACAATCCCACCTCAATCTGACAGTATTCCACCACTGCTCTGCATCACCCTCAAATAAGAATGACGCATAATCTATTCTTGCCTCATCAGTGTACCTCAAAGCGGTGAAAATTTTCTCAACACGATTAATCCATCTCTCGGCCGCCTCATCATCCGGCTCTCCGAAGAACTTTCCCGGCTCGTGCCTCAGAAATTTCTCTAGCTGATTATTCTCAACTCTATACCCCTGTCCACCAGGATTAGCTTGATTTCCCTGGGGAAGATTCCTGTCCTGCCTCTACTCATGCAGCACCTGTGTAATCCAGTCTACTGCAGTAGTCATGGTAGCCATAAACTGCTCAGGCAACGGCTGCTGACCCTGTTCTGCTGCCTCTTCATCTGACCCTATACCTTGAGTACCACGACGTGGCGGCATAGTAGCAATTCATAATAGCTGGCAACATTTAAAAGCAGTTTATAGATAGAAATATAACACATAAGATTAGATAACACTCAAGTCAATAGCAATCCAATATTCTATCACACAATTCACATAAGACAAGTTTAACTTGCTAAACTATTTCACTTAAACACATAAACACTCCAAGTTCACAAAGTCATGCTATAACATTTTATTTTCACTCAGCAATCATACATAAACACTTTAGCATTTTAGACCTTTACCCCACAGACCGAGAATCATATCCCGGCTCATGCAAGACTATCATGCTCTGATACCACCTAAAGATGTCACGCCCCGACCCAACCTTGCAAAAGGCCAAGCCCGGACCCGACACACGGACTGAGTCTCCTCTGTACCGCGGACGATCTGAAAACCCTAAAATCATCATAATACTTGCGAAAGCTATAAAACAATTCAAACAAGCCAACTTTCTTTGAAATATACATTTCTTATTAATCAACTTTGCAACCCAAAAATGATATGCATACTACAAAAGTATTTATGCCACTAATCAATTCCATTAGCATGCATTTCCTTACTAGTCACAAGAGTATAAGTTTACAACTTTACATTCTTTCAACTTATACAACATAAGACCGTAGAGGCCTCAAACTAGAAAATACATACAAGGCTACAAGCCTCAAAATTAAGCGACTTCCAAGCAATATATATATCAAGCAAGGCTCGCACAAAATCTGGTAACCAACCACCAGCAAAGCAAAGAAGTGCTATCACGGAAACACCTCCACCTGCTCCTCCTCCTCTATTACCTCGATAGGGTCTGCTTCAACTACTCATGTAAAAATATAGTATAAAGAGGAATGAGCAAAAACTATTGCTCAGCGAGGGCAAATGGTCTCAAGGACGGAGATGAGAGGAGTATACAATGCAATTAGTCATGCAATTCATACAAACATCATATAGAGATACAACAACCATCAACAAAGCAAGGCAAGTATTTAAAGCTGTAAACACTCATTCAAAGGATACGATACTCTTTTCACGAGCAACTTTCAAACACGAATTCGATGACGACGCGCCGGCCCAAACAACCTTATAACACCAGTTTGGAATACCCCGGAAGTATCCATCAACCTACGACCCAAAACTCCCTGGGAGGCAACCCAAGCGAGAAAAGGGAATAGCAGCGGAGCTAGAGCAACCAACACTGGCAACCCGAGGCTACCCAGAGAGGCCCATCACTCATGCACGAGACACTATGCAATGCAAGACTCGATACAAGGCGATAAAGCCACACGTGGGAGAATAACAAAGTAGGTTACTCTCGCACGCAATAGCAACAATTGATATGCATTTCAATCCAAATCAATTCAAACAAGTATTTCAAGCAACCCTAAGCATTCTATAGGCATAAAATCAAGAAAACAAGCAAAAACACAAATCGGCTCCAACTATCAAAACACTACCATTTCCAAACGAGCCACGAGTTCTGGAAATTGACTTCACCAACCCTCCTAGGTCACCATAAGGCACATCTAAAGACCCCGAAACCCTACTTAACCCTAGAAACCACGCAAAGTCCCGATTTTCCCCTTTGCTCGTTTGAACTACAACTATATCAACCAAACACCCAACCAACACCATAATCGCACCAAAAGTGCTTCTATGGCCTCCCGAAACAATGCCAACACATAAAACGAGAAAAGGCCAAACTCGACCTAAACGACCCCGACTTTCAACAAGGCTTAATTCTCGTTTTTTCCATTACGCAACCCAAACAAACCATGCATTTAGGCATTCTAGCACACTTAGCACAATTCTACATAAACGAACAGCATAACAGAACAACTTCATCGTTCCAAGGGTTTACTATTCATAAAACACTATTCAACATCCAAATTAAATTGCAATCTCAACATTTAACCGCAAAAAATGTTAAAAAAGCTATAAATACATGTTCTACAATTGCCAAGAAACATTCTAGAAGCATCAAAACGCTTTAAACGACAATCTACGGATAAAATCTAAAAATTGTAAAGTTAACATACATAACATTTAAATGCGCAAATAACGTGCTTCCCTTACCTTAGGTACTCCTAGTCGCTAGGAAAACAACGCTGGACACCTCGAAAATCACCCCGCACGAGCTCACGCGAAAATTGAACGATTGAAAGGTTGAAATCTTTTTTCCTTTTTCCTTCTTGGTTTCGGCCTGGTCTTCTCTGTTTTCAGCTGCTATTTTTTTTATTTTGCTTTGTTTTAAGCTTATTTAAGTGCTAAGTCAAATGGTCAAAGGTCAAGCCTTGGTCAACTACTTAAAACTTGGTCAAAAGGCCTTATTTTGTGCATTTTAAAGCCATTCTAACTAGAGAAAAATTAATTAAAGCTAGCAACAATTAAAATATAAAATTTAAGTCATCTAAATACTAGTTTCACTATTTGCTGAGGACTAGAAACCGTTCTCTAGCTATCGCTCCCTAAATGCAATGCACGTTGCGACAGCAAGAAAGTAACAATTGCATCTCAGAGAATCTAAGAGAATATAATTTTCAAAATAATAAACAATAAATTTTCACATTCTGGGCTCGGGTATTACAGTGACCACCCCTCTAATTAATGAAGAGTAAGCATCAGATTACGCAGGAAATGAAGAAATACTATATATAGGATTCCAACCTCTTTAAAGGATATTAGAATTATATTGTACCGACACTTATAGGCTTATTGGATTGGATCAAATTCATTAAGTTACACGGAATAGGGCAGTTGTAGATAAACAAGCTGGGGTTGATCACACCTGTCGAAGTAAAGAAGACAGTCAATCCCAATCAATGAGAACAAAGTATTTGATTCTTTGACAAGACGGGGGATCTAGTAGCTGTTTAATCTATGTCAGTAGGTCTCGATACCTTATTTTCATTTTAAGGTAAAGCCATCGACTTAGGAGGACTATCAATGGAAATGGGGCCGCCGGTGCACGTTCAGAGATCGAACTAGCAACAAACACAAATATGAAGTTCTAAATGTTCAAGTAATTATGGTTCCTAGTAAATGAGCAATCAAACGGTTATATTAACCAAACGGGATTTCCAGCTGTCATCTACTCAAGTTATGTGAAGACAATCATAGAAGCCAGTTCGATACCATTGGTAATTTCATCCGTCCCTTGTCCTCCATTCGAAGAACTTAGTTAAGGTACTACCGAGCCTGTTCGTTTAGTAAACATAAGTACCCGACTCTTTCAAAATCCAGCTCGTCAAATGAACCCGCATCTTGACTCTTAGCTCTGCGTCTTCTTGAAAGTGAGATTACAAGGTTTATGGTGATAGACAGACCATACAGAATGAAAAAGAAGCCTCTATATCTACATCTACACAGGAAGACGGAGCGAATTGCTATGAGTAACAGAGTATGCAGACTTGATGGTGAATAAGCTTGCCTAAAAAAAGAGGTAAGATGCCTATAGCTTCGATCAGAATAGTATTGGTCTCGGGGACGTAGAAAGAGAAAAGGTGCAACTATCAGCGAGCAAAAGCAGAAAGTCGCTTTAATCTTGATAATTGAGTGAAGAAGTTCCAGTAAGAGCCATCCTAGAAACCATGCTGCATCGGTGTTTTTAGGGCCTGGAAGGCCTATTAGATAAGGCCAGGTTCATAGACTGGGTACATAGAAAGGGGGAAGGGACGCTAACAAGTACTAAAAAAAGAATTTCCACAAGGATTGACTCAATCTTATTATTCAAGGATTCTTCTGCCTCACAAGTACCGGGCGATCCCGATCGTACCGATGTGGCTTAACCATCGTTTATCCACATATGCTACTTTGAAACAACTTGGAAGGGAATGCATCCCTTAGAAGCTACATGAGCACTTTAACCAAAAAATAACGGTTATAGCTAAATAATAGGAGCATTACTTCGAGCCAACAAGAAAGAAATCCAATTTTGAGTACTAACCAAAGAAGTGGCACTTGAAACGTAGAAATACCAAAAACCCAGCCTCTTGCTAAACGAGATTCTCATTCTCTTTTCCAAGCCCAGTTATTGAACCTATGCTTTACAAAATCCGAAGTACCCATATACGCTACCTTCCTTGATCGACCCAGAATGTACTATCTCTAGCCGTGAATTCACTATACGAATATTTAACATATGAAAGATAAACGAGATCCATTGTAAAAGTATGCTATTTAAACCAGTCCACGCTATCTGCTACACAGGGTTATTTAATTTCGTTTGATTCAAGACAAGAAATGGCAGTAATGCTTCAAATAGACTACAGTGGACATATTATTAAGAGAGCCGCATAGACCCTAGATTTAGTTTAAAAACAAGAAGATTACAGCCTAGTAGGTGGTGGAGGCACTAAGTACCCTTTTGGTATGACGAAAGGCTACAGCTATGCGTAGGAAGTCTCAGTTAAGGGGATGCCGGGTTCCTTTTTAGTGTAGAAAAGCTGCTGCTTGACTTGAATTGAGGTTGTGCCTCTTCCAATCACCATAGTAAAACTTCTGATTAGCCTTACTATACTTGATTAGCCATAGCTAATTCGATAAATGAGGGGTGAAAGACTAAAATTTCAATATATGTAGAAAGGACACAACCTTTTTAGAAACAAAGACTACGAGACTTTAGATTATCCATCCACTGTTACAAGAAATGTATGGGCCTCTATTAGGAAGAGAGGGAGAATGTGACTCAGTTTCAGTTGAAGTTGGCTTGCTGGATCTTCGAGTTGAATGTGAATAATTATGAGAAATTAGCCCCTTGATTATCCTTCTGTTCCTAAGGGAAGGGGCTTACTTATAAAAAATAGATAAAAAAAAGTTTACACTTAATCCTTAATCTATTAAGGTATTTCATTCCAATCTTCTGATCTGATACTATTATCATTATCACTATCACCCTTCGGAGTCTAAAAAGATGTGTATCTTTCTATTGGTATTAATCGGTCTTCTTTTTCCTTTTGGTGGTATAGCCGCATGTGTCTATTACCCTTATTCTTTATCTTCTCTACCCTTCGGCTGCTTAGGGAGCCCTAAGGGATTCGCCTGACGGAGAAGAGTTCTTGATCACATATCTTGGGTACTTGAAGTTGCTGATTGTATCATTCGGGCAGAGCTTGGGTCCCTTAGTATTATGTATAGTGCTGCTCCCTAAAAGTTTCTTTTGATAGTTTTGTTCTGATCGATGAAGCTTTGAAGATGCTCGATCGGGGTGGAAAATAAAATTTGAATACAATGATGAAGATCTAGTCGAATGGTAGATGAATCTATAGGTTCGTTAGGAATCGATAGTCGTTGTCTAGACATACGAGTCACAGCTGGCCGGGAAGAAGAGAGATCAACGACGAAGCTACTAACTACTAGTTGGAAAGGAAAGGACAAGACCACATTTCGTACATTTCTACTGGTCCAGAATTCGAATAGCGAACGAAAGACCAGGACATTGGATGAGGAAAGCACTTCCAGCAGGGTTGACGACTGTGTGACCATCATTCAAAGTAGGAAATCAATTCTGGCACGACCGATGACTTAGTCTCCTTCTCCGCTTCAACTCAACCACCTACCTAGCTTCTTAGAAAATATCCAATAGATAGCAGCTACCTAAGGCCCTTTTAAGCCCTTCACCAATCACGGTCTTTTATCTAGTAAGTCTTAGTACTATGTTCTCCAAGCTTGACTAATAGAATAGGCAGGCCTTTTAGAGAACAATTGAATTAAGGGTTAGCTCTGCCCTTAAGTGATAGGGGGCTGAGGGGTGACCGATCCGGTCAGTAAAAAAATAGGTTAAGAAAAAAAGGTGTGTCTGGTCTGGTATAGCTAATGTGACTTTCTGGATCTATTGTTCCTCTTCTTTCTCTCTCTTGACCAATGCTCCGGCTTCCCTCACTCAAAAGATCAGCCGTTGTGACACAGGTGTATCAAGGTAAGCCGTGGATTGAATGAAGAAAGAAGGCGAACATGAATACTAAAAAGCAGTTCATGGGGATAGAGAGCGCGAAATGGGCTTTCCAAGCATAAAACAATCCCTACCTATACATTCTATGGCAACAGACAGAAGGCAGTTTTGTCGTTGTTCTTAACCCCAGGTCCATTTCCGCTCCCAATCATCTCCATGAAAAGACTACCATGATTTCCGAACGAACCTTCCAACAAGCAGAATAGAAGTTGACCACAAAGCCATCTCTGTGGGAGGCTGCTACCATAAGGCCATCTCGGGCATGGGAAAGAAAGGCGGCGGACAACCGACTGAACTGGGGAGCCTAAACGGCATTGAGAATGAGTCCACCGATTGACAAACAACTTCTATCTACAGGTGCTTTCATTATGGATCGGTCGACTTGTAACGATTGAGTGCTCACACACAATTAGGTTTGGCAGTGTAACACCCCGATCCCTCTCGAGACCGGGGGTTCTATCAATCGATCTAAACACAACCCAAACCAAACCCGGGCATAAATTTTCATGGAAAACGGACGGAGTCTCCCCTGTTTCTAGGCGAAATGTAAAACCTGCGACAACATATAAGTGGACCAATACCATGTCCAAACATTCAACACCTCAAGGCCATCCGAGCCTTGGTTCACAACAAGCAAATCACAAGTAATTACACATTCATGCTTAGCAATTAAACTACACCAACCTATTTCATAAGCTAGACTATCATATCTTTCTATCTCTTTTCCTTTGTCATTACAAGTATACATTGAAGTTAAGCTACATTAACTAAATACACAATCTAGTGAAACTTAAATTACATCCCCTTTAACTTTAAATACATATAATACATAAAAGCATACAATTTTACAACTTTGACAACTCAAGTCACATAGGCACGCAGGACAACTCTTCAAGCACGGACTTTCACGAAATTACGAACTTTCCAGCTAACATGGCATTTCCTGAAATGTGGTGGTGAGGAGTGAGTATACACAACACGTATACTCAGTGAGGGCGAGACAGATATCGAATTGGAGAGAAAGAAGATTGTGCAATGCAAAAAGGTACAGTTAAGCAATACAATCAATAAAAGGCATACAATATAAACAACAATACAATTAAACAACTAAAGAAAGCATTAACACAACCAATCAAAGCTATACCACACTTTGAAGGCTATGGTTCACTCGAGCGAGTAATGTACCGATCACGATTCCGATGACTTTAACGATGACGCGCCGGCCCAAAGCACCTTATAACACCAGTTTGGAATACCCCGGAAGTATCCATCAATCTACGACCCAAATCTCCCTCGGAGGCAACCCAAGCGAGAAAGGGAATAGCAGCGGAGCTAGAGCAACCAACACTGGCAACCCAAGGCTACCCAGAGAGGCCCATCACTCACGCGCGAGACACTATGCAATGCAAGACTCGATACAAGGCGATAAACAAGCGATAAAGCCACACGTGAGAGAATAACAAAATAGGTTACTCTCGCACGCAATAGCAGCAATTTGATAAGCAATTCAATCCAAAACAACTCAAACAAGTATTCCAAGTAATTCTAAGCATTCTATAAGCATAAAGACAAGAAAACACACAAAAACACAAATCGGCCCCAACTATCAAAACGCTACCATTTACAAACGAGCTACGAGTTTTGGAAACCGACTTCGCCAACCCTCCTAGGTCACCATAAGGCACGTCTAAAGACCCCGAAACCTTACTTTACCCTAGAACTTGCGCGAAGCCCCGATTTCCCCCTTTCTCGTTTGAACTACAACTATACCAACCAAACACCCAACTAATGCCATAATCGCACCAAAAGTGCTTCCATGGCCTCCCGAAGCAATGCCAACACGCAAACGAGAAAACGCTAAAGTCGACCAAAACGACCCCGACTTTCCCAAAGACTTAATTCTCATTTTTTCCACTACGCAACCCAAACAAACCACACATTTTAGCGTTCTAGCATACCTAGCACGTTTCTACATCAACGGAAAGCATAACAGCGCAATTTCAACGTTTCAAGGTTTTACTATTCATAAAACACTATTCATTTCACAATTTAATTTGCAATCACAACATTTAACCGCAAAAAATGTTACAAAGCTATAAATACATGTTCTACAAATGCCAAGGAACATTCTAGAAGCATCAAATCGCTTTAAATAACGATCTACGGATAAATCTAAAATTTGACAAAGTTAACATATACAACGTATAAATGCGCAAATAACATGCTTCCCTCACCTTAGACGCTCCTAGACGCTAGGAAGACCTCGTAGGATGCCTCGGAAACCACCCCGTGCAAGCTCCCGCGAAGAAATGAAGATTTTGGCTTGAAATCTTTTTTTTTTATCTCCTCATTTTCGGCCCTGCTAAGCTACTGTTCAGGTCTGTTTTTTTTTAATTTTGTGTTATTTAGGCTATTTTAAAGAGGTCAAAGGTCAAAAGGGTCAAAGCTTTGGTCAACGTTGGTCAAACAACTTAAAACTAGTCAAAATGGCCTATTTTTGTGCATTTTTAAGCTAAATAACTAACACCAAAATCAATTCTAGCTAGTAACAATTAAAATATAAAATTTAAGTCATCTAAATACTAGTTTCACTATTTGCTGAGGACTGGAATCCATTTTCTAGCTAACGCCCTCGATATGCAATGCACGTTGCGACAATAAAAGAATAACAATTAATTCTCAAAGAATCTAAGAAATATATCATTTTTGGAAAGCATCATAGTTTAAAATTTACTCCGGCTCGGAGTTACTTTTCTCATTTATTTGAAAACAGAGTGGTTTTAACACAAAACAACCAAAACCGATTATTAAAATAATCAAAATAATCAAGGTAATCAATATTCATTTAAAATAATCAATTTAACTATTTCTAGAACATTTAAAAGAATTATGAAGTTAACATTAAACTACAAATGAAGGTTAACATAAACACATAGTCAAACACAATTAAACCCTAACATTTAAGATAACACTTAATTAATCACAGGAGAATAAATTCAATTACTATAATTAATAGAAGTATATAACAACCTTTCAATTATTCAAGATATAATTAGTAAATGCTTCCAAGAGAAATATGAAAATAGTGCAAATTGGTTGATTTAACTAATTAAACATTTAATCAAATGCAGTCAAGAGCTATTAAATGCATGCCGGCTTCGGGGTATCACAGGCAGGCTTAGGGAGGTGATCTGAATCGCTATCGATATGATGCAGGGCTGATTTGCTGACCGTAACGAACTTGACTCTGCCCTTGAAAAACAAAAAAAAGGAGCGGGAAGACCTTTGACCTGGGCTGGGGAGGGATTGGGGTCACTTTTCTTTAGGACTTTAGTTCGTAACAAGGCTCGAAGACCTCCGGCTGGATTTGAAATGGATCACGTAGGGCATCCGTTTACGGCGTCGGTGGTATTAGCAATCTTCTCTTTTTCCCTCAATGGTAGGAAATCCGCATCAGCGGGGGTATATGGGAGGAAACTAGTATGCAGTAATTCAAATTGCTCATTCGGATTAGTAAGGAAAATATTGACTCACACATACCACAGTGTATTGTTGTCAACTCACATAGTTGCACCTACCAGCAACAAGATGACTACTCCCTGCACACCACTAAACGATGCTATTTAACGTTTTGGTTCGCCCAATACAAGAACTATAGCCTAACCTAGCTTATGGCTAAAGCCGTGGACTACGCCCCCGTGAGAGCCCTCTAGTTGACTAACATACTCCCTTTTAATCTCCTCACATACCTTCATATCCAAGCTGGGAATGATTGACCTTTAGATTCAAATAATAGCGCATAATGGTAGTACTCCTTCCAATTTGTTCTTTTATGATTTTATCTACTTGAAATGCTTATAGGTAAGTGCGGAGAAGGTACGCAGGGACCAAATGAAAGGGCACTGAAAGGTCTTCAATTAAAGTTTCGCCAGTACTGAAAGACGAGTAAAGATTGCTAAAATAGACTTAAGGATAATAAATACCCCACCTTACCAGACCTGATTTGTGACAAAAGGAAAGGCTCGAAAGACCTACTTGACGAGTTTCCTTATGAGTGAGTTCGCTATTCCTCTCCTTATCGTTCAAGCATCTTCAAACCTTTAAGTCGAGTGTAGCGAAGGGATTCTCTTAAGAGAAGCTTCAGCCCTTGAACCTGAAATGACTTTTATGAGCTGACTCAGTAGCGACCGACTTGATTTTATTAGTTGTGTGATTAGTGGGCTTAGCTGTTAGTTGTCTAAAAGCTACAGTCAAAATAAATCCCTTTTGAAAATAAACTACTAATACACCTTAGGTACTCTTTTAAGTCCGTGTAAGACGGAGGGAATAAAAGGACTTGCAAGAGGCTGAAAAGCCGTAGTACGCTAGCGCTAGTGAGTTAGCACAACAACTTAGTGTCTTGTTTTCTTCGCTGCTTCTTTTTTGATTTTGACATTTAAATGAAAGCGATTGCTAATACTTGTAGCTTGCTTCTGTCCTTAGTCAATTTTGGACTGAAGCTGTTCTGATTGCCGTATTTCTTTTAAATCGAATACCTTCCTCTATCATCTTTGGTCTGTCTCTTTTTGAGAGAAGATTTTCTATCCCGACTGACTATGAAGAGCTTCGAGTCTATCGGGAAAGGATGTGGTGGTAACCCCCGCAGCTTTGTCTAGAACCCGGCATCTAGCCGTGTAGGAAGACTCACCCTAGCCACTATAGTGGCCCCACCCCAACTCTAGCTGAGAAGCACCCTCCATCCATTTCCCCTTTTCCATGTGTCCAAAAGCCTGCCCACCCGCCCAGTTTATGAGCCCCTTTCCGATTCCTTCACCCAATCTCATGAGAAGCAAGCCTAGTAGGCCCTGCCTTAATCTGTCCTCAGACAGCCATCCCTCACCAGGCTGCTGGCATTGCTAAATGCTCCGCCACGAAGCAAGCTTTCCCAAATATGACAGATGCAGAAGTGGCTAAAGAAGTCAGATGAAGAAAGTAGTTGGACAATTGTATACACGAGGGCGTTAAGCTTAGTATTCTGGGAATTGGAAACATTGACAGAAAGGGGAAGAGGTAGGAAAAAACAGTTTTAGGTGTAACTCTACTAAAGTAGTCGGCCTAACCTTCAGTTCCCGTAACCAAGTTTTTCTTTCTCACTACTTATGTACTTTTTCTTACTTCATCCATACCTTTTTACTTTTTTTGAAGTGTAGGGCAAACTCCATTCCTCCCCTATCGGTTGAGCATCTTCAAACCTCTACTTCTACTTTTAACTAAAGGCGAACAGCCGGCATTGCAAGCAAATGGAGAGCTCCCGCTCGTTTGAGCCCTTGCGAGCCAAAAAGCGTACCGGTTGTTTGAGTCGCGAAAGGGCCGCTTGCAACAATTATATTATTTATAATAAATAATAGACATATAATATTATATATTATAAACAATAATAAGAAAAATAGAAATAAAGAAAATTATTTTTTTTTATCAAATTGTTTATTCCTAGGAAGAAGAAGAAGCAGATAGAGCAAAGGTATGAAGTAACTCAACTGATAAGGAGAGGGCTGCTCTTTCCGTTCGCTCTTCCCGAAGTGAGCAAATTGCATGTAGAGATTCATAGGGGCTTATAGTTTAATTGATTGAAACGTACCTCTCATAACGGTGATATTGTAGGTTCGAGCCCTACTAAGCCTACTACCCCCTTCTTTTTACCTGATACAAGGCAGTCGAAGTACCCGCTACCCTGTAGATCTCAATCTAGCGATAGCATCTGGAATCACATTGCTGCCGCTGCCCTTCGGGCACGCCTCCTACGCTCTTGCAGTATTCCTCATGCGGGTAATACGGTGTAATACGCGAAGTAGCTGAGCCATAGCTCTTCGATCGCTATATTCTTGCAATAGCGAACGATCGAAGAGTGAAGTTACGTCTTTAGGCAAAGAGCGAGAGCGAAACCCTGAACTCTTATTGTTTTATTCCCAACCAACGATCATTCATTATGGCCGGCCCCACCAAAGACTGAAAGCCCAGTCCGGGCAAGCTATATTATAGAACTGATCTGACCGAACATGGTCTAATGGAACAAGATCTTGATCTTAATAAGGAATTGGAATCTGGAAGGGCCAGCAAGAATCAATGCGATAGCGAGGTTGAGCAGTAGCAAAGGCCTGGTTCATATTCTAAAAAAGAGTAGATGCAAAGGTTCAGATTGAAGATCTTCGCGAGATGGCCCCGGAGCACCATAGCATGTAGGCAATAAGGGAGGACATACTGGACGTAATCACTCCCTTGGTTGGGGGCTGTGCCGCCCCTATCCTTTAAATTGATGGATTCCCAAGTCTTTTTTACTCTCACTATTGGAAGAATTTTGAAGATGACCTGATCAAGGCGGTTCACAATTTCTTTGCTAAAGGCGCTCTTAAGCCCTAAGTTTGAATTCAAATTCAATTGCCCTTATTCCAATTTCGAAAGTCGAAAGCCCTTCACACTTTCATGAATTCTGACTTACCTTTATTTATGGGATATTTGAAGGAGAGCTTTATCACTTTTTCTAAAAAATGCTCTAACGCTCGAAGAATGAGTTTGATTCTCCCTAGAATCAATTTGAACGTGTTTACAAGCTTGTTTGATAGAACAAGGTATGAAATAACTCGACCGATAGGGAGATGAATGGAGTTGGCAACAACAACCTTTTCTCCTTTCTTTCTTTCCCTTTTTGTCTTCCACATGTGTAATACCCGAGCCCGGAATGTGAAAATTCCTTGTTTATTATTTTGAAAATTATATTTCCTTAAATTCTTTGTGAATTAATTGTTACTTTCTTGCCGTCGCAACGTGCATTGCATTTAGGGAGCGATAGTTAGAGAACGGTTTCTAGTCCTCAGCAAATAGTGAAACTAGTATTTAGATGACTTAAATTTTATATTTTAATTGTTGCTAGCTATAATTAATTTTTCTCTAGTTAGAATGGCTTTAAAATGCACAAAATAAGGCCTTTTGACCAAGTTTTAAGTAGTTGACCAAGGCTTGACCTTTGACCATTTGACTTAGCACTTAAATAAGCTTAAATCAAAGAAAAATAAAAAAAATAGCAGCTGAAAATCCAGAGAGCAGGCCGTGAGCTTCCAAGGGAAAAAAAAACCTTTCAACCTTCCAGTCGATCAATCTTCGCGTGAGCTCGTGCGGGGTGGTTTCCGAGGTGACTAGCATTGTTTTCCTAGCGACTAGGAGTGCCTAAGGTGAGGGAATCATGTTATTTGCGCATTTAAATGTTAAGTGTATCAACTTTGTGATTTTTAGATTTTATCTGTAGATCGTTGTTTAAATCGTTTTGATGCTTCTAGAATGTTCCTTGGCAATTGTAGAACGTGTATTTATAGTTTTGTAACATTTTCTGCGGTTAAATGTTGAGATTGTAGTTTAAACTAGTTGTTGAATAGTGTTTTATGAATAGTAAACCTTTGGAACGATGAAGTTATTCCGTTATGCTGTCCGTTGATGTAGAATTGTGCTAGGTGTGTTAGAATGCCTAAATGTATGGTTTGTTTTGGTTGCGTAATGGAAAAAATGGGAACTAAGCCTTCTTGAAAGTCGGGGTCGTTTAGGTCGAGTTTAGCATTTTCTCGTTTTGTGTGTTGGCATTGTTTCGGGAGGCCATGGAAGCACTTTTGGTGTGATTATGGCGTTGGTTGGGTGTTTGGTTGATATAGTTGTAGTTCAAACGAGCAAAGGGGGAAATCGGGACTTTGCGTGAATTCTAGGGTTAAGTAGGGTTTCGGGATCTTTAGACGTGCCTTATGGTGACTTAGGAGGATTGGCGAAGTCGGTTTCCAGAACTTGTGGCTCGTTTGGAAATGGTAGGGTTTTGATAGTTGGGGCCGATTTGTGTTTTTGCTTGTTTTCTTGATTTTATGCCTATAGAATGCTTAGGGTTGCTTGAAATACTTGTTTGAATTGATTTGGATTGAAATGCTTATCAATTGTTGTTATTGCGTGTGAGAGTAACCTACTTTGTTATTCTCCCACATGTGGCTTTATCGCTTGTTTATCGCCTTGTATCAAGTCTTGCATTGCATAGTGTCTCGCGCGTGAGTGATGGGCCTCTCTGGGTAGCCTCGGGTTGCCAGTGTTGATTGCTCTAGCTCCGCTGCTATTCCCTCTTCTCGCTTGGGTTGCCTCCCAGGGAGTTTTGGGTCGTAGGTTGATGGATACTTCCGGGGTATTCCAAACTGGTGTTATAAGGTGGTTTGGGCCGGCACGTCGTCATCGAATTTGTGTTTGAAAGTTGCTCGTGAAAAGAGTATCGTATCCTTTGAATGAGCGTTTGCAGCTTTAAATACTTGCCTTGCTTTATTGTTGGCTTTGTTGTATCTCTATATGAGATTTGTATGTATTGGTTGACTAATTGCATTGCATACTCCTCTCATCTCCGTCCTTGAGACTAATTGCCCTCGTTGAGCAATAGTTTTTGCTCATTCCTCTCTATACTATATTTTTACAGGAGTAGTTGAAGCAGACCCTATCGAGGTAATAGAGGAGGAGGAGCAGGTAGAGGTATTTCCGTGATAGCACTTCTCTGCTTTGCTGGTGGTTGGTTACCAGATTTTGTGCGAGCCTTGCTTGTTATGTATATTGCTTGGATGTCGCTTAATTTTGAGGCTTGTAGCCTTGTATGTATTTTCTAGTTTGAGGCCTCTACGGTCTTATGTTGTATAAGTTGAAAGAATGTAAAGTTGTAAACTTATACCCTTGTGACCAGTAAGGAAATGCATGCAAATGGAATTGATTAGTGGCATAAATACTTGTGTAGTATGCATATCATTTTTGGGTTACAAGTTGGTTAATAAGAAATGTATGTTTTAAAGAAAGTCGGCTTGTTTTAATTATTTTATGGCTTTCGCAAGTATTATATTGATTTTAGGGTTTTCAGATCGTCCGCGGTACAGAGGAGACTCCGTCTGTGTGTCGGGTCCGGGCTTGGCCTTTTGCGGGGTCGGGTCGGGGCGTGACATCTTTAGGTGGTATCAGAGCATGATAGTCTTGCATGAGCCGGGATATGTTTCTCGGTCTGTGGGGTAAAGGTCCAAAATGCTAGAGTGTTATTGTTTAATTGTTAAGTGGAAAGAAAATGTTATAGCATGACTTTGTGAACTTAGAGTGCTTATGTGTTTAAAGTGAATTAGTTTGGCATGTCAATCTTGTGTTATGTGAATTGCGTGTTAGAATGTTTGATTGTTATTGACTTGAGTGTTATCTAATCTTATGTGCTATATTTCTGTCTATAAACTGCTTTTAAATGTTGCCAGCTATTGTGAATTGCTACTATGCCGCCACGTCGTGGTACTCAAGGTATAGGATCAGATGAAAAGGCAGCAGAACAGGGTCAGCAGCCGTTGCTTGAGCAGTTTATGGCTACCATGACTACTGCAGTAGACTGGATTACACAGGTGCTGCATGAGCAGAGGCAGGACAGGAATAATTCCCAGGGAAATCAAGTTAATCCTAGTGGACAAGGGTATAGAGTTGAGAATAACCAGTTAGAGAAATTTTTGAGGCACGAGCCGGGAAAGTTCTTCGGATAGTCGGATGATGAGGCAGCCGAGAGATGGATTAATCGTGTTGAGAAAATTTTCACCGCTTTGAGGTACACAGATGAGGCAAGAATATATTATGCGTCATTCTTGTTTGAGGGTGATGCAGAGCAGTGGTGGAATACTGTCAGATTGAGGTGGGATTGTGAGGATGTACCACATTTATGGGATGATTTTGTGAGTGAGTTTCGGGATAAGTATATTCCCAAGATGGCTATGGAAAGGCGGGAGGATGAGTTTATGGCCCTGAAGCAGGGAAACATGACTGTTGCATAGTACGAGGCTAGGTTTGTTAGCCTGTCGAGGTATATGCCCGAGTTGGTACGGCCGGCTAGGAGGATGATTCATAGGTTTGTCCGTGGGCTGAGAATGGATATTCAGTTGCATTTAACTGGGCAGACCTACACTACATTTCCTGAGGCATTTCAGGCAGCCTCGAAGTTTGAGAAACGGAAGGCTGAGATGTTAGCTGAGAGCAGTCAGCCGAGTAAGAAGCAGTATTTGGGCCAGAGCAGCTAGAGTCAGCCGAGGCAGTATCAGACTTCTGCACAGGTTCCTTAGCAACGTCCGTATCAGCCCCAGCAGCAGATTCAGGCTAGGCCAGTTGTGACTAGACCCCAACAGGGAGGTATAGCTCCTACTACTGCCAGAGCCCCAGCACCTACAGGAAACACTGCAGTTAGGCAAAATCAGCAGTGTAATTATTGTAATCGATCGGGGCATATTGAGGCTAACTGCTGGAGGAAGAGTGGTAAATGCACGGGTTGTGGCAGTGATGACCATAGGGTGAGAGATTGCCCTAAGTATAATAATGTTCAGGGCCGTACTGGAGGCCAAGGTGTGCAGAATAGGGCTGCAGGTGCACATCCAACACAGAGGGTTCAGGCTAGGGTCTTTGCACTAGATGCAGAGGAGCTACCCGATACTACAGCTATAGTGGAAGGTACCTTTCTTCTCAATACTCAGCCAGTTAAAGTTTTGATTGATCCCGGAGCTACACATTCGTTTATAACTCTTGCATGTGCACGATCTGTGAATGTTTGCATTGATAAATTTCCGAATGAAGTTGAAGTTAGTACGCCTTTGGGTGCAAAATTTGTTACTGAGTCTATTTGCAAATCTTGTGATATATGTATTGAGAACCGTAAATTTCCTGCTGATTTAATTATATTGCCATTCCGTGACTTTGAAATCATTTTGGGAATGGACTGGTTGGGGAAGTACTATGCTCAGTTGGATTGTAGAACAAAGATTGTTTATCTTCAGGTTCCTGACCTACCGGTACTAGAGATTGTTGGGAACTGCAGGGCTGCCCGAATTCCTCTTTTATCAGCAATCAAGACTTCTAAGTTGTTGAATAAGGGTTGTGAAGCTTACTTAGCTTATTTGATCAATCAGCCTACTGATAAGTTGAGTTTGAATGAGGTTCCAATTGTTAGAGACTTCCCTGGTGTATTTCCCGAGGAATTACCGGGTTTACCACCGGATAGGGAGATTGAGTTAGTGATCGATCTTGTGCCAGGCACCGCGCCAATTTCTAGGAGTCCTTATAGAATGGCATCGGCTGAACTTCAGGAGTTAAAAATTCAGCTTCAGAACTTGCTTGAGAAAGGGTTTATACAACCTAGTTTTTCGCCGTGGGGTGCGCCTGTGTTGTTTGTGAGAAAGAAAGACGGCACGCTACGGTTATGCATTGATTACAGGGGACTTAATCAAGTCACGATTAAGAACAAATACCCCTTGTCGTTGATTGAAGAATTGTTTGACCAGTTGCAGGGTGCGAGTGTTTACTCCAAATTTGACTTGAGGCAGGGTTACTATCAACTTAGGATTCAGAGTGACGATATACCGAAGACGACATTCAGGACTAGATATGGCCACTATGAGTTTGTTGTGTTGCCGTTTGGATTGACGAATGCACCAGCCGCATTCGTGGACTTGATGCAGAGAGTTTTTCGACCTTACCTTGATCAGTTTGTCGTAATCTTTATTGACGACATTTTAGTGTATTCGAAGAATGAGGCTGAACATGAGCAACACTTGAGGATTGTGCTACAGACTTTGCAGGAAAACAAGCTTTTTGCTAAATTCAGCAAGTATGAGTTCTGGTTGAATCAGATATCTTTTCTAGGCCATATCATTTCAGATCGAGGAATTTCAGTGGACCCAGCTAAGATTGAAGTTGTTTCATCTTGGAAGAGACCTGAGACGGTGTCAGAGATTCAGAGTTTTCTTGGATTGGCAGGTTACTACTGGAGATTTGTTAAAGACTTTTCCAAAATTTCTGGGCCTTTAAGCTAGTTGACTAGGAAGAAAGTTGCTTACAACTGGGATGCCAAATGTGAATACAGTTTTCAAGAATTGAAAAAGAGATTAACTACAGCTCCTATACTAGCTTTACTTGAGGGAACAGAGAACTTCGTTGTCTACAATGATGCATCTAAGGAAGGATTGGGCTGTGTTTTAATGCAAAATGGTAACGTGATTGCCTATGCTTCTAGGAAGTTGAAACCTTATGAAGTCAATTACCCTACACATGATCTTGAGTTAGCTGCAGTTGTGTTTGCTTTGAAGAAGTGGCGTCATTACTTGTGGGGTTGCAGATTTGAAATTTTTACTGACCACAAGAGTCTCAAGTATTTGTTTTCACAGAAGGATCTGAATATGAGGCAACGGAGATGGCTAGAGCTATTGGGTGGTTACAACTGTTCTATTAACTACGTGCCAGGTAAGGCAAATGTTGTTGCTAATGCTTTGAGCCGAAAGGCTACTGTTGCAAGCTTAATTATCAAGGATTGGGAGACTTTGGAAGAAATTTGTTCATGGAAGCCAGAAGCTACTAAGGTAGGGATTCGATTTGCTAGTTTGCAGATTCAGTCAGGGTTGCTAGCACAGATCAGAGAGGCTCAGAAGACTGATCCTCACATCTTGAAGATCCAAGAAAAATCAAAAGGGGGAGAGTTGGAGTTTAAATTACATGCAGATGGCATCTTCAAATTCAGGGATAGAGTATGTGTTCCTGATGATCCGACTTTGAAGAATGAGATCCTGTCCGAGGCACATAATTCGAGATATACGATTCACCCGGGCAGTACAAAAATGTATAGAGACTTGAAACAGCACTTCTGGTGGAACAATATGAAGAGGGAGATTGTTGGGTATGTATCCAGATGTTTGACTTGTCAGAGGGTTAAGGTTGAGCATCAGAGGCCAGCCGGACTTCTACAGGCGTTGTCGATTCCGCAATGGAAGTGGGTACATATAACAATGGACCTTGCGACCGATCTTCCTAGATCTCTGAGAGGGTGTGATTCTGTTTGGGTTGTTGTGGACCGCTTGACTAAAGTTACACATTTTATTCCCGTGAACAAACAAGATAGCTTTGATAAGCTAGCTGAGCTTTATGTTGCTAATATTGTGAGATTGCATGGTGTGTCACAGAGTATAGTGTCAGATAGGGATCCCCGATTCAGATCTCGTTTTTGGTAGAAGTTGCAAGAGGCCATGGGAACTAAGTTGAGCTTCAGTACTGCATATCATCCACAAACTGATGGCCAGTCTGAGAGAACTATCAGGATCTTGGAAGACATGCTTCGGGCATGTGTGTTAGACTTTGGGAAGAATTGGGAGAAGTTTTTGCCTTTAGCGGAGTTCGCCTACAACAATAGTTATCAATCTACTATAGGTATGGCTCCCTACGAGGCGTTGTATGGTCGTAAATGCAAATCCCCGTTATATTGGGAAGAGGTTGGAGAGATAAGAACAGTTGATCTGACTGTGTTACCTGAGATGATTAAGATGGTAGATAATGTTCACCTTATTCGCCAGCGTATGCTTACAGCTCAGAGTCGTCAGAAGAGTTATGCAGATAAGCACTGTCGGGATCTTAAGTTTGATTTGGGAGATTGGGTGTTTCTTAAGATTTCTCCATGGAAGGGATTCATTCGGCATGGTAAGAGTGGGAAGCTTAGTCCCAAGTATGTGGGTCCGTATGAGATCACCGAAAAAGTAGGTCCTTTGGCTTATCGATTAGCTTTGCCTCCGAGCTTGTCGAGACTGCACGATGTGTTCCACGTGTCTATGTTGAAGAAGTACCATCCAGACCCTTCACATGTACTTGAACCAGAGCCTTTGCAGATTGAAGAGAAGTTGTCTTATGAAGAGAAACTGATTCGAATTGTGGATCGGAAAGTTCAGGAGCTTCGCAGAAAGAGTATTCCGTTAGTATAGGTTATGTGGAATCATCATGGGTTTGAGGAAGTAACTTGGGAAAGAGAGGACCAGGTTCGGGATCAGTATCCGGAGTTGTTTGTTGACCAGGTAGGAATTGCATGGGCGCAATTGTTTTAAGGGGGAGAAGATGTAATACCCGAGCCCGGAATGTGAAAATTCCTTGTTTATAATTTTGAAAATTATATTTCCTTAAATTCTTTGTGAATTAATTGTTACTTTCTTGCCGTCGCAACGGGCATTGCACTTAGGGAGCGATAGCTAGAGAACGATTTCTAGTCCTCAGCAAATAGTGAAACTAGTATTTAGATGTCTTAAATTTTATATTTTAATTGTTGCTAGCTATAATTAATTTTTCTCTAGTTAGAATGGCTTTAAAATGCACAAAATAAGGCCTTTTGACCAAGTTTTAAGTAGTTGACCAAGGCTTGACCTTTGACCATTTGACTTAGCACTTAAATAAGCTTAAAACAAAGCAAAATAAAAAAAATAGCAGCTGAAAATCCAGAGAGCAGGCCGTGAGCTTCCAAGAAAAAAAAAACCTTTCAACCTTCCAATCGATCAATCTTCGCATGAGCTCGTGCGGGGTGGTTTCCGAGGTGACTAGCGTTGTTTTCCTAGCGACTAGGAGTGCCTAAGGTGAGGGAATCATGTTATTTGCGCATTTAAATGTTAAGTGTATCAACTTTGTGATTTTTAGATTTTATCCGTAGATTGTTGTTTAAATCATTTTGATGCTTCTAGAATGTTCCTTGGCAATTGTAGAACGTGTATTTATAGCTTTTTAACATTTTCTGCGGTTAAATGTTGAGATTGTAGTTTAAACTAGTTGTTGAATAGTGTTTTGTGAATAGTAAACCCTTGGAACGATGAAGTTGTTCCGTTATGCTGTTCGTTGATGTAGAATTGTGCTAGGTGTGTTAGAATGCCTAAATGCATGGTTTGTTTGGGTTGCATAATGGAAAAAATGGTAATTAAGCCTTGTTGAAAGTCGGGGTCGTTTAGGTCGAGTTTAGCATTTTCTCGTTTTGCGTGTTGGCCTTGTTTCGGGAGGCCATGGAAGCACTTTTGGTGCGATTATGGCATTGGTTGGGTGTTTGGTTGATATAGTTGTAGTTCAAACGAGCAAAGGGGGAAATCGGGACTTTGCGTGAATTCTAGGGTTAAGTAGGGTTTCGGGGTCTTTAGACGTGCCTTATGGTGACCTAGGAGGATTGGCGAAGTCGGTTTCCAGAACTCGTCGCTCGTTTGGAAATGGTAGGGTTTTGATAGTTGGGGCCGATTTGTGTTTTTGCTTGTTTTCTTGATTTTATGCCTATAGAATGCTTAGGGTTGCTTGAAATACTTGTTTGAATTGATTTGGATTGAAATGCTTATCAATTGTTGCTATTGCGTTCGAGAGTAACCTACTTTGTTATTCTCCCACGTGTGGCTTTATCGCTTGTTTATCGCCCTGTATCGAGTCTTGCATTGCATAGTGTCTCGCGCGTGAGTGATAGGCCTCTCTGGGTAGCCTCGGGTTGCCAGTGTTGGTTGCTCTAGCTCCGCTGCTATTCCCTCTTCTCGCTTGGGTTGCCTCCCAGGGAGTTTTGGGTCGTAGGTTGATGGATACTTCCGGGGTATTCCAAACTGGTGTTATAAGGTGGTTTGGGCCGGTGCGTCGTCATCGAATTTGTGTTTGAAAGTTGCTCGTGAAAAGAGTATTGTATCCTTTGAATGGGCGTTTGCAGCTTTAAATACTTGCCTTGCTTTATTGTTGGCTTTGTTGTATCTCTATATGAGATTTGTATGTATTGGTTGACTAATTGCATTGCATACTCCTCTCATCTCCGTCCTTGAGACTAATTGTCCTCGCTGAGCAATAGTTTTTGCTCATTCCTCTCTATACTATATTTTTACAGAAGTAGTTGAAGCAGACCCTATCGAGGTAATAGAGGAGGAGGAGCAGGTAGAGGTATTTCCGTGATAGCACTTCTCTGCTTTGCTGGTGGTTGGTTACCAGATTTTGTGCGAGCCTTGCTTGTTATGTATATTGCTTGGATGTCGCTTAATTTTGAGGCTTGTAGCCTTGTATGTATTTTCTAGTTTGAGGCCTCTACGGTCTTATGTTGTATAAGTTGAAAGAATGTAAAGTTGTAAACTTATACCCTTGTGACCAGTAAGGAAATGCATGCTAATGGAATTGATTAGTGGCATAAATACTTGTGTAGTATCCATATTATTTTTGGGTTGCAAGTTGGTTAATAAGAAATGTATGTTTTAAAGAAAGTTGGCTTGTTTTAATTATTTTATGGCTTTCGCAAGTATTATATTGATTTTAGGGTTTTCGGATCGTCCGCGGTACAGAGGAGACTCTGTCCGTGTGTCGGGTCCGGGCTTGGCCTTTTGTGGGGTCGGGTCGGGGCGTGACAACATGCCTACTTGATTGGATCCTCTTCCCTTTCCTTTTCTAAAATTCTTGATTGGTCTGAAATCAGCTACTAATGCTTTGTTGAATGAAGAAGAAGCTTGTTTCAAGATCTGTTCCTTTCACCTCACTCCTCACCAAAACCAGAAGGCACACTACCAGGAAAGTAAGATAGCTTCTCCTCTGATTATAAAGAAAAGAAACCTCCCAAAATTCGTGTTGTACTGTATTAGTGGAGGTGGTAAAAGCCCTATATTTATATATAACAAAGATAAAAAGAGAAATGGTCATGTTTTATTATATATTGGGCTGGGTGAAGTTGGATTGGATGTCTTGGGTGACTCTTCAATCAAGGTCCCAATTAGGTTTTCTCTCTTCCAATCAAAAGTCAATTTTTTTTAGTGTTTAAAACGAAATTCAATTTGCTACTCTGAGCAAAAAATGAGTGGCTTGTAGTGGTTTGTCAATAGGGAAAGTGGTTTCTCTCTGAACCTAGAACTAGATGATGAATCAAAGTTCTTGCTTTTTTGAGTCAAAATCATCTTTTTAGATGTTAGAATTTAGGAAAATACATTCATCATTAGAACACGGAGTATTTCAAGTAAGCTAATTTGGATCGAATTAGGACCGCCTGGGGGTGGAGTTCCGTGTTCCAGAAAGAGGGCTGTTAGTTACAACGGATCGGGTCTAAGGCTCTGTGAGTAACAACGTCTTTGACTATTTGAATTACAATTGGTAAACATTGGATTAAAAAAAATGTATATCCGAACAAGTGGGATGGATGGATAATTAATAAGAAAAAAAGTGTTGGCCCATCTCTAAGACTTGGGAATCAAAATAAGGCTTTTCTTAAGGGGTTGACAGGAGGGGTCCAATGATTGCTTAGTGGCAAAGGGATTCACTCTTAAATATGGGTAGAATTATGAGGAAACTTTCAACCCTGTTGCTAAGATTACCATGGCTCGTCTCCTTGTTGCCATTGCTGCAGCAAGGCATGTGCCTTGTAGTCGACCGGTGGGAGCACGCCGAAAGCTTACTACCGCAAGAGAAACTATGAGCTCCTAACTAGAATACTCTATTTTCTAGATCCCTCCGTGCTTATCCGCCCCTAATGTTTCGTCCACCATGAATGTGGCACCTGTCTTGAGGAATCCCTAACGGGTGATGAACAACCATTGAGGTAACCACTGGAGCCTAGGGGCAAGACTGATGTAATGGGAATTGCTCTCCTTAAACCGCTTTCTAGAAGCCTTGTTGTAAGGAACTTTCTTAGTGGGTATTGGCTCATTGAACACTAACTTAATCTGAAAGGTCCGATAGTGTGTCAGTAAAGACCCAGCCACGAACTAGCCTCTTCTCATTCCTCATTAAAATATACTTTAGCCTTACTAGCTACAACTTCGTAGAAGACTGACTACAAGTTTCTATCGATCGACCTCTAATTTCCATTAGGGCGGATGCATTCCCATTGTAACGGTGGAAGAGGCTGCCTCTGGTCAAGTAGAGGTAAGGTGTAACACCCCGATCCCTCTCGAGACCGAGAGTTCTATCAATCGATCTAATCACAACCCAAACCAAACCCGGGCATAATTTTCAGGGAAAACGGACGGAGTCTCCCCTGTTTATAGGCGAAATGTAAAACCTGCGATAGCATATAAGTGGACCAATACCATGTCCAAACATTCAAAACCACCTTGAGGCCATCGGAGCCTCGGTTCTCAACAATTTAAACTCAGCAAGTATACATACATTTCCAATTTAAAAGCTAACCTATCTCTTTTCATTTTTGACAAGTACATTCAAACTAGACGGTTAAACCATACTAAGCTACAGCATAAAATAAACTATCATGCCATTCTAACTCTTTTCGTTTGGACATTACAGACATGCATTGAAGTTAAGCTATGCTAACTGATTACGTAAACTAGCTTATCAATTCACCTCAGCTACTTAGCTAAATTTAAATTACATTTCTTTTGACAATAAATACAAACAACATACGAACATACATCTTTACAAACTTCGACACTCAAGCCACATAGGCACGCAAGACAACTCTTCAGGCAATGAACTTTCACGAAATCATGAACTTTCCAGCTAACATGACATTTCCTGAAATGTGGTGGTGAGGAGTGAGTATACACAACACGTATACTCAGTGAGGGCGAGACAGATATCGAATTGGAGAGAAAGAAAGTCGTGCAATGCAAATAAGACAGTTAAGCAATATAACTGATAAATAAGCAATCAAGACAAACAATCAATACAATAAGCAATTATTGAAAGCATTAACACAACCATTCAAAGCTATACCACACTCTGAAGGCTATGGTTCACTCATACGAGCAATGTACCATTTCACGAGCGATACATCAATCTCGAGCTTGATGTTGACAACGATGACAATAAGTGCGCAACCACCTTATAACACCAGTTTGGAATACCCCGGAAGTATCCATCAATCTACGACCCAAATCTCCCCGGGAGGCAACTCGAGCGAGAAGAGGGAATAGCCATGGAGCTAGAGCAACCAACACTGGCAACCCGAGGCTACCCAGAGGGGCCCATCTGTGATAACCCGAACCCGGCATGCATTTAATGACATTTAATTGCATTTAATTAAGTGTTATCTTAAATGCTAGCATTGAATTATGTGTTTATCTTTGGTTAAACATTTAATTGTAGCTTTATTTTCATATTTCTTTTGGAAGTAATTAAAATAATACTTGAGTTAATTATTTTAACGGAATATCACCTACATTTCATATTTATGTCAATCGGTTTTAGTTTTCTTACACTTAAATGCTCGGATTTCAATTAAATGAAAAATAACTTCGAGCCGGAGTAAATTTTAAACTATGATGCTTTCCAAAAATGATATATTTCTTAGATTCTTTGAGGTTTAATTGTCACTTCTTGGTTGACGCAAAGTGCATAGCATATCGAGAGAGATAGTTAGGAAATGAATTCGAGTCCTCAGCAAATAGTGAAACTAGTATTTAGATGACTTAAATTTTATAATTTAATTGTTGTTAGCTAGAATTAACATTTCCTTAGTTGTTTTAGCCTAAAAATGCATAAAATAAGCTAGTTTGACCAACTTAAGTGAGCTTTGACCAAGGGATTGACCATTTTGACCTTGTGCCCTTTTTAAATAGCCTAAAATAGCAACAAAAAAAAAATAGAACTGAACAGCAGCATAGCAGCGCTGAAAATATGAGGAATGAAAAAAAAAAGATTTCAAGCCAAAATCTTCGATTCTTCGCAAGGGCTTCCACGGGGTGGTTTCCGAGGCATCCTATGAGGTTTTCCTAGCGTCTAGGAGCGTCTAAGGTGAGGGTTTCATCGTTATTTGCGCATTTGAAATATTTGTATCTAAACTTTGATTTTTAGAATTTATCCGTAGATTGTTGTTTAAAGCATTTTGATGCTTCTATAATGTTCCTTGGCAATTGTAGAACGTGTATTTATAGCTTTTTGACATTTTCTGCGGTTAAATGTTGAGATTGCAATTTAAATTGATTAATGAATAGTAATTAATGAATAGTAAACCCCCGTTTCGATAAAGTTGCTTCGTTACGCGTTTTGTTGATGTAGGAAGATGCTAGATATGCTAGAATGCCTAAATGCATGGTTTGTTTGGCTTGCGTAATGGAAAAAAACGGGAATTAAGCCTTGGTGAAAGTCGGGGTCGTTTAGGTCGAGTTTGGCATTTTCTCATTTTGCGTGTTGGCATTGTTTCGGGAGGCCATGGAAGCACTTTTGGTGCGATTATGGCGTTGGTTGGGTGTTTGGTTGATATTGTTGTAGTTCAAACGAACAAATGGGGAAATCGGGACTTTGCGTGAATTCTAGGGTTAGGTAGGGTTTCGGGGTCTTTAGACGTGCCTTATGGTGACCTAGGAGGATTGGTAAAGTCGGTTTCCAGAACTCGTGGCTCGTTTGGAAATGGTAGTGTTTTGATAGTTGGGGCCGATTTGTGATTTTGTTTGTTATCTTGATATTATTCCTATAGAATGCTTAGGATTGCTTGATATACTTGGTTAATTGGTGTTATTGTTGTTTATTATTGCTTGTTATCTTATTTGTTGCCACTAGTTTGTATTGTTGTGCTATCGCTCGTTTATTGCCTTGTATCGAGTCTTGCATTGAATAGTGTCTCGCGCGTGAGTGATGGGCCTCTCTGGGTAGCCTCGGGTTGCCAGTGTTGGTTGCTCTAGCTCCGCTGCTATTCCCTTTTCTCACTTGGGTTGCCTCCTAGGGAGATTTGGGTCGTAGATTGATGGATATTTCCAGGGTATTCCAAACTAGTGCTATAAGGTGGTTGTGCACTTATTGTCATTGTTGTCAAACATCAAGCTCGAGATTGATGTATCGCTCGTGAAATAGTATATTGCTCGTAAGAGTGAACCATAGCCTTCAGAGTGTGGTATAGCTTTGAATGGTTGTGTTAATGCTTTCAGTAATTGCTTATTGTATTGATTGTTTGTCATGATTGCTTATTTATCAATTATGTTGCTTAACTGTCTTATTTGCATTGCACGACTTTCTTTCTCTCCAACTCGATATCTGTCTCGACCTCACTGAGTATACGTGTTGTGTATACTCACTCCTCACCACCACATTTCAGGAAATGTCATATTAGTTGGAAGTTCGTGATTTCATGAAAGTTCATGCCTAAGGAGTTTTCTTGCGTGCCAATGTGGCTTGAGTGTCGAAGTTGCAAAGATATGTGCTTTCATATGTTGTATGTAATTATTGTTAAAAGAAATGTAATTTAATCTAGCTAAGTAGTTGAGGTAGATTGATAAGCTAGTTATGTATTCAGTAGTATAGTTAACCTCGATGCATGTTTGTATTTGTCTAAAAGAAAATAGTGAGAATGGTATGATAGTATATTTTATGCAGTAGATTAGTATGAATTAAACGTCAAGTTTGAATGATCTTGTAAAAGATGTAAAGAGATAGGTTAGTTTTTAAACTGGAAATGTATATTTATATGCTGTGTTTAGTTGCTGAGAACCAAGGCTCGGATGGCCTTGAGGTGGTTGAATGTTGGACACGGTGTTGGTCCATTTATATACTATTCCAGGTTTTATATTTCGCCTAGAAACAGGGGAGACTTCGTCCGTTTTCCCTGAAAATTTATGCCCGGGTTTGGTTTGGGTTGTGATTAGATCGATTGATAGAACTCCCGGTCTCGAGAGGGATCAGGGTGTTACAGGTGGTATCAGAGCTTGGCTAGCTCATAAGCCGGGACAGGGTCCTCGGCCTGGTGGGTAGTGGTCCTTGAATGTGTGCTTGTTAAGTGTGTCTTGAAAGTGTATGCTTGTATATGAGATTGTGTGTCTTGACTTGAATGTATGCACTTATGTGATATAGTTATGTGTTATCTGTTAAATGTTTCTCAAGAAAGGTGAAATGTCTAGTTGTCTATCAAATTGACTTATTGAATTGACCTCGTGAATCGAATCGACCTCGTGAATTGTTAGTTGCTTGAAGTATTGCTTGTAGTGTGTGTATTGAAATGTCTTGAATTAGCTATGCCACGATTTGAATTGATTATGTTGTGCTTGACTTGATTGTCGTGCTTGAGTGACTTTGTTGAATAAATTGTTTCGTAAACTTGCTTGCATAATAGTTTAAGACATGTGTATAACTGTGATATATTGGCATTCATACATGTCCCGTGGAAATGGTAAGTAAGTCCTCTTCCTCCCATGAAGAAAGTGGTTCACAGCTAGCCTCTCAAGTGTATGGGTTGGCAGGAAATGAATGGCATTTGGCTGGCCTTTATTTGGGAATTGGTGTTTGCTTTTGGAGCTCGGTTATTGGCGAATCTCTATGGTCTTCCTCTGTGCTTAACAGTTGTGAAAGAATAGCTTTCTCTTGGGGTTTTATTTGGGTATTCTTTGGAGGCTTTCATTGGCACTTCTTGGTAGACTTGGCTATTGGATTTTCAGTCGGACTTACTACATGGTATTATCTATGGTATATGTGTCTCGGTCTTTATTGGAGTGTTACTGGTATTCCTTATTGGAAATTCTTCAATGGCATTCTCTAGGATTCTTCGTAGTCATTTATTTAGTATTACTTATTGGGCAATTATTGGTACTTTCTTACTGGAGCATTGTTCGGGTATTTTCTTTGGCATCCCTCAGTTGGTTTGGTAACTGGAATTCCTATCAAACTCATTATCTCATATTACTTATGGTATTCTTTGAAATTCTTATTGGGCGTTCTATTGGTATTTTCCTTATTAGCAAGGTTGTATGAAGTTCTCACTTGGCAAACAGTGAAGAGGCCTCAGAGTTTGGTTTCGGTATATTGTTCACCAGTTCGGTGTTTATCCTTGGAGTTTTCATCCATCTGGGAAACTATATTTGTTATTCAACTTGATTGTCTTATAGGGCACATTATTTTCTCTCTGCTATTTCCTTTGATATTCCTCTCAGCATTTGATAGCAAAACTCAGAATTTAATTGGTTGTTCCATGGGGTTATTATTTGGAAGGCTTCTTTGGAACTTTGGAAGTATATTTGATTGGGTTTCTTAGTATTTTCTTCTATGAAATTCATGACCAGCGGGGTAGTTCTTTGGACCTCTGGATGGAACCTTTGATTGGGCCTTTATTTGGCTTTTTGCTTGGGGATTCTCGGGCAGTAATAGTTAGACTTCTATTGGAGATTCGTGCGTGGGTATTCTTCTTGTTGTTATTGTGTGGTATTAATGACATCTATAGTATCTTTGCTTTAGTCTTTATTGGTATTATCTAGGCGCTTTTGGTTGGAACTTTATTCTTCTTCGATATTTGTGTCAACGGGATTCTTCAACCGATGAAGATTAGTCAGAATTGGATTTCGGATGATGCTGAGTTCTATTGGAAGAAGAATTGCGAGGACGCAATTGTTTTAAGGGGGGAAGGATGTGATAACCCGAACCCGGCATGCATTTAATGACATTTAATTGCATTTAATTAAGTGTTATCTTAAATGTTAGCATTGAATTATGTGTTTATCTTTGGTTAAACATTTAATTGTAGCTTTATTTTCATATTTCTTTTGGAAGTAATTAAAATAATACTTGAGTTAATTATTTTAATGGAATATCACCTACATTTCATATTTATGTCAATCGGTTTTAGTTTTCTTGCACTTAAATGCTCGGATTTCAATTAAATGAAAAATAACTCCGAGCCGGAGTAAATTTTAAACTATGATGCTTTCCAAAAATGATATATTTCTTAGATTCTTTGAGGTTTAATTGTCACTTCTTGGTTGACGCAAAGTGCATAGCATACCGAGAGAGATAGTTAGGAAATGAATTCGAGTCCTCAGCAAATAGTGAAACTAGTATTTAGATGACTTAAATTTTATAATTTAATTGTTGTTAGCTAGAATTAACATTTCCTTAGTTGTTTTAGCCTAAAAATGCATAAAATAAGCTAGTTTGACCAACTTAAGTGAGCTTTGACCAAGGGGATTGACCATTTTGACCTTGTGCCTTTTTAAATAGCCTAAAATAGTAAAAAAAAAAAAAAAACAGAACTGAACAGCAGCATAGCAGGGCCGATAATATGAGGAAAGAAAAAAAAAGATTTCAAGCCAAAATCTTCGATTCTTCGCGAGGGCTTCCACGGGGTGGTTTCCGAGGCATCCTATGAGGTTTTCCTAGTGTCTAGGAGCGTCTAAGGTGAGGGTTTCATCGTTATTTGCGCATTTGAAATATTTGTATCTAAACTTTGATTTTTAGAATTTATCCGTAGATTGTTGTTTAAAGCATTTTGATGCTTCTAGAATGTTCCTTGGCAATTGTAGAACGAGTATTTATAGCTTTTTGACATTTTCTGCAGTTAAATGTTGAGATTGCAATTTAAATTGATTAATGAATAGTAATTAGTGAATAGTAAACACCCGTTTCGATGAAGTTGCTTCGTTACGTGTTTTGTTGATGTAGGAAGATGCTAGATATGCTAGAATGCCTAAATGCATGGTTTGTTTGGGTTGCGTAATGGAAAAAAACGGGAATTAAGCCTTGGTGAAAGTCGGGGTCGTTTAGGTCGAGTTTGGCGTTTTCTCGTTTTGCGTGTTGGCATTGTTTCGGGGGACCATGGGAGCACTTTTGGTGCGATTATGGCGTTGGTTGGGTGTTTGGTTGATATAGTTGTAGTTCAAACGAGCAAAGGGGGAAATCGGGACTTTGCGTGAATTCTAGGGTTGGGTAGGGTTTTGGGGTCTTTAGACGTGCCTTATGGTGACCTAGGAGGATTGGCAAAGTCGGTTTCCAGAACTTGTGGCTCGTTTGGAAATGGTAGTGTTTTGATAGTTGGGGTCGATTTGTGATTTTGTTTGTTATCTTGATATTATGCCTATAGAATGCTTAGGATTGCTTGATATACTTGGTTAATTGGTGTTATTGTTGCTTATTATTGCTTGTTATCTCATTTGTTGTCACTAGTTTGTATTGTTGTGCTATCGCTCGTTTATTGCCTTGTATCGAGTCTTGCATTGCATAGTGTCTCGCGCGTGAGTGATGGGCCTCTCTGGGTAGCCTCGGGTTGCCAGTGTTGGTTGCTCTAGCTCCGTTGCTATTCCCTTTTCTCACTTGGGTTGCCTCCCAGGGAGATTTGGGTCGTAGATTGATGGATACTTCCAGGGTATTCCAAACTGGTGCTATAAGGTGGTTGCGCGCTTATTGTCATCGTTGTCAAACATCAAGCTCGAGATTGATGTATCGCTCGTGAAATGGTATTTTGCTCGTATGAGTGAACCATAGCCTTCAGAGTGTGGTATAGCTTTGAATGGTTGTGTTAATGCTTTCAGTAATTGCTTATTATATTGATTGTTTGTCTTGATTGCTTATTTATCCGTTATGTTGCTTAACTGTCTTATTTGCATTGCACGACTTTCTTTCTCTCCAACTCGATGTCTGTCTCGCCCTCACTGAGTATACGTGTTGTGTATACTCACTCCTCACCACCACATTTTAGGAAATGCCATATTAGCTAGAAGTTCGTGATTTCGTGAAAGTTCGTGCTTGAGGAGTTGTCTTGCGTGCCAATGTGGCTTGAGTGTCGAAGTTGCAAAGAAATGTGCTTTCATATGTTGTATGTAATTATTGTTAAAAGAAATGTAATTTAATCTAGCTAAGTAGATGAGGTAGATTGATAAGCTAGTTATGTATTCAGTAGTATAGTTAACCTCGATGCATGTTTGTATTTGTCTAAAAGAAAATAGTGAGAATGGTATGATAGTATATTTTATGCAGTAGATTAGTATGAATTAAACGTCAAGTTTGAATGATCTTGTAAAAGATGTAAAGAGATAGGTTAGTTTTTAAACTGGAAATGTATATTTATATGCTGTGTTTAGTTGCTGAGAACCAAGGCTCGGATGGCCTTGAGGTGGTTGAATGTTGGACACGGTGTTGGTCCATTTATATGCTATTCCTGGTTTTACATTTCGCCTAGAAACAGGGGAGACTCCGTCCGTTTTCCGTGAAAATTTATGCCCAGGTTTGGTTTGGGTTGTGATTAGATCGATTGATAGAACTCCCGGTCTCGAGAGGGATTGGGGTGTTACACCATCACTCACGCGCTAGACACTATGCAATGCAAGACTCGATACAAGGCAATAAACGAGCGATAGCACAACAACACAGATAGAGGAGATAACCGAGATATCAAGCATTATTCAACAATTGTTAAACATTTCAATCAATAATCAACTCTAACAGGCGTAATAAGCATTAACAAGCATTTACAATCAAACAAGCAACAAGAACAACACCAACTAACATTATCAAGCAATAACAAGTATTCTATAGGCATTATAAATATTCTTTAAACATTATAAACATTCTATAAGCATTATAAACATTCTATAAGCATTATACTATGAAAACACACAAAATCCCAAAAATGTCCCCAACTTTCAAAACGCTACTACTTTCAAACGAGCCACGAGCTTTGGAAACCGACTTCACCAATCCTCCTAGGTCACCATAAGGCACGTCTAAAGACCCCGAAACCCTACTTTACCCTAGAATTCACGCAAAGTCCCGATTTCCCTCTTTGCTCGTTTGAACTACAACTATACTAACCAAACACCCAACCAATGCCATAATCGCACCAAAAGTGCTTCCATGGCCTCCCGAAACAATGTTATCACGCAAAACGAGAAAATGCTAAACTCGACCTAAACGACCCCGACTTTCACCAAGGCGTTTTCTCATTTTTTTCATTACGCAACCTAAACAAACCATGCTTTTAGACATTCTAGCATACCTAGCACCTTTTCACATCAACAAAAAACATAACAGCGCAACTTCATCGAAACGGGAGTTTACTATTCACTATTTACTATTCATTACACAATTTATATTTCAAATTCGATATTCAACCGCATAAAATGTTAAAAAGCTATAAATACACGTTCTACAATTGCTAGAGAACATTCTTTAAGCAATGATACAGACAAAATAACAACCTACGGTTAAATCACAAAAATTAAAGTTTATGTTCAACATTTTCAAATGCGCAAATAACGATGAAACCCTCACCTTAGACGCTAGGAAAACCACGCTGGATGCCTCGGAAACCACCCCGCACAAGCTCTCGCGAAGAAATTGAAGTTTGAAGTTGAAATATTTTTTTTTCTTTTTCCTCCATGGTTTCAGCCATGGCCTTCTTTGTTTCTTGATTTTGCTCTTTTGTTTCTTATTTCATACTTAAATAAAAGATGACAAATGGTCAAAGCTTCGGTCAACCCGCTAAACCAAAACAACTATGCGCGACCTTACGAAAACGGCCATAACTTCTTCTAGAAAACTCCAATTCACGAACGGTTTGAAGCCACAGAAACTAGACTCATAGAGCTTTCCAACCATATAAAATTTGCTACCTAACTCTTCCCCAATTGGTTCAGATTTAATTCCAAAGTTGACCCAAAATTTGACTAACTTAACATTGCATTTTTTTATTTCTAATCCCAAGTTTTCCCTTTATTAAACATTTTAAAAATTTTCACCTTGTCCTAGTTGGTCATTGTAGATGAAAAGTCAACTAGTTTGGTCAAAGAAGGTGAAAGGTCAATAAAATGCAATTTAAATGAACTTTTAATGCTATTAAGTATATGCCAGGTTCGGGTTATCACATCCTTCCCCCCTTAAAACAATTGCGTCCTCGCAATTCTTCTTCCAATAGGACTCTGCATCATCTAAAATCCAACTCTGACTAGCCTTCATTAGCTACTGATCAAGTATTTAATCAAGATGACCAATAGGAAAGTTCAAGTAGAAATGCCAAGTAGTAACGCCAAATAGAAGCTTAAATGCAGATACCGTACAAGAATCCCGTTTTCACGAATACCGAAGAAGAATAAATTCCAACCAAGAGCGCCGAGATAATACCAACAAAGACTAAAGCAAAGATACTGTAGATGTTATCAATACCACATACTAATGGCAGGAAGAGTACCGAAGGAATACCCTATTTAAAAATCTTCAATAGAAGTCTAACAAGTAACCAATAAGAAAGTTAAGAGATAACCAGAGTAGATGCACCTCATGCAGTGCTGATTACCATAAATAGACCCAGCTGAAAGTTCTGTAAAGGAATATAGAGAAGAATACCAAAGGCCAACCTCTAAATGAAATCTTCCAATCACTGAGTTCCTACCGCAACATCTTAGTCAAACAGCAACTATAGATTCTCCTGAGTGGAAAGGCCGAAGGAGAAGCCGTAAACAGTACAAGATAACATGTCCAATCAGAATTCCAAGTGTAGGATCTTCCAATAAATGATAATAAGGAAAATACTAGTAGAATGCCCAATAAGAATTCCAAAGAATACCGTAAGTAATATGAGATAATGAGTCTGATAGGAATTCCAGTTACCAAACCAACTGAGGGATGCCAAAGAAAATACTCGAACAATGCTCCAGTAAGAAAGTACCAAGAATTGCCCAATAAATAATACTAAATAAATAACCACTAAGAATCCTAGAGAATGCCATTGAATAATTTCCAATAAGGAATACCAGTAACACTCCAATAAAGACCGAGACACATATACCATAGATAATACTGTGCAGTAAGGCCGATTGAAATCTCAATAGCCAAATCCACCGAGAAATGCCAACAGAAGTCTCCAAAGAATATCCAAATAAAACCCCAAGAGAAAGCTACTCTTTCACAACTGTTAAGCACAGAGGAGGACCATAGAGATTCGCCAATAACCGAGCTCCAAAAGCAAACACCAATTCCCAAATAAAGGCTAGTCAAATACCATTCATTTCCTGCCAATCCATACACCTTGAGAAGCCAGCTGTGAACCACTTTCTTCAGGGGAGGAAGATGACTTACTTACCATTTCCATAAGACATGTATGAATGCCAATATATCATAGTTATACACATGCCTTAAACTATTATGCAAGCAAGTTTACAAAACAGTTTATTCAACAAAGTCACTCAATCATGACAATCAAGTCAAGCACAACATAATTAATTCAAATCACGGCATAGCTAATTCAATACATTCCAATACACATATTACAAGCAATACTTCAAGCAAATAATAATCCATGAGGTCGATTCAATTCACGATGCCAATTCGATAGGTCAATTCAATGCACAACTGGACACTTCACCTTCTTAGCACACAATTAACACATAACACATAACTATATCACATAGGAGCACACATTCAGATCAAGACACACAATCTCATATACAAGCATACACTTTCAAGACACACTTAACAAGCACACATTCAAGGATCACTACCAACCAAACCGAGGACCCTGTCCCGGCTTATGAGCTAGACAAGCTCTGATACCACCTGTAACACCCCGATCCCTCTCGAGACCGAGAGTTCTATCAATCGATCTAATCACAACCCAAACCAAACCCGGGCATAATTTTCAGGGAAAACGGACGGAGTCTCCCCTGTTTCTAGGCGAAATGTAAAACCTGCGATAGCATATAAGTGGACCAATACCATGTCCAAACATTCAAAACCACCTTGAGGCCATCCGAGCCTCGGTTCTCAACAATTTAAACTCAGCAAGTATACCTACATTTCCAATTTAAAAGCTAACCTATCTCTTTTCATTTTTGACAAGTACATTCAAACTAGACGGTTAAACCATACTAAGCTACTGCATAAAATAAACTATCATGCCATTCTAACTCTTTTCCTTTGGACATTACAGACATGCATTGAAGTTAAGCTATGCTAACTGATTACATAAACTAGCTTATCAATTCACCTCAGCTACTTAGCTAAATTTAAATTACATTTCTTTTGACAATAAATACAAACAACATATGAACATACATCTTTACAAACTTTGACACTCAAGCCACATAGGCACGCAAGACAACTCTTCAGGCAATGAACTTTCACGAAATCACGAACTTTCCAGCTAACATGACATTTCCTGAAATGTGGTGGTGAGGAGTGAGTATACACAACACGTATACTCAGTGAGGGCGAGACAGATATCGAATTGGAGAGAAAGAAAGTCGTGCAATGCAAATAAGACAGTTAAGCAATATAACTGATAAATAAGCAATCAAGACAAACAATCAATACAATAAGCAATTACTGAAAGCATTAACACAACCATTCAAAGCTATACCACACTCTGAAGGCTATGGTTCACTCATACGAGCAATGTACCATTTCACGAGCGATACATCAATCTCGAGCTTGATGTTGACAACGATGACAATAAGCACGCAACCACCTTATAACACCAGTTTGGAATACCTCGGAAGTATCCATCAATCTACGACCCAAATCTCCCTGGGAAGCAACCCGAGCGAGAAGAGGGAATAGCCACGAAGCTAGAGCAACCAACACTGGCAACCCGAGGCTACCTAGAGAGGCCCATCACTCACACGCTGGACACTATGCAATGCAAGACTCGATACATGGCAATAAACGAGCGATAGCACAACAACACAAATAGAGGAGATAACCGAGATATCAAGCATTATTCAACAATTGTTAAACATTTCAATCAATAATCAACTCTAACAGGCGTAATAAGCATTAACAAGCATTTACAATCAAACAAGCAACAAGAACAACACCAACTAACATTATCAAGCAATAACAAGTATTCTATAGGCATTATAAATATTCTATAAACATTATAAACATTCTATAAGCATTATAAACATTCTATAAGCATTATACTATGAAAACACACAAAATTTCAAAAATGTCCCCAACTTTCAAAACGCTACTACTTTCAAACGAGCCACGAGCTTTGGAAACCGACTTCACCAATCCTCCTAGGTCACCATAAGGCACGTCTAAAGACCCCGAAACCCTACTTTACCCTAGAATTCACGCAAAGTCCCGATTTTCCTCTTTGCTCGTTTGAACTACAACTATACTAACCAAACACCCAACCAATGCCATAATCGCACCAAAAGTGCTTCCATGGCCTCCGAAAATAATGTCATCATGCAAAACGAGAAAATGCTAAACTCAACCTAAACGAGCCCGACTTTCACCAAAGCGTTTTTCTCATTTTTCCATTACGCAACCTAAACAAACCATGCATTTAGACATTCTAGCATACCTAGCACCTTTTCACATCAACAGAAAACATAACAACGCAACTTCATCGAAACGGGGATTTACTATTCACTATTTACTATTCATTACACAATTTATATTTCAAATTTGATATTCAACCGCAGAAAATGTTAAAAAGCTATAAATACACGTTCTACAATTGCTAGAGAACATTCTTTAAGCAATGATACAGACAAAATAACAACCTACGGTTAAATCACAAAAATTAAAGTTTATGTTCAACATTTTCAAATGCTCAAATAACGATAAAACCCTCACATTAGACGCTCCTAGACCTAGGAAAACCACGCTGGATGCCTCAGAAACCACCCCGCACAAGGTTTCGCGAAGAAATTGAAGTTTGAAGTTGAAATATTTTTTTTTTCTTTTTCCTCCATGGTTTCAGCCATGGCCTTCTTTGTTTCCTGATTTTGCTCTTTTGTTTCTTATTTCATACTTAAATAAAAGATGACAAATGGTCAAAGCTTCGGTCAACCCGCTAAACCAAAACAGCTATGCGCGACCTTACGAAAACGGCCATAACTTCTTCTAGAAAACTCCAATTCACGAACGGTTTGAAGCCACAGAAACTAGACTCATAGAGCTTTCCAACCATATATAATTTGCTACCTAAATCTTCCCAAATTGGTTCAGATTTAATTCCAAAGTTGACCCAAAATTTGACTAACTTAACATTGCATTTTTTTTATTTCTAATCCTAAGTTTGCCCTTTATTAAACATTTCAAAAATTTTCACCTTGTCCTAGTTGGTCATTGTAGATGAAAAGTCAACTAGTTTGTTCAAAGAAGGTGAAAGGTCAATAAAATGCAATTTAAATGAACTTTAAATGCTATTAAATATATGCCAGGTTCGGGTTATCACATAAGGAAGCACCTTCTATAAGATAATTGGCTAGGTTCTCTCTATAAAAGAGTCTTGTACTACCCGTCAACTGGTAAGGCTAATAAGTAGACCTTTAATACTTTGAAGAGAACCCACTAGTTGCATCCTACAATTCACTGAATAAAGGGTCAAGGTATTAAAGGTTTCTATAGTTTATTTAATTTTACACTAAATCCACTGAAAGTTAAGTAGTGAGAAAGAAGGCACTAACAGGCATTTCAGGGAAGAAGACGAGCAATGAAACTTTCTTCCTAGGTTAGTTGGGAGAGAGAAGATTCGATGAACACTAAGAGGGTAGCAGTAGTGAGCACAAAAGATGTGAAACCCCAATTTTTTTTCTTTACCTCGATTTGCGTGCCTTTGCCTCGATTTGCGTGATTTGACCTGTTTATGTGTTATATGGGTTAGAATGTGCTAAATATGTGATTTATATTCCTAATACATGCTATATGTGCATTCATGAAATTTTCACCAAAATCGACACCATAAATTTTATCGTCGATTTTTGTGAATAGTATTTTGAACGCACGTCAGCTAAAATTTTTACACGGGTATTTTAAACGTCTTAAAACCTAGTCCTCTATTATTAATAGACCCATGTTTGATAAAAATTGATTCTGAAATGGAGTAGTAATTTAAATAGACTTTTCGACCCATGTTTGATAAAAATTGATTCTGAAATGGAATAGTAATTTAAATAGACTTTTCGGGAAAAAAGTAGCGTTTTGAGCCAAATAGTGATTTCTTCTAAACCCGATTCTTGCATTGACTTTTGTTGACCTAGTATATATTAATATAAATGACTTTATATGTGGTATTAAATGATTTTAGATTAATTGTGCATTCAAAAGACATTTGAAAACAAATAATATGACTTTTCACATTCTTTTGCAAAAATCAAGTTTTTAACCGAGTCGGGTATAAATCTATGCATGTGAAACTTGTTGTCAACTAAAAATATACTACTTAAGTGTTAATTGCATTTGGGTGAGCAAAAATAGTCTAAAAACAATTAAAAGACTAAAAATACTAGTTAAAAGACTAAAAATACTAACTTTGACTTTGCAAGTTTTGTTGATCTTGAGCTTATATCATCAACACACATTAAAAACAAAGCAAACACACTCACAAAACACACATATTACCGAAAATCCAGGAAGGAGAAGAAAGAAGGCATTTTCAAGGTTTTTCAAAGTATTTTTCACATAGATTTTGCAATTCAAGTCCAAATCACTTCATTCAAAGCTTGATTTCACTTGTTGGGCATCCATTCTACATCTTTCTTGAATCAAAACACATCAAAGGTGAGAGAAAAATTCTAGATCTCAAAATGTAATTTTAATATTTTTGCATATAATTGAATTTTGAACCGTTAGAATGTTGAATTGATGTTATATTATTGCTCAGTGCATGACAAGGATCGTTTATATGTGTTTATATAAGATTTGAACTGTTGTAGCATGAATTTTATTTTTCGGGTATTAAAAGTTGAGATGTTGGCTATTTGTTGAACATTTGGAGTTGTGGTGGTTGGAATCGATTGTTGTTAGCTTGTAAAAGTTTGTTAAATACGTGATAGTAATGTTGTAATGCCAAAATTTTGATTGCAATGTCTGTGTGAAAGTCCGGAAATTTCAGCCATGGTGCATTAGGGTTTTAGGGTTGTTGGGCTTGATTTGGATGGATTATGGTTGGTTTCCGAGGGGGCTAATGTTGTTGATTGAGTAGGTGAGTGATAGAAACTGGTTTGGAGGTTATCAAATTAGTAGAATGTAAGTTATGACTTTTAGAAGTTTGGGTTGTCTTTCTTTAAAATGTTGAATTATGCCTTTGGTTGTTTGGGTGGTGTTTGAGTGATTGAATTGTGAGTTGTTGATGGTTAGACTAGGGTTTGGTTGTGTGTTTAATGCCTGTTGAGTTGGATAGCCTACTTTGTCATCTAACTTAATTGTTTCATGATTATATAGTTGTTGATTGTTAAATGTTGTTTAATTGATTGTTGAAATACGGATTAATTGATTATTGATTATTGATTGTTGTTACAAAACCATAAGGAACATGCTCGGGGTTAATCTAGGGTGTTACATTGTTAACTGATTGTTATTGTTGTTATGAGTCGGGAGTCGAGCAACCAATGATGTTGACTTCTCGAATTGGAATTGTTATTGTTATTATGAGTCGGGAGTCGGGCAACGAATTTTCTTGACTTCTCGAATTGGAATTGGAATTGTTATTATGAGTCAGGAGTCGGGCAACCAATGTTGTTGACTTCTCGATTTGAGTCCCATTGTTGTGAGCTTTGATAATGTTGTGTCACCTCAGGAGGCATCCTGGGCTGCGGGCATAGTTACCATGGCTAATCCCTATCTCGAATAGGTGGAAAGGCCATGGGGTGTGGGTCTAGGTCAAGGTACATCATGTTTGTGTCATTGAGTTTGGAGGAGTTGATGAGCATTGAATTGGTGTATAGAGCTTCATCAGCAAAAGTATTGTATCCTTATTGTGTGTTTACAGTTATTACTATTGTTGCATTTATAATGTTATTGATGTTCATTATGTGTTTACTGCTCAAAGGATGATTTCCAAGGAGTATAGTAAATACTGTTAGAGTTCTATCGAATCTTCACTAGGCTTGTTTTATATAAGCTCACTCTTAATTATTGCATGCATACAGGTGTTACCGATTCAGATTACGGGTATGTGCCTCTAGAAGAGGATAATGTGCCATATGTGGACGAGTCTTATGTGCTGGAGTCTTGTCCTTGATATCTGATGTTGTACTCTATTGTTATCTTGTATATTAAAACTAGTTGGTTTGTATTTACTGAGAAGTTTATGATATATAAGATGTTGTAAAGATAATGGATTAAATATTGCTAGTTTAGTGGTCTTGTTTTGGAATATGATTTGGCTAGTAGATTGGTTATAATCTATTTTGGGAATGTATGTTATATAGTAAATGTATGATGTTGGAACGGAGGCGTATAACCTATGGATGCAATGGTAAAAGAATGTTTATTGTATATTGTGGTTGTGTTGTTTAATTGTTGAATTGTTGTGGAGTTGGTTGTATGAGTTTTGAAGAGGTTCGTTTAGAGCCTTGGTGTCCTAATTATTGTTGTCATACTACTGAAATTCCGTTGCGTCCTGACTGATCGTAGGAGGGGTCGAGTTAGGGCGTGACAGAAGAACCCCTATGGATCGGGTTTTTTCCAGAGATGAATTCCAAGACCACGAAAGGTGACTTTGCGGTGCACTTGAGACCAAGCCAATCAGAGTCAGGTGGAAGGAGGATAGAGAAGACTAAGATGGAAACCTCTTGACTGGCAAAATTAGTGATAAAAGCCCCCTTTCTTTCGAGAGGTAAAAAAGAGACCATTCGGTTCAGAACAAGCAGTCAAGACTAAAGAAGAACCCAAAAACTGATTCTTAGTCCTGCCATCATAAGAGGAGATAGAATGGAGGAGTGGAAGTGGGAACCCCACAAAGTAAGAACTCTTAATCGACCTCTAGTCAATACGGCTACGGCACGACCCTTTCATAAAAAAGGCTGAGGACGTATTGAGCATAGTAGGGAGAGTGAGAGTCCTTAGTCTCAAGATGTCCGAGATGAGGTGCCAACCCCTGGAAATGGGAAAAACCCTCCCCCGCTTTCCACAAAGGGGAGGCCAAACCGCTCATACAGCTCTTAGTCTAAACTTGAACTGAAACTGTCGTCACACTCTTCCTTCTATCCCTGACCCTTCCAACAAAGGTTCAGCCTCTTTTCTCAAGGGGGAATCCCAAGTTGTGAAACTCTCTCATTCCTCAAGGCTAGCAGAGGGGTCTAACCTTCGAATAGAGGCCAGGATCGCCTATATATAAGAATAAGATAATTTGCTAGATTATCCATGCTAAAGGGAAATAGGCATTCCTTTTGACTGCCCGTACACTGCTAAGGGTAAAGAATAGATCTTAGATAGTTCTCGAGGTTCACTAGTAAGAAACTTCCCATGAGCCACTAGAGAAGATGAAGAAAGTCACAGTGAAAGAACCTGGCATTCTCTGATTGGCGTAATCTCGTAATACATACATGACTACGATAATAGTGCAATTAGTGCCTTGCTGTCAGTCAATCAATTCCTTCCCTTCTTGATTCTACTATGGAGCATGTCCCCTATCTCTTAAAATCCTGAAAGCCCTCTCTCTTTAAGCTAAAAAGAGGAGTGAGTGACAGTGGTAGAAGCTAACTGTTGAGGAAGTTGAATGTGCTAATTCCTTCTCATCCTAGATGTCAATGAAAAAGAAATTGACATTTCTAGAGGAAGATGAAAGTGCAGCTGATTCTTCTTACTCTCGCTCGTGCCTCCTCGGTCCCGTATGGGAAGTCCCTTCGCTTGCCTAAGGGTTAGTTAGGAGTTCTGGGCTAGAAGAGTTTAAGTCATTGTGTTGTTTTGTAGGTCTCCCTCTATCGAAAAAACCGATTTTATCCATCTTCCTTAGATCCTTATCCTTAGACTAGGGATGTTAGTTTTGGTAAGAAAGGGTTAGTGAAGATGCTCGAACGATAGGGAGAGGTTCCAGCCTTAGAATTGGGTTTTTGGGGATTTTAGATAAGGATCGGCACTAACTCAGAATCAGAAGAATCAGAGGTGTAACCAGGCAATGAATATTGTGTACCTAAATTCCACTTAAGGACCAAAACAAGCGAAGGGAACCACAGATCCTGTTGAGGCAGAGGAAGTGGAATAGATGTTCGGCGAGCTTCCTCGATAAAGAAAGGAAAGCTGGTAGCAGCCCATGGTAGTCTTGTTTGCTGCTGTACGATCTAATCATAATCCTATACCCGTAGGGAGGCGAAACTTCCTATTGTTGAGGGGATTGAACTTCAAGCAATAGGGATCGAAGCAAAGTCTGTTGCTCTTTGTTCTCTTCTGTCTTCGATCTATTCGACCTCCGGTCTGCTATGCTCTTTGTAACTATATCCTCTTCTCTGATAACTCAACGGAGTTCCTCTTCTTTCCTTGCTTTTGAACCCTTTCTTTCCTTTTATCACTCTTTTTAGTAGCTGGAGCAGGAGGCAGGAATCTTTATATTTGAATAGGCTCTGACCTCTGTCCTGCTCCGTGGGTTTCTATACTCCCCGTAATCGAGGAAAGCAAGCCCGCTCACCACAAGCAAGAGGTACCCTTTTCCGACACAATCAAAGGCAACAGGATGAGCAGTAGGTAGAAAGCAAACAGACTAAGATGAATATTAGGTACATAAGCCCACTGGCCCATAAGAATCTCAATTAGGAAAGCGACACTCGTAGTATATTGACGTACCGTACTTTTCCAAGCCACCGCCCTCAACTTCAATGCAAATAATTCATTTTCTTTCCTTCTGCTTCTGTGTGAGAAGATTCCTTACCCACTGTCTTAGCTTCATAGTCTAGGTGTGTCTATACGAAGTGATTAAGCCTTAAATGCTACTGTGAAACCCCACTTTTCCTGCTTATCTCGTTTTACGTGCTTTACCTCGTTTTTCGTGCATATGATCTGTTTATGTGCTATAGGACCTAGAAAGTTATAATTTTGATGTCAATACTTCTAATACGTGCTAAATGTGCATTCATGAAATTTTCATCAAAAACGGAGTCAGAAATTTTATCGTCGATTTTTAGTGAATAGTGTTTTCGAAACACGTCCGCTATAATTTTGAAACTGGTCTTTTTAACCCTTCTAGACCTAGTCCACGGACTTTAATAGACCTGTGTTTGATGAAAACGATTTTAAAATCGGCTTAAGAATTTATTAGGGTTTTTACACCGACTTTTGCGAAAATCGAGTTTTAAGCCGACTCGGGTGAAATTGTTGGATTGTAAAACTTCTTGTCACCTAAAAATAATCCACTTGTGATATCTTGGGGGTGGCATAATTATTTTTAACTTGGTGAGCACTAAAATGCAATTAAAGTCATTAAAACACAAAAATACTAATTTAAATTAACTTTGACTTTAATTAATTATTTGACCTTATAAGCTAATGTCCTCAACACACACTCACACAACACAAAAACACCATCACACACACACACAAGGCCGAGAGAAAAGAGGGAGAAAAGAGAAGAGAAAACTCAAGCTTTTCAATCCAATTTTTCAAAGAAAAACCTAGTTTTTGTCCGTGAAACTTCGCACCGACTTGGATTCTGCTTGTTGGGCACGCATAGTACGCATTCCTAGGCTTATATCACATCTAAGGTGAGAGAAAAATTCTAGATCTCAAAATGTCATTTTTGTGTTTTTGCGTATAAATGAAGATTGAACCATTAGAATTGAAATCTGATGATAGATTATTGCTCCTTGCATGCTAGGGATCATTATATACTAATACTACGAATTTCTGTCGGATGTAGCATAATTTTTATTTTCCGGGTATTTAATTTTGAATAAAATGTTCAAAGTTGATTTAATTGAGTTGTGTTGATCGAAATCGATTGCCGTCGATTTCTAAATACTTGATAATTACGTGTTAGCGCTGTTGTAATGCCGAATTTTCGATTACATTGTTGGTGTGAAAATCCGGAAAATCCAGCCATGACATCTTAGGATTTTAGGGTTATCGGGCATGATTTGGAGGTGTTATGGTGGATTTCCGAGAGGGCTAATGTAGTAGGTTGAATGGGTGAGCGATAGGAACTGATTTGGCAATGTTTGGATTAGTAGATTGTAAGTTATGAATTTTAGAAGTTTAGGTTGTCATTCTTTAATTTCTTGAACGATGCCTTAGATGGTTGGGTAGTGTTCGAGTGATGAATGGTGAGTTGTTGATGAGTAATTTAAAGTTTAATTAAGTATATTATGCATGTCCGGTTAGATGGCCTACTTTGTCATCTAACTACGTTGTTTGTTGTTTAATTTAATATTGATGTTACATTGATGTTATTGATTGATTATTATTGAATGCGGGAATCGGGCACTCTTGTTGCTGATCTCCCAATTGATTGATTGATTGATGATTGATTGATGATTGATGTTTATGGAGTCTTGGTATGTGTGTGTGTCCTCTCGGGCAGCATCGGGCTGTCGGGTTGATAACGGCATGACTGCCATAGGCTACCCCCAGCTCGCATGACGGAGGTGTCATGGAGGGAGGGGCTAGTGAGGTACCTCGGGTGCGTGAGTAATGGGGAGTTATAAGAAGAACGGTTGAGATCGTGATGGCGTTTGAAGCTACACCAAATAGAGTATCCTTTATTGATTGGTTATATAGTTATGTGATGATAGCATTATTTATGTTGTTGTGTGTTTACTTGCTCAAAGGACTAAATCCAAGGAGCGTAGTGAATACTGTCGAGATCTATCGGATCCTCACTGGGCTTATGTATATAAGCTCACTCTCTATTATTGCATGTTTTCAGGTGTACTTTCACAAGATTACGGGTACGTGCCTCCTGAAGAGGAGAATGTGGAAAACGTGCCTTTCGTGGATGAGTCATATGTCCCTGAGTCTTATCCATGATTCTATGTTATTAAACGTCATGTATATTAGCTTAATAGACTTTTATATGCTTTACGGTTAAGTTGTTAGATGGGTCTCAACTTATTTTTGAAATGTATAATAAAGTTGAGGTATTGTATGTTATGTTGGAACGGAGGCAGATAACGAAGACTGATTATTGTATACTACGGTTATGTTGTATGTTGTTATGCTGTTAAGGAGTTGTTGTATGTATGGTTATGGAATTTTGAATGTTTAATGTTATTTACGAGGTTGGGTTAGAACCTCGGAAATCTATTTACTGTCGTTACTGCCGAAATTCCGTTGTGTCCTGACTGATCGTAGGTGGGGTCGAGTTGGGGCATGACAGTTTAAGTGGTATCAGAGCCCATGTTAGTTGTCAGCCGGGGTATTCTCGGAATGTGGGTAATGGTCTTAGCATGGAATATGTATGAAAAGAAAGAAAAGTGAAATATGTGTTAATAATTAAGTGATAAGTGATTATATGATTAAAGTGCTTATGTGATTATGTGATCAATTTGTTTATGTGTTTTATATGAGTTTGTTATTTATGTGTTAATTGTGAAACCCCACTTTTTCTGCTTATCTCGTTTTACGTGCTTTACCTCGTTTTGCGTGCATATGATCTGTTTATGTGCTATAGGACCTAGAAAGTTATAATTTTGATGTCAATACTTCTAATACGTGCTAAATGTGCATTCATAAAATTTTCATCAAAAACGGAGTTAGAAATTTTATCGTCGATTTTCAGTGAATAGTGTTTTCGAAACACGTCCGCTATAATTTTGAAACTGGTCTTTTTAACCCTTCTAAACCTAGTCCACGGACTTTAATAGACCTGTGTTTGATGAAAACGATTTTAAAATCGGCTTAAGAATTTATTAGGGTTTTTACACCGACTTTTGCGAAAATCGAGTTTTAAGCCGACTCGGGTGAAATTGTTGGATTGTAAAACTTCTTGTCACCTAAAAATAATCCACTTGAGATATCTTAGGGGTTGCATAATTATTTTTAACTTAGTGAGCAATAAAAATGCAATTAAAGTCATTAAAACACAAAAATACTAATTTAAGTTAACTTTGACTTTAATTAATTATTTGACCTTATAAGCTAATGTCCTCAACACACACTCACACAACACAAAAACACCATCACACACACACACAAGGCCGAGAGAAAAGAGGGAGAAAAGAGAAGAGAAAACTCAAGCTTTTCAATCCAATTTTTCAAAGAAAAACCTAGTTTTTGTCCGTGAAACTTCGCACCGACTTGGATTCTGCTTGTTGGGCACGCATAGCACGCATTCCTAGGCTTATATCGCATCTAAGGTGAGAGAAAAATTCTAGATCTCAAAATGTCATTTTTGTGTTTTTGCGTATAAATGAAGATTGAACCGTTAGAATTGAAATCTGATGATAGATTATTGCTCCTTGCATGCTAGGGATCATTATATACTAATACTACGAATTTCTGTCGGATGTAGCATAATTTTTATTTTCCGGGTATTTAATTTTGAATAAAATGTTCAAAGTTGATTTAATTGAGTTGTGTTGATCGAAATCGATTGCCGTCGATTTCTAAATACTTGATAATTACGTGTTAGCGCTGTTGTAATGCCGAATTTTCGATTACATTGTTCGTGTGAAAATCCGGAAAATCCAGCCATGACATCTTAGGGTTTTAGGGTTATCGGGCATGATTTGGAGGTGTTATGGTGGATTTCCGAGAGGGCTAATGTAGTGGGTTGAATGGGTGAGTGATAGGAACTGATTTGGCAATGTTTGGATTAGTAGATTGTAAGTTATGAATTTTAGAAGTTTAGGTTGTCATTCTTTAATTTCTTGAACGATGCCTTTAGATGGTTGGGTAGTGTTCGAGTAATGAATGGTGAGCTGTTGATGAGTAATTTAGAGTTTAATTATGTATATTATGCATGTCCGGTTAGATGGCCTACTTTGTCATCTAACTACGTTGTTTGTTGTTTAATTTAATATTGATGTTATTGATTGATTATTATTGAGTTCGGGAATCGGGCACTTTTGTTGCTGATCTCCCAATTGATTGATTGATGATTGATTGATGATTGATGATTATGGAGTCTTGGTATGTGTGTGCCACCTCTCGGGCAGCATCGGGCTGTCGGGTTGATAACGGCATGACTGCCATAGGCTACCCCCAGCTCGCATGACGGAGGTGTCATGGAGGGAGGGGCTAGTGAGGTACCTCGGGTGCGTGAGTAATGGGGAGTTATAAGAAGAACGGTTGAGATCGTGATGGCGTTTGGAGCTACACCAAATAGAGTATCCTTATTGATTGGTTATATAGTTATGTGATGATAGCATTATTTATGTTATTATTGTTGTTGTGTGTTTACTTGCTCAAAGGACTAAATCCAAGGAGCGTAGTGAATACTGTCGAGATCTATCGGATCCTCACTGGGCTTATGTATATAAGCTCACTCTCTATTATTGCATGTTTTCAGGTGTACTTTCACAAGATTACGGGTACGTGCCTCCTGAAGAGGAGAATGTGGAAAACGTGCCTTTCGTGGATGAGTCATATGTCCCTGAGTCTTATCCATGATTCTATGTTATTAAACGTCATGTATATTAGCTTAATAGACTTTTATATGCTTTACGGTTAAGTTGTTAGATGGGTCTCAACTTATTTTTGAAATGTATAATAAAGTTGAGGTATTGTATGTTATGTTGGAACGGAGGCAGATAACGAAGACTGATTATTGTATACTACGGTTATGTTGTATGTTGTTATGCTGTTAAGGAGTTGTTGTATGTATGGTTATGGAATTTTGAATGTTTAATGTTATTTACGAGGTTGGTTCAGAACCTCGGAAATCTATTTACTGTCGTTACTGCCGAAATTCCGTTGCATCCTGACTGATCGTAGGTGGGGTCGAGTTGGGGCGTGACATTAATAGTTGTTTATAACCTATCTACGTGCTATAACTGTGCTAACTCTTTGATTAGTAGAATGGCCGATCGACCGAGAACCAGAGGTAGGCCTGAGATGGCTGATGAGACTCCGAGTAACGTGGCACCGGGCCGTGACGGGGGTGATGACCGATTAGGAGCAGCTATGGAGCGGATTGCAGAGTTAGTGGCTAGTCAGGCACAGTTATTAGCAGGGCAGGCTGCCCAGAATCAGGCTATGCAGGCTCAGCTTCTGAATATTCAGGGTGGTAACCACGGGCGTGGTACCCTGAAGGAGTTTTTAGGATATCACCCACCGAGATTTCAGGGGGAGCCGGATGATAGGAAGGCGGAGGCATGGATTAGCAAGTTGGAGAAGATTTATGATCCACTTGACTATACTGATGAGCAGAAAGTCTCTTTTGCCGTGTATTTGTTAGATGACGAGGTAGAGGAGTGGTGGCGCACGGTAAGGACTAGCTGGGCGGCACAGGGTATTCCTTATGTTTGGGGTACCTTTCTGATGGCTTTCCGACCAAAGTATGTCCTGAGGATTTGCAGGGAACGGAGAGAGGCCGAGTTTCTAGCCTTGGTCCAGGGAGATGCTACAGTGGCTCAATATGAGGCCACATTTACTCGATTGTCCCGGTATGCACCGGAGTATGTGGTAGACGAGGAGCGGAGGACTCGCAGGTTTATGTTGGGGTTGCGGCCCGAGATTCAGGATGTGATGGCTCTAAATCGATATGATATTTTCACTGAGGCTTTTGAGGCAGCTTCTAGGTTAGAGAAGAGGAAAGGGGATCAGATTGTCTCCAGTCAGCCTAGTAAGAGGCCGTATCAGCCACAGGGCCAGCAGGTTATATATAGGCCTCCAGTACAGCAGGTTGTCTACAGGCCACCAGCCCAGCAGGGTTCTTATAGGCCACAGGGTCAGCAGAGTTACTATCGGCCTCAGTTTCAGCAGGGGCCATATCAGGTTCAGACTCAGTATAGGCCAGCCCAGTCTCAGGGTCAGTATAGGCCTAGTGTGGTGAGACCTCAGCAGCAGGCTGTATCAGCTGCTTCATCAGCTTCTGGTTATTCTAGGGGCAGTGTTAGTGCCACATCATCGCAGTGTAATTACTGCAAGCGCCCAGGGCATGTAGAGTCCGACTGCAGGGTAAAGGCAGGGACATGTTTGGGTTGTGGTAGCAGCGAGCATAGGGCGAAGGATTGCCCTAGATATGCGAGGACTGAGGGTCGGGCAGCGACTCAGGGTTACCAGGGTAGGCCTACGGGCAGTGTACCACAGCAGCAACGGGTTCAGGCTCGGGCTTATGCAGTTGACTTAGAGGAGATGCCTGAGGAGACTACAGTTGTGGAAGGTAACTTCCTTATACTTGATCAACTTGTTAAAGTATTGATTGATTCTGGTGCTACGCATTCTTTCATTACTCCTGCTTGTGTGCAACGTGTTAAAATGCAACCTGAAAGATTGCCTTATGTGGTTGAAATTAGTACCTCTTTGACTGATAAGTATGTTACTGGCTTAGTATGTAAGGATTGTATAATACATGTTAAGGGGCATAATTTTCCTTCGGACCTTATTTTATTTCCTATCCGGGGGTATGATGTTATCTTGGGTATGGATTGGCTTTCTAAGTATGATGCCCAGTTGAACTGTAGAACCAAGGTAGTACAGTTTCGTTTGCCAGATCAGCCAGTAGTTGAGGTAGCGGGTAACGGGGGTGCTAAGACGAGTTTTGTTATCTCAGCAACTAAAGGCGTTAAGTTGGTGAGTAAGGGGTGTTCGGGTTATCTAGCTTATTTGATCAACAAGCCATCTGATAAGCTACAGCTAGAGGAAGTCCCTATTATCCGGGAATATCCTAATGTATTTCCCGAGGAGTTGCCAGGGTTGCCGCCTGGGAGGGATATAGAGTTTGTGATTAATCTTGTTCCCGGTACTCAACCTATTTCTAAATCGGCGTACCGGATGGCACCAGCTGAGTTGAAAGAGTTGAAGACTCAGTTACAGGAGTTGTTGGAGAAAGGATTTATTCAGCAGAGTTCTTCACCTTGGGGAGCTCCTGTTTTATTTGTGAAGAAGAAGGATGGTACTTTGAGATTATGTATTGATTACCGTGGTTTGAACCAGGTGACTATCAAGAATAAATATCCTTTGCCACTGATTGATGAGTTGTTTGATCAACTTCAGGGAGCCAAAGTCTACTCTAAGTTTGATTTGAGGCAGGGGTATTATCAGCTTCGGATTCGGACGGAGGATGTTCCGAAGTCTGCCTTCAGAACTCGGTACGGGCATTATGAGTTTGTTGTTATGCCCTTTGGTTTGACTAATGCACCGGCAACATTCATGGATCTTATGCATCGAGTTTTTCAGCCGTACTTGGACCAGTTCGTGGTGATTTTTATTGATGATATCTTGGTCTATTCTAAATCTGAATCGGAGCACGAGCAACATCTACGGCTTGTATTGGAGAAGTTGCAGGAGCATCAGTTGTTTGCCAAGTTCAGCAAATGTGAATTTTGGCTGCAACAGATTTCTTTTCTTGGCCATATTATTACACAGAGCGGTATTTCTGTAGATCCCACTAAGATTGAATCGGTGATGTCTTGGAAGCGGCCAGAGAGTGTTACTGATGTCCGTAGCTTTCTTGGCTTGGCGGGTTATTACCGTAGGTTTGTCAAGGACTTCTCAAAGATTGCGGGGCCACTATCTAAGTTGACTCAGAAACGGACTATCTTTAATTGGGACGAGAAGTGTGAGAGTGGGTTTCAGGAGTTGAAAAAGAGGTTGACTACCGCTCCAGTACTTGCTCTACCAGAGGGGACCGATAATATGGTCATTTACAGCGATGCATCCAAGGAGGGCTTGGGATGTGTTCTTATGCAGGATGGCCGAGTTATTGCCTATGCTTCCAGGAAGTTGAAGCCTTATGAGGTGAATTATCCGACTCATGATCTTGAGTTGGCAGCAGTTGTCTTCGCACTGAAAAAGTGGCGTCATTATCTGTGGGGCAGTAAGTTCGAGATTTTCACTGATCATAAGAGTCTTAAGTACTTATTCTCACAGAAGGAGTTGAATATGCGCCAGCGGAGGTGGATGGAGCTTCTTGGAGATTATAATTGTTCTATCAATTATCTGCCTGGCAAGGCAAATGTTGTAGCAGATGCTCTTAGTCGGAAGGCAAGTATTTCTTGTTTAGCTGTCAAGAAGTGGGAGGTTCTGGAGGAATTCACTTATTGGAGACCAGAGTTCACTCAGGTTGGGGTGATGTGTTCACATCTCCGTATTCAGCCTTTATTGTTGTCTCAGATCAGGGAAGCTCAGCAACTTGATGTTAAACTTCGGAAGAGCAAGGATCAGATCACTGATGATCAGTCTGACTTCAAACTGCATGAGGATGGTATTCTTCGGTTTCGGAACAGGGTTTGTGTTCCCGATGAACCGGGCTTGAGACGAGGTATTCTGGAGGAAGCTCATAATTCTAAATATACTATTCATCCCGGTGGAACCAAGATGTATCGGGATTTGAAACAGCATTACTGGTGGAACAACATGAAGAGGGAGGTTGCTCAGTTTGTGTCTAGATGTTTGACTTGTCAGAGGGTGAAAGCCGAGCATCAACGACCTGCAGGGTTGCTTCAGCCGTTGGCTATACCAGAGTGGAAATGGGAGCATATTACGATGGACTTCGTCACTGGTTTGCCTAGATCACCGAGGGGTAATGATGCAGTTTGGGTTGTCGTGGATCGTTTGACGAAGACAGCTCATTTTATTGCAATGAGGTTAGGAGATGAGGTTACAAAGTTGACGGACCTCTATCTGGATCAGATTGTTAGACTTCACGGTATTCCATCTAGTATTGTCTCTGATCGAGATCCTCGATTTACTTCTCGTTTGTGGGAGAAACTTCAGGAGACCTTAGGTACTCAGTTGAACTTCAGTACCGCGTATCATCCACAGACCAACGGTCAGTCTGAGCGGACTATTCAGATTCTGGAAGATATGCTTAGGGCTTGTGTTCTGGACTTCGGGAAGAACTGGGAGAAACATCTACCACTTGCCGAGTTTGCCTATAACAATAGTTATCAAGCTACTATTGGGATGGCACCTTTCGCAGCTCTTTACGGTCGTAAGTGCCGTTCACCTTTATATTGGGACGAGGTAGGAGAGATGAAGACTATTGATCCGACTATTATGCCAGAACTTCTTGAGAAGATCGAGAATGTTCAATTGATCAGGCAGAGAATGCTTACGGCGCAGAGTAGATTCAAGAGTTATGCTGATAAGCGTCGTCGAGACTTGGAGTTTGCAGTTGGAGATCGGGTTTTCTTGAGATTGTCTCCTCGAAAGGGGTTTGTTCGTTATGGTAAAGGTGGTAAGCTGAGTCCGAGATTTGTTGGGCCGTTTGAGATTACTGGCAGGGTTGGTAAGTTGGCATATCGGTTGGCTTTACCGGAGAACTTCTCTAATGTCCACGATGTGTTTCACGTGTCTAATTTGCGGAAATACAATCCGGATCCTTCTCATATTCTTGAGCCAGAGCCGTTACAGCTTCGAGAGAATTTGACTTATGACGAGCGTCCGATTCGTATTCTAGATCAGATGGACCGAGAGTTGAGGTCGAAGAGGATTCCGATGGTTAAGGTGTTGTGGAAGCATCACGGCATTGAGGAAGCTACGTGGGAGAGACGAGATCAGATGCAGCAACATTACCCAGATCTTTTCCATACATCAAGTAAGAATTTCGAGGACGAAATTTCTATAAGGAGGGGAGAATGTGAAACCCCACTTTTCCTGCTTATCTCGTTTTACATGCTTTACCTCGTTTTTCGTGCATATGATCTGTTTATGTGCTATAGGACCTAGAAAGTTATAATTTTGATGTCAATACTTCTAATACGTGCTAAATGTGCATTCATGAAATTTTCATAAAAAACGGAGTCAGAAATTTTATCGTCGATTTTTAGTGAATAGTATTTTCGAAACACGTCCGCTATAATTTTGAAACTAGTCTTTTTAACCCTTCTAGACCTAGTCCACGGACTTTAATAGACCTGTGTTTGATGAAAACGATTTTAAAATCGGCTTAAGAATTTATTAGGGTTTTTACACCGACTTTTGCGAAAATCGAGTTTTAAGCCGACTCGGGTGAAATTGTTGGATTGTAAAACTTCTTGTCACCTAAAAATAATCCACTTGTGATATCTTGGGGGTGGCATAATTAGTTTTAACTTGGTGAGCACTAAAATGCAATTAAAGTCATTAAAACACAAAAATACTAATTTAAATTAACTTTGACTTTAATTAATGATTTGACCTTATAAGCTAATGTCCTCAACACACACTCACACAACACAAAAACACCATCACACACACACACAAGGCCGAGAGAAAAGAGGGAGAAAAGAGAAGAGAAAACTCAAGCTTTTCAATCCAATTTTTCAAAGAAAAACCTAGTTTTTGTCCGTGAAACTTCGCACCGACTTGGATTCTGCTTGTTGGGCACGCATAGCACGCATTCCTAGGCTTATATCGCATCTAAGGTGAGAGAAAAATTCTAGATCTCAAAATGTCATTTTTGTGTTTTTGCGTATAAATGAAGATTGAACCGTTAGAATTGAAATCTGATGATAGATTATTGCTCCTTGCATGCTAGGGATCATTATATACTAATACTACGAATTTCTGTCGGATGTAGCATAATTTTTATTTTCCGGGTATTTAATTTTGAATAAAATGTTCAAAGTTGATTTAATTGAGTTGTGTTGATCGAAATCGATTGCCGTCGATTTCTAAATACTTGATAATTACGTGTTAGCGCTGTTGTAATGCCGAATTTTCGATTACATTGTTGGTGTGAAATTTCGGAAAATCCAGCCATGACATCTTAGGATTTTAGGGTTATCGGGCATGATTTGGAGGTGTTATGGTGGATTTCCGAGAGGGCTAATGTAGTAGGTTGAATGGGTGAGCGATAGGAACTGATTTGGCAATGTTTGGATTAGTAGATTGTAAGTTATGAATTTTAGAAGTTTAGGTTGTCATTCTTTAATTTCTTGAACGATGCCTTAGATGGTTGGGTAGTGTTAGGGTGATGAATGGTGAGTTGTTGATGGGTAATTTAAAGTTTAATTAAGTATATTATGTATGTCCGGTTAGATGGCCTACTTTGTCATCTAACTACGTTGTTTTTTGTTTAATTTAATATTGATGTTACATTGATGTTATTGATTGATTATTATTGAATGCGGGAATCGGGCACTCTTGTTGCTGATCTCCCAATTGATTGATTGATTGATGATTGATTGATGATTGATGATTATGGAGTCTTGGTATGTGTATGCCACCTCTCGGGCAGCATCGGGCTGTCAGGTTGATAACGGCATGACTGCCATAGGCTACCCCCAGCTCGCATGACGGAGGTGTCATGGAGGGAGGGGCTAGTGAGGTACCTCGGGTGCGTGAGTAATGGGGAGTTATAAGAAGAACGGTTGAGATCGTGATGGCGTTTGGAGCTACACCAAATAGAGTATCCTTTATTGATTGGTTATATAGTTATGTGATGATAGCATTATTTATGTTGTTGTGTGTTTACTTGCTCAAAGGACTAAATCCAAGGAGCGTAGTGAATACTGTCGAGATCTATCGGATCCTCACTGGGCTTATGTATATAAGCTCACTCTCTATTATTGCATGTTTTCAGGTGTACTTTCACAAGATTACGGGTACGTGCCTCCTGAAGAGGAGAATGTGGAAAACGTGCCTTTCGTGGATGAGTCATATGTCCCTGAGTCTTATCCATGATTCTATGTTATTAAACGTCATGTATATTAGCTTAATAGACTTTTATATGCTTTACGGTTAAGTTGTTAGATGGGTGATGGGGGCTTACCTTAGGACAAAATTAATGTCAATTCTAAGCCAAGTTTTAACTCGCAAGTGCACGAGTGATTGTAGTGTAGTGTGCTAGTGCGAGGTCGAATCCACAGGGAGACAATTTGAAAATTTGTAGAAAAGTGTAAGTAAAGTGCCTAAGTAATTAAACTAAATTAAATTGTAAATTGAGTGATTTGAACGAAAGTTAACTAAAAATAAAATAAAAGTGAAATTAAATGCGAAAACTAAAATTAAATATGAAAGTTGAAATTGAAGTTTGATCACTATTGGGAAAGGTTTAGGGATCGGATTCCTATGCAAAGTTGATTTCTAGGCTCGAACTTAGGATTTCCTATTTTGATGCAAAATTAGACTACAAGCCTAATTAATTAAATAATCACCTAAAGTTAACTAATTAACGAGTTAGACCTAGTTTAGAGGTGCAACGCTATCTCCAAGTCCTTTATCTAGCCAGAGTATAGATTTGTCCTAAAATCCTAGGCTTACGAGTTAATTAATTAACTGGAGGAAAACTACGGTACAACCTATAGTTTTCGCAATAAAGCTCAATTTATATATTTGATCTTTTGTATGAATTCCTATAAAACACTAGCTACAAGCGTAATGAATTAATAGGAAATAAATAATAAAGCACGTAAATCAAATATATAAAACTCGCATCAAAATATTCAAACCAAGTTCAAGACCATAAATTTAAATTATTACATAGTAATCCTACCCTAAACAATGAATTAATTATTCATATTCAACAAAACTGAATCAATATTATAAAAAGAAAGTAAATTAAACTTCTCCATAAATTAATTCGAATCTGTTGAAAACAATAATTTAATCTAAATCCCAACTGAAAATTGAAGAAGAATTTATGAAAAGAAATAAACCGAACTTGCTGCTGTTTTTTTCCTCGTCGCCAAAGCCTTTTTTTTCCTTCGTTGCTTACTGTTTCGCTCTCTGTTTTTTCCTTTTTTTCCTCTGCGCCGCACTCCTTCTTTCGTCCCCTTTTTGCTGCGTTGCTGTTGCTGCTTTTATAAGCAGATGAGACCGCCCTATTCATGTTGTGCTGGCCAAGTCCACGTTGGACTTGGCTAAAATCTTTTTTTTTGACCTTTCAATGCCAAGTCCAACGTGGACTTGGCATACTTTTTTTATTTTTTTGTTTTTCAATGCCAAGTCCAACGTGGACTTGGCATATATATAATTTTATTTTTTATTTTGCTTTTTTTGTTTTTTTTTCTTCATTTTTTTTTTTTTTTGTTCATTTGTAATTCCTTTCACCATACTTCATCATTCACGAACAAATTTTTGCTATCTGCTTTTTCATCCAATTTCTTTCAATTCAGCCCAAAATACTTTTTCATCATTCAATTCCTACATGCACAAAAACACAACTAAAATGATCAAATATTATAATTAATGTGCAAAATTAATTCTAAAAATGTAAAGAAATAAATCCAAAAATATGAATACATCAACACCCCCAAACCTACCTCTTGCTTGTCCTCAAGCAAGACTAGGCTCTAAGGTAATATTCAAGTTCTCAAGAGATTGCGCTAACGAATCAATCAACTCTAATAAAAGGTCAAGGTTCGGGGAACGATTGATCCTATGATGTAGTAGTTAAGCGAACTTATTTGGATCTCTCTCTTTAAAGGCAAAACATGTTTTCTACAAGACTACACCAAACATTATCAAGTCTCCACGTAACTAAGAAACAAGACAACTTAATACAATTAGATCATAATACTTGTAACCCTATTGCCTTTATAGTCCTCCATACATGCCTTTCACCTTTTTTATTCATCCTAAAACATAAAAGTAAACATATTTCATCTCTTTTTTATTAGGTGCTTGGTCCCAGACGGTTAACTCAACACCCCATGTAACGAGCTTTCGAGATCATCAATCCCAACCACTTAAGGCTCAGGTTGATAGGCTTTGAAAGGCCACATGCGTACCCTACTTGCTCGAAATGTTGAACACCGAAACACCGCACACCTTAAGCACATATCCCTAAAGATAGATAATGAATACAAGGACAGTGGTGCTAAGAGATAGACGTAAATAATTTTTCTATTGTTTTATTTTCTTTTTTTTCTGTTTTCATTTGTTTTTTTTTTTTTTTTTTTTTTTGACTTTTTTGACTTTTTTCTTTTTTACTATAAGGGCTCAGGCACACAAACAAGACTACTCAAGCGAGAGCACTTATATCACAACCACATCATATCTTATTATCTTACCACCAAGCCATGGGACCACAATAGTCTAAGCATAATCTCACAGTCCCCACGCCTCGCATTCATCGAAATCAATCCTAAAAGTTAAACTCAAAACTACCTCATAAAATCAAGAACCACCTACTCTCCTCAATCACTTCATAAGAGCTAATCAATACATCATCACAATTCCTCAATTACTAGAAAATTCACCACAAATCCACAAAAAATATAAAGATCAAAAACATTTTCAATTTTTTTTCACATTTTGTTCAAGTTTTCCCCAAAACAACAATAGACACAATTAAACACCCACACCCCAAACCTAAAGTTTGCTTGTCCTCAAGCAAATAAAGTTAAAACATGCTAGGGGTATGCGAAGGGGAAAATATGAGATAATCAGAAACCAATAGTAAAAATGCATGAATAGAAAACAATTAAGAGAAATAGAGGGAGTAGATGGACATACCTGAAGTCATCGATAATGAAAAGAAAGGGAACCCTTCACATCTACAACTTGTAATTAAGCTCAAGAGCAAAGCAATAGAGGATAAGGCAAAATAAAATGAAAATACAATAAAATAATAAAAATATTTTTTACTTTTTCATTTTTTTATATTTTTTTGTTGGCCGACCCTATTTACATCCCCATACAAAGGCTCCAAACTCTGGGAGGCACTAAAGCCGACTCACTAAAAATAAATAAGCACAATGAAACAATAAAGATAGCTAGAATGCAAATACCTGGATTCATTTAATGTCAGCCAGTAAGACAAATCTTGTGAAACTTCAGAAATGGAGTTAACTAAGTACATTAAAAATGCGGAGGAGAGGCCATTAATTTCAAACCACCAACGTACTCAAACCCCAGACATCTTCCCATACTTAAGAGGGAAGGCCAGGCATTACGCTTTCGGCCAGTGATTTTACTTTCATAGTATCCATCCTAATTAACCCCAAGACTTCCATTACACAAGATAATCCATTTTCGAGAAAATGGTAAAGCCCACTATAACCCAGTGGAGGTCCAACCGAAAAGTTGAGAAACATAATTAAAGAAAGTAAAATAAAGTAATTATTCCTAGGGTGCCTCCTAGAAGCGCTGCATTTAACGCCGATAGCCAGGCGAATGTCATTGTTCATGTAAGGTCAGAAGTGTCCCGTAGCTCTACAGATTCAACTTCGTGAGGGACCGAACTCGGATCAAGGGCATGTTTCAAACGTTGGCCATTAACTGTGAGGACTCGCCCATCTTTGAGGTGTTTAATTTTAATAGCCCCTGAAGGGTATGCCTCGAGCACCTCGTAGGGTCCATCCCATCTAGTCCTCAATTTTCCTGGAAAGAACTTCAATTTAGAGTTAAACAACCAAACCTTATTTGAAGGGGCGAAGGTTTTGCGCAAAATAGATTTATCGTGAATTCTCTTCATCATCTCCTTATAAAGTTTGGCATTCTCATATGCTTCATAACGAAGTTCCTCTAACTCACTCAAGGCCAATTTTCTACTCTCACCTGCCTGCTGCATGTCAAAGTTCAGGGCTTTAATAGCCCAATAAGCTTTATGCTCTAGCTCAACAGGGAGATGGCAAGCTTTACCGTAAACTAATCTATATGGAGACATGCCTATGGGAGTCTTAAAAGCTGTGCGATAGGCCCATAACGCATCATGTAAACGACATGACCAATCCTTGCGATCGGGCCTAACTGTTTTCTGTAAAATGGATTTTATCTCCCTATTTGACACCTCCACTTGTCCACTCGTCTGAGGATGATAAGGTGTCGCAATCTTATGCCGGACTGAATATTTTCTCAATAATGCCTCAAGTGTCTTATGGCGAAAATGTTGTCCTCCATCACTCAAAAGCATACGTGGCACCCCAAACCTAGAAAAGATGTGCTTTTTAATGAACTGGACCACAACTTTGTGGTCATTGGTTCGAGTTGCCACCGCCTCCACCCATTTGGACACATAGTCTACAGCCACAAGAATATATGTGTGCCCATACGAAGGAGGAAAAGGCCCCATGAAATCAATGCCCCACACATCAAATATCTCACAAACTAAAATGGGTAATAAGGGCATCATGTCTCTCCTAGAGATAGACCTAAATTGTTGACATCGATGACATTTCTTACAGAATTGTTGGGCATCTCTGAACAAAGTAGGCCAAAAGAACCCACACTGGAGGACTTTAGCAGCTGTCCTCTTACCTCCAAAATGACCACCACATGCCTCTCCATGACAAAAGCTAAGGATGCTATCAAACTCTTCTTCCGGCACACATCGTCGGATAACCTGATCAGCACACACCTTAAAGAGATAGGGATCCTCCCAAATAAAATGTTTTACTCGAGCCATGAAACGATCCTTCTCTCCCCGCCCCCAGTGAGCAGGCAACTCTCTCGCTGCCAAATAATTAACAAAATGGGCATACCAGGGGATCCTATGTGAGACAGCAAATAGTTGCTCATCAGGGAAGCTATCATTAAAAGGAAGGGAGTCGGTGGGAGACCCAAGGACTAAACGCGACAAATGGTCAGCAACAGAATTCTCACTCCCCTTTTTATCTCTAATATCCAAATCAAATTCCTGAAGGAATAGTAACCACCGAATCAGACAGGGCTTAGCATCCCGTTTGGCAAGTAGGTAACGCAAGGCCGCATGATCTGTGTAGACTATCACCTTTGACCCTAGGATGTATGATCTAAACTTATCAAGGGAGAAAACTACAGTTAGCAATTCCTTTTCTGTGGTAGTGTAATTCTTTTGAGCATCATCTAAGGTCTTACTGGCGTAGTAAATCACACATGGCAACTTATCCCTACGTTGTCCCAAAACAGCCCCCACTGCGTAGTCGGATGCATCACACATAATCTCAAAAGAGAGGCTATAATCGGGAGGCTGGATGATAGGTGCGGAGGATAGTAAAGACTTCAGCTTCTCAAATGCCTTGGCACACTCATCATCAAAATGAAATGGAGTATCATGTGCCAAGAGGCTGGAAAGGGGTCGAGCAATGTGGCTAAAGTCCTTGATGAAACGTCGATAGAAACCGGCATGACCAAGGAATGATCTAACGTCACGCACCGTTTTTGGTGCTGGGAGTTTCTCTATCAACTCAACCTTGGCTGGGTCCACATGGATACCATCCTGAGATACAACATGACCAAGTACTATTCCCCGTCTAACCATGAAGTGACTTTTCTCCCAACTAAGCACCAAATTCATCTTAACACAACGCTCTAGCACTAGAGAAAGGTGTGTGAGACACTCATCAAATGTAGCTCCAAAAACTGAAAAATCATCCATAAAGACCTCTAGAAACTTCTCAATCATATCAGAAAAAATGGCCATCATACACCTCTGAAAAGTCGCTGGTGCATTGCATAAACCGAAGGGCATACGACGATAGGCAAAGGTCCCATATGGACAAGTGAATGTGGTCTTTTCTTGGTCATCGGGGAAGACTGGGATCTGATTATACCCGGAATACCCATCTAGGAAGCAATAGTAGCCCTGTCCGGCTACTCTATCTAATATCTGGTCAAGAAAGGGTAAAGGAAAATGGTCTTTCCGGGTCTTGGCATTAAGCTTTCTATAGTCAATACAAACACGCCAACCAGTAGTGGTGCGTGTAGGAATAAGCTCACCCTTATCATTAGGGACTACTGTGATCCCAGACTTCTTTGGTACCACCTGTACCGGACTGACCCATGAACTATCAGAAATCGGGTAAATGATACCTGCATCAAGAAGTTTAATGACTTCCTTATAAACAACCTCACTCATGTTTGGGTTCAGCCTCCTTTGCATCTCGCGGGAAGGAGTAGCACCATCTTCTAAGTGAATCCGATGCATACACAATGAAGGGTCTATACCTCGTAAGTCAGAAATGGTCCACCCTATGGCCTTTTGATGATCACAAAGGACTCCTAACAATCTCTCCTCATGCTCAGTGGTCAGGTCTGATGCGATAATTACTGGGAGGGTATCATTAGGTCCTAAGTACACATATTTAAGATGCACAGGCAAAGGTTTGAGCTCTAAAGCTGGAAGAGACTCAACCGGAGGGGGATCAGGACAAACTTTGGATGGAAGGGAGCTAAGACTATCATTAGCCTTGTCAAGGCTAGGATTAGACACGACAGAAGTAGAAGCTACTAGCTCTTTCACAAATGAATCAGAGTCAAATTGAGTCAAGATTGCCTCAAGCTCTGCAAGCTCATCATCGGCAGTCAACATCGAATGGGCATGTTCCTCAACACAAGGGTCAATGATATCAACCAGGAAGCACTCATCCTCAGAATGTCTACTTACTCGATTAGCCGCCTCTGCGACCCTCACCTTAACTCTCATATTCCCAAAGGTTAACTCAATCATCCCTGTCCTACAATATATCACCGCATCAGTTGTGGCCAGAAAAGGTCTCCCTAGAAGAACTGGTGTCGCATGCCTAGTGTCTAGTCCTGAGTCCATGTCTAAGACAATGAAGTCAACCGGGAAAAGAAATTCACCAACTCTAACTAAGACATCCTCAATTATCCCTCTAGGTCGTCTCTCAGATCGATCTGCCAACTGAAGTGTAACATTTGTGGGAGTCAACTCCCCCAAACCTAAACGCTCATATACTGCAAATGGAATGAGATTCACACTAGACCCTAAGTCAAGGAGGGCATGATCCACCTGTTGATCTTGAATGATGCAAGGAATGGTGAAGGCTCCGGGATCATTAAACTTGGGCGGAAGGCCCCTAGTGTATATGCTACTTACTTTCTCTGTGAGCCTCACCTTCTTTGGAATGTGGGTGGATTGCCTCTTCCTAATGCACAAGTCTTTGAGGAATTTGGCATAAGCCGGTATCTGTTGGATAACTTCAATAAGAGGCAGGTTTATCTTAATATCCTTCAAGTGGTCTAATACTCGAGACTGCTTATCATCTTTCCTAGGTCGCTCTAAAGCAGTAGGATAAGGCACCCTAGGAGGACTATCATCACCGTGATCTACAACCTGCTTCTCATCTCTCTGTGAAGGAATGGTATTTTCTTTACTATCCTCTATCTCATCTCCCAACTCACTTCCTACTCTCTCAACTTTATCCTCAACCTCTTTTGTATCCCTACTCTTGTCACTCACTCTCTTTGCTCCATTAGACTCATCTACCTGATTATCTAACTGGTAACCACTCCGAAGGGTGATAACAGCTTTGGCTTGCTCATGGGTGGTCTCATTGTGGACATTGCTACACTGGCCACGTGGATTCTCGATAGTCTGAGCAGGGAGCTTACCCTCATCCCTCCTAGTAATTTGTTGGGCTAGTTGCCCAACTTGAGTTTCCAACTTAGCAATAGATTGCTGCTGAGCATGAATTACTTGAAGTAACTTGTCAAACTTATCATCAGGCTTGTTAGGAGGAAGAGGAGGGCTAGGCTGAAATTGATTCCCTGGTTACGGTTTAAAGTGAGGCCCATTAGACACCTGATAGTATCCAGGAGGATTAGATTGAGGCTTTTGCACTTGAGCCTGCGAAAATGAAGGGTTAGGATTCCCTTGACGCCATGAGAAAGCTGGATGATCTCGCCAACCAGGATTATATGTATTCGAATATGGATTGTAATTGCGAGAATAACCCTGGGCAGCACAAACTTGTTCCTGAATAAATTCAGGGAACTGAGAGGCAAGAGGACACCCTAGTGTGGGGTGGTCCACTGCAGAACATAAGGCACAACATTGAACATTTGGCAGGGCAGGTGAGGAAGTAGACCCTAAAGATATAAACTGATCAAATTTCTTGGTCAAAGCTGCCACTTGTGAGTTTAAGTCCCCATTTGTGCTCACCTCATATAGTGTCCTCCTAGAAGTGGGCTTACCCATTCTATCCATTGTTGAGTCTTGAAATGAGTCTTTGGCAATACTATCAAGTCGGGCCCATGCCTCATTTGGGGTGAGGTTATAAAACCCTCCATTACTCATTGAATTCACCATCGTTTTCTGTTGTGGTGTCAACCCTCTATAGAAATACTGAAGCAACCTAGGTCTATCGAACCCATGGTGTGGGCAGTGACGAATGAGTCCATTAAACCTATCCCAAGTTTCATGAAATGCCTCTAGATCGGACTGGGAAAAAGTCATGATGTTCTCTTGAAGAGATGAGGTCTGGGCCATTGGAAAAAATCTAAACAGAAATTGTGTCAAGAGTTCTTCCCAAGAAGTAATAGTTCCCTGTTCAAGGGAATGAAGCCATTCTTTAGCTTTGTCCTTAAGAGATAGTGGGAAGAAGCGCAATCGGATATTTTCTTGAGTAACATTTGGAACATGCACAGTGGTACATATCTCAAGAAAATCACGAATATGCGCATGTGGATTTTCATTGCTTTTCCCGTAAAATGATGGAAGTATTACTATCGTACCAGGTTTCATGTCAAAGTCCACATTATGGATGGCAGGTGGTCGGATAGCAATATTCGGCTGATATGTGGTCGGGAGAAAATGCTGCCTAAGAGGTATATCATGAGGATCAGGATTATTGGGGACAATGGGAAGATAGGGAATTTGAGGATTATTAACATTTTGAGGCACATTCAGATTTCCTTCATGCTCCGCCATGATTATAGTTAAGCCCTTCTGATTCCTACGGTGTGGGATTCTTTGTGGCTTGGGGTCAAAGGGTTCTAAAGGCAATCCTAAAGAACGACGTCCAAGCATACACAGGAAGCCTAGCTAATGGGAAATTACTAAATTGAAATAAAAACCTAAGACTAGAAATAAACTATTTAAGAAAAATAATCAACTAGAAAACTAGATAAATAAATAAATAAACGAAAAGTAAAATAAATGAATTACTAAATGAATAAAAAGCAATAAAATCACTAAGATAATAGAGAAAGCAAATAAAATAAAAAAATAAAAAATAAAAAATAAAAATAAAAATAAAAATAAAAAATTCAAGATAATTATTTAAACTAAAACAACTAATAAGATAATCTAAAAATAATAAAGTAAAACAAGAATTTTTATTTTTTTTTGCAAAAATAACTAATTAACTAAAAACTAACACTTAAACAAAATACTACACTAGTCCAAAAACAATACTGTGCCTCCCCGGCAACGGCGCCAAAAACTTGATGGGTGCTTAGCTTAGGATAAAATTAATGTCAATTCTAAGCCAAGTTTTAACTCGCAAGTGCACGAGTGATTGTAGTGTAGTGTGCTAGTGCGAGGTCGAATCCACAGGGAGACAATTTGAAAATTTGTAGAAAAGTGTAAGTAAAGTGCCTAAGTAATTAAACTAAATTAAATTGTAAATTGAGTGATTTGAACGAAAGTTAACTAAAAATAAAATAAAAGTGAAATTAAATGCGAAAACTAAAATTAAATATGAAAGTTGAAATTGAAGTTTGATCACTATTGGGAAACGTTTAGGGATCGGATTCCTATGAAAAGTTCAATTCTAGGCTCGAACTTAGGATTTCCTATTTTGATGCAAAATTAGACTACAAGCCTAATTAATTAAATAATCACCTAAAGTTAACTAATTAACGAGTTAGACCTAGTTTAGAGGTGCAACGCTATCTCCAAGTCCTTTATCTAGCCAGAGTATAGATTTGTCCTAAAATCCTAGGCTTACGAGTTAATTAATTAAGTGGAGGAAAACTACGGTACAACCTATAGTTTTCGCAATAAAGCTCAATTTATATATTTGATCTTTTGTATGAATTCCTATAAAACACTAGCTACAAGCGTAATGAATTAATAGGAAATAAATAATAAAACACGTAAATCAAATATATAAAACTCGCATCAAAATATTCAAACCAAGTTCAAGACCATAAAATTAAATTATTACATAGTAATCCTACCCTAAACAATGAATTAATTATTCATATTCAACAAAACTGAATCAATATTATAAAAAGAAAGTAAATTAAACTTCTCCATAAATTAATTCGAATCTGTTGAAAACAATAATTTAATCTAAATCCCAACTGAAAATTGAAGAAGAATTTATGAAAAGAAATAAACCGAACTTGCTGCTGTTTTTTTCCTCGTCGCCAAAGCCTTTTTTTTTTCCTTCGTTGCTTACTGTTTCGCTCTCTGTTTTTTCCTTTTTTTCCTCTGCGCCGCCCTCCTTCTTTCGTCCCCTTTTTGCTGCGTTGCTGTTGCTGCTTTTATAAGCACATGAGACCGCCCTATTCATGTTGGGCTGGCCAAGTCCACGTTGGACTTGGCTAAAATCTTTTTTTTTGACCTTTCAATGCCAAGTCCAACGTGGACTTGGCATACTTTTTTTATTTTTTTGTTTTTCAATGCCAAGTCCAACGTGGACTTGGCATATATATAAATTTATTTTATATTATGCTTTTTTTCTTTTGTTTTCTTCATTTCTTTTTTTTTTTTGTTCATTTGTAATTCCTTTCACCATACTTCATCATTCACGAACAAATTTTTGCTATCTGCTTTTTCATCCAATTTCTTTCAATTCAGCCCAAAATACTTTTTCATCATTCAATTCCTACATGCACAAAAACACAACTAAAATGATCAAATATTATAATTAATGTGCAAAATTAATTCTAAAAATGTAAAGAAATAAATCCAAAAATATGAATACATGTCTCAACTTATTTTTGAAATGTATAATAAAGTTGAGGTATTGTATGTTATGTTGGAACGGAGGCAGATAACGAAGACTGATTATTGTATACTACGGTTATGTTGTATGTTGTTATGCTGTTAAGGAGTTGTTGTATGTATGGTTATGGAATTTTGAATGTTTAATGTTATTTACGAGGTTGGGTTAGAACCTCGGAAATCTATTTACTGTCGTTACTGCCGAAATTCCGTTGCGTCCTGACTGATCGTAGGTGGGGTCGAGTTGGGGCGTGACAGCTACAGCTTATAAGAGGACCCCCTATATCCAGCCCAACACCACAAAGCCTCATAGAAGTCTGGAATGGAAGTAAACTAGCTCTGATTTTTTTCATTCAAGCCCTAGAATCCTATCCTTCTTTTTTCACTAGATGAAGTTACTTGGCGCTGTTATGATAACACGAGCTAAGGGAGGTTGGTTTCATTAAAAAGAGAAAGGTGCATAGGATCAGATCACTTGCTCATACACCAAAGCAGGCACATCGACTGGCTTACTCCAAAACATAGAACAAAGATTAGATTCCTGATTCTTGAATCGGGGAAAGACACAAAGCCTTCTCCTATAGTACATTCCATTCCTTCTTTTGTCTTCTCGAGCGAGTTCTATAGATTCCATAAGCCTAAAGAGCCCTTTCATATGATCCAAGAAACAGGGCCTAACTCTTGCTATGACACCAATCTGACTTTGCTCCCTATCTATGGTTGATGTAATACTTCTTTCGAGCGTAGAGTAAGCCAACCCTCAAGGTCCCTTCATGCAATGACATTCCCATAAGGATAGAGTAATGAGTCCTCTCTTGTCCTACTCAAGGGGTGCTGTAGGTTTCTTTTTCCCTCCCCTCAACATATTGCGAGGCCCCCTATAAGACTGTGCTATATCTTCCTCATTGCAAGTCCAAGCACAAGGCGAACAATGCCTATCCTTAGGATCCTAGCTTTGCAGTAGGGGGCCAAAACCACCGTTTAACAAGCTCTTTTGACATCCTACCGGGAGTATGGATCCGTATCCACCACTCACTATTAAGCAGCTACCTGATCGTTAACAAGTAGAAACTACAGTTGTTTAATAGTGCTGGATCCTGCTTCTTTCATGGTCCCAAAGAGCAGGTTGGAACGAACCTATCTAAACACATCCATCTTCATTCGATCGATATGGGATCTTTATTCCTTATATAATTAATAAGAATCTTATCTATTTAACCAGTTGATAGGCAACTACACTCCCTTTTGTATACATGCTGGTAAGACTGATAGACTGTCATTCTATCCCTTTTCTTGAAAGAGCGTATATGATGGTAATGAATGGATAAATGCACTGATTGATCCCACAATGCTTTATTTAGCAAGCCATATAGTAGTAAGGTTATATGAAAATAAACCATGATATAGATAAAGGGCTAGATCGTGATAAGGGCATTATAGAAAAAATCCTTAATTCAAATTAAGGTAGTGGCCCGTCATGACTGTATCTCAAAGGAAAACCTGTAATAGGAGCTAATGGAAGAAGAAAAATTTGATCAATCTCCAGTCCTTTACACCCTCCTAATTATGCCCCTTGTGGTCAACTGAGTTGTGCAACACATCTTTTCGTATCTTGACTTGGTACAATCTCCTTTTCAAATTCGTCCCGTAAGCAGGTTTGAGTGCTTTGACCATCTATAAAAAGCTCATCTTCGTACTCCTACACCTCTCCTATGATATGAGGCTTGGCTTGATGCATCTTCTTACCTGGATGTGGGCTCTATTCCTTAAAGATGGCCCTTTTCAAGCGGCAAGATCAGGGATCATAGATAATAGGCTCTCATGTGAAAAGGAGAACAAGATGCTTAATGGGATTGAAATGGGAAATGGCCTATGACCGAATGTTCCCATTAAGATATGAAGATAAGATTTTTTCCTTGCTGTGAAGGTTTAGCGGGAGACTACCCAAATCCATATAAATTCAATCCTCATTTCTTTAGCCCTACCCTTTGTCGTACTATTCTCTATGCTATTGAATAGATCGATTTGCTATGCTAGTCCTTTCTTTGACTGGAAAGGCAGTGATCCAGCTGCTGTTTCGGACAAGGATCGAAAAAGGCTGGCTTGCTTGCTACTTCGACTAGAGCACATAAAGAAGGCCAATGTTGCAACGTTAATGGACCTTATAGCTCCCTATTGGCTTTCACAGGGCTTCTTTTTCAATCAAATAGTCCATAGAAATTCACTCATAACAGAAGCTAGAGGACAGTCTTCGTAGGACGCGTGGACGGATAAGCGATTGGACTGCTTACAAGACAGTTACTGGACAGATGCAACTGTTACCTTTTGACATATGACAGAAAGAAGAGTGGGAAGTAGCTCTATTTAAAGGAAAGGAATCTTGTACTGAGCTAGCCTGCCTTGAACTTAAAGTAGGCAGTCTTTCCTATACCTGACAGCTTTAACAGGCCTTGTTACTACAAATACTACAAAGAAATTGGCATAGATCGAAATGTATTCCAGGCTTAATATCTCCGGATATACCCTATAAAAGAAGACGGGTCATGACGCGAAATATCTAACAATTGAAAGGGGTCACATCCTAATGCACCTAGAAAGAGAAGCATTGAACCAACTGGCAATAGTGAAGAAAAAAGCTTTACCCAATGATACGAATGTGGAAAGATCAAGATGTGATAATCATGTAGATAGATTGGCTTATTCCATGTAGAAGTACTTTCTTTAAGGGGATAAAGCCTCAGAATTTCCTTGCTCCCTCCGCTGGAAAGAAGGAGACCTAAAAGTGAATTATACAGTCCACTGTCCGGCAGGCTATTTCTGTGCAACTATGGTTTCTGTAGTCCTTGCTATACCAGCAATAGGGAATCCTTAGAAAACCGAAACTCCCCAATTCGATATGTAGAACCAGAATGCAAGTTGGGTAATAGTTTGATTCCCCACAAATGATTAGTCTCCAAGCTTGACCCGTCCCACACAGGGGCGACTGGCTGGGGAAAGAACCCGAAAGTCATAATTGCAGTCTTGACACAGCCTATTTCGAGCCCTATTGATATAAAAGGGGATGAACCCAATTCAGAATATGAATTGTAAAAGAAAAGACCTATTGAACCGATAACAGGAATACCAGTTACAGTACTTATCAGCCAAAGAGGAATCTTTCCAGTAGAGTACTTGGAAAAGCTCCCTGATCCTGCTTTTGCCTTCCCCTTAAATTGAATTTGGATGTAGAAGTGAACAAAAGTATATCCCTAGGATTAGGATCTACATTTTGTCCAGACAGGCTCAACCACCTATATGTAAACGTCTTATCATGCACCTTGCATTAAGAAAATAAGGAAGGGCTATGTTGATGCAGTAGCAAAGACTTCCTTATCCCATCATATTTTGAAATTTATACCATTCATGATTTGACTAAGATTATCGGCATCATAGTTTTTCATACCAAGAGCCTCCAGCTGATCACAAAGGTTCTTCACCTTAATACGATAACAAGAATCAAACTACCCCGCTTCAAGCCATGTTGTTCAGTCTCCAGGCACTAATGCTTACTTGCGGGCACATGTTCATTAACTTCCCTCAAAGTACACCATGCCTTTCTTGGGTCTGTAATGCCCCTATATAATATATATGGAGGCGCATCTTATCAGCTACAGATACTATGATCACATGCATATAGCCCTACCAGACCAGAACAACATGAAAATGGCTTCTTACTCGCCACATCCTCCGGTTTACCTTCCGCACCACTAATAATTATCTGACATTCCTGGCCCATCAAGAAGCACTTTACCTCTTCATGAACATTTACAAAATTTTGCCATGTTGGAGTGAACGACACACAATCGACAAGCCAGACATTATTTCAAATGCAAAAAAAAGTATTTGACGATCTAATTCTGGAGGAGAATACATGTCCATGGAATTTTCTCAATATCTTATTTCTAGAGGCACTGTTCATCAGAGATCTTGTGCGTATGAATAGCTAAGAGGAAAAAAAGATACTTATTGGAAACGATTAGAGCTATAATGTTTGGGATGAATGTACCTCGTTTGGGCAGAAGCTGTGTTGACCGCAACTTGATCAATCGCATACCGTCTAAGTTCTTGCTGGAAGCATCCTTGATTACTATCATTTAAAACTCTTTTGCTGCTGTTCATATTGTATTTTTTTTAGTTTATTTAAGGAAAGGAAATGAAACTAACGAAAGAAATGAAACGAGCAGCAAGGAGAAGATTGGTAGTAGAAGGTAACGAACTACAGACTCAGAGAGAGACTAGAAGCAAAACTCAGCAAGGAGAAGGCTGAACCCAAGTGCTACACTAAAATAGGCGTTGCCTAGGGCTTCACGACTCAGGCAGACTCTCTACCCATGCGCGTGCCTATTTCTCTTTAGGAGGTATCAGAGCAGAGTTTAGGGTAAATCCCTTTCAATTTTTGCTAATTCTCTTCTTGTTGTACCATGTCCAAAGTGTGACGGACCTGCCATACTCTAATTAAAAATCTCAGTTCCCAGGCTATTAATGAAGAGGAGAAGCAAAATCGATCATAACAGCACTTCCAATAGTGGAATTGGAATCAAGGGATGTGGAATCGACGAATTCTTTAACTCAAGCTTTAGGGGAAGGACTAATCAGAGCTTAGTAGAAAGACTAATGGGCGAAGCGCTTAGTTGTTAGTTGAAAGAAACTGGGCCTAACACCATAGAAGGAGGATTGCTTATATAATAACCCATACGTAGACGAAAGTAGTATTTAGGCATCGGTGGAAGCGCTAAGCAAAAAAAGTGAAAAAGCTTTGAAGCCGATCGAACACAACGAGAGTAGCGGATTAGCGGTTGATCTTCTACCTGATCTATCTACCATATTGATGTATTAGAGAGACCAAGTTCCTACGAGGGAAGAAAAGATTCACTAGCTCTATTGATTATCAAATCCATGTACCTTTGTAAAAGACATTGCATGGAATAGCTTACACGGAAAGGAGCTTGGTACAAGTTCAGATTCAAAATAGAAGTTCCTGAGCTAGAAAGAATGGGATCAAGGGTGGGTAATAGACTGACTGCCAAGGAGCGGAGCAGCTCGACTAGAGGGAGAAGTTTGAAGATGCTCTAACGGATTTGAGTTTAGCTGCTGTACCAATAAGTGAAAGAAAAGAGCGGACCGCAACTAGACCTGAGAAAACAGCAGCTTTCAGGCATCATTTCATTGAGGAGGTCTTAGATAGAAGATGAGCCGACAGTAGGAATCTCTTAGAGTGTGGGAGTATAACAGTAGCAGCAGTTATGACCTCATACCCATGAGCATTGGCATGAGCAGCTAAGCTAAGGTCAGAAAAGAAGAATGGGTTAGCTTACAAGCTACCTATTTCCTCAGCCGATAAGAGAATCTGTCTTCAGCACAGATCGAGGCTTGTCGAAGATAAGTATCAAGTCCTCTATCGCTGGACTAGACTAGATTTCGAAGATTGAGGAGTGGCAACTCTCAATGGAATTCCAGAACCAACTCCCAAAAGAAGGGTAGTCAAAGACTACCTCTTTCTGCTAGCCTAGCTGGCTTTCCTACCTGGGATCCCAACTACCATCCATATCCATTTACCCTACGTGCTATCGACAGTCCTTCCACGTGTTACTCACTCTCTGAAGGGAGATGGATGGATCGTGCATGTGCTATCAAGCCAAAAAATGATTTCTTTGGAGCGGTATTCACGGAAATAAAAAAGATTGAAGTAAACATATTCGCTAGTTGGGTCAATTGGCACTCTTTCACTAGTGATTGTAAGCTAGGTGCCCTTAAATGATAGAAGAGGAAGAAGCTCTAATGGAAGCATCCAATCCACTGGGAATCCCACCTTTTAGATTCTACATCTGCTACTGCTGGAGTGGAGAATGAATCTACTAACTGTGCCAACAAACAAACAAATACTATAAATAAGAAAAGGCTAAGTGTCCATGCCACCAACCTACTCCTGAAAGAATAACAAGAGCTTCCCCGGCAAACCACTAGAAGTTACCCATCGAGTCGAGCAATTATCCAATTGGAGAAGCAATCTGCTCTTTGTCACCCCATTTCCCTTGGGACCAAGAACAAGCTCCAAAGAAGAAGAAGGACTTATCGCAATCTCAGGTACAATGGCTAGTTGGAAAGCCTTTCAAGCCAATCTCTTGATTCACATTCACGTGAAACCATTGCAACCGATCCGGCATAACAATCATCCGCCGCTTACAGTAATGGCACTAAGCCAAGGTTTCTATGGATTCAGTCCTGTGGAAAAAATACATATATTAGGGCAATTCAGTTAGTAGTGTCACCGGTCAATCCCTGGGACAAACGCGAGTCCGTCCTTAAAAGCCCTAAAAATTGGGTCCATGAAGCCTTAGATACTCCAAGCCTCAATCTTTATTGTCCTTGAAACTAGACCATGGAAGTATGGTTATAGTCCCATTCCATTAGTAGGATCCATAGCCTACGGGTCTTTCCCAAGCCAGTAAAATAAGAAGGTTTTCGAGGACTACCCTAAGCCTATAAGTAGGCAGGACTTTCAGTTACAATGTGACGGTTGGGAAAGCCTTTCTAAAGCCAATCGATTATCGGATTTCACTAACCCAACTACCACTACCAGGGGATTCCTAGATCCGCTCTAAGATCGCATTAAGATTCCAGTCTTCAATCAAACATAATGAAAGCAGGAGATAAATTAGCTATAATAGCTACAAACAAATCTCGTGACGGTGATCAAACATCATTGCTATTGAATAGGCAGCTAGAAGTGAATTCCTCCCTTGCTTTGAAAACTTCTTTGAAAGTCTCTACTTAGACGGGGATGGGTTTTGTTAATCCAGGTCGTATTCTACTGACTCAAGAAAAGTAGGTTTAGAAGGTAATACCTCCACTAATTATCAAATTGCGTCTATCAGATAACTACTTTAATCAAAATTCTCAGGTTCTTCAATGCTGGCAAAAGAGCTTTGAGACTTCCCACTGAAGGAGATAATATGAATCAATAATAAATGTGATGATCAAAGAAGCAGCGTCACATAGGTCAAAGGTACAACCGCTACCGCCAGTAGGATTTTATTGCTTTACTAATGAGCTAACCTACGAACCGCTCTATGGGCTACGCGAAGGGACAAGTTAAGGAACAAGAGTCAAAGACGATGTGGACGTCATACTACAAAACACAAGCAAAGACAGGTGGCCATTTACATAAGGGCGCGCCTTATGTGCCACTACCAACCCTCGCAAGCTTGCTAGGCCATCTTTTTAAGCTGTGGAGAGTACCAACTTTGATTAACATCGAGTTGTATATTTCGCTGCTGTCTAATGAGGCATAGCATCGGTCTGTCCAAGGGACTGGATCCCAAGGCTCTTCTTAGTCTAACATAATTGTTGTAACCTCAGTGGGTTGCTCTTTGGATTTTAATGGAATCTAGTGACAGTCCATTCCTTAGGTCATACCAAGGTGCCCTTCCCTACCTATAGGGTTCCCCGTAATGAGGGATCCCATATAAGGGAGATCGCCATGTCGGCATACCAGAATTAGTGGATGATCGACTCTTTGTCTAGTGAGAAAATCACAAGACAGCAAGCCAGTCACCAACGTAAATCTAAAGATTGATAACAGATTTGCACCTGCTAGCTCTGTAGATCTTAATTATATTCTATTTTGATCTTTATCCTTGGTGGGCATTCCCCCATCTAACCTTAATAGGACAAGGGTACTAGCAGGGAAGAGGGCGTTAAGTAATTGATATGAATCACTTTACAAAGCTCTTTCCTTCCCTAATTCGTGTGTCGCCGCTGAGATGGCAGTTGTTCAAAGACTTTTCGGTCCTAATGGGATTCATAAAACAAATTTTAATAGTAGCTGCTGATAGTTTTACCAAGGAGTCGTGCATAGCCGTCTACTTGTATGCGAAGGAAGTCCAGCGGCTTATGCAAAAGTCTGGTGCTTTGCATGTTGCGCTTTATCTAAAGCATTGTGCTAGCTCTTTACAATTAGCATATGGAGGAGATAAACACCCTCCTAAGCTTCTGGATGTTCTCGTCTCTCTAACCCTAAAGGGTTATCCTCGTATCATCCCTCCGTTCATCCGTCAAAAGATGTACCGGAAAGATGAGACTGCAGATCTATTGGTCAAGTGTTGGATGTCTTTCTTCTCTCTATCAAGAATTATCTTGGTAGTGAAGAAGGTTGATAGGTCTTTATTTGAGCCAATGACCTCACCAGTCCGTGATGTGGACCGAGCTGACGTGATGGTCAATCGGATAGCTGAAAAGCTACCTTCTTTGATAGATATCACGGTATAACCCCTGGATAGATCGTATCCCCTTTATCAAGGGATAACATGGGAACCAACTTGGAGCAAATCCTGCGCCCAATTGACCAAGAAATTGATCAAGGACGGTGTCAATCCTGTCTAAGTGAAAGCTAAGTCTTGCTTTACTGTTTACCCGTATGAAATGGGTGCCTTCACTTTCTTGGTAAAGTTTGTCCATGCGTACGACCAACAGTGGTCACAAGGGACCCTATGGTACCACTATACATGATATGCCTTAGACCCAGCTAATAAGCAGTTCTCAGGTTAGTCGTTGGATTGGTACCAGGCCAATGTAAGCCTAATACTTCCCCATAGTGTTGGCTATGAATGGATCATCACAGGACATTTGGGTTGCTCGCTAGAAGGGGAGGGAAAACGACGTGTATTCGCCATATGGAACTATGTGAATCAGCGTCTTCTTAGACCTGTTCACAAGTGGCTTTGTGTTGTCTTACGAAGGTTGCCTACTAATGGCACCTTTTGGCAGATTAAACAAAGCCTCTTGACCTGTTGACAGGCAGGCAGACATGTTACTCCTATGACTTGAAGTCAGCCACTGATCGGTGGCCATTGTACTTCTTGTTTAGGGTCATGTGCTTCCTTTTTGATCGATCTTTCGCATCTAGTGAATTCCACTCTAGCTATGAATAAGTTCGAGGTACCGTTTGTAAAGCAGTTTACCACTGTCTCATTTGTTGCCGGTCAGCCCCTTGGCTATTATGCTTCGTGGCATCTCTTTGCCTTCTCCCACCACATACTCGTGTGGTGGGCGGCAGAACAGATATCTCTGTGTTGACTCTTCTATGATTACATTGTCATGGGGACAATGTTGTGATTGCAAATGAGAAGATGGCCTTGGTGTATAGCTCCGCTCTGGGGGATCTTGGGGTTGATATATCCTATCAAAAGTCCCTAATCTCCCATATGGGCTCTGCTGAGTTTGCTTAGAGATTCAAGGTTCGTGGTCTTATTGTGGATTTATCCTAGTATCCGCTAAATCTTGTTTGAACGCTCACCACCCGAGGCAATGGCCGTTCATATGAAGTCTTCCTGCGCTCGCTTTTCGACCTTGTGTCATCTAGCTGGAGTAGGGTACCGGTCTCTTTAACGCTTGGCACATTCCTACAATCTAAAGATTGAAAGATTGTGGGCAATGTACACTAAGGCCTCACTTTCCCTTGACCTATGGTTAGGTTAGGGTCTACCGCTGGATCCGTATGTTAAGGGGGCTATTAATGCCCTCCTCATATGTGAGCTTAAACCAAAATCATTGGTTCTCTCTACGGATGAGGTCTTCCCTGGCTTAGGAGTCAACTCCATTCTTCTCCCTATCGGCCGAGCATCTTCCACCCTATCCCTATAGGTCGAGCGTCTACCTTCCTCTCCTTATCAGTCGAGCTGAATTCCATCCAGCCTCTCTCTATTGGTCAAGCATCTTCAAACCTCACTAAGCCATTCCTTTACTCGCCCTAAAGCCGAAAGCGGCGTCAGCAAGATCGACTGAGTACCAGTACTGCCTTGCCCAAAGCTACCAAAGCAGAACATAGTCTTGATGTGGGCTACAGGAGTCCGACAAGAACCCCTTATTCCCGCAAGTAAACTACCGCTTGCTATTGCTACTCTGACTACGAGAGCTAGGAGTTTACTTTCACAGTGTAACATAAATAATGAAAGAAAGCAATAGAAAGCTTTCGCCTGTATTTGGGTACGGAGCCTGCTTTCTAGGGCTAGGTACCAGAAACATATAACCTTCAAGCACACCATAAGAATCTCTCCAATGCTCCCAACCTTGTCCAGTCCGAAATGCATGTGTTAAGCTTGTTCCTGATCTCTTTCTTCATTTCCGACTGTGAATTTGCTTTCTCGGGCTTAACTTAAGCTCAAAATCGACATTGGGACTGTTTGAATAAGCAATAGCAGCACTCGTCATTAGCTTCTTCTCTGTCTTTGACTAGAGTCCTTGAGCTAGAGTTCGTTCAAAAGTGCATAAGATGAGTTGAATAGCCTGAGCTAAGGCAATGTAAATTATAATTATGTCTTGACTCCGACTTGACTATATGATGCCCTAATTTCACGGTTTGTATCCCAAAAAAGATGTTATACTATGCCATTTCATTCTCATTCTGGTTCTGGCTGTTCATCTTCAATAATGATTTTCAATCCTCTCCCGACCTTGCCAAGATCAATTCAAGTAGAAAAGGCGGGTAAAAACCTACCTCTAATGGATTAATTGATCGAAAGTCCTGTTTTACTGCTGATGTGGAGGAATTGGTACAAGCCTACTCGATATCTTCCTTCCATCAATGGTTGAACCTTCTATTCATTTGTATGCCTGTGATGTTTGTTGCTTCTTGGTGTTGAGAAAGGCCAGGTCACAGGAATCTTCAAATTCTGAGTCAACAACTGTAACTCGAGCACTTAGCCCTAGCTCTTGGCCTGAGCCCAGTCATTCCCCACCACTCCTGCTTTGATGACGTGCGGGCTGCCAGTTTTCCCATCATCTCAAGTTCTTAGGCAGGGACAAGATTCGAACTTGCAGTCTTCAGGTCATGAGCATGATGAGTTGACCAATTCCTCTACCCCACTTCTTCCCCTTCTCTTTCTTTCACTATTCCTACCGAGGTTCCTGGCTTTGGTTGCTTGGCTGGGATAGAACCAGCGCTTAGTAAGCGGTGGCGAAAACCCTTTGTATAGGTTAGAACTAAGAAGCTTACCTTATAATTAGAGAAAGGACACTTGGATTTTTCTTCTGACTAGGGTTGGCAGCTAAATTTAGTCTTCGAAACCCCATAACTTAAAAAAATCGCGGAGTGCATAAGCCTCTTTAGAGATAAGGGAAACTTTCTTGTGGTAGTAATTGCGAATGAGCAAGTAGGGGGCGGCAACTAAAAGAGGTAGCGAGACTGACCGCAATTGCAGGAATAGGTTGACTTTCTTTTATTTTGGTTATAGAAAGTAAAATTCATTTTGTTTAGTATAAGATGGCTTCACACCTCACGGTGCTTACACCTCTCGCCTATCGAAGTTTTGTTCAAAAATCTCGTCCGAGAACTTGTATAGAAAAGGATTTCCTGCGGCGTAGCAGTTCTTCTATACCAACTTAGCTGCCCGGTGCTGCTATTGGCATAACAACCGGTATACCATAAGTTGGCCCAACCCAGTCTTCTCGTACTAGGGTTGGCTCCTCGCAGTTCTCCCTTTAACACCAACGGTAGATAGGAATCGAACTGTCTCATGACGTTCTAAACCCAACTCACATACCACTTGAATCGGTGAACAACCGAACCCTTCAGACCTTCTTCAACCCTAGGATGTGATGAGTCGACATCGAGGTGCCAAATGACTCCGTCGATAAGAGCTATTGGGAGTCATCAACCTATTATCCCCAGTGTACCTTTGATCCGTTGAACGAGAGCCCTTCCACACGGGACTCCCGAATCACTATGGCTGACTTTGGTCTCTGTTCGACCAGTCGGTCTCATAGTCTGGTAGGCTTATACCATTACGCTCACGAGCAGAATCTTAGCTTGAGCCTACCTTCGCACACCTCCGTTGTTCTTTAGGAGGCATCCGTCCCAAATAAACTACCTACCTCACAGTGTCCTACCTCTCCCCGAATGATCGGTGTGGCAGTTAGGCATCCTTAGATGAAAGAGTGGTCTTTCAGGATTGGTCGTTGTGTGTCACCACCTCCCACTTATCCTACACATTCGATCAAGGTTGTCACTGCGAAGCTATAGTTAAGGTGCACGGGGTCTTACCGTCTAGCTGTTGGTACACTGCATCTTCACGGAGAATTCAATTTCACTGGGTCCATGTCGGAGATAGCGGCGCAGTCGTTACACTATTCGCGCAGGTCGCTACTTATGCAACAAGGAATTTCGCTACCTTAGGACAATTAGAGTTACTGCCGCCGTTTATCGGGGCTTCCATTCAAAGCTTATAACACTTCTCCTTCCGACCTTCCAGCACCGGGCATGTGTTAGACTCTATACATCGTGTTACCACTTAGCAGAGTGCTGTGTTTTTAATAAACAGTCGCTACCCCCTGGTATGTGCCGCTTTCCTAATCAAAAGATATGAGAGCACCCCTTCTCCCGAAGTTACAGGGTTATTTTGCTGAGTTCCTTCGACATGGTTCTCTCAAGTACCTTAGTATACTCTACTTGTTCACCTGTGTCGGTTTGGGGTACAGTCAGTTCACTGGGAGGATTGCCCTCCCAATTCGATGTTTTTTCTTGGAAGTTTCAACCTTGTTGACTATGACAATAGTCGCAACTATAAACAGACTCGTGACTATGGTAGGGCGGTACGCTCTACTCTCTCGCAACCCCAACTTTAATCAAAAGACTAAAGGCCCCTACTGAAGATAGGTCGCCAAACTACGACGAGAGTTTCACCTTTTGAAGCTCGCGTAAGGCGACCGGGCCAGGCCTAGTCAGAAAAGCTTTGATGACTCAAGAGCGTTAAGCTTAGGGAAAGGAGAATGAGGGGAAGAGGGGCAGCCGTCGGCCCGATCATCCAATTCGCTCCAACAGACAGGCATGGTTCTGTAGTCAAAGCAACTTTATCACTTTCGTGTACCCATCGGACGGTAGCCCTTTTGGGGGTTCTTTAGGGACCGATTCAATCTGCGTAGATTGACTAAACACAGAAAACCTTCCACTGGTAGGTGATCATGTTTTTCAAAGGATTTCTTGTTACTCATGTCAGCATTCTCACTTTTGATATCTCCAGGTCTTGTCACGAAAAACCTTCCCCGAGTGACAGAACGTTCCGCTACTGACACTTGAGAAAACAACTTTCAAGGTCTCATCGCTTCGGTGAATCACTTGAGCCCTAATACAATTTTGGTGCCATGGAGCTAGACTAGTGAGCTATTACGCTTTCTTCAAAAGATGGCTGCTTCCAAGCCCACCTCTTGGTTGTCATCGCTCGATCACCTCCTTTTCCACTAAGTGATTGCTTAGGGACCTTAGCATACGATCTGGGCTATTTCCCTCTCGACTTTGGATCTTAGCACCCAAAAAGTCTATTTGTACAAACGATGACGGCCTGTATTCGGAGTTTCCCTGGGTTTGGTAAGGCGAAATAGGGCCACCCTAGCCCATTGAGTGCTCTACCTCGGGCCATCGATATCATACGCTCTACTGAAATAGATTTCACGGAAAACCAGCTATATCCGATCTTGGTTGGCCTTTCATCCCTAGCCACAAGTCATTCCCGTATTTTGCCACATACGTGGGTTCGGTCATCCAAGGCCTGTTAAAGCTCTCTTCAACCTGCTTATGGCTAGATCGATCGATTTTGGGTCAAATAGGAAGAACTAGAAGATTCTACCTCTGGAAAGTGCCTACACCTAATGGCTTAAGCCGCTCTTCCCATTTCCTCGCTGACCCATCATGCAAAAGGTACGCCGTTAGAGTGAGTTCACTTTACTGAAAAGTCAAGCTCTAAGCTCTGTTCCTTCGACTGATTGTTCGTATCGGATCTCAGGTTCTCTATTGCACTCCCTAAATAAGGTTCTTTTTACCTTTCCCTCACGATACTTGTATGCTATCGGTCATTGAGGAATACTTAGGCTTAGAAGGTGGTCCCCCTTTCTCGCGTAAAAGTGATCAGAATTCGAACACGCCACGTTTTACTGGGAATGATCGAACCATGGGAACGAATCTACAAGGCTATCACCTTCTTTGGCCATATCTTCCAATCTTTTCACAATTATAGTTCACTGTGCCCGCTCCTTCTAGAAAAGGGCGGCGGCTTGAAAGCTTACCTTATTATTAGAGAAAGGTTTGGAACCCGTCTTTGTTTTGGAGTTTTTTCCCCACCCTAGGTTAGGGGGTCCTTAGACTGTAGCTTGCTGCTGAAAAATGTAATAGGCTAGCTCGGCTCGCTTTGCTATTCCAGCCCTGCCCCCTTTACTCAATCTCTTAATCTATAAAAAAAGCTAAGTGTCTTTTTCATAATAATAAGGTAAGCTTTGAAGTTGTAGCTTGTTGGTTTTTCCATCATCCAATCCACAACAAATCGAATGAAACCTGACAAAAAAGAAGTGAACACTTTCCTTGAAGGGCTTGGCTTTCCCGACGTGTTTGTTTTTCTTGAAACCCTCAATCCGCTCTCGCTCGCCACTACTAACGGGGTCTCAGTTGATTTCCCTTCCTTTAGCTACTTAGATGTTTCAGTTCGCTATGTTTGAAAAGTCCAAAGAGCGCAGACTAGCCACGGAGCTTGGATACGATTTCCCAATCAGATATCTATGGATCATAGATGGTATCTCCCGATGGCCTTTTGCCTCTGAAAGCGTCCTTCCTTCTCAATGCCCGGGCATCCATCTAATGCATTATTTTCGATCTTGTACTAAGGTACATGGAACACCAACCCAATCTCGACGAATCAAAGAAAAGTACAAGCAACTACATCTCCTTCGGACCTTGATGTGAACGGTCACTTTCTTAGAACTAATTCATAGGCACTTTCCATCGGTTAGACTTCACACACTTGACTATATAAACAAATATAACAAGCGTGCGATACAAAGCATCAACCTACGAAAAAAAAGAATTGATTGACTATTGAGTGCAACCCTGTAACTAGATAGACTATGGGTAGTTCAGGTGCGCTTAAGTCGTATATAACACATGCCGATGTTGCCATCAACAAACGTTTGACTTTGACTGTGAAAAGCTCCAAATAGGCACACAGTAGTTTAGAGTAGAAGGAGCCCTAAGTTGGAATTCAATAGTCCCCGCCCTTGAAAGCGAAGTTGGAAGAATCTCTATTGCTGTATCCGATGATGCTAGCGCAATAAGAAGAATGGGTCAAGTGGGAATTGATTCGTTTAAGTTTCCGAAGTAAGTTTGCCTAGTTTTAGGTTTTAGCACCTTCGCTGTAGAAGCACCTATTTCAGACGCTATGCGCAAAAGGCACTCGAAGGAGTAGTGGAACCAACCATCACTACCATAAGGTTAACATGGTAAATCCTACCACCTCAGACTCCTATTTCCCCTCACGTGTCAACAAGCAAGTTGGGTGCTCTCCCGTAACGTGGTAGGACTCTGTTGCAGGTCTTGATGTTGGCTAATTAAAAAAGGCATCCTTGTCCCCACATTGCTGCTCAACTCATGATTTGGGAGGATTCCTAAGAAGAAGGCAATGAGGAATAAAAGACGATAAAAACAATGGCTACTCATTAAGGCAAGTGGGAGATTCATGGGCAGTAGCTTAGACACTCACGAAGGCCGAGGAGCGGAAAGGAGCCAGTCAATTCTTTTTTTTTTTGAGCAATTGAAGATAAGAGAATCCACTCAGGAAAAAAGGAAAATTCTTGCATTTGATTTGAGGGGACCCGTTGAAAGGCTATTAATAGTAAATAGACATGGGCTCCAAAAAAGAATAAGCCAACACAAAAAAAGAGTCATAAATTCTTACTGCTTAAGAAGTTGAGAGAAGATATTTTTCCCAATGGACGAGCAAAAAAGAATGCGAGCTAAGCCGGAACGTAAGGACGAGAATTTCTCACTTATTTACTATACATAGGCACACGAGTGCCACTGGCTTTAAAGTCTTTTAAAGAACTGAAACCGCTACTCTAGTAGTACTTCTTGCCGAAAGGATTGAAAGCGATATGTATGGATTTACAAATCAGCGAATGTAGAATAGAATAACTTAATAATCCCTGACTCTGTATTTGGGCTAAAGCCTATAGTTCTCTCGTCACTAACGGAAGTCTCTTAGTAAGTAGCATCAGCTCTTCTGGGGGGAAAGCCTAAGTAAGGAGTACTCGCGGGCTATCCACAAGCATTAGTTCTCCCCTTGACCTGCCCCCTAACCTCAAGATCAGCGGACGACACCTTCTTCCAAAAGTCCTCCCTTTTTGCTTTGCCCTAACGAAAGAGACTGAAAAAGATCCGTAATCTATTCCTCTCCCTATCGGTCGAGCATCTTCAATCCGTCACTCTTTTAAAAAAAGGGCTTCTTGTCGGCAAATACCCAGTGAACTTCTCCCTTCTCTTCTCATCAACGTATTTGAAGATTTGATGAAGAGTGGAAGGTACCACGCTGTGGATCCAAGCAGGAAGTTTAGGAGGTGTCACCGTCAATCACGTAAGAAGTGAGCTCAGTCTTCAGATCCCATGTTTGGCACTTGAGACGAATCTTGTCGATGGCTCTTTGCGAGTCGGCATTGTACCCCGGAATAGTCACCTTGGTCTGACTTAGCCGGCTCGTAGGAATGAATTCCAAGATAGGCTAGGGCCCATAGTGGCATCACGTTAATGGAGGCCCCAGGGTCTATCTCTACCCGTGGTAGCCTTTTTTCTTTCTCCGATGTCACCGGTGAGATAAAGAGGCCACTTACGTATGCTTCTTCCTGTCCAACAAGATGTCTTCTGTCGAGAAGGTCATATCTGTACTCTGGACTTTCTTTATTGGTGCTTATATGTACTCATCTCCGATGCTTTGAACTTCCACCCTGTTTACATAGATGTGGGGCATACTTTTCTTTGCTTCATTCTGACTACTAAGCTGCTTTATTGGCTAAAGCCTCCTATCTACGGTAGCTGATGCAGCAAGACCTGAGGTTTGAAGATGCTCGACCGATAGGGAGAGGAATGGAGTACGGATGCACGTCTTTACAATGACAGCCCAGCCCAGACAGTTATGGATGACGAAAGCCCGCCAGCGAAAGTCGAAGCACAGGGCCAACACGCATCTCCGAATCCCAAAGTCAAAAGCTAAGGGATTTACGGTCAACGCTATCTCAAAGAGCATGACCCCGTTGACGAAATCTCTAAACTGGGGCTGGGGGACATACTTCAACTCTCAGTAAAGATGCCACTTCCTGTATTACAGCAACCTTCTCAGATAGAGGACCCTAATGGAGTGATATTCGTCCTCTCAATGGAAGGTTTTTTTTTCTCATCTTTCACAGGGTAGCCCAGAAGTCTTCTTCTGCGCTGGAAAGAATCATCACCAATGGTGAGATAAGAAAGAGAAAGTACAGTCCGATTGCAAAAAAACAAAGGACATGGGCTATGACCTTGAGGAGCCTGTCGGGCTGAAGTGAAGTAAAGAACGGGAGATGTTTAAAGATGCTCGACCGATAGGGAGATGCAGAAAAGTACCCCTCGAGCTGCATCTAAGTGAAGAAGAAAGGGAAACTTGGCTAGCCGGCCAGTACGTCGATCTCAGAAAACATAGGCTTGGGCTACTTGCCAACTCCGCTCCCTGTGCCGAAAACTTTGTCTGACGCCAAAAGTTCTGGAGATCTTTCTTTCAGATCTCTGAACATTGTCTATAAACTCTGTCTCTGACAAAGAACAAAGTGACGAGAGTTAGTTCAAGAATAGGATGTAGAGCCTGTGCCCCCTTCAGAGGATGAGGTCAAATAAATGGATCTCGGGACTGTTGACAATCATCGCCCTATATTCCTAAGTGCATGCTTCTTAAATGAAAGAGATTTGACAGTACATGGATCTACTCAGATAATTCTTTGATGTTTTCGCTTGGAACTACGCCGAACTGGACTAGACTGAAAGATAGCCATGCATCAGCTAAACATCCAAGAAGGTACTAAGCCCGTGTTTCTTAGTTTAGTAAAAAATGAGACTTTCACAGGTCCGATAGGTCTTTCTACTATACTAGTAGGGTGGTTACCTTCAAATGCGTTAATTTTCCTTTTAAGACATTCTTTGTCAACAAAAGCCCTGTGTCTTCAATCCCCTTGAGCTGCTGGCGAGCATCCCTCTTTCCTTTCTTTGAAGTGTGCATTGGTCACATAGATGACTTCGTTAAGGAAAGCTGCCTAAAAAGTACTTATCTCTTCGCTCTCCTCATTCTGCTAATGCAAATATCCCGTTCTTGGTTCTTTAACATATGTCTTCTGCCCCTATTATGTTAGCATCTCTAATCTCATCTATTTGTTGGAGCTCTCTTCGGGAAAGAGTCTAAGTTGCCCGCCCATTTCTTCTTCAATTTTACAAAGAAAATTTGATCTCCTTTGAACCCTTCTCCTATAATGTTAGGCGAGGTACCTTATGCTCTCTTCGATTTAGCAAGCAACTGGGTGCCTTTTGCTCCTTGGTCTATTGTCTATCGATGTCCTGCCTTACCTCTCTTTAGTGCTTGAGTTAGTTGATAGAGACCTGTACTGTAGGAATAGGCCACTTCTTGGCAAGTTCGGAAGCTTTGGTGAAAGGGGAACTAATGCTAATGGTCTCGAATATGGCTCAGAGTACTGCCTTGCTTAGTCCAGCTGAGCTATACTATTAACTAATGAGACTTACACAGAGTACTTGTACCAAATACAGATAAAAATAGTGTATGCGAGTAAGTGCGAAAGCTTTTGCATCTTCTTTTCCGTCTACTAATTTGAGCTCTTCTTGTCGATCAGTGCGACTCCAAAATTCACATACAGAGAAAGCTGATGTGCCCTTATTAGTGCAGTTGCAATATCAATATAAAGCGTAGTTGCAAGGCTTTTTTCTTGAGCTAGCCTTGTTTGCTTCCTCTTTTCCTCTCTGTTCTGGATGTCCATCCAATCTCTGATTCCAGTCCATAACTTCCTTGAATATAGCTCTTGTTGCTCTTCTCTGGCTAGGATGTCACAACTATGACCATCTTTTCTTAAGCCTCAGGGTGTGTTAAAGTAATCTCATTAAGGACTGAGACCTGTAAAAGAAGTCTCGATTATAAGACCTAATCGGGTTTTTTGTGCGATATCTCCATGCTAAAGGTCTATATCTCATCTTGAAGGCTGGTTGAATGGATCATAGAAGGTACAAGATGTGCTTCCATTCCTTTACCTATTTCTGTGCTTTTAGCAGCTTCTGCCCTTATTTACCAATATGTGCTTGTTTAGCGGGCTTCTGTCATTCTTATTGGTTTATTAAGTGTTGTAAGATCCTCTTTCTCCTCTCTCTACTTGGGAATTAGTGTCGGGTACATGAAAGGTCAAATTGAGAAAGATTGGGTATGTAGAGGGGTCAGAAGTAGCGACGAGTTAATCAAAAGTGGCAAGTTTGTTCCGTAGGCTTTCGTGAATGGGGCTCATGGATTCCGAAGTCGAAATCACCCGCTGATAGTGGAATTTTTTGTTCTTTCTCAAAGGGATAGTATTGACCCTCTTCTGAGCCTATGGGAGAAGAAGCTTTTAGCTTCTGCTTGTTCAGTGCTATTTCCCGGTCGTCCAATGGTCTTTAGTCGTTATTAAGCCTGGTATGCCTCCACCCTGTGTCCATAATTCCAGACCTTCAATCCAGGATCATGCCTTGGGCTTTCAGTCAGAGATCATCCCCTCACATATTCCTGCTTAGTTCGTATTTCGGGTATGTGGCAAACAATAAAAACGTATTGAAATAGTTTCGATATCCTTTGCGTAATGTACTAAAAGCTCTTGACTTAAGGGGAAAAGCATATTTCAAGATGCCTTCGGCTTAAAGAAAGATGGGTTTTTAGAGCCTTTAGGTCCCAGTCCTGAGATCCAGGAAGAATCAATGCTAGAATTACCGAAGGCCTTAGCGCATATTCTCCTTCTGTCTCATATTTTAGAAAGGAACAAGAAGAAGAGCTAAAAGGAAGAACATTCAGTCCTTTCCTTTTTCTTTTGTCCCATCCTTAACTTAAGAGTGAAACTCGAACTCGCATTCGCAGGAAAGAGAGTGGAGTATCTTAGTTAGCCATCTTCTTCCCTCAGGTCCAGCAAAAAAAAGGCCCCTTACTATAGAAACGCACAACCGCTTTCGTTGAGGCGCGACCTTATCATAAGTTGCCTTTGGTCGTAGATTCAGGTGCCCCTACTTCTATAAAGCAAGGGGAGGCCAACATATTGAAGCTTGACTAGTAGAAGGTACGCTAATGCGTACTTCCATTTTCTTCGCTTGGTTAGAGCTAGTGATAGGAAGATGGAGAAAAAATGCATCTGGGTACATAAATCTCCAATCTACATTAACCAGAGTTCCGTTCAAATGCTCAAATATTGCTGCACTACCTTCCTTTTTGTTAAACCAAGTATAGGGATTTCCTGAGTAGCCAAGATCATGAAGTCCACATGAATTCGTATAGGTACGGAAGGCTTCAGTTTGAGATAGGGATACTCTTTGCTCAGCTGGATCGAGAATCGTGTTAAAGTCCCTAATGACCAACCATAGGAGAGAGATAGAATTCGCTATCTCAGTGAATTCTTGCCACGCCTCATGCCGATGGCAAGCTTGAGCCAATGCATAGACCACGTAAAAGATCCAAAAGTGCCCTAGTTTTTTGTCTGGAACGAGAATTCGTTGTCCTCCTCCTTAGCCGATCGCTAACTATCAACCACTTAATCCTTCTCAGACATCTTATCCTCCTCGATAACCTTACTAACCACTTTAGGTTCAGGCTGCACAATAGAGATCGAGATAGCCTCGTGAGCATGATTCTGAGTCTCGTGGTTGATATCTGTGAGCGAGACCCAAGCAGGAGAAGTAAAGGTAGAAGGAGCAGAGAGGCAGCAACACCTATTTCTCTGCTGCTATATCAAGATGATCTATAGCATCATAGATAAAGACAAAGTTTCCTCACGTAGTTCCACCAGCTTCAATAACATATAGATACCCAGGCTAGTAGATGCATACAAATATGACTAGTAAGGGCGATCCTGCGGGAGTGCTATATGTTACCTTTGACTCTGCTGTCTCCACCTCTGCTTGCTCTAATGTGAGCAAGTAGCAAAATACCATATCAAGCGCTACGATGCTGTTGAAACCATCCTGGAACCTTCACCTTTCTTCGCAGGTTCACGCATAGGTGGGTCATTTGGTTATGAATCACATCATCAAATAGGAATCAAGCGCTTGAACTGGTAAACTTGAGCTCTGGAACTAGCACTATGAGTGCCTCTGCTAGCTATAGCTCTTCAACCCTTGCCGGTTTGTTGAAGTAAGTGGAAAGCAAATGCACAGCACTTCCATTCATATATCAGAATAAGTAATAACACAAGTGAAGACCAGAACAAAAGAAGGGACAGACGCTTGTGCACACAAAATCTACATTTGCTTATCCACACTACTTTAGAATAAGCTAATGCCTTTACTTCATTTCTTGAAAAAAAAAATCCAACGGGGCATCACAAACAAACAATGGCGGATATCGATCAATTGGGATTGATAGAACATCGCTTGTAAGAACTAATGGAAACGTACACTTACTTACAAAGAATGGGTAAGAAACTTTTTCCCAAATGCTGACAGCTACGATGCATGCGTTCGTGAGTGGCCTCAGGCCTCCGGTGATAATTACAAGGCTACGCCCAGCAACGGATAAACCTGTCTAGGTCGTAGGAGTAGCAAGGTAGGTATATTAGAAAACCAGATGTTGATCTCATTGCCCTCTAAATGGGGCATTCGAAGAATCTCCAACCTAACACTAGCAGCGGTAGATCCAGGGGTTTAGTTTCTCAGTCGATTTCCCTCTAAAGACGACCTCATGAAAAAAAAGGAGAAATTAACTACCTGGCCGCTTTCCAACTAGTGCAATAGGATCAGCTACAACTATTATAACCTTCGCTGGCATACTTTACACTGGAATCAGAACTTGCGCTATAAACGTAATGTAATCTCATTGATCACGTTAGGCCAACCAAACAAAATAAAATAATGAATGAGAAAGCAACAAAAGGATCTAAAATTGGTCGACTGGGACGGTCAACCACCACTCCCCATCTTACTAATTGAAGGAGTTCGATCTGCGCTGGGATTTTGAGCAAGCGAGGCCCAAGTACTAGATAGAATGGCCTACTTATCCCGATTGAACCCTCCCTGTAGCTATTCCTATGCGCATAGATGTAGACCTATCTCTATGTATCCCTCTGCCATGCCAGAACTTCCTTTTGTAATACCCGAGCCCGGAATGTGGAATTTTCTTGATTATCTTTCTGGAAATTATATTTCTTAAATTCTTTAAGATTTAATTGTTACTTCTTTGTTGTTGTAAAGTGCATTGCATTTCGGGAGCGATAGCTAGAGAGCGGTTCCTAGTCCTCAGCAAATAGTGAAACTAGTATTTAGGTGACTTAAATTTTATATTTTAATTGTTGTTGGTTAGAATTAATTTAGTGATAGTTTATTTTAGCTTAAAAATGCATAAAAATAAGCCTATTGACCAATTTTAAGTGAATTGACCAAGTGCTTTGACCTATTGACCAACTTGTCATCTTTTAATAAGAAAAATAACAAAGGAAAATAAAACTAAAAGCTGAAAATAGAATAGTGAGTAGGCCGAGAGTTTGAAGAGAAAAAAAACCATTTTAACTTCCAATCATTCAATCTTCGCGTGAGCTCGTGCGGGGTGGTTTCCAAGGCAACCATCGTTGTTTTCCTAGCGACTAGGAGTGCCTAAGGGGAGGGAAGCACATTATTTGCGCATTTAAATGTTACATATGTCAACTTTTTGATTTTTAGAGTTTATTCGTAGATTGTTGTTTTAATCGATTTAGTGCTTAAAGATTGTTCCTTGCCAATTGTAGAACATGTATTTATAGCTTTTTAACATTTTCTGCAGTTAAATGTTGAGATTGCAATTTAAATTGTTAGTTGAATAGTAATTTGCGAATAGTAAACCCTTGAAACGATTAAGTTGCTCCGTTATGCTATCCGTTGATGTGAAAAGATGCTAGATATGCTAGAATGCCTAAATGCATGATTTGTTTGGATTGTGTAATGGAAAAATCGAGAAAAATACATTAGGAAAAGTCGGGGTCATTTAGGTTGACTTTAGCGTTTTCTCATTTTGCGTGATGGCATTGTCTCGGGAGGCCATGGAAGCACTTTTGGTGCGGTCATAGTGTTGGTTGGGTGTTTGGATAGAGTAGTTGTAGTTCAAACGAGCAAAGGGGGAAATCGGGGCTTTGCGTGAATTCTAGGGTTAAGTAGGGTTTCGGGGTCTTTAGACGTGCCTTATGGTGACCTAGGAGGATTGGCGAAGTCGGTTTCCAAAACTCGTAGCTCGTTTGGAAATGGTAGCGTTTTGATAGTTGGGGTTGATTTGTGATTTTACTTGTTTTCTTGATATTATGCCTATAGAATGTTTAAATATAGCTTGATATGCTTGTTTGAGTTGATTTTGATTAGAATGGTTATCAATTGTTGCTATTGCGTGCGAGAGTAACCTACTTTGTTATTCTCCCACGTGTGGCTTTATTGCTCGATTGTTGCATTGTATATTGTATTGCATTCATAGAGTCAGGGCGGTGTGATGGGCCTCTCTAGGTAGCCTCGGGTTGCCAGTGTCGGTTGCTCTAGCTCCGTGTCCTATTCCCTCTTCTCGCTTGGGTTGCCTCCCAGGGACATTTGGGTCGTAGATTGATGGATACTTCCGGGGTATTCCAAACTGGTGTTATAAGGTGGTTTGGGCCGGCGTGTCGTCATCGAATTCGTGATTGGAAGTTGCTCGTGGAAAGAGTATCGTATCCTTTGAATGAGTGTTTATAGTTTTAATGTTTGCCTTGCTTTATTGTTGGCTTTGTTTGTATCTCTATATGATATTTGTATGAATTGCTTGACTAATTGCATTGCATACTCCTCTCATCTCCATCCTTGAGACCATTTGCCCTCATTGAGCAATAGTTTTTGCTCATTCCTTTCTATACTATATTTTTACAGGAGTAGTTGAAGCTGATCCTCTTGAGGTAATTGAGGAGGAGGAACAAGTGGAGGTGTTTCCTTGATAGTACTTCTTTGCTTAGCTGGAAGTTGGTTGCCAGACTTTTGTGCGAGCCTTGCTTAATATGTATATTGCTTGGATGTCGCTTTATTTTGAGGCTTGTAGCCTTGTATGTATTTCTATTTTGAGGCCTTTATGGTCTTTTGTTGTAAATGTTTAAAGTTGTAAAGTTGTAAAGTTATACTCTTATGACTAGTAAGGAATTGCATACTAATGGTTTAACTGTTTAGTGGCACGAATACTTGTGTAGTATGCATGACATTTTTGGTTTGAAAAGTTGTTAATGAGAAGATGTATGTTTTGAAAGAAAGTCGGCTTGTTTTAATTGCTTTATGGCGTTCGTAAGTACTATGTTGATTTTAGGGTTTTCGGATCGTCCGCGGTACAGAGGAGACTCCGTCTGTGTGTCGGGTCCGGGCTTGGCCTTTTGCGGGGTCGGGTCGGGGCGTGACATCTTTAGGTGGTATCAGAGCATGATAGTCTTGCATGAGCCGGGATATGTTTCTCAGTCTGTGGGGTAAAGGTCTAAAATGCTAAAGTGATATTGTATGATTGTTAAGTGAAAAGAAAATGTTATAGCATGACTTTGTGAACTTAGAGTGCTTATGTGTTTAAAGTGAATTAGTTTGGCATGTCAATCTTGTGTTATGTGAACGGCGTGCTAGAATGTTTGATTGTTATTGACTTGAGTGTTATCTAATCTTATGTGCTATATTTCTGTCTATAAACTGCTTTTATATGCTGCCAGCTATTGTGAGTTGCTACTATGCTGCCACGTCGTGGTATTCAAGGTCAAGGGGGAGATGAAGAGGCAGCAGAACAGGGTCAGCAACCGTTGCCTGAGCAGTTTATGGCTACTATGACTACTGCTGTTGACTGGATTACCCAGGTACTGCATGAGCAGAGGCAGGACAGGAATAATAATCCCCAGGGAAATCAAGCTAATCCTGGTGGACAGGGGTACAGGGCTGAGAATAACCATTTAGAGAAATTCCTGAGGCATGAGCCAGGTAAGTTCTTTGTAGAGCCGGATGATGAGGCAGCCGAGAGATGGATTAACCGTGTTGAGAAAATTTTCACTGCCTTGAGGTACAATGATGTGGCAAGAATAGATTGTGCGGCATTCGTGTTAGAGGGCGACGCCGAACAGTGGTGGAACACTGTCAGGAGGTGGTGGGACTGTGAGGATGTACCACATTTGTGGGATGATTTTGTGAGTGAGTTTCGGGACAAGTATATTTCCGAGATGGCTATGGAAATGAGGGAAGATGAATTTGTGGCCCTGAAGCAGGGAAATATGACTGTTGCACAGTATGAGGCTAGGTTTGTCAGCCTGTCGAGGTATATGCCCGACCTGGTACGGCCAGCTAGGATGATGATTCATAGGTTTGTTCGTGGGCTGAGGATGGATATACAACTACATTTGACTGGGCAGACCTACACTACTTTTCCCGAGGCATTTCAAGCAGCCTCGAAGTTTGAGAAACGGAAGGCTGAGATGTTAGCTGAGAGTAGCCAGTCGAGTAAGAAACAATACTTGGGCCAGAGCAGCCAGAGTTAGCCGAGGCAGTATCAGACTTCTACACAGGTTCCTCAGCAACGTCCGTATCAGCCACAGCATCAGATTTAGGATAGGCCAGCTATGACTAGATGTAATACCCGAGGCCGGAATGTGAATTTTCTTTGTTTATTATTTTGAAAATTTTATTTCCTTAAATTCTTTGTGAATTAATTGTTACATTCTCGCCGACGCAACGTGCATTGCATTTAAGGAGCGATAGCTAGATAACGATTTATAGTCCTCAACAAATAGTGAAACTAGTATTTAGATGACTTAATTTTTATATTTTAAATGTTGCTAGCTTTAATTGAACTTACCTTAGCCGAAACAGCTTTAAAACGCGCGAAATAGGGCCCTTTGACCAAGTTTTTAAGTAGTTTGACTTAGCCCTTTGACCCTTTGACCATTTGACCCTTAAATAAGTTAAAACTAAGCAAAATAAAATAAAAACAGCAGCAAAACCAGCAGCAGGTCGTGAGCTTCCTTAGAGAACAAAAAAAAAAACCTTTCAACTTCTATACGATCAATCTTCGCGTGTGCTCGTGCGGGGTGATTTCCGAGGCAACCAACGTTGTTTTCCTAGCGACTAGGAGTACCTAAGGTGAGGGAAGCATGTTATTTGCGCATTTATACGTTGTGTTAGTTAACTTTGTCAATTTTTAGATTTATCCGTAGATCGTTATTTAAAGCGATTTGATGCTTCTAGAATGTTCCTTAGCATTTGTAGAACATGTATTTATGGCTTTGTAACATTTTCTGCGGTTAAATGTTGTGATTGCAACTTGAATTGTGGAATAAATAGTGTTTTATGAATAGTAAAACCTTGAAACGTTGAAGTTGCGCTGTTATGCTTTCCGTTGATGTAAAAACGTGCTAGGTATGCTAGAATGCTAAAATGTGGGGTTTGTTTGCGTTGCGTAGAGGAAAAAATGAGAATTTAGACTTTGGAAAAGTCGGGGTGGTTTAGGTTGACTTTGGCGTTTTTTCGTTTTGCGTGTTGGCATTGCTTCGGGAAGCCATGGAAGCACTTTTGGTACGATTATGGCGTTGGTTGGATGTTTGGTTGTTGTAGTTGTAGTTCAAACGAGAAAGGGGGAAATCGGGGCTTTGCGCGAGTTCTAGGGTAAAGTAAGGTTTTGGGGTCTTTAGACGTGCCTTATGGTGACCTAGGAGGGTTGGCGAAGTCGGTTTCCAGAACTCGTGGCTCGTTTGGAAATGGTAGCATTTTGATAGTTGGGGCCGATTTGTGTTTTTGTGTGTTTACTTGTCTTTTTGCTTATAGAATGCTTAGAATTACTTGAATTACTTGTTTGAGTTGTTTTGGATTGAATTGCTTATCAAATTGCTGCTATTGCGTGCGAGAGTAACCTACTTTGTTATTCTTTCACATGTGGCTTTATCGCTTGTTTATCGCCTTGTATCGAGTCTTGCATTGCATAGTGTCTCGCGCGTGAGTGATGGGCCTCTCTGGGTAGCCTTGGGTTGCCAGTGTTGGTTGCTCTAGCTCCGCTGCTATTCCCTTTATCGCTTGGGTTGCCTCCCAGGGGGATTTGGGTTGTAGGGTTGATGGATACTTCCGGGGTATTCCAAACTGGTGTTATAAGGTTGTTTGGGCCGGCGCGTCGTCATCGAATTTGTGTTTGAAAGTTGCTCGTGAAAAGAGTATCGTATCCTTTGATTGAGTGTTTGCAGCTTTAAATACTTGCCTTGCTTTATTGTTGGCTTTGGATGTATCTTTATATGTTTAGTATGTATTGATTGGCTAATTGCATTGCATACTCCTCTCATCTCCGTCCTTGAGACCAATTGCCCTCGCTGAGCAATAGTTTTTGCTCATTTCTCTCTATACTATGTTTTTACAGGAGTAGTTGAGGCAGACCCTCTCGAGGTAATTGAGGAGGAGGAGCAGGTGGAGGTGTTTCCGTGATAGCACTTACCTGCTTTGCTGGTGGTTGGTTACCAGTTTTGTGCAAACCTTGTTGTTATGTATATTGCGTGAAGGACGCTTAATTTTGAGGCTTGTAGCCTTGTATGTATTTTCCTATTTTGAGACCTTTAATGGTCTATTGTTGTAATGGATTAAAGTTTGTAATGTTGTAACTTGTACTCTGATGACTAATGAAGAAATGGATGCTAATGGCTAATGGTTTAGTGGCATAAGTACTTGTGTAGTATGCATAGCATTTTTGGTTTGGAAAGTTGGATAATAAGGAATGTATGTTTTATAGAAAGTTGGCTTGTTTTGATAATTTTATGGCTTTCGCAAGTATTATATTGTTTTTAGGGTTTTCGGATCGTCCGCGGTACAGAGGAGACTCCGTCCGTGTGTCGGGTCCGGGCTTGGCCTTTTGCTGGGTCGGGTCGGGGCGTGACATCTTTAGGTGGTATCAGAGCATGATAGTCTTGCATGAGCCGGGATATGATTCTCGGTCTGTGGGGTAAAGGTCTAAAATGCTAAAGTGTTTATGAATGATTGCTAAGTGAAACGAAAATGTTCTAGCATGACTTTATGAATTTGGAATGTTTATGTGTTTAAGTGAAATAGTTTGGCAAGTTAAACTTGTCTTATGTGAATTGTGTGATAGAATGTTGGATTGTTATTGATTTGAGTGTTATCTAATCTTATGTGCTATATTTCTGTCTATAAACTGCTTTTAAATGTTGCCAGCTATTGTGAGTTGCTACTATGCCGCCACGTCGTGGTACTCAAGGTATAGGATCAGATGAAGAGGCAGCAGAACAGGGTCAGCAGCCGTTGCCCGAGCAGTTTATGGCTACCATGACTACTGCAGTAGACCGGATCACACAGGTACTACATGAGCAGAGGCAGGACCGGATTAATCCCCAGGGTAATCAAGTTAATCCTGGTGGACAGGGGTACAGAGTTGAGAATAACCAGCTAGAGAAATTTCTGAGGCATGAGCCGGGAAAGTTTTTCGGGGAGCCGGATGATGAGGCGGCCGAGAGATGGATTAATCGAGTTGAGAAAATTTTCACTGCTTTGAGGTATACCGACGAGGCAAGAATAGACTATGCATCATTTTTATTTGAGGGTGATGCAGAGCAGTGGTGGAATACTGTTAGACTGAGGTGGGATTGTGAGGATGTTCCACACTTATGGGATGATTTTGTAAGTGAGTTCCGGGACAAATATATTCCCGAGATGGCAATGGAAAGACGGGAAGATGAGTTTGTGGCCCTGAAGCAGGGAAATATGACTGTTGCACAGTACGAGGCTAGGTTTGTTAGCCTGTCGAGGTATATGCCTGAGTTGGTACGGCCAGCTAGGAGGATGATACATAGGTTTGTCCGTGGGCTGAGAATGGACATACAGTTGCATTTGACTGGGCAGAACTACACTACTTTTCCCGAGGCATTTCAGGCAGCCTTGAAGTTTGAGAAACGGAAGGCTGAAATGTTAGCTGAGAGCAGTCAGCCGAGTAAGAAGCAGTTTTTGGGCCAGAGTAGCCAGAGTCAGCCGAGGCAGTATCAGGCTTCTGCACAGGGTCCTCAACAGCGTCCGTATCAGCCACAGCAGCAGATTCAGGCTAGACCAGCTGTGACCAGACCTCAGCAGGGAGGTACAGTTCCTACCCCTGCCAGAGCCCCAGCACCTACAGGAAACACTGCGGTTAGGCAAAATCAGCAGTGTGATTATTGTAATCGACCAGGGCATATTGAGGCTAACTGCTGGAGGAAGAGTGGAAAATGTACGGGTTGTGGCAGTGATGAGCATAGGGTGAGGGATTGCCCTAAATATAATAATGTTCAGGGCCGTGGTGGAGGCTGAGGTGTTCAGAATAGGGCTCCAGGTGCACGACCAGCACAGAGAGTACAGGCTAGGGTCTTTGCACTGGATGCAGAGGAGCTGCCCGATAATACAGCTATAGTGGAAGGTACCTTTCTTCTCAATACTCAGCCAGTTAAAGTTTTGATTGATCCTGGAGCTACACATTCGTTTATAACTCCTGCATGTGCACGATCTGTGAATGTTTGCATTGATAATTTGCCTCATGAAGTTGAAGTTAGCACTCCTTTGGGTGCAAAATTTGTTGCTGAGTCTATTTGCAAATCTTGTGATATATGTATTGAGAACCGTAAATTTCCTGTTGATTTAATTATATTACCATTCCGTGACTTTGAAATCATTTTGGGAATGGACTGGTTGGGAAAGTATTATGCACAATTGGATTGTAGAACAAAGATCGTTTATCTTAAGGTTCCTGACCTACCGGTACTAGAGATTGTTGGGAACTGCAGGGCTGCCCGCATTCCACTTTTATCAGCGATCAAGACTTCTAAGTTGTTGAATAGGGGTTGTGAAGCTTACTTAGCTTATTTAATCAATTAGCCTGCTGATAAGTTGAGTTTGAATGAAGTTTCGATTGTTAGAGACTTCCCTGGTGTATTTCCCGAGGAATTACCGGGTTTACCACCGGATAGGGAGATTGAGTTCGTGATTGACCTTGTGCCAGGCACTGCGCCAATTTCTAGGAGTCCTTACAGGATGGCATCGGCTGAACTTCAGGAGTTAAAAATTCAGCTTCAGAACTTGCTTGAGAAAGGGTTTATACAACCTAGTTCTTCGCCGTGGGGCGCACCTGTGTTGTTTGTGAGAAAGAAAGACGACACGCTACGGTTATGCATTGATTACAGGGGACTTAATCAAGTCACGATTAAGAACAAATACCCCTTGCCGTTGATTGAAGAATTGTTTGACCAGTTGCAGGGTGCGAGTGTTTACTCCAAATATGACTTGAGGCAGGGTTACTATCAACTGAGAATTCGGAGAGACGATATACCAAAGACGGCATTCAGGACTAGATATGGCCACTATGAGTTTGTTGTGTTGTCGTTTGGATTGACGAATGCACCAGCCGCATTCATGGACTTGATGCAGAGGGTTTTTCAGCCTTACCTTGATCAGTTTGTCGTGATCTTCATTGACGACATTTTAGTGTATTCGAAGAACGAGGTTGAACATGAGCAACACTTGAGGATTGTGCTTCAGACTTTGCAGGAAAACAAGCTTTTTGCTAAATTCAGCAAGTGTGAGTTCTGGTTGAACCAGATATCTTTTCTAGGCCATATCATTTCATATCGAGGAATTTTAGTGGACCCAGCTAAGATTGAAGTTGTTTCAGCTTGGAAGAGACCTGAGACGGTGCCAGAGATTCGGAGTTTTCTTGGATTGGCAGGTTACTACCGGAGATTTGTTAAAGACTTTTCTAAGATTTCTGGACCTTTGAGCCAGTTGACTCGGAAGAAAGTTGCTTACAACTGGGATGCTAAATGTGAATCCAGTTTCCAAGAATTGAAGAAGAGACTAACTACAGCTCCTATACTAGCTTTACCTGAGGGAACAGAGAACTTTGTTGTCTTCAGTGATGCATCTAAAGAAGGATTGGGCTGTGTTTTAATGCAGAATGGTAAGGTGATTGCCTATGCTTCTAGGAAATTGAAACCTTATGAAGTCAATTACCCTACACATGATCTTGAGTTAGCTGCAGTTGTGTTTGCTTTGAAGAAGTGGCGTCACTACTTGTGGGGTTGCAGATTTGAAATATTTACCGACCACAAGAGTCTCAAGTATTTGTTTTCACAGAAGGATCTAAATATGAGGCAGCGGAGATGGCTAGAGCTATTGGGTGGTTATAACTGTTCTATTAACTATGTGCCAGGTAAGGCAAATGTTGTTGCTGATGCTTTGAGCCGAAAGGCTACTGTTGCAAGCTTGATTATCAAGGACTGGGAGACTTTAGAAGAAATTTGTTCATGGAAACCAGAAGCTACTGAGGTAGGTATTCGGTTTGCTAGTTTACAGATTCAGTCAGGGTTGCTAGCACAGATCAGAGAGGCTCAGAAGACTGATCCTCACATCTTGAAGATCCACGAGAAAGCTAAAGGGGGAGAGTCGGAGTTTAAATTACATGCAGATGGCATTTTCAGATTCAGGGATTGAGTATGTGTTCCTGATGATCCGACTTTGAAGAATGAGATCCTATCCGAGGCACATAATTCGAGGTATACGATTCACCCGGGCAGTACTAAGATGTATAGAGATTTGAAGCAACACTTATGGTGGAACAATATGAAGAGGGAGATTGCTGGGTATGTATCCAGATGTTTGACTTGTCAGAGGGTTAAAGTTGAGCATCAGAGGCCAGCCGGACTTCTACAGCCATTGTCGATTCCGCAGTAGAAGTGGGTACATATTACAATAGACCTTGTGACTGATCTTCCTAGATCTCCGAGAGGATGCAATTCTGTTTGGGTTGTTGTGGACCGCTTGACTAAGGTTACGCATTTTATTTCCGTGAACAAACAGGATAGCCTTGATAAGCTAGCTGAATTGTATGTTGTTAATATTGTGAGATTGCATGGAGTACCACAGAGTATAGTCTCAGATAGGGATCCCAGATTCAGATCTCGTTTTTGGTAGAAGTTGCAAGAGGCCATGGGAACTAAGTTGAGCTTCAGTACTGCATATCATCCGCAAACTGATGGCCAGTCTGAGAGAACCATCAGGATCTTGGAAGACATGCTTCGGGCATGTGTGCTAGACTTTGGGAAGAACTGGGAGAAATTTTTGCCATTAGCGGAGTTCGCCTACAACAATAGTTATCAATCTACTATAGGTATGGCTCCCTACGAGGCGTTGTATGGTCGTAAATGCAGATCCCCATTATATTGGGAAGAGGTTGGAGAGATGAGAACGGTTGATCCGACTGTGTTACCTGAGATGATTAAGATGGTAGATAATGTTCACCTTATTCGCCAGCGCATGCTTACAGCTCAGAGTCGTCAGAAGAGTTATGCGGATAAGCATCGTCGAGATCTTGAGTTTGATTTGGGAGATTGGGTGTTTCTTAAGATTTCTCCACGGAAGGGATTGATTCGGCACGGTAAGAGCGGGAAGCTTAGTCCCAGGTATGTGGGTCCGTATGAGATCACCGAAAAGGTAGGTCCTTTGGCTTATCGATTAGCTTTGCCTCCAAGCTTGTCGAGACTGCACGATGTGTTCCACGTGTCTATGTTGAAGAAATACCATCCAGACCCTTCACAAGTACTTGAACCAGAGACTTTGCAGATTGAAGAGAAGTTGTCCTACGAAGAGAAACCGATTAGAATTGTGGATCAAAAGATTCAGGAGCTTCGCAGAAAGAGTATTCCGTTAGTAAAGGTTCTGTGGAATCATCATGGGTTTGAGGAAGCGACTTGGGAAAGAAAGGACCAAGTTCGGGATCAGTATCCGGAGTTGTTTGTTGACCAGGTAAGAATTGCGTGGGCGCAATTGTTTTAAGGGGGAGAGGGTGTAATACCCGAGGCCGGAATGTGAATTTTCTTTGTTTTTTATTTTGAAAATTTTATTTCCTTAAATTCTTTGTGAATTAATTGTTACATTCTCGTCGACGCAACGTGCATTGCATTTAAGGAGCGATAGCTAGATAACGATTTCTAGTCCTCAACAAATAGTGAAACTAGTATTTAGATGACTTAATTTTTATATTTTAAATGTTGCTAGCTTTAATTGAACTTACCTTAGCTGAAACGGCTTTAAAACGCGCGAAATAGGGCCCTTTGACCAAGTTTTTAAGTAGTTTGACTTAGCCCTTTGACCCTTTGACCATTTGACCCTTAAATAAGTTAAAACTAAGCAAAATAAAATAAAAACAGCAGCAAAACCAGCACCAGGTCGTGAGCTTCCTTAGAGAAAAAAAAAACCTTTCAACTTCTATACGATCAATCTTCGCGTGTGCTCGTGCGGGGTGATTTCCGAGGCAACCAACGTTGTTTTCCTAGCGACTAGGAGTACCTAAGGTGAGGGAAGCATGTTATTTGCGCATTTATACGTTGTGTTAGTTAACTTTGTCAATTTTTAGATTTATCCGTAGATCGTTATTTAAAGCGATTTGATGCTTCTAGAATGTTCCTTAGCATTTGTAGAACATGTATTTATGGCTTTGTAACATTTTCTGCGGTTAAATGTTGTGATTGTAACTTGAATTGTGGAATAAATAGTGTTTTATGAATAGTAAAACCTTGAAACGTTGAAGTTGCGCTGTTATGCTTTCCGTTGATGTAGAAACGTGCTAGGTATGCTAGAATGCTAAAATGTGTGGTTTGTTTGGGTTGCGTAGAGGAAAAAATGAGAATTAAGCATTTAGGAAAGTCGGGGTCGTTTAGGTCGACTTTGGCGTTTTCTCGTTTTGCATGTTGGCATTGCTTCGGGAAGCCATGGAAGCACTTTTGGTGCGATTATGGCGTTGGTTGGATGTTTGGTTGTTGTAGTTGTAGTTCAAACGAGAAAGGGGGAAATCGGGGCTTTGCACGAGTTCTAGGGTAAAGTAAGGTTTTGGGGTCTTTAGACGTGCCTTATGGTGACCTAGGAGGGTTGGCGAAGTCGGTTTCCAGAACTCGTGGCTCGTTTGGAAATGGTAGCATTTTGATAGTTGGGGCCGATTTGTGTTTTTGTGTGTTTACTTGTCTTTATGCTTATAGAATGCTTAGAATTACTTGAATTACTTGTTTGAGTTGTTTTGGATTGAATTGCTTATCAAATTGCTGCTATTGCGTGCGAGAGTAACCTACTTTGTTATTCTTTCACGTGTGGCTTTATCGCTTGTTTATCGCCTTGTATCGAGTCTTGCATTGCATAGTGTCTCGCGCGTGAGTGATGGGCCTCTCTGGGTAGCCTTGGGTTGCCAGTGTTGGTTGCTCTAGCTCCGCTGCTATTCCCTTTATCGCTTGGGTTGCCTCCCAGGGAGATTTGGGTCGTAGGGTTGATGGATACTTCCGGGGTATTCCAAACTGGTGTTATAAGGTTGTTTAGGCCGGCGCGTCGTCATCGAATTTGTGTTTGAAAGTTGCTCGTGAAAAGAGTATCGTATCCTTTGATTGAGTGTTTGTAGCTTTAAATACTTGCCTTGCTTTATTGTTGGCTTTGGATGTATCTTTATATGTTTTGTATGTATTGATTGGCTAATTGCATTGCATACTCCTCTCATCTCCGTCCTTGAGACCAATTGCCCTCGCTGAGCAATAGGTTTTGCTCATTCCTCTCTATACTATGTTTTTACAGTAGTAGTTGAGGCAGACCCTCTCGAGGTAATTAAGGAGGAGAAGCAGGTGGAGGTGTTTCCGTGATAGCACTTACCTGCTTTGCTGGTGGTTGGTTACCAGTTTTGTGCAAACCTTGTTGTTATGTATATTGCGTGAAGGACGCTTAATTTTGAGGCTTGTAGCCTTGTATGTATTTTCCTATTTTGAGACCTTTAATGGTCTTTTGTTGTAATGGATTAAAGTTTGTAATGTTGTAACTTGTACTCTGATGACTAATGAAGAAATGCATGCTAATGGCTAATGGTTTAGTGGCATAAGTACTTGTGTAGTATGCATAGCATTTTTGGTTTGGAAAGTTGGATAATAAGGAATGTATGTTTTATAGAAAGTTGGCTTGTTTTGATTATTTTATGGCTTTCGCAAGTATTATATTGTTTTTAGGGTTTTCGGATCGTCCGCGGTACAGAGGAGACTCCGTTCGTGTGTCGGGTCCGGGCTTGGCCTTTTGCGGGGTCGGGTCGGGGCGTGACATCTTTAGGTGGTATCAGAGCATGATAGTCTTGCATGAGCCGGGATATGATTCTCGGTCTGTGGGGTAAAGGTCTAAAATGCTAAAGTGTTTATGAATGATTGCTAAGTGAAACGAAAATGTTCTAGCATGACTTTGTGAATTTGGAATGTTTATGTGTTTAAGTGAAATAGTTTGGCAAGTTAAACTTGTCTTATGTGAATTGTGTGATAGAATGTTGGATTGTTATTGATTTGAGTGTTATCTAATCTTATGTGCTATATTTCTGTCTATAAACTGCTTTTAAATGTTGCCAGCTATTGTGAGTTGCTACTATGCCGCCACGTCGTGGTACTCAAGGTATAGGATCAGATGAAGAGGCAGCAGAACAGGGTCAGCAGCCGTTGCCCGAGCAGTTTATGGCTACCATGACTACTGCAGTAGACCGGATCACACAGGTACTACATGAGCAGAGGCAGGACCGGATTAATCCCCAGGGTAATCAAGTTAATCCTGGTGGACAGGGGTACAGAGTTGAGAATAACCAGCTAGAGAAATTTCTGAGGCATGAGCCGGGAAAGTTTTTCGGGGAGCCGGATGATGAGGCGGCCGAGAGATGGATTAATCGAGTTGAGAAAATTTTCACTGCTTTGAGGTATACCGACGAGGCAAGAATAGACTATGCATCATTTTTATTTGAGGGTGATGCAGAGCAGTGGTGGAATACTGTTAGACTGAGGTGGGATTGTGAGGATGTTCCACACTTATGGGATGATTTTGTAAGTGAGTTCCGGGACAAATATATTCCCGAGATGGCAATGGAAAGACGGGAAGATGAGTTTGTGGCCCTGAAGCAGGGAAATATGACTGTTGCACAGTACGAGGCTAGGTTTGTTAGCCTGTCGAGGTATATGCCCGAGTTGGTACGGCCAGCTAGGAGGATGATACATAGGTTTGTCCGTGGGCTGAGAATGGACATACAGTTGCATTTGACTGGTCAGACCTACACTACTTTTCCCGAGGCATTTCAGGCAGCCTTGAAGTTTGAGAAACGGAAGGCTGAAATGTTAGCCGAGAGCAGTCAGCCGAGTAAGAAGCAGTTTTTGGACCAGAGTAGCCAGAGTCAGCCGAGGCAGTATCAGGCTTCTGCACAGGGTCCTCAACAGCGTCCGTATCAGCCACAGCAGCAGATTCAGGCTAGACCAGCTGTGACCAGACCTCAGCAGGGAGGTACAGTTCCTACCCCTGCCAGAGCCCCAGCACCTACAGGAAACACTGCGGTTAGGCAAAATCAGCAGTGTGATTATTGTAATCGACCAGGGCATATTGAGGCTAACTGCTGGAGGAAGAGTGGAAAATGTACGGGTTGTGGCAGTGATGAGCATAGGGTGAGGGATTGCCCTAAATATAATAATGTTCAGGGCCGTGGTGGAGGCCGAGGTGTTCAGAATAGGGCTGCAGGTGCACGACCAGCACAGAGAGTACAGGCTAGGATCTTTGCACTGGATGCAGAGGAGCTGCCCGATAATACAGCTATAGTGGAAGGTACCTTTCTTCTCAATACTCAGCCAGTTAAAGTTTTGATTGATCCTGGAGCTACACATTCGTTTATAACTCCTGCATGTGCACGATCTGTGAATGTTTGCATTGATAATTTGCCTCATGAAGTTGAAGTTAGCACTCCTTTGGGTGCAAAATTTGTTGCTGAGTCTATTTGCAAATCTTGTGATATATGCATTGAGAACTGTAAATTTCCTATTGATTTAATTATATTTCCCTTCCGTGACTTTGAAATCATTTTGGGAATGGATTGGTTGGGGAAATACTATGCTCAGTTAGATTGTGGAACAAAGATTGTTTATCTTCAGAATCCTGACCTACCAGTACTGGAGATTGTTGGGAATTGCAGGGCTGCCCGGATACCTCTTTTATCATCGATCAAGACTTCTAAGTTGTTGAATAAGGGTTGTGAAGCTTACTTAGCTTATTTCATCAATCAGCCTACTGATAAGTTGAATTTGAATGAGGTTCCGATTGTTAGAGACTTCCCTGGTGTATTTCCCGAGGAATTACCTGGTTTACCACCGGATAGGGAGATTGAATTTGTGATTGACCTTATGCCAGGCACTGCGCCAATTTCTAGAAGTCCTTATAGAATGGCATCGGCTGAACTCCAGGAATTAAAAATTCAGCTACGGAACTTACTTGAGAAAGGGTTTATACAACCTAGTTCTTCGCCGTGGGGTGCACCTGTGTTGTTTGTGAGAAAGAAGGACGGCACGCTACGGTTATGTATTGATTATAGGGGACGTAATCAAGTCACGATTAAGAACAAATACCCCTTGCCGTTGATTGAAGAATTGTTTGACCAGTTGCAGGGTGCGAGTGTTTACTCTAAATTTGACTTGAGGCAAAGTTACTATCAACTCAGAATTCGGAGTGACGATATACCTAAGACGGCATTCAGGACTAGATATGGCCACTATGAATTTGTTGTGTTGTCGTTTGGTTTGACAAATGCACTAGCCGCATTCATGGACTTAATGTAATACCCGAGCCCGAAATGCGAAAATTTCTTGTTTATTATTTTGGAAATTATATTTCTTTAAATTCTTTCAGAATTAATTGTTACTTCATTGCTGTCGCAACGTGCATTGCATTTAGGGAGCTATAGCTAGAGAACCGTTTCTAGTCTTCAGCAAATAGTGAAACTAGTATTTAGATGACTTAAATTGTATATTTTAATTGTTGCTAGCTATAATTAATCTTTCCTTAGTTAAAATGGCTTTAAAGTGCACAAAGATAGTCTAATTGACCAAATTTTAAGTCATTTGACCTAGGACTTTGACCTTTTGACCAAGCCAACACCTTATAAGCTAAAAAAAAAAAAAAATAGAAGCTGAAAAATAGCCAAGCAGGCCGTGAGCTTCAAGAGAAAAAAAAAACCATTTCAACTTCCAATCGTTCAATCTTCGCGTAAGCTCATGCGGGGTGATTTCCTAGGTAACCAGCGTTGTTTTCCTAGCGACTAGGAGTGCCTAAGGTGAGGGAAGCATGTTATTTGCGCATTTAAATGTCAAGTGTATCAACTTTGTGATTTTCAGATTTTATCCGTAGATTGTTGTTTAAAGCGTTTTGATGCTTCTAGAATGTTCCTTGGCAATTGTAGAACGTGTATTTATAGCTTTTTAACATTTTCTGCGGTTAAATGTTGAGATTGCAATTTAAATTAGTTGTTGAATAGTATTTTGTGAATTGTAAACCCTTGAAACAATGAAGTTGCTCCGTTATGCTATCCGTTGATGTAGAAATGTGCTAGGTGTGCTAGAATGCCTAAATGCATGGTTTGTTTGGGTTGCGTAATGGAAAAAACGGGAATTAAGCCTTGGTGAAAGTCGGGGTCATTTAGGTCGAGTTTGGCTTTTTCTCGTTTTGCGTGTTGGCATTGTTTTGGGAGGCCATGGAAGCACTTTGGGTGCGATTATGGCATTGGTTGGGTGTTTCGTTGGTATAGTTGTAGTTCAAACGAGCAAAGGGGGAAATCAGGACTTTGCATGAATTCTAGGATTAAGTAGGGTTTCGGGGTCTTTAGACGTGCCTTATGGTGACCTAGGAGGATTGGAGAAGTCGGTTTCCAGAACTCGTGGCTCGTTTGGAAATGGTAGTGTTTTGATAGTTGGGGCCGATTGGTGATTTTGTTTGTTTTCTTGATATTATGTCTATAGAATGCTTAGGGTTGCTTGATATACTTCTTGGAATTGATTTTGATTGGATTGCATATCAACTGTTGCTATTGTGTGCGAGAGTAACCTACTTTGTTATTCTCCCACGTGTGGCTTAAGTGCTCGTTTATCGCCTTGTATCGAGTCTTGTATTGCATAGTGTCTCGCGCGTGAGTGATGGGCCTCTCTGGGTAGCCTCGGGTTGCCAGTGTTGGTTGCTCTAGCTCTGCTGCTATTCCCTTTTCTCGCTTGGGTTGCCTCCCAGGGAGATTTGGGTCGTAGATTGATGGATACTTCCAGGGTATTCCAAACTGGTGTTATAAGGTGGTTTGGGCTGACGCGTCGTTATCGAATTCGTGTTTGAAAGTTGCTCGTGAAAAGAGTATCGTATCCTTTGAATGAGTGTTTACAGCTTTAAATACTTGCCTTTCTTTATTGATGGCTTTATTGGTATCTCTATATGATACTTGTATGTATTGCTTGACTAATTGCATTGCATACTCCTCTCATCTCCGTCCTTGAGACCAATTGCCCTCACTGAGCAATAGTTTTTGCTCATTCTTCTCTATACTATATTTTTTTTACAGGAGTAGTTGAAGCAGACCCTATTGAGGTAATAGAAGAGGAGGAGCATGTGGAGGTGTTTCTGTGATAGCACTTCTTTGCTTTGCTGGTGGTTGGTTACCAGATTTTGTGCGAGCCTTGCTTGATATGTATATTGCTTGGATGTCGCTTAATTTTGAGGCTTGTAGCCTTGTATGTATTTTCTGGTTTGAGGCCTCTACGGTCTTATGTTGTATAAGTTGAAAGAATGTAAAGTTGTAAACTTATACTATTGTGACTAGTAAGGAAATGCATGCTAATGGAATTGATTAGTGGCATAAATGCTTGTGTAGTATGCATATCATTTTTGGGTTGCAAAGTTGGTTAATAAGAAATGTATGTTTCAAAGAAAGTCGGCTTGTTTTAATTGTTTTATGGCTTTCGCAAGTATTATGTTGATTTTAGGGTTTTCGGATCGTCCGCGGTACAGAGGAGACTCCGTCCGTGTGTCGGGTCCGGGCTTGGCCTTTTGCGGGGTTAGGTTGGGGCGTGACATCTTTAGGTGGTATCAGAGCATGATAGTCTTGCATGAGCCGAGATATGTTTCTCGGTCTGTGGGGTAAAGGTCCAAAATGCTAGAATGTTATTGTATAATTGTTAAGTGGAAAGAAAGTGTTATAGCATGACTTTGTGAACTTGGAGTGCTTATGTGTTTAAAGTGAATTAGTTTGGCATGTCAATCTTTTGTTATGTGAATTGCGTGTTAGAATGTTTGATTGTTATTGACTTGAGTGTTATCTAATCTTATGTGCTATATTTCTGTCTATAAACTGCTTTTAAATGTTGCCAGCTATTGTGAATTGCTACTATGCCGCCACGTCGTGGTACTCAAGGTATAGGGTCAGATGAAGAGGTAGCAAAACAGGGTTAGCAACCGTTGCTTGAGCAGTTTATGGCTACCATGACTACAGCGGTTGACCGGATTACACAGGTGCTGCATGAGCAGAGGCAGGACAGGAATAATCCCCAGGGAAATCAAGCTAATCCTGGTGGACAGGGGTATAGAGTTGAGAATAATCAGTTAGAGAAATTTCTGAGGCACGAGCCGGGAAAGTTCTTCGGAAAGCTGGATGATGAGGCAGCCGAGAGATGGATTAATCGTGTTGAGAAAATTTTCACCGCTTTGAGGTACACTGATGAGGCAAGAATAGATTACGCGTCATTCTTATTTGAGGGTAATACAGAGCAGTGGTGGAATACTGTCCGGATGAGGTGGGATTGTGAGGATGTACCACATTTGTGGGATGATTTTGTGAGTGAGTTTCGGGACAAGTATATTCCCGAGATGGCTATGGAAAGGCGGGAAGACGAGTTTGTGGCCCTGAAGCAGGGAAATATGACTGTTGCACAGTACGAGGCTAGGTTTGTTAGCCTGTCAAGGTATATGCCCGAGTTGGTACGGCCAGCTAGGAGGATGATTCATAGGTTTATCCGTGGGCTGAGAATGGACATTCAGGTGCATTTGACTGGGCAGTCCTACACTACTTTTCTCGTGGCATTTCAGCCAGCCTCAAAGTTTGAGAAATGGAAGGCTGAGATGTTAGCTGAGAGTAGTCAGCCGAGTAAGAAGCAGTATTTGGGCCAGAGCAGCCAGAGTCAGCCGAGGCAGTATCAGACTTCTGCACAGGTTCCTCAGCAACGTCTGTATCAGCCACAGCAGCAGATTCAGGCTAGGCCAGCTGTGACTAGACCCCAGCAGGGAGGTACAGTTCCTACCACTGCCAGAGCCCCAGCACTTACAGGAAACACTTTTGTAAGGCAAAATGAGTAGTGCAACTATTGTAATCGATCGGGGCATGTTGAGGCAAATTGTTGGAGAAAGAGTGGTAAATGTACGGGTTGTGGCAGTGATGACCATAGGGTGAGAGATTGTCCTAAGTATAACAATGTTCAGGATCGTACTGGAGGCCAGGGTGTTCAGAATAGGGCTGCAGGTGCACGTCCAGCACAGAGGGTTCAGGCTAGGGTCTTTGCACTGGATGCAGAGGTGCTGCCCGATACTACAGCTATAGTGGAAGGTACCTTTCTTCTCAATACTCAGCCAGTTAAAGTTCTGATTGATCCCGGAGCTACACATTCGTTTATAACTCCTGCATGTGCACGATCTGTGAATGTTTGCATTGATAAATTGCCGCATGAAGTTGAAGTTAGTACGCCTTTGGGTACAAAATTTGTTACTGAGTCTATTTGCAAATCTTGTGATATATGCATTGAGAACCGTAAATTTCTTGCTGATTTAATTATATTGCCATTCTGTGACTTTGAAATCATTTTGGGAATGGACTTGTTGGGGAAGTACTATGCTCAGTTGGATTGTAGAACAAAGATTGTTTATCTTCAGGTTCCTGACCTACCGGTACTGGAGATTGTTGGGAACTGCAGTGCTGCCCGAATTCCTCTTTGATTAGTGTTCAAGACTTCTAAGTTGTTGAATAGGGGTTGTGAAGCTTACTTAGCTTATTTGATCAATCAACCTACTGATAAGTTGAGTTTGAATGAGGTTCCGATTGTTAGAGACTTCTCTGGTGTATTTCCCGAGGAATTATCGGGTTTACCACCGGATAGGGAGATTGAGTTCATGATTGATCTTGTGCCAGGCACTGTGACAATTTCTAGGAGTCCTTATAGAATGGCATCGGCTGAACTTCAGGAGTTAAACATTCAGCTTCAGAATTTGCTTGAGAAAGGGTTTATACAACCTAGTTCTTCGCCGTGGGGTGCGCCTGTGTTGTTTGTGAGAAAGAAAGACGGCACGCTACGGTTATGCATTGATTACAGGGGACTTAATCAAGTCACGATTAAGAACAAATACCCCTTGCCGTTGATTGAAGAATTGTTTGACCAGTTGCAGGGTGCGAGTGTTTACTCCAAATTTGATTTGAGGCAGGGTTACTATCAACTTAGGATTCGGAGTGACGATATACCAAAGACGGCATTCAGGACTAGATATGGCCACTATGAATTTGTTGTGTTGCCGTTTGGATTGACGAATGCACCAGCCGCATTCATGGACTTGATGCAGAGGGTTTTTCGACCTTACCTTGATCAGTTTGTCATAATCTTTATTGACGACATTTTAGTGTACTCGAAGAATGAGGCTGAGCATGAACAACACTTGAGGACTGTGCTACAGACTTTGCAGGAAAACAAGCTTTTTGCTAAATTCAGCAAGTGCGAGTTCTGGTTGAATCAAATATCTTTTCTAGGCCATATCATTTCAGATCAAGGAATTTCAGTAGACCCAGCTAAGATTGAAGTTGTTTCATCTTGGAAGAGACCTGAGATGGTGTCAGAGATTCGGAGTTTTCTTGGATTGGCAGGTTACTACCGGAGATTTGTTAAAGACTTTTCCAAAATTTCTGGACCTCTGAGCTAGTTGACTCGGAAGAAAGTTGCTTACAACTGGGATGCCAAATGTGAATCCAGTTTCCAAGAATTGAAGAAGAGACTAACTACAGCTCCTATATTAGCTTTACCTAAGGGAACAGAGAACTTCGTTGTCTACAGTGATGCATCTAAGGAAGGATTGGGCTGTGTTTTAATGCAAAATGGTAAGGTGATTGCTTATGCTTCTAGGAAGTTGAAACCTTATGAAGTCAATTACCCTACACATGATCTTGAGTTAGCTGCAGTTGTGTTTGCTTTGAAGAAGTGGCGTCATTACTTGTGGGGTAGCAGATTTTAAATTTTTACTGACCACAAAAGTCTCAAGTATTTGTTTTCACAGAAGGATCTGAATATGAGGCAGCGGAGATGGCTAGAGCTATTGAGTGGTTACAACTATTCTATTAACTACGTGCCAGGTAAGACAAATGTTATTGCTGATGCTTTGAGCCGAAAGGCTACTGTTGCAAGCTTAATTATCAAGGATTGGGAGACTTTGGAAGAAATTTGTTCATGGAAGCCAGAAGCTACTAAGGTAGGGATTCGATTTGCTAGTTTGCAGATTCAGTCAGGGTTGCTAGCACAGATCAGAGAGGCTCAGAAGACTGATCCTCACATCTTGAAAATCCAAGAAAAATCAAAAGGGGGAAAGTCGGAGTTTAAATTACATGCAGATGGTATCTTCAGATTCAGGGACAGGGTGTATGTTCCTGGAGATCCGACTTTGAAGAATGAGATTCTGTCCGAGGCACATAATTCGAGGTATACGATTCACCCGGGCAGTACTAAAATGTATAGAGACTTGAAACAACACTTCTGGTGGAACAATATGAAGAGGGAGATTGCTGGGTATGTATCCAGATGTTTGACTTGTCAGAGGGTTAAAGTTGAGCATCAGAGGCCACCCAGACTTCTACAGCCGTTGTCGATTCCGCAATGGAAGTGGGTACATATAACAATGGACCTTGTGACCGATCTTCCTAGATCTCTGAGAGGATGTGATTTTGTTTGGGTTGTTGTGGACCGCTTGACTAAAGTTACACATTTTATTCCCGTGAACAAACATGATAGCCTTGATAAGCTAGTTGAGCTTTATGTTGCTAATATTGTGAAATTGCATGGTGTGCCACAGAGTATAGTGTCAGATAGGGATCCTAGATTCAGATCTCGTTTTTGGCAGAAGTTGCAAGAGGCCATGGGAACTAAGTTGAGCTTCAGTACTGCATATCATCCACAAACTGATGGCCAGTCTGAGAGAACTATCAGGATCTTGGAAGACATGCTTCGAGCATGTGTGCTAGACATTGGGAAGAATTGGGAGAAGTTTTTGCCTTTAGCGGAGTTCGCCTACAACAATAGTTATCAATCTACTGTAGGTATGGCTCCCTACGAGGCGTTGTATGGTCGTAAATGCAGATCCCCGTTATATTGGGAAGAGGTTGGAGAAATGAGAACAGTTGATCTGACTGTGTTACCTGAGATGATTAAGATGGTAGTTAATGTTCACCTTATTCGCCAGCGTATGCTTACAGCCCAGAGCCGTCAGAAGAGTTATGCGGATAAGCACCGTCGAGATCTTGAGTTTGCTTTGGGAGATTGGGTGTTTCTTAAAATTTCTCCACGGAAGGGATTGATTCGGCACAGTAAGAGCGGGAAACTTAGTCCCAGGTATGTGGGTCTGTATGAGATCACCGAAAAGGTAGGTCCTTTGGCTTATCGGTTAGCTTTGCCTCCGATCTTGTCGAGATTGCACGATGTGTTCCACGTGTCTATGTTAAAGAAATACCATCCAGACCCTTCACATGTACTTGAACCAAAGCCTTTGCAGATTGAAGAAAAGTTGTCTTATGAAGAGAAACCGATTCGAATTGTGGATCGGAAAGTTCAGGAGCTTCGTAGAAAGAGTATTCCGTTAGTAAAGGTTTTGTGGAATCATCATGGGTTTGAGGAAGCAACTTGGGAAATAGAGGACCAAGTTCGGGATCAGTATCCAGAGTTGTTTGTTGACTAGGTAAGAATTGCGTAGGCGCAATTGTTTTAAGGGGGAGGGGGTGTAATACCCGAGCCCGGAATGTGAAAATTTCTTGTTTATTATTTTGGAAATTATATTTCCTTAAATTCTTTTAGAATTAATTGTTACTTCCTTGCTGTCGCAACGTGCATTGCATTTAGGGAGCGATATCTAGAGAACAGTTTCTAGTCCTCAGCAAATAGTGAAACTAGTATTTAGATTACTTAAATTGTATATTTTAATTGTTGCTAGCTATAATTAATCTTTCCTTAGTTAAAATGGCTTTAAAGTGCACAAAAATAGTCTAATTGACCAAATTTTAAGTCATTTGACCTAGGACTTTGACCTTTTGACCAAGCCAACACCTTATAAGCTAAAAAAAAACAAAATAAAAAAAATAGAAGCTAAAAAACAGCCAAGCAGGCCGTGAGCTTCAAGAGAAAAAAAAAACCTTTCAACTTCTAATCGTTCAATCTTCATGTGAGCTCGTGCGGGGTGGTTTCCGAGGTGACCAGCGTTGTTTTCCTAGCGACTAGGAGTGCCTAAGGTGAGGGAAGCATGTTATTTGCGCATTTAAATGTCAAGTGTATCAACTTTGTGATTTTTAGATTTTATCTGTAGATTGTTGTTTAAAGCATTTTGATGCTTCTAGAATGTTCCTTGGCAATTGTAGAACGTGTATTTATAGCTTTTTAACATTTTCTGCGGTTAAATGTTGAGATTGCAATTTAAATTAGTTGTTGAATAGTATTTTATAAATAGTAAACCCTTGAAATGATGAAGTTGCTCCGTTATGCTGTCTGTTGATGTAGAAATGTGCTAGGTGTGCTAGAATGCCTAAATGCATGGCTTGTTTGGGTTGCGTAATGGAAAAAATGAGAATTAAGCCTTGGTGAAAGTCGGGGTCGTTTAGGTCGAGTTTGGCATTATCTCGTTTTGTGCATTGGCATTGTTTCGGGAGGCCATGGAAGCACTTTTGGTGCGATTATGGCGTTGGTTGGGTGTTTGGTTGGTATAGTTGTAGTTCAAACGAGCAAAGGGAGAAATCGGGACTTTGCATGAATTCTAGGGTTAAGTAGGGTTTCGGGGTCTTTAGACGTGCCTTATGGTGACCTAGGAGGATTGGCGAAGTCGGTTTCCAGAACTCGTGGCTCGTTTAGAAATGGTAGTGTTTTGATAGTTGGGGCCGATTGGTGATTTTGTTTGTTTTCTTGTTATTATGTCTATAGAATGCTTAGGGTTGCTTGATATACTTGTTGGAATTGATTTTGATTGGAATGCATATCAATTGTTGCTATTGCGTGCGAGAGTAACCTACTTTGTTATTCTCCCACGTGTGGCTTAAGTGCTTGTTTATCGGCTTGTATTGAGTCTTGCATTGCATAGTGTCTCGTGGGTGAGTGATGGGCCTCTCTGGGTAGCCTCGGGTTGCCAGTGTTGGTTGCTCTAGCTCCGCTGCTATTCCCTTTTCTCGCTTGGGTTGCCTCCCAGGGAGATTTGGGTCGAAGATTGATGGATACTTCCAGGGTATTCCAAACTGGTGTTATAAGGTGGTTTGGGCCGGCGCGTCGTCATCGAATTCGTGTTTGAAAGTTGCTCGTGAAAAGAGTATCGTATCCTTTGAATGAGTGTTTACAGCTTTAAATACTTGCCTTGCTTTATTGATGGCTTTATTGTTATCTCTATATGATACTTGTATGTGTTGCTTGACTAATTGCATTGCATACTCCCCTCATCTCCGTCCTTGAGACCAATTGCCCTCGCTGAGCAATAGTTTTTGCTCATTCCTCTCTATACGATTTTTTTTTTACAGGAGTAGTTGAAGCAAACCCTATTGAGGTAATAGAGGAGGAGGACCAGGTGGAGGTGTTTCCGTGATAGCACTTCTTTGCTTTGCTGGTGGTTGGTTACCAGATTTTGTTCGAGCCTTGCTTGATATTTATATTGCTTGGATGTCGCTTAATTTTGAGGCTTGTAGCCTTGTATGTATTTTCTAGTTTGAGGCCTCTACGGTCTTATGTTGTATAAGTTGAAAGAATGTAAAGTTGTAAACTTATACTCTTGTGACTAGTAAGGAAATGCATGCTAATGGAATTGATTAGTGGCATAAATACTTGTGTAGTATGCATATCATTTTTGGGTTGCAAAGTTGGTTAATAAGAAATGTATGTTTCAAAGAAAGTCGGCTTGTTTTAATTGTTTTATGGCTTTCGCAAGTATTATGTTGATTTTAGGGTTTTCGGATCGTCCGCGGTACAGAGGAGACTCCGTCCGTGTGTCGGGTCAGGGCTTGGCTTTTTGCGGGGTCGGGTCGGGGCGTGACACTTAATGTAGAGGGTCTTTCGACCTTATCTTGATCAGTTTGTCGTTAGCTTTATTGACGACATTTTAGTGTACTCTAAGAATGAGGCAGAACATGAACAACATTTGAAGATTGTGCTCCAGACTTTGCAAGAAAACAAGCTTTTTGCTTAATTCAGCAAGTGTGAATTCTGGTTGAATCATATATCTTTTCTAGGTCATATTATTTCAGATCAAGGAATTTCTGTGGACCCAGCTAAGATTGAAGTTGTTTCGTCCTGGAAGAGACCTGAAACGGTGTCAGAGATTTGGAGTTTTCTTGGGTTGGTAGGTTACTATCGGAGGTTTGTTAAAGACTTTTCTAAAATCTCTGGACCTTTGAGCCAGTTGACTCGAAAGAAAGTTACTTACAACTGGGATGCCAAATGTGAATCCAGTTTCCAAGAATTGAAGAAGAGACTAACTGCAGCTCCTATACTAGCTTTACCTGAGGGTGCAGAAAACTTTGTTGTCTACAGTGATGCATCTAAAGAAGGTTTGGGCTGTGTTTTAATGCAGAATGGTAAGTTGATTGCTTATGCTTCTAGGAAGTTGAAACCATATGAAGTCAATTACCCTACTCATGATCTAGAGTTAGCTGCAGTTGTGTTTGCTTTAAAGAAGTGGCGTCATTACTTGTGGGGTTGCAGATTTGAAATTTTTACTAACCACAAGAGCCTTAAATATTTATTTTCACAAAAAGATTTGAATATGAGGCAGCGTAGATGGCTTGAGCTATTAAGTGGCTACAATTGTTCTATAAACTACGTGCCAGGTAAGGCAAATGTTGTTGCGGATGCTTTGAGCCGAAAGGCTACTGTTGCAAGTTTAATTATCAAGGATTGGGAGGCTTTGGAAGAAATTTGTTCATGGAAGCCAGAAGCTACTGAGGTAGGGATTCGATTTGCTAGCTTGCAGATTCAGTCAGGATTGCTAGCACAGATCAGAGAGGCTCAGAAGACTGATCCTCACATCTTGAAAATCCAGGAAAAAGCAAAAGGAGGAGAGTCGGAGTTTAAATTACATGCAGATGGTATCTTTAGATTCAGGGACTGAGTATGTGTTCCTAGTGATCTGACTTTGAAAAATGAGATTATGTTCGAGGTACATAATTCGAGGTATACGATTCACCCGGGTAGTACTAAAATGTACAGAGATTTGAAACAACACTTCTGGTGGAACAATATGAAGAGGGAGATTGCTGGGTATGTATCCAGGTGTTTGACTTGTCAGAGGGTTAAAGTTGAGCATCAGAGGCCAGCCGGGCTTCTGCAACCATTGTCGATTTCGCAATGGAAGTGGGTGCATATAACAATGGACCTTGTAACCGATCTTCCTAGATCTCTGAGAGGGTGTGATTCTGTTTGGGTTGTTGTGGACCGCTTGACTAAAGTTACACATTTTATTCCCGTGAACAAACATGATAGCCTTGATAAACTAGCTGAGCTTTATGTTGCTAATATTGTGAGACTTCATGGTGTGCCACAGAGTATAGTGTAAGATAGAGATCCCAGATTCAGATCTCGTTTTTGGCATAAGTTGCAAGAGGCCATGGAAACTAAGTTGAGCTTCAGTACTGCATATCATCCACAAACTGATGGCCAGTTTGAGAGAACTATCAGGATCTTGGAGGACATGCTTCAGGCATGTGTGTTAGACTTTGGGAAGAATTGGGAGAAGTTTTTGCCTTTAGCGGAGTTCGCCTACAATAATAGTTACCAATCTACTATAGGTATGGCTCCCTATGAGGCATTGTACGGTCGTAAGTGCAGATCCCCATTGTATTGGGAAGAGGTTGGAGAGATGAGAACAGTTGATCCGATTGTGTTACCTGAGATGATTAAGATGGTAGATAATGTTCAGCTTATTCGCCAGCGAATGCTTACAGCTCAGAGTCGTCAGAAGAGTTATGCGGATAAACACCGTCGAGATCTTGAGTTTGATTTGGGAGATTGGGTATTTCTTAAGATTTCTCCTCAAAAGGGATTGATTCGGCACGGCAAAAGCGGGAAACTTAGTCCCAAGTATGTGGGTCCGTATGAGATCATTGAAAAGGTAGGTCCTTTGGCTTACCGGTTAGCTTTACCTCCGAGTTTGTCGAGACTACACAATATTTTCCACGTGTCAATGTTAAAGAAATACCATCCAGACCCTTCACATGTACTTGAACTAGAGCCTTTGCAGATTGAGGAAAAGTTGTCTTATGAGGAGAAACCGATTCGAATTATGGATTGAAAAATTCAAGAGCTTCACAGAAAGAGTATTCCATTAGTAAAGGTTATGTGGAATCATCATGGATTTGAGGAAGCAACTTGGGAAAGAGAAGACCAGGTTCGGAATCAGTATCTGGAGTTGTTTGTTGACCAGGTAAGAATTGCGTGGGCGCAATTGTTTTAAGGGGGAGAGGGTATAATACCCGATCCCGGAATTTGGAATTTTCTTGATTATCTTTCTGGAAATTATATTTCTTAAATTCTTTAAGATTTAATTGTTACTTTTTTGTTGTTGCAAAGTGCATTGCATTTCGGGAGCGATAGCTAGAGAGCGGTTCCTAGTTCTCAGCAAATAGTGAAACTAGTATTTACGTGACTTAAATTTTATATTTTAATTGTTGTTAGTTAAAATTAATTTAGTGATAGTTTATTTTAGCTTAAAAATGCATAAAAATAAGCCTATTGACCAATTTTAAGTGAATTGACCAAGTGCTTTGACCTATTGACCAACTTGTCATCTTTTAATAAGCAAAATAACAAAGTAAAATAAAACTAAAAGCTGAAAATAGAATAGCGAGCAGGCCGAGAGTTTGAAGAGAAAAAAAACCATTTCAACTTCCAATCGTTCAATCTTCGCGTGAGCTCGTGCGGGGTGGTTTCCAAGGCAACCATCGTTGTTTTCCTAGCGACTAGGAGTGCCTAAGGTGAGGGAAGCACGTTATTTGCGCATTTAAATGTTATGTATATCAACTTTTTGATTTTTAGAATTTATCCGTAGACTGTTGTTTTAATCGATTTAGTGCTTCAAGATTGTTCATTGCCAATTGTAGAACATGTATTTATAGCTTTTTAACATTTTCTGCGGTTCAATGTTGAGATTGCAGTTTAAATTGTTAGTTGAATAGTAATTTATGAATAGTAAACCCTTGAAACGATGAAGTTGCTCCGTTATGCTGTCCGTTGATGTGAAAAGATGCTAGATATGCTAGAATGCCTAAATGCATGATTTGTTTGGATTATGTAATGGAAAAATTGAGAAAAATGCATTAGGGAAAGTCGGGGTCATTTAGGTCGACTTTAGCGTTTTCTCGTTTTGCGTGATGGCATTGTCTCAGGAGGCCATGGAAACACTTTTGGTGCAGTCGTGGTGTTGGTTGGGTGTTTGGATAGAGTAGTTGTAGTTCAAACGAGCAAAGGAAAAATCGGGGCTTTGCGTGAAATCTAGGGTTAAGTAGGGTTTTGGGGTCTTTAGACGTGCCTTATGGTGACCTAGGAGGATTGGCGAAGTCGGTTTCCAGAACTCGTGGCTCGTTTGGAAATGGTAGCGTTTTGATAGTTGGGGTCGATTTGTGATTTTACTTGTTTTCTTGATATTATGCCTATAGAATGTTTAAATATAGCTTGATATGCTTGTTTGAGTTGATTTTGATTGGAATGGTTATCAATTGTTGCTATTGCGTGCGAGAGTAACCTACTTTGTTATTCTCCCACGTGTGGCTTTATTGCTCGATTGTTGCATTGTATATTGTATTACATTCATAGAGTCAGGGCGGTGTGATGGGCCTCTCTGGGTAGCCTCGGGTTGCCAGTGTTGGTTGCTCTAGCTCCGTGTCCTATTCCCACTTCTCGCTTGGGTTGCCTCCCAGGGAGATTTGGGTCGTAGATTGATGGATACTTCCGGGGTATTCCAAACTGGTGTTATAAGGTTGTTTGGGCCGGCGCGTCGTCATCGAATTCGTGATTGGAAGTTGCTCGTGGAAAGAGTATCGTATCCTTTGAATGAGTGTTTATAGTTTTAATGTTTGCCTTGCTTTATTGTTGGCTTTGTTTGTATCTCTATATGATATATGTATGAATTGCTTGACTAATTGCATTGCATACTCCTCTCATCTCCGTCCTTGAGACCATTTGCCCTCGTTGAGCAATAGTTTTTGCTCATTCATTTTTATACTATATTTTTACAGGAGTAGTTGAAGCTGATCCTCTTGAGGTAATTGAGGAGGAGGAGCAAGTGGAGGTGTTTCCTTGATAGCACTTCTTTGCTTAGCTGGTGGTTGGTTGCCAGACTTTTGTGCGAGCCTTGCTTAATATGTATATTGCTTGGATGTCGCTTTATTTTGAGGCTTGTAGCTTTGTATGTATTTCTATTTTGAGGCCTTTATGGTCTTTTGTTGTAAAGGTTTAAAGTTGTAAAGTTATACTCTTATGACTAGTAAAGAATTGCATACTAATGGTTTAACTGTTTAGTGGCACGAATACTTGTGTAGTATGCATGACATTTTTGGTTTGAAAAGTTGTTAATGAGAAGATGTATGTTTTGAAAGAAAGTCGGCTTGTTTTAATTGTTTTATGGATTTCACAAGTACTATGTTGATTTTAGGGTTTTCGGATCGTCCGCGGTACAGAGGAGACTCTGTCCGTGTGTCGGGTCCGGGCTTGGCCTTTTGCGGGGTAGGGTCGGGGCGTGACACCTTTCCCCTTCTATCAAAAGGCAAAGATCTAGTGTTAGCCACCCTAATTAAGCAAGAATAAGAATAGTAGGAAGAGCTTTCTTTCATGTAATGCCGTGGCAGCTTTTGTTTTCTTTTTATTCGCTGCTTTGTTCAATCGGTAGCCTTGTACCCTTTTCTTTTTTCTTACTAGCCGCGGAAAGCTCAACAATTTTCTCGTCCTTGTCTTCACCCCAGACTAGGGGGTACTTATTGTGTTCTAAGATAAAGTTACTAATGGCACCCCAACCCTTCCGGAATCTGACCTCCAAGTGGTCGCCCCTGAACTCCACTTGCCGATGTTGACATCAGTTATCGCGGATTCAATCAAAAGCCTAAACGCCCTAAGTCAAGGCTCTACCTTCTGACTGGCTGTTCTCCCCAAACAAGAAGTGGGAAACGGCTTCTAATAGAACAACTAACAGTTTGATCTCTCCCTTCATCTGTTGCATGAACATCGACAGTGAAATAACTTAATGGAAAGTAGTGGATGAGGTGAAAGAGCAACCTTGCATCTAGCGATTTCCTCACAGAAAGAAGGCTCAGCGACTTCCCTCATCCGTGAAAGTTTGTTTAAAAAAGAATCCATTTCCCCCTCTTTTCAAGCTTTATGGACTTTTTCGAGAGTTATTATAGGTAAACTCTAAATGAATAGGAGTGTAAGAAAACAAATTACCAAAATTGTTAACAATCGATTTTTCCTCCTTTATGTTAAGTAAATCCCACATTAAGATCTTAAAAAAAGAATTCTAGAAAAGACAAACTTGAAAGATTTTATTAGAAAGAAATTAAAGTCTTCAATTGTAAGGCATCCTTTTCTTAATAGACTGATTCGAGTGGGTTGGAAAGGCATTTGCCTATAGATAGACTGAAATAAGGAAGACAACTTTCCAGTGGGGAGGGTCAATCTTCTCTTTGATGTGAAATTAGTCAGTTTGAGGTTTGATCTCTATAAATGTTACACCTAATGGGCTGTGCCCAAACCATTCTTGGCTTTACAACTGCAGCGCCTGTGGTTGTTGATGAGCTTTCTTCCATTTATATGGTAATGCGGTGATTATAGAATTCTGTTGCACAAATGTGGATCATAAGCAAGAAAGAGAATCGCTTTGATAGAGACTCCCAGGTGCGTATCTAGTCAACAACCTACAGGAATAGCTAGATGTTTTATTTCAAAATCCAAATATGAAATGACTGGTGGTACCTGTTGAGTTACTAAATGTATCGTCTTTGGATTATTCTTTTTGTCCGAAAGTCTTCTTCGTCTTCTACTAGAACTATTTTCTCTAAAGGTAGTGAAGTGAGTCGAGGAGAGGCTGGATGGAATTAAGCTCAACCAACGGGAGAGGAGCTAATGCCACTCGACTGTAAGAAGAGGAAGCATCCTTTTTCTTTACCAATCCGATCTTTTTTCAAAAATTGGAAGAGAATAGGCTATAATGCCAGAAGAAGGGTAGAGAGATTTTCTCTCTTTCTTTCTAGATTCTTTTATTTTAATACAACTATGGGAATAGAAGCCCACGGAGTGGTAGGCTAAGCCGGAAAGGGAGAGAGTTGAGTTAGATCCGATGCCATTGAATTAGTCTAGTAGGTTCTCTTTTGAAGAAATTCCATACTTTTTCTCTGATTGAATCCTCTGCCCAGGTAACCTCATGGAATCACTACTTGAATAGAGAATCGAAGGTGAATTCCTTCTTTTTCCGCTTCTTCACCGTGTAGATCAAGCTTAGCTTCTCAGCTTCATTGCTGTCACCCTATCGAGACTATCGGAGCTTCTTGATAGTGGGGTACCGATCCTCTACTCGTACTTGCTTGTCGACTCTTTTCCCAATCTTGATCTTTCTACCGATCTTGATCCTTAAACTGATTCTTACAAAAAACTATCCACCATCAATAACCCACCTACCACATAAGTACCAGATGGGAGGTAAGCCCTTGAACCCTAAAAGGAGAACACTCCCAATACGAACCAAAGCGTCAGAGGATTAAGTTAAGAATGGATAGAGGAGCATGATTGCAAAACCATTTCATCTTAAGGGCTCTAGAGAACTTTAAGACCACAATTAGAGGATTTCTAACGTCGGACATTACAGAGACTTTAAACAGGTTTGAAGCAGGAGTCAAGATTGGCAATGGGGACGAATTAGATAATTGCTCAACAAAGAAGAAAACAAGACCAAGCCAAACTCTCTGGTAAGTAACCCACTATCGGGTAAACCGCTTCTTCACCTAAAAGAATACATCAGAGAATTGCATGCTGATTGAAAGAATCACATGATTAGATTAGAAACCAGAATCAAAGAAATACAACCTCAAACTCCCGTACTAGAAATCTACTGATTCACACTCCAATGTCTATTTCACTCCACAATCTGTCGATTCATAGCTTCACTAATCGTACGCTTATTGAACTAGACCGACCCATCCGCTGCTTCTCACTTCCATTCCTTTCCCTTACAATCGCCCACCTTCTTCTTTCTTTGCTTGCAGAGCTGACCCCCTTATATCGGAGCACGTACCTGCCTGTCTACTATTAGAAAGGAGCTCACTTCAACGAAGACTATTTTCAAAATAATCGCTTTAACCCTTCGCCAGTCTTCCTTTGAAGAGAACACCTATTGTCCGTTAACAGTTCCTTCTCCCCTCGTTTGAATAGGGATTCTGATATGAGAACCTAATGATTCTCAATAGCCCGCCCATGAAAATCTAGTTTGAAGAGAACACATGCTATTCTCACCCTAGACCAGTCATTCAGTCAACTAAATCTTCCCTTTAGAGGTGATACTCTAGTTGGCCCTCCCTATAAATCCACAAGAATTTGAAGTTCTTCGCTTGAACAAAAGGCGCAGCTTGGTTAGACCCAAGATCGATAAGCTCAAGTCCCTCAGAGAGGGCAAGTGTGGTAACACAATCCCACATCGGAAGTCCTGGAAGTGAGAGACCTGGATATAAGGGCTTAGTTCCTTGTATCAGCCACAAGGCCTTTTCCTATGGGAGACCGTGGGAGAAACAAAGCCGTGAGGGACCTATGCCTGCGGGCCAAGGACTGCCAATAGCAGATAATATTGTGGTAGTGACGTGTCCCGTGTGTAATACCCGAGCCCGGAATATGAAATTTTCATGTTTATTTTTCTGAAAATTATATTTTCTTAAATTCTTTGAAATTTAATTGTTATTCCTTTGTCGTCGCAAAGTGCATTGCATTTCGAGAGCGATAGTTAGAGATCATTTTCTAGTCCTTAGCAAATAGTGAAAACTAGTATTTAGTGTTTTAATTTTAGTGTTTTAGTTGTTGTTGACTAGAAATATAATTGCATTAGTTGTTTTAGCCTTAAAATGCCTAAAATAAGCTTATTTGACCAACTTAAGTAACCTTTGACCAAGCCTTGACTATTTGACTTGAGTTGTCATCTTTTATAAGCATATAATAGCAAAAAAATAAAACAAAGACAGCTGAAAAAAAAAGAATCAAAGGCCGAAACCTTGAGGGAAAAAGAAAAAAAAAGTTTTCAACATTCAATCTTCAAATCTTCGCGAGAGCTTGCACGGGGTTGTGTCCGAGGCTTCCAGCGTGGTTTTCCTAGCGTCTAGGAGCGTCTAAGGTGAGGGAAGCATCTTTATTTGCGCATTTGAATGTTTGATACACAAACTTTAATTTTTAGGAATTTTTCGTAGATCGTTATTTTATTCATTTTGATGCTTGAAGAATGTTCGTTGACAATAGTAGAACATGTATTTGTAGCCTTTTAGCATTTTCTACGATTAAATATAGCGATTGTAATTTAAAATGCGAATGGAATAGTAAATTATGAATAGTAAATCCCTGTTTCGTAAAAGTTGCTACATTTTGCGTTCTGTTGATGTGAAAAGATGCTAGATATGCTAGAATGCCTAATTGCATGATTTGTTTGGGTTGTGTAATGGAAAAACGGAGAAAAATGCCTTGGAACATGTTGGGGTCGTTTAGGTCGAGTTTAGCGTTTCCTCATTTTGCGTAATGGCGTTGTCTCGGGAGGCCATGGAAGCACTTTTGGTGTGGTTATGGCATTGGTTGGGTGTTTGGTTAGGGTAGCTATAGTTCAAATGAGCAAAGGAAAAAATTGGGGCTTTGCGGGAATTCTAGGGTAAAGTAGGGTTTCGTGGTCTTTAGACGTACATTATGGTAACCTAGGAGGAATGGTGAAGTCGGTTTCCAAAACTCGTGGCTCGTTTGAAAGTAGTAGCGTTTTGAAAGTTGGGGTCGTTTTGTGATTTTGTTTGTTTTCATAGTGTTATGCCTGTAGAATGCTTATTATTGCTTGTTATGCTTGTTAAAGTTGATTCTGATTGAAATGTTTATCAACTGTTGCTATTGCGTGCGAGAGTAACCTACTTTGTTATTCACCCACGTGTGGCTCTATTGCTCGATTGCTCGATTGTTGCATTGTATATTGTATTGCATTCATAGAGTCAGGGGTGGTGTGATGGGCCTCTCTGGGTAGCCTCGGGTTGCCAAGGTTGGTTGCCCTAGCTCTGTGTCCTATTCCCTTTCTTGCTTGGGTTGCCTCTCAGGGGAATTTGGGTCATAGAATTGATTGGATACTTCCGGGGTATTCCAAACTGAAGTTATAAGGTGGTTAGGCCGGCACGTCGTCATCGGATTCGTGATTGAGAGTTGCTCGTGGAAAGTGAATTGTATCCTTTAATTGAATGATTATAGTCTTAATGCTTGTCTTGATTTATTGTTGGCTTTGCTTGTATTTCTATATGATAATTGACTGATCTACTTGACTATTCGCATTGCATTCTCCTCTCACCTCCGTCCTTGAGACCAATTACCCTCGCTGAGTAGTAGTTTTTGCTCATTCCTTTATATACTATATTTTACAGGAGTAGTTGAAGCGGATCCTATTGAGGTAATTGAGGAGGAGGTGCAAGTGGAAATGTTTCCTTGAGGGCACTTTCTTTGCTTAGCTGGTGGTTGGTTGCCAGTCTTTTGAAAGAATCTTTCTTTTTAGAGTTATGAAATCATATAAATTAAAACCAAGAGGAATCCATGGCTAGAATTTCAAAAATTTCTATAACAAAGTCTATATTCATCCAAAAACTCTACTCTTGATTTCATATGGTTAACATATGGTAAGCATATATTCAAGCATATATCTATATAGTAAAGAGGTAGATTTAGATATACCTCTTGTAGATCTTGCAAAGATGATAATGATGATGATGAACAAGCTTTGACAAGTCCTCCCACAAATGCAAGAGCTCTAGGTTGTCCACACAAGCTTGAATGAGTTCCTTAATCACCAAAGGTTTTATGCTAGTCTTCTTTGGGATGTTTTTAAGCTAGAATAAGGGTTTTTTTTCTGAAAAATTGAAACCTCTTCTTGGGCTGCACATGCAATGGACGAAAATTGCACAATAAAAAGAGAAGACAAAATTGTTCTTCTCAATGCATTGTGTTTTTCTATGCATGCCTTGTGTAATATGTTCCTTGTTTTATGCATTGTATGTAGTGTATTTAGAAGACAACAATTGCACTTCTCAATGCATCAAAACATGTGCTTTGTCTTCTTTTATCTTAACCATTGATTTCAAAAATAATGGTCAACTTGATGATTTGGAACAATCTTAGCCATCTATTTGGCATCTTCATTTTTCAAGACTAATATGTATATATACATATCATATACATGTATATATACTTTATTAATCTTGTATTTGTACATTTAATTTAATCTAATCATTATTAGTTTAAATTAAGGAAACTAACTTTCCGTATTTGTACTTTTGTCCCAACACTTATAAATAATTACACATTCGGCCCATTACTACTTAATGGCCGAGCATTGCCAATGTTAACACTTTAACGTTCCAAAACCAAATTCAAGCTTATCCGAAACTCATTCAATTACGCTTTATTGTGTGTGACTCTCTAGATTCACCGCCATATAGCAATGAGGGAACATTAAACGACTTTAATATATTTTTGGGAATATCTCCACCATACCCAAAATACCCTCACGTTCTAGAATGACGTCTAGCAACGTATCAAGACAATTTATATAGCAATGAAGTCAAATAGGTGAATCTATTTATAGTCGCGAATAATCGTACAGTTTAATCCTTCTATTAATACGTCCCAATCGAGCAAAGACCATGAAAAGATTAAGTCTATAAACTCGATAACGATGCAAACATCTAATAGGGTAGAATGAGAGATGACATTCATGGAAACACTTTTCCATCATCCATGCCTTGGCCAAGGACTTCCTCAGTGTACAACCGAAATTAGATTGCATAGGACATCACCTCACATCGGAGGTTAATAGATCCTTTCTCGACAATTACCTGTCAACCACTATACTAGAAAGATAATATGCAAGAGGTCGTAACTTATCTTGGCAAGTCAAAGACAAGTGTTGTCCAAGTGCTAATATTAAGTTCCAATATATGTTACAGCCGTAATTTCTCAAGTCAAAGGATTACATGTACATTCACAATGAATAACAAACTATTAATCTGAAGTCATGTAGTTTGTTACTCATGTCACATTCAATGATCTATTCTACTAATAATCATTCAAGTGATTGTTAATTGCATCATATGTTGTTATGGCTCATGGCTCACCATCCTTTACCATTAATATCTAATATCAATCAAAGGTAACAATTCATGTGATATTCCATAATAGGTTATTCTAGTCCCGGTCAAATAATCTAAGGACTACGAATAGTTTCAGATATTCTATATACGCAAGAAACATGCCAAGATATTCCAACGCATTTTGGAATATATTTCTTTTACAAGAATATCAGGGGACACATTCATATAATATAAAAGTGGAGAATATGAACATCCATAAACTGCCATTGATAAATATACAAGTTTACATAAAATGCCAAAAAATAGGTCATCTAACCACATAGCATTAGGGTATATCGCTAACAATCTCCCACTTGCACTAATGTAGTATTACAAAAGGCTAACGCATCATACTATGGTATCGCATACCTATCTTCTCAAGATGACGATCCAGCTGTGACTGACTCAAAGCTTTCATGAGTAGGTCAGCTACATTATCTAGGGTTGGAACTTTCTGCAAGCTTATATCTTTTCGAGCAACAATCTCTCGAATGATATGAAACCTCCTTTCAATATGTTTGGATTTTTGGTGAGATCTCGGTTCCTTGGCTTGTGCAATCGCCCCATTGTTATCACAATACAAAGGTATCGACATTTCAATGGATGGAACAACTTCAAGCTCTTTTAAGAATTTCTTCATCCAAACTGCTTCTTTTGCAGCATCACATGCAGCAATGTACTCGGCTTCAGTAGTGGAATCAGCAATCACAGGTTGTTTGGAACTCTTCCAACTGACTGCTCCTCCATTACATACAAAAATGAATCCTGATGTAGACTTTCTATCATCTCTATCAGATTGAAAATCTGAATCAGTGTATCCTTCAATACGGAGTTCACCGCCTCCATAGATTAAAACTAAATCCTTAGTTCTTCTCAAGTACTTAAGGATGTGTTTTACAGCTATCCAGTGACCATCACCTGGATCAGACTGATATCTGCTCATAGCACTTACTGCATAAGCAAGATCAGGTCATGTACATAGCATGGCATACATGAGACTACCTATGGCGGAAGCATATGGTATTCTTTCCATGTGTTGTCGTTCTTCGTCGGTTTTAGGAGACATTTCTTTAGAGAGATGCACACCGTGCCTCATAGGCAAGAGACCTTTCTTAGAACCCTCCATCTTGAATTTCTTCAAGATCCTTTCTATGTACATGCTTTGGGATAAACCAATTAATCTTTTCGTTCTATCCCTATAGACACGAATTCCTAAGATATAAGTGGCTTCTCCCAAATCTTTCATGGAGAATTTATTGCTCAACCAAACCTTTGTGGACATCATATGACGTGTGTCATTTCCCATGATTAGTATATCATCTACATATAAGATGAGGAAAGTGATCGCACTCCCACTAACCTTCTTGTAAACACAGGGTTCATCATCATTTCTAATGAAACCAAACTCCTTGATTTCATCATTAAATTTGATGTTCCAAGATCGGGAAGCTTGTTTGAGACCATAAATTGATCTCTTAAGCTTGCATACTTTATGATGTTTGGATTCAAAACCGACAGGTTGTTCCATATAGATATCTTCCTCAAGATATCCATTAACAAACGCGGTTTTAACATCCATTTTCCATATATCATAATCATAGTATGCGGCAATTGCAAGCATTATACGAATAGACTTCAGCATAGCAACCGGTGAAAAAGTCTCGTCATAATCAACACCTTGTTTCTGACGATAACCTTTTGCAACGAGTCTAGCTTTAAAATTTTCAACTTTTCCATCTGCTCCTAGTTTTCTCTTGAAGACCCATTTGCAACCAATAGGTACGATAACTTCAGGTATGTCTACCAAGGTCCAAACATCGTTAGAGTACATAGAGTCTATTTCAACTTGCATTGCCTGTTTCCATTTCTCGGAATCGATATCATGTATCGCTTCTTCATAAGTAGCAGTGTGATACCCCGAACCTGGCATGTATTCAATAGCATTTAAAGTTCATTTAAATTGCATTTTATTGACCTTTCACCTTCTTTGACCAAACTAGTTGACTTTTCATCTACATTGACCAACTAGGACAATGTGAAAATTTTTGAAATGTTTAATAAAGGGCAAACTTGGGATTAGAAATAAAAAAAAATGCAATGTTAAGTTAGTCAAATTTTGGGTCAACTTTGGAATTAATCTGAACCAATTGGGGAAGCGTTAGGTAGCAAATTATATATGGTTGGAAAGCTCTATGAGTCTAGTTTCTGAGGCTTCAAACCGTTCGTGAATTGGAGTTTTCTAGAAGAAGTTATGGCCGTTTTCGTAAGGTCGCGCATAGCTGTTTTGGTTTAACGGGTTGACCGAATCTTTGACCTTTGACTTGTCATTTTTTTTCCTAAATAAGCAGAATTGCACACGAAAAAACAGAGAAGAAAGACTTGAAAACATGAGGAAAAGAAGGAGAAAAAAAAAAGAAAACTTCAACTACAAATCACCAAATCTTTGCGTGAGCTTGCACGGGGTGGTTTCCGAGGCACTCTACGAGGTTTTCCTAGCGTCTAGGAGCGTCTAAGGTAAGGGTTTCATCGTTATTTGCGCATTTGAAAAATGTATATCTAAACTTTAATTTTTAGAACTTATGCGTAGATTCTTGTTTTAATCATTTTGTTGCTTAAAGAATGTTCCTTGTTGATTGTAGAACATGTATTTATAGCATTTTAGCATTTTCTGCGGTTGAAAATTGAAATTACAATTTAAATTGACTAATGAATAGTAATTAGTGAATAGTAAATCCTTGAAATGATAAAGTTGCACTGTTATTCTGTCCGTTGATGTAGAAATGTGTTAGATATGCTAGAATGCCTAAATGTGTGGTTTAATTAGAATGTGTAATAGAAAAATGGAGAAAAACGGCTTGGTGAAAGTCGGGGTCGTTTAGGTCGAGTTTAGCGTTTTCTTGTATTGCGTGTTGGCATTGTTTCGGGAGGCCATGGAAGCACTTTTGGTGCGATTATGGCGTTGGTTGGGTGTTTGGTTGATATAGTTGTAGTTCAAACGAGCAAAGGGGGAAATCGGGACTTTGCGTGAATTCTAGGGTAAAATAGGGTTTCGGGGTCTTTAGACGAGCCTTATTGTGACCTAGGAGGACTGGTGAAGTCGGTTTCCAAAGCTCGTGGCTCGTTTGAAAGTGGTAGTGTTTTGACGTTGGGGTCATTTTTGTGATTTTGTGTGTTTTCATAGAATATTGCTTATAGTATGTTTATATTGATTATAGAATGCTTATGTTGCCTATAGAATGCTTATAATGCCTATAGAATACTTGCTAATGCTTGATAATGTTAGTTGGCGTTGTTTTTGTCATTTGTTTGATTGTAAATACTTGTTAATGCTTATTACGCTTGTTAGAGTTGATTATTGATTGAAATGTTTATCAATTGTTGAGAATGCTTGATATCGCTTGCTCATCGCCTTGTATCGAGTCTTGCATTGCATAGTGTCTCGCGCGTGAGTGATGGGCCTTTCTGGGTAGCGTCAGGTTGCCAATGTTGGTTGCTCTAGCTCCGCTGCTATTCCCTTTCTCGCTTGGGCTGCGTCCCAGGAAGATTTGGGTCGTAGAATTGATGGTTACTCCCGGGGTATTCCAAACTGGTGTAATAAGGTGGTTTGGGCCGGCGCGTCATCGTTAATGTCATCGGAATCGTGATCGGTACATTACTCGCTCGAGTGATCCATAGCCTTCAAAGTGTGGTATAGCTTTGATTGGTTGTGTTAATGCTTTTCTTAATTGTTTATTGTATTGTTATATATATTGAATGCCTTTTATTGATTGTATTGCTTAACTGTACCTATTTGCATTGCACGATCTTCTTTCTCTCCATCTCGATATCTGTCTCGCCCTCACTGAGTATACGTGTTGTGTATACTCACTCCTCACCACCACATTTCAGGAAATGCCATGTTAGCTGGAAAGTTCGTGATTTCGTGAAAGTCCGTGCTTGAAGGGTTGTCCTGCGTGCCTATGTGACTTGAGTTGTCAAAGTTGTAAAGTTGTATGCTTTTATGTATTATATGTATTTAATGTTAAAGGGGATGTAATTTAAGTTCATTAGATTATGTATTTAGCTGATATAGCTTAACTTCAATATATATTTGTAATGACAAAAAGGGAAAAAGATAGAAAGTCATTATAGTCTACTTTATGCAATAGGTTGGTGTAGTTTAATTGCTAAGCTTGAATTTATATTTACTTGTGAATTGCTTGTTGTGAACCGAGGCTCGGATGGCCTTGAGGTGGTTGAATGGTTGGACACGGTGTTGGTCCATTTATATGCTATTACAGGTTTTGCAATTTGCCTAGAAACAGGGGAGACTCTGTCCGTCTTTCCCTAAAATCTTGCCGGGTTTGGTTTTGGGTTGTGAATAGATTGATTGTTAGAACTCCTGGTCTCGAGAGGGATCGGGGTGTCACAGGTGGTATCAGAGCTTGTCTAGCTCATAAGCCGGGACAGGGTCCTCGGCCTGGTGGGTAGTGGTCCTTGAATGTGTGCTTGATAAGTGTGTCTTGAAAGTGTATGCTTGTATGTGAGATTATGTGTCTTGACTTGAATGTAAGCACTTATGTGATATAGTTATGTGTTATGTGTTAAATGTTTCTCAAGAAAGGTGAAATGTCTAGTTGTCTATCGAATTGACTTATTGAATTGACCTCGTGAATCGAATCGACCTCGTGAATTGTTAGTTGCTTGAAGTATTACTTGTAATGTGTGTATAGAATGTCTTGAATTAGCTATGCCGTGGTTTGAATTGATTATGTTGTGCTTGACTTGATTGCTGTGCTTGAGTGACTTTGTTGAATAAACTGTTTTACAAACTTGCTTGCATAATAGTTTAAGGCATGTGTATAACTGTGATATATTGGCATTCATACATGTCCTATGGAAATGGTAAGTAAGTCCTCTTCCTCCCCTGAAGAAAGTGGTTCACCGCTGGCTTTTCATGGTGTATGGATTGGCAGGAAATGAATGGCATTTGACTAGCCTTTATTTGGGAATTGGTGTTTGCGTTTGGAGCTCGGTTATTGGCAAATCCCTATAGTCCTCCTCTGTGCTTAACAATTGTGAAAGGGTAGTTTTCTCTTGGGTTTTTATTTGGTTATTCTTTGGGGCATTCTTTGGTTTTCTTAATGGGTATTCTTTGGAGACTTTTGTTGGCATTTCTCGGTGGATTTGGCTATTGGGAGTTTAATCGGCCTTACTGCACAGTAATATCTATGGTATATGTGTCTCGGTCTTTATTGGTGTGATACTGGCATCCCTGATTGGAAATTCTTCAATGGTATTTTCTGGAATTCTCAGTGGCCAATTATTTAATATTTACTTATTAAGCAAACTTGGCTACTTTCTTATTGGAGCATTGTTTCGGATATCTTCTTCAGTGCTCCTCAGTAGGTTTGGTATTTGGAGTTCCTATCAGACTTATTGTATAATACTACTTAGGGTATTCTTTGAAATTCTTATTGGGCGTTCTATTGGTATTTTCCTTATTGGCAAGGTTGCATGAAGTTTTCACTTGGCAAATAGTGAAGAGGCCTCAGAGTTTGGCTTTGGTGGGAAACTATGTTTGTTAATCAACTTGGTTGTTTTATTGGGCACATTATATTTTCTCTGCTATTTCCTTTGACATTCCTCTCAGCATTTGATAGCAAAACTCGGAATCTAATTGGGTGTCACATGGGGTTATTATTTGGATGGCTTCTTTAGAACTTTGAAATATATTTGATTGGGTTCTTAGTATTTTCTTTAGCACTCTTAACTGGGTATTCTTCTATGAAATTCATGACCAATGGGGTACTTATTTGGACCTCTGGATGGAACCTTTGTTTGAGCCTTTATTTGGCTTCTTGTTTGGGAATTCTCGGGCAGTAATAGTTGAACTTCTACTCGAGATTCGTGTATGGGGTATTCATTCGGTATTCTTCTTATCATTAATATGTGAAGTGATTTTATCTACAGTATCTTTGCTTAGGTCTTTATTGGTATTATCTCGGCGCTTTTGGATGGAATTTTATTCTTCTTCGGTATTTGTGTCAACGGGATTCTTCAACCGATGAAGATTAGTCAGAATTGGATTTCAGATGATGCTGAGTTCTATTGGAAGAAGAATTACGAGGACGCAATTGTTTTAAGGGGGGAAGGATGTGATACCCCGAACCTGGCATGTATTCAATAGCATTTAAAGTTCATTTAAATTGCATTTTATTGACCTTTCACCTTCTTTGACCAAACTAGTTGACTTTTCATCTACATTGACCAACTAGGACAATGTGAAAATTTTTGAAATGTTTAATAAAGGACAAACTTGGGATTAGAAATAAAAAAAATGCAATGTTAAGTTAGTCAAATTTTGGGTCAACTTTGGAATTAATCTGAACCAATTGGGGAAGAGTTAGGTAGCAAATTATATATGGTTGGAAAGCTCTATGAGTCTAGTTTCTGAGGCTTCAAACCGTTCGTGAATTGGAGTTTTCTAGAAGAAGTTATGGCCGTTTTCGTAAGGTCGCGCATAGCTGTTTTGGTTTAACGGGTTGACCGAATCTTTGACCTTTGACTTGTCATTTTTTTTTCCTAAATAAGCAGAATTGCACACGAAAAAACAGAGAAGAAAGACTTGAAAACATGAGGAAAAGAAGGAGAAAAAAAAAAGAAAACTTCAACTACAAATCACCAAATCTTTGCGTGAGCTTGCATGGGGTGGTTTCCGAGGCACTCTACGAGGTTTTCCTAGCGTCTAGGAGCGTCTAAGGTAAGGGTTTCATCGTTATTTGCGCATTTGAAAAATGTATATCTAAACTTTAATTTTTAGAACTTATGCGTAGATTGTTGTTTTAATCGTTTTGTTGCTTAAAGAATGTTCCTTGTTGATTGTAGAACATGTATTTATAGCTTTTTAGCATTTTCTACGGTTGAAAATTGAAATTGCAATTTAAATTGACTAATGAATAGTAATTAGTGAATAGTAAACCCTTGAAACGATAAAGTTGCGCTGTTATGCTGTCCGTTGATGTAGAAATGTGCTAGATATGCTAGAATGCCTAAATGTGTGGTTTAATTAGAATGTGTAATAGAAAAACGGAGAAAAACGGCTTGGTGAAAGTCGGGGTCGTTTAGGTCGAGTTTAGCGTTTTCTCGTATTGCGTGTTGGCATTGTTTCGGGAGGCCATGGAAGCACTTTTGGTGCGATTATGGCGTTGGTTGGGTGTTTGGTTGATATAGTTGTAGTTCAAACGAGCAAAGCGAAAAATCGGGACTTTGCGTGAATTCTAGGGTAAAATAGGGTTTCGGGGTCTTTAGACGTGCCTTATGGTGACCTAGGAGGACTGTTGAAGTCGGTTTCCAAAGCTCGTGGCTCGTTTGAAAGTAGTAGTGTTTTGAAGTTGGGGTCGTTTTTGTGATTTTGTGTGTTTTCATAGAATATTGCTTATAGTATGTTTATATTGATTATAGAATTCTTATGTTGCCTATAGAATACTTATAATGCCTATAGAATACTTGCTAATGCTTGATAATGTTAGTTGGCGTTGTTTTTGTCACTTGTTTGATTGTAAATGCTTGTTAATGCTTATTACGCTTGTTAGAGTTGATTATTGATTGAAATGTTTATCAATTGTTGAGAATGCTTGATATCGCTTGCTCATCGCCTTGTATCGAGTCTTGCATTGCATAGTGTCTCGCGCGTGAGTGATGGGCCTCTCTGGGTAGCCTCAGGTTGCCATTGTTGGTTGCTCTAACTCTGCTGCTATTCCCTTTTTCGCTTGGGTTGCCTCCCAGGGAAATTTGGGTCGTAGAATTGATGGTTACTCCCGGGGTATTCCAAACTGGTGTTATAAGGTGGTTTGGGCCGGCGCGTCATCGTTAATGTCATCGGAATCGTGATCGGTACATTACTCGCTCGAGTGATCCATAGCCTTCAAAGTGTGGTATAGCTTTGATTGGTTGTGTTAATGCTTTTCTTAATTGTTTATTGTATTGTTATATATATTGAATGCCTTTTATTGATTGTATTGCTTAACTGTACCTATTTGCATTGCACGATCTTCTTTCTCTCCATCTCGATATCTGTCTCGCCCTCACTGAGTATACGTGTTGTGTATACTCACTCCTCACCACCACATTTCAGGAAATGCCATGTTAGCTGGAAAGTTCGTGATTTCGTGAAAGTCCGTGCTTGAAGGGTTGTCCTGCATGCCTATGTGACTTGAGTTGTCAAAGTTGTAAAGTTGTATGCTTTTATGTATTATATGTATTTAATGTTAAAGGGGATGTAATTTAAGTTCATTAGATTATGTATTTAGCTGATATAGCTTAACTTCAATATATATTTGTAATGACAAAAAGGGAAAAAGATAGAAAGTCATGATAGTCTACTTTATGCAATAGGTTGGTGTAGTTTAATTGCTAAGCTTGAATTTATATTTACTTGTGAATTGCTTGTTGTGAACCGAGGCTCGGATGGCCTTGAGGTGGTTGAATGGTTGGACACGGTGTTGGTCCATTTATATGCTATTACAGGTTTTGCAATTTGCCTAGAAACAGGGGAGACTCTGTCCGTCTTTCCCTAAAATCTTGCCGGGTTTGGTTTTGGGTTGTGAATAGATTGATTGTTAGAACTCCCGGTCTTGAGAGGGATCGGGGTGTCACAAGCAGGATCATCAATTTGATCGTTATCCCCAACAACAAACAATTTTTGCGCTTCCTCAAGAAGATATCCATATCTTTCAGGAGGATGGGATATCCTACTAGACGTACGAGGAATCTGTGTTGTGACTTGTTCTAGACTGTCTTGAACAGTTTCAGAATCTTGATTTTGGTCATTTTGTGGTTCAGAGGACAATTCCTCTATTTCTACTTTTCTTCCTGAGCCACCTTCTTGAATAAACTCTTTTTCAAGAAAGATAGCATCACGGCTGATCAAAATCCTTTGATCACTAGGAAAATAGAAATAATATCCTTTAGTTTCCTTAGGACATCCCACAAAACGACCTTTATCAGATCTAGCTTCCAATTTGTCCATCTTAAGCTTTTTAACAAAAATGGGACAGCCCCAAATCTTAATGTGATTAAGACTTGGTTTTCTACCAACCCATAACTCATACGGTGTAGTAGGAACAGCTTTAGATGGAACTCTATTCAATAGATAAATGGCCGTAAGAAGTGCATAACCCCACAATGAAATAGGGAGATCCGTGTAACTGATCATAGATCGTACCATATCCATTAATGTACGATTCCTACGTTCAGATACCCCATTTAATTATGGTGCAGCTGGTGGCGTTGTTTGTGAGGTAATACCAGTCTCTTTGAGATAATCAAGAAACTCGATACTCAAGTATTCACCTCCACGATCTGATCGTAGGGTTTTGATTCTTTTTCCCAATTGGTTTTCTACTTCAGCCTTAAACTCTTTGAATTTTTCAAAAGCTTCAGACTTATACTTCAACAAGTATACATAACCATATCGTGAATAATCATCCATAAAAGTTATGAAGTAGTAATAACCACCGCGAGCCATTTCCCTAAACGGTCCACAAACATCACTATGTATTAATCCTAACAATTCTGTAGCTCGTATACCTTGTCCAATAAAAGGTGACTTGGTCATCTTACCAAGAATGCAAGATTCGCATGTAGGGTTGGGTTCACATCCCAATGAACTAATGAGTTCATTTTGAACCATCTATGCCAATCTTTTATCATTGATATGACCAAGCCTTAAGTGCCATAATTGTAACACCCCGATCCCTCTCGAGACCGGAAGTTCTATCAATCAATCTAATCACAACCCAATTCCAAACCCGGACAAAATTTAGGGAAAACGGACGGAGTCTCCCCTGTTTCTAGGCAAAAAGCAAACCTGCGACAGCATATAAATGGACCAATACCATGTCCAAACATTCAACCACCTCAAGGCCATCCGAGCCTTGTTCTCAACAAGCAACCACAAGCAAATATACATACATTTTCAAGTACTAGACTATTCTAACTCTTCCTTTAACCATACAAACATGCTTAGTAATTAAACTACACCAACCTATTGCATAAGTTAGACTATCATATCTTTCTATCTTTTTCCTTTGTCATTACAAACATACATTGAAATTAAGCTACATTAACTAAATACATAATCTAACTTATCAAACCACCTCCACAATCTAATGAAACTTAAATTACATCCCTTTTGACATTAAATACATATAATACATAAAAGCATACATCATTACAACTTTGACAACTCTTCAAGCACGGACTTTCACGAAATCATGAACTTTCCAGCTAACATGGTATTTCCTGAAATGTGGTGGTGAGGAGTGAGTATACACAACACGTATACTCAGTGAGGGCGAGACAGATATCGAGTTGGAGAGAAAGAAGTTCGTGCAATGCAAATAGGCAGTTAATCAATACAATCAATAAAAAGGTATTCAATATAAAAAAACAAAACAATAAACCGTTTAGGAAAACATTAACACAACCAATCAAAGTTATACCACACTTTGAAGGCTATGGTTCACTCGAACGAGTAATGTACCGAGCACGATTCCGATGACTTTAACGATGATGCGCCGGCCCAAACCACCTTATAACACCAGTTTGGAATACCCCGGAAGTATCTATCAATCTACGACCCAAATCTCCCTGGGAGACAACCCAAGCGAGAAGAGGGAATAGCAACGGAGCTAGAGCAACCAACACTGGCAACCCGAGGCTACCCAGAGAGGCCCATCACTCACGCGCGGGACACTATGCAATGCAAGACTCGATACAAGGCGATAAACGAGCGATATCAAGCAATCTCAACAATTGATAAACATTTCAATCAATAATCAACTCTAACAAGCGTAATAAGCATTAAAAAACATTTGCAATCAAACAAGTAACAAGAACAACACCAACTAATATTATCAAGCAATAACAAGTATTCTATAGGCGTTATAAGCATTCTATAGGCAACATAAGCATTCTATAAGCAATATAAGCATTCTATAATCAATATAATCATTCTATAAGCAATATAAGCATTCTATAATCAATATTCTATGAAAACACACAAAATCACAAAAATGACCCCAACTTCAAAACACTACTACTTTCAAACGAGCCACGAGCTTTGGAAACCGACTTCACCAATCCTCCTAGGTCACTATAAGGCACGTCTAAAGACCCCGAAACCCTACTTAACCCTAGAATTCACGCAAAGCCCTGATTTCCCCCTTTGCTCGTTTGAACTACAGCTACCTCAACCGATCACCCATCCAATGTCATAACTGCCCCAAAAGTGCTTCCATGGCATACTACGACAATGCCTTCACGCAAAACGAGGAAATACCAAACTTGACCGGAACAACCCCAACATAAACCTTGATATTTTTCCCCGTTTTTCCATTACACAAACAAAATAAACCATGCATCTTAGCATTTAAGCATATCTAGCACCTTTCTGCATCAATAGAACGCAACTCGGAGCAAAATTTCGAACGGGAGTTTACTATTCATATTTTTTCACTATTCAATCAACATTTGAAATACAATAATCAATTTTAACTGCAAAAATTGCTAAAAACTTACAAAAATAAGGTCTATTAACATCATAGAACATATTTCAAGCAACAAAACGAATTAAACAACATTCTATACGCAATTTCTAAAAATTAAAGTCTTGACATCATATTTTCTAATGCACAAATAACGATGCATCCATCACCTTAGCTGCTAATAGACGCTAGGAAAACAACATTAGAAGCCTCGGAAACGATCCCGTGCAAGCCCTCGCAAAGATTTGAAGATTTGAAGTTGAAAATTCTTTTTTTTTCTTTTCTCCTTGAACTCTTGGTTTTCTCTCTTTAATTTTCAGCTTTTCGTTTGTTTTTCTAGGCTATTTTATGCTTATAAAAGATGACAACAATAGTCAATGGTCAAGGCTTCGGTCAACCCGCTAAACCAAAACAGTTATGCGCGACCTTACGAAAACGGCCATAACTTCTTCTAGAAAACTCCAATTCACGAATGGTTTGAAGCCTCAGAAACTAGACTCATAGAGATTTCCAACCATATATAATTTGCTAACTAACTCTTCCCCAATTGGTTCAGATTTAATTCCAAAGTTGACCCAAAATTTGACTAACTTAACATTGCATTTTTTTTAATTTCTAATCCCAAGTTTGCCCTTTATTAAACATTTCAAAAATTCCCACCTTGTCCTAGTTGGTCAATGTAGATGAAAAGTCAACTAGTTTGGTCAAAGAATGTGAAAGGTCAATAAAATGCAATTTAAATGAACTTTAAATGCAATTGGGTACATGCCAGGTTCGGGGTATCACATCCTTCCCCCCTTAAAACAATTGCGTCCTCACAATTCTTCTTCCAATAGAATCCTGCATCATCTGAAATCCAACTCTGACCACTTTTCATTGGTTGCTAAACAAGACGCTGATTAAGAATGCTCGAAGAATACCTTACTAAGAAACCCCCAATAGTACTGACTGAAAACTCCAAAACAATAAGGTCAAATAAAGGTTTAATTGAAAATATCATCTTGAAATCCAAATAAGAATTCCGCTGGTTAAGAATATTATAAAAGAATTCCCCGCTAAGAGTGCCGAGAAGATGCCAATAAAGACTAAAACAAAGATACTGTAGATACTACCAATTCCACATATTATTAATAAGAAGAATACCAAAGGAATATTCTATATACAAATCCTCTATAAAAGTCCAACATGTATCAAATAAGGAAGTCAAAGGATGGCCAAAGTAGATGCAGCACATATAAGACCAAGCTCCAAGACCTCATCGCCATTTGCCGAGTGCAAACTTTATACAACTTACCACCAAGGATGCCTAAAGTATTCCACAGCATACTGTAAGCAATATAAGATAATAATTCTGAACAAGATTCCAAGTGTAAGACTTCCAATAGTGCCAACAAGGAAAATACCAGTAAAATGCCCACTAAGAATTCCAAAGAATACCGTAAGTAGTGCTATACAATAAGTCCGATAGGAATTCCAATTACCAAACCAACTGAGGAATGCCAAGAAAAATACCCGAACAATGCTCCGGTAAGAATGTAGCCAAGTTTGCCCAATAAGTAAATGCTAAATAAATGGCCACTAAGGGATCCATAGATAATACCATACAGTAAGTCCGATTGAGATTCCAATAACCAAGTCCACCGAGAAATGCCAACAAAAGTCTCCAAAGAATACCCGTTAAGAAAACCAAGAATGTTCCAGAGAACAACCAAGTAGATCCCCAAATAAAATCTTACTAGACATGAATGCCATAATAGAATCCCAACTAAAAGTACCAAGAACATACCAATAAACAATCTGAGGCAGAGTCTAAACAAGAATCCCAAGTACTGCTCAGGAAGATTCCAGACAAGAAATCCAGTCAATCATATTACAGAGGTTTCAAAGAAGTCTTTCAAAATATATAGCTCAAGAAGCATCAGAGGGAATGTCGTGCAGGTGCATCATATACTATTGAAGAATTCCAATCATGATTGTCGATAAAATATCAAGAAAGACTAGAGCAAAGATATTGTAGACAATATTATGCAGCAAGTCCGAGAAAAATTCCGATTGCCAAATCCACTGAGAAATGTCCACAAGGAATACCAAAGTAATATGCCTCACACAAACTGATCATTGTAAGCAGACTCAAATCAAAGTTCGGCATAAGAATGCAGAAAAAACACCAATGACTGATTAAAATCCCAACCAAGTCTCCCACGAAATGCCAATATAAAAATACCCGATGAATGCCCAATCAAGAAGACATTAAGAAAACACTCCAAAGAATAATCATGTAGAACTCCAAAGGAAGTCATTTACACAAAGCATAGAAGATAACCTTCAAGGAATCCCAATAAACAAACTCCAGCTATAAATGTCAACTCCCAAATAAAGGCCTAGTTAAGCAATGCTCGTTTCCGTCAATCCAAATTACTTGGGGCTTGCTACTAACCACTTCTCTTCAGGGGAGGAAGAAGTCCTTCTTCCCATTTCTATAGGACATGTATGAATGCCAATATATCACAGTTATACACATGCCTTAAACTACTATGCAAGCAAGTTTATAAAAGAGTTTGTAACAGTATAATCATCAAAGTTATTCAATCACAATCAAGTCAAGCACAACATAATTAATTCAAATCACGGCACAACTAATTCAAGACATCTCAATTCACATATTACAAATAATACTTCAAGCAAATAACAATTCACAAGGTCGATTCGATTCACAATGCCAATTCAATAGGTCAATTCAATGCACAACTAGACAATTCACTTCACTTAGCACACAATTAACACATAACACATAACTATATCACATAGGTGCATACATTCAAGTCAAGACACACAATCTCACATACAAGCATACACTTTCAAGACACACTTAACAAGCACACATTCAAGGATCACTACCCACCAGACCAAGGACCCTGTCCCGGCTTATGAGCTAAACAAGCTCTGATACCACCTGTAACACCGCGATCCCTCTCGAGACCGGAAGTTCTATCAATCAATCTAATCACAACCCAATTCCAAACCCGGACAAAATTTAGGGAAAACGGACGGAGTCTCCCCTATTTCTAGGCAAAAAGCAAACCTGCGACAACATATAAATGGACCAATACCATGTCCAAACATTCAACCACCTCAAGGCCATCCGAGCCTTGTTTTCAACAAGCAACCACAAGCAAATATACATACATTTTCAAGTACTATACTATTCTAACTCTTCCTTTAACCATACAAACATGCTTAGTAATTAAACTACACCAACCTATTGCATAAGTTAGACTATCATATCTTTCTATCTTTTTCCTTTGTCATTACAAACATACATTGAAATTAAGCTACATTAACTAAATACATAATCTAACTTATCAAACCACCTCCACAATCTAATGAAACATAAATTACATCCCTTTTGACATTAAATACATATAATACACAAAAGCATACATCATTACAACTTTGACAACTCTTCAAGCACAGTCTTTCACGAAATCACGAACTTTCCAACTAACATGGTATTTCCTGAAATGTGGTGGTGAGGAGTGAGTATACACAACACGTATACTCATTGAGGGCGAGACATATATCGAGTTGGAGAGAAAGAAGTTCGTGCAATGCAAATAGGCAGTTAATCAATACAATCAATAAAAAGGTATTCAATATAAAAAAACAAAACAATAAACCGTTTAGGAAAGCATTAACACAACCAATCAAAGTTATACCACACTTTGAAGGCTATGGTTCACTCGAGCGAGTAATGTACCGAGCACGATTCCGATGACTTTAACGATGATGCGCCGGCCCAAACCACCTTATAACACCAGTTTGGAATACACCGGAAGTATCTATCAATCTACGACCCAAATCTCCCTGGGAGACAACCCAAGCGAGAAGAGGGAATAGCAACGGAGCTAGAGCAACCAACACTGGCAACCCGAGGCTACCCAGAGAGGCCCATCATTCACGCGCGGGACACTATGCAATGCAAGACTCAATACAAGGCGATAAACGAGCGATATCAAGCAATCTCAATAATTGATAAACATTTCAATCAATAATCAACTCTAACAAGCGTAATAAGCATTAAAAAACATTTGCAATCAAACAAGTAACAAGAACAACACCAACTAACATTATCAAGCAATAACAAGTATTCTATAGGCATTATAAGCATTCTATAGGCAACATAAGCATTCTATAAGCAATATAAGCATTCTATAATCAATATAATCATTCTATAAGCAATATAAGCATTCTATAATCAATATTCTATGAAAACACACAAAATCACAAAAATGACCCCAACTTCAAAACACTACTAATTTCAAACGAGCCACGAGCTTTGGAAACCGACTTCACCAATCCTCCTAGGTCACTATAAGGCACGTCTAAAGACCCCGAAACCCTACTTAACCCTAGAATTCACGCAAAGCCCCGATTTCTCCCTTTGCTCGTTTGAACTACAGCTACCTCAACCGATCACCCAACCAATGTCATAACTGCCCCAAAAGTGCTTCCATGGCATACTACGACAATGCCTTCACGCAAAACGAGGAAATACCAAACTTGACCGGAACAACCCCAACATAAACCTTGATATTTTTCCCCGTTTTTCCATTACACAAACAAAATAAACCACACATCTTAGCATTTAAGCATATCTAGCCCCTTTCTGAATCAATAGAACGCAATTCGGAGCAAAATTTCGAACGGGGGTTTACTATTCACATTTTTTCACTATTCAATCAACATTTGAAATACAATAATCAATTTTAACTGCAAAAATTGCTAAAAACTTACAAAAGTAAGGTCTACTAACATCATAGAACATATTTCAAGCAACAAAACGAATTAAACAACATTCTATACGCAATTTCTAAAAATTAAAGTCTTGACATGATATTTTCTAATGCGCAAATAACGATGCATCCCTCGCCTTAGCTGCTAATAGACGCTAGGAAAACAACATTAGAAGCCTCGGAAACGATCCCGTGCAAGCCCTCGCAAAGATTTGAAGATTTGAAGTTGAAAATTTTTTTTTTCTTTTCTCCTTGAACTCTTGGTTTTCTCTCTTTATTTTTCAGCTTTTCGTTTGTTTTTCTATGCTATTTTATTCTTATAAAAGATGACAACAATAGTCAATGGTCAAGGCTTCGGTCAACCCGCTAAACCAAAACAGTTATGCGCGACCTTACGAAAACGGCCCTAACTTCTTCTAGAAAACTCCAATTCACGAATGGTTTGAAGCCTCAGAAACTAGACTCATAGAGCTTTCCAACCATATATAATTTGCTAACTAACTCTTCCCCAATTGGTTCAGATTTAATTCCAAAGTTGACCCAAAATTTGACTAACTTAACATTGCATTTTTTTTTTATTTCTAATCCCAAGTTTGCCCTTTATTAAACATTTCAAAAATTCACACCTTGTCCTAGTTGGTCAATGTAGATGAAAAGTCAACTAGTTTGGTCAAAGAATGTGAAAGGTCAATAAAATGCAATTTAAATGAACTTTAAATGCAATTGGGTACATGCCAGGTTCGGGGTATCACATCCTTCCCCCCTTAAAACAATTGCATCCTCACAATTCTTCTTCCAATAGAATCCTGCATCATCTGAAATCCAACTCTGACCACTTTTCATTGGTTGCTAAACAAGACGCTGATTAAGAATGCTCGAAGAATAACTTACTAAGAAACCCCCAATAGTACTGACTGAAAACTCCAAAACAATAAGGTCAAATAAAGGCTTAATTGAAAATATCATCTTGAAATCCAAATAAGAATTCCGCTGGTCAAGAATATTATAAAAGAATTCCCCGCTAAGAGTGCCGAGAAGATGCCAATAAAGACTAAAACAAAGATACTGTAGATACTACCAATTCCACATATTATTAATAAGAAGAATACCAAAGGAATATTCTATATACAAATCCTCTATAAAAGTCCAACATGTATCAAATAAGGAAGTCAAAGGATGGCCAAAGTAGATGCAGCACATATAAGACCAAGCTCCAAGACCTCATCGCCATTTGCCGAGTGCAAACTTTATACAACTTACCACCAAGGATGCCTAAAGTATTCCACAGCATACTGTAAGCAATATAAGATAATAATTCTGAACAAGATTCCAAGTGTAAGACTTCCAATAGTGCCAACAAGGAAAATACCAGTAAAATGCCCACTAAGAATTCCAAAGAATACCGAAAGTAGTGCTATACAATAAGTCCGATAGGAATTCCAATTACCAAACCAACTGAGGAATGCCAAGAAAAATACCCGAACAATGCTCCGGTAAGAATGTAGCCAAGTTTGCCCAATAAGTAAATGCTAAATCAACGGCCACTAAGGATCCATAGATAATACCATACAGTAAGTCCGATTGAGATTCCAATAACCAAGTCCACCGAGAAATGCCAACAAAAGTCTCCAAAGAATACCCGTTAAGAAAACCAAGAATGTTCCAGAGAACAACCAAGTAGATCCCCAAATAAAATCTTACTAGACATGAATGCCATAATAGAATCCCAACTAAAAGTACCAAGAACATACCAATAAACAATCTGAGGCAGAGTCTAAACAAGAATCCCAAGTACTGCTCAGGAAGATTCCAGACAAGAAATCCAGTCAATCATATTACAGAGGTTTCAAAGAAGTCTTTCAAAATATATAGCTCAAGAATCATCAGAGGGAATGTCGTGCAGGTGCATCATATACTATTGAAGAATTCCAATCACGATTGTCGATAAAATATCAAGAAAGACTAGAGCAAAGATATTGTAGACAATATTATGCAGCAAGTCCGATAAAAATTCCGATTGCCAAATCCACTGAGAGATGTTCACAAGGAATACCAAAGTAATATGCCTCACACAAACTGATCATTGTAAGCAGACTCAAATCAAAGTTCCGCATAAGAATGCAGAAAAAACACCAATGACTGATTAAAATCCCAACCAAGTCTCCCACGAAATGCCAATATAAAAATACCCGATGAATGCCCAATCAAGAAGACATTAAGAAAACACTCCAAAGAATAATCATGTAGAACTCTAAAGGAAGTCATTTACACAAAGCATAGAAGATAACCTTCAAGGAATCCCAATAAACAAACTCCAGCTATAAATGTCAACTCCCAAATAAAGGCCTAGTTAAGCACTGCTCGTTTCCGTCAATCCAAATAACTTGGGGCTTGCTACTAACCACTTCTCTTTAGGGGTGGAAGAAGTCCTTCTTACCATTTCTATAGGACATGTATGAATGTCAATATATCACAGTTATACACATGCCTTAAACTACTATGCAAGCAAGTTTATAAAAGAGTTTATAACAGTATAATCATCAAAGTTATTCAATCACAATCAAGTCAAGCACAACATAATTAATTCAAATCACGGCACAACCAATTCAAGACTTCTCAATTCACATATTACAAACAATACTTCAAGCAAATAACAATTCACAAGGTCGATTCGATTCACAATGCCAATTCAATAGGTCAATTCAATGCACAACTAGACAATTCACTTCACTTAGCTCACAATTAACACATAACACATAACTATATCACATAGGTGCATACATTCAAGTCAAGACACACAATCTCACATACAAGCATACACTTTCAAGACACACTTAACAAGCACACATTCAAGGATCACTACCCACCAGACCAAGGACCCTGTCCCGGCTTATGAGCTAAACAAGCTCTGATACCACCTGTGACACCCCGATCCCTCTCGAGACCGGGAGTTCTATCAATCAATCTAATCACAACCCAATTCCAAACCCGGACAAAATTTAGGGAAAACGGACGGAGTCTCCCCTATTTCTAGGCAAAAAGCAAACCTGCGACAACATATAAATGGACCAATACCATGTCCAAACATTCAACCACCTCAAGGCCATCCGAGCCTTGTTCTCAACAAGCAACCACAAGCAAATATACATACATTTTCAAGTACTAGACTATTCTAACTCTTCCTTTAACCATACAAACATGCTTAGTAATTAAACTACACCAACCTATTGCATAAGTTAGACTATCATATCTTTCTATCTTTTTCCTTTGTCATTACAAACATACATTGAAATTAAGCTACATTAACTAAATACATAATCTAACTTATCAAACCACCTCCACAATCTAATGAAACATAAATTACATCCCTTTTGACATTAAATACATATAATACACAAAAGCATACATCATTACAACTTTTACAACTGTTCAAGCACGGACTTCAACGAAATCACAAACTTTCCAACTAACATGGTATTTCCTGAAATGTAGTGGTGAGGAGTGAGTATACACAACACGTATACTCAGTGAGGGCGAGACAGATATCGAGTTGGAGAGAAAGAAGTTCGTGCAATGTAAATAGGCAGTTAATCAATACAATCAATAAAAAGGTATTCAATATAAACAACAAAACAATAAACCGTTTAGGAAAGCATTAACACAACCAATCAAAGTTATACCACACTTTGAAGGCTATGGTTCACTCGAGCGAGTAATGTACCGAGCACGATTTCGATGACTTTAACGATGATGCGCCGGCCCAAACCACCTTATAACACAAGTTTGGAATACACCGGAAGTATCTATCAATCTACGACCCAAATCTCCCTGGGAGACAACCCAAGCGAGAAGAGGGAATAGCAACGGAGCTAGAGCAACCAACACTGGCAACCCGAGGCTACACAGAGAGGCCCATCACTCACGCGCGGGACACTATGCAATGCAAGACTCAATACAAGGCGATAAACGAGCGATATCAAGCAATCTCAACAATTGATAAACATTTCAATCAATAATCAACTCTAACAAGCGTAATAAGCATTAAAAAACATTTGCAATCAAACAAGTAACAAGAACAACACCAACTAACATTATCAAGCAATAACAAGTATTCTATTGGCATTATAAGCATTCTATAGGCAACATAAGCATTCTATAAGCAATATAAGCATTCTATAATCAATATAATCATTCTATAAGCAATATAAGCATTCTATAATCAATATTCTATGAAAACACACAAAATCACAAAAATGACCCCAATTTCAAAACACTACTACTTTCAAACGAGCCACGAGCTTTGGAAACCGACTTCACCAATCCTCCTAGGTCACTATAAGGCACGTCTAAAGACCCCAAAACCCTACTTAATCCTAGAATTCACGCAAAGCCCCGATTTCTCCCTTTGCTCGTTTGAACTACAGCTACCTCAACCGATCACCCAACCAATGTCATAACTGCCCCAAAAGTGCTTCCATGGCATACTACGACAATGCCTTCACGCAAAACGAGAAAATACCAAACTTGACCGGAACAACCCCAACATAAACCTTGATATTTTTCCCCGTTTTTCCATTACACAAACAAAATAAACCACGCATCTTAGCATTTAAGCATATCTAGCACCTTTCTGCATCAATAGAACGCAACTTGGAGCAAAATTTTGAACGGGGGTTTACTATTCACATTTTTTCACTATTCAATCAACATTTGAAATACAATAATCAATTTTAACTGCAAAAATTGCGAAAAACTTACAAAAGTAAGGTCTACTAACAACATAGAACATATTTCAAGCAACAAAACGAATTAAACAGCATTCTATACGCAATTTCTAAAAATTAAAGTCTTGACATCATATTTTCTAATGCGCAAATAACGATGCATCCCTCACCTTAGCTGCTAATAGACGCTAGGAAAACAACATTAGAAGCCTTAGAAACGATCCCGTGCAAGCCCTCGCAAAGATTTGAAGATTTGAAGTTGAAAATTCTTTTTTTTTCTTTTCTCCTTGAACTCTTGGTTTTCTCTCTTTATTTTTCAGCTTTTCGTTTGTTTTTCTATGCTATTTTATGCTTATAAAAGATGACAACAATAGTCAATGGTCAAGGCTTCGGTCAACCCGCTAAACCAAAACAGTTATGTGCGACCTTACGAAAACGGCCATAACTTCTTCTAGAAAACTCCAATTCACGAACGGTTTGAAGCCTCTGAAACTAGACTCATAGAGCTTTCCAACCATATATAATTTGCTACATAACTCTTCCCCAATTGGTTCAGATTGAATTTCAAAGTTGACCCAAAATTTGACTAACTTAACATTGCATTTTTTTTTATTTCTAATCCCAAGTTTGCACTTTATTAAACATTTCAAAAATTCCCACCTTGTCCTAGTGGGTCAATGTAGATGAAAAGTCAACTAGTTTGGTCAAAGAATGTGAAAGGTCAATAAAATGCAATTTAAATGAACTTTAAATGCTATTGGGTACATGCCAGGTTCGGGGTATCACAATAATTGTCTTTGATTAATTTGGTTATCTCGAGGACGCTTTTCTTTTGAAGTAGTAGTTGATGTAGATGTAACATATATGCTATGACTTGTATCTAAATGATAAAGACTGTTGACCAAAAAAGCCTTGCCAACATATTCATTACTATAACGAATATTACAACAATTGTTTACAAATGAAAATTCATAATTTTCTTATGCAAGCTTAGGAATAGACATGATATTCCTAATTGCATTTGGTACATACAAAACATATTTAAGATTTAATACACGTCCAGTAGGCATATGCACATCAAAACTACCCCTGGCTAAAGCTGCAACATTTGCCCCGTTGCCAACCTTCAAAACGACTTCACGCTTTCGAAGCGAACTTCGATCACTTAGATTCTGTTCAGAAACACAAATATGAGAAGTTGCACCAGAATCTAAAATCCACGAAGTATTATGATGACCAATTGACAAATTAGTCTCAATCACAAACATAAAAGAAATATTACCTTTATCAGCGGCTACCTTAGCCTTTTGTTCCTTCAACTCCTGAAGGTATAAAGGACAGTTTCTTTTCCAGTGGCCATCTTTTTGACAATGAAAACAAACACCCTTAGGTGCTTTCATCTTTCCCTTTGCTTTAGCCACACCACCCGAAGCTTTAGGAGTTGAGCCTTTCTTCTTGTTGTTCTTCTTCTTCTTCTTTGGCTTGGTGCCAGAAGTAGAAGCAACCGCAAGAACATGCTCATTTCCTTTACCCTTCATTTGACCTTGTACAGTGGTCAACATATTTAGTAACTCAGGCAAGGAACACTCAAGCTTGTTCATGTGAAAGTTTATGGTGAATGGGTTGAATGATGGTGGCAGAGATTGTAGAATTAAGTCAGTCTGGAGTTGATAGTCCATTGTGAAGTCAAACGCCTCAAGCTGAGTAATCAAATTAATCATCCTGAGAGTGTGTTTGTTCACATCTGAACCTTCATCCATACGAGCCCTGAATAATTCTTTAGATATCTCGTATCTAACAGTACGACTCTGTTCACCATATAGCTCTTGCAAGTTCCGAATCATGCTTGCGGCATCAGGCATCTTATCATGATGACGCTGCAACTCATTATTCATCGATGCAAGTATGTAACTCTTAGCACGTAAATCATGTTCAACCCATTGATGATAAGTTTCACGTTCAGCCTCAGTGGTTGTCTCAAGCAGATTAGCTGGAGGGGCATTGTCCAAAACATACTCAATCTTTTCCATACGTAGAACGATTCTAAGGTTGTGTGCCCAATCATTAAAATTCGGTCCGGTTAAGCAATTTTTATCAAGGATACGGGCTAAGGGGTTCATAATTGAAGCCATGATACAAACTGCAGAAAAGTAAAATAATACAGAAAGTAAGATTGCAAGTAATGTAAACAAGTAAGACTATTTAATTTGGACTTCAATTAAATAGTACCTCCCACTAATCTTATCGGATCTCACACTCCCTAAATGAGAAATGTGAATCTAATAAAGAATCCTTAGTAGGATGACCAAATTCTCTTAAGGCTAATATCTCTCAACTTTCGTGCATTATTGAAATATTACTTTAAGAGTAAACAACTATTGCTATCTATATCATCATATAGGACTTGGTCAATTTTTTAGCCCCTAAATCACATTAATCTCAGCTTTGGTGCATTATTGATCTAGTGATCTAGTTAGATTAAGCCCACCATCTAAGTGAATGCGACAAGTTGAATCCTATGACCTCAACTTTAGTGTATTCTTGGCACATATGATTTTGGAGCATTACAACATCTCTATGTGAACTAGGCATACAAATGACTTATCATGAACTATATCTTTCTACCTTTGGGTTAGACAAGCTATATTCATTTTAAGCCATTATAGTCCTAGGATGGTGGAGGGCTACGATAAAACTCCTTTTACCGTTTTACAATCTAATCTTAGTTTGCACATAGGGAGCTTTTGATTTTAAAGATCTCGGTTATGCATACAAGTCTATTTAAAAACCAATATCACATATAAGCAATTAAACAAGCATATATGCATCAAAATAAAGTAAGGTGGATCATGGACTTAGTGTAATAAAACCAAGCCTAGAGAAACCAAATAAGAACATCATGAATGTCTTCAATGGCCTTGACTTATTGGTTTCACTTTCATTTGAAAAGCCTCCAACTCCTTGAAAGTCTTCAACTCCTTTGCAAAACTACTTAGTAGATTACATCAATATGTCTCACTACAACAAGCTCTCTCTTGCAAAAATAATAAAGTGAGACTTATGCCTCATTTACAAGCCAATGAATGAATGAATATTTATTACAAAACCATCTAATAAATTACAACCATTCAGCATCCACTAAGCTAAGTCCATGATCCAACCATCAATCACCATTCATCACAAATTCATAAAGTATTGAATATGCATCAAATACATACATTCAAGAAAACTAAAAGAACAATTTGCAACAAGTTTCATATCTTGATCTTGTAACATCTCATGTTAAACAACACACAAAAGCACTCAATAAAAACCAACTTTTAGTACATCCATGTTGAATAAGGCCCAATGCAAATCCTTTGTTAATTTCATGGCCCAATTTGAGTTCTTAGGCTTATATTAATATGATCTAATCTTATTAGACTTAAGCCTACTGATTTTAGGCACATTGGGCTTAAACAAAATCCAATCAATTAGCCATGACTTTTAATTTATGACCCATCATAAATCTGCTGCACATGTACCAACTGTTTTGACTCGTTTAACCTATCTACAGTTCTCCAAAAATTATAAAATTTTGTAGAGAGAAAGATCATCGAGTGTAGATATTTTTAGAATCAAACAGAACTCAATTCGGAGTTAAATTCACTGAGTTATGCCTCTTACAACACAACTGTGCAAACTGTCCAGATTTGCGCGAGAATCAGTGAACCTACTGAAATGGTTCTAAATGAGACCCTCAGCCAAAAAATTAGGAGATGCATATTAGAGGATGAAATGTTCTACTATCTCTATAGCATAACATAACCAAAAATTAGCCCCAAACAACAACATTTGATGTGTCAAAACAGCCACGCAAAATCAGTGCGCAGAAAACTTGCAAAGTTGCTGAAAACATTTTTCTTGTTCCTTTTGTGCTCAAGACTCTAGAAACTCTGAGCAAACACATATGTAATCACATGAATCATCAAGCCTAGCTCTGATACCACTTGAAAGAATCTTTCTTTTTAGAGTTATGGAATCATATAGATTAAAACCAAGAGGAATCCATGGCTACAATTTCAAAAATTTCTATAAAAAGTCTATATTCATCCAAAAACTCTACTCTTGATTTCATGTGGTTAACATATAGTAAGCATATATTCAAGCATATATCTATATAGTAAAGAGGTATATTTAGATATACCTCTTGTAGATCTTGCAAAGATGATAATGATGATGATGAACAAGCTTTGACAAGTCCTCCCACAAATGCAAGAGCTCTAGGTTGTCCACACAAGCTTGAATGAGTTCCTTAATCACCAAAGGTTTTATGCTAGTCTTCTTTGGGATGTTTTTAAGCTAGAATAAGAGTGTTTTCTGAAAAATTGAAACCTCTTCTTGGGCTACCCATGCAATGGACGAAAATTGCACAATAAAAAGAGAAGACAAAATTGTTCTTCTCAATGCATTGTGTTTTTCTATGCATGCCTTGTGTAATGTGTTCCTTGTTTTATGCATTGTATGTAGTGTATTTAGAAGACAACAATTGCACTTCTCAATGCATCAAAACATGTGCTTTGTCTTCTTTTATCTTAACCATTGATTTCAAAAATAATGGTCAATTTGATGATTTGGAACAATCTTAGCCATCTATTTGGCATCTTCATTTTTCAAGACTAATATGTATATATACATTTCATATACATGTATATATACTTTATTAATCTTGTATTTGTACATTTAATTTAATCTAATCATTATTAGTTTAAATTAAGGAAACTAACTTTTCGTATTTGCACTTTTGTCCCAACACTTATAAATAATTACACATTCGGCCCATTACTACTTAAAGACCGAGCATTGCCAATGTTAACACTTTAACGTTCCAAAACCAAATTCAAGCTTATCCGAAACTCATTCAATTACGCTTTATTGTGTGTGACTCTCTAGATTCACCACCATATAGAAATGAGGGAACATTAAACGACTTTAATATATTTTTGGGAATATCTCCGCCATTCCCAAAATACCATCACGTTCTAGAATGACGTCTAGCAACGTATCAAGACAATTTATATAGCAATGAAGTCAAACAGGTGAATCTATTTATAGTAGCGAATAATCGTACAGTTTAATCCTTCTATTAATACGTCCCGATCGAGCAAAGACCATGAAAAGATTAAGTCTATAAACTCGATAACGATGCAAACATCTAATAGGGTAGAATGAGAGATGACATTCATGGAAACACTTTTCGTTCATCCATGCCTTGGCCAAGGACTTCCTCATTGTACAACCGAAATTAGATTGCATAGGACATCACCTCACACCGGAGGTTAATAGATCCTTTCTCGACAATTACCTGTCAACCACTATACTAGAAAGATAATATGCAAGAGGTCGTAACTTATCTTGACAAGTCAAAGACAAGTGTTGTCCAAGTGCTAATATTAAATTCCAATATATGTTACAGCCGTAATTTCTCAAGTCTAAGGATTACATGTACATTCACAACGAATAACAAACTATTAATCCGAAGTCATGTAGTTTGTTACTCATGTCACATTCAATGATCTATTCTACTAATAATCATTCACGTGATTGTTAATTGCATCATATGTGACGCCCGAGATTTAGCCATGCATTTAATTACTGTTGCATCCCTTGTTTGCGCATTTATTTCTGTGCCTTACTAACTGACTTTTATGACTACTATTCACTCCATTTTTAAACTGCCTTCTATTAGTTAATTAGCATTTTTATTAAATCATATTAATTATTAAAGTAATGAGAAAAATGTGCATTTGAGCTAGAGGCGATAGGAGAGCTCGTTTAGAAAATGACTTTTGTAGTTGAATGAATAGTGTTACGTAACTAACTTAAAGATTTAATTAACTAGCACACATGTTTCACCTTAGGCTCATTTTTAAGCTTACTATGCGCATTTTAGAAGCCACATAAGCACCCAATCAAGACCCCACCTTAGCCAATCATTAAATAACCTTATTTAGCTCATTAGATAACAAAGAAAAAAAAAATAAAAATAAAAGCTGAAATTGGAGCAGGAGCTGGCCGACAGCAGCAAACAGTGAGGAAAAACCATTTTTGCTCTTCAACTCTTCGATTCAAGCCACTCCAAGCCTAGAGCAACTAGATTAGGGTGTGTGCAAGCTTCCTAGAGGCTTCTACGCGCATTGGTGAGGGATTTCACGACTTGTTTTTGCATTTTTAAATAGTTGCTCATTTCTTGATTTGTTGAAAATATGATTAAATGCCATTGTAATTGTTATCTATGCTAATATACCATCTATATGAATGCTAGAGAACACATTTGAACCGTCGTTTTACAATTTAAACGGTTAGAATCGTTAGTTTGATTTTTAGGGTGAATAGTGATGTTTTTTTTAGTGTTTTGTGTAATTGCTCGAATTAGCTTGATTTAATGCCTCTAATAGATGCCTTAGGTGCTAGTGAAGATAACCTAATAGCCCCGTGCACTTGCATTGCCCTTAAATCGCCTAAAAATGGAAAATAGCCGACTTTAACTTGGGGCTTTTGGGGTTAATGCGAATCCGGGTGGATTCGGGCTTCAATTCTAGTATCCTTAGGCTACCTAGGTGCTATAGATGCCTTGATATCCCTTGTTTGAAGCCCGGACAATGTATGTGTAGTTTAAAGCCATAAGAGGGAATTTGGGGCTTTCGGGGTAAACGCGGGCATTTGAATGAGTTAGAGGGTTGAGAGGGTACCTTGAGGGTTAGTTAGAAGGTTGGGAGAGTTTCCTTTGAAAATGAAATCATTAACTTTGGTTTGGAAGAGAAATAGTTTGTAAAATAAAGGGGTTTAAGTGCAATTTCGGTTGTCTCACATTTCTAAACCCACGGCATGACCTCTTGAGTGTTTATATGTGATATTAAGTTGATTTGGAGCTTTTGGTATAATTCTATGGTTATTTTGTAATGTCTCTTTGCAAAACTGCATATTTGCTTATATAATTGTTCTATTCTGATTGCATCGAGGTCAACCTACTTTGTTGATCCTCATATGTGTTAATGCTTATATTATTTCTATTAACTTGTCATCGTTAAGTGCATTGTATAGTGGTTGCCCAACTATAGTGTCAGGGGCGGATGTGTTGGATATCGGCTGGGCGGCAGAGGGCTTGCCGGTGGATATTCAAACTCCGTGCCCTAGTCCCTCATTCGCCTGGTCCGGAGATTGCCAGGGGATGTTGGGTCGTAGGATTCGGGGTACATCCGGAGTACACCCACTGGAGTGATTAGGGTTATGCCGGCTTATCGTGATCGTGCTCGTGGTTCGTGGATCGTGATTGAAGACCAGTGAAGATTGGTGTATAGGGGATTGAGTGAAATGTATCCTTTTAAATGTGTGGTTATTTAAGTTATCGTTGTTTCTTTAATTGTCTAAGTGTTATTGTTGTATAATGGTATTATATGTTGCATTGCACGCCCCAGGACTATATCCCTCACTGGGCAACAGTGGTTGCTCATACCTCGATATCTGTTTCAGGAGACGCTGAGGGTGATCCCCAGCTTGTTGATTTAGTTGAGGAAGAAGAAGTTCAGATTGAGCCTTTACCTTAGTTGCTGTGCCTGATAGCTTGAGGTGGTTAATGAATTTGCTGCTATGTGGAAGATTCATCTGATTACTTTACGTACTATTTTGTGGCCTAAGGGCTATGTATATGTTGTTGTGCAAATTGAAGGATAGTAGATTGTGGTGTAGAATTGGAAGCCATGTCTTGTAATAACTTTTATTCTTGCCTTTATTTCCTTGCATGCTTGGGAGTGGATGGTTAATGTAGAATGCATTATCCTTTAAGTTGTTTTATTGATTTCCTAGAATGTTATGATTATAAAACTATGCTGATAACAAGTTCTCGCATGCTTGTGTGTTTTGGAGATATTGTGTACCATAAGGCTCGGATGGCCTTATAGCTTTGTTGTTTAATTGAGAAAAGCTTGTATTGTATTGTTGGGACTTTGTTTAGGTGTTTACAGGGTTTTAGAATGTCCACGGTAGAGGGGAGACTCTGTCCGTGGGTCGGGTGCGGGCTTAACCTTTAGCTTGGGGGTTGGGTCGGGACGTGACATTTAAGTGGTATCAGAGCTATAGATTGCATGAAGCCGGGTTAAATTTCTCGGTCTGTGGGTAGAGATTTGTTATGTGACTTTGTGAATACATGAGTCCTTGATTTTGATTGACCTAAGTGAAATTTGAATAAGGAATGAACATGCTAGCATGGAAATGGAATATCAAGAGTCTAGAATGTCAAGTATGATCTAGTGATTTATGTGTACTTCAAGAATGTGGAATATTTATTTGAACTTCTATGTACTTGACTTTATGTGAATCTAATTGGACTTTCTTTATGTGTTTACTTATAAATTGCATATATACACATATATACCTGTCATAACACTTTGCATTCTAGCTATTCGAGATGGGGCCTCGCCGTCGTGCTGATAATCCGAATGTTGGTGGAGAACCCGAGGGGGTTCATGGGCAAGAAGCTGAGGTGGCCGAAAATGCACCGCAGGTTCATGAACCGAGCACTGCACAGATCTTGGCCACGATGGCCACTGCTATGAACACTATCGCCCAGTTTGTTACACAACAGGGTTAGCCAGGGGTCGTTGGAGGTAATCAGGCTGCGAGAGCCGGAGGTAGTGGTCCTACCGGAGGGAATCTGTATGATCGGTTTATACATCATGGGGCCTATACTTTCTTTGGGAAGCCGGACGATATGAAAGCTGAGATGTGGCTAAGAAAGTTTGAGAGAGTGGCAGCAATACTCGAGTGCCATGATGACAGGAAGATTACTTATGCTACTTTCCTTCTCGAGGGTGATGCTGAAGATTGGTGGAATACCATCAGTGAGAAATGGGGAGCTGAGGGAGTTCATCATACGTGGGCCGACTTTGTCCGAGAATTTCGAGACAAGTATATATCGGTAGTTGCCCGCGAGAGGCGACAAACTGAGTTCATAAACTTGAAGCAGGGAAGTATGACGGTAGATCAATACGAGGCTACTTTTACCCGACTTTCCCATTATGCACCAGCTTTAATTCAGCCGGAGGACATGAAGATTCAGAGGTTCATCCTGGGTTTGAGGAGAGATATTATGCTGAACTTGTCTTCAAATGATTTTCCCAACTATGCTGCAGTAGTCCGAGCTGCCTCGAGATATGAGAAACGGAAGGCCGATGTGTTAGCCGAGACCAGTCAATCGAGTAAACGGTTTCAGTCTCAGAGTCAAGGGTACCAGGGGCAGGCTGTATCAGTTGGGCAGAGTTCACAGCCGAGGCAGACTCAGAGTTACACAGGGCCTACTCAGACTCAGGCACGACCAGTCCAGAGTCAGACTCAGAGTCAGTTCCGTCCAGCAGTTTCCCGTTCGCAGTAGGGTAGTTCAGCTACCTCTACTTACAGAGCTCCTTCGGGAGGCATTGTTGCAAGACGTCACCAGCAGTGCAGCTTCTGTCAGCGTCAGGGCCACACTGAGGATGTTTGTTGGAAGAAACATAACAAGTGTACAGGTTGCGGCAGTGATCAGCACAGGGTTAAAGACTGTCAGAAATTTAAGAACCCTAGGGGTCAGACATCAGCTCAGAACTCTCAGACCAGGGCCCCAGCTGCAGCACCACCACCACGAGGCCAGGCCCGTGTATTTGCTTTGGATACTGAGGAGCTTCCGGATACTACCGCTGTGGTAGAAGGTATTTTTCTTCTTAATGATCAATCAGTTAAGGTTTTAATTGATTCCGGGGCTTCGCATTCTTTTATTACTCCTACTTGTGCACAAAATGCTAAATTGAAACATGATAAACTGTTGCATGAGATTGTGGTTTATACTCCTATGGGTCCGAAGTTTGTTACAGATCTATTTGCAGAGCATGTAGTATATATATTGAGGGTCGTGTTTTTCCTGCTGATTTGATTATCCTACCCTTCAATGACTTTGAAATTATATTGGGAATGGACTGGTTAAGTAAATATTATGCCCAGCTTGATTGTAGAAAGAAGATTGTGTATCTAAAAATGCCTGACCAGCCTATACTTAAAATAGTTGGTAGTAGAAAATCTACCGGAACTCCTATTATTTCTTCTATTAGGGCATCTAAATTATTGAGCAAGGGTTGTGAGGCTTATCTTGCATATTTGATTAATCAACCTGGGGATCAATTGAAATTGAATGATGTACCTATCGTGAGAGAGTTTCCGGGGGTCTTTCCTGAGGAATTACCTGGGTTACCGCCTGATAGAGAGATAGAGTTCATGATTGATTTATTGCCGGGGACTTCGCCTATCTCTAGAACTCCATACAGAATGGCTCCACCTGAATTGCAGGAATTGAAAGTTCAATTGCAGGGCTTGCTTGAGAAGGGATTCATTCAGCCGAGTTCTTCACCGTGGGGTGCGCCAGTTCTATTCGTTAAAAAGAAAGACAGATCTCTTCGCCTATGCATTGATTATCGGGGTCTTAATCAGGTAACCATAAAAAATAAATATCCTTTGCCTTTAATTGAACAATTATTTGATCAGTTGCAAGGCGCCAGGGTATTCTCTAAATTTGATCTGAGGCAGGGCTATTATCAACTGAGGATTAAGAAAGATGATGTTCCTAAAACTGCTTTCAGAACTCGATATGGCCATTATGAGTTTGTTGTCTTGCCGTTTGGTCTTACTAATGCTCCCGCCGCATTCATGGACTTAATGTAGAGGGTATTCCGTCCTTATCTGGACCAATTTGTGGTCATATTTATTGATGATATCCTTGTCTATTCTAAATCTGAGGCGGAACATGAACAGCATCTCAGAATTGTGTTGCAGACTCTTCAAGAGCATCAGTTATTTGCAAAGTTTAGCAAATGTGAATTCTGGCTTAAGCAAGTTGCTTTTCTTGGCCATATTATCTCACAGGATGGTATTTCTGTTGATCCAGCGAAGATTGAAGTGGTGTTATCTTGGAAACGACCTGAAACTGTTATAGAAATTCGTAGCTTCCTTGGTTTAGCTGGGTATTATCGGAGGTTTGTAAAGGATTTCTCTAAGATTGCAGGGCCTTTAACTCAACTTACTAAGAAGAAAACCGTATTTGACTAGAATGATAAATGCGAGGCCAGCTTCCAGGAATTGAAGAAGAGATTGACTACAGCTCCTATTCTTGCTTTACCTGAGGGTTATGATAATCTGGTGATCTATAGTGATGCTTCGAAGGAAGGTCTGGGTTGTGTATTGATGCAGAATGGCAGGGTTATTGCTTATGCTTCCAAGAAACTGAAGCCTTATGAACTCAATTATCCGACTCACGATCTTGAGCTTGCAGCTATCATTCTTGCATTAAAGAAATGGCGTCATTATCTCTGGGGCAACAAATTTGAAATCTTTACAGATCATAAGAGCTTGAAATATCTGTTTTCACAGAAAGAGTTGAACATGAGGCAGAGGCGTTGGCTGGAATTACTTGAGGACTATAACTGTACTATTAACTATCTTCCAGGTAAGGCCAATATTGTTGCTGATGCTTTGAGCCGAAAGGCTACTGTTGCTAGCTTGATTATCAAGAATTGGGAATTCATGGAAGAATTGTGCTTATGGAAGCCTAGTACTTCAAATTCTGGTATTCAATTCGCAAGTTTGCAGATTCAATCTCTGTTGTTATCCAGGATTCGAGAAGCTCAACAGGTTGATCTTCAATTGTTGAAAGTCTTAGAGAATTCTAAAGGGGGAGAGTCGGATTTCAAACTGCACGACGATGGTATTCTTAAATTCAAGGGTAGAATCTGTATTCTGAATGATCCAACTCTAAAGAAGGATATTCTTGCTGAAGCACACAGTTCTCGATATACTATCCATCCAGGCAGTACGAAAATGTATAAAGATTTAAAGCAGAATTTCTGGTGGAATAATATGAAGAGAGAAATTACTGACTATGTTGCCCGATGTCTTACTTGTCAGAAAGTTAAAGCAGAACATCAGAGACCTGTAGGGTTGTTGCAGCCTTTGGCTATTCCTGTTTGGAAATGGGATCATATTACTATGGATTTCGTATCAGATTTACCGAGGTCTTCGAGGGGTAATGACTCAGTCTGGGTTATTGTGGATAGACTGACCAAGACTTCTCATTTTATTGCTAAAAGGAAGTCTGATTCTCTTGATAAACTGGTAGAGTTGTATATTGAGAATGTTGTCCGGCTACATGGAATTCCAAAGAGTATCGTGTCAGATAGAGATCCCAGATTCACATCTCAGTTCTGGCAGAAGATTCAGAAAGCTTTGGGCACGAATTTGAATTTCAGTACAGCTTATCATCCTCAGACAGATGGTCAATCTGAGAGAACTATCTTAATCCTCGAAGATATGTTGCGGGCTTGCATTCTGGACTTCGGTAAGAGTTGGGAGAAGTATTTGCCACTAGCAGAGTTCGCCTACAACAATAGTTATCAAGCTACTATTGGTATGGCACCTTATGAGGCACTTTATGGGCGTAAATGTCGGTCTCCTCTCTACTGGGATGATATTGGTGAAATGAAGACTATCGACCCTACTCTCTTACCTGAAATGAACAAAATGATTGATCATGTGCAGCTTATCAGAAAAAGAATGCTTACAGCTCAGAGTCGGCAAAAGAGTTATGCAGATAGACGCCGTCGTGATCTGAAATTTACTGTAGGGGATCGAGTATTTCTGAAGATTTCTCCTCGCAAGGGGTTGATTCGGCATGGTAAAGGAGGTAAACTCAGTCCTCGATATGTGGGACCATTTGAGATAACTGAAACTGTTGGTGATTTGGCTTACCATCTAGCTTTACCTCCCAGTCTGGGCAGAATTCATGATGTATTCCATGTTTCTATGCTTCGGAAGTATCAACCAGATCCCTCTCACATACTTGAGCCGGAACCGCTAGAGATCAGTGAAACTTTGACCTACACTGAGAAACCTCTTCGAATTGTTGATCAGAAAGTTCAGGAGCTAAGGACTAAAAGCATTCCGATGGTTAAAGTTCTATGGGATCATCACGGAGTAGAGGATGCGACGTGGGAAATAGAGGATCAGATGCGGGAACGGTATCCAGAGTTATTCGCCAAATCATGTAAGAATTGCGTGGACGCAATTAGATTAAGGGGGAGAGGATGTGACGCCCGAGATTTAGCCATGCATTTAATTACTGTTGCATCCCTTGTTTGCGCATTTATTTCTGTGCCTTACTAACTGACTTTTATGACTACTATTCACTCCATTTTTAAACTGCCTTCTATTAGTTAATTAGCATTTTTATTAAATCATATTAATTATTAAAGTAATGAGAAAAATGTGCATTTGAGCTAGAGGCGATAGGAGAGCTCGTTTAGAAAATGACTTTTGTAGTTGAATGAATAGTGTTACGTAACTAACTTAAAGATTTAATTAACTAGCACACATGTTTCACCTTAGGCTCGTTTTTAAGCTTACTACGCGCATTTTAGAAGCCACATAAGCACCCAATCAAGACCCCACCTTAGCCAATCATTAAATAACCTTATTTAGCTCATTAGATAACAAAGAAAAAAAAAAAAGATGAAATTGGAGCAGGAGCTGGCCGACAGCAGCAAACAGTGAGGAAAAACCATTTTTGCTCTTCAACTATTCGATTCAAGCCACTCCAAGCCTAGAGCAACTAGATTAGGGTGTGTGCAAGCTTCCTAGAGGCTCCTACGTGCATTGGTGAGGGATTTCACGACTTGTTTTTGCATTTTTAAATAGTCGCTCATTTCTTGATTTGTTGAAAATATGATTAAATGCCATTGTAATTGTTATCTATGCTAATATACCATCTATATGAAAGCTAGAGAACACATTTGAACCGTCGTTTCGCAATTTAAACGGTTAGAATCGTTAGTTTGATTTTTAGGGTGAATAGTGATGTTTTTTTTAGGGTTTTGTGTAATTTCTCGAATTAGCTTGATTTAATGCCTCTAATAGATGCCTTAGGTGCTAGTGAAGATAACCTAATAGCCCCGTGCACTTGCATTGCCCTTAAATCGCCTAAAAATGGAAAATAGCCGACTTTAACTTGGGGCTTTTGGGGTTAATGCGAATCCGGGTGGATTCGGGCTTCAATTCTAGTATCCTTAGGCTACCTAGGTGCTATAGATACCTTGATATCCCTTGTTTGAACCCCGGACAATGTATGTGTAGTTTAAAGCCATAAGAGGGAATTTGGGGCTTTCGGGGTAAACGCGGGCATTTGAATGAGTTAGAGGGTTGAGAGGGTACCTTGAGGGTTAGTTAGAAGGTTGGGAGAGTTTCCTTTGAAAATGAAATCATTAACTTTGGTTTGGAAGAGAAATAGTTTGTAAAATAAAGGGGTTTAAGCGCAATTTCGGTTGTCTCACATTTCTAAACCCACGGCATGACCTCTTGAGTGTTTATATGTGATATTAAGTTGATTTGGAGCTTTTGGTATAATTCTATGGTTATTTTGTAATGTCTCTTTGCAAAACTGCATATTTGCTTATATAATTGTTCTATTCTGATTGCATTGAGGTCAACCTACTTTGTTGATCCTCATATGTGTTAATGCTTATATTATTGCTATTAACTTGCCATCGTTAAGTGCATTGCATAGTGGTTGCCCAACCATAGTGTCAGGGGCGGATGTGTTGAATATCGGCTGGGCGGCAGAGGGCTTGCCGGTGGATATTCAAACTCCGTGCCCTAGTCCCTCATTCGCCTGGTCCGGAGATTGCCAGGGGATGTTGGGTCATAGGATTCGGGGTACATCCGGAGTACACCCACTGGAGTGATTGGGGTTATGCCGGCTTATCGTGATCGTGCTCGTGGTTCGTGGATCGTGATTGAAGACCAGTGAAGATTGGTGTATAGGGGATTGAGTGAAATGTATCCTTTTAAATGTGTGGTTATTTAAGTTATCGTTGTTTCTTTAATTGTCTAAGTGTTATTGTTGTATAATTGTATTATATGTTGCATTGCACGCCCGGGACTATATCCCTCACTGGGCAACAGTGGTTGCTCATACCTCGATATCTGTTTCAGGAGACGCTGAGGGTGATCCCCAGCTTGTTGATTTAGTTGAGGAAGAAGAAGTTCAGATTGAGCCTTTACCTTAGTTGCTGTGCCTGATAGCTTGAGGTGGTTAATGAATTTGCTGCTATGTGGAAGATTCATCTGATTACTTTACGTACTATTTTGTGGCCTAAGGGCTATGTATATGTTGTTGTGCAAATTGAAGGATAGTAGATTGTGGTGTAGAATTGGAAGCCATGTCTTGTAATAACTTTTATTCTTGCCTTTATTTCCTTGCATGCTTGGGAGTGGATGGTTAATGTAGAATGCATTATCCTTTAAGTTGTTTTATTGATTTCCTAGAATGTTATGATTATAAAACTATGCTGATAACAAGTTCTCGCATGCTTGTGTGTTTTGGAGATATTGTGTACCATAAGGCTCGGATGGCCTTATAGCTTTGTTGTTTAATTGAGAAAAGCTTGTATTGTATTGTTGGGACTTTGTTTAGGTGTTTACAGGTTTTTGGAATGTCCACGGTACAGGGGAGACTCTGTCCGTGTGTCGGGTCCGGACTTAACCTTTAGCTTGGGGGTTGGGTCGGGGCATGACATCATATGTTGTTATGGCTCATGGCTCACCATCCTTTACCATTAATATCTAATATCAATCAAAGGTAAAATTCACGTGATAGTCCATAATAGATTATTCTAGTCCCGGTCAAATAATCTAAGGACTACGAATAGTTTTAGATATTCTATATACGCAAGAAACATGCCAAGATATTCCAACGCATTTTGGAATATATTTCTTTTACAAGAATATCAGGGGACACATTCATATAATATAAAAGCAGAGAATTTGAACATCCATAAACTGCCATTGATAAATATACAAGTTTACATAAAATGCCAAAAAATAGGTCATCTAACCACATAGCATTAGGGCATATCGCTAACATCTTTTGTGCGGGCCATGCTTGATGTGTATATTGCTTGGTTGACGCTTCATTTTGAGGCTTGTAGCCTTGTATGTAGTTTCTATTTTGAGGCCACTATGGTCTTATGTTGTAAAAGTTTAAAGATTGCAAAGTTGTAAAGATATACTCACGTGACTAGTAAGGACTGCATGCTAATGGTTTAACTACTTAGTGGAATGAATACTTGTGTAGAATGCATGACATTTTTGGTTTGCAAAGTTGGTTAATGAGAAGATGTATGTTTCTAAAAGAAAGTTGACTTGTTTCAAATGATTATTGTGGTTTTCGCGAATATTATATTGAATGTAGGGTTTTCGAATCGTCCACGCTACAGAGGAGACTCCGTCCGTGTGTCGGGTCCGAGCTTGGCCTTTTGCGGGGTCGGGTCGGGGCGTGACATCTTTAGGTGGTATCATAGCATGATAGTATTGCATGAGTCGGGATATGTTTCTCGGTCTGTGGGGTAAAGGCCTAGAATGATAAACTGTTATTGTATGATTGTTAAGTAAAAAGTGTTATAGTATGACTATGTGAACTTGGATTGCTTATGTGTGTAACTGAATTAGTTTGACATGTCAATCTTGTGTTATGTGAATTGCGTGCTAGAATATTTGATTGTTATTGACTTGAGTGTTATCTAATCTTATGTGTTATATTTCTGTCTATAAACTGCTTTTATATGTGGCCAGCTATTGTAAGTTGTTACTATGCCGCCACGTCGTAGTACTCAAGGGGCAGATGAAGAGGCAGCAGAACAGGGTTAGCAACCGATGCCTTAACAATTTATGGCTACTATGACCACTGCAGTTGACCGGATTACTCAGGTACTGCATGAGCAGAGGCAGGAAAGGAATAATAATCCCCAGGGAAATCAAGCTAATCCTGGTAGACAAGGGCATAGGGCTGAGAATAATCAGTTGGAGAAATTCCTGAGGCACGAGCCGGGTAAGTTCTTCGGTGAGCCAGATGACGAGGCAGCCGAGAGATGGATTAACCGTGTTAAGAAAATTTACGCTGCTTTGAGGTACATTGACGAGGCAAAGATAGCTTATGCAGCATTTCTGTTTGAGGGCGACGCAGAACAGTGGTGGAACCCTGTCAGGTTGAGGTGGGACTGTGAGGATGTTCCGCATTTGTGGGATGATTTTGTGAGTGAGTTTCAGGACAAGTATATTCCCGAGATGGCTAGGGAAAGGCGGGAAGAAGAATTTGTGGCCCTGAAGCAAGGAAACATGACTGTCGCACAGTATGAGGCTAGGTTTGTCAGCCTGTCGAGGTATATGCCTGAGCTGGTGCACCCAGCTAGGAGAATGATTAGTAGGTTTGTTCGTGGGCTGAGAATAGATATACAACTGCATTTGACTTGGCAGACTTATACTATTTTTCTCGAGGCATTCCAAGCAGCCTCGAAGTTTGAGAAACGGAAGGCAGAGATGATAGCTAAGAGTAGCCAGCTGGGTAAGAAACAGTACTTGGGCCAGAGCAGCCAGAGTCAGCAAAGGCAATATCAGACTTTTGTTCAGGTTCCTCAGCAGCTCCCGTATCAGCCTCAGTATCAGATTCAAGGGAGACTAGCTGCGATTAGACCCCAGCAGGGAGGTACGGTTCCTACCACTACCAGAGCCCCCGCACCTACGGGAAACACTATTGTAAGGCAAAATCAGCAGTGTAACGTTTGTAATCGATCAAGGCATATTGAAACTAATTGCTGGAGAAAGAGTGGTAAGTGCACTGGTTGTGGGAGCGATCAGCATAGGGTGAAAGATTGCCCTAAGTTTAAGAATGTTCAGGGTCGTACTGGAGGCCAGGGTGTGCAGAACAGGGCTGTAGGTGCAGGTCCAGCACATAGGGTACAGGCTAGGGTCTTTGCACTAGATGCGGAGGAGCTGCCCGATACTACAACAATAGTGGAAGGTACCTTTCTTCTCAATACTCAGCCAGTTAAAGTTTTGATTGATCCCGGAGCTACACATTCGTTTATAACTCCTGCATGTGCACGATCTGTGAATATTTGCATTGATAAACTGCCACATAAAGTTGAAGTTAGTACGCCTTTAGGTGCGAAATTTGTTACTGAGTCTATTTGCAAATCTTGTGTTATATGCATTGAGGACCGTAAATTTCCTGCTGATTTAATTATACTGCCCTTCCGTGACTTTGAAATCATTTTGGGAATGGGCTGGTTGGGGAAATACTATGCTCAGTTGGATTGTAGAACAAATATTGTTTATCTTTAGATTCCTGACCTACCGATACTAGAGATTGTTGGGAACTGTAGGGCTGCCCGAATACCCCTTTTATCATCAATCAAGGCTTCTAAGTTGTTGAATAAAGGTTGTGAAGCTTACCTAGCTTATCTAATCAATCAAGCTACTGATAAGTTGAATTTGAATGAGGTTCCAATTGTTAAAGACTTCCCTGGTGTTTTTGTAATACCCTGATCCCTCTCGAGACCTGGAGTTCTATTAATCAATCTAATCACAACCCAAATCCAAACCCGGGACAAAATTTTCAGCAAAAACGGACAGAGTCTCCCCTGTTTCTAGGCAAAAAGCAAACCTGCGATAGCATATAAGTGGACCAATACCGTGTCCAAACATTCAACCACCTCAAGGCCATCCGAGCCTTGTTCTCAACAAGCAATCACAAGCAAATATACATTTCCAGTTTACAAACTAACTTATCTCTTCACATCTTTTACAAGTACATTCATGCTTGACAATTAAACCATTCTAACTCTTTTCCTTTGGACATTCCAAACATGCATTAAAGTTAAGCTATGCCAACTAGATACATAATCTAACTTATCAAACCACTTCAACAATCTAATGAAACTTAAATTACATTCCTTTTGACATTAAATACATACAATACATGAAAGCATACATCTTTACAACTTCGACAACTCAAGCCATATAGGCATGCAAGATAACTCTTCAAGCACGAACATTCACGAAATCAAGAACTTTCCAGCAAACATGACATTTCCTGAAATGTGGTGGTAAGGAGTGAGAATACACAACACGTATACTTAGTGAGGGCGAGACAGATATCGAATTGGAGAGAAAGAAAGTCGTGCAATGAAAATAAGATAGTTAAGCAATATAACTGATAAATAAGCAATCAAGACAAACAATCAATACAATAAGCAATTACTGAAAGCATTAACACAACCATTCAAAGCTATACCACACTATGAAGGCTATGGTTCACTCATACGAGCAATGTGCCATTTCACGAGCGATACATCAATCTCGAGCTTGATGTTGACAACGATGACAATAAGCGCGCAACCACCTTATAACTTCAGTTTAGAGTACTCCGGACATACTCTGTCAATTCTACGACCAAAAACTCCCTGGGCGGCAACCCAAGCAAGAAAGGGAATAGGACACGGAGCTAGAGCAACCAACACTGGCAACCCGAGGCTACCCAGAGAGGCCCATCACTCACGCGCCTGACACTATGCAATGCAATACAAGATACAAGCAATAAACGAGATAACTAGCATTTAAAATCAATAAAGTAAAAAGAATAACACTAACAAGCATTATCAACAATTGATATACAATTCAATCATAACCAACTTTAACAAGCATAACAAGCAATATTAAGCAATCTATAGGCATTATACTATGAAAACACACAAAATCACAAAATGACCCCAACTTTGAAAACGCTACTACTTTCAAACAAGCCACGAGTTTTGGAAACCGACTTCACCAATCCTCCTAGGTCACCATAAGGCACGACTAAAGACCACAAAATCCCACTTTACCCTAGAATTCCTGCAAAGCCCCGATTTCCCTCTTTGCTCGTTTGAACTACAACTATACTAACCAAACACCCAACCAACGTCATAACTACACCAAAAGTGCTTCCATGGCCTCCTGAGACAATGCCATCACGCAAAACGAGAAAACGCTAAACTCGACCTAAACGACCCCAACTTTAACCAAGGCATTTCTCCGTATTTTTCCACTACGCAACCCAAACAAATCATGCATTTAGGCATTCTAGCATATCTAGCATCTTTTTACATCAACAGAACACATAACGGAGCAATTTCTATGAATTGAGGGTTTACTATTCATATTTTACTATTCAATTGACATTTTAATTTACAATAGCTATATTTAACCATAGAAAATGCTAAAAAGCTATAAATACATGTTCTACAATAGCGAAGGAACATTTTTTAAGCATTAAAATGATTAAACTAACGATCTACGCATAAAATCCAAAAATCAAAGTTTGTGAACCAAATATTCAAATGCGCAAATAAACGTGAAACCCTTACCTTAGACGCTCCCAAACGCTAGGGAAACAACGCTGGATGCCTCGGAAATCACCCCATGCAAGCTCACGCGAAGAATCGAAGATTTGAATGTTGAAATCTTTTATTTTTCCTCCCTTGTATTTTCGGCCTGCCCATTCTGTTTTTTGAGCTTTGTGTTGTTTTTTTTTTGTTTTTTTTATGCTCAAAAGATGATAACTTAAGGTCAAATGGTCAAGGCTTGGTCAATGCTAACTAAGTTGGTCAAATTAGCCTATTTTATGCATTTTTAAAGCTAAAATAACTAATGTAATATTAATTCTAGCTAACAACAATTAAAACACTAAAATTAAAACACTAAATACTAGTTTTCACTATTTGCTGAGGACTGGAAAATATTCTCTAGCTATCGCTCTCGAAATGCTATGCACTTTGCGACAATAAAAGAATAACAATTAAATCTCAAAGAATTTAAGAAAATATAATTTTTGAAAGGTAACATGGTTCAAAATTTACTCCGGCTCGGAGTTATTTTTTATTTAATTGAAAACCGAGCATTAAGGTGCAAGAAAAATAAAATCGATTAACATAAATATGAAAGTAGTTGATATTCCGTTAAAATAATTAACTCAAGTATTATTTAATTACTTCTAAAAGAAATATGAAAATAATGCTAGAAATGAATGTTTAACTAAAATAAACACATAATTCAATGCTAACATTTAAGATGCCACTTAATTAAATGCAATTAAATGCCATTAAATGCATGCCGAGTTCGGGTTATCACATCCTTCCCCCCTTAAAACAATTGCGTCCTCGCAATTCTTCTTCCAATAGAACTCAGCATCATCTGAAATCCAACTCTGACTAATCTTCATTGGCTGCTGAGAAGGATAGTGAATAAAGATGCTCGTAGGGAAACCCGAATAGAAATCCCAACCAAGAATGCCGAGAAAATACCAACTAAAAACTAAAGCAAAGATACTGTAGATAAAATTAACATCACATATTAATGACAAGAAGGATGCCGAAGAAATACCCCACATACGAATCTCCAGTAAAAGTTCAACAAGTACCAAATAAGAAAGTTAAAAGATAGCCAGAGCAGATGCACCTCATGCTGTGCTGATTACCGTAAGTAGACCTAGCTGAAAGTTCTGTAAAAGTTTATGGAGAAGAATACCAAAGGCCAATCTCTAAATGAAATCCTCCAATCACTGAGTCCCTACCGCAATATCTTAGTAAAACAACAAGTATAGATTTCCCCTGAGTGGAAAGGCCGATGGAGAAGCCGTAAACAATACAAGATAATAAGTCCAAGTAGAATTCCAAGTGTAGGATCTTCTAATAAATGCCAATAAGGAAAATACTAGTAGAATGTCCAATAAGAATTCTAAAGAATACCGTAAGTAATGTTACACAATAAGTCCGATAAGAATTCCAATTATCAAACCAACTGAGGGATGCCAAAGAAAATACCCAAACAGTGCTCTAGTAAGAAAGTACCAAGAATTGCCCAAAAAATAATACTAAATAAATGGCCACTAAGAATCCTAGAGAATGCCATTGAAGAATTTCCAATAAGGAATGCCGGTAGCACTCCAATAAAGACCGAGACACATATACCATAGATAATACCATGCAGTAAGTCCGATTGAAATCCCAATAGCCAAGTCCACCAAGAAGTGCCAACAGAAGTCTCCAAAGGATACCCAATAAGAAAACCAAAGAGTGCTCTCCAAAGAACAACCAAATAGAACCTTAAAAGAAAACTACTCTTTCATAGCTGTTAAGCACAGAAGAGGATCCTAGAGATTCGCCAATGACTGAGCTCCAAAAGTAAACACCATCTCCCAAATCAAGGCTAATCAAACATTGCTCATCCCCGTCAATCCACATAAGTTGGAGGGCCTGCTACTAACCACTTCTCTTCAGGGGAGGAAGAAGTCTTTCTTACCATTTCCACGGGACATGTATGAATGCCAAGATATCACATTTATACATATATACCTTAATCTATTATGCAAGAAAGTTTATGAAATAGTTTATTCAACAAAGTCACTCAAGCACGACAATCAAGTCAAGCACAATATAATCAATTCAAATCACAGCACAACCAATTCAAGACATTCCTATACACACATTACAAGCAATCCTCCAAGCAAATAACAATTCACGAGGTCGATTCGATTCACGATGCCAATTTGATACACGAGTAGTCACTTCACTTCACGTAACACACATTTAGCACATAACACATAACCATATCACATAGGTGCATATATTCAAGTCAATACACATAATCTCACATACAAGCATACACTTTCAAGACACACTTAACAAGCACACATTCAAGGATCACTACCCACCAGATCGAGGACCCTGTCCCAGCTTATGAGCTAAACAAGCTCTGATACCACCTGTAATACCCCGATCCCTCTCAGGACCGGGAGTTCTATTAATCAATCTAATCACAACCCAAATCCAAACCCGGGCAAAATTTTTAGGGAAAACGGACGGAGTCTCCCCTGTTTCTAGGCAAAAAACAAACCTGCGATAGCATATAAGTGGACCAATACCGTGTCCAAACATTCAACCACCTCAAGGCCATCCGAGCCTTGTTCTCAACAAGCAATCACAAGCAAATATACATTTCCAGTTTACAGACTAACCTACCTCTTCACATCTTTTACAAGTACATTTATGCTTGACAATTAAACCATTCTAACTCTTTTCCTTTGGACATTCCAAACATGAATTAAAGTTAAGCTATGCCAACTAGATACATAATCTAACTTATCAAACCACTTCAACAATCTAATGAAACTTAAATTACATTCCTTTTGACATTAAATACATACAATACATTAAAGCATACATCTTTACAACTTCGACAACTCAAGCCACATAGGCATGCAAGACAACTCTTCAAGCACGAACTTTCACGAAATCACGAACTTTCCAACTAACATGACATTTCCTGTCACGCCCCAACTCGACACCTCCAATAATAAGTCAGGATGCAACGGAAATTCGGCATTACAACAGCGCTACCACGTAATTATCAAACATTTAAAAATCAACGGCAATCGATTCCGATCAACACAACTCAAAATAATCAACATTAAACAAATTATTCAACTTTAAATACCCAAAAAATAATAATTATGTTACAACCGTTAAAATATTGTAGGATTACATATAAATGATCCCTAGCATGCATGGAGCAATAATCTAACATCAAATTAACATTCTAACAGTTTGATTTTCAATTCTACGCAAAAACACAAAAGATGAGTTTTGAGATCTAGAATTTTTCTCTCACCTTTGATGCGATATAAGCCTAGGAATGCGTGCAATGCATGCCCAACAAGCGGAATCCAACTCGGCACGAAATTCTACGGACAAAAACTAAGTTTTTTTCTTTGAAATTTTGCTTTGAAAACCTTGAAAACTCCTTGGCTTATTCTTCCATGAAAATCTCAGCCATGTGTGTGAAAATGAGTGTGTTTTTGTGCTTTGGCAATGTGTGTTGATGATATACGCATGAAAGTCAAGATTTTAAATGAAAGTCAAGGTTGAAACTTTAGTGTTTTTAGTGTTTTCTTGACTTTAAATGCATTTTCTTGATCACCAATGTTCAAAACAATTATTCAACACTCAAGATAGTTCAAGTAGATTATTTTTAGGTGACAAGAAGTTTTATAATCAAACAATTCTACCCGAGTCGGCTTATAACTCGATTTTTGCAAAAGTCGGTGTAAAAACCCTAATAAATTCCTAAGCCGATTTTAAAACCGTTTTCATCAAACACAGGTCTATTAAAGTCCGTGGACTAGGTCTAGAAGGGTTAAAATGACCATTTTCAAAATTTTAGCGGACGTGTTTCGAAAAGACTATTCACTAAAAATCAACGTTAAAATTTCTGACCCCGTTTTTGATGAAAATTTCATGAATGCACATTTAGCATGTTCTAAGAGTATTGATACCAAAATTACCACATTCTAAGTCACATAGCACTTAGACATGTTAATTCACGCAAAACGAGGTAAAGCACACAAAACGAGATAAGATAGAAAAGTAGGGTTTCATATTCTCCCATCCTTAAAACAATTGCGTCCTCGCAATTCTTCACTAAAGTACTGCTGGCTCAAACATACGGAATGAATGACCGAAATCAAATCCTGAATACCAATTAAGTATGCCAACTAGGAATACCAAACAAGAAGCTTGAATAGGAACGCTGAATAAGAACACCGACTAAGACTTCCGGATGAGAATCTCAAATAATTGCTGAAGAAAATGCCAAACATAGATCCCGTAATAGAGTACTAACCAAGAATACCAAGTAAGAACTTCAACAGGATCACCGAGCGAGAATACCAAATAATAATCCTAATATAAGAACTCCGGATAATACCATATCAAAAATCCACATAATAATACCGCATAGAAAATACCATAGGAAAAGTCCAAAGAAGTATGCTGAATAAGAATCTCCATATAGAAATCTTGAGGAAGAATGCCATATAAAATCACCAAATAAGAATCCCAATAATCAATGTATAGTCATAAAGTAGCTTGACCCCTAACCGGAATTCCATATACCTCAGCGTCACATACTACTCAGTCGCCAACTGATATGATGCACATGCTAACTTTAATCGCATAAGGCAAACTTTCTACTTACATTTTAGCACGTTGCACTCAAGGAAGTATAATATTTAATTGGTTGAGAATAAGTAAGTTACCTTTCACCACTACTGTCGCCTCTGGCAATTCCTCCAAGTCCACTACGTAGGCCCGAGCCTGAGCCCGCTGCTGCTGAGGTGTACTGCTTGCAGATCTACCTTGATAACCCTAGACTGCTGGCTGACCCGTAGAACCCTGATACCTGGGGCAATCCCTCGCCCGGTGTTGGTTGCTGCTGCAACCTAAACATGTCCCTGCCTTTCTTCGACAGTCGGCCTCCATATGGCCCATACGTTTACAATAAACACACTGCAGCATCGGAGCACTGACACTGCCTCCTAAAGAACTAGAAGCTGAATAAGCAGCTGAACCAGCCTGCTGCTGAGGTATAACAACACTAGGCCTGTACTGACCCTGTGACTGGGCTGGCCTGTACTGAGTCTGAACCTGATATGGCCCTTGCTGAAACTGAGGCCGATAGTAACTCTGCTGACCCTGTGGCCTATAAGTACCCTACTGAGCTGGCGGCCTGTACACAACCTGTAATACCCGAGCCTGGAATATGAATTTTCTTTGTTTATTATTTTGAAAATTATATTTCCTTAAAATCTTTGTGAATTAATTGTTACATTCTCGCCGACGCAACGTGCATTGCATTTAAGGAGCGATAGCTAGATAACGATTTCCAGTCCTCAGCAAATAGTGAAACTAGTATTTAGATGACTTAAATTTTATATTTTAAATGTTGCTAGCTTTAATTGAACTTACCTTAGCTGAAACGGCTTTAAAACGCGCAAAATAGGGCCATTTGACCAAGTTTTAAGTGGTTTGACCTTGGACCTTTGACCTTTGACTATTTGACACCTTATAAGCTAAAATATTAAGCAAAATAAAAAAAAAACAGCAGCAAATAAGAGCAGCAGGCCGAGAGCTTTAGAGAGGAAAAAAAAAACCTTTCAACTTCTATACGATCAATCTTCGCGTGTGTTCGTGCTGGGTGATTTCCGAGGAAACCAACATTGTTTTCCTAGCGACTAGGAGTACCTAAGGTTAGGGAAGCATGTTATTTGTGCATTTATACGTTGTGTTAGTTAACTTTGTCAATTTTTAGATTTATCCGTAGATCGTTATTTAAAGCGATTTGATGCTTCTAGAATGTTCCTTAGCATTTGTAGAACATGTATTTATGGCTTTGTAACATTTTATGCGGTTAAATGTTGTGATTGCAACTTGAATTGTGGAATGAATAGTGTTTTATGAATAGTAAAACCTTGAAACGTTGAAGTTGCGCTGTTATGCTTTTCGTTGATATAGAAACGTGCTAGGTATGCTAGAATGCTAAAATGTGTGGTTTGTTTGGGTTGCGTAGAGGAAAAAACGAAAATTAAGCCTTTGGGAAAGTCGGGGTCGTTTCGGTCGACTTTTGCATTTCCTCGTTTTGCGTGTTGGCATTGCTTCGGGAAGCCATGGAAGCACTTTTGGTGCGATTATGGCGTTGGTTGGGTGTTTGGTTGTTATAGTTGTAGTTCAAACGAGAAAGGGGGAAATCGGGGCTTTGCGCGAGTTCTAGGGTAAAGTAAGGTTTTGGGGTCTTTAGACGTGCCTTATGGTGACCTAGGAGGGTTGGCGAAGTCGGTTTCCAGAACTCGTGGCTCGTTTGGAAATGGTAGCATTTTGATAGTTGGGGCCGATTTGTGTTTTTGTGTGTTTACTTGTCTTTATGCTTATAGAATGCTTAGAATTACTTGAATTACTTGTTTGAGTTGTTTTGGATTGAATTGCTTATCAAATTGCTGCTATTGTGTGCGAGAGTAACCTACTTTGTTATTCTCCCACGTGTGGCTTTATCGCTTGTTTACTGTCTTGTATCGAGTCTTGCATTGCATAGTGTCTCGCGCGTGAGTGATGGGCCTCTCTGGGTAGCCTTGGGTTGCCAGTGTTGGTTGCTCTAGCTCCGTTGCTATTCCCTTTCTCGCTTGGGTTGCCTCCCAAGGAGATTTGGGTCGTAGGATTGATGGATACTTCCGGAGTATTCCAAACTGGTGTTATAAGGTGGTTTTGGGCTGGCGCGTCGTCATCGAATTCGTGTTTGAAAGTGGTTCGTGAAAAGAGTATCGTATCCTTTGATTGAGTGTTTGCAGCTTTAAATACTTGCCTTGCTTTATTGTTGGCTTTGGATGTATCTTTATATGTTTTGTATGTATTGCTTGGCTAATTGCATTGCATACTCCTCTCATCTCCGTCCTTGAGACCAATTGCCCTCGCTGAGCAATAGTTTTTGCTCATTCTTCTCTATACTATGTTTTTACAGGAGTAGTTGAGGCAGACCCTCTCGAGGTAATTGAGGAGGAGGAGCAGGTGGAGGTGTTTCCGTGATAGCACTTACCTGCTTTGCTGGTGGTTGGTTACCAGTTTTGTGCAAACCTTGTTGTTATGTATATTGCGTGAAGGACGCTTAATTTTGAGGCTTGTAGCCTTGTATGTATTTTCCTATTTTGAGACCTTTAATGGTCTTATGTTGTAATGGATTAAAGTTGTAATGTTGTAACTTGTACCCTGATGACTAGTGAAGAAATGCATGCTAATGGCTAATGGTTTAGTGGCATAAGTACTTGTGTAGTATGCATGGCATTTTTGGTTTGGAAAGTTGGATAATAAGAAATGTATGTTTTATAGAAAGTTAACTTGTTTTGATTATTTTATAGCTTTCGCAAGTATTATATTGTTTTTAGGGTTTTTGGATCGTCCGCGGTACAGAGGAGACTCCGTCCGTGTGTCGGGTCCGGGCTTGGCCTTTTGCGGGGTTGGGTCGGGGCGTGACATCTTTAGGTGGTATCAGAGCATGATAGTCTTGCATGAGCCGGGATATGATTCTCAGTCTGTGGGGTAAAGGTCTGAAATGCTAAAGTGTTTATGAATGATTGCTAAGTGAAAAGAAAATGTTCTAGCATGACTTTGTGAACTTGGAATGTTTATGTGTTTAAGTGAAATAGTTTGGCAAGTTAAACTTGTCTTATGTGAATTGTGTGATAGAATATTGGATTGTTATTGACTTGAGTGTTATCTAATCTTATGTGTTATATTTCTATCTATAAACTGCGTTTAAATGTTGCCAGTTATTGTGAGTTGCTATTATGCCGCCACGTCGTGGTACTCAAGGTATAGGATCAGATGAAGAGGCAGCAGAACAGGGTCAGCAGCCGTTGCCTGAGCAGTTTATGGCTACCATGACTACTGCAGTAGACTGGATCACACAGGTACTACATGAGCAGAGGCAGGACCGGATTAATCCCCAGGGTAATCAAGCTAATCCTGGTGGACAGGGGTACAGAGTTGAGAATGACCAGCTAGAGAAATTTTTGAGGCATGAGCCGGGAAAGTTCTTCGGGGAGCCGGATGATGAGGCGGCCGAGAGATGGATTAATCGTGTCGAGAAAATTTTCACCGCTTTGAGGTACACTGATGAGGCAAGAATAGACTATGCATCATTTTTATTTGAGAGTGATGCAGAGCAATGGTGGAATACTGTTAGACTGAGGTGGGATTGTGAGGATGTTCCACACTTATGGGATGATTTTGTAAGTGAGTTCCGGGACAAATATATTCCCGAGATGGCAATGGAAAGACGGGAAGATGAGTTTGTGGCCCTGAAGCAGGGAAATATGACTATTGCACAGTACGAGGCTAGGTTTGTTAGCCTGTCGAGGTATATGCCCGATTTGGTACGGCCAGCTAGGAGGATGATACATAGGTTTGTCCGTGGGCTGAGAATGGACATACAGTTGCATTTGACTGGGCAGACCTACACTACTTTTCCCGAGGCATTTCAGGTAACCTCGAAGTTTGAGAAACGGAAGGCTGAGATGATAGCTGAGAGTAGTCAGCCGAGTAAGAAGCAGTTTTTGGGCCAGAGTAGCCAGAGTCAGCCGAGACAGTATCAGGCTTCTGCACAAGGTCCTCAGCAGCGTCCGTATCAGCCACAGCAGCAGATTCAGGCTAGACCAGCTGTGACCAGACCTCAGCAGGGAGGTACAGTTCCTACCCGTGCCAGAGCCCCAGCACCTACAGGAAACACTGCGGTTAGGCAAAATCAGCAGTGTGATTATTGTAATCGACCAGGGCATATTGAGGCTAACTGCTGGAGGAAGAGTGGGAAATGTACGGGTTGTGGCAGTGATGAGCATAGGGTGAGGGATTGCCCTAAATATAATAATGTTCAGGGCCGTGGTGGAGGCCGAGGTGTTCAGAATAGGGCTGCAGGTGCACGACCAGCATAGAGAGTACAGGCTAGGGTCTTTGCACTGGATGCAGAGGAGCTGCCCGATAATACAGCTATAGTGGAAGGTACCTTTCTTCTCAATACTCAGCCAGTTAAAGTTTTGATTGATCCTGGAGCTACACATTCGTTTATAACTCCTGCATGTGCACGATCTGTGAATGTTTGCATTGATAATTTGCCTCATGAAGTTGAAGTTAGCACTCCTTTGGGTGCAAAATTTGTTGCTGAGTCTATTTGCAAATCTTGTGATATATGTATTGAGAACCGTAAATTTCTTGCTGATTTAATTATATTACCATTCCGTGACTTTGAAATCATTTTGGGAATGGACTGGTTGGGAAAGTATTATGCTCAGTTGGATTGTAGAAAAAAGATCATTTATCTTAAGGTTCCTGACCTACCGGTACTAGAGATTATTGGGAACTGCCGGGCTGCCCGCATTCCACTTTTATCAGCGATCAAGACTTCTAAGTTGTTGAATGGGGGTTGTGAAGCCTACTTAGCCTATTTGATCAATCAGCCTGCTGATAAGTTGAGTTTGAATGAAGTTCCGATTGTTAGAGACTTCCCTGGTGTATTTCCCGAGGAATTACCGGGTTTACCACCGGATAGGGAGATTGAGTTCGTGATTGACCTTGTGCCAGGCACTGCGCCAATTTCTAGGAGTCCTTACAGGATGGCATCGGCTGAACTTCAGGAGTTAAAAATTCAGCTTCAGAACTTGCTTGAGAAAGGGTTTATACAACTTAGTTCTTCACCGTGGGGCGCACCTGTGTTGTTTGTGAGAAAGAAAGATGGCACGCTACGGTTATGCATTGATTACAGGGGACTTAATCAAGTCACGATTAAGAATAAATACCCCTTGCCGTTGATTGAAGAATTGTTTGACCAGTTGCAGGGTGCGAGTGTTTACTCCAAATTTGACTTGAGGCAGGGTTACTATCAACTTAGGATTCAAAGTGACTATATACCAAAGACGGCATTCAGGACTAGATATGGCCACTATGAATTTGTTGTTTTGCCGTTTGGATTGACGAATGCACCAGCCGCATTCATGGACTTGATGCAGAGGGTTTTTCGGCCTTACCTTGATCAGTTTGTCGTGATCTTCATTGACGACATTTTAGTGTATTCGAAGAACGAGGCTGAACATGAGCAACACTTGAGGATTGTGCTTCAGACTTTGCAGGAAAACAAGCTTTTTGCTAAATTCAGCAAGTGTGAGTTCTGGTTGAACCAGATATCTTTTCTAGGCCATATCATTTCAGATCGAGGAATTTCAGTGGACCCAGCTAAGATTGAAGTTGTTTCAGCTTGGAAGAGACCTGAGACGGTGCCAGAGATTCGGAGTTTTCTTGGATTGGCAGGTTACTACCGGAGATTTGTTAAAGACTTTTCTAAAATTTCGGGACCTTTGAGCCAGTTGACTCGGAAAAAAGTTGCTTACAACTGGGATGCTAAATGTGAATCCAGTTTCCAAGAATTGAAGAAGAGACTAACTACAGCTCCTATACTAGCTTTACCTGAAGGAACAGAGAACTTCGTTGTCTACAGTGATGCATCTAAAGAAGGATTGGGTTGTGTTTTACTGCAGAATGGTAAGGTGATTGCCTATGCTTCTAGGAAATTGAAACCTTATGAAGTCAATTACCCTACACATGATCTTGAGTTAGCTGCAGTTGTGTTTGCATTGAAGAAGTGGCGTCATTACTTGTGGGGTTGCAGATTTGAAATATTTACTGACCACAAGAGTCTCAAGTATTTGTTTTCACAGAACGATCTATATATGAGGCAGCGGAGATGGCTAGAGCTATTGGGTGGTTATAACTGTTCTATTAACTATGTGCCAGGTAAGGCAAATGTTGTTGCTGATGCTTTGAGCCGAAAGGCTACTGTTGCAAGCTTGATTATCAAGGACTGGGAGACTTTGGAAGAAATTTGTTCTTGGAAGCCAGAAACTACTGAGGTAGGGATTCGATTTGCTAGTTTACAGATTCAGTCAGGATTGCTACCACAGATCAGAGAGGCTCAGAAGACTGATCCTCACATCTTGAAGATCCAAGAAAAATCAAAAGGGGGAGAGTCGGAGTTTAAATTACATGCATGTAACGCCCCGATCCCTCACGAGACCGGAGGCTCTAATAACCATGCTATTCTCAACCCAATACCAAACCCGGTCACAAAATTTTAGGAAAAAACGGACAGAGTTTCCCCTGTACTGTGGACATTCTGAAAACCTATAAACAATCAAATAAAACCACGAAGCAAAATGAACAACATCTGTAATTGAAATTCAAACTTCAAGGGCATCCGAGCCTTAAGCAACATAAGACAATATAAATACACGCAAGCATGCAACAATAGTCCTAAAATCTTTGTCTTCATTCGCTTATCATACCATTCTATGTTAGCAATTAAACATTCTCATAAATTAATGCCAACCATACATCCGTTCATTCACACCCAAGCATGCAACGTAGCTAGAAGCAGAAACATAAATTATTACATGCCACAATTCCATAACACTTGCTACATCCACTTAGCTTTCAAACTTACAACTACTCAAATATATATACATAAGCCCTTAGGCTCCCAAATAGAATAGATAGTAGAACAAGTAAGGTCTTCCATAGTTTAGCAGACAATCACTCAAATCTCAAGTAATAGCACACAGCAATCAGGTCAATTCCTCCAACTGCATCACCTGAAACATGTTTAGCGAGGTATGAGCAATCACAATTGCCCAGTGAGGGATAAGGTCTACCGGGGACGTGCAATGCAGCAGTTAGTACAAATAAAGCATTTTACAACCAAAGAACAATTAAAACAACAAGTTACCACACATTAAAAAGGATACGATACACTTTGACTTCTGTAACGTCCCGGCTAAGCGAATACCCCGAAGGGCAGAGGCACACCAGCGACGCCATGAACTGAAATCTCGATGTAATAATGACACTGATATCGATAAGCCGGCATCCCCTTATAACTCCAAAATAGGTGTACTCCGGATGTACCCCGAAATCCTACGACCCAACTCTCCCTGGGCGGCATCCCAAGCGAGAGAGGGACTGGGCAACCATGGTAGCCGAGGTGGACCGGCAAGCCCGATGCCGCCCGGTTTCCCCGACACTACCATGCCCGAATGGTTGCGCAACCACGATGCAATGCACTCAAAATGATAACAATAGTATAAATCAATAAACACATGGTTGAGGGACAACAAAGTAGGTTGCCCTCACACACAATATATAGACAATAAGTGCACATAATCTAAGTACAAGTAAATAAACTATTATGCACATAAGGATTGTCACGCCCCGACCCAACCCCCAAGCTAAAGGTTAAGTCCGGACCCGACACACGGACAGAGTCTCCTCTGTACCGTGGACATTCTAAAAACCTGTAAACACTTAAACAAGGTCTCTACAACACATACAAGCTTAATTTAATTAAACAATAAAGCTATAAGGCCATCCGAGCCTTATAGTACACAATATCACCAATACACACAAGCATGCAAGAACTGGTTGTCAGCATAGACTTATAATCATTACATTCTAGGAAATCAATATAACAACTTAAAGAGTAAAGCATTCTACATTAACCTTCCACTCACAAGCATGCAAGGAAATAAGGCAAGAATAAAAGTTATTACAGATCATAGACTTTCAAAGTTACAACCCAGCCATCTAATCTTCGACTTATACAACAAGCATGTACAAAGCCCTTGGCTACAAAATAGTACAAAAAGTAATCAGAGGAGTCTTCCACAAAGCATCAAAAACATTAACCACCTTGAGTTATCAGACACAGCAACTAAGGTAAAGGCTCGGTCTGAACTTCTTCTTCCTCAACTAAATCAACAAGCTGGGGATCACCCTCAGCGTCTCCTGAAACAGATATCGAGGTATGAGCAACCACTGTTGCCCAGTGAGGGATATAGTCCCGGGGCGTGCAATGCAACAGATAATACAATTTCACAACAATAACACTTTAACAATTTAAGAATCAATGATAACTTAAATAACCACACAATTAAAAGGATACATTTCAACAATCCCCTATACACCAATCTTCACTGGTCTTCAATCACGATCCACGAACCACGAGCACGATCACGATAAGCCGGCATAACCCCAATCACTCCAGTGGGTGTACTCCGGATGTACCCCGAATCCTACGACCCAACATCCCCTGGCAATCTCCGGACCAGGCGAATGAGGGAATAGGGTACGGAGTTTGAATATCCACCGGCAAGCCCTCTGCCGCCCAGCCGATATTCAACACATCCGCCCCGACACTATGGTTGCGCAACCACTATGCAATGCACTTAACGATGGCAAGTTAATAGCAATAATATAAGCATTAACACATATGAGGATCAACAAAGTAGGTTGACCTCGTTGCAATTAGGATAGAAGCAAATATAGAAGTTAATAAGCAGTTTACAAATGAACTTATACCATATAAGCATAGAATCATTCCAAAAGCTCCAAATCAATTTAAAATCATATATAAACACTTAAGAAGTCCTGACATGGGTTTAGAAGTGTGAAACAACTTAAATTGCACCTAAACCCCTTTGTTTTTCGATCTATTTTTCTTCTAAACCAAAGTTAATGATTTCATTTTCAAAAGAAACTCTCCCAACCTTCTAACTAACCCCCAAGGTACCCTTTCAACCCTCGAACTCAATCAAATGCTCGCGTTTACCCCAAAAGCCCCAATTTCCCTCTTTTGGCTTTAAACCACACCTACATTGTCCGGGCTTCAAACAAGGAATATCAAGGCATCTATAGCACCTAGGTAGCCTACGGAAACTAGAATCGAAGCCCGAATCCACCCGGATTCGCATTAACACCAAAAGCCCCAACTTAAAGTCGGCTATTGTCCATTTTTAGGCGATTTAAGGGCAATGCAAATGTACGGGGTTATTTAATTATCTTCACTAGCACCTAAGGCATCAATTAGAAGCATTAATTCAAGTCAATTCGAGCAATTTCACAAAACCCTAGAAAAAGACGTCACTATTCACCCTAAGAATCAAACTATCGATTTCTACCGTTTAATTCATGAAACAATAGCATAAAAGTGGTCTCTACTATGTGTACACAACATATATAAGCTTATTTGAGCCTTGCAATAGCATTAAACATCATTTCTAACAAATCAAGAAAATAGCAATTATTTTAAAATGCGAAATTAAGCCATGAAATCCCTCACCACTACGCGTAGGAACACCTAGGAGGCTTGAAGACACCCTAATCCACTTGCTCAAGGCTTGGCTTGGCTTGATTTGGAGAGTTGAAGATGGAAAAATGCTCCCAAAGGCACAAGAGGGCTGTCGGGTTTCAGCTCCTGTTCTGTTCAGCTTTTATTTTTTTTTTCTTTTGCATTTTGTGTGTTTAAGTGATATAATAAGGGTTTGAGTTGGGGTGGGGTCCTTTGGGTGCTTAAGTGGTCTAATAAAATGCGCGTTGCTAGCTCCAAAACGAGCTTAGATGTAAAAATATATGCTAGCTAATTAATTACCTAAGTTAGTTACGTAACACTATTCACTTGACTTCTAAAATTATTTTCTAAACGAGCCTTCCTAACGCCTTAAGCTCAAAAGCACATTTTTTCCCACTACTTTTACAATTAATATGACTTAATAAAAATCCTAATTAACTAATAGAAAGCATTTTAAAAACGGAGTGAATAGTAGTCACAAAGTCAATTAATAAGGCATAGAAGTAAATGCACAAACAAGGGATGCAACAGTAATTAAATGCATGGCAAATTCTCGGGCGTCACATCCTCTCCCCCTTAAACTAATTGCGCCCACGCAATTCTTACATGATTCGGCGAATAACTCCGGATACCGATCCCGCATCTGATCCTCTCTTTCCCATGTCGCATCCTCTACTCCATGATGATCCCACAGAACTTTAACCATCGGAATGCTTTTAGTCCTCAGCTCCTGAACTTTCTGATCAACAATTCGAAGAGGTTTCTCTGTGTAGGTCAAAGTTTCACTGATCTCTAGCGGTTCCGGTTCAAGTATGTGAGAGGGATCTGGCTGATACTTCCGAAGCATGGAAACATGAAATACGTCATGAATTCTGCCCAGACTGGGAGGTAAAGCTAGACGGTAAGCCAAATCACCAACAGTTTCGGTTATCTCAAATGGTCCCACATATCGAGGACTGAGTTTACCTCCTTTACCATGCCGAATCAAACCCTTGCGAGGAGAAATTTTCAGAAATACTCGATCTCCTACAGTAAATTTCAGATCACGACGTCGTCTATCTGCATAACTCTTTTGCCGACTCTGTGCTGTAAGCATTCTTTTTCTGATAAGCTGTACCTGATCAATCATCTTGTTCATTTCAGGTAAAAGAGTAGGGTCGATAGTCTTCATCTCACCAACATCATCCCAGTAGAGAGGAGACCGACATTTACGCCCATACAGTGCCTCATAAGGTGCCATACCAATAGTAGCTTGATAACTATTGTTGTAGGCGAACTCTGCTAGTGGCAAATACTTCTCCCAACTCTTACCGAAGTCCAGAATACAAGCCCGCAACATATCCTCGAGGATTAAGATAGTTCTCTCGGATTGACCATCTGTCTGAGGATGATAAGCTGTACTGAAATTCAAATTCGTGCCCAGAGCTTTCTGAATCTTCTGCCAGAACTGAGATGTGAATCTGGGATCTCTATCTGATACGATACTCTTTGGAATTCCATGTAGTCGGACAACATTCTCAATATACAACTCTACCAGTTTATCAAGAGAATCAGACTTCTTTTTAGCAATAAAATGAGAAGTCTTGGTCAGTCTATCCACAATAACCCAGACTGAGTCGTTACCCCTCGAAGACCTCGGTAAATCGGATACGAAATCCATAGTAATATGGTCCCATTTCCAAACAGGAATAGCCAAGGGCTGCAACAACCCTGCAGGTCTCTGATGTTCTGCTTTAACTTTCTGACAGGTAAGACATCGGGCAACATAGTCAGCAATTTCTCTCTTCATATTATTCCACCAGAAGTTCTGCTTCAAATCTTTATACATTTTTGTACTGCCTGGATGGATAGTATATCTGGAACTGTGTGCCTCAGCAAGAATATCCTTCTTCAGAGTTGGATCATTCGGAATACAGATTCTACCTTTGAATTTAAGAATACCATCGTCGTGCAGTTTGAAATCCGACTCTCCCCCTTTAGAATTCTCTAAGACTTTCAACAATTGAAGATCAGCCTGTTGAGCTTCTCGAATCCTGGATAACAACAGAGATTGAATCTGCAAACTTGCAAATTGAATACCAGAATTTGAAGTACTAGGCTTCCATAAGCACAATTCTTCCATGAATTCCCAATTCTTGATAATCAAGCTAGCAACAGTAGCCTTTCGGCTCAAAGCATCAGCAACAATATTGGCCTTACCTGGAAGATAGTTAATAGTGCAGTTATAGTCCTCAAGTAATTCCAGCCAACGCCTCTGCCTCATGTTCAACTCTTTCTGGGAAAACAGATATTTCAAGCTCTTATGGTCTGTAAAGATTTCAAATTTGTTGCCCCAGAGATAATGACGCCATTTCTTTAACGCAAGAATGATAGCTGCAAGCTCAATATCATGAGTCGGATAGTTGAGTTCATAAGGCTTCAGTTTCCTGGAAGCATAAGCAATAACCCTGCCATTCTGCATCAATACACAACCCAGACCTTCCTTCGAAGCATCACTGTAGATCACCAGATTATCATAACCCTCAGGTAAAGCAAGAATAGGAGCTGTAGTTAATCTCTTCTTCAATTCCTGGAAGCTGGCCTCACATTTATCATTCCAGTCAAATACTGTTTTCTTCTGAGTAAGCTGAGTTAAAGGCCCTGCAATCTTAGAGAAATCCTTTACAAACCTCCGATAATACCCAGCTAAACCAAGGAAGCTACGAATTTCCGTGACAGTTTCAGGTCGTTTCCAAGATAACACAACTTCAATCTTCGCTGGATCAACAGAAATACCATCCTGCGAGATAATATGGCCAAGAAAAGCAACTTGCTTAAGCCAGAATTCACACTTGCTAAACTTTGCAAATAACCGATGCTCCTGAAGAGTTTGCAACACAATTCTGAGATGTTGTTCATGTTCCGCCTCAGATTTAGAATAAACAAGGATATCATCAATAAATATGACTACAAATTGATCCAGATAAGGACGGAATACCCTCTGCATTAAATCCATGAATGCGGCGGGAGCATTAGTAAGACCAAACGGCAAGACAACAAACTCATAATGGCCATATCGAGTTCTGAAGGCAGTTTTAGGAACATCATCTTTCTTAATCCTCAGTTGATAATAGCCCTGCCTCAGGTCAAATTTAGAGAATACCGTGGCGCCTTGCAACTGATCAAACAACTCTTCGATTAAAGGCAAAGGATATTTATTTTTAATGGTTACCTGATTAAGACCCCGGTAATCGATGCATAGGCGAAGAGATCCGTCTTTCTTTTTAACGAAGAGAACTGGCGCACCCCACGGTGAAGAACTCGGCTGAATGAATCCCTTCTCAAGCAAGCCCTGCAATTGAACTTTCAATTCCTGCAACTCAGGTGGAGCCATTCTGTACGGAGTCCTAGAGATAGGTGAAGTCCCCGGCAATAAATCAATCATGAACTCTATCTCTCTATCAGGCGGTAACCCAGGTAATTCCTCAGGAAAGACCTCCGGAAACTCTCTCACGATAGGTACATCATTCAATTTCAGTTGATCCCCAGGTTGATTAATCAAATAAGCAAGATAAGCCTCACAACCCTTGCTCAATAATTTAGATGCCCTAATAGAAGAAATAATAGGAGTTCCCGTAGATTTTCTACTACCAACTATTTTAAGTACAGGCTGGTCAGGCATCTCTAGATACACAATCTTCTTTCTACAATCAAGCTGGGCATAATATTTACTTAACCAGTCCATCCCCAATATAATTTCAAAGTCATTGAAGGGTAGGATAATCAAATCAGCAGGAAAAACACGACCTTCAATGAATATACTACATGCTCTGCAAATAGATCTAGTAACAAACTTCGGACCCATAGGAGTATAAACCACAATCTCATGCAACAGTTTATCATGTTTCAATTTAGCATTTTGTGCACAAGTAGGAGTAATAAAAGAATGCGAAGCCCCGGAATCAATTAAAACCTTAACTGATTGATCATTAAGAAGAAAAATACCTTCTACCACAGCGGTAGTGTCCGGAAGCTCCTCGGCATCCAAAGCAAATACACGGGCCTGGCCTCGTGGTGGTGGTGCTGCAGCTGGGGCCCTGGTCTGAGAGTTCTGAGCTGATGTCTGACCCCTAGGGTTCTTAAATTTCTGACAGTCTTTAACCCTGTGCTGATCACTGCCGCAACCTGTACACTTGTTATGTTTCTTCCAACAAACATCCTCAGTGTGACCCTGACGCTGACAGAAGCTGCACTGCTGGTGACGTCTTGCAACAGTGCCTCCCGAAGGAGCTCTGTAAGTAGAGGTAGCTGAACTACCCTGCTGCGAACGGGAAACCGCTGGACGGAACTGACTCTGAGTCTGACTCTGAACTGGTCGTGCCTGAGTCTGAGTAGGCCCTGTGTAACTCTGAGTCTGTCTCGGCTGCGAACTCTGCCCAACTGATACAGCCTGCCCCTGGTACCCTTGACTCTGAGACTGAAACCGTTTACTCGATTGACTGGTCTCGGCTAATACATCGGCTTTCCGTTTCTCATATCTCGAGGCAGCTCGGACCACTGCAGCATAGTTAGGAAAATCATTTGAAGACAAATTCAGCATAATATCTCTCCTCAAACCCATGATGAACCTCTGAATCTTCATGTCCTCCGGCTGAATTAAAGCTGGTGCATAACGGGAAAGCCGGGTAAAAGTAGCCTCGTATTGATCTACCGTCATGCTTCCCTGCCTCAAGTTTATGAACTCCGTCTGGCGCCTCTCGCGGGCAACTACCGATATATACTTGTCTCGAAATTCTCGGACAAAGTCGGCCCACGAATGATGACCTCCCTCAGCTACCCATTTCTCACTGATGGTATTCCACCAATCTTCCGCATCACCCTCGAGAAGGAAAGTAGCATAAGTAATCTTCCTGTCATCATGGCACTCCAATATCGCTGCCACTCTCTCGAACTTTCTTAGCCACATCTCAGCTTTCATATCGTCCGGCTCCCCAAAGAAAGTATAAGCCCCATGATGTATAAACCGATCATACAGATTACCTCCAGTAGGACCACTACCTCCAGCTCTCGCAGCCTGATTACCTGCAACGACCCCTGGCTGACCCTGTTGTGTAACAAACTGGGCGATAGTGTTCATGGCTGTGGCCATCGTGGCCAAGATCTGTGCAGTGCTCGGCTCTTGAACCTGCGGTGCATTTTCGGCTACCTCAGCTTCTTGCCCTTGTACCCCCTCGGGTTCTCCACCAACATTCGGATTATCAGCACGACGGCGAGGCCCCATCACGAATAGCTAGAATGCAAAGTGTTATGACAGGTATATATGTATATATGCAATTTATAAGTAAACATATAAAGAAAAGTCCAATTAGATTCACATAAAGACAAGTACATGGGAATTCAAATAAATATTCCACATTCTTGAAGTAAACATAAATCACTAGATCATACTTGACATTCTAGACTCTTGATATTCTATTTCCATGCTAGCATGTTCATTCCTTATTCAAATTTCACTTTGGTCAATCAAAATCAAAGACTCATGTATTCACAAAGTCACATAACAAGTCTCTACCCACAGACCGAGAAATTTAACCCGGCTTCATGCAATCTATAGCTCTGATACCACTTAAATGTCACGCCCCGACCCAACCCCCAAGCTAAAGGTTAAGTCCGGACCCGACACACGGACAGAGTCTCCTCTGTACCGTGGACATTCTAAAAACCTGTAAACACTTAAACAAGGTCTCTACAACACATACAAGCTTAATTTAATTAAACAATAAAGCTATAAGGCCATCCGAGCCTTATAGTACACAATATCACCAATACACACAAGCATGCAAGAACTGGTTGTCAGCATAGACTTATAATCATTACATTCTAGGAAATCAATATAACAACTTAAAGAGTAAAGCATTCTACATTAACCTTCCACTCACAAGCATGCAAGGAAATAAGGCAAGAATAAAAGTTATTACAGATCATAGACTTTCAAAGTTACAACCCAGCCATCTAATCTTCGACTTATACAACAAGCATGTACAAAGCCCTTGGCTACAAAATAGTACAAAAAGTAATCAGAGGAGTCTTCCACAAAGCATCAAAAACATTAACCACCTTAAGTTATCAGACACAGCAACTAAGGTAAAGGCTCGGTCTGAACTTCTTCTTCCTCAACTAAATCAACAAGCTGGGGATCACCCTCAGCGTCTCCTGAAACAGATATCGAGGTATGAGCAACCACTGTTGCCCAGTGAGGGATATAGTCCCGGGGCGTGCAATGCAACAGATAATACAATTTCACAACAATAACACTTTAACAATTTAAGAATCAATGATAACTTAAATAACCACACAATTAAAAGGATACATTTCAACAATCCCCTATACACCAATCTTCACTGGTCTTCAATCACGATCCACGAACCACGAGCACGATCACGATAAGCCGGCATAACCCCAATCACTCCAGTGGGTGTACTCCGGATGTACCCCGAATCCTACGACCCAACATCCCCTGGCAATCTCCGGACCAGGCGAATGAGGGAATAGGGTACGGAGTTTGAATATCCACCGGCAAGCCCTCTGCCGCCCAGCCGATATTCAACACATCCGCCCCGACACTATGGTTGCGCAACCACTATGCAATGCACTTAACGATGGCAAGTTAATAGCAATAATATAAGCATTAACACATATGAGGATCAACAAAGTAGGTTGACCTCGTTGCAATTAGGATAGAAGCAAATATAGAAGTTAATAAGCAGTTTACAAATGAACTTATACCATATAAGCATAGAATCATTCCAAAAGCTCCAAATCAATTTAAAATCATATATAAACACTTAAGAAGTCCTGACATGGGTTTAGAAGTGTGAAACAACTTAAATTGCACCTAAACCCCTTTGTTTTTCGATCTATTTTTCTTCTAAACCAAAGTTAATGATTTCATTTTCAAAAGAAACTCTCCCAACCTTCTAACTAACCCCCAAGGTACCCTTTCAACCCTCGAACTCAATCAAATGCTCGCGTTTACCCCAAAAGCCCCAATTTCCCTCTTTTGGCTTTAAACCACACCTACATTGTCCGGGCTTCAAACAAGGAATATCAAGGCATCTATAGCACCTAGGTAGCCTAAGGAAACTAGAATCGAAGCCCGAATCCACCCGGATTCGCATTAACACCAAAAGCCCCAACTTAAAGTCGGCTATTGTCCATTTTTAGGCGATTTAAGGGCAATGCAAATGTACGGGGTTATTTAATTATCTTCACTAGCACCTAAGGCATCAATTAGAAGCATTAATTCAAGTCAATTCGAGCAATTTCACAAAACCCTAGAAAAAAACGTCACTATTCACCCTAAGAATCAAACTATCGATTTCTACCGTTTAATTCATGAAACAATAGCATAAAAGTGGTCTCTACTATGTGTACACAACATATATAAGCTTATTTGAGCCTTGCAATAGCATTAAACATCATTTCTAACAAATCAAGAAAATAGCAATTATTTTAAAATGCGAAAATAAGCCATGAAATCCCTCACCACTACGCGTAGGAACACCTAGGAGGCTTGAAGACACCCTAATCCACTTGCTCAAGGCTTGGCTTGGCTTGATTTGGAGAGTTGAAGATGGAAAAATGCTCCCAAAGGCACAAGAGGGCTGTCGGGTTTCAGCTCCTGTTCTGTTCAGCTTTTATTTTTTTTTTCTTTTGCATTTTGTGTGTTTAAGTGATATAATAAGGGTTTGAGTTGGGGTGGGGTCCTTTGGGTGCTTAAGTGGTCTAATAAAATGCGCGTTGCTAGCTCCAAAACGAGCTTAGATGTAAAAATATATGCTAGCTAATTAATTACCTAAGTTAGTTACGTAACACTATTCACTTGACTTCTAAAATTATTTTCTAAACGAGCCTTCCTAACGCCTTAAGCTCAAAAGCACATTTTTTCCCACTACTTTTACAATTAATATGATTTAATAAAAATGCTAATTAACTAATAGAAAGTATTTTAAAAACGGAGTGAATAGTAGTCACAAAGTCAATTAATAAGGCATAGAAGTAAATGCACAAACAAGGGATGCAACAGTAATTAAATGCATGGCAAATTCTCGGGCGTCACAAGGATGAAGTCTCCCTCACCTCTACCAAGCTCCAAAATGCAAGATTGGATTCAAATCACCCTCAATCACCTTGAACATAAAGTTAAACATTGTTTCAATTACTCTTTAACTACAACATTCATTAATTTACCAACTAGGTTAGCTAACTCATAGTTTACTTAATTAACATACAACCAAGTAATCTTTCAAGTAATATAATATACAAACGATATAACTAACAAGCAATAATACCATGATATAAGCATGTTCCACAATCATTTAAAAGAGCATTTTAAGCATAGATAACCATATTTAATTCCATAATAGTACTATCAATTTATAAAGTCATTAATCCATACTTATTATCATTATAATTAACTCAATATAAAACTCAAGAAAAACACTTAGAACTATGGCAATACAATTACTATAAACAAGAATTCACTTAGAATCTTCAATTCGGAAAGCAATTATGCAAATTACAAATGAGCATATTCAAGATTCACATAAAACTATACCAAAAGCTCCAAAACATCTTGAAACCACATTTAAACACATATGGAAACATGCCAAGGTCTTAGATGCGAGTGACAAACGAATTTACCCTTAAACCCCTTTGTTTTTCATCCGTTTTCCTTCCAAACTCATATCAATTATTCAAATTCAAGGGAAAGCTATACCAATCTTCTAATTAACCCTTAAGGTACCCTTACAACCCACAAATACGTTCAATTACCTGCAATTACCCTAAAAGACCCAATTTCCCTCTTATAGCTTTGAACTACACCTACCTTAACCGGGCTTCAAACAAGAGTTAGCAAAGGTTTTATAGCACCTAGGTAGCCTAAGAACACTAAAAGTGAAGCCCGAATCCACCCGGATTAGCATTAACCCCGAAACCCCTTTTTAAAAAGTCGGCTAATTCACGTTTTATTCAAGTTTCGAGCAATTTGAGTGCACGGGGCTATTAGAATACCCTCATGAGCACCTAAGGCATCTATTAGAAGCATTAAATCAAGCTAATACGCACAATTACACAAAACCCTAGAAATCCCGTCACTATTCACCCCTACGAATCAACCATTGATTTCTACCATTTAAAATGTGAAACAATAGCATAAATGTGGTCTCTACTACACGTATACAACATATATAAGCTTATTTGAGCATTTCAATAGCATTAGACAACATTTCTAACAAATCAAGAAAATAGCAACATTTCTAAAATGCACAAATAAGCATGAAAAACCCTCACCAATGCGCGTAGGAACTCTCGGGAGGCTAGCAAACACCTTAAACTACTTGCTCCTTGCTTGGCTTGGCTTGGCTTGAAGATTTGATGAGCAAAATCCTCTCATTCTCCTCCTATGTTGATTCTCGGATTTGCTACAGTAATTTCTGCATCTTCCCTTTTTTTTTTTTTTTTTTTTGCTTAGTTATGACTTGTTTGTGTTTGGTTGATTATATATTAGGGTGGGGCCTATTTGGGTGAGTGTATGGTCTAATAAAATGAGCCTAGTTAACTTAAAAACGAGTCAATGATTGCAATTTTGTGCTAGCTAACTAAAACATATTGTTCATACGTAACACTATTCACTAGTTCACTAAACTATTTTCTAAACGAAGGTTCCTATCGCTCCTAGCTCAAATGCATATTTTTCTCATTCCTAAAACAATTAATATGATTTAATAAAAATGCTAATTCATTAATATAATGCAGTTGAAAAATAGAATGAATAGTAACTAAGAAAGACAACAAGTAAAGCACAAAATTAAATGCGCAATTAATGGATGCAACAGTTAAAAATGTGTATGGTAGAATCTCGGGCGTCACATCCTCTCCCCCTTAAACAAATTGCGTCCACGCAATTCTTCTTCCAAAAGAACTCCGCATCAACTGAAAACCAACTTCAATTACTCTTCATCAGTTGCTGAGCAAGAATACCGTATACGAATTCTCGTAAGAACCCATTAAGAAATCCCAGTAGTACTGCCAGCGAATCCCCAAGTAATAAGGCCAAATAAAGGCTCCATTAGAAATGCTACTTAGAAATCCGAATAAGAATCCCACTGGCACAAATACCATAGAAAAGTAGAATCCCAACTAAGTCCAGCGAGAAAATACTAATAAAGGACCCGAGTAAGAGTACTGTAGATAATACCATTTAATAAGGCTGAAAAGAATCCCATATACTAAGCCTTTCGAGAGATGCTGACAAAAGAATACCAGGAGGAGTCCCAATAAGAAAATACCAAGAAAATGCTCCAGAGAACCGTCATATAGAAATCCCGAAAGAAGCCACTCATTTAAGACTGCTGAGCGTAAAAGAACACCTTAATAGAATGCCAATAACCGAGTTTCAACTATAAACACTAACTCCCAAACGAAGGCTGATCAAATGCCTCTCATTCCCACTAATCCACATGGCTTAGAAGGCCTGCCACTAATCAGCTCTCTTCAGGGGGATGAAGAAGTCTTTCTTACCATTTCAACGGGACATGTATGAATGCCAAGATATCACATTTACACATATAGATTTTAAACTATTATGCAAACATTTTTATATAAGAGTTTATAAAACAGTTTAATCAACAAGACAATTTAAATATGAGTCACGACATAACCAATCCAAATCACCACAAAACTTAATTCAAAAACATTTAAGTACATACATTACAATCAATAATTTAAGCAAATAATGATTCATGAGGTCACTTCGATTACAAGGCCAATTCGATTCACATTTAGTCATTTCACTTCACTTAACAAACATTCAACACATAATGCACAACTATATCACATGGATGCACACATTCAAGTCAAGACACCCAACCTCACGTACAAACACACACTTCCAAAACACACGTAACAAGCACACATTCAAGGCTTACTACCCAACAGACCGAGGACCCTGTCCCGGCTAAGAGCTAACTAAGCTCTGATACCACCTGTAACGCCCCGATCCCTCACGAGACCGGAGGCTCTAATAACCATGCTATTCTCAACCCAATACCAAACCCGGTCACAAAATTTTAGGGAAAAACGGACAGAGTTTCCCCTGTACTGTGGACATTCTGAAAACCTATAAACAATCAAATAAAACCACGAAGCAAAATGAACAACATCTGTAATTGAAATTCAAACTTCAAGGGCATCCGAGCCTTAAGCAACATAAGACAATATAAATACACACAAGCATGCAACAATAGTCCTAAAATCTTTGTCTTCATTCGCTTATCATACCATTATATGTTAGCAATTAAACATTCTCATAAATTAATGCCAACCATACATCCGTTCATTCACACCCAAGCATGCAACGTAGCTAGAAGCAGAAACATAAATTATTACATGCCACAATTCCATAACACTTGCTACATCCACTTAGCTTTCAAACTTACAACTACTCAAATATATATACATAAGCCCTTAGGCTCCCAAATAGAATAGATAGTAGAACAAGTAAGGTCTTCCACAGTTTAGCAGACAATCACTCAAATCTCAAGTAATAGCACACAGCAATCAGGTCAATTCCTCCAACTGCATCACCTGAAACATGTTTAGCGAGGTGTGAGCAATCACAATTGCCCAGTGAGGGATAAGGTCTATCGGGAACGTGCAATACAGCAGTTAGTACAAATAAAGCATTTTACAACCAAAGAACAATTAAAACAACAAGTTACCACACATTAAAAAGGATACGATATACTTTGACTTCTGTAACGTCCCGGCTAAGCGAATACCCCGAAGGGCAGAGGCACACCAGCGACGCCACGAACTAAAATCTCGATGTAATAATGACACTGATATCGATAAGCCGGCATCCCCTTATAACTCCAAAATAGGTGTACTCCGGATGTACCCCGAAATCCTACGACCCAACTCTCCCTGGGCGGCATCCCAAGCGAGAGAGGGACTGGGCAACCATGGTAGCCGAGGTGGACCGGCAAGCCCGATGCCGCCCGGTTTCCCCGACACTACCATGCCCGAATGGTTGCGCAACCACGATGCAATGCACTCAAAATGATAACAATAGTATAAATCAATAAACACATGGTTGAGGGACAACAAAGTAGGTTGCCCTCACACACAATATATAGACAATAAGTGCACATAATCTAAGTACAAGTAAATAAACTATTATGCACATAAGGATGAAGTCTCCCTCACCTCTACCAAGCTCCAAAATGCAAGATTGGATTCAAATCACCCTCAATCACCTTGAACATAAAGTTAAACATTGTTTCAATTACTCTTTAACTACAACATTCATTAATTTACCAACTAGGTTAGCTAACTCATAGTTTACTTAATTAACATACAACCAAGTAATCTTTCAAGTAATATAATATACAAACGATATAACTAACAAGCAATAATACCATGATATAAGCATGTTCCACAATCATTTAAAAGAGCATTTTAAGCATAGATAACCATATTTAATTCCATAATAGTACTATCAATTTATAAAGTCATTAATCCATACTTATTATCATTATAATTAACTCAATATAAAACTCAAGAAAAACACTTAGAACTATGGCAATACAATTACTATAAACAAGAATTCACTTAGAATCTTCAATTCGGAAAGCAATTATGCAAATTACAAATGAGCATATTCAAGATTCACATAAAACTATACCAAAAGCTCCAAAACATCTTGAAACCACATTTAAACACATATGGAAACATGCCAAGGTCTTAGATGCGAGTGACAAACGAATTTACCCTTAAACCCCTTTGTTTTTCATCCGTTTTCCTTCCAAACTCATATCAATTATTCAAATTCAAGGGAAAGCTATACCAATCTTCTAATTAACTCTTAAGGTACCCTTACAACCCACAAATACGTTCAATTACCTGCAATTACCCTAAAAGACCCAATTTTCCTCTTATAGCTTTGAACTACACCTACCTTAACCGGGCTTCAAACAAGAGTTAGCAAAGGTTTTATAGCACCTAGGTAGCCTAAGAACACTAAAAGTGAAGCCCGAATCCACCCGGATTAGCATTAACCCCGAAACCCCTTTTTAAAAAGTCGGCTAATTCACGTTTTATTCAAGTTTCGAGCAATTTGAGTGCACGGGGCTATTAGACTACCCTCATGAGCACCTAAGGCATCTATTAGAAGCATTGAATCAAGCTAATACGCACAATTACACAAAACCCTAGAAATCCCGTCACTATTCACCCCTACGAATCAACCATTGATTTCTACCATTTAAAATGTGAAACAATAGCATAAATGTGGTCTCTACTACACGTATACAACATATATAAGCTTATTTGAGCATTTCAATAGCATTAGACAACATTTCTAACAAATCAAGAAAATAGCAACATTTCTAAAATGCACAAATAAGCATGAAAAACCCTCACCAATGCGCGTAGGAACTCTCGGGAGGCTAGCAAACACCTTAAACTACTTGCTCCTTGCTTGGCTTGGCTTGGCTTGAAGATTTGATGAGCAAAATCCTCTCATTCTCCTCCTATGTTGATTCTCGGATTTGCTACAGTAATTTCTGCATCTTCCCTTTTTTTTTTTTTTTTTTTTGCTTAGTTATGACTTGTTTGTGTTTGGTTGATTATATATTAGGGTGGGGCCTATTTGGGTGAGTGTATGGTCTAATAAAATGAGCCTAGTTAACTTAAAAACGAGTCAATGATTGCAATTTTGTGCTAGCTAACTAAAACATATTGTTCATACGTAACACTATTCACTAGTTCACTAAACTATTTTCTAAACGAAGGTTCCTATCGCTCCTAGCTCAAATGCATATTTTTCTCATTCCTAAAACAATTAATATGATTTAATAAAAATGCTAATTCATTAATATAATGCAGTTGAAAAATAGAATGAATAGTAACTAAGAAAGACAACAAGTAAAGCACAAAATTAAATGCGCAATTAATGGATGCAACAGTTAAAAATGTGTATGGTAGAATCTCGGGCGTCACAGTATGTGTTCCTGATGATCCGACTTTGAAGAATGAGATCCTGTCCGAGGCACATAATTCGAGGTATACGATTCACCCGAGCAGTACTAAGATGTATAGAGATTTGAAGCAACACTTCTGGTGGAACAATATGAAAAAGGAGATTGCAGGGTATGTATCCAGATGTTTGACTTGTCAGAGGGTTAAAGTTGAGCATCAGAGGCCAGCCGGACTTCTACAGCCGTTATCGATTCCGCAATGGAAGTGGGTACATATAACAATGGACCTTGTGACCGATCTTCCTAGATCTCCGAGAGGATGTGATTCTGTTTGGGTTGTTGTGGACCGCTTGACTAAAGTTACACATTTTATTCCCGTGAACAAACAGGATAGCCTTGATAAGCTAGCTGAATTGTATGTTGCTAATATTGTGAGATTGCATGGAGTACCACAGAGTATAGTGTCAGATAGGGATCCCAGATTCAGATCTCGTTTTTGGCAGAAGTTGCAAGAGGCCATGGGAACTAAGTTGAGCTTCAGTACTGCATATCATCCGCAAACTGATGGCCAGTCTGAGAGAACCATCAGGATCTTGGAAGACATGCTTCGGGCATGTGTGCTTGACTTTGGGAAGAATTGGGAGAAGTTTTTGCCTTTAGCGGAGTTCGCCTACAACAATAGTTATCAATCTACTATAGGTATGGCTCCCTACGAGCCGTTGTATGGTCGGAAATACAGATCCCCATTATATTGGGAAGAGGTTGGAGAGATGAGAACAGTTGATCCGACTGTGTTACCTGAGATGATTAAGATGGTAGATAATGTTCACCTTATTCACCAGCGTATGCTTACAGCTCAGAGTCGTCAAAAGAGTTATGCGGATAAGCACCGTCGGGATCTTAAGTTTGATTTGGGAGATTGGGTGTTTCTTAAGATTTCTCCACGTAAGGGTTTGATTCGGCACGGTAAGAGTGGGAAGCTTAGTCCCAGGTATGTGGGTCCGTATAAGATCATCGAAAAGGTAGGTCCTTTGGCTTATCGATTAGCTTTGCCTCCGAGCTTGTCGAGACTGCACGATGTGTTCCACGTGTCTATGTTGAAGAAGTATCATCCAGACCCTTCACATGTACTTGAACCAGAGCCTTTGTAGATTGAAGAAAGGTTGTCCTACGAAGAGAAACCGATTAGAATTGTGGATCGAAAGATTCAGGAGCTTCGCAGAAAGAGTATTCCGTTAGTAAAGGTTCTGTGGAATCATCATGGGTTTGAGGAAGCGACTTGGGAAAGAGAGGACCAAGTTCGAGATCAGTATCCGGAGTTGTTTGTTGACCAGGTAAGAATTGCGTGGGCGCAATTGTTTTAAAGGGGAGAGGGTGTAATACCCGAGCCCGGAATATGAATTTTCTTTGTTTATTATTTTGAAAATTATATTTCCTTAAAATCTTTGTGAATTAATTGTTACATTCTCGCCGACGCAACGTGCATTGCATTTAAGGAGCAATAGCTAGATAACGTTTTCCAGTCCTCAGCAAATAGTGAAACTAGTATTTAGAAGACTTAAATTTTATTTTTTAAATGTTTCTAGCTTTAATTGAACTTACCTTAGCTGAAACGGCTTTAAAACGCGGAAAATAGGCCCATTTGACCAAGTTTTAAGTGGTTTGACCTTGGACCTTTGACCTTTGACCATTTGACACCTTATAAGCTAAAATATTAAGCAAAATAAAAAAAAAAAAAAACAGCAGCAAATAAGAGCAGCAGGCCGAGAGCTTTAGAGAGGAAAAAAAAAACCTTTCAACTTCTATACGATCAATCTTCGCGTGTGCTCGTGCGGGGTGATTTACGAGGCAACCAACGTTGTTTTCCTAGCGACTAGGAGTACCTAAGGTGAGGGAAGCATGTTATTTGTGCATTTATACGTTGTGTTAGTTAACTTTGTCAATTTTTAGATTTATCCGTAGATCGTTATTTAAAGCGATTTGATGCTTCTAGAATGTTCCTTAGCATTTGTAGAACATGTATTTATGGCTTTGTAACATTTTCTGCGATTAAATGTTGTGATTGCAACTTGAATTGTGGAATGAATATTGTTTTATGAATAGTAAAACCTTAAAACGTTGAAGTTGCACTGTTATGCTTTCCGTTGATGTAGAAACGTGCTAGGTATGCTAGAATGCTAAAATGTGTGGTTTGTTTGGGTTGTGTAGAGGAAAAAATGAAAATTAAGCCTTTGGGAAAGTCGGGGTCGTTTCGGTCGACTTTTGCATTTCCTCGTTTTGCATGTTGGCATTGCTTCGGGAAGCCATGGAAGCACTTTTGGTGCAATTATGTCGTTGGTTGGGTGTTTGGTTGTTGTAGTTGTAGTTCAAACGAGAAAGGGGGAAATCGGGGCTTTGCGCGAGTTCTAGGGTAAAGTAAGGTTTTGGGGTCTTTAGACGTGCCTTATGGTGACCTAGGAGGGTTGGCGAAGTCGGTTTCCAGAACTCGTGGCTCGTTTGGAAATGGTAGCATTTTGATAGTTGGGGCCGATTTGTGTTTTTGTGTGTTTACTTGTCTTTATGCTTATAGAATGCTTAGAATTACTTGAATTACTTGTTTGAGTTGTTTTGGATTGAATTGCTTATCAAATTGCTGCTATTGTGTGCGAGAGTAACCTACTTTGTTATTCTCCCACGTGTGGCTTTATCGCTTGTTTACTGTCTTGTATCGAGTCTTGCATTGCATAGTGTCTCGCGCGTGAGTGATGGGCCTCTCTGGGTAGCCTTGGGTTGCCAGTGTTGGTTGCTCTAGCTCCGTTGCTATTCCCTTTCTCGCTTGGGTTGCCTCCCAGGGAGATTTGGGTCGTAGGATTGATGGATACTTCCGGAGTATTCCAAACTGGTGTTATAAGGTGGTTTTGGGCCGGCGCGTCGTCATCGAATTCGTGTTTGAAAGTGGTTCGTGAAAAGAGTATCGTATCCTTTGATTGAGTGTTTGCAGCTTTAAATACTTGCCTTGCTTTATTGTTGGCTTTGGATGTATCTTTATATGTTTTGTATGTATTGCTTGGCTAATTGCATTGCATACTCCTCTCATCTCCGTCCTTGAGACCAATTGCCCTCGCTGAGCAATAGTTTTTGCTCATTCCTCTCTATACTATGTTTTTACAGGAGTAGTTGAGGCAGACCCTCTCGAGGTAATTGAGGAGGAGGAGCAGGTGGAGGTGTTTCTGTGATAGCACTTACCTGCTTTGCTGGTGGTTGGTTACCAGTTTTGTGCAAACCTTGTTGTTATGTATATTGCGTGAAGGACGCTTAATTTTGAGGCTTGTAGCCTTGTATGTATTTTCCTATTTTGAGACCTTTAATGGTCTTATGTTGTAATGGATTAAAGTTGTAATGTTGTAACTTGTACCCTGATGACTAGTGAAGAAATGCATGCTAATGGCTAATGGTTTAGTGGCATAAGTACTTGTGTAGTATGCATGGCATTTTTGGTTTGGAAAGTTGGATAATAAGAAATGTATGTTTTATAGAAAGTTGACTTGTTTTGATTATTTTATAGCTTTCGCAAGTATTATATTGTTTTTAGGGTTTTCGGATCGTCCGCGGTACAGAGGAGACTCCGTCCGTGTGTCGGGTCCGGGCTTGGCCTTTTGTGGGGTTGGGTCGGGGCGTGACACAACCTGCTGTACTGGAGGCCTATAAATAACCTGCTGGCCCTGTGGCTGATAGGGCCTCTTACTAGGCTGACTGGAGACAATCTGATCCCCCTTTCTCTTCTCTAGTCTAGAAGCTGCCTCAAAAGCCTCAGTGAAAATATCATACCGATTCAGAGCCATCACATCCTGAATCTCGGGCCTCAACCCTAGCATGAATCTACGAGTCCTCCGCTCCTCATTTGCCACATACTCCGGTGCATACTGGGACAATCAAGTGAAGGTGGCCTCATATTGAGCCACTGTAGCATCTCCCTGAACCAAGGCTAGAAACTCTACCTCTTTTCGCTCCCTCGTGATCCTCGGGACATACTTCTCCCGGAAAGCTCTCAAGAAGGTATCCCAAATATACGGAATACCCTGTGCTGCCCAGCTAGTTCTCACTGTGCGCCACCACTCCTCTGCCTCGTCATCTAACAAGTACACGGCAAAAGAGACCTTCTGCTCATCATTATAATCAAGTGGATCATAAATCTTCTCCAACTTGCTTATCCACGCCTCAGCCTTCCTATCATCCAGCTCCCCCTGAAATCTAGGTGGATGATATCCTAAGAACTCTTTCAGGGTACCACGCCTGTGGTTTCCACCATGCACATTCAGTATCTAAGCCTGCAATGCCTGAGTCTGGGCAGCCTACCCTGCCAGTAACTGTGCCTGACTAGCCACTAACTCAGCAATCCTCTCCATAGCTGCCCCCAATCAGTCATCACCCTTATCACGGCCCAGTGCCGCGTTACCCGGAGTCTCATCAGTCAACTCAGGCATACCTCTGGATCTCAATCGACCGGCCATTCTACTAATCAAAGAGTTAGCACAGTTATAGCACGTAAACAGGTTATAAACAATTATTAACACCTAAACAACAAACTCATATAAAACACATAAACAAATTGATCACATAATCACATAAGCACTAAATCACATAATCACTTAATCACTTAATCATTTAATCATATTAACACATATTTCATTTTTCTTTCACTTCATACATACTTGCATGCTTAGACCACTACCCACATTCCGAGGATACCCCGGCTGACAACTAATCAAGTTCTGATACCACTTAAATGTCACACCCTAACTCGACCCCTCCAATAATCAGTCAGGACGCAACGGAATTTCGGCAGTATAACGACAGTAAATAGGACTTCGAGGCTCTAAACCAACCTCAACAGAACGTCATACATCCAACAACTCCTCAATAAAATAACAACATACATCATAACCATATTATACAATAATCATCTCTCGTTATACGCCTCCGTTCCATTGTAATACATAAACCTTAATATACATTACAAAAATTTGTTGAGCCAATCTAGCAACCTAATCATAAACAAAAGGAAGGCTACTAAGACTGCATCAACTAATTCATTATCTTTTCAACATCTTTTACATTATGAGCTACAAAGCATATAAAAGTCTACTAAGTTAATATACAAGATAGTAGAATGATACAACATCAAGGATAAGACTCTGGAACATAGGACTCATCCACGTAAGGCACATTTTCCTCTTCAGGAGGCACGTACCCGTAATCCTGCAATAGTACACCTATATGCATGCAATAATAGAGAGTGAGCTTATATAAAAATAAGTCCAGCAAGGATCTGATAGATCTCGAACAAGGTTTACTAAACTCCTTGGAAATAATCCTTTGAGTCAGTAAACACACAATAATATCAATAATCATTATAAATGCAACAATAGTAATAACTGTAAACATACAATAAGGATACAATACGTTTACTGATGAAGCTCCATACACCAATTCCATGCTCAACAACCCCTCCAAACTCAATGACACAATTCCTGAGGTACCTTGACCTAGACCCACACCCCATGGCCTCTCCGCCCATGCGAGATAGGGATTAGCCATGATAACTGTGCCCGCAGCCCAAGATGCCTCCCGAGGTGACACAACATTATCAAAGCTCACAACAATGAGACTCAACATAAATAGACCGAGAGATCAGCAACGAGGGTGCCCGATTCCCGTAATCCATAATCAATCAATAATTTGGGAGATCAGCAACAAAAGTGCCCGATTCCCGTACTCAATAATCAATCAATAATCTGGGAGATCAGCAACAAAAGTGCTCGATTCTTGTAATCCATAATCATCAAAATAATATCAATATTTAATTAAACAACAAACAACTAAGTTAGATGACAAAGTAGGCCATTCAACTTGACATGCATGAAACACGTAATCTAACCCTAGTCTAACCATTAACAACTCACAATTCAATCACTCAAACACACCCAATCATCTAAAGGCTCAATTCAACAATTTAAAGAAAGACAACCTAAACTTCAAATAATCATATCTTACATTTTACTAATCCAAACAACTCCAAATCAGTTTCAAACACTCACCCATTCAATCAACTACATTAGCCCCTTCGAAAACCAACCAAAACACATCCAAATCATGCCCAATAACCCTAAAACCCTAGTGTATCATGGCTGAAATTTTTGGATTTTAGCGCGGACATTACAATCGAAAATTCGCCATTACAACGGCACTACCACGTAATTATCAAACATTTAAAAATCGACGGCAATCGATTCCGATCAACACAACTCAAAATAATCAACATTAAACAAATTATTCAACTTTAAATACCCAAAAAATAATAATTATGTTAGAACTGTTCAAATCTTGTAGGATTACATATAAATGATCCCTAGCATGCATGGAGCAATAATCTAACATCAGATTAACATTCTAACGGTTCGATTTTCAATTCTACGCAAAAACACAAAAGATGAGTTTTGAGATCTAGAATTTTTCTCTCACATTTGATGCGATATAAGCCTAGGAATGCGTGCAATGCGTGCCCAACAAGCAAAATCCAACTCGGCATGAAATTCTACGGACAAAAACTAAGTTTTTTCTTTGAAATTTTGCTTTGAAAACCTTGAAAACTCCTTGGCTTATTCTCCCATGAAAATCTCGGCCATGCGTGTGAAAATGAGTGTAATTTTGTGCTTTGGAAATGTGTGTTGATGATATATGCATGAAAGTCAGGATTTTAAATGAATGTCAAAGTTGAAACTTTAGTGTTTTCAGTGTTTTCTTGACTTTAAATGCATTTTCTGGATCACCAATGTTCAAAACAATTATTCAACACTCAAGATAGATCAAGTAGATTATTTTTAGGTGACAAGAAGTTTTACAATCAAACAATTCTACCCAAGTCGGCTTATAACTCGATTTTTGCAAAAGTCGGTGTAAAAACCCTAATAAATTCCTAAGCCAATTTTAAAACCGTTTTCATCAAACACAGGTCTATTAAAGTCTGTGGACTAGGTCTAGAAGGGTTAAAAGGACCATTTTCAAAATTTTAGCGGACGTGTTTCGAAAATACTATTCACTGAAAATCGACGATAAAATTTCTGACCCCGTTTTTTATCTTAGAATGTGGTAATTCACGCAAAACTAGTTAAAGTACGCAAAACGAGATAAGATAGAAAAGTGGGGTTTCACATTTCCTGAAATGTGGTGGTAAGGAGTGAGTATACACAACACGTATACTCAGTGAGGGCGAGACAGATATCGAATTGGAGATAAAGAAAGTCGTGCAATGCAAATAAGACAGTTAAGCAATATAACTGATAAATAAGCAATCAAGACAAACAATCAATACAATAAGCAATTACTGAAAGCATTAACACAACCATTCAAAGCTATACCACACTCTGAAGGCTATGGTTCACTCATATGAGCAATGTACTATTTCACGAGCGATACATCAATCTCGAGCTTGATGTTGACAACGATGACAATAAGCGCGCAACCACCTTATAACTTCAGTTTAGAGTACTCCGGACATACTCTGTCAATTCTACGACCCAAAACTCCCTGGGCTGTGATAACCCGAACCCGACATGCATTTAATGGCATTTAATTGCATTTAATTAAGTGTCATCTTAAATGTTAGCATTGAATTTCGTGTTTATTTTCCGTTAAACATTCATTTGTAGCATTATTTTCATATTTCTTTTAGAAGTAATTAAATAATACTTGAGTTAATTATTTTAACAGAATATCAACTACTTTCATATTTATGTTAATCGGTTTTATTTTTCTTGCACCTTAATGCTCGGTTTTCAATTAAATAAAAAGTAGCTCCGAGCCGGAGTAAATTTTCAACTATGTTGCTTTTCAAAAATTATATTTTCTTAAATTCTTTGAGATTTAATTGTTATTCTTTTATTGTCGCAAAGTGCATTGCATTTCGAGAGCGATAGTTAGAGAGTGTTTTCTAGTCCTCAGCAAATAGTGAAAACTAGTATTTAGTGTTTTAATTTTAGTATTTTAGTGTTGTTGATTAGAATTAAAATTGTGTTAGTTGTTTTAAGCTTAAAATGCACAAAATGAACTACTTTGACCATGTTTAGTTAGCATTGACCAAGGGGTCTTGACCATTTGACTTTGTTGTCACCTTATATGCATAATACACTACAAAAAAGCAAGCAAAAAAGCTGGAAAAAAAGAAGAGCAGGCCGAAAATACAAGGAGAGGAAAAAAAAACATTTCAACTTTCCAACTTTAATTCTTCACGTGAGCTTGCACGTGGTTGTTTCTAAGGCATCCAGTGTGGTTTTCCTTGCGTCTAAGAGCGTCTAAGGTGAGAGTTTCATCGTTATTTGCGCATTTAAAATTATTATATCTAAACTTTAATTTTTGTGATTTAACCGTATGTTATTATTTTATCTGTTTCGTTGCTTAAAGGATGTGTCCTAGCAATCGTAGAACATGTATTTATAGCTTTTTAGCATTTTCTACAGTTGAATATCGAAATTAAAATTGATAATTGAATAGTAAATTATGAATAGTAAACCCCCGTTTCGATGAAGTTGTTCCGTTATGCATTCTGTTGATGTGAAAATGTGCTAGATATGCTAGAATGTCTAAATGTATGGTTTAATTGGATTGGGTAATGGAAAAACGGAGAAAAATGGCTTGGTACAAGTTGGGGTCATTTCAGTCGAGTTTGGAAATTTCTCGATTTGCGTGAAGGCATTGTCGAGGTACGTCATGGAAGCACTTTTGGTGCAGATATGACATTGGTTGGGTGATCGGTTGAGATAACTATAGTTCAAACGAGCAAAGGGAGAAATCAGGGCTTTGTGGGAATTCTAGGGTAAAGTAGGGTTTCGGGGACTTTAGACGTGCCTTATGGTGACTTAGGAGGATTGGTGAAGTCGGTTTCCAAAACTCGTGGCTCGTTTAAAAGTAGTAGAGTTTTGAAAGTTGGGGTCATTTTGTGATTTTGTGTGTTTTCATAGTATAATGCCTATAGAATGCTTAATAATGCTTGTTATGCTTGTTAAAGTTGATTACGATTGAATTTGTATATCAATTGTTGATAATGCTTGTTAGTGTTGTTCTTGTTACTTTATTGGTTGTAATTGCTTATTGTGTGCTTATTGTATCGCATGTTGTTACTAACTTGCATTTCAGTGCCTTGCTCGATTATCATTAAATATCTTGTATTGCATTGCATAAGTGTCAGGCGCGTGAGTGATGGGCCTCTCTGGGTAGCCTCGGGTTGCCAGTGTTGGTTGCTCTAGCTCTGTGACCTATTCCCTTTCTCTCTTGGGTTGCCGCCCAGGTAGTTTTGGGTCGTAGAATTGACAGAGTATGTCCGGAGTACTCTAAACGGAAGTTATAAGGTGGGTGAGCCGGCGCGTCATTGTTAGAGTCATCGAAGTCATGATCGGTACATTTCTCGCTCGAGTGAACCATAGCCTTCAGAGTGTGGTATAGCTTTGAATGGTTGTGTTAATGCTTTAATCAATTGTTTATTGTATTGATTGATAGATTGAATGCCTACTTGTCAGATATATATTGCTTAACTGCCTTATTTGCATTGCACGATCTTCTTTCTCTCCACCTCGTTATCTGTCTCGCCCTCACTGAGTATACGTGTTGAGTATACTCACTCCTCACCACCATATTTCAGGAAATGCCATGTTAGCTGGAAAGTTCGTGGATATGTGAAAGATCATGCTTGAAGAGTTGTCTTGCGTGCTATGTGGCTTGAGTTGTCAAAGATGCAAAGATGTATGTTTCATGTGTTGTTTGTATTTAATGTTAAAAAGGAATGTAATATGAGTTTTCTAGGTTATTGAAGTGATTTGGAAAAGCTAGTTTATGTATTCAGATAGAATAGTTTAACTTTAATGTATGTTTGTAATGCCCAAAGGAAAAGAGTTAGAATGGTATGATAGTCTATTTTATGTAATGGGTTAGTATAGTTTAATTGCCTAGCATGAATGTTCTTGTCAAAGATGAAAAGAGATAGGTTAGCTTTTAAATTGGAAATGTATATTTGGTTGTGTTCGCTTGTTGAGAACCAAGGCTCGGATGGCCTTGAGGTGTTTGTATGGTTGGACACGGTGCTGGTCCACTTATATGCTATTACAGGTTTTACATTTTGCCTAGAAACAAGGGAGACTCCGTCCGTCTTTCCCTAAAATTTTTCCCGGGTTTGGAATTGGGTTGTGATTAGATTGATTGATAGAACTCCCGGTCTCGAGAGTGACCGGGGTGTTACATGGGCGGCAACCCAAGCGAGAAAGGGAATAGGATACGAAGTTAGAGCAACCAACACTGGCAACCCGAGGCTACCCAGAGAGGCCCATCACTCACGCGCCTGACACTATGCAATGCAATACAAGATACAAGCAATAAACGAGATAACAAACATTTAAAATCAATAAAGTAACAAGAATAACACTAACAAGCATTATCAACAATTGATATACAATTCAATCATAACCAACTTTAACAAGCATAACAAGCAATATTAAGCAATCTATAGGCATTATACTATGAAAACACACAAAATCACAAAATGACCCCAACTTTCAAAACGCTACTACTTTCAAACAAGCCACGAGTTTTGGAAACCGACTTCACCAATCCTCCTAGGTCACCATAAGGCACGACTAAAGACCACAAAACCCCACTTTACCCTAGAATTCCCGCAAAGCCCCGATTTCCCTCTTTGCTCATTTGAACTACAACTATACTAACCAAACACTCAACCAACGTCATAACCACACCAAAAGTGCTTCCATAGCCTCCTGAGATAATGCCATCACGGAAAACGAGAAAATGCTAAACTCGACCTAAACAACCCCAACTTTCACCAAGGCATTTCTCTGTATTTTTTCACTATGCAACCCAAACAAATCATGCATTTAGGCATTCTAGCATATCTAGCATCTTTTCACATCAACAGAACGCATAACGGAGCAATTTCTATGAATCGAGGGTTTACTATTTATATTTTACTATTCAATTGACATTTTAATTTACAATAGATATATTTAACCGTAGAAAATGCTAAAAAGCTATAAATACATGTTCTACAATAGTCAAGGAACATTCTTTAAGCATTAAAACGATTAAACTAACGATCTACGCATAAAATCCAAAAATCAAATTTTGTGCACCAAATATTCAAATGCGCAAATAAATGTGAAACCGTCACCTTAGACGCTCCTAGATGCTAGGGAAACCACGCTGGATGCCTCGGAAACCACCCCGTGCAAGCTCACGCGAAGAATCGAAGATTTGAATGTTGAAATCTTTTTTTTTCCTCCCTTGTATTTTCGGCCTGCCCATTCTATTTTTTTAGCTTTGTGTTGTTTTTTTATTATTTATGCTCAAAAGATGATAACTTAAGGTCAAATGGTCAAGGCTTGGTCAATGCTAACTAAGTTGGTCAAATTAGCCTATTTTATGCATTTTTAAAGCTAAAATAACTAATGTAATATTAATTCTAGCTAACAACAATTAAAACACTAAAATTAAAACACTAAATACTAGTTTTCACTATTTGCTGAGGACTGGAAAATATTCTCTAGCTATCGCTCTCGAAATGCTATGCACTTTGCGACAATAAAAGAATAACAATTAAATCTCAAAGAATTTAAGAAAATATAATTTTTGAAAGGTAACATGGTTCAAAATTTACTCCGGTTCGGAGTTATTTTTTATTTAATTGAAAACCGAGCATTAAGGTGCAAGAAAAATAAAACCGATTAACATAAATATGAAAGTAGTTGATATTCCGTTAATATAATTAACTCAAGTATTATTTAATTACTTCAAAAAGAAATATGAAAATAATGCTAGAAATGAATGTTTAACTAAAATAAACACATAATTCAATGGTAACATTTAAGATGCCACTTAATTAAATGCAATTAAATGCATGCCGGGTTCGGGTTATCACAGTATTTCCCGAGGAATTACCGGGTTTACCACCGGATAGGGAGATTGAATTTGTGATTGACCTTATGTCGGGCACTGCGCCAATTTCTAGAAGTCCTTATAGAATGGCACCGGCCGAACTTCAAGAATTGAAAATTCAGCTTCAGAACTTGCTTGATAAAGGGTTTATACAACCTAGTTCTTCACCGTGGGGTACGCCTGTGTTGTTTGTGAGAAAGAAAGACGTCACGCTACGGTTATGTATTGATTACCGGGGACTTAATCAAGTCACGATTAAGAACAAATACCCATTGCCGTTGATTGAAGAATTGTTTGACCAATTGCAGGGTGCGAGTGTTTACTCCAAATTTGACTTGAGGCAGGGTTACTATCAACTCAGGATTCGGAGTGACGATATACCTAAGACGACATTCAGGACTAGATATGGCCACTATGAATTTGTTGTGTTACCGTTTGGATTGACGAATGTACCAGTCGCATTCATGGACTTAATGCAGAGGATCTTTCGACCTTATCTTGATCAATTTGTCGTAATCTTTACTGATGACATTTTAGTGTACTCTAAGAATGAGGCTGAACATGAACAACATTTGAAGATTGTGCTACAGACTTTGCAAGAAAACAAGCTTTTTGCTAAATTCAGCAAGTGCAAATTCTGGTTAAATCAAATATCTTTTCTAGGCCATATCATTTCAGATCAAGGAATTTCAGTGGACCCAACTAAGATTGAAGTTGTTTCGTCTTGGAAGAGACCTGAAACGGTGTTAGAGATTCGGAGCTTTCTGGGGTTGGCAGGTTACTATCGGAAGTTTGTTAAAGACTTTTCCAAAATTTCTGGACCTTTAAGCCAGTTGACTCGGAAGAAAGTTACTTACAACTGGGATACTAAATGTGAATCTAGTTTCCAAGAACTGAAGAAGAGACTAACTACAGCTCCTAGACTAGCTTTACCTGAGGGTACAGAAAACTTTGTTGTCTACAGTAATGCATCTAAAGAGGGTTTGGGTTGTGTTTTAATGCAAAACGGTAAGGTGATTGCCTATGTTTCTAGGAAGTTGAAACCATATGAAGTCAATTACCCTACACATGATCTTGAGTTAGCTGCAGTTGTGTTTGCTTTAAAGAAGTGGCGTCATTACTTGTGGGGTAGTAGATTTGAAATTTTTACTGACCACAAGAGTCTCAAATATTTATTTTCACAAAAAGATCTGAATATGAGGCAGCGAAGATGGCTAGAGCTATTAAGTGGCTACAATTGTTCTATAAACTACGTGCCAGGTAAGGCCAATGTTGTTGCAGATGCTTTGAGCCGAAAGGCTACTGTTGCAAGTCTAATTATCAAGGATTGGGAGACTTTGGAGGAAATTTGTTCATGGAAACCAGAAGCTACTAAGGTAGGGATTCAATTTGCTAGCTTACAAATTCAATCAGGATTGCTAACACAAATCAGGGAAGCTCAGAAGACTGATCTTCACATCTTGAAAATCCAAGAAAAAGCAAAAGGGGGAGAGTCGGAGTTTAAATTACATGCAGATGGTATCTTCAGATTCAGGGACAGAGTGTGTGTTCTTGGTGATCCGACTTTGAAGAATGAGATTCTGTCCGAGGCACATAATTTAAGATATACGATTCACCCGGGCAGTACTAAAATGTATAGAGATTTGAAACAACACTTCTGGTGGAACAATATGAAGAGGGAGATTGCTGGGTATGTATCCAGGTGTTTAACTTGCCAGAGAGTTAAAGTTGAGTAGCAGAGGCCAGCCGGGATTCTGCGACCGTTGTCGATTCCGCAATGGAAATGGGTGCATATAACAATGGACCTTGTGACCGATCTTCCGAGATCTCCGAGAAGATGTGATTCTGTTTGGATTGTTGTGGACCGATTGACTAAGGTTTCACATTTTATTTCTGTGAACAAACAGGATAGCCTTGATAAACTAGCTAAGCTTTATGTTGCTAATATTATGAGACTTCATGGTGTGCCACAGAGTATAGTGTCAGATAGAGATCCCAGATTTAGATCTCGTTTTTGGTAGAAGTTGCAAGAGGCCATGGGAACTAAGTTGAGCTTCAGTACTACATACCATCCACAAACTGATGGCCAGTCTGAGAGAACCATTAGGATCTTGGAAGACATGTTTCGGGCATGTGTGTTAGACTTTGGGAAGAATTGGGAAAAGTTTTTGCCTTTAGCGGAGTTCGCCTACAATAATAGTTATCAATCTACTATAGGTATGGCTCCCTACGAGGCGTTGTATGGTCGTAAATGCAGATCCCCATTGTATTGGGAAGAGGTTGGAGAGATGAGAACAGTTCATGTTACTGTGTTACCTGAGATGATTAAGATGGTGGATAATGTTCACCTTATTCGCGAGCATATGCTTACAGCTCAGAGTCGTCAGAAGAGTTATGCAGATAAGCACCGTCGGTAAGAGTGGGAAACTTAGTCCCAGGTTTGTGGGTCCATATGAGATCACCGAAAATGTGGGTCCTTTAGCTTATCGGTTAGCTTTACCTCCGAGCTTGTCGAGACTGCACGATGTTTTTCACATGTCAATGTTAAGGAAATACCATCCAAATCCTTCACATGTACTTGAACCCAAGGCTCTGCAGATTAAGGAAAAGTTAACTTATGAGGAGAGACCGATTCGAATTGTGGATCATAAAGTTCAGGAACTTCGCAGGAAGAGTATTCCGTTGGTAAAGGTTTTGTGGAATCATCACGGGTTTGAGGAAGCAACTTGGGAAAGAGAGGACCAGGTTCGAAGTCAGTATCCGGAGTTGTTTGTCGACCAGGTAAGAATTGCATGGACGCAATTATTTTAAGGGGGAGAGGGTATAATACCCGAGCCAGGAATGTGGAATTTTCTTGTTTATTTTTCTAAAAATTATATTTTTTTAAATTCTTTGAAATTTAATTGCTATTCCTTTGTCGTCGCAAAGTGCATTGCATTTCGAGAGCGATAGTTAGAGAGCGTTTTCTAGTCCTCAACAAATAGTGAAAACTAGCATTTAGTGTTTTAATTTTAGTGTTTTAGTTGTTGTTGACTAGAAATATAATTGCATTAGTTGTTTTAGTCTTAAAATGCCTAAAATAAGCTTATTTGACCAACTTAAGTAACCTTTGACCAAGCCTTGACTATTTGACTTGAGTTATCATCTTTTATAAGCATATAATAGCAAAAAAATAAAACAAAGAAAGCTAAAAAAAAGAAGCAAAGGCCGAAACCTTGAGGGAAAAAAAAAATTCAACATTCAATCTTCAAATCTTCGCGAGAGCTTGCACAGGGTTGTGTCCAAGGCTTCCAGCGTGGTTTTCCTAGTGTCTAGGAGCGTCTAAGATGAGGGAAGCATCTTTATTTGCGCATTTGAATGTTTGATACACAAACTTTAATTTTTAGGAATTTTGCGTAGATCGTTATTTTATTCGTTTTGATGCTTGAAGAATGTTCCTTGACAATTGTAGAACATGTATTTGTAGCCTTTTAGCATTTTCTACAGTTAAATATAGTGATTGTAATTTAAAATGCGAATGGAATAGTAAATTATGAATAGTAAACCCCCGTTTCATAAAAGTTGCTCTGTTTTGCGTTCTGTTGATGTGAAAAGATGCTAGATATGCTAGAATGCCTAAATGAATTATTTGTTTGGGTTGTGTAATGGAAAAATGGTGAAAAATACCTTGGAATATGTTGGGGTCGTTTAGGTCGAGTTTAGTGTTTCCTCGTTTTGCGTGATGGCGTTGTCTCGGGAGGCCATGGAAGCACTTTTGGTGTGGTTATGGCATTGGTTGGGTGTTTGGTTAGGGTAGCTATAGTTCAAACGATCAAAGGGGAAAATCAGGGCTTTGCAGGAATTCTAGGGTAAAGTAGGGTTTCGTGGTCTTTAGACGTGCCTTATGGTGACCTAGGAGGAATGGTGAAGTCGGTTTCCAAAACTCGTGGCTTGTTTGAAAGTAGTAGCGTTTTGAAAGTTGGGGTCGTTTTGTGATTTTGTTTGTTTTCATAGTGTTATGCCTGTAGAATGCTTATTATTGCTTGTTATGCTTGTTAAAGTTGATTCTGATTAAAATGTTTATCAACTGTTGCTATTGCGTGCGAGAATAACCTACTTTGTTATTCTCCCACGTGTGGTTCTATTGCTCGATTGCTCGATTGTTGCATTGTATATTGTATTGCATTCATAGAGTCAGGGGCAGTGTGATGGGCCTCTCTAGGTAGCCTCGGGTTGCCAGGATTGGTTGCCCTAGCTCCGTGTCCTATTCCCTTTCTTGCTTGGGTTGCCTCCTAGGGAGATTTGGGTCGTAGAATTGATTGGATACTTCCGGGGTATTCCAAACTGAAGTTATAAGGTGGTTGGGCCGACGCGTAGTCATCGGATTCGTGATTGAGAGTTGCTCGTGGAAAGTGAATTGTATCCTTTAATTGAATGATTATAGCCTTAATGCTTGTCTTGATTTATTGTTGGCTTTGCTTATATTTCTATATGATAATTGACTGATCTACTTGACTATTTGCATTGCATTCTCCTCTCACCTCCGTCCTTGAGACCAATTACCCTCGCTAAGCAATAGTTTTTGCTCATTCCTTTCTATATTATATATTACAGGAGTAGTTGAAGCGGATCCTATTGAGGTAATTGAGGAGGAGGAGCAAGTGGAGGTGTTTCCTTGAGGGCATTTTCTTTGCTTAGCTAGTGGTTGGTTGCCAGTCTTTTGTGTGGGCCATGCTTGATGTGTATATTGCTTGGTTGACGTTTCATTTTGAGGCTTGTAGCCTTGTATGTAGTTTCTATTTTGAGGCCACTATGGTCTTATGTTGTAAAAGTTTAAAGATTGCAAAGTTGTAAAGATATACTCACGTGACTAGTAAGGACTGCATGCTAATGGTTTAACTGCTTAGTCGCATGAATACTTGTGTAGAATGCATGACATTTTTGGTTTGCAAAGTTGGTTAATGAGAAGATGTATGTTTCTAAAAGAAAGTTGACTTGTTTCAAATGATTATTGTAGTTTTCGCGAATATTATATTGAATGTAGGGTTTTCGGATCATCCATGGTACAGAGGAGACTCCGTCCATGTGTCGGGTCCGGGCTTGGCCTTTTGCGGGGTTGGGTCGGGGCGTGACACCGTGAGACTCCGCGTAAGCTCCACGTGGGGAGCGGGGGCGTTACAAGTGGTATCAGAGCTTGTTTAGCTCATAAGCCAGGACAAGGTTCACGGTCTGTCGGGTAGTAACCCTTGGTTGTGTGCTTGTTAAGTGTGTCTTGAAAGTGTATGCCCGTATGTGAGATTGTGTGTCTTAAATAGAATGTATGCACCTATGTCATATAGTTCTGTGATATGTGTTAAAGGTGTGTTACGTGAAGTGAAGTGACTACTCGTGTATCGAATTGGCATCGTGAATCGAATCGACCTCATGAATTGTTATTTGCTTGAAGTATTGCTTGTAATGTGTGTATTGGAATGTCTTGAATTGGTTGTGCCGTGATTTGAATTGATTATGTTGTGCTTGACTTGATTGTCGTGCTTGAGCGACTTTGTTGAATAAACTATTTTATAAACTATTTTACAAACATGCTTGCATAATAGATTAAGGCATATATGTATACATGTGATATCTTGGCATTCATACATGTCCTGTTCAAATGGTAAGAAAGATTTATTCCTCCCCTGAAGAGAAGTGGTTAGTAGCAGGCCCTCCAAGTTATGCAGATTGACGGGAATGAGCAGTATTTGACTAGCCTTTATTTGGGAGTTGGTGTTTGCTTTTGGAGCTCGGTTATTGGCGAATCTCTAAGGTCCTCCTCTATGCTTAACAGTTGTGAAAGAGTGGCTTTCTTTTGGGGTTCTATTTGGTTGTTCTCTGGAGCATTCTTTGATTTTCTTATTGGGTATTCTTTGGAAACTTCTGTTGGCACGTCTTGGTAGACTTGGCTATTGGGGTTTCAATCGGACTTACTGCACGGTATTGTCTATGGTGTATATGTCTCGGTCTTTATTGGTGTGTTACTGGCATCCCTTATTAGAAATTCTTCAATGGCATTCTATAGAATTCTTAGTGGTCATTTATCTTCTACTTACTTATTGGGCAATCCTTGCTACATTCTTACTAGAGCATTGTTTCGGGTATTTTCTTTAGTGTTCCTCAGTAGGTTTGGTATTTGGAATTCCTATCATGCTTATTGTATAGTACTACTTACGGTATTCTTTGGAATTCTTAGTGGGAATTCTACTAGTATTTTCCTTGATGGCACTTATTGGAAGTCTTACCATTAGAATCTTGTTCAGACTTATTATCTCATATTGCTTACGTATGCTGTGGAATACTTTGGGCTTTCTTGGTGGTAAGTTGTATAAAGTTCGCACTCGGCAAATGGTGATGAGGTCTTGGAGTTTGGTCCTATATGTGATGCATCTACTCTGGCTATTCTTTGACTTCCTTATTTGGTACTTGTTGAACTTCTACTGGAGATTCGTATGTGGGGTATTTCTTCGGCATTCTTCTTGTCATTAATATGTGATGTTAATTTTATCTACAGTATCTCTGCTTCAGTCTTTAGTTGGTATTTTCTCGGCATTCTTGGTTGGGATTTCTATTTGGGTTTTCCTACGAGCATCTTTATTCACTATCTTGCTCAGCAACCGATGAAGATTAGTCAGAGTTGAATTTCAGATGATGCTGAGTCTTATTGGAAGAAGAATTGCGAGGACACAATTGTTTTAAGGGGGGAAGGATGTGATACCCCGAACCCGGCATGCATTTAATAGCATTTGACTGCATTTAATTAAGTGTTTAATTAGTTAAATCATCCATTACGCACTATTTTCATGTTTCTTTTAAAAAGTATTCAACTAATACTTGGATTAATTATTTTAAATAAGTATTAACTATGTTATTATATTTAATACTCGGTTTCATTTCCTTGTATTTACCTAATTGATTATTTTGATTATTTTAATAATCGGTTTTATTTTCTTGCATTTAATTACTTTGTTTTCAATAAAATGAGAAAAGTAACTCCGAGCCAGAATAAATTTTAAACTAAATTACTTTTCAAAAATTATATTTTTAAGAAATTGTTTATCATTCTAATAGTGATCGTTTATTGACCGTTTGATCGTAGTGCCTCGAAAACGAGAGTTAGAGAAATATTTCCCAAATTTAGTGAACAGTGTTTTTAGCTTAATTGAGTTACTTTTTAGTTGTTTTTCATTTAATTGCATTGTTTTAGCTTGAGCTAGAATAAATGGCATCAAAATAAGCTAATTTGACCATTTTTAACTTTATTTTGACAAATCTTTTTTCCTTTGACCATTTTTCCCCTAAGTTGTCATCTTTTATAAAACAAAAGAAAAGAAAAAAAAAAACAAGGCAAAGGCCACCATGGCCGAAACTCCATGGAAAGAAAAGGAAAAAAATTCTTTTGCATTTTCTTCTCCAATCTTGCGTGGAATTGAGCGAGGATCAAGGCTAGGGTTCTTGCGAGTCATCTCTTTCAATCTCTGTGAGGGTTTTCACGTTTTGTGCATTTTTATTCGAATTTTATTTTTGATTCAATTTTTTAGATTTTATATTTAATGCGTTATAATGCCTGAAATTGCTTGGAATTGTCTCTTTACGGATAGTAGAGCATTGCTTGTTAGTTATTTAGCAATTTATACGGCTATAAATGCAAATTGAAATTGGGGAAGAACAATGAATAGTATTTTTGAATAGTAAAACCCTAGATTTTCAATTTTTTTATCCGAATCGCATTTTCTTGATTTGGTTAAGTGCCATTAATGCTAGAAAGATAAAATGTACAATAAAAACGGATCGGCCTTTGTTAAAATTGGAAATTAGACAAAGAAACGTAAAAGGGCCGTTTGACCAAGAGCTGACCGTGCTTGAATTGAGTTGGGGGTTTTGCTATTGAGGGCATAGAAGCACTTTTGGCATTGTTGTGACGTTGATTGAGTAACCGGTTAGCGTAGCTGTAGTTCAAATACAGTAGGTGGACTTTTGGGCTTCGGTTGGGAAAGTGAGGTTTCGTGCCATAGAAACGTGCCTTGTAGTACCTGGAGGAGGATAGTGAAGACGGTTTCCCAATCCTGTAGCTCGTTTGCTCATAATTACTTTTGAAAGTTAGAGATTAAATAGTGTTATTTGTCATTTTTCGTGTTTGAACTGCTATTGCTTGTTTAATCGGTGTTCTTGTTGCTAATAATGATAATCTTGCTTGAAATGTCAATTAATTGCTACTATTGATTTTAAGTGCTTGATATATTGAAAATTGATATTAATCTGCACTTTAGTGCTATCGCTCATTTATTGCTTGTATCTCGTATTGCATTGCATAGTGTCAGGCGTGTGAGTGATGGGCCTCTCTGGGCAGTCTCAGGCTGCCAGGGTTGGGTTGCTCTAGCTCCGTGTCCTATTCCCATTCTTGTTAGGGATGCCGCCCTGGGAGATTTGGGTCGTAGATGTGTCGGGGTACATCCGAAGTACACCCAGTGGAAGTTATAAGGTGGTTGTGCGCTTATTGTCATCATTGTCAACATCAAGCTCTAGATTGATGTATTGCTCGTGAAATGGTACATTGCTCGTATGAGTGAACCATAGCCTTCAAAGTGTGGTATAGCTTTGATGGGTTGTGTTAATGCTTTTTTTAATTGTTTATTGTATTGTTGTTTATATTGATTGTTTTTCTTATTGGATATATGGTTTAACTGTCTTATTTGCATTGCACGGTCTTCTTTCTCTTCACCTCGATATCTGTTCCGCCCTCACTGAGTATACGTGTTGTGTATACTCACTCCTCACCACCACATTTCAGGAAATACCATGTTAGCTGAAAAGTTCGTGGTTATGTGATAGATCGTGCTTGAAGAGTTGTCTTGCGTGTTATGTGGCTGAGTTGTAGAAAGATGCAAAGATGTATGTTTTCATGTATTGTACGTATTTAGTGTTAAAAGTTATGTAATTAACTTAACTAGGTTTATTAGAATGGTATGATAGTCTATTTTATGCAATAGGTTAGTATAGTTTAATTGCCAAGTATGAACGTACTTGTCAAAGATGAGAAGAGATAGGTTAGCTTTTAAACTAGAAATGTATATTTACTTGTGTTCACTTGTTGAGAACCAAGGCTCGGATGACTTGGAGGTGTTTGTATGGTTGGACACGGTGCTGGTCCACTTATATGCTATTGCAGGTTTTACATTTTGCCTAGAAACAGGGGAGACTCCGTCCGTCTTTCCTTAAAAATTTTGCCCAGGTTTGGAATTGGGTTGTGATTAGATTGATTGATAGAACTCCCGGTCTCGAGAGGGATCGGGGTGTTACAGTAAGGCCTTGGGTTTCAACCGGGGTCACAACTAGGATAGCTTCCTCAACCCGAAGGACTAGGAAGATCATTAGACTTAAGTTTACACGGGCCTCCATCGTTTAACACAGACCCACGAGCTGCCATTGTCGGCGAACCAGCTTTACGACCGGCCTCCAATAGTAGGTCAAACTAATCTCTCTGATAGACATGCAATGTAACACCCCAACTCGACCCCTCCTACGATCAGTCAGGACGCAACATAATTTCGGCAGTATAACGACAGTAATTAGGACACCGAGGCTCTAAACCAACCTCTTCGAAACTCATACATCCAACTCCACAATAATTCAACAATTAACAACTCAACCATAATATACAATAAACATTCTTTACCATTGCATCCATAGGTTATACGCCTTCGTTCCAACATCATACATTTACTATCTAATATACATTCCCAAAATAGATTATAACCAATCTAGTAGCCTAATCATATTCCAAAACAAGACCACTAAACTAGCAACTTTTAATCCATTGTCTTTACAACATCTTATATAACATGAACCTTAAGTGAAATACAAGACAACTAAGTTTAATATACAATATAACAAAGGAGTACAACATCATATATCAGGGACAAGACTCTGGCACGTAGGACTCGTCCACATATGGCACATAATCCTCTTCTGGAGGCACATACTCGTAATCTGGATCGGTAACACCTGTATGCATGCAATAATTGAGAGTGAGCTTATATAAAACAAGCCCAGTGAGGATTCGATAGATCTCTAACAGTATTTACTATACTCCTTGGAAATCATCCTTTGAGCAGTAAACACACAATAATCATCAATAACAATATAAGCACATTAACTATAATGACCAATCAATAAAGGATACTCTAGTTGGTGTAGCTCCAAATGCCATTACGATCTCAACCGTTCTTCTTGTAACTCCCCATTACTCACGTACCTGAGGTACCTCTCTAGCCCCTCCCTCCATGACACCTCCGTCATGTGAGCTGGGGGTAGCCTATGATAGTCATGCCGGTTTCAACCCGACAGCCCGATACTGCGCGGGAGGTGGCACACACATGCCAAGACTCAGCAATAATAATAATCATTCAATCTTAGGAGGACAACCTTTCCCGTTGACTATCTTCCAGTTCATCAATAATCAATTATCACAGGAGGACAACAAAGTAGGTTTCATATCTCCCGGTTCAACAATAGTCAATCAATAATCATCAATTCAACAACATAATAACAACTATTCAATTAAACAACAAACAACTAAGTTAGATGACAAAGTAGGCAACCTAACTTAACATGCATTAAACACACAACCAAACCCTAGTCTAACCATCAACAACTCACAATTCAATCACTCAAACAACACCCAAACATCTAAAGACATATTTCAACAACTTAAAGAAAGACGACCCGAACTTCTAAAAGTCATAACTTACATTCTACTAATCCAATAACCTCCAAACCAATTTCTATCACTTATCCACTCAATCAACAACATTAGCCCCCTTGGAAACCAACCATAAACCATCCACATCAATCCCAACAACCCTAAAACCCTAATGCATCAAGGCCAAAATTTTCGGACTTTCACACCGATATCACAATCAAAATTTTGGCATTACAACATTACTACCACGTATTTAACAAACTTTTACAAGCTAATAGCAATCGATTCCAACCACCACAATTCCAGATATTCAACAAATAGCCAACAACTCAACTTTTAATACCCGAAAAATAAAATTCATGCTACAACGGTTCAAATCTTATATAAACACATATAAACGATCCTTAGCATGCACTGAGCAATAATATAACATCAATTCAACATTCTAACGATTCAAAATTCAATTATATGCAAAAACATAAAAATGATATTTTGAGATCTAGATTTTTTCTCTCACCTTTGATTTGAAACAACCTAGATATGTGTGCAATGCATGCCTAACAAGCGAAATCCAACTCGGTTCACAAAACCATGGACAAAAACTAGGTTTTTCAATGAAATTTTGCTTTGAAAAATGTTGAAGAAAACTTCTCTTTTGCTCAAGGAAGCTCATGGCAATGTGAGTGAGAAATGAAGGGGTTTTGAGCTATTTTTGATGTATTAAGCATGTGTATTAAATATATAATGCAAAGTCAACAAATTTAACTAAGTCAAAGTTGTCATCTTTTAGTCTTTTAATTGTTTTAGACTATTTCTTGCTCAAAACTAGTATGCAATACTTAGACTAATTTAAGTGGCTTATTTTTAGGTGACAAGAAGTTTTACATTTAAACATTTTTACCCGAGTCGGCTTAAAACTCATTTTTCGCAAAAGAAAGTGTAAAAACCTTTAAAATTCCAAAACCGATTCCAAATCCGTTTTAATCAAACACGGGTCTATTAATATTCGAGGACTAGGTTTTAAAACGTTTAAAATACCCCTGTAAAAATTTTAGTGGACAGGTGTTCGAAATACTATACACTAAAACCGGCGATAAAATTTTTAATGCCGATTTTGATGAAAATTTCATGAAAGCACACATAGCATGTATTAGGAGTATAAATCACATTTTTAGCACATTCTAATTCATATAACACATAAACAGGTCAAATCACGCAAATCGAGGCAAAACACACAAATTGAGGTAAAAACAAAATATGAGGTCTCACATGCAAGCTTCTTCGTCTTCAGAATCGTTGCAGTATCTTCCCCTTCCTTACCGATGCTATTTCCTCTAGTTGAGATAGATATCCGATACCTGATGTAGCGAGCTAACCTATCAGCTAGGTAGTCTAGTTCTTGCTGGTATTAGCCCTTTCTTCAGAGATGGGATGAGGGACTCGAGCGGGTAGGACTTCCTTTCCACAAGAGGTCTCTATCTTTGAGATGAGACTGGGCAGGCGCATTTGGCATCTCCTAGAAGTGGGAATGACTCCTCAATTTGGGCATCGACTCAAATTCAAGCCGTGGCAGCTGTTCCAACTAATCCCTACTGTCACGCCCTGACCCGACCCCGCAAAAGGCCAAGCACGGACCCGACACACGGACGGAGTCTCCTCCGTACCATGGACGATCCGAAAACCCTACATTCAACATAATACTTGCGAAAGCCATAATAAACATTTGAATCAAGATAACTTCCTTTTAGAAAATATACATCTTCTCATTAACAACTTTGCAAACCAAAAATGTCATGCATACTACACAAGTATTCGTGCCACTAAACAGTTAACCATTAGTATGCAATTCTTTACTAGTCATATGAGTATATATTTACAACTTCACTTTCTTTCAACTTTACAACATAAGACCATAGAGGCCTCAAAATAGAAACTACTTACAAGGCTACAAGCCTCAAAATGTAGCGTCAACCAAGCATTAAACACATCAAGCATGGCCCGGACAAAAGTCTGGAAACCAACCACCAGCTAAGCAAAGAAGTGCTATCAAGGAAACACCTCCACTTGCTCCTCCTCCTCAATTACCTCAATAGGATCCGCTTCAACTACTCTTGTAAAATATAGTATAGAAAGGAATGAGCAAAAACTATTGCTCAGTGAGGGTTATTGGTCTCAAGGACGGAGATGAGAGGAGAATGCAATGCAAATGGTCAAGCAATTCATTCAATTATCATATAGAGATACAAGCAAAGCCAACCATAAAATGAGACAAGCATTAAAACTATAAACACTCATTCAAAGGATACGATTCACTTTCCACTGGCAACTTTCAATCACGAATTCGATGACGATGCGCCAGCCCAAACCACCTTATAACTTCAGTTTGGAATACCCCGGAAGTATCCATCAATTCTACGACCCAAAATCTCACTGGGAGGCAACCCAAGCGAGAAAGGGAATAGGACATGGAGCTAGGGCAACCAACACTGGCAACTCGAGGCTACCCAAAGAGTCCCATCACACCGTCCCTGACTCTATGAATGGAATACAATATACAATGCAACAATCGAGCAATCGAGCAACAAAGCCACACGTGGGAGAATAACAAAGTAGGCTACCCTCGCACGCAACAGTAACAATTGATAAACATTTCATTCAGAATCAACTCTAACAATCATAACAAGCAATATTAAACATTCTATGAGCATAACATTAAGAAAACAAACAAAATCTCAAAATGACCCCAACTTTCAAAACGCTACTACTTTCAAACGAGCCACGAGTTTTGGAAACCGACTTCACCAATCCTCCTAGATCACCATAAGGCACGTCAAAAGACCCCGAAACCCTACTTTACCCTAGAATTCACGCAAAGCCCCAATTTTCCACTTTGCTCGTTTGAACTACTGCTACCCTAACCAAACACCTAACCAACACCATAACCACACCAAAAGTGCTTCCATGGCCTCCCAAGACAATTCCATCACACAAAACGAGGAAATGCTAAACTCGACCTAAACGTCCCCAACTTTCACGAAGGCATTTCTCCTCGTTTTTTCATTACACATTCCAAACAAATCATGCATTTAGGCATTCTAGCATATCTAGCATCTTTTCACATTAACAGAATGTAAAACAAAGCAACTTCTACGATACGAGGGTTTACTATTCATAATTTACTATTCAATTAGCATTTTAAATTACAACAGCTATATTTAAATGTAGAAAATGCTAAAAAGCTACAAATACATGTTCTACAATTGTCAAGGAACATTCTTTGAGCATTAAAACAATTAAAATAACAAACTATGGATAAAACCCAAAAATTTAAAGTTGATACATATAACATTCAAATGCGCAAATAAACGTGCTTCCCTCACCTTAGGCACTCCTAGATGCTAGGAAAACCACGCTGGATGCCTCGGAAACAACCCCGTGCAAGCTCACGCGAAAATTTGAAGTTTGGAAGTTGAAAATCTTTTTTTTTTCTTCTCTTGAAGTTTCGGCCAGCTCCTTTCTGTTTTCAGCTTTGTTTTTTTTTTTATTTTGCAATGTTATATGCCTAATAAAAGATGACAAGCCTTGGTCAATTGGTCAAGCCTTTGGTCAACTAACTTAAGTTGGTCAATTTAGCTTATTTTATGCATTTTAAAGCTTTAACAACCAACACAACATTAACTCTAGTTAACAACAACTAAAATATTAAAATTACTACACTAAATACTAGTTTTCACTATTTGCAGAGGACTAGAAAACACTCTCTAACTATCGCCCTCGATATGCAATACACTTTGTGTAACACCCCGTTCCCTCTCAAGACCGGGAGTTCTATCAATCAATCTAACCACAACCCAAACCAAACCCGGGCAAGATTTTAGGGAAAGACGGACAAAGTCTCCCCTGTTTCTAGGCAAATTGCAAAACCTGTAATAGTATATAAATGGACCAACACCGTGTCCAACCATTCAACCACCTCAAGGCCATCCGAGCCTTGGTTCACAACAATTTAAACTCAGCAAGTATACATACATTTCCAATTTAAAAGCTAACATATCTCTTTTCATTTTTGACAAGTACATTCAAACTAGACAATAAAACCACACTAAGCTACTGTATAAAATAAACTATCATGCCATTCTAACTCTTTTCCTCTAGACATTACAAACATGCTATGAAGTTAAGCTATGCTAACTGATTACATAAACTAGCTTATCAATTCACCTCAACTACTTAGCTAAATTTAAATTACATTTCTTTTAACAATAAATACATACAACATATGAAATCATATATCTTTACATCTTCAACACTCAAGCCACATAGGCACGCAAGACAACTCTTCAGGCACGAACTTTCACGAAATCACGAACTTTCTAGCTAACATGACATTTCTTGAAATGTGGTGGTGAGGAGTGAGTATACACAACACGTATACTCAGTGAGGGCGAGACATATATCGAGGTGGAGAGAAAGAAGATCGTGCAATGCAAATATGTACAATTAAGCAATACAATCAATAAAAGGCATTCAATATATACAACAATACAATAAACAATTAAGAAAGCATTAACACAACCAATCAAAGCTATACCACACTTTGAAGGCTATGGATCACTCGAGCGAGTAATGTACCGATCACGATTCCGATGACATTAACAATGACGCGCCGGCCCAAACCACCTTATAACACCAGTTTGGAATACCCCGGAAGTATCCATCAATTCTACGACCCAAAACTCCCTGGGAGGCAACCCAAGCGAGAAGAGGGAATAGCAGCGGAGCTAGAGCAACCAACACTGGCAACCCGAGGCTACCCAGAGAGGCCCATCACTCACGCGCGAAACACTATGCAATGCAAGACTCGATACAAGGCAATAAACGAGCAATATCAAGCATTCTCAACAATCGATAAACATTTCAATCAATAATCAACTCCAACAAGTGTAATAAGCATTAACAAGCATTTGCAATCAAACAAGTAACAAGAACAACACCAACTAACATTATCAAGCAATAACAAGCATTCTATAGGCATTATAAGCATTCTATAGGCAACATAAGCATTCTACAAGCAATATAAGCATTCTATAATCAATATAATCATTCTATGAGCAATATAAGTATTGTATAATCAATATAAACATACTATAAGCAATATTCTATGAAAACACACAAAATCACAAAAATGACCCCAACTTCAAAACACTACTACTTTCAAATGAGCCACGAGCTTGGGAAACCGACTTCACCAATCCTCCTAGGTCACCATAAGGCACGTCTAAAGACCCCGAAACCCTACTTAACTCTGGAATTCACGCAAAGTCCCGATTTCTCCCTTTGCTCGTTTGAACTACAACTATACTAACGAAACACCCAACCAACGCCATAATCGCACCAAAAGTGCTTCCATGGCCTCCCGAAACAATGCCATCACGCAAAATGAGAAAACGCTAAACTCGACCTAAACGAACCCTACTTTTACCAAGGCATAATTCCTGTTTTTTTCATTACGCAACCCAAACAAACCATGCATTTAGGCATTCTAGCACACCAAGCACATTTCTACATCAACGGATAGCATAACGGAGCAACTTTATCATTTCAAGGGTTTACTATTCATAAAACACTATTCATTAATCAATTTAAATTGCAATCTCAACATTTAACCGCATAAAATGTTAAAAAGCTATAAATACATGTTCTACAATCAACAAGGAACATTCTTTAAGTAACAAATCGATTAAAACAACAATCTACGCATAAAATCCAAAAATCAAAGTTTAGACAAAAATATTTCAAATGCGCAAATAACGATGAAACCCTCACCTTAGACGCTCCTAGACGCTAGGGAAACCACGCTGGATGCCCCAGAAACCACCCCGCACAAGCTCACGCGAAGAAATGAAGATTTGAAGTTGAAATGTTTTTTTTTTCTTTTTCCTCCATGGTTTCAGCCATGGCCTTTATTTTTCTGGTTTTTGCTCTTTGTTTCGTATTTCATACATAAATAAAAGATGACAAATGGTCAAAGCTTCGGTCAACCCGCTAAACCAAAACAGCTATGCGCGACCTTACGAAAATGGCCATAACTTCTTCTAGAAAACTCCAATTCACGAACGGTTTGAAGCCTCAGAAACTACACTCATAGAGCTTTCCAACCATATATAATTTGCTACGTAACTCTTCCCCAATTGGTTCAGATTTAATTCCAAAGTTGACCCAAAATTTGACTAACTTAACATTGCATTTTTTTATTTCTAATCCCAAGTTTTCCCTTTATTAAACATTTCAAAAATTTTCACCTTGTCCTAGTTGGTCAATGTGGATGAAAAGTCAACTAATTTGGTCAAAGAAGGTGAAAGGTCAATAAAATGCAATTTAAATGAACTTTAAATGCTATTGAATACATGCCAGGTTCGGGGTATCACACTTTGTGACAATAAAGGAATAACAATTAAATCTCAAAGAATTTAAGAAAATAATATTTTCAGAAAAATAAACAGGAAAATTCCACATTCCGTGCTTGGGTATTACACCCTCTCCCCCTTAAAACAATTGCGTCCACGCAATTCTTACCTGGTCGACAAACAACTTCGGATACTAATTCCGAACCTAGCCCTCTCTTTCCCAAGTCGCCTCCTCAAACCCGTGATGATTCCACAGAACCTTTACTAATGGAATACTCTTCCTGCGAAGTTCCTGAACTTTCCGATCTATAATTCGAATCAGTTTCTCCTCATAATTTAACTTTTCCTCAATCTGCAAAGGCTCTGGTTCAAGTACATGTGAAGGATCTGGATGGTATTTCCTTAACATTGACATGTGGAAAACATCGTGCAGTCTCGACAAGCTCGGATGTAAAGCTAACCGATAAGCCAAAGGACCCACTTTTTCAGTGATCTCATATGGACCCACATACCTGGGACTAAGTTTCCCGCTCTTACCGTGCCGAATCAATCCCTTTCGAGGAGAAATCTTAAGAAACACCCAATCTCCCAAAGCAACTCAAGATCCCGACGGTGTTTATCCGCATAACTCTTCTGACAACTCTGAGCTGTAAGCATACGCTGGCGAATAAGGTGAACATTATCCACCATCTTAATCATCTCAAGTAACACAGTCGGATCAACTATTCTCATCTTTCCAACCTCTTCCCAATACAATGGGGATCTGCACTTACGACCATACAACGCCTCGTAGGGAGCCATACCTATAGTAGATTGATAACTATTATTGTAGGCGAACTCCGCTAATGGCAAAAACTTCTCCCAATTCTTCCCAAAGTCTAACACACATGCCCGAAGCATGTCGTCCAAGATCCTGATAGTTCTCTCAGACTGGCCATCAGTTTGTGGATGGTATGCAGTACTGAAGCTCAATTTAGTTCCCATGGCCTCTTGCAACTTCTACCAAAAATGAGATCTAAATCTGGGATCTCTATCTGACACTATACTCTGTGGCACACCATGAAGTCTCACAATATTAGCAACATAGAGCTTAGCTAGTTTATCAAGGCTATCTTGTTTGTTCACGGAAATAAAATGTGAAACCTTAGTCAATCGGTCCACAACAACCCAAACAGAATCACATCCTCTCGGAGATCTAGGAAGATCGGTCACAAGGTCCATTGTTATATGAACCCACTTCCATTGCAGAATCGACAACGGTTGTAGAAGTTCGGCTGGCCTCTGATGCTGAACTTTAACCCTCTGACAAGTCAAACACTTGGATACATACCCAGCAATCTCCCTCTTCATATTGTTCCACCAGAAGTGTTGTTTCAGATCTCTATACATTTTAGTACTGCCCGGGTGAATCGTATATCTTGAATTAGGTGCCTCGGACAGAATCTCCTTCTTGAAAGTCGAATCACCAGGAACACATACTCTGTTTCTGAATCTGAAGATACCATCTACATGTAATTTAAACTCTGACTCTCCCCCTTTTGCTTTTTCTTGGATTTTCAAGATGTGAGGATCAGTCTTCTGAGCCTCCCTGATTTGCGCTAGCAATCCCGACTGAATTTGTAAGCTAGCAAATCGAATCCCTACCTCAGTAGCTTCTGGCTTCCATGAACAAATTTCCTCTAAAGTCTCCCAATCCTTGATAATTAAACTTGCAATAGTAGCCTTTCGCCTCAAATCATCTGCAACAACATTTGTCTTACCTCCCACATAGTTTATAGAACAATTGTAACCACTTAATAGCTCTAGCCATCTTCGCTGCCTCATATTCAAATCTTTTTGTGAAAATAAATATTTGAGACTCTTGTGGTCAGTAAAAATTTCAAATCTGCTACCCCACAAGTAATGACGCCACTTCTATAAAGCAAACACAACTGCAGGTAAACCAAAATCATGTGTAGGGTAATTGACTTCATATGGTTTCAACTTCCTAGAAGCATAAGCAATCACCTTACCATTCTGCATTAAAACATAGCCCAAACCTTCTTTAGATGCATCACTATAGACAACAAAGTTTTCTGTACCCTCAGGTAAAGCTAGTATAGGAGCAGTAGTTAGTCTCTTCTTTAATTCTTGGAAATTGGATTCACATTTAGCATCCCAGTTGTAAGTAACTTTCTTTCGAGTCAACTGGCTTAAAGGTCCAGAAATTTTGGAAAAGTCTTTAACAAACCTCCGATAGTAACCTGCCAACCCGAGAATGCTCTGAATCTCTGACACCGTTTCAGGCCTCTTCCAAGACGAAACAACTTCAATCTTTGCTGGATCTACTAAAATTCCTTGATCTGAAATGATATGGCCTAGAAATGATATTTGATTCAACCATAATTCACACTTGCTGAATTTAGCAAAAAGCTTGTTTTCTTGCAAAGTCCGTAGCACAATCTTCAAATGTTGTTCATGTTTAGCCTCATTCTTAGAGTATACTAAAATGTCGTCAATAAAGATTACGACAAATTGATCAAGATAAGGTCGAAAAACCCTCTGCATTAAGTCCATGAATGCGGCTGGTGCATTCGTCAATCCAAAAGGTAACACAACAAATTCATAGTGGCCATATCTAGTCCTGAATGCCGTCTTAGGTATATCGTCACTCCGAATCCTGAGTTGATAGTAACCCTGCCTCAAGTCAAATTTGGAGTAAACACTCGCACCCTGCAACTGGTCAAACAATTCTTCAATCAACGGCAAGGGGTATTTGTTCTTAATCGTGACATGATTAAGTCCCCTGTAATCAATACATAACTAAAGCGTGCCGTCTTTCTTTCTCACAAACAACACAGGCGCACCCCACGGCGAAGAACTAGGTTGTATAAACCCTTTCACAAGCATGTTCTGAAGCTGAATTTTCAATTCCTAAAGTTCAGCCGATGCCATTCTATAAGGAATCCTAGAAATTGGTGCAGTGCTTGGCATAAGATCAATCACAAATTCAATCTCCTTATCCGGTGGTAAACCTAGTAATTCTTCGATAAATACACTAGGGAAGTCTTTAACAATCGGAACCTCATTCAAATTCAACTTATCAGTAGGTTGATTGATCAGATAAGCTAGGTAAGCTTCACAACCTTTATTCAACAACTTAGAAGCCATGATTGATGATAAAAGAGGTATTCGGGCAGCCCTGGAGTTCCCAACAATCTCTAGTACCGGTAGGTCAGGAATCTGAAGATAAACAATTTTCGTTCTACAATTCAACTGAGCATAGTACTTCCCCAACCAATCCATTCCCAATATGATTTCAAAGTCACGGAAGGGGAGTATAATTAAATTAGTAGGAAAATTACGGTTCTCAATGCATATATTACAAGATTTGCAAATAGACTCAGTAACAAATTTCGCACCCAAAGGCGTACTAACTTCAACTTCATGCGGCAGTTTATCAATGCAAACATTCACAGATCGTGCACATGCAAGAGTTATAAACGAATGTGTAGCTTCGGGATCAATCAAAACTTTAACTGGCTGAGTATTAAGAGGAAAGGTACCTTCCACTATTGATGTAGTATCGGGCAGCTCCTCCGCATCTTGTGCAAAGACCCTAGCCTATACCCTCTGTGCTGGACCTGCATCTGCAGCCCTATTCTGCACACCTTGGCCTCCAGTACGACCCTGAACAATCTTGTACTTAGGGCAATGTTTTACCCTATGCTCATCGCTCCAACAACCAATGCACTTACCACTCCTCCTCCAGCAATTAGCCTCAATATGCCTCGATCGATTACAAAAGTTACACTGCTGATTTTGTCTTACAACAGTGTTTCCCGTAGGTGTAGGGCTCTGGCAGTAGTAGGAACTGTACCTCTCTACTGGGGTCTAGTCACAGCTGGTCTCCCCTGAATCTGATATTGAGGCTGATACGGACGTTGCTGAGGAGCCCGAACAAAAGTCAGATACTGCCTCTGCTGACTCTGGCTGCTCTGGCCCAAGTACTGTTTCTTACTCGGCTGGCTACTCTCAGCTATCATCTCTGCCTTCCGTTTCTCAAACTTCGAGGCTGCTTGGAATGCCTCAGGAAAAGTAGCATAAGTCTGCCCAGTCAAATGCAGTTGTATATCCATTCTCAGCCCACGAACAAACCTATGAATCATCCTCCTAGCTGGCCGCACCAGCTCAAGCATATACCTCGACAGGCTGACAAACCTAGCCTCATACTGTGCAACAGTCATGTTTCCCTGCTTCAGGGCCACAAATTCATCTTCCCACCTTTCCCTAGCCATCTCGGGAATATACTTGTCCCGAAACTCACCCACGAAATCATCCCACATATGCGGAACATCCTCACAATCCCACCTCAACCTGACAGTGTTCCACCACTGCTCTGCATCGCCCTCAAACAGGAATGCTGCATAAGCTATTCTTGCCTCATCCATGTACCTCAAACAGCGTAAATTTTCTCAACACGATTAAGCCATCTCTCGGCTGCCTCGTTATCTGGCTCTCTAAAGAACTTACCCGGCTCGTGCCTTAGGAATTTCTGCAACTGATTATTCTCAGCCCTAGGACCCTGTCCACTAGGATTAGCTTGATTTCCCTGGGGATTATTATTCCTGTCCTGCCTCTGCTCATGCAGTACCTGAGTAATCCGGTCAACTGCAGTGGTCATAGTAGCCATAAACTGTTCAGGTAACGGTTGCTGACCCTGTTCTGCTACATCTTTATCTGCCCTTTGACCTTGAGTACTACGACGTGGCGACATAGTAACAACTCACAATAGTTGGCAACATATAAAAGCAGTTTATAGACAGAAATGTAGCACATAAGATTAGATAACACTCAAGTCAATAACAATCAAATATCCTATCACACAATTCACATAACACAAGATTGACATGTCAAACTAGTTCACTTAAACACATAAGCACCCAAGTTCACATAGTCATACTATAACATTTTCTCTTAACAATCACACAATAACACTTTATCATTTTAGACCTTTACCCCACAGACCGAGAAACATATTGTAACTCCCCGACCCCTCTCGAGACCGGGAGTTCTATCAATCAATCTAATCACAACCCAAATCCAAACCCGGGCATAATTTTTAGGGAAAACGGACGGAGTCTCCCCTGTTTCTAGGCAAAAAGCAAACCTGCGACAGCATATATGTGGACCAATACCATGTCCAAACATTCAACCACCTCAAGGCCATCCGAGCCTTGTTCTCAACAAGTAATCACAAGCAAATACACATTTCCAGTTTACAGACTAATCTACCTCTTCACATCTTTTACAAGTACATTCATGCTTGACAATTAACCATACTAACCTTTTGCATAAGTTAGACTATCAAACCATTCTAACTCTTTTCCTTTGGACATTACAAACATGCATTGAAGTTAAACTATACTAACTAAATACATAAGCTAGCTATTCAAATCACTTCAATAACCTAGCAAAACTTAAATTACATTCTTTTAATATTAAATACATATAATACATGAAAGCATACATCTTTGCCACTTCGACAACTCAAGCCACATAGCACGCAAGACAACTCTTCAAGCACGAACTTTCACATAGTCACGAACTTTCCAGCTAACATGGCATTTGTCATAACCCGAACTCGGCATGCATTTAATAGCACTTGACTGCATTTGATTAAATGTTTCATTAGTTAAATCATCTAATTATCACTGTTTTGCTATTTCTTTTAGAAGAATTCGAAAAGGATTTATATTATTTGATTAAAAGATTATTACCTATTTCTAATAATTGTAGTAATTGAAATTATTCTTTTGTGATTAATTAAGTGTCATCTTAAGTGTTAATATTTAATTGCACTTGATTTCATGTTTATATTTATTTGTTCTTTTGTAACTTAACATTAACTTTATAATTTTTTAAAATGTTATGGAAATAGTTAAATTAATTATTTTAAATGAATATTGATTGCCTTGATTGTTTTGATTATTTTAATAATCGGTTTTGGTTGTTTTGCATTAAAATCACTCGGTTTTCAAATAAATGAGAAAAGTAACTCTGAGCCGAAGTGAATTTTAAACTATTCTACTATTCTACTTTTCAAAGAATTAAAGTTTTATATTATTGCTCATCACTTTATTAGCGATCGATTATTGACCGTTCGATCGTCGAATTTCAAAAATAAGAGTTAGAGAAATATTTTTCGGATTTAGTGAAAAATGTTTTTAGCTTAATTTAACTAGTTTTAGTTGTTTTTCATTTAATTGCATTATTTTAACTTGAATTGGATTTAATGGCATCAAAATAAGCTTATTTGACTATTTTTAATTAAAGTTTGAATTTGCAAAAGTCCAAAATGCCCTTGTCACCTTATAAAAAAAAGTCAAAATTAGCTCAAAAACATTTCCCAAAATTCCCCCCCCCCTCCCATGTCCCCCCCAAGGCCGAGAATCACCAAGGGAAAAAAAAAGATTTTGATTTCAAATTTCTTCTACAATCTTGCACACAACTGCTCAAGGATCGCGGCTAGGGTCTTTGCAAGCCTTCCTCTTCGATCACTATGAGGGTTTTCACGCTTTTGTGCATTTTAATCTGAATTTGATTTTTGAGTCAATTTTTCAGATTTGATATTTATCGCGTTATAATGCCTGTTATTGCTTGAAATAGCTTGCTTAGGATTCGTAGAGCATTGCTTGTTAGTTATTTAGCAATTTTTACGGTTGAAACTACGTAATTGAAATTGGGGAAGAACATGAATAGTGAATTATGAATAGTAAACCCTAGAATTTTGGATTTCGATCCGAATTGCGATTGTTTGATTTGGATAGGTGCCATTAGTGATAGAAAGCTAAAATGTGAAATAAAAACGGATCGACTTTTGTTAAAATTAGAAATTAGACGAAGAAACGTAAAGGGGCCGTTTGACCAAAAGTTGACCGTGCTCGAATTGAGTTGGGGGTTTTGCAATTGAGGGCATGGAAGCACTTTTGGTGCTGTTGTGGCGTTGATTGAGTGACCGGTTAACATAGTTGTAGTTCAAACGCAGTAGGTGGACTTTCGGGTCTCAGGTGGGAATGTGAAGTTGAGGGGCATAGAACGGTGTCTGGTAGTGCCTGAGTGAATGTAGTGAAATCGGTTTCCTAATCCTGTAACTCGTTTGCTCGTAATTGTCCTTGGAAGTTGGGGTTGAATAGTATTATTTGTTGTTTTCGTGTTTGAACTGCCGTTACTTGTTTAATTGTTGTTATTGTTGCTTATTATTGCTTGTTATGCTTGAAAAGTTAGTTGAATGTTAGTATTGATTATGATTGCTTGTTATCTCGTTTGTTGTCACTAGTTTGTATTATTGTTCTATCGCTCGTTTATCGCCTTGTATCGAGTCTTGCATTGCATAATGTCTCGCGCGTGAGTGATGGGCCTCTCTGGGTAGCCTCGGGTTGCCAGTGTTGGTTGCTCTAGCTCCGCTGCTATTCCCTTTCTTGCTTGGGTTGCCTCCCAGGGAGATTTGGGTCGTAGATTGATGGATACTTCCGGGGTATTCCAAACTGGTGTTATAAGGTGGTTGCGCGCTTATTGTCATCGTTGTCAAACATCAAGCTCGAGATTGATGTATCGCTCGTAAAATGGTATATTGCTCGTATGAGTGAACCACAGCCTTTAGAGTGTGGTATAGCTTTAAAGGGCTGTGTTAATGCTTTCTTGATTGCTTATAGTATTGTTGTTTGTATTGAATGTTTCCTTATTGTCTCTATTGCTTAACTGTGATTATTTGCATTGCACGATCTTCTTTCTCTCCAACTCGATATCTGTCTCGCCCTCACTGTGTATACGTGTTGTGTATACTCACTCCTCACCACCACATTTCAGGAAATGCCTTGTTAGCTAAAAAGTTCATGGATATGTGTTAGTTCGTGCCTGAGGAGTTGTCTTGCGTGCTTTGTGGCTTGAGCTGTCAAAGATGTAAAGATGTATGTTCATATGTTGTATGTATTTATTGTTAAAAGAAATGTAATTTAATCTAGCTAAGTAGTTGAGGTAGATTGTTAAGTTAGTTATGTATTCAGTAGTATAGTTAACCCGATGCATGTTTGTAATTGTCTAAAGAAAAGAGTGAGAATGGTATGATAGTATATTTTGTGCAGTAGATTAGTATGGATTAAATGTCAAGCTTGAATGTTCTTGTAAAAGATGTAAAGAGATAGGTTAGTTTTAAACTGGAAATATATATTTATATGCTGTGTTTAGTTGTTGAGACCCAAGGCTCGGATGGCCTTGAGGTGGTTTTGAATGTTTGGACATGGTATTGGTCCACTTATATGCTATCGCAGGTTTTACATTTTGCCAAGAAACAGGGGAGACTCAGTCCGTTTTCCCTGAAAATTATGCCCGGGTTTGGTTTGGGTTGTGATTAGATCGATTGATAGAACTCCCGGTCTCGAGGGGGATCGGGGTGTTACAGGTGGTATCAGAGCTTGTCTAGCTCATAAGCCGGGACAGGGTCCTCGGTCTGGTGGGTAGTGGTCCTTGAATGTGTGCTTGTTAAGTGTGTCTTGAAAGTGTATGCTTGTATGTGAGATTGTGTGTCTTGACATGAATGTGTGATCCTATGTGATATAGTTATGTGTTATGTGTTAATTGTGTGCTAAATAAAGTAAAGTGTTTAGTTGTGCATTGAATTGACTTATCGAATTGGCATTGTGAATCGAATTGATCTCGTGAATTGTTATTTGCTTGAAGTATTGTTTGTAATGTGTGTTTTAAAATGTCTTGAATTGATTATGTTAAGCTAGACTTGATTGCCGTGCTTGAGTGACTTTGTTGAATAAACTATTTTGTAAACTTGCTTGCATAATAGCTTAAGCCATATGTATAACTATGATATATTGGCATTCATACATGACCTATTGAAATGGTAAGTAAGTCCTCTTCCTCCCCTGAAGAAAGTGGTTCACCACTGGCTTTTCAAGGTGTATGGATTGGCAGGAAAGGAATGGCATTTGACTAGCCTTATTTGGGAGTTGGTGTTTGTTTATGGAGCTCAGTTGTTGGCATACTTCTAAGACTTTTATTTGTGAATGGCAATCATAAAAAGATAACTTTCTTTGGGGTTTCTGTATGATGGCTCTTGGTAGCATTCTTGGGTTTCTTACTGGTTATTCTTTGGAGACTTCTTTTGGCACTTCTTGGTAAACTTGGCTATTGGGTTTTCAGTTGGACTTACTGCATGGTATTATCTATGGCATATGTGTCTCGGTCTTTATTGGAGTGTTACTAGTATTCCTTATTGAAAATTCTTCAATGGCATTCTCTAGGATTCTCAGTGGCCAATTATTTAGTATTACTTATTGGGCAATTCTTGGTACTTTCTTACTGGATCATTGTTCGGGTATTTTCTTTGGCATTCCTCAGTTGGTTTGGTAACTGGAATCCCTATCAGACTCATTTTCTCATGTTACTTACGGTATTCTTTGGAGTTTTTATCGGGCATTTTACTAGTATTTTCCTTATTGGCATTTATTGGAAGATCCTACACTTGGAATTCTGCTTGGACATATTATCTTGTACTGTTTACGGCTTCTCCTTCGGCCTTTCCACTCAGGGGAAATCTATACTTGCTGTTTGACTAGGATGTTGCGGTAGGAACATAGTGATTGGAAGATTTTATTTAGATGTTGGCCTTTGGTATTCTTCTTTATAATCCTTTACAGAACTTTCAGCTGGGTCTATTTACGGTAGTCAGTACTGAATGAGGTGCATCTACTCTGGCTATCTCTTAACTTTCTTATTTGGTAATTGTTAGACTTCTATTGAAGATTCTTAAATAGGGTATTCCTTTGGTACTCTTCCTGCCATTAGTATGTGATATTGATGATATCTGCAGTATCTTTGCTTTAGTCTTTAGTTGGTATTTCCTCGGCATTCTTGATTGGAATTTCTATTCGGGATTTCCTACAAGCATTCTTATATATTATCTTGCTCAGCAACCGATGAAGATTTATCAGAGTTCGATTTTAGATGATGTAGAGTCCTATTGGAAGAAGAATTGCGAGGACGCAATTGTTTTAAGGGGGGAAGGATGTGATAACCCGAACCCGGCATGCATTTAATAGCACTTGACTGCATTTGATTAAATGTTTCATTAGTTAAATCATCTAATTATCACTGTTTTGCTATTTCTTTTAGAAGAATTCGAAAAGGATTTATATTATTTGATTAAAAGATTATTACCTATTTCTAATAATTGTAGTAATTGAAATTATTCTTTTGTGATTAATTAAGTGTCATCTTAAGTGTTAATATTTAATTGCACTTGATTTCATATTTATATTTATTTGTTCATTTGTAACTTAACATTAACTTTATAATTCTTTAAAATGTTATGGAAATAGTTAAATTAATTATTTTAAATGAATATTGATTGCCTTGATTGTTTTGATTATTTTAATAATCGGTTTTGGTTGTTTTGCATTAAAATCACTCGGTTTTCAAATAAATGAGAAAAGTAACTCTGAGCCGATGTGAATTTTAAACTATTCTACTATTCTACTTTTCAAAGAATTAAAGTTTTATATTATTGCTCATCACTTTATTAGCGATCGATTATTGACCGTTCGATCGTAGAATTTCGAAAATAAGAGTTAGAGAAATATTTTTCGGATTTAGTGAAAAATGTTTTTAGCTTAATTTAACTAGTTTCAGTTGTTTTTCATTTAATTGCATTATTTTAACTTGAATTGGATTTAATGGCATCAAAATAAGCTTATTTGACTATTTTTAATTAAAGTTTGAATTTGCAAAAGTCCAAAATGCCCTTGTCACCTTATAAAAAAAAAACAAGTCAAAATTAGCTCAAAAACATTTCCCAAAATTCCCCCCCATGTCCCCCCCAAGGCCGAGAATCACCAAGGGAAAAAAAAACATTTTGATTTCAAATTTCTTCTACAATCTTGCATACAACTGCTCAAGGAGCGCGGCTAGGGTCTTTGCAAGCCATCCTCTTCGATCACTGTGAGGGTTTTCACGCTTTTGTGCATTTTAATCTGAATTTGATTTTTGAGTCAATTTTTCAGATTTGATATTTATCGAGTTATAATGCCTGTTATTGCTTGAAATAGCTTGCTTAGGATTCGTAGAGCATTGCTTGTTAGTTATTTAGCAATTTTTACGGTTGAAACTACGTAATTGAAATTGGGGAAGAACATGAATAGTGAATTATGAATAGTAAACCCTAGAATTTTGGATTTCGATCCGAATTGCGATTGTTTGATTTGGATAGGTGCCATTAGTGATAGAAAGCTAAAATGTGAAATAAAAACGGATCGGCTTTTGTTAAAATTGGAAATTAGACGAAGAAACGTAAAGGGGCCGTTTGACCAAAAGTTGACCGTGCTCGAATTGAGTTGGGGGTTTTGCAATTGAGGGCATGGAAGCACTTTTGGTGCTGTTGTGGCGTTGATTGAGTGACCGGTTAACATAGTTGTAGTTCAAACGCAGTAGGTGGACTTTCGGGTCTCGGGTGAGAAAGTGAAGTTTAGTGACATAGAAACGTGTCTTGTAGTGCCTGAGTGAATGTAGTGAAATCGGTTTCCTAATCCTATAACTCGTTTGCTCGTAATTGTCCTTGGAAGTTGGGGTTGAATAGTGTTATTTGTTGTTTTCGTGTTTGAATTGCCGTTACTTGTTTAATTGTTGTTATTGTTGCTTATTATTGCTTGTTATGCTTGAAAAGTTAGTTGAATGTTAGTATTGATTATGATTGCTTGTTATCTCGTTTGTTGTCACTAGTTTGTATTATTGTGCTATCGCTCGTTTATCGCCTTGTATCGAGTCTTGCATTGCATAATGTCTCGCGCGTGAGTGATGGGCCTCTCTGGGTAGCCTCGGGTTGCCAGTGTTGGTTGCTCTAGCTCCGCTGCTATTCCCTTTCTCGCTTGGGTTGCCTCCCAGGGAGATTTGGGTCGTAGATTGATGGAAACTTCCGGGGTATTCCAAACTGGTGTTATAAGGTGGTTGCGCGCTTATTGTCATCGTTGTCAAACATCAAGCTCGAGATTGATGTATCACTCGTAAAATGGTATATTGCTCGTATGAGTGAACCACAGCCTTCAGAGTGTGGTATAGCTTTAAAGGGCTGTGTTAATGCTTTCTTGATTGCTTATAGTATTGTTGTTTGTATTGAATGTTTCCTTATTGTCTTTATTGCTTAACTGTGATTATTTGCATTGCACGATCTTCTTTCTCTCCAACTCGATATCTGTCTCGCCTTCACTGAGTATACGTGTTGTGTATACTCACTCCTCACCACCACATTTCAGGAAATGCCTTGTTAGCTAAAAAGTTCATGGATATGTGTTAGTTCGTGCCTGAGGAGTTGTCTTGCGTGCTTTGTGGCTTGAGCTGTCAAAGATGTAAAGATGTATGTTCATATGTTGTATGTATTTATTGTTAAAAGAAATGTAATTTAATCTAGCTAAGAAGTTGAGGTAAATTGTTAAGTTAGTTATGTATTCAGTAGTATAGTTAACCCGAGGCATGGTTGTAATTGTCTAAAGAAAAGAGTGAGAATGGTATGATAGTATATTTTGTGCAGTAGATTAGTATGGAGTAAATGTCAAGCTTGAATGTGCTTGTAAAAGATGTAAAGAGAGAGGTTAGTTTGAAACTGGAAATGTATATTTATATGCTGTGTTTAGTTGTTGAGAACCAAGGCTCGGATGGCCTTGAGGTTGTTTTGAATGTTTGGACATGGTATTGGTCCACTTATATGCTATCGCAGGTTTTACATTTTCCCTAGAAACAGGGGAGACTCCGTCCGTCTTCCCTGAAAATTATGCCCGGGTTTGGTTTGGGTTGTGATTAGATTGATTGATAGAACTCCCGGTCTCGAGATGGATCGGGGTATTACAGGTGGTATCAGAGCTTGTCTAGCTCATAAGCCGGGACAGGGTCCTCGGTCTGGTGGGTAGTGGTCCTTGAATGTGTGCTTGTTAAGTGTGGCTTGAAAGTGTATGCTTGTATGTGAGATTGTGTGTCTTGACATGAATGTGTGATCCTATGTGATATAGTTATGTGTTATGTGTTAATTGTGTGCTAAATAAAGTAAAGTGTTTAGTTGTGCATTGAATTGACTTATCGAATTGGCATTGTGAATCGAATTGATCACGTGATTTGTTATTTGCTTGAAGTATTGTTTGTAATGTGTGTTTTAAAATGTCTTGAATTGATTATGTTAAGCTAGACTTGATTGCCGTGCTTGAGTGACTTTGTTGAATAAACTATTTTGTAAACTTGTTTGCATAATAGCTTAAGGCATATGTATAACTATGATATATTGGCATTCATACATGACCTATTGAAATGGTAAGTAAGTCCTCTTCCTCCCCTGAAGAAAGTGGTTCACCACTGGCTTTTCAAGGTGTATGGATTGGCAGGAAAGGAATGGCATTTGACTAGCCTTATTTGGGAGTTGGTGTTTGTTTATGGAGCTCAGTTGTTGGCATACTTCTAAGACTTTTATTTGTGAATGGCAATCATAAAAAGATAACTTTCTTTGGGGTTTCTGTATGATGGCTCTTGGTAGCATTCTTGGGTTTCTTACTGGTTATTCTTTGGAGACTTCTTTTGGCACTTCTTGGTAAACTTGGCTATTGGGTTTTCAGTTGGACTTACTGCATGGTATTATCTATGGCATATGTGTCTCGGTCTTTATTGGAGTGTTACTGGTATTCCTTATTGAAAATTCTTCAATGGCATTCTCTAGGATTCTCAGTGGCCAATTATTTAGTATTACTTATTGGGCAATTCTTGGTACTTTCTTACTGGATCATTGTTCGGGTATTTTCTTTGGCATTCCTCAGTTGGTTTGGTAACTGGAATCCCTATCAGACTCATTTTCTCATGTTACTTACGGTATTCTTTGGAGTTTTTATCGGGCATTTTACTAGTATTTTCCTTATTGGCATTTATTGGAAGATCCTACACTTGGAATTCTGCTTGGACATATTATCTTGTACTGTTTACGGCTTCTCCTTCGGCCTTTCCACTCAGGGGAAATCTATACTTGCTGTTTGACTAGGATGTTGCGGTAGGAACATAGTGATTGGAAGATTTTATTTAGATGTTGGCCTTTGGTATTCTTCTTTATAATCCTTTACAGAACTTTCAGCTGGGTCTATTTACGGTAGTCAGTACTGAATGAGGTGCATCTACTCTGGCTATCTCTTAACTTTCTTATTTGGTAATTGTTAGACTTCTATTGAAGATTCTTAAATAGGGTATTCCTTTGGTACTCTTCCTGCCATTAGTATGTGATATTGATGATATCTGCAGTATCTTTGCTTTAGTCTTTAGTTGGTATTTCCTCGGCATTCTTGATTGGAATTTCTATTCGGGATTTCCTACAAGCATTCTTATATATTATCTTGCTCAGCAACCGATGAAGATTTATCAGAGTTGGATTTTAGATGATGCAGAGTCCTATTGGAAGAAGAATTGCGAGGACGCAATTGTTTTAAGGGGGGAAGGATGTGATAACCCGAACCCGGCATGCATTTAATAGCACTTGACTGCATTTGATTAAATGTTTCATTAGTTAAATCATCTAATTATCACTGTTTTGCTATTTCTTTTAGAAGAATTCGAAAAGGATTTATATTATTTGATTAAAAGATTATTACCTATTTCTAATAATTGTAGTAATTGAAATTATTCTTTTGTGATTAATTAAGTGTCATCTTAAGTGTTAATATTTAATTGCACTTGATTTCATGTTTATATTTATTTGTTCATTTGTAACTTAACATTAACTTTATAATTCTTTAAAATGTTATGGAAATAGTTAAATTAATTATTTTAAATGAATATTGATTGCCTTGATTGTTTTGATTATTTTAATAATCGGTTTTGGTTGTTTTGCATTAAAATCACTCGGTTTTCAAACAAATGAGAAAAATAACTCTGAGCCGATGTGAATTTTAAACTATTCTACTATTCTACTTTTCAAAGAATTAAAGTTTTATATTATTGCTCATCACTTTATTAGCGATCGATTATTGACCGTTCGATCGTAGAATTTCAAAAATAAGAGTTAGAGAAATATTTTTCGGATTTAGTGAAAAATGTTTTTAGCTTAATTTAACTAGTTTTAGTTGTTTTTCATTTAATTGCATTATTTTAACTTGAATTGGATTTAATGGCATCAAAATAAGCTTATTTGACTATTTTTAATTAAAGTTTGAATTTGCAAAAGTCCAAAATGCCCTTGTCACCTTATAAAAAAAAAAACAAGTCAAAATTAGCTCAAAAACATTTCCCAAAATCCCCCCCATGTCCCCCCCAAGGCCGAGAATCACCAAGGGAAAAAAAAGAGATTTTGATTTCAAATTTCTTCTACAATCTTGCATACAACTGCTCAAGGATCGCGGCTAGGGTCTTTGCAAGCCTTCCTCTTCGATCACTGTGAGGGTTTTCACGCTCTTGTGCATTTTAATATGAATTTGATTTTTGAGTCAATTTTTCAGATTTGATATTTATTGCGTTATAATGCCTGTTATTGCTTGAAATAGCTTGCTTAGGATTCGTAGAGCATTGCTTGTTAGTTATTTAGCAATTTTTACAGTTGAAATTGCGTATTTGAAATTGGGGAAGAACATGAATAGTGAATTATGAATAGTAAACCCTAGAATTTCGGATTTCGATCCGAATTGCGATTGTTTGATTTGGATAGGTGCCATTAGTGATAGAAAGCTAAAATGTGAAATAAAAACGGATCGGCTTTTGTTAAAATTGGAAATTAGACGAAGAAACGTAAAGGGGCCGTTTGACCAAAAGTTGACCGTGCTCAAATTGAGTTGGGGGTTTTGCAATTGAGGGCATGGAAGCACTTTTGGTGCTGTTGTGGCGTTGATTGAGTGACCGGTTAACATAGTTGTAGTTCAAACGCAGTAGGTGGACTTTCGGGTCTCGGGTGAGAAAGTGAAGTTTAGTGACATAGAAACGTGTCTTGTAGTGCCTGAGTGAATGTAGTGAAATCGGTTTCCTAATCCTGTAACTCGTTTGCTCGTAATTGTCCTTGGAAGTTGGGGTTGAATAGTGTTATTTGTTGTTTTCGTGTTTGAACTGCCGTTACTTGTTTAATTGTTGTTATTGTTGCTTATTATTGCTTGTTATGCTTGAAAAGTTAGTTGAATGTTAGTATTGATTATGATTGCTTGTTATCTCGTTTGTTGTCACTAGTTTGTATTATTGTGCTATCGCTCGTTTATCGCCTTGTATCGAGTCTTGCATTGCATAATGTCTCGCGCGTGAGTGATGGGCCTCTCTGGGTAGCCTCGGGTTGCCAGTGTTGGTTGCTCTAGCTCCGCTGCTATTCCCTTTCTCGCTTGGGTTGCCTCCCAGGGAGATTTGGGTCGTAGATTGATGGATACTTCCGGGGTATTCCAAACTGGTGTTATAAGGTGGTTGCGCGCTTATTGTCATCGTTGTCAAACATCAAGCTCGAGATTGATGTATCGCTCGTAAAATGGTATATTGCTCGTATGAGTGAACCACAGCCTTCAGAGTGTGGTATAGCTTTAAAGGGCTGTGTTAATGCTTTCTTGATTGCTTATAGTATTGTTGTTTGTATTGAATGTTTCCTTATTGTCTTTATTGCTTAACTGTGATTATTTGCATTGCACGATCTTCCTTCTCTCCAACTCGATATCTGTCTCGCCCTCACTGAGTATACGTGTTGTGTATACTCACTCCTCACCACCACATTTCAGGAAATGCCTTGTTAGCTAAAAAGTTCATGGATATGTGTTAGTTCGTGCCTGAGGAGTTGTCTTGCATGCTTTGTGGCTTGAGCTGTCAAAGATGTAAAGATGTATGTTCATATGTTGTATGTATTTATTGTTAAAAGAAATGTAATTTAATCTAGCTAAGAAGTTGAGGTAAATTGTTAAGTTAGTTATGTATTCAGTAGTACAGTTAACCCGATGCATGTTTGTAATTGTCTAAAGAAAAGAGTGAGAATGGTATGATAGTATATTTTGTGCAGTAGATTAGTATGGATTAAATGTCAAGCTTGAATGTTCTTGTAAAAGATGTAAAGAGATAGGTTAGTTTTAAACTGGAAATATATATTTATATGCTGTGTTTAGTTGTTGAGAACCAAGGCTCGGATGGCCTTGAGGTGGTTTTGAATGTTTGGACATGGTATTGGTCCACTTATATGCTATCGCAGGTTTTACATTTTGCCTAGAAACAGGGGAGACTCCGTCCGTTTTCCCTGAAAATTATGCCCGGGTTTGGTTTGGGTTGTGATTAGATCGATTGATAGAACTCCCGGTCTCGAGGGGGATCGGGGTGTTACAGGTGGTATCAGAGCTTGTCTAGCTCATAAGCCGGGACAGGGTCCTCGGTCTGGTGGGTAGTGGTCCTTGAATGTGTGCTTGTTAAGTGTGTCTTGAAAGTGTATGCTTGTATGTGAGATTGTGTGTCTTGACATGAATGTGTGCTCCTATGTGATATAGTTATGTGTTATGTGTTAATTGTGTGCTAAATAAAGTAAAGTGTTTAGTTGTGCATTGAATTGACCTATCGAATTGGCATTGTGAATCGAATTGATCTCGTGAATTGTTATTTGCTTGAAGTATTGTTTGTAATGTGTGTTTTAAAATGTCTTGAATTGATTATGTTAAGCTTGACTTGATTGCTGTGCTTGAGTGACTTTGTTGAATAAACTATTTTGTAAACTTGCTTGCATAATAGCTTAAGGCATATGTATAACTGTGATATATTGGCATTCATACATGTCCTATTGAAATGGTAAGTAAGTCCTCTTCCTCCCCTGAAGAAAGTGGTTCACCACTGGCTTTTCAAGGTGTATGGATTGGCAGGAAAGGAATGGCATTTGACTAGCCTTATTTGGGAGTTGGTGTTTGTTTATGGAGCTCAGTTGTTGGCATACTTCTAAGACTTTTATTTGTGAATGGCAATCATAAAAAGATAACTTTCTTTGGGGTTTCTGTATGATGGCTCTTGGTAGCATTCTTGGGTTTCTTACTGGTTATTCTTTGGAGACTTCTTTTGGCACTTCTTGGTAAACTTGGCTATTGGGTTTTCAGTTGGACTTACTGCATGGTATTATCTATGGCATATGTGTCTCTGTCTTTATTGGAGTGTTACGTATTCCTTATTGAAAATTCTTCAATGGCATTCTCTAGGATTCTCAGTGGCCAATTATTTAGTATTACTTATTGGGCAATTCTTGGTACTTTCTTACTGGAGCATTGTTCGGGTATTTTCTTTGGCATTCCTCAGTTGGTTTGGTAACTGGAATCCCTATCAGACTCATTTTCTCATGTTACTTACGGTATTCTTTGGAGTTTTTATCGGGCATTTTACTAGTATTTTCCTTATTGGCATTTATTGGAAGATCTTACACTTGGAATTCTGCTTGGACATATTATCTTGTACGGTTTACGGCTTCTCCTTCGGCCTTTCCACTCAGGGGAAATCTATACTTGCTGTTTGACTAGGATGTTGCGGTAGGAACATAGTGATTGTAAGATTTTATTTAGATGTTGGCCTTTGGTATTCTTCTTTATAATCCTTTACAGAACTTTCAGCTGGGTCTATTTACGGTAGTCAGTACTGAATGAGGTGCATCTACTCTGGCTATCTCTTAACTTTCTTATTTGGTAATTGTTAGACTTATATTGAAGATTCTTAAATAGGGTATTCCTTTGGTACTCTTCCTGCCATTAATATGTGATATTGATGATATCTGCAGTATCTTTGCTTTAGTCTTTAGTTGGTATTTCCTCGGCATTGTTGATTGGAATTTCTATTCGGGATTTCCTACAAGCATTCTTATATATTATCTTGCTCAGCAACCGATGAAGATTTATCAGAGTTGGATTTTAGATGATGCAGAGTCCTATTGGAAGAAGAATTGCGAGGACGCAATTGTTTTAAGGGGGGAAGGATGTGATAACCCGAACCCGGCATGCATTTAATAGCACTTGACTGCATTTGATTAAATGTTTCAGTAGTTAAATCATCTAATTATCACTGTTTTGCTATTTCTTTTAGAAGAATTCGAAAAGGATTTATATTATTTGATTAAAAGATTATTACCTATTTCTAATAATTGTAGTAATTGAAATTATTCTTTTGTGATTAATTAAGTGTCATCTTAAGTGTTAATATTTAATTGCACTTGATTTCGTGTTTATATTTATTTGTTCATTTGTAACTTAACATTAACTTTATAATTCTTTAAAATGTTATGTAAATAGTTAAATTAATTATTTTAAATGAATATTGATTGCCTTGATTGTTTTGATTATTTTAATAATCGGTTTTGGTTGTTTTGCATTAAAATCACTCGGTTTTCAAATAAATGAGAAAAGTAACTCTGAGCCGAAGTAATTTTAAACTATTCTACTATTCTACTTTTCAAAGAATTAAAGTTTTATATTATTGCTCATCACTTTATTAGCGATCGATTATTGACCGTTCGATCGTAGAATTTCGAAAATAAGAGTTAGATAAATATTTTTCGGATTTAGTGAAAAATGTTTTTAGCTTAATTTAACTAGTTTTAGTTGTTTTTCATTTAATTGCATTATTTTAACTTGAATTGGATTTAATGGCATCAAAATAAGCTTATTTGACTATTTTAAATTAAAGTTTGAATTTGCAAAAGTCCAAAATACCCTTGTCACCTTATAAAAAAAAAAAACAAGTCAAAATTAGCTCAAAAACATTTCCCAAAATTCCCCCCCATGTCCTCCCCAAGGCCGAGAATCACCAAGGGAAAAAAAAAAGATTTTGATTTCAAATTTCTTCTACAATCTTGCATACAACTGCTCAAGGATCGCGGCTAGGGTCTTTGCAAGCCTTCTTCTTCGATCACTATGAGGGTTTTCACGCTTTTGTGCATTTTAATCTGAATTTGATTTTTGAGTCAATTTTTCAGATTTGATATTTATTGCGTTATAATGCCTGTTATTGCTTGAAATAGCTTGCTTAGGATTCGTAGAGCATTGCTTGTTAGTTATTTAGCAATTTTTACGGTTGAAACTGCGTAATTGAAATTGGGGAAGAACATGAATAGTGAATTATGAATAGTAAACCCTAGAATTTTGGATTTCGATCCGATTTGCGATTGTTTGATTTGGATAGGTGCCATTAGTGATAGAAAGCTAAAATGTGAAATAAAAATGGATCGGCTTTTGTTAAAATTGGAAATTAGACGAAGAAACGTAAAGGGGCCGTTTGACCAAAAGTTGACCGTGCTCGAATTGAGTTGGGAGTTTTGCAATTGAGGGCATGGAAGCACTTTTGGTGCTGTTGTGGCGTTGATTGAGTGACCGGTTAACATAGTTGTAGTTCAAACGCAGTAGGTGGACTTTCGGGTCTCGGGTGAGAAAGTGAAGTTTAGTGACATAGAAACGTGTCTTGTAGTGCCTGAGTGAATGTAGTGAAATCGGTTTCCTAATCCTGTAACTCGTTTGCTCGTAATTGTCCTTGGAAGTTGGGGTTGAATAGTGTTATTTGTTGTTTTCGTGTTTGAACTGCCGTTACTTGTTTAATTGTTGTTATTGTTGCTTATTATTGCTTGTTATGCTTGAAAAGTTAGTTGAATGTTAGTATTGATTATGATTGCTTGTTATCTCGTTTGTTGTCACTAGTTTGTATTATTGTGCTATCGCTCGTTTATCGCCTTGTATCGAGTCTTGCATTGCATAATGTCTCGCGCGTGAGTGATGGGCCTCTCTGGGTAGCCTCGGGTTGCCAGTGTTGGTTGCTCTAGCTCCGCTGCTATTCCCTTTCTCGCTTGGGTTGCCTCCCAGGGAGATTTGGGTCGTAGATTGATGGATACTTCCGGGGTATTCCAAACTGGTGTTATAAGGTGGTTGCGCGCTTATTGTCATCGTTGTCAAACATCAAGCTCGAGATTGATGTATCGCTCGTAAAATGGTATATTGCTCGTATGAGTGAACCACAGCCTTCAGAGTGTGCTATAGCTTTAAAGGGATGTGTTAATGCTTTCTTGATTGCTTATAGTATTGTTGTTTGTATTGAATGTTTCCTTATTGTCTTTATTGCTTAATTGTGATTATTTGCATTGCACGATCTTCTTTCTCTCCAACTCGATATCTGTCTCGCCCTCACTGAGTATACGTGTTGTGTATACTCACTCCTCACCACCACATTTCAGGAAATGCCTTGTTAGCTAAAAAGTTCATGGATATGTGTTAGTTCGTGCCTGAGGAGTTGTCTTGCGTGCTTTGTGGCTTGAGCTGTCAAAGATGTAAAGATGTATGTTCATATGTTGTATGTATTTATTGTTAAAAGAAATGTAATTTAATCTAGCTAAGTAGTTGAGGTAGATTGTTAAGTTAGTTATGTATTCAGTAGTATAGTTAACCCGATGCATGTTTGTAATTGTCTAAAGAAAAGAGTGAGAATGGTATGATAGTATATTTTGTGCAGTAGATTAGTATGGATTAAATGTCAAGCTTGAATGTTCTTGTAAAAGATGTAAAGAGATAGGTTAGTTTTAAACTGGAAATGTATATTTATATGCTGTGTTTAGTTGTTGAGAACCAAGGCTCGGATGGCCTTGAGGTGATTTTGAATGTTTGGACATGGTATTGGTCCACTTATATGCTATCGCAGGTTTTACATTTTGCCTTGAAACAGGGGAGACTCAGTCCGTTTTCCCTGAAAATTATGCCCGGGTTTGGTTTGGGTTGTGATTAGATCGATTGATAGAACTCCCGGTCTCGAGGGGGATCGGGGTGTTACTGCATTTCCTGAAATATGATGGTAAGGAGTGAGTATACTCAATATGTATACTCAGTGAGGGCAAGACAGATATCGAGGTGGAGAGAAAGAAGATCGTGCAATGCAAATAGGTACAGTTAAGCAATTTAATCAATAAGAAAACATTCAATGTAAACGACAATACAATAAATAATTAAGAAAGCATTAACACAACCATTCAAAGCTATACCACACTTTGAAGGCTATGGTTCACTCGAGCGAGTAATGTACCGATCACGATTTCGATGACTTTAACGATGACGCGTCGGCTCACCCAACTTATAACTTCCGTTTAGAGTACTCCGGACATACTCTGTCAATTCTACGACCCAAAACTCCCTGGGCGGCAACCCAAGCGAGAAAGGAAATAGGACACAGAGCTAGAGCAACCAACACTGGCAACCCGAGGCTACCCAGAGAGGCCCATCACTCATGCGCCTGACACTTATGCAATGCAATACAAGCTATTTAACGATAATCGAGCAAGGCACTGAAGTGCAAGTCAGTAACAACATGCGATACAATAAGCATACAATAAGCAACTACAATCAATTAAGTAACAAGAACAACACCAACAAGCATTATCAACAATTGATATACACATTCAATCATAATCAACTTTAACAAGCATAACAAGCATTATTAAGCATTCTATAGGCATTATACTATGAAAGCACACAAAATCACAAAATGACCCCAACTTTCAAAATGCTACTACTTCCAAACGAGCCACGAGTTTTGGAAACCGACTTCACCAATCCTCCTAGGTCACCATAAGGCACGTCTAAAGACCCCGAAACCCTACTTAACCCTAGAATTCACGCAAAGCCCCGATTTCCCCCTTTGCTCGATTGAACTACCGCTACCCTAACCAAACACTCAACCAACACCATAACCGCACCAAAAGTGCTTCCATGGCCTCCCGAGACAATGCCATCACGCAAAATGATAAAATGCCAAACTTGACCTAAATGACCCCAACTTTCACTAAGCCATTTTCCTCCGTTTTTCCATTACACAATCCAATTAAACCACACATTTAGGCATTCTAGCATATCTAGCCCCTTCCTACATCAACAGAACGCATAACAGAGCAACTTCATCGAAACGAGGTTTACTATTCATAATTTACTATTCAACTATCAATTTAAATTTTAATTTCGATATCCAACCGCAGAAAATGCTAAAAAGCTATAAATACATGTTCTACGATTGCTAGGGAATATTCTTTAAGCAACGAAATGGATAAAATAACAACCTACGGTTAAATCACAATAATTAAAGTTTAGATACAATAATTTCAAATGCGCAAATAACGATGAAACCCTCACTTTAGACGCTCCTAGACGCTAGGAAAATCACATTGGATGCCTCGGAAACCACCCCGTGCAAGCTCATGCGAAGATTTGAAGTTTGGAAGTTGAAATTTCTTTTTTTTCTCTCCTTCTATTTTCGGCCATAGCCATTCTGTTTTCAGCTCTTTTTAATTTGTTATTTTATGCTATTATGTGCTATTATAAAGGATGACAAGCTCAATGGTCAAAGCCTTGGTCAAACCACTTAAAAATTGGTCAAATAAGCTTGTTTTATGCATTTTAAAGCTAAAACAACCAACCCAAATCTAATTCCAGTTAAATACAACTTAAAATACCAAAATTAAAACACTAAATACTAGTTTTCACTATTTGCTAAGGACTAGAAAACATTCTCTAGCTATCGCTCTCGAAATGCTATGCACTTTGCGACAATAAAAGAATAACAATTAAATCTCAAAAAATTTAAGAAAATATAATTTTTGAAAAGTAACATAATTGAAAATTTACTCCGGCTCGGAGCTACTTTTCATTTAATTGAAAACCGAGCATTAAGGTACAAGAAAAATAAAACCGATTAACATAAATATGAAAATGAAGCTACAAATGAATGTTTAACTAAAAATAAACACAAATTCAATGCCAACATTTAAGATGTCACTTAGTTAAATGAAATTAAATGCCATTAAATGCATGCCGGGTTCGGGTTATCACACATATCCCGGCTCATGCAAGACTATCATGCTCTGATACCACCTAAAGATGTCACGCCTCGACCTAACCCCGCAAAAGGCCAAGCCCGGACCCGACACACGGACGGAGTCTCCTTTGTACCGTGGACTATCCGAAAACCCTACATAATACTTGTGAAAACCATAATAAACATTTAAATCAACACAACTTTCTTTTAGAAAATATACATCTTCTCATTAACAACTTTGCAAACCAAAAATGTCATGCATATTACACAAGTATTTGTGCCACTAAACAGTTAACCATTAGCATCAATTCTTTACTAGTCATATGAGTATATCTTTACAACTTCACATTCTTTCAAATTTACAACATAAGACCATAGAGGCCTCAAAATAGAAACTACATACAAGGCTACAAGCCTCAAAATGAAGCGTCAACCAAGCATTAAACACATCAAGCATGGCCCACACAAAAGTCTGGCAACCAACCACCAGCTAAGCAAAGAAGTGCTATCAAGGAAACACCTCCACTTGCTCCTCCTCCTCAATTACCTCAATAGGATCCGCTTCAACTACTCTTGTAAAATATAGTATAGAAAGGAATGAGCAAACACTATTGCTCAGCGAGGGTTATTGGTCTCAAGGATGGAGATGAGAGGAGAATGCAATGCAAGTGGTCAAGCAATTAATTCAATTATCATATAGAGATACAAGAAAAGCCAACCATAAAACGAGACAAGCATTAAAACTATAAACATTCATTCAAAGGATACGATTCACTTTTCACGAGCAACTTTCAATCACGAATTCGATGATGACGTGCCGGCCCAAACCACCTTATAACTTCAATTTGGAATACCCCGGAAGTATCCATCAATTCTACGACCCAAAATCGCACCGGCCCAACCGTCTAAAGACCCCGAAACCCTACTTTACCCTAGAATTCACGGAAAGCCCCGATTTCTCCCTTTGCTCGTTTGAACTACCGCTACCCTAACCAAACACCCAACCAATGCCATAACCACACCAAAAGTGATTCCATGACCTCCCGAGACAATGCCATCACGCAAAACGAGGAAATGCTAAACTCAACCTTAACGTCCCCAACTTTCACCAAGGCATTTCTCCTCGTTTTTCCATTACACATTCCAAACAAATCATGCATTTAGGCATTCTAGCATATCTAGCATCTTTTCACATCAAAAGAATTCAAAACAAAGCAACTTCTACGATACGAGAGTTTACTATTCACAATTTACTATTCAATTAGCATTTTAAATTACAACAGCTATATTTAACTATAGAAAATGCTAAAAAGCTACAAATACATGTTCTACAATTGTCAAGGAACATTCTTTAAGCATTAAAACGATTAAAATAACAAACTATGGATAAAACCCAAAAATTTAAAGTTGATACATATAACATTCAAATGCGCAAATAAACGTGCTTCCCTCACCTTAGACACTCCTAGACGATAGGAAAACCACGCTGGATACCTCGGAAACAACCCCGTGCAAGCTCACGCAAAAATTTGAAGTTTGGAAGTTGAAAATCTTTTTTTTTCTTCTCTTGAAGTTTCGGCCAACTCCTTTCTGTTTTCAGCTTTGTTTTTTTTTTATTTTGCAATGTTATATGCCTAATAAAAGATGACAAGCCTTGGTCAATTGGTCAAGCCTTTGGTCAACTAACTTAAGTTGGTCAATTTAGCTTATTTTATGCATTTTAAAGCTATAACAACCAACACAACATTAACTCTAGTTAACAACAACTAAAATATTAAAATTACTACACTAAATACTAGTTTTCACTATTTGCTGAGGACTAGAAAACACTCTCTAACTATCGCCCTCGATATGCAATACACTTTGCGACAATAAAGGAATAACAATTAAATCTCAAAGAATTTGGGAAAATAATATTTCCTGAAAAATAAATAGGAAAATTCCACATTCCGGGCTCGGGTATTACACCCTCTCCCTGTAATACCCGAGCCCGACCATGCATTTACAAGTATTTATCTATATTTATTTATTTCGTTATTTTTGAAAAATGTGCCTTTGTGATTATTTGCCTCCATTTAATCTATAGTTAATTGTCTTACTATTTAAAAATCAATTGGTATTACGATTAATAGTAACCTCTTAGGTAATCTGATAGCATGAATTAAAAATTAAGCTTAAGAAATAGTAATGTGTTGGTAAGGATTAAGTGATATAGCTTATAATTATGAAAATATAAATAAATAAGATGTTATCTAAGTAGTTAATAAATTTGTTGTCCGATTAATCTACTAAGTAAAGTAGATAAATAATTAGTATAATATTATTTACTTAAACAAATTATAAAGTCTTTAACATATAATAGGGAAATACTCAGTGAATAAAATGGTAGCAGGTATAATAGTTCAGGATTACAAAGATAAGAGCAATTTTAACCTAAGAAATATTTATTAGATAACAAACATAGAGGAACTAGAATATATATATTCCTGGATATAGTTAAAAACTTAGTCGATCATGACATACGGGCTAGGATCATATGGAAGTGTCACATGTGTTAGGGAATTGGATATACGAATATGTTGACAGAGACAATAGTTGGGAAGATTAGGAATTATAAGGTAATTGTTAGATAATCTTAACTTTTGAAACAAAATTTATAACTACTTAATTATCTAGTATCATCATTAGCAACATTGTCTTATTCACTGTTTCACCACGAGCTCTAAAACCATGCCACGCTAGAGCACCTAATTAAGATGAGTATACTATCTTACCATTTAGAATAATATAGCCTAACAGCACGTGTTATTCGACCAAAATTCCAACCAATGTATCAGCATAGCTATTTGCCAAGTCCTTGACCTCTACCGTCCTAAAATTTTTAGCCAATCATCACCGAAGTTGTTAAGTTGCCACATTTCATTAGCAAAGCTGAATCATTGCCTAAGCTTGCATAAATAGACCAGGTAGCAGCGTGATTTTGTTTCACCATCGAGTAGTCATCACCTAAATTGTTCTAAGGCAGCCACCTGGTTAGTAAGTCAGCACTTCAAATTAACTCCAGCAATCTCCACGAGATGCCACCTCCTGCTTATCATCCTTCTATCTTCATCGTCACTTTCACCGCCCACCTTTATGAAACAATCATCGACTAACGTGCCAAGCTACCATTTAACTTGCAAGGTGCTGTCTTCACGCGAGACTGCCAGGATGCGAACTAGGCTCCTTTACACCATCTCAAGCTGCTGCATTTCCAACACATCCTGCTTCTATCTTCACCAATAGAAACAAAGAAGTAAACTCTATATAAAGCCTTGCACTTTCGGCAGGTAAAACGCACCACCCAAGCTGAACACCATAGCTTCGTCTATCATCACTTTTTCGCCTAGCTTTCTCAATCTGCCTCCCCATATCATTTTCACCATTGCCGCCACCACCTTCAAGGGCTGTTAAGCTTTAGTTTGTAAAACACACCAAACATTTCAGATTACACAAGCTAAGAATATTACGTAGTGAAAGCCATAGCCATATCAGCTCACTGCCCTAGCCAAACTATCACCATTAATTCACTACCCTCACTGTCGGCCAATACAAAAGAAAGGGAAATAAATCTAAAGGAGCAAAAAGCCTAGGAACAGAAGTGAGAAAAGAAAGAGAGAAAATAATACATCCACTCGCCACCCTTTATTCCATTCTTTATCTACACACCATCGACGTCTAAGCATAAAAAAAACAAGACTCACCTAGCATCTTCTTCATAGCCGATGGCAACATTAAGGGAAAGGGATGGAAGTAGAAGCTAGACAAGAGGGAAACAGGAAGGGAGAAGGGAGTTTCGGTTATCACTGGTTTAATCCTAAGTCCAACTTTGCATGCAACTTGGTGAGGAATTTTTAATAAGCAGCATATAGATTTACTTATCTATTTGTTATATGAACATGATTGACTATGAGGAAATTCGTACATGTGTGGTGCGGGTTACTTTTCTTTTAAATTGCATTTTCGATTGCTTCCACTGTGAAAGATCATATAAGATAAGTATTGCAGCATTGACTTTATATGTGTTAATAATAAGTTACATGAATATAGAATTATAGCTTGACTTCTTACGTTACATGTCTGAGGATATAGTATATACATAATATATAGTCTAATCCTATTAGAACTTTGACCTTGATAAGATAAGTACATGTGCAGGTCTCTTTCTTAAAATACATGACCGACTTCTCTTGTTTTAATTGTGTTTGATTGATGTTATGTTCAGCTTATATAGGAATTAAAAATAACATGAGTCTGCTTTATGTATATGAATGTTTTACTTTAAGGAACATTATTGATCTTTTTGTCAAACTATTCCTATGATATGTTTACTTTATGTAAGATATTAGAGAAATATATATACAAGGCTACTTTTCATGATATTCGTAATGAATCAGACTTAGTAGTCACCTAAGAATCTGAAGAACTACTAGTTGAAAATAAAATAGGCTACGAATGTGTTGTGAATTGGATATAAGGGCTAAACAATAAGAGTAAAACTCACTGTCCTAATCATCAGTTTCCTTAATAAAGTACCTTATTAAACTTAGTTTAAATTAGTTTTATACTGCTAACATAACTGTTTTCAAAGTTTAAGTTCACTTTAGTGATTCATGAGGTAGTTACTTGTTCTACTTAAATATGACTAACAATTTAATACAAGTTCCCTAACCTGTTCTTGTTCTAGTTGATATAAGGGCCTACATGATTTTAAAAAATTAGATAAAAGTCATTTTTGTCTGCCAGATTTCCAAATTATATATATTTTAACAATTCTCAATTAACTAGTATTATTTATCTTACTATTACTACTTATTTGTTAATAACTGGATTAATATCTACTTTTAAACATGTATAAATTGTTATCTTCCTTTACTATTAACTATTGACTAATTATCGTTTTAAGTGGCAACAATGAGTTTATATTTGATATCTTCATGAATATATGCTTGAGATATGGCCTACTTTGTCGTTCGCCCATTACTTGTGTGCACGTGTGTTACATGATTACTTGTGCATGCTAGGTATGCTAGAATGCCTAAATGTGTGGTTTAATTGAAATGTTTATCCATTGTTGGGAATGCTTGATATCGCTCGTTTATTGCATTGTATCGAGTCTTGCATTGCATAGTATCTCGCGCGTGAGTGATGGGCCTCTCTGGGTAGCCTCGGGTTGCCAGTGTTGGTTGCTCTAGCTCCGCTGGTATTCCCTCTTCTCGCTTGGGTTGCCTCCCAAGGAGATTTGGGTCGTAGATTGATGGATACTTCCGGGGTATTCCAAACTGGTGTTATAAGGTGGTTTGGGCCGGCGCGTCATCGTTAATGTCATCGGAATCGTGATCGATACATTACTCGCTCGAGTGAACCATAGCCTTCAAAGTGTGGTATAGCTTTGATTGGTTGTGTTAATGCTTTCTTTAGTTGTTTAATTGTATTGTTGTTTATATTGTATGCCTTTTATTGATTGTATTGCTTAACTGTACCTTTTTGCATTGCACGATCTTCTTTCTCTCCACTTCGATATCTGTCTCGCCCTCACTGAGTATACGTGTTGTGTATACTCACTCCTCACCACCACATTTCAGGAAATGCCATGTTAGCTGGAAAGTTCGTGATTTCGTGAAAGTCCGTGCTTGAAGAGTTGTCTTGCGTGCCTATGTGACTTGAGTTGTCAAAGTTGTAAAGTTGTATGCTTTTATGTTGTATGTAATTATTGTTAAAAGAAATGTAATATAAATCTAGCTTAGTATGGTTTAATTGCCTAGATTGCATGTACTTGTCAAAATGAAAAAGATAGGTTAGTTTTTAAATTGGAAATGTATGTATACTTGCTGAGTTTAAATTGTTGAGAACCGAGGCTCGGATGGCCTTGAGGAAGTTTTGTATGGTTGGACACGGTGGTGGTCCATTTATATGCTATTACAGGTTTTACATTTTGCCTATAAACAGGGGAGACTCCGTCCGTTTACCCTGAAAATTTTGCCCGGGTTTGGTTTGGGTTGAGATTAGATCGATTGATAGAACCTCCGGTCTCGAGAGGGATCGGGGTGTTATACTCCCCCATAAAACAATTGCGTCCGCACAATTCTTACCTGGTCGACAAACAACTCCGGATACTGATTCTGAACCTGGTCCTCTCTTTCCCAAGTCGCCTCCTCAAACCCGTGATGATTCCACAGAACCTTTACTAACGAAATACTCTTCCTGCGAAGTTCCTGAACTTTCCGATCCACAATTCGAATCGGTTTCTCCTCGAATTTTAACTTTTCCTCAATCTGCAAAAGCTCTGGTTCAAGTACATGTGAAGGATCTGGATGGTATTTCCTCAACATTGACACGTGGAAAACATCGTGCAGTCTCGACAAGCTCAGAGGTAAAGCTAACTGATAAGCCAAAAGACCCACCTTTTCGGTGATCTCATACGGACCCACATACCTAGGACTAAGTTTCCCGCTCTTACCGTGCCGAATCAATCCCTTTCGAGGAGAAATCTTAAGAAACACCCAATCTCCTAAAGCAAAGTCAAGATCCCGACGGTGTTTATCCGCATAACTCTTTTGACGACTCTGAGCTGTAAGCATACGCTGGCGAATAAGGTGAACATTATCCACCATCTTAATCATCTCAGGTAACACAGTCGGAACAACTGTTCTCATCTCTCCAACCTCTTCCCAATACAATGGGGATCTGCACTTACGACCGTACAACGCTTCGTAGGGAGCCATACCTATAGTAGATTGATAACTATTATTGTAGGCGAACTCTGCTAATGGCAAAAACTTCTCCCAATTCTTCCCAAAGTCTAACACACATGCCCGAAGCATGTCTTCCAAGATCCTGATAGTTCTCTCAGACTGGCCATCAGTTTGTGGATGGAATGCAGTATTGAAGCTCAATTTAGTTCCCATGGCCTCTTGCAACTTCTGCCAAAAACGAGATCTAAATCCGGGATCTCTATCTGACACTATACTTTGTGGCACACCATGAAGTCTCACAATATTAGCAACATAGAGCTCAGCTAGTTTATCAAGGCTATCTTGTTTGTTCACAGAAATAAAATGTGAAACCTTAGTCAATCGGTCCACAACAATCCAAACAAAATCACATCCTCTCGGAGATCTAGGAAGATCGGTCACAAGGTCCATTGTTTTATGCACTCAATTCCATTACGGAATCGACAACGGTTGTAGAAGTCCGGCTGGCCTCTGATGCTCAACTTTAACCCTCTGATAAGTCAAACACCTGGATACATACCCAGCAATCTCCCTCTTCATATTGTTACACCAGAAGTGTTGTTTCAGATCTCTATACATTTTAGTACTGCTAGGGTGAATCGTATATCTTGAATTATGTGCCTCGGACAGAATCTCCTTCTTCAAAGTCTGATCACCAGGAATACATACTCTATCCCCGAATCTGAAGATACCATCTGCATGTAATTTAAACTCCGACTCTCCCCCTTTTTCTTTTTCTTGGATTTTCAAGATGTGAGGATCAGTCTTCTGAGCCTCCCTGATTTGCGCTAGCAATCCCGACTGAATTTGTAAGCTAGCAAATCGAATCCCTACCTCAGTAGCTTCTGGCTTCCATGAACAAATTTCCTCTAAAGTCTCCCAATCCTTGATAATTAAACTTGCAACAGTAGCCTTTCGGCTCAAAGCATCTGCAACAACATTTGCCTTACCTGGCACATAATTTATAGAACAATTGTAACCACTTAATAGCTCTAGCCATCTTCGCTGCCTCATATTCAAATCTTTTTGTGAAAATAAATATTTGAGACTCTTGTGGTCAGTAAAAATTTCAAATCTGCTACCCCACAAGTAATGACGCCATTTCTATAAAGCAAACACAACTACAGCTAACTCAAGATCATGTGTAGGGTAATTGACTTCATACGGTTTCAACTTCCTAGAAGCATAAGCAATCACCTTACTATTCTGCATTAAAACACAGCCCAAACCTTCTTTAGATGCATCACTATAGACAACAAAGTTTTCTGTACCCTCAGGTAAAGCTAGTATAGGAGCTGTAGTTAGTCTCTTCTTCAATTCTTGGAAACTGGATTCACATTTAGCATCCCAGTTGTAAGTAACTTTCTTTTGAGTCAACTGGCTTAAAGGTCCAGAAATTTTGGAAGACTCTTTAACAAACCTCCGATAGTAACCTGCAAACCCTAGAAAGCTCTGAATCTCTGACACCGTTTCAGGCCTCTTCCAAGACGAAACAACTTCAATCTTAGCTGGATCTACTAAAATTCCTTGATCTAAAATGATATGGCCTAGAAATGATATTTGATTCAACCAGAATTCACACTTGCTGAATTTAGCAAAAAGCTTGTTTTCTTGCAAAGTCTGTAGCACAATCTTCAAATGTTGTTCATGTTTAGCCTCATTCTTAGAGTATACTAAAATGTCATCAATAAAGGTTACGACAAATTGATCAAGATAAGGTCGAAAAACCCTCTGCATTAAGTCCATGAATGCGGCTGGTGCATTCGTCAATCCAAACGGTAACACAACAAATTCATAGTGGCCATATCTAGTCCTGAATGCCATCTTAGGTATATCGTCACTCCGAATCCTGAGTTGATAGTAACCCTGCCTCAAGTCAAATTTGGAGTAAATACTCGCACCCTGCAACTGGTCAAACAATTCTTCAATCAACGGCAAGGGGTATTTGTTCTTAATCGTGACTTGATTAAGTCCCCTGTAATCAATACATAACCGAAGCGTGTTGTCTTTCTTTCTCACAAAAAACACAGGCGCACCCCAAGGCGAAGAACTAGGTTGTATAAACCCTTTCTCAAGCAAGTTCTGAAGCTGAATTTTCAATTCCTGAAGTTCAGCCGATGCCATTCTATAAGGACTCCTAGAAATTGGTGCAGTGCCTGGCATAAGATCAATCACAAATTCAATATCCCTATCCGGTGGTAAACCCGGTAATTCCTCGGGAAATACACCAGGGAAGTCTTTAACAATCGGAACCTCATTCAAATTCAACTTATCAGTAGGTTGATTGATCAGATAAGCTAGGTAAGCTTCACAACCTTTATTCAACAACTTAGAAACCTTGATTGATGATAAAAGAAGTATTCGGGCAGCCCTGCAGTTCCCAACAATCTATAGTACCGGTAGGTCAGGAATCTGAAGATAAACAATGCTCGTTTTACAATCCAACTGAGCATAGTACTTCCCCAACCAGTCCATTCCCAATATGATTTCAAAGTCACGGAATGGCAGTATAATTAAATCAGCAGGAAAATTACGGTTCTCAATGCATATATCACAAGATTTGCAAATAGACTCTGTAACAAGTTTTGCACCCAAAGGCGTACTAACTTCAACTTCATGCGGCAGTTTATCAAAGAAAACATTCACAGATCGTGCACATGCAAGAGTTTTAAATGAATGTGTAGCTCTGGGATCAATCAAAACTTTAACTGGCTAAGTATTGAGAAGAAAAGTACCTTCCACTATTGCTGTAGTATCGGGTAGCTCCTCCGCATCTAGTGCAAAGACCCTAGCCTATACCCTCTGTGCTGGACCTGCACCTGCAGCCCTATTCTGCACACCTTGGCCTCCAGTACGACCCTGAACATTCTTATACTTACGCCAATCTTTCACCCTATGCTCATCGCTCCTACAACCAGTGCACTTACCACTCTTCCTCCAGTAATTAGCCTCAATATGCCCCGATCGATTACAAAAGTTACACTGCTGATTTTGTCTTACAACAGTGTTTCCCGTAGGTGTGGGGCTCTGGCAGTAGTAGGAACTGTACCTCCCTGCTGGGGTCTAGTCACAGCTGGTCTCCCCTGAATCTGATACTGAGGCTGATACGGACGTTGTTGAGGAGCCTAAACAGAAGTCTGATACTGCCTGTGCTGACTCTGGCTGCTCTGGCCCAAGTACTGTTTCTTACTCGGCTGACTACTCTCAGCTATCATCTCTGCCTTCCATTTCTCAAACTTCGAGGTTACTTGGAATGCCTCGGGAAAAGTAGTATAAGTCTGCCCAATTAAATGCAGCTATATATCAATTCTCAGCCCACGAACAAACCTATGAATCATCCTCCTAGCTGGCCACACCAGCTCAGGCATATACCTCGACATGTTGACAAACCTAGCCTCATACTGTGCAACAGTCATATTTCCCTGCTTCTGGGCCACAAATTCATCTTCCCGCCTTTCCCTACCCATATCGGGAATATACTTGTCCCGAAACTCACTCATGAAATCATCCCACAGATGCGGAACATCCTTACAATCCCAGTCAACCTGACAGTGTTCCACCACTGCTCTGCATCGCCCTCAAACAGGAATGCTGCATAAGCTATTCTTGCCTCATTAGTGTACCTCAAAGCAGCATAAATTTTCTCAACACGATTAAGCCATCTCTCAGCTGCCTCGTCATCTGGCTCTCCAAAGAACTTTCCCGGCTCGTGCCTCAGGAATTTCTCCAACTGATTATTCTCAGCCCTAGGCCCCTGTCCACTAGGATTAGCTTGACTTCCCTGGGGATTATTATTCCTGTCCTGCCTCTGCTCATGCAGTACCTGAGTAATCCGGTCAACTGCAGTGGTCATAGTAGCCATAAACTGTTCAGGTAACAGTTGCTGACCCTGTTCTGCTGCCTCTTCATCTGCCCTTTGACCTTGAGTACTACGATGTGGCAGCATAGTAACAACTCACAATAGCTGGCAACATATAAAAGCAGTTTATAGACAGAAATATAGCACATAAGATTAGATAACACTCAAGTCAATAACAATCAAATATCCTATCACACAATTCACATAACACAAGATTGACATGTCAAACTAGTTCACTTAAACACATAAGCACCCAAGTTCACATAGTCATACTATAACATTTTCTCTTAACAATCACACAATAACACTTTATCATTTTAGACCTTTACCCCACAGACCGAGAAACATATCCCAACTCATGCAAGACTATCATGCTCTGATACCACCTATAGATGTCACGCCCCGACCCGACCCCGCAAAAGACCAAGCCCGGACCCGACACACGGACGGAGTCTCCTCTGTACCGTGGACGATCTGAAAACCTTACATTCAACATAATACTTGCGAAAGCCATAATAAACATTTGAATCAAGATAACTTCCTTTTAGAAAATATACATCTTCTCATTAACAACTTTGCAAACCAAAAATGTCATGCATACTACACAAGTATTCGTGCCACTAAACATTTAACCATTAGCATGCAATTCTTTACTAGTCATATGAGTATATCTTTACAACTTCACATTCTTTCAACTTTACAACATAAGACCATAGAGGCCTCAAAATAGAAACTACATACAAGGCTACAAGCCTCAAAATGAAGCGTCAACCAAGCATTAAACACATCAAGCATGGCCCGCACAAAAGTCTGGCAACCAACCACTAGCTAAGCAAAGAAGTACTATCAAGGAAACACCTCCACTTGCTCCTCCTCCTCAATTACCTCAATAGGATCCACTTCAACTACTCTTGTAAAATATAGTATAGAAAGGAATGAGCAAAACCTATTGCTCAGCGAGGGTTATTGGTCTCAAGGACGGAGATGAGAGGAGAATGCAATGCAAATGGTCAAGCAATTCATTTAATTATCATATAGAGATACAAGCAAAGCCACCCATAAAACGAGACAAGCATTAAAACTATAAACACTCATTCAAAGGATACGATTCACTTTCCACGAGCAACTTTCAATCATGAATTCGATGACGACGCGCCGGCCCAAACCACCTTATAACTTCAGTTTGGAATACCCCAGAAGTATCCATCAATTCTACGACCCAAAATCTCACTGGGAGGCAACCCAAGCGAGAAAGGGAATAGGACACGGAGCTAGGGCAACCAACACTGGCAACCCGAGGCTACCCAGAGAGGCCCATCACACCGCCCCTGACTCTATGAATGCAATACAATATACAATGCAACAATCGAGCAATCGAGCAACAAAGCCACACGTGGGAGAATAACAAAGTAGGTTACCCTCGCACACAACAGCAACAATTGATAAACATTTCATTCAGAATCAACTCTAACAATCATAACAAGCTATATTAAACATTCTATAGGCATAACATTAAGAAAACAAACAAAATCTCAAAACGACCCCGACTTTCAAAACGCTACTACTTTCAAATGAGCCACGAGTTTTGGAAACCAACTTCACTAATCCTTCTAGGTCACCATAAGGCACGTCTAAAGACCCCGAAACGCTACTTTACCCTAGAATTCACGCAAAGCCCCGATTTCCCCCTTTGCTCGTTTGAACTACCGCTACCCTAACCAAACACCCAACCAACGCCATAACCACACCAAAAGTGCTTCCATGGCCTCCCGAGACAATGCCATCACGCAAAACGAGGAAATGCTAAACTCGACCTAAACGTCCCCAACTTTTACCAAGGCATTTCTCCTTATTTTTCCATTACACATTCCAAACAAATCTTGCATTTAGGCATTCTAGCATATCTAGCATCTTTTCACATCAACAGAATGCAAAACAAAGCAACTTCTACGATACGATGGTTTACTATTCACAATTTACTATTCAATTGGCATTTTAAATTACAACAGCTATATTTAACCGTAGAAAATGCTAAAAAGCTACAAATACATTGTCTACAATTGTCAAGGAACATTCTTTAAGCATTAAAATGATTAAAATAACAAACTACGGATAAAGCTAAAAAATTTAAAGTTGATACATATAACATTCAAATGCGCAAATAAACATGCTTCCCTCACCTTAGACATTCCTAGATGCTAGGAAAACGACGCTGGATGCCTCGGAAACAACCCCGTGCAAGCTCACGCAAAAATTTGAAGTTTGGAAGTTGAAAATCTTTTTTTTTTCTTCCTTTGAAGTTTCGGCCAGCTCATTTCTATTTTCAGCTTTTTTTTTTAATTTTATTTTGCAATGTTATATAACTAATAAAAGATGACAGGCCTTGGTCAATTGGTCAAGCCTTTGGTCAACTAACTTAAGTTGGTCAATTTAGCTTATTTTATGCATTTTAAAGCTATAACAACCAACACAAAATTAACTCTAGTTAACAACAACTAAAATATTAAAATTACTACACTAAATACTAGTTTTTACTATTTGCTGAGGACTAGAAAACACTCTCTAATTATCGCCCTTGATATGCAATGCACTTTGCGACAATAAAGGAATAACAATTAAATCTCAAAGAATTTAAGAAAATAATATTTCCAGAAAAAATAAACAGGAAAATTCCACATTCCGGGCTCAGGTATTATACCTACTTTTTGCAGTCTCTCCTACGATAACTAGAAAGAGCTACTTCTTCGAACTGGGTGGGGGTCGAGCCCCTCCCTATATCTATGTCTGGAAAACAATCCCCACCACTTTAGGAAATGAAGGTTCGATCAAAGGGTTCATCAATGGATAATGAAGAAAGTACTGAATAGGGCATGGGAAGCTTCCATGGCGTATAGAATAACATAGGGTAGAGTTAAAGGTTGCTTGCAATCCCCGAAAATCCAAGCCACTGATGCTACTGCTGCTAAATCAACCAATGGAGTGCAACGTTACTAGGGCATTTTGTCGGTTTTAAGCCTTCAGCAACCGGCAAAGAAAGACCATTTTGAGCAGCAATCATGCTCATACCAAGCAAAAAAGATGGGGTAAAGGGGCCAAATGGTGGGAAAGCCAAGTGTTCTTTATAGAGTCGGAGGGCTAGTAGAGCTCAAAAGGTTCTTCCTATGACCGCCTTTCCTACCAAAAAGCTAAGCCACCGGGTTTTTTCTAGACTAGACCTTCGAGCTTTTTTTAGGATTCATACATGCCAGTTGAAGAATCTGCTCCAGAGCTACTACTCTGCCTAGCCTATCTTCCTGCCCGCCGCGATTGTATGAAGAAATCACTTCACTCGTCCCCTGTTGCAAACAAACTGGCTTAAATACAGGGGCAAGATCGTTCATTCCTTGCGTAAAGAGACTACTTAAATTGAAGTTGGAACTCGGGCTGGCTGAGCGAATATTCAAGTTGATAGAGCAATGGTGCGTGTCCAATCTCTCCAATAAGAAGGATTCTTCCTCATACAAGAATGAACCTATCATTGCCCAGCTCATCTCACGGGAGGACACTATTGAGCCTAGCACTTCAATATACTCTAAAAGAGGCATTTCATATCTATCTCTCGTGCTAACATGAGCCAACTACTTCATCATACAATTGACATTGCCTTCATATGACGTTTACGTAAATAAGTATCGATGAAAAGGTGCATTGATGCCACGGTCCTACTGAAGTTCTCTACAGGCTAGCGTACTACAGGGAAATGAAGAAGTGGTTGTCTTAGTTATTTCCCCAATTGGTGGATCCGAGAACAGAAGGCAATTCATTTTGTATTTCTTTTGGGACCTATGATTCGATTCAATTATTCTTGTGAAAGAGAGGGCATGCCACTATCATGCTCACTTGGATGGGATATTTTCCATGTTAACTCTATTTTAGATTAGCGCCGCCTAATGCATGAAAGGGGAAGGTGGAGCGAAAATGACATTAAGGATTCAACCAAATGCAAGAGGAAGAGTGGAAAACATCTTAAAGAGGGGTGGCCGCGCTACGACTTGATGTCTATGCGCCTTAATACGCGCGATATCACTTTCCTAATCTAAGTGCTAAGCTAGCTCACTTTCTTTGGGTCACAATTGAAAGGTATTTAGTTAATGACCCGTAAGCGAAGGTCGCTTCAATCAAATAAAAAATGCCGGCTTTTTTGGAGGGCCAACAAGGCAAGGCCCGGAAAAAAGAGCAAAGATTTTAGATGATAAGGAAGAGGCAAAGTAGGCACATCAAAAAGTTGATTCGGTTAGTTAAAACTCTGAGGATGACCTGTTGACTATCTTGTTAGTCTTACGGTAGGAATACCAAAAATCTTTCATGATGAGCACCAATGACTCAAAAGCTCACGCACGATCTACTGATCAAATAGCATAGCATCACCACGTTCAGGGACAGGCTTTCTCCCCAAAGCATACTTTTTCTTGCTCGCCATAGCACAAGCTGATCACACTGTGACGTCGAGCACTTTGGAGGAAGCGTGGTTAACAAATTCCTAAGCGCTTAAAGAAATATTCAAAACTTTAGTTAGGGTCATCTTTTCATCCGCCCTTTCTCCTTCGAAAGAGGGTCTTGGTCTGTGTTTGTGGTATCATGAGCTCAGCTAGGCAGAGGGCTGTATGTCGGACCATCGAAAGGGCAAAAGCGTGGAATAGAGTGAAGTCTTGCCATTTTCTCATTTATCCAATCATCCAATAGCCAAGATCAGATATCGAGATTCAAAGCCCAGATCAAGGGTATCTTTTTCTGATACAGATTCCTATGTTTAATAATTTAGGATTCCTGGAACTCAAAAATAACATAAAGGAAATCCAGCCTTTAGAGTCTATTTAGGATCCCTTTTTATATTAACAGAGTCGAAAGCCTAACCTTTCCCGCCGTTCACTGAGCTATCTCGCGCTATTGCTTACTTAGCTTTGCTCATCACGCTTAGCTTGTTTGGCCCTATCCCACCCACCACCAAACAGATGAAGAGAAGGAGCCATACCAGACCTAGCGAAGAATGTTCCACACAGACTACTCGATGAAGATTTCTTTCTTGTATCACAGACAGCTGACAGAGAGATGAATGTATCACTTCAAGCTTATAGTTCCATGTGTCAGTCAAGCGAGAGGGCTAGATCAAGGTGGCAAAGTGGAAGGAAGCGTAGGAGGAAATAAAAGCCAGTTCCTTATTAAAGTAGTTTGTCGATTACTACGCCCTTCCTCCGATCTGGGTGCCTAGGTATCCACCGTAAGCCTTTCCACTCTCCATCTTTTCCAGCTCTATTCCCGATGCCTATATCCATCATTATGACATAATGAATGTCCTTCTATTATGATAATAATCAGTATTTGTTAGTCCTAAAAGCGTAAGGGAGTGAGCTATGAGTTCATTCCCTCACTCCCACTAGAATCGAGACTTTAATGTCTTACCGTTCGGGACCTATGCCCCTAGGTCCCTTCACTCTTAGATTTAATGATAGAAAGGGTACTCTCAATCACCAAGGGTGCAAGAGGAAAGAAGTTAGGGGAGTGCCCTATCTACCAAGAGGTTGTAGGCCAACTCAGAAAAGAAAACTTCATCACACACACCCATTAGGGCACTCATTACAGGAATGAGAAGGCAAGATCAGCACTACTCAACTAAGTCAATTAGAAGAGTTAGTAAGTGCATAACTCTTTCTTCTCTCGTAAGTGAATTGAGAAAAATCCTTTTCATAGAAGGGATTTGTGAGACCCCAGATTTCGTCTTTGCCTAGATTTGCGTGATTTGACATGTTTATGTGTTATATGAGTTAGAATGTGTTAGTTCTATGATTTATATTTCTATTACACGCTAAATGTGCATTCATGAAATTTTTATCTAAATCGGCATCAAAAATTTTATCAACGGTTTTTGTGAATGGTATTTTGATCACACGTTTGCCAAAATTTTTACAGGGGTGTTTTAAATGTTTTAAAACTTAGTCCTCTGATATTAATAGAGCCATGTTTGATTAAAATGGATTTTAAATCGGATTAGAAATTTTAAAGATTTTTACGCCTTCTTTTGTGAAAACTGAGTTTTTAATCGAGTTGGGTACAAGTCTATGCATGTGAAACTTGTTGTCAACTAAAAATATGCAAATTAAAAATAGTCCAAGTGTCAATTGCTTGCTTGTGAGAAAAATAGTCAAGAAACTAATTAAAAGACTAAAAATACTAAATTAAAAGACTAAGAAATTAACTTTGACTATTTTAATTTTGATGACTTTAACCTTATAAGCATCAACACACACTAAAAATCTCACAAAACACACTCACAAACACACACAAGGCCGAGAGCTTGAGGGAGAGAAAAAGAAAAGAATTTCAAAGGTTTTCAAAGCAAAATTCTTTTGAAAAACCTAGTTTTTGTCCGAAGCTTTGCAAACCGAGCTAGATTCCGCTTGTTGGGCACGCATTGCATGTATTCCTAGGCTTATTTCGGATCAAAGGTGAGAGAAAAATTCTAGATCTCAAAATGTCATTTTTATGTAAATTCATATTATCGAATTTTTAGCCGTTGAAATGTTAAATTGTTGTTAGATTAATGATCAGTGGATGCTAAGGATCAATTATATGTGTTTATAGATATTTTGATCGATAGTAGCATGCATTTCTATTTTTCGGGTATTAAAATTGAGTATTATCTTCAATGTTGAATAATTGTTGTTGTGGTGGTTGGAATTGATTGATGTTAGCTTCTAAAAGTTTGTTAAATACGTGGTAGCAATGTTGTAATGCCGAAATTTTGATTGTGATGTCGTGGTGAAAGTCCATAAATTTCAGCCATGGTGCATTGAGGTTTTTGGGTTGTTGGGTTTTTGTTAGATGGCATTTGGTTGGTTTCTGATGGACTAAATATAAATCCATGTGTGGGTGAGTGATAGGAAGTGGTTTGGAGGGTATCGGGTCAGTAGATTGTGAGTTATGAAGTTTGAAAGATTGTGTTGTCTTTTCTTGAAAGGTTGACATGTTGTTTTGAATGTTGGGTAGTGTTTGGGTAGTTGATTCTTGGGTTGTTGTTGGTTGAGATCAGGGTTGAATGTTGGTTTAAATGCATGTTGAGTTGGATGGCTTACTTTGTCATCTAACCTAAATGTTTCATAACTGTATAGTTGTTGATTGTTAAATGTTGTTTATTTGGTTGTTGAAATATGGTTTAATTGATTATTGATTATGGATTGTGGAAAGCAAGAGTCAGGCAACCCTCGTTGTTGACTTCTCGAATTGAAATTGTTATTGTTACTAAGAGTCGGGAGTCAGGCAACCCTCGTTGTTGGCTTCTTGAATTGAGTCTCATTGTTGTGAGCTTTGATAATGTTGTGTCACCTAGGGAGGAATCATGGGTTGTTGGCATAGTTATCATGGCTAATCCCTATCTCGCATGGGCGGAAAGGCCATGGGGTATGGGTCTAGGTCAAGGTACCTCAGGGTTATGTCATTGGGTTTGGAGGAGTTGGTGAGAATTGGAAATGGTGTATGGTGCTTCATCAGCAAGAGTATCGTATCCTTATTGTGTGTTTACTATTATTGTTATTGTTGCACTTATATTGTTATTGATGTTTATTATGTGTTTACTGCTCAAAGGATGATTTCCATGGAGTATAATAAATACTGTTAAGAGATCTATCGAATCCTCACTGGGCTTATTTTTTATAAGCTCACTCTCAATTATTGCATGCATACAGGTGAAGTTGAACAAGATTTCGAGTATGTGCCTCAGGAAGCTGAGAATGTGCCATATGTGGACGAGTCCTATGTGCCAGAGTCTTGTCCTTGATATTTGAGATGTAGTTCTGTAACACCCCGATCCCTCTCGAGACTGGGAGTTCTATCAATCAATCTAATCACAACCCAAATCCAAACCCGGGCATAATTTTTAGGGAAAGACGGACGGAGTCTCCCCTGTTTCTAGGCAAAATGTAAAACCTGAAATAGCATATAAGTGGACCAATACCATGTCCAAACATTCAACCACCTCAAGGCCATCCGAGCCTTGTTCTCAACAGGCAATCACAAGCAAATATACATTTCCAGTTTACAAACTAACCTACCTCTTCACATCTTTTACAAGTACATTCATGCTTGACAATTAAACCATACTAACCTATTTCATAAGTTAGACTATCAAACCATTCTAACTATTTTCCTCTGGACATTACAAACATGCATTGAAGTTAAACTATACTAACTAAATACATAAGCTATCTTTTCAAATCACTTCAATAACCTAGTAAAACTTAAATTACATTCTTTTAATATTAAATACATATAATACATGAAAGCATACATCTTTGCCACTTCGACAACTCAAGCCACATAGGCACGCAAGACAACTTTTCAAGCACGAACTTTCACATAATCACGAACTTTCCAGCTAACATGGCATTTCCTGAAATGTGGTGGTGAGAAGTGAGTATACACAACAAGTATACTCAATGAGGGCAAGACAGATATCGAGGTGGAGAGAAAGACAGTCGTGCAATGCAAATAAGACAGTTAAGCAATATAACTGATAAGTAAGCAATCAAGACAAACAATCAATACAATAAGCAATTACTGAAAGCATTAACACAACCATTCAAAGTTATACCACACTCTGAAGGCTATGGTTCACTCATACGAGCAATGTACCATTTCACGAGCGATACATCAATCTCGAGCTTGATGTTGACAACGATGACAATAAGCGCGCAACCACCTTATAACTTCAGTTTGGAATACCCCGGAAGTATCCATCAATTCTACGACCCAAATTTCCTTGGGAGGCAACCCAAGCAAGAATGGGAATAGGACACTGAGCTAGAGCAACCAACACTGGCAGCCCGAGACTACCCAGAGAGGCCCATCACTCACGCGCCTGATACTATGCAATGCAAGACACGATACAAGGCGATAACGAGCGTTAGTACAACAATACAGATTAGAGGCGATAAACGAGATATCAAGCATTTACAACCATTACTAGCATTCAATTAACTTTTAAAGCATAAATATCTTTAATAGCAACAATAACACCAATTAAACAAGTAACAGCAGTTCAAACACGAAAACGACAAATATCACTATTCAATCCCTAACTTCCAAAGGCAATTACGAGCAAACGAGCTACGGGATTAGTAAACCGATTTCACTACATTCACTCAGGCACTACAAGGTACGTTTCTATGTTACTAAACTTCACTTTCTCACCCGAGGCCCGAAAGTCCACCTACTGCGTTTGAACTACAGCTATGCTAACCGGTCACTCAATCAACGCGACAACAGTGCCAAAAGTGCTTCCATGCCCTCAAATACAAAACCCCCAACTCAATTTGAGCACGGTCAACTTTTGGTCAAACGGCCCCTTTACGTTTCTTTGTCTAATTTCCAATTTTATCAAAGGCTAGTCTATTTTTATCGCACATTTTATCTTTCTATCACAAATGGCACCTATCTAAATCAAGCAATCGCAATTCGGATCGAAATTCGAAATTCTAGGATTTACTATTCATAATTCACTAGTCATTATTCTTCCCCAATTTCAAATACGCAGTTTCAACTGTAAAAATTGCTAAATAACTATCAAGCAATGCTCTACGAACCCTAAAGAAGCATTTCCAATCAATTTCAAGCATTATAACGCATTAAATATCAAATCTAAAAATTTGAATCAAAAATGAAATTTCATATAATATGCACAAAAGCGTGAAAACCCGCACAGAGATTGAAGACCAAGACCCGCAAGGACCCGAGCCACGACCCCGAGCAATTCCACGCGCAATTGTAGAAGAAAATGCAAGAAAAATCTTTTCTTTTTCTCCTTGAGACCATTCGGCCATGGCAAGGACAAAATGGTCATTATGCAATTTGTTTTTATTGATTTTTGCCTTGTTTTATTATTTAAAAGGTGACAAGGGCATTTTGATCATTTGCAAAATCAAACTTTAGTTAAATATGGTCAAATAAGCTTATTTTGATGCTATTAAATCTAATTCAAGTTAAAACAATGCAATTAAATGAAAAACAACTAAAACTAGTTAAATTAAGCTAAAAATATTCTCCACTAAGTCCGAAGAATATTTATCTAACTCTCATTTTCGAAATACTACGATCGAACGGTCAATAAACGATCGCTAATAAAGTGATAAGCAATAATAGAAAACTTTAATTTTTTTTGAAAAGTAAAGTAGTAGAATAGTTTAAAATTCACTCCGACTCGGAGTTACTTTTCCCATTTATTTGAAAACCGAGTGATTTTAATGCAAACAATTAAAACCGATCATTAAAGTAATCAAAACAATCAAAATAATCAATATTCATTTAAAAATAATTAATTTACCTATTCCTAGAATATTTTAAACAATTATAAAGTTAATGCCACAATACGAATGAACAAATAAATATAAACATGTAATCAAGTGCAATTAAATATTAACATTTAAGAGGGCACTTAATTAAATACAAGAGAATAAATTATAATTAATAGAAATAGATAATAATCTTTTAATTATTCAATATACAATTACTAAATGCTTCCAAGAGAAATATTAAAATAGTGCAAATTGGTTGATTTAACTAATTAAACATTTAATTAAATGCAGTCAAATGCTATTAAATGCATGCCGGGTTCAGGTTATCACAAGTTCTCTTTTGTTATCTTGTATATTAAAACTAGTTGGTTGTATTCACTTAGAAGTTTATGATGTATAAGATGTTTTAAAGATAGTGGATTAAATGTTGCTAGCTTAGCAGTCTTGTTTTGGAACATGATTAGGTTGCTAGATCGGTTATAAGTTATTTTGGAAATGTATGTTATATAGCATATGTATGATGTTGGAACGGAGGCATATGACCTATGGATGCATTGGTAAAAGAATGTTTAATGTATATTATAGTTGTGTTGTTTATTGTTGAATTGTTTGTGGAGTTGGTTGTATGAGTTGCAAAGAGGTTGGTTTAGAGCCTCGGTATCCAAGTTATAGTCATTACACTGCCGAAATTCCATTGCGTCCTGATTGATTGGAGGAAGGGTCATATTTGGGCGTGACATTAAGTGGTATCAGAGCACATGTTAGTTGTCAGCCGGGGTATTCTCAGAATGTGGGTAGTGGTCTTATCATGATAGTATATAAGATGTGAAAGAAAAGTGAAATATGTGTTTATATGACTAAGTGATTATGTGACTAAGTGACTATGTGATTATGTGATTAAACTATTTATGTGACTAATATCTAGGTGACTTACGTGCCTTACATGAGTTGTGGCCTATGTGTTGTTAATATTCTATAGCCTGTCTATGTGTTATAACTTGTGCTAACTCTTTGACAGTAGAATGTCGGGACGTCCGAGAATAAGAGGTAAGCCGGAGGCAGATAATGAGGCATCGAGTAACGTGGCACTGGGCCGAGATCGCGGTGATGACCGTATTGCTGCAACAATGGATAGAATGACAGAAATCATGGCAGGGCAGGCTCAGATCTTGGCAAGACAAGCTACCCAGACACAAACTATACAGACCCAGTTACAAAATGTCCAGGGAGGTTACCAGGGGCGTAGTACGTTGAAAGAGCTTTTGGGGTATTTCCCACCGAGGTTTCAGGGGGAACCGGATGATCAGAAGGCCGAGGCATGGATTAATAAACTTGAGAAAATATTTGACCCTCTTGACTATACGAATGAGAGAAAGGTTACTTTTGCAGTATACTTACTTGATGACAAAATTTGGGGTCTCACATTCTCTCCTCCTTAAAGAAATTTCGTCCTCGAAATTCTTACTTGCTGTACAGAAAAGATTTGGATACTGCTGCTGCATCTAATCTCACCCCTCCCAAGTAGTTTCCTCAATCCCATGATGCTTCCACAACACTTTGACCATCGAAATCTTCTTCGACCTCAACTCCCGTTCCATTTGATCAAGAATGTGAATCGGCCGCTCATCATAAGTCAGATTCTCACGAAGTTGTAACGGCTCTGGCTCTAGAACATGAGAAGGATCCGGATTATATTTCGGAAAATTAGATACGTGAAAAAAATCATAGACATTAGAGAAGTTCTTCGGTAAACCCAACTGATATGCTAACTTGCCAACCCTGCCGGTAATCTCAAATGGCCCTGCAAACCTCGAACTCAACTTACCATATTTACCATAACGAGCAAACCCCTTTCGAGGAGACAATTTCAAGAAAACTCGATCCCCGACTACAAACTCCAAATCCCGACGGCGCTTATCAGCATAAGGTTTGAATCTACTCTGCGATGTCAGCATTCTCCCACAATCCATAATCAATAGAACTCGATCCCTGACTGCAAACTCCAAATCCTGACAGCGCTTGTTGGGCACGTATTACACGCATTCCTAGGCTAATTTCAGATCAAATGTGAGAGAAAAATTCTAGATCTCAAAATGTCATTTTTATGTAAATTCATATAATCGAATTTTTAGCTGTTGAAATGTTAAATTGTTGTTAGATTAATGCTCAGTGGATGCTAAGGATCAATTATATGTGTTTATAGTTGTTTGTATCGGTAGTAGCATGCATTTCTATTTTTCGGGTATTAAAATTGAGTATTAGCTTCAATGTTGAATAATTGTCGTTGTGGTGGTTGGAATTAATTGTTGTTAGCTTCTAAAAGTTTGTTAAATATGTAGTAGTAATGTTGTAATGCCGAAATTTTGATTGTGATGTCGTGGTGAAAGTCCGGAAATTTCAGTCATGGTGCATTGAGGTTTTTGGGTTGTTGGGTTTTTTTAGAAGACTTTTTGTTGGTTTCCAATGGGGTAAATGTAGATGCATGTGTGGGTGAGTGATAGGAAGTGGTTTGGAGGTTATCGTGTTAGTAGATTGTGAGTCATGAAGTTTGAAAGATTGTGTTGACTTTTCTTGAAATGTTGTTTTGAATGTTGGGTCGTGTTTGGGTAGTTGATTCTTGGGTTGTTGTTGGTTGAGATCGGGGTTGAATGTTGGTTTAAATGCAAGTTGAGTTGGATGGCCTACTTTGTCATCTAACCTAAATGTTTCATAACTGTATAGTTGTTGATTGTTAAATGTTGTTTATTTGGTTGTTGAAATATGGTTTAATTGATTATTGATTATGGATTGTGGAAAGAGAGAGTCAGGCAACTCTCGTTGTTGATTTCTCGAATTGAAATTGTTAATGTTACTAAGAGTCGGGAGTCGGGCAACCCTTGTTGTTGGCTTCTCGAATTGAGTCTCATTATTGTGAGCTTTGATAATGTTGTGTCACCTCGGGAGGCATCCTAGGTTGCTGGCACAGTTATCATGGCTAATCCCTATCTCGCATGAGTGGAGAGGCCATGGGCTATAGGTCTAGGTCAAGGTACCTCAGGGTTATGTCATTGGGTTTGGTAGAGTTGGTGAGGCCAATTTTAATAGGCTATCCTGGTATGCACCAGAGTTCATATCAGACCAGGAACGTAAGACTAGGAGATTTGTTTTGGGTCTAAGGTCTGAGATTCAGGATGCTATGGCCTTGAATCAGTATGATGTGTTTTCAGAGGCCTTTGATGCGGCCTCTAGATTGGAGAAGAGGAAAGGGGAACAACTTAGTTCTGGTCAAGCCAGTAAGAGGCCATTTCAGCCGCAGGGCCAACATGTTCGGTATAGACCTTCAGTACAGTAGGGTGGTTATAGGTCTGTGGTGCAGCAGGGTTCTTTTAGACCACAGGGGCATTAAAGTTTCCTTAGGCCCCAGTTTTAGCAGGGATCTTACTCGGCACAATCCCAGTATAGGCCGGCCCAATCTCAGGGTCAGTATAGGCCCAGTGTTGTGAGACCTCAGCAACAGGCTGGTACAACTACTTATTCAGTTTCTGGGTCTTTAGTAGGCAATGTCAATGCTCCAACACCGCATTGTACTTTTTGTGACCGTAAGGGCCATACGGAGGCCAACTGTCTGAAAAAGGCAGGGACATGTTTGGGTTGCGGCAACAATCAACACAAAGTGAGGGATTGCCCTAGGTATCAAGGTTCTGGGAGTCAGCCAGTGACTCAGGGTTATCAGGGTAGACCTGCAGGAAATGCATCCCAGCAGCAGCGGGTTCAGGCTCGGGCCTACACAGTGGATTTGGAGGAGATGCCTAAGGCAACAACTGTTGTGGAAGGTTACTTTCTTATACTCAATCAACTTGTTAAAGTGTTGATTGACTCTGGTGCTACGCATTCTTTCATTACCCCTACTTGTGTGCAACGTGTTAACATGCAACCTGAAAGATTGCCTTATATGGTTGAAATTAGTACTTCTTTGACTGATAAATATGTGACTGACCTAGTATGTAAAGATTGTAAAATACATGTTAAAGGTCAGGATTTCCCTTCGGACCTTATCTTATTTCCTATCCGGGGGTATAATGTTATCTTAGGTATAGACTGGCTTTCTAAGTATGATGCTCAGTTAGACTGTAGAACAAAGGTGGTACGGTTTCAGTTGCCAGAACAGCTAGTGGTTGAGGTAGCAGGGAACCGGGATGCTAAGACTAATTTTATTATCTCATCAACTAAAGCTATTAAGCTGGTGAGTAAGGGGTGTTCAGGGTATCTAGCTTTTTTGATCAACAAGCCATCTGATAAGCGAAAGCTGGAGGAAGTTCCTATAATTCAGGATTATCCCAATGTATTTCCCGAGGAGTTGCCAGGATTGCCACCAGAGAGGGATATTGAGTTTGTGATCAATCTAATTCTTGGTACACAACCTATTTCTAAATCAGTGTACCAGATGGCACTAGCTGAACTTAAGGAACTAAAAATTCAGTTGCAGAAGTTATTAGAGAAATGATTCATTCAATAGAGTTCTTCACTGTGGGGAGCACCTGTCTTATTTGTAAAGAAGAAGGATGGTACCTTTAGATTATGTATTGATTATCGTGGTTTGAATCAGGTGACCATCAAGAACAAGTATCATTTACCACTGATTGATGAGTTGTTTGATCAACTTCAAAGAGCCAAAGTCTACGCTAAATTTGACTTGAGGCAGGGGTATTATCAGCTTTGGATTCGTACGGAGGATGTTCCGAAGTCTGCTTTCAGGACTTGGTACGGGCATTATGAATTTGTGGTTATGCCCTTTGGATTGAGTAACGCTCCGGCAGCATTCATGGATCTTATGCATCGAGTCTTTCAGCCATACTTGGACTTGTTCGTGGTAATCTTTATTGATGATATCTTGGTTAATTCTAAGACTGAATCGGAGCATGAGCAACATCTATGGCTTGTCTTGCAAAAGCTGCAGGAGCATCAGTTGTTTGCGAAGTTCAGCAAGTGTGAATTTTGGTTACAACGGATATCTTTTCTTGGCCATGTGATTACACAGAATGAAATATCAGTGGATCCTACTAAGATTGAAGTGGTGATGTCTTGGAAACGGCCGGAGAATGTTTTGGAAGTTCGTAGCTTCCTTGGCTTGGTGGGTTATTACCATAGGTTTGTGAAAGACTTTTCTAAGATTGCAGGGCTACTTTCTAAGTTAACTCAAAAATGAAACAACTTTACTTGGGATGAGAAATGCGAGAGTGGGTTTCAGGAGTTGAAAAAGAGATTGACTACCGCTCCAGTACTTGCTCTACCAGAGGGGACCGATAATATGGTTATTTACAGCGATGGATCCAAGGAGGGCTTGGGTTGTGTACTTATGCAGAATAGTCGGGTTATCGCCTATGTTCCTCGAAAGTTGAAACCGATGAGGTTAACTATCCGACTCATGATCTTGAGTTGGCAGCAGTTGTTTTCGCACTAAAAAAATGGTGTCATTATCTGTGGGGCAATAAGTTCGAGGTTTTCACTGATCATAAAAGTCTGAAGTATTTATTCTCACAGAAGGAGTTGAACATGCATCAACAGAGGTGGATGGAACTTCTTGGAGATTATAATTGTTCTATCAATTATCTGCCTGGGAAGGCAAATGTGGTAACAGACGCTCTTAGCCGTAAGGCGAGTATTTCTTGTTTGGCTGTCAAGAAATGGGAGGTTCTTGAAGAAATCAGTTATTGGAGACTGGAGTTGACTCAGGCTGGGGTGATGTGTTCACATCTCCGTATTCAACCTTTATTGTTGTCTCAAATCAAAGAAGCTCAGCAACTTGATGCAAAACTTCAAACGATCAAGGATCAGATCACGGATGATCAATCTGATTTCAAATTACATGAAGATGGTATTCTTCGGTTTTGAAATAGGGTATATGTTCCCGATGAACCGGGTTTGAAGAGAGGTATTCTGGAGGAGGCTCATAATTCTAAGTACACTATTTATCCCGGTGGAAACAAGTTGTATCGGGATTTGAAGCAACATAACTGGTGGAGCAACATGAAAATGGAGGTTGCTCAGTTTGTATCCAGATGTTTGACTTGTCAGCGAGTGAAAGCAGAACATCAACGACCCGCAGGGTTGCTTCAGCCGTTGACAATACCAGAGTGGAAGTAGGAGCATATTACGATGGACTTCGTTACTAGGTTGCCTAGAACACCGAGAGGTAACAATGCGGTTTGGGTTGTTGTGGACTGTTTGACGAAGATAGCTCATTTTATTCCGATGAGGATGGGAGATGAGGTTGCGAAGTTGATGGATCTTTATTTGGATCCGATTGTTAGACTTCATGGGATTCCATCTAGTATTGTCTCAGATCGAGATCATCAATTTACTTCTCGATTGTGGGAGAAACTTCAGGAGACTTTGGGTACTCAGTTAAACTTTAGCACAACGTATGTGAAACCCCACTTTCTTGCTTATCTCGTTTTACGTGCTTTACCTCGTTTTGCGTGCATATGATCTGTTTATGTGCTATAGGACCTAGAAAGTTATAATTTTGATGTCAATACTTCTAATACGTGCTAAATGTGCATTCATGAAATTTTCATCAAAAACGGAGTCAGAAATTTTATCGTCGATTTTCAGTGAATAGTGTTTTCGAAACACGTCCGCTATAATTTTGAAACTGGTCTTTTTAACCCTTCTAGACCTAGTCCACGGACTTTAATAGACCTGTGTTTGATGAAAATGGTTTTAAAATCGGCTTAAGAAGTTATTAGGGTTTTTACACCGACTTTTGCAAAAATCGAGTTTTAAGCCGACTCGGGTGAAATTGTTGAATTGTAAAACTTCTTGTCACCTAAAAATAATCCACTTGAGATATCTTGGAGGTTGCATAATTATTTTTAACTTGGTGAGCACTAAAATGCAATTAAAGTCATTAAAAACACAAAAATACCTATTAAAATAACTTTGACTTTAATTAATTAATTGACCTTATAAGCTAATGTCCTCAACACACACTCACACAACACAAAAACACCATCACACACACACACACATTGCCGAGAGAAAAGAGGGAGAAAAGAGAAGAGAAAAACTCAAGCTTTCAATCCAATTTTTCAAAGAAAAACCTAGTTTTTATCCGTGAAACTTCGCACCGACTTGGATTCTGCTTGTTGGGCACGCATAGCACGCATTCCTAGGCTTATATCGCATCTAAGGTGAGAGAAAAATTCTAGATCTCAAAATGTCATTTTTGTGTTTTTGCGTATAAATGAAGATTGAACCGTTAGAATTGTAATCTGATGTTAGATTATTGCTCCTTGCATGCTAGGGATCATTATATACTAATACTACGAGTTTCTGTCGGATATAGCATAATTTTTATTTTCCGGGTATTTAATTTTGATTAAAATGTTCAAAGTTGATTTAATTGAGTTGCGTTGCTCGAAATCGATTGCCGTCGATTTCTAAATACTTGATAATTACGTGTTAGCGTTGTTGTAATGCCGAATTTTCGATTACATTGTTTGTGTCAAAATCCAGAAACTCCAGCCATGACATCTTAGGATTTTAGGGTTATCGGGCATGATTTGGAGGTGTTATGGTGGATTTCCGAGAGGGCTAATGTAGTAGGTTGAATGGGTGAGTGATAGGAACTGATTTGGCAATGTTTGGATTAGTAGATTGTGAGTTATGAATTTTAGAAGTTTAGGTTGTCATTCTTTAATTTCTTGAACGATGCCTTAGATGGTTGGGTAGTGTTCGAGTGATGAATGGTGAGTTGTTGTTGAGTAATTTAGAGTTTAATTATGTATATTATGCATGTCCGGTTAGATGGCCTACTTTGTCATCTAACTACGTTGTTTGTTGTTTAATTTAATATTGATGTTATATTGATGTTATTGATTGATTATTATTGAATGCGGGAATCGGGCACTCTTGTTGCTGATCTCCCAATTGATTGATTGATTTATGCTTGTATGATGATTGATGAATATGGAGTCTTGGTATGTGTGTGCCACCTCTCGGGCAGCGTCGGGCTGTCGGGTTGATAACGGCATGACTGCCATAGGCTACCCCTAGCTCGCATGACGGAGGTGTCATGGAGGGAGGGGCTAGTGAGGTACCTCGGGTGCGTGAGTAATGGGGAGTTATAAGAAGAACGGTTGAGATCGTGATGGCGTTTGGAGCTACACCAAATAGAGTATCCTTATTGAATGGTCATATAGTTATGTGATGATAGCTTTATTTATGTTATTATGTTGTTGTGTGTTTACTTGCTCAAAGGACTAAATCCAAGGAGCGTAGTGAATACTGTCGAGATCTATCGGATCCTCACTGGGCTTATGTATATAAGCTCACTCTCTATTAATGCATGTTTCAGGTGTACTTTCACAAGATTACGGGTACGTGCCTCCTGAAGAGGAGAATGTGGAAAACGTGCCTTTCGTGGATGAGTCATATGTCCCTGAGTCTTATCCATGATTCTATGTTGTTAAATGTCTTGTATATTAGTTTAATAGACTTTATATGTCTTATGGTTCGTAATGTAATAGATATTGAAAAGATGATGAACCAAATGATGTTAATTTAGTGGCTTCCTTTTGTCTATGGTTAAGTTGTAGTTGTGTCTCAACTTACTTTTGAAATGTATGATAAAGTTGAGGTATTGTATGTCATGTTGGAACGGAGGCGTATAACGAGGATGTTTTATTGTATAATATGGTTGTGTTGTATGTTGTTGTTTGTATTGAGGAATTACTGGATGTATGATGTTTAATGAGGTTGGTTTAGAACCTCGGAAATCTGTTTACTGTCGTTATGCCGCCGAAATTCCGTTGCGTCCTGACAGATCGTAGGTGGGGTCGAGTTGGGGCGTGACAGTTTAAGTGGTATCAGAGCTCATGTTAGTTGTCAGCCGGGGTATTCTCGGAATGTGGGTAATGGTCTTAGCATGAAATATGTATGAAAGGAAAGAAAAATGAAATATGTATTGGTATGATTAATTGATTAAGTGATTATGTGATTTAAGTGCTTATGTGATTATGTGATCAATTTGTTTATGTGTTTTATATGAGTTTGTTATTTATGTGTTATTAGTTGTTTATAACCTGTCTACGTGATATAACTGTGCTAACTCTTTGATTAGTAGAATGGCCGGTCGACCGAGAACCAGAGGTAGGTCTGAGTTGACTGATGAGACTCCGAGTAACGTGGCACCGGGCCGTGACGGGGGTGATGACCGATTTGGAGCAGCTATAGAGCGGATTGCAGAGTTAGTGGCTAGTCAGGCACAGTTATTAGCAGGGCAGGCTGCCCAGAATCAGGCTATGCAGGCTCAGCTTCTGAATATTCAGGGTGGTAACCACGGGCGTGGTACCCTGAAGGATTTTTTAGGATATCACCCACCGAGATTTCAGGGGGAGCCGGATGATAGGAAGGCGGAGGTATGGATTAGCAAGTTGGAGAAGATTTATGATCCACTTGGCTATACGGATGAGCAGAAAGTCTCTTTTGCCGTGTATTTGTTAGATGACGAGGCAGAGGAGTGGTGGCGCACGGTAAGGACTAGCTGGGCGGCACAGGGTATTCCTTATATTTGGGGTACCTTTCTGATGGCTTTCCGAGCAAAGTATGTCCCGAGGATTTGCAGGGAACGGAGAGAGGCCGAGTTTCTAGCCTTGGTCCAGGGAGATGCTACAGTGGCTCAATATGAGGCCACATTTACTCGATTGTCCCGGTATGCACCGGAGTATGTGGCAGACGAGGAGCGGAGGACTCGCAGGTTTATGTTGGGGTTACGGCCCGAGATTCAGGATGTGATGGCTCTGAATCGTTATGATATTTTCACTGAGGCTTTTGATGCAGCTTCTAGATTGGAGAAGAGGAAAGGGGATCAGATTGTCTCCAGTCAGCCTAGTAAGAGGCCGTATCAGCCACCGGGCCAGCAGGTTTTATATAGGCCTCCAGTACAGCAGTTTGTCTACAGGCCACCTGCCCAGCAGGGTTCTTATAGGCCACAGAGTCAGCAGAGTTACTATCGGCCTCAGTTTCAGCAGAGGCCATATCAGGTTCAGACTCAGTATAGGCCAGCGCAGTCTCAGGGTCAGTATAGGCCTAGTGTGGTGAGACCTCAGCAGCAGGCTGTATCAGCTGCTTCTTCAGCTTCTGGTTATTCTAGGGGCAGTGTTAGTGCCACATCATCGCAGTGTAATTACTGCAAGCGCCCAGGGCATGTAGAGTCCGACTGCAGGGTAAAGGCAGGGACATGTTTGGGTTGTGGTAGCATCGATCATAGGGCGAAGGATTGCCCTAAGTATGCGAGGACTGAGGGTCGGGCAGCGACTCAGGGTTACCAGGGTAGGCCTACAGGCAGTGTACCACAGCAGCAGCGGGTTCAGGCTCGGGCTTATGCAGTTGACTTAGAGGAGATGCCTGAGGAGACTGCAGTTGTGGAAGGTAACTTTCTTATACTTGATCAACTTGTTAAAGTGTTGATTGATTCTGGTGCTACGCATTCTTTCATTACTCCTGCTTGTGTGCAACGTGTTAAATTGCAACCTGAAAGATTGCCTTATGTGGTTGAAATTAGTACCTCTTTGACTGATAAGTATGTTACTGGCTTAGTATGTAAGGATTGTTTAATACATGTTAAGGGGCATAATTTTCCTTCGGACCTTATCTTATTTCCTATCCGGGGGTATGATGTTATTCTGGGTATGGATTGGCTTTCTAAGTATGATGCCCAGTTGAACTGTAGAACCAAGGTAGTACAGTTTCGTTTGCCAGATCAGCCAGTAGTTGAGGTAGCGGGTAACCAGGGTGCTAAGACGAGTTTTGTTATCTCAGCAACTAAAGCCGTTAAGTTGGTGAGTAAGGGGTGTTCGGGTTATCTAGCTTATTTGATCAACAAGCCATCTGATAAGCTACAGCTAGAGGAAGTCCCTATTATCCGGGAATATCCTAATGTATTTCCCGAGGAGTTGCCAGGGTTGCCGCCAGATAGGGATATCGAGTTTGTGATTAATCTTGTTCCCGGTACTCAACCTATTTCTAAATCGGCGTACCGGATGGCACCAGCTGAGTTGAAGGAGTTGAAGACTCAGTTACAGGAGTTGTTGGAGAAAGGATTTATTCAGCAGAGTTCTTCACCTTGGGGAGCTCCTGTTTTATTTGTGAAGAAGAAGGATGGTACTTTGAGATTATGTATTGATTACCGTGGTTTGAATCAGGTGACCATCAAGAATAAATATCCTTTGCCATTGATTGATGAGTTGTTTGATCAACTTCAGGGAGCCAAAGTCTATTCTAAGTTTGATTTGAGGCAGGGGTATTATCAGCTTCGAATTCGCGCGGAGGATGTTCCGAAGTCTGCCTTCAGAACTCGGTAAGGGCATTATGAGTTTGTTGTTATGCCCTTTGGTTTGACTAATGCACCGGCAGCATTCATGGATCTTATGCATCGAGTCTTTCAGCCGTACTTGGACCAGTTCGTGGTGATTTTTATTGATGATATCTTGGTCTATTCTAAATCTGAATCGGAGCACGAGCAACATCTACGGCTTGTATTGGAGAAGTTGCAGGAGCATCAGTTGTTTGCCAAGTTCAGCAAATGTGAATTTTGGCTGCAACGGATTTCTTTTCTTGGCCATGTTATTACACAGAGCGGTATTTCTGTAGATCCCACTAAGATTGAATCGGTGATGTCTTGGAAGCGGCCAGAGAGTGTTACTGATGTCCGTAGTTTTCTTGGCTTGGCGGGTTATTACCGTAGGTTTGTCAAGGACTTCTCAAAGATTGCGGGGCCACTATCTAAGTTAACTCAGAAATGGACTATCTTTAATTGGGACGAGAATTAATTGCACTTGCCATGTTCAAAATTAGAGAAATTTGATCAAAATAGGCTACTTTAATAAGGGGTTTCGGGTTTAACTTGAATCTGGGCACGTTTCGAGGTTATGACTAGTCTTTATTAAGTATTGAAACCTTAGAAGTGCTTTCGTTTCGCTTGTTTGGGTTCCGAAATTGGTACTTGTAGTGTAAACCCACAAAGAGGCATTTTTGGTGTTTTCGTGACCTTGTGCTCGAGGTTATGATTTGGAGGTTTTAAATGAGGTATTTAGGTATCCTTAGATTGGTAGGATGGTTAGCTAGCTTAACTTGATCATTGAATTTCGATAGGAAGCTAAATAGCCTAGTTGAACAAAGGGGAAATGAATGAATTAATTGCTTTAGTACTTGTATTGCTTTGTAGTTGCTCCTACCATGTCTAAATGCTATTCTAAGGTTTGTGTGAGCTTTTGGTTAAGTTTTGCGAAAAGTATAATATTGACCCCTTTGTGTTCGCATAGTTAATCTCATGATAATTGCTTTATAATTGAGTAATTAAATGTTTATATGCCTTTGTGTAGTGTACGTATTATAGTAGTGAAGTCTCGTGAATTAAGTTGATTGGTTTACATGAATTTGGTTGAGTATGAATTTAGAATGGACTAAAGGAACTAGTAATGAACCATGGTAATAATTGTTGTTAGTTGATTCTTGATTGATTGGATAAATATTTAAATGTACTTATGTAACAAGTTCATCTATTCGGAGAAGTTGTGAGTTAAGTTATATCGATACTAGTTAAAGATTGAGTAAACATGTTTATATTGCTTATTTATTGCATTATATGTGTAAAGATACGCTTATATATCTTATTGGTTAGATGTTATATAGTATTTCTACTTATATGAATGGCAATGAATATGTTATTTATTATGCTATTGTCTTTGTCTAACACTTGGAAATTAAAGAATGTTGCATATGTGATCACTTGAGTTTATGTATTGTTCAAATATTGATTAGAATGATTGTTAAACCATGAAATATATTGTTAGTTATGTGAATTAAAGGGAATCAAATAGAGTTGGATAAATTAATGGCTTTATGAACTAGCTTTAGTTGAGAATAAGAAATCACTTCTTATGCATATAGTTGATTGTATTAGGTAGTGATAATTAAAGGGAATTGATGCTTTTGGAGAATATTGAGGGAATCTTGGCTTAATTCACGCAGGTTTGGCTTCCTAAAAGATGAGGGACCTGCATCCTTACGTGCATTATAGTTTATTTTCTTGCTAAAAGAGTATATTGTTTAGTATAATTGCATAATTGATATATGCTTATTGTTGCTAAATTGTAACTTGGTGCGAGGACAACCTACTTTTTGTCGTTAAATGTGCTCACTGATTATATTGTCATTGTTATCATTCTTGCATTGCTTCATGGTTGCACAACCTCATTGTCGCGGCGGATGCGATGGCCTCGCTGGGCGGCATCGGGCTTGCCAGTGTTGGTTGCCTTAGCTCTGTCTGCTATTCCTTCACTCGCCTGGTCCAGAGATTGCCAAGGGGTGTTGGGTCGTAGGATCGGGTACATCCGGAGTATCCATTGGTATAAGGGATGCCAGCATATCGAGATTGAGATCGTGGTTCGTGGATCGGGGATCGAAGATTTGGAGTGATAAGGGTTATCGATTGTATCCTTTTAAAATGTGGTATTAGAATTGTTATTCACTGTTTATCTATTGTATTAATTGTGTTAAGTTGCTGCATTGCACGTCCCCGGTAGACCTTATCCCTCACTGAGCAATTGTGATTGCTCATATCTCGCTAAACATGTTTCAGGTGGTGCAGTTGAAGGAGTTTCCTTGGTTGTTGTGTACTATTACTTGAGATTGGAGTGATTGCTTGCTAAACTGTAGAAGACCTTGCTTGTCTACTTTATGTTCTATTTTGGAGCCTAAGGGCTTATGTATATATATTTGAGTGGTTGCAATTTGAAAGCTAAGTGGATGTAGTAAGTGTTATGGAATTGTGGCATGTAATAACTTATGCTTCTGCTTCTAGCTGCATTGCATGCTTGTATGTGTTTATATTGTCTTGTGTTGCTTAAGGCTCAGATGGCCTTGAATTTGGGATTTCAATTAGAAATGTTGTTCCTTTGCTTCGTGTTTTATTTGTATGCTTACAGGTTTCAGAATGTCCACGGTACAGGGAAAACTCTGTCCGTTTTTCATAAAATATGTGCCCGGGGTGGGATACGGTTGAGAATAGCATGGTTACTAGAGCCTCCGGTCTCGTGAGGGATCGGGGCATTACAGGTGGTATCAGAGCTTAGATGCTCTCAGCTGGGATAGGGTCCTCAAACTGCTGGGTAGTGAACCTCGAGTGCATGCTTGTGAAATGTATCTTGATTAGGTGTGTGCTTTGTGTGCCTTGAGAATGTAATTGTCTTTTGTGCAATCTTGTATCCTGAACTTAATATGTGATCTATGTGATAGTGATGTGTACTGTGTGTTAAATACTTGTCAAGTGTAGTGATATAGCTAATCAAGTATCGAATTGATCTTATGAATCGCTACTTGCTCGAAATATTGATTATAACGTGTACACTTGAGTGTCTCGGCATAGTTGTGTTGTGAATTGTATTCAATGCATGTGACTCATATTTGAACTATCTTGTTGATTAACATTGTGTTATAAAACTTCTGGTTATATAATAGCTTGTGTGATATATGTCATAATCTCTTGATATATGAACATTACATCAATTACATTAGGTGATATCTTGGCATTCATGCATTGTCCCCTTAAATCGGTAAGTAAGCATTCTCCCCTGAAAGAGATGGCCATTGATGCTGACTGGTGAGAGAATAATGGTTCCACCGGCTATTGGGATCAGTGAAGGGATTTGATGCCCCGAGGTTAAATTTGGACTCTCTTGGCACTTCTTAAACGGTACTTCTTGGCTGGAACTCCTATTTGGGAATCTCGGATAGATCATCTAGTTGGCGTCATATATGGAGGTTTTATTTGATACTCTTATTCAAAAGAATTCATGTTTATGAGTATTGGTCAGTATTCTTTGCGCACACTCCCACATGGATTTCTTTTTCGGGATTTTACCTATGGTACCACCTTGATATTCTTATTTGGTATTTTCTTCAGTATTTTGGTCTGGTATTCTTGCCTAGAGATTATTTGGTATTTCCTCTGGACTACTGGTATAACGAGCATATTGGGGATTCTTATATGCTGATTTATAATTAGAGCGATTCTTATTCCAACTTCTGGATTCGTATACTTATTCGGAGCCTTTATTTGGCATCCTTAATCAGATTTATTGGTGGTATTTTCTCGGAGTCCCAAGCTGGACATCTAATTAGGCCTTTATTTGGCAATCTTGAACCTTTATTTGACAGTTAGAGTTGGGATTCACCGGACTTCCTTCTTGGGAATTTCTTGATATTATTCAGGCATTTTGGATATTAGCTGCATACTCTTCTTAATGGGATTTCTTTTGGTGCTCTCTCAGCATTAGTGAATGGCCTCTTTGTGTGACATTCTTACCGGACTCCTATTGGGTATTTTCATAGGAGCCTTTATTTAGCTACCCCACTCGGGTTTCCTTCAGTGACGTTCGCTCTTATTAGTTTCCTTCGGCATTACACTTCTTGACTTCAAGTTCGACGAAAACTGTTGCAGTTCTTGGAAGTCATTTCAGCTCAAGAAATTACGAGGACGCAACTTTTGTAAGGAGGGGAGGATGTGACACCCCGAACCCAGTACTTCATTAATTGCATTCATTAAATGGTTCACTTAGATGTAATTTAGCTAATTACTTCATTTTTTTTATATTTCTATAAATTCAAATATTTCTTTTCATGCATTTTATATTTTTATAAAATACTACATATTTTTAGGGGTCTATAGCCCCTGACCGTACATGCATTGCATATCGGGATCAATAGGAAAAAAATCACGAAATGTCTGATGAATAGTACCAACGGGATTTTTCCAGATTTTTCAGATTCTTGGCATTTTATTTTGCTGAAATTTAATCACCCAAATGTCCCATTTACCCTTACTAAAATACCCTATTTGCTTGACCTACCCTTTCACCATCTCATGGGAATATTAAAAGCCAAGAAACAAAAAAAAAGGGGTCAAAAAAATGGCCAAAAAAGAGTTACCGGAATAGTAACTTCTAAAAAAAAAAATTACTCCTTGCTTCATTCTTGCTTCCATTGCTTCCCAAATTGGTTGCGCTTCATCCTTAGGACCTTAAGACCATTCTTTGATCTTCAAAAGAGGTGAGGGTGCATTCTATTTTTGTATTAAATTCAATTAAAGTTTGTATTATTATTTTTGTTATCTAATATTATAGTGGTTTAATTCTTGTTCCGTTGATTCTTATATGCTCTAATGACTTCAAAGAATATGTTTGATGATTTAAAATGTTTGTTAAATGCTTGAAAATGAAAATGGCACTTGGAGAAGATGATGAATAGTGCTAAACTAGGATTTCTGAAAAAAGTTACAATTTAATTCGATTCGAGGCTTCTAGTAGTTGCTAATTAGGTCCATAAGCGTGAGAAAAATGTTAATTGCACTTGCCATGTTCAAAATTTGAGAAATTTGATCAAAATAGGCTACTTTAATAAGGGGTTTCGGGTTTAACTTAAATCCGGGCACGTTTTGAGGTTAAGGCTAGTCTTTATTAAGTATTGAAACCATAGAAGTGCTTTTGTTTCGCTTGTTTGGGTTCCGAAATTGGTACTTGTAGTGTAAACCCACAAAGAGGCATTTTTGGTGTTTTCGTGACCTTGTGCTCTAGGTTATGATTTGGAGGTTCTAAATGAGGTATTTCGGTATCCTTAGATTGGTAGGATGGTTAGCTAGCTTAACTTGATCATTGAATTCCAATAGGAAGCTAAATAGCCTAGTTGAACAAAGGGGAAATGAATGAATTAAATGCTTTAGTACTTGTATTGCTTTGTAGTTGCTCCTACCATGTCTAAATGCTATTCTAAGGTATGTGTGAGCTTTTGCTTAAGTTTTGTGAAAAGTATAATATTGACCCCTTTGTGTTCGCATAGTTAATCTCATGATAATTGCTTTATAATTGAGTAATTAAATGTTTATATGCCTTTGTGTAGTGTACGTATTATAGTAGTGAAGTCTCGTGAATTAAGTTGATTGGTTTATATGGATTTGGTTGATTATGAATTTAGAATGGACTAAAGGAACTAGTAATGAACCATGGTAATAATTGTTTTTAGTTGATTCTTGATTGATTGGATAAATGTTTAAATGTACTTATGTAACAAGTTCATCAATTCGGAGAAGTTGTGAGTTAAGTTATATCGATACTAGTTAAAGATTGAGTAAAAATGTTTATATTGCTTATTAATTGCATTATATGTGTAAAGATACGCTTATATAACTTATTGGTTAGATGTTATATAGTGTTTCTACTTATATGAATGGCTATGTATATGTTATTTATTATGCTATTGTCTTTGTCTAATACTTGGAAATTAAAGAATGTTGCATATGTGTTCACTTGAGTTTATGTATTGTTCAAATATTGATTAGAATGATTGTTAAACCATGAAATATATTGTTAGTTATGTGAATTAAAGGGAATCAAATAGAGTTGGATAAATTAATGTCTTTATGACCTAGCTTTAGTTGAGAATAAGAAATCACTTCTTATGCATATAGTTGATTGTATTAGGTAGTAATAATTAAAGGGAATTGATGCTTTTGGAGAATATTGAGGGAATCTTAGCTTAATTCGCGCAGGTTTGGCTTCCTAAAAGGTGAGGGACCTGCATCCTTACGTGCATTATAGTTTATTTTCTTGCTAAAAGAGTATATTGTTTAGTATAATTGCGTAATTGATATATGCTTATTGTTGCTAAATTGTAACTTGGTATGAGGACAACCTACTTTTTTTCCTTAAATGTGTTTACTGATTATATTTTCATTGTTATCATTCTTGCATTGCATCGTGGTTGCGCAACCTCATTATCGCGGCAGATGCGATGGCCTCGCTGGGCGGCATCGGGCTTGCCAGTGTTGGTTGCCTTAGCTCCATCTGCTATTCCCTCACTCACCTGGTCCGGAGATTGCCAAGGGGTGTTGGGTCGTAGGATCGGGTACATCCGGAGTACCCATTGGTGTAAGGGATGCCGGCATATCGAGATTGAGATCGTGGTTCGTGGATTGGGGATCGAAGATTTGGAGTGATAAGGGTTATCAATTGTATCCTTTTAAAATGTGGTATTAGAATTGTTATTCACTGTTTATCTATTGTATTAATTGTGTTAAGTTGCTACATTGCACGTCCGTGGTAGACCTTATCCCTCACTGAGCAATTGTGATTGCTGAAACCTCGCTAAACATGTTTTAGGTGGTGCAGTTGGAGGAGTTGCCTTGGTTGCTATGTACTGTTACTTGAGATTGGAGTGATTGCTTGCTAAACTGTAGAAGACATTGCTTGTCTACTTTATGTTCTATTTTGGAGCCTAAGGGCTTATGTATATATATTTGAGTGGTTGCAATTTGAAAGCTAAGTGGATGTAGTAAGTGTTATGGAATTGTGGCATGTAATAACTTATGCTTCTGCTTCTTGCTACGTTGCATGCTTGTATGTGTTTATATTGTCTTGTGTTGCTTAAGGCTCGGATGGCCTTGAAGTTGGGATTTCAATTAGAAATGTTGTTCCTTTGCTTCGTGTTTTATTTGAATGCTTACAGGTTTCTAGAATGTCCACGGTACAGGGAAAACTCTGTCCGTTTTTCATAAAATCTGTGCCCGGGTTGGGATACGGTTGAGAATAGCATGGTTACTAGAGCCTCCGGTCTCGTGAGGGATCGGGGCATTACAAACATCTTGGCTGTCAGGCTAGAAAGGAGGAAACTCAGCCTTTTTTCAATTGGGGGGAATTTAGACTGATCTATAAGATGTGTATGTTAAAAGACTTCCCTTTGTTGATCTTTAATTGTGGTCCCTGGTGAAAACCAACCTCCTCCTTGTGGCATATTTAGCCTCTAGCCGGTCTAAAAACAACCTCAACAGCGGTGGCTGAACAATTTGGAAAAAAAAGACGAAGGAACAAATAGAAACACAAACAACAAGGGGTCCGGCGAGCATTTCCGAGAGTAGCCAGCGGAGCCAAAAGCAAGAGCTGCAGAAAAGCAAGAATAAAGACGACTGAACTAAATAAAAAAGAGAACAACATCAACCAGACTAGAGAAAGGGCAAAGGAAAACCTACAAAGGGGGACACCCAAAAATTCACTGAATGAAGAATAGTACTATATGGGAAAGTAAAATATCTCTTAACAAAGAAGAAAAAAATACTAATAATAAGGAAAAAACAAATTATAAGACACCCTTTGCCACCTGCTTGGAAAGAAGGATGGATTGATTCATCTAGCCAGGAGGACGAAAATGACAGAGATCGTTAAACACAAGTAGGAGATCGAGCATTCGCATAGAAAAAGGGTGAACATTAAAGTCCGTTCGTGCCGATCTGGGTCAAGCCCTTTGATTTTGATTTGGGATCCCCAGTTATGGGTAAACCCAATCATTTATATTCTATTTTAGTAGATCCCAGGGAAAAAGTCTGTGAAATCCCATTTTTCTGCTTTAACTTGATTTACGTGTTTTGTCTCATTTTGCGTGCATATGACCTGTTTATGTGCTATAGGACCTAGAAAGTTATAATTTTGATGTCAATACTTCTAATACGTGCTAAATGTGCATTCATGAAATTTTCATCAAAAACGGAGTCAGAAATTTTATCGTTGATTTTCAGTGAATAGTGTTTTCGAAACACGTCCGCTATAATTTTGAAACTGGTCTTTTTAACCCTTCTAGACCTAGTCCACGGACTTTAATAGACCTGTGTTTGATGAAAACGGTTTTAAAATCGGCTTAAGAATTTATTAGGGTTTTTACACCGACTTTTGCGAAAATCGAGTTTTAAGCCGACTCGGGTGGAATTCTTTGAATGTAAAACTTCTTGTCACCTAAAAATAATCCACTTGTGATATTTTGGGGGTTGCATAATTATTTTTAACTTGGTGAGCACTAAAATGCAATTAAAGTCATTAAAAACACAAAAATACCTATTAAAACTAACTTTGACTTTGCATTTTTTTAATTGACCAAGCTTTTAAATACTCCTTGTCATCAACACACACTCACACAACACAAAACACACTCCACAAACACACACATGGCCGAGAGAAAGAGGAGAGAAAAAGAAAGAGAAAAACTCAAGCTTTCAATCCAATTTTTCAAAGAAAAACCTAGTTTTTGTCCGTGAAACTTCGCACCGACTTGGATTCCGCTTGTTGGGCACGCATTGCACGCATTCCTAGGCTTATATCGCATCAAAGGTGAGAGAAAAATTCTAGATCTCAAAATGTCATTTTTGTGTTTTTGCGTATAAATGAAGATTGAACCGTTAGAATTGTAATCTGATGTTAGATTATTGCTCCTTGCATGCTAGGGATCATTATATACTAATACTACGAGTTTCTGTCGGATATAGCATAATTTTTATTTTCCGGGTATTTAATTTTGATTTAAATGTTCAAAGTTGAATTAAATGAGTTGTGTTGATCGAAATCGATTGCCGTCGATTTCTAAATACTTGATAATTACGTGTTAGCGCTGTTGTAATGCCGAATTTTCGATTACATTGTTTGTGTGAAAATCCGTAAAATCCAGCCATGACGTCATAGGGTTTTAGGGTTATCGGGCATGATTTGGAGGTGTTATGGTGGATTTCCGAGAGGGCTAATGTAGTAGGTTGAATGGGTGAGTGATAGGAACTGATTTGGCAATGTTTGGATTAGTAGATTGTAAGTTATGAATTTTAGAAGTTAGGTCGTCATTCTTTAATTTCTTGAACGATGCCTTAGATGGTTGGGTAGTGTTCGAGTGATGAATGGTGAGTCGTTGTTGAGTAATTTAGGGTTTAATTATGTATATTATGCATGTCCGGTTAGATGGCCTACTTTGTCATCTAACTATGTTGTTTGTTGTTTAATTCAATATTGAGGTTATATTGATGTTATTGATTGATTATTATTGAATGCGGGAATCGGGCACTCTTGTTGCTGATCTCCCAATTGATTGATTGATTTATGCTTGCATGATGATTGATGAATATGGAGTCTTGGTATGTGTGTGCCACCTCTCGGGCAGCGTCGGGCTGTCGGGTTGATAACGGCATGACTGCCATAGGCTACCCCCAGCTCGCATGACGGAGATGTCATGGAGGGAAGGGGCTAGTGAGGTACCCCGGGTGCGTGAGTAATGGGGAGTTATAAGAAGAACGGTTGAGATCGTGATGGCGTTTGGAGCTACACCAAATAGAGTATCCTTATTGATTGGTTATATAGTTATGTGATGATAGCATTATTATTGGTGTTGTGTGTTTACTTGCTCAAAGGACTAAATCCAAGGAGCGTAGTGAATACTATCGAGATCTATCGGATCCTCACTGGGCTTATGTATATAAGCTCACTCTCTATTAATGCATGCTTACAGGTGTTGCAGAGCCGGATTACGGGTATGTGCCTCCTGAAGAGGAGAATGTGGAAAATGTGCTTTACGTGGACGAGTCATATGTCCCTGAGTCTTATCCATGATTCTATGTTGTTAAATGTCTTGTATATTAGTTTATTAGACTTTATATGTCTTATGGTTCTTAATGTAATAGATATTGAAAAGATGATGAATCAAATGATGTTAATTTAGTGGCTTCCTTTTGTCTATAGTTAAATTGTAGTTGTGTCTCAACTTATTTTTGAAATGTATGATAAGGTTGAGGTATTGTATGTTATGTTGGAACGGAGGCGTATAACGAGGATGGTTTATTGTATAATATGATTGTGTTGTATGTTGTTGTTTGAATTAAGGAGTTGCTGGATGTATGATGTTTAATGAGGTTGGTTTGGAACCTCGGTATCCTATTTACTGTCGTTATACTGCCGAAATTCCGTTGCGTCCTGACTGATCATAGGAGGGGTCGTGTTGGGGCGTGACAAAGTCCTTCTAACATCTCTTGTTGGAATGATCAATCTAACTTTAAATAAAAAGAGGGTCCTTGTTCTTTCGCATGTAGAAAGGAGAAGAGTGAAAGAGATTACCTAGCTCACATTTCTAGCTGGGGGAAGGCTGAAAAGCTCTTGCTTTACGATCATGCTTCCTCCTTAAAAAGCCGAAAGACTATTGGAAAGTCTCATTTGCAGTAAAGGATCCTTTTCTGATGGAGCTAATTGCTTCATATATGGAAATTACTGTTGTAACTGAGTCTGGAGAGAATGTATTGCCAAACAAAGGACTGCCATCTGTAGCTGCCCCTATTTTCTTAAATTTCTACTTTGATGTCCTAGATTGGGCTTTCAATGCGATTTCTTTCCATTTCCAAAAGGAGCTAGATACGGCAAAGAAGGACTACTTCCCTTCCTTTCCTAAAAATCAAAGTGGAGAAGTGCACTATTCAACATATCATAGAGCTAATGACAGAACTGGATCTCTTATATAGAGTCATAGAAGTAGAGACAGGCGGTCCTGCCATAGATTACACAGGAGGCTCTAAGACTTCTTACTTTTCATTTTAAAGAGAGGGGATATCAAAGTCTTGCATAAAGTGTGGCTTCCGCTGATCGATATACATCTCAATCAGTTAAGAAAAGGCTAATCACATTATCAATCGGCCATTGATAAGAAATCGATTCCAAAACACAATGCTAGCTGATGGCGGGCCTTCGCTTTTCTTTTCATTAATTAAAGATGCCAGTTATATTATATGGCCTTTTTTATTTCATCCGTATGAACATAGTTTAAGAATGAGAAAAAACCTTCGTTCTTCGATCTTGTACTAAGGTAGATTGAACATCAACAGAATCTCAACAGTAAAAAGGCAACAAAATAAGTAGAATCAAGGAGAAACTGGGCTAGCCTTCATCCTAGCTACCGTCTCTCATATTATATGATACCACTGGGAATTGGGTTCTTCCTCATAAGCTGCACCTTCTCTAACAACCTCTTCTTTCCATTGTGCAAGAAGTTCATTTCCTTACTAAGCTAAGCTTTCAGTGTCCTATCCAAACCTCCATAACAGCCTATGAATGTGGTATCCCGTTCGTATTCTTCCTCAAAGCCATATTTGCCTTTATCTGATTTCAACCTATTGATCTTTATTGTGCATGGATATCTTTACTAATGATTCAACCTCCTCCTAGGGCAGCAATTGAAAGAGTTAACTTCCCCAGCAAACTCCCCCACACCACTAGCATTAAAGAGGAGCTGTGCCAAAAAGAAAATAGCATATATTATTGCTATTGCTTGCGCAAAGATCGGAATCATACCTCTAGTAGAAATTGTCTTCTGTTACCTAAACAACTGTTATTTCTACTTTACTGAAATAAAGACTTTCATTGATACTTGAACTATTGACCTGGCTATCGCTAATGCTTTGCAAGGTAATTGGAGACTGGTCCACTTGAAATCGCTAGAGTTGAGAAGGGTCTGCTAATCATGGTACGAATTATCTTTTTAGGTAAGTATACTACCGAAGCTGTTATGCCGACAACAGCTAAAATAGCGAAGGTGATTACCAACACTCTCTATCTATAGTATAATCAGCTAGATCGATTCTTAACATGAGAGTTACTATGCGTAACCATAAAACATTGAATTGGACCGCTTCGCCCCTTGGCTTGGCCATTTCTATTTCGAAATCTAGACAAATCACTCGAAGGAGCCAGATCCCCATCTCTAGAACAGAAGAAAGCGATCAAATCAAAGCTAAATTGCTCCTAATCTTGGGCCCAGTCGAAAGAAGATTGCTTATTCAAAAGAGTGGAGTTTAGGGTATTGACTCATAAGTAATTTACGTGAAAGTAATGGAATGGGCAACAAATTGCCTCACTCCTCGCCTACTGATCTTCCTCCAAGAGATTCAATGGGACTTGGTGTGAAACCCCACTTTTCTGCTTTAACTCGATTTACGTGTTTTATCTCGTTTTACGTGCATTTGACCTGTTTATGTGTTATATGACCTAGAATGTTATAATTTTGATGTCAATACTCCTAATACGTGCTAAATGTGCATTCATGAAATTTTCATAAAAAACGGAGTCAGAAATTTTATCGTCGATTTTTAGTGAATAGTGTTTTCGAAACACGTCCGCTATAATTTTGAAACTGGTCTTTTTAACCCTTCTAGACCTAGTCCACGGACTTTAATAGACCTGTTTTTGATGAAAACGGTTTTAAAATCGGCTTAAGAATTTATTAGGGTTTTTACACCGACTTTTGCGAAAATCGAGTTTTAAGCCGACTCGGGTGGAATTCTTTGAATGTAAAACTTCTTGTCACCTAAAAATAATCCACTTGAGATATCTTGGGGGTTGCATATTTATTTTTAACTTGGTGAGCAATAAAATGCATTTAAAGTCAAGAAAACACTAAAAATACTAAAGTTTCAACTTTGACTTTCATTTGACTTGTTGACTTTCATGCATATATCACCAACACACAATGAAACAAAGCAAAACACCACATTTTCACACACCTTGCAGCCGTGAAAGCTTAGGGAAAAAAAAGAGATTTTATTCAACTTATTTTCAAAGTAATTTTGCCTTAGAAAACTCATTTAAAGTCCGAATCTTTTCAAACCGAGCTTGATTCCGCTTGTTGGGCACCTGTTGCACGCATTCCTAGCTTTACTTCGGATCAAAGGTGAGAGAAAAATTCTAGATCTCAAAATGTCATTTTTATGTTTTTGCTCATAAATGAAAATTTAACCGTTAGAATTGAAATCTGATGATAGATTATTGCTCCTTGCATGCTAGGGATCGTTATATACTAATACTACGAATTTCTGTCGGATGTAGCATAATTTTTATTTTCCGGGTATTTAATTTTGATTAAAATGTTCAAAGTTGAATTAAATGAGTTGTGTTGATCGAAATCGATTGCCGTCGATTTCTAAATACTTGATAATTACGTGTTAGCGCTGTTGTAATGCCGAATTTTCGATTACATTGTTCGTGTGAAAATCCGGAAAATCCAGCCATGACGTCATAGGGTTTTAGGGTTATCGGGCATGGTTTGGAGGTGTTATGGTGGATTTCCGAGAGGGCTAATGTAGTAGGTTGAATGGGTGAGTGATAGGAACTGATTTGGCAATGTTTGGATTAGTAGATTGTAAGTTATGAATTTTAGAAGTTTAGGTTGTCATTCTTTAATTTCTTGAACGATGCCTTAGATGGTTGGGTAGTGTTCGAGTGATGAATGGTGAGTTGTTGTTGAGTAATTTAGAGTTTAATTATGTATATTATGCATGTCCGGTTAGATGGCCTACTTTGTCATCTAACTACGTTGCTTGTTGTTTAATTTAATATTGATGTTATATTGATGTTATATTGATGTTATATTGATGTTATATTGATGTTATTGATTGATTATTATTGAATGCGGGAATCGAGCACTCTTGTTGCTGATCTCCCAATTGATTGATTGATTTATGCTTGCATGATGATTGATGAATATGGAGCCTTGGTATGTGTGTGCCACCTCTCGGGCAGCGTCGGGTTGTCGGGTTGATACCGGCATGACTGCCATAGGCTACCCCCAGCTCGCATGACGGAGATGTCATGGAGGGAAGGGGATAGTGAGGTACCTCGGGTGCGTGAGTAATGGGGAGTTATAAGAAGAACGGTTGAGATCGTGAGGGCGTTTGGAGCTACACCAAATAGAGTATCCTTATTGATTGGTTATATAGTTATGTGATGATAGCATTATTTATGTTGTTATGTGATGATAGCATTATTTATGTTGTTATGTGATGATAGCATTATTATTGTTGTTGTGTGTTTACTTGCTCAAAGGACTAAATCCAAGGAGCGTAGTGAATACTGTCGAGATCTATCGGATCCTCACTGGGCTTATGTATATAAGCTCACTCTCTATTATTGCATGCATACAGGTGTACTTTTACAGGATTACGGGTACGTGCCTCCTGAAGAGGAGAATGTGGAAAACGTGCCTTACGTGGATGAGTCCTATGTTCTAGAGTCTTATCCTTGGTGTTGTATTGTTTTACTATCTTGTATATTAACTTAGCAGACTTTTATATGCTTTGTGGTTCTTATGTAATAGATATTGAAAAGATGATGATCCAAATGATGTTAACTTAGCGGTTTTCTTTTGTTTATGGTTAAGTTGTAAATGTGTCTCAACTTATTTTTGAAATGTATGATAAGGTTGAGGTATTGTATGTTATGTTGGAACGGAGGCGTATAACGAGGATGGTTTATTGTATATTATGATTGTGTTGTATGTTGTTGTTTGAATTAAGGAGTTGCTGGATGTATGATGTTTAATGAGGTTGGTTTGGAACCTCGGTGTCCTATTTACTGTCGTTATACTGCCGAAATTCCGTTGCGTCCTGACTGATCATAGGAGGGGTCGTGTTGGGGCATGACAGTTTAAGTGGTATCAGAGCTTGATTAGCTGTCAGCCGGGGTATCCTCGGAATGTGGGTAGTGGTCTAAGCATGCAAGTATGTATTAAGTGAAAGAAAAGTGAAACATATGTTAATATGTTTATGTGATTAATTTACTTATGTGTCTAACTTTCTATGTGACCAGTATGCCTTGTGTGTTAAGTGAACTAATGTGGTCAATATGTTTTATGTGATAACGTGTTATACGTACTCAATGTGTTGTAATTAATGTGCATTATGTGATTAATGTGTATTATGTGACAATTGTGTTTTATGTGATTTTGTGCCTTGTGTGAAGTTAGTTGTTTATGTGCTTTTAATTGTTTATAACTAGCTTATGTGAAACAACGTGCTTTAGGTGCTCAATGTACTTTAAGTGACCAATGTGAGTTACGTGATCAACTTGTCTTATGTGAAGTTTGTTGCTTATGTGACTTTAATTGTTTATAACTTACTTCTGTGATATAACCTGTTTATGTGATGTTGGCTTCTTATATGTTGAATTGTGTGTTATGTGATAATGTTGCATTGTATAATAATTGCGCATTACATTATACTTGTCTTTCATATGATATAGTTGCATACATGTTTTAACTCGTGAGTGACCTTTTAATGTCTAGGGTGGTTGTAAGAATTTTCGGAAATAGAGATAGGCCATGATTTTGAATTATTATTATTCTAGAAGTTTATCAGTTAGATTTTAATTGTTATGTTTATGGATTTTAGTTTCGGCTTAGTGGATTGATCTTGATGTTCCTTTAGCGAGAATGAAGTTGTTCGAGGAAAATAGCAATGTATCTTGATGATTATAATTACTTTTGTTGCCATGTTTAACTTGTTATTACTTGGAGATGAATCATAAGTTGAGGTTTTTGTGAGGTTGTGATTAGACACTTTTGGAGTCTCAACTCAGATTATACTTTCTTGAGGTTATTTTAGAATGAATTTATTTGAGGAATTAGTGATGTATATTTTTGAATGGAATGAAGTGTTGTATAACATGTGAATATTTCTACTATTTGGGATTGCTATATTATTAATGGATATTTTGGAGTTTTGATCTTTAGACCTTGGAGACAATTGGAGTGATTCCTGACTAAAGTTACTTTATTCGAGGATGTAATTGTTGGGAGATAGAATTATTTGAGGAAATAAGAATGCATTTTGGTGACTGAACATTTACTTACCTACATCAAGCTTTTGAGTTCTAGGTGGTATGACTCTCTAAATTGTTGATTGGAGATTCTCTTGTGTTATAGTGGGTTAATATGAATCTGTATTGTGTTATCAGATTTTGGAGTCTTCATTAGTTAATCTTGTTGGGTAATCGGTGATTTATCTCGTTTAGTGATTGGTCTGGTACGGAATGTAAAATTTTGGAGTGATTTATCTTGTTTGGTGATTGTTATGACTCCTTAGGTTCTCTAGATCTCCTTAGTGTCTTGTTTTGGAGAAAGATAGATTGTAGGATTTGACTTGTTGGTGTTTAAGTGTGTAGGTGGGACACCCTTCTTGTGCTTCATAATTCTATCGGTCTTATTATTCTTTTCTACTCTATTCTCACTTATTTGAGAGAGGGTTACACTTTTCTAGCCTATCAATTGTCTCTTGAAAGTTTGCTTATTGGATTAATGGATCCTATACTCATTTGACATTGCTTCTATTCTTAACATTCATATTTGCTTCTTATAGCAATGTCGCTTATTGGAGTTAAGGTTTGAGACTTCTATATTTCATTTTATATCTCCAGCCATTGGTCTCAATATTTCATTTCATTCTATTACTATTTATTGAAAGTAATTTCACCTTTGGTATACCATTTTACTTATTCGATTTAACTTGTTTGATGTACTCCCTACCTAAGTACATCATTGTCATTCTTGTTGATCCTTGTTAATCCTATTGTTTTATTATTAAATGCTGAGCCATTACTTTTCTTGTAATTGCTCACTCGAAGTACTCAGCACTGTCTTATTGTTATCATTTCTTATTCGCACTTCTTTGGTATTGCGTGCTGAGATACTCTTGCCACTCATGACTTCTATTGAATTAACCACCTCTTATTTCTTAATTTCAAATTCACCTCAAGTACAACTTACTTGTTGGTTCCTTGAATAATCATCGAGAATTGAAATATCTACTTGTTCAGGAATTTTTGTTCAACATACTTAGCACTGTTTTGACTCGTCATCATCCTTTGTTCGTACTTATTTAACTAAAAGGTGCTGAGACATTTCTTATCTTAGTTATCATGCTTCCTTATTAAACTATTAGCCTCTTGATTCTCTAACCTGTTTGGCATCTTGTTCACTTGATTGTTGGCTCGAAAATGACTTTCCATATTCTTAATTCCTTGTAAATTTCATAAGAGCCATATTCTGACCAATGTCACTTTTGAGATATTTCCTTGATCAGTAATCATTCATGTTATCGTAAATGAGTTTTTAAACCCTCGGGGTGTTCATAGAGCTCTTTTGTGTAGTAGGGGATGATTGATAATTAGTGGTGTAATGCTAAGACTTTGGAGTTGCGATTTCTTTCATATGCAATATGATATTAGGTAGGAGAGAATTATGAATTGAAGATTGTCTTGGAATTATGATCATCAACTTGCAGTCAACATAGTTTGTTCTTTTGAGGTCTTTGGTTAGGTGTCATCCTAGGAGATAAATAAGAACTAAGAGAAGTATTATTAAGTGTAACGATTGAGGATTTAATTGTCTGTCAGTTCGAGAATTGCGCGGACGCAATTGTTTTAAGGAGGGGAGAATGTGAAACCCCACTTTTCTGCTTTAACTCGATTTACGTGTTTTATCTCGTTTTACGTGCATTTGACCTGTTTATGTGTTATATGACCTAGAATGTTATAATTTTGATGTCAATACTCCTAATACGTGCTAAATGTGCATTCATGAAATTTTCATAAAAAACGGAGTCAGAAATTTTATCGTCGATTTTTAGTGAATAGTGTTTTCGAAACACGTCCGCTATAATTTTGAAACTGGTCTTTTTAACCCTTCTAGACCTAGTCCACGGACTTTAATAGACCTGTGTTGGATGAAAACGGTTTTAAAATCGGCTTAAGAATTTATTAGGGTTTTTACACCGACTTTTGCGAAAATCGAGTTTTAAGCCGACTCGGGTGGAATTCTTTGAATGTAAAACTTCTTGTCACCTAAAAATAATCCACTTGAGATATCTTGGGGGTTGCATATTTATTTTTAACTTGGTGAGCAATAAAATGCATTTAAAGTCAAGAAAACACTAAAAATACTAAAGTTTCAACTTTGACTTTCATTTGACTTGTTGACTTTCATGCATATATCACCAACACACAATGAAACAAAGCAAAACACCACATTTTCACACACCTTGCAGCCGTGAAAGCTTAGGGAAAAAAAAGAGATTTTATTCAACTTATTTTCAAAGTAATTTTGCCTTAGAAAACTCATTTAAAGTCCGAATCTTTTCAAACCGAGCTTGATTCCGCTTGTTGGGCACCTGTTGCACGCATTCCTAGCTTTACTTCGGATCAAAGGTGAGAGAAAAATTCTAGATCTCAAAATGTCATTTTTATGTTTTTGCTCATAAATGAAAATTTAACCGTTAGAATTGAAATCTGATGATAGATTATTGCTCCTTGCATGCTAGGGATCGTTATATACTAATACTACGAATTTCTGTCGGATGTAGCATAATTTTTATTTTCCGGGTATTTAATTTTGATTAAAATGTTCAAAGTTGAATTAAATGAGTTGTGTTGATCGAAATCGATTGCCGTCGATTTCTAAATACTTGATAATTACGTGTTAGCGCTGTTGTAATGCCGAATTTTCGATTACATTGTTCGTGTGAAAATCCGGAAAATCCAGCCATGACGTCATAGGGTTTTAGGGTTATCGGGCATGGTTTGGAGGTGTTATGGTGGATTTCCGAGAGGGCTAATGTAGTAGGTTGAATGGGTGAGTGATAGGAACTGATTTGGCAATGTTTGGATTAGTAGATTGTAAGTTATGAATTTTAGAAGTTTAGGTTGTCATTCTTTAATTTCTTGAACGATGCCTTAGATGGTTGGGTAGTGTTCGAGTGATGAATGGTGAGTTGTTGTTGAGTAATTTAGAGTTTAATTATGTATATTATGCATGTCCGGTTAGATGGCCTACTTTGTCATCTACCTGCGTTGCTTGTTGTTTAATTTAATATTGATGTTATATTGATGTTATATTGATGTTATATTGATGTTATATTGATGTTATTGATTGATTATTATTGAATGCGGGAATCGAGCACTCTTGTTGCTGATCTCCCAATTGATTGATTGATTTATGCTTGCATGATGATTGATGAATATGGAGCCTTGGTATGTGTGTGCCACCTCTCGGGCAGCGTCGGGTTGTCGGGTTGATACCGGCATGACTGCCATAGGCTACCCCCAGCTCGCATGACGGAGATGTCATGGAGGGAAGGGGATAGTGAGGTACCTCGGGTGCGTGAGTAATGGGGAGTTATAAGAAGAACGGTTGAGATCGTGAGGGCGTTTGGAGCTACACCAAATAGAGTATCCTTATTGATTGGTTATATAGTTATGTGATGATAGCATTATTTATGTTGTTATGTGATGATAGCATTATTTATGTTGTTATGTGATGATAGCATTATTATTGTTGTTGTGTGTTTACTTGCTCAAAGGACTAAATCCAAGGAGCGTAGTGAATACTGTCGAGATCTATCGGATCCTCACTGGGCTTATGTATATAAGCTCACTCTCTATTATTGCATGCATACAGGTGTACTTTTATAGGATTACGGGTACGTGCCTCCTGAAGAGGAGAATGTGGAAAACGTGCCTTACGTGGATGAGTCCTATGTTCTAGAGTCTTATCCTTGGTGTTGTATTGTTTTACTATCTTGTATATTAACTTAGCAGACTTTTATATGCTTTGTGGTTCTTATGTAATAGATATTGAAAAGATGATGATCCAAATGATGTTAACTTAGCGGTTTTCTTTTGTTTATGGTTAAGTTGTAAATGTGTCTCAACTTATTTTTGAAATGTATGATAAGGTTGAGGTATTGTATGTTATGTTGGAACGGAGGCGTATAACGAGGATGGTTTATTGTATATTATGATTGTGTTGTATGTTGTTGTTTGAATTAAGGAGTTGCTGGATGTATGATGTTTAATGAGGTTGGTTTGGAACCTCGGTGTCCTATTTACTGTCGTTATACTGCCGAAATTCCGTTGCGTCCTGACTGATCATAGGAGGGGTCGTGTTGGGGCGTGACACTTGGTCTCGATGTCAACTAAAGAATTTACTGAGTTTGGTATTCCCTTATGAAGTGCTAATTCAGTCGATTTCTTCACATCTTCGGTTGCCAGTTCAATTGGACTTTTTTTGAGTCTTTCCTTACTAAAAGGTATTCCCATATTGGGTAAATGACTAGATCGAGATAAGTTGGCCTTCTCTTCATCTATTTGAATCCTGAATCTATCAATAGAAGGACGACAATACTCGAAGACTTTCCACTTTCCGCCAAAGAGGGAACCTTCCCATAACTCTCAAACGTGATAAAAGCCCTCTTTTCAGCACCTTCACGCTCCTTCTTGAAAAGGGGTCCAACCTTATAATCTAATCGTTGGGGTTTTTCTTCTTCTTTCTCCTTAGAGACGGACCTCGACTCACTACATGAAGGAGTAGACCAAGGCGAAGAACTTCAACTGAACGCATATATCGCCTAGAAGATAAGACTGCATTGGAAGCTTGATAAGCGAGTCAATTAGTTCAGGCAGGTTCAGCTAGTTCCAAGCCAATCTCTAAAGTTAAAAGTTTAGATTGAACAATTTCATTTTATAGAGCTCCAAGCTTTTTTCTTCGTTAGTAGCTCAAATCGAAGCCGTGCCTAGCTTTTCTTTCTTGTTGGAATTGTCTTCAATCGAAAGTTCCATCTTCAAAGAGATAGAAAGACCGGGGAAGGCATTAGATGCTTTAACATTCACCGTTATTTAGGCTTCGTGCTTCAATCGAAATTCAACCTTTCAGACTTAACTTAATCAAGATTCAACTCGAGTAAAGGAAGGTTGAGCTAGTCTTTGTCTAGTCAATCAAGTAGCATTCCTTCGATTCCTTCTGGCTGATCAATTCTGCTCTAAATGACTATCGCTATGTCCACGTCCACCCGCACCCAGATCTTAGTTGGTTAATATAACTGCTTGATTGCTCATTTACTTGGAACCATAGTTAGTTGATCTTTTAGAACTTCATATTTGTGTTTGTCGCTAGTTCGATCTCCGGACGTGTATCGGCAACCCCCTTTCCATTGATAGTTCTCCTAAGCCGATGGACTTTACCTTAAAATGAAAATAAGGTATTGAGACCTACTGACATAGATTAAGCAGCTACTAGATCCCCCGTCTTGTCGAAGAATCAAATACTTCATTCTCATCGATTGGGATTCACTATATTTTTTACTTCGACAGATGTGGTCAACCCTAACTTGCTTATCTACAACTACCCTATTTCGTATAACCTAATGAATTTGATCCAATCCAATAAGCTCATAAGTGCCGGTACAATATAATTCCAATATCCTTTAAAGAGGTTAGAATCCTATATATAGTATTTCTTCATTTCCTGCATAATCTGATGCTTATTCTTCATTAATTAGAGTGGTCACTCCACTTGAGTCAATCGGCCCTATGTAGGGAAGAGATAAAGCTCTAATAAATCTTTATGTCAAAGAGCGGAGCAACTCGACCAAAAGGAGAGGCTGGATAGAATTCAGCTCGACCGATAAGGATAGGCTGGATGGAATTTAGCTCGACCGATAGGGAGAGGAATGGAGTTGGCTGCAGGGCTTGGTCCAATGAATGGAGCCTTTTGGATATCAAGTGTTGATGGCTCCTGCTGATATGCTTTTGAAAACCTAGTTGAGGTATAAAGTAACTCGACTGATAAAGAGAGGACGATATCGAACAAAAACCCTAGCATGTACAAGGATTCGAACAAAGGCGCACTTGAGACGATAGTTCCAGCGGGTTAGATCCCCAACCCCATGGTATGTTGTTGGGTGAGATCGACCCAAGGCACACTTGAGACAATGCATATGATCTGCTCCCTTTCTCCTCTCCCGATTTGAAACACTAATCTTCTTGCGCTACTCCTTTTCCTTTCAAGATGATCTTCTTTGGATTGATACACCTGCCGAGAATGAGGAAGGTTTTGAAACATGGCATAAAATAAAGAAAATAGATTCCAGTATGGCCATCACTCTATGTTCGTGGAATTGGTGGCTTAGCTGGCCTCGCTTCCTGTCTTCAAGCTAGAGTCGCTGCAAGTGCTTGTGTTCGATGCGAGGGATCACTTTTGCCCATATTGCTTTGACTACTAGGCTTCTTGTTCCAGCTGAGTTATCCCTTTGTCTCATAGTGCGTAGAAAATGATGGATCTTGTTCGAGTTGAACGTGAATAATTGTGAGAAATTAGCCCCTTGTTTATCCTTCTATTCCTAAAGGAAGGGGCTTACTTATAAAAAATATACAAAAAAAGTTTGCACTTAATCCTTAATCTATTAAGGTGTTTCATTCCAATCTTCTGATCTGATACTATTATCATTATCACTATCACCCCTCGGAGTCTAAAAAGATGTGTATCTTGCTATTGGTATCAATCGGTCCTCTCTTTCCTTTTGGTGGTCTAGCCGCATGTGTCGATTACCCTTATTCTTCATCTTTTCTACCCTTCTGTTGCTTAGGGCGTTTCGAGGGATTCGCCTGACGGAGAAGAGTTCTTGATCACATAGCTTGGGTACTTGAAGTTGCTGATTGTATCATTTGGGCAGAGCCTGTGTGAGACCCCATATTTTGCTTTATCTCGATTTACGTGTTTTACCTCATTTTGCGTGAATTGACCTGTTTCTGTGCTATATGACTTAGAATGTGTTAAATATGTAATTAATACTCCTAATACATGCTAAGTGTGCATTCATGAAATTTTCATAAAAAACGAAATCACAAATTTTATCGTCGGTTTTTGTGAATGGTATTTTTGAACACCTGTCCGCTAAAATTTTTATACGGGTGTTTTAAATATTTTAAAACCTAGTCCTCGGGTATTAATAGATCCGTGTTTGATTAAAACGGATTTGGAATTGGTTTTGGAATTTTAAAGATTTTTACACTTTCTTTTGCAAGAAAACGAGTTTTAAGCCTACTCAGGTGAAACTGTTTTAATGTAACACTCTTTGTCATCTAAAATATATTGTCTAGAATTAGTTTAAGTGTTAATTTAATACTTGAAGAAGAAATAGTCAATAAAATGAATTAAAAGACAAGAAAAGACTAAAAAAATGACTTTGTTTCAACTTTGAATATTTTTAATTGTTGACCTTGGCATGATATATCATCAACACACACTTGCAAAGCACAAAAACACCCTCAAAAACATACACATAGTCGAAAGCTTCAAGGGAAAAAAGAGAAAGAAAGTTCAAAGGTTTTCAAAGCAAATTTTTATAGAAAAACCTAGTTTTTTTCCATAGATTTTTTTGCCGAGTTGGATTCCGCTTGTTGGGCATGCATTGCATGCATATCTAGGCTTATTTTGCATCAAAGGTGAGAGAAAATGTAATACCTGAGCTCGGAATGTGGAAGTTTCTTGTTTATGTTTCTGAAAATTATATTTTCTTAAATTATTTATTGTCGCAAAGTGCATTGCATTTCGAGAGCTATAGTTAGAGAGTGGTTTCTAGTCCTCAACAAATAGTGAAAACTAGTGTTTAGTGTTTTAATTGTTGTTAGCAAGAATTAATATTTCATTAGTTATTTTAGTTTTAAAAATGCATAAAATAGGCTAATTTGACCAACTTAAGTTAGTTGACCAAGGCTTGACCATTTTGACCAAGGTTGTCATCTTTTAGTTAGCTTATAACATTGCAAAATAATAAAATAAAAACAAGTTGAAACAGAAAAGGAGCAGGCCGAAGCTTTGAAGAGGAAAAAAAACATTTCAACCTTCCAAACTTCCAATCTTCGCGTGAGATTGTGCGGGGTTGTTACCGGGGCATCCAGTATGGTTTTCCTAGCGACTAGGAGTGTCTAAGGTGAGGGAAGCACGTTATTTGCGCATTTGAATAACATGTATATCAACTTTATGATTTTTGGGTTTTATCCATAGTTTGTTATTTTAATCATTTTAATGCTTAAAGAATGTTCATTGACAATTGTAGAACATGTATTTATAGCTTTTTAACATTTTCTACGGTTGAATGTTGACATTGTAATTTAAAATATCAATTGAATAGTAAAATATGAATAGTAAACCCTCGAAACGTAGAAGTTGTTCCGTTATGCGTTCTGTTGATGTGAAAATATTCTAGATATGCTAGAATGCCTAAATGCATGATTTGTTTGGATTGTGTAATGGAAAAAATGAGAAAAATGCATTGGTGAAAGTCGGGATCGTTTAGGTCGAGTTTAGCATTTTCTCGTGTTGCATGATAGCATTGTGTTGGGAGGCCATGGAAGCACTTTTGGTGTGGTTGTGGCGTTGGTGGGGTGTTTGGTTAGAGTAGCGGTAGTTCAAACGAGCAAAGGGGGAATCGGGGCTTTGCAGAAATTCTAGGGTAAAGTAGGGTTTCATGGTCTTTAGACATGCCTTATGGTGACCTAGGAGGATTGGTGACGTCGGTTTCCAAAACTTGTGGGACGTTTGAAAGTAGTAGCATTTGGTAAGTTGGGGTCATTTTGTGTTTTTGTTGGTTTTCATAGAATTTTGCCTGTAGAATGCTTGTTAATTCTTATTATGCTTGTTAGAGTTGATTCTGATTGAAATGTGTATAAATAGTTGCTATTGCGTGCGAGAGTAGCCTACTTTGTTATTCTCCCACGTGTGGCTCTATTGCTTGATTTCTCGATTGTTGCATTGCATATTGTATTGCATTCATAGAGTCAAGGGTGGTGTGATGGGCCTCTCTGGGTAGCCTCGGGTTGCCAGTGTTGGTTGCCTTAGCTCCGTGTCCTATTCCCTTTCTCGCTTGGGTTACCTCCCAGGGAGATTTGGGTCGTAGAATTGATGGGTACTTCCGGGGTATTCCAAACTGAAATTATAAGGTAGTTTGGGCCGGCGCGTCGTCATCAAATTCGTGATTGAAAGTTGCTCGTGGAAAGTGAATCGTATCCTTTGAATGAGTGTTTACAGTTTTAATGCTTGTCTTGTTTATTGTTGGCGTTTTGTTTGTATTTCTATATGATAATTGAATGAATTGCTTGGCTATTTGCATTGCATTCTCCTCTCATCACCGTCCTTGAGACCAATAACCCTCGCTGGGTAATAGTTTTTGCTCATTCCTTTCTATACCATATTTTTACAAGAGTAGTTGAAGCTGATCCTCTTGAGGTAATTGAGGAGAAGGAGCAAGTGGAGGTGTTTCCTTGATAGCACTTCTTTGCTTAGCTGGTGGTTGGTTGCCAGACTTTTGTGCGAGCCATGATTGATGTGTTTAATGCTTGGTCATCACTTTATTTTGAGGCTTGTAGCCTTGTATGTAGTTCTATTTTGAGGCCTTTATGGTCTTTTGTTGTAAAGGTTTAAAGATTGTAAAGTTGTAAAGTTATAATCTTATGACTAGTAAAGAATTGCATACCAATGGTTAACTGTTTAGTGGCATAAATACTTGTGTACTATGCATGGCATTTTGGATTGCAAGTTGGTTAATAAGAAGATGTATGTTTTAAAAGAAAGTTGGCTTGTTTCAAATGTTTATTATGGAATTCGCAAGTATTATATTGAATGTAGGGTTTCGGATTGTCCACGGTACAGAGGAGACTCCGTCCGTGTGTCGGATCCGGGCTTGGCCTTTTGCGGGGTCGGGTCGGGGCGTGACATCTGTAGGTGGTATCAGAGCATGATAGTATTGCATGAGCCGGGATATGTTTCTCGGTCTGTGGCGTAAAGATCTAAAATGCTAAAGTGTTATTGTATGATTGTTAAGTGAAAAGTGTTATAGCATGACTATGTGAACTTGAGTGCTTATGTGTTCAAGTGAAATGGTTGGCATATCAATCTTGTGTTATGTGAATTGTGTGATAGGATATTTGGTTGTTATTGACTTGAGTGTTATCTAATCTTATGTGCTATATTTCTGTCTATAAACTTCTTTTATATGCTGCCAGCTATTGTGAGTTGTTACTATGCTGCCACGTCGTGGTACTCAAGGTCAAGGGGAATATGAAGAGGTAGCAGAACAGGGTCAGCAACCGTTGCCTAAACAGTTTATGGCTACTATGACCACAGAAATTGACCGGATTACACAGGTACTGCATGAGCAAAGGTAGGATAGGAATAATAATCCCCAGGGAAATCAAGCTAATCCTAGTGGACAGGGGTATAGGGCTGAGAATAACCAGTTAGAGAAATTCCTGAGGCACGAGCCGGGTAAGTTTTTTGGAGAGCCGGATGACGAGGCAGCCGAGAGATGGATTAACCGTGTTGAGAAAATTTTCACTGCTTTGAGGTACACTGATGAGGCAAGAATGGATTATGCGGCATTCCTGTTAAAGGGCGACGCAGAACAGTGGTGGAACACTGTCAGGTTGAGGTGGGATTGTGAGGATGTTCCACATTTGTGGGATGATTTTGTGAGTGAGTTTCGGGACAAGTATATTCCCGAGATCGCTAGGGAAAGGCGGGAGGATGAATTTGTGGCCTTGAAGCTGGGAAACATGACTGTTGCACAGTATAAGGCTAGGTTTGTCAGCCTGTCGAGGTATATGCCTGAGCTAGTGCGGCCAGCTAGGAGGATGATTCATAGGTTTGTTCGTGGGTTGAGAATGGATATACAGTTGCATTTGACTGGGCAGACCTACACTACTTTTCCTGAGGCATTCCAAGCAGCCTCAAAGTTTGAGAAACGGAAGGCTGAGATGATAGTTGAGAGTAGCCAGCCGAGTAAGAAACAGTACTTGGGCCAGAGCAGCCAGAGTCAGCCGAGGCAGTATCAGATTTCTGCGCAGGCTCCTCAGCAACATCCGTATCAGCCTCAGTATCAGATTCAGGGGAGGCCAGTTGTGACTAGACCCCAACAAGGAGGTACACTTCCTACCACTGCCAGAGCCCCCGCACCTACGGGAAACACTGTTGTAAGACAAAATCAGCAGTGTAACTTTTGTAATCGATCGGGGCACGTTGAGGCTAATTGCTGGAGGAAGAATGGTAAGTGCACTGGTTGTGGGAGTGATGATCATAGGGTGAAAGATTGCCCTAAGTATAAGAATGTTCAGGGTCGTACTGGAGGCTAGGGAGTGCAGAATAGGGCTGTAAGTGCAGGTCCAGCACAAAGGGTACAGGCTAGGGTCTTTGCACTAGATGCGGAGGAGCTGCCCGATAGTACTGCAATAGTGGAAGGTAACTTTCTTCTCAATACTCAGCCAGTTAAAGTTTTGATTGATCCCGGAGCTACACATTCGTTTATAACTCCTGCATGTGCACGATCTGTGAATGTTTGCATTGATAAACTGTCGCATGAAGTTGAAGTTAGTACGCCTTTGGGTGCGAAATTTGTTACTGAGTCTATTTGCAAATATTGTGATATATGCATTGAGAACCGTAAATTTCCTGCTGATTTAATTATATTGCCCTTCCGTGACTTTGAAATCATTTTGGGAATGGACTGGTTGGGGAGGTACTATGCTCAGTTGGATTGCAGAACAAAAATTGTTTATCTTCAGATTCCTGACCTACCGGTACTAGAGATTGTTGGGAACTGCAGGGCTGCTCGAATACCTCTTTTATCATCGATCAAGGCTTCTAAGTTGTTGAATAAAGGTTGTGAAGCTTACCTAGCTTATCTGATCAATCAACCTAAAGATAAGTTGAATTTGAATGAGGTTCCGATTGTTAAAGACTTCCCTGGTGTATTTCCCGAGGAATTACTGGGTTTACCACCGGATAGGGAGATTGAATTTGTGATTGACCTTATGCCAGGCATTGCGCGAATTTCTAGAAGTCCTTATAGAATGGCATCGGCTGAACTTCAAGAATTGAAAATTCAGCTTCAGAACTTGCTTGAGAAAGGGTTTATACAACCTAGTTCTTTGCCGTGGGGTGCGCCTGTGTTGTTTGTGAGAAAGAAAGATGGAACTCTACGGTTATGTATTGATTACAGGGGACTTAATCAAGTCACGATTAAGAACAAATACCCCTTGCCGTTGATTGAAGAATTGTTTGACCAGTTGCAGGGTGCGAGTGTTTACTTCAAATTTGACTTGAGGCAGGGTTACTATCAACTCAGAATTCGGATTGACGATATACCAAAGACGGCATTCAAGACTAGCTATGGCCACTATGAATTTGTTGTGTTACCATTTGGATTGATGAATGCACCAGCTGCATTCATGGACTTAATGCAGAGGGTTTTTCGACCTTATCTTGATCAGTTTGTCGTGATCTTTATTGACGACATTTTAGTGTACTCTAAGAACGAGCCTGAACATGAACAACGTTTGAAGATTGTACTACAGACTTTGCAAGAAAATAGGTTTTTTGCTAAATTCAGCAAGTGTGAATTCTGGTTGATTCAAATATCTTTTCTGGGCCATATCATTTCACATCAAGGAATTTTAGTAGACCCAGCTAAGATTGAAGTTGTTTCATCTCGGAAGAGACCTGAAACGGTGTCAGAGATTCGGAGTTTCCTAGGATTGGCAGGTTACAATCAGAGGTTTGTTAAAGACTTTTCCATAATTTCTGGACCTTTAAGCCAGTTGACTCGAAAGAAGGTTACTTACAACTGGGATGCTAAATGTGAATCCAGTTTCCAAGAATTGAAGAAGAGACTAACTACAGCTCCTATACTAGCTTTACCTGAGGGAACAGAAAACTTTGTTGTCTACAATGATGCATCTAAAGAAGATTTGGGCTGTGTTTTAATGCAGAATGGTAAGGTGATTGCCTATGCTTCTAGGAAGTTGAAACCATATGAAGTCAATTACCCTACACATGATCTAGAGTTAGCTGTAGTTGTGTTTGCTTTAAAGAAGTGGCGTCATTACTTGTGGGGTAGTAGATTTGAAATTTTTACTGACCACAAGAGTCTCAAATATTTATTTTCACAAAAGGATTTGAATATGAGGCAGCGAAGATGGCTTGAGTTACTAAGTGGCTACAACTGTTCTATAAACTACGTGCCAGGTAAGGCAAATGTGTTGCAGATGCTTTGAGCCGAAAGGCTACTGTTGCAAGTTTAATTATCAAGGATTGGGAGACTTTGGAGGAAATGTGTTCATGGAAGTCAGAAGCTACTGAGGTAGGGATTCGATTCGCTAGCTTACAAATTCAGTCGGGATTGCTAGCGCAAAACAGAGAGGCACAGAAGACTGATCCTCACATCTTGAGAATCCAAGAAAAAGCAAAAGGGGGAGAGTCGGAATTTAAATTGCAGATGGTATCTTTAGATTCAGGGACAGGGTGTGTGTTCCTGGTGATCCGACTTTGAATAATGAGATTCTGTCTGAGGCACATAATTCGAAATATACGATTCACCCGGGCAGTACTAAAATGTATAGAGATTTGAAACAACACTTCTAGTGGAACAATATGAATAGGGAGATTGCTGGGTATCTATCCAGGTGTTTTACTTGTCAGAGGGTTAAAGTGGAGCATCAGAGGCCAGCCGGGCTTCTACAACCGTTGTCGATTCTGCAATGGAAGTGGGTGCATATAACAATGGACCTAGTGACCGATCTTCCTAGATCTCCAAGAGGATGTGATTCTATTTGGGTTGTTGTGGACCGATTGACTAAAGTTTCACATTTTATTCTTGTGAACAAACATGATTGCCTTGATAAACTAGCTGAGCTCTATGTTGCTAATATTGTGAGACTTCATGGTGTGCCACAGAGTATAGTATCAGATAGAGATCCTAGATTCAAATCTCGTTTTTGGCAAAAGTTGTAAGAGGCCATGGGAAATAAATTGAGCTTCAGTACCGCATACCATTCACAAACTGATGGCCAGTCTGAGAGAACTATCAGGATCTTGGAAGACTTGCTTCGGGCATGTGTGTTAGACTTTGGGAAGAATTGGAATAAGTTTTTGCCTTTAGCGGAGTTCGCCTACAATAATAGTTATCAATCTACTATAGGTATGGCTCCCTACGAGGCGTTGTACGGTCGTAAATGCAGATCCCCATTGTATTGGGAAGAGGTTGGAGAGATGAGAACAGTTGATCCGATTGTGTTACCTGAGATGATTAAGATGATAGATAATGTTCACCTTATTCGCCAGCGTATGCTTATAGCTCAGAGTCGTCAGATGAGTTATGCAGATAAACACCATCGGGATCTTGAATTTGATTTGGGAGATTAGGTATTTCTTAAGATTTCTCCTCGAAAGGGATTGATTCGGCACGGTAAGAGCAGGAAACTTAGACCCAGGTATGTGGGTCCGTATGAGATCACCAAAAAGGTAGGTCTTTTGGCTAATCGGTTAGCTTTATCTCTGAGCTTGTCGAGACTGCACAATATGTTCCATGTGTCTTTGTTGAGGAAATACCATCCTGATCCTTCACATGTACTTGAACCAGAGCCTTTGCAGATTGAGAAAAAGTTGACTTATGAGGAGAAACCGATTCGAATTGTGGATCGGAAAGTTCAGGAACTTCGCAGGAAGAGTATTCCGTTAGTAAAGGTTCTGTGGAATCATCATGGGTTTGAGGAAGCAACTTGGGAAAGAGAGGACCAAGTTCAGAATCAGTATCCAGAGTTGTTTGTTGACCAGTTAAGAATTGCGTGGACGCAATTGTTTTAAGGGGGATAGGGTGTAATACCCGAGCCCGAAATGTGGAAGTTTCTTGTTTATCTTTCTGAAAATTATATTTTCTTAAATTCCTTGAGATTTAATAGTTACTTCTTTATTGTCGCAAAGTGCATTGCATTTCAAGAGCTATAGTTAGAGAGCGGTTTCTAGTCCTCAACAAATAGTGAAAACTAGTGTTTAGTATTTTAATTTTAGTGTTTTAATTGTTGTTAGCTAGAATTAATATTTCATTAGTTATTTTAGCTTTAAAAATGCATAAAATAGGCTAATTTGACCAACTTAAGTTAGTTGACCAAGGCTTGACCATTTTGACCAAGGTTGTCATCTTTTAGTTAGCTTAAAACATTGCAAAATAAAAAAAAACAAGCTGAAACAGAAAAGGAACAGGCCGAAGCTTTGAAGAGAAAAAAAAAACATTTCAACCTTCCAAACTTCCAATCTTCCCGTGAGCTTGTGCGGGGTTGTTACCGGGGCATCCAGCGTGGTTTTCCTACCGACTAGGAGTGTCTAAGGTAAGGGAAGCACGTTATTTGCACATTTGAATAACATGTATATCAACTTTATGATTTTTGGGTTTTATCCGTAGTTTGTTATTTTAATCGTTTTAATGCTTAAAGAATGTTCATTGACAATTGTAGAACATGTATTTATAGTTTTTTAACATTTTCTCTGGTTGAATGTTGAGATTGTAATTTAAAATGTCAATTGAATAGTAAAATATGAATAGTAAACCCTCGAAACTTAGAAGTTGTTCCGTTATGCGTTCTGTTGATGCGAAAAGATGCTAGATATGCTAGAATGCCTAAATGCATGATTTTTTTGGATTGTGTAATGGAAAAAATGAGAAAAATGCATTGGTGAAAGTCGGGGTCGTTTAGGTCGAGTTTAACGTGTTCTCGTTTTGCCTGATGGCAATGTTTCGGGAGGCCATGGAAGCACTTTTGGTGTGGTTATGGCGTTGGTTGGGTGTTTGGTTAGAGTAGCAGTAGTTCAAACGAGCAAAGGGGGAAATCGGGGCTTTGCGTGAATTCTAGGGTAAAGTAGGGTTTCAGGGTCTTTAGACATGCCTTATGGTGACCTAGGAGGATTGGTGAAGTTAGTTTCCAAAACTCGTGGCTCGTTTGAAAGTAGTAGTGTTTGGTAAGTTGGGGTCGTTTTGTGTATTTGTTGGTTTTCATAGAATTTTGCTTGTAGAATGCTTGTTAATGCTTATTATGCTTGTTAGACTTGAATCTGATTGAAATGTTTATCAATTGTTGCTATTGCGTGCGAGAGTAACCTACTTTGTTATTCTGCCACGTGTGGCTCTATTGCTTGATTGCTCGATTGTTGCATTGTATATTGTATTGCATTCATAGAGTCAGGGGCGGTGTGATAGGCCTCTCTGGGTAGCCTCGGGTTGCCAGTGTTGGTTGCCCTAGCTCCGTGTCCTATTCCCTTTCTCGCTTGGGTTGCCTCCCAAGGAGATTTGGGTCATAGAATTGATGGATACTTCCGGGGTATTCCAAACTGAAGTTATAAGGTGGTTTGGGCCGGCTCGTCGTCATCGAATTCGTGATTGAAAGTTGTTCGTGGAAAGTGAATCGTATCCTTTGAATAAGTGTTTACAGTTTTAATACTTGTCTTGTTTATTGTTGGCATTGTTTGTATTTCTATATGATAATTGAATGAATTGCTTGGTTATTTGCATTGCATTCTCCTCTCATCTCCGTCCTTGAGACCAATAACCCCGCTGAGCAATAGTTTTTGCTCATTCCTTTCTATACGATATTTTTACAAGAGTAGTTGAAGCTGATCCTCTTGAGGTAATTGAGGAGGAGGAGCAAGTGGAGGTGTTTCCTTGATAGCACTTCTTTGCTTAGCTGGTGGTTGGTTGCTAGACTTTTGTGCGAGCCATGCTTGATGTGTTTAATGCTTGGTTGTCGCTTTATTTTGAGGCTTGTAGCCTTGTATGTAGTTCTATTTTGAGGTCTTTATGGTCTTTTGTTGTAAAGGATTAAAGATTGTAAAGTTGTAAAGTTATACTCTTATGACTAGTAAAGAATTGCATACCAATGGTTAACTATTTAGTGGCATAAATACTTGTGTAGTATGCATGGCATTTTGGATTGCAAGTTGGTTAATAAGAAGATGTATGGTTTAAAAGAAAGTTGGCTTGTTTCAAATGTTTATTATGGAATTCACAAGTATTATATTGAATGTAGGGTTTCGGATCGTCCACGGTACAGAGGAGACTCCGTCCGTGTGTCGGGTCCGGGCTTGGCCTTTTGCGGAGTCGGGTCGGGGCGTGACAGAAAAATTCTAGATCTCAAAAGTCATTTTTTATGTTTTTGCTTATAATTGCATTTTGAACCATTAGAATGTTAATTTGAAGATATATTATCGCTCAGTGCATGTTAGGGATCATTTATATGTATTCTTGTGAGATTTGAACCATTGTAGCATAAATTTTTATTTTCGGGTATTTAAAGTTGATAGATTGGCCATTTGTTGATTATTTTGAGTAGTAGTGGTTGGAATCGATTGTTGTCGATTTCTAAAAGTTTGTTAATTACGTGGTAGCGCCGTTATAATGCCAAATTTTCGATTGCGATGTTTGTGTGAAAATCCAGAAATTTCAGCCTAGGTGCATTGAGGTTTTAGGGTTGTTGGGCTTGATTTTGATGTGTCTTGGTTGGAATTTGAGAGGGCTAATGTAGTTGATTGAATAGGTGAGTGTTAGAAACTAATTTGGAGTTGTTTGGATTAGTTGAATATAAGATATGATTATTTGGAGTTTAGGTTATCTTTTTTTTAAATGTTGAATCGAGCCTTTAGATGATTGGGTGGTGTTTGACTGATTGAATTGTGAGTTGTAAATGGTTAGACTAGGGTTAGATTTCGTGTTTAATGCATGTTAAGTTGGATGGCCTACTTTGTCATATAACTTAGTTGTTTGTTGTTTAATTGATTACTTGATGTTATATTAATAACGATTGATGATTATTGATGATTATTGATTGATTATTGATGAACTGGGAGATAGTCAACAGAAAAGGTTGTCCTCCTGTAATGTGATGTTTATTTTTATTGCTGAGTCTTGGTATGTGTGTGCCACCTCTCGGGCAGCGTCGGGCTGTCGGGTTGATAACAGCATGACTACTAGAGACTACCTCCAACTCGCATGATGGAGGTATCATGGAGGGCGAGGCTAGTGAGGTACCTCGAGTGCGTGAGTAATGGAGAGTTACAAGAAGAATGGTTGAGATCGTGATGGCATTTGGAGCTATACCAACTAGAGTATCCTTTATTGATTGGTCATTATAGTTATATGATTATATTGTTATTGATGTTTTATTGTGTGTTTACTGCTCAAAGGATCATTTCTAAGAAGTATAGTAAATACTGTTAGAGATCTATCGGATCCTCACTGAGCTTGTTTTATATAAGCTCACTCTCTATTATTGCATGCTTACAGGTGTCCTTGAGCAAGATTACGGGTATGTGCCTCTAGAATAGGAAAATGTGCCTTACGTGGATGAGTCTTATGTGCAGGAGACTTTGCCATGAGATTGTTTATAGTTATTGTAATATGGTGTATTGTAAAACCTACCTTAGTATAAAGACATATGTATGTTGACTTAGTAGTCTTTCTTTTGACTATGGTTGGGTTGCTAAGTTAGTTTATAATCTATTTTGAAATGTATGTTAAAGTTAATGTATTATGTGAAACAGAGGCATATAACTAAGAATGATTATTGTATAATATGGTTATGTTGTATGTTGTTAATGGCATTGAAGAATTGATTGTTGTTTGGTTGAGGAGTTGGATTGTATGATGTTCTGAGAGGTTGGTTTAGAGCCTCGGTGTCTTAATTAATGTCGTTATACTGCCGAAATTCCGTTGCGTCCTGACTGATTGTTGGTGGGGTTGAGTTGGGGCGTGACATTTAAGTGGTATCAGAGCACATGTTAGCTGTCAGCCGGGGTATTCTTGGAATGTGGGTAATGGTCTTAGCATGAAAGTATGTATGAAGTGAAAGAAAAGTGAACTATGTGTTAATATGGTTAAGTGATTAAGTGATTATGTGATTTAGTGCTTATGTGATTACGTGATTAATTTGTTTATGTGATTGATACTTAAGTGATTTATGTGCCTTATATGAGTTTGTTGCTTATGTGTTAATAGTTGTTCATAGTTTGTTTATGTGCTATATCCAGTGCTAACTCTTTGATTAGTAGAATGACTGGTAGACCGAGGACCAGAGGTAGGCCTAAGGTAACTGATGAGGATTCGACAAATGTGGCACCAGTCCAAGTTAGGGGTGATGATCGTATAGGTGTAGCTTTTGATAGGATGAACGAGATCATGGCCGGTCAGGCACAGTTACTAGCAGGGCAGGCTGCCCAAACTCAGGCATTGCAGAATCAGTTACTGAATGCACAAGGTGGGTACCACGGGCGTGGTACACTGAAAAAGTTTTTAGGGTATTATCCACTACGGTTTCAGGGGGAGCTGGACGATTGGAAAGCTGAGGCATGGATTAGTAAGGTGGAGAAGATTTTTGACCCTCTTGATTATACCGATGAGCGGAAGGTCACCTTTGCCGTGTACTTGCTGGATGATGAGGCAGAGGAATGGTGGCGCACGATGAAAACTAGCTAGGAGACTCAGGGTATTCCGTATGTTTGGGATACCTTTCTGTTAGCTTTCCAGGCGAAGTATGTCCCGAGGATCGTGAGGGAGCAGAGAGAGGCAGAGTTTCTATCCTTAGTGCAGGGGGAAGCTTCAGTGGCTCAGTATGAGGCCACTTTCACTAGGTTGTCCCAGTATGGACCAGAGTATTTGGCTGACGAGGAACGTAAGACTCGTTGGTTCATGTTGGGGTGGAGACCCGAAATTCAGGATGCGATGGCCTTGAATCGGTATGATATACTTACTGAGGCCTTTGATGCAGCTTCTAGACTGGATAAGAGAAATGGGCAACAAATTGTATCTAGCCAGCCAAGCAAGAGGTCATTTCAGCCGCAAGGCCAACAGAGTATGTATAGGCCTTCAGTACAGCAGGTTGTGTACAGGTCGCTAGCACAGCAGGGTTCTTTCAGACCATAGGGTCAGCAGAGTTATTATCGGCTGCAGTTTCAGCAGGGGTCTTATCAGGCTCAGTCGCAGTTTAGGCCAGCCCAGTCTCAAGGTCAGTACAGGCCTAGTGTTGTTAGACCTCAGCAGCAGGCTGGTACAACTGCTTCTTCAGCTTCTGGTTCTTCCAGGGGCAGTGTCAATGCATCATCACCGCAGTATACTTACTGCAAGCACCAGGGCCATGTGGAGGCCGATTGCTGCGTGAAGTCAGGGGCGTGTTTGGGTTGCGGTAGCAATTAGCATAGGCCGAGGGATTGCCCTAGATATCATAGGACTGAGGGTCAGGCATCGTGTCACGCCCCGACCCGACCCCGAAAAGGCCAAGCCCGGACCCGACACATGGACGGAGTCTCCCCTGTACCGTGGACATTCCGAAACCCTACATTCAATATAATATTCGAGAAACCATAACATTCATTTGAGACAAGCCAACATTCTTTTAGAAAACATACATCTTTTCATTAACAACTTTGCAACCCAAAAATGATATGCATACTACACAATTATTTATGCCACAAAACAATTAACCATTAGCATGCATTTCCTTACTAGTCACATGAGTATATATTTACAACATTACAACATTTAATCCTTTACAACATAAGACCATCTAGGCCTCAAAATAGATACTACATACAAGGCTATAAGCCTCAAAATAAAGCGACAACCAAGCAATATACACATCAAGCAAGGCTCGCACAAAAGTCTGGCAACCAACCACCAGCTAAGCAAAGAAGTGCTATCAAGGAAACACCTCCACTTGTTCCTCCTCCTCAATTACCCCAAGAGGATCAGCTTCTACTACTCTAGTAAAAATATTGTATAGAAAGGAATGAGCAAAAACTATTGCTCAGCGAGGGCAAATGGTCTCAAGGACGGAGATGAGAGGAGTATGCAATGCAATTAGCCAAGCAATTCATATAAATATCATATAGAGATACAATCAAAGCCATCAATAAAGCAAGGCAAGTCTTAAAACCATAAACACTCATTCAAAGGATACAGTACTCTTTTCACGAGCAACTTTCAATCACGAATTCGATGATGACGCACTGGCCCAAACTACCTTATAATACCAGTTTGGAATACCCCAGAAGTATCCATCAATCTACGACCCAAATCTCCCTGGGAGGCAACCCAAGCGAGAAAGGGAATAGGACACAGAGCTAGGGCAACCAACACTGGCAAACCGAGGCTACCTAGAGAGCCCCATCACACCGCCCTGACTCTATGAATGCAATACAATATACAATGCAACAATCGAGCGATAAAGCCACACGTGGGAGAATAACAAAGTAGGTTACTCTCGCACGCAATAGCAACAGTTGATAACCATTCCAATCACAATCAACTCAACAAGCATATCAAGCTACATTTAAACATTCTATAGGCATAATACCAAGAAAACAAGTAAAATCACAAATCGACCCCAACTATCAAAATGCTACTACTTCCAAACGAGCCACGAGTTTTGGAAACCGACTTCACCAATCCTTCTAGGTCACCATAAGGCACGTCTAAAGACCTCGAAACCTTACTTTACCTAGAATTCACACAAAGCCCCGATTTCCCCTTTTGCTCATTTGAACTACAACTATACCAACCAAACACCCAACCAATGCCATAATTACACCAAAAGTGCTTCCATGGCCTCCTGAAACAATGCCAACACGAAAAATGAGAAAACGCCAAACTCGACCTATTCTGCTGCCTCTTCATCTAACCCTAGACCTTGAGTATCACGACGTGGCGGTATAGTAACAATTCACAATAGCTGGCAGCATATAAAAGCAGTTTATAGACAGAAATATAGCACATAAGATTAGATAACACTCAAGTCAATAACAATCAAACATTCTAGCACGCAATTCACATAACACAAGATTGACATGCCAAACTAATTCACTTTAAACACATAAGCACTCTAAGTTCACAAAGTCATGCTCTAACACTTTCTTTCCACTTAACAATCATACAATAACACTCTAGCATTTTGGACCTTTACCCCACGGACCGAGAAACATATCCCTGCTCATGCAAGACTATCATGCTCTAATACCACCTAAAGATGTCACGCCCCGACCCGACCCCGAAAAGGCCAAGCCCGGACCCGACACACGGACAGAGTCTCCCCTCTACCGTGGACGTTCCGAAACCCTACATTCAATATAATATTCGAGAAACCACAACATTCATTTGAGACAAGCCAACATTCTTTTAGAAAACATACATCTTTTCATTAACAACTTTGCAACCCAAAAATGATATGCATACTACACAATTATTTATGTCACTAAACAATAACCATTAGCATGCATTTCCTTACTAGTCACATGAGTATATATTTACAACATTACAATCTTTAATCCTTTACAACATAAGACCATCTAGGCCTCAAAATAGATACTACATACAAGGCTATAAGCCTCAAAACAAAGCGACAACCAAGCAATATACACATCAAGCAAGGCTCGCACAAAAGTCTGGCAACCAACCACCAGCTAAGCAAAGAAGTGCTATCAAAGAAACACATCCACTTGCTCTTCCTCCTCAATTACATCAAGAAGGTCAGCTTCTACTAGTCCTGTAAAAATATGGTATAGAAAGGAATGAGCAAAAACTATTGCTCAGCGAGGGCAAATGGTCTCAAGGACGGAGATGAGAGGAGTATGCAATGCAATTAGCCAAGAAATTCATATAAATATCATATAGAGATACAATCAAATCCATTAATAAAGCAAGGCAAACATTAAAACCATAAACACTCATTCAAAGGATACGATACTCTTTTCACGAGCAACTTTCAATCACGAATTCGATGACGACGCGCCGACCTAAACAACCTTATAACACCAGTTTGAAATACCCTGGAAGTATCCATCAATCTACGACCCAAATCTCCTTAGGAGGCAACCCAAGCGAGAAAGGGAATAGGACACGGAGCTAGGGCAACCAACACTAGCAACCTGAGGCTACCCAGAGAGGCCCATCACACCACCCTGACTCTATGAATGCAATACAATATACAATGCAACAATCGAGCGATAAAGCCACACGTGGGAGAATAACAAAGTAGGTTACTCTCGCATGCAATAGTGACAATTGATAACCATTCCAATCACAATCAACTCAACAAGCATATCAAGCTACATTTAAACATTCTATAGGCATAATATCAAGAAAACAAGTAAAATCACAAATCGACCCCAACTATCAAAATGCTACTACTTCCAAACGAGCCACGAGTTCCAGACACCGACTTCACCAATCCTCCTAGGTCACCATAAGGCACGTCTAAAGACCCCGAAACCTTACTTTACCCTAGAATTCACGCAAAGCCCCGATTTTCCCCTTTGCTTATTTGAACTACAACTATACCAACCAAACACCCAACCAATGCCATAATCGCACCAAAAGTGCTTCCATGGCCTCCTGAAACAATGCCAATACGCAAAATGAGAAAACACCAAACTCGACCTAAACGACCCCGACTTTCCCCAAGGCATATTTCTCATTTTTCCATTACACAACCTAAACAAACCATGCATTTAGGCATTCTAGCATACCTAGCACATTTTTACATCAACAGAAAGCATAACAGCGCAACTTCATCATTTCAAGGGTTTACTATTCACAAAATTACTATTCAATTGACATTTAAATTACAATCTCAACATTCAACCGTAGAAAACGTTAAAAAGCTATAAATACATGTTCTACAATTGCCAAGGAACAATCTTTAAGCACTAAATCGATTAAAACAACAATCTACGGATAAAATCTAAAAATCAAAAAGTTGACATACATAACATTTAAATGCGCAAATAACGTGCTTCCCTTACCTTAGGCACTCCTCGTCGCTAGGAAAACAACGCTGGTTGCCATGGAAACTACCCCACATGAGCTCACGCGAACATTGAACGATTGGAAGTTGAAATGGTTTTTTTCTTTTTCCTTCTTGGTTTCGGCCTGCTCTATGGTTATTTTCAGCTTTGTTGTTTTATTTTCCTTGTTAATTTATGCTATATTAAAAGATGACATGAAGTCAATTGGTCAAAGTTGGTCAACAACTTAAAATTTGGTCAAATTAGCCTTATTTTCATGCATTTTTAAAGCTAACAAACATCACCAATTTAATTCTAGCTAACAACAATTAAAATATAAAATTTAAGTCACCTAAATACTAGTTTCACTATTTGCTGAGGACTAAAAATCACTCTCTAGCTATCGCTCTCGATATGCAATGCACGTTGCAACAGCAAGGAAGTAACAATTAAATCTCAAAGAATCTAAGAAAATATAATTTTAAAAATAATAAACAAGAAAATTTCACATTCCGGGCTCGGGTATTACACATCGACTCATGGTTATCATGGTAGACCTGCGGCAGTGCACCTCAGCAATAGTGGGTTCAGGTTCGGGCCTACGCAGTTGACTTCGAGGAGATGCCTGAGGAGACTACAGTTGTGGAAGGTAACTTCCTTATACTTGATCAGCTTATTAAAGTATTGATTGATTATGGTGTTACGCATTCTTTCATTACTCCTGCTTGTGTGCAACGTGTTAATGTGCAACCTGAAAGACTGCCTTATGTGGTTAAGATTAGTACCTCTTTGACTGATAAGTATATTACTGGCCTAGTTTGTACGGATTGTATACTACATGTTAAGGGGTATAATTTTCCTTTGGACCTTATCTTATTTCCTATCTAGGGGTACGATGTTATCTTGGGTATGGATTGGCTTTCTAAGTATGATGCCAAGTTGAACTGTAGAACAAAGGTAGTACAGTTTCGTTTGCTAGATCAGCCAGTAGTTGAGGTAGTAGGGAACTGGGGTGCTAAGACGAGTTTTGTTATCTCAGCAACTAAAGCCGCTATGTTGGTGAGTAAGGGGTGTTCGGGTTATCTAGCTCATTTGATCAACAAGCCATCTGATAAGCTACAGCTGGAGGAAGTACCTATTATTCGTGAATATCCCAATGTATTTCCCGAGGAGTTGCCAGGGTTACCGCCAAAGAGAGATGTAGAGTTTTTGATTAACCTTGTTCCCGGTACTCAACCTATTTCAAAATCAGCGTACCGAATGACACCATCTGAGTTGAAGGAGCTGAAAACTCAGTTGCAGGAGTTAATAGAGAAGGGTTTCATTCAGTAGAGTTCTTCACCGTGGGGAGCTCCTATCTTATTTGTGAAGAAGAAAGATAGTACCTTGGGGTTATGCATTGACTATCGTGGTTTGAATCAAGTGACCATCAAGAACAAGTATCCTTTAGGGAACCAAAGTCTACTCTAAGTTTGACTTGAGGCAGGGGTATTGTGATAACCCGAACCCGGCATGCATTTAATAGCATTTAATTACATTTAATTAAGTGTCATCTTAAATGTTAGCATTGAATTTCGTGTTTAATTTTAGTTAAACATTCATTTCTAGCATTAACTTCCTAATTCTTTGAAATATTCTAGAAATAGTTAAATTAATTATTTTTAAATGAATATTGATTATTTTGATTGTTTTGATTATTTTAATAATCGGTTTTAATTGTCTTGCATTAAAATCACTCGGTTTTCAAATAAATGAGAAAAGTAACTCCGAGCCGGAGTGAATTTTAAACTATTCTACTATTCTACTTTTCAAAAAAAATTAAAGTTTTCTATTATTGCTCATCACTTTATTAGCGATCATTTATTGACCGTTCGATCGTAGTATTTCAAAAATAAGAGTTAGAGAAATATTCTTCGGACTTAGTGAAAAATGTTTTTAGCTTAATTTAACTAGTTTTAGTTTTTTTCATTTAATTCCATTGTTTTAACTTGAATTAGATTTAAATGGCATCAAAATAAGCTTACTTGACCATTTTTAACTAAAGTTTGATTTTGCAAATGACCAAAATGCCCTTGTCACCTTTTAAATAATAAAACAAGGCAAAAATCAATAAAAACAATTTGCAAAATGCCATATTTGTCCTTGCCATGGCCGAAAGCTTGAGGGAAAAAAGATAGAAAATTGTTTTGCATTTTTCTTCTACAATCGTGCGTGGAATTACTCGGGGGTCGTGGCTCGGGTCCTTGCAGTTCTTGGTCTTCATTCTCTGTGAGGGTTTTCACGTTTTTGTGCATTTAAATTCGAATTTGAATTTTGTGTCAAATTTTTAGATTTGATATATAATGTGTTATAATGCCTATAAATGCTTGATATAGCTTCCTTTGAGTTTGTAGAGCATTGTTTGATAGTTATTTAGCAATTTTTACGGTTGAAACTGCGTATTTGAAATTAGGGAAGAATAATAAATAGTGAATTATGAATAGTAAACCCTAGAATTTTAGATTTTGATCCGAATTACAATTTCTTGATTTGGATAGGTGCCATTAGTGATAGAAAGATAAAATGTGTGATAAAAACGGACCGACCTTTGATAAAATTGGAAATTAGACAAAGAAACGTAAAGGGGCCGTTAGACCAAAAGTTGACCGTGCTCGAATTGAGATGGGGGTTTTGCAATTGAGGGCATGGAAGCACTTTTGGCGCTGTTGTGGCATTGATTGAATGACTGGTTAGCATAGTTGTAGTTCAAACGCAGTAGGTGGACTTTCGGGCCTCGGGTGAGAAAGTGAAGTTTAGTGACATAGGAACGTGCCTTGTAGTGCCTAAGTTAATGTAGTGAAATCGGTTTCCTAATCCCATAGCTCATTTGCTCGTAATTGCCTTTGGAAGTTAGGGATTAAATAGTGATATTTGTCGTTTTCGTGTTTGAACTGCTGTTACTTGTTTAATTGGTGTTCTTGTTGCTATTAGTGATAGTTATGCTTCATATCTCGTTTATCGCCTCTAATCTGTATTGTTGTGCTATAGCTCGTTTATCGCCTTGTATCATGTCTTGCATTGCATAGTGTCAGGCGCATGAGTGATGGGCCTCTCTAGGTAGTCTCGGGCTGCCAGTGTTGGTTGCTCTAGCTCTGTGTCCTATTCCCATTCTCGCTTGGGTCGCCTCCCAAGGAGATTTGGGTCGTAGAATTGATGGATACTTCCGGGGTATTCGAAACTGAAGTTATAAGATGGTTGCGCGCTTATTATCATCGTTGTCAACATCAAGCTCGAGATTGATGTATCGCTCGTGAAATGGTACATTGCTCATATAAGTAAAACATAGCCTTCAGAGTGTGGTATAGCTTTGAATGGTTGTGTTAATGCTTTCATTACTTGTTTATTGTATTGATTGTTATATTGATTGCTTACTTGTCAGTTATATTGCTTAACTACCTTATTTGCATTGCACGAACTTCTTTCTCTCCACCTCGATATCTGTCTCGCCCTCACTGAGTATACGTGTTGTGTATACTCACTCCTCACCACCACATTTCAAGAAATGCCATGTTAGCTGGAAAGTTCGTGATTACGTGAAAGATCATGCTTGAAGAGTTGTCTTGCGTGCTATGTGGCTTGAGTTGTCAAAGATTCAAAGATGTATGTTTCATGTGTTGTTTGTATTTAATGTTAAAAAGGAATGTAATTTAAGTTTTCTAGGTTATTGAAGTGATTTGGAAAAACTAGTTTATGTATTCAGATAGAATAGTTTAACTTTAATGCATGTTTGTAATGTCCAAAGGAAAAGAGATAGTTAGCTTTTAAATTGGAAATGTATATTTAATTGTGTTTGCTTGTTGAGAACCAAGGCTCGGATGGCCTTGAGGTGTTTGTTTGGTTGGACACGGTGCTGGTCCACTTATATGCTATTACAAGTTTTATATTTTGCCTAGAAACAGGGGAGACTCCGTCCGTCTTTCCCTAAAATTTTGCCCGGGTTTGGAATTGGGTTGTGTTTAGATTGATTGATAGAACTCCCGGTCTCGAGAGGGATCGGGGTGTTACAGGTATTATCAGCTTCGGATTCGCATGGAGGATGTTCCGAAGTCTGCCTTTAGGACTCGGTACGGGCATTATGAGTTTGTAGTTATGCCCTTTGGATTAACTAATGCACCGGCAACATTTATAGATCTTATGGATCGGGTTTTTCAGCCGTACATAGACTAGTTCATGGTGATCTTTATTGATGATATCTTGGTTTATTCTAAGTCTGAATTGGAATACGAGCAACATCTACAGCTTGTCTTATAGAAGCTGCAGGACCATCAGTTGTTTGCAAAGTTCAGCAAATGTGAATTTTGGCTACAACGCATATCTTTTCCGGTCATGTTATCACACAGAGCGGTATATCTTTAGATCCCACTAAGATTGAATCGGTGATGTCTTGGAAACGTCCGGAGAATGTTTCTGAGGTTCGTAGCTTTCTTGGCTTGGCGGGTTATTACCGTAGGTTTGTCAATGGCTTTTCTAAGATTGCAGGGCCACTTTCTAAGTTAACTCAGAAACAGACTAGCTTTGTTTGGGATGAGAAATATGAGAGTGGGTTTCAGGAATTGAAAAAGAGATTGACTACTGCTCCAGTACTTGCTCTACCAGAGGGGACCGATAATATGGTCATTTACAATGATGCATCCAAGGAGGTCTTGGGATGTGTTCTTATGCAGAATGGTCGGGTTATTGCCTATGCTTCTAGAAAGTTGAAGCCTAATGAGGTGAATTATCCGACTCATGATCTTTAGTTGGCAGCTGTTGTTTTCTCACTGAAAAAGTGGCGTCATTATCTGCGGGGCAGTAAGTTCGAGATTTTCACTGATCATAAGAGTCTTAAGTATTTATTCTCACAGAAGGATTTGAATATGCGTCAGCGGAGGTGGATAGAACTTCTTGGAGATTATAATTGTTCTATCAGTTATCTGCCTGGGAAGGCAAATGTGGTGGCACACGCTCTTAGCCGTAAGGCGAGTGTTTCTTGTTTGGCTGTCAAGAAGTGGGAGGTTTTTGAGGAATTCACTTATTGGAGACCGGAGTTGACTCAGGTTGGGGTGATGTGTTCACATCTCCGTATTCAGCCTTTATTGTTGTCTCAGATCAGAGAAGCTCAGCAACTTGATGTTAAACTTCAGAAGATCAAGGATTAGATCACAGATGATCAGACTGACTTCAAAGTGCACGAGGATGGTATTCTTCGGTTTCAGAACATGGTTTGTGTTCCCGATGTACCGGGCTTGAGGTGAGGTATTCTGGATGAGGCTCATAATTCTAAGTATACTATTCATCCGGGTAGAACCAAGATGTATCGGGACTTGAAGCAACATTACTGGTGGAATAATATGAAGAGAGAAGTTGCTCTGTTTGTATCTAGATGTTTGACTTGTCAGCGAGTGAAAGCCGAGCATCAACGACCTGCAAGTTTGCTTTAGCCGTTGGCTATACCATGGTGGAAATGGGAGCATATTACGATGGATTTCATCCCTGGTTTGCCTAGAACACCGAGAGGTAATGAAGCAGTTTGGGTTGTCGTGGATCGTTTGACGAAGACAGCTCACTTTATTTCGATGCGGATGGGAGATGAAGTCACAAAGTTGACGAATCTTTATTTGGATCAGATTGTTAGACTTCACGGGATTCCATCTAGTATTGTCTCAGATCGAGATCCTCGATTTACTTCTCGTTTGTGTGAGAAACTTCAGGAGACTTTGGGTACTCATCTTAATTCCAGTACAGCGTATCATCCCCAAACCGACGGTCAGTCTGAGAGGACTATTCAGGTTTTGGAAGATATGCTCACGGCTTGTGTTCTGGACTTCGGGAAGAACTGGGAGAAACATCTACCACTTGCCGAGTTTGCCTATAACAATAGTTATCAAGCTACTAATGGGATGGCATCTTTTGCAGCTCTTTATGGTAGTAAGTGCCATTCACCTTTGTATTTGGATGAAGTAGGGGAGATGAAGACTATTGATCTGACTATTATGCGAGAGCTTCTAGAGAAGATTGAGAATGTTCAGTTGATCAGGCAGAGAATGCTTACAGCACAGAGCAGATTCAAGAGTTATAGTGATAAGCGTCGTCGAGACTTGGAGTTTGCATCGGGGATCACGTTTTCTTAAGATTGTCTCCTCGAAAGGGGTTTGCTTGTTATGGTAAAAGTGGTAAGCTGAGTCCGAGGTTTGTGGGGCCATTTGAGATTACTAGCAGAGTGGGAAAGTTGGCGTATCAGTTGGCTTTACCAGAGAATTTCTCTAATGTTCATGATGTATTTCACGTGTCTAATTTGCGGAAATATAATCCGAATCCTTCTCATATTCTTGAGCCAGAGCCGTTACAGCTTCGTGAGAATTTGACTTATGACGAGCGGCTGATTCATATTCTTGATCAGATGGAACGAGAGTTGAGGTCGATGAAGATTCTGATGGTCAAGGTGTTGTGGAAGCATCACGGTATCGAGGAAGCTATTTGTGAGAGGCGAGATCAAATGCAGCGGTAGTACCCATATCTTTTTCATTAAGCAAGTAAGAATTTCGGGGATGAAATTTCTTTAAGGGGGGGAGAATGTGAGACACCATATTTTGCTTTATCTCGATTTAAGTGTTTTACCTCATTTTACGTGAATTGACTTGTTTATGTGCTATATGACTTAGAATGTGTTAAATATGTGATTAATACTCCTAATACATGCTAAGTATGCATTCATGAAATTTTCATAAAAAACGGAATCAGAAATTTTATCGTCGGTTTTAGTGAATAATACTTTTGAACACCTGTCCGCTAAAATTTTTACAGGGGTGTTTTAAATGTTTTAAAACCTAGACCTCGGGTATTAATAGACCCGTGTTTGATTAAAACGGATTTGGAATTGGTTTTGGAATTTTAAAGATTTTTACACTTTCTTTTGCAAGAAAACGAGTTTTAAGCCGACTCGGGTGAAACTGTTTTAATGTAACACTCTTTGTCACCTAAAATATATTGTCTAGAATTAGTTGAAGTGTTAATTTAATACTTGAACAAGAAATAGTCAATAAAATGAATTAAAAGACAAGAAAAGACTAAAAAATGACTTTGTTTCAACTTTGACTATTTTAATTGTTGACCTTGGCATGATATATCATCAACACACACTTGCAAAGCTCAAACACACCCTCAAAAACACACACATAGCCGAGAGCTTCAAGGAAGAAAAGAGAAAGAAATTTCAAAGGTTTTCAAAGCAAATTTTCATAGAAAAATCTAGTTTTTGTCCGTAGATTTTCATGCCGAGTTGGATTCCGCTTGTTGAGCATGCATATCGAGGCTTATTTCACATCAAAGGTGAGAGAAAAACTCTAGATCTCAAAAGTCATTTTTTATGTTTTTGCTTATAATTGTATTTTGAACCGTTAGAATGTTAATTTGAAGATATATTATTGCTCAGTGCATGCTAGGGATCATTTATATGTATTATTGTGAGATTTGAACCGTTGTAGCATAAATTTTTATTTTCGGGTATTTAAAGTTGATAGATTGGCTATTTGTTGATTATTTTGAGTTGTAGTGGTTGGAATCGATTGCCGTCGATTTCTAAAAGTTTGTTAATTACGTGGTAGCTTCATTATAATGCCGAATTTTTGATTGCGTTGTTTGTGTGAAAATCCAGAAATTTCAGCCTAGGTGGATTGAGGTTTTAGGGTTGTTGGGCTTGATTTTGATGTGTCTTGGTTGGTTTCTGAGAGGGCTAATGTAGTTGATTGAATGGGTGAGTGTTAGAAACTGATTTGGAGTTGTTTGGATTAGTAGAATGTAAGATATGATTATTTGGAGTTTAGGTTGTCTTTCTTTAAATTGTTGAATTGAGCCTTTAGATGATTGGGTGGTGTTTGAGTGATTGAATTGTGAGTTGTAAATGGTTAGACTAGGGTTAGATTTCGTGTTTAATGCATGTTAAGTTGGATGGCCTACTTTGTCATCTAACTTAGTTGTTTGTTGTTTAATTGATTACTTGATGTTATATTAATGACAATTGATGATTAATGATGATTATTGATTGATTATTGATGAACCAGGAGATAGTCAACGGAAAAGATTGTCCTCTTGTAATGTGATGTTTATTATTATTGCTGAGTCTTGGTATGTGTGTGCCACCTCTTGGGCGGCGTCGGGCTGTCGGGTTGATAACGGCATGACTACCAGAGACTACCTCCAGCTCGCATGACGGAGCTGTCATGGAGGGCGAGGCTAGTGAGGTACCTCGGGTACGTGAGTAATGGGGAGTTACAAGAAGAATGGTTGAGATCGTGATGGTGTTTGGAGTTACACCAACTAGAGTATCCTTTATTGATTGGTCATTATAGTTATATGATTATATTGTTATTGATGTTTTATTATGAGTTTACTGCTCAGAGGATCAGTTCCAAGGAGTATAGTAAATATTGTTAGAGATCTATTGGATCCTCTCTGAGCTTGTTTTATATAAGCTCACTCTCTATTATTGCATACTTATAGGTGTCCTTGAGCAAGATTATGGGTATGTGCCTCCAGAAGAGGAAAATGTGCCTTACGTGGATGAGTCTTATGTGCAGGACTCTTTGCCATGAGATTGTTTATGGTTATTGTAATATGATGTATTGTAAAACCTACCTTAGTATAAAGACATATGTATGTTGACTTAGTAGTCTTTCTTTTGACTATGGTTAGGTTGCTAAGTTAGTTTATAATCTATTTTGAAATGTATTTTAAAGTTAAGGTATTATGTTGGAACGGAGGCGTATAACTAAGAATGATTATTGTATAATATGGTTATGTTGTATGTTGTTAATGGTATTGAGGAATTGATTGTTGTTTGGTTGAGGAGTTTGATTGTATGATGTTCTAAGAGGTTGGTTTAGAGCCTCGGTGTCTTAATTACTGTCGTTATACTGCCGAAATTCCGTTGCGTCCTGACTGATTGTAGGTGGGATCGAGTTGGGGCGTGCCAGCCTGGGTCCCTTAGTATTATGTATAGTGTTGTTCCCTAAAAGTTTCTTTTTATAGTTTTGTTCTGATCGATGAAGGTTTGAAGATGCTCGACCTGGGTGGAAAATCAAATTTGAATACAATGACGAAGATCTGGTCGAATGGCATCTGCTCTTTATCTCTCAATTTTTTTAGAGAGAGCAGATATAACGATAGTAAAAAGAATCGGGAGATAATAAAGGATAGATAGACATCTAAAGGGATGTCTATTCTATTCCTCTTTCTTTTAGAGAAATTTATATATCCTTTATCTATCTCTTGTCTATCTATCAAGTCAAATTCATTTTTGGGTTCCCCAAAGCCCCTGGATCCTTTCTGCCAATGAAATGAAAGCGGAGCCCGTTCTGAATGCTTCTCCGATCCAGAAGTTCTCGCGAAGAGAATAAGATGCTACTCCCCTTGTAATACCCGAGCTCGGAATGTGAATTTTCTTGTTTATTATTTTGAAAATTTTATTTCCTTAAATTCTTTGTGAATTAATTGTTACTTTCTCGCTGTCGCAACGTGCATTGCATTTAAGGAGCGATAGCTAGAGAATGTTTTCTAGTCCTCAGCAAATAGTGAAACTAGTATTTAGATGACTTAAATTTTATATTTTAATTGTTGCTAGCTGAAAATTTAATTGGTGTTAGTTATTGAGCTTGAAAATGCACAAAAATAGAGCCTTTGACCAAGTTTTAAGTTGTTTGACTTGGACCTTTGACCCTTTGACCATTTAACACTTAAATAAGCATTTAACTAAGCAAAATAAAAAAAGAAATAGCAGCTCAACAGAGAGAGAGGGCCGTGAGTTCCAAGAGAGAAAAAAAAAGGATTTCAACCTATCAATCGTTCAATCTTCGCGTGAGCTCATGCAGGGTGATTTCCGAGGCAACTAGCGTTGTTTTCCTAGCGACTAGGAGTACCTGAGGTGAGGGAATCATGCTATTTGCGCATTTAAATGTTTAGTGTATCAACTTTGCAATTTTTAGATTATATCCATAAAATGTTGTTTAAATCGTTTTGATGCTTCTAGTATGTTCCTTGGCATTTGTAGAACATGTATTTATAGCTTTTTAACATTTTCTGCAGTTAAATGTTGTGATTGCAAATTAAATTGTCAATTGAATAGTGTTTTGAGAATAGTAAAACCTTGAAACGTTGAAGTTGCGTTGTTATGCTTTCCGTTGATGTAGAAATGTGCTAGGTATGCTAGAATGCCTAAATGCATGGTTTGTTTGGGTTGTGTAGTGGAAAAAATGAGAATTATGCCTTTGGGAAAGTCGGGGTCGTTTAGGTCGACTTTAGCATTTTCTTGTTTTGCGTGTTGGCATTGTATCGGGAGGCCATGGAAGCACTTTTGGTGTGATTATGGCGTTGGTTGGGTGTTTGGTTGATATAGTTGTAGTTCAAACGAGAAAGGGGAAAATCGGGGCTTTGCACGAGTTCTAGTGTAAAGTAAGGTTTTGGGGTCTTTAGACGTGCCTTATGGTGACCTAGGAGGTTTGGTGAAGTCAGTTTCCAGAACTCGTGGCTCGTTTGGAAATGGTAGGGTTTTGATAGTTGGGGCCGGTTTGTGTTTTTGTGTGTTTTCTTGACTTTATGCCTAGAGAATGCTTAGAATTGCTTGAAATACTTGTTTGAGTTGTTTTGGGTTGAAATGCTTATCAATTGCTGCTATTGCGTGCGAGAGTAACCTACTTTGTTATTCTCCCACGTGTGGCTTTATCGCTTGTTTATCGCCTTGTATCGAGTCTTGCATTGCATAGTGTCTCGCGCGTGAGTGATGGGCCTCTCTGGGTAGCCTTGGGTTGCCAGTGTTGGTTGCTCTAGCTCCGCTGCTATTCCCTTTCTCGCTTGGGTTGCCTCCCAGGGAGATTTGGGTCGTAGGTTGATGGATACTTCCGGGGTATTCCAAACTAGTGTTATAAGGTGGTTTGGGCCGGCGCGTCGTCATCGAATTTGTGTTTGAAAGTTGCTCGTGAAAAGAGTATCGTATCCTTTGAATGAGTGTTTACAGCTTTAAATACTTGCCTTGCTTTATTGTTGGCTTTGGTTGTATCTTTATATGATTTGTATGTATTGCTTGGCTAATTGCATTGCATACTCCTCTCATCTCCGTCCTTGAGACCAATTGCCCTCGCTGAGCAATAGTTTTTGCTCATTCATCTCTATACTATATTTTTACAGGAGTAGTTGAAGCAGATCCTCTTGAGGTAATTGAGGAGGAGGAACAGGTGGAGGTGTTCCCGTGATTGCACTTCTCTGCTTTGCTGGTGGTTGATTGCCAGATTTTTGTGCGAGCCTTGCATGATATGTATATTGCTTGGATGTCGTTTAATTTTGAGGCTTGTAGCCTTGTATGTATTTTCTAGTTTGAGGCCTCTATGGTCCTATGTTGTATAAGTTGAAAGAATGTAAAGTTGTAAACTTATACCTTGTGACTAGTAAGGAAATGCATGCTAATGGAATTGATTAGTGGCATAAATACTTGTGTAGTATGCATATCATTTTGGTTTGGAAAGTTGGATAATAAGAAATGTATGTTTTAAAGAAAGTTGGCTTGTTTTGATTATTATATGGCTTTCGCAAGTGTTATATTGATTTTAGGGTTTTTGGATCGTCCGCGGTACAGAGGAGACTCCGTCCGTGTGTCGGGTCCGGGCTTGGTCTTTTGCGGGGTCGGGCCAGGGCGTGACATCTTTAGGTGGTATCAGAGCATGATAGTCTTGCATGAGCCGGGATATGATTCTCGGTCTGTGGGGTAAAGGTCTAAAATGCTAAAGTGTTTATGTATGATTGCTAAGTGAAAAGAAAATGTTCTCGCATGATTTTGTGAACTTGGAGTGTTTATGTGTTTAAGTGAAATAGTTTGGCATGACAAACTTGTGTTATGTGAATTGCGTGTTAGAATGTTTGATTGTTATTGACTTGAGTGTTATCTAATCTTATGTGCTATATTTCTGTCTATAAACTGCTTTTAAATGTTGCCAGCTATTGTGAGTTGCTACTATGCCGCCACGTCGTGGTACTCAAGGTATAGGATCAGATGAAGAGGCAGCAGAACAGGGTCAGCAGCCGTTGCCTGAGCAGTTTATGGCTACCATGACTACCGCAGTAGACCGGATCACACAGGTGCTGCATGAGCAGAGGCAGGACAGGAATAATCCCCAGGGAAATCAAGCTAATCCTGGTGGACAGGGGTACAGAGTTGAGAATAATCAGTTAGAGAAATTTCTGAGGCACGAGCCGGGAAAGTTCTTCGGAGAGCTGGATGATGAGGCGGCCGAGAGATGGATTAATCGAGTTGAGAAGATTTTCACCGCTTTGAGGTACACTGATGAGGCAAGAATAGACTATGCGTCATTCTTATTTGAGGGTGATGCAGAGCAGTGGTGGAATACTGTCAGATTGAGGTGGGATTGTGAGGATGTTCCACATTTATGGGATGATTTTGTAAGTGAGTTTCGGGATAAGTATATTCCCGAGATGGCTATGGAAAGGAGGGAAGATGAGTTTGTGGCCCTGAAACAGGGAAATATGACTGTTGCACAGTACGAGGCTAGGTTTGTTAGCCTGTCGAGGTATATGCCCGAGTTGGTACGGCCGGCTAGGAGGATGATTCATAGGTTTGTCCGTGGGCTGAGAATGGACATACAGTTGCATTTGACTAGGCAGACCTACACTACTTTTCCCGAGGCATTTCAGGCAGCCTCGAAGTTTGAGAAACGGAAGGCTGAGATGTTAGCTGAGAGCAGTCAGCTGAGTAAGAAGTAGTACTTGGGCCAGAGTAGCCAGAGTCAGCCAAGGCAGTATCAGACTTCTGCACAGGGTCCTCAGCAGCGTCCGTATCAGCCACAGCAGCAGATTCAGGCTAGGCCAGCTGTGACTAGACCCCAGCAGTGAGCTACAGTTCCTACTACTACCAGAGCCCCAGCACCTACGGGAAACACTGCAGTTAGGCAAAACCAGCAGTGTAATTATTGTAATCGGTCAGGGCATATTGAGGCTAACTGCTGGAGGAAGAGTGGTAAATGTACAGGTTGTGGCAGTGATGATCACAGGGTGAGAGATTGCCCTAAGTATAACAATGTTCAGGGCCATGGTGGAGGCCAAGGTGTTCAGAATAGGGCTGCAGGTGTACGTCCAGCACAGAGAGTTCAGGCTAGGGTCTTTGCACTGGATGCAGAGGAGCTACCCGATACTACAGCTATAGTGGAAGGTACCTTTCTTCTCAATACTCAGCCAGTTAAAGTTTTGATTGATCCCGGAGCTACACATTCATTTATAACTCCTGCATGTGCACGATCTGTGAATGTTTGCATTGATAAATTGCCTCATGAAGTTGAAGTTAGTACTCCTTTGGGTGCAAAATTTGTTACTGAGTCTATTTGCAAATCTTGTGATATATGTATTGAGAACCGTAAATTTCCTGCTGATTTAATTATATTGCCATTCCGTGACTTTGAAATCATTTTGGGAATGGACTGGTTGGGAAAGTATGATGCTCAGTTGGATTGTAGAACAAAGGTCGTTTATCTTAAGGTCCCTGACCTACCGGTACTAGAGATTGTTGGGAACTGCAGGGCTGCCCGCATTCCACTTTTATCAGCGATCAAGACTTCTAAGTTGTTGAATAGGGGTTGTGAAGCTTACTTAGCCTATCTGATCAATCAGCCTGCTGATAAGTTGAGTTTGAATGAGGTTTCGATTGTTAGAGACTTCTCTGGTGTATTTCCCGAGGAATTACCAAGTTTACCACCGGATAGGGAGATTGAGTTCGTGATTGATCTTCTGCCAGGCACTACGCCAATTTCTAGGAGTCCTTATAGAATGGCATCGGCTGAACTTCAAGAGTTAAAAATTCAGCTTCAGAACTTGTTTGAGAAAGGGTTTATACAACCTAGTTCTTCGTCGTGGGGTGCGCCTGTGTTGTTTGTGAGAAAAAAAGATGGCACGCTACGGTTATGCATTGATTACAGGGGACTTAATCAAGTCACGATTAAGAACAAATACCCCTTGCCGTTGATTGAAGATTTGTTTGACCAGTTGCAGGGTGCGAGTGTTTACTCCAAATTTCACTTGAGGCAGGGTTACTATCAACTTAGAATTCGGAGTGACGATATACCAAAGACGGCATTCAGGACTAGATATAGCCACTATGAATTTGTTGTTTTGCTGTTTGGTTTGACGAATGCACCAGCCGCATTCGTGGACTTGATACAGAGGGTTTTTCGTCCTTACCTTGATCAGTTTGTCGTGATCTTTATTGACGACATTTTAGTGTACTCGAAGAACGAGGCTGAACATGAGCAACACTTAAGGATTGTGCTTCAGACTTTGCAATAAAACAAGCTTTTTGCTAAATTCAGCAAGTGTGAGTTCTGGTTGAATCAGTTATCTTTTCTAGGCCATATCATTTCAGATCGAGGAATTTCAGTGGACCCAGCTAAGATTGAAGTTGTTTCATCTTAGAAGAGACCTGAGACAGTGTCAGAGATTCAGAGTTTTCTTGGATTGGCAGGTTACTACCGAAGATTTGTTAAAGACTTTTCCAAAATTTCTGGACCTTTGAGCCAGTTGACTCGGAAGAAAGTTGCTTACAATTGGGATGCCAAGTGTGAATCCAATTTCTAAGAATTGAAGAAGAGACTAACTACAGCTTCTATACTAGCTTTACCTGAGGGAACAGAGAACTTTGTTGTCTACAGTGATGCATCTAAAGAAGGTTTGGGCTGTGTTTTAATGCAGAATGGTAAGGTGATTGCCTATGCTTCTAGGAAATTGAAACCTTATGAAGTCAATTACCCTACACATGATCTTGAGTTAGCTGCAGTTGTGTTTGCATTGAAAAAGTGGCGTCATTACTTGTGGGGTTGCAGATTTGAAATTTTTACTGACCACAAGAGTCTCAAGTATTTGTTTTCACAGAAGGATCTAAATATGAGGCAGCAGAGATGGCTAGAGCTATTGGGTGGTTATGACTGCTCTATTAACTATGTGCCAGGTAAGGCACATGTTGTTGCTGATGCTTTGAGCCGAAAGGCTACTGTTGCAAGCTTGATTATCAAGGACTGGGAGACTTTGGAAGAAATTTGTTCATGGAAGCCAGAAGCTACTGAGGTAGGGATTCGATTTGCTTGTTTACAGATTCAGTCAGGGTTGCTAGCACAGATCAGAGAGGCTCAGAAGACTGATCCTCACATCTTGAAGATCCAAGAAAAATCAAAAGGGGGAGAGTCGGAGTTTAAATTACATGCAGATGGAATCTTCAGATTCAGGGATAGAGTATGTGTTCCTGATAATCCGACTTTGAAGAATGAGATCCTGTCCGAGGCACATAATTCGAGGTACACGATTCACCCGAGCAGTACAAAAATGTATAGAGATTTGAAACAACACTTCTGGTGGAACAATATGAAGAGGGAGATTGCTGGGTACGTATCCAGATGTTTGACTTGTCAGAGGGTTAAAGTTGAGCATCAGAGGCCAGCCGGACTTCTACAGCCGTTGTCGATTCCGCAATGGAAGTAGGTACATATAACAATGGACCTTGTGACCGATCTTCCTAGATCTCCGAGAGGATGTGATTTTGTTTGGGTTGTTGTGGACCGCTTGACTAAAGTTACACATTTTATTCCCGTGAACAAACAGGATAGCCTTGATAAGCTAGCCGAGCTTTATGTTGCTAATATTGTGAGATTGCATGGTGTGCCACAGAGTATAGTGTCAGATAGGGATCCCAGATTCAGATCTCGTTTTTGGCAGAAGTTGCAAGAGGCCATGGGAACTAAGTTGAGCTTCAGTACTGCATATCATCCGCAAACTAATGGCCAGTCTGAGAGAACCATCAGGATCTTGGAAGACATGCTTCGGGCATGTGTGCTTGACTTTGGGAAGAATTGGGAGAGGTTTTTTCCTTTAGCGGAGTTCACCTACAACAATAGTTATCAATCTACTATAGGTATGGCTCCCTACGAGGCGTTGTATGGTCGGAAGTGCAGATCCCCATTATATTGGGAAGAGGTTGGAGAGATGAGAACAGTTGATCCGACTGTGTTACCTGAGATGATTAAGATGGTAGATAATGTTCACCTTATTCGCCAGCGTATGCTTACAGCTCAGAGTCGTCAGAAGAGTTATGCAGATAAGTACCGTCGAGATCTTGAGTTTGATTTGGGAGATTGGGTGTTTCTTAAGATTTCTCCACAGAAGGGATTGATTCGGCACGGTAAGAGCGGGAAGCTTAGTCCCAGGTATGTGGGTCCGTATGAGATCACCGAAAAGGAAAGTCCTTTGGCTTATCGATTAGCTTTGCCTCCGAGCTTGTCGAGACTGCACGATGTGTTCCACGTGTCTATGTTGAAGAAGTATCATCCAGACCCTTCACATGTACTTGAACCAGAGCCTTTGCAGATTGAAGAAAAGTTGTCTTATGAAGAGAAACCGATTAGAATTGTGGATCGGAAAATTCAGGAGCTTCGCAGAAAGAGTATTCCGTTAGTAAAGGTTCTGTGGAATCATCATGGGTTTGAGGAAGCAACTTGGGAAAGAGAGGATCAGGTTCGGGATCAGTATCCGGAGTTGTTTGTTGACCAGGTAGGAATTGCGTGGGCACAATTGTTTTAAGGGGGAGAGGGTGTAATACCCGAGCCCGGAATGTGAATTTTCTTGTTTATTATTTTGAAAATTTTATTTCTTTAAATTCTTTGTGAATTAATTGTTACTTTCTCGCTGTCGCAACGTGCATTGCATTTAAGGAGCGATAGCTAGAGAACGTTTTCTAGTCCTCAGCAAATAGTGAAACTAGTATTTAGATGACTTAATTTTTATATTTTAATTGTTGCTAGCTGAAAATTTAATTGGTGTTAGTTATTGAGCTTGAAAATGCACAAAAATAGAGCCTTTGACCAAGTTTTAAGTTGTTTGACTTGGACCTTTGACCCTTTGACCATTTAACACTTAAATAAGCATTTAACTAAGCAAAATAAAAAAAGAAACAACAGCTGAACAGAGAGAGAGGGCCGTGAGTTCCAAGAGAGAAAAAAAAAAAAGATTTCAACCTTTCAATCGTTCAATCTTCATGTGAGCTCGTGCGGGGTGATTTTCGAGGCAACTAGCGTTGTTTTCCTAGCGACTATGAGTACCTGAGGTGAGGGAATCATGCTATTTGCGCATTTAAATGTTTAGTGTATCAACTTTGCAATTTTTAGATTTTATCCGTAGAATGTTGTTTAAATCGTTTTGATGCTTCTAGTATGTTCCTTGGCATTTGTAGAACATGTATTTATAGCTTTTTAACATTTTCTGCGGTTAAATGTTGTGATTGCAAATTAAATTGTCAATTGAATAGTATTTTGTGAATAGTAAAACCTTGAAACGTTGAAGTTGCGCTGTTATGCTTTCCGTTGATGTAGAAATGTGCTAGGTATGCTAGAATGCCTAAATGCATGGTTTGTTTGGGTTGCGTAGTGGAAAAAACGAGAATTATGCCTTTGGAAAAGTCAGGGTCGTTTAGGTCGACTTTAGCATTTTCTCGTTTTGCGTGTTGGCATTGTATCGGGAGGCCATGGAAGCACTTTTGGTGCGATTATGGCGTTGGTTGGGTGTTTGGTTGATATAGTTGTAGTTCAAACGAGAAAGGGGAAAATCGGGGCTTTGCGTGAGTTCTAGGGTAAAGTAAGGTTTCGGGGTCTTTAGACGTGCCTTATGGTGACCTAGGAGGTTTGGTGAAGTCGGTTTCCAGAACTCGTGGCTCGTTTGGAAATGGTAGGGTTTTGATAGTTGGGGCCGGTTTGTGTTTTTGTGTGTTTTCTTGACTTTATGCCTATAGAATGCTTAGAATTGCTTGAAATACTTGTTTGAGTTGTTTTGGGTTGAAATGCTTATCAATTGCTGCTATTGCGTGCGAGAGTAACCTACTTTGTTATTCTCCCACGTGTGGCTTTATCGCTTGTTTATCGCCTTGTATCGAGTCTTGCATTGCATAGTGTCTCGCGCGTGAGTGATGGGCCTCTCTGGGTAGCCTTGGGTTGCCAGTGTTGGTTGCTCTAGCTCCGCTGCTATTCCCTTTCTCGCTTGGGTTGCCTCCCAGGGAGATTTGGGTCGTAGGTTGATGGATACTTCCGGGGTATTCCAAACTGGTGTTATAAGGTGGTTTGGGCCGGTGCGTCGTCATCGAATTTGTGTTTGAAAGTTGCTCGTGAAAAGAGTATCGTATCCTTTGAATGAGTGTTTGCAGCTTTAAATACTTTCCTTGCTTTATTGTTGGCTTTGGTTGTATCTTTATATGATTTGTATGTATTGCTTGGCTAATTGCATTGCATACTCCGCTCATCTCCGTCCTTGAGACCAATTGCCCTCGTTGAGCAATAGTTTTTGCTCATTCCTCTCTATACTATATTTTTACAGGAGTAGTTGAAGCAGATCCTCTTGAGGTAATTGAGGAGGAGGAACAGGTGGAGGTGTTCCCGTGATTGCACTCCTCTGCTTTGCTGGTGGTTGGTTGCCAGATTTTTGTGCGAGCCTTGCATGATATGTATATTGCTTGATGTCGTTTAATTTTGAGGCTTGTAGCCTTCTATGTATTCTCTAGTTTGAGGCCTCTATGGTCCTATATTCTATAAGTTGAAAGAATGTAAAGTTGTAAACTTATACCTTGTGACTAGTAAGGAAATGCATGCTAATGGAATTGATTAGTGGCATAAATACTTGTGTAGTATGCATATCATTTTGGTTTGGAAAGTTGGATAATAAGAAATGTATGTTTTTAATGAAAGTTGGCTTGGTTTGATTATTATATGGCTTTCGCAAGTGTTATATTGATTTTAGGGTTTTCGGATCGTCCGCGGTACAGAGGAGACTCCGTCCGTGTGTCGGGTCCGGGCTTGGTCTTTTGCGGGGTCGGGCCGGGGCGTGACACCCCTCCCTCTATTTTTTCCCGCTTTGCTAATCTTCCCCTTTAACGTGGGCCAGGCGACGGGCGCGGGAAGAAGAAAGCTAAGAGAAGACGCTCTTATCTTAGGTCCTTTTTTTAAGTCCAAAATAGGAAAGCGCCCTCTTTTTGTCATCCCTGCAGCTTTCCAGATTCTGTATTGAACGCATGGTGTAGCTAGGACCCTTCAAATCATGTTTGAGTCTATGTTCAAACCCACCCCTACTTGATTTGACTAAGGCTGGAAAGAATGCCCGCCAAGTTCAGATAAGGGAATGCTTCCCCCAACCATTAAAGGAAAGGCTCAACGAAGGGAGGGAGATGCAGCAGGGGAAGGAAAAGGCTTTGGAGGATCGAGAAGAGATTGTCTTTGTTTTTCATCGAAAATGAAGAAAGTCAAGGATGGCCTACGGTGCGTCTTATCTTAAGGGAACACGATTTTTTGACTAAACTTCGACTGATATTTTTTTCTTCATATTGTAAAGGGAAGCAAAGCCCTTTTTTTGCTCCCTCTATTGATAGATCAAGGGCCCTCCTACTGTCGTTTCAGTGACTCATAGGGCTTCCCTTGGCTTTGTATTTTTCTTCCTTGAGAATCGTCGCCACCTCTACTAGGATCGGAATGATTATCCCTGCCTGATGGGTCTACATCCATCCCTAAATGTCGTCGGGTACTGTTAACATCCCTGCCATTCTTGTAACTTTCACCTGTAATCGGCGCAGGTGTATCCGCAGCCCCATGAGTGGACGAGAAAGAAAGGATTCTCGGAGCAACCCCCCAGGTTCTAGACCCAAGAGTCAACTTTCCCATATGAGCATTCGGTACATGTATCAGTCCGTGGAAGAGTGAAAGGGTCACCACTACTGAGGATCTCCTCCCTAATCTTAGATAGGCCATCTGAGGTTTCGCCACAGTTCATTGTTGTGCTTACACACTAGTCTACTCTTTTTCGAAAGCACTGCGGGACCACTTACCACTAGTCTTCTGCTAGAGGCATTTATTGCATTAAAATGCTGGGACGCAGGCTCCCGAAGAGGGAAGCCCAACGAATGTCAGATGCAAAGCCCTGTACCTCATTAAGATCATATTGGCATACTCTCCCAAAAAAGAAAGAGCAGACCCCATTGAAGACGAGAGTGATGTACAACAAGGCCATTTCTATCCACCGCCCTTCTCACGGAGCCGTACGTGGATGTTACCGCTCATACAACTCCTAGCCAGCAAGCAGTTAGCCTTCATCTACAAGGAATGGAAGTGTGAATGAATCGACGTCAAATAGAGGCAATTTTTGTTTTCAATTTCAGCAATAACATGATAAGAGCATCCCTTTCACAAAAACCTACGAACCCCCCTCCCCCCCTATCCTGCCAGTTGAGCACCTTGTGATATTGTCAAAGATCATTACGAGCCCTCTCCGTCAATATTTTTATAGATTCCAAAAATTCCATGGTGGATCAGGATGAAAATGAATCTAGGAATTCAGGACATACTCATCCTGGAGCTTCTACTCTTCTCTGGGGCGGGGTTTTTTTTATAGAGAAAGAGGTGGGTCGAGGGTAGCCTCCCGCTTGACCGATTTCTCAGAGTTGGAGGTAGATCTCTCATCTGATGACCCTGAACAAGAAGGAGCTTCTCTCGATGTGAGATCAGCAACAAAAGAAAGAAGAGGAACTGGATGCCTCGGAGCTGGATGAGCCTTAAAAAAACATACACAACGGACCGGACACAAACAAAAGAAAGAAGAAAAGGGCCATTATCCTATGTTCGTTTTCACCGTACCCTGATGATGCGCTCCTAGCTCGCGGAACTACATACTGAAAAAAGAAAAAGACTCTCTCCATTACTTTGAGAAGAGAATCGTTGGTTTGACCGATGGACTACGTAGGAAATATGAGATCTAGGCAAGCCCTTATATGTTTTCCCTTTGCCCTTTTTCGATAGAAGAACTACTTATCCTCTCTTAGGTAGCGGTCGATCGGTTTGCATCTATAGTCAATCAATAGGTCCGCATATCACTTCTTCTATATGATAAATCGCCATCTCGTAGCACCACCACGACACTGATTCTCTGACAAAACCCCCGATTTCCCGAAAGTTAGGTAGTCGATAGTAGTAGAAGCTCTAAGGCCACTATTCCTGACAAGGAATATAGTAAGGCCTTTACCGATCTATTCTAGTCATCCGTTCTCCAAACGTTGTCTATATCAAAATAACCTAGTGAACATGATACCTCTTCGAAAATTTGTTTATTTAGATTTGATTTATCTTTTTGTATTTTTTATTCGAATTAGGAATTTTGTTTTCCTCCAGTATACTGCTCCATCGTCTTCTATCATGTGCCTAAGTAGTTGAAGAGGCCAAGTTGCATAATCGTTTTGGCTTCTGATTCTACTTCGCTTGCTTGCGTGAACTCCTCTTTGATTGAAAAAGAATATATTACTTCGCTACCTTTCTCTGAGCTCCTAGGCAACAGATCCTACTCCCTAAGAAGAGTCATTAGGAGAGAGGGATCCATTTAAAGGAATTCGTACTGTTTGCGCTTACTTACCTATTTGCTTATTAAAATAACAAACAAACACAACAATCTTCGCTTACCCCTTTGCCTAACAATGATACAGGAAGGCTTACCTTAGACCCGATGCCCTTGCTGCCTGCCTGAGATGAGCGTCCTCTGATCTAAGTACGAGCTCCTATTTTCTTTCTGGCAATGAGCTAGCTTAACCCTGATTGTTTAAGGCTTAATACAGTCATGTTGGATGTCACGCCCCGACCCGACTCCGCAAAAGGCCAAGCCCGAACCCGACACACGGACGGAGTCTCCTCTGTACCGCGGACAATCCGAAAACCCTAAAATCAACATAACACTTGCGAAAGCCGTAAAACAATTAAAACAAGCCGACTTTTTTTAAAAACATACATCATCTTATTAACCAACTCTCCAAACCAAAATGCCATGCATACTACACAAGTATTTATGCCACTAAACAGTTAGCTATTAGCATGCATTTCTTTACTAGTCATAAGAGTATACTTTTACAGCTTTACATTCTTCCAACTTATACAACATAAGACCATAGAGGCCTTAAACTATGAAATACATACAAGGCTACAAGCCTCAAAATATAGCGTCATCCAAGCAATATACATATCAAGCAAGGCTAGCACAAAATCAGGTAACCAACCACCAGCAAAGCAAAGAAGTGCTATCACGGAAACACCTCCACCTGCTCCTCCTCCTCTATTACCTCAATGGGGTCTGCTTCAACTACTCCTGTAAAAATATAGTATAGAGAGGAATGGGCGAAAACTATTGCTCAGCGAGGGCAATTGGTCTCAAGGACGGAGATAAGAGGAGTATGCAATGCAATTAGTCAAGCAATTCATACAAATATCATATAGATAAACAATTAAAGCCACCAACAAACAAAACAAACATTTAGGCTATAAACACTCAATCAAAGGATACGGTACTCTTTTCACGAGCAACTTTCAATCACGAATTCGATGACGACGCGCCGGCCCAAACCACCTTATAACACCAGTTTGGAATACCCCGGAAGTATCCATCAATCTACGACCCAAATCTCCCTGGGAGGCAACCCAAGCGAGAAGAGGGAATAGCAGCGGAGCTAGAGCAACCAACACTGGCAACCCGAGGCTACCCAAAGAGGCCCATCACTCACGCGCGAGACACTATGCAATGCAAGACTCGATACAAGGCGATAAACGAGCACTTAAGCCACACGTGGGAGAATAACAAAGTAGGTTACCCTCGCACGCAATAACAACAGTTGATAAGAATTTCAATCAAAATCAATTCAAACAAGTATATCAAGCAACCCTAAGCATTCTATAGACATAATATCAAGAAAACAAGCAAAATCACAAATCGGCCCCAACTATCAAAACACTACCATTTCCAAACGAGCCACGAGTTCTGAAAACCGACTTCGCCAATCCTCCTAGGTCACCATAAGGCACGTCTAAAGACCCCGAAACCCTACTTAACCCTAGAATTCATGCAAAATCCCATTTTCCCCCTTTGCTCGTTTGAACTACAACTATATCAACCAAACACCCAACCAACGCCATAATCGCACCAAAAGTGCTTCCATGGCCTCCCGAAACAATGCCAACACGCAAAACGAGAAAACGCCAGACTCGACCTAAACGACCCCGACTTTTACCAAGGCTTAATTCTCATTTTTTCCATTACGCAACCCAAACAAACCATGCATTTATACATTCTAGCACACCTAGCACATTCCTACATCAACAGACAGCATAACGGAGCAACTTTATCGTTTCAAGGGTTTACTATTCATAAAACACTATTCAACAACCAATTTAAATTTCAATCTCAACATTTAACCGTAGAAAATGTTAAAAAGCTATAAATACACGTTCTACAATTGCCAAGGAACATTCTAGAAGCATCAAAACGCTTTAAACAACAATCTACAGATAAAATCTAAAAATCACAAAGTTGATATACTTGACATTTAAATGCGCAAATAACATGCTTCCCTCACCTTAGGTACTCCTAGTCGCTAGGAAAACAACGCTGGACACCTCAGAAATCACCCCGTATGAGGTCACGCGAAGATTGAATGATTGGAAGTTGAAATGGTTTTTTTTTTTCCTTCTTGGTTTCGGCCTGCTCCCTACTGATTTCAGCTTTGTTTTTTTTTTTTGCTTTGTTTTAGCTTATTAAGGTGTTAAGTTGGTCAAAGGTCAAGGCTACTTGGTCAAACAACTTAAAATTGGTCAAAATGACTTATTTCAATGCATTTTAAGCTAAAATAACTATCACCAATATTAATTTTAGCTAGCAACAATTAAAATATAAAATTTAAGTCTTCTAAATACTAGTTTCACTATTTGCTGAGGACTAGAAACTGTTCTCTAGCTATCACTCCCTAAATGCAATGCACGTTGCGACAGCAAGGAAGTAACAATTAATTCTCAAAGAATTTAAGGAAATATAATTTTCAAAATAATAAACAAGGAATTTTCACATTCCAGGCTCGGGTATTACATTGGATCTCCTATTCGTACTGCTACCAGGAAGATAAAGATGAATTGCATATATGATATGGTTTGCTATCTTCCCGAGCTATTGCCTTTACCTTCTTCGGGTGGTCTCTTGCACATTCTAATGCGAGTTCAGAATCTTGTAAAGGGATTCTATAAAATTCAATTTCGTGAGATTAGATGGGCTGCGCATCGGCTTAGAGCGATATCCCTACTGAGCTTGCATAGCGAGGATTGTTTTTATTTATTTATTGCTTATTGCTCTCTCTTTCGGTCGTACATATGGGGTGAAGTTTCGGGTTGTTAGGCAAAAACAAGGTAGAAAAAACCCAAACGAAAGAAAGCAAGATAAGAACCATATTTCTATAGTTTAGAAACTAAGTGATTTCCATACCAATGTTGTATTTTTTTTCTTTTAGACTGATAGTTGGTTGAAGAATAAACATAAGGTAGGTTTTAGTTAAGTTCATGACGTGGTATGACGTGGTATACCTAATCATTTGGTGCCTTCTCCGTCTTTCATTCTAAGGCAACAAAATTGGTCAGGAGCCCTATTTTTCTATAAAAAGGGGAAAAGTTACTGATTGACACGCCAGTAGGGAAGAAAGAAAGAAGGCTATTTTCACTGTCTGCTAGCTAGTGGCATTAGTGTCTGAGGCTGGTGCGAAGAGTAGAGTGAAGGTCAGTGGGGATAGACTTTCTAGACTAGATATTGAGTACTATTCTAGAATAGGGGAAAAAGCGATTTGCTCCTAAGCCCAACTCAAACTCATTCAGAAAGTCTAGCTCGATCGATCACATGTCAGTTGACCCCAAAAAAACTGGAGAATTGCCTCATTGAGACCCAAAAATGCATCCCTTCTCCTGGATTTGGGCAAGTGAGTTTAGCTACTTTCCCTATCAGCGAATCATAATAAGACGTAAAAAAAGATTACTTCGCTTGTTGCGAATAGGCCAACCTATGTTCTAAAAACGGATTTCTACAGGGGGAGTATCTAGGGACGCCTAGTCTAAGAGGTTGCTTTCGGAAGTCCATCCCCCTGCTAGCCTAAGGCAGCCTTAGAGAGAGATGGAAGCCCCATGAGAAGTAAAAAGAAGACAAGCTAGTAAAATCAAAGGCAAGGTACTGCTGCTCCAACTCATTTAGGAAAAGGTGTTCCATCTCGGCCAAACCATGCATGCACGGGGAAGAAGCTCTAGTGGCTTTCCATATGAAAGTTGCTTTTTTCAAAGTCAAATCTATCTCCCCTTCGCCGGCAACTCTTAGCAATACTGTTACAGTAATAGTCATACGCCAAATCAGAATATTATTGATATCCTAATAGTCAAGATCTCTCCTCTACACCAGTTTCTTTCGACTGAACAATTGGTGGAAGGCCTAACAATTGCTGTTGAGAGGAGGAATTGTTTGATTCAGAAGATTCGTTCACATCGGATGCAACGCAGGATAAAGGCTCTTTGAAGGAAGAATGTGCTCTTAGTAGTAATCCCTATTCTATGCAGAAGACGATGTACAACATTCAACTGAATGAAGATGCCATGAAGAGGATTGCTGCTTTCCTTGCTTAGCTTGTGGGAAACTAACTCTTATAAGAGAAGCCATTCTCTTATTTATATATTTGCTATGTCCAAGAATCTAAGATTAGACTTGCATTTCTGACTGTCTTGCTCTTGCCTTGTTAATGGACGAGTAAGAAATCTATTTCTCTTACTGGTGTCAGGTGGAGATGGAATTGAATCCGAAGACAGAAAAGCTATTTCATCAGCTCTGGGACTTTCAGGAAGAGAAGTAGGCAAAAATAGCTCTCCTAACCGGTATTCTGATGAATATTGGAAACTTTTATTTCTCATTCACAAATCCATCTTTGTTTATGCTACTAACTCTCAGTTTGGTCCTACTTTTGCTTCATTTTGTTACTAAAAACGGAGTAGGAAACTCAGTACCAAATGCTTGGCAATCCTTGGTTGAGCTTATTTATGATTTCGTGCTGAACCCGCTAAACAAACAAATAGGTGGTCTTTCCGAAAATGTTAAACAAAAGTTTTTCCCTTGCATCTCGGTCTCTTTTACTTTTTCATTATTTCATAATCCCCATGGTCTGATTCCTTATAGCTTCACAGTTACAAGTCATTTTCTCATTATTTGGGTCTCTCATTTTCAATTTTTATTGGCACTACTATAGTGGGATTTCAAAGAAATGGACTTCATTTTTTAAGCTTCTCATTACCCGCAGGAGTCCCATTGCCATTAGCACATTTTTTTAGTACTCCTTGAGCTAATCCCTTATTGTTTTCGTGCATTAAGCTCATGAATACGTTTATTTGCTAATATGATGGCCGATCATAGTTCAATAAAGATTTTAAGTGGGTCTGCTTGGACTATGCTATGTATGAATGATCTTTTATATTTCATAGGAGATCCTGGTCCTTTATTTATAGTTCTCGCATTAACCGGTCTGGAATTAGGTGTAACTATATTACAAGCTCATGTTTCTACGATCTCAATCTGTATTTACTTGAATGATTCTACAAATCTCCATCAAAGTGCTTATTTATTTATAATTGCACAAAAGCGAGGAGCGAGTTTAGGAGCTACCGAGTTTACGAGGTGAAAGAGCGATAACTTCTCCCGGATCGAAAAAAAAGATTCCGAGCACGTGTGGTCAAAGTCTATCTTGTCTTTACCACTAGTCATTTTCCTTCGCTAACAAGAATTTTAGTTTTGCACATATCCGCGGGTTCTTCAATTTGCTTTCTTCCTCATAGAGGAAATAAGTAAGGTAGCCTCTTATCTCTCTTGCTTCCAAGTGAGATTTCTTCTACGCTTTGGAAAGAGAAGAAGATGAGTCGATCTTGTGAAGAAGAAGATGTTGATTAACTGCTTCCCGGACTTTCATCAATGGTTGATAAGACATAATATCTCCCAAAAAAAAATAGCTTTGGTAGAGTTGAACTCTCCATTGCCTTTTGAGGCGAAAGCCTTTCATCCCTCCCTTCTTGGTCTGCTCCTAGGATAGTCAGGTCTAGGAATTAGGGGATTTACGCTTTGTATACTACAACTAGACTTATACTCCTATCCTTTAAACTTTCTGTCTCAGTTTCAGATAGCCCAACTTACTCTTCGCTTGAATATAGTGAATCTGATCTAGACTTAACTAAAAAAGCACTTTCGGTAAACTAGTTCCTATGTTTTGATGATTTCGGGTTATACGTTTTATCGGCTGGGCTGCTAATCTATTTTCCAAGAAATCCTCTAACAACTAGAGATAACCTTCTTTATTCCCAAAGTATGGCACTTTCTACATACTAATATTTTTGAAAAGTGTCTCCAGGATGCGATGCTCTACGCCAGATGTCGAAGATGGCATTTTCTTTTGTTAACTCTTCTTTTGTTGGAAAAAATCCTTTAAAAAGGTCAGAAAGCTATGGACAAAGCTATCTAGCAAAAGATGATTAAAGAATTCAGCTGTCAGTACCACTTGAAATTAAAGGGATCTAACGTCCCACTGCGAATTCATCATAATTTCTTTCTTACTCTTCATCTCTTAATAAGCTAGGAATGTATAAAAGAGTTTTACCACTAGTTAATCCTATGCAGCTTATAGTGCATATTTCGTAACGATATCTGTCTAAAATAGGTTCAATTTATTTAATGAATTTAAAAGTGGAAAGAGAGGAATATACTCTTTCCCATAGCTTCTAATACCAGACCAACCCACTGAAATGCAAATAGGGATCAAAAATGTTGTCAATATCACGAAGAATAAAGAGATACCGTCAATACCCAAATAAAAATTGATGTTTTCATAAGGAAGCTATCAAAGGCTTTTCACAAATTTAAATTTGGTTGGAGAAGGATCGAATTGTATCCGAAGAACAGGGGGATAGAAAAAAGTAATAAAAGAGGCGCAGAGACCAATAAATCGTATCGGTCGTATTCTTGAATTTGGAATGAAAAAATGAATAATGCTTCCTAGCACGGGACACAGAATAGGACCACTTAGATCAGAATAGCATTCACAGAAATGTTCTAGAATATAGTAGCATCAAACATGGAAGAGATTAATTGACAACAGTAAAAAGATGGGCACCTAAATCCAATACAATAGGGGTCCATCAGTGCAAGTCAGCTGAACACCGTTATTGATGAGTGGTTAGGTGGGTTAGGTGCACCTCTCACCTAATGGGAAGTAATGAGGCTAGTCCCCCCTCCCTGATTGACGAAGTATTGGGGCCCCTTTCCCGCGTATACGTTTTTTTTTTTTATTATTCTTTCTATTTTTGAATTACCAATGGCGAATCTTTCAAAAAAAATCCCTCTGGCAAAACGCAATTCATCGAGTTCAATCCAAGGCGCACCTTGCCTTTTTTCAGGTAGCTTAGCTTTCTTACGCCTATTCAGCTAGTGGGGTATTGGGCATAGCCAAAATTCGTCGAAGGGATAAAAAAGAAAGAAGAGGTTTGAAGATGCTCGACCGATAGGGAGAGGAAGAAAGGGAAGTTTTTTCTTTCTTTCAATCCAAATAAGAGAACAAAGAAAGCACTCAAAAATGAAAATTTTATAATGAAGTATCAGTAAGAACTTTATAACACTATAATTAACTGACAAAGCGTCTGTTCACAGAGGTTGTTGTAGTTTTCATAGTTGTAAGAATATTTTTTTTTCGAGATTGGCTTGGTGTGAAGTGTACCGCATTGAACAAGCAAGGGGCACGAAGGCTGTTGCTCTAACGCGCATCCGTTTTCTTGCTGGATACAACATCGAAAAGAATGCATTGCATGAACATTGAGATGTCCAAGATAAAAAGAATGTGGGGAAGAATCGACGAGGAATCTATAGCATAAAATCGTGAATGAAAAAGCGTGACGAGAATTCCCAACTCGAGATGTTAGAAGGTGCAAAATCAATGGGTGCCGGAGCTGCTACAATTGCTTCAACGAGAGCTGTTATCAGTATTGGAAACGTCCTTAGTTCCTCGATTCATTCTGTGGTGGAAAATCCATCATTGGCTAAACAATTATTTGGTTATGCCATTTTGGGCTTTGCTTTAACTGAAGCTATTGCATTTTTGCCCCAATGATGGCCTTTCTTATCTTATTTGTTTTCCGATTGAAGAAAGAAGGTTGAAGTTTTATAAAGCAAGCACTCTTTCCAGCTGTAGTCCATCAAATAGGGGATGGTACACAATTCTTAAACAGAAGAATAGGGATAAAGAAGAAGTGAAAAATAAGTCGAATTGGAAGTCAAGTAAGAAGGAAGGAGGCTAGTCCCCGAAAATGCTCCGCCTGTAGGTTCGTTAGTCGTTGGGGCTTGTAATTCACCTTGTGACTTATTCCTTCGGTCGAGCTTTCTTCGGGCGTCGATCAATCACAGGACGCTCTGTCATTATCTGATTTTTGGTTGTCTGATCACACTCGAAATTATGTATCTACTTATCATATTTTTGTCCCTACTCGGTAGTTCCGTAGTAGGTTTTTTCGGTCATTTTCAAGGATCAGAAGGAACCGCTATAATGACCACTACGTGTGTTTCATTCTCTTCGATCTTATCTTTGATTGCTTTTTATGAAGTCGCATCGAGAGCGAGTTCTTGCTATCTAAGAATTGCTCCATGGATCTCATCGAAAATGTTTGATACTTCTTGGGGCTTCTTTGGCGACCGTTAAGTCACCAGATGAATTGCCGAGTAAATAGATCAGATCTAGACGTGGTTGTTGCTCTACGACGATACGGACTCGACCCTCTCCTACCCACCTCGGAGCACCATAGTATGTCTGGAATAAGGGGGGACATACTGGACGTAATGACTCCCTTGGTTGGGGGCTGTGCTGCCCTACCTTTCGATCGATACACAGTTGAGCAGGCCGATCATGAATGCTACAGGTGTGGGAGCGATCCTGGTCAGGGAAGGCTAAGACGGTGCCTCGCATATGGGTAGCAAAATGGGGCTTATACCCCGATGGTGGGGCCTTATGGGGAAGGGCCCAGCTCAATAAGGGCAGCATACCCCCCACTTCAAGCGCACCTCTGTATCGATTGAATCACTCTTTTGGTCTAGTCGGTGGAACCGATGAACCACGTGAGCGGGTTAGATGCGTGGGGCAGAGGGCTCGTAGTACCCCCTTTTCTTGACCTAGCATTTTCTTGACCCCCTGCTAAAAAAAGAGGCAAGCCTACACGCCTTATTTGAGACTACTAAGGCAGGCGGTGGGCTCTTTCATTAGGGAAGGGAAAAAAGGGGCCTAAGCACGACAGATGCCATACACTTGAGTGGCAAAGGAAAGCGAGACCTTATCTTTTTTTTTTTCCAGCCCTATTTGGACATACGATTCCCGTGAAAGATCAAGTTGGTGATCCGTGTGATGGGAAAATTTCCTGCACGGTTTGGAGAGCATTGCAATAGAATGAGAGGTTTACCACCACATTATTGCATGCAAAGGGAGCTCGCCCAATTCGCAGATTGGTCTAACTCGTAATTCACTTTTGACCCCTTGTTCGATAGCCTGGCTGTAGTGATGTTAATTGTGGTTACATTCATAAGTAGCTTGGTCCATCTTTATTCTATTTCATATATGTCTGAGGATCAGCATAACCCTCGATTTATGTGTTATTTATCCATTCCTACTTTTTTTATGCCGATGTTGGTGACTGGAGATAACCCTTTTCAATTATTCCTAGGATCGGTGGGAGTAGGTCTTGCTTCATATTTGGTAATTCATTTATGGTTTACACAACTCCAGACATATAAAGCATATATAAAAGCTATGCCTTTCAATCGAGTAGGTGATTTTGGATTAGCTCCTGGAATTTTGAGTTGTTTACTTTCTTTCAAACAGTAGACTTTTCAACCATTTTTTATTGTGCTAGTGTCCCCATAAATTCTTGGATTTCTTGCAATATGAGATTGAATGCCATAACTCTTATTTATATTTTACTTCTTATTGGTGCTGTTGGGAAATCCGCACAGATAGGATCACATACTTGGTCACCCGATACAATGAAGGGTCCCACTCCAGTATCTACTTTGATTCATGCAGCTACTATGGTAACAGTCGGCGTTTTCATGATAGCAAGGTGCTCCCCTTTATTTGAATACCTACCTACGGCTTTGATTGTTATTACTTTTGCAGGAGCTATGCTGTCATTCCTTGTGGCAACCACTGGAATATTACAGAACGATCTAAGGAAGGTCATAGCTTATTCAACTTGTAGTCAATTAGGCTATATGATCTTTGCTTGCGGCATCTCTAACTATTCGGTTAGCGTCTTTCACTTAATGAATCTCGCCTTTTTCAAAGCATTACTATTCCTGAGTGTATGTTCGGTGATTCATGCCATGTCGAATGAGCAAGATATGCGAAAGATAGGGGGCTTGCCTCCTCGTTCCCTTTTACCTATGCCATGATGCTCATGGGTAGCTTATCTCTAATTGGATTTCATTTTCTAATTGGATTTTATTCCAAAGATGTAATCTTAGAGCTTGCTTACACTAAGTATACCATCAGTGGGAACTTTGCTTTCTGGTTGGGAAGTGTCACTGTCCTTTTCACTTCTTATTACTCTTTTCGTTCACTTTTTCTAACATTTCTAGTACCAACAAATTCATTCGGGCAAGACATCTTACGATATCATGATGCGCCCATTCCTATGGCCATTCCTTTAATAGTTCTGGCTCTCGGAAGTCTTTTTGTAGGATACTTGGCCAAAGTGTGACCTGTTAGCCCATAAGTAAGTACTGTGACGAAGCAGCTCCTACTCACCCGACATGATCGTACGAGGTCACAATTCACCTAACACGATCATCCGGGGTGAACAAGAATTGGGGATCGGATGCGGGCAAAATTCCCCCCAAAGGCTGAGATGTTTAGTTGACTCCCTCCCCCTTTGTGGGGGTCTGGACCCCAACGAGTGAGCAGAAAAGGGAGGAGAAAAGTGGCCTTGGTGAACCGTCATAATTAGTGAACAAGTGTAAGCTTCGCTGCCCAACAGTATTGAGTACTAACCACACCGAGGGACAAGCCCTTAAGCGAAGGACGGGAATGAGCGGAATCAATGTGTTCCAATTTTTAGCCTTGCACCGACCATCCAATGGACCATGGACTAAACGGCCACTGCCTAAAAGGACTAAGCCCAGGGGACCGCCACCAGCCCCTCCCCTCTCCCCCCTCCCCCCTCCCCCACAAGGTACAACTTGCACCTATGGGCCGCTATAACTATTCAAGAAGACACTCGAAACTGGAAGGATAAACAAACCCACCCGGTGGACTACCGAGCTACAAGTCCTACGACACAGGAGCAGGATTCTCTAAAAAGCCAAGGTCGTGGGTGGCCAAGAGGGCCCACTTGGAGACTTGGGATCTCAGTAAGAAATGCAAAGGTTGCTTAAAGTTAGTCGGCTGATAGGTGAAAGATAATCAACTAGTTTAGTTTTGATCTGAGTAGGCTCATAATAGGGAATACCCTAACCCAGGGAACCGGGGCCTGGCCATCCTTCGTTTGCGGTCGACGTTTTGACTTTGTTCGTTGGCAGCTGAATGTTTCTATATGGTTCGATTCATGATCACATTTGCAAACCTTATCCCGTGGGCCTTAGCAGACGTTTTTCATTCTTCACCCGGTCCTTAGTAGCATTGACTTTGTCAACCTAACCGCTTACCTTTGGTAACGCGTTAAACAAGCCTATAGGTTCGCCTTTACGCCTTTCTAATAGAAGAAAATTACATAAAAATATATAGAATTAGCCAAATCATCTTAAGCATGAACATAATCGCCATTGTTCTGAAGGCCTAGCGAGTTCCTTTTTTTTTTCAAAGGGGGTCCTTTGCTTTCCCCGGACCGATGACTTGCTTGTTCAGTATTGCTAACTATTATAGGAGGATGTCCTCTCCTCGGGACTACCAGCAGCTTCGATTCTTGAATGTCGTGCAAGTTAGGTTATGGTTGTATTGGCTACAAGAGGAACGTAGGCGTTTTAGGTGTGTGTTGACCATGCACTCTCACTTCATGTAATGTCGTATGTATGATAGAGGTGGTGTGATGATTGACCTCAATGCTAATGGTTATCCCCATGGTTCAACGAATGAATGAAGCTATGATCATACTCAGATAGAGATTACGGTCTTCCTCTGATGTTTCCAAGCCGGCCATAATAGAATAGATGGGCGAAGTAGTCAATAGCAGTCTGTTCTCACCTATCCATAGATAGCAGGTTGCTTCCAAGCTCAAACCATTTGAAACGGAATTGCTACTTTTTATTGTTATTGATAGAGTGATATTCTCCGCCTTTGTCAAATAAAGTAGAGGGAGAGAACTGGAAGAGGGAAGGAAAAAGAGCAAAGGATTTATAAGTCTAATGGGGGAAGAATGGTTGACATGTTTACTGCCTTCGATACTAGAAAAAATAACCCAAGCGGTCTAACCCCCGGGGCGGACCCCAATCAAAAGGTACTAGATGGACTAACGGCAAGCGAGATAAAGAAAGCAGCTGGCCCTATGTCTAAAACCTTGCTGCGGGAGAGTCGTTTGAACATGAGAATAAAGAAAGATTTTGGGCAAGACAAGAAAGAAACTTACCCTTTGACACAAAGGGATAAGAGTTGATTGCTAGCAATGACTCTTATTAAGACCATAGAATGTTCCTACAAATTATGACCTTCGCCTAGAATGTGAGCAAATATATCATGTCGATTGGTCAACCGTACATTGGCTATCTTACATTGAGCTGAATTAGGTTTTTTCGGTGTTCTCGTTGAAACACGCGGGCATACTTCTTGCTTCTGGGGACATTGATCCAAAGCTCGAGTATGGTCTGTGCGCCGTTTTTCTTCTCTACGATGACAAATCAATTGACTTAATGTAGGCATCGCTCTTTCCTTTGTCCTTTCCCCAGATTTTTGCCCTATCACTAGGGGTTTGTCATGCCCCAACCTAGCCTATAAAGGTTAGACTAGGGTGTGATCTAACCATCCAAGTCACGTCTCGTACTTAACCGTTCATGAAGATTTAACAGTTAACGTTTTGGCCTAAACTCCAAAATTTTCTAAAAAACCGGCAGTATAACGGCTATAATTGGGCTCTTTGGTTTGACCTAATTCTTTAAATGCCTCAAAATTTACTATCTCAAATTCATTTCCAACTAAGATTACTATTTATCATCAATTGAAATGCCCACCGGTTGTCTTGATGTCACGTTTGATTAATAACCTAGCATGATACTATGTCTCGTTCATTTGTTAATCCTCGTTAACAAAGTACCTGTTGATCTTAGCTTAATAACGTGTACCTGCTTAAAATTTGGTTGGTTCATTTTAATTAGCCTTTACCAAATACTTCATAATCCTATTATAGATACTAGCAGTAATAATAGCAAAATGATCATAGTAGTGTCTAGTGTCTATCTAGTTAATATCAGTACAAACCAAAATTAGACACCAAATTACAATGGGGGTCTTTTACAATACAACATTGAGCAATATAAAAAAAATAGTCTTCAAGTAATATAGTTCACAAATAGCCGTATTCACGCAAGCACATAGACAGGAAATCATTCCAAGGAATCATTGTTAGGCACATCGTCCTTATGTACCTGTTCTTGATCTTCTTCACCTGAGATGATAAAAGAGGGTGAGTCCTTATGAACTTAGCGAGGGGGAACGAGAAATAGGTTTTGAAACTCATTTTCCGGTTCAACTTATGAAAATTGCTTTTGCAAGCATGAATATAACACAATTAAGTACATAACAATAATATAAAGTAAAGGAACACAATTACCAGTCTTTCCTCCCCGAGGTTCTCCAGGAACCAAACGAGAGTACTTATACATATAGAAAAAGGATACGGTGAGCTTTTGCTCTCAGTAGTTGCGACCGACTTCAAATCATCCCCTTAACACGCCAAGTGGGTTTACTCCGGATGTACCCCGAAATCCTACGACCCAACTCTCCGAGGAAGTCTAGCCCCCAAGCGAGAGAGAGAATAGGTACCATGGTAGTCACGGGTGCACCAGCAAGCCTAATGCCGCCCGGTGTGCGTGATCACTACCATGCAAGAATGAAAGGTTGCAACCTTGCATGCAATGCACATTTATGACATTTAATATATTACATTAGGAGGGTAACAAAGTAGGTTGCCTCCGGACAATCATAAGATTGCACATTGACAAGTAAACAAGCGAGGCACGGATAGACAAGTAATTTCACTTGAAAAGCTCATGGAGTTATATGAACATTAAACGGACAGCCATGTAACGCACATAAATCAAGTCATATAACTCAATTCAAAGTTCACGTAATCAAATAATAAGATTATATAACATGCAATAACATCTACGTGGGCTCGGATGCAAGAAAAGCCATTTGTCAACATGCAATGATCAAAATCACATTTAGGACTTTAAGGGCATCTACGGGCAGCCTACTAAGCATATAATTCCACACAATATCGAAATGATCAACACTTAGCAAGACTACCTTAGTCATTAGGGTTTCCATTTCATGCTTACCCGTGTGATTAAACCCTAAGTTAACTCAAAATCAATCTCAAGCCATGCATCAATTAATTCAAACATCCCCAAGTACTCAAAACAGTCCACACAACATCCCAATGTCACAATCCCAAGCAATTAATACCACATGAGAAGTTACAACAATGTTTTTAAGCATATAACCAAGTGAACCCTCACTGCAATAGGCTGTTTTCCCACAATCATTAAGATAATAAAACAATCTCCAATTCTAGTGAATAAGATTTCAAATTAAAAATTAAGAAGTGAACTAAAATCAGAAACAAACATTGCATCATTTGGAGTTCGGGATCATTAGTTATAGCCGAAACAGTGAGATAGCACTAAACTGTCCAGATTTGCACACATTTCAATAATTGACGTTTTTGAGGTCCTTATGGTCAGATTTAGCCTTAGTCCATTTCTGACAAAAATGTCCCGAACTGAAAAATATTGCAGCACACTAAAGTTCATGCATTTTGTACATCATTTACTAAGTCAAATCTGGTTCGTTCTACAAGGTCAGTGCATCTGCCAAAACCTGCTTCATTTTTTCAGATTTCCAGATTTGGACACATTTTAATGATTTGCCATTTTGAGGGCCTTAGAGTCGACATTAGCTTTGGCCTATATCTGTAAAAAATGTTCAAAACTGGAAAAACTAGTCACCTACCAATTTTCATGCATTTTCAACATCATTTACCTAGCCAAACTCACCTCGAAACAACAAGTCAGAGAGCTGTCACACAATCCGATTTTACCTATCATCATTTTCAAGCCAAAACCTTGCCATGCATGGTTGAGGAAGCTTATGAACACACATATATCTCAAATGCAGAAGCAAATGCATACATTTAACAGCATGCATGTTGATTTTTGAAGGATTTTCAAAAGGTTTTAGCCCTCACCTTAGCAAATCAACAAGAAGATACACAAAAACTTGTTGAAGCACAATTTTCTTCTTCTTCCTTGCTTAGCCAAGACACCACCCGATTTCTCTCTATATTTCCTAGCTTAGTGACCAAGTTCTTAGTAGATGCATGTGGTTAGAACAAGAAGAAAAGAAATGGAAGCTAGCAAACTCACCAAGGCCGAAATGGTGACTCAAAGAGCATGCATGTGTGATTCTTGCATCCTATCTAGCTTGGTCGAGTTCCTTTGCTTGTGGCTTGTCTTGATACACCATGGATTGATGAAGATGAGCAAAGGCAATATAAAACTCAGCCAAAACCGAGATTGAGAGAGAAGAATGAGAGGGAGAGAGAGAAATGTGAGGAGAGTGAGAGAAATGAGAGAAAATAGAAGCTTTTGCAATTGTTGATGCAAATGTTGGCCTTGGGCATGCAAAAATCTGATTTTTGTGTCATCTTTTGAATTGTTTTAGCATGTGTGTAAGAGAATGTTGGGTATTTAGGGATTTTAGGTAGAATAGAATATAGGATATATTTAGAGGTTTGTGAGATTTTGTCTTGTAGTGAGTTTAAAATATAATATTTAGGTGTTAGTGGATTTTGTGGAGATTTGAATTAGGATTATAATAATAGTTAGTGGTGTTTGTAGGATTATTTTATAGTCTAGTGCTTTGTGTAGGATTTTTTATTGATTAGCGTGCGGGCACGCTTTCCTAGGTCTAGGGCACGCACTACGAGACACACACAGAAATCAATACGAGGCACGAATCACGAGGTAGACATGAAATACGAGGTAGACGCGTACTTCATGACTAAGGCACATACTTCAAGACTAATGCACGCAATCCTAGGTGAATGCACGTAAACCAATGCAAGGCACGTAAATCAAGGCACAACTCTACATCTAGGTTAAGGTAAGCAGTTCAAGGTTAGGGCACACGATTCTAAGTCACGGCACATATGACGACGCATGCACGAAAACCAAGACAAGGCATGCAATCGAAGATCAGTCATATAATTCTAGGTCTAAGGCACATAAATCGAGGTAACACACATTATTTGGGGTCGGGCCTCACATCTTCCCCTCCTTAAAAGAATTTCGTCCCGAAATTCATTCTTGCCTATTGAGGTCATTTAGACAGATTCTGACACTTGTTATTCTTCCTACTCCGGTTCGTCCCGTGTTTGGTGATCTTTTACCGCAACCAATTCACTTCTTATGTTTCTCCAATCATTTAGTTCGGTGTGACCATCACAATTACAGTTCGCTTCTTTGAACAACTCTATTTTCTCCAATTGATCTTAAGGTCGCGTTCATTAACTAAGGTTAGAATCTCCAAACATTGTCATCAAAGCTGCATCGGTATTCTAACAATATAACTATAACTCCAAAATCATGACTCATGTTGTATCAATCTCGCATCCATACCTCAAAAGGAATATCACAATAATACCGCGATCTTATGGTTACATACACTAATTTCAAGATGATAGGTCTATATTAGATTTACATATTCTATCAACTAGCTTCAAAATTGTTAACACCTAGGACATACACATGTTATGTGTCATTTCCACAATACGACTCTATTTTCAGGAAGAACTCACCAAACAAACTAATCCATCTCAATCATCATCTATCGATAGTATCATAGTCCTTATCTCGTAGGTACATTAGATTAGCAAATCTTCTAATGACTAGTCTCCCAGTTACAGGCTCCTTTTCACTAACATTCCTTCCCAGCTTTGTTAACCTTCACGCTCGTACTTAAGAAGAAGGACCGTTGATATTCGTTAAACTCAAATTCTAAGGTTTATTAGGTACCACCAACAAATTGTCATTGAAATTGCATGGGTAACTAATCATATTGTACTAGTTCAACTCTTACAAGTAAATTTCATCAGCTTATGATCCACAATCTATTTTCTTATTCAAATCTCTATTTTCACGTCTCGAGGCTTCAGAATTTCTTTCAATCTTAACCAAGACTCCTAAGGTGAAGAGTTTCAACCTCAAATAAATTCCACTCACCTCAATCCAAGGTTACGTCAAACTTAAGAAGACAATGGTCCTACTCACTTAGCGACCTAGTCATTCCATCGAACACTTAATGCCTGCCAATATATCTTCAACATTAATGTTACTAAGCTGGGTTCATCGCCATGTAAGTGATATCAATGCTCCACTAGGTTACCAACCGTTCAACAACAGTCTTAGGACTATAAATGGGTACCGAAATGATCGAGCTCATAAGATACTTACCATACTAATCCAAGTAGCTTGTTACACAAAATAACTTCAAGGCTGTATCAACATAAGAATTATGACCACGAGACATCCTTCAATATAACCTAATAGAACTTCAAAAGTAATCAACCACTCATCTAACTATCACTACGAGATTCGTCCTCTATTCAACAACCACAACTCAAAGTCCGCCAACCGCTAGTTTCTAGACGTGAAACGGTGCACTTAAATACGGTTGTCTAACAACAGTCTCTTGGGTCATCATGACTCTGATTCATATTTATTTTAACTATGTGGAATATTATTCTCCCCATTCACATGTTCAATCAGCTACGAGCATCAAGACTCATTGACCTTAGGTCGTAGGGTTCACCATGAATCATCACGCATACTCACTATTAGCTATTTAGGATTACTAATCATACCCTAACGACTCCACTTTGTAACCAGATGCTTTAATCTCATTTCCATGTTTTATATACTAGGTCCATCGGTCTTACTTAGGGATATATGCTTTCTAACATCCTCTAGGGTATCCAAACAACGAGTGCATAGAATGACTTACTTTGCATAATCACACCTAAATCTGAGAGGCACCAAATTAATACCATGATTCTAAATATCACCGATATCCAACTTAGGACCTTTAGCAACGTTAGTCATCTAATGCATAATTCAATTCCTTATACTTCTATCCGACCTAACATTTTAGGTGCAGTTTTCCAAACACGAGTTCTAGCTACGTGAATTCCTTGATTCCAACATTCCTATACCTTGTTATACTAAAGAATCATCAACCTTGTTAAACTCAGTCTCCATAGCTGCCTACATGTCTTGAGGTTATCCATTGTTAACTCACTTAAATACGCTATCCATGACTTAATAATCTAACCCCTAAAAGTAAACTATTGTCAACTTCCACGAATTCATCTCTTAATTTCTAGGTCGTGATCTCAACACTTAGTGAACTTGAAACTCGCTAGTATACACCACATTAGATTCATCAATGCTTAATTCCAATCAAGTAAGGATTCAATCGTACAAGTATATTGCTAACTTCTTAAATAGTCTATCAAGCCAATTTTAAGATGTGAGAAATGGATTCAAAGAAACCTCCAAGTCAACTTCCACTCTCAGCACATGAGAATATATACTATTCTACATATTTAATAGTATACCCTTATATCTAAGGAAGTAGCATGTCTTTAACCTTTTTACATGAACCACAATGAAAAGAACGGTTTAACGGAATCAAAACTTCATAGCCATAAAATTGATAACTTAATCACAGGCATGTGTATTCCAAAGATAAGGAGATAATTTTACCTCAGCAATTATACCTGTGCTACACATTGTATATATATGCATATCCAATAATACATACGATCCATCGAGTACCTGTGAAGATGCGAGAAATCTCTAACCGAGCCTTTTCGTTCGTCTTGCACAAATTCACTTCCCTGAAAGTCCTAATCCTAACTATCTATGTGTATAAACAGTTATTCACGGTTATATAACATGCACCTGTATCAAGGAAGGAGTATAAAAGCATGCATGCATTATTGAGGTCACTAACGTGTCGGTGTGCATGACACATAATACATATGGTCCTCTAAAGCACATAATATTCAATGCTCAAAGCAATTAAAGCACATTAGCACACCTTAACACATATAAACAAGATATCAAAATTACCTTCGGGCTTCTATCCTAGGTCCGATAGTTGAACCCGACTAATGCCTAGTTACTAAACTAAGCTCTGATACCATTCTAATATAAGGTGTCACGCCCCAACCCGGCCTATAAAGGTTAGACTAGGGTGTGATATAAAAATCCAAGTCACATCTCGTACTTAACCGTTCATGAAGATTTAACACTTAACGTTTTGGCCTAAACTCCAAAATTTTCCAAAAAACTGGCAGCATAACGGTTGTAATTGGGCTCTATGGTTTGACCTAATTCTCTAAACGCCTCAAAATTTACTATCTCAAATTCATTTCCAACTAAGATTACTATTTATCATCAATTGAAATGCCCACCGGTTGTCATGATGTCTCGTTTGATTAATAACCTAGCATGATACTATGTCTCGTTCATTTGTTAATCCTCGTTACCAAAGTACCTGTTGATCTTAGCTTAATAACGTGTACCTTCTTAAGATTTGGTTGGTTCATTTTACTTAGCCTTTACCTAATACTTCATAATCCTATTATAGATACTAGCAGTAATAATAGTAAAACGATCATAGTAGTATCTAGTGTCTATCTAGTTAATATCAATACAAACCAAAATTAGACCCCAAATTACAACGGGGGTCTTTTACAATACAACATTGAGCAACATAAAAGAAATAGTCTTCAAGTAGCATAGTTCACAAATAGCCATATTCACGCAAGCACATAGGACAGGCAATCACTCCAAGGAATCATTGTTAGGCACATCATCCTTAGGTACCTGTTCTTGATCTTCTTCACCTGAGATGATAAAAGAGGGTGAGTCCTTATGAACTCAGCGAGGGGGAACGAGAAATAGGTTTTGAAACTCATTTTCCGGTTCAACTTATGAAAATCCCTTTTGCAAGCATGAATATAACACAATTAAGTACATAAAAATAATATAAAGTAAAGGAACACAATTACCAGTCTTTCCTCCCCGAGGTTCTCCAGGAACCAAGCGAGAGTACTTATACATATAGAAAAAGGATATGGTGAGCTTATGCTCTCAGTTGTTGCAACCGACTTCAAATCATCCCCTTAACACGCCAAGTGGGTGTACTCCGGATGTACCCTGAAATCCTACGACCTAACTCTCCGAGGAAGTCTAGCCCTCAAGCGATAGAGGGAATAGGTACCATGGTAGTCACGGGTGTACCGGCAAGCCCGATGCCGCCCGGTGTGCGTGATTGCTACCATACCAGAATGAAAGGTTGCAACCTTGTATACAATGCACATTTATGACTTTTAATATATCACATTAGGAGGACAACAAAGTAGGTTGCCTCCGAACAATCATAAGATTGCACATTGACAAGTAAACAAGCGAGGCACGGATTGACAAGTAATTTCACTTGAAAAGCTCATGGAGTTATATGAACATTAAACGGACAGCCATGTAACGCACATAAATCAAGTCATATAACTCAATTCAAAGTCCACGTAATCAAATAATAAGATTATATAACATGCAACAACATCTACATGGGCTCGGATGCAAGAAAAGCCTATTTGTCAACATGCAATGATCAAAATTACATTTAGGACTATAAGGGCATCTACGGACAGCCTACTAAGCATATAATTCCACACAATATCCAAATGATCAACACTTAGCAAGACTACCTAGTCATTAGGGTTTCCATTTCGTGCTTACCCGTGTGATTAAACCCTAAGTCAACTCAAAATCAATCTCAAGCCATACATCAATTAATTCAAACATCCCCAAGTACTCAAAACAGTCCACACAACATCCCAATGTCACAATCCCAAGCAATTAATACCACACGAGAAGTTACAACAATTTTTCTAAGCATATAACCAAGTGAACCCTCACTGCAATAGGCTGTATTCCCACAATCATTAAGATAAGCAAACAATCTCCAATTCCAGTGAATAAGATGTCAAATTAAAGCTTAAGAAGTGAACTAAAATCAGAAACAAACCTTGCATAATTTGGAGTTCGGGATCATTAGTTATAGCCGAAACAGTGAGACAGCACAAAACTGTCCAGATTTGTACACATTTCAATAATTGACGTTTTTGAGGTCCTTAGGGTCAGATTTAGCCTTAGTCCATTTCTGACAAAATTGTCCAGAACTGAAAATCTAGCAGTAAACCAAATTTCATGCATTTTGGATATCATTTACTAAGTCAAATATGGTTCGTTCTACAAGGTCAGTGCATCAGCCAAAACCTGCTTCATTTTTCCAGATTTCCAGATTTGGACACATTTTAATGATTTGCCATTTTGAGGACCTTAGATTCGAAATTAGCTTTGGCCTATTTCTGTGAAAAAAATGTTCAAAACTGGAAAAACCAGTGACCTACCAATTTTCATGCATTTTAAAACTCATTTGCCTAGCCAAACTCACCTCGAAACAACAAGTCAGAGAGCTATGACACAATCCGATTTCACCTATCATCATTTTCAAGGCAAAACCTTGCCATGCATGGTTGGGGAAGCTTATGAACACACATATATCTCAAATGCAGAAGAAAAGGAATACATTTAAGAGAATGCATGTGGATTTTTGAAGGATTTTCAAAAGGTTTTAGCCCTCACCTTAGCAAATCAACAAGAAGATGCACAAAAACTTGTTGAAGCACAATTTTCTTCTTCTTATTTGCTTAGCCAAGACACAACCCGATTTCTCTCTATTTTTCCTAGCTTAGTGACCAAGTTCTTAGTAGATGCATGTGGTTAGAACAAGAAGAAAAGAAATGGAAGCTAGCAAACTCACCAAGGCCGAAATGGTGACTCAAAGAGCATGCATGTGTGATTCTTGCATCCAAGCTAGCTTGGTCAAGTTCCTTTGCGTGTGGCTTGTCTTGATACACCGTGGATTGATGAAGATGAGCAAAGGCAAGATAAAACTCAGCCAAAACTGAGATTGAGAGAGAAGAATGAGAGGGAGAGAGAGAAATGTGAGGAGAGTGAGAGAAATGAGAGAAAATAGAAGCTTTTGCAATTGTTGATGCAAATGTTGGCCTTGGGCATGCAAAAATCTTATTTTTGTGTCATCTTTTGAATTGTTTTAGCATGGGTGTAAGAGAATGTTGGGTATTTAGGGATTTTAAGTAGAATAGAATATAGGATATGTTTAGACGTTTGTGAGATTTTGTCTTGTAGTGAGTTTAAAATATAATATTTAGGTGTTAGTGGATTTTGTAGAGATTTGAATTAGGATTATAATAATAGTTAGTGGTGTTTGTAGAATTATTTTATAGTTTAGTGCTTTGTGTAGGATTCTTTATTGATTAGCGTGTAGGCACGCTTTCCTAGGTCTAGGGCACGCACTACGAGACACGCACAAAAATCAATACGAGGCACGAATCACGAGGTAGACACAAACTACGAGGTAGAAGCGTACTTCATGACTAAGGCACGTACTTCAAGACTAATGCACGCAATCCTAGGTGAATGCACATAAACCAATGCAAGGCACGCAAATCAAGGCACGACTCTATATCTGGTTAAGGTACGCAATTCAAGGTTAGGGCACACGATTCTAAGTCAAGGCACGTATGACGACGGATGCACGAAAACCAAGACAGGGCACGTAATCCAAGATCAATCATATAATTGTAGGTCTAAGGCACGTAAATCGAGGTAACACACGTTATTCGGGGTCGGGTCTCACAGGTTACTCCTGATCCGAAGCACCCATTTTCTATTCATAGAGAGATCCAATTGTCAAAATTAATAAAAAGGCCATCACGGACCAAGATCCAAATGGATCAGTCTTGTTGGGAGGTACTGCCCAAGGAAAGGAAAAGGTCACTTCCAGATCAGGAATAATAAATAAAATTGAAACATGATAAAATCTTATATCAAAACGACTTATGGCATCAACGGAAGGATCAAAACTACATTCTTAGGTCGACAATTTTTCTGGATAGGTCGAACTATTAGAAGCAAATGGAAAAGGAACACCGAGTGGGATCAAAGAAACTAGCGGCCTAATCACCAAATAGATACAAATAGGTCCAAATTCTGACATCACCACAAACCACTTTATTCTTTCGCTCTTTGCTCGCGGGGCGGCATACCAAAAAAAAGAAAATTTCAGTGAACTATTAAAGCTATCAGTGTGATTGATTAGACAAGTACCAAGGGCTTTTGGTAGACATCTTTCTTTTCCAAATTTGCTTGCGATAAGTCCTACCATTAATATGAGTTCGTTGACCGTGTAAGGGCGATCTATCTTGATGACGATTTCCACGATAACAAGAAATCAAAATTAATCATTCGATGTTTGCTCGTTCTCCCCTCTTCAATACCCAATGAAGAACGTGATCTTCACCTATCATTTGTTTGATTTGGTCGATTTGATACTTAGTTAATTCTTTTATCTTTATGTTCCCACTGATACTGTAACACCCCGATCCCTCTCGAGACCGGGAGTTCTATAAATCAATCTAATCACAACCCAAACCAAACCCGAGCATAAATTTTTAGGGAAAACGGACGGAGTCTCCCCTATTTCTAGGCGAAATGTAAAAACATGCGACATCATATAAGTGGACCAATACCATGTCCAAACATTCAACCACCTCAAGGCCATCCGAGCCTTGGTTCTCAACAACTAAACACAGCATATAAATATACATTTCCAGTTTAAAACTAACCTATCTCTTTACATCTTTTACAAGAACATTCAAGCTTGACATTTAATCCATACTAATCTACTGCACAAAATATACTATCATACCATTCTCACTCTTTTCTTTTAGACAATTACAAACATGCATCGAGGTTAACTATACTACTGAATACATAACTAACTTATCAATCTACCTCAACTATTTAGCTAGATTAAATTACATTTCTTTTAACAATAAATACATACAACATATGAACATACATCTTTACATCTTTGATAGCTCAAGCCACAAAGCACGCAAGACAACTCTTCAGGCCCAAACTAACACATAATCACAAACTTTCCAGCTAACATGGCATTTCCTGAAATGTGGTGGTGAGGAGTGAGTATACACAACACGTATACTCAGTAAGGGCGAGACATATATCGAGTTGGAGAGAAAGAAGATCGTGCAATGCAAATAAACACAGTTAAGCGATAAAGACAATAAAGAAACATTCAATACAAACAACAATACTATAAACAATCAAGAAAGCATTAACACAGACCTTTAAAGCTATACCACACTCTGAAGGTTGTGGTTCACTCATACGAGCAATGTACCATTTCACGAGCGATACATCAATCTCGAGCTTGATGTTGACAACGATGACAATAAGTGCGCATCCACCTTATAACACTAGTTGGAATACCCCGGAAGTATCCATCAATTCTACAACCCAAATCTCCCTGGGAGGTTACCCAAGCTAGAAAAGGGAATAGCAGCGGAGCTAGAGCAACCAACACTGGCAACCTAAGGCTACCCAGAGAGGCCCATCACTCACGCGCGAGACACTATGTAATGCAAGACTCGATACAAGGGAATAAACGAGCGATAGCACAACAATACAAAATAGTGACAACAAACGAGATAACAAGCAATAATAAGCAACAATAACAATAATTAAACAAGTAACGGCAGTTCAAACACGAAAACAACAAATATCACTATTCAACCCCAACTTCCAAGGACAATTACGAGCAAACGAGCTACGGAATTAGGAAACCAATTTCACTACATTCACTCAGGCACTACAAGGCACGTTTCTATGTCACTAAACTTCACTTTCTCACCCGAGACCCGAAAGTCCACCTGCCGCGTTTGAACTACAGCTATGCTAACCGGTCATTCGATCAACGCCACAACAGCGCCAAAAGTGCTTCCATGCCCTCAATTACGAAACCCCCAACTCAATTTGAGCACGGTCAACTTTTGGTCAAACGGCCCCTTTACGTTTCTTTGTCTAATTTCCAATTTTAACAAAGGCCGATCCGTTTTTATTTCACATTTTAGCTTTCTATCACTAATGGCCCCTATCCAAATCAAGCAATCACAATTCGGATCGAAATCCGAAATTCTAGGGTTTACTATTCATAATTCACTATTCATTATTTTTCCCCAATTTCAAATACGCAGTTTCAATCGTAAAAATTGCTAAATAACTATCAAGCAATGCTCTACGAACCCTAAAGAAGCATTTCCAATCAATTTCAGGCATTATAACGCATTAAATATCAAATCTAAAAATTTGTATCAAAAATCAAATTTCATTTAATATGCACAAAAGCATGAAAACCCTCACAGAGATTGAAGACCAAGACCCGCAAGGACCCGAGCCATGACCCCCGAGCAATTCCACGCGCAATTGTAGAAGAAAATGCATGAAAAATCATCTTTTTTTCTTCCTTGTGATTTTCGGCCATGGCTAGGACATAGGAGGCATTTTGCAAATTGTTTTTTTTTATTTTAGCCTTGTTTTATTATTTATTAGGTGACAAAGGGCATTTTGGTCTTTTGCAAAATCAAACTTTAGTTAAAAATAATCGAATAAGCTTATTTTGATTCCATTAAATCTAATTCAAGTTAAAACAATGCAATTAAATGAAAAACAACTAAAACTAGTTAAATTAAGCTTAAAACATTTTTCAGTAAATCCAACAAATATTTCTCTAACTCTTATTTTTAAAATTCTACGATCGAACGGTCACTAATCGATCGCTAATAAAGTGATGAACAATAATATAAAACTCTAATTCTTTGAAAAGTAGAATAGTTTAAAATTAACATCGTCTCGGAGTTACTTTTCTCATTTAATTGAAAATCGAGTAATTTAATGCAAGAAAATTAAAACCAATTTTTAAAATAATCAAAATAGTCAAAGTAATCAATATTCTTTTAAAATCAATTAATTTAACTATTCCTAAAATATTTTAAAGAATTATGAAGTTAATGTTAAGTTACAAATGAAAAAATAAATATAAACATGTAATCAAGTGCAATTAAATATTAACATTTAAGATGACACTTAATTAATCACAAGAGAATAAGTTTAATTACTACAATGATTAGAAATAGGTAATAATCTTTTAATCAAATAATATAAATCCTTTTCGAATTATTCTAAAAGAAATAGCAAAACAGTGTAAATTAGATGATTTAACTAATTAAACATTTAATCAAATGTAGTCAAGTGCTAATAAATGCATGCCCGGTTCGGGTTATCACATCCTTCCCCCCCTTAAAACAATTGCGTCCTCACAATTCTTCTTCCAATAGGACTCTGCATCATCTAATATCCAACTCTGATAAATCTTCATCGGTTGCTGAGCAGGATAATATATAAGAATGCTCGTAGGAAATCCTGAATAGAAATTCCAATCAAGAATGCCGAGGAAATATCAACTAAAGACTGAAGCAAAGATACTGTAGATATCATCAATACCACATACTAATGGCAGGAAGAGTACTGAAGGAATACCCTATTTAAGAATCTTCAGTAGAAATCTAACAAGTACCAAATAAGAAGTTAAGAGATTGCCAGAGTAGATGCACCTCATGCAGTACTGACTACCGTAAATAGACCCAGCAAAAAGTTCTGTAAAGGAATATAGAGAAGAATACCCAAGGCCAACCTCTAAATGAAATCTTCCAATCACTGTGTTCCTACCGCAACATCTTAGTCAAACAGCAAGTATAGATTTTCCCTGAGTGGAAAGGCCGAAGGAGAAGCCGTAAACAGTACAAGATAATATGTCCAAACAGAATTCCAAGTGTGGGATCTTCCAATAAATGCCAATAAGGAAAATACTAGTAGAATGCCCACCGAACAATGCTCTGGTAAGAATGTAGCCAAGTTTTCCCAATAAGTAAATGCTAAATAAATGGCCACTAAGGATCCTAGAGAATGCCATAATAGAATCCCAACTAAAAGTACCAAGAACATACCAATAAACAATCTGAGGCAGAGTCTAACCAAGAATCCCAAGTACCACTCAGGAAGACTCCAAACAAGAAATCCAGTCAATCATATTACAGAAGTTTCAAGTCTTTCAATATATAGCTCAAGAAGCATCTGATTAGGAAATCCAAAATGTACGCCAACATATATATACTTATCAAAAGTCCATGAATGAACACCAAGCTGAATAACCAAGTAGATTCCCAAAATAATATTGCTATCGAATATTGGGTAAAATACCAGAGGAAATGCCGTGCAGGTACACCATATGCTATTGAAGATTTCCAATCATGATTGCCAATAAATTATCAAGAAGGACCAGAACAAAGATATTGTAGGAAATATTATGCAGCAAGTCCAATAAGAACTCCAAAAAAAGTCATTTTTACTAAGCATATGAGATAATCATAGAGGAACCCCAACAGCCAAGTCTACCAAGAAGTGCCAACATAAGTTCCAAAGAATACCCAATAAGGAAGCCAAAGAATGCTACCAAGAGCCATCATACCGAAACCCCAAAGAAAGTTATCTTTTTCACAACTGTTAAACACATAAAAGGACCATAGAGATTTGCCAATAACCGAGCTCCAAAAGCAAACACCAACTTCCAAATCAAGGCTAGTTAAATGCCATTCATTTCCTGCCAATCCATACACCTTGGAAGGCCAGCTGTGAACCACTTATTCAGGGGAGGAAGAAGTCTTTCTTACCATTTCCACGGGACATGTATGAATGCCATGATATCACATTTATACACATGCCTTAAACTATTATGTAAGCAAGTTTACACAAGAGTTCACAAAACCATTTAATCATCAAGGTCATTCAAACATTACAATCAATTCAAGCACAACATAATCAATTCAAATCATGGCATAGCTAATTCAAGACATTCTATACACACATTACAAGTAATACTTCAAGCAAATAACAATTCACAAGGTCAATTCAATTCACGATGCCAATTCAATAAGTCAATTCGATAGACAACTAGACATTTCACCTTTCTTGAGAAACATTTAACACATAACACATAACTTTATCACATAAGTGCATACATTCAAGTCAAGACACAAAATCTCACATACAAGCATACACTTTCAAGACACACTTATCAAGCACACATTCAAGGATCACTACCCACCAGACCGAGGACCCTGTCCCGGCTTATGAGCTAGACAAGCTCTGATTCCACCTGTAACACCCCGATCCCTATGGAGACCGGGAGTTCTATAAATCAATCTAATCACAACCCAAACCAAACCCGGGCATAAATTTTCAGGGAAAACGGACGGAGTCTCCCCTATTTCTAGGCGAAATATAAAAACATGCGACAGCATATAAGTGGACCAATACCATGTCCAAACATTCAACCACCTCAAGGCCATCCGAGCCTTGGTTCTCAATAACTAAACACAGCATATAAATATACATTTCCAGTTTAAAACTAACCTATCTCTTTACATCTTTTACAAGAACATTCAAGCTTGACATTTAATCCATACTAATCTACTGCACAAAATATACTATCATACCATTCTCACTCTTTTCTTTTAGACAATTACAAACATGCATCGAGGTTAACTATACTACTAAATACATAACTAACTTATCAATCTACCTCAACTACTTAGCTAGATTAAATTACATTTCTTTTAACAATAAATACATACAACATATGAACATACATCTTTACATCTTTGACAGCTCAAGCCACAAAGCACGCAAGACAACTCTTCAGGCCCAAACTAACACATAATCACAAACTTTCCAGCTAACATGGCATTTCCTGAAATGTGGTGGTGAGGAGTGAGTATACACAACACGTATACTCAGTGAGGGCGAAACATATATCGAGTTGGAGAGAAAGAAGATCGTGCAATGCAAATAAACACAGTTAAGCAATAAAGACAATAAGGAAACATTCAATACAAACAACAATACTATAAACAATCAAGAAAGCATTAACACAGACCTTTAAAGCTATACCACACTCTAAAGGCTGTGGTTCATTCATACGAGCAATGTACCATTTCACGAGCGATACATCAATCTCGAGCTTGATGTTGACAACGATGACAATAAGCGCGCATCCACCTTATAACACCAGTTGGAATACCCCGGAAGTATCCATCAATTCTACAACCCAAATCTCCCTGGGAGGTTACCCAAGCGAGAAAAGGGAATAGCAGCGGAGCTAGAGCAACCAACACTGGCAACCCGAGGCTACCCGGAGAGGCCCATCACTCACGCGCGAGACACTATGCAATGCAAGACTCGATACAAGGCAATAAACGAGCGATAGCACAACAATACAAAATAGTGACAACAAACGAGATAACAAGCAATAATAAGCAACAATAACATCAATTAAACAAGTAACGGCAGTTCAAACACGAAAACAACAAATATCACTATTTATCCCCAATTTCCAAGGACAATTACGAGCAAACGAGCTACGGAATTTGGAAACCAATTTCACTACATTCACTCAGGTACTACAAGGCACGTTTCTATGTCACTAAACTTCACTTTCTCACCCGAGACCCGAAAGTCCACCTACCGCGTTTGAACTACAGCTATGCTAACCGGTCATTCAATCAACGCCACAACAGCGCCAAAAGTGCTTCTATGCCCTCAATTACGAAACCCCCAACTCAATTCGAGCATGGTCAACTTTTGGTCAAATGGCCCTTTACGTTTCTTTGTCTAATTTACAATTTTAACAAAGGCCGATCTGTTTTTATTTCACATTTTAGCTTTCTATCACTAATGGCACCTATTAAAATCAAGCAATCGCAATTTGGATCGAAATCCAAAATTCTAGGGTTTACTATTCATAATTCACTATTCATTATTTTTCCCCAATTTCAAATACGTAGTTTCAACCGTAAAAATTGCTTAATAACTATCAAGCAATGCTCTATGAACCCTAAAGAAGCATTTCCAATCAATTTCAGGCATTATAACGCATTAAATATCAAATCTAAAAATTTGTATCAAAAATCAAATTTCATTTAATATGCACAAAAGCATGAAAACCCTCGCAGAGATTGAAGAGCAAGACCGGCAAGGACCCGAGCCACGACCCCCGAGCAATTCCATGCGCAATTGTAGAAGAAAATGCAAGAAAAATCATCTTTTTTCTTCCTTGTGATTTTCGGCCATGGCTAAGACATAGGAGGCATTTTGCAAATTGTTTTTTATTTTATTTTAGCCTTGTTTTATTATTTATTAGGTGACAAAGGGAATTTTGGTCTTTTGCAAAATCAAACTTTAGTTAAAAATAATCGAATAAGCTTATTTTGATGCCATTAAATCTAATTCAAGTTAAAACAATGCAATTAAATGAAAAACAACTAAAACTAGTTAAATTAAGCTAAAAATATTTTTCACTAAATCCAAAAAATATTTCTCTAACTCTTATTTTTGAAATTCTACGATCGAACGGTCACTAATCGATCGCTAATAAAGTGATGAACAATAATATAAAACTCTAATTCTTTGAAAAGTAGAATAGTTTAAAATTAAGTCCGGCTCGGAGTTACTTTTCTCATTAAATTGAAAACCGAGTAATTTAATGCAAGAAAATTAAAACCGATTTTTAAAATACTCAAAATAGTCAAAGTAATCAATATTCATTTAAAATCAATTAATTTAACTATTAGAATATTTTAAAGAATTATGAAGTTAATTTTAAGTTACAAATGAACAAATAAATATAAACATGTAATCAAGTGCAATTAAATATTAACATTTAAGACGACACTTAATTAATCACAAGAGAATAAGTTCAATTACTACAATGATTAGAAATAGGTAATAATATTTTAATCAAATAATATAAATCCTTTTCGAATTCTTCTAAAAGAAATAGAAAAACAGTGAAAATTAGATGATTTAACAAATTAAACATTTAATCAAATGCAGTCAAGTACTAATAAATACATGCCGGGTTCGGGTTATCACAGATACCTAATCGATAATGAACCTGAATGGCTTTTTTAGGTCCGATTCCATCAATTTTTGTTGATCCAATTCTTACTTGTTCATTGGTAACTGATCTAGCTCCTGAAATATATAACATTCTTGATCTTTCCTTTTACTAGTCTTCTCGGGTGGAATCATAAATGGGTTGTCTTCTGTCTAATGATCTTTTCTATGGGTAGAACTACTGTGAGCAGTATAAACTTCGACCCTTATTTCTTCAAATTATGTTCTCGTACCCAAGCCCTGAAAAAACATCAAGAGTCTTGTGGAGGAGAATTTTTCATTGTTCCAAGCTAAAAGCTTGAGGAAGAAGAGCTTATTCAACTCGAGGGTCAAAGAAAACCAGGGAAATCTTAATTCAACTACAAGCCAAGATTACTAATGGAAAGAAGACATTCTAGCTATTGAGAAAGCCTTGCTTGAAGAAAAGGAAAAGGCTACTGCCCTTAGTCCTACTGCCCTCCCGGCTTTGGAACAGGCTCTTGTTCTAGCTCCACCCAATGCTCAGAATGGTGAATTGATCAATTCCGAAACTAGCCAACTCGAAAGCCAATCACAAATTGCTCGCTACTAGAATTGGCTAATAGAAAGAGAAGAAAGAAAGAGGGCATGTCTCACTAGCAAGACAAAAAAGGTGAGAGCCTAGCGCGCCTCTTTTAATACTAGGTTGGGCAAGCTTTCACAGAAAGAACACCTATGGCTTTTCACACTAAACTTCTCACTTTTTCTATTAGGAAGAAGTGCTATAAAAAGTTTATGTTGGTTCTTCCTCGGTGGATTACTCTTTAAAGCTTAGTAGGTAAGGCGTTGTTTATTGAAGGGGACGTTCTGGTCGAGGTCGAATAGTCAGAATGCATGAATGCAAAGACAAGAAACCTCCAGTTGACATGGTCGTAAGCCTTTTCTATGTCAATTTTGCATAGAACTCCTGGTTCCCCGCTTCTAATTCTTGAGTCAATGCACTCGTTCGCTTTAGGTTTTTATTCCAGGATTTGCCTTCTTTGAACAAAGGCGCTCTAATGGGGCGATATGATCAAACTCATCGCCTTCTTCATTCTGGATGCTAGCACTTTTGTAATTCTTTTGTATAAGCTACCCACCTAGCAACTTGGGCAAAAATCTCAAATGTCAACGTCTTCGCCTTTATATGGGATCAAGGCAATGAAAGTGGCATTGGTTTGAAGACGCTCGACCAACGGGAGAGGTTTGAAGATGCTCAACCGATAGAGAGAGGAATAGAGTTGGTTCCAGTGAGGCATCTTTGTGGAACTCCAAAATCACCTTCAAGAAGTCATCCTTGACCACCCCTCAGCATTTTTTATAAAAGGCGATGGTGAATCCATCTGGACCTGGGGCCTTGTCTCCATACATCTTCCCAGAGCCTTGAAAACCTCTTATTCCTCGAAAGGCCTTTCCAACCAATCACACATCTCCATAAGGATGCGAGACCCCGTGACGCGTCGGTCAAAATGAATGCGGTTCTACTTTAAACTCTTTGTAGAACTTTTCGACCGCTAATCAAATCGCTTCCTCTTCCTCTAGAATGCCCCCTTCTACCTCTAGTCTGGATATGGTGTTTACTAAATTTATCGCGTTTGCTACTCGATGGAAGAACTTTTTTTTCTTATCCCCCTTCCTTAACCACATAATTCTCTACTTTTGCCGCCAACTAATCTTTTCCAACCTGGTTAGCCTCTTTCATTCTTCTTTGGCTGATACTCTCAGAGCTATTTATGCTGATGATAGAGGACTTGATTCTTCTGTGCGGTCTAGGTAAACAATTTCCTCCAAAGCTTCCATTTTCTTCAAGTCCACTCTTCCAAACTGCTCCTTATTCCACTTCATTTTTCAAGGCTTTAACCTTCAACCAAAAGACATGGCTTGCTTTCTCTTGAAACGAAAACGAAGAACCACCAAGAAGTTACTTTTTATAGAAAAAAATCCTCCTCCTATTCCTTCTAAAGCCGAGAGTTGGAACCTGTCCAATTTAGAAAAAGCAGGGCATTCCTAGTTGTTTGTGCAAGTGAACGTTACCCCATTTACAAGTAAATCCACCAACGAATTTCTCCCTACAAATTCAGAAAAATGCCTCATGCTTGTTGTAATTTGGCTTCCTCCTAACTTCTTAGCTGAGAATCTGAAACCATTGAAATCACCTTCTTCAAATTAATGAACTTGAGGGGGTAAACAAGGTAAAGCGATTTTCTTCACACCTTCACCTCGTAAACTCAGTAAAGCTTTACTAAACAAGTGAGAAAGTTGACTTTGAGAAAGAAGGGGGGCGCACTATGGCATATTAAATAAAATCAGTCTCGAATGAATAAGTATATAACTAACAGACTATGATTCTTTCTTTTACAACTTGATTGGCTGGAACAGCGATTTCAAGCAAGGCTCAATCAACTAATAAGTTTTGTCGTCTCCCTTCAGACGTACCTTAGGAAAGAACAACAAAAGTCGCCTCCCCCAAAAACAACTTGAAAGCAACAAGCCCTTTCTATTTTAATAAGTGGGCTTGCTTTTCCCTGAGAGACAACTTCCTAAACGATAAAGAACTGGATGCCCTTACCCTATTTGATTAAAGCTAAAGGTGAATTGCTTTGGGTTGTATTGAATGGTATTAACTTGAGTTACCTAAGCTAAGTTAGGCACATTTCCATTTCTGAATAATGCCTGCAGTACGAGTACCTATGCAACAAGTCAGATATATATTGACACGGTGAGTACATATATTGATCTATAAAAAAGACTAGTGGGAAAGCACACAAAGCCAAGAGCACTCAACATATAGCTATCACCTTGCTAAGCTTGAAGCCTTTTTTGAATCCTTATGTGGCATGTGCGGAAGGATTTATCTCCAACCTTTTCTATCTATCTTTAGAAGTAGGGCGACAGAAAGTCAATATGATATTTGCCTTGGTTTTTCCAACGAAACAAAGTCACCCGGAGTTAAAGTTCGATCCATTAGGTTCTTCAAATTGTTTAGACAAGAAACGAGAGACAAGAAAACATCTTTGATTACGATTAAAAGGAACAATCTCAAATAGACCAAGATCCAATTTTGGGTCATTTCTTCGTGAACATGATTTGCCATAATCTCTTCGATCCCTTCATTTATGTGCAAGAATAGAGAGAGATATAGTAGGAAAGTGGAAGAGACATTTTTGTATATGATAATCAAAGGGAGTGGGAAAGTTGTAGTAATTCTTTGGAAAAGCTCGGTTCTCTTTGTCTTTGAGCTTTCATTCATCAATCCATTGATTCCTTTCGTCATATACCTCCCCACCAATAGATATAGACAAATAGGAAAAACCGAACCACGTCTACAAAATGCTAGTACCATGGTTGTTTGGGCCAAGAGCCATAGTTAGTTGCTATTTCCATTTGGTTGTTTCTTTCTCGTTGTTGATACAGGCAAGACCTAGCCGGATGATATATGCTGGTTGGTAGTGAGAAGCGTCTTAGTACCTGCATACCCAAAAGGGGGCACTGGTTAAAAAACAATCATTTTATTTTGTTTCTTGCTCTCCCTTAGCAGCGGGAAATGAGTCTATCTATCTGCCTAGCTTTGGTAGATTTCCCCCAATGCAATCCACAGAAATTCCACGAATCCCTTGGTGGATAAGTCCGACGACTCAGCTGCAATGCGGAATTTTATTTCTCGTCTGGTGGATCTAATCTATAGTTAGGGGGCAATACATACCAAAAGGTTCTAAGAAGGAATGTGCATAAGAGTATATAACCAACCCACCCTTCTGTATAACCTATTCACATGAAGTAGCTAGATGAATAAGGGGTTTGTGAGATCTTAGTCGGGATGCATAGGGCAGTCAACCTACAAGCACGGAAGAGCGTGGTACCGTTACCCCTCTCTAAGTAAAGGTAAGATTTTTATCCCTATTGATGACTCCATCTAAAATACAATAGGGACAACCGTTTCCGGCTGCTTCTTTCGTATCTTGAAGAAAGTTGGCTTAAGTAATAGTAATTGGGGTCAGGTCAATAACAACTATGCTATTGCCCTATTGATTTAAGGCCTCTGCCTGATCCCAAATCCGGGCGGGATTCGATCATTGTCGATAATACGGTCGAAAAGACCAGCGAGCGAGATGGTTGTTAATAGTACTCCCTATCATTGCCTTTTGAATTCTAATATTCTACAATCATATCGATGCCTACTAAAACCTAAGGGCGGGTGCTTCGCAATATCGGCAGTAGTGAAGATTGCTACTAAAGAAGGGAGATGGTTTTCTCTCCTTATCAGCCGAGTTACTTCATACCTCTACTGCGGTTATATTACCTCCCTACTCTAGTTTTTGGTATATGCGTTCCGAGAATATCCAATACCCTTGAATCGTACTCCCGCTTGTTCTACCGGGAGGGAGTGGGAACCAAAAAGATTCCTACGACGAACCCGAGCCCCCTATCCCTATAAAGTGAAATAGACCTTTATTAATACATAAGAGCTGCACCACCGATGTCCTTTCTCAGTTTTCTCTTAGTCTCCGGCGATTGAATTTCCTTATCCTGCTCTTTGACCCGATCCATCAATTCTTGAATCTCAGCCATCAGCTTCACCATTGCTACATCAGCCTCTTTCACCAAATAGCCTAGTTTTGCCCTAAAAAATAGACAATTGAATTTTCTTCTAAATCCCTAATGTCTTGCAGAGTATCCATATCCATTGGTTGCTCAACGCCATTTCTAACCAAATAGAAAAAGTCCACCCAATCATTTTTCATCAGATCCTCTATATGTTCAGGTTGCTCAGCGCCAAAGTTTTGAAACCCCTTGGGCTCTGAGGAAATAATTGCAAAAAATGGGAGAAAGCTAAGGCGGCCCATTCCCTGTAGGACTTCGTCGTACCCTTACTCCCCATATCCACTTTGTTTAATGTTGAGGAAAGAAGAATCGAGCTTTATAGGTAAAAAGACAGAATAGTAAAGGTTGTAGCGGAATCAGTTCTTGGTCATCCTACCAGTGGGTAGAGGTGGTTTCCAACAATAAGAGATTATGCAAATAGATTGTGGAGACCCAACCTCATTTTCTAGTATACAGACCCTCTGTGTGCATAATGAAAATAGAAAGTCAAGACTTCCCCCAGCTCCACTAAGTACGTGGCTGATCGTCTCACTTCAACCTGAACAACCACAACTAGATCTATTCTATGAACAGTCTCTTTCTCAGCAAAAGTTTCTTTCGAGACCTTTCTATGACCTTTGGAAGCAACTGTATCTCCTATGGGAACAGATTAGATAAGGTGTCCACAATGTTCAATTGAATCAAAGAAGTCTTCCTTTGGTTCTACCTTTCTCTCTAGTTGAGTACATTTCTTCTATGTAGTAAATTTAAGAATACTGCGCCCACTATTCACTTTCCCCCAAGTTAAAAGGAGTTAGTAAGAAAGAAGATCTTTCATACCAGCTTCACCTTGCAGCACGACGCTTGGATTGCTCTCCCACAACCCCGTTTTCACAGTTTAGGCTGCTCACATTTCGCTCACCGCTACTACGGGAATCATTTTTGCTTTCTTTTCCTCTGGCTACAAAGATGTTTTAGTTCACCAGGTTGTCTCTTGCTTGCCCATGGATTCAGCAGTACTTCAAAAGGTTACTCTATTCGGGAATCTCCGGATCTATGCTTATTTTCAAATCCCCAAAGCATTTCATCGATTACTACGCCCTTCTTCCTCTCTGGGTGCCTAGGTATCTACCGTATGCCTTTCCACTCTCTATCTTTTCCAGCTCTATTCTTGATGCCTATATCTAGCATTCTGACACAGTGAATGTCCTTCTATTATGATAATAATCAGTATTTGTTAGTCCTAAAAGCATAGGGGAGAGAGCTAGAGTGCGTTCCCTCACTCCCACTAGAATCGAGACTTTAATGTCTTACCGTTCGGGACCCGTGCACCTGGGTCCCTTCACACTTAGATTGAATGACAGAAAGGGTACTCTCAATCGTCGAGGGTGCAAGAAAAAAGAAGTTAGGGGAGTGACCTATCTACCAAGAGGTTGCAGGCCAACTTAGAAAAGAAGAGACTTCATCACACACACCCATGAGGGCACTCGCTACAGGAATGAGAAGGTGAGATCAACACTACTCAACTAAGTGAATCTGAAGAGTTAGTAAGTGCATAACTCTTTCTTCTCTTGTAAGTGAATTGAGGAAATCATTTTCATAGAAGGGATCCTAGCTAAGAAAGTCAGTTCAGTAGTTGCATCCACTGTGAAGAAAGCTTTTGGAAGCACCGTTTTGAAGCAAGAAGGTGCGAAGGGGCTTTCATGGGCTTATTCTAAGGCTTGTACTTCTCTCCTGTTAGGCGTTGGGGTATAATCACTTTTTGATTGAGGATGCCCAGGCACGAAACAAGGGAACTCTCGCTAGAATCAGGAGCTTTATAGACTAAAGTAAGGAAAGCAGCCAAGAGGCCGGGAAAGCCAAGGGTTCTATAGATATAGAACACCAACTAAAGTCATGGTGTACTAGGCTAAAGGCATGAAAAAAAGCCGATAATGTCGATTAAAAGGGCCTGACGAAAGGCCCCTATCTGATCTTCAAGGTCAATTAGCTGCCCGAAAGAGAGGAGCGAAAAGGCACTTTTTCAAGGAGTCAAGCTTCCTGCTAAGCCAAGCACCGGTACAAGCAACTAGAGCAGTACTTTGAACTTCTATTATAGCGAAAGTTCCCTAGTTTGGGTCACTTCTTTCCTTACCCCATAGGCAAGAATAACTTATGATTCCTCGGTGGACGTAATCGTCCCTTTCCCTACACTCTACAATGAATCAAAGTGGGTACTCTGAGTCTGAAGAAACCGTAATCCACACCTTGAAAAAAAAGGGAACGATGAAGTTAGCCTAGCCTCAGTCTCTATTCCTATGCCTTCCTGCCTGTACTTTTATGCTTGCCTGGAAGGAATGGACAGACAACAAGAAATAAGGATTTCTAATAAGAGAATATAAGAAAGGCGCATCTCTAGCCAAAGACCGGAATTCCAGCTCTTCCCTGCTCATCCTTGTCGGAGAATACCGGGTTATTTAAATCTTCCTATCAATCTATTCCTTCAAAGTCCTCCCATTACTTAGAGTTCTTGTGTAATACCCGAGCCCGAAATGTGAAAATTTCTTGTTTATTATTTTGGAAATTGTATTTCCTTAAATTCTTTTAGAATTAATTGTTACTTCCTTGCTGTTGCAACGTGCATTGCATTTAGGGAGCGATAGCTAGAGAACGGTTTCTAGTCCGCAGCAAATAGTGAAACTAGTATTTAGATGACTTAAATTGTATATTTTAATTGTTGCTAGCTATAATTAATCTTTCCTTAGTTAAAATGGCTTTAAAGTGCACAAAAATAGTATAATTGACCAAATTTTAAGTCATTTGACCTAGGACTTTGACCTTTTGACCAAGCCAACACCTTATAAGCTAAAACAAAACAAAATAAAAAAATAGAAGTTGAAAAAAGCCAAGCAGGCCGTGAGCTTCAAGAGAGAAAAAAAAACCTTTCAACTTTCAATCGTTCAATCTTCGCGTGAGCTCGTGCTGGGTGGTTTCCGAGGTTACCAACGTTGTTTTCCTAGCGACTAGGAGTACCTAAGGTGAGGGAAGCATGTTATTTGCACATTTAAATGTCAAGTGTATCAACTTTGTGATTTTTAGATTTTATCCATAGATTGTTGTTTAAAGGTTTTTGATGCTTCTAGAATGTTCCTTGGCAATTGTAGAACGTGTATTTATAGCTTTTTAACATTTTCTGCGGTTAAATGTTGAGATTGCAATTTAAATAAGTTGTTGAATAGTGTTTTGTGAATAGTAAACCCTCGAAACAATGAAGTTGCTCCGTTATGCTGTCCGTTGATGTAGAAATGTGCTAGGTGTGCTAGAATGCCTAAATGCATGGTTTGTTTGGGTTGCGTAATGGAAAAAACGGGAATTAAGCCTTGGTGAAAGTCGGGGTCGTTTAGGTCGAGTTTGGCATTTTCTCGTTTTACGTGTTGGATTTGTTTCAGGAGGCCATGGAAGCACTTTTGGTGCGATTATGGCGTTGGTTGGGTGTTTGGTTGATATAGTTGTAGTTCAAACGAGCAAAGGGGAAAAATGGGACTTGCGTGAATTCTAGGGTTAAGTAGGGTTTCGGGGTCTTTAGACGTGCCTTATGGTGACCTAGGATGATTGGCGAAGTCGGTTTCCGGAACTCGTGGCTCATTTGGAAATGGTAGTGTTTTGATAGTTGGGGCCGATTTATGATTTTGCTTTTTTTCTTGATATTATGTCTATAGAATGCTTAGGGTTGGTTTATATACTAGTTTGAATTGATTTTGATTGAAATGCATATCAACTGTTGCTATTGCGTGCGAGAGTAACCTACTTTGTTATTCTCCCACGTGTGGCTTAAGTGCTCGTTTATCGCCTTGTATCGAGTCTTGCATTGCATAGTGTCTCGCGCGTGAGTGATTGGCCTCTCTGGGTAGCCTCGGGTTGCTAGCGTTGGTTCCTCTAGCTCTGCTACTATTCTCTTTTCTCGCTTGGGTTGCCTCCCAGGGAGATTTGGGTCGTAGATTGATGGATACTTCCGGGGTATTCCAAACTGGTATTATAAGGTGGTTTGGGCCAGCGCGTCGTCATCGAATTCGTGTTTGAAAGTTGCTCGTGAAAAGAGTATCGTATCCTTTGAATGAGTGTTTACAACTTTAAATACTTGCCTTGCTTTATTGATAGCTTTATTGGTATCTCTATATGATACTTGTATGTATTACTGGACTAATTGCATTGCATACTCCTCTCATCTCCATCCTTGAGACCAATTGCCCTCGCTGAGCAATAGTTTTTGCTCATTACTCTCTATACTATATTTTTTTTTACATGAGTAGTTGCAGCAGACCCTATTGAGGTAATAGAGGAGGAGGAGCAGGTGGAGGTGTTTCCGTGATAGCACTTCTTTGCTTTGCTGGTGGTTGGTTACCAGATTTTGTGCGAGCCTTGCTTGATATGTATATTGCTTGGATGACGCTTTATTTTGAGGCTTGTAGCCTTGTATGTATTTCCTAGTTTAAGGCCTCTATGGTCTTATGTTGTATAAGTTGGAAGAATGTAAAACTGTAAAGTATACTCTTATGACTAGTAAAGAAATGCATGCTAATAGCTAACTGTTTAGTGGCATAAATACTTGTGTAGTATGCATGGCATTTTGGTTTGGAAAGTTGGTTAATAAGAGGATGTATGTTTTTAAAAGAAAGTCGGCTTGTTTTAATTGTTTTTATGGCTTTCGCAAGTATTATGTTGATTTTAGGGTTTTCGGATCGTCCGCGGTACAGAGGAGACTCTGTCCGTGTGTCGGGTCCGGGCTTGCGGGCCTTTTGCGGGGTCGGGTCTAGGCGTGACATCTTTAGGTGGTATCAGAGCATGATAGTCTTGCATGAGCCGGGATATGTTTCTCGGTCTGTGGGGTAAAGGTCCAAAATGCTAGAATGTTGTTGTATAATTGTTAAGTGGAAAAAAAATGTTATAGCATGACTTTGTGAACTTAGAGTGCTTATGTGTTTAAAGTGAATTAGTTTGGCATGTCAATCTTGTGTTATGTGAATTGCGTGTTAGAATGGTTGATTGTTATTGACTTGAGTGTTATCTAATCTTATGTGCTATATTTCTGTCTATAAACTGCTTTTAAATGTTGCCAGCTATTGTGAATTGCTACTATGCCGCCACGTCGTGGTACTCAAGGTATAGGGTCAGATGAACAGGCAGCAGAACAGGGTCAACAACCGTTGCCTGAGCAGTTTATGGCTACCATGACTACAGCGGTTGACCGGATTACACAGGTGCTGCATGAGCAGAGGTAGGACAGGAATAATCACTTGGGAAATCAAGCTAATCCTGGTGGACAGGGGTATAGAGTTGAGAATAATATGTTAGAGAAATTTCTGAGGCACGAGCCGGGAAAGTTCTTCGGAGAGTCGGATGATGAGGCGGCCGAGGGATGGATTAATCGTGTTGTGAAAATTTTCACCGCTTTGAGGTACACTGATGAGGCAAGAATAGATTATGAGTCATTCCTGTTTGAGGGCGACGCAGAGCAGTGGTGGAATACTGTCAGATTGAGGTGGGATTGTGAGGATGTTCCACATTTATGGGATGATTTTGTAAGTGAGTTTCGGGACAAGTATATTCCCGAGATGGCTATGGAAAGGAGGGAAGACGAGTTTGTGGCCCTGAAGCAGGGAAATATGACTGTTGCACAGTACGAGGCTAGGTTTGTTAACCTGTCGAGGTATATGCCCGAGTTGGTATGGCCAGCTAGGAGGATGATTCATAGGTTTGTCCGTGGGATGAGAAGAGACATTCAGCTGCATTTGACTGGGCAGACTTACACTACTTTTCCCGAGGCATTTCAGGCAGCCTCGAAGTTTGAGAAACGGAAGGCTGAGATGTTAGCTAAGAGCAGTCAGCCGAGTAAGAAGCAGTATTTGGGCCAGAGCAGCCAGAGTCAGCCGAGGCAGTATCAGACTTCTGCGCAGGTTCCTCAGCAACGTCCGTATCAGCCACAGCAGCAGATTCAGGCTAGGCCAGTTGTGACTAAACCCCAGTAGGGAGGTACAGTTCCTACCACTGCCAGAGCCCCAGCACCTACGGGAAACACTGTTGTAAGGAAAAATCAGCAGTGTAACTATTGTAATCGATCGGGGCATATTGAGGCTAATTGCTGGAGGAAGAGTGGTAAATGCACGGGTTGTGGCAGTGATGACCATAGGGTGAGAGATTGCCCTAAGTATAACAATGTTCAGGGCCGTACTGGAGGCCAAGGTGTACAGAATAGGGCTGCAGGTACACGTCTAGCACAGAGGGTTCAGGCTAAGGTCTTTGCACTGGATGCAGAGGAGCTACCCGATACTATAGCTATTGTGGAAGGTACCTTTCTTCTCAATACTCAGCCAGATAAAGTTTTGATTGATCTCGGAGCTACACATTCGTTTATAACTCCTGCATGTGCACGATCTGTGAATGTTTGCATTGATAAACTGCCGCATGAAGTTGAAGTTAGTACGCCTTTGGGTGCAAAATTTGTTACTGAGTCTATTTACAAATCTTGTGATATATGTATTGAGAACCGTAAATTTCCTGCTGATTTAATTATATTGCCATTCCGTGACTTTGAAATCATTTTGGGAATGGACTGGTTGGGGAAGTACTATGCTCAGTTGGATTGTAGAACAAAGATTGTTTATCTTCAGGTTCCTGACCTACCGGTACTAGAGATTGTTGGGAACTGCAGGGCCGCCAGAATTCCTCTTTTATCAGCGATCAAGACTTCTAAGTTGTTGAATAGGGGTTGTGAAGCTTACTTAGCTTATTTGATCAATAAGCCTACTGATAAGTTGAGTTTGAATGAGGTTCCGATTGTTAGAGACTTCCTGGTATATTTCCCGAGGAATTACCAGGTTTACCATCGGATAGGGAGATTGAGTTCGTGATTGATCTTGTGCCAGGCACTGCGCCAATTTCTTGGAGTCCTTATAGAATGGCATCGGCTGAACTTTAGGAGTTAAAAATTCAGCTTCAGAATTTGCTTGAGAAAGGGTTTATACAACCTAGTTCCTCGCCGTGGGGTGCGCCTGTGTTGTTTGTGAGGAAGAAAGACGGCATGCTACGGTTATGTATTGATTACAGGGGACTTAATCAAGTCACGATTAAGAAAAAATACCCCTTGCCGTTGATTGAAGAATTGTTTGACCAGTTGCAGGGTGCGAGTGTTTACTCCAAATTTGATTTGAGGCAAGGTTACTATCAACTTAGGACTCGGAGTGACGATATACCAAAGACGACATTCAGGACTAGATATGGCCACTATGAATTTGTTGTGTTACCGTTTGGATTGACGAATGCACCAGCCGCATTCATGGACTTGATGCAGAGAGTTTTCAGACCCTATCTTGATCAATTTATCGTGATCTTTATTGACGACATTTTAGTGTATTCGAAGAACGAGGCTGAACATGAACAACACTTGAAGATTGTGCTTCAAACTTTGCAAGAAAACAAGCTTTTTGCTAAATTTAGCAAGTACGAGTTCTGGTTGAATCAAATATCTTTTCTAGGCCATATCATTTCAGATTCGGGGATTTCAGTAGACCCAGCTAAGATTGAAGTTGTTTCATCTTGGAAGGGACCTGAGACGGTGTAAGAGATTCGGAGTTTCTTGGATTGGCAGGTTACTACCGGAGGTTTATTAAAGACTTTTCCAAAATTTCTGGACCTTTAAGGCAGTTGACTCGGAAGAAAGTTGCTTACAACTGGGATGCCAAATGTGAATCTAGTTTCCAAGAATTGAAGAAGAGACTAACTACAGCTCTTATATTAGCTTTACCTAAGGGAACAGAGAACTTCGTTGTCTACAATGATGCATCTAGGGAAGGATTGGGCTATGTTTTAATGCAGAATGGTAAGGTGATTGGTTATGCTTCTAGGAAGTTGAAACCTTATGAAGTCAATTACCCTACACATGATCTTGAGTTAGCTGCAGTTGTGTTTACTTTGAAGAAGTGGCGTCATTACTTGTGGGGTAGCAGATTTGAAATTTTTACTGACCACAAGAGTCTCAAGTATTTGTTTTCATAGAAGGATCTGAATATGAGGCAGCGAAGATGGCTAGAGCTATTAAGTGGTTACAACTGTTCTATTAACTACTTGCCAGGTAAGGCAAATGTTGTTGCTGATGCTTTGAGCCGAAAGGCTACTGTTGCAAGCTTAATTATAAAGGATTGGGAGACTTTGGAAGAAATTTGTTCATGGAAGCCAGAAGCTAATGAGGTAGGGATTCGATTTGCTAGTTTGCAGATTCAGTCAGGGTTGCTAGCACAGATCAAAGAGGCTTAGAAGACTGATCCTTACATCTTGAAAATCCAAGAAAAATCAAAAGGGGGAAAGTCGGAGTTTAAATTACATGCGGATGTTATCTTCAGATTAAAGGACAGGGTGTGTGTTCCTGGAGATCCGACTTTGAAGAATGAGATCCTGTCCGAGGCACATAATTCGAGGTATACAATTCACCCGGGCAGTACAAAAATGTATAGAGACTTGAAACAACACTTTTGGTGGAACAATATGAGGAGGGAGATTGCGGGGTATGTATCAAGATGTTTGACTTGTCAGAGGGTTAAAGTTGAGCATTAGAGGCCAGCCAGATTTCTACAGCCGTTGTCGATTCCGCAATGGAAGTGGGTACATATAACAATGGACCTTGTAACCGATCTTCCTAGATCTCTGAGAGGATGTGATTCTATTTGGGTTGTTGTGGACCGCTTGACTAAAGTTACACATTTTATTCCCGTGAACAAACAGGATAGCCTTGATAAGCTAGCTGAGCTTTATGTTGCTAATATTGTGAAATTGCATGGTGTGCCACAGAGTATAGTGTCAGATAGGGATCCCAGATTCAGATCTCGTTTTTGGCAGAAGTTGCAAGAGGCCATGGGAACTAAGTTGAGCTTCAGCACTGCATATCATCCACAAACTGATGGCCGGTCTGAGTGAACTATCAGGATCTTGGAAGACATGCTTCGAGCATGTGTGCTAGACTTTAGCAAAAATTGGGAGAAGTTTTTTCCTTTAGTGGAGTTTGCCTACAATAATAGTTATCAATCTACTATAGGTATGGCTCCCTATGAGGCACTGTATGGTCGGAAATGCAAATCCCCATTATATTGGGAAGAGGTTGGAGAGATGAGAACAGTTGATCCGACTGTGTTACCTGATATGATTAAGATGGTAGATAATGTTCACCTTATTCGCCAGTGTATGCTTACAGCACAGAGTCGTCAGAAGAGTTATGCAGATAAGCACCGTCGGGATCTTGAGTTTGATTTGGGAGATTCTTTATTTCTTAAGATTTCTCCTCGAAAGGGATTGATTCGACACGGTAAGAGCGGGAAACTTAGTCCCAGGTATGTGGGTCCGTATGAGATCACCGAAAAGGTAGGTCCTTTGGCTTATCGGTTAGCTTTGCCTCTGAGCTTGTCGAGACTGCACGATGTGTTCCACGTGTCTATGCTGAAGAAATACCATCCAGACCCTTCACATGTACTTGAACCAGAGCCTTTACAGATTGAAGAAAAGTTGTCTTATGAAGAGAAACCGATTCAAATTGTGCATCGGAAAGTTCAGGAGCTTCGCAGAAAGAGTATTCCGTTAGTAAAGGTTTTGTGGAATCAACATGGGTTTGAGGAAGCAACTTGGGAAAGAGAGGACCAAGTTCGGGATCAGTATCCAGAGTTGTTTGTTGACCAGGTAAGAATTGCGTGGGCACAATTGTTTTAAGGGGGAGAGGGTGTAATACCCGAGCCCGGAATGTGAAAATTTCTTGTGTATTATTTTGGAAATTGTATTTCCTTAAATTCTTTTAGAATTAATTGTTACTTCCTTGCTGTCGCAACGTGCATTGCATTTAGGGAGCGATAGCTAGAGAACGGTTTCTAGTCCTCAGCAAATAGTGAAACTAGTACTTAGATGACTTAAATTGTATATTTTAATTGTTGCTAGCTATAATTAATATTTCCTTAGTTAAAATGGCTTTAAAGTGCACAAAAATAGTCTAATTGACCAAATTTTAAGTCATTTGACCTAGGACTTTGACCTTTTGACCAAGCCAACACCTTATAAGCTAAAACAAAACAAAAAAAAAAAAATAGAAGCTGAAAAACAGCCAAGCAGGCCGTGAGCTTCAAGAGAGAAAAAAAAAACCTTTCAACTTCCAATCGTTCAATCTTCGTGTGAGCTCGTGCAGGGTGGTTTCTGAGGTGACCAACGTTGTTTTCCTAGCGACTAGGAGTACCTAAGGTGAGGGAAGCATGTTATTAGCTCATTTAAATGTCAAGTGTATCAACTTTGTGATTTTTAGATTTTATCCGTAGATTGTTGTTTAAAGCATTTTGATGCTTCTAGAATGTTCATTGGCAATTGTAGAACGTGTATTTATAGCTTTTTAACATTTTCTGCGGTTAAATGTTGAGATTCGAATTTAAATTAGTTGTTAAATAGTGTTTTGTGAATAGTAAACCCTTGAAACGATGAAGTTGCTCCGTTATGCTGTCCGTTGATGTAGAAATGTGCTAGGTGTGCTAGAATGCCTAAATGCATGGTTTGTTTGGGTTGTGTAATGGAAAAAACGGGAATTAAGCCTTGGTGAAAGTCGGGGTCGTTTAGGTCGAGTTTGGCATTTTCTCGTTTTGCGTGTTGGCATTGTTTCGGGAGGCCATGGAAGCACTTTTGGTGCGATTATGGCGTTGGTTGGGTGTTTGGTTGATATAGTTGTAGTTCAAACGAGCAAAGGGGGAAAACGGGACTTTGCGTGAATTCTAGGGTTAAGTAGGGTTTCGGGGTCTTTAGACGTGCCTTATGGTGACCTAGGAGGATTGGTGAAGTCGGTTTCCGGAACTCGTGGCTCGTTTAGAAATGGTAGTGTTTTGATAGTTGGGGCCGATTTTTGATTTTGCTTGTTTTCTTGATATTACGTCTATAGAATGCTTAAGGTTGCTTGATATACTTGTTTGAATTGATTTTGATTGAAATGCATATCAACTGTTGCTATTGCGTGCGAGAGTAACCTACTTTGTTATTCTCCCACGTGTGGCTTAAGTGCTCGTTTATCGCCTTGTATCGAGTCTTGCATTGCATAGTGTCACGCGCGTGAGTGATGGGCCTCTCTGGGTAGCCTCGGGTTGCTAGTGTTGGTTGCTCTAGCTTCGCTGCTATTCCCTTTTCCCGCTTGGGTTGCCTCCCAAGGAGATTTGGGTCGTAGATTGATGGATACTTCCGGGGTATTCCAAACTGGTGTTATAAGGTGGTTTGGGCCGACGCATCGTCATCGAATTCGTGTTTGAAAGTTGCTCGTGAAAAGAGTATCATATCCTTTGAATGAGTGTTTATAGCTTTAAATACTTGCCTTGCTTTATTGGTGGCTTTATTGGTATCTCTATATGATACTTGTATGTATTGCTTGACTAATTGCATTGCATACTCCTCTCATCTCCGTCCTTGAGACCAATTGCCCTCGCTGAGCAATAGTTTTTGCTCATTCCTCTCTATACTATATTTTTTTTACAAGAGTAGTTGAAGCAGACCCTATTGAGGTAATAGAGGAGGAGGAGCAGGTGGAGGTGTTTTCGTGATAGCACTTCTTTGCTTTGCTGGTGGTTGGTTACCAGATTTTGTGCGAGCCTTGCTTGATATGTATATTGCTTGGATGACGCTTTATTTTGAGGCTTGTAGCCTTGTATGTATTTCCTAGTTTAAGGCCTCTATGGTCTTATGTTGTATAAGTTGGAAGAATGTAAAACTGTAAAGTATACTCTTATGACTAGTAAAGAAATGCATGCTAATAGCTACTGTTTAGTGGCATAACTACTTGTGTAGTATGCATAGCATTTTGGTTTGGAAAGTTGGTTAATAAGAGGATGTATGTTTTTAAAAGAAAGTCGGCTTGTTTTAATTGTTTTTATGGCTTTCGCAAGTATTATGTTGATTTTAGGGTTTTCGGATCGTCCGCGGTACAGAGGAGACTCCGTCCGTGTGTCGGGTCCGGCCTTGGCCTTTTGCGGGGTCGGGTCGGGGCGTGACATCTTGCCATTGGTTATCTTATTGATTGTTCTATAAAAAAAAACCTTATTAACATCCTTGTTCTATCAAACAAGCTTGTAAACACCTTTTTTCCCCACTGAGAAAGGTTAATCAACTCAATCAAGCACGGCGTTGGTAGAACTACTATATGATGAATAAGTCCACCACATCCTCAAACATTCGGGAGCCATGCCCTTGGGTCCTTTCATTCTTAGATTCAATGGCAACGTCCCTCTTTCGGTCTTGATTCGATTCTTCCATGGGGTATGCAGGTTGCATGGCAGGACTCCCAACTGATTGAATAGGTGATTTCCGATCTAAAATGGTCAAGGCCAAAAGAAGAAAGGGAAGGAAAGTGGCCACCAAAGAGGAAGCCAAACCGAGATAACATGTGCAGTGTAGCCTAGGCCATATCATGATGCACTGGTTGAAAACTTGAACTTGTTATGGTGGCGTGCCCCAGTTTGAGACTCTACCCTGCCATAGGTGCTGTTGGTACTATCATGTTGACTTCTCATTCTAGCTAACACTAGTTGTAGCGGGCAGTGTATGAGTCAATAGGAATAGCGAATTGAGATTACTAATGATGGATGGAGAATGACCTACTAAAAAAATGGGGCAGTCAGCTGGTCTTAATAAGGTGATCGCGCCTTCTGGCATATTGACCCACCAAACCGTAAATCCTATTAGCCAACATATCACAAAGAGGAAAGCTATCTATCAAAGAAACTCTTTGCGTTTGGTTGATAATCGAATGAAAGAAGGTGCTCAACGACCAAAACTCTGTTTTAGATAGAGTTGTAGATCGGTCTCGGTTATGATTGATATATATATCTAAGTTCCAGGACTCGACCGCTTCGGGAAGAAAGCTGACGGGAAAGAAAGAAGAAACTAGAAAACCTAAAGGGAATTGCTCCGAGATATGGCTATTACTATACCTCGTACTAAGAGCAGTTCCTAGTAAGCGATTTACTGCAATGTGTTATGCTTAAGACAAGGGTGGTCGCAGATCAGTAAGCCAACCGCGTAGTTGTATTGTAGCTAGCTCTAGCTAACAACCTCAAGCTATCTGGAATTCATCGCGCTAGCATGCAAGGGATATATAAGTTTTTACTTTCGGTTCCTTTGATTTAATATAAAAATACGAAAAAGAACAACAATTAAGCAAAAAAGGTTTGAAGATGTTCGACCAATAGGGAAAGGAAAAATGTTGAAAAAAGATAGATGGGCTTACGTTTATTATAGCGGTTCCTTCTGATCCTAGAAAACATCCGAAAAAACTTGCTACGGAACTATCTAGCAGGCGCAAAAATACAATAAGTACATATCTCTTCATCCTCTGTTTTCTTTTTGCTTTGCGCTGTTTTCCTTACTGTCCGACCACAGAGAAGGCTACCACATCAAGGTGACATGATTCGAACCTATGGCCCTCTGTACCCAAAACAGATGCGCTGACCAGACTGTGCTACAGCTCGTCTCACTACCCTGGAGAATATAGATCCAACCGATCGATGAACACTCAACCAAACTCGTCCATCTTTTTGGGCAAAGAGATGCAAGAACCAATCCGAGTAATCAACCGCTTTTTTTTTTTTTTTGAAAATCTGCATCCCGCAAGATAGGGCGAGGCGCTGCAAGGCGTATAGTGCAAGAGTGCTCCTATTTCTTTTTGTCTTACTCTTTCACTTGAATTTCCAAATCTAGCTCGGTCCCGGCTACGTGTCGTTAGGACCAAAAGCCCGCTTAGAAGTGGATTCGAACCATTGACACAAGAATTTTCAGTCCTTTGCTCTAACCAGTTGAGCTACCTGAATCACTTTCTTAAAATATGTTTTCTTCATCGAATAGCGCCCTACCAAGATGCTAGGCGCTTGAAAAGTCCTTTACTAAAATTTATAAAATAGATATATCTATTTTTTGCTTGTTCATCAAGCTTTCGAGCAGCTCTTTCAACTGCCGCCTAATCCCCAACATGCTCAATAACCAAGAGCCGTCCAAGGACTGGACAGCCGGAGGGAGTTTGCAACTAAAAAGAAGATAGGTCGGTCAAAGAAAAACAAGGCGCAACGGGCTCTTCGCACTGAGTCACTAAGTAGTGCTATTTTATCCTCCGGGGGACTGGACTCCACCAAGAGGTTCTTTCTCTCACGCCCACCCCTCTCATTTCTGTGCCAGAGGAAATGGGATTCGAACCCATGATATAATCTTCTTGTATGTCAATTTAGTAAACCAATGCCTTAAGCCACTCAGCCATCCCTCCATGTTCTTGATCATAATTTGATGTGCGGTTGATTACTCGAAGGGCTATCAGATCCGATCAACTGCCTAAGCCGTAGCGCGCGTACTCTTCCTCTATGAGCGAGACTCTATCCAAATTTGCCACTCGTTGGGTAAGGCCTTTTTTTCTATGAACACCCCACCACTGAATGATTTACTTTCCAGTTTTTACCTCTGACCCAACCAGGAGAGAACACAGGGTCAACCCAAGCCCTTACCCGTTTGAATGGAATTCATATCTCCATCGTTTGGTCGAGAAGGGAGAAAGCCCGGGGAAATGGACTCTACCTCTTCTATTACATTACGGAGAAGTCCATTCTCGTCATGATCAATCCACGTCCTAGCATAGTGCCCAGAGAACCAGGCTTGTTTAACAACCAAAGCTAGCTTACTAAGGCTGTCAAGGTTTGAAGATGCTTGACCGATAGGGACAAGTTCAATTTCATTTTTTGATTCAAACTCTTAGTCGAGCTAATGGCGAGATCGATTTTTTGTTCAAGGTTTGAGAGGAAGGAGAGGTTTGAAGATGCTCGACCTATAGGGAGAGGAATGGACCCTATGGTGTTTTTACGAAAGTACGGTCACCGGTGGCTAATACCTTCTCGATACTATCGAACCTGAAATCCACTCTCAATCACCATTTTTAGGTTGACATAATATACAAAGAGAGTGCCAAGAAACAACACATACTTATCACTTTTGGAAGGTTTGGAACCCTTACTCAACATAGGGTCCTAAAACCCGACGTACCTTTTTTTTTAGAGCATATAAGGGGAAAAGAGCTCTTGTAACGTTAGCCACTTCTCAGCATTTCCTGCCTGAATTGTTGACCATCACCTAACCTGACCTCACACGGGAGGCCCCGCACCGAGTGATTCTCCCCCAAAAAACTTTACATGTGATGTTCCGAAAATAGAAACATGTGATTTAGTAAATTAAAACCCATTTTGGGGTGCAACCAGGGAACAACTATCAACTAGTTTGAAAAGTTATTCTATTTAGTAATAGAAGTCATCCGTTGTCACTTTCTAAGGGTATGGTAGAGGAGCTTGAGAAGGTGGACAATCCGTTAGTGAAGACCTAACGAGAGGCTAAATTCAAAGACACCCAAGATCCACGAGAATCGTACGAACATCTATGGGGTGTAGCAAGGAGCCTTGGCTTCCGCTCTCATCACCTCACTCAATCCTACAACGGAAACTCGAGTCGAGGCGCTACAAGTGAGCGAAGAAGCACTTCTTGTAACCAAAAACCTTATGGATTAGCAAAGGCTTGTTCTGGACCACGCCGCGTTACTGATACTACCAGCTTATTTTGGGATGACTGCCACCTTCCTATTTGAGTAAGGAATGATACAAGACCCTACTGACGTTCAACCGACGACCGGGCCTAGTGGTGCTTGCGGCTTTTCCTATTTCGACTAGGATGGAAAATACTGGACAGGAAAGGAAAACTGTTTAGCCTTCCAAGCCCTACTAAGTAAAGGAGGATGTGTTGTTGGCTGCTTCAACCCCACTTCTGCTCAACATCGATCTTCTCACATACTTCCTCAAGCGGCGGAACACTAGATGGCCAAACAGTTACACATTGTTGATTTCATACTCCTCCGGTACAGCCAACAAGAATTCAATGAATTTTCTTGTGTTATGACTTTCAAGACCTTCACTGAATCCTTCACGAAGTTTTGGTGGCAAGTACTAGTACATCGAAGTCTTAGAGAGTTGCTAGACTCCAGAACCCCCAAAGTAATGGAAAAGATCAGATCGTATATGCACTCTTTGAATGATGGATAGCCGGATCAATCATATTATCTAAAATCGGATGGAAGGGTTAGACGCATTAAACCGTCCGCTTCCGCTAATATTAGACAGTTCGTGCCAAGGAAAAAAGTCCCAACGGATTCTTCCTTCACCCAAGAAAAGGATTTGTGTACTGATTGCTTACCTTACTAGCTCTATTGTTATTGGCATGCTTCCCCTAATATCCTCCCTTTACCACATCATGGGGGTTTACAGGAGATCCCAGAGGCTCACTCGGAAAGGCTGCTATAGCATACTTTTTGACTTAACTCTACTCTAGTAGTCACTAGACTTACTATTGTTGTCCGTCTAGCTGCTCTTGCTGAAATCATTACTTTTCATTCTCCCGTGCTCTAGCAATTGCGCTCCCTAGACCACTACTATGTAGTTAGGTAGGGTTCGTAGTGACGGGAATCTAGGAATGAATAGGGATCCCAATCCATATATAAGAAATATATAATTACAGTTTTCTCCCTTTCTCTTGCTCAATTGATCTATTTGGTCTGATATGGTACAGTATAATACGAGACGATAGAATGCAATGGGATAGATGGTAGAGGGCTGCCTGTACCCAAAAGCGGTGATTCACTTGTCCCCTTGACCATAGGGACCTCGTGGCATATAACCAAAACGACTTCCGCTAGGTAGCCGCCCATTTCTCTCTTTTTATAGCCTTGTGGACGGACAAAAGAAGGGAAGTTAGAGAAGGGGGCAGTGAAGGCACGCGAAGTAGACAGCAAGCAGGAAGCAAGAGCTTCAAATTACCTTATTATTAAAGATAGGGGCGCGCTTTCGCTTGACTAATATAATAGAAAGTAAAGTGACTCTATTATGATCTTACGAATCTAAAGATATAAAAATGGAAGAACATGCTCTTTGGCTTACCCCTATTTCTAAAGGGGTGTAAGCACTTCACTTGCTAGGGGATAGGATTCATTCACCCTGCTAGCACTACAAAAAGCTCTAGTCTTAATGCCCCTACTATTATTGTGCAACTTTTCCTCGGGTTCGTAGAGTCGGGTTTCCTGTTAACCTACAACGGAGGAGCCACCCCCACCGGTGGCCACGGGTCATAACACAATCTTCACACAACAAATCCACTTTGAAGTTGACTTATTCGGCCGGCCAATCATCGGAATGTGTACGAGATATCATAAGGGCCCAATATCTCGATAGCACCTTTGTCTAAAACTTCGATTTAGACTTCATATCCAAAACGCAGTAATGATCTGACTAAAAAGTCATTCAAAACTTGATCGAAAAACAAACGTTTATTGGAAAAGCTATAAAGTCGATTACAAAAAGTACTAGTTTGAAAGACACGTTGGAATTGATCCGCTAAGGGATTTACATTATACACAACATAAGCACCTGAAGTACTAAAAATAATAGGAATGAGTTTTGAATAGTTGGAGCAACAAACTCAGATTCGGCAAGAATCTCATTTTTTGGTAGTACGAAGGGGGAATTGGCCCAAAAATTGGATGGGGGTCAAGACGCTGTCGGGTGCCGGCAGCTGACTCAAGTACCCCCTGAGCCACGTAAAATGGCCGCGTTTACACGGCTCACTAACTCTACTTGGGGTGGGGTACCTATTATTCGTCGGCGGTGCACCCGTACTATACAAAGCCGATACCCTCGCCCTTTAGAGATAGGGGCGAAACAAAAAGTATTCAAAAAAGGCGACGGATGCCTCAAACTCATTAGGAGTTAGAGAATTCAAAAAAACACTTTCTCAAGAAGAATGCATCAACAAAACTGCCCATCCATATAGATCATCGTGGTTTGTCAATAGATTCCTTGCTTACTCTTCTTCCTATTGATCTTGATTAGTTCCAGCTTCATTTTTTTGTTGATAGTTATCTTTTTGGACCGGACACTTTTTTAGACCGTCTCCTAAAATACCTGCTTATCCTGCATGTACTTTCGGGGCCCCTACTTATTTAATCACTTGCTTGTGATTGCAGCCATTCCCCGAAAAGGGAGAGGCGAGGTTTGAAGATGCTCGCCCGATAGGGATAGGAATGGAGACGTTCCCGTTCAGTTCATGTGACGAACCGAACATCATTTGGTCCCGAATTCTGTGAACCATCAGATCTAGATCAAGATCTCTATTACGTTGTACAATATATCGATCCAGAGAATTGACTTTCAGTTGTAAGTCATCCATTTTGTTCCTATCTAAAGTGAGGCTAGGCTGTTTCACAGAGGTGCGCTTCACTCGGCCACATGATGAACATGTTGAGCGCTTAAGCGGAGCTTGTGGTCACTCATTCCTCGTTTGTTCGAAAGAGCTTCAGATCTGATTCTACACTACATACGATATTCCATTCCGACCCTCACTAGCTCTTTGCTTGCTTGTTCAAAGAGCATGCCCGAGGAGGCTACTACGCTCACCGCGTACTTGCATTACCACCTGAGCTTCGCTACCGCTTCACCCATCTCCTACGCCTACCACAAACTTGAATTGTCACATGGCTGCTAAAGCAAGCTAAGCTTCACACGACCCTAAGGAAGCCAAAAGAGCCTCTCCTCTCATGGCTGAAGGCTATGCAACACGTTGGAGAGCTTTTAGATCCTGCCCTAAATGCCCATTCCCCTAGAGTTCCGAAATGATCCTCATTCTTACCGCAGCTTTCTTAAGCCAAAAGAAAGCCGGGCAAGAATCTCATGGTAGTACGAAGGGAAAGCTGAATCGTATCCGGCAGTGGTTCTTCAGATCGATCATAGATTCTCGACCCCAATGTTTGGCTTCTACTCCAGTTGACCTCTCTTGTTTCCACCCCCCTGTGAGAAGGTAAAGAGGAAAACCAACTCAGAAAACCACTAAACCTATACCCCTATTAGTAAAGCTCATTTGTGTCAGCTAACTTCATCTCCTTTAGTTGTTGGCTTTGGGCCCAAGCATTTCCAGGTGATGCATCTGGATGCTTTTAGGATGATGATGATCATGTCTCGAAAGGATGATGAATTGTTGATGTTCTTTTTCATTTTTTGCATTAATGTACACCCAATCTACTTATTTCCCTTTTGAATATGGTCTTATCGACTCATATATCCTCCCTATACTTTAAAGCGAAGTGGAACTCTCATATTGAATTGGCATAAAAGCTTACTCACCATGCTTTTTCTGATGTTTTGGGGCGAAACAAAAAGCAGGCTTTTTAGGGGTCTTCTTTGTACCAGGAGTTGTTTGCTTAATCTTCAACTTTTCGAACTTCTTCACCTCTGATTTGAATTCCTATATTCTGAAGGATATCATAGGGCTCAATTGGTTGTCTGAGGTCGATAGGCATCACTTTCTCGATTTCAGTATTACGAATATCTCAAGCCCTTAGTGTCTTCTGATCTACGACCAGCCTCTACCCCACCTTGGATGCATCATTGGACCAGAAAGAAAGGTGTGAAAAGTACATACCAGCAAGTCAATTCCATTCCTTTTTTACTCCGCCCCTACCGGACTATAGCCCTAGACCCTATACGGCAGCCTGGGCTAAAGCTTCAAAGAACGAATCTTCCTTCTTAGCCTTGAGTCCACTTGGGCAGGTGGGAACTCCATCTTCACCCCAATGCAGCCATCGAACTAGCCCAACCAGGGACCTCGAATGATGAAAAGGTTGAATTGACGAACGGACTCTTTTGAACCTATCGGTACCATGATGTGTACTAGACTGAGCCAAGTTGAAGCCCCCAGAATTGAGAGCAAGAGGAAGACAGAATGCCCTTGCCAATGTCATGGAGAATAGAGCCCTTACGTACCAAATGGTTCAATCTTATAATATACAGCTCCCGTAAGATAGAACGTCTACCAATTGTGAATGAACGGATCGGGCTTGTTTGGAATGATGAAAAGGCCTTGACTAGAAGTGCCGAAAGAACCACTACAAGAGGGGTGTCGTCTTTCGCACCCATGCTATGACCCTTGCTATGAACTTCTCATGCCAATTCCCCAAGACCTCTTGTACCCTTTTGTCGAGCAGCCCTTTCATACTTTTTTTTCATATAAATGAAAGGCAAACTTTGTTATTTATCATGCCCTTTTAGATCTAAAAAAGTGTTGACTAGCCCTTTCACCCAATCGATTTTCTTCATCATTCTTTTCGTCATTCCTTCTTCTGGCCAAAGAGACTTCTGGAGAAAGATTCGGCTTAAGATACCTTGATTTGGAAAGTGATCGATGATCAATCCATCTGTCCTCTCTTCTTCCTGGTCCTATTGTATCTCTACCTAGGACTTTTTTTGATTTTGGAATTTCTTGACCCAGCTCGGAATGAAATAAGACCTCCGGTAGGTGGCCTCTTACCTCTCTTGCTTCCAAGTGAGCACCCAAGTGAACCGTAGTGCCTAGGTCCTTCCCCTTTCTTTTCCAAGTCAAGTATGCTTCGATCTTGCTTTATTTTCTTCATTAATCTCTCTTCATGCCCCCGCCTTTGTACAATTAGAATCCTAGCACACGTCTTTTTGAACTATGAGAGTTGTTTGTATACTTGCGTCAGAGGCTTTTTCCGTGATTCCAGTTAGGGACTCGGGTACCCTTATTTCATATCTTTATTGGTACTGCCCCATAAGAAGAATCAGTAGGCTGGTCATGTAGCCTTTTTGATGCATAAGATAAGCTGAAGGGCTTTTGCGACCCAATCATTCTATTTTCATTTGTGGTATTCCTTCTAGCCTTTGAAAGCTTCTTTCATTGAATTCAAAGATCGATGGCTGTGAAGCATATTGCGAATGAGGTAAAGACCTCTTCCTACCGACTTTGCACTCTGTTCATGGGGAATTTTACTCTTCTTTCATACATAGATTGGCGAATTTGAAAAGGAGACTTTAATTAAGTCTTTCTCACTTCATCTTTCTATCGAAATGCTTGAATCATAGCCCCTCTAGTCTTAGAGCTAGTAGTGAACGGTCACCTCTTCGTAGCTCAACTACTTTCTAGGAAAGAAGAGCTAAGCCTTCAAGCCCTAGGTCATATTCCTTTCGTGCGAGATGCTTTGAATAGCTATCCTTTCGTACCCTTGGTTTTTTACCTGTGGGATTCGACTTGCCTTGGCGATGGGGTCCGTAATCAAATAGGCTCTTACTTTGCCTCGAAAGGGAACTGCGTAGGTAGACTAGAAGTACTAGTTCCGGGCAAAAGAGAATTTCTTTTTGATTTAGTTCCAGGCTCCAGGCTAGACAAAAGATAGGCTATTACTGAAGCTGTGAAAAAGAATTGCTAGCGAAAGTTTGCTTTTCTTAGTTTAGTCACCGATAAAGAAAGTAGCTAGGATTTTTGGCGGTATGAAAGAAATAGATCTTAGTGCCTTAGACAACCTAGAAGGAGGATTGCTTCTCTCACCTATAGGCGCAAGAAGCATAGCCCAAAATTCTTTTAAGACGAACTCATTCCGAATAAAGGAAGGCGGTTGTGATAGGGAAAGGCTTTGCCTTATTACCAAGGTGGACGTAGTTTAAAAGTACCTCTAAAGAGAAAATGGGAAAAATCACCTACGACAGAAGAAGCCCTTAGGGAATCGATCGTCACTAGATTTGATGCCGGTGCCATTAAACTAGCTGCCAGAACGAGTTCAAAAGATAAGGAACCTAGTAGTGAAGTCACCCTCAACGGAGGAATCATTTCATTCACTTGTTCAACTGCTAAGAAGAATAGCTTTTTTTCTTAATTGAATGTGGCACAACAAAAATAAGAGGCATAGGAACTTGCGAAGAAGCCTCATGGCCTGGAGCCAGGCTAGGAGTAGAAAGGAATCAAGGAAAAGACAGACTTCGTCCTCTATCTTGTCGACTGGGAACGAATGCTAGCATGGCTTGAATTCCGTTGAAATCTTCTGGATGGATCTAGCATCTGTAGGGTAGTGACTCTAGCGCCACAGTTCGACAACTCGGGAAATACCTCTAACGCACCACGATTGTCTCTTGACCACATAATGACCTTCCTAGAATAGGTGATAATAGAATGCAAAAAGTAGAATCTGAAAGGGAAACCTATCCAGGGGATATGCTGATAGCCAGGAGCAACTAGATAGAGCACCCAAGACTTGGCACGGAACGACCCGACTCATCAGGCGATTTTTCCGTATTTCCTTGGCTATTACTCCAAGATTCTCACTTTCTTGTTTGTCTGGAGTGCTCAAAATTTCCCTGGCTCAATCAATAGCTTGGTTTATTTTGTGTGGCTCGTCAGCGAGTGGCCTTTTTTTCTCTTCCCTTTTTTCATGGACGAGGTCATAAATGGCATCTTCATAAAAGGTAATTTTATCCCCTTCTTTTTCGAGGTCAAACAAATCGGAGTCCGGGGTACTTGGATCCCCCTTTATAGGCTGTTGCCCTTCCCTATCCAATTCCTGAAATATTTCCTCTTGGTTAACAGAAGTGGGGAAAGAGAAATTCAGAGAGAAATCCATTAGCTGAGAATCCATAAACCGATGGAGGGACGATGGGAAATCTAAAAATGGTTCGAAAGTATGAGTTACCGAAAAAAGCTTGAAAAGTAGGAGTCGCCACAAATAGCCAACAATAAAGGGAAAAATGAGGAAGGAACAAAACGAAACACTCATGACAAAGGGTCCAGCGAGCATGCCCGAGAGCAGCTAGCGAAGCAAGAAGCAGGAGCTGCAGAAAAGCAAGAATAAAGACGACAAAACTAAATAAAAAAGAGACTAATAACAACAAGACCAGAGAAAGGGCAAGGGAAAGGAGCGTCAGTCAGAGTACTAGTATACCTACAGTTGATATGTGATAGTCGTAATAATAGCGGATCAGTGACAGCAAAGCTTATTGTAAGAGTAACAGCGAATCAGCGACTAATTCTTACCTTGGAAAAGAAGACTAGCTTGATTGCTTCACTTACTAATAACAGCTGATATTCGACCATTGATCAGAGGGAACTGGAAGATCTTTCTTATGAAAGTTGGAATTCAAGGAATGCACCAGCTTCCGCTGATCTTCTTCTGATAGAAAATAGCCATTATTTCCCCTTTTATGGAGAGTCTAGAAGACGCGGAAAGAAGAGTTAGTTATCAACCGCCCGAGATCGCCCAATATGAAATAGTAGAAAAGACTTTGAAGTGCTTCTTCTTTTCTTTTAATTGAAGTAGAAAGGATGTATATTACAATGTATATTTCTTGGCTCTAATCCTCTTTCAAGGGCCACCAAGAAAGAAGGCACGTCGAACAACCAAATGATTTAGGAGTTCATACCCGGAAATCTCCGATTTATTCCTAAAGAAATAGAAGAGCTTTCTTCATAAATAAGAAGGCTTGATATTTTATTTGGCATACAACTGGTAGAGGGGGCTACCTATGAAGGGTTGCTCGTTATCGGAGATGATGCTGTATGGAATTCCGAACCTATAGATGATATGGGTTTGTATGGACTCAGACACCGTTGTGTTTTTGAAATCCTTTACAGCAATCGCTTCAGCCCACTTAGAGAAATTGTTGGTAGCGGCCAATAAAGACTTCTGCCCTGCTGACGACGGCGACATAAAGGCTCCGATGATGTCCATCCCCATGGCCATGAACATATATGTTGTGATGTGCAATGGTTCCAGAAGTTGGTGATGAATATAGTCTGCGTGCTACTTGCAGACCTTGCAGCCTTTGGCGTATTCAATGCAGTCGGATATCATGGTTGGCCAGTAATATCCTATTTGAGCTGTATTTGTCACTTTAGTCCCGTTTGGTATGCCATGCACACTCCCGCGTGGACCTCTTGCATTGCTTTGGATATCCATTCTTTGGCTGGCTATGCACTTCATATAGATCCCATCAAGCGATCGCTTACAGAGGGCATCTTTCCACATGATGAACTTGGTCGCACACCTTTGTACTTCAGCCCGTTTAGCTCGGTTTTCGGGTAACCTTCCTTGAGGTAGTTTAGAAGGGTTCTCGCCAATCTTCCTTGCCCTCTTCAGCAGTTATCATGTTAACTGTCTCCACCTGGGTAATTTCACAGAGGAAGACCCTTCGTTCCCTGACCATGATAGCCACAGTCTTTTCAGACTGGAGAATCAAAGAAGCTGCTAACGAGCGAGGCTGCTAGCTAAAATCTCGTACTATCTATTTGACTATAGACGATTATTTACTATACAAGAAATCACTATCGAAAAAGGGCTCTCTTTTTAGGCTAGGGAATGAATTCAACTTCAGACAAGTCTGGCAAAGCAGCTCACCTGGTAACACGGTCATCCGTTCAACCTTTATCAATCGGTCTTTTTTCCCTTTTCAATCAATTGAATCAGTCCAACCAGGAATCTTGAATCTCTAACAATCGCATCTATCTAACTGATGGGAGAGATCGGCTCTATGGCCTCCTTAAACTGCTGCCCTCTTTAAGCTTTTTTCTAGGGTATTTTATTGGTCAAGTAACAAGTCTCGATAAGCTGTCGAAATCAGGCTATGAGTTAAAATAGATATCTTATCGATTTGTCTTTCAATACTTCCTATCTTCATGCTTGGGAATCAGTATCTGTTGCAATTGCTCATTTGTTCACTCACAACTCTTTTTTCATCCAAACCTTGTATAGATGGTGTATGCCGAAGAAAGTCAGTTTCTTTCTCACGTTCAACCTGAGAATAATCTATGAAGATTCAAAATACAGAAGAGCGACTGCCAATCAAGACAATATTGAAGCACATACCTTAGGACCGATCCCAGTGAAATAAGAAAACGAATGCGCTACCAACTAGCATCAAACCACTCCTTATTAGTCGAGTTACTTCATACCTTTGCTTTATGGCTTTCACTCATTCCTTTGACCTTGGTTGTCCCATCAAGCTGACGGGTCCTTTTCTTCATGGCAACATTGAAGTTTTCTTTCAATAATGTGCTATTGGGAGTCGATTCTTCTTGCCTTCAAAGTAAATAAGAAAGCCCGATTATGTCTGCCACTGACTATGTTCAAGAAAGTAGGATGAACCCTAATCCCCTACCCTTAGGGGTTTGAAGGTTGGTTCATTCCCCTTATTTATGAAATCTATGAGCAGAAAACACGTGATAGCAGTTCAGTTCCCTCAATTCAATCTTGGGATAAAGGACCTACGCACATGATTTCCATACATCAAATGGGAATAGCTTTTACGTGTCCAAAGTCAATAGAAGTCTGAACGGCAGCCCTAAACATGTTGTTTCAGGACATATCTTAAAGTCTTCGAGGAAAGGAAGAAAAAGCATGGCATTTCAGATCATATTTTCCGTCTAGAGAGAGGCTGCTCGAGAATATCCACTTGTAGGGTTTCAGTTGCCAAATCAGTATGAATCTTCCTTGCTAGGAACTCGGCTTCGTGGCGAAATGAATTAATGAATGTTGGATTATCTTACTAGCCCACATAGGCTCCAACCAATATGAACCAAGCGGATGAGATGAGAGACCCAAGGGGAAAGGCATCGAGATCGTGTGATACCCCGAACCTGGCATGTATTTAATAGCATTTAAAGTTCATTTAAATTGGATTTTATTGACCTTTCACCTTCTTTGACCAAACTAGTTGACTTTTCATCTACATGACCAACTAGGACAAGGTGAAAATTTTTGAAATGTTTAATAAAGGGCAAACTTGGGATTAGAAATAAAAAAATGCAATGTTAAGTTAGTCAAATTTTGGGTCAACTTTGGAATTAAATCTGAACCAATTGGGGAATATTTAGGTAGCAAATTATATATGGTTGGAAAGCTCTATGAGTCTAGTTTCTGAGGCTTCAAACCGTTCATGAATTGGAGTTTTCTAGAAGAAGTTATGGCCATTTTCGTAAGGTCGCACATAGCTGTTTTGGGTTTAGCGGGTTGACCGAAGCTTTGACCATTTGACTTCAACTTGTCATCTTATATATGCATAATACATTACAAAACATGTGAAAATCTGGAAAAAAAAAAAGAAAGGGCCAAAACCATAGGAGAAAAAGAAAAAAAAAGATTTCAACCTTCAAATCATCAAATCTTCGCGTGAGCTAGCACGGGGTGGTTTCCGAGGCATCCTACAAGGTTTCCCTATCGTCTAGGAGCATCTAAGGTGAGGGTTTCATCGTTATTTGCGCATTTGAAAATGTTGAACATAAACTTTAATTTTTGTGATTTAACCGTAGGTTATTATTTTGTCTGTTTCATTGCTTAAAGTATGTTCCCTAGCAATCGTAGAATACGTATTTATACCTTTTTAACATTTTATGCGGTTGAATATTGAAATTGAAATATAAATTGTTAGTTGAATAGTATTTTGTGAATAGTCAACCCTTGAAACGATAAAGTTGTGTTGTTATGCTGTCTGTTGATGTGAAAAGGTGCTAGGTATGTTAGAATGCCTAAATGCATGATTTGTTTAGGTTGCGTAATGGAAAAAAATGAGAAAAACGCCTTGGTGAAAGTCGGGGTTGTTTAGGTCGATTTTAGCATTTTCTCGTTTTGCGTGATGGCATTGTTTCGAGAGGCCATGGAAGCACTTTTGGTGTGATTATGGCATTGGTTTGGTGTTTGGTTAGTATAGTTGTAGTTCAAACGAGCAAAGCGGAAAATTGGGGCTTTGTGTGAATTTTAGGTTTAAGTAAGGTTTCGAGGTCTTTAGACGTGCCTTATGGTGACCTAGGAGGATTGATGAAGTCGATTTCCAAAACTCGTGGCTCGTTTGAAAGTAGTAGAGTTTGGTAAGTTGGGGTCATTTTCATGATTTTGTGTGTTTTCATAGAATATTGCTTATAGAATGCTTATATTGCTTATTGAACGCTTATGTTGCCTATAGAATGCTTATAATGCCTATAGAATACTTGTTATTGCTTTATAATGTTAGTTGGTGTTGTTCTTGTTACTTGTTTGATTGTAAATGCTTGTTAATGCTTATTACGCTTGTTAAAGTTGATTATTGATTGAAATGTTTAACAATTGTTGATAATGCTTGATATCTCGTTTATCTCCTCTATTCTGTATTGTTGTGCTATCGCTCGTTTATCGCCTTGTATCGAGTCTTGCATTGCATAGAGTCAGCGCGTGAGTGATAGGCCTCTCTGGGTAGCCTCGGGTTGCCAGTGTTGGTTGCTCTAGCTCTGTAGCTATTCCCTCTTCTCGCTTGGGTTGCCTCCCAGGGAGATTTGGGTCGTAGATTGATGGATATTTCCGGGGTATTCCAAACTAGTGTTATAAGGTAGTTGCGCGCTTATTGTTATCGTTGTCAACATCAAGCTCGAGATTGATGTATCGCTCGTGAAATGGTAAATTGCTCGTAAGAGTGAACCATAGCCTTCAGAGTGTGGTATAGCTTTGAATGGTTGTGTTAATGCTTTCTTGAATGTTTAATATATTGTCGTTTGTATTGAATGCTTTCTTATTGATTTTATTGCTTAGCTGTGTCTATTTGTATTGCACGACTTTCTTTCTCTCCAACTCGATATCTGTCTCGCCCTCACTGAGTATACGTGTTGTGTATACTCACTCCTCACCACCACATTTCAGGAAATGTCATGTTAGCTGGAAAGTTCATAATTTCGTGAAAGTTCGTTGCCTGAAGAGTTGTCTTGCATGCCTATGTGGCTTGAGTGTCGAAGTTTGTAAAGATATATGCTTTCATATGTTGTATGTATTTATTGTTAAAAGAAATGTAATCTAAATTAGCTAAATAGTTGACGTAAATCGATAAGCTAGTTATGTAATCAGTTAGCATAGCTTAACTTCAATGCATGTTTGTAATGTCCCAAGGAAAAGAATTAGAATGGCATGATAGTTTATTTTATGCAGTAGCTTAGTATGGTTTAATTGTCTAGTTTGAATGTACTTGTGAAAAATGAAAAGAGCTAGGTTAGCTTTTAAATTCGAAATGTATGTATACTTGCGGAGTTTAATTGTTGAGAACCGAGGCTCGGATTGTAATGCCCCGATCCCTCATGAGACTGGAGGCTCTAATAACCATGCTATTCTCAACCCAATACCCAACCCGGTCACAAAATTTTAGGGAAAACGGACAGAGTTTTCCCTGTACCGTGGACATCCTGGAAACCTGTAAGCATTCAAATAAAACACGAAGCAAAGGAACAACATTTCTAATTGAAATCCCAACTTCAAGGCCATCCAAGCCTTAAGCAACACAAGACAATATAAACACATACAAGCATTCAACGTAGCGAGAAGCAGAAGCATAAGTTATTACATGCCACAATTCTGTAACACTTACTGTAACACCCCGATCCCTCTCGAGACCGGGAGTTCTATCAATCGATCTAAACACAACCCAAACCAAACCCGGGCATAAATTTTCAGGGAAAACGGACGGAGTCTCCCCTGTTTATAGGCGAAATGCAAAACCTGTAATAGCATATAAATGGACCATCACCGTGTCCAACCACACAAAACTTCCTCAAGGCCATCCGAGCCTCGGTTCTCAACAATTTAAACTCAGCAAGTATACATACATTTCCAATTAGAAAACTAACCTATCTTTTCATTTTGACAAGTACATTCAATCTAGGCAATTAAACCAAACTAAGCTACTGCATAAATAGACTATCATGCCATTCTAGTTATTTTCTTTTGGACATTACAAACATGCATTTGAAGTTAAGTTATAATAACTAGATACATAATCTAACTTATCAATTTACTTCAACAATCTAACGAAACTTAAATTACATACTTTTAGCATTAAATACATACAACATATGAAAGCATATATCTTCACAACTTCGACACTCAAGCCACATAGGCACGCAAAACAACTCTTCAGGCAACAACTTCCACGAAATCACGAACTTCCAGCTAACATGACATTTCCTGAAATGTGGTGGTGAGGAGTGAGTATACACAACACGTATACTCAGTGAGGGCGAGACAGATATCGAATTGGAGAGAAAGAAAGTCGTGCAATGCAAATAGACACAGCTAAGCAATAAAATCAATAAGAAAGCATTCAATACAAACGACAATATATTAAACATTCAAGAAAGCATTAACACAACCATTCAAAGCTATACCACACTCTGAAGGCTATGGTTCACTCTTACGAGCAATATACCATTTTACGAGCGATACATCAATCTCGAGCTTGATGTTGACAACGATGACAATAAGCGCGCATCCACCTTATAACACCAGTTTGGAATACCCCGGGAGTATCCATCAATTCTACGACCCAAATCTCCCTGGGAGGCAACCCAAGCGAAAAAAGGGAATAGCAGCGGAGCTAGAGCAACCAACACTGGCAACCCGAGGCTACCCAGAGAGGCCCATCACTCACGCGCGATACACTATGCAATGCAAGACTCGATACAAGGCAATAAACGAGCGATAGCACAACAATACAAACTAGTGACAAGAAACGAGATAACAAGCAATCACAATCAATACTAGCATACAACTAACTTTTCAAGCATAACAACACAGATAGAGGAGATAAACGAGATATCAAGCATTATTCAACAACTGTTAAACATTTCAATCAATAATCAACCCTAACAAGCGTAATAAGCATTAACAAGCATTTGCAATCAAACAAGTAACAAGAAGAACATCAACTAACATTATCAAGCAATAACAAGTATTCTATAGGCATTATAAGCATTCTATAAGCATTATAAACATTCTATAAGCATTATAAACATTCTATAAGCATCATAAACATTCTATAAGCAACATACTATGAAATCACACAAAATTCCAAAAATGACCCCAACTTTCAAAACGCTACTACTTTCAAATGAGCCACGAGCTTTGGAAACTGACTTCACCAATCCTCCTAGGTCACTATAAGGCACGTCTAAAGACCCCGAAACTCTACTTTACCCTAGAATTCACGCAAAGTCCCGATTTCCCCCTTTGCTCGTTTGAACTACAACTATACCAACCAAACACCCAACCAATGCCATAATCGCACCAAAAGTGCTTCCATGGCCTCCCGAAACAATGCCAACACGGAAAACGAGAAATCGCTAAACTCGACCTAAACGACCCCGACTTTCACCAAGGCGTTTTTCTCATTTTTTCCATTACGCAACCTAAACAAATCATACATTTAGACATTCTAGCATACCTAGCACCTTTTCACATCAACAGAAAGCATAACAGCGCAACTTCATCGAAACGGGGGTTTACTATTCACAATTTAATATTCATTACACAATTTATATTTCAATTTCAATATTCAACCGCAGAAAATGTTAAAAAGCTATAAATACACGTTCTACAATTGCTAGAGAACATTCTTTAAGCAATGAAACGGACAAAATAACAACCTACAGTTAAATCACAAAAATTAAAGTTTACGTTCAATATTTTCAAATGCGCAAATAACGATGAAACCCTCACCTTAGACGCTCCTAGATGCTAGGAAAACCACGCTGGATGCCTCGGAAACCACCCCGCACAAGCTCTCGCGAAGAAATTGAAGTTTGAAGTTGAAATGTTTTTTTTTTCTTTTTTCCTCCATGGTTTCAGCCATGGCCTTCTTATTTACTGATTTTTGCTCTTTGTTTCGTATTTCACACTTAAATAAAAAAAATGACAAATGGTCAAAGCTTCGGTCAACCCGCTAAACCAAAACAGCTATGCGCGACCTTACGAAAACGGCCATAACTTCTTCTAGAAAACTCCAATTCACGAACGGTTTGAACCCTCATAAACTAGACTCATAGAGCTTTCCAACCATATATAATTTGCTACCTAACTCTTCCCCAATTGGTTCAAATTTAATTCCAAAGTTGACCCAAAATTTGACTAACTTAACATTGCATTTTTTTTATTTCTAATCCCAAGTTTGCCTTTTATTAAACATTTCAAAAATTCTCACCTTGTCCTAGTTGGTCAATGTAGATGAAAAGTCAACTAGTTTGGTCAAAGAAGGTGAAAGGTCAATAAAATGCAATTTAAATGAACTTAAAATGCTATTGAATATATGCCAGGTTCGGGGTATCACATCCTTCCCTCCTTAAAACAATTGCGTCCTCGCAATTCTTCTTCCAATAGGACTCTGCATCATCTACAATCCAACTCTGACTAGTCTTCATTAGCTACTGAAAAAGTATTTAATAAAGATGACCAATAGGAAAGTTCAAGTAGAAATGCCAAGTAGTAACGCCAAATAGAAGCTCAAATGCAGATACCGTACAAGAATCCCGTTGACACGAATACCTAAGAAGAATAAATTACAACCAGAAACGCCGAGATAATACCAATAAAGACTAAAGCAAAGATACTGTAGATGTCATTAATACCACACAATAACGACAAGAAGAATACCTCATGCACGAATCTCCAATAGAAGTCTAACTGTTACTGCCCGAGAATTCCCAAGCAAGAAGCCAAATAAAAGCTCAAACAAAGATTCTATCTAGAGGTCCAAAGAAGTACCCCGCTGGTCATGGATTTCATAGAAGAATTCCCTGTTAAGAGTGCTGAAGAAAATACCAAGAACCCAATCAAATATATTTCCAAAGTTCCAAAGAAGCCTTCCAAATAATAACCCCATGGAACAACCAATTAGATTCCGAGTTTTGCTATCAAATGCTGAGAGGAATGTCAAAGGAAATAACAGAGAAAATATAACGTGCCCAATAAGACAACCAAGTTGAATAACAAACATAGTTTCCCAGATGGACGAAAACTGCAAAGATAAACACCGAACTGATGAACAATATACCGAAACCAAACTCTGAGTCCTCTTCACTGTTTGCCAAGTGAGAACTTCATACAACTTTGCCAACAAGGAAAATACCAAGAGAATGCCTAATAAGAATTTCAAAGAATACCATAAGTAGTATTATACAATAAGTCTGATAGGGATTCCAGTTACCAAACCAACTGAGGGATGCCAAAGAAAATACCCGAACAATGCTCCAGTAAGAAAGTACCAAGAATTGCCCAATAAGTAATACTAAATAATTGGCCACTGAGAATCCTAGAGAATGCCGTTGAAGAATTTCCAATAAGGAATACCAGTAACACTCCAATAAAGACCGAGACACATATGCCATAGATTATACCATGCAGTAAGGCTGATTGAAATCCCATTAACCAAGTCCACCGAGAAGTGCCAACAAAAGTCCCAAAAGAACACCCGTTATGAAAACCAAAGAATGTTCCAGAGAACACCCAATTAAAACCCCAATAGAAAGCTACTCTTTCGCAACTGTTAAGCACAGAGAAGGACCAAAGGGATTCGCCAATAACCGAGCTCCAAAAGCAATCACCAATTCCCAAATAAAGGCTAGTCAAATGTCATTCATTTCCTGCCAATCCATACACCTTGAAAAGCCAGCGGTGAACCACTTTCTTCAGGGGAGGAAGAGGACTTACTTACCATTTCAATAGGACATGTATGAATGCCAATATATCACAGTTATACATATGCATTAAGCTATTATGCCAGCAAGTTTACAATATAGTTTATTTAACAAAGTCACTCAAGCATAACAATCAAGTCAAGCACAGCATAATCAATTCAAATCACGGCATAGCTAATTCAAGACATTTCAGTACACACATTAAAAGCAATACTTCAAGCAAATAACAATCCACGAGGTCGATTCGATAGGTCAATTCAATGCACAACTAGACACTTTACTTCACTTAGCACACAATTAACACATAACACATAACTATATCACATAGGAGCACACATTCATGTCAAGACACATAATCTCACATAAAAGCATACACTTTCAAGACACACTTAACAAGCACACATTTAAGGGTCACTACCCACCAGACCGAGGACCCTGTCCCGGCTTATGAGCTAAATAAGCTCTGATACCACCTGTAACATCCCGATCCCTCTCGAGACCGGGAGTTCTATCAATCGATCTAAACACAACCCAAACCAAACCCGAGCATAAATTTTCAGGGAAAACGGACGGAGTCTCCCCTGTTTATAGGCGAAATGCAAAACCTGTAATAGCATATAAATGGACCATCACCGTGTCCAACCACACAAAACTTCCTCAAGGCCATCCGAGCCTCGGTTCTCAACAATTTAAACTCAGCAAGTATACATACATTTCCAATTAGAAAACTAACCTATCTTTTCATTTTGACAAGTACATTCAATCTAGGCAATTAAACCAAACTAAGCTACTGCATAAATAGACTATTATGCCATTCTAGTTATTTTCTTTTGGACATTACAAACATGCATTTGAAGTTAAGTTATAATAACTAGATACATAATCTAACTTATCAATTTACTTCAACAATCTAACGAAACTTAAATTACATACTTTTAGCATTAAATACATACAACATATGAAAGCATATATCTTCACAACTTCGACACTCAAGCCACATAGGCACGCAAAACAACTCTTCAGGCAACAACTTCCACGAAATCACGAACTTCCAGCTAACATGACATTTCCTGAAATGTGGTGGTGAGGAGTGAGTATACACAACACGTATACTCAGTGAGGGCGAGACAGATATCGAATTGGAGAGAAAGAAAGTCGTGCAATGCAAATAGACACAGCTAAGCAATAAAATCAATAAGAAAGCATTCAATACAAACGACAATATATTAAACATTCAAGAAAGCATTAACACAACCATTCAAAGCTATACCACACTCTGAAGGCTATGGTTCACTCTTACGAGCAATATACCATTTTACGAGCGATACATCAATCTCGAGCTTGATGTTGACAACGATGACAATAAGCGCGCATCCACCTTATAACACCAGTTTGGAATACCCCGGGAGTATCCATCAATTCTACGACCCAAATCTCCCTGGGAGGCAACCCAAGCGAAAAAAGGGAATAGCAGCGGAGCTAGAGCAACCAACACTGGCAACCCGAGGCTACCCAGAGAGGCCCATCACTCACGCGCGATACACTATGCAATGCAAGACTCGATACAAGGCAATAAACGAGCGATAGCACAACAATACAAACTAGTGACAAGAAACGAGATAACAAGCAATCACAATCAATACTAGCATACAACTAACTTTTCAAGCATAACAACACAGATAGAGGAGATAAACGAGATATCAAGCATTATTCAACAACTGTTAAACATTTCAATCAATAATCAACCCTAACAAGCGTAATAAGCATTAACAAGCATTTGCAATCAAACAAGTAACAAGAAGAACATCAACTAACATTATCAAGCAATAACAAGTATTCTATAGGCATTATAAGCATTCTATAAGCATTATAAACATTCTATAAGCATTATAAACATTCTATAAGCATCATAAACATTCTATAAGCAACATACTATGAAATCACACAAAATTCCAAAAATGACCCCAACTTTCAAAACGCTACTACTTTCAAATGAGCCACGAGCTTTGGAAACTGACTTCACCAATCCTCCTAGGTCACTATAAGGCACGTCTAAAGACCCCGAAACTCTACTTTACCCTAGAATTCACGCAAAGTCCCGATTTCCCCCTTTGCTCGTTTGAACTACAACTATACCAACCAAACACCCAACCAATGCCATAATCGCACCAAAAGTGCTTCCATGGCCTCCCGAAACAATGCCAACACGGAAAACGAGAAATCGCTAAACTCGACCTAAACGACCCCGACTTTCACCAAGGCGTTTTTCTCATTTTTTCCATTACGCAACCTAAACAAATCATACATTTAGACATTCTAGCATACCTAGCACCTTTTCACATCAACAGAAAGCATAACAGCGCAACTTCATCGAAACGGGGGTTTACTATTCACAATTTAATATTCATTACACAATTTATATTTCAATTTCAATATTCAACCGCAGAAAATGTTAAAAAGCTATAAATACACGTTCTACAATTGCTAGAGAACATTCTTTAAGCAATGAAACGGACAAAATAACAACCTACAGTTAAATCACAAAAATTAAAGTTTACGTTCAATATTTTCAAATGCGCAAATAACGATGAAACCCTCACCTTAGACGCTCCTAGATGCTAGGAAAACCACGCTGGATGCCTCGGAAACCACCCTGCACAAGCTCTCGCGAAGAAATTGAAGTTTGAAGTTGAAATGTTTTTTTTTCTTTTTTCCTCCATGGTTTCAGCCATGGCCTTCTTATTTACTGATTTTTGCTCTTTGTTTCGTATTTCACACTTAAATAAAAAAAATGACAAATGGTCAAAGCTTCGGTCAACCCGCTAAACCAAAACAGCTATGCGCGACCTTACGAAAACGGCCATAACTTCTTCTAGAAAACTCCAATTCACGAACGGTTTGAACCCTCATAAACTAGACTCATAGAGCTTTCCAACCATATATAATTTGCTACCTAACTCTTCCCCAATTGGTTCAAATTTAATTCCAAAGTTGACCCAAAATTTGACTAACTTAACATTGCATTTTTTTTATTTCTAATCCCAAGTTTGCCTTTTATTAAACATTTCAAAAATTCTCACCTTGTCCTAGTTGGTCAATGTAGATGAAAAGTCAACTAGTTTGGTCAAAGAAGGTGAAAGGTCAATAAAATGCAATTTAAATGAACTTAAAATGCTATTGAATATATGCCAGGTTCGGGGTATCACACTTACTACATCCACTTAGCTTTCAAATTGCAACCACTCAAATATATATACATAAGCCTTTAGGCTCCAAAATAGAACATAAAGTAGACAAGCAAGGGGTTCTACAGTTTAGCAAGCAATCACTCCAATCTCAAGTAATAGTACACAGCAACCAAGTCAACTCCTCCAACTGCACCACCTGAAACATGTTTAGCGAGGTATGAGCAATCACAATTGCTCAGTGAAGGATAAGGTCTACCGGGGACGTGCAATGCAGCAACTTAACACAATTAATACAATAGATAAACAGTGAATAACAATTCTAATACCACATTTTAAAAGGATACAATCAATAACCCTTATCACTCCAAATTTTCGATCCCCGATCCATGAACCACGATCTCAATCTCGATATGCCAGCATCCCTTACACCAATGGGTACTCCGGATGTACCCGATCCTACGACCCAACACCCCCTGGCAATCTCCGGACCAGGCGAGTGAGGGAATAGCAGACGGAGCTAAGGCAACCAACACTGGCAAGCCCGATGCCGCCCAGCGAGGCCATCGCATCCGCCGCGACAATGAGGTTGCGCAACCACGATGCAATGCAAGAATGATAACAATTACAATATAATCAGGAAACACATTTAAGGACAAAAACTAAGTTGTTCTCGCACCAGGTTATAATTTAGCAACAATAAGTATATATCAATTACGCAATTATACTAAACAATATACTCTTTTAGAAAGAAACTAAACTATAATGCACGTAAAGATGCAGGTCCATCACCTCTACCGAGCTCCAAGATGTAAGTTTGAATCACATCATTTCCAGTCACCTTGAACCTATGAGCAAACATTACTTCAATTACTCTTTAACTACAACATTCATTAATTATTCAGCTAGGTTAGCTAACTTATAACTTCGCTTATTTAGCATATATACAATATCTATTAGAATTCTATTTTTTAACAAAATACCACTTTTATATACTTTAACTTAACATATATTCCAATTAGTCATTTCCCACAACATAACTCATATAATTATAAGCAACGCGGTATGATAAACAAGATGCAAACATATTTTAATGAAGTAGCTATACAACCTATTTCATGAAACTTCTCTAAACAGCTACATATTACATAACATAAACTCTTATTTAAATCATTTAAAAGTAAATTATAATAACTACATCAATTCAAATAACAAACTAAGCACCAAGCTCAACTAATTCACATAAAATCCAATTAAAACCTTTCCACATGCTTAGTATTTAGGTCATAAACTTCACACTTATACAACATATAACTCATTCATGATCAATTAGAGCGAATATAACATTATAATAACTACTAATTCAAGTAATTCACAAGAAATCCAACAAGTCTCCTTCTAAATGCTTACAAAACAAGCTCTAAACTTCACACAAGATAGCAATCCTCAAATCTAACTTTACTAATCACTTATAGCCATATTATGATACACATAAATGCTGTGAAACCACATTTTAAGTCATATTAACACAAAACTCCGAAAAGCCCTTTAAGTGATTTGAACTACAACTATCTAATTCGATTATCTAAACCATGCCATACATACATCTTAGAGGCTTCCTAACACATCTAAGATCATATACTTATTCGAACAAGTCATCGCTAACACTTCGCTTGAAAGACCCCTTTGTCTACTAAAATAATTGACACTTAAATGAAACACAAGGTACTAGATCCACAAGTAAGTTATTCCACACTTCTAATGACACCTTATGGCACCAATTAGAACCACAAGACCTCACTTTATACTATATCCAACATAAAAGTAACAAAATCCCCTTTTTATACGTTTTAACTACAAGTACTCTAACCAAACCCCAATTTGGCGCCATAAAGGCCCATTAAGCACTACCACACCTAGTAAAGACTATCTACATCATTATATTCCATCCGGATTCACTTTTCGGATAAAGCCCCTTTGAATTCTAAACCAATTATGCAAATTTCCCAAAGTTTCAATCAAGCCAATCACGTCTAATCACTAATCTATGCTCATTAGAGCCTATATTACCTATAGATAGCATCAAATCAATCCTAGAATCAACTTTGCACAAAACCCTAAATATCACTAAAACATTTTCCATTTTCTCCAACAGAGGCTTAATAATATCAATTCAGTTATCTATGCTATAGACCTCCAAACTGACTGATTTTTATGTATAAATGTAACTCTTTGAGTGTAGATTACTTTAGACTCAAGAGGAACTCAATTCCGATATAAATTCTACAAGTTATGACCCTTTCTGTTCAACTGCGTGAACTGCCCCCTGCACCAGCGATTTTCAGACACATTTCGGAAATAGCTAAATCGCGGGGTCAAAACGTTAGAATTTGCCTTAGCTCTAGAAATCAACATTTGTTATAAACTGTATAATCTAGCTGCCATATAAATTTCGTTCAATTCTAAGCATGTTTGCTATACCAAAACTACTTCGGAAGTCAGGGGCAGTGCAGTATCCAAATCCAAATTTTGCTTGCTTATCATCTTCTTGTTATTTCTTGCATTTGAGCCAACAATAACCAAGTACTCAAGCAATTCAACTAACTTTAACACATACATTAAGCTAAGCTCATGAACATGATTGAAAACATATTTTACTTCCCATAACTTGCAAACTCTCTTTGACAACTAACACTAGCATGTGCATGACTTTAATTACTCTTGATTATCTAAATAGCAAGTCACTACACATAATTCATCACATTTAATTTTCACTCAAAGCTCAACTTATTTAAACATTCAATGAACATAGTTCACGTTAATCACGTATATAACATTTAGCATTCAACGCAAGCAATGTTTATTTAACCCTCATTTCACTTAAACACTATCTCCAAATATGTAATTGTTACTCTCAAGCCTTCAACTACTTATAATCTACCATTATTCAGCTCAAATTAGCCTTTAGTGCAACATTAATCACAGCTATATAAACTGAAATTTCTAGCTGCATTTGCTTAATTTTACAGGTTCAATTAGCATTCTTAATGACCTCTAAAACTTCTGAAATTTCACAGACATGTAGTTCGTCAAGTGTAGATGGGTTTAGCCTCAAACGGTTCCCAATTCGGAGTTAAACTCATCAAGTTATGCCCTTTAGAAAATCAGTGTGCAAAACTGCCCCTGCATCAACGGGTGAATCTGACCTTACTGTTTTGGCTCTATAAATGCACCTAAATGACAGAATTTAACATTCCACATAAAAGAGAAGTTGTTCCTTAAGGTATTGGGCATATTGTGTAAAACAATCAGATTATTCCGACATCGTTTGCTACCTCAAATCTGCTCTGAACCTCAGTTGCTCCAATCTGTCTGAAAATCACATTTTGTACTCTTTGTTCCATTTTGATATTTTCATGCACTAAGCTAACTACAAGCAATATACTAGCATACAAAGCACTTTCAATACTCACTTAGAACTTATAGCAAACACATGATCTTCATCTAGTTGAGCAAGCTAGCTATGCAATATCTACAACATGATCAACTAGCAAAGCTTGATATTCACACACAAAATCATTTCTAGAACTTGTTTCATGCCATATATCATTTCTATTTGCATTCCTACATCCATGAATCATTAAACTATAACTATCCAACATTTTATAAACAAGAATTAACACTAGAAATGCATAGGAGAATGAAATCCCTCACCTATTTTTGGCTAGAACATTCTCAAAATCACCTTTTCTTCCTTCTTCTTCTTCTTTTTCTTCTTCTTCTTTCTTGTGTGTTTTTAAACGTGTTTAGTGTGTGTGTGTCTAATTTTTGTGTGTGTTTTTGTGTGTTTGTGTGTGTTGTAGTATATAAATATGTATAAATAATAAAAGAAAAAAAACCCCAAATGACTAACATGCCCTTCAACTTAATGCTTTTAACTAGTTTGTCATTCTAGTTTAATTCTAACTAATTTAGTTATTCTAATTCCTAATTGTCTACGTTAATTATTTTCTATGATTCCTACGATTTTTCAAAGTGTTCGTGAAGTCCCGAAATTGCATGTAAAATGAGAATTATGCACATTAACCAATTAAACGTGCCTACTTACATAAGAAAGCATTTATATTGATGCAATATATGTTAATAGATGAAATTTCTTGTTATATTAGATGCATGCACATAGTTTGATATAAATGCACGTTAAACGAAATAGATGCACGTAATCCAAAAATATGATATTTTATGCAAACAAATATATATAAATAATTAAAGTAGACATATAAATATATGCACATCAATAAAATAATTATATGCACGGGTCGGGTTGTTACACGGATGGCCTTGAGGTAGTTTGTATGGTTGGACACAGTATTGGTCCACTTATATGCTGTCGCAGGTTTTACATTTCGTCTAGAAATAGGAAAGACTCCGTCCGTTTTCCCTGAAAATTATGCCCGGGTTTGGTTTGGGTTGTGATTAGATCGATTGATAGAACTCCCGGTCTCGAGAGGGATCGGGGTGTTACAGATCGGGCCAGGAAAACTAATGGAATTTTTGGCAAATTCGACCCCCAAAGTCTGCATGTCAAAGTTGGCAAACTGGCAGAAAACCTCTCCTTTATTAATGGAGAGTTGACCAAGTATGATTATGAGCGTCGGCTTATAGCCAATCAATCATCTACTTTTTGATAGTTTCGTCGAGTTATCGAAGCGGGTTCAGACCAAGAAAGTGGTCAATGTCGAAAAAGAAGCTTCATTTGAAAGAGTTTGCGAAAAACAAGGTATAGAATCTTCTAGGTATCTGCCCTTCCGTTATAGGAGATTTTTTGGCTTTCGTTGTCAATAATCAGCCTGGGTGGTTGTCATTTTTCTTTTTGTCTTTCTCGAGCCAGCGGTGATGGACAAGTGGCTTTTGGGCTTTCTTCTCTGTTGGACCCACCAAATGGCCTGCGCCAAGCATATGGAGCGGGAGGGTTTTACCTTGATGGGATTCCTTCCCCTTCTTAGTGAGTGGGATTCTTTGAACTGATTAGAGCTGGGAGTGGATACTCCAAAAAAATGACTAGTTTCATACCTTTGTCGAGCATCTTCAAACCCCGATGATTTATTGCCTTTCTACTCTTTATCGAATGATTTCTGACATGCCTGATTTGGGTTGTCATCAATGTTGTCGACTTCTTTTCTCGAAATGTATGCCAGCAGACCATCCAGAATGATATCATCATTTGCACGATAGACCATGAGTAAGCACTTTTGACAGCAAGAGAAAAGTATTCCTCCTTACAAGGACTAACTCCTTTAGGTGCGAGGTTCGATCAACCGCGAAAAGTCAGTAAAAAAGAATTTGTTCTCCGGTAAGCGAAGGAAAATAGGCCAAAGCCTGCCAAGGCGTCAAGGCAGTTTGACAAAGGGAGAAAGAGTCTCCGTCCTAAACACAGAAGGAATGCGGGTTTGTCAATGCTTGAACTAATTGATCTAAGTGAGCTACGAGGTTAGTCTTCTAGGATCAACTTGCTTTAAAGTTCCCATTAATTGATTTGTGAATTTCAGGAATGATCCTATCATTGATTATGTACTAGGCTTATCTAAAGAATTGAGTCTTCCAAGAAAGGTTTCAAACGAATCTGGTAATTGAGGTTCTAGACTCGTTCAAAAGGCAGAAAGGAATAGGATAAGTGTCGTACTTTTTTGATCCCTAACCATATTGATGTTCCTGAGTTCTAGTATTTCTGGTAACCAATGATCTAAGGGAGCTATGATTGCAAAGATAGATTAAAGTGGTACGCGCACATATATAAGTGGTTGGACGGTGTCTTTCTCGAGGTTTTCTTTCTTCCCTATGGGGTTCCCCTATCTTAATGTTCCTAGCCCAAGGGAATCTCAATTGCAAGAGTCTGCTCTATTATTGCGTATTCTTGAACATTCATAGAGTCCTTGGCAGAGATATCCTGTTGCGTGCTCATATAAAGGGGGTTGTGTTATTGTAAAGTGCTTAATCCCAATCAGTGTAGCTATTCAGTGTCTATCTATGTTTTGTTCCTTCTATGGCAAGCTTGGGAGTTTCTTGATGTAAGCTCACTAGGTACGACTTTGGAGTTTATATAAATGCCCTATCTTCAAAGGAAGCTGCTGACTTAAGGTATCCCCTGATTCGAGGGTGAGCTAGAATTTTGTACGGTGAAGAGCAAAAGAAGTTGACATTTCCTGAAATATATGTTCCCGACCTCACCAACATCAGTGAAGGTAGTGTTCTTACCTTACATTTACCAAGAGGCCAATTGTCCATCTTCCTAACCTCTTTTTTAGGGACGATAGCACTTCTCCTCAAACTAGGGCTGAAAGAAAGTCCTTTTGTCCTGCTGAAAAAGCTTACTAAGCCGGTTTTTTAGAAGATCCATCTATAGAATCGAATAGGACTAAAAGGTTTCGCTATCGCTCTTCGCCAAGGTGGCAGAGCAGCCTTTAGAGTTTAGAGTAGAGCTCACTTCCCCATTAGGTTCCTAATCTGTGGATTACTAAAAGACTCCCGATACCGGACATTACGCATTAGACTGATTGGAAAACTTAATAGAACCCCTTTGGCTTGGCTATTCTGGGCCTTCTTCTATTGGTAACAGCTGATCTACGACTAAGAATACTAAAAACGAATATGCGAACGAATCCTTCTTAGGAAAAGAAGACTAGTTGTACTAGTTCCTTCTTAGTACTAATAGTATACCTACAACTTATATGCGATAGTCTACCTTATATCCCAATGGCCTATTTAGGAGAATCACCCAAGGGCAATCCCTCATTTCCCAACTACTTCTTCCGAGATGCCTTCTTCACTGGCCAGGCAAGGGATAGAGTCTTCCTTCTCGGGTATATCTCATTAATGGTAGGGTCAAAAGAACACTAAATTTATTTGAAGAAAGCTTCACATGTGTGATGTTTAGCTCATGATTAAGTGCCGAGAGCTCATTTTATTGATGTAGCACTGGAAGAAGTGGTTGGGTACGGCTAAGCTAGGCTCCTCGAGCAAGTAGTCCCTTGATCCGGTGGTGGGGTTTGAAGGGGCTTAGAACTCCTTTCTGAATTGCGAAAGAGTAACCTTTCCACCATCCCCTATTCTAGCCTCGGCCTTTGCTTTAGCTTCTTCTCTTGCTGATTATGTCTAAGATTCTACGGATGTGTTTTTTGATGCCCTATCTCTTCCTACTCCAAGGATAAAGAGGATTTTGTTCGCTCTGCAGTAACGAACTGATCAAGATGTGGTGTTCAGTCCACATTAGTACGGGATTCGCGATGCCATCTGTATGGTCTTGTGTTCTTTCCTCACATTGGGAGTGCTTCCCTGGCACGAAAAACCTGACGATCTATCTCAGCACGTTGCTCACATTGCCTTGTCAAGGAAGCCGAGATCGATGTCGGATGATAGAAGCGAGGGCTAAAGATGGATGTAGTAAGGGAGAAGAAAAATCGGGCATCATAGTAGCACTTCTTCCTATAGATCATGTCAAATTCCCTCGTTAAACTTCTGCCCCGATACTTTAGATGCTGATCGGGATACTAATATTGAGGCTATGGCTGCGGTTTTAGAACTTTTATCGTCTACTAGACACAAAAATGATCTATAGTTATTTCTACACTCAAATGCAAAACAAATCCTTTTCTTATAGTGCAGGGCTGAAAAAGAGTCAAAAGACGAGATACTTTTGTGATTGATATTTTTTTTTAGATCTTGCAAATCATTCCCAACAAGGAAAAGCATGAACGAGGACTTACTTTCTGTGGAATAGAATGAATGAGGGAATGGATACGACAATGAATGAAGTTGATCCAGGTAGGGTAGCGCAACATCTTTTCCAACACTGTTAAGAAAGGGGTACAAGGACTTGTAGAAAGGGTACAGGGAACCATTGGGCAGTGTGGTATTCCGATTAGATGAATTTTTTTGATGTTTATCGGAGCAAAGGCAGATAGCCTCTGGGTTCGGTTCCTTCATAAAGGAAGATAGTGTGCCCTATAAAGAAAGGCAGGCATGCAACGAAGCGAGCGGCTTACCTTGCCCCGAGAGAGGCCATAGGATAGAGTAGAACTGACGATGCTGCTTCGGACCTGGACGGACTAGGTAATGGTAAGTTGTCTGGCCTTACTCCATTTACTGAGCTCAACGCTTTGCTCCTGGTGGTGCGCTTGGTTATGTGTGCTGTCTACTCTTGGGTGGAAGAAAGAGTACAGGAAGCCGCCTCTGCTTTCCAAACCTTTCATTCATTACTGGACTATCTGTGACGCCCGATATTTTTCCATACTTCTATCTTATTATTGCATCCACTATTTGCGCATTTCTTCTGTGCTTTACTTGTTGTCTTCTTTAATCACTATTCATTCCATTTTTCAACTACTTAATTACCATGAATTAACATTATTCTTAAATCATAATAATTGTTTTAGGAATGACAAAAATGTGCATTTGAGCTAGGAGTGGTAAGAACCTTCGTTTAGAAAATGGTTTAGTGAACTAATGAATAGTATTATGTAACTTAGTGTTTTAATTAGCTAGCATTAATTTGCACTTTAGGACTTGGTTCTAGGTAGTTTAACTCATATTTTGACCACATACACTCACTAAAATAGCCCACCTAGACTTATAAACTCAACACCTTACATTATACCTCATAAAAACAAAAAAAAAGAGGCAAAGTTGAAAAAAAGCACTGTAGCAGACCGACAGCTTCTTGCATCCATAGGAGGGAGATTTTGATCTTCAATTCTTCAATCCAAGCCGAGCCAAGCTAGGTACAAGAAGTTTAGGGTGTCTTCTAACCTTTGTCGAGTTCCTACGCGCCTTAGGTGAGGGATTTCATGCTTGTTTGTGCATTTTAAAATTGTTGCTCATTTCCTGATTTCTTAGATTTGTTATCAAATGCTATTGCAATGCTCAAATATGCTTATGTATGTTATATATAAGTAGTAGAGACCTAATTTATGCTATTGTTTCGTAGTTTAATGGGTTGAAATTGCTCATTGAATATTTGGCATGAATAGTGACAGGAATTGTGGTAACACAATCCCACATCGGAAGTCCTAGAAGTGAGAGAGCTAGATATAAGGGCTTAGCTCCTTGTATCAGCCACGAGGCCTTTTCCCGTGGGAGACCATGGGAGAAATAAAGTCGTAAGGGCCCTGTGCCTGTGGACCAGGGATTGCCAATAGCGGACAATATCGTGGTAGTGATGGCTCGGTGAGACTCTGCGTGGGCTCCACGTGGGGAGTCGGGTCGTTACAAAGGTAGGTTGGAATGTGGTAACACAATCCCACATCAGAAGTCCTGGAAGTGAGAGAGCTGGATATAAGGGCTTAGTTCCTTGTATCAGCCACGAGGCCTTTTCCTGTGGGAGACCATGGGAGAAATAAAGCCGTGAGGGCCCTGTGCCTGCGGGCTAGGGATTGCCAATAGCGGACAATATCGTGGTAGTGATGGCTCGGTGAGACTCTGCGTGGGCTCCACGTGGGAAGTCGGGTCATTACAAATGGTAATAGAGCCAGTCTTTCCTTGTGCTCGTGCCCGCGAGAGCGCGGGACTCCATAAGGGGGGTGGAATATGGTAACACAATCCCACATCAGAAGTCCTAGAAGTGATAGAGCTGGATATAAGGGCTTAGTTCCTTGTATCAACCACGAGGCCTTTTCCCGTCGGAGACCATGGGAGAAATAAAGCCGTACGGGCCCTGTGCCAAGGGGCCAGGGATTGCCAATAGCGGACAATATCGTGGTAGTGACGGTTCGGTGAGACTCTGCGTGGGCTCCACATGGGGAGTCGGGTCGTTACACGACCTCCCCAAAAACCTGTTTTGAGAACCCCTTTTTTAACCCCTCCCATAATCTTTATTCCATAAGTTTGAGTTCTTTCACCCAATACTTATTTCGCTAAGAGGAATTCTATCTAAATGGAGGGATTCTATAAGACCATGTTAACATGTCAAAAGTAGGAATCATGTCACTTTCTAGTGCTAGTGCCAGTTCAAGTGAAAGTTCTACAGCAAGTCTCAAGTGCCTTCCTATTCTAGTTCCTTCTTTACTTCACTGCTTCCTTCTACCCGAAACTAGACTTTGACTAGCGTGTGTTACGCATAGCATGAAACAAATTCCAGTAAGACTAAGTCTAAGGATAAGCAATTGTTGTAGGGTAAGAATGAAGAGAAAGCAAGATGTTCTTATTATGCCATCTATTCCCTGAAAGCAGGGATGTTTTAATCTCCTGATGGCGCTTTTTGAAAGTCACTATCACTGACTAGCTTGTGAAACCCGATTTTGACCTAAACTCAACTTTAGCCTCCTAAAGAGAGTGCATTTTACTTGTTCACATTCTATTAAGGAACCTCATCAAGGACCGAGAGCAAAGGGCTCTTCCACTAGCTCACAACAAAAAGTATGGAAATCAGAAGCAATTTCATGGGCTGGCAGAGAGCTCGCATGGACCAAGATCGAAAGCTACTCGAACTTCTCTAGGAGTAACTTAATGCCTAGAGAAGTCATTACGAAGGGAAGGGCATTTATCAATGAAAGGAAATTTTCTTGCACCCTATCAAAACTTCCCAGGGGCAAGGCAAGGACCATATGTACTGATCATTCTCGGGAGACATGGAAATAACTCAATAGGAATAAGACTTTGGGTAAGGAAGGGGTTTGAGAAGGAAAGATTTAAACTAGTAGAATGACTCTATTCACGAACCCCTGCTATTGAATCGGCCATAGCTCGTTACGTCCCTTAGGCGAGTGAAATTGGCGGGGAAGATCCCTATTTTCTTAACAGAACAACCCATAAAGGTCGAAAGGCGTAGTAGAAATGGGCTATTTTTTTTTTTCCCTGCTACCTTACTTCCCCTGGCTTCGGTTGACCCTCTTTTTGGGGGTAGTAAGAGCAGACTCTTAGGTTGGTGCTTTAAGTTTAAGTAAGGGCAGTAGGATTCGATTAGCTTGATCTATTTTCTTTCTCTTAGCATTCCATTCTCGCCTTTTTATTGTCTCTTAGGATCTTTCTTTCCATGCATTCTTCCTCTATGACTTTCTCTTAGGCTTATTAGAGATTATGTAGTGTTAACTGTATACCTGCAAGAACCTCAACCCCCCGCCCCAAAATGGAAGACTCTAGCTCTTTTGTTAGAGCTTGAAACCTCTTAGCGCAGTTAACCCTAGGAGTCTTGCGCTTGCTTTGTTGTGCTTTAGAGCTATAAGACTTCAATCTTAGTCTTATGAAAGCGACTTAAGCTTAAGAATAAGTGCTTTACCTTCCTGCTATTCCTATGTTAGAAAGATGAGTCCAAAGTCCAAAGTCTAGGGAAGCAAACCTACTTGTGATCGTTTACTTTAGATTTTAGGAATCTTTATTTCATAGAGAGTAGACAAAAGGAGCAATGAAAGAACTGAACACCCGTTAAGCGAACAAAGCTACCATGGATTATTCTATAAGAGAAAGAGATATGCTCAAAAGCCAATTGTTAGATTGGAGAAGGCGAATATAGGAGCAAAAAAAGAGTCCGAAAGTGGAGTACTTGCTCCTGGCTTTTGCTATTTTCTTTTTATAAGGGGAAGGAAGGGAATGGACCTTGAAAAAAAGCACGAAGCACCACGGGAAAGACCTAATTTCCTTTGCGAGTCTTATCATATAATCTAAATTGATGGCCCAAATCACTAGTTTATGAGAAAGTAGCCCATTTCGATGTCTATTAGGAGAAGTATTAAGTCTTGCCGGCTGGAGTTCTTGACCCAAAGAGCTCTGGGGCCCGAACGACTCCTTATCTTCTTATACTAGATACCTCATCTCACCTGGCACCATAGAAGTTCAAGGAACTAAGCCATTGTACCTTTCCTAGAATATCCCTACGGCTGTCTGCGGATTTCTGCCCATTATAAACGGCTCCAGAAGTCCGCGTTATCCTATAAGAACGGGGTCTTGTTTCGGGTTTGCTAAGGGCGATATCGGAGTAATATCATTATTTCCTCGCTCGTATCCACAACGCAAAGGAGTTTCTGCCGCATCTTCTCTTTGTAGTTTGAGAGAGGGTCTCATAGTTGTTCTTGAAGGGAATAACCGTGGAGCTAGGACAAAGCCAAGCCTAAAGCGGATGAACAAGAGAGCAAGGGAAAGACAAACTCTGGCTCTTTCATTTGCCGATGGTCCCCATCGGGCAAAAGACTATCCAAAGTGAGAGAGACTGAGTGCCTTAGTTGCCGAAGGAGCAAAGGAAGTAGAATCTGACTCTGAGAGCCCAACACGAGTCAATCCTCTGCAATAGTGGAATGCCATCCATACGGAGTCCTCTCGTCTTGTAGATTAAGGTTTTTCTTAATGAGAATGATGTGTTGTCTATGGTTGACATAGGTACAACGCACCATTTTATGGCATAACGGATGGTGTAGACCCGGTGGGTAAGAATCTGAGCAAGATTAAGGATGTCAATTCGACGATTTTCATTAGATGATCTCCTGGCTTTAGCGGAGTTATAGTAGTTGGTAATATTCTAGGTAAGAAAGAAGCCAATGTCCCTAGTATCAGGAAGAGGGTATTAGGAATCATAGGTTGTACATTCATATTCAAGATGTTTACGAATAAGCCTAGTTGCTTTAAGGCGATGAGATAATCGTGGAAATTCTCCCTCTACAGGCCTTCTCTCTACTTTGAATAGCTAACTGCCAAGACAGAGAAGGTCATAGAAGGCAACCCTTAGGGATATGATGAAGTCTTAATCGATCTTCTCTCACTACCGAAGCTTATGTGTTAAGGATTGAGTCACTTCACCGATACGGATAACCGACTTGAGGAAGAATACCCCGGGTGAACACTTCTCTCATCCCACTACCGCACTATCCATGTCCTATTCTTAGACTATTATACCTGTTGACCTTGCTACCCTTTACCTGTCTACTCAAAATCGAAATGAATAGCCAACTCACTTAGCTTGTCTTACCCTTGGCATTACTCGCCCGAACAACTAATGTGCGCAGCAAATACACCAGCTACTCTTTCAACTCGCCACCTTTGAATTAGAAAGCTCCTACCATTCATGTTCAAAAGGCCAACCGCAAGAACAAGACCAGTTGAATGTGAGTTAAATCACGAGGAAATGGGCAAGTCAAGCCTACTAGTAGCCAGTATTCAAACTTGGAGCAAAACTCTTTCATACTTTTTTCCATAATCATAGGAAGAGGCGAGGGAATCTCATTCTCTTTTAGGTTTTAGGAAGAGAGGCTTTAAGGCACTTGTTTGCCGATTCATTCGGTTCAAGGCCAAGTATTCTACTCGTGGCTTCAAAGGCCTGCTCTTTTTAATTAAGTTCTTGCCCTCCTCTCTGAACCGTACTGATAGGATATCTTTGCTTTGCTGCCTCTTTCTCCTCTATTATTAAATCGGTTTCTTCCTTACCTTACAACATCGGTTCTTCCATTTCCTTTAGGTTACTAAATAGTTCTCTTCACCCCATGAGACTGAAAAGAGTGAACTCATTCCCTATCATAGAAGTTAGCCCTTGACGGCCTTATCTTCTTCACCAGCTTCTAGTTCGTCACTCAAATCCTTCTTTGGAATTGAATTTCTCCCTCATAGGGCCAAAGGCCGTAGCTTAGCGAGCGTCTTCGTTATAAGAACTTCTTACTCAATAAGACTAAGAACCACCCTTTCTCTAATGGCATGGTCTTCCTTCATCATTCCACGAAACTATAAAGAAAAAATTATTTAATACTTTGAAACCCCATCCTAAAAAGGGGCACTCAAGCTTGAACTTACTCTTTTCAACGTAAAAACCCTTGTCTGCTTCTACAGACGTGTTAGTGGCTGCTTTTTTTGATTCCTATGATTCCGAGGATTCAAATGCGTATGTTATGTATGATTCAGTGGATGAAAGATCAGATTATTCTTTGTAAGCATATCTTTCATCTGCATTTTCTCTAGTGGTATCTGCTGCTTAAGATTGACTTTAGTTCCAAAAAAGAAAGAACATCCTCACACAAAAGATGAGACTTGGATCGAGGATCAACGCCTTCCCTTCCGAAAAGGTCCGCTCCAACCACCTCTCATGGAATTGTTGAATTCATTTCCTCTGCCCTACCTGACTCACCAGCATCGGGCTCTCGTTTGTCAGTTTGGCTTTGAATTGTCAAATCCCCTCTCTTTCTTTCTTCCTTGTCGGCTATAGGGCCACAGAAGAGTTAAAGGAAGATACTTTAGTTTCTTATTCACAAGCCTATGATTCGTATGCTTCTTCAAATGTTGATTCTACAGTGCCAACTTCTGTTCCAGAATCAGTCCCTGGAACAACTGGAAGAGAAACTACAACCTCTGTTGCATCATCTACTAATGTAGAATTCTATTGTTCTAGAATCACATACAACTTTTGGCTAATGGTCATGAAAATCAAATTGCCTTTCATCGATCAAAAGATGCTCTAGACCCGCCCATCGCTCCTCTCTAGAACTATCTCAAAATGTTCTCTCTACCACCGCCCAACCTCTCTAAATGAAGATGAGACTCTTTGCCCATAGGGTCACAAAGGTGCAACCAACTAGTGAAGCCTGAGCATTCATCTCAAACTCATCTTTGTCAGGTCTTTCTGAGCTATTCTCTTAACTCCTTTATCAAAGCCTTTCGAACGAGTAGTAAAGACAAAGGGAAAGGATTTCTTTCGATTTTTCATCACTATTCAAAACAAAGAAACTGAACAAGGCTGAAGACTAATAGAATCTTTAATTAAAGTCGAGACATCACACTATATAGTGATCAATCATGTAGAGTTCTATTGTTCTAGAATCACAGACAACTTTTGGCTAATGGTTATGAAAATCAAATTGCCTTTCATCGATTGAAAGATGCTCCAGACCCGCCCACCGCTCCTCTCTGAAACTATCTCAAAATGTTCTCTCCACCGCCGCCCAACCTCTCTGAATGAAGATAAGACTCTTTGCCCATGGGGTCACAAGGGTACAACCAACTAGTGAAGCCTGAGCATTCATCTCAATCTTATCTTTGTTAGCTCTTTCTAAGCTATTCTCTTAACACCTTTATCAAAGCCCTCCGATCGAGTAGTAAAGACAAAGGGAAAGGATTTCTTTCGATTTTTCATCACTATTCAAAACAAAGAAACTGAACGAGGCTGAAGACTAATAGAATCTTTAATTAAAGTCAAGACATCACACTATAGAGTGATCAATCATCTACTTTCAAACGCATTTCCACCTCAATTTTGATCCAAACAAGACGCTTTGGCTAGCCGTTCACTCACCGTCGATGGTCTGCCATTTAGTTCATTCGTTGTAGCAGAACGAATAAGGTATCATTCTCGGTGAAAATTACTTGTATTAAAATGGCGTGGATGAGTTGGAGTAAATGCTAATAACATAATAGTCTCCGATGTCGTTATTGGCCACCCCCTTTGCTTTGACTGCTGGATTGAAAAAAAAATGTATTTTACCTGGATCCTTTATCATTGTCGGCGCTTGGATCGACAGCAAACTGATTCTGGTAGGAATCAAATTCTCTCATTTTGACCAGCAGCAAAGGCTGAAGGTGAAAAGACTAGCACTGGTTCAGCCAAGAGAAAACATTTCCTCGAAAGGAAAGAGAAGGACTGGCTTACTCCATTACCTTCTTACTCGGATAACTCCCCCTAGTTGGCCTACTTCCTGCCTTTGCCCTTGTTTCTCCGGAGAGATATGAGAGTCCTCCTAATTCTAAATTCTTTCTTATTTTTTGAATTTAAGAAAGTATTCTCCTTAATACTTAGCTTTAGCCTAACCTTTGACTTAGCTCTTGCCTACTCTTATCCTAAATAGAGAAATCAATTAAGAAGGCTCTCATTTTCTTTTACGTAAAATAACGGGACTTCCAAATAAAGATAGACTGCTGGGAATGCCACTACTGAAACTAGCTTTTAAACTGGTACTGGGATCCCCATGAACTAGAATTTAGACTCCAGGGGTAGGGTCTGCTACAAGGCACTGGTACTGAATAGAAAACTGAAGATAAAGAGACTTCCATTGCTAAAGGAAGGGCACCACTCATTCCTTTTTAAGTTAAGTCTTTAAGCATAGGAGTCTTTGACTCCAATTGAAGATAACTTAAGGGAGCTTGCCTGGGAATAGGAATGGATACAAAAGGGCGAAGTCGCCGAAGCGAGTCGAAAGGCCAAAGAGTAATCTTTGAAGGCTACTATGCCTCCTTACTCATAGTAGAGTGTAAGGTACGTTTGGGTATAGTAGGACTTGAACCTGCGACCATTAGGTTAAAAGCCCAATGCTCTACTAACTGAGCTATACACCCAAAAAATGATGTAGTAGTAAATAAGGATTGGTGCAGAAAAGAGGGCGGCCCCCCTTCTTCTCATCGTATTAAAGGAGTGCGGCTCTGTATGAGGCTCGTACTGTAGAGCAAGCAAAAAAAATGTAAGGGCGCACGTTAGCACTCCTGCAGGAAAATGGACGACTTTCGCTCCCCTTATCAAAAAATCAAGGAAAGCCCGAAATGAGAAAGATGCGTGAAAGCATCCAAGCAACCCATACAAGGGGCTTGGGCTCGAAAGCCGACCTTACTCAACAAGCACTTTTTTAGTAAGGTTGCTTGTTTCCAATCATTGAAGATTCTATCTACAAAAGAAGGTTAACCGGGGATACTAAAATGGCTCTCACTGACACTATTTACAAGAAGGCGAGGTGCACTGCACTTTCCAGCTGCCATACGGTTCACCTTAAAGCCTTAAAGATGGAGAAGGGGATGAGCAGTTATCTATGTAATTATGGTCTTTGTTGGCTGTTGTTTCGGTCAAGCACTCTCTTTTCTTTGTCCAATTCCGTCTTACCAAACAAGATTGACTTTTTACCGACCCACGAAGGGTTGTGAAGCTGGACCAAGTACGAAGAATGAATATATATTTGCATGAAAGTTGTTGGCCAGCGGCCGCTCAACTGTTCGAGCGCAATACAGTGGTCTTGGTTCCAATTCGACAAAGGTAGAATGTTTGGTCAAAGGTCTAGTACAGTAGGTAGTAGGCGTGTTCGTTTTGGCTCCTGAGCGAGAACGATAAATAGGCAATGCACCATCCTTGCTGCTGCGTATGTTTTCCTTGACTTAACAGATTCATCCAATTGAACCCACACTCAAAGGAGGACCACAAGCTCAGGGCTCAATGTAACAGAAAGTATCGGCATTAATAAACTTCTTGGGGTTAGCAGTGAAAGAAAGAGCCCGACATTTATTTCTTCATGAATATTCATAGCTGAGTCTACGAAAAGAGGGACCAGCCTCATCGTGGTGATTAGAGGATACCTCTGACCGTTCCCCTTTAATGTGACACGTTCCCTCCCAGTTATATGATCAAGTGGATCAGTCGGCTAGAGAGCGGGGCTATTCTTCTTCCGGGGAGACAAAGTCATCCCTTTTACTGACCGAACCCTCAGTTCGGAGGTCTTTGTCAACATGTTACGAAGGTCCCATCTTCGGCGGGTCAGGTCACCATTACTTGACTTAGAAAGGCAAACATCTGGGCAAAGGAAGCGCAGTATGCCTGCAACAAATGGTTTTCTTTATTGTTTTTAATGATATACCAATCATAATGGAGGGTCTTACCTATGTACATCACTGATAGAATCACTACGTAGGGTAGGCGGTCAACTTGTTAAGGGAGAGGCAAGAATGCAGTTCCGATCTTGTGGTGTATTCGTTTGGTTTGAGTAGGGCCTCTTTCTCGTTGATCAGTTCGCCTCTGCTCTATTGAAAAGTTGAAATTCCTACGACAGTTTTGTCAACGAACGCGTCTCGGCCAAACTGACTAACCTAACCTACCGTTAAAGAGGCTTTTCCATAGTTGGGTGCTCTGCTTTAGTGTGAATGACGAAGGCTTGGCTAGGTTTGGTAATACCCAAAGCAAATGAATAGAGATCGGGGTTTATAGTTGGCAGTTGGCAAGGAACTTGATCCCCCCCAAAAAAAAGGGGGGAGCTACGGTCGAACTCTAATTCTAGAAATAAGTCAAGGCCCTTTTACTAAGTCTACCAGATAGAAAATGATAGAGGGCCAACTATCGTTGCTTTGCACAAGACGGTGCTGTTTCACTTCGAGTTCCTTTCTTCGTAGTCAAATCTGATGATACGCTTTGGCGATGTTACCTACCAAATAAAAGGCTTGCTAGGTGATCGAAATCACTCAGGTTAGTGAGGACTCACTCACTCACCTACTCCTTATCTATTTAATAGAAACTTCTATCTATTGAATTCAGAAGGCAACCCGCCGGGCTATAAGATAAGATACAGTTGTTGTACTGCTTGACTGGTAAGAAAAAGCTTCTGTAAGAACTGGAAGACTCTTGTATGTACAGTAACCCTCTCTTCTGCTACTAGTGGACTGTTGCACAAAAAGGCCGACAAAAGCAAGGTGCGCTTTTCAAGCACTTAGCTTCTACTAGCGGCGGGGCGGCAAGGCCATCTTGTTCAGCTAGAAGCCTAAGCCAAGAATGTATGAATGAAGTGACGGGCCCCTTGATATGAACTTCTCATGCTAGTTCCCCAAGACCTCTTGTACCCTTTTGTCGAGCAGCCTTTTCATACTTTCTTTTTCATATAAATGAAAGCCAAACATTGTTATTTCTCATGCCCCTTTAGAGCTAAAAAGGAGTTGACCAGCCCTTTCGCCCAGTTGATTTCCTTCATCATTCTTTTGGTCATTCCTTCTTTTACCAAAGAGACTTCTGGATAAAGGTCCGGCTTAAGACACCTTCATTTGGAAAGCGATCGATGATCAATCCATCTCTCTGCACTTCGTCCTGGTCTTGCTGTATCTCTGCCTAGGACTTTTTTTGATTTTGGAATTTCTTGACCGAACTCGAAATGAAAGGAGACCTCCCGTAGGTGGCCTCTTACCTCTCTTGCTTCCAAGTGAGCACCCAAGTGAACTGTAGTGCCCAGGTCCTTCCCCTTTCTTTTCTAAGTCAATTATGCTTCGGTCTTGCTTTGTTTTCTTTATTAATTTCTCTTCACGCCTCCGCCTTTGTACAATTAGAATCCTAGCACACTTCTTTTTTAACTAAGAGAGCTATTTGTATACTTGCGTAAAAGGTTTTTTTCATGATTCCAATTAGGGACTCAGGTGCCCTTATTTCATATCTTTATTGGTACTGCCCCATAAGAAGAATCAGTAGGCTCGTCAAGTAGCCTTTTTGATGCATAAGATAAGCTGGAGGGCTTCTGCGCCCCAATCATTCTATTTTCGTTTGTGGTATTCCTTTTAGCCTCTGAAAGCTTCTTTCATTGAATTCAAAGATTGATGGTAGTGAAGCATACTGCGAATGAGGTAAGGATCTCTTCCTATCGACTCTACACTCTGTTCACGGGGAATTTTACTATTCTTTCATACATAGATTGGCGAATGTGAAAAGAAGACTTTAATTAAGTCTTTCTCACTTCATCTTTCTATCAAAATGCTTGAATCATAGCCCCCTTAGTCTTAGAGCTAGTAGCGAACGATCACATCTTCCTAGCCCAGCTACTTTCCAGGAAAGAATAGCTAAGCCTTCAAGCCCTAGGTCAAATTCCTTTCGAGCGAGATGCTTTGAATAGATATCCTTTCGTACCCTTGGTTTTTTACTTGAGGGATTCAAATTTTCTTTAGCGATGGGGTTTGTGATCAAATAGGCTTTTACTTCGACTCGAAAGGGAGCTGTGTAGGTAGACTAGAAGTACTAGTTCCCGGTAAAAGATAATTTCTTTTTGATTTAGTTCTAGGCTCCAAGCTAGAGAAAATATAGGCTATTAGCGAAGCTGTGAAAAATAATTGCTAGCGAAAGTTTTATTTTCTTAGTTTAGTCACCGATACAGAAAGTAGCTAGGCTTCCTGGTGGTATGAAAGAACTAGATCTTAGTGCCTTAGACGCCCTAGAATGAGGATTGTTTCTCTCACCCGTAGGCGCAAAAAGCATAGCCCAAAATTCTATTGAGACGAATTCATTCCGAATAAAGGAAGGCGGCCGTGATAGGGAAAGGCTTTGTCTTATTACTAGGGTGGACGTAGTTCAGAAGTAGATCTAAAGAGAAAATGGGAAAAATCGCCTGTGTCAGAAGAAGCTCTTAGGGAATCAATCATCACTAGACGAGATGCTAGTGCCATTAAACTAGCTGCCAAAACGAGTTCAAGAGATAAGGATCCAAGTAGTGAAGTCATCCTCAGGGGAGGAATCGTTCCATTCACTTGTTCAACTACTAAGAAGAATAGCTTTTTTCTTGCTTGAATGTGGCACAAAAAAAGAAGAGGCACAGGAACTTGTGGAGAAGCCTCATGGACTGGAGCCGGGCTAAGGGTAGAAGGGAATCAAGGAAAAGACAGACTTCATCTTCTATCATGTCGACTGGGAACGAATGCTATCATGGCTTGAATTCTGTCGAAATCTTCTGGATGGGTCTAGCATCCGTAGGTCAGTGACTCCAATGGCACAATTCGACAACTCAGGAAAAACCTCTAACGCACCACGGTCGTCTCTTGACCACGCAATGACCTTCCCAGAATGGGTGATAATAGAATGTAGAAAGCAGAATCTGAAAGGGAAACCCATCTAGGGGATATGCAGATAGCCAGGGGTAAGCAAATAGAGCGTCCAAGACTTGGCAGGGAACGGGATGGTGATTCTAAATAGGAAGAGACAAAATGGACAAGAGGAAACCAAATAAAGAAAGCCAATCGAAAATGAGTTTATCACTACGCGAATCAAAAATCAAACTCAGAGCGAGAATCAACATCCTTACTTAGGGCTGGGCTAAGTCGCTTGGCGCTTATAGCGCTTCCTGTACGGCTTCTCCCGCTTGGCTGCTTTCCGTGCTTAAAGAAGGCAAAAAGCTGTCAACAGGGGCAGCACCAGGGCGAAGGAAGCAGATGGAATCCAGCCGGACTGTAACACCCCGATCCCTCTCGAGACCGAGAGTTCTATCTATCAATCTAATCACAACCCAAATCCAAACCCGGGCATAATTTTTAGGGAAAATGGACGAAGTCTCCCCTATTTTTAGGCAAAAAGCAAACCTGCGACAGCATATAAGTGGACCAATACCATGTCCAAACATTCAACCACCTCAAGGCCATCCGAGCCTTGGTTCACAACATGCAAATCACAAGTAAATATACATTCATGCTTAGCAATTAAACTACACCAACCTATTGCATAAGCTAGACTATCATATTTTTCTATCTTTTTACCTTTGTCATTTCAAACATACATTGAAGTTAAGCTACATTAACTAAATACATGATCTAACTTATCAAACCACCTCAACTACTTAGCTAGATTTAAATTACATTTCTTTTAACAATAAATACATACAACATATCAAAGCATATATCTTTACAACTTCGATACTCAAGCCACATAGGCACGCAAGACAACTCTTCAGGCACGAACTTTCACGAAATCACAAACTTTCCAGCTAGCATGACATTTCCTGAAATGTGGTGGTGAGGAGTGAGTATACACAACACGTATACTCAGTGAGGGCGAGACAGATATCGAGTTGGAGAGAAAGAAAGTTGTGCAATGCAAATATACACAGCTAAGCAATAAAGTCAATAAGAAAGCATTCAATACAAACGACAATATATTAAACATTCAAGAAAGCATTAACACAACCATTCAAAGCTATACCACACTCTAAAAGCTATGGTTCACTCTTACGAGCAATATACCATTTCACGAGCGATACATCAATCTCGAGCTTGATGTTGACAACGATGACAATAAGCGCGCAACCACCTTATAACACCAGTTTGGAATACCCCAGGAGTAACCATCAATTCTACGACCCATATCTCCCTGGGAGGCAACCCAAGCGAGAAGAGGGAATAGCCACGGAGTTAGATTAACCAACACTGGCAACCCGAGGCTACCCAGAGAGGCCCATCATTCACGCGCTGGACACTATGCAATGCAAGACTCGATACAAGGCGATAAACGAGCAATAGCACAACATCACAGATAGAGGAGATAAACAAGATATCAAGCATTATTCAACAATTGTTAAACATTTCAATCAATAATCAACTCTAACAAGCGTAATAAGCATTAACAAGCATTTGCAGTCAAACAAGTAACAAGAACAACATCAACTAACATTATCAAGCAATATCAAGTATTCTATAGGCATTATAAGCGTTCTATAGGCAACATAAGCATTCTATAAGCAATATTCTATGAAAACACACAAAATCACGAAAATGACCCCAACTTACCAAACGCTACTACTATCAAACGAGACACGAGCTTTGGAAACCGACTTCATCAATCCTCCTAGGTCACCATAAGGCACGTCTAAAGACCCCGAAACCCTACTTTACCCTAGAATTCACGCAAAGTCCCGATTTTTCCCTTTGCTCGTTTGAACTACAACTATACTAACCAAACACCCAACCAACGCCATAATCGCACCAAAAGTGCTTTCATGGCCTCCCGAAACAATGCCATCACGCAAAACGAGAAAAAGCTAAACTTGACCTAAATGACCCCGACTTTCACCAAGGCATATTTCTTATTTTTTCCATTACGCAACCTAAACAAATCATGCATTTAGACATTCTAGCATACCTAGCACCTTTTCACATCAACAAACAGCATAACAGAGCAATTTTATCATTTCAAGGGTTTACTATTCACAAAATACTATTCAACTAACAATTTATATTTCAATTTCAATATTCAACCGCAGAAAATGTTAAAAAGCTATAAATACATGTTCTAGGATTGCTAGGGAACATTATTTAAGCCTCAAAACGATTAAAACAACAAACTACGGATAAAATCCAAAAATTAAAGTTAGTACATAAAACTTTCAAATGCGCAAATAAACATGAAACCCTCACCTTAGACATTCCTAAACGCTAGGAAAACCTCGTAGGATGCCTCGGAAACCATCCCGTGCAAGCTCACGCGAAGATTTGGTGATTTGAAGTTGAATTTTCTTTTTTTTCTCCCTTGCATCTTTTGGCCCTTTCATGTTCTTTTTCAGCTCTGATTTTTCTTTTATTTTGTGCTATTTTAGGCTATTAAAAGATGGCACAAGGTCAAAATGGTCAAGGCTTGGTCAATGCTCACTTAAGTTGGTCAAACTAGCTTATTTGATGCATTTTAAAGCTAAAACAACTAATGAAATATTAATTCTAGCTAACAACAATTAAAATATAAAATTTAAGACACCAAACACTAGTTTTCACTATTTGTTGAGGACTAGGAACCGCTCTCTAACTATCGCTCTCGATATGCAATGCACGTTACGACAACAAAGAAGTAACAATTAAATCTCAAAGAATCTAAGAAATATATCATTTTTGGAAAGCATCATAGTTTAAAATTTACTCCGGCTCGGAGCTACTTTCCTCATTTATTTGAAAACCGAGTGATTTTAATGCAAGACAACCAAAACCGATTATTAAAATAATCAAAACAATCAAGGAAATCAATATTCATTTAAAATAATTAATTTAACTATTTCTAGAATATTTTAAAGAATTATGAAGTTAATATTAAGCTACAAATTGGTTGATTTAACTAATTAAACATTTAATCAAATGCAGTCAAGTGCTATTAAATGCATGCCGGGTTCGAGTTATCACATCCTTCCCCCCTTAAAACAATTGCGTCCTCACAATTCTTCTTCCAATAGAACTCAGCATCATCTGAAATCCAATTCTGACTAATCTTCATCGGTTGAAGAATCCCATTGACACGAATATCGAAGAAGAATAAAATTCCAACCAAGGGCGCCGAGATAAGACCAATAATGACTAAAGCAAAGATACTGTAGATGTCATTAATACCACACAATAACGACAAGAAGAATACCCCATGCACGAATCTCCAATAGAAGTCTAACTATTACTGACCGAGAATCCCCAAGCAAAAAGCCAAATAAAGGCTCAATCAAAGGTTCCATCCAGAGGTCCAAATAAGTACCCCGCTGGTCATGAATTTCATAGAAGAATTCCCTGTTAAGAGTGCTGGAGAAAACACCAAGAAACCCAATCAAATATACTTCCAAAGTTCCAAAGAAGCCATCCAAATAATAACCCCATGGAACAACCAATTAGATTCCGAGTATTGCTATCAAATGCTGAGAGGAATGTCAAAGGAAATAGCAGAGAAAATATAATATGCCTAATAAGACAACCAAGTTGAATAACAACATAGTTTCCCAGATGGATGAAAACTTCAAGGATAAACACCATACTGGTGAACAATATACCGAAACCAAACTCTGAGGCCTCTTCACTGTTTGCCAAGTGAGTACTTCATACAACCTTGCCAATAAGGAAAATGCCAATAGAACGCCCATTAAGAATTTTAAAGAATACCATAAGTAGTACTATACAATAAGTCCGATAGGAATTCCAAATACCAAACCTACTGAGGAACACTGAAGAAGATATCCGAAACAATACTCCAATAAGAAAGTAGCCAAGTTTGCCTAATAAATAATTACTAAATAATTGGCCACTGAGAATTCCAGAAAATACCATTGAAGAATTTCCAATCAGGAATGCCATTAGCACGCTAATAAAGACCGAGACACATATACCCTAGATAATATTGTGCAGTAAGGCCGATTGAAATCCCAATAGCCAAATCCACCGAGAAATGCCAACAGAAGTCTCCAAAGATCACCCGTTAAGAAAACCAAAGAATGCTCCAGAGAACAACTAAATAGAACCCCAAAAGAAGACTACTATTTCACAACTGTTAAGCACAGAGGAGGACCCTAGAGTTTCGCCAATAACCGAGCTCCAAAGGCAAACACCAACTCCCAAATAAAGGCTAATTAAATGCCATTCATTTCCTGCCAATCCATACAGCTTGAAAAGCCAGCGGTGAACCACTTTCTTCAGGGGAGGAAGAGGACTTACTTACCACTTCCATAAGACATGTATGAATGCCAATATATCACAATTATAAACATGCCTTATACTATTATGCAAGAAAGTTTACAAAAGAGTTTATTCAACAAAGTCACTCAAGCACGGCAACAAGTAAAGCACAACATAATCAATTCAAATCACGGCATAGCTAATTCAAGACATTCTATACACACATTACAAGTAATACTTCAAGCAAATAACAATTCACGAGGTCAATTCAATTCACGATGCCAATTCAATAAGTCAATTCGATAGACAACTAGACATTTCACCTTTCTTGAGAAACATTTAACACATAACACATAACTTTATCACATAAGTGCATACATTCAAGTCAAGACACACATTCTCACATACAAGCATACACTTTCAAGACACACTTAACAAGCACACATTCAAGGGTCACTACCCACCAGACCGAGGACCCTGTCCCAGCTTATGTGCTAGACAAGCTCTGATACCACCTGTAACACCCTGATCCCTCTCGAGACCGGGAGTTCTATATATCAATCTAATCACAACCCAAATCCAAACCCGGGCATAATTTTTAGGGAAAACAGATGGAGTCTCCCCTGTTTTTAGGCAAAAAGCAAACCTGCGACAGCATATAAGTGGACCAATACCATGTCCAAACATTCAACCACCTCAAGGCCATCCGAGCCTTGGTTCACAACATGCAAATCACAAGTAAATATACATTCATGCTTAGCAATTAAACTACACCAACCTATTGCATAAGCTAGACTATCATATTTTTCTATCTTTTTTCCTTTGTCATTTCAAACATACATTGAAGTTAAGCTACATTAACTAAATACATAATCTAACTTATCTAACCACCTCAACTACTTAGCTAGATTTAAATTACATTTCTTTTAACAATAAATACATACAACATATGAAAGCATATATCTTTACAACTTTGACACTCAAACCATATAGGCACGCAAGACAACTCTTCAGGCACGAACTTTCACAAAATCACGAACTTTCCATCTAGCATGACATTTCCTGAAATGTGGTGGTGAGGAATGAGTATACACAACACGTATACTCAGTGAGGGCGAGACAGATATCGAGTTGGAGAAAAAGAAAGTCGTGCAATGCAAATATACACAGCTAAGCAATAAAGTCAATAAGAAAGCATTCAATACAAATGAAAATATATTAAACATTCAAGAAAGTATTAACACAACCATTCAAAGCTATACCACACTCTGAAAGCTATGATTCACTCTTACGAGCAATATACCATTTCACGAGCGATACATCAATCTCGAGCTTGATGTTGACAACGATGACAATAAACGCGCAACCACCTATAACACCAGTTTGGAATACCCCGGGAGTAACCATCAATTCTACGATCCAAATCTCCCTGGTAGGCAACCCAAGCGAGAAGAGGGAATAGCCACGGAGCTAGAGCAACCAACACTGGCAACCCGAGGCTACCCAGAGAGGCCCATCACTCACGCGCTGGACACTATGCAATGCAAGACTCGATACAAGGCGATAAACGAGCGATAGCACAACATCACAGATAGAGGAGATAAACGAGATATCAAGCATTATTCAACAATTGTTAAACATTTCAATCAATAATCAACTCTAACAAGCGTAATAAGCATTAACAAGCATTTGTAATCAAACAAGTAACAAGAACAACACCAACTAACATTATCAAGCAATATCAAGTATTCTATAGGCATTATAAGCATTCTATAGGCAACATAAGCATTCTATAAGCAATATAAGCATTCTATAAGCAATAGTCTATGAAAACACACAAAATCACGAAAATGACCCCAACTTACCAAACGCTACTACTTTCAAATGAGCCACGAGCTTTGGAAACTGACTTCACCAATCCTTCTAGGTCACCATAAGGCAAGTCTAAAGACCCCGAAACCCTACTTTACCCTAGAATTCACGCAAAGTCCTGATTTCCTCCTTTGCTCGTTTGAACTACAACTATACTAACCAAACATCCAACCAACGCCATAATCACACCAAAAGTGCTTCCATGGCCTCCCGAAACAATGCCATCACGCAAAACGAGAAAACGCTAAACTCGACCTAAACGACCCCGACTTTCACCAAGGCATATTTCTTATTTTTTCCATTACGCAACCTAAACAAATCATGCATTTAGACATTCTATCATACCTAGCACCTTTTTACATCAACAGACAGTATAACAGCGCAACTTTATCGTTTCAAGGATTTACTATTCACAAAATACTATTCAACTAACAATTTATATTTCAATTTCAATATTCAACCGCAGAAAATGTTAAAAAGCTATAAATACATGTTCTACGATTGCTAGGGAACATTCTTTAAGCCTCAAAATGATTAAAACAACAAACTACGGATAAAATCCAAAAATTAAAGTTAGTACATAAAACATTCAAATGCGCAAATAAACATGAAACCCTCACCTTAGACGCTCCTAGACCCTAGGAAAACCTCGTAGGATGCCTCAGAAACCACCCCGTGCAAGCTCACATTGCGACAACAAAGAAGTAACAATTAAATCTCAAAGAATCTAAGAAATATATCATTTTTGGAAAGCATCATAATTTAAAATTTACTACGGCTCGGAGCTACTTTCCTCATTTATTTGAAAACCGAGTGATTTTAATGCAAGACAACCAAAACCGTTTATTAAAATAATCAAAACAATCAAGGAAATCAATATTCATTTAAAATAATTAATTTAACTATTTCTAGAATATTTTAAAGAATTATGAAGTTAATATTAAGCTACAAATGAAAGTTAATATAAACACGTAGTCAAATACAATTAAACCCTAACATTTAAGATGACACTTAATTAATCACATGAGAATAAATTCAATTACTATAATTATTAGAAATAGATAATAATCTTTTAATTATTCAATATACAACTACTAAATACTTCCAAGAGAAATATTAAAATAGTGCAAATTGGTTGATTTAACTAATTAAACATTTAATCAAATGCAGTCAAGTGCTATTAAATGCATGTCGGGTTCGGGTTATCACACGGACAAGCCCTAGCTTTCAGCAGACTAGCTCGCTGCTCCAAATAACTAAAACAAAGAAATAAGGATAACAATGAATGTCACATACGGCGCTGCCGAATGAGCTCTTGAAAGAGCCCATCTTGGATACTAAAGAAATGAGTGGCTAGACAGGCAACCAAAGGATAATGAGGCAGGCAGGTAAAAGAAAAAAAAGTCACATTTACCCTTCAACCGAGCTAACAGTCCTTGTTCTGCTTGTCCAGCAGCTTCTTTATATGAGTCTGTTACCTTCGTTTTTAAATTCACTCAAGTCAAGTAAGCGTTACATCATTTCCTTCCTTTCTGGGCTTACTGTAGGTCTTGTTGTTCTAGAATAATTGACTTCCAACTCAAAGCATTCATGCAAGAAATAGTACCAAAAGGATAGAGGAGGAATTCACAGAATTTCTTATCAATAGGAACACGGAACGAAGAATAACCCCTTTTTTAGTAAGGTGAAAAAAGGCCTCCACAAGATGGTCCGTTCTGGAGTTGACGATGAGAAACTTTCCTAGTCCTTATTCTTTTTTTCCCAACAACCTTATTTGTTTGTTTACACTCTTTTATGAAAGATTGGTTCAGTTCCTACTTTAATCCATAAGAAAGGATCCATGACCTACTCTTCTACGGGCATTTACACATGTTAATTTGTATGATTAAGCATCTTCGTCGGATGCTTATCCAGCCAGCCCTAAATTTTTCTATTCTATGTCGAAAACAACCTTTGGTTCATCTGCTTCATCTCGTGCTAAGGAACTAACAGAACCTTGCCTAGTCCGTTAGACCAGTTTAAGTGAGTGAAAGTGAAGCAAAGACAAAGGGCACTGAGGAAGGTAAGTGATAAAAGCAAGCGAGCCCTTACTATAAAGGGGCTTCCCGCATAGTGGGAACTCACAAATGTAAAAGATCTTTCATGTGCTTTTGAAAGAGCTACTTATATACTATAAATGATTTAACAAGTGCTACTTTCAATCAAACAACCTCCCTTTAGTGGATGAAATGGAGAAAACTGGGGTTGTATAAAAAGTCAAGAAAAGAAGTCTATCTTCTACTACTATTGATTAACTTGTTCTATAGATGCCAGATGCTTAAGCCTATTCTTGCAAGAGACGTGGCATAATTGTTAAATCAGTTTTTTCCCTCTCCACAACCTAGTTTGCTTGTGGTCATGGATAGCCCGTATTTTTGGCTGATAAAGCTCCTTTTGTAAGACCTTGGTAAATCCGTTCTTTTTACTCATATTCATGTGTTACGGATTCTCGAACAAGAACAACAGATTCAATAGCAACGGAGTAGCGAAAAGAGCCAGTCTCTCTTTCTGGAAGCTATCTTTTGAAAGAGTAGTTGGAAGGAGAGTTTGAAAGCCCACAGAAAAGCTCTAACTTCATTTATAAAATCTGATTTTTTGTCATCTATTGGAGTATTATTTAATTGTGTGTTGAAAGTGAAAAAGAATAAGGAATAAAGAATAAGGAATGTCTAGCTTTTTGTGAGATTTTGTCTTCTAGTGGGTTGAATTAGTACTTTAATAATAGTTAGTAGAATTTGTAGGATTAATTAATGACCTAGTGCTTCCTGTAAGATGCTTTCTTGATTAGCGTGAGGGCACGCTTTCCTAGGTCTAGGGCATGTACTACGAGGTAGGGTACGAACTACGAGATGAACGCACGTTTTCCAAGTAAATGCACGCAACCCCAAATAAATACACGTAATTCAATGCATGGCACACAAAATGAACACAATTATTAAGTCTAGGTCAAGGCACGTAAATCTAGGTTAGGGTACATGAAACGAGGTATCGCACGCAAATCAAGGTCGGGCCTCACATAACTCCTTACGGATCAAAAGTTATGGGCACCGGAGCGATGGATACCTGGTTACAAGCCCCACGCCCTCTGTTTGCAGGCCCTACCTCTACGTGAGGTGAAGTTGTCTTGCCCAAGGTGCCGTGTGATTCGGTAATAGAAATGTGATAGATTAGGTTGTCGTCCCTTTCGCGGCTCACGACGTATGATCCGGGACAGAAAAACAGCGCAAAAGAAGAAAAGTGACTTGAAAATGGTGAAAACGTTCAATTTTGGGCTCCGAGTAGGCTTGGTACACTCGTCGTAGAGCTCGCGGAGAGCTTTCCAACGGTATACTGTATGCCGCGTAACTCCTTACGGATCTAAAGTTATGAGCGTCGGAGCGATAGATACTTGGTCACAAGCCCCACGCCCTCTATTTGCGGGCCCAGCCTCTACGTGAAGTGAAGTTGTCTTGCCCAAGGTGCCGTGTGATTCGGTAATAGAAATGTGATGGATTAGGTTTTCGTCCTTTTCGCGGCTCACTACGTAAGATCCGGGATAAAAAAACAGCGCAAAAGAAGAAAAGTGTCCCAAACCTTATGAAAATGTTCGATTTTGGGCACCAAAAATAGGCGCAACCGAGCAAGAAATGTGCCCCCATCGTAGAGCTCTTAGAGTGCTTTCCAACGGTATACTGTGCGCTGCGTAACTACTTACAAATCAAAAGTTATGGGCACCAAAGCGACGGATACCTGGTGACAAGCCCCATGCCCTCGGTTTGAGGGCCCAGCCTCTACTCAAACTGAAGTTGTCTTACCCAAGGAGCCATGGGCTTCGGTAATAAAAATGTGATGGATTAGGTTGTCGTCCTTTTCGCGGCTCACGATGTACAATTCGGGACGAAAAAACAGCGCAAAAGAAGAAAAGTGTCCCAAATTTATGAAAACGTTCCATTTTGGGCTCCGAAAATAGGCGTAGCCTAGTAGGCTTGCTGCTCCCGTTGTAGAGCTCTTGGATAGCTTTCTAACGGTATGCTGTGCGTCGCGTAACTCCTTACGAATCAAAAGTTATGGGCACCGGAGCGACAGATACCTGGTCACAAGACCGACGCCCTTTGTTTGCGGGCCCAGCCTCTATGTGAAGTGAAGTTGTCTTGCCCAAGGTGTCATGGGAATCGGTAATAGAAAAGGGATGAATTTGGTTGTGATCCTTTTCGCGGCACACGACGTACGATCGGTGACGAAATAACAGCGCAAAAGAAGAAAAATATCCCAAAACTGAAGAAAACGTTCAATTTTGGGCTCCGAAAATAGGCGCAGCCGAGCAGGCTTGCTGCCCACATCGTAGAGCTCTCAAAGAGCTTTCTAACGGTTTGCTGTGCGCCTCGTAACTCTTTACAGATCAAAAGTTATGGGCACCAGAGCGACGGATACCTGGTGACAAGCCCCACGCCTTGTGTTTGCGGGCCCAGCCTCTATGTGAAGTGAAGTTATCTTGCCCAAATTGCCGCGGGAATCGGTATTAGAAATGGGATGGATTAGGTTGTCGTCCTTTTCGCGGCTCACGACGTACGATCCGGGACAGAAAAATAACGCAAAAGAAGAAAAGTATCCCAAAACTGATGAAAACGTTCAATTTTGGGCTCCAAAAATAGGTACAGCCGAGCAGGCTTGCTGCCCACATCGTAGAGCTCTCGGAGAGCTTTCCAACGGTAAGCTGTGCGCCGCGTAACTCTTTACGGATCAAAAGTTATGGGCACCGGAGCGACGGATACCTGGTCGCAAGCCCCACGCCCTGTGTTTGCGGGCCCAGCCTCTACGTGAAGTAAAGTTGCCTTGCCCAAGGTGCCGTGGAAATCGGTAATAGAAATGGGATGGATTAGGTTGTCGTCCTTTTCACCGCTCACGATGTACGATCCGGGGCGGAAAAACAACGCAAAAGAAGAAAAGTGTCCTGAAACTAATGAAAACGTTCGATTTTGGGCACTGAAAACAGGCATAGGCAAGCAAGCTTGGTGCCCCCGACGTAAAGCTCTCAATGTGCTTTCCAACAGTATGTTGTGTGCTGCATAACTCCTTAGCGATCAAAAGTTATGGGCACCGGAGCAACGGATACCTGGTCACAAGCCCCACGCCCTCTGTTTGCGGGCCCAGCCTCAACATGAAGTGAAGTTGTCTTCCCCAAGGTGCCATGTGGTTTGGTAATAGAAATGTGATGGATTAGGTTGTCGTCCTTTTTGCGGCTCACGACGTACGATACGGGACGGAAAAACAGCGTAAAAGAAGGAAAGTGTACCAAAACTTATGAAAATATTCGATTTTGGGCTCCAAAAACAGGAGCAGCTGAGCAGGCTAGGTGCCCCCATCGTAGAGCTCTCAGAGAGCTTTCCAACGGTATACTGTGTGCCGCGTAACTCCTTACGGATCAAAAGTTATGGGCACCGGAGCGACGGATACCTGGTCACAAGCCCCACGCCCTCTGTTTGTGGGCCCTGCCTCTACATGAAATGAAGTTGTCTTGCCCAAGGTGCCGTGTGATTCAGTAATAGAAATGTGACGGATTAGGTTGTCGTGCTTTTTGCGATTCCCGACGTACAATACAGGACGAAAAAACAACGTAAAAAAAGAAATGTGTCCCAAAACTGATGAAAAAGTTCAATTTGGGGCTCTAAAAACAAGCGCAACCGAGCAAGCTAGGTGCCCCCGTCGTAGAGCTCTCGGAGAGCTTTCCAACGGTATGCTGTGCACCGCGTAACTCCTTACGGATCAAAAGTAATGAGCACCGGAGCGACGGATACCTGGTCACAAGCCCCACGCTCTCTGTTTGCGAGCTCAGCCTCTGCGTGAAGTGAAGTTGTCTTGGCCAAGGTGCCGCGTGATTCGATAATAGAAATGTGTTGGATTAGGTTGTCGTTCTTTTCGCGGCTCATGACGTACGATCTGGGACAGAAAAACACCGCAAAAGAAGAAAAGTGTCCCGAAACTAATGAAAATGTTCAATTTTGGGCTCCAAAAATAGGCGCAGCTGAGCCAGCTTGGTGCCCCCATCGTAGAGCTCTCGGAGAGCTTTCCAACGGTATGCTGCGCACCGTGTAACTCCTTACGGATCAAAAGTTATGAGTACCGGAGCGACAGATATCTGGTCACAAGCCCCACGCCCTCTGTTTGCGGGCCCAGCCTCTACGTGAAGTGAAGTTGTATTGGCCAAGATGCCGTGTGATTCGGTAATATAAATGTGATGGATTAGGTTGTCATCCCTTTCGCGGCTCACGACATACGATCCGAGACGGAAAAACAGCGCAGAAGAAGAAAAGTGTCCCGAAAATGGTAACAACGTTCGATTTTGGGCTCCGAAAATAGGTGCAACCGCAAGATAGGTGCCCCCTTCGTAGAGCTCTCGGGGAGCTTTCCAACGGTATGTTGTACGCCGCGTAACTCCTTACAGATCAAAAGTTATGGGCACCAGAGCGACGGATACTTGGTCACAAGCCCCACGCCCTGTGTTTGCAGGCCCAGCCTCAATGTGAAGTGAAGTTGTCTTGCCCAAGGTGCTGTGTGATTCGGTAATAGAAATGTGATGGATTAGGTTGTCGTCCCTTTCGCGGCTCACGATGTACGATCCGGGACGAAAAAATAGCGCAAAAGAAGAAAAGTGTCCCAAAAATGGTGAAAACATTCGATTTAGGGCTCCGAATATAGGCGCAGCCGAGCAAGCTAGGTGCCCCTTTCGTAGAGCTCTCGGAGAGCTTTCGAACGGTATGCTGCGCGCCGCGTAACTCTTTACGGATAAAAAGTTATGGGCACCGAAACGACGGATACCTGATCACAAGCCCTACGCCCTGTGTTTGCGGGCCCAGCCCTTATATGAAGTGAAGTTGTCTTGCCCAAGGTGCCGTGGGATTCGGTAATAGAAATGGGATGGATTAGGTTGTCGTCCTTTTCACGGCTCACGACGTACGATTTGGGTCGGAAAAACAGTGCAAAGGAAGAAAAGTATCTCGAATCTAATGAAAACTTTCCATTTTGGGCTCAGAAAGCTGGCGCATCCAAGCAAGCTTGGTGGCCCCGTTGTAGAGCACTCGGAGAGCTTTCCAACGGTATGATGTACGCCGCGTAACTCCTTAGGGATCAAAAGTTATAAGCACTAGAGAGACAGAAACCTAGTCACAAGCCCTACGCCCTCTATTTGCGGGCCCAGCCTCCACGTGAGGTGAAGTTGTCTTTCCCAAGGTGCTGTGTGATTCGGTAATAGAAATGTGATGGATTAGGTTGTCATCCTTTTGGCGGTTCACGACGTACGATCCGGGACGGAAAAATAGCGCAAAAGAAGAAATGTGTCCTAAAACTTATGAAAATGTTCGATTTTGGGCTCCGAAAATAGGCGCAACTGGGTAGGCTACGTTCCCCCATTGTAGAGCTCTCAGAGTGATTTCCAACGGTATGCTGTGCACCGCGTAACTCCTTACGGATCAAAAGTTATGGGCACCGGAGCGACGGATACCTGTCACAAGCCCCACGCCCTCTGTTTGCGGGCCTAGCTTCTACGTGCAGTGAAGTTTTCTTGCCCAAGATGCCATGTGATTTGGTAATAGAAATGTGATGGATTAGGTTGTCGTCCTTTTCGCGGCTCACGACGTACCATCCGGGACAAAAAAACAGCGTAAAAGAAGAAAAGTGTCCCGAAACTTATGAAAATATTCTATTTTGAGCTCCGAAAATAGGCGCAGCCGAGCAGGCTTGTTGCCCCCATTGTAAAGCTGACGGAGAGCTTTCCAACGGTATGCTAAGTGCCGCGTAACTCCTTACGGATCAAAAGTTATGAGCATCGGAGCGACGGATACTTGGTCACAAAACTCACACCCTCTGTTTGCGGGACCAGCGTCTACATGAAGTGAACTTGTCTTGCCCAAGCTGTCGTGTGATTTGGTAATAGAAATATGATGGATTAAGTTGTCGTCCTTTTCGTTGCTCACGACGTACGATCCGGGACGGAAAAACAGTGTAAAAGAAGAAAAGTATCCCAAAACTTATGAAAATGTTCAATTTTGGGCTCCGAAAACAGGCGCAGTCGAGCAGGCTAGGTGCCCCCATCGTAGAGCTCTCAGAGAACTTTCCTACGGTGTGTAGTGCGCCGCGTAACTCCTTACGGATAAAAAGTTATGGGCACCAGAGCGACGGATACCTGGTAACAAGCCCCAAGCCCTCTGTTTGCGAGCCCAGCCTCTCCGTGAAGTGATGTTGTCTTTCCTAAGGTGCCATATGATTTGGTAATAGAAATGTGATGGATTATGTTGTCGTCCTTTTCTAGGCTCATGACGTACGATCTAGGACGAAAAAACAGCGTAAAAGAAGAAAAGTGTCCCGAAAATTATGAAAATTTCAATTTTCAGGTCCCAAAATAGGCACAGTCGAGCATGATTGGTGCCCCCATCGTAGAGCTCACAGAGAGCTTTCCAACGGTAGACTGTGCGCCGCATAACTCCTTACGGATCAAAAGTTATGAGCATCGGAGCGACGGATACCTGATCACAAGACCCACACCCTCTGTTTGCGGGGCCAGCATCTACGTGAAGTGAACTTGTCTTGCCCAAGCCGTCATTTGATTCGGTAATAGAAATGTGATGTATTAGATTGTTGTCCTTTTCGCGGATTACGACATGCGATCCGGGATGAAAAAACAGCGCAAAAGAAGAAAAGTATCCCAAAACTTATGAAAATGTTCAATTTTGGGCTTCGAAAACAGGCGCAGTCGAGTAGGCTAGGTGCCCCAATTGTAGAGCACTCAGAGACCTTTCCTACCGTGTGTTGTGCACCGCGTAACTCCTTACGGAAAAAAAGTTATGGGCACCAGAGCGACGGATACTTGGTCACAAGCCCCACGCCCTCTGTTTGCGAGCCCAGCCTCTACATGAAGTGATGTTGTCTTGCCTAAGGTGCCATGTGATTCGGTAATAGAAATGTGATGGATAAGGTTGTCGTCCTTTTCGCGGCTCATGACGTACGATCCGGGACGAAAAAACTGCGTAAAAGAAGAAAAGTGTCCTAAAACTTATGAAAATGTTCAATTTTGGCCTCGGAAAACGAGCGCAACCGAGCAGGCTAGGTGCCCCTATCGTAGAGCACTCAGAGAGCTTTCCTACGGTATACAGTGCGCCGCGTAACTCATAATGGATAAAAAGTTATGGGCACCGGAGTGAAGGATACCTGATCACAAGCCCTACACCCTCTGTTTGCGGGCCCAGCCTCTACGTGAAGTGAAGTTGTCTTGCCCAATGTGCCATGGGATTCGATAATACAAATGTGTTGGATTAGGTTGTCGTCCTTTTTGCGGCTCACGACATACGATCTAGGATGGAAAAACAGAAGTGTCCTGAAACTGATGAAAACATTTGATTTTGGCTCGGAAAACATGCGCAGCTGAGCAAGCTTTGTGCCCCCATCGTAGAGCACTAAGAGAGCTTTCCAACGGTATGCTGTGCGCTGCCTAACTCCTTATGGATAAAAAGTTATGGGTACCGGAGTGACGGATACCTGATCAGAAGCCCTACGCCCTTTGTTTCCGAGCCCAACCTCTACGTGAAGTGATGTTGTTTTGCCCAAGGTTCCGTGTGACTCGGTAAAAGAAGAAAAGTATCCCAAAACTTATGAAAATGTTCAATTTTGGGCACCGAAAACAGGCGCAGCCGAGCAAGCTAGGTGCCCCCATCGTAGAGCTCTCAGAGAGCTTTCCTACGGTGTATTGTGCGCCGCGTAACTCCTTACGGATAAAAGATTATGGGCACCGGAGTGACGGATACCTGGTCACAAGCCCCACACCCTCTGTTTGCAAGCCCAGCCTCTATGTGAAGTGATGTTGTCTTGCCTAAGGTGCTGTGTGATTTGGTAATAGAAATGTGATGGATTAGGTTGTCGTCCTTTTCGCGGCTCATGACGTACGATCCGGGATGAAAAAACAGCGTAAAAGAATAAAAGTGTCCCAAAACTTATGAAAATGTTCAATTTTGGGATCCGAAAACGGGCGCAGCCAAGCAGGCTAGGTGCCCCCATCGTAGAGCACTTAGAGAGCTTTCCTACGGTATGCTGTGCACCGCGTAACTCCTTACGGATAAAAAGTTATGGGCACCGGAGCGACGGATACCTGGTCACAAGCCCTACGCCCTCTGTTTGCGGGCCCAGTCTCTACGTTAAGTGAAGTTGTCTTGCCCAAGGTGCCATGGGATTCGATAATACAAATGTGATGGATTAGGTTGTCGTCCTTTTCGCGACTCATGATATACGATCCACGACGGAAAAACAGCGCAAAAGAGGAAAAGTGTCCTGAAACTGATGAAAATATTCGATTTTGGGCTCGGATAATAGGCACAGCCGAGCAGGCTTTGTTCCCCCATCGTAGAGCTCTCAGATAGCTTTTCAACGCTATGTTGTGCGCCGCGTAACTCCTAACGGATCAAAAGTTATGTGCACCGGATCGACGGATAACTGGTCACAAGCCCCACGCCCTCTGTTTGTGGGCCCAGCCTCTACGTGAAGTGAAGTTGTCTTACCCAAGGTGCCGTGTGATTCATAAATAGGAATGTGATGGATTAGGATGTCATCCTTTTCGCGGCTCGCGACATACGATCCGGGACGGAAAAACAACACAAAAAAAGAAAAGTGTCCCAAAACTTATGAAAATGTTTGATTTTGGGCTACAAAAATAGGCGCAATCGAGCAGGCTAGGTGCCCCCATCGTAGAGCTCTCAGAGTGCTTTCCAACGGTATGTTGTGCGCTGCGTAACTACTTACGGATCAAAAGTTATGGGCACTGGAGCAACGGATACCTGGTCACAAGACCCACGTCCTTGGTTTGAGGGCCCAACCTCTACATGAAGTGAAGTTGTCTTGCCCAAGATACCATGGGATTCCGTAATAAAAACGTGATGGATTAGGATGTCGTCCTTTTCGCGACTCACAACGTACGATCTGGGACAGAAAAACAGCGCAAAATAAGAAAAATGTCCCAAAACTAATGAAAACGTTCAATTTTGGGCTTCGAAAATAGGCGCAGCCGAGCAAGTTTGGTGCCCACGTCGTAGAGCTCTCGGAGTGCTTTCTAACGGTATGCTGTGCGCTGCGTAACTGCAAACGGATCAAAAGTTATGAGCACCGGAGAGAAGAAAACCTGGTCACAAGCCCCACGCCCTTTGTTTGCGGGCCCAGCCTCTACAAGAGGTGAAGTTGTCTTGCCCAAGGTACCGTGTGATTCGGTAATATAAATGTGATGGATTAGGTTGTCATCCTTTTGGCTACTCACGACGTACGATCCAGGACGGAAAAACAGCGCAAAAGAAGAAAAGTGTCCCAAAACTTATGAAAATATTCGATTTTGGGCTCCGAAAATAGGCGCAACCGAGCAAGCTAAGTACCCCCATCGTAGAGCTCTCAGAGTGCTTTCCAACGGTATGCTGTACATCGTGTAACTCCTTACGGATCAAAAGTTATGGGCACCTGAGCGACGGATACCTGGTCACAAGCCCCACGCCCTCTGTTTGCAGGCCCAGCCTCTACGTGAAGTGAAGTTTTCTTGACTAAGGTGCAGTGTGATTCGGTAATAGAAATGTGACGGATTAGGTTGTCGTCCTTTTCACGGCTCACGACGTACGATCCGGGACAGAAAAAAAAGCATAAAAGAAGAAAAGTGTCTCGAAACTTATGAAAATATTCTATTTTGAGCACCGAAAACAGGGACAGTCGAGCAGGCTTGGTGCCCCCATCGTAGAGCTCATGGAGAGCTTTCCAACCGTATGTTGTGCACCACGTAACTCCTTACGGATCAAAAGTTATGGGCACCTGAGCGACGGATACCTGGTCACAAGACCCACACCCTCTGTTTGAGGGCCCAGCTTCTACGTGAAGTGAACTTGTCTTGCCCAAGGTGTCGTGTGATTCGGTAATAGAAATGTGATGGATTAGGTTGTCATCCTATTTGCGGCTCACGACATACGATCCGGGATGAAAAAACAGCGCAAAAGAAGAAATGTGTCCCAAAACTTATAAAAATGTTCGATTTTGGGCTTCGAAAATTGGCGCAACCAAGCAGGCTAGGTGCCCGCATCGTAGAGCTCTCAAAGTGCTTTCCAACAGTATACTGTGCGCCGCATAACTCCTTATGGATCAAAAGTTATGGGCACTGGAGCGACGGATACCTGGTAACAAGCCCCACGCCCTCTGTTTGCGGGCCCAGCCTCTACGTGAAGTGATGTTGTCTTGCCCAAGGTGCTGTGTGATTCGATAATAGAAATGTGATGGATTAGGCTGTCGTCCTTTTCGCGGCTCGCGACGTATGATCCGGGACGGAAAAACTGCGTAAAAGAAGAAAAGTATCCCAAAACTTATGAAAATGTTCAATTTTGGGCTCTGAAAAAAGGCGCAGCCGAGCAGGCTATGTGCCACCATCGTAGACCTCTCATAGAGCTTTCCTACGGTATGTTGTGCGCCGTGTAACTCCTTATGGATAAAAAGTTATGGGCACCGGAGCGACGGATACCTGGTCGTAAGCCCCACGCCCTCTGTTTGTGAGCCCAGCCTTTACGTGAATTGATGTTGTCTTGCCTCAGGTGCCATGTGATTCGGTAATAGAAATGTGATGGATTAGGTTGTCATCCTTTTCGCGGCTCATGACGTACGATCCGGAACGGAAAAACAACGTAAAAGAAGACAAGTGTCCCAAAACTTATGAAAATGTTCAATTTTGTGCTCCGAAATTGTTCGTAGCCGAGCAAACTAGGTTCCCCCATCGTAGAGCACTCAAAGAGCTTTCCTACGGTATGCTGTGCGCCGCGTAACTCCTTACGGATAAAAAGTTATGGGCACCGGAGCGACGGATGTGGTCACAAGCCCCACGCCCTGTGTTTGCGGGCCCAGCCTCTACGTGAAGTGAAGTTGTCTCACCCAAGGTGCCATGGGATTCGATAATACAAATGTGATGGATTAGGTTGTCATCCTTTTCGCTGCTCACGACATACGATCCTGGACGGAAAAACAGCGCAAAAGAAGAAAAGTGTCCCAAAACTAATGAAAACATTCGATTTTGGGCTCGGGAAACAGGTGCATCCAAGCAAGCTTTGTTCCCTCGTCATAGAGCTCTCGGAGAGCTTTTAAACGCTATGTTGTGCACCGCATAACTCCTTACGGATCAAAAGTTATGTGCACCAAAGCGACGGATACCTGGTCATAAGCCCCACGCCCTCTGCTTTCGGGCCCAGCCTCTACGTGAAGTGAAGTTGTCTTGCCCAAGGTGCCTTGTTATTCGGTAATAGAAATGTGATGGATTAGGATGTCGTCCTTTTTGCGGCTCACGACATACGATCGGAGACGGAAAAACTGCACAAAAGTAGAAAAGTGTCCCAAAACTTATGAAAATGTTTGATTTTGGGCTCCGAAAATAGGCGCAACAGAGCAGGCTAGGTGCCCCCATCGTAGAGCTCTCAGAGTGCCTTCCAACGGTATGCTGTGCGCCGCGTAACTACTTGCGGATCAAAAGTTATGGGTACCGGAGCGACTAATACCTGGTCACAAGCCCCACGCCCTCTATTTGTAGGCCCAGCCTCTACGTGAGGTGAAGTTGTTTTGCCCAAGGTGCCGTGGGATTCGGTAATAGAAATGTGATGGATTAGGTTGTCGTTCTTTCCGCGACTCACAACGTACGATCCGGGAAGGAAAAACAGCGCAAAAGAAGAAAAGTTTATGTCTCAGATCGTACAACCGAGCAAGCTTGGTGCCCCCGTAGTAGAGCTATCGGAGAGCTTTCCAACAGTATGATGTGCGCTGCGTAACTCCTTACGGATCAAAAGTTATGAGCACTGGAGCGATGGATACCTGGTCACAAGCACCACGCCCTCTATTTGTAGGCCCAGCCTCTACGTGAAGTGAAGTTGTCTTGCCCAAGGTGCCGTGTGATTTGAAAATAGAAATGTGATGATTAGGTTGTCATCCCTTTCGCGGCTCACAACGTACGATCCCGGACGGAAAAACAGCGCAAAAGAAGAAAATTGTCCCAAAACTTATGAAAATGTTCGATTTTGTGCTCCGAAAATAGGCGCAACCAAGCAGGCTAGGTGCCCCCATCGTAGAGCTCTCAGAGTGCTTTCCAACGGTATGCTGTGCGCCGCGTAACTACTTACGGATCAAAAGTTATAGGCACCGGAACAACGAATACCTGGTCACAATACCCATGACCTCGGTTTGAGGGCCCAAGCTCTACGTTAAGTGAAGTTGTCTTGCCCAAGGTGCCGTGGGATTCGGTAGAAAAAATGTGATGGATTAGGTTGTCGTCCTTTTCGTGGCTCATGACGTACGATCAGGGACGGAAAAACAGCGCAAAAGAAGAAAAGTTTCCCAAAACTGATGAAAAAGTCCGATTTTGGGATCTGAAAACAGGCACAGCTGAACAAGCTTGGTGCCCCCGTCGTAGAGCACTCGGAGATCATTACAACGGTATGCTGTGCGTAGCGTAACTCCTTACGGATCAAAAGTTATGAGCACCAGAGCGACGGATACCTGGTCACAAGCCCCACGCCCTCTGTTTGCGGGCCCAACCTCTATATGAAGTGAAGTTTTCTTGCCCAAGGTGCTGTGTGATTTGCGAATAGAAATGTGATGGATTAGGTTGTCGTCCTCTTTGAGGCTCACAACATACGATCCGGGACGGAAAAAAACAGCGCAAAAGAAGAAAAGTGTCCCAAAACTTATAAAAATGTTCAATTTTGGTCTTCGAAAATAGGTGCAACCGAGCAAGCTAGGTTCCCCCATCGTAGAGCTCTCAGAGTGCTTTCCAACAGTATGCTGTGCCGCGCGTAACTACTTACGGATCAAAAGTTATGGGCACCGGAGCAACGGATACCTTGTCACAAGACCCATGACCTCGGTTTCAGGGCCCAGCCTCTACGTGAAATGAAGTTGTCTTGCCCAAGGTGCCGTGGGATTCGGTAATAAAAATGTGATCGATTAGGTTGTCGTCCTTTTCGCAGCTCACGACGTGCGATCCGAGACGAAAAAACAGCGCAAAAGAAGAAAAGTGTCCCAAAATTGATTAAAACGTTCGATTTTGGGCTGCGAAAACAGGTGCTGCGGAGCAGACTTGGTGTCCACGTCCTAGAGCTCTCAGAGAGCTTTCCAACGGTAAACTGTGCGCCGCGTAACTCTTTACGAATAAAAAGTTATGGGCACCGGAGCGACGGATACCTGGTCACAAGCCCCACGCCCTCTGTTTGTGGGCCCAGCCTCTACGTGAGGTGAAGTTGTCTTTCCCACGGTGCAGTGGGATTCGGTAATAGAAATGTGGTGCATTAGGTTGTTGTCTTTTTCGCGGCTCATGACGTACGTTCCGGGATGAAAAAACAGCGCAAAAGAAGAAAAGTTTCCCGAAACTGATGAAAACGTTCGATTTTGGGCCCTGAAAACAGGCATAGTGTCACACCCCAACCCGACCTATAAAGGTTAGACTAGGGTGTGATCTAAACATTAAAGTCACTTCTCGTACTTAACTGTTCATGAAGATTTAACACTTAACGTTTTGGCCTAAACTCTAAAATTTTTTGAAAAACCGGCAGCATAACGACTGTAATTGGGCTCTTTGGTTTGACGTAATTCTCTAAACGCCTCAAAATTTATCATCTCAAATTCATTTCCAACTAAGATTACTATTTATCATCAATTGAAATGCCTACTGGTTATCTCGATGTCTCGTCTGATCAGTAACCTAGCGTGATACTATGTCTCATTTTTTTGTTTATCCTCGTTACAAAAGTACCTGTTGATCTTAGCTTAATAATGTGTACCTGCTTAAAGATTTGGTTGGTTCATTTTACTTAGCCTTTATCTAATACTTCATAATCCTATTATAGATACTAGCAGTAATAATAGCTAAACGATCATAGTAGTGTCTAGAGTCTGTCTAGTTAATATCAGTACAAACCAAAATTAGGCCCCAAATTACAACGGGGGTCTTTTACAAAACAAACATTGGGCAACATAAAAGGAATAGTCTTCAAGTAACATAGTTCACAAATAGCCATATTCACGCAAAGCACACAGGACAGGCAATCACTCCAAGGAGTCATCATTAGGCACATCGTCCTCAGGTAACTGTTCTTGATCTTCTTCACCTGAGATGATAAAAAAGGGTGAGTCCTTATGAACTCAGTGGGGGGGGAACGAGAAATAGGTTTTGAAACTCATTTTCCGGTTCAACTTATGAAAATCCTTTTGCAAGCATGATTATAACACAATTAAGTACATAACAATAATATAAAGTAAAGGAACACAATTACCAGTCTTTCCTCCCTGAGGTTCTCTAGGAACCAAGCGAGAGTACTTATACATATAGAAAAAGGATACGGTGAGCTTTTGCTCTCAGTAGTTGCGGCCGACTTCAAATCATTCCCTTAACACGCCAAGTGGGTGTACTCCGGATGTACCTCGAAATCCTATGACCCAACTCTCCGAGGAAGTCTAGCCCTCAAGCGAGAGAGGGAATAGGACCATGGTAGTCACGGTTGCACCGGCAAGCCCGATGCCGCCCGGTGTGCGTGAATGCTACCATGCCAGAATAAAAGGTTGCAACCTTGTATGCAATGCACATTTATGACATTTAATATATCACATTAAGAGGACAACAAAGTAGGTTATCTCCGGACAGTCATAAGATTGCACATTGACAAGTAAACAAGCGAGGCACGAATAGACAAGTAGTTTCACTTGAAAAGCATATGGAGTTATATGAACATTAAATGGGCAGCCATATAACGCACGTAAATCAGGTCATATAACTCATTTCAACGTCCACGTAATCAAATAATTAAGGTTATTCAACATGCAACAACAATCTACGTGGTTCGGATGCAAGAAAGGCCTATTTGTCAACATGCAATGAATCAACATCTAGGGCTATAAGGCAACTGCGGGCAGCCTACTAAACATATAAGTACACTCAATATTCAAAGGATCAACACTTAGCAAGTTCGCCTAGTCACTAGGGTTTCCATTTCGTGCTTACCCGTGCAATTAAGCCCCAAGTCAACTCAAAATCAATCTCAAGCCAAGCATCAATTAATTCAAACATCCCCAAGTACTCAAAACAGTCCACACAACATCCCAATGCCACAATCCAAAGCAATTAATACCACAAGAGAAGTTACAACAAATTTCTAAGCATATAGCTAAGTGAAACCCTCACTGCAATTGACTGTTTTCTCACAGTCATTAAGACAAGAAAAAAATCTCCAATTCCAGTAAATAAGATGTCAAATTAAAGCTTAAGAAGTGAAATAAAATCAGAAATAAACCTTGCATCATTTGGAGTTCGAGATCAATAGATATGGCCAAAACAGTGGGATTGCACAAAACTGTCCAGATTTGCACACATTTCAATAATTGTCGTTTTTGAGGTCTTTAGGGTCAGATTTAGCCTTCGTCCATTTCTGACAAAAATATACAGAACTGAAAAACATAGTGGCACACGAAATTTCGTGCATTTTGGACATCATTTACTAAGTCAAAACCGGTTCGTTCCACAAGGTCAGTGCATCTGCCAAAACCTGCTTCATTTTTCCAAACTTCCAGATTTGGACACATTTTAAGGATTTGCCATTTTGAGGACCTTAGAGTCGAAATTAGCTTTGGCCTATTTCTGCGACAAATGTTCAAAACTGGCAAAACTAGTCACCTACTAAGTTTCATGCATTTGAAACATCATTTGCCTAGCAAAACACACCTCGTAACAACAAGTCAGAGAGCTGTCAACAAACCCGATTTCATGTATCATCATCTTCAAGCCAAAATCTTGCCATGCATGGTTGTAAAAGCTTATGAACACACAAATAACTCAAGTACAGAAGCAAAGACATACATTTAAGAGCATGCATGTGGATTTTTTAAGGATTTTCAAAAGGTTTTAGCCCTCACCTTAGCAAATCAACAAGAAGATGCACAAAACTTGATGAAGCACAATTTTCTTCTTCTTCCTTGCTTAGCCAAGACACCACCCGATTTCTGTCTATTTTTCCTAGCTTAGTGGCCAAGTTCTTAGTACATGCATGTGGTTAGAACAAGAAGAAAGGAAATGGAACCTAGTAAACTCACCAAGGCCGAAAATGGTGACTCAAAAAGCTTGCATGTGTGATTTTTGCATCTTCGCTAGCTTGATCGAGTCTTCTTGCTTGTTGCTTGTCTTGATTAACTATGGTGTGATGAAGGTGAGCTATGAAGTCATCAAGATTCAGCTAGGGCCAAGAGAAAGAGAGAAGAATGAGAGGGAGAGAGAGAGAAGAGTGAGAGGAAAATGAGAGAAATGAAAAAAAAAAACAGAAGCCTTGCAATTGATGAAGTGTGTTCGGCCTTGGGCAGCAAAATTCAGCCTTTTTGTGTCTTCAAGATGTAATTTGAAACTCCTAGCATGGGCAAGGGAGCAATGTCGAGAATGGTAGAGTTTTGAGGAGATTTTGAGCAATTTTTTATGCATTTGTGTCATAGAATGTCATAAAATGTTTGGGAATAAGATTTGAATGATGCAAAACAAGCATAAAGCCCTTGTAGTGGTCGGCCAAGGCAATAAAAAATCTGATCTTTTGTCATCTTATGTGCATTATTTAATTGTGTGTTGAAAGTGCAAAAAGAATATAGAATAAAGAATAAGGAATGTCTAGCTTTTTGTGAGATTTTGTCTTCTAGTGGGTTGAATTAGTAATTTAATAATAGTTAGTGGATTTTGTAGGATTGATTAATGACCTAGTGCTTCGTGCAAGATTCTTTCTTGATTAGCATGAAGGCACACTTTCCTAGGTCTAAGGCATGCACTACGAGGTAGGACACAAACTACGAGATGAATGCACGTTTTTTTAGTAAATGCACGCAACCCTAAATGAATGCATGTAATTCAATGCATGTCACACAAAACGAACACAATTCTTAAACCTAGGTCAAGGCACGCAAATCTAGATTAGGGCACGAGAAACGAGATTTCGCACGCAAATCAAGGTCGGGCCTCACATCCTCCCCTCCTTAATAGAATTTAGTCCCGAAATTCAATTATTACCTTTGAAATAAAGCTAGATATTGCTGCTCCATCTGGTCTCGCCTTTCCCACGTTGCTTCTTCAACTCTATGATGATCCCACAGCACCTTCACCATCGGTATAGTTTTGTTGCGCAACTCCCGATCTTGCTGGTCTAGGATCCGAATTGGCTTCTCCTCGTAAGACAAGTTCTCCCGAAGCTGCAACGGCTCTGCCTCCAAGATATGTGATGGATCAGGATGATACTTCCGTAGCATTGAAACACGAAAGACGTCGTGAATATTGGAGAGGTTTTGGGGTAGTGCCAGGCGATACGCCAACTTGCCAACCTTCTCAATTATCTCAAATGGTCCTACAAACCTCGGGCTCAACTTTCCACCCTTGCCATGTTTAATCAGTCCCCTCCGAGGTGATATCTTCAAGAACACCTTGTCGCCGACCTCAAACTCCAGGCTCCGTCTCCGTCGGTCTGCATAACTCTTCGGCCTGCTTTGGGTGGTAAGAATCCGTTTCCGGATGAGGTGGATATTATCAACAGTCTTCATAAGTTCAGGTAGAAGGGTCGGGTCAAAAGTCTTCGTCTCACCTACTTCATCCCAGTAAATTGGGGATCGACACTTACGTCCATACAATGCCTCAAATGGGGCCATCCCGATAGTGGCTTGATAACTATTATTATAAACGAACTCCGCTAGAGATAGATATTTCTCCCAACCTTTTCCAAAATCTAAAACACACGCCCTCAGCATATCCTCCAGAATCTGAATAGTTCTCTCCGATTGTCCGTCAGTCTGAGGGTGATAAGCCGTGTTGAAACTCAACTTCGTTCCCAAAGCTTCTTGCAATCTCTTCCAAAATCGGGAAGTAAAACGAGGATCCCTATCCGACACAATACTCACAGGCATTCCGTGCAATCTTATAATCTCCGCTACATACATATCTCCCAATTTCTTAGGACTATCCTCCTTGTTCATCGGTACAAAGTGCGCTGACTTAGTCAATCTATCCACTATGACCCAAACGGCATCATGACCCTTTTGTGACCTGGGTAGGTCCATAACAAAGTCCATAGTTATATGTTCCCATTTCCATTGAGGAATCTCCAACGGCTGAAGTAAACCTGCGGGTCGTTGATGTTCTATTTTGACTCTCTGGCAAGTCAAACACCGTGCCACAAACTCCGCAATCTCTTCTTCATGTTATTCTACCAATAGTGTTGCTTCAAATCCCGGTACATCTTTGTTCTACTGTGATGAATAGTGTATCTTGAATTATGGGCTTCTTCAAGAATCTTCTTTTTCAGCTCTAGCTCATTGGGAACACAAATCCGATTCCTAAACCTCCAAACACCATCATCATGAAACTTGAAATCTGTGTTGCTTTCTTTAATCTTCTAAAATTGTCGGTCCTTTTGTTGAGCCTCTCATAACTCAAACAACAAGGTCGATTGAACTTGTGTAGTGGCAAAAAGTAACCCTTTCCGAGTCAATTGTGGTTTCCACAAAAATGCTTCCTCCAACAACTCCTGCACCTTGACTTCAAGTTTTGCCATGCTTGCTTTCCTACTTAAGGCATCTGCAACTACATTCGCTTTACCATGCACATAATTGATTGTGCAGTTATAATCATCCAAAAGCTCCATCCACCGCCTTTGCCTCATATTCAACTCTTTTTGAGAGAACAACTATTTCAAGCTCTTGTGATCAGTAAATATCTCAAACTTGTTACCCCACAGATAATGCCTCCATTTCTTGAGTGCAAACACAATAGCCGCTAACTCCAAATCATGCGTCAGGTAGTTCAATTCATACGGCTTTGCTTTCCTAGAAGCATACGTAATCACTCTACTATTTTGCATCAGCACACAACCCAATCCTTCCTTCGAAGCATCACTATAGATTACAAAACCTTGACTTCCTTCTGGCAATGCAAGAACAGGTGCGGTAGTCAATCTTTTCTTCAACTCTTGAGAGCTGTTCTCACACTTATCGTCCCACACGAACTTTGTTTTCTTTTGAGTGAGCTTTGTAAGCGGTCCTACAACCTTAGAAAAATCCTTCACGAACCTTCGATAATAGCCGGCTAGACCAAGAAAACTCCGAACCTCTGTAACGTTTTCCGGTTTCTTCCAAGACATTACTGCTTCTATCTTTGCTGGATCCACTGCTATTCCTTCTTGGTATATGATATGCCCCAAAAATGCAATCTGTTGCAACCAAAATTCACACTTGCTAAACTTTGCATACAATTGATGCTCTCGAAGTTTCTGCAGTACCAACCGCAGATGTTGTTCATGCTCCACCTCGGATTTCGAGTATACCAAAATATCATCAATAAAGATCACCACAAATTGGTCCAAGTAGGGTTGAAACACCCTGTACATCAAATCCATAAAAGCTGCTGGGGCATTAGTTAGTCCAAATGGCATCACCACATATGCATAATGCTTGTATCTTGTCCTGAAAGTCGTTTTAGGCACATCCTCTTTTTTGATCCGCAATTGATAGTACCCTTGCCTCAAGTCGAGTTTTGAATACACTTTAGCTCCTTGAAGTTGATCAAACAACTCGTTGATCAGTGGAAGTAGGTATTTATTCTTGACAGTCACTTGGCTCAATCCTCGGTAATCGATGCATAGCCTCAATGCTCCGTTTTTCTTCTTCACAAATAGGACTGGTGCACCCTACGAAGAAGAACTTGGTTGAACAAACCCTTTCTTCAACAATCCTTGCAATTGGTCCTTCAATTCCTGTAGCTCGGCCGGTGCCATATGATAGGGAACTTTAGATATCAGCTGGGTGCCGGGCAGTAGCTCTATGATGAACTCGATCTCCCGATTTGGGGGTAAACCGGGCAATTCTTCTGGAAACACGTCCGCATAATCTTTGATCACTGGCATCTCCTCCAACTTAGCTTTATCTGACGGCTTGTTGATGAGGTAAGCTAAGTATCTGCTACACCCTTTTCTCAAGGACTTCACTGCTTTCATAGATGAAATGATGGAACTACCGGTGAAATCTCTTCGACCCATTACCTCCAGTATTGGTTGACCAGGTACTTTTGCATATTTGATTGAAAGTGCTATTCCCTTGCCTTGTTTCTAGTACTTTAAAGTATATCCCGAGGTAGCTTCCTTTAGGCCATCCAGTGAGAAAAATAGTCTTATTCCATCTATTGGAAGTTCACTGCCATCCATTGATAGAAAGCTTAATTCGTTGAGTGGAAAATGGCTTAATGGAAGTTGTAGTGCCTAGGACTTCTGTTCTAGCCTTAAGAGATACAAGTTTACAAGTGAATAAATGATTTCCTTATTTCTTCTTTCCTAGCGGTTTGAGATCCAGTAGAAGTAGGAGTGCCCTTGTGATAAGTCCAATTATAGATATATTGTATAAAGGACAATTATCAAACGGAAGCTATAATATACTTATACTTGATCGACCGAAAGCACCTTCTTGCGAGATATGTTATCAAGCTTAGGTGCCTTACATAGCAAACTAGGACAAGTTTAGTTTTCAAGCTTTGACATTTTTTTTATTTATAGAAAAGCAAGCGGCGGCAATAGAAAATGTAGCCCCTATCCCTTAAAAAGAAGAAGATAGATAGGTCCACGAGTTAAAACATAGAAGTTCTGACTAATCCAGTAGGAGTTTACCCATGAGAGTAAGAGGCAGTATCAGCACCAAAGAAAGCAGGGATATGTGTAGTCACATTCGATCGAGAGTCTGATACCCTTTAAAAAGAAAGGGAACTACTTAATGATACTTTGGTGCTCCTACTGGTTCAATTCTTTCTTCTTCTGAGTCCTCTAGGGTATCTTAGAGGATTGGATGATCCGGGTATAATTTATGTCTCTCTCATTGTTTGCTTTCAAGCTCATTGCGAAGCTGAGACATTACATTAGCGGGTGCACCCGAAGCAGCTTAAACATCTTGCTTTCGGGAACCTTTTTTCTTAAAGAAGGAATATCTCCGCTATCTATAGATTGAGACTCTCTGTGAATAGATGCTATCGTAGTATAGTATACCTTCTCCATCATAAAAGGCATCTTCCAGATAGGGGCCGGGTATCTATAGAAAGCATAAAGTGTTAATTCCAGCTATTGTACTATAAGTGCTACATTATCCGTCGATTGATCCCTAGGCTCACAATGCCCACAGTTGACTTGGGATACAGCAGAGTATACCGATAGTACTTAAGGAGCACTCTTTCTTAAAGAGAGACTGTTGAAACCCGATCTCGTGAGTTAACTTCCATTCATCCCTAACACCTTGAATTTGGAATAGGAACTACAACTCATCTGAAGCGTATGATTTTGCTTCGACTTCCACTCTTTGCCCCACTGACTGTGCTCAGATTGCTGGAGCCTAAATTGGTTAGTGCTTTGTCGGATCCAGGAAAAATGAATTTCTATTTAGGTGCTTTAGCACAGGAGATAATGTAATACAAGTCTGACACTCATATTGGAAAGGATTGAACTTCAAAACAAGTTCGGATTAGGGGCTTACGGTCCACGCATTCAAGCGCTTATTTTTGGTTTCAAAAAGTGACTTTTTTTTATCTTTTATGCTATCAAACTTAAATACCTCAGTCGTAGGGCTCAGAGACTGTCTAACTTTGTTCTTCCCCATCCACCAATAAAGTAAATAACGTGGAGTAGTCCCTGTGGGGCACCCAGGCAGCAAAGGATAGAGCTAAGGATCTAGGGTTTTCATTGAATAGAGATCAGAAAATGGTCAAAGCCAGGTCATGCCGAGCGGGTTGAGCAGTAGGAAGTGAATCAGTATAATCTTAGGTAAACCACAATCGGAGTCATAAGGAAAATACCAGTTGGACAGGAAACACCCATCGATCAAGCCATTGGCAAATGCCCATCTTCTTGCTTAAATTCTATCCTGAAAGTCAGTAAAAGTCTTTGGTGACCATGCTTCCTCAGAAAAAGAGAAAGAACTGGCTAAGCAGGCTTGTCTCGGAGGAGCATAGTACGAATAGCTCGTCATAAGGGTAAAGCACACTTCCTTAAAGTACTTTCAATAAACTAAGTAATACTCGCTTGGGCCCTCATAATCGTTGCAAGGTTCCTTTCACTCCACTAGCCTTGATTGGCGGGCGGAATCTCACTCGGTCTTACCTGTTTTGTTGGATGATCTCGAAGAATTTTCTTTATGAAATTTCCTTATCTTTACCTTTCTATGAATGCTAAACCCTATCTGCTTCTATGTCGAGAGTTTGTGATACTTGTCGCGTGCTTGAGAAGAAAGAAGGATTGCCTGGCTTGGTCCTACGAACAGATGACTGGGTTGCTGACTATCGTGGCCGTTCAGTGCTTGAACGTTAGGGATCAGACGCCCGTAAAATAGCCCCCGATGAAGTACCACCCGATAGTTATAGACACAATTGTGCGTGAAGTGGACAAGTTGATCAACGTGGACTTGCGGAGTTACAGTACACTACCAGGCTAGCCAATCTCGTTCCAGTCAAAAAGAAAAATGGCAAGAGAAATATCTGCGTCAACTACCGAGACCTTAACAAGGCATGCCCAAAGGATGACTTTACCTTGCCGAACATAGATATACTTTCTCATAGATAAGGGTTCAAAAAGTTGTCATTTATAGATGGCTATAGTGGGTGTAACCAGAGTTGGATGGCTTCCGAGGATGCCAAGAAGATTACGTTCTGAACGACCAAGAAGAACTTCTATAACAAAGTGATGCCATTCGGGTTAAAGAACGCGAGTACTACATATTAGCGAGCCATGACCACCATATTCCAAGACATGATGCACAAAGAGATCGAGGACTACGTCGACGATATAGTGGTGATGTCAAGCAAAGGGGAGAATCACATTGCAGTATTGGATTGGGTCTTCGAGAGGTGTCGAACGAATAAGATGAAGATGAACCCACTGAAATGTGCCTCTGGTGTCTAAGCTGGTATATTTTTTCGGAACAGAATAGAGCCCTCGAAGATCAAGGTAATACTCGAGATTCCACATCCGACAACTTTGAAAGAACTAAAGAGTCTCATGGGCAAGATATCCAGCATTTGTGGATTTATTCCAAACCTCACTAACAAAGTCAAGCTAGTTCAGTTATTGGTCAGTGGATCAGTTAATACATCTTCAATTCTTGTAGTCGTTCCAGCGGCTTAGCTTAGATAAAATTCCTTATGTTTTGGGCCCTTAGCGAGCTTAGAGAATCAAGAAATCTATCTCTTTCGGGAGAGTGGTACGACTATTTTAGGTTAGAAGAAAAAGAAGGTTGAAGAGATAGTTGATTTCTGGGCTAGTCGGGTAAGCAAGTGCGAGTGGCTGTGGTCAAAGTGAATGTCTTGTTTCGGTTAGCGGTTTCGGATCTCCGGCACCAAAGTAAACTCTTTCTCTTGCCATGACGGCTATCGGTTTCGTTCTGTTCTCTATCTCTACTTCTTCTTTTTGACCTTTCTTCCAAATCTTTTATGCCTGGCCATACCAACATGGTAATGTAAATTCCCTCCCTTTGAAGTGCATTTATCAGATCAGCTTCCCGAGTCACTAGAAAGAGGGTGAAAGGCCCACTACTTCTTCATTCATGGCCTATTTATAGATCTTCCTTTCGTATTCATTCGACCTGAGGCAAAAGAGAAGTCGTACAAAGAAAGGTTCTTTCATGCAATGCATAACGAGCGGTCTTCCTATTGATTCCTCTAACTCAATGAATGAAGGGAGGAGTCTGAGGAAGCCGACTTTCTATATGAAGATTCAAACATATCTTACGGAATAATCTGACTGAATGAGGAAAAGCTCTTTATGTGGTCTCACTTTACCACCATCTGAAATGCGCGAAACTTCAATTGGTGGAAGCCAGTCCATCAAGATTCTCCCTTTTCTTAAGTGCAATTCCCCTCTTTCGGTAAGCACCCAGTATCTCAGCAAATGAACATTTCTCTAAGCTTATCCTGTGGTTTATATGTTGTTTGAAAGCTGCTTCAAGGATCCAACCAATAACTAAGGCTTGTTGACGATCCTTGGCTACAATCCCAGGGACATCATAAATAGTACCTGTTATTCCTACTTTTTCCACTTCGCATATGGGCTTTATATTCTCTAAGGCGTCAACAATTAGTTTGATTACATCGCATTCAGTTCTAGCTGGGTGATGAAAAGTTTGATAAAAAATAGCACGAACTCTTTTTTTTTTACCCTCTTTCATGCAAAAGTTGACCAACTTCTTGATCAATTGTTTTTGTTCATGATCCAAGCCCCCCATATAGCTTATAATTTCCGAGCAATTGGAAGCCGCTTTTGATGATGAGGTCAAAAAATTTATAATATGCAATCGTTACTGTCCATCTTTATCAGCCAACTCCCCTGTTTCCATTTTTCCTTTCATAGTTTACCACTTGACTTAATATGTAAAGAAGACTACACTATCATCACCATTTTTAAAAAAGGCCCCGAACATATTATGAATGAACAACTTCCCTAAGAATCAAAGAGGTCTTGGGCCAGTAAGCGGGTCTCTTCCAAGTTCTCGTCGCTAATTTCTTTGCCCGCCATTAACCGACATATTATTTATTGAATCTCGCCCAATTACTTGATCCTTGGGATAAAGGTACTAAGCTTAGTTGGACTCAACCAATTAAGTAGTCTAGGTTCCTACCTCAGTGTCTCCGAGGCCACCATTAGTATTGGTGGATTATTATGCATTATAGAGTTAACTTCCTCGCCCGGTTCTGGTGAAGCAACAAGAAAAGAGTCACCAACATGTCTTAAATAGCTCCAGTAACTCGAATGAGGTTCAGGAATGCTATCTTGCTTGAGAAATCCCTTCATTCTTATTGGCTTATTCAATAAATGGTATAACACTTCTCTCATCCCACTACCGTACTATCCATGTCCTATTCTTAGACTATTATACCTGCTCTGAGATGATTGATCGGATGAAAACAAGAGAGAATGAGTTGCTATTGAATCCGGTCTTAGATGGTTGAAAGACAGAAGCAATAGCCTTCGATTAGTCGGTGGGATTGGTAGGAACCTTTTCCATTCTTGGCTTTGGCCGGGCATCAGACATCCTTATGGTAATAAGCTAATAGAAGGGCCTCATCCTAAAAAGGTAGAGGAGAGATAGAATGAGTCAATGCACATTGCCAGTTGAGATTCAATGTGGGAATAGTCCTTACTTTTCGAAAAGCATAGTAAGGCAAGGAACTTAATAGTATCCGTGAGAAGAGGCGCGTCTATCGTTAACTCTAAAGCTAGTTAAGAAGTCACTATTTGAATACAAAGCAAGAATGAGCGAAAACTGACTATCGTCTTCAACCTGGCAAAGGCCTCCTATTAAGATGGAATGCCAGAAAGCCTTACCTTAGGTTAAGAATACAAATCACATTTCCTTTATGTCAATAGCTCCTAAATCTATTAAACAACCATTTTCTTTCTTGATGCGAAGAATAGCGTAGTCTCGTACCTAACAAGCAAGGGATGAGACTTTCTTTCTGATCGTAAACCGCCCTTGCTTGTTTGCGAAAGAGGTGGATTCCGGACCGTAGTACAATACGTACCTCAGCACCTAGAAGAAAGCTTTCACTGGCTTTGTTTTACTAGAAAAATAAATTTGCATTGAGATAGTTGTTGGAGTAAAGACATGCCTTAAGGTAGTGAGTGACTTTCAGGTGATATGGTTCAATAGTCGATTAGATAAAGGCTGTTGCTACCTCTCCCAAGGGGAAGAAACTCAATAAATAGCATAAAATAAGGAAGTGGTTCTTCTTTTTCATGAGCTGCTATTTCAAGGAATTGGAATAAGTTGTTTGACATGTAACTTTTGATTTCATAAGAGCAGAAAGTCGAACCTCTGATCAGCCTGGACACATAAAACAGTCTTGGCGTCGAGAGAGATTTGAGATTCCGTACTGTGCAGTGCAAACTATTCTCCAGGTTAGTGGATCACCAGTAGAAGTGAACAATCCTGTTGGCTAATCGAATTCCAATCCTATCTCTTTCCCGATTGGACTACCTATACTAAGCAAGCTATCTCTTTTCTTTTGCTATCTCCTAGTAGAATTAGCAAACGACTTGCCGACATGAACTCTGAAACTCTGATTGCAGTGTGAAAGGGTTGACATAGATTATTATGCTAATCATTTCAATGATCAATCCCATCGAAAAGTGATTGGGATCATTCTGTCAATGGAATCAATGAGAGAAGAAAGGACACTCTAAATCATGCAATAAGAGAATAGAGATGTAATGAAAACATGATCTCTCTGGCTTCTCCAATAGAGAAGCATAACCAAATCCTTCTCACATAATCATATAGTAGATCCGAATGTTGTTATTCGGAGAATCTTTCCAACGTACTCTCGTTGGTACACACTCTGGACTTATCGATCGTTATTCTATATGATGAGTGATTGAATTGCTAGTTTGTCAGTGAGAAAAATGAGATGCTGTGAACGAGAAAGTCCCACCCAAAGAGCTTAGCCAAGAGTGGACCAGGCCATATGGTGGTCCCGTAAAGCCGGTCACCGGGAGCTAAGATCCTTCTAAATTGTTTCACTGCGGATACCATCCAAAACTCAAAAATGTAACAAAAGTCAGATGCGGAACACATGGAAGAAAAGATTGCACTAGTCACAGAGAGAAGACAGCCAATCCAGTTAGAGAGAGTTGGGAATTCTACTAACTGAATTCGGAGGACTTGCTAGTCTAAGAGAGATTAGACTCATGCTTTTGGGAATCTTAGTAGTCTACCTGGAATGCCTACTCACTGCCCTATTGAGCGTCATGCCTGAACTCTTGTCCGGAGAGTTCCTGTCGAATCACTTATGCCTATGCAAGGAGAGAGCATTGCTAAGGGAAAGTTCAATCGAATGGAAGAATCATTGGGCATGTCAGACACAAGAAACCCGAACTGCCTGAAACGCAACTAGCTTGTCGTCTTCTTTCCTCAACCGGTGACAGGCCTCACTATCTACTTGATTTTGTCTGTTGGGCAACTAGATCGAACTGGTAGCATGCTGAGAGTCCTATGAGGAAGGTGTTCCAAGAGAATGGCTGTACTGATTCGAGATATGATAGCGGGTCAGTCAAGAAAGCTGCTAGACCTATTCTACGAGCTGCTTCCAAAGGTGAGAAAGCCAATTTCTCTGAGCTACAATCACATGTCAGGGAAACAATCCGAGGTTTATGACGCCGAACCGACATCCCTCTTTGGAATAGGTCGTTTCTTCTCCCCGCCATTCAGGCTCATAACCCCAGTTTTTCTTTCTACATCTTGCTTCTCGTACTACTTCCATTCCTCCCTATCAGTCGAGCATCTTCAAAAATCCTATCTTTTTTTTGCTATGCTTCACTACATGCCTGTGATCGAACTCTTTCAAGCTAGGCATGGTATGCTATCTCAGTCTGCTTTCCTTGAAATCGGTAATACTATCGATTCATCTTTTCCTTACGTGGAAGTAGTTCAAAGCTTCCCTGAGATCTATCTCTCCGGTATCTATAGGAAGAAGTCCCGATCGAGAAGTGATCGAAGCATCGGTAAAATGAATCTACTCCCCATACTTTTCACAGCGATTGATTTGTGGATTGTACCTTTGATATCCAAAAATAGCAATGTCACCGGTGAAGTTGTAGCTCTCGAACAAGCGATGAGGGACGAGGTTGCCCGGGTTTCTAAGATGATGGAATCTGGGATGACAGAAAGAGATCGAAGGATAGCCTAAGCCAACCATAGTGAATAGGTACTTTCCTTCGCATATCTGCTGTTACTACTACTACTAATAATAAACTACTACTAGTATAGTACGTCACATATAAACTCTTACTAGTACTCTTAGTCGCATATCCGCTTTCAGCTGGTTTCTGTGTTCTTAGGTTGGATCTCTTCTCTTCTAGGGCCAACGCGCCTATTCTATTACATTTATTTCCTTTTCCCATTCTTTGGTGAACCTGTCCCATTGCCCAAATCCAAGAATGGTGATATCTCATCCTGACATGGGTTACATTCCCTAAACGGGTTTAATAGAACATGCCTGAGGCAGAGAAAGGTAAGTTTATCTAGCCCGACAGGCAAACACGTACTTTGTGGCTTAAACGGCTCTCTTTTCACTATGCTCCACCGTTAGAGAAGATAAAAAATACATGCAGCATATAGCCAAACCCCACGAACCATCCGTTTCAGGAGCTACAAAGAGGAAGAAATAGGATTTGGATGAAGAATAAGAAAGAGAGAACGATGATGAGGCTAAAGTTGAAACCTAAGTCGGTGTTGATGTCTTAGAATAGGGAACACCAAGTGAAAGAGTTGCCATCCAGAACTTGAGAAGGAGGATGAACTACTTTGATTGAGTCTTGTAAACAAACCGAACTCGTGGAGATTGGAATAAGAGAAAATGGAAATGAGCTTTTTCTACCTTTTTTAGAGTCGAGTTACTCTTAGTCAAAATCACTCAAACCTTTCTCATATCTTTGTGTTTTTTGTGTCCTCCATTGTCTAGTTTCCTGGCTCGCTAGCTTGCTTGATCAAATCCATGGAACAAACTGACTTCCGTGCAGGAAGGACTGACTGAACAATGGTGTTTTGCAACATTTCAATCAAATTCAATCAAGGATTAAAAACCTCATTTGCATTGGCTTGAGTCCAATCTCATATGTCAGGAGATGGAGTCGTCTTGCTTAGTAAGGAGTTGTTATAGTCTTCTGGTCGTCGCTTGTCTTATGAGTGAATCTCGATCTATGGCCTATTTGATTGAAGCGAAGGCCTGTTCAAAAGATAAGATAGGTCATTATCTGCTAGCTCGCCTTCTTCTTCTAGTCAAATCTTTGAAAAGGGTAAAACTGTCATACATGAGTAGACTGCCCTACCAAACTTCCCCTTTTAGTAGTGCTTTAGTCATTCCCAAGCCCTTTCCTTCGCTCTACTCTATCGGAGATGATATTGCAGTTATTTGTTACTCCAGTAATCTCTTGGTTATCCAAGAACCTGTTGTGGCGCTCCCACATAAAAAAATTAGGAAGTGATACAGCTGGTTATAAGGGGGCGACTCCTTCTAACAGCCAAGGCGCCTTTTGAGGAGAGATCCTCAAGAGGACAAAACCGTGAGAGTATTGGTTCCCTTCGGGGCTTGCTCAAAGCGGACAATACCTTGGTAGTGACGTGCTCGTGCCCGTGATAAACCGTGGCGGGTCGTTACAAATGGTATCAGAGCCTACCGGGGTGACCCGGCGTTGTGACGTTAGCCCGCGAGGGCGCGTGCCTCTTAAGGGGGGTGGAGTGTGGCGCTCCCACATCGAAAAATTAGGAAGTGATGCAGCTGGTTATAAGGGGGCGACTCCTTCTAACAGCCAAGGCGCCTTTTGAGGAGAGATCCTCAAGAGGACTAAACCGTGAGAGTATTGGTTCCCTTCGGGGCTTGCTCAAAGCGGACAATACCTTGGTAGTGACGTGCTCGTGCCCGTGATAAACCGTGGCGGGTCGTTACACCTGTTATCCATTCTTCTTCCTATCGATCAAGCATCTTCAAACCTCAAGTTCTTTTCCTTCCCAAGCCTCACGAGCGGAAGTGCGATTTTGTACGATCCCGAGTGGAAGTGCAATTTTGTAAAGACGTCTTCAAATCCCATCCCATCGTCAGCATCTTTTCGGTATCTCTTCCCTGTTGTCTAGTTTGCCGGCCTATCTTCTTTTTAAGTTGCAGAGCCTTTCCATTTATTCTTCCCTTCGTTCTCTTTTTGTTCTATTCATGTGAGCTCAAAAGATTGATTTCTTAGGATACATTGATGGCACTCATACCACCCATACGTGCTATTGTCCACAAACTTCAAGCTGAAAGTAGAACGGGTTCCGAACATTAGGGCTATCTAAATATAGAAGAACCAACTCCTATTCTGCTACGAAGTCTTTTTTGCTCTGGCTTGCTTCATCATTAAGGCAAACGATGCAATTGGTACGGATACCATACCCTTTCAGGTAATACGCTTAGGTTGTGTATGAGTTGCATTAATTTTTCCACTGAGAGACTCGAGACTTATGTAGATACCATTCCCGGTAGGTCTTTGCTGAGGAATGAAGTCCTCAAACGAAAACGTTGAGTGTAAACCAAATTGAGAAAGTCCAACAAAGAGGCGAAGTAGTGGTATACCATGAAATGAAAATGGGCGGCATCGTTCAAATCCATAAATGAATGAATGCAATCACTACGAAAGGTGGGATGTTACCTAATAGGATTTCCTAGTCTAGTCTTAAATCGAGATTTCCTTAATAACCCTACCTGTCGATGAAAGCCAACTCAAGAACAAGTGCTTATAAAGTATACTTTTCTTTAGCTGGGATGGTCAAAGTCTCCGCGGCATTTTCGGCTCATGATGATGTTGAAGGGAATCAACCGAGATTGGCCTTGAGGGACACAACAAAGTTCAATCATAAACCACTTTGCCTTGGTTTCTTAACACCTAATATTTCCATAGGATGTTCATCACACATACATTATAGTATACGTTACTATTACTGATAGGGAGCTGCAGTCTCGGTTGCTTAGATCAGATGCAAGCATTTTGCATTTGTCTTAGTGCCATGAAAGTATGATCCTTACTGTCAACCAATTACACACATAGTTCTTTGGGTTTTTAGTAATGGAATGCTTTCATTATCTAAAGTGAAGAACATTTCCCACCAAAAGATCAGTCCAATAATACCACTCACTGGTAAATAGCGCAATACTTCTTCGTGAATCTCCGTTATTTGAATATGGAACATCATAACAACGAATATGAATCAAACGACCATAGCACCTATATGAACTTCTTGGAAGATCATAGCGAAGAAGTCGAGACCTAACAAAAGAAGTAAACCTGAAGTGTTGCGAAAGACTGGGATGGGAAACAAAATAGAATGTACTGGATTTTTAGCACATACAGCCATCAAACCAGAGACCAAAGCAGGGCTCAACAAAACAGAAAGTATCATAATCAATGGACCCTGAAATGGAACTTTCATGCTGGAGCAAAAACTAGCATGAAAGTCAATTTATTACGACCAGTGTGGTTGTTGGTATTTCATTTTCTTCTTCCCTTAGTACAGAGTTACTTACGGAATCTCAAAACTAACAAAGCTTCATTCGAATTAGATATGTTAAGCATGGCGCTAGCGTTCATCTTGAGCCTGGTTTCTGCTCTCCTTGATTCTAGACAAGAGTCTGACCTCATTGATTGCCCTCGCCCTTCAATGCTCGTAGCTAGAAGTCGAATAAAGGCTGCTTGCTCTAATTCCTTTCCTGACCCTTGACTGGATAGTGCCTTTTCAGGCTAAGAGCCCTCCCTCTTCATGAACAGAGGCACAAGCTCTATCTTTTATAAATAAGAGATTTCTTGATTAGAGTAGAGATCCTCTTATCTCCTCGGTCAAGTCCTATTTTAGCCCTGTGTCCAGCAAAGCTTCGAGCTAAGTACGAAAGGAAATCTTTATGTTATCTTTGGCCTTATTTTTGAGGAATGATGCTGCGATAGAGGAGAAATCGACTTCAATTGCCCCTTCTACCCTTGCCTTGGGGAAAGAAAGACTCGATGATCGTACTCTTAAAGCACTCGTTCTAGCAAATATGTCTTTGTCACAGCCAATGGAAGATATATTCCTTATATTTCACTATCGGGATTGTGACCATCCTATGTGATTGGATGATAGGGATTTGTCCCAGCACTCTTAGGCCACTTTACCAAGACAATAGGGTAGGGAGCGGGTAGCCTCAAACGAGGAACCAGCCCAATCTATTACATACGATCACTGATCGAATCGGGAATCGGGGCTTTCTCCTACTCCTCAAAGTCAGCAACAGGCACTACGGGTACTAGTTTAATGGTGATTTGTTTTCACCTTCTTCCCCTACACCTCTATGGCAGACTACAAGCACAAAAGCTAGGGGAACGATTGCCCTATGGAGGAATGCTCGAGTTTCAAAGTGGAGGTGAAGAAGCTTTCATTCAACAAGAAGAAGCATCGTGGGAGGATGGAACTCTACTTTACGTAAGCTATTTATAGTGATCCCCGTAGATTGGAGAAAAAATGGAAATTACAAGAAAAGAGCTAGACTTTGCTACAGAGACATACCAGGGAAGACTCTGACTACTAGCTGTAGGGATCCCGTAGGCCTCATATTCGATTAAGGAAGGAAGTACCGAGACAACAATAATCAGTGGACTACTCGCCGCATTGATTCTTTATCCCCGGATAGATATTGATAGATTCCTAGTATCGGCCTTACTTCAGGGTCGGGGTCAGGAAGAGAAAACATTCAACCAGGTTCAAGTTAACCTACATACCATTAAGCAAAACCGAAAACAAGTTTAGGGTTAACCTTTAGCTATTTCCCGATCTGTCTTTTGAAAGGAACCCAACTCAAAGCATTTAGTCTCAAAGGATCTCATCGGGGAAGCACTCTATCCAGCAGCCCATGTTCTACACTAGCTTAAAGGCTTGTTGGATGTTAGAGAGGTTTTAACTCTTCTCACTCTTTCTTTGATGGCTGAAGACCAACCAGCACAACAATTGAACAAAAGCATGAAGACTTTACTAACGAGGTGCAGGATCGATAAGTAGCTCAACCAATTCGCAATTTAACTAAAACTGAGAGAATTGACATCGAAGAACATGCCAATGGCCCAAAACAAATGAGAAGAAAAGATAAGGGGTCGGCCACCAACTGGCATGCTAACCTCCCATTGACTAGGGGCAAGACAAGTAGAGGAGTGAGGTACAAGCTTCTTCTTATTTCTTTTCTTATACCTTTTCCTTCTCTTCCTCTATTTTTGCCCTTGCAACTACAGCTGAAGGGACCTCGTCTAACTTTTCTCCTGATGCTGAGTCTAGCTCACTTAGGGGTTACTTGCCTTTGAAATAACAGCCTTTCTCATCCAATATATAAGACAAATTATCCTTCAACGGATCATGAAGATTAGAGTTCTGACTAGGGCCTAGAGATAGATCAAGGGGTCCCATTTAAATACTCAACATCTCCTTTGATAGAAGGGATGATGGGCTTAGCACTAGGACCGATAGATTGGATTAGGACAAACCAAGCTGATCGCCTACTTGGAATGAAATGGGAAGTAAGAGAGAGGAATATAGGCCAGCTATCTGGGCCATGAAAGCAAAGAAGACACGGTTAAATTTACCCTATTCTTACCGGAGCTACTCTCACCCGAACTCAGTCTCCTTTCCAATCCAATTTTTATCGAGAATACTAGCCTATTATCAGTACCTCTATATGGTTTGCTCTAGCTAAGACTTAGGAGAGATATTTTCTCCATCAGAATTTGAATATAAAGAACTTGACTCTGCCTCATCCCCTAAGTCACAAAGCCCTAATTTGTCCATCAATTCATAACGATTGGTCTATGGTTGACCTAGTCTAAAATAGTTGCTAAAATGTGAGTGGAGAGAATGAGAAGTTTCTTACCAGACCTCACTGGACCTTTACAGCCTACTTGTCCCTGGACGTCTTCTTATTGTTTGTTAGAATGTCCTTGTATAAATAGTGGTGTAGGAAATCAAACATACTTTTAGTATGAGCGACACAAGTTGAGGAACGGCGGGCCTTCTCATTCCGGCCATCAAAGACAATCTTAACAAAGCATATGGTAATAGATTGGAAAGGAAATTCATTAAAGAAAAAGACATGCTCTCTCATCTTACCATTCCTCTCCTATCGGTCGACCATCTACAAACCTCTATTTCTCATTCTCAATAAAGTCAATATATAATGAATTTAGACTCTGAGTCCTATTCTATACTTATTAATGGTAGTCAAAGAAAAGCTTTCAAGTCATCGAGAGGCTGAAGATAGTCTCCTTGTTGACCAATTCCTTTTTTCTTAGTAATATGATAAAAGGTCTTGGGCATATCATGGAAGCTGGAGTGCGGGAAAAAGAATGGAAATGAGCGAGTTGTAGAGCTGGTGACCAAGCTTTGTTGCTAGACTCTGGTATGCGAATCACTGACTTGTTAAACTCTGGAGAATAGAAGGAGCCCATTAAGGATGACAGAACGAGGGCTTCCCCTTCTATCTGGAAAAAGCTTGGCCTTCGTCTATGTTCTATTATGTGATTGGATCCTTTGGCTAAAGTGGATATCCCCCTCGCTCAACCTGGCTTCAATAAGTGGGACCCCTTGCCTACCATTCTCAGTGCCCGCGAGTTCAAGGACGAGCACGCCGCGGGACAATAGAATGGCGTCCCCGAAACTATAATTAGCTGCAGACCTCTTAATCACAGCCATGGTCAGCTCTAGGCTAGCATGTAGCGAACCTGAGACCAAATGGAGACTACTATGCAAGAAAGCCTAGTTTAAGGAGGACGGAAGGTAAAGCGTGGAGCATTTCATTATTATATTTTTTTTTTCAAAGTATTTTATTTATTTTTCCGGCTAGCTCTAGCCCTAGTAGAGGTTCAAGTAGACTATACTATAAGGGCCAGCGTCCAAGGGCCTTCCAGACCGCTGATCTCACTTAAGCACTCGACATCACAGATAGCAATAAGAAGGGGCCAACATAGGGTCAATGACTACTCACGTAACGGGTAGCAGATCCGACGAGCTTAACTTCCACTGAAAAGAGAGGCTAAACCTCCTTTGAAATGGAAGGACACCAATCTTTTTCTCTTCTATGTTTATTGTATTTTGGACAGAAAGGTAGGAATGCCAATGACTTCTCCCTTTTCTTCATCCCTGAACACGAGGACTGTTCATCCCTTGTCTATTCATCGGGCTTTGGCACGCTCTCTCTTTGGGAAATTGGGGCCCGAATACCTGGACTTCGGGTTAGAAGGCAGATTGTCCTTTTTCTACTATAGTAGGAATGGTCAATTCCTTCTTTAAGGGCTAAAAGCATCCTCAGGTCATTGAGGATAGTTAAAGCAATGGATTTTTCGAGGGGAACAGAGAATTCCACTCCTCGATTAGGAGGTTATAGCCTTTTTTTATGAATAAGTCGTGAATATGAATAGTCAGGAGCGAGGTTACGAGCTGGCAGAGACAGAAAACCTGGGCACTGGTGACTAGTTGAAGGTGTGCTCATTCCTAGAGAAAGGAAAAAGTGAGTGCAACGAAGGGAATCCAAGTTTCTTGGATTGTGCCGATATGTGGATAGGGATGTCAATGGGAATCCTCTCAGGAAATAAATATCTTTTGCTATTTTCTTTCAATGTCTAAATGGGTTTGGCTTGCTTTCCCTGTCCTGTTGGTAGGATGCATTGGCTACATCTCAACTAAGTCTTTCGCCAAGGAGGAGCTTTTGATGTCACATTGTCTCCCTTTAAACTCCAGATACAGTTCTCTGATCATTCTCTTAGCAGTGTTTTTAGAGGCATTAGCGGTATGCGCTACTGCGTGAAAATTAAAGCCCTTTTCTTTATGATTCTCTCTTGCTACAACCACCGACGTACAGTTAAACGCTCCATAAAAGATTTTCCCTACTTCTTCTTGAGAGACATTTATGGTTTCTACGTGACTTAGAGTTATTGCTATAAAAGGTCACACTGTACTTGGTGTATTATTTTTACTAATATTTTGATTAGAATTATTATGACTGCTTCAAGGAAGAAAGACAAGCATTAAATCATAAATAAAGTGGTTCGACTAACGGGGGAAAAAAAGACATTCATCTATATTGTTAGAACAGATCAACGAAGGCATACCGTGCTACCGGGGATGACGAGAATGCGTCGTACTGTATGAAGGAAGTCAAGATAGCTCTACCCATGCCATCCAATCGAGCCCCAAGCACTAACCTCTACCCGCACTCAAGAATGCTAATATATAGCAAGCACCCATGTTTTTCTTTGTCTATACAGACGGTAGTTATAAGCAACTATAAGTAAGCCGATTTCGCACATCTAATAAGCAAAATAGATCAGAATTCGTGTAACTCAGGAAATAGGACAAACCCATTTTGGAATGAAGTGGGACTTCCTTTTGCTTGAAAGAACTTCCTTATGTCTTATGTTAACAAAGTGGGAGCCGACTGCTTCGTTTGATGGAAGCACGAGGTGAGCTGCAATACTTTCTTCTCTTTCTCTATAAACCGAAAACCGATTTGCCGATCCGGAGTATAGGAGTGACGTAACATCTTCCTTAAAGAGCTAAGAGCCCAATGGAGAAAGGTTAACAAATAATGTATATAAGCAGTAAAAGAAGATCGAATGGAATCTCGCCTGACAAGTAGGCAATGGTTTTGATTTACTCGATCTATTCTATGCTTCGTAAAGCATCTTTCTTGCTCGGTGATCAGCCAATGAAGTCATTCTGGATCCCTGACTCGTCTCATTCTGGGCCTTTGGCCTTTTTGACATTGGGTGAAATCTATCTGGGCATTGTCCCTTCTCTTGATCTACTTCGGTTACAACTCGATAGTGAGTATTGAAGGCCAAGTAAGAGATTGGGTTGAGAGGGGGATCAAAGTCCTGCTATATATGAAATACTTAATAGCTAACGGTTGTATGGCATCTATCCATCCATGCTAAAGTTTTTGAGACTAAGGGCTTGGTTCGAGGTCCTAAAAAGCGTGAAACACAGTAAGGACATTGATGAAGTATAAGCCTTGGCAAAAGACGAAGGTGGTAAGCGAAGCGAGCTACACCTGTCCTTTGGAAGGAAAGTCGAAACCCGTGTTCAAGTAAAGGAGATACTAATTCATTAATGAATTTTGATAGGCAAAATGCCGCTGACAATGTGTTGAATTGGCAGGTTACCTGATGAAGAAGCAAGGAAGGTACTAGCTGCCTTTGGGGTGTTAAACCAAAATGCTAAAAAGAGTGAAGGGGAAATCATGAACTACGTTTCATGTAATGTAGGACTATAAGAGTGTTAGAGTACTGCAGTGGACACAATTCAAAAATCACCTTAAGGAAAGAGCTTATATGAAATAAAGAGAAATTCAAAACAAGTTACATGCTCATGACCCACAATATCTAATAGGGCCAACATTTGATTTTATAACTACTCTTTTTATTTTTCTTTTTTCAACTACATACTTTCCTGGAATAAGAAAGCCTGAAGGTAACTTAACTACTTTTTGTTAATTTCTTCTATTCTCCCAGGCGACCGAGTGCTCCAGGAACAATGAAAGCTTGCTGCCTCTCCTCCAAACCCTCTATACGCTCTCTGGTAGTGCTAATGCGCGCTTCTTTCCTTGCAGGATCCATTGTTCTAACACTTCTCAAAAGGAAGTTTAGCACTCTACGGCGCTCTTGAATTTCATTTTGCAGTTGCCCCATTTCGACAACAATTGCAGAAAGCCTGTTTGCAGCCATACGTGCTAGTGCTCAAATTCTTTGATTTGAATTAGATGAAGACATTTACCGAGCCTCTATTTATAGTGTGGTAGAGGAATCTCACCATGCGTCACGAATTAGATGGCAGTCATAATTCTTACTAGTTCTCCACACTACTTTTCTGCAGTTGAATACTCTTATGCCTTTTTAATGAAAAACTGGCTAGCTCTGGTTACCGTGGGGAGCAAACAAACTTTCCTCAAATCACACTACCTGTATGAACAAACAAACTTTGCACAACCAGATAACGTAGAAAAAATTCCATATTCTATGCCAATGGACTCGTGACATCCATGTACTGAGTCATCAAATGAGCAGCGTTAAGAAAGCCCAAACTTATACGCATTGGCCCACAGGGTGTCCTAAGAGGGCCTGAATGAAAGACCCAAGATTACATGATGAACAATCAAAGAAAGTCCTACAAATGATGACTTGGGCCTGTCAAGCCTGCTTTCCTTGATGAAAGACCACAGAAGGGCCAAAGAACTACAAGGCCTACCTATTTTCCTAATGCAACCCAGCTTTGTAGGGGATTCAATCTTATCTCAACATATGCTCACCCAAGGACTAAAGATTAAGGGTGATCCCATCCAGCATAGGCGGGTAGAGTTCACTCATCCGGTAGCGAGGGGAAGATGAACAATGAAGCTATAGCTGCTCACCTTTCCACTATCCGCCTTGTTGTGATAGGGGACTTAACATGTAACACCCCGATCCCTCTCGAGACTGGGAGTTCTATCAATCAATCTAAACACAACCCAAACGAAACCCGGGAATAATTTTCAGGGAAAACGGACGGAGTCTCCCCTGTTTCTAGGCGAAATGTAAAACCTGCGATAGCATATAAGTGGACCAATACCATGTCCAAATATTCAAAACTACCTCAAGGCCATCCGAGTCTCGGTTCTCAACAATTTAAACTCAGCAAGTATACATGCATTTCCAATTTAAAAGCTAACCTATCACTTTTCATTTTTGACAAGTACATTCGAACTAGATGGTTAAACCATACTTAGCTACTGCATAAAATAAACTATCATGCCATTCTAACTCTTTTCCTTTGGACATTACAGACATGAATTGAAGTTAAGCTATGCTAACTGATTACATAAACTAGCTTATCAATTCACCTCAGCTACTTAGCTAAATTTAAATTACATTTCTTTTGACAATAAATACACACAACATATGAACATACATCTTTCCAAACTTCCACACTCAAGCCACATAGGCCCGCAATACAACTCTTCAAGCACCGAACTTTCACTAAATCACGAACCTTCCAGCTAACATGACATTTCCTGGAATGTGGTGGTGAGGAGTGAGTATACACAACACGTATACTCAGTGAGGGCGAGACAGATATCGAATTGGAGAGAAAGAAAGTCTTGCAATGAAAATAAGACAGTTAAGCAATATAACTGATAAATAAGCAATCAAGATAAACAATCAATACAATAAGCAATTACTGAAAGCATTAACACAACCATTCAAAGCTATACCACACTCTGAAGGCTATGGTTCACTCATACGAGCAATATTCAATTTCACGAGCGATACATCAATCTCGAGCTTGATGTTGACAACGATGACAATAAGCGCGCATCCACCTTATAACACCAGTTTGGAATACCCCGGAAGTATCCATCAATTCTACGACCCAAATCTCCCAGGGAGGCAACCCAAGCGAGAAAGGGAATAGCAGCGGAGCTAGAGCAACCAACACTGGCAACCCGAGGCTACCCAGAGAGGCCCATCACTCACGTGCGAGACACTATGCAATGCAAGACTCGATACAAGGCAATAAACGACGATAGCACAATAATACAAACTAGTGACAACAAACGAGATAACAAGCAATCACAATCAATACTAGCATTCAACTAACTTTTCAAGCGTAACAAGCAATAATAAGCAACAATAACACCAATTAAACAAGTATATCAAGCAACTCTAAGCATTCTATAGGCATAATATCAAGATAACAAGCAAAATCACAAATCGGCCCCAACTATCAAAACACTACCATTTCCAAATGAGCCACGAGTTCTGGAAACTGACTTCGGCAATCCTCCTAGGTCACCATAAGGCACATCTAAGGACCCCGAAACCCTACTTTACCCTAGAATTCGCGCAAAGCCCCGATTTCTCCCTTTGTTCGTTTGAACTATAACTATACTAACCAAACATCCAACCAATGCCATACTCGCACCAAAAGTGCTGCCATGGCCTCCCAAAACAATGCCATCACTCAAAACAAGAAAACGCTAAACTTGACCTAAACAACCGCGTCTTAAGGTATGCCTTTGGTGGGGGGTCTTACCGCTCGATCTTTGTTTCTTCAGAATGTGGTCCGAAGAAACACGGGAATAAAGGCAGCACTTCCTTAAGGTAGCCAAACGAGCTTCGCGGATTTCATAGTTTTATTGGGGTCGTCATGAGTTGAGTTAGCATGAAACGGGCTGTAACGCCCTAACTCGACCCCTCGTATGATCAGACAGGACACAACGGAATTTTAGCAGTATAACGACAGTAATTAGGACACCGAGGCTTTACACCAAACTCTTCGAACTCATACATCCAACTCCACAATAATTCATCAATTAACAACACAGCCATAATATACAATAAACATTCTTTACCATTGTATCCATAGGTTATACGCCTCCGTTCCAACATTATACATTTACTATATAACATACAATCCCAAAATAGAATATAATCAATCTAGTAGCCTAATCATATTCCCAAAAACAAGACTACTAAGCTAGCAACATTTAATCCATTATCTTTACAACATCTTATATATCATAAACTTCAAAGTAAATAGATATCAACCAGTTTAATATACAATATAACAAAATGTACATCATCAAATATCAAGGACAAGACTTTGGCACGTAGGACTCGTCCACATATGGCACATAATCCTTTTCTGGAGGCACGTACCCGTAATCTGGATCGGTAACACCAGTATGCATGTAATAATTGAGAGTGAGCTTATATAAAATAAGCCCAGTAAGGATTCGATAGATCTCTAACAGTATTTACTATACTCCTTAGAAATCATCCTTTGAGCAGTAAACACACAACAATCATCAATAACAATATAAGCACATTAACTATAATGACCAATCAATAAAGGATACTCTAGTTGGTGTAGCTCTAAACGCTATCACGATCTCAACCATTCTTCTTGTAACCCCCCATTACTCACGCACCCGAGGTACCTCTCTAGCCCCTCCTTCCATGACACCTCCATTATGCGAGCTGGGGGTAGCCTATGGTAGTCATTGTGAAACCCCACTTTTCTATGTTATCTCATTTTGCGTGCTTTATCTCGTTTTGCGTGAATTAACCTGTCTATGTGCTATGTGACTTAGAATGTGGTAATTTTAGTATCAATACTCCTAGAACATGCTAAATGTCCATTCATGAAATTTTTGTCAAAAATGGAGATAGAAATTTTATCATCGATTTTTAGTGAATAGTATTTTCGAAACACGTCTGCTAAAATTTTGAAACTGGTCTTTTTAACCCTTCTAGACCTAGTCCACGGACTTTAATAGACCTTTGTTTGATTAAAACAGTTTTAAAATCGGCTTAAGAATTTATTAGGGTTTTTACACCGACTTTTGCAAAAATCGAGTTTTAAGTCGACTCAGGTGAAATTGTTTGATTGTAAAACTTCTTGTCACCTAAAAATAACCTACTTGAGCTAACTTAGGAGTTACATTTTTGTTTTGAGCAAGGAGATAGCTAAAATGCATTTAAAAGACAAGAAAATGAATTAAAGGACAAAAAATACTACTTTGACTTTGCATTTTTTTTATTGACCAAGCTTTTAATTGCATATTATCATCAACACACACTAAACACAACACAAAACACACTCCTCACACACAAAAAGGGCCGAGAGCCATAGGAGAAAAAAAGCCAAAGAGTTTCAAGGTTTTCAACACAAAAATTCAAAGAAAAACCTAGTTTTTGTCCGTAGAACTTCGTGAAGAGTTGGATTCCGCTTGTTGGGAACGCATTGCACGCATTCCTAGGTTTTTATAGAATCAAAGGTGAGAGAAAAATTCTGGATCTCAAAGCTCATTTTTTTGTTTTTGCTCATAACTGCATTTTGAACTGTTAGAATGTTAATCTAATGTTAGATTATTGCTCCATGCATGCTAGGTATCGATTATGTGTATTACTACGAGATTTGAGCCATTGTAGCGAAATTATTTATTTTTGGGTATTTAAAGTTGATAGAATTGCTTTTTGAGGTTTATTTTGAGTTGTTCTAGTTGGAATCGATTGCCGTCGATTTCTAAAAATTTGTTAATTACGTGGTAACGCCGTTATAATGACGAATTTCCGATTACGATGTTTGGGTGAAAATCCAGAAATTTCAGCCTAGGTGCCTCGAGGTTTTATGGTTGTTGGGCTTGATTTTGAGGTGTCTTGGTTGGTTTCCGAGAGGGCTAATGTAGTTGATTGAATGGGTGAGTGTTTGAAACTGATTTGGGGCTGTTTGGATTAGTAGAATATAAGATTTGATTATTTTAAGTTTATGTTATCTTTCTTTAAATTATTGAATTGAGCCTTAGTTGATGGGGTGTGGTTTGAGTGATTGAATTGTTAGTTGTTGATGGGTAAACTAGGGTTTGATTGTGTGTTTAATGCATGTTCGGTTGGATGGCCTACTTTGTCATATAACTTAGTTATTTGTTGTTAAATTGATTATTGATATTATTGATGATGATAATATGATTATTGATGAAGATTGATGATTATTGATTGATGATTGATGCCGAGAGGTAGGCAGTTCTGCTAGACTATCCTCCTGTGAATGATTGATGTTTATTATTATTGTTGAGTCTTTGGTATGTGTGTGCCACCTCTCGGGCAGTATTGGGCTGTCGGGTTGATAACGGCATGACTACCAGAGACTGCCTCCAGCTCGCATGACGGAGGTGTCATGGAGGGAGAGGATATTGGGGTACCTCGGGTTCGTGAGTTTATAGGAGTCACAAGAAGGCTGTTATGATCGTGATAGTGATTGGAGCTACAACAACTAGTGTTTCCTTTATTGTATGGTCATTATAGATTATGTGATGATAGTATTATTGATGTTATTGTGTGTTTACTTGCTCAAAGGATTAAATCCAAGGAGCATAGTGAATACTGTAGAGATCTATTGGATCCTCACTGGGCTTATTTTATATAAGCTCACTCTCTATTATTGTATGCCTATAGGTGTACTTACGCAGGATTACGGGTACGTGCCTCCTGAATAGGAGAATGTGGAAAATGTGCCTTACGTGGATGAGTCTTATGTTCCGGAGTCTTATCCTTGATGTTGCATTGTTTTACTATCTTGTAAATTAACTTAGTAGACTTTTATATGCTTTGTAGTTTATAATGTATAAGATGTTGAAAAGTTAATGAATTAGTTGATGTTGTCTTAGTAGCCTTCCTTTTGTTTATGATTAGGTTGCTAGGTTGGCTCAATATGTTTTTCTAATGTATATTAAGGTTCATGTATTATGTTGGAAGGAAGGCATATAACGAGGAATGTCATATTATGATGTATGTTGTTATGTTATTGAGAAGTTGTTTGTTGTATGGTTTATGGAGTTGATGTATGATGTCCTATTGAGGTTGGTTTAGAGCCTCGGTATCTTATTCACTATCGTTATACTGCCGAAATTCCGTTGCATCCTGACTGATCGTAGGTGGGGTCGAGTTGGGGTGTGACATTTAAGTGGTATCAGAGCGCATGTTAGTTGTCAGCCGGGGTATTCTGGGAATGTGGGTAATGGTCTTAGCATGAAAGTATGTATGAAAAGAAAGAAAAGTGATCTATGTATTAATAATATTAAAGGATTAAGTGATTAAGTGATTATATGATTTAGTACTGATGTGATTATGTGATCAATTTGTTTATGTGTTTTATATGACTTTGTTGTTTATGTGCTAATAGTTGTTCATAACCTGTTTACGTGCTATAACCTGTGTTAACTCTTTGATTAGTAGAATGACGGGCAGACCGAGAACCAGAGGTGGGCCTGAGATAACTGATGAGACTCCTGGTAATGCGGCACCGGGCCATGATAGGGGTGATGACCGTTTGGGGGCAGCTATGGAGAGGATTGCTGAGTTAGTGGCTGGTCAAGCTCAGTTGATAGCAGGGCCGGCTACCCAGACTCAGGCTTGGCAGGCTCAGTTGTTGAATGTGCAGGGTGGAAACCACAGGCGTGGTACCCTGAAAGAGTTCTTAGGATATCATCCACCGAGATTTCAGGGGGAGCCGGATGATAGGAAGGCTGAGGCGTGGATTAGCAAGTTGGAGAAGATTTATGATCCTCTTGACTATACCGATGAGCAGAAAGTCTCTTTTGCCGTGTACTTGTTAGATGATGAGGCAGAAGAATGGTGGCGCACAGTGAGAACTAGCTGGGCGACTCAGGGTATTCCGTATGTTTGGGGTGCCTTTCTGTTGGCTTTCCGGGCAAAGTATGTCCCGAGGATCGCGAGGGAACGAAGAGAGGCAAAGTTTCTAGCCTTAGTGCAGGGAGATGCTTCAGTGGCTCAGTATGAGGCCACCTTTACTCGATTGTCCTGTTATGCACCAGAGTATGTGGCTGATGAGGAGCGGAGGACTCGTAGATTCATGTTGGGGTTGAGGCCCGAGATTCAGGATGTGATGGCTCTGAATCGGTATGATGTATTCACTGAGGCCTTTGAAGCAGCTTCTAGACTAGAGAAGAGGAAGGGGGATCAGCTTGTTTCTAGTCAGCCCAGTAAGAGGCCGTATCAGCCGCAGTATCAACAGAGTATGTTTAGGCCTCCCGTACAACAGGTTGTGTACAGACCACCAGTTCAGCAGGGTTCTTTTAGGCCACAGGGGCAGCAGAGTTATTATCGGCCTCAGTTTCAGTAGGGGTCATATCAGGTTCAGTCCCAGTTCAGACCAGCCCAGTCTCATGGTCAGTACAAGCCTAGTTTGGTAAGGCCTCAGCAGCAGACTGGTTCAGCTGTTCCTTCTGCTTCTGGTTCATCCAGGGGCAGTATTAGTGCATCATCACCGCAGTGTACACACTGCAAGCGCACGGGGCATGTGGAGGCCGATTGCAGAGTGAAAGCAGGGACGTATTTAGGTTGCGGCAGCAATCAACACAAGGCGAGGGATTGCCCTAGGTATTCGAGGACTGAGGGTCGGACAGCGACTCAGGGTTATCAGGGCCGACCTGCGGCCAGTGCACCTCAGCAGCAGCGGGTTCAGGCTCGGGCCTACGCAGTTGACTTAGAGGAGATGCCTGAGGAGACTGCAGTTGTGGAAGGTAACTTCCTTATACTTGATCAACTTGTTAAAGTGTTGATTGATTCTGGTGCTACACATTCTTTCATCACTCCTGCTTGTGTGCAACGTGTTAATTTGCAACCTGAAAGATTGCCTTATGTGGTTGAGATTAGTACCTCGTTGACTGATAAGTATGTTACTGGCTTAGTATGTAAGGATTGTATAATACATGTTAAATGCCATAATTTTCCTTCGGACCTTATCTTATTTCCTATCTGGGGGTATGACATTATCTTGGGTATGGATTGGCTTTCTAAGTATGATGCCCAGTTGAACTGTAGAACCAAGGTAGTACAGTTTTGTTTGCCAGATCAGCCAGTAGTTGAGGTAGTAGGGAACCGGGGTACAAAGACGAGTTTTGTTATCTCAGCAACTAAAGCCGTTAAGTTGGTGAGTAAGGGGTGTTTGGGTTATCTAGCTTATTTGATCAACAAGCCATCTAATAAGTTACAACTAGAGGAAGTCCCTATTATTCGGGAATATCCCAATGTATTTCCCGAGGAGTTGCCAGGGTTACCGCCAGAGAGAGATGTGGAGTTTGTGATCAATCTTATTCCCGGTACTCAACCTATTTCTAAATCAGCGTACCGGATGGCACCAGCTGAGTTGAAGGAGTTGAAGACTCAGTTGCAGGAGTTATTGGAGGAGGGTTTTATTCAGCAGAGTTCTTCACCTTGGGGAGCTCCTGTTTTATTTGTGAAGAAGAAGGATAGTACCTTGAGATTGTGTATTGATTACTGTGGTTTGAATCAGGTGACCATCAAGAACAAATATCCTTTGCCACTGATTGACGAGTTGTTTGATCAACTTCAGGGAGCCAAAGTCTATTCTAAATTTGATTTGAGGCAGGGGTATTATCAGCTTCGGATTCGCACGGAGGATGTTCCGATGTCTGCCTTTAGGACTCGTTACGGGCATTATGAGTTTGTTGTTATGCCCTTTGGATTAACTAATGCACCGGCAGCATTCATGGGCCTTATGCATCGGGTTTTTCAGCCGTACTTGGACTAGTTCGTGATCTTTATTGATGATATCTTGGTTTATTCTAAGTCTGAATCGGAGCATGAGCAACATCTACGACTTGTCTTACAGAAGCTGCAGGAGCATCAGTTGTTTGCAAAGTTTAGCAAATGTGAATTTTGTCTACAACGCATATCTTTTCTTGGCCATGTTATCACACAAAGTGGTATTTTTGTAGATCCCACTAAGATTGAAGCGGTAATGTCTTGGAAACGGCCAGAGAATGTTTCGGAGGTTCGTAGCTTTCTTGGCTTGGCGGGTTATTACCGTAAGTTTGTAAAGGATTTCTCGAAGATTGCTGGGCCACTTTCTAAGTTGACTCAGAAGCAGACTATCTTTGCTTAGAATGAGAAGTGTGAGAGTGGGTTTCAGGAGTTGAAAAAGAGGTTGACTACTGCTCCAGTACTTGCTCTACCAGAGGGGATCGATAATATGGTTATTTACAGCGATGTATCCAAGGAGGGCTTGGGATGTGTTCTTATACAGGATGACCGAGTTATTGCCTATGCTTCCAGGAAATTGAAGCCTTGTGAGGTGAATTATCCGACTCATGATCTTGAGTTGGCAACAGTTGTCTTCACACTGAAGAAGTTGCGTCATTATCTGTGGGGCAGTAAGTTCGAGATTTTCACTGATCATAAGAGTCTGAAGTACTTGTTCTCACAGAAGGAGTTGAATATGCGTCAGCGGAGGTAGATGGAGCTTCTTGGAGATTATAATTGTTCTATCAATTATCTACCTGGCAAGGCAAATGTTGTAGCAGATGCTCTCAACCGGAAGGCGAGTGTTGCTTGTTTGGCTATCAAGAAATGGGAGATTCTTGAGGAATTCACTTATTGGAGACCGGAGTTGACTCAGGTTGGGGTGATGTGTTCACATCTCCGTATTCAACCTTTATTGTTGTCTTAGATCAGGGAAGCTCAGCAGCTTGATATTAAACTTCAGAAGATCAAGGATCAAATCATAGATGATCAGTCTGACTTTAAACTGTATGAGGATGGTATTCTTCGGTTTCGAAACAGGGTTTGTGTTCCCAATGAACTGGGCTTGAGGCGAGGTATTTTGGAGGAAGCTCATAACTCTAAGTAAACTATTCATCCCAGTGGAACCAAGATGTATCAGGATTTGAAGCAACATTATTGGTGGAATAACATGAAGAGGAAGGTTGCTCAGTTTGTAGCTAGATGTTTGACTTGTCAACGCGTGAAAGCCGAGCATCAATGACTTGCAGGTTTGCTTCAGCCGTTGGCTATACCAGAGTGGAAGTGGGAGCATATTACGATGGATTTCGTCACTGGTTTGCCTAGAACACCGAGGGGTAATGATGCAGTTTGGGTTGTCATGGATCGTTTGACGAAGACAGCTCATTTTATTTCGATGAGGATGGGAGATTAAGTTACAAAGTTGACAGGTCTTTATTTGGATCAGATTGTTAGACTTCACAGGATTCCATCTAGTATTGTCTCAAATTGAGATCCTCAATTTACTTCTCGTTTGTGGGAGAAACTTCAGGAGACCTTGGGTACTAAGTTGAACTTCAATACAGCGTATCATCCACAAACCGATGGTCAGTCTGAGCGGACTATTCAGATTCTGGAAGATATGCTTAGGGCTTGTGTTCTGGACTTCGAGAAGAACTGGGAGAAACATCTTCCACTTGCCGAGTTTGCCTATAACAATAGTTATCAAGCTACTATTGGGATGGCACCTTTCGCAGCTCTTTACGGTCGTAAGTGTCGTTCACCTTTATATTGGGACGAGGTAGGGGAGATGAAGACTATTGATTCGACTATCATGCCAGAGCTTCTTGAGAAGATTGAGAATGTTTAGTTGATCAGGTAGAGAATGCTTACGGCGCAGAGTAGATTCAAGAGTTATGCTGATAAGCGTCGTCGGGACTTGGAGTTTGCAGTCGGAGATCGGGTTTTCTTGAGATTGTCTCCTCGTAAGGGGTTTGCTCATTATGGTAAAGGGGGTAAGCTAAGTCAGAGATTTGTTGGGCCGTTTGAGATTGCCGGCAGGGTTGCTAAGTTGGCGTATCAGTTGGCTTTACCGGAGAATTTCTCTAATGTCCACGATGTATTTCACGTGTCTAATTTGTGGAAATATAATCCAAATCCTTCTCATATTCTTGCGCCAGAGCTGTTATAGCTTCGTGAGAATCTGACTTATGACGAGTGCCCGATTCGTATTCTTGATCAAATGGATTGAGAGTTAAGGTCGAAGAAGATTCCATTGGTTAAGGTATTAGGGAAGCATCACGGTATCGAGGAAGCTACTTGGGAGAGACGAGATCAGATGCAGCAGCAGTACCTAGATCTGTTCAGTACATCAAGTAAGAATTTTGAGGACGAAATTTCTTTAAGGGGGGAGAATGTGAAACCCCAATTTTCTATGTTATCTCGTTTTGCGTGCTTTATCTGTTTTGCGTGAATTAACCTGTCTATGTGCTATGTGACTTAGAATGTGGTAATTTTAGTATCAATACTCCTAGAACATGCTAAATGTGCATTCATGAAATTTTCATAAAAAACGGAGTCAGAAATTTTATCGTCGATTTTCAATGAATAGTATTTTCGAAACACGTCCGCTAAAATTTTGAAACTGGTCTTTTTAACCCTTCTAGACCTAGTCCACGGAATTTAATAGACCAGTGTTTGATTAAAATGGTTTTAAAATCGGCTTAAGAATTTATTAGGGTTTTTACACCGACTTTTGCAAAAATCGAGTTTTAAACCGACTCGGGTGAAATTGTTTGATTGTAAAACTTCTTGTCACCTAAAAATAACCTACTTGAGCTATCTTAGGAGTTACATTTTTGTTTTGAGCAAGGAGATAGCTAAAATGCATTTAAAAGACAAGAAAATTAATTAAAGGACTAAAAATACTACTTTGACTTTGCATCTTTTTTATTGACCAAGCTTTTAATTGCATATTATCATCAACACACACTAAACACAACATAAAACATACTCCTCACACACACAAAGGGCCGAGATCCATAGGGGAAAAAAAGCCAAAGAGTTTCAAGGTTTTCAACACAAAAATTCAAAGAAAAACCTAGTTTTTGTCTGTAGAACTTCGTGCCGAGTTGGATTCCGCTTGTTGGGCGCGTATTGCACGCATTCCTAGGCTTTTATCGCATCTAAGGTGAGAGAAAAATTCTGATCTCAAAACTCATTTTTTTATTTTTGCTTATAACTGCATTTTGAACCGTTAGAATGTTAAGCTGATGTTAGATTATTGCTCCATGCATGCTAGGGATCGTTTATGTGTATTACTACGAGATTTGAGCCATTGTAGCGAAATTATTAATTTTCGGGTATTTAAAGTTGATAGAATGGCTTTTTGAGGATTATTTTGAGTTGTTGTGGTTGGAATCGATTGCTGTCGATTTCTAAAAAATTGTTAATTACGTGGTAACGCCGTTATAATGCTGAATTTTCGATTACGATGTTTGGGTGAAAATCCAGAAATTTCAGCTTAGGTGCCTTGAGGTTTTAGGGTTGTTGGGCTTGATTTTGAGGTGTCTTGGTTGGTTTCCGAGAGGGCTAATGTAGTTGATCGAGTGGGTGAGTGTTTGAAACTGATTTGGGGTTGTTTGGATTAGTAGAATGTAAGATATGATTATTTGAAGTTTAGGTTATCTTTCTTTAAATTATTGAATTGAGCCTTATTTGATCGGGTGTGGTTTGAGTGATTGAATTGTGAGTTGTTGATGGGAAAACTAGGGTTTGATTGTGTGTTTAATTCATGTTCGGTTGGATGGCCTACTTTGTCATCTAACTTAGTTATTTGTTGTTAAATTGATTATTGATATTATTGATGATGATAATATGATTATTGATGATGATAATATGATTATTGATGATGATTGATGATTATTGATTGATGATTGATGAATATTGATTGATGATTGATGTCGGGAGGTAGGCAGTTCTGCTAGACTATCCTCCTATTAATGATTGATGTTTATTATTATTGTTGAGTCTTTGGTATGTGTGTGTCACCTCTCCGGCAGCATCGGGCTGTCGGGTTGATAACGGCATGACTACTAGAGACTACCTCCAGCTCGCATGACGGAGGTGTCATGGAGGGAGAGGTTATTGGGCTACCTCGGGTGCATGAGTTTATGGGAGTCACAAGAAGACTGTTATGATCGTGATGGTGATTGGAGCTACACCAACTAGTGTATCTTTTATTGTATGGTCATTATAGATTATGTGATGATAGTATTATTGATCTTATTGTGTGTTTACTTGCTCAAAGAATTAAATCCAAGGAGCATAGTGAATACTGTAGAGATCTATCGGATACTCACTGGGCTTATTTTATATAAGCTCACTCTCTATTATTGCATGCCTACAGGTGTACTTTCGCAGGATTACGGGTACATGCCTTCTGAAGAGGAGAATGTGGAAAATGTGCCTTACGTGGATGAGTCTTATGTTCCAGAGTCTTATCCTGATGTTGCATTGTTTTACTATCTTGTAAATTAACTTAGTAGACTTTTATATGCTTTGTAGTTTATAATGTATAAGATGTTGAAAAGTTAATGAATTAGTTGATGCTGTCTTAGTAGCCTTCCTTTTGTTTATGATTATGTTGCTAGGTTGGCTCAATATGTTTTTGTAATGTATATTAAGGTTCATGTATTATGTTTGAACAGCGTCATATAACGAGGAATGTCATATTATGATGTATGTTGTTATGTTATTGAGAAGTTGTTTGTTGTATGGTTTATGGAGTTGATGTATGATATCCTATTGAGGTTGGTTTAGAGCCTCGGTATCCTATTCACTGTCGTTATACTGCCGAAATTCTGTTGCGTCCTGACTGATTGTAGGTAGGGTCGAGTTGGGGCGTGACAGTCATGCCGGTTTCAACCCGACAGTCCGATGCTGCTCGAGATGTGGCACACACATACCAAGACTCAGCAATAATAATAAACATTCAATCACAGGAGGACAACCTTTCCCATTGACTATCTCCCGGTTCATCAATAATCAATTATCACAGGAGGACAACAAAGTAGATTGCCTATCTCCCGGTTCAACAATAATCAATCAATAATCATTAATTCAACAACATAACAACTAAGGTAGATGACAAAGTAGGCCACCCAATTTAACATGCATTAAACACACAACCAAACTGTAGTCTAACCATCAACAACTCACAAGTCAATCACTCAAACACCACCCGATCATTCAAAGGAATATATTAGCATTTTAAAGAAAGACAACTCGAACTTCTAAAAATCATAACTTACATTCTACTAATCCAATAACCTCCAAACCGATTTCTATCACTCACCCACTCAATCAACAACATTCACCCCCTCAGAAACCAACCTTAAACCATCCACATCAAGCCCAACAACCCTAAAACCTCAATGAACCAAGGCTGAAATATCTGGAGTTTCACACCAACATCACAATCAAAATTTCGGCATTACAACATTACTACCACGTATTTAACAAGCTTTTACAAGCTAACAACAATTGATTCCAACCACCACAACTCTAGATATTCAACATATAGCCAACAACTAAACTTTTAATACCCGAAAAATAAAATTCATGCTACAATGGTTCAAATCTTATATAAATAACTGGAGATCTGCTTAGCTAAGTCAATTCCAAGAAGAGATTGATACAAAACTCTAATAATAACTGGAGAAGCCAATTTTCAAGATTTAATGGCTTTAGCCATCCCCGCTGGTCCAGCTGCCCTTGCAAATCCGTATAAAAAAAGTAAGTCAACTCATTCAATGGATGCGTATCCCGCCTTTAAGGCTGGCCCGGGATTCGAATACGGTAGAGGCATGCATTAGATGAGTTGATTAACTGAAGAACGTTACACTATAACTTGAGGATGGAGGTTTTGGAGCACTAAGTATGGATTTCATGGAAGCATTCGCTACTGCCGACGCGCTCAGTGATCTACTCATCATAGGAAGCATTGCGATAGACCATTCTACGGGAACCACTACTATACATCAACGTCCTAAACATGTCTTCATCTGTGTCCAAGCTCTGTAGTTCAATTTGTATCTTATCTTGGATGCCTGGATTGATTCTACCAGTCCCTAACCTATTGATCGAAGTCCTACTCTCGCTTTAAGTCTTCCCTTCATAGTAGGTATGGATATGCTATGGGCATCCTCAATGGAGTCTTCAAATGTAAAACTTTCCTAATGTAGGTGTTTTTAGAGACTTTCCAGTCTCTAAAAATAATACTATTCATGGAAAAAGTACGTAGGGTCCATTACTTTTAGCTTAAAAGATGCCAAAATAGAGACCCAGTCTCCATTTTCTTCCACAAATTTGTTGAAAAAAATAGAGACTAGGTCTATATATTGGCATCTTTTAAACCAAAAGTGGTGGACCCCACGTACTTTTGTCATGAATAGTGTTGATTTTAGAGACTTGGGTCTCTAAAAATACTCAAATTAGGAAAGTTTTGCATTTTAGAGACTCCATTGAGGATATCCTAAGGTGCCTAACTCTTCCTGGTCTTCCGCTTTTGAGGCTTTACTACTACTTACTTCGTTTACTTGCGACTCTCGACCTTAATTTGTTCCGCCTACACAATACCTACCCTGCATTTCTTACTCAGCAGTTAGCTATTGGTTGACTTTCAACGTAGGTCGGTAACAGATGCTAATTCCTAAGATTCAGCAGGCTTAGCTACCTCTTTCAATGCGGCTTCTGTTCTAGTTGTCTCTACAGATCTGAATGAAAGAGGTGAGGTCAACTCATCCAATAGAGGTGCCTCAGATGGCTAAACTGATTCTATAAATGCCTATCCTACCGGTCGGAATGCCCGGACTGAGGAAGATACATACGAGGAGCAAAAAGGAGATTCCTAGCGAACATAGTGGCTACAACATATGTTTCCCTAATTTCTAAGAGAGACTACGCTATGCTATTTCAGAAGAAAGGTTAGGGAGTGAGCACGGGACACTCGGATAACTATGGCCAACTTTCGTCTTTGTTCGACCAGTAGGTCTCACAGTCAGGCAGCCTTATACCATTACGCTCATTAGCAGAATCTTGGCCTAAGCCTACCTTCGCACACCTCCGTTACTCTTTAGGAGGCATCCGCCCCAGATAAACTAACTATCTCGTAGTGTCCCGCCTCTCCCAAATGATAGGTACAGCGGTTAGGCATTCTTAGGCGAAAGAGTGGTCTTTCAGCATTAGTCGTTGTGTGTCATCACCTCCCACCTATCCTACACATTCGATCAAGGATGTCACTGCGAAGCTAGTTAAGGTGCACGGGGTCTTACCATTTAGCCGTTGGTATTCCGCATCTTCACAGAGAATTCAATTTCACCGGGTCCATGTCGGAGACTCTCTCAAGCGCCATAGTATACTCTACTTGTTCACTTGTGTCGGTTTGGGGTACGGTCAATTCACTGGGAGGATCGCCCTTCCAATTCAAATTTTTTTCTTGGAAGTTTCAACCTTGATGACTATGACAACAGTTGCGACTATAAACAAACTCGTGACTATGCAGGACAGTACACTCTGCTCTCTCGCGACCCCTACTCTAATCAAAAGACTAAAGGCCCCTACTAAAGATAGGTTGCCAAACTATGATGAGAGTTTTGCCTTTTGAATCTCGCGTAGGGCGACCGGGCCAAGTCGAGTAAGAAACCTTCCACTGGCAGGCGATCGTGTTAAGCTTCCAAGGGCGTTAAGCTTAGGGAAAGGAGATTGAGGGGAAGAGGGGGCAGCACTCGGCCTGATCATCCAATTCGCTCTAATAGACAGGCATGGTTCTGTAGTCAAAGCAACTTCATCACTTTCTTGTACCCATCGAACGACAGCCGTTTTGGGGGTTCCTTAGGGACTGATTCACTCTGCGTAGATTGACTGAACGCAGAAAACCATCCACTGGTAGGCGATCATGTTTTTCATAGGATTTCTTGTTACTCATGTCGGCATTCTCACTTTTGATATCTCCACGTCTTGTCACCAAAAACCTTCCCCGATTGACAGAATGTTCTGCTATTGACACTTGAAAAAGAAGCTTTCAAGGTCTCGTTGCTTCGGTGAATCACTTGAGCCCTGATACATTTTCGGTGCCATGGAGCTAGACTAGTGAGCTATTACGCTTTCTTCAAAGGATGGCTACTTCAAAGCGCATCTCCTGGTTGTCATCACTCGATCACCTCCTTTTCCACTAAGTGATTGCTTAGGGATCTTAGCGTACGATCTGGGCTATTCCTTCTTGGCTTTGGATCTTAGCACCCAAAAAGTATGTCTGTACAAACGGTGACGGCCTGTATTGGGAGTTTCCCTCGGATTGGTAAGGCAAAATGAGGCCACCCTAGCCCATTGAGTGCTCTACCTCAGGCCATCGACATCATACGCTCTACTGAAATAGATTTTGTGGAAGACCAGCTATATCCGATCTTGGTTGGCCTTTCAGGTTGCATGTTAACACGTTGTATACAAGTAGGCGTAATGAAAGAATGCGTAGCACCAGAATCAATCAACACTTTAACAAATTGATTGAGTATGAGGAAGTTACCTTCCACAACTGTCGTATCCTCTGGTGCCTCCACCAAATCAACTGCGTAGGCCCAAGCCTGAACCCGTTCCTGCTGAGGTGCACCACCAGTAGGTCGGCCCTAATAACCCTAGGTCGCTGTCTAGCACTCAGACCCCCAAAATCTAGGGCAATCCTTCACCCTATACTGATTGCTGCCGCAACCAAAACACGTTCTTTCCTTCGCCCTGCAGTCGACCTCCACATGGCCCTGACGCTTGCAGCAAGTACACTGCGGTGATGAAACACTACCACTACCCCTAGAAGAACCGGAAGCCGAGAAAGCAGTTGTACCAGCCTGCTGCTGAGTTCTCACAACATTAAGCCTATATTGACCATGAGACTGGGCCGGCTTGTATTGTGACTGAGCCTGATAACACCCCTGCTGAAACTGAGACCGATAGTAACCCTGCTGACCATGCGGTCTGAAAGAACCCTGCTGCACCGAAGGCCTATAGCTACCCTGCTATACTGAAGGTCTATACATACCCTGCTGGCCCTACGGTTGAAATGGCCTCTTGCTAGGCTGACTAGGTCCGATCTATTCCCCTTTCCTCTTTTCCAGTCTAGATGCCGCATCAAAAGCCTCAGAGAATATATCGTACTGATTCACGGCCATCGCATCATGAATCTCCGACCTCAAACCCAACATAAACCTCTGGATCTTGCACTCCTCATCTACCCCAAACTCCGCTACATACTGGGACAGTCTAGTGAAAGTGGCCTCATACAGAGCCACCGTAGTATCTCCCTGAACCAAGGACAGGAACTCCGCCTCTCTCCGCTCTCATGCAATCCTCGGGACATACTTCGTCTGAAAGGCTCTCAAAAAGGTATCCCAAATATACAGAGTACCTCTTGCCTCCCAACCGACTCTCACTGTGCCCCACCAGTCCTCTGCCTCATCATCAAACAAGTAAACAACATAAGTGACTTTCATCTCATTAGTATAGTCTAGGGGATCGAATATCTTCTCTATCTTATTAATCCACGCTTCCGCCTTCCTATCATCTGGCTCCCCCTGAAATCTCGGAGGATAATGCCCCTAGAATTCCTTCAGCGTACCACGCCCTTGGTAACCACCCTGAACGTTCAACAATTGAGTCTGCAACGTCTGTGCTTGGGCAACCTGCCCTGCTAGTATATGTTCTTGCCCTGCCATAATTTTTGCAATCCTATCCATGGCTGCACCAAAACGGTCCTCACCCCTATCTCGGCCCGGTGCCACATTATCCGGTGCCTCATTTGTCACGCCCCGACCCGACCCCGCAAAAGGCCAAGCCCGGACCCGACACACTGACGAAGTCTCCTCTGTACCACGGACGATCCGAAAACCCTAAAATCATCATAATACTTGCGAAAGCCATACAACAACTCAAACAAGCCAACTTTCTTTGAACCATACATCCTCTTATTAACCAACTTTCCAAACCAAAATACCATGCATACTACACAAGTATTTATGCCGCTAAACAGTTAACTATTAGCATGCATTTCTTTATTAGTCACAAGGGTATAAGTTTACAACTTTACATTCTTTCAACTTATACAACATAAGACCGTAGAGGCCTCAAACTAGAAAATACATACAAGGCTATAAGCCTCAAAATTGAGCGACATCCAAGCAATATACATAACAAGCAAGGCTCGCACAAAATCTGGTAACCAACCACCAACAAAGCAGAGAAGTGCTATCACGGAAACACCTGCACCTGCTCCTCTTCCTCAATTACCTCGATAGGGTCTGCTTCAACTACTCCTGTAAAAATATAGTATATAGAGGAATGAGCAAAAACTATTGCTCAGCGAGGGCAATTGGTCTCAAGGACGGAGATGAGAGGAGTATGCAATGCAATTAGTCAAGCAATACATACAAATCATATAGAGATACAACCAAAGCCAACAATAAACCAAGGTAAGTATTTAAAGCTGCAAACACTCATTCAAAGGATACGATACTCTTTTCATGAGCAACTTTCAAACACAAATTCGATGACGACGCGCCGGCCCAAACCACCTTATAACACCAGTTTGGAATACCCCGGAAGTATCCATCAACCTACGACCCAAAACTCCCTGGGAGGCAACCCAAGCGAGAAAGGGAATAGCAGCGGAGCTAGAGCAACCAACACTGGCAACCCGAGGCTACCCAGAGAGGCCCATCACTCACGCGCGAGACACTATGCATTGCAAGACTCGATACAAGGCGATAAACAAGCGATAAAGCCACACGTGGGAGAATAACAAAGTAGGTTACTCTCGCACGCAATAGCAACAATTGATAAGCATTTCAATTGAAATCAATTCAAACAAGTATTTCAAGCAACCCTAAGCATTCTATAGACATAAAATCAAGAAAACAAGCAAAAACACAAATCGGCCCCAACTATCAAAACGCTACCATTTCCAAACGAGCCACGAGTTCTGGAAACCGACTTCGCCAATCCTCCTAGGTCACTATAAGGCACGTCTAAGGACCCCGAAACCCTACTTAACCCTAGAATTCACGCAAAGTCCCGTTTTCCCCCTTTGCTCGTTTGAACTACAACTATAACAACCAAACACCCAACTAACGCCAAAATTGCACCAAAAGTGCTTCCATGGCCTCCCAAAACAATGCCAACACGCAAAACGAGAAAACGCTAAACTCGACCTAAACGACCCCGACTATCACCAAGGCTTAATTCCCGTTTTTTCCATTACGCAACCCAAACAAACCATGCATTTAGGCATTCTATAACACCTAGCACAATTCTACATCAACGGACAACATAACGGAATAACTTCATCGTTCCAAGGATTTACTATTCACAAAACACTATTCAACAACTAGTTTAAACTACAATCTCAACATTTAACCGCAGAAAATGTTAAAAAGCTATAAATACACGTTCTACAATTGCCAAGGAACATTTTAGAAGCATCAAAATGATTTAAACAACAATCTACGGATAAAATCTAAAAATCATAAAGTTGATACACTAAACATTTAAATGCGCAAATAACATGATTCCCTCACCTTAGGCACTCCTAGTCGCTAGGAAAATGACGCTGGATGGCTCGGTAACAACCCCGTACAAGCTCACGCGAAGATTGGAAGTTTTGAAAGTTGAAAATGATTTTTTTTCTCTTCAATATTTTCGGCCAGCACAAGTTCTGTTTTAGCTGCTAATTTTTTTTTTTTTTTGCTTTGTTTTAAGCTTATTTAATTGCTAAGTGGTCAAATGGTCAAAGGCCTAGGTCAAACCACTTAAAACTTGGTCAAAGGCCCTTATTTTGTGCATTTTAAAGCCATTTTAGCTAAGGAAAGATTAATTAAAGCTAGCAACAATTAAAATATAAAATTTAAGTTATCTAAATACTAGTTTCACTATTTGCTGAGGACTAGAAACCGTTCTCTAGCTATCACTCCCTAAATGCAATGCACGTTGCGACAGCGAGAAAGTAACAATTAATTCACAAAGAATTTAAGGAAATATAATTTTCAAAATAATAAACAAGAAATTTCACATTCCGGGCTCGGGTATTACACCCTCTCCCCCTTAAAACAATTGCGCCCACGCAATTCCTACCTGGTCAACAAACAACTCTGGATACTGATCCCGAACCTGGTCCTCTCTTTCCCAAGTTGCTTCCTCAAACCCATGATGATTCCATAGAACCTTTACTAACGGAATACTCTTTCTGCGAAGCTCCTGAACTTTCCGATCCACAATTCGAATCGGTTTCTCTTCATAAGACAACTTCTCTTCAATCTGCAAAGGCTCTGGTTCAAGTACATGTGAAGGATCTGGATGGTATTTCTTCAACATAGACACGTGGAACACATCGTGCAGTCTCGACAAGCTCGGGGGTAAAGCTAATCGATAAGCCAAAGGACCTACATTTTCGGTGATCTCATACGGACCCACATACCTAAGACTAAGCTTCCCGCTCTTACCGTGCCGAATCAATCCATTCCGTGGAGAAATCTTAAGAAACACCCAATCTCCCAAATCAAACTCAAGATCCCGACGATGCTTATCCGCATAACTCTTCTGACGACTCTGAGCTGTAAGCATACGCTGGCGAATAAGGTGAACATTATCTACCATCTTAATCATCTCAGGTAACACAGTCGGATCAACTGTTCTCATCTCTCCAACCTCTTCCCAATATAACGGGGATCTGCATTTCCGACCATACAACGCCTCATAGGGAGCCATACCTATAGTAGATTGATAACTATTGTTGTAGGCGAACTCCGCTAAAGGCAAAAACTTCTCCCAATTCTTCCCAAAGTCTAGCACACATGCCCGAAGCATGTCTTCCAAGATCCTGATGGTTCTCTCAGACTGGCCGTCAGTTTGCGGATGATATGCAGTACTGAAGCTCAACTTAGTTCCCATGGCCTCTTGCAACTTCTGCCAAAAATGAGATCTAAATCTGGGATCTCTATCTGAAACTATACTCTGTGGCACACCATGCAATCTCACAATATTAGCAACATAAAGCTCAGCTAGCTTATCAAGGCTATCCTGTTTGTTCATGGGAATAAAATGTGTAACTTTAGTCAAGCGGTCCACAACAACCCAAACAGAATCACATCCTCTCGGAGATCTAGGAAGATCCGTCACAAGGTCCATTGTTATATGTACCCACTTCCATTGCGGAATCGACAACGGCTATAGAAGTCCGGCTGGCCTCTGATGCTCAACTTTAACCCTCTGACAAGTCAAACATCTGGATACATACCCAGCAATCTCCCTCTTCATATTGTTCCACCATAAGTGTTGTTTCAAGTCTCTATACATTTTTGTACTGCCCGGGTGAATCGTATACCTTGAATTATGTGCCTTGGATAGAATCTCATTCTTCAAAGTCGGATCACCAGGAACACATACTCTGTCCTTGAACCTGAAGATACCATCTGCATATAATTTAAACTTCGACTCTCCCTCTTTTGACTTTTCTTGGATCTTCAAGATGTGAGGATCAGTCTTCTAAGCCTCTCTAATCTGTGCAAGCAACCCTGACTGAATCTGCAAACTAGCAAATTGAATCCCTACCTCAGTAGCTTCTGGCTTCCATGAACAAATTTCTTCCAAAGTCTCCCAATCCTTGATAATTAAGCTTGCAACAGTAGCCTTTCGGCTCAAAGCATCAGCAACAACATTTGCCTTACTTGGCACGTAGTTAATAGAACAGTTGTAACCACTCAATAGATCTAGCCATCTTCGCTGCCTCATATTCAAATCCTTCTGTGAAAACAAATACTTGAGACTCTTGTGGTCAGTAAAAATTTCAAATATGCTACCCCACAAGTAGTGACGCCACTTCTTCAAAGCAAAAACAACTGCAGCTAACTCAAGATCATGTGTAGGATAATTGACTTCATAAGGTTTTAACTTCCTAGAAGCGTAGGCAATCACCTTACCATTCTGCATTAAAACACAGCCCAATCCTTCCTTAGATGCATCACTGTAGACAACGAAGTTCTCTGTTCCCTCAGGTAAAGCTAGTATAGGAGCTGTAGTTAGTCTCTTCTTCAATTCTTGGAAACTGGATTCACACTTGGCATCCCAGTTGTAAGCAACTTTCTTCCGAGTCAACTGGCTCAAAGGTCCAGAAATTTTGGAAAAGTCTTTAACAAATCTCCAGTAGTAACCTGCCAATCCAAGAAAATTTCGAATCTCAGACACCGTCTCAGGTCTCTTCCAAGATGAAACAACTTCAATCTTAGCTGGGTCCACTGAAATTCCTCGATCTGAAATGATATGGCCTAGAAAAGATATCTGATTCAACCAGAATTCACACTTGCTGAATTTAGCAAAAAGCTTGTTTTCCTGCAAAGTCTGTAGCACAATCTTCAAGTGTTACTCATGTTCAGCCTCGTTCTTCGAATACACTAAAATATCGTCAATAAAGATCACGACAAACTGATCAAGGTAAGGTCGAAAAACCCTCTGCATCAAGTCCATGAAAGCGGCTGGTGCATTCGTCAATCCAAATGGCAACACAACAAACTGATAATGGCCATATCTAGTCCCGAAAGCCGTCTTCGGTATATCGTCACTCCGAATCCTATGTTGATAGTAACCCTGCCTCAAGTCAAATTTGGAGTAAACACTCGCACCCTACAACTGGTCAAACAATTCTTCAATCAACGGCAAGGGGTATTTATTCTTAATCGTGACTTGATTAAGTCCCCTGTAATCAATGCATAACCGTAGCGTACCGTCTTTCTTTCTTACAAACAACACAGGCGCACCCCACGGCGAAGAACTAGGTTGTATAAACCCTTTCTCAAGCAAGTTCTGAAGCGGAATTTTTAACTCCTGAAGTTCAACCGATGTCATTCTATAAGGACTCCTAGAAATTGGCGCGGTGCTTGGCACAAGATCAATCACGAACTCAATCTCCCTATCCGGTGGTAAACCCGGTAATTCCTCGGGAAAAACACCAGGGAAGTCTCTAACAATCAGAACCTTATTCAAACTCAACTTATCAGTAGGCTGATTGATCAAATAAGCTAATGAAGCTTCGCAACCCTTATTCAACAACTTAGAAGTCTTGATTGCTGATAAAAGAGGAATTCGGGCAGCCCTGCAATTCCCAACAATCTCCAGTACCGGTAGGTCAGGAACCTGAAGATAAACAATCTTTGTTCTACAATCCAACTGAGCATAGTACTTCCCCAACCAGTCCATTCCCAAAATGATTTCAAAGTCAAGGAATGGCAATATAATTAAATCAGCAGGAAATTTACGGTTCTCAATACATATATCACAAGATTTACAAATAGACTCAGTAACAAATTTTGCACCCAAAGGTGTACTAACTTCAACTTCATGCGGCAATTTATCAATGCAAACATTCACAGATCGTGCACATGCAGGAGTTATAAACGAATGTGTAGCTCCGGGATCAATCAAAACTTTAACTGGCTAAGTATTGAGAAGAAATGTACCTTCCACTATAGCTATAGTATCGGGTAGCTCCTCTGCATCCAGTGCAAACACCCTAGCCTGAACCCTCTGCGCTGGACGTGCACCTGCAGCCCTATTCTGAACACCTTGGCCTCCACCACGGCCCTGAACATTGTTATACTTAGGGCAATCTCTCACCCTATGGTCATCACTACAACAACCCCTACATTTACCACTCTTCCTCCAGCAATTAGCCTCAATATGCCCGGATCGATTACAATAATTACACTACTGATTTTGCCTAACTGCAGTGTTTCCTGTAGGTGCTGGGGCTCTGGTAGTAGGAACTGTACCTCCCTGCTGGGGTCTAGTCACAGCTGGCCTAGCCTGAATCTGCTGCTATGGCTGATACGGACGTTGCTGAGGAACTTGTGCAGAAGTCTGATACTGCCTCGGCTGACTCTGGCTGCTCTTGCCCAAATACTGCTTCTTACTCGGCTGACTGCTCTCAGCTAACATCTCAGTCATCCGTTTCTCAAACTTCGAGGCTGCCTGAAATGCCTCGGGAAAAGTAGTGTAGGTATGCCCAGTCAAATGCAACTGTATGTCCATTATCAGCCCACGGACAAACCTATGAATCATCCTCCTAGCCGGCCGTACCAACTCGGGCATATACCTCGACAGGCTAACAAACCTAGCCTCGTACTGTGCAACAGTCATGTTTCCCTGCTTCAGGGCCACAAACTCATCCTCCCGCCTTTCCATAGCCATCTCGGGAATATATTTGTCCCGGAACTCACTTACAAAATCATCCCACAAATGTGGTACATCCTCACAATCCCACCTCAATCTGACAGTATTCTACCACTGCTTTGCATCGCCCTCAAACAGGAATGATGCATAATCTATTCTTGCCTCATCAGTGTACCTCAAAGTGGTGAAAATCTTCTCAACACGATTAATCCATCTCTCGGCCACCTCATCATCCGGCTCTCCGAAGAACTTTCCCAGCTCGTGCCTCAGAAATTTCTCTAACTGATTATTGTCAACTCTATACCCTTGTCCACCAGGATTAGCTTGATTTCCCTGGGGATTATTCCTGTCCTGCCTCTGCTCATGCAGCACCTGTGTAATCCGGTCTACTGCAGTATTCATGGTAGCCATAAACTGCTCAGGCAACGGCTGCTGACCCTGTTCTGCTGCCTCTTCATCTGATCCTATACCTTGAGTACCACGACGTGGCGGCATAGTAGCAATTTCACAATAGCTGGCAACATTTAAAAGCAGTTTATAGACAGAAATATAGCACATAAGATTAGATAACACTCAAGTCAATAACAATCAAACATTCTAACACGCAATTCACATAACACAAGTTTGACATGCCAAACTAATTCACTTTAAACACATAAGCACTCTAAGTTCACAAAGTCATGCTATAACATTTTCTTTCCACTTAACAATTATACAATAACATTCTAGCATTTGAACCTTTACCCCACAGACCGAGAAACATATCCCGGCTCATGCAAGACTATCATGCTCTGATACCACCTAAAGATGTCAAGCCCCGACCCGACCCCGCAAAAGGCCAAGCCTGGACCCGACACACGGACGGAGTCTCCTCTGTACCGCGGACGATCTGAAAACCCTAAAATCATCATAATACTTGTGAAAGCCATACAATAACTCAAACAAGCCAACTTTCTTTGAACCATACATCCTCTTATTAACCAACTTTCCAAACCAAAATGCCATGCATACTACACAAGTATTTATGCCACTAAATAGTTAGCTATTAGCATGCATTTCTTTACTAGTCACAAGGGTATAAGTTTACAACTTTACATTCTTTCAACTTATACAACATAAGACCGTGGAGGCCTCAAACTAGAAAATACATACAAGGCTATAAGCCACAAAATTAAGCGATATCCAAGAAATATACATAACAAGCAAGGCTCACACAAAATCTGGTAACCAACCACTAGCAAAGCAGAGAAGTGCTATCACGGAAACACCTCCACCTGCTCCACCTCCTCAATTACCTCGATAGGGTCTGCTTCAACTACTCCAGTAAAAATATAGTATAAAGAGGAATGAGCAAAACCTATTGCTCAGCGAGGGCAATTGGTCTCAAGGACGGAGATGAGAGGAGTATGTAATGCAATTAGTCAAGCAATACATACAAATCATATAGAGATACAACCAAAGCCAACAATAAAGCAAGGCAAGTATTTAAAGCTGCAAACACTCATTCAAAGGATACGATACTCTTTTCACGAGCAACTTTCAAACACAAATTCGATGACGACGCGCCGGCCCAAACCACCTTATAACACCAGTTTGGAATACCCCGAAAGTATCCATCAACCTACGACCCAAAACTCCCTGGGAGGCAACCCAAGCGAGAAAGGGAATAGCAGCGGAGCTAGAGCAACCAACACTGGCAACCCGAGGCTACCTAGAGAGGCCCATCACTCACGCGCGAGACACTATGCAATGCAAGACTCGATACAAGGCAATAAACAAGCGATAAAGCCACACGTAGGAGAATAACAAAGTAGGTTACTCTCGCACGCAACAGCAACAATTGATAAGCATTTCAATCCAAATCAATTCAAACAAGTATTTCAAGCAACCCTAAGCATTCTATAGACATAAAATCAAGAAAACAAGCAAAAACACAAATCGGCCCCAACTATCAAAACGCTACCATTTCTAAACGAGCCACGAGTTCTGGAAACCGACTTCGCCAATCCTCCTAGGTCACTATAAGGCACGTCTAAGGACCCCGAAACCCTACTTAACCCTAGAATTCACGCAAAGTCCCGTTTTCCCCCTTTGCTCATTTAGACTACAACATTAACAACCAAACACCCAACCAACGCCATAATCGCACCAAAAGTGCTTCCATGGCCTCCCGAAACAATGCCAACACGCAAAACGAGAAAACGCTAAACTCGACCTAAACGACCCCGACTTTCACCATGGCTTAATTCCCGTTTTTTCCATTACACAACCCAAACAAACCATGCATTTAGGTATTCTAGCACACCTAGCACAAGTCTACATCAACGGACAGCATAACGGAACAACTTCATCGTTCCAAGGGTTTACTATTCACAAAACACTATTCAACAACTAGTTTAAACTACAATCTCAACATTTAACCACAGAAAATGTTAAAAAGCTATAAATTCACGTTCTACAATTGCCAAGGAACATTCTAGAAGCATCAAAATGATTTAAACAACAATCTACAGATAAAAATCTAAAAATCATAAAGTTGATACACTAAACATTTAAATGCGCAAATAACATGATTCCCTCACCTTAGGCACTCCTAGTCGCTAGGAAAACAACGCTGGATGGCTCGGTAACAACCCCGTACAAGCTCACGCGAAGATTGGAAGTTTTGAAAGTTGAAAATGATTTTTTTTCTCTTCAATATTTTCGGCCAGCACAAGATCTGTTTTAGCTGCTATTTTTTTTTTTGCTTTGTTTTAAGCTTATTTATGTGCTAAGTGGTCAAATGGTCAAAGGCCTAGGTCAAACCACTTAAAACTTGGTCAAAGGCCCTTATTTTGTGCATTTTAAAGCCATTTTAGCTAAGGAAAGATTAATTAAAGCTAGCAACAATTAAAATATAAAATTTAAGTTATCTAAATACTAGTTTCACTATTTGCTGAGGACTAGAAACCGTTCTCTAGCTATCGCCCCCTAAATGCAATGCACGTTTCGACAACGAGAAAGTAACAATTAATTCGCAAAGAATTTAAGGAAATACAATTTTCAAAATAATAAACAATAAATTTCACATTCCGGGCTCGGGTATTACATCGTCAACTACCTCAGGCCTACCTTTGGTTCTTGGTCTATCAGTCATTCCACTAATCAAAGAGTTAGCACATGTTATAGCACATAGACAGGCAATTAGACAATTATTAGTAAATAAACAACAACTCACATAAAACACATAAATCACTTAAGTATCAATTACATAAACAAATTGATCACATAATCACATAGTCACTAAAACACATAATCATTTAATCACTTAATCTTATTAATACATATTTCACTTTTCTTTCACTTCATACATACTTTCATGCTAAGACCATTACCTACATTCCGAGGATACCCCGACTGACAACTAAATATGCGCTCTGATACCAATTAATGTAACGCCCCAACTCGACCCCTCCTACGATCAGACAGGACCCAACTGAATTTCGGCAGTATTACAACACAAATTAGGACACCGTGGCTCTAAACCAACCCCTTTGAACTCATACATCCAACTCCACAATAATTCATCAATTAACAACACAACCACAATATACAATAAACTTTCTTTACCATTGCATCCATAGGTTATACGCCTCCGTTCCAACATTATACATTTACTATATAACATACAATCCCAAAATAAAATATAATCAATCTAGTAGCCTAATCATATTCCCAAAAACAAGACTACTAATCTAGGAACATTTAATCCATTATCTTTACAACATCTTATATATCATAAATTTCAAAATAAATACATACCAACTAGTTTTAATATACAATATAACAAAAAGTACATCATCAAATATCAAGGACAAGACTCTGGCACATAGGACTCGTCCACATATGGTATATAATCCTCTTCTGGAGGCACGTACCCATAATCTGGATCAGTAACACCTGTATGCATGCAATGATTAAGAGTGAGCTTATATTAAACAAGCCTAGTGAGGATTCAATAGATCTCTAATAGTATTTACTATACTCCTTGGAAATCATCATTTGAGCAGTAAACACACAACAATCAACAACAATATAAGCACATTAACTATAATGACCAATCAATAAAGGATACTCTAGTTGGTGTAGCTCCAAACGCCATCACGATCTCAACTGTTCTTCTCGTAACTCCCCATTACTCACGCACTTGAGGTACCTCTCTAGCCCTTCCCTCCATGACACCTTCGTCACGCGAGTTGAGGGTAGCCTATGGTAGTCATGCCCCTTTCAACCCGATAGCCCAATGCTTCCCGAGAGGTGGCATACACATACCAAGACTCAACAATAATAATAAACATTCGATCACAGGAGGGCAACCTTTTCCTTTGACTATCTCTCGGTTCATGAATAATCAATTATCACAGGAGGATTACAAAGTAGGTTGCCTATCTCCCGGTTCAACAATAATCAATCAATAATTATTAATTCAACAACATAACTACTAAGTTAGATGACAAAGTAGGCCACCCAACTTAACATGCATTAAACGCACAACCAAACCCTAGTCTAACCATCAACAACTCACAATTCAATCACTCAAACACCACCCGATCATTCAAAGGCATATATCAACATTTTAAAGAAAGATAACCCAATCTTCTAAAAGTCATAACTTACATTCTACTAATCCAATAACCTCCAAACCAATTTCTATCATGCACCCACTCAATCAACAACATTCACCCCCTCAGAAACCAACCATAAACCATCCACATCAAGCCCAACAACCCTAAAACCTCAATGCACCTAGGCTGAAATTTTTGGACTTTCACACCAACTTCACAATCAAAATTTCGGCATTAGAACATTACTATCACGTATTTAATAAGCTTTTACAAGCTAACAGCAATCGATTCCAACCACCACAACTCCAGATATTCAACAAATAGCCAACAACTCAACTTTTAATACCCGATAAATAAAATTCATTTTACAACAGATCAAATCTTATATAACTACATATAAACGATCCTTAGCATGCACTTAGCATTAATATAACATAAATTCAACTTTCTAATGGTTCAAAATTCAATTATATGCAAAAACATAAAAAATGACTTTTGAGATCTAAAATTGTTCTCTCATCTTTGATGTGTTATGAAGCTAGAAAGATGCTCAGTGAATGCCCAACAAGTAGAATCAAGCTTTGGATGATGAAGTTTGGCCTTCAAATGCAATTTCTAATGAAAAATCTCTTTGAAAACTTGAAGAAAACTCTTTGTTTTTCTCTCTAATGGCTCTCGGCCATGTGTGTGTGTAAGAGTATGTTTTGTGAGCTTTTTATTTTGTGTTGATGCTAATATACTCAAGGTCAATTAAATTAAATGAAAGTGAAAGGTGGAAACTAGTTTATTTTTAGTATTTTCTTCTCTTTTAATTCTATTTTTAGACTATTTCTTGCTCAAAATTTAATTCGACACTTAAACTAATTCAAGATAATATAGTTTAGGTGACAAAGAGTTTTACATTCACACATTTTCACCCGAGTCGGCTAAGCATGATTATCATTAATATCAACAATAACATCAATTAAACAAGTAATAGCAATTCAAACACGAAAACGTCAAATATCACTATTCAATCTCCAACTTCGAAAGGCAATTTCGAGCAAACGAGCTATAGGATTGGAAAACCGTCTTCACTACCCTCCTCCAGGCACTACAAGGCACGTTTCTATGGCACGAAACCTCACTTTTCCAACCGAAGCCCGAAAGTCCACCTACTCCGTTTGAACTACAGCTATGTTAACTGAACCCTTAATCAATGCTACAACAGCGCCAAAAGTGCTTCCATTCCCTCAATAGAAAAACCCCCAACTCAATTCGAGCTCGGTCAACACTTGGTCAAATGCCCCCTTTACGTTTCTTTGTCTAATTTTCAATTTTAACAAAGGCCATCCTATTTTTATTGCACATTTTATCTTTCTAACATTAATGTCACCTATCCAAATCAAGAAATTACAATTCGGAACAAAAATCCAAAAATCTAGGGTTTTACAATTCATTTTTACTATTCACATTCTTCCCTAATTCAAATATGCAATTTTAGCCGTAAAAATTGCTAAATAACTAACAAGCAATGCTCTACAAACCCTAAGGAAGTTATTTCAAGCAACAACATGCATTATAACGCGATAAATATCAAATCTTAAAAATTGAATCAAAAATCAAATTCGAATAAAAATACACAAAAATGTGAAAACCCTCACAGAGATTGAAGAAGAAGCCTTGCATAGACCCAAGCCACGATCCCCGAGCGATTCCACGCATGATTGTGCAAGAAAAATGCAAAACAAAATTTCTTTTCTTTTCCCTTGAACCTTCGGCCATGGGGGGGACTTGGGTGGAATTTAGGGAATTGTTTTTATGCTTATTTTGGTTGATTTTGGCTATTTAAAAGGATGACAAGGCTCAAGGGCAAAATGGACATTTAGCAAAGTCAAAACTCAAGTTAAAATGGTCAAATAAGGCTATTTTGATGACTTTTAATCTATTCCAAGTTAAAGCAATGCAATGTTCGTGAAAAACAAGTAAAAATAGCTAAATTAAACTTAAAACACTATTCACTAAGTCCGATAAATATTTCTCTAACTTTCATTTTCGATGCATTACGATCGAGCGGTTAATAAATGATTATGATAAGTATGATAAAGAATAATATAAAATTTTAATTTTTGAAAAGTAGAATAGTTTAAAATTCACTCCAGGCTCGGAGATACGTTTTTGTTTTGATAAAATTAAAGTAAATTAAGTGCAAGAAATAAATTCGAGTTTTGAAAACAATCAAAATAGTTAATACTCATTTAAAATAACTAATGTACGTATTACTGAAATACTTTTTTTAAAAAGGAAATATGAAATTAATGCAAAATGAATAAATTAACTAAGTTAAACAATCAATTAAATGCATCTAAATGCCATTAAATGGCTGCCGAGTTCGGGTTATCACAATATAGGTTTTTTTTCTTGTTTTGATCGAACAAAAAAAAATGATTGAGACTAAGTCAGCTTCTGTATTCAGGATTCCTAATCTAACTGCCTTCTTGCCTTGGCTGTCTGTCTTGGTTGACCTTACGGCTGAGCCAGGACTTGTCGTGAAGACGACCTGTTCGAACCTGATATATAGCTGGAAAATATTAGGGGGATTGTGTTAAGCAAAGAAAATAGATGTCTTAGTACCCAACTTACCCTAGGATGCATAAGAACTAGATATACTGACTATGTTTGAAAGAGGGAAGATAAATATCTTTTTTATAGATGTGATCAATACAAAACTAAAAGCAGGTGAGCTTAGGCCTAGGAACTGGGGAGATCACTCGGGCTTAGATTGCCCCAAAATCGCACCTTAGGGAAGGCAGACGACCTTTGCTCGCTCCCCAGCTTCGCTAACAAAGTCTCAGGGTGGTGATTGGTCCAACAGAATGGGAAACTAATGGGGTCAGATTTCAACAGATCAAAGTAACGAACTCAGTAATAAACCAGTTGAAGATCATTCTTGGCGGAACAATCTTGAGTAGGAGAAGAATGTTCTGGGTTTCTTTTCTTACCTCGACCTATTCGTTCTGCGGAGCAAACACCTAGTTCACGGAGAAAGAAATACTTTCCTAAAGTGAATTCAAGCCGGTACATCATAAATCAAAATAGAAGCTTCAGTTTCTTGCTTATCTTTGGAATATCCCATTGTTACTGACCATTTAAAAAAAGCCTTTCCCCATGATGAGCTGGTCTTCCCTCTCGTAAGGGTAGGGTATAGATATCATCGATTCGACGAATCTTGTCCTTCGTCTTTCGCGTGTTAAAATAATTTACCTGGTGTGAAAAGTGAGCCTAAATTGAATTGGAAGTCCAATGAGTTTGCATGACGTTTAAGGTTTACCTTGCCTCGAGAGCTGGGGAACGTGGTTGGTGCACCATTCAGCAGAGCGATTCAAAGTGCGCGTGTTAAGCTTCAGTGGAAAAAGATGTTGATTCTCATTTGTCTTCTGTCGAATGATATATACCACAAAGAAGAATGCCCGGTGATAGCATAGGTTATATCATTTTTGGTTTGGAAAGTTGGATAATAAGAAATGTATGTTTTTAAAGAAAGTTGGTTTGTTTTTAATTTTTTTATGGCTTTCGCAAGTTTTATGTTGATTTTAGGGTTTTCGGATCGTCCGCGGTACAGAGGAGACTCCATCCGTGTGTCGGGTCCGGGCTTGGCCTTTTGCGGGGTCGGGTCGGGGCGTGACATCTCTAGGTGGTATCAGAGCATGATAGTCTTGCATGAGCCAGGATATGATTCTCGGTCTGTGGGGTAAAGGTCTGAAATGCTAAAGTGTTTATGTATGATTGCTAAGTGAAAAGAAAATGTTATAGCATGACTTTGTGAACTTGGAATGTTTATGTGTTTAAGTGAAATAGTTTGGCAAGTTAAACTTGTCTTATGTGAATTGTGTGATAGAATATTGGATTGTTATTGACTTGAGTATTATCTAATCTTATGTGCTATATTTCTGTCTATAAACTATTTTTAAATGTTGCCAGCTATTGTGAATTGCTATTATGCCGCCACGTCGTGGTACTCAAGGTATAGGATCAGATGAAGAGGTAGCAGAACAAGGTCAGCAGCCGTTGCCTGAGCAGTTTATGGCTACCATGACTACTGCAGTAGACCGGATTACACAAGTGCTGCATGAGCAGAGGCAGTACAGGAATAATCCCCAGGGAACTCAAGCTAATCCTGGTGGACAGGGGTACAAAGTTGAGAATAATCAGTTAGAGAAATTTCTGAGGCACGAGCCGGGAAATTTCTTCGGAGAGCCGGATGATGAGGCGGCCGAGAGATGGATTAATCGAGTTGAGAAGATTTTTACCGTGTTGAGGTACACCGATGAGGCAAGAATAGACTATGCGTCATTCTTATTTGAGGGTGATGCAGAGCAGTGGTGGAATACTATCAGATTGAGGTGGGATTGTGAGGATGTTCCACATTTATGGGATGATTGTGTGAGTGAGTTTCAGGATAAGTATATTCCCGAGATGGCTATGGAAATGAGGGAAGACGAGTTTGTGGCCCTGAAGCAGGGAAATATGACTGTTGCACAGTACGAGGCTAGGTTTGTTAGCCTGTCGAGGTATATGCTCTAGTTGGTACGGCCGGCTAGGAGGATGATTCATAGGTTTGTCCGTGGGCTGAGAATGGACATACAGTTGCATTTGACTGGGCAGACCTACACTACTTTTCCCGAGGCATTTCAGGCAGCCTCGATGTTTGAGAAACGGAAGGCTGAGATGTTAGCTGAGAGCAGTCAGCCAAGTAAGAACCAGTATTTGGGCCAGAGCAGCCAGAGTCAGCCGAGGCAGTATCAGACTTCTGTACAGGTTCCTCAGCAGCATCCGTATCAGCCACAGCAGCAGATTCAGGCTAGGCCAGCTATGACTAGACCCCAGCAGGGAGCTACAGTTCCTACTACTGCCAGAGCCCCAGCACCTACAGGAAACACTGCAGTTAGGCAAAATCAGCAGTGTAATTATTGTAATCGATCAGGGCATATTGATGCTAACTGCTGGAGGAAGAGCGGTAAATGTAAGGGTTATGGCAGTGATGACCATAGGGTGAGAGATTGCCCTAAGTATAACAATGTTCAGGGCCGTGGTGGAGGCCAAGGTGTTCAGAATAGGGCTGCAAGTGCACGTCCAGCATAGAGAGTTCAAGCTAGGGTCTTTGCACTAGATGCGGAGGAGCTGCTCGATACTATAGCTATTGTGGAAGGTACCTTTCTTCTCAATACTCAGCCAGTTAAAGTTTTGATTGATCCCGGAGCTACACATTCGTTTATAACTCCTGCATGTGCACGATCTGTGAATGTTTGCATTGATAAATTGCCACATGAAGTTGAAGTTAGTACTCCTTTGGGTGCAAAATTTGTTACTGATTCTATTTGCAAATCTTGTGATATATGCATAGAGAACCGTAAATTTCCTGCTAATTTAATTATATTGCCATTCCGTGACTTTGAAATCATTTTGGGAATGGACTGGTTGGGGAAGTACTATGCTCAGTTGGATTGTAGAACAAAGGTTGTTTATCTTCACGTTCCTGACCTACCGGTACTAGAGATTGTTGGGAATTGCAGGGCTACCCGAATTCCACTTTTATCAGCGATCAAGACTTCTAAGTTGTTGAATAAGGGTTGTGAAGCTTACTTAGCTTATTTGATCAATCAGCCTACTGATAAGTTGAGTTTGAATGAGGTTCCGATTGTTAGAGACTTCCCTGGTGTATTTCCAGAGGAATTACCGGGTTTACCACCGGATAGGGAGATTGAGTTCATGATTGATCTTGTGCCAGGCACTGCGCCAATTTCTAGGAGTCCTTATAGAATGGCATCGCCCGAACTTCAGGAGTTAAAAATTCTGCTTCAGAACTTCCTTGAGAAAGGGTTTATAAAACCTAGTTCTTCGCCGTGGGGCGCACCTGTGTTATTTGTGAGAAAGAAAGACGGCACGCTACGGTTATGTATTGATTACAGGGGACTTAATCAAGTCATGATTAAGAACAAATACCCCTTGCCGTTGATTGATGAATTGTTTGACCAGTTGCAGGGTGCGAGTGTTTACTCCAAATTTGACTTGAGGCAGGGTTACTATCAACTTAGAATTCGGAGTGAAGATATACCAAAGACGGCATTCAGGACTAGATATGGCCACTATGAATTTGTTGTTTTGCCGTTTGGTTTGACGAATGCACCAGCCGCATTCATGGACTTGATGCAGAGAGTTTTCCGACCTTACCTTGATCAGTTTGTCGTGATCTTTATTGACGACATTTTAGTGTATTCGAAGAACGAGGCTGAACATGAGCAACACTTGAAGATTGTGCTACAGACTTTGCAGGAAAACAAGCTTTTTGCTAAATTCAGCAAGTGTGAGTTCTGGTTGAATCAGATATCTTTTCTAGGCCATATCATTTCAGATCGAGGAATTTCAGTGGACCCAGCTAAGATTGAGGTTGTTTTATCTTGGAAGAGACCTGAGACGGTGTCAGAGATTCGGAGTTTTCTTGGTTTGGCAGGTTACTACCGGAGATTTGTTAAAGACTTTTCCAAAATTTTTGGGCCTTTAAGCCAGTTGACTTGGAAGAAAGTTGCTTACAATTGGGATGCCAAGTGTGAATCCAGTTTCCAAGAATTGAAGAAGAGACTAACTACAGCTCTTATACTAGCTTTACCTGAGGGAACAGAGAACTTCGTTGTCTACAGTGATGCATCTAAAGAAGGTTTAGGCTGTGTTTTAATACAGAATGGTAAGGTGATTGCCTATGCTTCTAGGAAGTTGAAACCATATGAAGTCAATTACCCTACACATGATCTTCAGTTAGCTGCAGTTGTGTTTGCTCTGAAGAAGTGGCGTCATTACTTGTGGGGTTGCAGATTTGAAATATTTACTGACCACAAGAGTCTCAAGTATTTGTTTTCACAGAAGGACCTGAATATGAGGCAGCGGAGATGGCTAGAGCTATTGGGTGGTTATAACTGTTCTATTAATTACGTGCCAGGTAAGGCAAATGTTGTTGATGATGCTTTGAGCCGAAAGGCTACTGTTGCAAGCTTGATTATCAAGGATTGGGAAACTTTGGAAGAAATTTGTTCATGGAAGCCAGAAGCTACTGAGATGGGGATTCGATTTGCTAGTTTGCAGATTCAGTCAGAGTTACTAGCACAGATCAGAGAAGCTCAAAAGACTGATCCTCACATCTTGAAGATCCAAGAAAAGTTAAAAGGGGAAGAGTCAGAGTTTAAATTACATGCAGATGGTATCTTCAGATTCAAGGATAGAGTATGTGTTCCTGATGATCTGACTTTGAAGAATGAGATCCTGTCCGAGGCACATAATTCGAGGTATACGATTCACCCAGGCAGTACTAAAATGTATAGAGACTTGAAACAACACTTCTGGTGGAACAATATGAAGAGGGAGATTGCTGGGTATGTATCCAGATGTTTGACTTGTCAGAGGGTTAAAGTTGAGCATCAGAGGCCAGCCGGACTTCTACAGCCGTTGTCGATTCCGCAATGGAAGTGGGTACATATAACAATGGACCTTGTGACAGATCTTCCTAGATCTCCGAGAGGATGTGATTCTATTTGGGTTGTGGTGGACCGCTTGACTAAAGTTACACATTTTATTCCCGTGACCACACAGGATAGCCTTGATAAGTTAGCTGAACTTTATGTTGCTAATATTGTGAGATTGCATGGTGTGCCACAGAGAATAGTGTCAGATAGGGATCCCAGATTCAGATCTCATTTTTGGCAGAAGTTGTAAGAGGCCATGGGAACTAAGTTAAACTTCAGTACTGCATATCATCCGCAAACTGATGGCCAGTCTGAGAAAACCATCAGGATCTTGGAAGACATGTTTCGGGCATGTGTGCTTGACTTTGGGAAGAATTGGGAGAAGTTTTTGCCTTTAGCGGAGTTCGCCTACAACAATAGTTATCAATCTACTATAGGTATGGCTCCCTACGAGGCGTTGTATGGTCGGAAATGCAGATCTCCGTTATATTGGGAAGAGGTTGGAGAGATGAGAACAGTTGATCCGACTGTGTTACTTGAAATGATTAAGATGGTAGATAATGTTCACCTTATTCGCCAGCGTATGCTTACAGCTCAGAGTCGTCATAAGAGTTATGCGGATAAGCACCGTCGGGATCTTGAGTTTGATTTGGGAGATTGGGTGTTTCTTAAGATTTCTCCACGGAAGGGATTGATTCGGCACGATAAGAGCGGGAAGCTTAGTCCCAGGTATGTGGGTCCGTATGAGATCACCGAAAAGGTAGGTCCTTTGGCTTATCGGTTAGCTTTGTCTCCGAGCTTGTCGAGACTGCACGATGTGTTCCATGTGTCTATGTTGAAGAAATACCATCCAGACCCTTCACATGTACTTGAACCAGAGCCTTTGCAGATTGAAGAGAAGTTGTCTTATGAAGAGAAATCGATTCGAATTGTGGATCGGAAAGTTCAGGAGCTTCACAAAAAGAGTATTCCGTTAGTAAAGGTTCTGTGGAATCATCATGGGTTTGAGGAAGCGACTTGGGAAAGAGAGGACCAAGTTCGGGATCAGTATCCAGAGTTGTTTGTTGACCAAGTAAGAATTGCGTGGGTGCAATTGTTTTAAGGGGGAGAGGGTGTAATACCCGAGCCCGGAATGTGAAAATTCTTTGTTTATTATTTTGAAAATTATATTTCCTTAAATTCTTTGTGAATTAACTGTTACTTTCTCGCCGTCGCAACGTGCATTGTATTTAAGGAGCGATAGCTAGAGAATGATTTCTAGTCCTTAGCACATAGTGAAACTAGTATTTAGATGACTTAAATTTTATATTTTAGTTGTTGCTAGCTGAAAATTTAGTTGGTGTTAGTTATTGAGCTTAAAAATGCACAAAAATAAGTCATTTTGACCAAGTTTTAAGTTGTTGACCTAAGCCTTTGACCATTTGACCACTTAGCACTTAAATGAGCATTTAACTAAGAAAAAAAAATACCAGCTGAATAGAGAGTCCAGGCCGTGAGCTCCAAGGGAAAAAAAAACCTTTCAACCTCTCAATCGTTCAATCTTCGCGTGAGCTCGTGCCGGGTGATTTCCGAGGTGACTAGCATTGTTTTCCTAGCGACTAGGAGTGCCTAAGGTGAGGGAAGCATGTTATTTGCGCATTTAAACATTATGTATGTTAACTTTGTAAATTTTGAGATTTATCCATAGGTTGTTATTTAAAGTGATTTGACGCTTCTAGAATGTTCCTGGGCAATTGTAGAACGTGTATTTATAGATTTTTAACATTTTCTACGGTTAAATGTTGAGATTGCAATTAAATTTGGATGTTGAATAGTGTTTTGTGAATAGTAAACCCTTGGAACGATGAAGTTGTTCCGTTATGCTGTCCGTTGATGCAGAATTGTGCTAGGTGTGTTAGAATGCCTAAATGCATGGTTTGTTTGGGTTGCGTAATGGAAAAAATGGGAATTAAGCCTTGTTGAAAGTCGGGGTCGTTTAGGCCGGCTTTAGCGTTTTCTCGTTTTGTGTGTTGGCATTGTTTCGGGAGGCCACGGAAGCACTTTTGGTGCGATTATGGCGTTGGTTGGGCGTTTGGTTGGTATAGTTGTATTTCAAACGAGAAAGGGGAAAATCGGGGCTTTGCGCGAGTTCTAGGGTAAAGTAAGGTTTCGGGGTCTTTAGACGTGCCTTATGGTGACCTAGGAGGTTTGGTGAAGTCGGTTTCCAGAACTCGTGGCTCGTTTGGAAATGGTAGGGTTTTGATAGTTGGGGCCGGTTTGTGTTTTTGTGTGTTTTCTTGACTTTATCCCTATAGAATGCTTAGGGTTGCTTGAAATACTTGTTTGAATTGTTTTGGATTGAAATGCTTATCAATTGCTGCTATTGCGTGCGAGAGTAACCTACTTTGTTATTCTCCCACGTGTGGCTTTATCGCTTGTTTATCGCCTTGTATCGAGGCTTGCATTGCATAGTGTCTCGCGCGTGAGTGATGGGCCTCTCTGGGTAGCCTCGGGTTGCCAGTGTTGGTTGCTCTAGCTCCGCTGCTATTCCCTTTCACGCTTGGGTTGCCTCCCAAGGAGATTTGGGTCGTAGGTTGATGGATACTTCCAGGGTATTCCAAACTGGTGTTATAAGGTGGTTTGGGCCGGTGCGTCGTCATCGAATTCGTGTTTGAATGTTGCTCGTGAAATGAGTATCGTATCCTTTGAATGAGTGTTTGCAACTTTAAATACTTGCCTTGCTTTATTGTTGGTTTTGGTTGTATCTCTATATATTTTGTATGTATTGCTTGACTAATTGCATTGCATACTCCTCTCATCTCCGTCCTGGAGACCAATTGCCCTCGCTGAGCAATAGTTTTTGCTCATTCCTCTCTATACTATATTTTTACAGGAGTAGTTGAAGTAGAACCTATTGAGGTAATAGAGGAGGAGGAGCAGGTGGAGGTGTTTCCGTGATAGCACTTCTCTGCTTTGCTGGTGGTTGGTTACCAGATTTTGTGCGAGCCATGCTTGTTATGTTTATTTTTTGGATGTCGCTTAATTTTGAGGCTTGTAGCCTTGTATGTATTTTCTAGTTTGTGGCCTCTACGGTCTTATGTTGTATAAGTTGAAGGAATGTAAAGCTGTAAAAGTTTACTCTTGTGACTAGTAAGAAAATGCATGCTAATGGAATTGATTAGTGGCATAAATACTTGTGTAGTATGCATATCATTTTTGGTTTGGAAAGTTGGATAATAAGAAATGTATGTTTTTAAAGAAAGTTGGTTTGTTTTTAATTGTTTTATGGCTTTCGCAAGTTTTATATTGATTTTAGGGTTTTCGGATCGTCCGCGGTACAGAGGAGACTCCGTCCGTGTGTCGGGTCCGGGCTTGGCCTTTTGCGGGGTCGGGTCGGGGCGTGACAAATCAATTCTCATTGTTAGCATGGAATATTAGAGGTGAAGGCAACGATGAGGCCAAAAGACATGTAGCGGATTTGTGCCATGAGCATAGACCTGATATTTTCTTTGTATTGGAAACACATGTACCTTTTGAGAGTGTACGGAGTTCTTGGGAGTGGGGTACGACTCTATCGAGATTATGGATCCTAATGGCTTTTCAGGTGTGATATGGGTACTATAGAAATCCCACTGTCTGCATGTCCATATTATTTCCTCCATGCACCAATGCATCACTTTTATGGTTAATAGCTGCCCATTGCTAGAACTTCTAAGGCAAAGGTGGTTGGTATGGTAAGACAAGCAACTCTTCTTTCCGAAGAAGAGTGCCAGCCAGAGCTATCTTAAAGTAAAGCTCGAACGGTTAGCTATAGGTAAAATTCTCCCTAAGCCGGAAACACAGGCCGCTACTCCTTCAGAAACCAGGAATCTGCGAGGAAGGATAGGACATAGAATAATGACCTAAAGTTGTTTGTTAGATGAGACCGAGAACCGAAAGATGTCTATCAAAGAGCGAGAGGGACTGACTAGACGACTATCAACCAGCACTGAAGGTTGCAAAGCCTTTAGAGTGCCCCTAAATGGAAGGAAAGAAATAAAAACTAGAACTCTATCCTAGCTACCGGGGAAGGGGAAAGGGGAACTGAGGTAACCATCAAACTATAGAACCTCACTTGAAACAAAGGCCCTCGAAAGAGCCTGAAGTAGAGAAACCTACAAATAACATAATACCTGCCAAAAGCTTCACCTCGGTAAACCTTTGGAATACAGATCGTTGAGCCGTCGACAACTCCCAGGGTTCACTAAAACAGGGGGTACTCTGCAAAAGACTATTAAGTGACCTATCGAGTTGATCTGACACCAACATGGGGTACTCTGCGAAAGACTATTGTAGTAGATAAGTCATCAACCAATCTCTTTCTTCCATTCCTATTTCTTCCCTTTATCATTCTTGGGAAATACGGATCTTAAGGTCCAACCATATCAGGATTAGGAAAAGCTTTAGCTTCCCGTTCTTGCTGGCCAGAGAAGAAAGACTAGACTAGTCTAGTTCCATAGAACAAGTGTAGGGTAATCTATGGCTGTAAGCCTAGTAAGTGTAGTGGTTGTTCCGTATACTAGTGTAAGAATGTGACACTAACAGTCTAAGTCGATTCAATGGATAAGGTAAGGATTTACATACCTTAGTCCGAGTGAGAAGATTACACCTTTGCCAACAAAGGCAGGACAGCCAGTGCTAGAAGTCTTAGAATTCAGAGAACTATTCGAGAAGAAAGAAAGCCTGGGCTGAATATACTAAGTGTATAAGTCCCTTAGATGATTCCACAATTGTTCCCGAATCACAGTCCTAGGACTTGCATAAACTGCAGAGGACATCCACGGGTTCGAACTGTTCCTATTAACCACAAAAGTGATGCATTGGTGCATGGAGGAAAGAATATGGACATGTAGACAGTGAGATTTCCATAGTACCCATATCCCACCTAAAAAGCCATCAGGATACATAATCTCGATAGAGTCGTACCCCACTCCCAAGAACTCCGTACACTCTCAAAAGGTACATGTGTTTCCAATACAAAGAAAATATCAAGTCTATGCTCACAACACAAATCTGCTACATGTCTTTTGGCCTCATCATTGCCTGTACCTCTAATATTCCATGCCAACAAATAGAATTGATTAATCATGATCAAAGGATTAAAGAGAAATTAAACACTCTCAGTTCATCAACCCAGCATAGGTGGCTTCATTAACCTCATTTTCACACGAGTTTCTTGCATTCAAACCTATAATGATCCTCATAGGACTCCTGATCCTACCCCTTATGGTACCAATATCAGACTCAATGTTAATGTTGGTATCTTTAAGATGAGGTAGGTTGCCAATTGGCAAACTATAGGCCTCAGATGTAGATGGGTCAACGGGTTGTGGGGGTGGCATCGTCAGGTGATTAGGGTCTGGAACAAATGGGGTCACTTGAGTAAGAGAATGCAAAACAGGAGGCTGAGATAAGGGGTTAGGATCAGGATTCTCAATCTCCATATTGGCCGGGGCTGCAAACTTGTTAGCTTAAAGAGAAAATATGCCTTATTCTCTAGTTTCAGCTGCCCTCCCTCGATCTGGTCGTTTGTAACAATTAAATCTTTCACTTTCTTATATAAAGCTACTTTGGTGCAGGACAAAGAGGAGTGGAGCAGACTCATGCCTTAGCCACTTGGCTACGCTCCTCTCACTTTGTTCTAAACTAGCCTAGTAGGAAGTTTGAAGGATAAAAAATGTCTCTTATTTATTGTTCATAGTGGATTGATATCCCGCTTTCTTCCTTTTGCCAAAGCCGCTGCCTTCCGAATGGTTACGGGACTAGAGCGAGTCATACAATTGCGGAACTTCCCCTAGCATTGGTTCTGAGTCCTTTAGCTACTTGGCATGGACCAGACATCGACGATTTCAGACACTACATTCGAAAAATAGAGATCGAGTTAATATGTTCTTCATCAATAAGTTTGCACAAGACTATATAATCTAAGCTAGAAAGATAAGATATTTTCTTTTTTTCTTTCTAACTCCTTCGATCTACTTCTGTTAAGAAAAGCCGAAGTACTTAGTTTCTTTTTATCCGGGTTCAAAACAAGTTTCCCTTTTTCTTTAGATACGGGATGGCTTCCTTGTTGGAGTACATAGTGGTTCAGATAAGGACATGTCGCTTCTTTTCCAACGCCCTAGCCAAGCTTAAAGTCGAATGAACTTAATTTCCGTGACTGAGGGGAGCAAAATAACCTATGCTATCGCCAGGCATTCTTCTTTTTGGTATATATCATTCAACATAAGAGATATGAGAATCAACATCTTTTTCCACTGAAGCTCAACGTGCGTGCTTTAAATCGCTCTACTGAACATGGCACGGACCACGTTCCCCAGCTATCGAGGCAAGGTAAACCTTAAACGTCGCGCAAACTCATCGGACTTCCAATTCAATTTAGGCTCACTTTTCACACCAAGTAAATTCTTTCAACACGCGAAAGACGAAGGACAAGATTCATCGAATCGATGATATCTACATCCTTACCCTTACGAGAGGGAAGACCAGCGTCATGGGGAAAGTCTTTTTTTAAAAGGTCAATAACAATGGGATATTCCATAGATAAGCAAGAAACTGAAGCTTCTATTTTGATTTTTAATGTACCGGCTTGAATTCACTTTAGGAAAGTCTTTCTTTCTCCCAAAAGTAGGTGTTTGCTCCGCAGCACGAACAGGTCGAGGTAAGAAAAGAAACCCATAACATTCTTCTCCTACTCAAGATCGTTCCGCCAAGAAAGATCTTCACCTGGTTTATTATTGAGTTCGTTACTTTAATCTGTTGAAATCTGACCCCAGCAGTTTCCCATTCTATTAGACCATTCACTACCTTGAAACTTTGTTAGTGAAGCTGGGCAGTGAGCAAAGCTATTCTGCCTTCCCTAAGGCGCGGTTTTGGGGCAATCTAAGCCCGAGTGATCCCCCCAGTTCCCAGGCCTAAGCTCACTTACTTTTAGTTTTGTATCGATCACTTCTAAAAAAAAAGATCTTTCTCTTCCCACTTTCGAACATAGTCAGTATATCTAGTTCTCATGCATCCTAGGGTAAGTAGTGTACTAAGACAAAAAAAAATTTTTCTTAACACAATCCCCCTAACATTTTCCAGCTATATATTAGGTTCGAACAGGTCACCTTGACGCCAAGTCCGGGCTTGGCCGTAAGGTCAACCAAGACAGACAGCCAAGCCGATGAGGCAGTTAGATTAGGAAGCCTGAATACAGAAGCTGACTTAGTCTCAATCAATTTTTTTTTTGTTTGATCAAAACAAGGAAAAAAGCCTATGTGGTGGGTTCAACTCCCATAGGAGCGCATATTAATTACTAATTAGCTGATTTTCGTTCAAGGAAGACTGAATGAATCAACTATTTAATTTAATAGTAAATTAATCAGCTATATGGCATCTATTTTTCATGTGTGAGAGATTTCTGGGGTCACATTTTGTCTTCTTTGAAAAATGGGAATGGAGGATCAACACATAATCATTGATAATGACATTTTCGCGGCCTCTAACACATCAAGCCGTGAAGGCCCCTACCTTAAGGTCATTATTGACTTCACTCTTGACTCATTCTTTCTAGCACTTCTAGCTTTGTAAAAGGAATTAGTGCTTCAGTTAGACAATGACAACAAAGGCATGAGTGAAAACAGTTCAATATTCCCTCTTGCTTATCCCTTTCCCTTCCCTCTCTCCTCTTATTGGAAACCTCATTCACTATCCTATTTCTACATGAAAGGCTTTCCCTCTCGGGGGATGTATAAGAAGGAAGTAGTGTTTTCTAGATTCAAGTAAGCACAGATAGAACTAGAACCTATATCCTAGTATCCTTTCAAGTGTCTTGCCTTCCACCAATTAGGGGAATTCTATTACATTCAATCCAATCAGTCAAGCAAAGAAAAAGAAAGGGTATGAGCAGAATTGAACCGATGATTAACGGTCTGACCTTACAGGGCGTGACTCGTCCTCCTTAGAGCACTAAGTTTTTTATAGATCTCATAACGTGCCCTATCTATCTATATATTTCTCCTCTTGAGAATGGTAACAGGGTTTGATCGATAGCAACAAAAACGTCAGAATAACGAAGATCAGCATACCATACCCGCACAGTTTAGGATAATGTTGAACTTGTTAATAACTACTTTGTCGGAGATGCATTTTTTTTTATTGGCAGAGATAGAGTGGGTACCAGGTTTTTCCTCAACGACGTTGAGTTACACAGCAACAAATAAAAGCCTAATAAGTTGGAGTGGAGAGCAACCAACTCTCTTTTATATATGAATAAAGATCAGCCTTATCGTTTGGGGACATCATTGGTTCATTCCTGTCCCAACTGTCGAATCCAAAGCCTAAGCCTAAACCGTCACTCTGCCTTTAGCTCGTTTGCAAACAATAGAATGGCATTCAAGAGTTGAATCAAATCAGCAAGGGACGAGAGAAAAGATAAGGCATTCGAGCAAAACAAAGAGCTCCTTATCGAGCTGCCTAAGAGGGCATTCGATTCATGAACAGTTGATACGAGAGCTTATGATGCACATTTTCCTATTTTCCCTACCCTGGTTACGAAACCACGCTCCTAGGACAGTCCTTATGCCTGGCTAACCCCCATAGGGGGTAAGGCCTTCTTCTCTAGTTACAGATTCTCCTCCGGTTCTTCTTTGCATTCAAATATAGATGTGTCTGCTGCTCATTCACTTTGCTGAGGGTATGTCGTGCTATTTGCCTTAGACTGGGAGTACTACTTCAGACAAGCAAACACAGCACGTTGGAAAGGCCCAGGCCAGCCCTTTCTTTCATAGGAAAGAGAAACCCGCGGTAACTTCGCTTAATGCATCTCTTTCTTTGAATGCTTAAGCCTAGCAAGATCTTACTTGCGGGTTGATTTATCCACTCATCCTAACTAACCCAATCGTAGGCCGGAGAGGCCTGCCCTAGCTCCAATATCATGGCGAGGTTTATAAATCCAATTTCAAAAAGAAAAACATAGTTTTTAGGTCTTTACGAATACTCTAAGAGCTTGATTCAAAGTGCTTGTTATTCACTCTTTAAAGGGCAAGGAAGAAGTCATCTGTGATAACCCAAACCCGGCATGCATATAATAGCATTTGACTACATTTAATTAAATATTTAATTAGTTAAATCAATCATTTTGCACCATTTTGATATTTATTTTGGAAGCATTTAATAATTTTTATATTGATCAATTAAAAGATTATTACCTATTTCTATTAATTATAGTAAAGGATTTATTCTCTTGTATTTAATTAAGTGTCATCTTAAATGTTAGTGTTTAATTGCATTTGATTACGTGTTTATATTAACTTGTTTATTTGTATCTTAACACTAATTTCATAATTCTTTAAAATATTCTAGAAATAGTTAAATTAGTTATTTTTAAACGAATATTGATTATTTTGATTATTTTAATAATCGGTTTTATTTTCTTGCATTAAATTACTCAATTTTCAATTAAATGAGAAAAATAACTTAAAGCCGGAGTGAATTTTAAACTATTCTACTCTTCTACTTTTCAAAAATTATAGTTTTATATTATTTCTCATCATTTGATTAGCGATCGTTTATTGACTGTTTGATCGTAGCATTTCGAAAATGAGTGTTAGAGAAATATTCCTTGGGTTTAGCGAAAAATATTTTTAGCTTAATTTAACTATTTTAATTGTTTTTCATTTAATTGCATTGTTTTAACTTGGAATAGATTAAATGCCATCGAAATGAGCTTGTTGACCATATTTTCACTTAAGCTTGATCTTGCAAAATGACCAAAATTCCCTCTGTCGTCTTTTATAAATAAAACAAGGCAAAAATCAAAACAAAACAAATCTAAAAATGCCCATTTTGTCCCTTGCTTGGCCGAATGCATCCAAGAGAGAAAAATAATAATTTTGCTTCAATTTTCTTCTACAATCATGCGTGGAATTGCTCGGGGGTCATGGCTCGGGTCCTTGCGGGTCTTCCTCGTCAATCTCTGTGTGGGTTTTCACGTTTTTGTGCATTTATATTCAAATTTGATTTTTTATTCAATTTCTTAGATATGATATTTAATGCATTATAATGCTTGAAATTGTTTGGAATTGACTCTTTAGGGTTCGTAGAGCATTACTTGTTAGTTATTTAGAGATTTTTATGGTTAGAAATGCAAATTGAATTTAGGCAAGAACGTGAATAGTAAAAATAAATAGTAAAACCCTAGAATTTTGGATTTTCGATCCGAATTGCGATTTCTTGATTTGGATAGGTGCCATTCATGATAGAAAGATAAAATGTGCAATAAAAACGGATCGACCTTTGTTAAAATTGGAAATTAGACAAAGAAACGTAAAGGGGCCGTTTGACCAAAAGTTGACTATGCTCGAATTGAGTTAGGGTTTTGCTATTGAGGGCATGGAAGCACTTTTGGCATTGTTGTGGCGTTGATTGAATGACCAGTTAGCATAGCTGTAGTTCAAACGCAGTAGGTGGGCTTTCGGGCTTCGGGTGAGAAAGTGAAGTTTAGTGATATAGAAACGTGCCTTGTAGTGCCTAAGTGAATGTAGTGAAATCAGTTTACTAATCCTGTAGTTCGTTTGTTCGTAATTGCCTTTGGAAGTTAGGGATTGAATAGTGATATTTGACGTTTTCGTGCTTGAACTGCTATTACGTGTCTAGTTGATGTTCTTGTTGAAGTTAATGATAATCATGATTGAAAAGTTAATTGAATGCTAATGTTGATTGTAAATGTTTGATATCTCGTTTATCGCCACTAATCTCCACTTTCGTGCTATTTCTCGTTTATTGCTTGTATCTCGTATTGCATTGCATAGTGTCAGGCGTATAAGTGATGGGCCTCTCTGGGCAGTCTCGGGCTGCCAGGGTTGGTTGCTCTAGCTCTATGTCCTATTCCCATTCTCGCTAGGGGTGCCGCCCTGAGAGGTTTGGGTCGTAGATGTGTCGGGGTACTTCCAAAGTACACCTAGTGGATGTTATAAGGTGGTTGCGCGCTTATTGTTATCGTTGTCAACATCAAGCTCGAGATTGATGTAATGCTCGTGGAATTGAATCGCATGGTACATTGCTCGTATGAGTGAACCATAGCCTTCAGAGTGTGGTATAGCTTTGAATGGTTGTGTTAATGCTTTATTTAATTGTTTAATGTATTGATTGTTTATATTGATTGCTTACCTGTCAGTTATATTGCTTAACTGCCTTATTTGCATTGCATGACTTTCTTTCTCTCCACCTCGATATCTGTTTCGCCCTCACTGAGTATACGTGTTGTGTATACTCACTCCTCACCACCACATTTCAGGAAATGCCATGTTAGCTGGAAAGTTCGTGGTTACGTGAAAGATCATGCTTGAAGAGTTGTCTTGCGTGCTATGTGGCTTGAGTTGTCAAAGATGCAAAGATGTATGTTTCATGTGTTGTATGTATTTAATGTTAAAAGGAATGTAATTTAAGTTTTACTAGATTATTGAAGTGGTATGTGTCACGCCCCGACCCAACCCCGCAAAAGGCCAAGCCCGGACCCGACACACGGAAGGACTCTCCTCTGTACCGCGGACGATTCGAAAACCCTAAAATCAATATAACAATTGCGAAAGCCATATAATAATCAAAACAAGCCAACTTTCTTCAAAACATACATTTCTTATTATCCAACTTTCCAAGCCAAAAATGATATGCATACTACACAAGTATTTATGCCACTAATCAGTTCCAATAGCATGCATTTTCTTACTAGTCACAAGAGTGTAAGTTACAACTTACATTCTTTCAACTTATACAACATAAGACCATAGAGGCCTCAAACTAGAAAATATATACAAGGCTACAAGCCTCAAAATTAAGCAACCTCCACGCAATATACATAGCATGCAAGGCTCGCACAAAAATCTGGCAACCAACAACCAACAAAGCAAGGAAGTGCAATCACGGGAACACCTCCACCTGTTCCTGTCACGCCCCAACTCGACCCCACCTACGATCAGTCAGGACGCAACGGAATTTCGGCGGCATAACGACAGTAAACAGATTTCCGAGGTTCTAAACCAACCTCATTAAACGTCATACAACCAGTAATTCTTCAATACAAACAACAACATACAACACAACCATATTATACGATAAAACATCTTCGTTATACGCCTCCGTTCCAACATGACATACAATACCTCAACTTTATCATACATTTCAAAAATAAGTTGAGACATATTTACAACTTAACCATAGACAAAAGAAAGCCACTAAGTTAACACCATTTGGATCATCATCTTCCAACATCTATTACAATAAGAACCACAAAGCATATAAAAGTCTATTAAGCTAATATACATGACATTAAACAACATATAATCATGGATAAGACTCGGGAACATATGACTCGTCCACATAAAGCACATTTTCCACATTCTCCTCTTCAGGAGGCACATACCCGTAATCCGGCTCTGCAACACCTGTAAGCATGCATTAATAGAGAGTGAGCTTATATACATAAGCCCAGTGAGGATCCGATAGATCTCGACAGTATTCACTACGCTCCTTGGATTTAGTCCTTTGAGCAAGTAAACACACAACAACAATAATAATGCTATCATCACATAACAACATAAATAATGCTATCATCACATAACAACATAAATAATGCTATCATCACATAACAACATAAATAATGCTATCATCACATAACAACATAAATAATGCTATCATCACATAACTATATGACCATTCAATGAAGGATACTCTATTTGGTGTAGCTCCAAACGCCATCACGATCTCAACCGTTCTTCTTATAACTCCCCATTACTCACGCACCCGAGGTACCTCACTATCCCCTTCCCTCCATGACATCTCCGTCATGCGAGCTGGGGGTAGCCTATGGCAGTCATGCCGGTTTCAACCCGACAGCCCGACGCTGCCCGAGAGGTGGCACACACATACCAAGGCTCCATATTCATCAATCATCATGCAAGCATAAATCGATCAATCAATTGGGAGATCAGCAACAAGAGTGCCCGATTCCCGCATTCAATAATAATCAATCAATATCATTTTATCATCATCAATAATCATATCATCATTATCAATAACATCAATAATCAATTAAACAACAAATAACGTAGTTAGATGACAAAGTAGGCCATCTAACCGGACATGCATTAAACACACAATCAAACCTTAGTTTACCCATCAACAACTCACAATTCAATCACTCAAACCACACCCGATCAACTAAGGCTCAATTCAATAATTTAAAGAAAGATAACCTAAACTTCAAATAATCATATCTTACATTCTACTAATCCAAACAACTCCAAATCAATTTCAAACACTCACCCATTCGATCATCTACATTAACCTTATCGGAAACCAACCAAGACACCTCAAAATCAAGCCCAACAACCCTAAAACCCCAAGGCACCTAGGCTGAAATTTTTGAATTTTAGCACGGACATCACAATCGAAAATTCGGCATTACAACAGCGCTAACACGTAATTATCAAGTATTTAGAAATCGACGGCAATCGATTTCGAGCAACGCAACTCAATTAAATCAACTTTGAACATTTTAATCAAAATTAAATACCCGGAAAATAAAAATTATGCTATATCCGACAGAAACTCGTAGTATTAGTATATAATGATCCCTAGCATGCAAGGAGCAATAATCTAACATCAGATTACAATTCTAACGGTTCAATCTTCATTTATACGCAAAAACACAAAAATGACATTTTGAGATCTAGAATTTTTCTCTCACCTTTGATGTGTTTTGATGCAAGAAATGTGTAGAATGGATGCCAAACAATCAATTTCAAGCTTTGAATCACTCAATTCGGCTTTGAAACGCAAAATCTGTGAGAAAAATGCTTTGAAAATGCCTTATCTTTCTCCTCCAAGGAGCCACGGTTTTGTGTGTGTTTGTGGAGTGTGTTTTGTGTTGTGTGAGTGTGTGTTGATGACATTATATAATAAAAAGCTTGGTCAATTAAAAAAAATGCAAAGTCAAAGTTAGTTTTAATAGGTATTTTTGTGTTTTTAATGACTTTAATTGCATTTTAGTGCTCACCAAGTTAAAAATAATTATGCCACCCCCAAGATATCTCAAGTGGATTATTTTTAGGTGACAAGAAGTTTTACATTCAAAGAATTCTACCCGAGTCGGCTTAAAACTCGATTTTCGCAAAAGTCGGTGTAAAAACCCTAATAAATTCTTAAGCCGATTTTAAAACCGTTTTCATCAAACACAGGTCTATTAAAGTCCGTGGACTAGGTCTAGAAGGGTTAAAAAGACCAGTTTCAAAATTATAGCGGACGTGTTTCGAAAACACTATTCACTGAAAATCGACGATAAAATTTCTGACTCCGTTTTTTATGAAAATTTCATGAATGCACATTTAGCACGTATTAGGAGTATTGACATCAAAATTATAACATTCTAGGCCCTATAGCACATAAACAGGTCATATGCACGCAAAACGAGACAAAGCACGTAAATCAAGTTAAGGCAGAAAAATGGGGTTTCACATTCTCCCCTCCTTAAAACAATTGCGTCCGCGCAATTCTCGAATTGATAGACAATTAAATCCTCAATCGTTACACTTAATAATACTTCTCTTAGTTCCCATTTATCTCTTAGGATGACACCTAACCAAAGACCTCAAAAGAACAACCTCTGTTGACTGCAAGTTGATGATCATAGTTCCAAGACAATCTCCAATTCATAATTCTCTCCTACCTAATATCTTATTGCATATGAAAGAAATCACAACTCCAAAGTCCTAGCATGACACCACTAATTATCAATCATCCCCTACTACACAAAAGAGCTCTATGAACACCCCGAGGGTTTAAAAACTCAATCACGATAACATGAATGATTACTGATCAAGGAAATATCTCAAAAGTGACATTGGTCAGAATATGGCTCTTATGAAATTTACAAGGAATTAAGAATATGGAAAGTCATATTTGAGCCAACAATCAAGGGAGCAAGAGGTCAAACAAGTTAGAGAATCAAAAGGCTAATAGTTTAATAAGAAAGCATGATAACTAAGATAAGAAATGTCTCAGCACCTTTCAATTAAATAAGTACGGACAAAGGATAATGACGAGTCAAAACAGTGCTGAGTATGTTGAACAAAAATTCCTGAACAAGTAGATATTTCAATTCTCGATGATTGTTCAAGGAACCAACAAGTAAGTTGTACTTGAGGCGAAATGAAATTAAGAAATAAGAGATGATTAATTCAATAGAAAATATGAGTGTCAAGATAATGAGTATCTCAGCACGCAATAACCAAAGAAGTATAAATAAGAAAGGACAATGCCGAGTATATTGAATGAGCAATTACAAGCAAAGTAATGACTCAAGATTTAATAATGAAACAATAGGATTAACAAGGATCAACAAGAATGACAATGATGTACTTAGGTAGGGAGTACATCAAGCAAGTGAAATCGAATAAGTAAAATGGTATACCAAAGGTGAAATTACTTTCAAATGAATAGTAATAGGATGAAATGAAATATTGAAATGAATGGCTAGAGATATAGAATGAAATATAGAAGTCTCAACCCTTAACTCCAATAAGCGACATTGCTATAAGAAGCAAATATGAATGTTAAGAATGGAAACAATGTCAAATGAGTATAGGATCCATTAATCCAATAAGCAAAACTTTCAAGAAACAATTGATATGCTGGAAAAGTGTAACTCTCTCTCAAATAAGTGAGAATAGAGTAGAAAAGAATAATAAGACCGATAGAATTATGAAGCACAAGAAGGGTGTCCCACCTACACACTTAAACACCAACAAGTCAAATCCTACAATTTATCTTCCTCCAAAACAAGACACTAAGGAGATCTAAAGAACCTAAGGAGTCATAACAATCACCAAACAAGATAAATCACCCCAAAATTTTACATTCCGTACCAGACCAATCACTAAACAAGATAAATCACCGATTACCCAACAAGATTAACTAATGAGGACTCCAAAATCTGATAACACAATACATATTCATGTTAACCCATTATAACACTAGTGAATCATCAATCAACAATTTAGAAAGTCATACCACCTAGAACTCAAAATCTTGACATAAGCAAGTAAATGTTCAGTCACCAAAATGCATTCTTATTTCCTCAAATAATTCTATCTCCCAACAATTACATCTTCGAATAGAGTAACTTTAGTCAGGAATTACTCCAATTGTCTCCAAGGTTTAAAGATCAAAACTCCAAAATATCCATTAATAATATAGCAATCCCAAATAGTAGACATATTCACATGTTATACCACAGTTCATTCCATTCACAAATATACATCACTAATTCCTCAAATAAATTCATTCTAAAATAACCTCAAGAAAGTATAATCTGAGTTGAGACTCCAAAAATGTCTAATCACAACCTCATGGAAACCTCAACTTATAATTCATCTCCAAGTAATAACAAGTTAAACATGGCAACAAAAGTAATTATAATCATCAAGATACATTGCTATTTTCCTCGAACAACTTCATTCTCGCTAAAGGAACATCAAGATCATTCCACTAAGCCGAAACTAAAATCCATAAACATAACAATTAAAATCTAACTGATAAACTTCTAGAATAATAATAATTCAAAATCATGGCCTATCACTATTTCCGAAAGCTCTTACAACCACCCTAGACATTAAAAGGTCACTCACGAGTTAAAACATGTATGCAACTATATCATATGAAAGACAAGTACAACGTAATCCGCAATTATCATACAATGCAACATTATCACATAACACACATTTCAACATATCAGAAGCCAACATCACATAAACAGGTTATATCACAGAAGTAAGTTATAAACAATTAAAGTCACATAAGCAACAAACTTCACATAAGACAAGTTGATCACGTAACTCACATTGGTCACTTAAAGTACATTGAGCACCTAAAGCACGTTGTTTCACATAAGCTAGTTATAAACAATTAAAAGCACATAAACAACTAACTTCACACAAGGCACAAAATCACATAAAACACAATTGTCACATAATACACATTAATCACATAATGCACATTAATTACAACACATTGAGTACGTATAACACGTTATCACATAAAACATATTGACCACATTAGTTCACTTAACACACAAGGCATACTGGTCACATAGAAAGTTAGACACATAAGTAAATTAATCACATAAACATATTAACATATGTTTCACTTTTCATTCACTTAATACATACTTGCATGCTTAGACTACTACCCACATTCCGAGGATACCCCGGCTGACAGCTAACATGCGCTCTGATACCACTTAAACTGTCACGCCCCAACTCGACCCCACCTACGATCAGTCAGGACGCAACGGAATTTCGGCGGCATAACGACAGTAAACAGATTTCCGAGGTTCTAAACCAACCTCATTAAACGTCATACAACCAGTAATTCTTCAATACAAACAACAACATACAACACAACCATATTATACGATAAAACATCTTCGTTATACGCCTCCGTTCCAACATGACATACAATACCTCAACTTTATCATACATTTCAAAAATAAGTTGAGACATATTTACAACTTAACCATAGACAAAAGAAAGCCACTAAGTTAACACCATTTGGATCATCATCTTCCAACATCTATTACAATAAGAACCACAAAGCATATAAAAGTCTATTAAGCTAATATACATGACATTAAACAACATATAATCATGGATAAGACTCGGGAACATATGACTCGTCCACATAAAGCACATTTTCCACATTCTCCTCTTCAGGAGGCACATACCCGTAATCCGGCTCTGCAACACCTGTAAGCATGCATTAATAGAGAGTGAGCTTATATACATAAGCCCAGTGAGGATCCGATAGATCTCGACAGTATTCACTACGCTCCTTGGATTTAGTCCTTTGAGCAAGTAAACACACAACAACAATAATAATGCTATCATCACATAACAACATAAATAATGCTATCATCACATAACAACATAAATAATGCTATCATCACATAACAACATAAATAATGCTATCATCACATAACAACATAAATAATGCTATCATCACATAACTATATGACCATTCAATGAAGGATACTCTATTTGGTGTAGCTCCAAACGCCATCACGATCTCAACCGTTCTTCTTATAACTCCCCATTACTCACGCACCCGAGGTACCTCACTATCCCCTTCCCTCCATGACATCTCCGTCATGCGAGCTGGGGGTAGCCTATGGCAGTCATGCCGGTTTCAACCCGACAGCCCGACGCTGCCCGAGAGGTGGCACACACATACCAAGGCTCCATATTCATCAATCATCATGCAAGCATAAATCGATCAATCAATTGGGAGATCAGCAACAAGAGTGCCCGATTCCCGCATTCAATAATAATCAATCAATATCATTTTATCATCATCAATAATCATATCATCATTATCAATAACATCAATAATCAATTAAACAACAAATAACGTAGTTAGATGACAAAGTAGGCCATCTAACCGGACATGCATTAAACACACAATCAAACCTTAGTTTACCCATCAACAACTCACAATTCAATCACTCAAACCACACCCGATCAACTAAGGCTCAATTCAATAATTTAAAGAAAGATAACCTAAACTTCAAATAATCATATCTTACATTCTACTAATCCAAACAACTCCAAATCAATTTCAAACACTCACCCATTCGATCATCTACATTAACCTTATCGGAAACCAACCAAGACACCTCAAAATCAAGCCCAACAACCCTAAAACCTCAAGGCACCTAGGCTGAAATTTTTGAATTTTAGCACGGACATCACAATCGAAAATTCGGCATTACAACAGCGCTAACACGTAATTATCAAGTATTTAGAAATCGACGGCAATCGATTTCGAGCAACGCAACTCAATTAAATCAACTTTGAACATTTTAATCAAAATTAAATACCCGGAAAATAAAAATTATGCTATATCCGACAGAAACTCGTAGTATTAGTATATAATGATCCCTAGCATGCAAGGAGCAATAATCTAACATCAGATTACAATTCTAACGGTTCAATCTTCATTTATACGCAAAAACACAAAAATGACATTTTGAGATCTAGAATTTTTCTCTCACCTTTGATGTGTTTTGATGCAAGAAATGTGTAGAATGGATGCCAAACAATCAATTTCAAGCTTTGAATCACTCAATTCGGCTTTGAAACGCAAAATCTGTGAGAAAAATGCTTTGAAAATGCCTTATCTTTCTCCTCCAAGGAGCCACGGTTTTGTGTGTGTTTGTGGAGTGTGTTTTGTGTTGTGTGAGTGTGTGTTGATGACATTATATAATAAAAAGCTTGGTCAATTAAAAAAAATGCAAAGTCAAAGTTAGTTTTAATAGGTATTTTTGTGTTTTTAATGACTTTAATTGCATTTTAGTGCTCACCAAGTTAAAAATAATTATGCCACCCCCAAGATATCTCAAGTGGATTATTTTTAGGTGACAAGAAGTTTTACATTCAAAGAATTCTACCCGAGTCGGCTTAAAACTCGATTTTCGCAAAAGTCGGTGTAAAAACCCTAATAAATTCTTAAGCCGATTTTAAAACCGTTTTCATCAAACACAGGTCTATTAAAGTCCGTGGACTAGGTCTAGAAGGGTTAAAAAGACCAGTTTCAAAATTATAGCGGACGTGTTTCGAAAACACTATTCACTGAAAATCGACGATAAAATTTCTGACTCCGTTTTTTATGAAAATTTCATGAATGCACATTTAGCACGTATTAGGAGTATTGACATCAAAATTATAACATTCTAGGCCCTATAGCACATAAACAGGTCATATGCACGCAAAACGAGACAAAGCACGTAAACCAAGTTAAGGCACAAAAATGGGGTTTCATAGTTCCTCCTCCTCAATTACCTCGAGAGGGTCTGCTTCAACTACTCCTGTAAAAATATGGTATAGAAAGGAATGAGCAAAAACTATTGCTCAGCGAGGGCAATTGGTCTCAAGGACGGAGATGAGAGGAGTATGCAATACAATTAGCCAAGCAATGCATACATATATCATACAGAGATATAATAAAGCCATAAACAAAGCAAGGCAAGCATTAAAGCTATAAACACACATTCAAAGGATACGATACTCTTTTCACGAGCAACTTTCAAACACGAATTCGATGATGACACGCCGGCCCAAACCACCTTATAACACCAGTTTGGAATACCCCGGAAGTATCCATCAACCTACGACCCAAATCTCCCTAGGAGGCAACCTAAGCGAGAAAGGGAATAGCAGCGGAGCTAGAGCAACCAACACTGGCAACCCAAGGCTACCCAGAGAGGCCCATCACTCACGCGCGAGACACTATGAAATGCAAGACTCGATACACGGCGATAAACAAGCGATAAAGCCACACGTGAGAGAATAACAAAGTAGGTTACTCTCGCACGCAATAGCAGCAATTGATAAGCAATTCAATCCAAAACAACTCAAACAAGTATTTCAAGTAATTCTAAGCATTCCATAGGCACAAAGTCAAGAAAACACACAAAACACAACTCGGCCCCAACTATCAAAATGCTACCATTTCCAAACGAGCCACGAGTTCTGGAAACCGACTTCGCCAACCCTCCTAGGTCACCATAAGGCACGTCTAAAGACCCCGAAACCTTACTTTACCCTAGAACTCGCGCAAAGCCCCGATTTCCCCCTTTCTCGTTTGAACTACAACTATATCAACCAAACACCCAACCAACGCCATAATCGCACCAAAAGTGCTTCCATGGCGTCCCGATACAATGCCAACACGCAAAATGAGAAAATACAAAAGTTGTCCTAAACGACCCCGACTTTCCCAAAGGCATAATTCTCATTTTTTCCACTACGCAACCCAAACAAACAACACATTTTAGCATTCTAGCGTACCTAGCACATTTCTACATCAACAGAAAACATAACAGCGCAACTTCAACGTTTCAAGGTTTTACTATTCACAAAATACTATTCAATTAACAATTTAATTTGCAATCACAACATTTAACCGCATAAAATGTTACAAAGCTATAAATACATGTTCTACAAATGCCAAGGAACATTCTAGAAGCATCAAATCGCTTTAAATAACGATCTACGGACAAATCTCAAAATTGACAAAGTTAACATACATAACGTTTAAATGCGCAAATAACATGCTTCCCTCACCTTAGGCACTCCTAGTCACTAGGAAAACAACGCTAGTCACCTCGGAAATCACCCCGCACGAGCTCACGCGAAGATTGAATGATTGAAAGGTTGAAAGGTTTTTTTTTTCTCTCAAAGCTCTCGGCCTTCTCTCTCTGTCCAGCTGCTGTTTCTCTCTTTATTTTGCTTAGTTAAATGTTTATTTAAGTGTTAAATGGTCAAAGGGTCAAAGGTCCAAGTCAAACAACATAAAACTTGGTCAAAGGCTCTATTTTTGTGCATTTTCAAGCTCAATAACTAACACCAATTAAATTTTCAGCTAGCAACAATTAAAATATAAAATTTAAGTCATCTAAATACTAGTTTCACTATTTGCTAAGGACTAGAAATCGTTCTCTAGCTATCGCTCCTTAAATGCAATGCACGTTGCGACAGCGAGAAAGTAACAATTAATTCACAAAGAATTTAAGGAAATAAAATTTTCAAAATAATAAACAAAAAAATTCACATTCCGGGCTCGGGTATTACACCCTCTCCCCCTTAAAACAATTGTACCCACACAATTCCTACCTGGTCAACAAAGAACTCCGGATACTGATCCCGAACCTGGTCCTCTCTTTCCCAAGTTGCTTCCTCAAACCCATGATGATTCCACAGAACCTTTACTAACGGAATACTCTTTCTGCGAAGCTCCTGAATCTTCCGATCCACAATTATAATCGGTTTCTCTTCATAAGACAACTTTTCTTCAATCTGCAAAGGCTATGATTCAAGTACATGTGAAGGGTCTGGATGGTATTTCTTCAACATAGACACATGGAACACATCGTGCAGTCTCGACAAGCTTGGAGGCAAAGCTAATCGATAAGCCAAAGGACCTACCTTTTCGGTGATCTCATACGGACCCACATACCTGGGACTAAGCTTCCCGCTCTTACCGTGCCGAATCAATCCCTTCCGTGGAGAAATCTTAAGAAACACCCAATCTCCCAAATCAAACTCAAGATCCCGACGGTGCTTATCCGCATAACTCTTCTGACGACTCTGAGTTGTAAGCATACGCTGGCGAATAAGGTGAACATTATATACCATCTTAATCATCTCAGGTAACACAGTCGGATCAACTGTTCTCATCTCTCCAACCTCTTCCCAATATAACAGGGATCTGCACTTCCGACCATACAACGCCTCGTAGGGAGCCATACCTATAGTAGATTGATAACTATTATTGTAGGCGAACTCCGCTAAAGGCAGAAACTTCTCCCAATTCTTCCCAAAGTCTAGCACACATGCCCGAAGCATGTCTTCCAAGATCCTGATGGTTCTCTCAGACTGGCCATCAGTTTGCGGATGATATGCAGTACTGAAGCTCAACTTAGTTCCCATGGCCTCTTGCAACTTCTGCCAAAAACGAGATATGAATCTGGGATCCCTATCTGACACTATACTCTGTGGCACACCATGCAATCTCACGATATTAGCAACATAAAGTTCAGCTAGCTTATGAAGGCTATCCTGCTTATTCACGAGAATAAAATGTGTAACTTTAGTCAAGCGGTCCACAACAACCCAAACAGAATCACATCCTCTCGGAGATCTAGGAAGATCGGTCACAAGGTCCATTGTTATATGTACCCACTTCCCTTGCGGAATCGACAACGGTTGTAGAAGTCCGGCTGGCCTCTGATGCTCAACTTTAACCCTCTGACAAGTCAAACATCTGGATACATACCCAGCAATCTCCCTCTTCATATTGTTCCACCAGAAGTGTTGCTTCAAATCTCTATACATCTTTGTACTGCCCGGGTGAATTGTGTACCTCGAATTATGTGCCTCGGACAGGATCTCATTCCTCAAAGTCAGATCATCAGGAACACATACTCTATCCCTGAATCTGAAAATGCCATCTGCATGTAATTTAAACTCCGACTCTCCCCCTTTTGATTTTTCTTGGATCTTCAAGATGTGAGGATCAGTCTTCTGAGCCTCTCTGATCTGTGCTAGCAATCCTGACTGAATCTGTAAACTAGCAAATCGAATCCCTACCTCAGTAGCTTCTGGTTTCCATGAACAAATTTCTTCCAAAGTCTCCCAGTCCTTGATAATCAAGCTTGCAACAATAGCCTTTCGGCTCAAAGCATCAGCAACAACATTTGCCTTACCTGGCACATAGTTAATAGAACAGTTATAACCACCCAATAGCTCTAGCCATCTCCGCTACCTCATATTTAGATCCTTCTGTGAAAACAAATACTTGAGACTTTTGTGGTCAATAAATATTTCAAATCTGCAACCCCACAAGTAATGACGCCACTTCTTCAATGCAAACACAACTGCAGCTAACTCAAGATCATGTGTAAGGTAATTGACTTCATAAGGTTTCAATTTCCTAGAAGCATAGGCAATCACCTTACCATTCTGCATTAAAACACATCCCAAACCTTCTTTAGATGCATCACTGTAGACAACAAAGTTCTCTGTTCCCTCAGGTAAAGCTAGTATAGGAGCTGTAGTTAGTCTCTTCTTCAATTCTTGGAAACTGGATTCACACTTGGCATCCCAGTTGTAAGCAACTTTCTTCCGAGTCAACTGGCTCAAAGGTCCAGAAATTTTGGAAAAGTCTTTAACAAATCTTCGGTAGTAACCTACCAATCCAAGAAAACTCTGAATCTCTGACACCGTCTCAGGTCTCTTCCAAGATGAAACAACTTCAATCTTAGCTGGGTCCACTGAAATTCCTCGATCTGAAATGATATGGCCTAGAAAAGATATCTGATTCAACCAGAACTCACACTTGCTGAATTTAGCAAAAAGCTTGTTTTCCTGCAAAGTCTGAAGCACAATCCTCAAGTGTTGCTCATGTTCAGCCTCGTTCTTCGAATACACTAAAATGTCGTCAATAAAGATCACGACAAACTGATCAAGGTAAGGTCAAAAAACCCTCTGCATCAAGTCCATGAATGCGGCTGGTGCATTCGTCAAACCAAATGGCAAAACAACAAATTCATAGTGGCCATATCTAGTCCTGAATGCCGTCTTTGGTATATCGTCACTCCGAATCCTAAGTTGATAGTAACCCTGCCTCAAGTCAAATTTGGAGTAAATACTCGCACCCTGCAACTGGTCAAACAATTCTTCAATCAACGGCAAGGGGTATTTGTTCTTAATCGTGACTTGATTAAGTCCCCTGTAATCAATGCATAACCGTAGCGTACCGTCTTTCTCTCTCAAAAACAACACAGGTGCACCCCACGGCGAAGAACTAGGTTGTATAAACCCTTTCTCAAGCAAGTTCTGAAGCTGAATTTTTAACTCTTGAAGTTCAGCCGATGCTATTCTATAAGGACTCCTAGAAATTGGCGCAGTGCCCGGCACAAGATCAATCACGAACTCAATCTCCCTATCCGGTGGTAAACCCGGTAATTCCTCCGGAAATACACCAGGGAAGTCTCTAACAATCGGAACCTCATTCAAACTCAACTTATCAGCAGGCTGATTGATCAGATAGGCTAAGTAAGCTTCACAACCCCTATTCAACAACTTAGAAGTCTTGATCGCTGATAAAAGTGGAATGCGGGCAGCCCTACAGTTCCCAACAATCTCTAGTACCGGTAGGTCAGGAACTTTAAGATAAACGACCTTTGTTCTACAATCCAACTGAGCATAATACTTACCCAACCAGTCCATTCCCAAAATGATTTCAAAGTCACGGAATGGTAATACAATTAAATCAGCAGGAAATTTACGGTTCTCAATACATATATCACAAGATTTGCAAATAGACTCAGTAACAAATTTCGCACCCAAATGAGTACTAACTTCAACTTCACGAGGCAATTTATCAATGCAAACATTCACAGATCGTGCACATGCAGGAGTTATAAACGAATATGTAGCTCCGGGATCAATCAAAACTTTAACTGGCTGAGTATTGAGAAGAGAGGTACCTTCCACTATAGCTGTAGTATCGGGTAGCTCCTCTGCATCCAGTGCAAAGACCCTAGCCTGAACTCTTTGTGCTGGACGTGCACCTGCAGCCCTATTCTGAACACCTTGGCCTTCACCACGGCCCTGAACATTGTTATACTTAGGGCAATCTCTCACCATGTGATCATCACTGCCACAACCCGTACATTTACCACTCTTCCTCTAGCAGTTAGCCTCAATATGCCCTGACCGATTACAATAATTACACTGCTGATTTTGCCTAACTGCAGTGTTTCCCGTAGGTGCTGGGGCTTTGGCAGGGGTAAGAACTGTACCTCCCTGCTAAGGTCTAGTCACAGCTGGCCTAGCCTGAAACTGCTGCTGTGGCTGATACGGATGCTGCTGAGGAACCTGTGTAGAAGACTGATACTGCCTCGGCTGACTCTGGCTGCTCTGGCCCAAATACTGCTTCTTACTCGGCTGATTGCTCTCAGCTAACATCTCAGCCTTCCGTTTCTCAAACTTCGAGGCTGCCTGAAATGCCTTGGGAAAAGTAGTGTAGGTCTGCCCAGTCAAATGCAACTGTATGTCCATTCTCAGCCCACGGACAAACCTATGAATCATCGTCCTAGCCGACCGTACCAACTCGGGCATATACCTCGACAGGCTAACAAACCTAGCCTCGTACTGTGCAACAGTCATATTTCCCTATTTCAGGGCCACAAACTCATCTTCCCTCCTTTCCATAGCCATCTCGGGAATATACTTATCCCAAAACTCACTTACAAAATCATCCCATAAGTGTGGAACATCCTCACAATCCCACCTCAATCTGACAGTATTCCGCCACTGCTCTACATCACCCTCAAATAAGAATGACGCATAGTCTATTCTTGCCTTATCAGTATACCTCAACGCGGTGAAAATCTTCTCAACTCGATTAATCCATCTCTCGGCCGCCTTATCATCAGGCTCCCCGAAAAACTTTCCCAGCTCGTGCCTCTAAAATTTCTCTAATTGATTATTCTCAACTCTGTACCCCTGTCCACCAGGATTAGCTTGATTTCCCTGGGGATTATTCCTGTCCTGCCTCTGCTCATGTAGTACCTGTGTGATCCGGTCTACTGCGGTAGTCATAGTAGCCATAAATTGCTCAGGCAACGGCTGCTGACCCTATTCTGCTGCCTCTTCATCTGATCCTATACCTTGAGTACCACGACGTGGCGGCATAGTAGCAACTCACAATAGCTGGAAACATTTAAAAGCAGTTTATAGACAGAAATATAACACATAAGATTAGATAACACTCAAGTCAATAACAATCCAATATTCTATCACACAATTCATATAAGACAAGTTCAACTTGCCAAACTATTTCACTTAAACACATAAACATTCCAAGTTCACAAAGTCATGTTATAACATTTTCCTTTCACTTAGCAATCATACATAAACACTTTAGCATTTTAGACCTTTACCCCACAGACCGAGAATCATATCCCAGCTCATGCAAGACTATCATGCTCTGATACCACCTAAAGATGTCATGCCCCGACCCGACCCCGCAAAAGGCCAAGCCCGGACCCGACACACGGACGGAGTCTCCTCTGTACCGCGGACGATCCGGAAACCCTAAAATCAATATAACACTTGCGAAAGCCATATAATAATCAAAACAAACCAACTTTCTTCAAAACATACATTTCTTATTATCCAACTTTCCAAGCCAAAAATGATATGCATACTACACAAGTATTTATGCCACTAATCAGTTCCAATAGCATGCATTTTCTTACTAGTCACAAGAGTGTAAGTTACAACTTACATTCTTTCAACTTATACAACATAAGACCATAGAGGCCTCAAACTAGAAAATATATACAAGGCTATAAGCCTCAAAATTAAGCGACCTCCATGCAATATACATAACATGCAAGGCTCGCACAAAAATCTGGCAACCAACCACCAGCAAAGCAAAGAAGTGCAATCACGGGAACACCTCCACCTATTCCTCCTCCTCAATTACCTCGAGAGGGTCTGCTTCAACTACTCCTGTAAGAATATGGTATAGAAAGGAATGAGCAAAAACTATTGCTCAGCGAGGGCAATTGGTCTCAAGGACAGAGATGAGAGGAGTATGCAATACAATTAGCCAAGCAATGCATACATATATCATACAGAGATATAATAAAGCCATCAACAAAGCAAGGCAAGCATTAAAGCTATAAACACTCATTCAAAGGATACGATACTCTTTTCACGAGCAACATTCAAACACGAATTCGATGACGACGCGCCGGCCCAAACCACCTTATAACACCAGTTTGGAATACCCCGGAAGTATCCATCAACCTACGACCCAAATCTCCCTGGGAGGCAATCCAAGCGAGAAAGGGAATAGCAGCGGAGCTAGAGCAACCGACACTAGCAACCCAAGGCTACCCAGAGAGGCCCATCACTCACGCGCGAGACACTATGCAATGCAAGACTCGATACAAGGCGATAAACAAGCGATAAAGCCACATGTGGGAGAATAACAAAGTAGGTTACTCTCGCACGCAATAGCAGCAATTAATAAGCAATTCAATCCAAAACAACTCAAACAAGTATTTCAAGTAATTCTAAGCATTCTATAGGCACAAAGTCAAGAAAACACACAAAACACAACTCGGCCCCAACAATCAAAACGCTACCATTTCCAAACGAGCCACGAGTTCTGGAAACCGACTTCGCCAACCCTCCTAGGTCACCATAAGGCACGTCTAAAGACCCTGAAACCTTACTTTACCCTAGAACTCGCGCAAAGCCCCGATTTCCCCCTTTCTCGTTTGAACTACAACTATATCAACCAAACACCCAACCAATGCCATAATCACACCAAAAGTGATTCCATGGCCTCCCGATACAATGCCAACACGCAAAATGAGAAAAAGCAAAAGTCAACCTAAACGACCCCGACTTTACCAAAGGAATAATTCTCATTTTTTCCACTACGCAACCCAAACAAACCACACATTTTAGCATTCTAGCGTACCTAGCACATTTCTACATCAACAAAAAACATAACAGCGCAACTTCAATGTTTCAAGGTTTTACTATTCATAAAATACTATTCAATTGACAATTTAATTTGCAATCACAACATTTAACCGCAGAAAATGTTACAAAGCTATAAATACATGTTCTACAAATGCCAATGAACATTCTAGAAGCATCAAATCGCTTTAAATAATGATCTACGGACAAATCTCAAAATTGACAAAGTTAACATACATAACATTTAAATGAGCAAATAACATGCTTCCCTCACCTTAGGAACTCCTAGTCGCTAGGAAAACAACGCTAGTCACCTCGGAAATCACCCCGCACGAGCCCACGCGAAGATTGAATGATTGAAAGGTTGAAAGGTTTTTTTTTTTTCTCTCAAAGCTCTCGGCCTTCTCCCTCTGTCCAGCTGCTGTTTCTCTCTTTATTTTGCTTAGTTAAATGTTTATTTAAGTGTTAAATGGTCAAAGGGTCAAAGGTCCAAGTCAAACAACTTAAAACTTGGTCAAAGGCTCTATTTTTGTGCATTTTCAAGCTCAATAACTAACACCAATTAAATTTTCAGCTAGCAACAATTAAAATATAAAATTTAAGTCATCTAAATACTAGTTTGACTATTTGCTGAGGACTAGAAATCGTTCTCTAGCTATCGCTCCTTAAATGCAATGGACGTTGCGACAGCGAGAAAGTAACAATTAATTCACCAAGAATTTAAGGAAATAAAATTTTCAAAATAATAAACAAAAAAATTCACATTCCGGGCTCGGGTATTACAGTATGACAAGCTAGTTTATGTATTCAGATAGTATAGTTTAACTTTAATGCATGTTTGTAATGTCCAAAGGAAAAGAGTTAGAATGGTATGATAGTCTATTTTATGCAATAAGTTAGTATAGTTTAGTTGCCAAGCATGAATGTATTTGTCAAAGATGAGAAGAGATAGGTTAGCATTTAAACTGGAAATGTATATTTACTTGTGTTCGCTTGTTGAGAACCAAAGCTCGGATGGCCTTGAGGTGTTTGTATGGTTGGACACGGTGCTGGTCCACTTATATGCTATTACAGGTTTTATATTTTGCCTAGAAATAGGGGAGACTCCGTCCGTTTTTCCTAAAAATTATGCCCGGGTTTGGAATTGGGTTGCGATTAGATTGATTGATAGAACTCCCGGTCTCGAGAGGGATCGGGGTGTTACATCATCTCCCTTGCTGGAGAAAACTACATTTCTATCATTTCCCACCCTCCACCCACATTCGATGCAGGAGTCTTGTCTCGTCAAGATAAACCAGGATAACCCGGGTTCATGTGGTCCCATGAGTGGTTCGAAAAGGGTCCAAATGGAGGTCCTTTTAGGGTACCTCATATATATTCTACAAGAAGGCTTACGTTTTTCTTCTGTCGGGCGCATGATCTCCGGCTGGGCCAACTTCGGTCCCATTATATACAAGTTTATATATTAGACGTACTCCCTGGGCTTGGCAATCAAAAATCAAATCCAAAATAGGGTAAATGATACCCTAGACCAATCATCCTTAGACCTTTCGTTCGTCCCTGCGGACGAACTAATCAAGTTGAAACGTAAAAAATGATATTTATCCCTACGGACGAACTAACAACCAGCCTTGATACAACATCTTGGTAGTTCTCATTAGGAACCATTGTGACAAAGTAGGTAGACCATATTGGGGGCCTCTTCTTTTTTTTGAGAGATTAAAGAAGAACGGAAGGCGCTTTTTTCAATTGAAGAGCTTGGCCGGACAGTTCAACTGAATCAAGAACTGAAACAGCCATAATGGAGTAATTCCGCAACTTCCAATCCGATGGATGAAGAAATGAGCTAGCCACTCCTCAAAAAGAAAAAAACTAGGCCTTACTCAATAGCAAGGCAAAGAGATTTGAACCCACTTTTAGAAAAGAAGAAAGAAAATGAGCCAATGTCAATGCATTTGACCAACTGATTGGATTAATTACTCTCCTTAGAGATAGAGATTCACTAAGCAGAAAGGCGGATGTGACCAATTCAATTCAACTTCTTTGCAAGGCAAAAAAATATTTAAGCATGGTGGCACTACTAATGGATTGGGAAGAACAGCAAGACTAATAGTAAGACTTTATGTATGAGATGGCTTGGCTTAAACCGGACTTTCTTACGAAAGAAACATAGGTTATTGCGAGCAAGTCCTAATAAAAGACGACTCCAATGATTGAGACTCAACTAAAGAGAGCTCAACTAATCGATAGAGGTAAAGGGCAGTTCCGACCGCTTTGTATTGTAGCATCTGTCAATCCGCTTAGCGTGAAGGAAATTGTAATAGGTTAGCTTTTTACCCCTTTTTTTTCTATGATGGATGATAGACTTAATGGTAGTTGTCTGATGCCAAATGATCTGAATCATTCCCCAAATTTATTACATGGCAGGAGTGATTAGATTACTATATGAACTCAAATTGCAAGACATTTTTTATTTGGAATCGATTCTTTATCAAAGTCCCACCCTTTCTTTGAACCTTGTCAATGATCGAACTTAAAGATATGAACTGAGTGCCATTTGATGAGTAACTGAGAACAAAGGAGAAGGATATAGAAAGAATGAAGTAATGAAAGAGGAAGTAATTGCTAGTAGTAACGACTTGTCACAATCCATTGGTTCATATAGAATCTATGTCCTAGGTGTATCAAAAAACATTATTTTTGCTAAGCGTATATAATAAAATAGAGTGAAAAGGTCCACCCCGAAACCAAAGGGGTACTAACTAACAACTGAGTCCTCTCCGAACCGCAGGAGATAGTTGCCCATCATACGGCTCACCTAAAAGGATCGTGCTTACAAGAGGTGAATCACAACATATAGTGAGCTAGGTGGAAGCAAAAACTTGATTTCAAAAATTTTCAGCAACACATATCATTTGTATTCACCATAATACCTTATGTCTAGTCCATGTAATCAACATATCTACTACATATATAAACATATATATGAATGAACAAGAGTTATCAAGGTATACCTCTTGAAGATCTAGCCAAAGGAATGAATAAGCACCACAAGAATGATGACCAAGTCTTTCACACGTGCAAAATGTCTAGTTCGTCCACACGAGCATCCAAAAGCTTCTTCTCCACAAACCAAATCTTTGTACTAGCCATTTAGGTGGGTTGATGAGCTTACACAAGTGTTGAAAGCATGAGAAAAATTCTGCCCAAGCTCTCTAGCTATGGCTGAAAATATGAGAGAGAAAATAGAGAGTGAAGAGAAAAATTAATGTGCAGAATTTTTCCACTCATCTTTTGTTATATCTCTCTTCATATTTTCTATGCATATATTTTTCCTATGCAAACTTTGTGTCTTGTGCATTACATACATATATGTCTCGAATACATCCTAGTGTCTTGTGTATTCCCAACATATATGTCTCCAATGCATCTATGTGTCTTGTGCAACAATATAATACAAATATATTGGATAGTGGAAAATTATGGAATTATCCATTATTCTTGCCACAATAAATCCTAGCCATAGATCTAGTCAAGATCAAATCTTGGCCTTAGATTATAATTAATCATAATCAATATTAGATTAATTAATTGGAAACTAACTATTCATATTTATACTTTGGCCCCAATACTTTCAATAGTTACACTTTTGGCCCATTACGTTTTAATGACCAAACACAAAAACGTTAACTCTTTAACGTTTTCAAACTTATTGTAATGTGTAGGGATATAATATATATATATTTCTTATATATATATATATATATATATATATATATTTTTTTTTTTTTTTTTTTTTTTTTTTGTGTTGTATTCGTTAGTGGAACAATATGTAATTCTCTACTAACTTGCCAATTAAATCTTAGCCATGTAATTCAAATAAGATCAAATCTTGGCTCTTGGATTATAATTAGTCCTAATCAATATTATATTAATCAATTGGAAACTAACTTTCCATATTTATACTTTTGCCCCAACACCTTCAATAATTACACTTTTGGTCCATTACTACTTAATGACCAAATATAACAACGTTAACTCTTTAACGTTTCCAAACTCATTGTAAGCTCATTATAGAAACTTTATTCATGATACTCAAACGTGTGTGACTCTCTAGATTCACCACCGTATAGCAATGAGGGACGATTAAACCCTTTCAATCTATTCCGAAAATGTCTCCATCATTCTCGGAATACCCTCACGTTCTAGAGTGACGCCTAGTAACATATCAAGACAATATATACGGTAATGAAGTCAATTTCTTGTGAATCTATTTATAGTCGCCGATTATCGTGCAATCCAATCCTTCCATTAATTGTCCCGTCGAGCAAGAACCATGATACGATTAAGTTCATAAACTCGATACTATGCATAGATCTAATTGGTGTAATGAGGGATGACTCATGGAAAACCCTTTCTCCATCATTCATACCTTGGCCATGGATTTCCTCATTAAACAACCAAGCTTAGATCGCATAGGACATCGCCTCACGCCAGAGGTTAATGGATCCTCTCTTGACCACTACCTGTCAATCACTATACCAGACGAATGAAACTGCGAGAGGATGTATCTCATCTCGTTTGTCGAAACAATTATTGTCCAAACGCTAGAATCAAACCCTAATACATATGACAGCCATAATGTCTCAAGTCTAAGGATTACATGCACAATCGCAACGAATAACAAATTATTAATCCAAAGTCATGTAATTTGTTATTCACGTCACATTCAATGATCTATTCAACTAATAGTCATCCACATGTTTGTTAGTCGCATCGTTATGCTGTTATGGCACGTGGCTCACCATCCTTTATCATTAACATCCCTATGTTAATCAAAGGCAACAACACATGTGATAGTCCGTAATTGATTATTAAAGTCCCGATCAAATAATCTAAGGACTATGAATATTTTAAGTATTTTTATCATATTAAGGAAATACGCCAACATATTCTAAATGCTTTTAGAATACATTCCTCTAATGAAAATACTTTGGACTCATTCATACACGTAAAGAAGGAGAATATGAATGTCCTAATTAAGTCAATATGAAAACAAACATATAGACACGAATGCCATAATATACAAGTAAATGTCAAAATGCCCTAATATATGTCATCCAAATATATAGCATTAGGGCATATCTCTAACAATCTCCCACTTGCACTAATGCTATAAAACATAGTATTAGTACAACAAACAATGATATCGTATACTCATCTTCACAAAATAAGGACCTAGCTGTGACTGATTCATAGCTACGGTAAGTGGGTCAGCTACATCAAGAGATGTGACCATTTTCTGCAAAGACATATCTCAATATGATTATTGGCTACAGATACAACACATGAAGATGGAAACACTTTTCCTAATGTTTGGACATACAGTGAGACCTGGGTTCCACAAGCTTGTGCAGTAGCTCCGTATAGTCGTAACACAAAAGCATCACAACTTAACGGTAGGAACCATAACCAACTCGTATGATTTCCTCGCTCCAAACAACTTCTTTCGTAACATAACATATCACAAAAGACATGAGTTATATAATGGAATCTACAGTTTGTTAAGAACCTTTCTAATTTACTGAGCTCCCACTACAAATAAACGTGAACCCTAACATAGACATTCTATTATAAGATTCAGATTAAGAATCTGAACTAGTAAATCCGTCACTTCAGAATTTACCTCCTCCCTAAACTAAAATATATCTTTAGTGCTTCCCAAGTACTTAAGAATATACTTCAATTCAATCCACCATTCCCAAACCTGGATTGGACTGATATTTACTCACTCGTAACACTTTACAGTTTACGCAATATCAAGTCTTGTACATAGTATAACAAATATGAAGTTACTTTAACTTTGAATACAAATTTGCTATGTAACTAGAGTTTCTTGAACACCTTCAAAAATACTCTTTGTACAATATAAGGAATATACCAAGTGATCTCTTCGTACTATTATCATAGCTACGAATTCACAAGATACGAACAGCAAGTTCTAAATGGAGAACATTTAATATAACTAGACTATAATTAATATCACAACACACATATCATCAACTATGATATCCAAGTCATCATTATTGCAGTTATAGAAAAGTGGATGCGCTCCTACTATTCTTTTGCATTCACAAGATTCACCCACATTCTAAATGAAATCTAACTCTTTAGTCTCATTTGAATTGGATGAAACATTTCCAAGAAATTTACTTAAAAAATCCACAAATGGATTTATCAAGTATGCGTATATTACTCATATCCATTGATCTAAATCATTAATATAGTAACACAATGTGCTATAAAATCTAGCATAATACAAGGAGACTTAAGCACAATTATTGGTAAAAAGACTTCATCATAGTCAACCCTTTGGCTTTGATGATATCTTTCAGAAACCAATATAGCTATAAAATGTCATTACCCTTTTTTAATTATCTTCAACCATTATCTCGGAGATCAATATCCATATTAAGTTAAAGTATGTGAAGTCTAATTAATATGCTTTGCATTATATAGTTTCTTGGAGTCAATATCACATATACCATTTCTTTGTGAATCGTAGGATCAACTAATTGATCATTATCTTAAAAAACACAAACAACTTTTGTGCATTCCGAAAAGATATTCTTATATTCTTTTAAAGAATGAGATACACTACTAGATTTGCAAAGATCTTGTGTGATGACACATCTCGGACCTTATTGAATAGATTCATTACTTTGGTCTATGTGCTTTTATAGCTTTTGGCGATACGTCCTTAATTTCTATTTTATTAGAAAGTAACATCTTCTTGAACAAAACCTTTTCTTCAAGAAAGATTACAATATAATAGATCAATAGACATTGATCATTAAATATAAATTATATCCTACAAGACTAGGATATACTATAAAATTACCTTTAACCAAAACTCCAACTAGTCCTTTAACTTTTTTTCAATAAAAGTAGGACAAACCAAAATTAACACATTTAATACTTGGTTGCTATCCAACTTATATCAAATATAAAGTTATAGCAATAGTAGAAATTTACTATTCAACATAAAATTAAATTAAGGAAAGTATGACCCACAAATAAATATAATGATTAGTCAAACTAATCAACAATTGTACTATGTTCAACAAAGCACAGTTTCTTCACTAAGAAAACCCTATTTAATTATGGTACGCCGGACATTGTTAATTTCGATACTATATCAAAATTTTAGGATACTCAAACAAAATAGTACTTAAGTATTTTACCTTCATGATCTAATCATAAGGCACTAATACATTTTTCTATACGAGCCTATTCACAAATAGCTCTAAATACATCAACATGTACTAATCCAAATAGTCTAGTAGTTTTAATCCTTTATCAGACAAATGATGACTTGGTTACAATTCCAATAAATAAGATGTATAAGTTGATCAAACCAACATAATCATCATCTTATTATTAGAAAAACCTAATCATGTAGAAACTATAATTAATTTGGATTATTTGAGTAATCTTAAAATTTGGTCGATGGTTATAACTGTTGACAATATATTTGCAATACATTATTTCATCCATATCAAGATAATAAAGATTACACCATAATGCACTTTTACAAGCTTTAGGAATATACATTTTTATTCCTAATATCATTTAAGGTATAATCCTTAAAATACAAAATATGTCCAGAAGGCATCCAAAACAAATTGTCTTTAGCTAATGCAACAACCTTTGTTTCATTTGCTAACACCGAAAATATTCCACGCTTCCAAAAGCGCACTACTGTGATTAAGATTCTATCCTTGAACACATACACTAATGTTTCACTAGAATCAAAAACTCAAAGTAGTACCAATCATAATAAAAGAAGATCTATAATTCATAGTAGCTTTACAACCTTGACATTCAAGCTATAAAGATACCTTGGATTAAAACCTCTTTTAATATCCGGTTTTAAGGCTATGAAAACATCTTTTACACATGCCTATACAATCCTTAATTTTTCTTCTTAGACATGTTCCCACTAGCTAATAGAAATCATCTTTCTTTGCCTTTCTTCTTTGCATTACCACTAACCAAAGAAGAAATACAAATACGAGAATGAATTCCATTTATATTTAATATCATGACATTAAATATGCTTATCACACAACCATTTGTTAGTTTAGAATTATACTCTTTACATCTTGCATACTTATATGCAACCTATGAAAGAATACAATTCTTTAGCATCTTTAACTTGTTTTATTTATCAACCATAAGTACTACAACTTTTCGTTTTGATACTTTATCAAGATGAAAAATACCGGAGCATACAATTCTAAGAGTTGATTAAGTTTCTAAGAACCATTCTTAGATAAAATCGTTAATTCAAAATTTTTGTCCGATTACGCGATATATAGTCTAGTTAATTAAAAATGGGTTCATTGTTGTAGCCATAAACGTATGCAGAAAATAAGATCGCAAGTTGATATAAACTTTTTAAAACATTTAATTTTGGCCTTTAATTAAATGATATCTCCCACTAATTTTATCGAGTCCCACACTTCCTAAATGAGATCGTGAATCTAATTAAAGATTCATTAGTAGGTGACCATAATTCTCTTTAATATGAATACCCCTCAGCTCTGGTGCATTATTGGAATATACATACAAAAAGTTAGCAACGATTACTATCTATATCACTATATAAGATATGGCCATTTTGCCCCTAAATCACCGTAACCTCAGCTTTGGTGCATTATTGGAAACGTGACCTAGTTAGATTATACCCACCGTCACAGTGTTGCGACAATTTGAATCCCGAACCTCAGCTTTAGTTCGTTATTGGCCTCGTGATATTGGAACAACACAACATCACTATGTTTGCTAGGTAAATATAATACTTTCATGGAATATGTCTTCCTACCTTTGGGTTAGGCAAGGCATACCCAATCGAGCAAATATAACCTAGGATAGTGGAGGGCAACGATAAACACTTTTACCGCTTTACAATCTAATATGTTTGCACGTAGGAAGATTTTGAATTTTAATTAGATCTCACTTTACACATTAGTTCATTTACAAGCATACATCACATATAGGCAAATAAATAAATAAACATACAAAATCATACATCATGGTGGATCATGGACTTGGACTATGAATTAAATCAAGACAAAAATAAAACCTAAACAAGCACATCTTCATGTCTTCTTTGGTCTTGTCTTCTTGATTTTTCTCAATGATCCAAAGCACCTCCAACTCCTTGAAAGCCGCCAATGGTCTTCTTGCAAACTTCTTGTAGAAATTACATACATTATGCCTTACTACAATTTTCTCTCAATTGCAAGAAAGTAAAACGAGACTTATGCCTCAATTACATACTAATGAATGGTAAAATTAGTTACAACACCATCTAACCATTCACTAACCAAGTCCATGATCAAATTCACCATCCAACATCAAACATCACAATGTAAGATAAAGCTCATAAAGCTAAGTAAATGCATCATATACATAAACACAAAAAAGCTAAACAAGCAAGCTAACATAAACTAATGTATCCTATACATAAAATAAATGATAGCAAATTTGCAATAAGTTTCATATCTTGACCTTTTAACATCTCATGTTAAACAACACACAAAAGAACTCAACAAAACCAATTTTAAACACATACTTGTTGAATAAGGCCCAACATAAATCCTTTGTTAATTTCATGGCCCAATTTGAGTTCCAAGGCTTATTTTTAATCTTCACTAAGAAAAAACTTAATCTAATCTTATTAGACTTAATTCCACTGATTTTTATGCCCATTAGGCTTAACCAAAATCCAATCATTTAGCCATGACATTCAAATTTATGACCCATCACAAACTTTCTGCACATGCACTAAATATATTGATTCTGTTCGCCTATCTAATGTTCTCCAAAAATTCTAAAATTTTATAGAGACGTAGCTCTTTGAGTGTAGATAGATTTAGAATCAAACGGATCTCAATTTGGAGTTAAACTCACTGAGTTATGCCTCTCGGAGAAGACACTATGCAGTCTGTCCAGAATAGCGCGAGAATCAGTGAGGTTACTGATTTTGCTAAAAATGAAAATCTTAACCACAAAATTAGGAGATGCATATTAGAGGATGAAATGTTCTACTATCTCTATAGCATAACATATCCAAAAATCAGCCCCAAACAACAACATTTGCTATGTCAAAACTGTAACGCAAAAACAGTGTGCAGAAACATTTTTCAGAAAACTTCTAAGCATCAAACATGCAAGTATTGCGTTCTAGTTCTTTTGTGCTCAAAACTCTTGAAACATTAAGCATATATATGTGACTACATGGAATACACAAACAAGGCTCTGATACCATTTGAAAGGATCGTGCTTACAAGAGGTGAATCACAACATATAGTGAGCTAGGTGGAAGCAAAAACTTGATTTCAAAAATTTTTCGGCAACACATATCATTTGTATTCACCATAATACCTTATGTCTAGTCCATGTAATCAATATATCTACTACATATATAAACATATATATGAATGAACAAGAGTTATCAAGGTATACCTCTTGAAGATCTAGCCAAAGGAATGAAGAAGCACCACAAGAATGATGACCAAGTCTTTCACACGTGCAAAATGTCTAGTTCGTCCACACGAGCATCCAAAAGCTTCTTCTCCACAAACCAAATCTTTGTACTAGCCATTTAGGTGGGTTGATGAGCTTACACAAGTGTTGAAAGCATGAGAAAAATTCTGCCCAAGCTCTCTAGCTATGGCTGAAAATATGAGAGAGAAAATAGAGAGTGAAGAGAAAAATTAATGTGCAGAATTTTTCCACTCATCTTTTGTTATATCTCTCTTCATATTTTCTATGCATATATTTTTCCTATGCAAACTTTGTGTCTTGTGCATTACATACATATATGTCTCCAATACATCCTAGTGTCTTGTGTATTCCCAACATATATGTCTCCAATGCATCTATGTGTCTTGTGCAACAATATAATACAAATATATTGGATAGTGGAAAATTATGGAATTATCCATTATTCTTGCCACAATAAATCCTAGCCATAGATCTAGTCAAGATCAAATCTTGGCCTTAGATTATAATTAATCATAATCAATATTAGATTAATTAATTGGAAACTAACTATTCATATTTATACTTTGGCCCCAATACTTTCAATAGTTACACTTTTGGCCCATTACGTTTTAATGACCAAACACAATAACGTTAACTCTTTAACGTTTTCAAACTTATTGTAATGTGTAGGCATATAATATATATATATTTCTTATATATATATATATATATATATATATATATATATATATATATATATATATATATATATATATATTTTGTGTTGTATTCGTTAGTGGAACAATATGTAATTTTCTACTAACTTGCCAATTAAATCTTAGCCATGGAATTCAAATAAGATCAAATCTTGGCTCTTGGATTATAATTAATCCTAATCAATATTAGATTAATCAATTGAAAACTAACTTTTCATATTTATACTTTTGCCCCAACACCTTCAATAATTACACTTTTGGTCCAATACTACTTAAGCTCATTATAGAAACTTTATTCATGATATTCAAACGTGTGTGACTCTCTAGATTCACCACCGTATAGCAATGAGGGACGATTAAACCCTTTCAATCTATTCCGAAAATGTCTCCGTCATTCTCGGAATACCCTCACGTTCTAGAGTGACGCCTAGTAACATATCAAGACAATATATACGGTAATGAAGTCAATTTCTTGTGAATCTATTTATAGTCGCCGATTATCGTGCAATCCAATCCTTCCATTAATTGTCCCGTCGAGCAAGAACCATGATACGATTAAGTTCATAAACTCGATACTATGCATAGATCTAATTGGTGTAATGAGGGATGACTCATGGAAAACCCTTTCTCCATCATTCATACCTTGGCCAAGGATTTCCTCATTAAACAACCAAGCTTAGATCGCATAGGACATCGCCTCATGCCGGAGGTTAATGGATCCTCTCTTGACCACTACCTGTCAATCACTATACCAGACGAATGAAACTGCGAGAGGACGTATCTCATCTCGTTTGTCGAAACAATTATTGTCCAAACGCTAGAATCAAACCCTAATACATATGACAGCCGTAATATCTTAAGTCTAAGGATTACATGCACAATCGCAACGAATAACAAATTATTAATCCAAAGTCATGTAATTTGTTATTCACGTCACATTCAATGATATATTCAACTAATAGTCATCCACATGTTTGTTAGTAGCATCGCTATGCTGTTATGGCACGTGGCTCTGTGATACCCCGAACCTGGCATGTATTCAATAGCATTTTAAGTTCATTTAAATTGCATTTTATTGACCTTTCACCTTCTTTGACCAAACTAGTTGACTTTTCATCTACATTGACCAACTAGGACAAGGTGAGAATTTTTGAAATGTTTAATAAAGGGCAAACTTGGGATTAGAAATAAAAAAATACAATGTTAAGTTAGTCAAATTTTGGGTCAACTTTGGAATTAAATCTGAACCAATTGGGGAAGAGTTAGGTAGCAAATTATATATGGTTGGAAAGCTCTATGAGTCTAGTTTATGAGGGTTCAAACCGTTCGTGAATTGGAGTTTTCTAGAAGAAGTTATGGCCGTTTTCGTGAGGTCGCGCATAGCTGTTTTGGTTTAGCGGGTTGACCGAATTTTGACCTTTGACTTCTTGACTTTTTTTTTTTTAAATAAGCAGAATTGCACGAAAAAAACAGAGAGAAAAGAGCTTGAGACCATGAGGAAAAGAAGGAGAAAAAAAAAAGAAAATCTCAACTTCAAATCTTCGATTCTTCGCGAGGGCTTCCACGGGGTGGTTTCCGAGGCACTCTACAAGGTTTTCCTAGCGTCTAGGAGCGTCTGAGGTGAGGGTTTCATGCTTATTTGCGCATTTGAAAATTTTGTATCTAAACTTTGATTTTTAGATTTTATGCGTAGATTGTTGTTTTAATCGTTTTGTTGCTTAAAGAATGTTCCTTGTTGATTGTAGAACATGTATTTATAGCTTTTTAACATTTTCTGCGGTTAAATGTTGAGATTGCAATTTAAATTGATTAATGAATAGTAATTAGTGAATAGTAAACCCTTGAAATGTTGAAGTTGCCCCGTTATGCTGTCTGTTGATGTAGAAATGTGCTAGGTATGCTAGAATGCCTAAATGTGTGGTTTAATTGGAATGTGTAATGGAAAAACGGAGAAAAACGGCTTAGTGAAAGTCGGGGTCGTTTAGGTCGGCTTTAGCGTTTTCTCGTTTTGCGTGTTGGCATTGCTTCGCGAAGCCATGGAAGCACTTTTGGTGCGGTCGTGGTGTTGGTTGGGTGTTTGGTTGGTATAGTTGTAGTTCAAACGAGCAAAGGGGGAAAATCGGGCTTTGCACGAATTCTAGGGTTAAGTAGGGTTTCAGAGTCTTTAGACGTGCCTTATGGTGACCTAGGAGGGTTGGCGAAGTCGGTTTCCAGAACTCTTGGCTCGTTTGGAAATGGTAGCATTTTGATAGTTGGGGCCGATTTGTGTTTTTGTGTGTTTTCTTGTCTTTATGCTTATAGAATGTTTAGAATTACTTGGAATACTTGTTTGAGTTGTTTTGGATTGAATTACTTATCAAATTGCTGCTATTGCCTGCGAGAGTAACCTACTTTGTTATTCTTTCACGTGTTGCTTTATCGCTTGTTTATCGCCTTGTATCGAGTCTTGCATTGCATAGTGTCTCGCGCGTGAGTGATGGGCCTCTCTGGGTAGCCTTGGGTTGCCAGTGTTGGTTGCTCTAGCTCCGCTGCTATTCCCTTTCTCGCTTGGGTTGCCTCCCAGGGAGTTTTGGGTCGTAGATTGATGGATACTTCCGGGGTATTCCAAACTGGTGTTATAAGGTGGTTTGGGCCGGCGCGTCATCGTTAAAGTCATCGGAATCGTGATCGGTACATTACTCGCTCGAGTGAACCATAGCCTTCAAAGTGTGGTATAGCTTTGATTGGTTGTGTTAATGCTTTCTTTAGTTGTTTAATTGTATTGTTGTTTATATTGAATGCTTTTTATTGATTGTATTGCTTAACTGTACCTATTTGCATTGCACGATCTTCTTTCTCTCCAACTCGATATTTGTCTCGCCCTCACTGAGTATACGTGTTGTGTATACTCACTCCTCACCACCACATTTCAGGAAATGTCATGTTAGCTGGAAAGTTCGTGATTTCGTGAAAGTTCGTGCCTGAAGAGTTGTCTTGCGTGCCTATGTGGCTTGAGTGTCGAAGTTGTAAAGATATATGCTTCCTTATGTTGTATGTATTTAATGTCAAGAAGTATGTATTTTAAGTTTCATTAGATTGTTGAAGTAGTTTGATAAGTTAGATTATGTATTTAGTTAATGTAGCTTAATTTCAATGTATGTTTGTAATGACAAAGGAAAGAGATAGAAAGATATGATAGTCTAACTTATGCAATAGGTTGGTGTAGTTTAATTACTAAGCATGTTTGTATGGTTAAAGGAAGAGTTAGAACAGTCTAGTACTTGAAAATGTATGTATATTTGCTTGTGGTTGCTTGTTGAGAACAAGGCTCGGATGGCCTTGAGGTGGTTGAATGGTTGGACATGGTATTGGTCCATTTATATGCTGTCGCAGGTTTGCTTTTTGCCTAGAAACAGGGGAGACTCCGTCCGTTTTCCCTAAATTTTGACCGGGTTTGGAATTGGGTTGTGATTAGATTGTTTGGTAGAACGCCCGGTCTCGAGAGGGATCGGGGTGTCACAGGTGGTATCAGAGCTTGTCTAGCTCATAAGCCGGGACAGGGTCCTCGGTCTGGTGGGTAGTGACCCTTGAATGTGTGCTTGTTAAGTGTTTCATGAAAGTGTATGCTTGTATGTGAGATTGTGTGTCTTGACTTGAATGTGTGCTCCTATGTGATATAGTTATGTGTTATGTGTTAATTGTGTGCTAAGTAAGGTGAAATGTCTAGTTGTCTATCGAATTGACTTATTGAATTGGCATCGTGAATTTTATCGACCTCGTGTATTGTTATTTGCTTGAAGTATTGCTTGTAATGTGTGTTTTAAAATGTCTTGAATTGAATATGTTGTGCTTGACTTGATTGTCGTGCTTGAGTGACTTTGTTGAATAAACTATTTTGTAAACTTGCTTGCATAATAGTTTAAGGCATATGTATAACTGTGATATATTGGCATTCATACATGTCCTATTGAAATGGTAAGTAAGTCCTCTTCCTCCCCTGAAGAAAGTGGTTCACCTCTGGCTTTTCAAGGTGTGTGGATTGGCAGGAAATGAATGGTATTTGGCTAGCCTTTATTTGGAAATTGGTGTTTGCTTTTGGAGCTCGGTTATTGGCGAATCCCTTTGGTCCTTCTCTGTGCTTAACAGTTGCGAAAGAGTAGCTCTCTCTTGGGGTTTTAATTGCGTGTTCTCTGGAACATTTTTTGGTTTTCATAACGGGTGTTCTTTGGGGACTTCTGCTGGCATTTCTTGGTGGACTTGGCTATTGGGTTTTCAGTCGGACTTACTGCATGGTATTATCTATGGTATATATGTCTCGGTCCTTATTGGAGTATTACTGGTATTCCTTATTGGAAAATCCTTCAATGGCATTCTCTAGGATTCTTAGTGGCCAATTATTTAGTATTATTTATTGGGCAATTCTTGGTACTTTCTTACTGGAGCATTGTTCGGGTATTTTCTTTGGCATCCCTCAGCGGGTTTGGTAACTGGAATCCCTATTAGACTCGTTATCTCATGTTACTTACGGTATTCTTTGGAATTCTTATTGAGCATTCTACTAGTATTTTCTTATTTAGCATTTATTGGAAGATTTCATTTAGAGGTTGGCCTTGGGTATTCTTCTCTATATTCTTTTACAGAACTATCAGCTGGGTCTATTTACTGTAGTCAATACTGCATGAGGTGCACCTACTCTGGCTATCTTTTAACTTTCTTATTTGGTACTTGTTAGACTTTTATTGAAGATTCTTAAATAGGGTATTCTTTCAGTACTCTTCCTGCCATTAGTATGTGGTATTGATGACATCTACAGTATCTTTGCTTTAGTCTTTATTGGTATTATCTCGGCGTTTCTGGTTGGAATTTATTCTTCTTCGATATTCGTGTCAATGGGATTCTTGTACGGTATCTATCTTTGAGCCTTTATTTGGCGTTACTACTTGGCATTTCTACTTGAACTTTCCTATTGGTCATCTTGATGAAATACTTATTCAGTAGCTAATGAAGATTAGTCAGAATTGGATTTCAGATGATGCAGAGTTCTATTGGAAGAATAATTGCGAGGACGCAATTGTTTTAAGGGGGGAAGGATGTGATACCCCGAACCTGGCATGTATTCAATAGCATTTTAAGTTCATTTAAATTGCATTTTATTGACCTTTCACCTTCTTTGACCAAACTAGTTGACTTTTCATCTACATTGACCAACTAGGACAAGGTGAGAATTTTTGAAATGTTTAATAAAGGGCAAACTTGGGATTAGAAATAAAAAAATACAATGTTAAGTTAGTCAAATTTTGGGTCAACTTTGGAATTAAATCTGAACCAATTGGGGAAGAGTTAGGTAGCAAATTATATATGGTTGGAAAGCTCTATGAGTCTAGTTTATGAGGGTTCAAACCGTTCGTGAATTGGAGTTTTCTAGAAGAAGTTATGGCCGTTTTCGTGAGGTCGCGCATAGCTGTTTTGGTTTAGCGGGTTGACCGAATTTTGACCTTTGACTTCTTGACTTTTTTTTTTTTAAATAAGCAGAATTGCACGAAAAAAACAGAGAGAAAAGAGCTTGAGACCATGAGGAAAAGAAGGAGAAAAAAAAAAGAAAATCTCAACTTCAAATCTTCGATTCTTCGCGAGGGCTTCCACGGGGTGGTTTCCGAGGCACTCTACAAGGTTTTCCTAGCGTCTAGGAGCGTCTGAGGTGAGGGTTTCATGCTTATTTGCGCATTTGAAAATTTTGTATCTAAACTTTGATTTTTAGATTTTATGCGTAGATTGTTGTTTTAATCGTTTTGTTGCTTAAAGAATGTTCCTTGTTGATTGTAGAACATGTATTTATAGCTTTTTAACATTTTCTGCGGTTAAATGTTGAGATTGCAATTTAAATTGATTAATGAATAGTAATTAGTGAATAGTAAACCCTTGAAATGTTGAAGTTGCCCCGTTATGCTGTCTGTTGATGTAGAAATGTGCTAGGTATGCTAGAATGCCTAAATGTGTGGTTTAATTGGAATGTGTAATGGAAAAACGGAGAAAAACGGCTTAGTGAAAGTCGGGGTCGTTTAGGTCGGCTTTAGCGTTTTCTCGTTTTGCGTGTTGGCATTGCTTCGCGAAGCCATGGAAGCACTTTTGGTGCGGTCGTGGTGTTGGTTGGGTGTTTGGTTGGTATAGTTGTAGTTCAAACGAGCAAAGGGGGAAAATCGGGCTTTGCACGAATTCTAGGGTTAAGTAGGGTTTCGGGGTATGTAGATGTGCCTTATGGTGGCCTAGGAGGGTTGGCGAAGTCGGTTTCCAGAACTCTTGGCTCGTTTGGAAATGGTAGCATTTTGATAGTTGGGGCCGATTTGTGTTTTTGTGTGTTTTCTTGTCTTTATGCTTATAGAATGTTTAGAATTACTTGGAATACTTGTTTGAGTTGTTTTGGATTGAATTACTTATCAAATTGCTGCTATTGCCTGCGAGAGTAACCTACTTTGTTATTCTTTCACGTGTTGCTTTATCGCTTGTTTATCGCCTTGTATCGAGTCTTGCATTGCATAGTGTCTCGCGCGTGAGTGATGGGCCTCTCTGGGTAGCCTTGGGTTGCCAGTGTTGGTTGCTCTAGCTCCGCTGCTATTCCCTTTCTCGCTTGGGTTGCCTCCTAGGGAGTTTTGGGTCGTAGGTTGATGGATACTTCCGGGGTATTCCAAACTGGTGTTATAAGGTGGTTTGGGCCGGCGCGTCATCGTTAAAGTCATCGGAATCGTGATCGGTACATTACTCGCTCGAGTGAACCATAGCCTTCAAAGTGTGGTATAGCTTTGATTGGTTGTGTTAATGCTTTCTTTAGTTGTTTAATTGTATTGTTGTTTATATTGAATGCTTTTTATTGATTGTATTGCTTAACTGTACCTATTTGCATTGCACGATCTTCTTTCTCTCCAACTCGATATTTGTCTCGCCCTCACTGAGTATACGTGTTGTGTATACTCACTCCTCACCACCACATTTCAGGAAATGTCATGTTAGCTGGAAAGTTCGTGATTTCGTGAAAGTTCGTGCCTGAAGAGTTGTCTTGCGTGCCTATGTGGCTTGAGTGTCGAAGTTGTAAAGATATATGCTTCCTTATGTTGTATGTATTTAATGTCAAGAAGTATGTATTTTAAGTTTCATTAGATTGTTGAAGTAGTTTGATAAGTTAGATTATGTATTTAGTTAATGTAGCTTAATTTCAATGTATGTTTGTAATGACAAAGGAAAGAGATAGAAAGATATGATAGTCTAACTTATGCAATAGGTTGGTGTAGTTTAATTACTAAGCATGTTTGTATGGTTAAAGGAAGAGTTAGAACAGTCTAGTACTTGAAAATGTATGTATATTTGCTTGTGGTTGCTTGTTGAGAACAAGGCTCGGATGGCCTTGAGGTGGTTGAATGGTTGGACATGGTATTGGTCCATTTATATGCTGTCGCAGGTTTGCTTTTTGCCTAGAAACAGGGGAGACTCCGTCCGTTTTCCCTAAATTTTGACCGGGTTTGGAATTGGGTTGTGATTAGATTGATTGGTAGAACTCCCGGTCTCGAGAGGGGTCGGGGTGTCACAGGCTCACCATCCTTTATCATTAACATCCCTATGTTAATCAAAGGCAACAACACATGTGATAGTCCGTAATTGATTATTAAAGTCCCGATCAAATAATCTAAGGACTATGAATATTTTAAGTATTTTTATCATATTAAGGAAATACGCCAACTTATTCTAAACGCTTTTAGAATACATTACTCTAATGAAAATACTTTGGACTCATTCATACACGTAAAGAAGGAGAATATGAATGTCCTAATTATGTCAATATGAAAACAGACATATAGACACGAATGCCATAATATACAAGTAAATGTCAAAATGCCCTAATATATGTCATCCAAATATAAAGCATTAGGGCATATCTCTAACATCACCAACTCCACTTGCCTCTATGGGAGGCTCGTTCAGGGCAAGTTCGGATCACTTATAATACACGGCTCTACGAATGAAGTGGTTGGGTTAGGTGCGCTTTCAATATGATTCTTTTCCTCTATTTGTTTGATGAGACATGCGAGTCTGTTTTGTTCACTTTCTTCATCCCCCTCTATCAAAAAGAACAAAAAAGGTCCAAATGGAGCTTCTTATTCCCGTGTTTGATCTCTTCCATCTCTACCTCGCTCGTTGTCACCTATGTTGAAGAAAGGATTTGAACCCTGTAGAGAATAAAGAGGGGCCAACTCCATTCCTTTCCCTATCGGTTGAGTATCTTCAAACCTCTCAATAGTGCTTTTCGAGTCTCCACTATCCCCCTGAATAACTAAGGCCCTGTTAGCTCTGCCAGGCACTAGACAGGGGTTAGCTTTGTCAATGTGTAGAGCCAAGTGTAGCGTGGTATAGTAGTAGGCACTTCTAGACCGCTTCCCAGCTACTGGATCACTCTAGTGCTTCGGGTACTACGGACCCTCTGCCATCCATTGCAGCAGAGCCGTTTCATGAGTAGGGGGAGGGGGGGGGGGGGGGGCTAAGCACAGTTCTTTGAATCAAAGGTTGAATAAAATCGATTCTTTTTTATATATTAAAAGAGAGATAGGATAGGATAGATAGATGGATCTATCTTTTTATTCAAATATATTACTAAAGCAAATCCTTGATTTGGCCAGGAAAGACTACACTGCTTTGGGCCAAGGAAGCGAAGGGAATGAGCTCGGCTGCTTCTCCTCTACACTTATTTTTCTCCGTGCCTGTTTCGCATGCGCTTCATGCGCCATTGACACTTTGTTCTCCTCTTATTCTTCATTGGACGGTTTGGATAGAATTCGTCGTTCTTTCCAAACTAAAATAGAAAAGGCTGTATCACATCAAGATGTCGATTCGTTTTCCACCCCCAATGAGATGGAGAAATTGTAACCCCCTATTTAGACTTTTGGGCCCTTCATCTTTCTGAATCAAGACCTGGGCTAGCTCGCATCTTTCCAACAATGGGCGGGGAGTACCTCAGTATACGATCATGCACAGTAACTGGTTGTCCTATTACACCTAAGGCCAACTTCAATTCATCAAACCAAGGTTTATCTCTTGTAGTGATTGTGGACTCGTACAAGGATATTGAGTAGACGGTTGATGTATCCGACTCGACCCTATCTTTTGTAACATGGATTCCTATCCGTGTTGCAACTGATTCGGTAAGCTACGTGTCCGATGCACGGAGAACTTCTTTCGGTCTCCCAAACTGACTTACTCGTGGCAACCTTCCGGCCGCCCAATGACCTATAACGCTAGTTACTACTCCCATTAGGGCTAGGAAGTAAGCCCCACAACCCAAAGCAGCAAAGAACAAATAGAATTTTCTACAAAAGCCGGCTAACGGGGGTATTCTTGCATATGAGACATAGTAATGGAGAATGTAATAGCCAAAATAGGATTTGTTTTGGCTAGAGCACCCAAATCAGGTATATATTTGACACGGGTTTGCCGTAATGCTGAAACTATGGCGAATGCATCTATCGTCATTGATGCATAAATAAAGATACCAATTAGAAGTGATTGAATTCCCTATACGGTTTCATATGAGAAACTAGTACGAATATAACCTAAATGTCCAATTGAACTATGACCTAGAAGTCTTTTGACTTTTGTTTGGACCATGGCCGCCAGTGCTCCTAAGATCATAGAAGCAATGCTGCATAAAAAGAAGATCTGTTGCAATGTAGCTCCATAGAAACCATAAATAGAAACACGTGAAATATTAGTAGAAATAGAGATTTTAGGCACAATAGAAAGGAATGCTATAATCGGGGTGGGTGAACCCTCATAGATATCAGGTGCCCACATATATAGAATCAAAAGAGATATGGAGTCCGAAGGGGAGAGGGGTTTTCTTCAGGGCTCGAGAGATCAAATAGATAGGGCCCCAGAAGTTTTCAATTCGGCGCTAGGGAATTCACACGAAAGGGAATGAGGAATTCTCAACGAAAAAAGTACTCTCTAAACTGAACGTGATAGTCGTTTTCCATCAGACGGCTGTTCCTGTAAGTCTACTCTCGACTAGGATTATATATCCAAAACGATCCGCTCTCAGCCATTCCACACGTTGCCTAGCGGAGGCGTGGTTATTTGAAGTGGATTCTCTATTTTGTAGTAGATGCCGAACCTGCTAAGCCCTATTGACTAAGAAAGGGGCGGGCGCAACAGCTACATGGACCTTTTCCTTTCTGTTGTTGTCAACGCTTTCCCGGGCCAAGCCATAATTATTATAAAGGGAAGGCAAAGCCCAAAGGCTGCTATCCTAATTGGCCAGCGGGCAAAACGAGGGAAGGGCCCGACAATCATACCACGGCGGTCAAGAAAGCGTGTTCCCTTAAGATAAGACGCACCGTAGGCCATCATCGCCTTTCTTCGTTTTCAATGAAAAACGAAGAAAATCTCATCTCGATCTACGAAAGCCTTTTCCTTCCCCCGCCGTATCTCCCTCCCTTCGTCGAGCCTTTCCTTTAATGGTTGGAGGAAGCATTCCCTTATCTGAACTTGGTGGGCATTCTTTCCAACCTTAGTCAAATCAAATAAGGGGTAGGTTTGAACATAGACTCAAACATGATTTGAAGTGTCCTAGCTATGCCATGCGTTCAATACAAAATATGGAAAACTGCAGGGATGACAAAAAGAGGGTGCTTTCCTGTGTTGGACTGAAAAAAAAATGGACCTAAGATAAGAGCGTCTTCTCTTAGATACGGAGAAGCGGGAGAGGGGAAGATTAGCAAAGTGGGAAAAGAGAGAGGGAGGGGAGCAGCATCTTATTCTCTTCGTGAGAACTTCCTGATCGGAGAAGCATTCGGAACGGGCTTCGTGTTCATTTCGTTGGCAAAAAGGATCCAGGGGCTTCGAGGAACCCAAAAATGAATTTGACTTGATAGATAGAATCAATGATAGATAGACAAGAGATAGATAAATGATATATAAATTTCTCTAAAAAAAAGAGGAATAGAATAGACATCCCTTTAGATGTCTATCTATCCTTTATTATCTCCCGATTCTTTTTTCTATCGTTATATCTGCTTTCTCTAAAAAAATTGAGAGATCAAGAGCAGATGGATCCTATCCCATATATCTAGCACTCGTTCCTATTTATTGATAGAAGGATCTTCGTCAAATACTGGACTTTGCCTTTTTTTTAGGAATTCCTCATATCCAAGCCAGCTTATCACAAGCACGCTACCCCATATGACTAGTTGGGGGGTGTTTGCCTTCTGAATCAAACAAAGTAAGTAGTAGGGGCTTCATAGCTACTTTCATTCAAAAGGAAAGTGAAGAACCAACCTTTAGTCAATAGGAGCGCTACTTCCCTGTTTTTTACCTCATCACTTCAATTCAAGGGCAAACCCATTTCTTAGTCACCGGGATAAGCGCACCTTTGGTACTTCAATAGGGCGAGCTCTTTGATAGTGACTTCTTTCATTTGGTAGGGCAACGAAAGGCTACTTCAATGACAGAAATAGCCAGAAACTCGAGAGGTTCGCCTTTGGAAGCGTTCGCCGGTAACCAAAGTGTCACTCATTCCTTTTGATTATGTCATGACGCTGATTGAATCCAATCCATAAACCCAAAAATGAAACAAAGTGTGTTCCCTTTCGTCAAGTAGGTAAAGTAGGATTACGAACCACTTTGCCTTAGACTCTATTAGAACAAAGCAAAGAATGATGCAGAATGGAGAAATGAAAGGGACAAGGGCGGTCTTGCTTGGCACGAAGGCTGCTAGTTCGGGGGTAGAGTACAGTGCTAAAGGTCCTCGGACTTCCAGACGGTTTTTCTTTTGGGCAGTTGTTCACCATTGGTTACCGAGATATCTTTTTTTTTCATTGTTCCTAGTGATTTTTTGGGTAATCTCCTCCAATGCTGCAAATAGTCTAATCTGAACTTAACCTTGTCGCTCTTCTTTTAATCCTCGCGAGCAGGAAGTACCTCAGCAGCCTACGTTTTGTGATTCTACAGTGTTTTTTGCACTTGACTGGGTGGACAGTTGACCGGAAGAGAACTTCGATTCGCCCGGCCAGTAGGCGGGCGGCGTGCTTATCTTGTGTGACAACACTACAGAGCGAGTTGTTCTTCTAGGCGGGCAGCTGTATGAGAACACTATAGAGAAATTGGTGCTTTCGTGTAAAATGCTATGGTCTCAACGCCCTTATGAGGTAGTGATGAATTTCACGCGCGCTCAACCCGGCCCGCTAAGGCTAGGAAGATTGGCTGCAATCTAAGCGGTACCACCTACCCTACCCTTCCACCTATAGGCGGCCGTCCATCCTATAGCTGTCCAAAAAGGAACTGTAGTGATCTTGAATAGGAATCCTACAACGATAAATAGAATCCCCATAAAAATACCACTAGATCGAGCACTAGTGATTTCATATCCAGTCAAAATCTTGGCTAATTAATTGAAGTGGGTAGCTCTAGTAGACCCATAGATCATGGAATAAATAGGGTGGGTAGGCCCAAGGACCATACTACACATATAGACACGAACCCTCCTTGTTACCGAACGTGCGACTGTCACCGCATATGGCTTGCACAAAGACTCCTAAATCCATCCCGATCCTTTTCTTGCACCTTCCATCCCCAATCCTCAATCAAACTTGCGTTCCCCAGGCGCTATGAAATAGGGGTCTTTCCTTCGCCTATCATATGTATCAGCTTGGCTTCATCCCGAACAAGGAGGCATTCTAGCGGAAAACATGTGTGTAGGAAGGCTGACGACTACATAAGCTAAAAGACTACGACTACAAGACAAGCCGGAAGCGACTCACTTCTATTCTCGTTGGGATTGGATATTGATGGGGAATATATAGATAGTAGTAGTTCACCAACCTCTCTAACTAACATACGTTACAATTTCACTCCAGGGCACGGGCAAAAAATGAAAGAGCTTCGCTCAGTTGGCCTTCCTGCGCTGACAAATGCCTCTTTTCCCTTTAGTGCAGTTTACAACAAACAAGTAGGAGAAGCAGGATTCGAACCTACGTAGAAAAACTTCTACAGATTTACAGTCTGTCACTTTTAAGCACTTAGCCTGTGATAACCCGAACCCGGCATGCATTTAATGGCATTTAAATTGCATTTATTTAAGTGTTATCTTAAATGTTAGTGTTTAATTGTATTTGATTACGTGCTTATATTAACTTATTCAATTGTATCTTAACATTAACTTCATAATTCTTTAAAATATTATAAAAATAGTTAAATTAATTATTTTTAAATGAATAATGATTATTTTGATTATTTTAATAATCGGTTTTAATTGTCTTGCATTAAAATCACTCGGTTTTCAAATAAATGAGAAAAGTAACTCCGAGCCGGAGTGAATTTTAAACTATTCTACTTTTCAAAAAAATTAAAGTTTTCTATTATTGCTCATCACTTTATTAGCGATCATTTATTGACTGTTCGATCGTAGTATTTCGAAAATGAGAGTTAGAGAAATATTCTTCGGACTTAGTGAAAAATGTTTTTAGCTTAATTTAACTAGTTTTAGTTGTTTTTCATTTAATTGCATTGTTTTAACTTGAATTAGATTTAAATGGCATCAAAATAAGTTTATTTGACCATTTTTAACTAAAGTTTGATTTTGCAAATGACCAAAATGCCCTTGTCACCCTTTTAAATAATAAAACAAGGCAAAAATCAAGAAAAACAATTTACAAAATACCAATTATGTCCTTGCCATGGCCGAAAGTTTGAGGGAAAAGAAAGAAAATTTGTTTTGCATTTTTCTTCTACAATCATGCGTGGAATTGCTCAGGGGCCGTGGCTCGGGTCCTTGCGGGTCTTGGTTTTCAATCTCTGTGAGGGTTTTCACGGTTTTGTGCATTTAAATTGGAATTTGAATTTTGTGTCAAATTTTTAGATTTGATATATAATGTGTTATAATGCCTGTAATTGCTTGATATAGCTTCCTTTGAGTTCGTAGAGCATTGTTTGATAGTTATTTAGTAATTTTTACGGTCAAAATTGCGTATTTAAAATTGGAAAAAAATAATGAATAGTGAATTTTGAATAGTAAACCCTAGAATTTTGGATTTTGATCCGAATTGCGATTGCTTGATTTGGATAGGTGCCATTAGTGATCGAAAGATAAAATGTGCAATATAAACGGATCATCCTTTGTTAATATTGGAAATTAGACAAAGAAACGTGAAGGGGCCATTTGACCAAAAGTTGACCGTGCTCGAATTGAGTTGGGGGTTTTGCAATTGAGGGCATGGAAGCACTTTTGGCACTGTTATGGCGCTGATTGAATGACCGGTTAGCATAGCTGTAGTTCAAACGCAGTAGGTGGACTTTTGGGCCTCGAGTGGGAAAGTGAAGTTTAGCGACATAGAAACGTGCTTTGTAGTGCCTGAGTGAATGTAGTGAAATCAGTTTCCTAATCCCGTAGCTCATTTGCTCGGAATTGCCTTTGGAAGTTAGAGATTGAATAGTGATATTTTTCGTTTTCGTGTTTGAACTGTTGTTACTTGTTTGATTGGTGTTATTGTTGCTATTAGTGATAGTTATGCTTGAAAAGTTAATTGAATGCTAGTATTGATTGTAAATGCTTGATATCTCATTTTTCGCCTCTAATCTGTATTGTTGTGCTATCGTTCGTTTATCGCCTTGTATCGTGTCTTGCAATGCATAGTGTCAGGCGCGTGAGTGATGGGCCTCTCTGGGTAGTCTCGGGCTGCTAGTGTTGGTTGCTCTAGCTCCGTGTCCTATTCCCATTCTCGCTTGGGTTGCCTCCCAGGGAGATTTGGGTCGTAGAATTGATTGGATACTTCTGGGGTATTCCAAACTGAAGATATAAGGTGGTTGCGCGCTTATTGTCATCGTTGTCAACATCAAGCTCGAGATTGATGTAATGCTCGTGGAATCGAATCGAATGGTACATTGCTCATATGAGTGAACCATAGCCTTCAGAGTGTGGTGTAGCTTTGAATGGTTGTGTTAATGCTTTTATTAATTGCTTATTGTATTGATTGTTTATTTTGATTGCTTAGTTGTCAGTTATATTGCTTAACTGCCTTATTTGCATTGCACGACCTTCTTTCCCTCCACCTCGATATCTGTCTTGCCCTCACTGAGTATACGTGTTGTGTATACTCACTCCTCACCACCACATTTCAGGAAATGCCATGTTAGCTCGAAAGTTCATGATTACGTGAAAGTTCGTGCTTGAGGAGTTGTCTTGCGTGCTATGTGGCTTGAGTTATCAAAGATGCAAAGTTGTATTGTGACACCCCGATCCCTCTCGAGACCGGAAGTTCTATCAATCAATCTATTCACAACCCAATTCCAAACCCGGTCAAAATTTTAGGGAAAGACGGATAGAGTCTCTCCTGTTTCTAGGCAAAATGTAAAACCTGTAATAGCATATAAGTGGACTAGCACCGTGTCCAACCATACAAACACCTCAAGGCCATCCGAGCCTTGGTTCTCAACAAGCGAACACAACTAAACATACATTTCCAATTTAAAAACCAACCTATCTCTTTTCATTTTTTACAAGAACATTCATGCTAGGCAATTAAACTACACTAACCCATTACATAAAATAGACTATCATACCATTCTAACTCTTTTCCTTTGGGCATTACAAACATAAATTAAAATTAAGCTATACTAACTAGATACATAATCTAACTTATCAAACCACTTCAATAATCTAATGAAACTTAAATTACATTCCTTTTGACATTTAATACATACAATACATGAAAGCATACATCTTTACAACTTCGACAACTCAAGCCACATAGGCACGCAAGACAACTCTTCAAGCACGAACTTTCACGAAATCACGAACTTTCTAGCTAACATGATATTTCCTGAAATGTGGTGGTGAGGAGTGAGTATACACAACACGTATACTCAGTGAGGGCGAGACAGATATCGAGGTGGAGAGAAAGAAGATCGTGCAAGGCAAATAAGGCAGTTAAGCAATATATATCCAATAAGAACAACAATCAATATAATCCACAATACAGTAACAATTAAAGAAAGCATTAACACAACCAATCAAAGCTATACCACACTTTGAAGGCTATGGTTCACCCAAGCGAGAAATGTACCGATCATGACTTCGATGACTTTAACGATGACGCGCCGGCTCACCTACCTTATAACTTCCGTTTAGAGTACTCCGGGCATACTCTGTCAATTCTACGACCCAAAACTCCTTGGGCGGCAACCCAAGCGAGAAAAGGGAATAGGACACGGAGCTAGAGCAACCAACACTGGCAACCCGAGGCTGCTCAGAGAGGCCCATCACTCACGCGCCTGACACTATGCAATGCAAGACTCGATACAAGGCGATAAACGAGCGATAGCACAACAATACATATTAGAGGCGATAAACAAGATATCAAACATTTACAATCTATAAAGTAACAAGAACAACACTAACAAGCATTATCAACAATTGACATACAAATTCAATCATAATCAACTTCAACAAGCATAACAAGCCATATTAAGCATTCTATAGGCATTATACTATGAAAACACACAAAATCACAAAATGACCCCAACTTTCAAAACGCTACTACTTTCAAACGAGCCACGAGTTTTGGAAACCGACTTCACCTATGACGCCCGAGATTTAGCCATGCATTTAATTACTGTTGCATCCTTGTTTGCGCATTTCCTTCTGTGCATTATTGACTGCCTTCTTGAGTTACTATTCACTCCATTTTTAAACTGCCTTCTATTAGTTAATTAGCATTTTTATTAAATCATATTAATTGTAAAAGTAGTGGGAAAAATGTGCATTTGAGCTAAAGGCGTTAGGAGAACTCGTTCAGAAAATGATTTTTGTAGTTGAGTGAATAGTGTTACGTAACTAACTTAGAGATTTAATTAACTAACACACATGTTTCACCTTAGGCTCGTTTTTAAGCTTACTACGCGCATTTTAAAAGCCACCTAAACGCCCAAACTAGACCCCACCTTTTATAAAGCCAAAACAACTCACACTTTAGCTCATATAGCACACAACAACAACAAAATTGAAGCTGATTTGCACTGTAGCAGGGCCGAAACACTGCAGCAGCTTTGGGAGAGATTTTTCTTCTTCAACTCTTCAAACCAAGCCTCTCCAAGCCTTGAGCAACTAGTGTAGGGTGTGTGCAAGGTTCCTAGGTGCTCCTACGCGCTTTGGTGAGGGATTTCATGGCTTGTTTTTGCATTTTTAAATAGTTGCTCATATCTTGATTTGTTAAAAATATGATCAAATGCCATTGTATTAGATATCTATGCTATTATACCATGTATATGAATGCTAGAGAACATATTTGAGCCTTCGTTTCGCAATTTAAACGGTTAGAATCGTTAGTTTGATTTTTAGGGCGAATACTGACGTTTTTCTAGGGTTTTGCGTAATTGCTCGAATTAGCTTGATTCAATGCTTCTAATAGATGCCTTAGGTGTTAGTGAAGGTAACCTAATAGCCCCGTGCACTTGCATTGTCCTTAAATCGCCTAAAATGAAAAATAACCGACTTTAATTTGGGGCTTTCGGGGTTAATGCGAATCCGGGTGGATTCGGGCTTCAATTCTAGTATCCTTAGGCTACCTAGGTGCTATAGAGGCCTTGATATCCCTTGTTTGAAGCCCGAACATTGTATTTGTAGTTTAAAGCCATAAGAGGGAATTTGGGGCTTTCGGGGTAATCGCGGGCATTTGAATGAGTTAGAGGGTTAAGAGGGTACCTTGAGGGTTAGTTAGAAGGTTGGGAGAGTTTTCTTTGAAAATGGAATCATTAACCTTGGTTTGGAAGAGAAATAGTTCGAAAAACAAAGGGGTTTAGGTGCAATTTAGGTTGTCTCACACTTCTAAACCCATGTCATGACTTCTTGAGTGTTTATAAGTGATTTTAAGTTGATTTGGAGCTTTTGGTATGATTCTAAACTTATCTTTCTAATGTCTCTTTGTAAAACTGCATATTTGCTTATATAATTGTTCTATTCTAATTGCATTGAGGTCAACCTACTTTGTTGATCCTCCTATGTATTAACGCTTATATTATTGCTATTAAATTTCCATTGTTAAGTGCATTGCATCGTGGTTGCGCAACCATAGTGTCAGGGGCGGATGTGTCGAATATCGGCTGGGCGGCAGAGGGCTTGCCGGTGGATATTCAAACTCCGTGCCCTAGTCCCTCATTCGCCTGGTCCGGAGATTGCCAGGGGATGTTGGGTCATAGGATTCAGGGTACATCCGGAGTACACCCACTGGAGTGTTTGGGGATTATGCCGGCTTATCGTGATCGTGCTCGTGGTTCGTGGATCGTGATTGAAGACCTGTGAAGATTGGTGTATAGGGGATTGTGTGAAATGTATCCTTTTAAATTTGTGGTTATTTAAGTTATCATTGTTTCTTTAATTGTCTAAGTGTTATTGTTGTATAATTGTATTATCTGTTGCATTGCACGCCCCGGGACTATATCTCTCACTGGGCAACAGTGGTTGCTCATACCTCGATATCTGTTTCAGGAGACGCTGAGGGTGATCCCCAGTTTGTTGAGTTAGTTGAGGAAGAAGAAGTTCAGATTGAGCCTTTACCTTAGTTGCTGTGCCTGATAGCTTGAGGTGGTTAATGAATTTGCTGCTATGTGGAAAGTTCAACTAATTGCTTTATGTACTATTTTGTGGCCTAAGGGCTATGTATATGCTTGTTGTATAAGTTGAAGACTAGTTGGTTGTGGTGTAGTTTTGAAAGCCTACGTACTGTAATAACTTATGAACTACTTCTATTCGCTTTGCTTGCTTGGGAGTGAATGGCTTAAAGTAGAAATGTTTGATCTTTCAATTATGTTTAATTGATTTCCTAGAATGTCATGATTATAAAACTATGTTGACAACTAGTTCTCGCATGCTTGTGTGTTTTGGAACTATAGTGTACTATAAGGCTCGGATGGCCTTAGAACTTTGTTGTTTAATTAAGAAAAGCTTGTATTGTATTGTTGGGACTTTGTTTGAGTGATTCCAGGTTTTTAGAATGTCCACGGTACAGGGGAGACTCTGTCCGTGTGTCGGGTCCGGACTTAACCTTTAGCTTGGGGGTTGGGTCGGGGCGTGACATCACCAATCCTCCTAGGTCACTATAAGGCACGTCTAAAGACCTTGAAACCCTACTTAATCCTAGAATTCACGCAAAGCCCCGATTTCTCCCTTTTCTCGTTTGAACTACAACTACCTCAACCGATTACCCAACCAACGCCATAATCACACCAAAAGTGCTTCCATGGCCTCCCGAGACAATGGCTTCATGCAAAACGATAAAATGCCAAACTCGACCTAAATGACCCCAACTTTCACTAAGCCATTTTTCTTCATTTTTCCATTACACAATCCAATTAAACCATACATTTAGGCATTCTAGCATATCTAGCACCTTCCTCCATCAACAGAACGCATAATGGAGCAACTTCATCGAAACGGGGGTTTACTATTCACAATTTACTATTCAATTAACAATTTATATTTCAATTTTGATATTCAACCGCAGAAAATGTTAAAAAGCTATAAATACATGTTCTACAATTGCTAGGGAACATTCTTTAAGCCTCAAAATGATTAAAATAACAATATACGGATAAAATTCAAAAATCAAAGTTAATACACAAAATATTCAAATGCGCAAATAAACATGAAACTCTTACCTTAGACGCTCCTAGACGCTAGGAAAACCACGCTGGAAGCCTCGGAAACCACCCCGCACAAGCTCTCATGAAGAAATTGAAGTTTGAAGTTGAAATGTTTTTTTTTCTTCTCCTCTATGTTTCAGCCTTCTCTATTCTGTTTCAGCTTTCTTTTTTTTTTGTGCTATTTTAAGCAATTATAAAAGATGACTCAAGTCCTCAAGTCAAAGCTTGGTCAAAGGTTGCTTAAGTTGGTCAATTAGGCTTATTTTATGCATTTTAAAGCTAAAACAACCAACACAAATCTAATACTAGTTAAATACAACTAAAATACTAAAATTAAAACACCAAATACTAGTTTTCACTTTTTGCTGAGGACTAGAATTCATCTCCTAACTATCGCTCTCGATATGCTATGCACTTTGTGTCAATAAAAGAATAGCAACTAAATCTCAAAGAATTTAAGAAAATATAATTTTCAAAAAGTAACATAGTTCAAAATTTACTCCGGCTCAGAGCTACTTTTCATTTTATTGAAAACCGAGCTTTAAGGTGCAAGAAAAATAATACCGATTAACATAAATATGAAAAGTAGTTGATATTCCGTTAAAATAATTAACTCAAGTATTATTTTAATTACTTCTAAAAGAAATATGAAATAATGCTAGAAATGGATGTTTAACTAAAAATAAACAAAAAATTCAATGCTAACATTTAAGATAACACTTAATTAAATGCAATTAAATGCCATTAAATGCATGCCGGGTTCGGGTTATCACATGTATGTTTCATGTGTTTTTTGTATTTAGTGTTAAAAAGATTGTAATCTAAGTTTTATTAGGTTATTGAAGTGATTCGAAAAGCTAGCTTATGTATTCAGTTAGTATAGTTTAACTTCATTGCATGTTTGTATTGTCCAAAGGAAAAGAATTAGAATGGTTTGATAGTCTATTTTATGCAATGGATTAGTATAGTTTAATTGCCTAGCATGAATGTTCTTGTCAAAGATGAGAAGAGATAGGTTAGCTTTTATACTAGAAATGTATATATATAATTGTTGTGTTTATTTGTTGAGAAGCAAGGCTCAGATGGCCTTGAGGTGTTTGTATGATTGGACACGGTATTGGTCCACTTATATGCTGTTACAGGTTTTGCATTTTGCCTAGAAACAGGGGAGACTCCGTCCGTCTTTCCATAAAAATTTTGCCCGGGTTTGGAATTGGGTTGTGAATAGATTTATTCATACAACTCCCAGTCTCGAGAGGGATTGGGGTGTTACAAGTGGTATCAGAGCTTGTCTAGCTCATAAGCCGGGACAGGGTCCTCGGTTTGGTGGGTAGTGATCCTTGAATGTGTGCTTGTTAAGTGTGTCTTGAAAGTGTATGCTTGTAAGTGAGATTGTGTGTCTTGACCTGAATGTGTGCTCCTATGTGATATAGTTATGAGTTATGTGTTAATTGTGTGCTAAGTGAAGTGAAGTGTCTAGTTGTGCATTGAATTGACCTATTGAATTGGCATCGTGAATCGAATTGATCTCGTGAATTGTTATTTACTTGAAGTATTGCTTGTAATGTGTGTATTGAAATGTCTTGAATTGGTTGTGCCGTGATTTGAATTGATTATGTTGTGCTTGACTTGATTGTTGTGCTTGAGTGACTTTGTTGAATAAACTGTTTTATAAACACTTTTGTAAACTTGCTTGCATAATAGTTTAAGACATGTGTATAAATGTGATACCTTGGCATTCATACATGTCCTATTGAAATGGTAAGAAAGACTTATTCTTCCCCTGAAGAGAAGTGGTTAGTAGCAGGCCCTCGAAGTCATATGGATTGACGGGAATGATCAGTTTTGATTAGCCTTTATTTGGGAGTTGGTAATTGTTTTTGGAGCTCGGTAATTGGTGTAATACCTGAGCCCGGAATGTGAAATTTTCTTGTTTATTATTTTGAAAATTATATTTTCTTAGATTCTTTGGGATTTAATTGTTTCTTCTTTGCTGTCGCAACGTGCATTGCATATCGGGAGCGATAGCTAGAGAGTGATTTCTAGTCCTCAGCAAATAGTGAAACTAGTATTCAGGTGACTTAAATTTTACATTTTAATTGTTGTTGGTTAGAATTAATTTAGTGATAGTTTATTTTAGCTTAAACATGCATAAAAATAAGCCTATTGACCAATTTTAAGTGAATTGACCAAGTGCTTTGACCTATTGACCAACTTGTCATCTTTTAATAAGCAAAATAACAAAGAAAAATAAAACTAAAAGCTGAAAACAGAATAGTGAGCAGGCCGAGAGTTTGAAGAGAAAAAAAAAACCATTTCAACTTCCAATCGTTCAATCTTCATGTGAGCTCGTGCGGGGTGGTTTCCAAGGCAACCAGCGTTGTTTTCCTAGCGACTAGGAGTGCCTAAGGTGAGGGAAGCACGTTATTTGCACATTTAAATGTCATGTATGTTAACTTTGTGATTTTTAGATTTTATCTGTAGTTTGTTATTTTAATCATTTTGAAGCTTCTAGAATGTTCCTTGACAATTGTAGAACATGTATTTATGGCTTTTTAACATTTTCTACAGTTAAATGTTGAGATTCCAATTTAAATAGTTAGTTGAATAGTAATTTATGAATAGTAAACCCTTGAAACGATGAAGTTGCTCCGTTATGCTGTCCGTTGATGTAAAAATGTGCTAGGTATGCTAGAATGCCTAAATGCATGGTTTATTTGGATTGTGCAATGGAAAAAATGAGAAATATGCCTTGGTGAAAGTCGGGGTCGTTTAGGCCGAGTTTAGCATTTTCTCATTTTGCGTGATAGCATAGTTTCGAGAGGCCATGGAAGCTCTTTTGGTGCGATTATAGCGTTGGTTGGGTGTTCGGTTAGTATAGTTGTAGTTCAAACGAGCAAAGGGTGAAATCGGGGCTTTGCGTGAATTATAGGGTAAAGTAGGGTTTCGGGGTCTTTAGACGTGCCTTATGGTGTCCTAGGAGGATTGGTGAAGTCGGTTTCCAGAACTCGTGGCTCGTTTGGAAATGGTAGCGTTTTGATAGTTGGGGCCGATTTGTGATTTTGCTTGTTTTCTTGATATTATGCCTATAGAATGCTTAAGGTTGTTTGATATGCTTGTTGGAATTGATTTTGATTGGAATGGTTATCAACTGTTGCTATTGCGTGCGAGAGTAACCTACTTTGTTATTCTCCCACGTGTGGCTTTATTGCTCGATTGTTGCATTGTATATTGTATTGCATTCATAGAGTCAGGGCGGTATGATGGGCCTCTCTAGGTGGCCTAGGGTTGCCAGTGTTGGTTGCCTTAGCTCCGTGTCCTATTCCTTTTCTCGCTTGGGTTGCCTCCCAGGGAGATTTGGGTCGTAGAATTGATGGATACTTCCGGGGTATTCCAAACTGGAGTTATAAGGTGGTTTGGGCCGGCGCGTCGTCATCGAATTCGTGTTTGAAATTTGTTCGTCAAAAGTGAATCGTATCCTTTGAATGAGTGTTTATAGTTTTAATGCTTGACTTGTTTTATTGTTGGCTTTGTTTGTATCTCTATATGATAATAGAATGAATTGCTTGGCTATTTGCATTGCATTCTCCTCTCATCTCCGTCCTTGAGACCATTTGCCCTAGCTGAGTAATAGTTTTTGCTCATTCCTTTCTATACTATATTTTTACAGGAGTAGTTGAAGCTGATCCTGTTGAGGTAATTGAGGAGGAGGAGCAAGTGGAGGTGTTTCCTTGATAGCACTTCTTTGCTTAGCTGGTGGTTGGTTGCCAGACTTTTGTGCAAGCCTTGCTTGGTATGTATATTTCTTGGATGACGCTTTATTTTGAGGCTTGTAGCCTTGTATGTAGTTCTATTTTGAGGCCTTTATGGTCTTTTGTTGTAAAGGTTTAAAGTTTGTAAAGTTGTAAAGTTATACTCTTATGACTAGTAAAGAATTGCATACTAATGGTTTAACTGGTTAGTGGCACAAATACTTGTGTAGTATGCGTGACATTTTTGGGTTGCAAGTTGTTAATGAGAAGATGTATATTTTCTGAAAGAAAGTTGTCATGATTCAATTGTATATTATGTTTCCGCAAGTATTATATTGAATGTAGGGTTTTCGGATCATCCACGGTACAGAGGAGACTCCGTCCGTGTGTCGGGTCGGGTCGGGGCGTGACATGTAACGACCCAATCACCATTCCCACAGAGGGGCGCACGAGTCGATACTACCGTCATATTGTCCGCTTTGCGCAAGCCCCGAAGGGAACCAATACGCTCACGGCTTTGTTCCTCACGTGGTCTCCCACGTGAAAACGCGTGACGGCTGATACAAGGACTTGAACCTTAATATCCAGCTATACCACTTCCTAATTTTTCGATGTGGGATTGTGTTACCACACTCCACCCCCCTTAAGAGGCACGCGCCCTCGCGGGCTAACGTCACAACGCCGGGTTCGCACCCGGTAGGCTTTGATACCATTTGTAACGACCCGATCACCATTCCCACAGAGGGGCGCACGAGTCGATACTACCGTCATATTGTCCGCTTTGCGCAAGCCCCGAAGGGAACCAATACGCTCACGGCTTTGTTCCTCACGTGGTCTCCCACGTGAAAACGCGTGACGGCTGATACAAGGACTTGAACCTTAATATCCAGCTATACCACTTCCTAATTTTTCGATGTGGGATTGTGTTACCACAGATTGGCTAGGTTAGTGGGACATATTTTGGCTCAGCTTCAACCTCACGAGAGATGATTGCACCAGTAGCAATAGAGATCTCAAGAGAAAGAGGTACCATATCATATGTGTAATGAGAGGGGACATGACACAACAAGCTGCTAGTATAACTTGCTCACACAGGGGTTTGAAAGCTTTTCGCTCCAGACCGGTCGGGGCTCTGGAGAGGAAGATTTAACATTGATCACGATGGGAGCAACAAGGTAATGGAGTCCTCGACCAAGCCGAAAGACATATCTCATCACAGCACTTGCTTTCCCTAAACTATCTATCCTTAGAAGTAGGGCAAGCAAAACAAAAAGAGAGAATTCTCTGATCCTATAGCCTTACAACAAACAAGCTTGCTTAACGCACTAGCTTTGAGTTCTGACTTAAAAGCTCTTAAAAGGTCATAACCAAAAGACAAAGTGCATCGCTCTCACGCTCGTCAATTATTTTCCTTTTATAAATGAGTGTCATGTACTATACTAATAGACTTGCTTACCATAACTATAAAAAAAGAATGGTTCTATCTATTTATCCATAAAGGCTAGGCCGTCTCTCTGGGCTGGGACTTTGAACTGTCAACACATAAGGGCTTTGCACCCTCAACCTAACGGGTGCAATCATACCAGCACTAATACACCGGATCCCATTAGAACTTCGAAGTTTAGTGTGCTTGGGCGAGGGTAGTAATAGGATGGGTGACCCCTTGGGAAGTCCTTGTGTTGCACCCTCATTTTCAAATTTTTTTGCCCCATTTTGCCTTGCCAAGATGATTTATCCATCACATTTCTATTATCAAGTCCCACATCATCTTGGGTAAGACAACTTCACTTCGCGTAGAGGCTGGGCCTGCAAACAGAGGGCGTGGGGCTTGCGACCAGGTCTCCGTCTCTCTGGTGCCCATAACTTTTGATCTGCAATGAGTTATTCGGCGCACAGCATACCGTTGGAAAGCACTCTGAGAGCTCTACGACTAGAGTAGCAAGCCTGCTCGGCTGCACCTATTTTTGGAGCCCAAAAATGAACGTTTTCATCCATTTTGGGCCACTTTTCTTCTTTTTGTGATGTTTTTTCGTCCAGGATCGTTCGTCGTGAGCCGCGAAAAGGACGATAACCTAACTCGCGGGACATTAGAGGGCCCTAAAATGTGTCGATATCACATCTTGCGAGGATGCAGCGTTGTTGAAGTAGATGGTGTAATACCCGAGCCCGGAATGTGAAATTTTCCTATTTATTTTTTTGAAAATTATATTTTTCTTAAATTTTTTGAAATTTAATTGTTATTCCTTTATTGTCGCAAAGTGCATTGCATTTCAAGAGCGATAGTTAGAGAGCGTTTTCTAGTCCTCAGCAAATAGTGAAAACTAGTATTTTATGTTTTAATTCTAATATTTTAGTTGTTCTTAACTAGAATTAGAATTGTATTAGTTCTTTTAGCCTTAAAATGCAAGAAATAAGCTTATTTGACCAACTTAAGTAACCTTTGACCAAGGCTTTGACTATTGACTCAGCTTGTCATCTTTTTTAAGCTTATAATAGCAAAAATAAAACAATTAAAAGCTAAAAAAAAGGGGAGGCCGAAACTTCAAAGGGAAAAAGAAAAAAATATTTTCAACATTCAAATCTTCAAATCTTCGCGAGAGCTTGCACGGGGTTCTTTCCGAGGCTTCTAGCGTGGTTTTCCTAGCGTCTAGGAGCATTTAAGGTGAGGGAAGCATCTTTCTTTGCGCATTTGAATATATGATACACAAACTTTAATTTTTAAGATTTATGCGTAGATCGTTATTTTATCCATTTTGATGCTTGAAGAATGTTCCTTGTCAATTGTAAAACATGTATTTGTAGCTTTTTAGCATTTTCTGCGGTCGAATATAGAAATTGTAATTTAAATTGATAATGGAATAGTAAATTATGAATAGTAAACTCCTGTTTCGTAAAAGTTGCTCCGTTTTGCATTCTGTTGATGTCAAAAGATGCTAGATATGTTAGAATGCCTAAATGCATGATTTGTTTGGGTTGTGTAATGGAAAAATGGAGAAAAATATCTTGGTACATGTTGGGGTCGTTTAGGTCGAGTTTAGCATTTCCTCATTTTGCGTGATGGCGTTGTCTCGGGAGGCCATAGAAGCACTTTTGGTGTGGTTATGGTGTTGGTTGGGTATTTGGTTAGGGTAGCTGTACAAACGAGCAAAGGGGGAAATCGTGGCTTTGCGAGAATTCTAGGGTAAATTAGGGTTTCGTGGTCTTTAGACGTGCGTTATGGTGACCTAGAAGGAATGGTGAAGTTGGTTTCCAAAACTCGTGGCTCGTTCGAAAGTAGTAGTATTTTGAAAATAGGGGTCGTTTTGTGTTCTTTTGTTGGTTTTCATAGTGCTATGCCTGTAGAATGCTTATTGTTGCTTATTATGCTTGTTAAAGTTGATTATGATTGCAATGTTTACTAACTGTTGCTATTGCGTGTGAGAGTAACCTACTTTGTTATTCTCCCACTTGTGGCTCTATTGCTCGATTGCTCGATTGTTGCATTGAATATTGTATTGCATTCATAGAGTCAGGGGCGGTGTGATGGGCCTCTCTGGGTAGCCTCGGGTTGACAGGGTTGGTTGCCCTAGCTCCGTGTCCTATTCCCTTTCTTGTTTGGGTTGCCTCCCAGGGAGATTTGGGTCGTAGAATTGATTGGATGCTTCCGGGGTATTCCAAATTGAAGTTATAAGGTGGTTGGGCCGGCGCGTCGTCATCGGATTTGTGATTGAAAGTTGCTCGTGGAAAGTGAATTGTATCCTTTAATTGAATGATTATAGCCTTAATGCTTGTCTTGATTTATTGTTGGTTTTGCTTGTATTTCTATATGATGATTGATTGATCTACTTGACTATTTGCATTGCATTCTACTTTCACCTCCGTCCTTGAGACCAATTACCTTCACTGAGCAATAATTTTTGCTCATTCCTTTCTATACTATATTTTATAGGAGTAGTTGAAGCGGATCCTATTGAGGTAATTGAGGAGGAGGAGCAAGTGGAGGTGTTTCCTTGATGGCACTTTCTTTGCTTAGCTGGTGGTTGGTTGCCAGTCTTTTGTGCGGGCCATGCTTGATGTGTATATTGCTTGGTTGACACTTCATTTTGAGGCTTGTAGCCTTGTATGTAGTTTCTATTTTGAGGCCACTATGGTCTTATGTTGTAAAAGTTTAAAGGTTGTAAAGTTGTAAAGATATACTCACGTGACTAGTAAGAATTGCATGCTAATGGTTTAACTCCTTAGTGGCACAAATACTTGTGTAGTATGCATAACATTTTTGGTTTGCATAGTTTTTTAATGAAAAGATGTATGTTTTCTAAAAGAAAGTTGACTTGTTTCAAATGTGTATTGTGGTTTTCGTGAATATTATGTTGAATGTAGGGTTTTCGGATCGTCCACGGTACAGAGGAGACTCCGTCCGTGTGTCGAGTCCGAGCTTGGCCTTTTGTGGGGTCGGGTCGGGGCGTGACATCTTTAGGTGGTATCAGGGCATTATAGTATTGCATGAGCCGGGATATGTTTCTCGGTCTGTGGGGTAAAGGTCTAAAATGATAAGGTGTTATTGTATGATTGTTAAGTGAGAGGTGTTATAGTATGACTATGTGAACTTGGGTGCTTATGTGTTTATGTGAATTAGCTTGACATGTCTGTCTTGTGTTATGTGAATTGTGTGATAGGATATTTGATTGTTATCGACTTGAGTGTTATCTAATCTTATGTGCTATATTTCTGTCTATAAACTGCTTTTATATGTGACCAGCTATTGTAAGTTGTTACTATGCCGCCATGACATAGTACTCAAGGTCAAGGGGTAGATGAAGAGGCAGCAGAACAGGGTCAGCAACAGATGCCTGAATAGTTTATGGCTACTATGACCGCTGCAGTTGACCGGATTACTCAGGTACTGCATGAGCAGAGGCAGGAGAGGAATAATAATCCCCAGGGAAATCAAGCTAATCATGGTAGACAAGGGCATAGGGCTGAGAATAATCAGTTGGAGAAATTCCTTAGGCACGAGCCGGGTAAGTTCTTCGGAGAGCTGGATGACGAGGCAGCCGAGAGATGGATTAACCGTGTTGAGAAAATTTACGCTGCTTTGAGGTACACTGACGAGGCAAAGATAGCTTATGCAGCATTTCTGTTTGAGGGCGACGCAGAACAGTGGTGGAACACTGTTAGGTTGAGGTGGGACTGTGAGGATGTTCCGCATTTGTGGGATGATTTCGTGAGTGAGTTTCGGGACAAGTATATTCCCGAGATGGCTAGGGAAAGGCGGGAAGACGAATTTGTGGGCCTGAAGCAAGGAAACATGACTGTCGCACAGTATGAGTCTAGGTTTGTCAGCCTATCGAGGTATATGCCTAAGCTGGTGCAGCCAGCTAGGTGGATGATTAGTAGGTTTGTTCGTGGGCTGAGAATGGATATATAGCTGCATTTGACTGGGCAGACTTATGCTACTTTTCCCGAGGCATTCCAAGTAGCCTCAAAGTTTGAGAAACGGAAGTCAGAGATGATAGCTGAGAGTAGCCAGCCGAGTAAGAAACAGTACTTGGGCTAGAGTAGCCAGAGTCAGCAGAGGCAGTATCAGACTTTTGTTCCGGTTCCGCAGCAGCGTCCGTATCAGCCTTAGTATCAGATTCAGGGGAGGCTAGCTGCGACTAGACCCCAGCAGGGAGGTACAGTTCTTACCACTGCCAGAGCCCCCGCACCTACGGGAAACACTGTTATAAGGCAAAATCAGCAGTGTAACTTTTGTAATCGATCGGGGCACATTGAAGCTAATTGCTGGAGAAAGAGTGGTCAGTGCACTGGCTGTGGGAGCGATCAGCATAGTGTGATAACCCGAACCCAGCATGCATTTTATGGCATTTAATTGCATTTAACTAAGTGACATCTTAAATGTTGGCATTGAATTTGTGTTTATTTTTAGTTAAACATTTATTTGTAGTTTTACTTTCATATTTCTTTTAGAAGTAACTAGAATAATACCTGAGCTAACCATATTAACGGAATATCAACTACTTTTCATATTTGTGTCAATCAGTTTTATATTTCTTGCACTTAAATGCTCGGATTTCAATTAAATGAAAAGTAGCTCCGAGCCGGAGTAAATTTTAAACTATAATACTTTTCAAAAATGATATATTTTATTAAACTCTTAGGGATTTAATTGTTATTCTTTTATTGTCGCAAGGTGCATAGCATTTTGAGAGAGATAGTTAGGAAATGAATTCGAGTACTCAGCAAATAGTGAAAACTAGTATTTAGTGTTTTAATTTTAGTGTTTTAAGTTGTATTTAACTAGAATTGGATTTATGTTACTCGTTTTAGCTCTAAAATGCATGAAATAGGCTAGTTTGACCAATTTTTAAGTGGTTTGACCAAGGGGCTTGACCTTTGACCTTTTTCATCTTCTTAATAGCTTAAATTAGCACACACAAAAAAGAAAGGGCTGAACAGAACCTAGGCAGGGCCGAAAAAATAAGGAGAGAAAAAAAAGAAAATTCAACATCAAATCTTTGATTCTTCGCGAGGGCTTGCACGGGGTGGTTTCCGAGGCATCCTACGAGGTTTTCCTAGCGTCTAGGAGCGTCTAAGGTGAGGGTTTCATCGTTATTTGCGCATTTGAAATATTTGAATCTAAACTTTGATTTTTGGATTTTATACATAGATCGTTAGTTTAATCATTTTAATGCTTAAAGAATGTTCCTTGTTGATTGTAAAACATGTATTTATAGCTTTTTAACATTTTTTGCGGTTGAATATTGAAATTGAAATATAAATTGTATAATGAATAGTAAATTATGAATAGTAAACCCCCGTTTCGATGAAGTTGCTCCGTTACGCATTCTGTTGATGTAGGAAGGTGCTAGATATGCTAGAATGCCAAAATGTGTGGTTTAATTGGAATGTGTAATGGAAAAACGGAGAAAAACGGCTTGGTGAAAGTTGGGGTCGTTTAGGTCGAGTTTGGAGTTTTCTCGTTTTGCGTGTTGGCATTGTTTTGGGAGGCCATGGAAGCACTTTTGGTGCGATTATGGCGTTGGTTGGGTGTTTGGTTGGTATAGTTGTAGTTCGAACGAGCAAAGGGGGAAATCGGGACATTGCGTGAATTCTAGGGTTAAGTAGGGTTTCGGGGTATTTAGACGTGCCTTATGGTGACCTAGGAGGATTGGTGAAGTCGGTTTCCAAAGCTCGTGGCTCGTTTGAAACTAGTAGCGTTTTGAAAGTTGGGGTCATTTTTGGAATTTTGTGTGATTTCATAGTATATTGCTTATAGAATGCTTGTTAATGCTTATTACGCTTGTTAGAGTTGATTATTGATTGAAATGTTTATCAATTGTTGATAATACTAGATATCTTGTTTATCGTTCGTTTATCACCTTGTATCGAGTCTTGCATTGCATAGTGTCCAGCACGTGAGTGATGGGCCTCTCTGGGTAGCCTCGGGTTGCTAGTGTTGGTTGCTCTAGCTCCGTAGCTATTCTCTTTTCTCGCTTGGGTTGCCTCCCAGGGAGATTTGGGTCGTAGATTGATGGTTACTCCCGGGGTATTCCAAACTGGTGTTATAAGGTGGATGAGCGCTTATTGTCATCTTTGTCAACATCAAGCTCGAGATTGATGTATCGCTCGTGAAATTGTACATTGCTCGTATGAGTGAACCATAGCCTTCAGAGTGTGGTATAGCTTTGAATGGTTGTGTTAATGCTTTCAGTAATTGCTTATGGTATTGATTGTTTGTCTTGATTGCTTATTTATCAGTTATATTGCTTAACTGTCTTATTTGCATTGCACGACTTTCTTTCTCTCCAATTCGGTATCTGTCTTGCCCTCACTGAGTATACGTGTTGTGTATACTCACTCCTCACCACCACATTTCAAGAAATGTCATGTTAGTTGGAAAGTTCGTAATTTCCTGAAAGTTCGTTGCCTGAAGAGTTGTCTTGCGTGCCTATGTGGCTTGAGTGTCGAAGTTTGTTAAGATGTATGTTCATATGTTGTTTGTATTTATTGTCAAAAGAAATGTAATTTAAATTTACTTAAGTAGTTGAGGTGAATTGATAAGCTAGTTTATGTAATCAGTTAGCATAGCTTAACTTCAATGCATGTCTGTAATGTCCAAAGGAAAAGAGTTAGAATGGCATGATAGTTTATTTTATGCAGTAGCTTAGTATGGTTTTACCGTCTAGTTCGAATGTACTTGTCAAAAATGAAAAGAGATAAGTTAGCTTTTAAATTGGAAATGTATATATACTTGCTGAGTTTAAATTGTTGAGAACCAAGGCTCGGATGGCCTTGAGGTGGTTTTGAATGTTTGGACATGGTATTGGTCCACTTACATGCTATCGCAGGTTTTACATTTCACCTAGAAACAGGGGAGACTCCGTCCGTTTTCCCTGAAAATTTTGCCCGGGTTTGGTTTGGGTTGTGATTAGATTGATTGATAGAACTCCCGGTCTCGAGAGGGATCGGGGTGTTACAGGTGGTATCAGAGCTTGTTTAGCTCATAAACCGGGACATGGTCTTCGGTCTGGTGGGTAGTGATCCTTGAATGTGTGCTTGTTAAGTGTGTCTTGAAAGTGTATGCTTGTATGTGAGTTTGTGTGTCTTGACTTGAATGTATGCACTTATGTGATATAGTTATGTGTTATGTGTTAAATGTTTCTGAAGTAAAGTGAAATGTCTAGTTGTGCATCGAATTGACCTATTGAATTGGCATCGTGAATTGAATCGACCTCGTGAATTGTTATTTGCTTGAAGTATTACTTGTAATGTGTGTATAGAATGTCTTGAATTGGTTGTGCCGTGATTTGAATTGATTATGTTGTGCTTGACTTGATTGTTATGCTTGAGTGACTTTGTTGAATAAACTCTTTTGTAAACTTGCTGGCATAATAGCTTAAGGCATATGTATAACTGTGATATATTGGCATTCATACATGTCCTATTGAAATGGTAAGAGAGACTTCCTCCTTCCCTGAAGAGAAGTGGTTAGTAGCAGGCCCTCCAAGTTATGTGGATTGACGGGAATGAGCAGTGCTTGACTAGCCTTTATTTGCGAGTTAGTGTTTGTCTTTTGGAGCTTAGTTGTTGGCATGCTTCTAAGACTTTTCTTCGTGGTTGGCAATCAAAAAAAAAAAAGATAACTTTCTTTGGGGTTTCGGTATGATGGCTCTTGGTAGCATTCTTTGGCTTCCTTATTGGGTATTCTTTGGAACTTCTGTTGGCACTTCTTGGTAGACTTGGCTGTTGGGGTTCCTCTAAGATTATCTCATATGCCTAGTATAAATGACTATCTTTGGAGTTCTACATGATAACTCTTTGGAGCATTTTCTGAATATTTCCTTGTTGGGCATTCATCGAGTTTTTCTATATTGGCATTTCGTGGAAGACTTGGTTGGGGTTTTAATCAACCTTTGGTGTTCTTTCCGCATTCTTATGGGGAACTTTGATTTGAGTCTACTTACAATGATCAGCTTTGCGTGAGGCGTACTATTTTGGTATTCTTTGTGGACATTTCTCAGTGGATTTGGCAATCGGAGTTCTTATTGGACTTGTTGCATAATATTGTCTACAATATCTTTGTTCTAGTCTTTCTTGATATTTTATTGGCAATCGTGATTGGAAATCTTCAATAGTATATGGTGTACCTGCACGGCATTTCCTTTGGTACTTTACCCAATATTCGATAGCAATATTATTTTGGGAATCTACTTGGTTATTCAGCTTGGTGTTCATTCATGGACTTTTGATAAGTATATATATGCGTACATTTTGGATTTCCTATTCAGATGCTTCTTGAGCTATATATTGAAAGACTTCCTTGAAACTTCTGTAATATGATCGACTAGATTTCTTGTTTGGAGTCTTCCTGAGTAGTACTTGGGATTCTTGTTTAGACTCTGCTTCAGATTGTTTATTGGTATGTTCTTGGTACTTTTAGTTGGGATTCTATTATGGCATTCTCTAGGATCCTTAGTGGCCATTTATTTAGCATTTACTTATTGGGCAAACTTGGCTACATTCTTACCGGAGCATTGATCGGTGAGCATTCTACTGGTATTTTCGTTGTTGACACTATTGGAAGTCTTACACTTGGGATCTTGTTCATAATTATTATCTTATATTGCTTACGGTATGCTGTGGAATACTTTAGGCATCCTTGATGGTAAGTTGTATAAAGGTTGCACTCGGCAAATGGCGAAGAGGTCTTGGAGCTTGGTCTTATATGTGCTGCATCTAATTTGTCCATCCTTTGACTTCCTTATTTGATACTTGTTGGATTTTTTTATAGAGGATTCGTATATTGGTAATATCTACAGTATCTTTGCTTTAGTCATTATTGGCATCTTCTCAGCACTCTTAGCGGGGAATTCTTTTTTGATGTTCTTGACCAACGGAATTCTTATTTGGATTTCAAGATGGCATTTTCAATTAAACCTTTATTTGGTCTTTTTGTTTTGGAGTTTTCAGTCAGTACTATTGGGGTTTCATAGTAAGATATTCTTCAAACATTCTTAATCAGTGTCTTGTTCAGCAACCAATGAAGAGTGGTCAGAGTTGGATTTCAGATGATGCAAAGTTCTATTGGAAGAAGAATTGCGAGGACGCAATTGTTTTAAGGGGGGAAGGATGTGATAACCCGAACCCTGCATGCATTTAATGGCATTTAATTGCATTTAACTAAGTGACTTCTTAAATGTTGGCATTGAATTTGTGTTTATTTTTAGTTAAATATTTATTTGTAATTTTACTTTCATATTTCTTTTAGAAGTAACTAGAATAATACTTGAGCTAATCATATTAACGGAATACCAACTACTTTTCATATTTGTGTCAATCGGTTTTATTTTTCTTGCACTTGAATGCTCGGATTTCAATTAAATGAAAAGTAGCTCCGAGCCGGAGTAAATTTTAAACTATAATACTTTTCAAAATTGATATATTTTCTTAAACTCTTTGGGATTTAATTGTTATTCTTTTATTGTCGCAAGGTGCATAGCATTTCGAGAGAGATAGTTAGGAAATGAATTCGAGTCCTCAGCAAATAGTGAAAACTAGTATTTAGTGTTTTAATTTTAGTGTTTTAAGTTGTATTTAACTAGAATTTGATTTATGTTACTCGTTTTAGCTCTAAAATGCATGAAATAGGCTAGTTTGACCAATTTTTAAGTGGTTTAACCAAGGGGCTTGACCTTTGACCTTTTTCATCTTTTTAATAGCCTAAATTAGCACAAAATAAAAAAAAGAAAGGGTTGAACAGAACCTAGGCAGGGCCGAAAAAATAAGGAGAGAAAAAAAAGAAAATTCAACATCAAATCTTAGATTCTTCGCGAGGGCTTGCACGGGGTGGTTTCCGAGGCATCCTACGAGGTTTTCCTAGCATCTAGGAGCGTCTAAGGTGAGGGTTTCATCGTTATTTGCACATTTGAAATATTTGTATCTAAACATTGATTTTTGGATTTTATGCATAGATTGTTAGTTTAATCGTTTTAATGCTTAAAGAATGTCCCTTGTTGATTGTAGAACATGTATTTATAGCTTTTTAACATTTTCTGCGGTTGAATATTGAAATTGAAATATAAATTGTATAATGAATAGTAAATTATGAATAGTAAACCCCCGTTTCGATGAAGTTGCTCCATTACGCGTTCTGTTGATGTGGGAAGGTGCTAGATATGCTAGAATACCTAAATGTGTGGTTTAATTGGAATGTGTAATGGAAAAATTGGAGAAAAACGGCTTGGTGAATGTCGGTGTCGTTTAGGTCGAGTTTGGAGTTTTCTCGTTTTGCGTGTTGGCATTGTTTCTGGAGGCCATGGAAGCACTTTTGGTACGATTATGGCGTTGGTTGGGTGTTTGGTTGGTATAGTTGTAGTTCAAACGAGCAAAGGGGGAAATCGAGACTTTGCATGAATTCTAGGGTTAAGTAGGGTTTCAGGGTCTTTAGACGTGCCTTATGGTGACCTAGGAGGATTGGTGAAGTCGGTTTCCAAAGCTCGTGGCTCGTTTGAAAGTAGTAGCATTTTGAAAGTTAGGGTCATTTTTGGAATTTTGTGTGATTTCATAATATATTGCTTATAGAATGCTTGTTAATGCTTATTACGCTTGTTAGAGTTGATTATTGATTGAAATGTTTATCAATTGTTGATAATGCTAGATATCTTGTTTATCACTCGTTTATCGCCTTGTATCGAGTCTTGCATTGCATAGTGTCCAGCACGTGAGTGATGGGCCTCTCTGGGTAGCCTCGGGTTGCCAATGTTGGTTGCACTAGCTCCGTAGCTATTCCCTTTTCTCGCTTGGGTTGCCTCCCAGGGAGATTTGGGTTGTAGATTGATGGTTACTCCCGGGGTATTCCAAACTGGTGTTATAAGGTGGATGCGCGCTTATTGTCATCGTTTTCAACATCAAGCTCGAGATTGATGTATTGCTCGTGAAATTGTACATTGCTCGTATGAGTGAACCATAGCCTTCAGAGTGTGGTATAGCTTTGAATGGTTGTGTTAATGCTTTTAGTAATTGCTTATGGTATTAATTGTTTGTCTTGATTGCTTATTTATCAGTTATATTGCTTAACTATCTTATTTGCATTGCACGACTTTCTTTCTCTCCAATTCGATATCTGTCTCGCCCTCACTGAGTATACGTGTTGTGTATACTCACTCCTCACCACCACATTTTAGGAAATGTCATGTTAGTTGGAAAGTTCGTGATTTCGTGAAAGTTCGTTGCCTGAAGAGTTGTCTTGCGTGCCTATGTGGCTTGTGTGTCGAAGTTTGTAAAGATGTATGTTCATATGTTGTTTGTATTTATTGTCAAAAGAAATGTAATTTAAATTTAGCTAAGTAGCTGAGGTGAATTCATAAGCTAGTTTATGTAATCAGTTAGCATAGCTTAACTTCAATGCATGTCTGTAATGTCCAAAGGAAAAGAGTTAGAATGGCATGATAGTTTATTTTATGCAGTAGCTTAGTATGGTTTAACCATCTAGTTCGAATGTACTTGTCAAAAATGAAAAGAGATAGGTTGGCTTTTAAATTGGAAATGTATGTATACTTGCTGAGTTTAAATTGTTGAGAACCGAGGCTCGGATGGCCTTGAGGTGGTTTTGAATGTTTGGATATGGTATTGGTACACTTATATGCTATCGCAGGTTTTACATTTCGCCTAGAAACAAGGGAGACTCCATCCGTTTTCCCTAAAAAATTTGCCCGTGTTTGGTTTGGGTTGTGATTAGATCGATTGATAGAACTCCCGGTCTCGAGAGGGATCGGGGTGTTACACATAGGGTGAAAGATTTCCCTGAGTTGAAGAATGTTCAGGGCCGTACTGGAGGCCAAGCTGTGCAGAACAGGGCAGCAGGTGCAGGTCCAGCACAGAGGGTACAGGCTAGGGTCTTTGCACTAGATGCGGAGGAGCTACCTGATACTACAGCAATAGTGGAAGGTACCTTTCTTCTCAATACTCAGCCAGTTAAAGTTTTGATTGATCCCGAAGCTACGCATTCGTTTATAACTCCTGCATGTGCATAATCTGTGAATGTTTGCATTGATAAACTGCCACATAAAGTTGAAGTTAGTACGCCTTTGGGTGCGAAATTTGTTACTGAATCTATTTGCAAATCTTGTGATATATGCATTGAGGACCGTAATTTTCTTGCTGATTTAATTATACTGCCCTTCTGTGTCTTTGAAATCATTTTGGGAATGGACTGGTTGGGGAAATACTATGCTCAGTTGGATTGTAGAAAAAAAATTGTTTATCTTCAGATTCCTGACCTACCGGTACTAGAGATTGTTGGGAACTGCAGGGCTGCCAGAATACCCTTTTTATCATCAATCAAGGCTTCTAAGTTGTTGAATAAAGGTTGTGAAGCTTACCTAGCTTATCTAATAAATCAACCTACTGATAAGTTGAATTTGAGTGAGGTTCCAATTGTTAAAGACTTCCCTGGTGTATCTCCCGAGGAGTTACCGGGTTTACCACCGGATAGAGAGATTGAATTTGTGATTGACCTTATGCCGGGCACTGCGCCAATTTCTAGAAGTCATTATAGAATGGCATCGGCCGAACTTCAGGAATTGAAAATTCAGCTTCAGAACTTGCTTGAGAAAGGGTTTATACAACCTAGTTCTTCGCCGTGGGGTGCGCTTGTGTTGTTTGTGAGAAAGAAAGACGGCACACTTCGGTTATGAATTGATTATAGGGGACTTAATCAAGTCACGATTAAGAACAAATACCCCTTGCCGTTGATTGAAGAATTGTTTGACCAGTTGCAGGGTGCGAGTGTTTACTCCAAATTTGACTTGAGGCAAGGTTACTATCAACTTAGGATTCGGAGTGATGATAAACCTAAGACGGCATTCAGGACTAGAAATGGCCACTATGAATTTGTTGTGTTACCGTTTGGATTGACGAATGCACCAGCTGCATTCATGGACTTAATGCAGAGGGTTTTTCGACCTTATCTTGACCAATTTATCGTAATCTTTGTTGACGACATTTTACTATACTCTAAGAATGAGGCTGAGCATGAACAACATTTAAAGATTGTGCTACAGACTTTGTAAGAAAACAAGCTTTTTGCTAAATTCAGCAAGTGCGAATTCTGGTTGAATCAAATATCTTTTCTGGGCCATATCATTTCACATCAAGGAATTTCAGTAGACCCAACTAAGATTGAAGTTGTTTCGTCTTGGAAAAGACCTGAAACGGGGTCAGAGATTTGGAGCTTTCTGGGGTTGGTAGGTTACTATCGGAGGTTTGTTAAAGACTTTTCCAAAATTTCTAGACATTTAAGCTAGTTGACTCGAAAGAAAGTTACTTACAACTGGGATGCTAAATGTGAATCCAGTTTCGAAGAACTGAAGAAGAGACTAACTACAGCTCCTATACTAGCTTTACCTGAGGGTACATAAAACTTTGTTGTCTACAGTGATGCATCTAAAGAGGGTTTGGGCTGTATTTTAATGCAGAATGGTAAGGTGATTGCCTATGCTTCTAGAAAGTTGAAACCATATGAAGTCAATTACCCTACACATGATCTTGAGTTAGCTGCAGTTGTGTTTGCTTTAAAGAAGTGGCGTCATTACTTGTGGGGTAGCAGATTTAAAATTTTTACTGACCACAAGAGTCTCAAATACTTGTTTTCACAAAAATATCTGAATATGAGGCAGCGAAGATGGCGAGAGCTATTAAGTGGCTACAATTGTTCTATAAACTACGTGCCAGGTAAGGCAAATGTTGTTGCAGATACTTTTAGCCGAAAGGCTACTGTTGCAAGTCTAATTATCAAGGATTGGGAGACTTTGGAGGAAATTTGTTCATGGAAGCCAGAAGCTACTGAAGTAGGGATTCGATTTGCTAGCTTACAAATTCAGTCAGGATTGCTAACACAAATCCGGGAGGCTCGGAAGACTGATCTTCACATCTTGAAAATCCAAGAGAAAGCAAAAGTGCGAGAGTCGGAGTTTAAATTACATGTAGATGGTATCTTCAGATTCAGGGACAGAGTGTGTGTTCCTAGTGATCCGACATTGAAGAATGAGATTCTGTCCGAGGCACATAATTCAAGATATACAATTCACCCGGGCAATACCAAAATGTATAGAGATCTGTAACAACACATTTGGTGGAACAATATGAAAAGGGAGATTGTTGGGTATGTATCCAGGTGTTTAACTTGCCAGAGAGTTAAAACTGAGCATCAGAGGCCATCTGTGCTTCTGCAACCGTTGTCGATTCCGAAATGGAAGTGGGTGCATGTTACAATGGACCTTGTGACTGATCTTCCGAGATCTCCAAGAGGATGTGATTCTGTTTGGGTTGTTGTGGACCGATTGACTAACGTTTCACATTTTATTTTCGTGAACAAACAGGATAGCCTTGATAAACTAGATGAGCTTTATGTTGCTAATATTGTGAGACTTCATGGGGTGCCACAGAGTATAGTGTCATATAGAGATCCCAGATTTAGATCTCGTTTTTGGTAGAAGTTGCAAGAGGCCATGGGAACTAAGTTGAGCTTCAGTACTGTATACCATCCATAAACTGATGGCCAGTCTGAGAGAACCATCAGGATCTTGGAAGACATGCTTCGGTCATGTGTGTTAGACTTTGGGAAGAATTGGGAGAAGTTTTTGCCTTTAGCGGAGTTCGCCTACAATAATAGTTATCACTCTACAATAGGTATGGCTCCCTACGAGGCGTTGTACGGTCGTAAATGCAGATCCCCATAGTATTGGGAAGAGGTTGGAGAGATGAGAACAGTTGATCTGACTATGTTACCTGAGATGATTAAGATGGTGGATAATGTTCACCTTATTCGCTAACGTATGCTTATAGCTCAGAGTTGTCAGAAGACTTATGCAGATAAGCACCGTCGGGATCTTGAGTTTGCTTTGGGAGATCGGGTGTTTCTTAAGATTTCTCCTCGAAAGGGGTTGATTCAGAACGGTAAGAGCGGGAAACTCAGTCCAAGGTATGTGGGTCCGTTTGAGATCACCGAAAAGGTGGGTCCTTTAGCTTATCAGTTAGCTTTACCTCCGAGCTTGTCTAGTGTCACGCCCCAACTCGACCCCACCTACGATCAGTCAGGACGCAACGGAATTTCGGCGGCATAACGACAGTAACCAGATTTCCGAGGTTCTAAACCAACCTCATTAAACATCATACATCCAGTAATTCTTCAATATAAACAACAACATACAACACAACCATATTATACAATAAAACATCTTCGTTATATGCCTCCGTTCCAACAGGACATACAATACCTCAACTTTATCATACATTTCAAAAGTAAGTTGAGACACAACTACAATTTAACCATAGACAAAAGGAAACCGCTAAGTTAACATCATTTGGTTCATCATCTTTTCAATATCTATTACATTAAGAACCGTAAAGCATATAAAGTCTATTAAACTAATATACAAGACATTTAACAACATAAAGTCATGTATAAGACTCGGGAACATATGACTCATCCACGAAGGGCACATTTTCCACATTCTCCTCTTCAGGAGGCACGTACCCGTAATCTTGTGAAAGTACACCTGAAAACATGCATTAATAGAGAGTGAGCTTATATACATAAGCCCAGTGAGGATCCGATAGATCTCGACAGTATTCACTACGCTCCTTGGATTTAGTCCTTTGAGCAAGTAAACACACCACAACAATAACAACATAAATAATGCTATCATCACATAACTATATAACCAATCAATAAGGATACTCTATTTGGTGTAGCTCCAAACGCCATCACGATCTCAACCGTTCTTCTTATAACTCCCCATTACTCACGCACCCGAGGTACCTCACTAGCCCCTTCCCTCCATGACATCTCCGTCATGCGAGCTGGGGGTAGCCTATGGCAGTCATGCCGTTATCAACCCGACAGCCCGACGCTGCCCGAGAGGTGGCACACACATACCAAGACTCCATATTCATCAATCATCATGCAAGCATAAATCAATCAATCAATTGGGAGATCAGCAACAAGAGTGCCCGATTCCCGCATTCAATAATAATCAATCAATAACATCAATATAACATCAATATTAAATAAAACAACAAACAACGTAGTTAGATGACAAAGTAGGCCATCTAACCGGACATGCATAATATACATAATTAAACCCTAAATTACTCAACAACGACTCACCATTCATCACTCGAACACTACCCAACCATCTAAGGCATCGTTCAAGAAATTAAAGAATGACAACCTAAACTTCTAAAATTCATAACTTACAATCTACTAATCCAAACATTGCCAATTCAGTTCCTATCACTCACCCATTCAACCTACTACATTAGCCCTCTCGGAAATCCACCATAACACCTCTAAATCATGCCCGATAACCCTAAAATCCTAAGATATCATGGCTGGATTTTCCGGATTTTCACACAATCAATGTAATCGAAAATTCGGCATTACAACAGCGCTAACACGTAATTATCAAGTATTTAGAAATCGACGGCAATCGATTTCGAGCAACGCAACTCAATTAAATCGACTTTGAACATTTAAATCAAAATTAAATACCCGGAAAATAAAAATTATGCTATATCCGACAGAAACTCGTAGTATTAGTATATAATGATCCCTAGCATACAAGGAGCAATAATCTAACATCAGATTTCAATTCTAACGGTTCAATCTTCATTTATACGCAAAAACACAAAAATGACATTTTGAGATCTAGAATTTTTCTCTCACCTTAGATGCGATATAAGCCTAGGAATGCGTGCAATGCATGCCCAACAAGCAGAATCCAAGTCGGTGCGAAGTTTCACGGACAAAAACTAGGTTTTTCTTTGAAAAATTGGATTGAAAGCTTAAGTTTTTCTCTTCTCTTTTCTCTCCTCAACCTCACGGCAATGTGTGTGTGTGTGATGGTGTTTTTGTGTTGTGTGAGTGTGTGTTGAGGACATTAGCTTATAAGGTCAATTATTTAATTAAAGTCAAAGTTATTTTAATAGGTATTTTTGTGTTTTGAATGACTTTAATTGCATTTTAGTGCTCACCAAGTTAAAATTAATTATGCAACCCCCAAGATATCTCAAGTGAGTTATTTTTAGGTGACAAGAAGTTTTACATTCAAAGAATTCCACCCGAGTCGGCTTAAAACTCGATTTTCGCAAAAGTCGGTGTAAAAACCCTAATAAATTCTTAAGCCGATTTTAAAACCGTTTTCATCAAACACAGGTCTATTAAAGTCCGTGGACTAGGTCTAGAAGGGTTAAAAAGACCAGTTTCAAAATTATAGTGGACGTGTTTCGAAAACACTATTCACTGAAAATCGACGATAAAATTTCTGACTCCGTTTTTGATGAAAATTTCATGAATGCACATTTAGCACGTATTAGAAGTATTGAAATCAAAATTATAACTTTCTAGGTCCTATAGCACATAAATAGATCATATGCACGCAAAACGAGGTAAAACACGTAAAACGAGATAAGCAAGAAAGTGGGGTTTCACATCTAGACTGCACGATGTTTTCCATTTGTCAATGTTAAGGAAATATCATCCAGATCCTTCACATGTACTTGAACCAGAGCCTTTGCAGATTGAGGAAAAGTTAACTTATGAGGAGAGACCGATTCGAATTGTGGATCAAAAAGTTCAAGAACTTCGCAGGAAGAGTATTCCGATGGTAAAGGTTTTGTGGAATCATCACGGGTTTGAGGAAGCAACTTGGGAAAGAGATGACCAGGTTCGGAGTCAGTATCCGGAGTTGTTTGTCGACCCGGTAGGAATTGCGTGGACGCAATTGTTTTAAGGGGGAGAGGGTGTAATACCTGAGCCCGGAATGTGAAATTTTCTTGTTTATTTTTCTATAAATTATATTTTTCTTAAATTCTTTGAAATTTAATTGTTATTCCTTTATTGTCGCAAAGTGCATTGCATTTCAAGAGCGATAGTTAGAGAGCGTTTTCTAGTCCTTAGAAAATAGTGAAAACTAGTATTTAGTGTTTTAATTTTAATATTTTAGTTGTTGTTAACTAGAATTAGAATTGTATTAGTTGTTTTAGCCTTAAAATGCAAGAAATAAGCTTATTGGACCAACTTAAGTAACCTTTGACCAAGGCTTTGACCATTGACTTAGCTTGTCATATTTTTGAAGCTTATAATAGCAAAAATAAAACAATTAAAAGCTAAAAAAAAGAGGGGAGGCCGAAACTTCAAAGGGAAAAAAAAATATTTTCAACATTCAAATCTTCAAATCTTCGCGAGAGCTTGCACATGGTTGTTTCTGAGGCTTCTAGCATGGTTTTCCTAGCGTCTAGGAGCATCTAAGGTGAGGGAAACATCTTTATTTGCGCATTTGAATATATGATACACAAACTTTAATTTTTAGGATTTATGCATAGATCGTTATTTTATGCATTTTGGTGCTTGAAAAATATTCCTTGTCAATTATAGAACAGTATTCGTAGCTTTTTAGCATTTTTTTGTGGTTGAATATAGAAATTGGAATTTAAATTGATAATGGAATAGTAAATTATGAATAGTAAACCCCCGTTTCGTAAAAGTTGCTCCGTTTTGTGTTCTGTTGATGTAAAAAGATGCTAGATATGTTAGAATGCCTAAATGCATGATTTGTTTGGGTTGTGTAATGGAAAAACGGAGAAAAATATCTTGGTACATGTTGCGGTCATTTAGGTCGAGTTTTGCGTTTCCTCGTTTTGCGCGATGGCGTTGTCTCGCCAAGCCATGGAAGCACTTTTGGTGTAGTTATGGCGTTGGTTCGGTGTTTGGTTAGGGTAGCTGTAGTTCAAACGAGCAATGGGGAAAATCGGGGATTTGTGGGAATTCTAGGGTAAAGTTGGGTTTTGTGGTCTTTAGACGTGCCTTATGGTGACCTAGGAGGAATGGTGAAGTCGGTTTCCAAAACTCGTGGCTCGTTTGAAAGTAGTAGTGTTTTGAAAGTTGGGGTCGTTTTGTGTTTTTTTGTTGGTTTTCACAGTGCTATGCCTGTAGAATGCTTATTGTTGCTTATTATGCTTGTTAAAGTAGATTATGATTGCAATGTTTACTAACTGTTGCTATTGCGTACGAGAGTAACCTACTTTGTTATTCTCCCACATGTGGCTCTATTGCTCGATTGCTCGATTGCTCGATTGTTGCATTGAATATTGTATTGCATTCATAGAGTCAGGGCCGGTGTGATGGGCCTCTCCGGGTAGCCTCGGGTTGCCAGGGTTGGTTGCCCTAGCTCCGTGTCCTATTCCTTTTCTTGCTTGGATTGCCTCACAGCGAGATTTGGGTCATAGAATTGATTGGATACTTCCGGGGTATTCCAAACTGAAGTTATAAGGTGGTTGGGCCGGCGCGTCGTCATCGGATTCGTGATTGAAAGTTGCTCGTGGAAAGTGAATTGTGTCCTTTAATTGAATTATTATAGCCTTAATGCTTGTCTTGATTTATTGTTGGCTTTGCTTGTATCTCTATATGATGATTGATTGATCTACTTGACTAATTGCATTGCATTCTCGTCTCACCTCCGTCCTTGGGACCAATTACCCTCGCTGAGCAATAGTTTTTGCTCATTCCTTTCTATACTATATTTTATAGGAGTAGTTGAAGCGGATCCTATTGAGGTAATTGAGGAGGAGGAGCAAGTGGAGGTATTTCCTTGATGGCACTTTCTTTACTTAGCTAGTGGTTGGTTGGCAGTCTTTTGTGCGGGCCATGCTTGATGTGTATATTGCTTGGTTGACGCTTCATTTTGAGGCTTGTAGCCTTGTATGTAGTTTCTATTTTGAGGCCACTATGGTCTTATGTTGTAAAAGTTTAAAGGTTGTAAAGTTGTAAATATATACTCACGTGACTAGTAAGAACTGAATGCTAATGGTTTAACTGCTTAGTGGCACGAATACTTGTGTAGTATTCATGACATTTTTGGTTTGCAAAGTTGTTTAATGAGAAGATGTATGTTTTCTAAAAGAAAGTTGACTTGTTTCAAACGTTTATTGTGGTTTTCGCGAATATTATGTTGAATGTAGGGTTTTCGGATCGTCCACGGTATAGAGGAGACTCTGTCCGTGTGTCGGGTCCGGGTTTGGCCTTCTGCGGGGTCGGGTCGGGGCGTGACTGTGACACCCCGATCCCTCTCGAGACCGGGAGTTCTATCAATCGATCTAATCACAACCCAAACCAAACCCGGGCATAAATTTTCAGGGAAAACGGACGGAGTCTCCCCTGTTTCTAGGTAAATTGCAGAACCTGTAATAGCATATAAATGGACCAACACCGTGTCCAACCATACAAAACTTCCTCAAGGCCATCCGAGCCTCGGTTCTCAACAATTTAAACTCAGCAAGTATACATACATTTCCAATTTAAAAGTTAATCTATCTCTTTTCATTTTTGACAAAAACATTCAAACTAGACAATTAAACCATACTAAGCTACCGCATAAAATAAACTATCATGCCATTCTAATTCTTTTCCTTAAGACATTACAAACATGCTTTGAAGTTAAGCTATACTAACTGATTACATAGTCTAGCTTATCAATTCACCTCAGCTACTTAGCTAAATTTAAATTACATTTCTTTTAACAATAAATACATACAACATATGAACATACATCTTTACAAACTTCGACACCCAAGCCACATAGCACGCAAGATAACTCTTCAAGCACGAACTTTCACGTAATCACGAACTTTCCAGCTAACAAGGCATTTCCTGAAATGTGGTGGTGAGGAGTGAGTATACACAACACGTATACTCAGTGAGGGCGAGACATATATCGAATTGGAGAGAAAGAAGTTCGTGCAATGCAAATAGGCAGTTAAGCAATATAACTGAGAAAGTAAGCGATCAAAACAAACCATCAATACAATAAGCAATTATCAAAAGCATTAACACAACCATTCAAAGCTATACCACTCTCTGAAGGCTATGGTTCACTCATACGAGCAATGTACCATTTCACGAGCGATACATCAATCTCGAGCTTGATGTTGACAACGATGACAATAAGCGCGCATCCACCTTATAACACCAGTTTGGAATACCCCGGAAGTATCCATCAATTCTACGACCCAAATCTCCCTGGGAGGCAACCCAAGCGAGAATGGGAATAGCAGCGGAGCTAGAGCAACCAACACTGGCAACCCGAGGCTACCCAGAGAGGCTCATCACTCACGTGCGAGACACTAAGCAATGCAAGACTCGATACAAGGCGATAAACGAGCGATAAACAAGATATCAGGCATTCTCAACAATGGATAAACATTTCAATCAACAACTAACTCTAACAAGCGGAATAAGCATTAGCAAGCATAGCAAGCAATAAAAAGCATTAACAAGCATTCTATAGGCATAACATCAAGAAAACACACAAAGTCACAAATCGGCCCCAACTATCAAAACACTACCATCTCCAAACGAGCCATGAGTTCTAGAAACCGACTTCGCCAATCTTTCTAGGTCACTATAAAGCACGTCTAAAGACTCCGAAACCCTACTTAACCATAGAATTCACGCAAAGCCCGGTTTTTCCCCTTTTCTCGTTTGAACTACAACTATACCAACCAAACACCCAACCAACACCACGACCGCACCAAAAGTGCTTCCATGGGCTCCCGAAACAATGTCATCACGCAAAACCAGAAAATGCTAAAGTCGACCTAAACGACCCCGACTTTCACTAAGCCGTTTTTCTCCGTTTTTCTATTACACATTCCAATTAAACCACACATTTAGGCATTCTAGCATATCTAGCACATTTCTACATCAACGGACAGCATAACGGAGCAACTTTATCGTTTCAAGGGTTTACTATTCACAAAATACTATTCATTAAACAATTTAAAGTGCAATTCCAATTTTCAACCACAGAAAATGTTAAAAAGCTATAAATACATGTTCTACAATCAACAAGGAACATTCTTTAAGCAACAAAACGATTAAAACAACAATCTACGCATAAAATCTAAAAATCAAAGTTTAGATACAAATATTTCAAATGCGCAAATAACAATAAAACCCTTACCTTAGACGCTCCTAGACGCTAGGAAAACCTTGTAGGACGCCTCGGAAACCACCCCGTGCAAGCTCACACGAAGAATCGAAGATTTTGGCTTGAAATCTTTTTTTTTCTTCTCCCTCATTTTAGGCCAGCTCTCTCTCTGTTTTCAGCTCTTTTTTATTTTTATTTTTGTGCTATTTTAAGCTATTTTAAAAGATGACACAAGGTCACCTTGGTCAAGGCTTGGTCAACTAACTTAAACTTGGTCAAACTAGCCTATTTCATGCATTTTTAAGCTAAAACAACTATGGAAATATTAATTCTAGCTAGCAACAATTAAAATATAAAATTTAAGTAATCTAAATACTAGTTTTCACTATTTGTTGAGGATTGGAAACCGTTTTCTAGCTAATGCTCTCGATATGCAATGCACGATACGACAACAAAAGAATAGCAATTAAATCTCGAAGAATCTAAGAATATATCATTTTGAAAAGAATTATAGTTTAAAATTTACTCCGGCTCGGAGCTACTTTTCATTTAATTGAAATATGAGCATTTAAGCGCAAGAAAAATAAAACCGATTGACATCAATATGAAAAGTAGTTGTTATTCCGTTAGAATAATTAGCTCAAGTATTATTTTAGTTACTTCTAAAAGAAATATGAAAATAGAGCTACAAATAAATGTTCAACTAAAAGTAAACACATAATCCAATGCTAACATTTAAGATGTCTCCAGTTAAATGCAATTAAATGCCATTAAATGCATACCGGGTTTGGGTTATTACAGTGACAGATGGGCTGTCGATAAGCCAATTAGGCCTTTTGAATGGGTCGTCTCTCTGGGTTGAGACTTTGAACCGTCAACACTTAAGGGCTTTGCACCCTCAACCTAACCTGTGCGATCATACCAGTACTAATGCACCAGATCCCATCAGAACTCCGAAATTTAGTGTGCTTCGGCGAGAGTAGTAATAGGATGGGTGACCCCCTGGGAAGTCCTCGTGTTGCACCCAAATTTTCAATTTTTTTGCCCTATTTTGCCTTGCTAAGATGATTTATCCATCACATTTCTATCATCGAGTCCCACGGCATCTTGGGTAAGACAACTTCACTTCGCGTAGAGGTTGGGCCCGCAAACCGAGGGTGTGGGGCTTGCGACCAGGTCTCCATTTCTCTAGTGCCCATAACTTTTGATCCGCAATGAGTTATTCAGCGCACAGCATACCGTTGGAAAGCACTCCGAGAGCTCTACGACGAGGGCAGCAAGCCTGCTCAGCTGCACCTGTTTTTGGTGCCCAAAAATGAACATTTTCGTCCGTTTTGAGCCATTTTTCTTCTTTTTGTGATGTTTTTTCATCCCGGATCGTTCGTCGTGAGCCGCAAAAAGGACGATAACCTAACTCACGGGACATTAGAGGGCCCTACAACGCGTCGATATCACATCTTGCAAGGATGCAGCGTTGTTGAAGTAGATGGGCTGTCGATAAGCCAATTAGGCCTTTTGAATAAGCTGTCTCTCTGGGCTGGGACTATGAACCGTCAACACATAAAGGCTTTGCGCCCTTAACCTGACAGGTGTGATCATACCAGCACTAATGCACCGAATCCCATCAGAACTCCGAACTTAAGCATGCTTGGGCGAGGGTAGTATTAGGATGGGTGACCCTTTGGGAAGTCCTCGTGTTGCACCCTGCTTTTCATTTTTTTCCCCGTTTTGCCTTTCCAAGATGATTCATCCAACACATTTCTATTATCGAGTCCGATAGCATCTTGGGTAAAACAACTTCGCTTAGCTTACAGGCTGGGTCTGCAAACCGAGGGCGTGGGGCATGCGACCAGGTCTCCGTCTTTTCGATGCCCATAACTTTTGATCCGTAAGGAGTAATACGGCTCACACCATACCGTTGGAAAGCTCTCCTAGAGCTTTACGATTGGGGAAGTTAGCCAGCTCGGATGCACCTATTTTCGGTGCCAAAAAATGAACATTTTCATTAGTTTTGGGCCACTTTTCTTCTTTTTGCAAATTTTTTGTCCTGGATCGTTCATCGTGAGCCGCGAAAAGGATGACAACCTAACTCGCTGGACAATAGAGGGCCCTACAATGCGTCGATATCACATCTTGCGAGGATGCAACGTTGTTGAAGCAGATGGGTTCTTGATAAGCCAATTAGGCCTTTTGAATGGGCCATCTCTCTGGGCTGGAACTGTGAACCATCAACACTTAAGGGCTTTGCGCCCTTAACCTAACAGGTGCAATCATAGCAGGACTAATGCACCGGATCCAATCAGAACTCCGAAGTTAAGCGTGCTTGGGCGAGGGTAGTAGAAGGATGGGTGACCCCCTAGGAAGTCCTTGTGTTGTACCCTCCTTTTCATTTTTTTTTGCCCCGTTTTGCCTTACCAAGATGATTTATCCAACATATTTCTATTATCGAGTCCGACGGCATCTTGGGTAAGACAACTTCGCTTCGCTTAGAGGCTGGGTCCACAAACCGAGGGCGTGGGGCATGGGACCAAGTTTCTGTCCCTCCAATGCCCATAACTTTTGATCCGCAAGGAGTTATGCGGTGCACACCATACCCTTGGAAAGCTCTCCAAGAGCTCTACGATTAGGGAAGCTAGCCTTCTTGGCTGCACCTATTTTCAGAGCCCCAAAATGAATGTTTTCATCTGTTTCGTGCCACTTTTCTTCTTTTTGCGATGTTTTTTCGTCTCGGATCGTTCGTTGTGAGCCGCGAAAAGGATGACAACCTAACTCGCTGGACATTAGAGGGCCCTACAACGCGTCGATATCACGTCTTGCGAGGATGCAGCGTTGTTGAAGAAGATGGGTTGTTGATAAGCCAATTAGGCCTTTTGAATGGGCCGTCTATCTGGATTGGGACTGTGAACCGTCAACACATAAGGGCTTTGCGCCCTTAACCTGATGGGTGCGATCATACTAGCACTAATGCAACGGATCCCATAAAAACTACGAAGTTAAGCGTTCTTGGGCAAGGGTAGTACAAGGATGGGTGACCCCCTAAGAAGTCCCCGTGTTGTACCCTCATTTTCATTTTTTTTGCCCTGTTTTGCCTTACCAAGATGATTTATCCATCACATTTATATTATCGGGTCCCACGGCATCATAGGCCAGACAACTTCACTTCGCGTAGAGGCTAGGCCCGCAAACCGAAGGCGTGGGTGTGACGCCCGAGATTTAGCCATGCATTCAATTACTGTTGCATCCCTTGCTTGCGCATCTCTTTCTATGCTTTATTAACTGCCTTCTTAAGTTACTATTCACATCGTTTTTAAACTGCATTCTATTGGTTAATTAGCATTTTTATTAAATCATATTAATTGTAAAAGTAGTGGGAAAAAAATGTGCATTTGAACTAAAGGCGTTAGGAGAGCTCGTTTAGAAAATGACTTTTGTAGTTGAATGAATAGTATTACGTAACTATCTTAGAGATTTAATTATCTAGCACACATGTATCACCTTAGGCCCGTTTCTAAGCTTTCCACGCACATTTTAGAAGCCACTTAAGCACCCAACACGACCCCACCTCAAAGCCAACTTAATAAAACATAACACAAACACATTATAACACAAAAAAAACAAAACAATTTCAGCTGTGAATAGTGCCCAAACCCGACAGCCCCTCCCTTGTGTCCCGCCCCGACCCAACCCCCAAGCTAAAGGTTAAGTCCGGACCCGACACACGGACAGAGTCTCCCCTGTACCGTGGACATTCTGAAAACCTGTAAACACTTAAACAAGGTCCCAACAATACAATACAGCTTTTCTCAATTAAACAACAAAGCTATAAGGCCATCCGAGCCTTATAGTGCACAATAATTCCAAAACACACAAGCATGCGAGAACTAGTTGACAGCATAGTCTTATAATCATAACATTCTAGGAAATCAATAAAGCAACTTAAGGGATAAAGCATTCTACATCAACTATCCACTCCCAAGCATGCAAGGAAATAAGACAAGAATAAAAGTTATTACAGTTCGTAGACTTTCAAAGCTACAACCCATCCATCTAATCTTCAACTTATACAACAAGCATATACAAAGCCCTTGGGCTACAAAATAGTACATAAAGTAATCAGATGAGTCTTCCACAAAGCGACAAAATCATTAACCACCTCAAGTTATCAGACACAGCAACTAAGGTAAAGGCTCGATCTGAACTTCTTCTTCCTCAACTAAATCAACAAGCTGGGGATCACCCTCAGCGTCTCCTGAAACAGATATCGAGGTATGAGCAACCACTGTTGCCCAGTGAGGGATATAGTCCCAGGGCGTGCAATGCAACAGATAATACAATTACACAACAATAACACTTTATCAATTTAAGAATCAATGAAAACTTAAATAACCACACAATTAAAAGGATACATTTCAACAATCCCCTATACACCAATCTTCACTGGTCTTCAATCACGATCCACGAACCACGAGCACGATCACGATAAGCCGGCATAACCCCAATCACTCCAGTGGGTGTACTCCGGATGTACCCCGAAACCTACGACCCAACATCCCCTGGCAATCTCCGGACCAGGCGAATGAGGGAATAGGGTACGGAGTTTGAATATCCACCGGCAAGCCCTCTGCCGCCCAGCCGATATTCAACACATCCGCCCCGACACTATGGTTGCGCAACCACTATGCAAGGCACTCAACGATGGCAAGTTAACAACAATAATATAAGCATTAACACATATGAGGATCAACAAAGTAGGTTGACCTCGATACAATTAGGATAGAAGCAAGGATAGAAGCTAATAAGCAGTTTACAAATGAACTTATACCATATAAGCATAGAATCATTCCAAAAGCTCCAAATCAATTTAAAATCATATATAAACACTTAAGAAGCCCTGACATGGGTTTAGAAGTGTGAGACAACTTAAATTGCACCTAAACCCCTTTGTTTTTCGATCTATTTCTCTTCTAAACCAAAGTTAATGATTTCATTTTCAAAAGAAACTCTCCCAACCTTCTAACTAACCCCCAAGGTACCCTTTCAACCCGCGAACTCAATCAAATGCCCGCGTTTACCCCGAAAGCCCCAATTTCCCTCTTTTGGCTTTAAACCACACCTACATTGTCCGGGCTTCAAACAAGGGATATCAAGGCATCTATAGCACCTAGGTAGCCTAAGGAAACTAGAATTGAAGCCCGAATCCACCCGGAATCGCATTAACCCCGAAAGCCCCAACTTAAAGTCGGCTATTTTCCATTTTTAGGCGATTTAAGGGCAATGCAAGTGTACGGGGTTATTTAATTATCTTCACTAGCACCTAAGGCATCAATTAGAAGCATTAATTCAAGCCAATTCGAGCAATTACACAAAACCCTAGAAAAAAAATGTCACTATTCACCCTAGAAATCAAACTAACGATTCTAACCGTTTAAATTGCGAAACGACGGTTCAAAAGTGTTCTCTAGCATTCATATAGATAGTATATTAGCATAGATAACATTTACAATGGCATTTAATCATATTTCCAACGATTCAAGAAATGAGCAATTATTTAAAAATGCAAAAACAAGCCATGAAATCCCTCACCACTACGCGTAGGAGCACCTAGGAACCTTGCAAACACCCTACACTAGTTGCTCGAGGCTTGGCTTGGCTTGAATTGATGATTTGATGAGCAAAATCTCCTCCAAATGCACAAGGAAGGCTGTCGGGTATGGGCATTGTTCACAAGCTGAATTTTTTTGTTTTTGTGTTATAATGTGCTTGTGTTATGTTATATAAGGTAGGACTTGGGGTGGGGTCATGTTGGGTAATTAAATGGCTTCTAAAATGTGCGTTGAAAGTTTAGAAACGAGCCTAAGGTGGTAAAATATATGCTAGCTAATTAATTACCTAAGTTAGTTACGTAACACTATTCATTCAATTACTAAAGTCATTTTCTAAACGAGCCTTCCTAACGCCTTAAGCTCAAATGCACATTTTTCCCACTACTTTTACAATTAATATGATTTAATAAAAATGCTAATTAACTAATAGAAAGCATTTTAAAAACGGAGTGAATAGTAGTCACAAGTCAGTTAATAAGGCATAGAAGTAAATGCGCAAATAAGGGATGCAACAGTAATTAAATGCATGGCAAATTCTCGGGCGTCACATCCTCTCCCCCTTAAACTAATTGCGCCCACGCAATTCTTACATGATTCGGCGAATAACTCCGGATACCGATCCCGCATCTGATCCTCTCTTTCCCATGTCGCATCCTCTACTCCATGATGATCCCACAGAACTTTAACCATCGGAATGCTTTTAGTCCTCAGCTCCTGAACTTTCTGATCAACAATTCGAAGAGGTTTCTCTGTGTAGGTCAAAGTTTCACTGATCTCTAGCGGTTCCGGTTCAAGTATGTGAGAGGGATCTGGCTGATACTTCCGAAGCATGGAAACATGAAATACGTCATGAATTCGGCCCAGACTGGGAGGTAAAGCTAGACGGTAGGCCAAATCACCAACAGTTTCAGTTATCTCAAATGGTCCCACATATCGAGGACTGAGTTTACCTCCTTTACCATGCCGAATCAAACCCTTGCGAGGAGAAATTTTCAGAAATACTCGATCCCCTACAGTAAATTTCAGATCACGACGTCGTCTATCTGCATAACTCTTTTGCCGACTCTGTGCTGTAAGCATTCTTTTTCTGATAAGCTGTACCTGATCAATCATCTTGTTCATTTCAGGTAAAAGAGTAGGGTCGATAGTCTTCATCTCACCAACATCATCCCAGTAGAGAGGAGACCGACATTTACGCCCATACAGTGCCTCATAAGGTCCCACACCAATAGTAGCTTGATAACTATTGTTGTAGGCGAACTCTGCTAGTGGCAAATATTTCTCCCAACTTTTACCGAAGTCCAGAATACAAGCCCGCAACATATCCTCAAGGATCAAGATAGTTCTCTCGGATTGACCATCTGTCTGAGGATGATAAGCTGTACTGAAATTCAAATTCGTGCCCAAAGCTTTCTGAATCTTCTGCCAGAACTGAGATGTGAATCTGGGATCTCTATCCGACACAATACTCTTTGGAATTCCATGAAGTCGGACCACGTTCTCAATATACAACTCTACCAGTTTATCAAGAGAATCAGACTTCTTTTTAGCTATAAAATGAGAAGTCTTGGTCAGTCTATCCACAATAACCCAGACTGAGTCGTTACCCCTCGAAGACCTCGGTAAATCGGATACGAAATCCATAGTAATATGATCCCATTTCCAAACAGGAATAGCCAAGGGCTGCAACAACCCTGCAGGTCTCTGATGTTCTGCTTTAACTTTCTGACAGGTAAGACATCGGGCAACATAGTCAGCAATTTCTCTCTTCATATTATTCCACCAGAAATTCTGCTTCAAATCTTTATACATTTTCGTACTGCCTGGATGGATAGTATATCTGGAACTGTGTGCCTCAGCAAGAATATCCTTCTTCAGAGTTGGATCATTCGGAATACAGATTCTACCTTTGAATTTGAGAATACCATCGTCGTGCAGTTTGAAATCCGACTCTCCCCCTTTAGAATTCTCTAAGACTTTCAACAATTGAAGATCAGCCTGTTGAGCTTCTCGAATCCTGGATAACAACAGAGATTGAATCTGCAAACTTGCAAATTGAATACCAGAATTTGAAGTACTAGGCTTCCATAAGCACAATTCTTCCATGAATTCCCAATTCTTGATAATCAAGCTAGCAACAGTAGCCTTTCGGCTCAAAGCATCAGCAACAATATTGGCCTTACCTGGAAGATAGTTAATAGTGCAGTTATAGTCCTCAAGTAATTCCAGCCAACGCCTCTGCCTCATGTTCAACTCTTTCTGTGAAAACAGATATTTCAAGCTCTTATGATCTGTAAAGATTTCAAACTTGTTGCCCCAGAGATAATGGCGCCATTTCTTTAACGCAAGAATGATAGCTGCAAGCTCAAGATCATGAGTCGGATAGTTGAGTTCATAAGGCTTCAGTTTCCTGGAAGCATAAGCAATAACCCTGCCATTCTGCATCAATACACAACCCAGACCTTCCTTCGAAGCATCACTGTAGATCACCAGATTATCATAACCCTCAGGTAAAGCAAGAATAGGAGCTGTAGTCAATCTCTTCTTCAATTCCTGGAAGCTGGCCTCACATTTATCATTCCAGTCAAATACTGTTTTCTTCTGAGTAAGCTGAGTTAAAGGCCCTGCAATCTTAGAGAAATCCTTTACAAACCTCCGATAATACCCAGCTAAACCAAGGAAGCTACGAATTTCCGTGACAGTTTCAGGTCGTTTCCAAGATAACACAACTTCGATCTTCGCTGGATCAACAGAAATACCATCCTGCGAGATAATATGGCCAAGAAAAGCAACCTGCTTAAGCCACAATTCACACTTGCTAAACTTTGCAAATCACCGATGCTCCTGAAGAGTTTGCAACACAATTCTGAGATGTTGTTCATGTTCCGGCTCAGATTTAGAATAGACAAGGATATCATCAATAAATATGACTACAAATTGATCCAGATAAGGACGGAATACCCTCTGCATTAAATCCATGAATGCGGCGGGAGCATTAGTAAGACCAAACGGCAAGACAACAAACTCATAATGGCCATATCGAGTTCTGAAGGCAGTTTTAGGAACATCATCTTTCTTAATCCTCAGTTGATAATAGCCCTGCCTCAGATCAAATTTAGAGAATACCCTGGCGCCTTGCAACTGATCAAACAACTCTTCGATTAAAGGCAAAGGATATTTATTTTTGATGGTTACCTGATTAAGACCCCGGTAATCGATGCATAGGCGAAGAGATCCGTCTTTCTTTTTAACGAAGAGAACTGGCGCACCCCACGGTGAAGAACTCGGCTGAATGAATCCCTTCTCAAGCAAGCCCTGCAATTGAACTTTCAATTCCTGCAACTCAGGTGGAGCCATTCTGTACGGAGTCCTAGAGATAGGTGAAGTCCCCGGCAATAAATCAATCATGAACTCTATCTCTCTATCAGGCGGTAACCCAGGTAATTCCTCAGGAAAGACCCCCGGAAACTCTCTCACGATAGGTACATCATTCAATTTCAGTTGATCCCCAGGTTGATTAATCAAATAAGCAAGATAAGCCTCACAACCCTTTCTCAATAATTTAGATGCCCTAATAGAAGAAATAATAGGAGTTCCCGTAGATTTTCTACTACCAACTATTTTAAGTACGGGTTGGTCAGGCATCTCTAGATACACAATCTTCTTTCTACAATCAAGCTGGGCATAATATTTACTTAACCAGTCCATCCCCAATATAATTTCAAAGTCATTGAAGGGTAGGATAATCAAATCAGCAGGAAAAACACGACCTTCAATAAATATGCTACATGCTCTGCAAATAGATCTAGTAACAAACTTCGGACCCATAGGAGTATAAACCACAATCTCATGCAACAGTTTATCATGTTTCAATTTAGCATTTTGTGCACAAGTAGGAGTAATAAAAGAATGCGAAGCCCCGGAATCAATTAAAACCTTAACTGATTGATCATTAAGAAGAAAAATACCTTCTACCACAGCGGTAGTGTCCGGAAGCTCCTCGGCATCCAAAGCAAATACTCGGGCCTGGCCTCGTGGTGGTGGTGCTGCAGCTGGGGCCCTGGTCTGAGAGTTCTGAGCTGATGTCTGACCCCTAGGGTTCTTAAATTTCTGACAGTCTTTAACCCTGTGCTGATCACTGCCGCAACCTGTACACTTGTTATGTTTCTTCCAACAAACATCCTCAGTGTGACCCTGACGCTGACAGAAGCTGCACTGCTGGTGACGTCTTGCAACAGTGCCTCCCGAAGGAGCTCTGTAAGTAGAGGTAGCTGAACTACCCTGCTGCGAACGGGAAACTGCTGGACGGAACTGACTCTGAGTCTAACTCTGAACTGGTCGTGCCTGAGTCTGAGTAGGCCCTGTGTAACTCTGAGTCTGTCTCGGCTGCGAACTTTGCCCAACTGATACAGCCTGCCCCTGGTACCCTTGACTCTGAGACTGAAACCGTTTACTCGATTGACTGGTCTCGGCTAATACATCGGCTTTCCGTTTCTCATATCTCGAGGCAGCTTGGACTACTGCAGCATAGTTAGGAAAATCATTTGAAGACAAGTTCAGCATAATATCTCTCCTCAAACCCATGATGAACCTCTGAATCTTCATGTCCTCCGGCTGAATTAAAGCTGGTGCATAACGGGAAAGCCGGGTAAAAGTAGCCTCATATTGATCTACCGTCATACTTCCCTGCCTCAAGTTTATGAACTCAGTCTGTCGCCTCTCGCGGGCAACTACCGATATATACTTGTCTCGAAATTCTCGGACAAAGTCGGCCCACGAATGATGACCTCCCTCAGCTACCCATTTCTCACTGATGGTATTCCACCAATCTTCAGCATCACCCTCGAGAAGGAAGGTAGCATAAGTAATCTTCCTGTCATCATGACACTCCAATATCGCTACCACTCTCTCGAACTTTCTTAGCCACATTTTAGCTTTCATATCGTCCGGCTCCCCAAAGAAAGTATAGGCCCCATGATGTATAAACCGATCATACAGATTCCCTCCGGTAGGACCACTACCTCCGGTTCTCGCAGCCTGATTACCTGCAACGACCCCTGGCTGACCCTGTTGTGTAACAAACTGGGCAATAGTATTCATAGCTGTGGCCATCGTGGCCAAGATCTGTGCAGTGCTCGGCTCTTGAACCTGCGGTGCATTTTCGGCCACCTCAGCTTCTTGCCCTTGTACCCCCTCGGGTTCTCCACCAACATTCGGATTATCAGCACGACGGCGAGGCCCCATCTCGAATAGCTAGAATGCAAAGTATTATGACAGGTATATATATGTATATATGCAATTTATAAGTAAACACATAAAGAAAAGTCCAATTAGATTCACATAAAGTCAAGTGCATAGAAGTTCAAATAAATATTCCACATTCTTGAAGTAAACATAAATCACTAGATCATACTTGACATTCTAAACTCTTGATATTCTATTTCCATGCTAGCATGTTCATTCCTTATTCAAATTTCACTTAGGTCAATCAAAATCAAGGACTCATGTATTCACAAAGTCACATAACAAATCTCTACCCATAGACCGAGAAATTTAACCCGGCTTCATGCAATCTATAGCTCTGATACCACTTAAATGTCACGCCCCGACCCAACCCCCAAGCTAAAGGTTAAGTCCGGACCCGACACACGGACAGAGTCTCCCCTGTACCGTGGACATTCTAAAAACCTGTAAACACTTAAACAAGGTCCCAACAATACAATACAGCTTTTCTCAATTAAACAACAAAGCTATAAGGCCTTCCGAGCCTTATAGTGCACAATAATTCCAAAACACACAAGCATGCGAGAACTAGTTGACAGCATAGTCTTATAATCATAACATTCTAGGAAATCAATAAAGCAACTTAAGGGATAAAGCATTCTACATCAACTATCCACTCCCAAGCATGCAAGGAAATAAGACAAGAATAAAAGTTATTACAGTTCGTAGACTTTCAAAGCTACAACCCATCCATCTAATCTTCAACTTATACAACAAGCATATACAAAGCCCTTGGGCTACAAAATAGTACATAAAGTAATTAGATGAGTCTTCCACAAAGCAACAAAATCATTAACCACCTCAAGTTATCAGACACAGCAACTAAGGTAAAGGCTCTATCTGAACTTCTTCTTCCTCAACTAAATCAACAAGCTGGGGATCACCCTCAGTGTCTCCTGAAACAGATATCGAGGTATGAGCAACCATTGTTGCCCAGTGAGGGATATAGTCCCGGGGCGTGCAATGCAACAGATAATACAATTACACAACAATAACACTTTATCAATTTAAGAATCAATGAAAACTTAAATAACCACACAATTAAAAGGATACATTTCAACAATCCCCTATACACCAATCTTCACTGGTCTTCAATCACGATCCACGAACCACGAGCACGATCACGATAAGCCGGCATAACCCCAATCACTCCAGTGGGTGTACTCCGGATGTACCCCGAAACCTACGACCCAACATCCCCTGGCAATCTCCGGACCAGGCGAATGAGGGAATAGGGTACGGAGTTTGAATATCCACCGGCAAGCCCTCTGCCGCCCAGCCGATATTCAACACATCCGCCCCGACACTATGGCTGCGCAACCACTATGCAATGCACTCAACGATGGCAAGTTAACAACAATAATATAAGCATTAACACATATGAGGATCAACAAAGTAGGTTGACCTCGATACAATTAGGATAGAAGCAAGGATAGAAGCTAATAAGCAGTTTACAAATGAACTTATACCATATAAGCATAGAATCATTCCAAAAGCTCCAAATCAATTTAAAATCATATATAAACACTTAAGAAGCCCTGACATGGGTTTAGAAGTGTGAGACAACTTAAATTGCACCTAAACCCCTTTGTTTTTCGATCTATTTCTCTTCTAAACCAAAGTTAATGATTTCATTTTCAAAAGAAACTCTCCCAACCTTCTAACTAACCCCTAAGGTACCCTTTCAACCCGCGAACTCAATCAAATGCCCGCGTTTACCCCGAAAGCCCCAATTTCCCTCTTTTGGCTTTAAACCACACCTACATTGTCCGGGCTTCAAACAAGGGATATCAAGGCATCTATAGCACCTAGGTAGCCTAAGGAAACTAGAATTGAAGCCCGAATCCACCCGGAATCGCATTAACCCCGAAAGCCCCAACTTAAAGTCAGCTATTTTCCATTTTTAGGCAATTTAAGGGCAATGCAAGTGTACGGGGTTATTTAATTATCTTCACTAGCACCTAAGGCATCAATTAGAAGCATTAATTCAAGCCAATTCGAGCAATTACACAAAACCCTAGAAAAAAACGTCACTATTCACCCTAGAAATCAAACTAACGATTCTAACCGTTTAAATTGCGAAACGACGGTTCAAAAGTGTTCTCTAGCATTCATATAGATAGTATATTAGCATAGATAACATTTACAATGGCATTTAATCATATTTCCAACGATTCAAGAAATGAGTAATTATTTAAAAATGCAAAAACAAGCCATGAAATCCCTCACCACTACGCGTAGGAGCACCTAGAACCTTGCAAACACCCTACACTAGTTGCTCGAGGCTTGGCTTGGCTTGAATTGATGATTTGATGAGCAAAATCTCCTCCAAATCCACAAGGAAGGCTGTCGGGTATGGGCACTGTTCACAAGCTGAATTTTTTTGTTTTTGTGTTATAATGTGCTTGTGTTATGTTATATAAGGTAGGACTTGGGGTGGGGTCATGTTGGGTAATTAAATGGCTTCTAAAATGTGCATTGAAAGTTTAGAAACGAGCCTAAGGTGGTAAAATATATGCTAGCTAATTAATTACCTAAGTTAGTTACGTAACACTATTCATTCAATTACTAAAGTCATTTTCTAAACGAGCCTTCCTAACGCCTTAAGCTCAAATGCACATTTTTTCCCACTCCTTTAACAATTAATATGATTTAATAAAAATGTTAATTCACTAATAGAAAGCATTTTAAAAACGGAGTGAATAGTAGTCACAAGTCAGTTAATAAGGCATAGAAGTAAATGCGCAAATAAGGGATGCAACAGTAATTAAATGCATGGCAAATTCTCGGGCGTCACACCTTGTGCATTTGGAGATTTTGCTTCATCAAATCATCAATTCAAGCCAAGCTAAGCCTTGAGCAACTAGTGTAGGGTGTTTGCAAGGTTCCTAGGTGCTCCTACGCGTATTGGTAAGGGATTTCACGGCTCATTTTTGCATTTCTAAATAGTTGTCAATTTCTTGATTTGTTAAAAATGTGTTCAAATACTATTGTATTAATTATCTATGCTATTATACCATGTATATGAATGCTAGAGAACATATTTGAGCCATCGTTTCGCAATTTAAACGGTTAGAATTGTTAGTTTGATTTCTAGGGTGAATAGTGACATTTTTCTAGGGTTTTGCGTAATTGCTCGAATTAGCTTGATTCCATGCTTCTAATAGATGCTTTAGGTGCTAGTGAAGGTATTCTAATAGCCCCGTGCACTTGCATTTTCCTTAAATCGCTAAAATTGTAAAATAGTAGACTTTAATTTGGGGCTTTCGGGGTTAATGCGAATCCGGGTGAATTCGGACTTCAATTCTAGTATCCTTAAGCTACCTAGGTTCTATAGAAGCCTTGATATCCCTTGTTTGAGGCTCGGACATTGTATGTGTAGTTTAAAGCCATAAGAGGGAATTCGGGGCTTTCGGGGTAATTGCGGGCATTTGAATAAGTTAGAGGGTTGAGAGGGTATCTTGAGGGTTAGTTAGAAAGTTGGGTGAGTTTCCTTTGAAAATGGAATCATTAACCTTAGTTTGGAAGAGAAATAGTTTGAAAAACTAAGGGGTTTATGAGCTATTTCGGTTGACTCACACTTCTAAACCCATGGCATAACTTCTTGAGTGTTTATATGTGGTTTCAAGTTGTTTTGAAGCTTTTGGTGTGATTCTATACTTAATTTTCATATGTCTCCTAGTAAAATTGCATATTTGTTTATATAATTGTTCTATTCTAATTGCATCGAGGTCAACCTACTTTGTTGATCCTCGTATGTGTTAATGCTTGTATTATTGCTATTAACTTGCCATTGTTAAGTGCATTGCATAGTGGTTGCGCAACCATAGTGTCAGGGGCGGATGCGTTGAATATCGGCTGGGCTGCAGAGGGCTTGCCGGTGGATATTCAATCTCCGTGCCCTAGTCCCTCATTCACCTGGTCCGGATATTGCCAGGGGATGTTGGGTCGTAGGATTATCGGGGTACATCCGGAGTACACCCACTGGAGTGTTTGGGGTTATGCCGGCTTATCGTGATCGGTCTCGTGGTTCGTGGATCGTGAATGAAGACCAGTGAAGATTGGTGTATAGGGGATTGTGTGAAATGTATCCTTTTAAATGTGTGGTTATCTAAGTTATCATTGTTTCTTAAATTGTCTAAGTGATATTATTGTATAACTGTATTATCTGTTGCATTGCACGCCCCGGGACTATATCCCTCACTGGGCAACAGTGGTTACTCATACCTCGATATCTGTTTCAGGAGACGCTGAGGGTGATCCCCAGCTTGTTGAGTTAGTTGAAGAAGAAGAAGTTCAGACTGATCCTTTACCCTAGTTGCCGTGCTTGATAGCTTGAGGTGGTTAATGAAATTGTTGCTATGTGGAAGATTCATCTGATTATCTTATGTATTATTTTGTAGCCTAAGGGCTATGTATATGCTTGTTGTATAAGTTGAAGACTAGTTGGTTGTGGTGTAGCTTTGAAAGCCTATGTACTGTAATAACTTATGATCTACTTCTATTCTCTTTGCTTGCTTGGGAGTGAATGGCTTAAAGTAGAAATGTTTGATCTTTCAATTATGTTTAATTGATTTCCTAGAATGTCATGATTATAAAACTATGTTGATGATAAGTTCTCTCATGCTTGTGTGTTTTTGGAACTATTGTGTACTATAAGGCTCGGATGGCCTTAGAACTTTGTTGTTTAATTAAGAAAAGCTTGTATTGTATTGTTGGGACTTTGTTTGAGTGAATACAGGTTTTTAGAATGGCCACGGTACAGGGGAGACTCTGTCCGTGTGTCGGGTCTAGACTTAACCTTTAGCTTGGGGGTTGGGTCGGGGCGTGACATTTAAGTGGTATCAGAGGTATAGATTGCAGGAGGCCGGGTTAAGTTTCTCGATCTGTGGATAGAGATTTGTTATGTGACTTTGTGAATACATGAGTCTTTGATTTTGATTGACCTAAGTGAAATTTGAATTAGGAATGAACATGCTAGTGTGGAAAAAGAATATCAAGAGTCTAGAATGTCAAGTATGATCTAGTGATTTATGTGTACTTCAAGAATGTGGAATATTTATTTGAACTTCTATGTACTTGACTTTATGTGAATCTAATTGGACTTTTCTTTATGTGTTTACTTAAAAACTGCATATATACATATATATACCTGTCATAACACTTTGCATTCTAGCTGCTCGAGATGGGGCCCCGCCGTCGTGCTGAAAATCCGAATGTTGGTGAAGAACCCGAGGGGATTCATGGGCAAGAAGCTGAGGTGGCCGAAAATGCACCGCAGGTTCAAGAACCGAGCACTGCACAGATCTTGGCCACGATGGCCACTGCTATGAACACTATCGCCCAGTTTGTTACACAACAGGGTCAGCCAGGGGTCGTTGGAGGTAATCAGGCTGCGAGAGCCGGAGGTAGTGGTCCTACCGAAGGGAATCTGTATGATCGGTTTATACATCATGGGGCCTATACTTTCTTTGGGGAGCCGGACGATATGAAGGCTGAGATGTGGCTAAGGAAGTTTGAGAGAGTGGCAGCAATACTCGAGTGCCATGATGACAGGAAGATTACTTATGCTACTTTCCATCTCGAGGGTGATGCTGAAGATTGGTGGAATACCATCAGTGAGAAATGGGGAGCTGAGGGAGTTCATCATTCGTGGGCCGACTTTGTCCGAGAATTCCGAGACAAGTACATATCAGTGGTTGCCCGCGAGAGGCGTCAAACAGAGTTCATAAACTTGAAGTAGGGAAGTATGACGGTAGATCAATATGAGGCTACTTTTACCCGGCTTTCCCATTATGCACCAGCTTTGATTTAGCCGGAGGACATGAAGATCCAGAGGTTCATCCTGGGTTTGAGGAGGGATATTATGCTGAACTTGTCTTCAAATGATTTTCTTAACTATGCTGCAGTAGTCCGAGCCGCCTCGAGGTATGAGAAACGAAAGGCCGATGTGTTAGCCGAGACCAGTCAATCGAGTAAACGGTTTCAGTCTCAGAGTCAAGGGTACCAGGGGCAGGCTGTATTAGTTGGGCAAAGTTCACAGCCGAGGCAGACTCAGAGTTATATAGGACCTACTCAGACTCAAACACGACCAGTTCAGAGTCAGACTCAGAGTCAGTTCCGTCCAGCAGTTTCCCGTTCGCAGCAGGGTAGTTCAGCTACCTCTACTTACAGAGCTCCTTCGGGAAGCACTGTTGCAAGACGTCACCAGCAGTGCAGCTTCTGTCAACGCCAGGGCCACACTGAGGATGTTTGTTGGAAGAAACATAACAAGTGTACAGGTTGCGGCAGTGATCAGCACAGGGTTAAAGATTGTCAGAAATTCAAGAACCCTAGGGGTCAGACATCAGCTCAAAACTCTCAGACCAGTGCACCAGCTGCAGCACCACCACCACGAGTTCAGGCCCGTGTATTTGCTTTGGATGCTGAGGAGCTTTCGGATACAACCGCTGTGGTAGAAGGTATTTTTCTTCTTAATGATCAATCAGTTAAGGTTTTAATTGATTCCGGGGCTTCGCATTCTTTTATTACTCCTACTTGTGCACAAAATGCTAAATTGAAATATGATAAATTGTTGCATGAGATTGTGGTTTATACTCCTATGGGTCCGAAGTTTGTTACTAGATCTATTTGCAGAGCATGTAGTATATTTATTGAGGGTCGTGTTTTTCCTGCTGATTTGATTATCCTACCCTTCAATGACTTTGAAATTATATTGGGGATGGACCGGTTAAGTAAATATTATGCCCAGCTTGATTGTAGAAAGAAGATTGTGTATCTAGAAATGCCTGACCAGCCTGTACTTAAAATAGTTGGTAGTAGAAAATCTACGGTAACTCCTATTATTTCTTCTATTAGGGCATCTAAATTATTGAGCAAGGGTTGTGAGGCTTATCTTGCATATTTGATTAATCAACCTGTGGATCAATTGAAATTGAATGATGTACCTATTGTGAGGGAGTTTCCGGGGGTCTTTCCTGAGGAATTACCTGGGTTACCGCCTGATAGAGAGATAGAGTTCATGATTGATTTATTGCCGGGGACTTCACCTATCTCTAGGACTCCGTATAGAATGGCTCCACCTGAATTGCAGGAATTGAAAGTTCAATTGCAGGGCTTGCTTGAGAAGGGATTCATTCAGCCGAGTTCTTCACCGTGGGGTGCGCCAGTTCTATTCGTTAAAAAGAAAGACGGATCTCTTCGCCTATGCATTGATTATCGGGGTCTTAATCAGGTAACCATCAAAAATAAATATCATTTGCCTTTAATCGAAGAATTATTTGATCAGTTGCAAGCTGCCAGGGTATTCTCTAAATTTGATCTGAGGCAGGGCTATTATCAACTGAGGATTAAGAAAGATGATGTTCCTAAAACTGCTTTCAGAACTCGATATGGCCATTATGAGTTTGTTGTCTTGCCGTTTGGTCTTACTAATGCTCCCGCCGCATTCATGGACTTAATGCAGAGGGTATTCCGTCCTTATCTGGACCAATTTGTGGTCATATTTATTGATGATATCCTTGTCTATTCTAAATCTGAGGCGGAACATGAACAGCATCTCAGAATTGTGTTGCTGACTCTTCAGGCGCATCAGTTATTTGCAAAGTTTAGTAAATGTGAATTCTGGCTTAAGCAAGTTGCTTTTCATGGCCATATTATCTCGCAGGATGGTATTTCTATTGATCCAGCGAAGATTGAAGTTGTGTTATCTTGGAAACGACCTGAAACTGTCACGGAGATTCGTAGCTTCCTTCGTTTAGCTGGGTATTATCGGAGGTTTGTCAAGGATTTCTCTAAGATTGTAGGGCCTTTAACTCAACTTACTCAGAAGAAAACAGTTTTTGACTGGAGTGATAAATGCGAGGCCAGCTTCCAGGAATTGAAGAAGAGATTGACTACAGCTCCTATTCTTGTTTTACCTGAGGGATATGATAATCTGGTGATCTATAGTGATACTTCGAAGGAAGGTCTGGGTTGTGTATTGATGCAGAATGACAGGGTTATTGCTTATGCTTCCAGGAAACTGAAGCCTTATGAACTCAACTATCCGACTCATGATCTTGAGCTTCCAGCTATCATTCTTGCATTAAAGAAATGGCGTCATTATCTCTGGGGCAACAAGTTTGAAATCTTCACAGATCATAAGAGCTTGAAATATCTGTTTTCACAGAAAGAGTTGAACATGAGGCAGAGGCGTTGGCTGGAATTACTTGAGGACTATAACTACACCATTAACTATCTTCCAGGTAAGGCCAATATTGTTGCTGATGCTTTGAGCCGAAAGGCTACTGTTGCTAGCTTGATTATCAAGAATTGGGAATTCATGGAAGAATTGTGCTTATGGAAGCCTAGTACTTCAAATTCTGGTATTCAATTCGCAAGTTTGCAGATTCAATCTCTGTTATTATCCAGGATTCGGGAAGCCCAACAGGCTGATCTTCAATTATTGAAAGTCTTAGAGAATTCTAAAGGGGGAGAGTCGGATTTCAAACTGCACGACGATGGTATTCTCAAATTCAAAGGTAGAATCTGTATTCTGAATGATCCAACTCTGAAGAACGATATTCTTGTTGAGGCACACAGTTCCAGATATGCTATCCATCCAGGCAGTACTAAAATGTATAGAGATTTGAAGCAGAATTTCTGGTGGAATAATATGAAGAGAGAAATTGTTGACTATGTTGCCCGGTGTCTTACTTGTCAGAAAGTTAAAGCAGAACATCAGAGTCCAACAGGGTTGTTACAGCCTTGGGCTATTCCTGTTTGGAAATAGGATCATATTACCATGGATTTTGTATCAGATTTACCGAGGTCTTCGAAGGGTAATGACTCAGTTTGGGTTATTGTGGATAGACTGACCAAGACTTCTCACTTCATTGCTAAAAAGAAGTCTGATTCTCTTGATAAACTGGTAGAGTTGTATATTGAGAATGTTGTCCGACTTCATGGAATTCCAAAGAGTATTGTGTCGGATAGAGATCCCAGATTCACATCGCAGTTCTGGCAGAAGATTCAGAAAGCTTTGGGCACGACTTTGAATTTCAGTACAGCTTATCATCCCCAGACAGATGGTCAATCCGAGAGAACTATCTTAATCCTTGAGGATATGTTACGGGCTTGCATTCTAGACTTCGGTAAGAGTTGGGAGAAGTATTTTCCACTCGCAGAGTTCGCCTATAACAATAGTTATCAAGCTACTATTGGTATGGCACCATATGAGGCACAGTATGGGCGTAAATGTCGGTCTCCTCTCTACTGGGATGATGTTGGCGAGATGAAGACTATCGACCCTACTCTCTTACCTGAAATGAACAAAATGATTGATCATGTGCAGCTTATCAGAAAAAGAATGCTTACAGCACAGAGCCGGCAAAAGAGTTATGCAGATAGACGACGTCGTGATCTGAAATTTGCTGTGGGGGATCGAGTATTTCTGAAAATTTCTCCTCGCAAGGGTTTGATTCGACATGGTAAAGGAGGTAAACTCAGTCCTCGATATGTGGGACCATTTGAGATAACTGAAACTGTTGGTGATTTGGCTTATCGTCTAGCTTTACCTCCCAGTCTGGGCAGAATTCATGACGTATTTCATGTTTCCATGCTTCGGAAGTATCAGCCAGATCCCTCTCACATACTTGAACCGGAACCGCTAGAGGTCAGTGAAACTTTGACCTATATAGAGAAACCTCTTCAAATTGTTGATCAGAAAGTTCAGGAGCTGAGGACTAAAAGCATTCCGATGGTTAAAGTTCTGTGGGATCATCATGGCGTAGAGGATGCGACATGGGAGAGAGAGGAGCAGATGCGGGAACGGTATCCAGAGTTATTCACCGAATCATGTAAGAATTGCGTGGACCCAATTAGTCTAAGGGGGAGAGGATGTGACGCCTGAGATTTAGCCATTCATTTAATTACTGTTGCATCCTTTGTTTGCGCATCTCTTTCTATGATTTATTAACTGCCTTCTTAAGTTACTATTCACTTCGTTTTTAAACTGCATTATATTGGTTAATTAGCATTTTTTATTAAATCATATTATGTGACGCCCGGGTTTTAGCCATGCATTTAATTACTGTTGCATCCCTTGTTTGCGCATTTACTTCTATGCCTTATTAACTGACTTTGTGACTACTATTCACTCCGTTTTTAAACTACTTTCTATTAGTTAATTAGCATTTTTATTAAATCATATTAATTGTAAAAGTAGTGGGAAAAATGTGCATTGGAGCTTAAGGCGTTAGGAAGGCTCGTTTAGAAAATGACTTTAGTAGTTGAATGAATAGTGTTACGTAACTAACTTAGGTAATTAATTAGCTAGCATATATTTTACCACCTTAGGCTCGTTTCTAAGCTTTCAACGCACATTTTAGAAGCCATTTAATTACCCAACATGACCCCACCCCAAGGCCTACCTAATATAACATAACACAAGCACATTGTAGCACAAAAACAAAAAATTTCAGCCTGTGAACAGTAGCCAAACCCGACAGCCTTCCTTGTGCATTTGGGAGAGATTTTGCTCATCAAATCATCAAATCAAGCCAAGCCAAGCCTTGAGCAACTAGTGTAGGGTGTTTGCAAGGTTCCTAGTTGCTCCTACGCGTAGTGGTGAGGGATTTCACGACTTGTTTTTGCATTTTTAAATAGTTGCTCATTTATTGATTTGTTGAAAATATGATTATATGCCATTGTAATTGTTATCTATGCTAATATACTATCTATATGAATGCTAGAGAACACTTTTGAACCGTCGTTTCGCAATTTAAACGATTAGAATCGTTAGTTTGATTTTTAGGGTGAATAGTGACATTTTTTTCTAGGGTTTTGTGTAATTGCTCGAATTGGCTTGAATTAATGCTTCTAATTGATGCCTTAGGTACTAGTGAAGATAATCAAATAGCCCCGTACACTTGCATTGCCCTTAAATCGCCTAAAAATGGAAAATAGCCGACTTTAACTTGGGGCTTTCGGGGTTAATGCGAATCCGGGTGGATTCGGGCTTCAATTCTAGTATCCTTAGGCTACCTAGGTGCTATAGATGCCTTGATATCCCTTGTTTGAAGCCCGAACAATGAAGGTATAGTTTAAAGCCAAAAGAGGGAAATTGGGGCTTTCGGGGTAAACGCGTGCATTTGAATGAGTTAGAGGGTTGAGAGGGTACCTTGGGGGTTAGTTAGAAGGTTGGGAGAGTTTCCTTTGAAAATGAAATCATTAACTTTGGTTTAGAAGAGAAATAGTTCGAAAAACAAAGGGGTTTAGGTGCAATTTAAGTTGTCTCACACTTCTAAACCCATGTCAGGACTTCTTGAGTGTTTATATGTGATTTTAAATTGATTTGGAGCTTTTGGAATGATTCTATGCTTATTTGGTATAAGTTCATTTGTAAACTGCTTATTAACTTCTATATTTGCTTCTATCCTAATTGTTTCGAGGTCAACCTACTTTGTTGATCCTCATATGTGTTAATGCTTATATTATTGCTATTAACTTGCCATCGTTGAGTGCATTGCATAGTGGTTGCGCAACCATAGTGTCAGGGGCGGATGTGTTGAATATCGGCTGGGCGGCAGAGGGCTTGCCGGTGGATATTCAAACTCCGTACCCTATTCCCTCATTCGACTGGTCCGGAGATTGCCAGGGGATGTTGGGTCATAGGATTCGGGGTACATCCGGAGTACACCCACTGGAGTGATTGGGGTTATGCCGGCTTATCGTGATCGTGCTCGTGGTTCGTGGATCGTGATTGAAGACCAGTGAAGATTGGTGTATAGGGGATTGTTGAAATGTATCCTTTTAATTGTGTGGTTATTTAAGTTATCATTGTTTCTTAAATTGTTAAAGTGTTATTGTTGTGTAATTGTATTATCTGTTGCATTGCACGCCCCGGGACTATATCCCTCACTGGGCAACAGTGGTTGCTCATACCTCGATATCTGTTTCAGGAGACGCTGAGGGTGATCCCCAGCTTGTTGATTTAGTTGAGGAAGAAGAAGTTCAGATCGAGCCTTTACCTTAGTTGCGGTGTCTGATAACTTGAGGTGGTTATTGAATTTGCCACTATCTGGAAAGTTCAACTAATTGTGTTTTGTATTATTTTGTGGCCTAAGGGCTATGTATATACTTGTTGTATAAGTCGAAGATTAGTTAGTTGGGTTGTAGCTTTGAAAGTCTACGAACTGTAATAACTTTTATTCTTGCCTTATTTCCTTGCATGCTTGGGAGTGGATGGTTGATGTAGAATGCTTTATCCCTTAAGTTGTTTTATTGATTTCCTAGAATGTTATGATTATAAGACTATGCTGACAACCAGTTCTCGCGTGCTTGTGTGTTTTGGAGTTATTGTGTACTATAAGGCTCGGATGGCCTTATAGCTTTGTTGTTTAATTGAGAAAAGCTTGTATGTATTGTTGGGACCTTGTTTAAGTGTTTACAGGTTTTTAGAATGTCCACGGTACAGAGGAGACTCTGTCCGTGTGTCGGGTCCGGACTTAACCTTTAGCTTGGGGGTTGGGTCGGGGCGTGACATTTAAGTGGTATCAGAGCTATAGATTGCATGAAGCCGGGTTAAATTTCTCGGTCTGTGGGTAGAGATTTGTTATGTGACTTTGTGAATACATGAGTCTTTGATTTTGATTGACCTAAGTGAAATTTGAATAAGGAATGAACATGCTAGCATGGAAATAGAATATCAAGAGTTTAGAATGTCAAGTATGATCTAGTGATTTATGTTTACTTCAAGAATGTGGAATATTTATTTGAACCTCTATGTACTTGACTTTATGTGAATCTAATTGGACTCTTCTTTATGTGTTTACTTATAAATTGCATATATACATATATATATACCTGTCATAACACTTTGCATTCTAGCTATTTGAGATGGGGCCTCGCCGTCGTGCTGATAATCCGAATGTTGGTGGTGAACCCGAGGGGGTTCAGAGGCAAGAAGCTGAGGTGGCCGAAAATGCACCGCAGGTTCAAGAGCCGAGCACTGCACAGATCTTGGCCACGATGGCCACAGCTATGAACACTATCGCCCAGTTTGTTACACAACAGGGTCAGCCAGGGGTCGTTGGAGGTAATCAGGCTGCGAGAGCCGGAGGTAGTGGCCCTACCGGAGGTAATCTGTATGATCGGTTTATACATCATGGGGCCTATACTTTCTTTGGGGAGCCGGACGATATGAAAGCTGAGATGTGGCTAAGAAAGTTCGAGAGAGTGGCGGCGATACTGGAGTGCCATGATGATAGGAAGATTACTTATGCTACTTTCCTTCTCGAGGGTGATGCTGAAGATTGGTGGAATACCATCAGTGAGAAATGGGGAGCTGAGGGAGGTCATCATTCGTGGGCCGATTTTGTCCGACAGTTTCGAGACAAGTATATATCGGTAGCTGCCCGCGAGAGGCGACAAACTGAGTTCATAAACTTGAAGCAGGGAAATATGACCGTAGATCAATACAAGGCTACTTTTACACGGCTTTCCCGTTATGCACCAGCTTTAATTCAGCCGGAGGACATGAAGATTCAGAGGTTCATCATGGGTTTGAGGAGAGATATTATGCTGAACTTGTCTTCAAATGATTTTCCTAACTATGCTGCAGTAGTCCGAGCTGCCTCGAGATATGAGAAACGGAAAGCCGATGTATTAGCCGAGACCAGTCAATCGAGTAAACGGTTTCAGTCTCAGAGTCAAGGGTACCAGGGGCAGGCTGTATCAGTTGGGCAGAGTTCGCAGCCGAGACAGACTCAGAGTTACACAGGGCCTACTCAGACTCAGGCACGACCAGTTCAGAGTCAGACTCAGAGTCAGTTCCGTCCAGCAGTTTCCCATTCGTAGCAGGGTAGTTCAGCTACCTCTACTTACAGAGCTCCTTCGGGAGGCACTGTTGCAAGACGTCACCAGCAGTGCAGCTTCTGTCAGCGTCAGGGTCACACTGAGGATGTTTGTTGGAAGAAACATAACAAGTGTACAGGGTGCGGCAGTGATCAACACAGGGTTAAAGACTGTCAGAAATTTAAGAACCCTAGAGGTCAGACATCAGCTCAGAACTCTCAAACCAGGGCCCCAGCTGTAGTACCACCACCACGAGGCCAGGCCCATGTATTTGCTTTGGATGCTGAGGAGCTTCCGGATACTACCGCTGTGGTAGAAGGTATTTTTCTTCGTAATGATCAGTCAGTTAAGGTTTTAATTGATTCCGGGGCTTCGCATTCTTTTATTACTCCTATTTGTGCACAAAATGCTAAATTGAAACATGATAAATTGTTGCATGAGATTGTGGTTTATACTCCTATGGGTTCGAAGTTTGTTACTAGATCTATTTGCAGAGCATGTAGCATATTTATTGAGGGTTGTGTTTTTCCTGCTGATTTGATTATCCTACCCTTCAATGACTTTGAAATTATATTGGGGATGGACTGGTTAAGTAAATATTATGCCCATCTTGATTGTAGAAAGAAGATTGTGTATCTAGAAATGCCTGACCAGCCTGTACTTAAAATAGCTGGTAGTAGAAAATCTACGGGAACTCCTATTATTTCTTCTATTAGGGCATCTAAATTATTAAGCAAGGGTTGTGAGGCTTATCTTGCATATTTGATTAATCAACCTGGGGATCAATTGAAATTGAATGATGTACCTGTGACACCCCGATCCCTCTCGAGACCGGGAGTTCTATCAATCAAACTAATCACAACCCAAACCAAACCCGGGCAAAATTTTCAGGGAAAACGGACGGAGTCTCCCCTGTTTATAGGCGAAATGCAAAACCTGTAATAGCATATAAATGGACCACCACCGTGTCCAACCATACAAAACTTCCTCAAGGCCATCCGAGCCTCGGTTCTCAACAATTTAAACTCAGCAAGTATACATACATTTCCAATTTAAAAACTAACCTATCTTTTCATTTTGACAAGTACATTCAATTTAGGCAATTAAACCATACAAAGCTACTGCATAAAATAAACTATCATGCCATTCTAATTCTTTTCCTTTGGACATTACAGCCATGCATTAAAGTTAAGCTACATTAACTATATACATAATCTAACTTATCAAACCATTCCAACTACATAGCTAGATTTATATTACATTTCTTTTAACAATAATTACATACAACATAAAAGCATACAACTTGACAACTTTGACAACTCAAGTTACATAGGCACTCAAGACAACTCTTCAAGCACGGACTTTCACGAAATCACGAACTTTCCAGCTAACAGGGCATTTCCTGAAATGTGGTGGTGAGGAGTGAGTATACACAACACGTATACTCAGTGAGGGCGAGACAGATATCGAATTGGAGAGAAAGAAGATCGTGCAATGCAAATAGGTACAGTTAAGCAATACAATCAATAAAAGGCATTCAATATAAACAACAATACAATTAAACAACTAAAGAAAGCATTAACACAACCAATCAAAGCTATACCACACTTTGAAGGCTATGGTTCACTCGAGCGAGTAATGTACCGATCACGATTCCGATGACTTTAACGATGACGCGCCGGCCCAAACCACCTTATAACACCAGTTTGGAATACCCCGGAAGTATCCATCAATCTACGACCCAAATCTCCCTGGGAGGCAGCCCAAGCGAGAAGAGGGAATAGCTACGGAGCTAGAGCAACCAACACTGGCAACCCGAGGCTACCCAGAGAGGCCCATCACTCACGTGCTGACACTATGCAATGCAAGACTCGATACAAGGCAATAAACGAGCGATAGCACAACAATACAAACTAGTGACAACAAACGAGATAACAAGCAATCACAATCAATACTAGCATTCAACTAACTTTTCAAGCATAACAAGCAATAATAAGCAACAATAACACCAATTAAACAAGTATATCAAGCAACCCTAAGCATTCTATAGGCATAATATCAAGATAACAAGCAAAATCACAAATCGGCCCCAACTATCAAAACACTACCATTTCCAAACGAGCCACGAGTTCTGGAAACCGACTTCGCCAATCCTCCTAGGTCACCATAAGGCACGTCCAAGGACCTCGAAACCCTACTTTACCCTAGAATTCGCGCAAAGCCCCGATGTCCCCCTTTGCTCGTTTGAACTACAACTATACCAATCAAACCCCCTAACAATGCCATAATCGCACCAAAAGTGCTTCCATGGCCTCCCGAAACAATGCCAACCCGCAAAATGAGAAAATGCCAAACTCGACCTAAACGACCCCGACTTTCACTAAGCTGTTTTTTTTCGTTTTTCCATTACACATTCCAATTAAACCACACATTTACGCATTCTAGCATATCTAGCATCTTCCTACATCAACAGAACGCGTAACGCAGCAACTTCCTTGAAACGGGGGTTTACTATTCATAATTTACTATTCATCAAACAATTTATATTTCAATTCCAATATTTAACCGCAGAAAATGTTAAAAAGCTATAAATACATGTTCTACAATCAACAAGGAACATTCTTTAAACAACAAAACGATTAAAATAACAATCTACGCATAAAATTCAAAAATCAAAGTTTAGATACAAATATTTCAAATGCGCAAATAACGATGAAACACTCACCTTAGACGCTCCTAGACGCTAGGAAAACCTCGTAGAGTACCTCGGAAACCACCCCGTGCAAGCCCACGCGAAGAATCGGAGATTTCAAGTTGAGATTTTCTTTTTTTTTTTTCTCTCCTTCTTTTCCTCATGGTTCAATCCTTTTCTCTCTGTTTTTTTCGTGTGCAAATTCTGCTTATTTAAAAAAAAAATGTCAAGAAGTCAAAGGTCAAAATTCGGTCAACCCGCTAAACCAAAACAGCTATGCGCGACCTCACTAAAACGGCCATAACTTCTTCTAGAAAACTCCAATTCACGAACGGTTTGAACCCTCATAAACTAGACTCATAGAGCTTTCCAACCATATATAATTTGCTACCTAACTCTTCCCCAATTGGTTCAGATTTAATTCCAAAGTTGACCCAAAATTTGACTAACTTAACATTGCATTTTTTTTATTTCTAATCCCAAGTTTGCCTTTTATTAAACATTTCAAAAATTTCCACCTTGTCCTAGTTGGTCAATGTAGATGAAAAGTCAACTAGTTTGGTCAAAGAAGGTGAAAGGTCAATAAAATGCAATTTAAATGAACTTAAAATGCTATTGAATACATGCCAGGTTCGGGGTATCACATCCTTCCCCCCTTAAAACAATTGCGTCCTCGCAATTCTTCTTCCAATAGGACTCTGCATCATCTACAATCCAACTCTGACTAGTCTTCATTAGCTACTGAAAAAGTATTTAATAAAGATGACCAATAGGAAAGTTCAAGTAGAAATGCCAAGTAGTAACGCCAAATAGAAGCTCAAATGCAGATACCGTACAAGAATCCCGTTGACACGAATACCGAAGAAGAATAAATTCCAACCAGAAATGCCGAGCTAATACCAATAAAGACTAAAGCAAAGATACTGTAGATGTCATTAATACCACACAATAACGACAAGAAGAATACCTCACGCACGAATCTCCAATAGAAGTATAACTGTTACTGCCCGAGAATTCCCAAGCAAGAAGCCAAATAAAAGCTCAAACAAAGATTCTATCTAGAGGTCCAAAGAAGTACCCCGCTGGTCATGGATTTCATAGAAGAATTCCCTGTTAAAAGTGCTGAAGAAAATACCAAGAACCCAATCAAATATATTTCCAAAGTTCCAAAGAAGCCTTCCAAATAATAACCCCATGGAACAACCAATTAGATTCCGAGTTTTGCTATCAAATGCTGAGAGGAATGTCAAAGGAAATAACAGAGAAAATATAACGTGCCCAATAAGACAACCAAGTTGAATAACAAACATAGTTTCCCAGATGGACGAAAACTCCAAGGATAAACACCGAACTGATGAACAATATACCGAAACCAAACTCTGAGTCCTCTTCACTGTTTGCCAAGTGAGAACTTCATACAACTTTGCCAACAAGGAAAATACCAAGAGAATGCCCGAACAATGCTCCAGTAAGAAAGTACCAAGAATTGCCCAATAAGTAATACTAAATAATTGGCCACTGAGAATCCTAGAGAATGCCATTGAAGAATTTCCAATAAGGAATACCAGTAACACTCCAATAAAGACCGAGACACATATGCCATAGATAATACCACGCAGTAAGGCCGATTGAAATCCCATTAACCAAGTCCACCGAGAAGTGACAACAAAACTCCCCAAAGAACACTCGTTATGAAAACCAAAGAATGTTCCAGAGAACACCCAATTAAAACCCCAAGAGAAAGCTACTCTTTCGCAACTGTTAAGCACAGAGAATGACCAAAGGGATTCGCCAATAACCGAGCTCCAAAAGCAATCACCAATTCCCAAATAAAGGCTAGTCAAATGCCGTTCGTTTCCTGCGAATCCATACACCTTGAAAAGTGAGCGGTGAACCACTTTCTTCAGGGGAGGAAGAGGACTTACTTACCATTTCAATAGGACATGTATGAATGCCAATATATCACAGTTATACATATGCATTAAGCTATTATGCCAGCAAGTTTACAATATAGTTTATTTAGCAAAGTCACTCAAGCATAACAATCAAGTCACGCACAGCATAATCAATTCAAATCACGGCATAGCTAATTCAAGACATTTCAGTACACACATTAAAAGCAATACTTCAAGCAAATAACAATCCACGAGGTCGATTCGATAGGTCAATTCAATGCACAACTAGACACTTTACTTCACTTAGCACACAATTAACACATAACACATAACTATATCACATAGGAGCACACATTCATGTCAAGACACATAATCTCACATAAAAGCATACACTTTCAAGACACACTTAACAAGCACACATTTAAGGGTCACTACCCACCAGACCGAGGACCCTGTCCCGGCTTATGAGCTAAATAAGCTCTGATACCACCTGTGACACCCCGATCCCTCTCGAGACCGGGAGTTCTATCAATCAAACTAATCACAACCCAAACCAAACCCGGGCAAAATTTTCAGGGAAAACGGACGGAGTCTCCCCTGTTTATAGGCGAAATGCAAAACCTGTAATAGCATATAAATGGACCACCACCGTGTCCAACCATACAAAACTTCCTCAAGGCCATCCGAGCCTCGGTTCTCAACAATTTAAACTCAGCAAGTATACATACATTTCCAATTTAAAAACTAACCTATCTTTTCATTTTGACAAGTACATTCAATTTAGGCAATTAAACCATACAAAGCTACTGCATAAAATAAACTATCATGCCATTCTAATTCTTTTCCTTTGGACATTACAGCCATGCATTAAAGTTAAGCTACATTAACTATATACATAATCTAACTTATCAAACCATTCCAACTACATAGCTAGATTTATATTACATTTCTTTTAACAATAATTACATACAACATAAAAGCATACAACTTGACAACTTTGACAACTCAAGTTACATAGGCACTCAAGACAACTCTTCAAGCACGGACTTTCACGAAATCACGAACTTTCCAGCTAACAGGGCATTTCCTGAAATGTGGTGGTGAGGAGTGAGTATACACAACACGTATACTCAGTGAGGGCGAGACAGATATCGAATTGGAGAGAAAGAAGATCGTGCAATGCAAATAGGTACAGTTAAGCAATACAATCAATAAAAGGCATTCAATATAAACAACAATACAATTAAACAACTAAAGAAAGCATTAACACAACCAATCAAAGCTATACCACACTTTGAAGGCTATGGTTCACTCGAGCGAGTAATGTACCGATCACGATTCCGATGACTTTAACGATGACGCGCCGGCCCAAACCACCTTATAACACCAGTTTGGAATACCCCGGAAGTATCCATCAATCTACGACCCAAATCTCCCTGGGAGGCAGCCCAAGCGAGAAGAGGGAATAGCTACGGAGCTAGAGCAACCAACACTGGCAACCCGAGGCTACCCAGAGAGGCCCATCACTCACGTGCTGACACTATGCAATGCAAGACTCGATACAAGGCAATAAACGAGCGATAGCACAACAATACAAACTAGTGACAACAAACGAGATAACAAGCAATCACAATCAATACTAGCATTCAACTAACTTTTCAAGCATAACAAGCAATAATAAGCAACAATAACACCAATTAAACAAGTATATCAAGCAACCCTAAGCATTCTATAGGCATAATATCAAGATAACAAGCAAAATCACAAATCGGCCCCAACTATCAAAACACTACCATTTCCAAACGAGCCACGAGTTCTGGAAACCGACTTCGCCAATCCTCCTAGGTCACCATAAGGCACGTCCAAGGACCTCGAAACCCTACTTTACCCTAGAATTCGCGCAAAGCCCCGATTCCCCCTTTGCTCGTTTGAACTACAACTATACCAACCAAACACCCTACCAATGCCATAATCGCACCAAAAGTGCTTCCATGGCCTCCCGAAACAATGCCAACACGCAAAATGAGAAAATGCCAAACTCGACCTAAACGACCCCGACTTTCACTAAGCCGTTTTTCTCCGTTTTTCCATTACACATTCCAATTAAACCACACATTTAGGCATTCTAGCATATCTAGCATCTTCCTACATCAACAGAACGCGTAACGGAGCAACTTCATCGAAACGGGGGTTTACTATTCATAATTTACTATTCATCAAACAATTTATATTTCAATTCCAATATTTAACCGCAGAAAATGTTAAAAAGCTATAAATACATGTTCTACAATCAACAAGGAACATTCTTTAAGCAACAAAACGATTAAAACAACAATCTACGCATAAAATTCAAAAATCAAAGTTTAGATACAAATATTTCAAATGCGCAAATAACGATGAAACCCTCACCTTAGACGCTCCTAGACGCTAGGAAAACCTCGTAGAGTGCCTCGGAAACCACCCCGTGCAAGCCCACGCGAAGAATCGGAGATTTCAAGTTGAGATTTTCTTTTTTTTTTTTCTCTCCTTCTTTTCCTCATGGTTCCAATCCTTTTCTCTTTGTTTTTTTCGTGTGCAAATTCTGCTTATTTAAAAAAAAAATGTCAAGAAGTCAAAGGTCAAAATTCGGTCAACCCGCTAAACCAAAACAGCTATGCGCGACCTCACGAAAACGGCCATAACTTCTTCTAGAAAACTCCAATTCACGAACGGTTTGAACCCTCATAAACTAGACTCATAGAGCTTTCCAACCATATATAATTTGATACCTAACTCTTCCCCAATTGGTTCAGATTTAATTCCAAAGTTGACCCAAAATTTGACTAACTTAACATTGCATTTTTTTTATTTCTAATCCCAAGTTTGCCTTTTATTAAACATTTCAAAAATTTCCATCTTGTCCTAGTTGGTCAATGTAGATGAAAAGTCAACTAGTTTGGTCAAAGAAGGTGAAAGGTCAATAAAATGCAATTTAAATGAACTTAAAATGCTATTGAATACATGCCAGGTTCGGGGTATCACATACCTATCGTGAGGGAGTTTCCGGGGGTCTTTCCTGAGGAATTACCTGGGTTACCGCCTGATAGAGAGATAGAGTTCATGATTGATTTGTTGCCCGGGAGTTCACCTATCTCTAGGACTCCGTACAGAATGGCTCCACCTGACTTGCAGGAATTGAAAGTTCAATTACAGGGCTTGCTTGAGAAGGGATTCATTCAGCCGAGTTCTTCGCCTTGGGGTGTGCCAGTCCTATTTGTTAAAAAGAAAGACGGGTTTCTTCGCCTGTGCATTGACTATCGGGGTCTTAATCAGGTAACCATCAAAAATAAATATCATTTGCCTTTAATCGAAGAGTTGTTTGATCAGTTGCAAGGCGCCAGGGTATTCTCTAAATTTGATCTGAGGCAGGGTTATTATCAGCTGAGGATTAAGAAAGATGATGTTCCTAAAACTGCCTTCAGAACTCGATATGGCCATTATGAGTTTGTTGTCTTGCCGTTTGGTCTTACTAATGCTCCCGCCGCATTCATGGATTTAATGCAGAGGGTATTCCGTCCTTATCTGGATCAATTTGTAGTCATATTTATTGATGATATCCTTGTCTATTCTAAATCTGAGGCGGAACATGAACAGCATCTCAGAATTGTGTTGCAGACACTTCAGGAGCATCGGTTATTTGCAAAGTTTAGAAAATGTGAATTCTGGCTTAAGCAAGTTGCTTTTCTTGGCCATATTATCTCGCAGGATGGTATTTCTGTTGATCCAGCGAAGATTTGAAGTTGTGTTATCTTGGAAACGACCTGAAACTGTCACAGAAATTCGTAGCTTCCTTGGTTTAGCTGGGTATTATCGGAGGTTTGTAAAGGATTTCTCTAAGATTGCAGGGCCTTTAACTCAGCTTACTCAGAAGAAAACCGTATTTGACTGGAATGATAAATGTGAGGCCAGCTTCCAGGAATTGAAGAAGAGATTGACTACAGCTCCTATTCTTGCTTTACCTGAGGGTTATGATAATTTGATGATCTATAGTGATGCTTCGAAGGAAGGTCTGGGTTGTGTATTGATGCAGAATGGCAGGGTTATTGCTTATGCTTCCAGGAAACTGAAACCTTATGAACTCAACTATCCGACTCATGATCTTGAGCTTGCAGCTATCATTCTAGCATTAAAGAAATGGCGTCATTATCTCTGGGGCAACAAATTTGAAATCTTTACAGATCATAAGACCTTGAAATATCTGTTTTCCCAGAAAGAGTTGAACATGAGGCAGAGGCGTTGGCTGGAATTACTTGAGGACTATAACTACACTATTAACTATCTTCCAGGTAAGGCCAATATTGTTGCTGATGCTTTGAGCCGAAAGGCTACTGTTGCCAGCTTGATTATCAAGAATTGGGAATTCATGGAAGAATTGTGCTTATAGAAGCCTAGTACTTCAAATTCTGGTATTCAATTTGCAAGTTTGCAGATTCAATCTCTGTTGTTATCCAAGATTCGAGAAGCTCAACAGGCTGATCTTCAATTGTTGAAAGTCTTAGAGAATTCTAAAGGGGGAGAGTCGGATTTCAAACTACACGACGATGGTATTCTCAAATTCAAAGGTAGAATCCGTATTCCGAATGATCCAACTCTGAAGAAGGATATTCTTGCTGAGGCACACAGTTCCAGATATACTATCCATCCAGGCAGTACGAAAATGTATAAAGATTTGAAGCAGAACTTCTGGTGGAATAATATGAAGAGAGAAATTGCTGACTATGTTGCCCGATGTCTTACTTGTCAGAAAGTTAAAGCAGAACATCAGAGACCTGCAGGGTTATTGCAGCCTTTGGCTATTCCTGTTTAGAAATGGGATCATATTACTATGGATTTCGTATCCGATTTACCGAGGTCTTCGAGGGGTAATGACTCAGTCTGGGTTATTGTGGATAGACTGACCAAGACTTCTCATTTTATTGCTAAAAAGAAGTCTGATTCTCTTGATAAACTGGTAGAGTTGTATATTGAGAATGTTGTCCGACTACATGGAATTCCAAAGAGTATCGTATCAGATAGAGATCCCAGATTTACATCTCAGTTCTGGCAGAAGATTCAGAAAGCTTTGGGCACGACTTTGAATTTCAGTACAGCTTATCATCCCCAGACAGATGGTCAATCCGAGAGAACTATCTTGATCCTTCAGGATATGTTGCGGGCTTGTATTCTGGACTTCGGTAAGAGTTGGGAGAAGTATTTGCCACTAGCAGAGTTCGCCTACAACAATAGTTATCAAGCTACTATTGGTATGGCACCTTATGAGGCACTGTATGGGCGTAAATGTCGGTCTCCTCTCTACTGGGATGATGTTGGTGAAATGAAGACTATCGACCTTACTCTCTTACCTGAAATGAACAAAATGATTGATCAGGTGCAGCTTATCAGAAAAAGAATGCTTACAGCACAGAGCCGGCAAAAGAGTTACGCAGATAGACGACGTCGTGATCTGAAATTTGCTGTGGGGGACCGGGTATTTCTGAAAATTTCTCCTCGCAAGGGTTTGATTCGGCATGGTAAAGGAGGTAAACTCAGTCCTCGATATGTGGGACCATTTGAGATAACTGAAACTGTTGGTGATTTGGCTTACCGTCTAGCTTTACCTCCCAGTCTGGGCAGAATTCATGACGTATTCCATGTTTCCATGCTTCGGAAGTATCAGCCAGATCCCTCTCACATACTTGAGCCGGAACCGCTAGAGATCAGTGAAACTTTGACCAACACAGAGAAACCTCTTCGAATTGTTGATCAGAAAGTTCAGGAGTTGAGGACTAAAAGCATTCCGATGGTTAAAGTTCTGTGGGATCATCACGGAGTAGAGGATGCGACATGGGAAAGAGAGGATCAGATGCGGGATCGGTATCCGGAGTTATTCGCCGAATCATGTAAGAATTGCGTGGACGCAATTAGTTTAAGGGGGAGAGGATGTGACGCCCGGGTTTTAGCCATGCATTTAATTACTGTTGCATCCCTTGTTTGCGCATTTACTTCTATGCCTTATTAACTGACTTTGTGACTACTATTCACTCCGTTTTTAAACTACTTTCTATTAGTTAATTAGCATTTTTATTAAATCATATTAATTGTAAAAGTAGTGGGAAAAATGTGCATTTGAGCTTAAGGCGTTAGGAAGGCTCGTTTAGAAAATGACTTTAGTAGTTGAATGAATAGTGTTACGTAACTAACTTAGGTAATTAATTAGCTAGCATATATTTTACCACCTTAGGCTCGTTTCTAAGCTATCAATGCACACATTAGAAGCCATTTAATTACCCAACATGACCCCACCCCAAGGCCTATCTAATATAACATAACACAAGCACATTGTAACACAAAAACAAAAATTTCAGCCTGTGAACAGTAGCCAAACCCGACAGCCTTCCTTGTGCATTTGGGAGAGATTTTGCTCATCAAATCATCAAATCAAGCCAAGCCAAGCCTTGAGCAACTAGTGTAGGGTGTTTGCAAGGTTCCTAGGTGCTCATACGCGTAGTGGTGAGGGATTTCACGACTTGTTTTTGCATTTTTAAATAGTTAATCATTTATTGATTTGTTGAAAATATTATTATATAAGATTATAATTGTTATGTATGCTAATATACTATCTATATGAATGGTAAAGAACACTTTTGAACCCTTGTTTAGCAATTTAAGCGGTTAGAATCGTTATTTTGATTTTTAGGGTGAATAGTGACGTTTTTTCTAGGGTTTTGTGTAATTGCTCGAATTGGCTTGAATTAATGCTTCTAATTGATGCCTTAGGTACTAGTGAAGATAATCAAATAGCCCCGTACACTTGCATTGCCCTTAAATCACCTAAAAATGGAAAATAGCCGACTTTAATTTGGGGCTTTCGGGGTTAATGCGAATCCGGGTGGATTCGGGCTTCAATTCTAGTATCCTTAGGCTACCTAGGTGCTATAGATGCCTTGATATCCCTTGTTTGAAGCCCGGACAATGTAGGTATAGTTTAAAGCCAAAAGAGGGAAATTGAGGCTTTCGGGGTAAACGCGTGCATTTGAATGAGTTAGAGGGTTGAGAGGGTACCTTGGGGGTTAGTTAGAAGGTTGGGAGAGTTTCCTTTGAAAATGAAATCATTAACTTTGGTTTAGAAGAGAAATAGTTCGAAAAACAAAGGGGTTTAGGTGCAATTTAAGTTGTCTCACACTTCTAAACCCATGTCAGGACTTCTTGAGTGTTTATATGTGATTTTAAATTGATTTGGAGCTTTTTGAATGATTCTATGCTTATTTGGTATAAGTTCATTTGTAAACTGCTTATTAACTTCTATATTTGCTTCTATCCTAATTGTTTCGAGGTCAACCTACTTTGTTGATCCTCATATGTGTTAATGCTTATATTATTGCTATTAACTTGCCATCGTTGTGTGCATTGCATAGTAGTTGCGCAACCATAGTGTCAGGGGCGGATGTGTTGAATATCGGTTGGGCGGCAGAGGGCTTGCCGGTGGATATTCAAACTCCGTACCCTATTCCCTCATTTGCCTGGTCCGGAGATTGCCAGGGGATGTTGGGTCGTAGGATTCGGGGTACATCCGGAGTACACCCACTGGAGTGATTGGGGTTATGCCGGCTTATCGTGATCGTGCTCGTGGTTCGTGGATCGTGATTGAAGACCAGTGAAGATTGGTGTATAGGGGATTGTTGAAATGTATCTTTTTAATTGTGTGGTTATTTAAGTTATCATTGTTTCTTAAATTGTTAAAGTGTTATTGTTGTGTAATTGTATTATCTGTTGCATTGCACGCCCCGGGACTATATCCCTCACTGGGCAACAGTGGTTGCTCATACCTCGATATCTGTTTCAGGAGACGCTGAGGGTGATCCCCAGCTTGTTGATTTAGTTGAAGAAGAAGAAGTTCAGATCGAGCCTTTACCTTAGTTGCTGTGTCTGATAACTTGAGGTGGTTATTGAATTTGCTGCTATGTGGAAAGTTCAACTAATTGTTTTATGTACTATTTTGTGGCCTAAGGGCTATGTATATACTTGTTGTATAAGTCGAAGATTAGTTAGTTGGGTTGTAGCTTTGAAAGTCTACGAACTGTAATAACTTTTATTCTTGCCTTATTTCCTTGCATGCTTGGGAGTGGATGGTTGATGTAGAATGCTTTATCCCTTAAGTTGTTTTATTGATTTCCTAGAATGTTATGATTATAAGACTATGCTGACAACCAGTTCTCGCGTGCTTGTGTGTTTTGGAGTTATTGTGTACTATAAGGCTCGGATGGCCTTATAGCTTTGTTGTTTAATTGAGAAAAGCTTGACTGTATTGTTGGGACCTTGTTTAAGTGTTTACAGGTTTTTAGAATGTCCACGGTACAGAGGAGACTCTGTCCGTGTGTCGGGTCCGGACTTAACCTTTAGCTTGGGGGTTGGGTTGGGGCGTGACATATTAATTGTAAAAGTAGTGGGAAAAAATGTGCATTTGAACTAAAGGCGTTAGGAGAGCTCGTTTAGAAAATGACTTTTGTAGTTGAATGAATATTGTTACGTAACTAACTTAGAGATTTAATTATTTAGCACACATGTATCACCTTAGGCCCATTTCTAAGCTTTCCACGCGCATTTTAGAAGCCACTTAAGCACCCAACACGACCCAACCTCAAGGCCTACTTAATAAAACATAACACAAGCACATTATAACACAAAAAAACATAACAATTTCAGCTGTGAACAGTGCCCAAACCCGACAGCCCCTCCCTTGGGCATTTGGAGATTTTGCTTCATCAAATCATCAATTCAAGCCAAGCCAAGCCTTGAGCAACTAGTGTAGGGTGTTTGCAAGGTTCCTAGGTGCTCCTACGCGTATTGGTGAGGGATTTCACGGCTCATTTTTGCATTTCTAAATAGTTGTCAATTTCTTGATTTGTTAAAAATGTGTTCAAATGCTATTGTATTAATTATCTATGCTATTATACCATGTATATGAATGCTAGAGAACATATTTGAGCCATCGTTTCGCTTTTTAAACGGTTAGAATCGTTAGTTTGATTTCTAGGGTGAATAGTGATGTTTTTCTAGGGTTTTGCGTAATTGCTCGAATTAGCTTGATTCCATGCTTCTAATAGATGCTTTAGGTGCTAGTGAAGGTATTCTAATAGCCCCATGCACTTGCATTATCCTTAAATCGCTAAAAATGTAAAATAGTAGACTTTAATTTGGGGCTTTCGTGGTTAATGCGAATCCGGGTGAATTCGGACTTCAATTCTAGTATCCTTAAGCTACCTAGGTGCTATAGAAGTCTTGATATCCCTTGTTTGAGGCTCGGACATTGTATGTGTAGTTTAAAGCCATAAGAGGGATTTCGGGGTAATTGCGGGAATTTGAATAAGTTAGAGGGTTGAGAGGGTATCTTGAGGGTTAGTTAGAAAGTTGGGAGAGTTTCCTTTGAAAATGGTATCATTAACCTTAGTTTGGAAGAGAAATAGTTTGAAAAACTAAGGGGTTTATGAGCTATTTCGGTTGACTCACACTTCTAAACCCATGGCATAACTTCTTGAGTGTTTATATGTGGTTTCAAGTTGTTTTGAAGCTTTTTGTGTGATTCTATACTTAATTTGCATATGTCTCCTTGTAAAATTGCATATTTGTTTATATAATTGTTCTATTCTAATTGCATCGAGGTCAACCTACTTTGTTGATCCTCCTATATGTTAATGCTTATATTATTGCTATTAACTTGCCATTGTTAAGTGCATTGCATAGTGGTTGCGCAAACATAGTGTCAGGGGCGGATGCGTTGAATATCGGCTGGGCGGCAGAGGGCTTGCCGGTGGATATTCAATCTCCGTGCCCTAGTCCCTCATTCACCTGGTCCAGAGATTGCCAGGGGATGTTGGGTCGTAGGATTATCGGGGTACATCCGGAGTACACCCACTGGAGTGTTTGGGGTTATGCCGGCTTATCGTGATCGGGCTCGTGGTTCGTGGATCGTGAATGAAGACCAGTGAAGATTGGTGTATAGGGGATTGTGTGAAATGTATCCTTTTAAATGTGTGGTTATCTAAGTTATCATTGTTTCTTAAATTGTATAAGTGATATTATTGTATAACTGTATTATCTGTTGCATTGCACGCCCCGGGACTATATCCCTCACTGGGCAATAATGGTTACTCATACCTCGATATCTATTTCAGGAGACGGTAAGGGTGATCCCCAGCTTGTTGAGTTAGTTGAAGAAGAAGAAGTTCAGACTGATCCTTTATCTTAGTTGCCGTGCTTGATAGCTTGAGGTGGTTAATGAAATTGCTGCTATGTGGAAGATTCATCTGATTATCTTATGTATTATTTTGTAGCCTAAGGGCTATGTATATGCTTGTTGTATAAGTTGAAGACTAGTTGGTTGTGGTGTAGCTTTGAAAGCCTATGTACTGTAATAACTTATGATCTACTTCTGTTCGCTTTGCTTGCTTGGGAGTGAATGGCTTAAAGTAGAAATGTTTGATCTTTCAATTATGTTTAATTGATTTCCTAGAATGTCATGATTATAAAACTATGTTGATGATAAACTATCGCATGCTTGTGTGTTTTGGAACTATTGTGTACTATAAGGCTCGGATGGCCTTAGAACTTTGTTGTTTAATTAAGAAAAGCTTGTTTGTATTGTTGGGACTTTGTTTGAGTGAATACAGGTTTTTAGAATGTCCACGGTACAGGGGAGACTCTGTCCGTGTGTCGGGTCCGGGCTTAACTTTTAGCTTGGGGGTTGGGTCGGGGCGTGACAGTGGGGCCAGTGACTAGGTCTCCGTCTCTCAGGTGCCCATAACTTTTGATCTGCAATGAGTTATTCGGCACATAGCATAACGTTGGAAAGCTCTCCGAGAGCTCTACGATGCGGGCAACAAGCCTAGTTAGCTGCACCTATTTTTGGAGCCCAAAAATGAACATTTTTATCCATTTCGTGCCACTTTTCTTCTTTTTGAGATGTTTTTTCGTCCTGGATTGTTCTTCGTGAGCCGCAAAAAGGACGACAACCTAACTTGCGGGACATTTGAGGGCCCTACAACGTGTTAATATCACGTCTTGTGAGGATGCTGCGTTGTTGAAGAAGATGGGTTGTTGATAAGCCTATTAGGCCTTTTGAATGGACCGTCTCTCTGGGCTGTGACTGTGAATCGTCAACAAATAAGTGCTTTGCGCCCTCAACCTGATGGGTGCGATCATACCAACAATAATGCACTGGATCCCATCAGAACTCTAAAGTTAAGCATGCTTGGGCTAGGGTAGTACTAGGATGGGTGACCCCCTGGGAAGTCCTCGTGTTGCATCCTCCTTTTCATATTTTTTTTTCCCCGTTTTTCCTTGCCAAGATGATTTATCCATAACATTTCTATTATCGAGTCCCACGACATCTTGTGTAAAACAACTTCGCTTCGCTTAGAGGCTGGGCCTGCGCCTTTTGAATGGTATAAGTTATGACTTCGCTTCCGAAAAGATAGATTTGACTCTGATTTACCAGCATCTACTACTGGAATAAATTGCCTCACTTACCGCCTGCTCTTATTCCCATCGATATGCCCGGAAAGAAGAACTTTCTTTCTCTCATGCCCTTTACCTTAAATCTGACAAAGATAGAATCTTTCACTTTCCCTATCACTGTCATTGCCCGTAAAGTCTCTATCTCTATAGTTGCCTTCTCTTTCCCTTTCATTACAGATAAAGTGATATGCTTTCATAACTAATAAGGCGTAAAAAAAATAAGTCTCAGTATTCGTTTTGACTTTCGCTCGTAAAGGAACTAGATCTAGATTAGACTAAGGCGTTACTATGCTAGTAGAGAGATTTAAGCGAGCTAATATTGAGTGTACTTTGCCCCTCCCTTTCTTTAGACTTGCAGTAAAACTAAACAAGTTTACTCAACTTGCACTTGAGCTTGAAGCCTTTTTTTGAATCCCAAAGTAGCATTAATAAATCCCCAAAGCTACAAGAAAGCCGAGCCTAGAACCGCTACTTGCCCAATAGTATAGTGCCTTCCTCACTTTCCTAGCTACCAAGCCCCTCTTCAAACCCTTGCTAGAAGGACGAAAGGAATGATTCTCTGTGATACTGCTTGAATAACGATAATCGAAGTGAAAAGCCTTAAAGAAAAAGCTTTAGCAATGGTAGGAATTACTACTTACGCCAGCACCTGACGAACTTACCTTATTATTAGAGAAAGGGGAAATAGGTAATGGAGGGATAATCCATAAGATCTGGTTCTCTAATGTTGATTATGAATCTGGCTAAATTATGATCTTGAAATTTCATTCTTCTCAAAGACATATCCTCCAAAAAAGGAATTTCATTGAGAGGCAATCATCACTAGTTTCTCCCAAGGGCATGGTCCTCCGAGAAAGAATGTATTTCAGACAATTTCATTGGCTGGGCAGCCTTTTCTTCTATTGTTCCATATAAGATTGGGAAATAATAAGTATAATAGAAAACTAATAAAGCAATTGAAAGCATTGAGGTTAATTCGCATAGTCGGAAAGGAAACGTAGCTGAGGATCGTAGATTTGACCGCAGAAGCAGAAAATAGATGTTTGTTGTTGTTGACTTCCGGCTGCCTATTCAGCTCTGTGAAATCAAATTATTCACATAAGACTTTCTACTGGAAAATCCTAAGGGTCGAAAGAGAAAACAACGCTCGTTGCAACTCAAGAGATTTGGGAGTGTATAAAATATATATTCAAGAATTGTATGCAAGCCTCATAGCAAGCCTTGATTCGAGCTCCATAGATCAAAAAATTTAAATGCTTGTAATCAGAGGAAAGGAATATTAAGGAGAGATTCTCAATTCTAAAGAAAAGCAAGGTTTGGAACCCATGCGATGCGCCTTTCTCCATAAGCCTAGAAGCAAGTCAAGCGGTAAGAAAACCTGTGATAACCCGAACCCGGCATGCATTTAATAGCACTTGACTGCATTTAATTAAATGTTTAATTAGTTAAATCAACCAATTTGCACTATTTTCATATTTCTCTTGGAAGCATTTAGTAATTATATATTGAATAATTGAAAGGTTGTTATCTACTTCTATTAATTATAGTAATTGAATTTATTCTCTCGTGATTAATTAAGTGTTATCTTAAATGTTAGAGTTTAATTGTGTTTGACTATGTGTTTATGTTAACCTTCATTTGTAGTTTAATGTTAACTTCATAATTCTTTTAAATGTTCTAGAAATAGTTAAATTGATTATTTTAAATGAATATTGATTACCTTGATTGTTTTGATTATTTTAATAATCGGTTTTGGTTGTTTTGTGTTAAAATCACTCAGTTTTCAAATAAATGAGAAAAGTAACTCCGAGCCGGAGTAAATTTTAAACTATGATGCTTTCCAAAAATGATATATTTCTTAGATTCTTTGAGAATTAATTGTTATTCTTTTATTGTCGCAACGTGCATTGCATATCGAGGGCGTTAGCTAGAAAACGGATTCCAGTCCTCAGCTAATAGTGAAACTAGTATTTAGATGACTTAAATTTTATATTTTAATTGTTACTAGCTAGAATTGATTTTGGTGTTAGTTATTTAGCTTAAAAATGCACAAAAATAGGCCATTTTGACTAGTTTTAAGTTGTTTGACCAACCTTGACCAAAGCTTTGACCCTTTTGACCTTTGACCTCTTTAAAATAGCCTAAATAACACCAAAAAAAACAGACCTGAACAGCAGCTTAGCAGGGCCGAAAATGAGGAGAGAGAAAAAAAGATTTCAAGCCAAAATCTTCATTTCTTCGCGGGAGCTTGCACGGGGTGGTTTCCGAGGTGTCCTACGAGGTCTTCCTAGCGTCTAGGAGCGTCTAAGGTGAGGGAAGCATGTTATTTGCGCATTTATACGTTGTGTATGTTAACTTTGTCAATTTTTAGATTTATCCGTAGATCGTTATTTAAAGTGATTTGATGCTTCTAGAATGTTCCTTGGCATTTGTAGAACATGTATTTATAGCTTTGTAATATTTTCTGCGGTTAAATGTTGTGATTACAAATTAAATTGTTAATTGAATAGTGTTTTATGAATAGTAAAACCTTGAAATGTTGAAGTTGCGCTGTTATGCTTTCTGTTGATGTAGAAATGTGCTAGGTACACTAGAATGCTAAAATGTGTGGTTTGTTTGGGTTGCGTAGTGGAAAAAATGAGAATTATGCCTTTGGGAAAGTCGGGGTCGTTTTGGTCGACTTTAGCATTTTCTCGTTTTGCATGTTGGCATTGCTTCGGGAGTCCATGGAAGCACTTTTGGTGAGATTATGGCGTTGGTTGGGTGTTTGGTTGTTATAGTTGTAGTTCAAACGAGAAAGGGGGAAATCGGGGCTTTGCGCGAGTTCTAGGGTAAAGTAAGGTTTCGGGGTCTTTAGACGTGCCTTATGGTGACCTAGGAGGGTTGGCGAAGTCGGTTTCCAGAACTCGTGGCTCGTTTGGAAATGGTAGCGTTTTGATAGTTGGGGTCGATTTGTGTTTTTGTGTGTTTTCTTGTCTTTATGACTATAGAATGCTTAGAATTACTTGAAATACTTGTTTGAGTTGTTTTGGATTGAATTGCTTATCAATTGCTGCTATTGCGTGCGAGAGTAACCTACTTTGTTATTCTCCCACATGTGGCTTTATCGCTTGTTTATCGCCTTGTATCGAGTCTTGCATTGCATAGTGTCTCGCGCGTGAGTGATGGGCCTCTCTGGGTAGCCTTGGGTTGCCAGTGTTGGTTACTCTAGCTCCGCTGCTATTCCCTTTCTCGCTTGGGTTGCCTCCCAGGGAGTTTTGGGTCGTAGGTTGATGGATACTTCCGGGGTATTCCAAACTAGTGTTATAAGGTGGTTTGGGTCGGTGCGTCATCGTTAAAGTCTTCGGAATCGTGATCGGTACATTACTCGCTCGAGTGAACCATAGCCTTCAAAGTGTGGTATAGCTTTGATTGGTTGTGTTAATGCTTTCTTTAGTTGTTTAATTGTATTGTTGTTTATATTGTATGCCGTTTATTGATTGTATTGCTTAACTGTACCTTTTTGCAATGCACAATCTTCTTTCTCTCCAATTCGATATCTGTCTCGCCCTCACTGAGTATACGTGTTGTGTATACTCACTCCTCACCACCACATTTCAGGAAATGTCATGTTAGCTGGAAGTTCGTGATTTCGTGGAAGTTATTGCCTGAAGAGTTGTCTTGCGTGCCTATGTGGCTTGAGTGTCGAAGTTGTGAAGATATATGCTTTCATATGTTGTATGTATTTAATGCTAAAAGTATGTAATTTAAGTTTCATTAGATTGTTGAAGTAGTTTGATAAGTTAGATTATGTATCTAGTTATTATAACTTAACTTCAAATGCATGTTTGTAATGTCCAAAAGAAAAGAACTGGAATGGCATGATAGTCTATATTATGTAGTAGCTTAGTATGGTTTAATTTTCAAGTTTGAATGTACTTGTCAAAATAAAAAGAGATCGGTTAGCTTTTAAATTTGAAATGTATGTATACGTGCTGAGTTTAAATTGTTGAGAACCGAGGCTCGGATGGCCTTGAGGAAGTTTTGTATGGTTGGACACGGTGTTGGTCCATTTAAATGCTATTACAGGTGTTACATTTTGCCTAGAAACAGGGGAGACTCCGTCCGTTTTCCCTGAAAATTTATGCCCGGGTTTGGTTTGGGTTGTGATTAGATTGATTGACAAAACTCTCGGTCTCGAGAGGGATCGGGGTGTCACAGGTGGTATCAGAGCTTGTCTAGCTCATAAGCCGGGACAGGGTCCTCGGTCTGGTGGGTAGTGACCCTTGAATGTGTGCTTCTTAAGTGTGTCTTGAAAGTGCATGCTTGTACGTGAGATTGTGTGTCTTGACATGAATGTGTGCTTCTATGTGATATAGTTATGTGTTATGTGTTAATTGTGTGCTAAGTGAAGTAAAGTGTCTAGTTGTGCATTGAATTGACCTATCGAATTGGCATTGTGAATCGAATTGATCTCGTGAATTGTTATTTGCTTGAAGTATTGCTTGTAATGTGTGTTTTAAAATGTCTTGAATTGATTATGTTATGCTTGACTTGATTGCCGTGCTTGAGTGACTTTGTTGAATAAACCATTTTGTAAACTTGCTTGCATAATAGTTTAAGGCATATGTATAACTGTGATATATTGGCATTCATACATGTCCTATGGAAATGGTAAGTAAGTCCACTTCCTCCCCTGAAGAAAGTGGTTCACCTCTGGCTTTTCAAGGTGTATGGATTGGCAGGAAATGAATGGTATTTGGCTAGCCTTTATTTGGGAATTGATGTTTGCTTTTGGGGTTCGGTTATTGGCAAATCTCTATGGCCTCCTCTGTGCTTAACAGTTGTGAAAGAGTAGCTTTCTCTTGGGGTTTTATTTGGTTATTCTTGGAGCATTCTTTGGTTTTCTTAATGGGTGTTCTTTGGGGACATTTGTTGGCACTACTTGGTAGACTTGGCTATTGGATTTTCAGTTGGACTTACTGCATGGTATTATCTATGGTATATGTGTATTGGTCTTTATTGGAGTGTTACTAGTATTCCTTATTGGAAAATTCTTCAATGGCATTCTCTAGGATTCTTAGTGGCCATTTATTTAGTATTACTTATTGGGAAATTCTTAGTACTTTCTTACTGGAGCATTGTTCGGCTATTTTCTTTGGCATCCCTTAGTTGATTTGGTAACTGGAATTCCTATCAGACTTATTATCTCATATTACTTACGGTATTCTTTGGAATTCTTATCGGGCATTTTACTAGTATTTTTTTTTCCTTATTGGCATTTATTGGAAGATCCTACACTTGGAATTCTGCTTGGACATATTATCTTGTACTGTTTACGGCTTCTCCTTCGGCCTTTCCACTCAGGGGAATCTATATTTGCTGTTTGACTAAGATGTTGCGGTAGGAACACAGTGATTGGAAGATTTCATTTAGAGGTTGGCCTTTGGTATTCTTCTCTATATTCCTTTACAGAACTTTCAGCTGGGTCTATTTACGGTAGTCAGTACTGCATGAGGTGCATATACTCTGGCTATCTCTTAACTTTCTTATTTGGTACTTGTTAGACTTCTATTGAAGATTCTTAAATAGGGTACTCCTTCGGTACTCTTCCTGCCATTAGTATGTGGTATTGATGATATCTACAGTGTCTTTGCTTCAGTCTTTAGTTGGTATTTCCTCGGCATTCTTGATTGGAATTTCTATTCGGGATTTCCTACGGGCATTCTTATATATTATCTTGCTCAGCAACCGATGAAGATTAGTCAGAATTGGATTTCAGATGATGCTGAGTTCTATTGGAAGAAGAATTGCGAGGACGCAATTGTTTTGAGGGGGGAAGGATGTGATAACCTGAACCCGGCATGCATTTAATAGCACTTGACTGCATTTGATTAAATGTTTAATTAGTTAAATCAACCAATTTGCACTATTTTCATATTTCTCTTGGAAGCATTTAGTAATTATATATTGAATAATTGAAAGGTTGTTATCTACTTCTATTAATTATAGTAATTGAATTTATTCTCTTGTGATTAATTAAGTGTTATCTTAAATGTTAGGGTTTAATTGTGTTTGACTATGTGTTTATGTTAACCTTCATTTGTAGTTTAATGTTAACTTCATAATTCTTTTAAATGTTCTAGAAATAGTTAAATTGATTATTTTAAATGAATATTGATTACCTTGATTGTTTTGATTATTTTAATAATCGATTTTGGTTATTTTGTGTTAAAATCACTCGGTTTTCAAATAAATGAGAAAAGTAACTCCGAGCCGGAGTAAATTTTAAACTATGATGCTTTCCAAAAATGATATATTTCTTAGATTCTTTGAGAATTAATTGTTATTCTTTTATTGTCGCAACGTGCATTGCATATCGAGGGCGTTAGCTAGAAAACGGATTCTAGTCCTCAGCAAATAGTGAAACTAGTATTTAGATGACTTAAATTTTATATTTTAATTGTTACTAGCTAGAATTGATTTTGGTGTTAGTTATTTAGCTTAAAAATGCACAAAAATAGGCCATTTTGACTAGTTTTAAGTTGTTTGACCAACCTTGACCAAAGCTTTGACCCTTTTGACCTTGGACCTCTTTAAAATAGCCTAAATAACACAAAAAAAAAAACAGACTTGAACAGCAGCTTAGCAGGGCCGAAAATGAGGAGAGAAAAAAAAAGATTTCAAGCCAAAATCTTCATTTCTTCGCGGGAGATTGCACGGGGTGGTTTCCGAGGCGTCCTACGAGGTCTTTCTAGTGTCTAGGAGCGTCTAAGGTGAGGGAAGCATGTTATTTGCGCATTTATACGTTGTGTATGTTAACTTTGTCAATTTTTAGATTTATCCGTAGATCGTTATTTAAAGCGATTTGATGCTTCTAGAATGTTCCTTGGCATTTGTAGAACATGTATTTATAGCTCTGTAATATTTTCTGCGGTTAAATGTTGTGATTACAAATTAAATTGTTAATTGAATAGTATTTTATGAATAGTAAAACCTTGAAACGTTGAAGTTGCGCTGTTATGCTTTCTGTTGATGTAGAAATGTGCTAGGTACGCTAGAATGCTAAAATGTGTGGTTTGTTCGGGTTGCATAGTGGAAAAAATGAGAATTATGCCTTTGGGTAAGTCGGGGTCATTTTGGTCGACTTTAGCGTTTTCTCGTTTTGCGTGTTGGCATTGCTTTGGGAGGCCATGGAAGCACTTTTGGTGAGATTATGGCGTTGGTTGGGTGTTTGGTTGTTATAGTTGTAGTTCAAACGAGAAAGGGGGAAATCGGGGCTTTGCGCGAGTTCTAGGGTAAAGTAAGGTTTTGGGGTCTTTAGACGTGTCTTATGGTGACCTAGGAGGGTTGGCGAAGTCGGTTTCCAGAACTCGTGGCTCGTTTGGAAATGGTAGCGTTTTGATAGTTGGGGTCGATTTGTGTTTTTGTGTGTTTTCTTGTCTTTATGGCTATAGAATGCTTAGAATTACTTGAAATTTTTGTTTGAGTTGTTTTGGATTGAATTGCTTATCAATTGCTGCTATTGCATGCGAGAGTAACCTACTTTGTTATTCTCCCACGTGTGGCTTTATCGCTTGTTTATCGCCTTGTATCGAGTCTTGCATTGCATAGTGTCTCGCGCGTGAGTGATGGGCCTCTCTGGGTAGCCTTGGGTTGCCGGTGTTGGTTGCTCTAGCTCCGCTGCTATTCCCTTTCTCGCTTGGGTTGCCTCCCAGGGAGTTTTGGGTCGTAGGTTGATGGATACTTCCGGGGTATTCCAAACTGGTGTTATAAGGTGGTTTGGGCCGGCGCGTCATCGTTAAAGTCATCGGAATCGTGATCGGTGCATTACTCGCTTGAGTGAACCATAGCCTTCAAAGTGTGGTATAGCTTTGATTGGTTGTGTTAATGCTTTCTTTAGTTGTTTAATTGTATTGTTGTTTATATTGTATGCCTTTTATTGATTGTATTGCTTAAATGTACCTTTTTGCATTGCACAATCTTCTTTCTCTCCAATTCGATATCTGTCTCGCCCTCACTGAGTATACGTGTTGTGTATACTCACTCCTCACCACCACATTTCAGGAAATGTCATGTTAGTTGGAAGTTCGTGATTTCGTGGAAGTTGTTGCCTGAAGAGTTGTCTTGCGTGCCTATGTGGCTTGAGTGTCGAAGTTGTGAAGATATATGCTTTCATATGTTGTATGTATTTAATGCTAAAAGTATGTAATTTAAGTTTCATTAGATTGTTGAAGTAGTTTGATAAGTTAGATTATGTATCTAGTTATTATAACTTAACTTCAAATGCATGTTTGTAATGTCCAAAAGAAAAGAACTAGAATGGCATGATAGTCTATATTATGTAGTAGCTTAGTATGGTTTAATTTTCAAGTTTGAATGTACTTGTCAAAATAAAAAGAGATAGGTTAGCTTTTAAATTTGAAATGTATGTATACGTGCTGAGTTTAAATTGTTGAGAACCGAGGCTCGGATGGCCTTGAGGAAGTTTTGTATGGTTGGACACGGTGTTGGTCCATTTAAATGCTATTACAGGTTTTACATTTTGCCTAGAAACAGGGGAGACTCCGTCCGTTTTCCCTGAAAATTTATGCCCGGGTTTTGTTTGGGTTGTGATTAGATCGATTGACAGAACTCTCGGTCTCGAGAGAGATCGGGTTGTCACAAAACCCATATCCGTTTCGTGTTTTTTTTATGATATTGTTTTCTAAGATAGGACAGATCAGGGGCAGGTGTCTTCGCGAGATTCGATAATCTTTCGCAAGTAGGTATGAGATATCCGGTATGCGATGCGATATGAGAGATGTGCTTTCCTTTCCGAACATGCTATATTGATTTATATCTCTGTCCTTTCCGTCCTCCCAGCTAGATGAATCAATCCATCCTTCTTTCCAAGCAGGACACAAAGGGTGTGTTATAATTTGTTTTTTTCCTTATTATTAATATTTTTTTCTTCTTTATTAAGAGATATTTTACTTTCCTATATAGTACTATTCTTCCTTCAGTGAATTTTTAGGTGTCCCCTTTTGTAGGTTTTCCTTTGCCCTTTCTCTGGTCTTGTTGTTGTTGTTCTTTTTTTTGTTTAGTTATGTCGTCTTTATTCTTACTTTTCTGCAGCTCCTACTTCTAGCTCCGCTGGCTGCTCTCTGGCATGCTTGTCGGACCCCTTGTTGTGAGTGTTTCAGTTTGTTCATTCCTCTTTTTTTTCCAAATTGTTCTGCACCACCGTTGAGGTTGTTTTTAGACCGGCTGCCACAAGATGTTTGGGTTTCTCGCTGAAGGGGTGGGAAAACGACGTGTATACGCCATAGGGAACTATGTGAATCAACATCCTCTTAGACCTATTCACGAGTGGCTTTGTGCTGTCCTACGAAGGTTGCCTACTCATGGCACCTTTTGGAAGACAAAACAAAGCCTTTTGACTGGTTGACAGGCAGGCAGACATGTTACTCCTATGACTTGAAGTCAACCACTGATCGGTGGCCATAGTACTTCTTGTTTAGGGTCATGTGCTTCCTTTTTGATCGATCTTTCGCGTCTAGTGAAGTCCACTCTAGCTATGAATAAGTTCGAGGTACCATTTGTAAAGCGGGTTACTACTATCTCATTTGTTGCCGGTCAGCCCCTTGGCTATTATGCTTCGTGGCCTCTCTTTGCCTTCTCCCACCACATACTCGTGTGATGGGCGGCAAAATAGGTATATCCGGGTCGACTCTTCCAGGAATACATTGTCCTGGGGACAATGTTGTGATTGCAGATGAGAAGGTGGCCTTGATGTATAGCTCCGCTCTGGGGGATCTTGGATATCCTATTAAAAGTCCCTGATCTCCTATACGGGCTATGCCCAGTTTGCTAAGAGATTCAAGGTTCATGGTTTTATTGTGGATTTATCCCAGTATCCACTAAATCTTGTTTGAACGCTCACCACCCAGGGAAATGGCCGTTCATATGAAGTCATCCTGCGCTTGTTTTTCAACCTTGTGTTGTCTAGCTGGAGTAGGGTACCGGTCTCTTTCACGCTTGACACATTCCCGCAATCTAAAGATTGAAAGATTGTGGGCAATGTACACTAAGGCCTCACTTCCCCTTGACCTATGGTTAGGTCAGGGTCTACCGCTGGATCTGTATGTTAAGTGGGCTATTAATGCCCTCTTCATATGTGGGCTTAAACCATAATCATTGGTTCTCCCTCCAGATGAGGTCTTCCCTAGTTTAGGAGCCAACTCTATTCCTCTCCCTATCGGCCGAGCATCTTTTACCCTCTCCCTATAGGTCGATCGTCTACCTTCCTCTCCTTATCAGTCAAGCTGAATTTTATCCAGCCTCTCCCTATCGGTCGAGCTTCTTCAAACCTCACTAAGCCACTCCTTTAGCCGAAAGCGGCATCAGCAAGATCGACTGAGTACCAGTACTACCTTGCCTAAAGCTACCAAAGCAGAACAAAGTCTTGATGTGGGCTGTAGGAGTCCGACAAGAACCCCTTATTCCCGCGAGTAAACTACCACTTGCTATTACTACTCTGACTACGAGAGCTAGGAGTTTACTTTCACAGAGTAGCATAAATAATGAAAGAAAGCAATAGAATGCTTTCGCTGGTATTCGGGTATGGAGCCTGCTTTTTAGGGCTAGGTACCGGAAACATATAACCTTCCAGCACACCATAAGAATCTCTCCCATGCTCCCAACCTTGTCAAGTTTGAAGTGCATGTGTTAAGCTTGTTCCTAATCTCATTCTTCATTTTCGATTGTGAATTTGCTTTCCTGGGCATAACTTGAGCTCGAAATCGGCATTGGGACTATTTGAATAAGCAATACCATCACTCATCATTAGCTTCTTCTTTGTCTTTGACCGGAGTCCTTGAGCTAGAGTTCGTTCAAAAGCGAATAAGATGAGTTGAATAGCCTGAGCTAAGCAATGTAAATTACAATTCCGTCTTGACTATATGATGCCCTAATTTCTCGGTTTGAACCCCGAAAAAGATGTTACACTATGCCTTTTCATTCTCATTTTGGTTTTGGTTGTTCACCTTCAATAATGATTTTCGATCCTCTCCCGACCTTGCCAAGATCAATTCAAGTAGAAAAGGCGGGTAAAAACCTACCACTAATGGTTTAATTGACCGAAAGTCCTGTTTAGCTGCTGAGGTAGAGGAATTGGTACTAGCCTACTCGATATCTTCCTTCCGTCAATGGTTGAACCTACTTTTCATTTGTATGCCTGTGATATTTGATGCTTCCTGGTATTGAGAAAGGCCAGTTCACAGGAATCTTCAAATTCTGAGTCAATAACCGTAACTCGAGCACTTAGCCCTACCTCTTGGCTTGAGCCTAGTCATTCCCCCCCACTCCCGCTTCGACGACGTGCGGACTGCCGGCTCCCCCATCATCTCAAGTTCTTAGGTGGGGACAGGATTCGAACCTGCAGTCTTTAGGTCATAGGCCTGGTGAGTTGACCAATTCCTCTACCCCACTTCTTCCCCCTCTCTTTCCTTCACTATTCCCACCTAGGTCCTCAGCTTTGGTTGCTTGGCCGGGATAGAACAATCACTTAGTAAGCAGCGGCGACAACTCTTTGTATAGGTTGGAACTATGACTTGTATAGAGAAGGATTTCTTGCGCCGCAATAGTTCTTCCATACCAACTTAGCTGCCCGGCGCTGCTATTGGCATAACAACCGGTACACTATAGGTTGGCCCAACCCAATCCTCTCGTACTAGGGTTGGCTCCTTGCAATTCTCCCTTTAACACCAACTGTAGATAGGAACGGAACTGTCTCACGACGTTCTAAACCCAACTCACGTACCACTTGAATCGGTGAACAACCGAACCCTTGGGACCTTTTTCAACCCCAGGATGTGATGAGTCAACATCGAGGTACTAAACGACTATGTCGATAAGAGCTCTTAGGAGTTATCAGCCTATTATCCGCAGTGTACCTTTGATCCGTTGAGCGAGATCCCTTCGACATGGGACTCCCGAAACATTATGGCTGACTTTTGTCTCTGTTCGACCAGTCGGTCTAACAGTTAGGCAGGCTTATACCAATACGCTCATGAGTAGAATCTTAGCTTGAGCCTACCTTCACACACCTCTGTTACTCTTTAGGAGGCATCCATCCTAAATAAACTATCCACCTCGCAGTGTCCCACCTCTCCCCGAATGATAGGTGCGGCGGTTAGGGATCCTTAGAGTAAAGAGTGGTCTTTTAGGATCGGTCGTTGTGTGTCACTACCTCCCAGCTATTCTACACATTTGATCAAGGTTGTCACTGCGAAGCTATAGTTAAGGTGCACGGGGTCTTACCGTCTAACCGTTGGTACTCCACATCTTCACGGAGAATTCAATTTCACCGAGTGCATGTCGGAGATAGCGGGGCAGTCCTTACACCATTCGTGCACGTCGCTACTTATACGACAAGGAATTTTGCTACTTTAGGACAATTAGAGTTACTGCCGCTGTTTACCGGGGCTTCCATTCAAAGCTTATAACACTTCTCCTTCCGACCTTCCAGTACCGGGCAGGTGTCAAACTCTATACATCGTGTTACAACTTAGCAGAGTCCTGTGTTTTTAATAAACAGTCATTACCCCCTGGTATATGCCGCTTTCCTAATCAAAAGATAGGAAAGCACCCATTCTCCTGAAGTTATGGCGTCATTTTGTCGAGTTCCTTCGACATGGTTCTCTCAAGTGCCCTAGTATACTCTACTTGTTTACCTGTGTCGGTTTGGGGTACGGTCAGTTCACCGGGAGAATCGCCCTCCCAATTCGAAGTTTTTTCCTAGAAATTTCAACCTTGTTGACTATGACAACAGTCACAACTATAAATAGACTCATGACTATGGCAGGGCGGTACGCTCTGCTCTCTCGCGACCGCTACTCTAATCAAAAGACTAAAGACCCCTACTGAAGATAGGTCGCCAAACTACGATGAGAGTTTCGCCTTTTGAAGCTCGCGTAAGGCAACCGGGCCAAGCCGAGTCAGAAAGGCATTGATGACTCAAGGGCGTTAAGCTTAGGGAAAAGAGAGTCAGGGGAAGAGGGGGTAGCCCATAGCCTGATCATCCAATTCACTCCAACAGACAGGTATGGTTCTATAGTCAAAGCAACTTCGTCACTTTCATGTACCCATCGGACGACAGCCCTTTCGAGGGTTCTTTAGCGACCGATTCACTCTGCGTAGATTGAGTGAACACATAAAACCTTCCATTGGCAGGCGATCATGTTTTTCACAGGATTTCTTGTTACTCATGTCAGCATTCTCACTTTTAATCTCTCTAGGTCTTGTTACCAAAAACCTTCCCCGATTGACAGATCGTTCCGCTATTGACACTTGAAAAAGCATCTTTCAAGGTCTCGTTGCTTCGGTGAATCACTTGAGCACTAATACATTTTTGGTGCCATGGAACTAGACCAGTGAGCTATTACGCTTTCTTCAAATGATGGCTGCTTCCAAGCCCACCTCCTTGTTGTCATCGCTCGATCACCTCCTTTTCCACTAAGTGATTTCTTAGGGACCTTAGCGTACAATCTGGGCTGTTTCCCTCTCGACTTTGGATCTTAGCACCCAAAATATTTGTCTGTACAAATGATGACGGCTTGTATTCAGAGTTTCCCTGGGTTTGGTAAGGCGAAATAGGGCCACCCTAGCCCATTGAGTGCTCTACCTCGAGCTATCGACATCATATGTTCTACTGAAATAGATTTCGCGAAAAATTAGCTATATCCGATCTTGGTTGGCCTTTTATGTGACGCCCGAGATTTAGCCATGCATTCAATTACTGTTCAATCCCTTATTTGCGCATTTACTTCTGTACTTTACTAACTGACTTCTATAGCTACTATTTACTCCGTTTTCAAACTACATTCTATTAGTGAATTAACATTTTTATTAAATCATATTAATTGTTAAAGGAGTGGGAAAAATGTACAATTGAACAAGAAGCGATAGGAGCGCTCGTTTAGAAAATGATTTTCGTAGTTCAATGAATAGTATTACGTAACATAACTTAGAGTTTTAATTAGCTAGCCTATGTTTCACACCTTAGGCTCATTTTAAAGTTAACAACGCTCATTTTAGTAACCCATTTAATCACCCAACTTAGCCATTTAGTATATCTACTCAACACATGACCATTTAGCTCATAAAAACAAAAAAAAAAGAGCAAATGCTGAAAAATTACTGTAGCAAATCCGAGAATAGTATAGGAGGAGAATGAGAGGATTTTGCTCATCAAATCTTCAAGCCAAGCCAAGCCAAGCTAGGAGCAAGTAGTTTAGGGTGTTTGCTAGCCTCCCGAGAGTTCCTACGCGCAATTGGTGAGGGTTTTCATGACTTTTTATGCATATCTAAAATGTTACATTTTTCTTGATTTGTTGAAAATGTTATCAAATGCTATTGCAAAGCTTATCTATGCTATTATACCTTGTATATAAGTGCTAGAGAACACATTTGAGCTATTAGTTCGCATTTTAAACGGTTAGAATCGTCATTTGAATTTATGAGGTAAATAGTGATGTTTTTCTAGGGTTTTGTGTAATTGCACGTATTAGCTTGATTCAACACTCCTAATAGATGCCTTAGGTACTAATAAAGGTAGTCTAATAGCCCCGTGCACTTGAATTGCTCTAGAATCGCATAAAACGTGAAATAGCCGACTTTAACAAAGGGGTTTCGGGGTTCATGTGAATCCGGGTGGATTCGGGCTTCACTTCTAGTATTCTTAGGCTACCTAGGTGCTATAGAAGCTTTGATAACCCTTGTTTGAAGCCCGGATAAGGTATGTGTAGTTTAAAGTCATAAGAGGGAATTTGGGGCTTTCGGGGTAATCGCGGGCGTTTGAATGAGTTAGAGGGTTGAGAGGGTACCTTGAGGGTTAATTAGAAGGTTGGGAGAGTTTCCCTTGAAAATGGAATTATTAACCTTGGTTTGGAAGAGAAATAGTTTGAAAAATAAAGGGGTTTAGGTGCAATTTCGGTTGACTCACACTTCTAAACCCATGGCATGACTTCTTGAGTGTTTATATGTGGTTTCAAGTTGATTTGGAGCTTTTGGTATGATTCTATACTTATTTTGTAAATGTCCCCTTGTAAAACTACTTATTAGCTTATATAATTGCTTCTATTCTAACTGTCTCGAGGTCAACCTACTTTGTTGATCCTCCTATGTGTTAATGCTTATATTATTGCTATTAACTTGCCATTGTTAAGTGCATTGCATAGTGGTTGCGCAACCATAGTGTCAGGGGCGGATGTGTTGAATATCGGCTGGGCGGCAGAGGGCTTGCCGGTGGATATTCAAACTCCGTGCCCTAGTCCCTCATTCGCCTGGTCCGGAGATTGCCAGGGAATGTTGGGTCGTAGGATTATCGGGGTACATCCGGAGTACACCCATTGGAGTGTTTGGGGTTATGCCGGCTTATCGTGATCGTGATCGTGGTTCGTGGATCGTGAATGAAGACCAGTGAAGATTGGTGTATAGGGGTTATGAGAAATGTATCCTTTCAAATATGTGGTTATTTAAGCTATCATTGTTTCTTGATTTGCTCAATTGTTATTGTTGTTAACTGTATTACTTGTCGCATTGCACACCCCGGGACCTTATCCCTCACTGGGCAACAGTGGTTGCTCATACCTCGCTAACATGTTTCAGGTGGCGCAGTTGGGTGAGTTGCATTAGTTGCTGTGTCTAGTTGCTTGAGATGGACTATGTTCTTGTTGATGAGAGTAGGACTTGTTTTCTTTACTTTATGTTCTATTTTGTAACCTAAGTGATATGTGTATATTATATAGTTTGCAAATTGAGGGACAGATGTTGTAGCGGTAGATTTAGAACCATGGCATGTAATAACTTATATTTATGCTATTAGCTGATTCGCATGCTTGGGAGTGAATGACTGGTTGTTTTCAATTTCTAAGAATACTTAAAAGCTATCATGGAGTGGCATGATAAGCGGTTTTGTAAAGAGTTAAGTTATGAATGCATGCTTGTCTGTATCTAAACTGTTTGTATGTCTTAAGGCTCGGATGGCCTTAAAGCTAAGATCTTTAGTTATAAATGAATGTCTTGTTATGTTGTGGCTTTATTGAGTGTTTACAGGTTTTCAGAATGTCCACGGTACAGGGGAGACTCTGTCCGTGTGTCGGGTCCGGACTTAACCATTAGGAAAAATTTTGTGACCGGACGTGGTATTGGGTTGAGAATAGCATGGTTATTAGAGCCTCCGGTCTCGTGAGGGATCGGGGTGTTACATTTTACCCCTAGCCAAAAGTCATCCCCGTATTTTGCCACATACATGGGTTCGGTCCTCCAAGGCCAGTTAGAACACTCTTCAACCTGCTCATGGCTAGATCGAACGATTTCGAGTCAAATAGGAAGAACTAGAAGATTCCACCTTTGGAAAGCGCCTACACCTAATGGCTTAAGCCGCTCTTTCCATTTCCTTGCTGACCCATCATGCAAAATGTATGTCGTTAGAGTAAGTGCGCTTTAGTAAAAAATCAAGCTCTAAGCTCTGCTCCTTCAACTGATTGTTCGCATCGGATCTCAGGTTCTCTATTGCACTCCCTAAATAGGGTTCTTTTCAAATTTCCCACACAGTACTTGTATGCTATCGGTCATTGAGGAATACTTAGGCTTAGAGGGTGGTCCTATTTCTCGTGTAAAAGCGATCAGAATTTGAACACGCCGTATTTTACTGGGAAGGATCGAACCATAGGAACGAATCTACAGGGCTATCACCTTCTTTGGCCAGATCTTCCAATCTTTTCACAATTACAGTTCACTACACCCGCTCCTTCTAGAAAATGGCAGTGGCTTGAAAGCTTACCTTATTATTAGGGAAAGGTTTGGAACCCGTCTTTGTTTTGGAGTTTTCGCCCCAACCTAGGTTAGGGGGTCCTTAGACCGTAGCTTACTGCTGAAAATGTAATAGGCTAGCACGGCTCACTTCGCTCTTCAAGCTTCGCCCTCCTTACTTAACCTCTTAATCTATAAAAAAAAAGGCCAAGTCTCCATTTCATAATAATAAGGTAAGCTTTGAAGTCGTAGCCTGCTATTTTTTCCGTTGGTGGGAATATAGGTTGATATGTCTCTAGCTTGTGTTTTAATGACGGGTAAGGCGGTCAAGATACCTGCGCCTGTCTGGTCTGATCGTTTAGCATCTCTTTCTAAGATCAGTATCTGTTGCAATCGCTCATTTGTTCTGTCGCAACTCTTTTTCATCCAAACCTTGTATAGAAAGTGTATGCCGAGAAAGTCAGTTTCTTTCTCGCGTTCAACCTGAGAATCCCCCCTACCTAATCTTTAGTTGCTTAGCCCCAACTCCCACAGAATGATAAAGTAAAGCGAGAGCTTGATTCAATAAAAACTCTTGATCTACACCCTCGAAGAGAGTAAACTCAACTAAAAGGGACCGAAGCACTCTTTGCAAATGGCATGACTGAAAGTTGACGTTATGTTGACTTTAGCTAAGAAGTACTCGTTCCTTCCATAGTCCTTTTCACTTCAAATCATTTTTCTAAATCCAAATCTGGTATAGATGGAAAAGACAATGACGGAAGCGTGACTCGACACGCAGACCTTAACTCGCAGATTTTGATGTGCTTCACTCTAACAATGTTGATGACAAACTTTCTTTTTATCTTGAATGAAACTTGATGTATGGCTTCCTTTCTGGCATGTTGGCGAGTTGCCATCCTGATGGTCTTGGTAATGTTACTCCCTAAAAACCCTTCTTCCGGTGAAGTGGAATAAAATGTGAGTCTCGTCCAATTAGCCTACTGACCTAGGATTCCGAGAGAGAGAGAGACTGAGAAGGACGCTCTTTTTGACCTAACTCTTGACTTTCTTTGCCAATTAGACGCTTGAAAGACTTATGGTAGCTTTCTTTCTATGCATGCCCGACAAAACGTTGTGTCGTCGCAACACTCTTGATCACATTGTTCTCCATCCGTAGTTTGGTTTGGATTTTATTGATTGGCTCCCTCCATGATTGTCTGGTTCGAATCGAAAAAGTGTGACAACATAAGATGATGACTCCTTGCTAGTTGCATTATCCTGACTATTATCGGACTCATGTGACGGTCAAAGGAAAGCGGTAGCTCGGCTCGACTGATAGGGATAGGGAAATCTCTCGACTAAACCCCAAACTCAGACCTATGTCAGAATCCACGGGACTAAGTTGACTGCAACCTTTTTTGAATGCCGGATCAACGTCTCAGTCAGAGGGAGGACTACCTAACCAACCAAGACCCTCGAGATACTAAACTGGAGTTTCAGTCTCGTTCCCATCCTTTCGTATGCCTGGACCAAGACCATGTTTGATCGAACTAGAGTCACGGTATTATTTCCATCCTTCAGCTACCTAAATGCTGATGAGAAAAGAGGATATGATAGAGGCCCACAAACGAATAGCTTTCCAATCCCTATTCGACTATGAATTCCTGAATCTTCAACTGCTTAGCCCAAAATCCAGGCTTCCCTACAAAATGTTGAAATTGGATTGAGGTATCCGCTTGGCTAAATTTGAAAACCATGGTGATTTCAAGCCTCTGCTCAGTTAAAAAGTCTAATCGGCGGGAGCATCACTGTCGAAGCCTACTGGAGCTGTAGCAATATAGGATTCCACCCCTACTGTACATGACCTTCCCATGTCTTGCTGTTCTGAATCCTCTCACTCTCCCATAAAGGATCTATAAAATTCTTTATCCCTCTCTTTCATACCGGATGGTGATGAAGGGTGATAACTCGCGCGTTATTAACCCACTCAAGCTTTGATTGATATACGAGTCACAACCACCTTGGCGAAATGGAGTGCCATCCGGATGACTGATTGAAGAAGCGGATGTGTCTTATCTTTTTTTTTCTAAGTTCCATAAGGAGCAAGCAGTGAAAGTTCGTGAGGGATACGACCGCGTAAACAAGTAAGGTATCAGGATACGAGGATGATGCCCTCAAGTTCTTGTGTTTTTTTTTCGTGTTTGGCCAAGTTTTATGGCGGGAAATAGTCACAGTTGTGTTGATTGATTTGCTCAAAAGCCAACCTTTTCCAAGGAAGTGGATAGTGAACCCGAATCTTTTTGACTTCATCCTCCTACTCACTCTAGCTAGGAAAGCTTTGGTTACTAAAGCACCGATGACACTGCTGGTAAATGCTTTGCGGGGCTATTTATTGCTTTCAATCTGATGCAGGCTTTCTCTTGATCGGCATTCCTTGGTCTTCAATGGTGGAGATTAGTGGTTCATTTATTGATGTGCTAACTGACTTTCAATTGCCGTAGTAACACCTTTACTCTATTGGTTTTTCGGAATACCCATCTGAACAAGTCGACTAATAAGCCAATGGTCTAACAGTTCCACCAGTCAGGGAGGAATTATAGAATCCTAGTTCGACTCTAAACTCGTTTTCAATGTATCATCCTATGCTGATTTAGCTGATTTCACTTTCATTTTTTATTGATACAGCGAGGTTGCCAATCACGACTTTCTGTGCATCTTAGCCCCCTCATGCAACATACAGGTAGTCCCCCTCCGCCTATGAATCCTACCGTTCATTCTGAAACTAACGATCACTAGCCCCGAGAATCAAAGCTCTCTCCCTAATTTGGTGTAGCGAAAGGTCAACGTCATACATATTGTCACCCGATAGCTAGCAGTAAGTAGCCCATTTGGCTAAATTCTAACTGTAAATGCCAATGGTGCTCATTCGAAGTTAACTGGAATTGAAGTAATCAAGTTGTAGAGTAGTGATGGTCCCTAAGTTACTAATTACAACAAACCAACTATTCCAAACCATGTATGAACAACATTGATGGAGAAGTGACGCCCTAGAGCCTTGAAAACTTCATATTCCTCAAAAGGCCTTTCCAACCAATCATACATCTCCGCAAGCATGTGAGACCCCATGACGCGTCGGTCAAAACGAATGTGGTTCTATGTAAAGCTATTTGTAGAACTTTTCGACCTCTAATCGAATCGCTTCCTCCTCTTCTAGAACACCCCCTTCTACCTCCAGTCTAGATATGGTGTTTACTAAATTTATGGCATTTGCTACTCGATGGAAGAACTTTTGGTTCTTATCCCCTTTCCTCAACCATATAATTCTCTACTTTTGCTACTAATTAATCTTTTCCAACATGGTCAGCCTCCTTCATTCTTCTTTGGCTGATACTCTCAGAGCTATTTTTGCTAATGATAGAGGTCTTGATTCTTCTGTGTGGTCTAGGTATGCAATTTACTCCAAAGCTTCCATTTTCTTCAAGTCCACCCTTCCCAACTGCTCCTTATTCCACTTCATCTTTCAAGGCTTTAACCTTCAATCAAAAGACGTGGCTTGCTTTCTCTTGAAACGAAAAGGAAGAACCAACAAGAAACTAGTTTTTATAGAAAAAAATCCTCCTCCTATTCCTTCTAAAGCCGAGAGTTGGAAACTGTCCAATTTAGAAAGAGTAGGGCATTCCTCGTTGTTTGTCCAAGTGAACGTTGCCCCATTTAGAGGTAAATGCACCAACGAATTTCTCCCTACAAATTCAGAAAAACACCTTATGCTTGCTGTAATTCGGCTTCCTTCTAACTTCTCAGCCGAGAATCTGAAACCATTGAAATCACCTCCTTCGAATTAAGGAACTTGAGGGTGTAAACAAGGTAAAGTGGCTTCCTTCGATCCTTCACCTCATAAACTCAATAAATCTTTACTAAACAAGAGAGAAAGTTGACTTTGAGAAAGAAGGGGGGCGCACTACTGCATATTAAATAAAATCAGTCTCGAATGAATAAGTATATAACTAACAGACTTTGATTCTTTCTTTTACAACTTGATTGGCTGGAACAACAATTTCAAGCAAGGCTCAATCAACTAATACGCTTTGTCGTCTCCCTCCGGACGTACCCTAGGAAAGAACAACAAAAGTTACCTCTCCCAAAAACAACTCAAAAGAAACAAGACTTTCCTATTCTAATAAGTGGGCTTACTTTTCCCTGAGAGACAACTTCCCAAACTATAAAGAACTAGAGGCCCCAACCCTATTTGATTAAAGCTAAAGCGGAATTCCTTTGGGTTGTATTGATTTGTGTTGACTTGATTTACCTAATCTAAGTCAGGCTCATTTTCCATTACCGAATAATGCCTATTGTACGAGTACCTGTGCAACAAGTCAGATAGATAGTGACACGACGAGTACATATATTGATCCATAAAAAAGACTAGCGGGAAAGCACACAATGCCAACAGCACTCATCATATAGCTATCACCTTGTTGAGCTTGAAGCCTTTTTTTGAATCCTAAAGTGGCATGTGGTGAAGGATTTATCTCTAACCTTTTCTATCTATCTTTAGAAGTAGGGCGAGAGAAAGTCAATATGATATTTGCCTTGGTTTTTCTAACAAAACCAAGTCACCCGGAGGTAGTTCGATCCATTAGGTTCTTCGATTTGTTCAGACAATAAACGAGAGACAAGAAAAACATCTTTGATTACGATTAAAATGAACAATCTCAAATAGACCAATATCTAATTTTGGGTCATTTCTTGGTGAACATGATCTGCCATAATCTCTTCGATCCCTTCATTTATATGCCAGATTAAAGAGAAATTTAGTAGGAAAGTGGAAGAGACTTTTTTGTATATGATAATCAAAGGGAGTAGGAAAGCTGCAGTAATTCTTTGGAAGAGCCTAGATTTCTTTGTCTTCGAGCTTTTATTCCTCAATCCACTGATTCCTTTCTTCATATACCTCCCCACCAATAGATAGGGACAAATAGGAATAACCGAACCAAGTATACAAAATGCCAGTACCATGCAGTTGCTTCAAAGCCAACGTGATGCTCCTTGGTCAGATGACCAAGATATTGGCGAATACCACATATGATCGAGAAAAGAGTACCTATAATCACATGAAAACCAGGAAAGCCAGTTGCTAAGAAAAAGGTAGAACCATAAATACTATCTGAAATAGTAGAGGGTTCTTGATAATATTCCATTCCTTGAAAGCCTGTGAATACTAGAGCCAGTGAAACGATAGCTACTAAAGCGTAAACTACTCATTTTTCCTTCCCCGCGAGTATAGCATGATGAGCCCAAGTTATGGCAGCTCCAAATGAAAGGAGAATAAGGGTATTAAGAAAAGGGATTTCCCAAGGATCCAAAACCCCAATCCCTTTTGGGGGCCAAATACCTTTGATCTCTACTGTAGGTGACAAAGAAGAATGAGAAGAAGCCCAAAAAAAACAAAAAAGAATATAACCTTCGATACGATAAACATAATAAAACTATATCGAGGACCTAATTGTACAACTTTGGTATGATGTCCTTCAAACGTGGATTCACGTTGAACATCACGCCACCATACGAACATGGTATATAGGCCATGGACTTGGATCTACCAAATAATAGAATGCCTCTGAGATTCAATCATAACCCACTTTGCCCCGGTTGTATGTAAACCCCCCTTTCACCCCACCCCGTAAAGTAGTAAAGACGAGCTCTTTGGGGTCTAAATTTCTTTTTATCTGATAGGACAAACAAATAGAAAGGGATGGTTCTTTCATTGTATTGATAGAAGCCTAACTAGAAAATGATCTATCTATTACTATGAGTAGAGAATCGTTGGTTTGACCAATGGAAATCATGGAAAAAAAGAAGCCGTCTACAACTTGCCTACTCGCCTCCTACTTTAGGCTTTTCCCCCATAGAGGTGGAGGTGTTCTTATGCGGCTAAGGTGGGATAGGTGTTAACCTAACTTCATCCCAGCTAAACTCAAAGTATAATATTGATTGAGAACAATTGAGGGAAAACCTGCTCATGAACTTTACCAATCGAATGGGCGGAACCTGACTCAACAAGCAAACAAAAAAGTAGCTTTCATTAGTCATAATGTGTTGGGCCCTTGTATTGAAGGTTGCATTAATGATAAAGATCTCTAAGGAAGCTGCTAAAAGAAAATTGAACATGTGAGAGGATCCGAACAAATTCTGCTTTTATTTCCCCCGTATAGAGCACAGAGTTAATTATGTTACAGTCTTCAGTAGGCAGGCTGAACTCTAGGCAGCTATGAAGGCTCGCTAGACCAGCAACCAAACCAAGAATAAATGTGTAATGATGGTGATTCTACACCAGGCTCAATAAGTAATTGAATGTAGAAAGGGGACCCAAAATAAAAACTGAGTCCATGACCCCTTTTTAGAGCGTATAAGGGGAGGTTGAATCCCATACCTTTTATCTCGAGTATACCCATTACCAAAAAATAGACGTCACTGTGTGACACATGCGGATAGCCGCCCCACGTGGCTAAATGTAAGCCATTTGTTATTTAAATCTCAAAGGTATAGGTGAAATTTTGAACAATTATTTCAATCTTTTTTCTAAGAAAGAAAAATCCTGAAAAAGCCGTCAATAAATGACGAACTCTATTATACAGGTGATAGGACATGGCTAAGGCAGTAATCTCGATGGAGATTAGGATGAGCTTTGATGAATAAAAGATGAATTGGTAGAAATTCTCATAGGTGAAACAAATCAAACCTATTTTCAGAAAAAGATGATAAAAAACAAAACTATAGTGGTTAAGAAAGCTCCGGACATTCTATTGGAAATTGAAAACGTCGAAGTGAGTTGTGACTTATAAATAGTAAGATGAGGAAATAACTCGAAAGCTTGACGAACAAGCGAAAGATAGATATATGTATTTTATAGATTTTAGTAAAGGGCTTTTCGAGCACCTAACGGCTTGGTACGGCGCTATTCGATGAAGAAAACATACTTTAGGAAAGTGGTTCAGGTTACTTAGCTAGTTAGAGAAAAGGACTAAAAATCCTTGTGTTAGTGGTTCAAATTCACTTCTAAGCGGGTTTTTGGTCCAAAGGACACGTAGCCGGGACCAAGCCAGATTTGGAAATTCAAGTGAAAGAGTAAGCCAAAAAGAAATATGAGCGCTCCTGCACTATACGGCTTGTAGCGCCTTGCCCTATCTTGCTGGAGGCAGATTTTCTAAAAAAAAAACGGTTGATTACTCGGATTGGTTCTCGCATCTCTATGCCCAAAAGGATGGGCAAGTTCGGTTTGAGTGTTCATCGATCGGGTGGATCTATATGCTCCGGGGTAGTAAGACGAGGTGTAGCACAGTCTGGTCAGTGCATCCGTTTTGGGTATAGAGGGCCATAGGTTCGAATCCTGTCACCTTGATGTGGTACCCTTCTACGTGGTCAGATAGTAAGGCAAACACCGCAAAGCAAAAAGAAAAGAGAGGATGAAGAGATATCTACTTATCGTATTTTTGCCCTTGCTCAGTAGTTCCGTAGTAGGTTTTCTTTGATGTTTTCTAGGATCAGAGAGAACCGCTATGATAAACATAAGCCCATCTATATTTTTCAACCTTTTTCCTTTCCCTATTGGTCGAGCATCTTCAAGCTCTAGGTCGATGTGGTTGGAAAGGGACCCTAGGAGCGAGCAAAGCTCGTCTACCTTCTTTGGTTAGAAAGGGAAGACGTAGGAATCTACTTCTTTTGCGTTAATGGGGATTTGAGATGAGGGACGTCTTCTCTTTCCCTTATTAAGCAAGTCACACCTAATTGCCCTCAATGTCATCTTGATAACTGGACTGAATGTCTCATCACAGTCGTTTACCCTATTGCTGGTTGTAGCCTTTGGCTACCACGCAAGCCTTGTAGCAATCAATAATCCCATCAGACTTTTACTTAATCTTGTATAACCACTTGCGAACCAAGTCTGATTTTGATAGAGGGCAGCAATCTCTTCACGCATGGCAGCAACCCAGTGTAGATCCTTCTAAGCTGATCGAAATGGAGTGGGTTCCTTCATGTTGAAATCAGTAGAGACAACATTGACCGAGAGAAGGAGACGATTAGTAGTACAGGAACGTACTCCTCTTCCGAAATCAATAGGAGCTTCCTGATCAGGAGGAACACTTAGTTGAGGATAAGATTCTGGTAAATTAGATGAAGGCGCAGCTTTGATTTTAGGCCGGCGAGTGTAGTACTTGAGAGCGGATTGATGACCATTAGGTGCAGCAGGTACCACGAGCCCTCAATGGCTGTAATAGGACTACTGGAAGAGGCACCAACCGTGGGAATGGGCTGAATACTGATCTCAGGTGCAAAGGAAGCAGAGTCAATAATGGTAGGCAGCATATGTGGCACTTCCCTTTGAGATTGAGGCATTGTAGATGATGGATCATATAAGCTTGGGAACTTCTTTTATGTCTGAAGCAAGGTTTGTACTTGGATCGAACTCTCGGGTTTGGGGCATTTTGTCTACCTTGGGTGACCTCAGGAGAGAAAAGGATCATCAATCAGTCTGAGCTATGGTACCATTCCTTGTTGAAGTCATCCTTGCTTGAATAGGCATAAGTGGGAAATCTAATATCTAAAGTAGATCCTATTCTCGATGGATTAGAAACATTACCTTAGCGTGATTCCATGCCTAACTTTCCCGATAGCAGAATCGATAGATATTCCCACGGAGCGGTAACTATCGAAAATTAGACTTCATCTGAGCACGCAAGAAGCTAGTAAAGACTAATTACGGAGTGAAATAACCCGAGTAACTAGTTAAAAGAGAGATTGTCAATACTTCTCGATTGGTAAAGGGTGAATAGGAGAGAAAGTGCTTTTATCTTTACTAATAGTTGTGGCAAAAGTCAAAGTACATAATAGAATCATATTTATCCTTTTACAAAGGCCTTCTATCCCTGGTCGTACTAGTCAAGCAAAAAAAAAAAAAAAAGGACAAAAGGCTCATCAAGAGTGTATGATATTCGCTCACCAACTTCATAAGATTTGTACACTTATTGACATTCCCTTTGGGTCTAATGCATTTTGTTTTCCCAATTGATATTCCTGCGATTTCTATACCAGCCCCTACATGTACTACCGAAAATGGACCTACTAAAGTTCCTGCACTAGGTAAGAATTCCTATTGAACCTACGACTACAACAGTTGGTTCTGTGTTCGATCGTACACTCGTTCGGTTGGTTAATGCAAAAAACTCTACTAAGCCTTGTTTTTAATCATTGATGGTGATGTATGCAGGGAGAATCCAACACCAGTAGAAGTAGACCCTGCCTAAGTGGTTGATCCGGTTCACTAGGAGGAGTAACATGAAGCTCAGAATTAGGGGTGTAGTCAATACTCCTAAATAAAAAAGGGAATTGATCTATGGTCGATTTCGTAAGAAATAAATAGGAACTTCTATTTGTATTGTACCTCGTAAAAAAACAACTTTTTGTTTTCTGGAATTAATAATTTCTTTCTTTTGGAAAGAAATTATGTTCAAGTAAGCAAATATGTCATGGTTACAAGACTCTATCCGTCGTGTATAGGCTTTAAGGGCATCGTGACATAACCGTCGAGGTGAAGTCGGGACCTAAAAGATCGATGGAACAATACATAGACAAGTAAATCCCTTATCAATTAAAATGGACTCCTTTAATTATTAAGAATTAAGGGATTCATCATTCGAAGGGAAGTAGACTACTCAAGAATTTCCCATTTCATTTATGTCGAAATTGAATAAAGAATTAAGAAAATATAAATAAATAAAAGGAAGACGGAATCAATGAAACCTTGTTTGGTCTTCACTGGTAACTTGAGTAAGGAGTAGATCTCTTTGTTTTTGGGTTTTCTATTTCTATAATTTGAAAGCAAGAACTCCTTTCTTTATTTGGTGTACCTACTTGAGACGGATGAAAGGAAACTTTCACGTCTGATTTTGAAGGTGGGAGATCCTATAGGATCTTATCCCAAATTTTCTTTTACTAGGCCCATAACTAAAAAACCCACTTTCTTACGATTACGAGGTTTATTCGAATATGAGATCCAATCTTGGAGATACAACATCCCACTTTTTTTTACTACCCAGGGCTTCGATACATTTCGTAATCGAGAAATCTCTACTGGTGCAGGTGTTATCTGAGAACAATTAGCCGACCTAGATTTACAAATTATTATAGATAAATCATTGGTAGAATGGAAAGAATTAGGGGAAGGAGGGCCCATAGGGAATGAATGGGAAGATCGAAAAGTTTGAAGAATAAAAGATTTATTGGTTAAATGCATGGAATTGGCTAAGCATTTTATTCGAACAAATATAGAACCGGAATGGATGGTTTTATGTCTATTACCAGTTCTTCCTCCTGAATTGAGACCGATCATTCAGATAGATGGGGGTTGTAACACTCCGATCCCTCTCGAGACCGGGAGGTCTATCAATCAATCTAATCATAACCCAAACCAAACCCGGACATAATTTTCAGGCAAAACGGACGAAGTCTCCCCTGTTTCTAGACGAAATGTAAAACCTGCGACAGCATATAAGTGGACCAACACAGAGTCCAACCATACAAACACCTTAAGGTCATCCGAGCCATGGTTCTCAACAATTAAACTCAGCAAGTATACATACATTTCCAATTTAAAAGCTAGCCTATCTCTTTTCATTTTTGACAAGTACACTCAAACTAGACAATTAAACCATACTAAGCTACTACATAAAATAAACTATCATGCCATTCTAATTCTTTTCCTTTGGACATTACAAACATGCATTGAAGATAAGCTATGCTAATTGATTGCATAAACTATCTTATCAATTCACCTCAACTACTTAGCTAAATTTAAATTACATTTCTTTTAGCAATAAATAACTACAACATATGAAAACATATATCTTTACAACTTCGACACTCAAGCCACATAGGCACGCAAGACAACTCTTCAGGCAACGAACTTTCACGAAATCACAAACTTTCTAGCTAACATGACATTTCCAGAAATGTGGTGGTGAGGAGTGAGTATACACAACACGTATACTCAGTGAGGGTGAGACAAATATCGAGTTGGAGAGAAAGAAAGTCGTGCAATGCAAATAAGGCAGTTAAGCAATATAACTGATAAATAAGCAATCAAGACAAACAATCAATACAATAAGCAATTACTAAAAGCATTAACACAACCATTCAAAGCTATACCACACTCTGAAGGCTATGGTTCCCTCATACGAGCAATGTACCATTTCATGAGCGATACATCAATCTCGAGCTTGATGTTGACAACGATGACAATAAGCGCGCAACCACCTTATAACACCAGTTTGGAATACCCCGGGAGTAACCATCAATCTACGACCCAAATCTCCCTAGGAGGCAACCCAAGCGAGAAGAGGGAATAGCTACGGAGCTAGAGCAACCAACACTGGCAACCCGAGGCTACCCAGAGAGGCCCATCACTCACGCGCTGACACTATGCAATGCAAGACTAGATACAAGGCGATAAACGAACGATAGCACAACAATACAGAATAGAGGAGATAAATGAGATATCAAGCATTATTCAACAACTGTTAAACATTTCAATCAATAATCAACTCTAACAAGCGTAATAAGCATTAACAAGTATTTGCAACCAAACAAGTAACAAGAAGAACACCAACTAACATTATCAAGCAATAACAACTATTCTATAGGCATTATAAACATTCTATAAGCAATATACCATGAAAACACGCAAAATCCCAAAAGTGTCCCAAACTTTCAAAACGCTACTACTTTCAAACGAGCCACAAGCTTTGGAAACCGACTTCACCAATCCTCCTAGGTCACCATAAGGCATGTCTAAAGACCCCGAAACCCTACTTTACCCCAGAATTCACGCAAAGTCTCGATTTCCTCCTTTGCTCGTTTGAACTACAACTACGTCAACCGATGACCCAACCAATGTCACAACTACACCAAAAGTGCTTCCATAACGTACCTCGACAATGCCTTCACAAAAATCGAGAAAATTCTAAACTTGACCGAAACGACCCAGACTTTCACTAAGCCGTTTTTCTCCTTTTTTCCATTACACAATCCAATTAAACCACACATTAAGGCATTCTAGCATATCTAGCACCTTTCTACATCAACAGAACGCGTAACGGAGCAACTTCATCGAAACGGGGATTTACTATTCATAATTTACTATTCATTATACAATTTATATTTCAATTTCAATAATCAACTGCAGAAAATGTTAAAAAGCTATAAATACATGTTCTACAATCAACAAGGAACATTCTTTAAGCATTAAAATGATTAAACTAACGATCTACGCATAAAATCCAAAAATCAAAGTTTAGATACAAATATTTCAAATGCGCAAATAACGATAAAATCCTCACCTTAGACGCTCCTAGACGCTAGGAAAACCTCGTAGGATGCCTCGGAAACTACCCCGTGCAAGCTCACGCAAAGAATTGAAGATTGGATGTTGAAATTTCTTTTTTTTCTTTCTCCTTCTATTTTCGGCCCTAGCTTTTCTGTTTTTCCAGCTTTGTTTTGTTTTTTTTCCTTTGTTATTTGCTTAATAAAAGATGACAAAGAAGTCAATTGGTCAATGCTTTGGTCAACCTACTTAAAATTGGTCAAATAAGCTCATTTTTAGGCATTTTAAGGCTTAAACAACTAACATAAATCAAATTCAAGTTAATAACAACTAAACTACTAAAATTAAAACACTAAACACGAGTTTTCACTATTTGCTGAGGACTAGAATTCATTTCCTAACTATCGCTCTCGATATGCTATGCACTTTGCATCAATAGAAGAATAACAATTAAATCTCAAAGAATTCAAGAAATATATCATTTTTGAAAAGCATCATAGTTTAAAATTTACTCCGGCTCGGAGCTACTTTTCATTTAATTGAAATCAGAGCATTTAAGTGCAAGAAAAATAAAACCGATTGACATCAATATGAAAAGTAGTTGATATTCCGTTAAAATAATTAGTTCAAGTATTATTCTAGTTACTTCTAAAAGAAATATGAAAATAAAGCTACAAATAAATGTTTAACTAAAATTAAACACAAATCCAATGCTAGCATTTAAGATGTCCCTTAATTAAATGCAATTAAATGCCTTTAAATGCATGCCGGGTTCGGGCTATCACATCCTTCCCCCCTTAAAACATTTGTGTCCTCGCAATTCCTCTTCCAATAGAACTCTGCATCCACTGAAATCCAACTCTGACTAGTCTTCATTAGTTACTGAACAAGTATTTAATCAAGATGACCAATAGGAAAGTTCAAGTAGAAATGCCCAGTGGTAACGCCAAATAAAGGCTCAAATGTAGATACCGTACAAGAATCCCGTTGACACGAATACCGAAGAAGAATAAATTCCAACCAGAAACGCCGAGATAATACCAATAAAGACTAAAGCAAAGATACTGTAGATAAAATCACATCACATATTAATGATAAGAAGAATACCGAACGAATACCCCATGCACAAATCTCTAGTAGAAGCTGAACTATTACCGCCCGAGAACTCCCAAGCAAGAAGCCAAATAGAGGCTCAAACAAAGGTTCCATCTAGAGGTCCAAAGAAGTACCCCGCTGGTCATGAATTTCATAGAAGAATTCCCTGTTAAGAGTGCTAAAGAAAATACTAAGAAACCCAATCAAATATACTTCAAAAGTTCCAAAGAAGCCTTCCGAATAATAACCCATAGGACAACCAATTAGATTCCTAGTATCGCTATCAAATGCTTAGAAGAATGTCAAAGGAAATAGCATAGAAAATATAATGCGCCCAATAAGACAACCAAGTTGAATAACAAACATAGTTTCCCACCAAAACCAAACTCTGAGGCCTCTTCACTATTTGCCAAGTGAGAACTTCATACAATCTTGCCAATAAGAAAAATACCAATAGAACAACCAATAAGAATTTTAAAGAATACCATAAGTAGTATTATACAATAAGTCTGATAGGAACTCCAAATACCAAACCTACTGAGGAACACTGAAGAAGATATCCGAAACAATGCTCCAATAAGAAAGTAGCCAAGTTTGCCCAATAAGTAAATACTAAATAAATGGCCACTAAGGATCCTAGAGAATGCCATTGAAGAATTTCCAATCAAGGATGCCAATGACACACCAATAAAGACCGAGACACATATACCATAGATATTACTGTGCAGTAAGGCCGATTGAAATCCCAATAGCCAAATCCACCGAGAAATGCCAACAGAAGTCTCCAAAGAATACCCAAATAAAACCCCAAGAGAAAGCTATTCCTTCACAACTGTTAAGCACAGAGGAGGACCATAGAGATTCGCCAATAACCGAGATCCAAAAGCGAACACCAATTCCCAAATAAAGGCTAGTCAAATGCCATTCATTTCCTGCCAATCCAAACACCTTGAAAAGCCAGCGGTGAACCACTTTCTTCAGTGGAGGAAGATGACTTACTTACCATTTCCATAGGACATGTATGAATGCCAATATATCACAGTTATACACATGCCTTAAACTATTATGCAAGCAAGTTTACAAAACAGTTTATTCAACAAAGTCACTCAAGCACGGCAATCAAGTCAAGCACAACATAATTAATTCAAATCACGGCATAGCTAATTCAAGACATTCTAATACACACATCACAAGCAATACTCCAAGAAAATAACAATCCACGAGATCAATCCGATTCACGATGCCAATTCGATAAGTCAATTCGATAGACAACTAGACATTCACCTTTCTTGAGAAACATTTAACTCATAACACATAACTTTATCACATAAGTGCATACATTCAAGTCAAGACACACAATCTCACATACAAGCATACACTTTCAAGACACACTTAACAAGCACAAATTCAAGGGTCACTACCCACCAGACCGAGGACCCTGTCCCGGCTTATGAGCTAGACAAGCTCTGATACCACCTGTAACACCCCAATCCCTCTCAAGACCGGGAGTTCTATCAATCGATCTAATCACAACCCAAACCAAACCCGGACATAATTTTCAGGGAAAACGGACGGAGTCTCCCCTGTTTCTAGGTGAAATGTAAAACTTGCAACAGCATATAAGTGGACCAACACATAGTCCAACCATACAAACACCTCAAGGCCATCCGAGCCTTGGTTCTCAACAATTAAACTCAGCAAGTATACATACATTTCCAATTTAAAAGCTAGCCTATCTCTTTTCATTTTTGACAAGTACACTCAAACTAGACAATTAAACCATACTAAGCTACTACATAAAATAAACTATCATGCCATTCTAATTCTTTTCCTTTGGACATTACAAACATGCATTGAAGATAAGCTATGCTAACTGATTGCATAAACTAGCTTATCAATTCAACTCAACTACTTAGCTAAATTTAAATTACATTTCTTTTAGCAATAAATACCTACAACATATGAAAACATATATCTTTACAACTTCGACACTCAAGCCACATAGGCACGCAAGACAACTCTTCAGGCAACGAATTTTCACGAAATCACGAACTTTCCAACTAACATGACATTTCCTGAAATGTGGTGGTGAGGAGTGAGTATACACAACACGTATACTCAGTGAGGGCAAGACAAATATCGAGTTGGAGAGAAAGAAAGTCGTGCAATGCAAATAAGGCAGTTAAGCAATATAACTGATAAATAAGCAATCAAGACAAACAATCAATACAATAAGCAATTACTGAAAGCATTAACACAACCATTCAAAGCTATACCACACTCTGAAGGCTATGGTTCCCTCATACGAGCAATGTACCATTTCACGAGCGATACATCAATTTCGAGCTTGATGTTGACAATGATGACAATAAGCGCGCAACCACCTTATAATACTAGTTTGGAATACCCCGGGAGTAACCATCAATCTACGACCCAAATCTCCCTGGGAGGCAACCCAAGCGAGAAGAGGGAATAGCTACGGAGCTAGAGCAACCAACACTGGCAACCCGAGGCTACCCAGAGAGGCCCATCACTCACGCGCTGACACTATGCAATGCAAGACTCGATACAAGGCGATAAACGAGCGATAGCACAACAATACAGAATAGAGGAGATAAACAAGATATCAAGCATTATTCAACAACTGTTAAACATATCAATGAATAATCAACTCTAACAAGTGTAATAAGCATTAACAAGCATTTGCAACCAAACAAGTAACAAGAAGCACACCAACTAACATTATCAAGCAATAACAACTATTCTATAGGCATTATAAACATTCTATAAGCATTATAAACATTCTATAAGCATTATAAACATTCTATAAGCAATATACCATGAAAACATGCAAAATCCCAAAAGTGTCCCAAACTTTCAAAACGCTACTACTTTCAAACGAGTCACGAGCTTTGCAAACCGACTTCACCAATCCTCCTATGTCACCATAAGGCACGTCTAAAGACCCCAAAACCCTACTTTACACTAGAATTCACGCAAAGTCTCGATTTTCCCTTTGCTCGTTTGAACTACAACTACCTCAACCGATCACCCAACCAACGTCACAACTGCACCAAAAGTGCTTCCATGACGTACCTCGACAATGCCTTCACGCAAATTGAGAAAATTCTAAACTTGACCGAAAGGACCCCGACTTTCACTAAGCCATTTTTCTCCGTTTTTCCATTACACAATCCAATTAAACCACACATTAAGGCATTCTAGCATATCTAGCACCTTTCTACATCAACAGAACACATAACGGTGCAACTTCATCGAAACGGGGGTTTACTATTCATAATTTACTATTCATTATACAATTTATATTTCAATTTCAATATTCAACCGCAGAAAATGTTAAAAAGCTATAAATACATGTTCTACAATCAACAAGGAACATTCTTTAAGCATTAAAACGATTAAACTAACGATCTACGCATAAAATCCAAAAATCAAAGTTTAGATACAAATATTTCAAATGCACAAATAACGATGAAATCCTCACCTTAGACGCTCCTAGACGCTAGGAAAATCTCGTAGGATGCCTCGAAAACCACCACGTGCAAGCTCAGGCGAAGAATCGAAGATTGGATGTTGAAATTTCTTTTTTTTCTTTCTCCTTCTATTTTCGGTCCTAGCTTTTCTATTTTTCCAGCTTTGTTTTGTTTTTTTTCCTTTGTTATTTGCTTAATAAAAGATGACAAAGAAGTCAATTGGTCAATGCTTTGGTCAACCTACTTAAAATTGGTCAAATAAGCTCATTTTTAGGCATTTTAAGGCTAAAACAACTAACATAAATCAAATTCAAGTTAATAACAACTAAACTACTAAAATTAAAACACTAAACACGAGTTTTCACTATTTGCTGAGGACTAGAATTCATTTCCTAACTATCGCTCTTGATATGCTATGCACTTTTTGTCAATAGAAGAATAACAATTAAATCTCAAAGAATTCAAAAAATATATCATTTTTGAAAAGCATCATAGTTTAAAATTTACTACGGCTCGGAGCTACTTTTCATTTAATTGAAATCAGAGCATTTAAGTGCAAGAAAAATAAAACCGATTGATATCAATATGAAAAGTAGTTGATATTCCGTTAAAATAATTAGTTCAAGTATTATTCTAGTTACTTCTAAAAGAAATATGAAAATAAAACTACAAATAAATGTTTAACTAAAATTAAACACAAACCCAATGCTAGCATTTAAGATGTCACTTAATTAAATGCAATTAAATGCCTTTAAATGCATGCCGGGTTCGGGCTATCACAGGGGTAAACTAATGAGCTCGGTTTTTAATGAACTTTGCAGAAGAGTTATCTATCGAAACAATACTCTTACCGATCTATTAACAAGTAGATCTATGCTAGGAAAATTTGTAATGTATTAGGAGAAATTAGTACAAGAAGCCGTGGATACACTTCTTGATAATGGAATCCGCGGACAACCAATGAGGGAAGGTCATAATAAAGTTTACAAGTCATTTGCATATGTAATTGAAGGCAAAGAGGGAAGATTTCATGAGAGTCTGGTTGGCAAATGGGTTGATTATTCAGGAGGTTCCGTCATTGTCGTGGGTCCTTCACTTTTATTACATCGATGTGGATTGCGGAAGGTCGTAGGATGAGGGGAATAGATCTTCATGCACTGGCTTTCCTGTAGTGACAAAGAGCCCTTGATACTTCTAAAAAAGGGGAGTACCAAACCACTAAGAAGAAAGTAGGAGCGGCCACTCCAGCAGAAGCAGAGGTTCAAGAGTAGAAACTATTCATGTTCCGGTTGTTTGAAGTTGAAAGCAATGAATAAGCGAAGGAGCTGCTCAAAGCCACTCTACTAGAAAGATATGAGGGAAATGGGGTAGCACTGTGACTATGGTTGGCAAAAAGGGCCTATTATGGCTGCCGAGAAGCTTTAACCCACAAAGTCAAGAGGAGACATAGTATGAAGCCGACACGTAAGCCAGCTCAGATGAATCATCGAAGTTTCCGTCGGCTACCTTCAGTCAATGAATGGTAGCGTAGCAGCGCTTTTCATCAACAAATGCAAGAACCGCATTCATGATTGATTCACATCCTTCACCGTCTCAGCCTTTGGTCGAGCCAACTCAATTCCTCTCCCTATCGGTCGAGCATCTTCAAACCTCTCCTTATCAATCGAGTTACTTCATACCTTAAACATTTCCTTAGAAAGAGTTCTATTGGATAATTCAGTAGAGGTAGTATACCACGCTAAAGAGATCATCTTCGTGAAGCCAAGTATAAGGACTTCACCCGAGAGGAAGATCTAGTAAGGGAAAGAACCCGAAACCCTAGATTCCCAGTACTGGCCTGGCCCGTCTCTCATTAAACTAACCTAACCTGTGCGCCAGAATTTAGCTGGCTTGGAGTCTGTCACGGATCATCGAGCCATCTCTTCGTACCGTGTCCAAGCACAAACCCAAATACTTCTGCAATGCAACAGTCTCACGCACCTACTAGTCTAGTCGCCCATAAGCTACAACACTTCACCATATTATCATAACAACTCATGCTACCAACAAATGCTTCACTCTCGGACATATATCCTTGCCCAACGTGGCTACAGCCTGATAACCCGAAAATTGTGGTTATTACGAACGATGAAATAACTGCTTCTTTTTCTCTTCATCCCCTTGACCTTGTGCAACTTCTCTCCCTTTATTTAGAGAACCGAGTGAACGCAAAATCCTAAGCGGCCTTTCGGCTACCACATGGAATCTTCTTCTTTTAAGATAGAACCAAACAATAGTCGTTATCCTTTGAACCCTGTTCATGTGAAAAAGAAGAATAAGCAGTCTTTGGTCTTCAGTGAAATGACATGGATCTCTTTAATAAGAAATAAGCTAGAATCACTATACCTTGACCCCCGAGGGGAGACAACTCGACTCAATAGATAGAGTAAGTGTCATATTGGCTAGGGGTCAGGAACGGTAATAAGGCTAACGTTTGACTAGTAGCTTTCACGTGGTGAATCGGTATGTATGAAGCTTTTGTGATCACTTTACGGTATTCTATAAGCTATTTTTTTTCACCGGACAGAGTGAGAACTGCTTAGCTTGCTTGCTTTCTATTTTAAATCCTGGCTAACAAGAGATAGAGTCGTCATTTCTCTTCTCTTTTTGACCTTTGTAGATTCGCCCCGAAAACAAGTGGATACGGAATGGCTTAAGTCGAACTAGTCCGGTATCGAATTGGATGTGTTAATATAATCATCCTAACCCTTTCCCATTATAGGGATCCATGCCGGCTTCCAATAGCCCGTCTCTGACCTGACTGTCGATTGCCAATTCTGCCTAAAGATGATATCCCTAAAGTAAATTGCCCAATGTTTCCAAATTAGTCCAACTTCGTACCTTTCTGGCAAAAACCATACATCTCAGAGAGGTCGTATTTCTTTGGGTTGGTAGTAATGGAATGTTTTCATTATCTAAAATGAAGAACATTTCCCACCAAAAGATCAGTCTAATAATACCAATCACTGGTAAATAGCGCAATACTTCTTCGTGAATCTCCGCTATTTGAATATGGAACATCAGAACAACGAATAGGAATGAAACGACTATAACTCCTATATGAACTACTGGAAAGATCATAGCAAAGAAGTCGAGACCTAACAAAAGAAGTAAACCTGAAGTGTTGCGAAAGACTGGGATGGGAAACAAAACGGAATGTACTGGATTTTTAGCATGTACAACCATCCAACCAGAGACCAAAGCAGGGCTCGACAAAATAGAAAGTGTAACACCTCAATCCCTCTCGAGACCGGGAGTTCTATCAATCAATCTAATCATAGCCCAATTCCAAACATGGGCATAAAATTTTAGGGAAACATGGATGGAGTCTCCCCTATTTATAGGCAAAACGCAAAACCTGCAATAGTATATAAGTGGACCAGCACCGTGTCCAACCATACAAACACCTCAAAGCCATCCGAGCCTTGGTTCTCATCAAGCGAACACAAGTAAATATACATTTCCAGTTTAAAAGCTAACCTATCTATTCTCATCATTGAAAAGTACATTCATGCTTGACAATTAAACTATACTAACCTATTGCATAAAATAGACTATCATACCATTCTAATAAACCTAGTTAAGTTAATTACATAACTTTTAACACTAAATACATACAATACATGAAAACATATATCTCATGAAAGTAAAATCTTTACATCTTTGACAACTCAAGCCATATAGCACGCAAGGCAACTCTTCAAACACGATCTATCACATAACCACGAACTTTCCAACTAACATGGCATTTCCTGAAATGTGGTGGTGAGGAGTGAGTATACACAAAACATATACTCAGTGAGGGCGAAACAGATATCCAGGTGGAGAGAAAGAAGATCATGCAATGCAAATAGGTACAGTTAAGCAATATAATCAATAACGAAGCATTCAATATAAACGACAATACAATAAACAATTAAAGAAAGCATTAACACAACCGTTCAAAGCTATACCACACTTTGAAGGTCACAATTCACTCATATGAGCAATGTACCATTTCACGAGTAATACATCAATCTCGAGCTTGATGTTGACAATGATGACAATAAGCATGCAACCACCTTATAACTTCCACTGGGTGTACTCCGGAAGTACTCCGACACATCTACGACCCAAATTACCCAGGGCGGCATCCCTAGCGAGAATAGGAATAAGACACGGAGCTAGAGCAAACCAACCCTGGCAGCTCGAGACTGCCCAGAGAGACCCATCACTCACGCGCTTGACTCTATGCAATGCAATACGGGGTACGAGCAATAAACGAGCAATAGCACGAAAGTACAGATTAGTGGCGATAAACGAGATATGAAGCATTTACAAACAATAATAGCAATCAATTAACTTTTCAAGCATGATTATCATTAATATCAACAAGAACATCAATTAATCACGTAAGAGCAGTTCAAACACAAAAACAGCAAATATTACTATTCAATCTCTAACTTCCAAAGGCAATTACGAGCAAACGAGCTACGGGATTAGGAAACCGATTTCACTACATTTACTTAGGCACTACAAGGCACGTTTCTATATTACTAAACTTCACTTTCTCACCCGAGGCCCCGAAAGTCCACCTACTGCATTTGAACTACAACTATAATAATCGATCACTCAATCAACGCCACAACAGCGCCAAAAGTGCTTCTATGCCCTCAATAGCAAAACCCCCAACTCAATTCGAGCACGGTTAACCTTTGGTCAAATGGCCCCTTTCCGTTTCTTTGTCTAATTTCCAATTTTAACAAAGGTCGATCCGTTTTTATTATACAATTTATCTTTCTATCAGCAATGGCACCTATCCAAATCAAGAAATCACAATTCGGATCAAAAATCCAAAAATCTAGGGTTTTATTATTCAAAATCACTATTTATTGTTCTTCCCCAATTTCAAATTTGCGTTTCTAGCCATAAAAATCTCTAAATAACCATCAAATAATGCTCTACGATCATTATAGAACCTAATTCAAGCAACAAAAGGCATTTATGAATAATATATAACAAATCTAAGAAATTGAAACAAAATTCAAATTTCATTAAAAATGCACAAAAGCATGAAAACCCTCATAGAGATTGAAGGCCAAGACCCGCAAGGACTCGAGCCACGATCCTCGTCCGATTCCACGCAAGATTTTGGCCTAAAAATGCAAAATGAAATTTTCTTTCTTTTTTCTCAAACCTTCGGCCAAGGGGGGACAAAATGGGCAGTAATGGGTTTGTTTTGTTTTGATTTTTGCCTTGTTTTATTTGTAAAAGATGACAAAGGACATTTTGGTCATTTTGCAAGGTCAAGCTTTAGTGAAAATATGGTCAAACAAGCTTATTTTGATGCCACTTAATCTAATTCAAGTTAAAGCAATGCAATTTTAATTAAAACCAACTAAAACTAGCTAAATTAAACTTAAAACAGTACTCTCGAAATTCGGAAAATATTTCTCTAACTCTCATTTTTGAAATGCAACGATCGAAAGGTCAATAAACGATCGCTAATCAAATGATGAGCAATAATATAAAACTATAATTTTGAAAAGTAGAATAGTTTAAAATTCAATCCGGCTCGGAGTTACTTTTCTCATTTAATTGAAAACCGAGTAATTTAATGCAATAAAATAAAACCGATTATTAAAATAATCACAATAATCAATATTCATTTAAAAATAATTAATTTAACTATTTCTATAATATTTTAAAGAACTATGAACTTAATGCTAAGACACGAATAAACAAGTTAATATAAACACGTAATCAAATACAATTAAATACTAACATTTAAGATGACACTTAATCAAATACAAGAAATAAGTCCAATTACTATAAATAATAGGAATAGGTAATAATCTTTTAAGCTATTCAATGTAAAAATTATTTGAATACTATTAAAAGAAATATCAAGATAGTGCAAAAATGGATGATTAACTAATTAAACACTTAATTAAATGCAGTCAAATGCTATTAAATGCATGTCGGGTTCGGGTTATCACATCCTTCCCCCCTTAAAATAATTGCGTCCTCGCAATTCTTCTTGGAGATTCGCCAATAACTGAGCTCCAAAGACTAACACCAACTCCCAAATAAAGGCTAATCAAATACTGCTCATTCTTGTCAATCCACATAACTTGGAGGGCTTGCTACTAACCACTTCTCTTCAGGGGTGGAAGAAGTCTTTCTTACCATTTCAACGGGACATGTATGAATGCCAAGATATCACATTTATACATAAATGCCTTAATCTATTATGCAAGCAAGTTTGTAAAACAGTTTATAAAATAGTTTATTCAACAAAGTCACTCAAGCACGACAATCAAGTCAAGCACAACATAATCAATTCAAATCACGACACAACCAATTCAAGACATTCCAATACACACATTACAAGCAACACTCCAAGCAAATAACAATTCATGAGGTCGATTCGATTCACGAGGTCAATTCAATAGGTCAATTCAATGCACAACTAGACACTTCACTTCACTTAGCACACATTTAGCACATAATACATAACTATATCACATAGATACACACATTCAATTCAAGACACACAATCTCACATACAGGCACACACTTTCAAGACACACTTAACAAGCACACATTCAAGGATCACTACCCACCATGTGATAACCCGAACCCGGCATGCATTTAATGGCAATTAACTGCATTTAATTAAGTGTTATCTTCAATGTTAGCATTGAATTTTGTGTTTATTTTAAGTTAAACATCCATTTCTAGCATTATTTCATATTTCTTTTAGAAGTAATTAAAATAATACTTGAGTTAATTATTTTAACGGAATATCAACTACTTTTCATATTTATGTTAATCGGTTTTATTTTTCTTGCACCTTAATGCTCGGTTTTCAATAAAATGAAAAGTAGCTCCGAGCCGGAGTAAATTTTGAACTATATTACTTTCCGAAAATTATATTTTCTTAAATTCTTTGAGATTTAGTTGCAATTCTTTTATTGACGCAAAGTGCATAGCATATCAAGAGCGCTAGTTAGGAAATGATTTCTAGACCTCAGCAAATAGTGAAAACTAGTATTTAGTGTTTTAATTTTAGTGTTTTAGTTGTTGTTAGATAGAATTAAAATTGTGTTAGTTGTTTAAGCTTTTAAAATGCCTGAAATAAGCCTATTTGACCAAATTTTAATTAGTTTGACCAAGGCTTTGACCATTGGAATTGTTGTCATCTTTTAAAATAACATGAAATAGCAAAAATAAAAGAAACAAAAGCTTAAAAAATAAAAGGGAGCAGGCCGAAACTACTAGGAGAAAAAAAAACATTTTCAATCAAAACTTCAAATCTTCGTGTGAGCTTGCACGGGGTGGTTTCCGAGGCATCCAGCGTGGTTTTCCTAGCGTCTAGGAGCGTCTAAGGTGAGGGTTTCATGTTTATTTGCGCATTTGAATGTTTTATGTGTTAACTTTAATTTTTGGGTTTTATCCGTAGAATGTTATTTTGATCATTTTGAGGCTTAAAGAATGTTCCCTAGCAATCGTAGAACATGTATTTATAGATTTTTAACATTTTTTGCAGTTGAATATCGAAATTGAAATATAAATTGTTAATTGAATAGTAAATTATGAATAGTAAACCCCCGTTTCGATGAAGTTGCTCCGTTATGCATTCTGTTGATGTAGGAAGGTGCTAGATATGCTAGAATGCCTAAATGTATGGTTTAATTGGATTGTGTAATGGAAAACAGAGAAAAATGGCTTAGTGAAAGTTGGGGTCGTTTAGGTCGAGTTTGGCATTTTATCGTTTTGCGTGAAGGCATTGTCTCGGGAGGCCATGGAAGCACTTTTGGTGTAATTATGGCGTTGGTTGGGTAATCGGTTGAGGTAGTTGTAGTTCAAACGAGAAAAGGGGAAATCGGGGCTTTGCGTGAATTCTAGGGTTAAGTAGGGTTTCGGGGTCTTTAGACGTGCCTTATAGTGACCTAGGAAGATTGGTGAAGTCGGTTTCCAAAACAAGTGGCTCGTTTGAAAGTAGTAGCGTTTTGAAAGTTGGGCTCATTTTGTGATTTTGTGTGTTTTCATAGTATAATGCCTATAGAATGCTTAATATGGCTTGTTATGCTTGTCGAAGTTGATTATGATTGAATTTGTATGTCAATTGTTGATAATGCTTGTTAGTGTTGTTCTTGTTAGTTTATAGATTGTAAATGTTTGATATCTTGTTTATCGTCTCTAATATGTATTGTTGTGCTATCGCTCGTTTATCGCCTTGTATCGAGTCTTGCATTGCATAGTATCAGGCACGTGAGTGATGGGCCTCCCTGGGTAGCCTCGGGTTGCCAGTGTTGGTTGCTCTAGCTCCGTGTCCTATTCCCTTTTCTCGCTTGGGTTGCCGCCCAGGGGGTTTTGGGTCGTAGAATTGACAGAGTGTGTCAGGAGTACTCTAAACGGAAGTTATAAGGTGGGTGAGCCGGCGCGTCATCGTTAAAGTCATCGAAATCGTGATCGGTACATTGCTCGTAAGAGTGAACCATAGCCTTCAGAGTGTGGTATAGCTTTGAATGGTTGTGTTAATGCTTTCTTTAATTGTTTACTATATTGTCTTGTATATTGAATGCCTTCTTATTGATTATATTGCTTAACTGTGCCTATTTTCATTGCACGACCTTCTTTCTCTCCACCTCGATATCTGTCTCGCCCTCATTTAATATACGTGTTGTGTATACTCACTCCTCACCACCACATTTCAGGAAATGCCTTGTTAGCTGGAAAGTTCGTGGTTACGTGAAAGATCATGCTTGAAGAGTTGTCTTGCGTGCTATGTGGCTTGAGTTGTCAAAGATGCAAAGATGTATATTTTCATGTAATGTATGTGTTTAATGTTAAAAGGAATGTAATTTAAGTTTTACTAGATTATTGAAGTGGTTTGATAAGCTAGTTTATGTATACAGTTAGTATAGTTTAACTTCAATGCATGTTTGTAATGTCCAAAGGAAAGGAGTTAGAATGGTATGATAGTCTATTTTATGCAATAAGTTAGTTTAGTTTAGTTGCCAAGAATGAATGTACTTGTCAAAGATAAGAAGAGATAGTTTAGCATTTAAACTGGAAATGTATATTTACTTGTGTTCGCTTGTTGAGAACCAATGCTCGGATGGCCTTGAGGTGTTTATATGGTTGGACACGGTGCTGGTCCACTTATATACTATTACAGGTTTTACATTTTGCCTAGAAACAGGGGAGACTCCGTCCGTCTTTCCCAAAAAATTTTATGCCCGGGTTTGGAATTGGGTTGCGATTAGATTGATTGATAGAACTCCCGGTCTCGAGAGGGATCGGGGTGTTACACACCAGACCGTGGACCTTGTCCCTGCTTATGAGCTAAACAAGCTCTAATACCACCTATAACACCCTGATCCCTCTCGAGACTGGGAGTTCTATCAATCAATCTAATCACAACCCAATTCCAAACCCGGACATAAAATTTTAGGAAAAGACGGACGGAGTCTCCCCTGTTTCTTGGCAAAATGCAAAACCTGCAATAGCATATAAGTGGACTAGTACCGTGTCCAACCATACAAACACCTCAAGGCCATCCGAGCCTTGGTTCTCAACAAGCGAACACAAGTAAATATACATTTCCAGTTTAAAAGCTAACCTATCTCTTCTCATCATTGACAAGTACATTCATGCTTGGCAATTAAACTATACTAACCTATTGCATAAAATAGACTATCATAACATTCTAATAAACCTAGTTAAGTTAATTATATAACTTTTAACACTAAATACATACAATACATGAAAACATACATCTCATGAAAGTAAAATCTTTACATCTTTGACAACTCAAGCCATATAGCACGCAAGGCAACTCTTCAAGCACGATCTATCACATAACCACAAACTTTCCAGCTAACATGGCATTTCCTAAAATGTGGTGGTGAGGAGTGAGTATACACAACACGTATACTTAGTGAGGGCGAAACAGATATCATGGTGGAGAGAAAGAAGATCGTGCAATGCAAATAGGTACAGTTTACCAATATAATCAATAAGAAAACATTCAATATAAACGACAATACAATAAACAATTAAAGAATGCATTAACACAACCGTTCAAAGCTATACCACACTTTGAAGGTCACGGTTCGCTCATACGAGCAATGTACCATTTCACGAGTAATACATCAATCTCAAGCTTGATGTTGACAATGATGACAATAAGCGCGCAACCAACCCTGGCAGCCCGAGACTGCCCAGAGAAGCCCATTACTCACACGCTTGACACTATGCAATGCAATACGAGGTACGAACAATAAACGAGGGATAGCACGAAAGTACAGATTAGTGGCGATAAACGAGATATCAAGCATTTACAATCAATAATAGCAATCAATTAACTTTTCAAGCATGATTATCATTAATATCAACAAGAACATCAATTAATCATGTAAGAGCAGTTCAAACACGAAAACGGCAAATATCACTATTCAATCTCTAACTTCCAAAGGTAATTACGAACAAACGAGCTACGGGATTAGGAAACTGATTTCACTACATTCACTTAGGCACTACAAGGCATGTTTCTATATCACTAAACTTCACTTTCTCACTTGAGGCCCGAAAGTCTGCCTAATGCGTTTGAACTACAACTATACTAACCAGTCACTCAATCAACGCCACAACAGTGCCAAAAGTGCTTCCATGTCCTCAATAGCAAAACCCCCAGCTCAATTCGAGCACGGTCAACTTTTGGTCAAACGGCCCCTTTCCGTTTCTTTGTCTAATTTCCAATTTTAACAAAGGTCGATCCGTTTTTATTACACGTTTAATCTTTCTATCAGTAATGGCACCTATCCAAATCAAGAAATCGCAATTCGGATCAAAAATCCAAAAATCTAGGGTTTTAGTATTCAAAATCACTATTCATTATTCTTCCCCAATTGCAAATTTGCGTTTCTAGCCGTAAAAATCTCTAAATAACTATCAAACAATGCTCTACGATCATTATAGAACCTAATTCAAGCAACAGAAGGCATTTAAACACAATATATAACAAATCTAAGAAATTGAAACAAAATTCAAATTTCATTAAAAATGCACAAAAGCGTGAAAACCCTCACAGAGATTGAATACCAAGACCCGCAAGGACCCGAGCCACGATCCTCGCTCGATTCCAAGCAAGATTTTTTCCTAAACATGCAAAATGAAATTTTCTTTCTTTTTCCTCAAACCTTTGCCCAAGGGGAGACAAAACGGCATTTATGGGTTTGTTTTGTTTTGATTTTTGCCTTGTTTTATTTATAAAAGATGACAAAGGGCATTTTGGTCACTTTGCAAGGTCAAGGTTTAGTGAAAATATAGTCAAACAAGCTTATTTTGATGCCACTTAATCTAATTCAAGTTAAAGCAATGCAATTTTAATTAAAACCAACTAAAACTGGCTAAATTAAACTTAAAACACTACTCTCGAAATTTGGGAAATATTTCTCTAACTCTCATTTTCGAAATGCTATGATCGAACGGTCAATAAACGATCGCTAATCAAATGATGAGCAATAATATAAAACTATCATTTTGAAAAGTAGAAAATTAGAATAGTTTAAAATTCACTCCGGCTCATAGTTACTTTTCTCATTAAATTAAAAACCGAGTAATTTAATGCAATAAAATAAAACCGATTATTAAAATAATCACAATAATCAATATTCATTTAAAAATAATTAATTTAACTATTTCTATAATATTTTAAAGAATTATGAAGTTAATGCTAAGATACGAATAAACAAGTTAATATAAACACGTAATCAAATACAATTAAATACTAACATTGAAGATGACACTTAATCAAATACAAGAAAATAAGTCCAATTACTATAAATAATAGGAATAGGTAATAATCTTTTAAGTTATTCAATATAAAAATTATTTGAATACTATTAAAAGAAATATCAAGATAGTGCAAAAATGGATGATTAACTAATTAAACATTTAATTAAATGCAGTCAAATGCTATTAAATACATGCCGGGTTCGGGTTATCACATCCTTCCCCCCTTAAAACAATTGCGTCCTCGCAATTCTTCTTCCAATAGGACCCAGCATCATCTGAAATCCAACTCTTATTAATCTTCATCGGTTGTTGAGCAAGATAATGAATAAGGATGCTCGTAGGAAAACCCGAATAGAAATCCCAACCAAGAATGCCGAGAAAATACCAACTAAAGACTGAAGCAAAGATACTGTAGATAAAATTAACATCACATATTAATGACAAGAAGAATGCCGAATAAATACCCCACATACGAATCTCCAGTAGAAGTTCAACAAGTACCAAATAAAGAAGTCAAAGAATAGCCAGAGTAGATGCGCACATATAAGACCAAACTTCAAGACCTCATCACCGTTTGCCGAGTGCAAACTTTATACAACTTACCACCAAGAAAACCCAAAGTATTCCACAGCATACCGTAAGCAATATGAGATAATAAGTCTGAACAAGATTCCAAGTGTAAAATCTCCAATAAGTGCCATCAAGGAAAATACTAGTTGAATGCCCACTAAGAATTCCAAAGAATACTGTAAGTAGTACTATACAATAAGTCTGATAGGAATTCCAAATACCAAACCTACTGAGGAACACTAAAGAAAATACCCGAAACAATGCTCCAGTAAGAAAGTACCAAGGATTGTCCAATAAGTAAGTACTAGATAAATGACCACTAAGAATTCTATAGAATGCCATTGAAGAATTTCCAATAAGGAATGTCAGTAACACACCAATAAAGACCGAGACACATATGCCATAGATAATACCATACTGTAAGTCCGATTGAAAACCCAATAGCCAAGTCTACCAAGAAGTGCCAACAGAAGTTTCCAAAGAATACCCAATGAGAAAAACCAAAGAATGCTCCAGAGAACAACCAAATAGAACCCCAAAAGAAAGCTATTCTTTTACAATTGTTAAGCACAGTGTAGGACCTTAGAGATTCGCCAATAACCGAGCTCCAAAGACAAACACCAATTCCCAAATAAAGGCTAATCAAATACTGCTCATTCTCGCCAATCCACAAAACTTGGAGGGCCTGCTACTAACCACTTCTCTTCAGGGGTGGAAGAAGTCTTTCTTATCATTTCAACGGGACATGTATGAATGCCAAGATATCACATTTATACATATATGCCTTAATCAATTACGCAAGCAAGTTTGTAAAACATTTTATAAAACAGTTTATTCAACAAAGTCACTCAATCACGACAATCAAGTCAAGCACAACATAATCAATTCAAATCACGACACAACCAATTCAAGACATTCCAATACTCACATTACAAGCAACACTCCAAGCAAATAACAATTCATGAGCTCGATTCGATTCACGAGGTCAATTCAATAGGTCAATTCAATGCACAACTAGACACTTCACTTCACTTAGCACACATTTAGCACATAATACATAACTATATCACATAGATACACACATTCAATTCAAGACACACAATCTCACATACAGGCACACACTTTCAAGACACACTTAACAAGCACAAATTCAAGGATCACTACCCACCAGTCCGAGGACCCTGGCCCGGCTTATGAGCTAAACAAGCTCTGATACCACCGGTAACACCCCGATCCCTCTCGAGACCGAGAGTTCTATCAATCAATCTAATCACAACCCAATTCCAAACCCGGGCATAAAATTTTAGGGAAAGACAGACGGAGTCTCCCCTGTTTCTAGGCACAATGCAAAACCTGCAATACCATATAAGTGGACCAGTACCGTGTCCAACCATACAAACACCTCAAGGCCATCCGAGCCTTGGTTCTCAACAAGGGAACACAAGTAAATATACATTTCCTGTTTAAAAGCTAACTTATCTCTTCTCATCTTTGACAAATACATTCATGCTTGGCAATTAAACTATACTAACCTATTGCATAAAATAGACTATCATACCATTCTAATAAACCTAGGTAAGTTAATTACAAAACTTTTAACACTAAAGACATACAATACATGAAAACATACATCTCATGAAAGTAAAATCTTTACATCTTTGACAACTCAAGCCATATAGCACGCAAGGCAACTCTTCAAGCACGATCTATCACATAACCACGAACTTTACAACTAACATGGCATTTCCTAAAATGTGGTGGTGAGGAGTGAGTATACACAACACGTATACTCAGTGAGGGTGAAACAGATATCGAGGTGGAGAGAAAGAAGATCGTGCAATGCAAATAGGTACAATTAAGCAATATAATCAATAAGAGAGCATTCAATTTAAACGACAATACAATAAACAATTAAAGAAATCATTAACACAACCGTTCAAAGCTATACCACACTTTGAAGGTCACGGTTCACTCATACGAGCAATGTACCATTTCATGAGTAATACATCAATCTCGAGCTTGATGTTGAAAATGATGACAATAAGCGCGCAACCACTTTATAACTTCCACTGGGTGTACTCCAGAAGTACCCCGACACATCTACGACCCAAATTACCTAGGCGGTATCCCTAGCGAGATTGGGAATAGGACATGGAACTAGAGACAACCAACCCTGGCAGCCTTAGACTGCCTAGAGAGGCCCATCACTCACGCGCCTGACACTATGCAATGCAATACGAGGTACAAGCAATAAACGAGCGATAGCACGAAAGTACAGATTAGTGGCGATAAACGAGATATCAAGCATTTACAATCAATAATAACAATCAATTAACTTTTCAAGCATGATTATCATTAATATCAACAAGAACTTCAATTAATCACGTAATAGCAGTTCAAACACGAAAACGACAAATATCACTATTCAATCTCTAACTTCCAAAGACAATTACGAGCAAACGAGCTACGGGATTAGGAAACTGATTTCACTACATTCACTTAGGCACTACAAGGCACGTTTCTATATCACTGAACTTCACTTTCTCACCCGAGGCCCGAAAGTCTACCTACTGCGTTTGAACTACAACTATACTAACCGGTTACTCAATCAACGCCACGACAACACCAAAAGTGCTTCCATGCCCTCAATAGCAAAACCCCCATCTCAATTCGAGCACGGTCAACTTTTGGTCAAATGGCCCATTTCCGTTTCTTTGTCTAATTTCTAATTTTAACAAAGGCCGATCCGTTTTTATTACACATTTTATCTTTCTATGAGCAATGGCACCTATCCAAATCAAGAAATCGCAATTCAGATCAAAAATCCAAAAATCTAGGGTTTTACTATTTAAAATCACTATTCATTATTCTTTCCCAATTTCAAATTTGCGTTTCTAGCCGTACAAATCTCTAAATAACTATCAAACAATGCTCTACGATCATTATAGAACCTAATTCAAGCAACAAAAGGCATTTAAACACAATATATAACAAATCTAAGAAATTGAAACAAAATTCAAATTTCATTAAAAATGCACAAAAGCGTGAAAACCATCAAAGAGATTGAAGACCAAGACCCGCAAGGACCTGAGCCACGATCCTTGTCCGATTCCACGCAAGATTTTGGCCTAGAAATGCAAAATGAAATTTTCTTTCTTTTTCCTCAAACCTTCGGCCAAGGGGGGACAAAATGGGCATTTATGGGTTTGTTTTGTTTTGATTTTTGCCTTGTTTTTTTTATAAAAGATGACAAAGGGCATTTTGGTCATTTTTCAAGGTTAAGCTTTAGTGAAAATATGGTCAAACAAGCTTATTTTGATGCCACTTAATCTAATTCAAGTTAAAGCAATGCAATTTTAATGAAAACCAACTAAAACTAGCTAAATTAAACTTAAAACATTACTCTCGAAATTCAAAAAATATTTCTCTAACTCTCATTTTTGAAATGTTACGATCGAACGGTCGATAAACGATCGCTAATCAAATGATGAACAATAATATAAAACTACAATTTTAAAAAGTAAAATAGTAGAATAGTTTAAAATTCACTCCGTGTAATACCCGAGCCCGGAATGTGAAATTTCTTGTTTATTATTTTGGAAATTATATTTCCTTAAATTCTTTTAGAATTAATTGTTACTTTCTTGCCGTCGCAACGTGCATTGCATTTAGGGAGCGATAGCTAGAGAACGATTTCTAGTCTTCAGCAAATAGTGAAACTAGTATTTAGATGACTTAAATTTTATATTTTAATTGTTGCTGGCTTTAATTAATCTTTCCTTAGCTAAAATGGCTTTAAAATCCACAAAATAAGGGCCTTTGACCAAGTTTTAAGTGGTTTGACCTAGGCCTTTGACTATTTGACCACTTAGCACTTAAATAAGCTTTTAACTTAGGAAAATAAAAAAAAATAGCAGCTGAATAGCAAGAGCAGGCCGTGAGCTTCATAGGAAAAAAAAACCTTTCAACCTTCCAATCGATCAATCTTAGCGTGAGCTCGTTCGGGGTGGTTTCCGAGGTGACTAGCGTTGTTTTCCTAGCAACTAGGAGTGCCTAAGGTGCGGGAATCATGTTATTTGCGCATTTAAATGTTTAGTGTATTAACTTTGCAATTTTTAGATTTTATCCGTAGATTGTTGTTTAAATCATTTTGATGCTTCTAGAACGTTCCTTGGCTATTGTAGAACGTGTATTTATAGCTTTTTAACATTTTCTTCGTTAAATGTTGAAATTGCAATTAAATTTTGATGTTGAATAGTGTTTTGTGAATAGTAAACCCTTGGAACAATGAAGTTGTTCCATTATGCTGTCCATTGATGTAAAATTGTGCTAGGTGTGCTAGAATGCCTAAATGCATGGTTTGTTTGTGTTGCGTAATGGAAAAAATAGGAATTAAGCCTTGGTGAAAGTCGGGGTCGTTTAGGTCGAGTTTGGCATTTTCTCGTTTTGCGTGTTGGCATTGTTTCGGGAGGCCATGGAAGCACTTTTGGTGTGATTATGGCGTTGGTTGGGTGTTTGGTTGGTATAGTTGTAGTTCAAACGAGAAAAGGGAAAATCGGGGCTTTGCGCGAGTTCTAGGGTAAAGTAAGGTTTCGGGGTCTTTAGACGTGCCTTATGGTGACCTAGGAGGGTTGGCGAAGTCGGTTTCCAGAACTCGTGGCTCGTTTGGAAATGGTAGTGTTTTGATAGTTGGGGTCGATTTGTGTTTTTGTGTGTTTTCTTGACTTTATGCCTATAGAATGCTTAGGGTTGCTTGAAAAACTTGTTTGAATTGATTTGGATTGAAATGCTTATCAATTGCTGCTATTGCGTGCGAGAGTAACCTACTTTGTTATTCTCCCACGTGTGGCTTTATCGCTTGTTTATCGCCTTGTATCGAGTCTTGCATTGCATAGTGTCTCGCACGTGAGTGATGGGCCTCTCTGGGTAGCCTCGGTTTGCCAGTGTTGGTTGCTCTAGCTCCGCTGCTATTCCCTCTTCTCGCTTGGGTTGCCTCCCAGGGAGTTTTGGGTCGTAGGTTGATGGATACTTCCGGGGTATTCCAAACTGGTGTTATAAGGTGGTTTGGGCCGGCGCGTCGTCATCGAATTTGTGTTTGAAAGTTGCTCGTGAATAGAGTATCGTATCCTTTGAATGAGTGTTTGCAGCTTTAAATACTTGCCTTGTTTTATTGTTGGCTTTGTTGTATCTTTATGATTTGTATGTATTGCTTGACTAATTGCATTGCATACTCCTCTCATCTCCGTCCTTGAGACCAATTGCCCTCGCTGAGCAATAGTTTTTGCTCATTCCTCTCTATACTATATTTTTACAGGAGTAGTTGAAGCAGACCCTATCGAGGTAATAGAGGAGGAGGAGCAGGTGGAGGTGTTTCTGTGATAGCACTTCTCTGCTTTGCTGGTGGTTGGTTACCAGATTTTGTGCGAGCCTTGCTTGTTATGTATATTGCTTGGATGTCGCTTAATTTTGAGGCTTGTAGCCTTATATGTATTTTCTAGTTTGAGGCCTCTACGGTCTTATGTTGTATAAGTTGAAAGAATGTAAAGTTGTAAACTTATACCCTTGTGACTAGTAAGGAAAATGCATGCTAATGGAATTGATTAGTGGCATAAATACTTGTGTAGTATGCATATCATTTTTGGGTTGCAAAGTTGGTTAATAAGAAATGTATGTTTCAAGAAAAGTTGGCTTGTTTGAGTTGTTTTATGGCTTTTGCAAGTATTATGATGATTTTAGGGTTTTCGGATCGTCCACGGTACAGAGGAGACTCCGTCCGTGTGTCGGGTCCGGGCTTGGCCTTTTGCGGGGTCGGGTTAGGGCGTGACATCTTTAGGTGGTATCAGAGCATGATAGTCTTGCATGAGCCGGGATATGATTCTCGGTCTGTGGGGTAAAGGTCTAAAATGCTAAAGTGTTTATGTATAATTGTTAAGTGGAAAGAAAATGTTATAGCATGACTTTGTGAACTTGTAGTGCTTATGTGTTTAAAGTGAATTAGTTTGGCATGTCAAACTTGTGTTATGTGAATTGCGTGTTAGAATGTTTGATTGTTATTGACTTGAGTGTTATCTAATCTTATGTGCTATATTTCTGTCTATAAACTGCTTTTAAATGTTGCCAGCTATTGTGAAATTGTTACTATGCCGCCACGTCGTGGTACTCAAGGTATAGGATCAGATGAAGAGGCAGCAGAACAGGGTCAGCAGCCGTTGCCTGAGCAGTTTATGGCTACTATGACTACTACAGTAGACCGGATTACACAGGTGCTGCATGAGCAGAGGCAGGACAGGAATAATCCCCAGGGAAATCAGGCTAATCCTGGTGGACAGGGGTATAGAGTTGAGAATAATCAGTTAGAGAAATTTCTGAGGCACGAGCCGGGAAAGTTCTTCGGAGAGCCGGATGATGAGGCGGCCGAGAGATGGATTAACCATGTCGAGAAAATTTTCACCGCTTTGAGGTACACTGATGAGGCAAGAATAGATTATGCGTCATTCCTGTTTGAGGGTGATATAGAGTAGTGGTGGAATACTGTCAGATTGAGGTGGGATTGTGAGGATGTTTCACATTTATGGGATGATTTTGTGAGTGAGTTTCGGGATAAGTATATTCCCGAGATGGCTATGGAAAGGAGGGAAGACGAGTTTGTGGCCCTGAAGCAGGGAAATATGAATGTTGCACAGTACGAGGCTAGGTTTGTTAGCCTGTCGAGGTATATGCCCGAGTTGGTACGGCCGACTAGGAGGATGATTCATAGGTTTGTCCGTGGACTGAGAATGGATATTCAGTTGCATTTGACTGGGCAAACCTACACTACTTTTCACTAGGCATTTCAGGCAGCCTCGAAGTTTGAGAAACGGAAGGCTGAGATGTTAGCTGAGAGTAGTCAGCCGAGTAAGAAGCAGTATTTGGGCCAGAGCAGCCAGAGTCAGCCGAGGCAGTATCAGACTTCTGCACAGGTTCCTCAGCAACGTCCGTATCAGCCACAGCAGCAGATTCAGGCTAGGCCAGCTGTGACTAGACCCCAGCAGGGAGGTACAGCTCCTACTATTGCCAGAGCCCCAGCACCTATAGGAAACACTGCAGTTAGGCAAAATCAGCAGTGTAATTATTGTAATCGATCGGGGCATATTGAGGCTAACTGCTGGAGGAAGAGTGGTAAATGCACGGGTTGTGGCAGAGATGACTATAGGGTGAGAGATTGCCCTAAGTATAACAATGTTCAGGGCCGTATTGGAGGCCAGGGTGTTCAGAATAGGGCTGCAGGTGCACGTCTAGCACAGAGAGTTCAGGCTAGGGTCTTTGCACTGGATGCAGAGGAGCTGCCCGATACTACAGCTATAGTGGAAGGTACCTTTCTTCTTAATACTCAGCCAGTTAAAGTTTTGATTCATCCCGGAGCTACACATTCGTTTATAACTCCTGCATGTGCACGATTTGTGAATGTTTGCATTGATAAATTGCCGCATGAAGTTGAAGTTAGTACGCCTTTGGGTGCAAAATTTGTTACTAAGTCTATTTGCAAATCTTGTGATATATGCATTGAGAACCGTAAATTTCCTGCTGATTTAATTATATTGCCATTCCGTGACTTTGAAATCATTTTGGGAATGGACTGGTTGGGGAAGTACTATGCTCAGTTGGATTGTAGAACAAAGGTCGTTTATCTTCAGGTTCCTGACCTACCGGTACTGGAGATTGTTGGGAATTGCAGGGCTGCCCGAATTCCTATTCTATCAGCAATCAAGACTTCTAAGTTGTTGAATAAGGGTTGTGAAGCTTACTTAGCTTATTTGATCAATCAGCCTACTGATAAGTTGAGTTTGAATGAGGTTCCGATTGTTAGAGACTTCCCTGGTATATTTCCCGAGGAATTACCAGGTTTACCACCGGATAGGGAGATTGAGTTCGTGATTGATCTTGTGCCAGGCACCGCGCTAATTTCTAGGAGTCCTTATAGAATGGCATCGGCTGAACTTCAGAAATTAAAAATTCAGCTTCAGAACTTGCTTGAGAAAGGGTTTATACAACCTAGTTCTTCGCCGTGGGGTGCACCTGTGTTGTTTGTGAGAAAGAAAGATGGCACACTACGGTTATGTATTGATTACAGGGGACTTAATCAAGTCACGATTAAGAATAAATACCCCTTGCCGTTGATTGAAGAATTGTTTGACCAGTTGCAGGGTGCGAGTGTTTATTCCAAATTTGACTTGAGGCAGGGTTACTATCAACTTAGGATTCGGAGTGACGATATACCGAAGACGGCATTCAGGACTAGATATGGCTACTATGAATTTGTTGTGTTGCCGTTTGGATTGACGAATGCACCAGCCGCATTCATGGACTTGATGCAGAGAGTTTTCTGACCTTACCTTGATCAGTTTGTCGTAATCTTTATTGATGACATTTTAGTGTATTCGAAGAATGAGGCTGAACATGAGCAACACTTAAGGATTGTGCTACAAACTTTGCAGGAAAATAAGCTTTTTGCTAAATTCAGCAAATGCGAGTTCTGGTTGAATCAGATATCTTTTCTAGGCCATATCATTTCAGATCGAGGAATTTCAGTGGACCCAACTAAGATTGAAGTTGTTTCATCTTGGAAGAGACCTGAGATGGTGTCAGAGATTCAGAGTTTTCTTGGATTGGCAGGTTACTACCGGAGATTTGTTAAAGACTTTTCCAAAATTTCTGGGCCTTTGAGCCAGTTGACTCGAAAGAAAGTTGCTTACAACTAGGATGCCAAATGTGAATCCAGTTTCCAAGAATTGAAAAAAAGACTAACTACAGCTCCTATACTAGCTTTACCTGAGGGAACAGAGAACTTTGTTGTCTACAGTGATGCATCTAAGGAAGGTTTGGGCTGTGTTTTAATGCAGAATGGTAAGGTTATTGCTTATGCTTCCAGGAAGTTGAAACCTTATGAAGTCAATTACCCTACACATGACCTGGAGTTAGCTGTAGTTGTGTTTGCTTTGAAGAAGTGGCGTCATTACTTGTGGGGTTGCAGATTTGAAATTTTTACTGACCACAAGAGTCTCAAGTATTTGTTTTCACAGAAGGATCTGAATATGAGGCAGCGGAGATGGCTAGAGCTATTGGGTGGTTACAACTGTTCTATTAACTACGTGCCAGGTAAGGCGAATGTTGTTGCTGATGCTTTGAGCCGAAAGGCTAATTATCAAGGATTGGGAGACTTTGGAAGAAATTTGTTCATGGAAGCTAGAAGCTACTGAGGTAGGGATTCGATTTGCTAGTTTGCAGATTCAGTTAGGGTTGCTAGCACAGATCAGAGAGGCTCAGAAGACTGATCCTCACATCTTGAAGATCCAAGAAAAGTCAAAAGGGAGAGAGTCAGAGTTTAAATTACATGCAGATGGTATCTTCAGGTTCAGGGACAAAGTATGTGTTCCTAGTGATCCGACTTTGAAGAATGAGATTCTGTCCGATGCACATAATTCGAGGTATACGATTCACCCGGGCAGTACTAAAATGTATAGAGATTTGAAACAACACTTCTGGTGGAACAATATGAAGAGGGAGATTGCTGGGTATGTATCCAGATGTTTAACTTGTCAGAGGGTTAAAGTTGAGCATTAGAGGCCAGCCGGGCTTCTACAGCCGTTGTCGATTCCACAGTGGAAGTGGGTACATATAACAATGGACCTTGTGACCGATCTTCCTAGATCTCCGAGAGGATGTGATTCTGTTTGGGTTGTTGTGGACCGCTTGACTAAAGTTACACATTTTATTCCCGTGAACAAACAGGATAGCCTTGATAAGCTAGCTGAGCTTTATGTTGCTAATATTGTGAGATTGCATGGTGTGCCACAGAGTATAGTGTCAGATAGGGATCCCCGATTCAGATCTCGTTTTTGGCAGAAGTTGCAAGAGGCCATGGGAACTAAGTTGAGCTTCAGTACTGCATATCATCCGCAAACTGATGGCCAGTCTGAGAGAACTATCAGGATCTTGGAGGACATGCTTCGAGCATGTGTGCTAGACTTTAGGAAGAATTGGGAGAAGTTTTTTCCTTTAGCGGAGTTCGCCTACAACAATAGTTATCAATCTACTATATGTATGGCTCCCTAAGAGGCGTTGTATGGTCAGAAATACAGATCCCCGTTATATTGAGAAGAGGTTGGAGAGATGAGAACAATTGATCCAACTGTGTTACCTGAGATGATTAAGATGGTAGATAATGTTCACCTTATTCGCCAGCGTATGCTTACAGCTCAGAGTCGTCAGAAGAGTTATGCAGATAAGCACCGTCGGGATCTTGAGTTTGATTTGGGAGATTGGGTGTTTCTTAAGATTTCTCCACGGAAGGGATTGATTCGGCATGGTAAGAGCGGGAAGCTGAGTCCTAGGTATGTGGGTCCGTATGAGATCACCGAAAAGGTAGGTCCTTTGGCTTATCGATTAGCTTTGCCTCCGAGCTTGTCGAGACTGCACAATGTGTTCCACGTATCTATGTTGAAGAAATACCATCCAGACCCTTCACATGTACTTGAACCAGAGCCTTTGCAGATTGAAGATAAGTTGTCTTATGAAGAGAAACCAATTCGAATTGTGGATCGGAAAGTTCAGGAGCTTCACAGAAAGAGTATTCCATTAGTAAAGGTTTTGTGGAATCATCATGGGTTTGAGGAAGCAACTTGGGAAAGAGAGGACCAGGTTCGGGATCAGTATCCAGAGTTGTTTGTTAACCAGGTAGGAATTGCGTGGGCGCAATTGTTTTAAGGGAGAGAGGGTGTAATACCCGAGCTCGGAATGTGAAATTTCTTATTTATTATTTTGGAAATTATATTTCCTTAAATTCTTTTAGAATTAATTGTTACTTTCTTGCCGTCGCAACGTGCATTGCATTTAGGGAGCGATAGCTAGAGAACGGTTTCTAGTCTTCAGCAAATAGTGAAACTAGTATTTAGATGACTTAAATTTTATATTTTAATTGTTGCTAGCTTTAATTAATCTTTCCTTAGCTAAAATGGCTTTAAAATGCACAAAATAAGGGCCTTTGACCAAGTTTTAAGTGGTTTGACCTAGGCCTTTGACCATTTGACCACTTAGTACTTAAATAAGATTTTAACTTAGCAAAATAAAAAAAAATAGCAGCTGAATAGCAAGAGCAGGCCGTGAATTTCATAGGAAAAAAAAAACCTTTCAACCTTCCAATCAATCAATCTTCGCGTGAGCTCGTGCGGGGTGGTTTCCGAGGTGACTAGCGTTGTTTTCCTAGCGACTAGGAGTGCCTAATGTGAGGGAATCATGTTATTTGCGCATTTAAATGTTTAGTGTATTAACTTTGGAATTTTTAAATTTTATCCGTAGATTGTTGTTTAAATCGTTTTGATGCTTCTAGAATGTTCCTTGGCTATTGTAGAACGTGTATTTATAGATTTTTAACATTTTTTGTGGTTAAATGTTGAGATTGCAATTAAATTTGGATGTTGAATAGTATTTTATGAATAGTAAACCCTTGGAACGATGAAGTTGTTCCGTTATGCTGTCCGTTGATGAAGAATTGTGCTAGGTGTGCTAGAATGCCTAAATGCATGGTTTGTTTGGGTTGCGTAATGGAAAAAACGGGAATTAAGCCTTGGTGAAAGTCAGGGTCGTGTAGGTCGAGTTTGGCGTGTTCTCATTTTGCGTGTTGGCATTGTTTCGGGAGGCCATGGAAGCAGTTTTGGTGCGATTATGGCGTTGGTTGGGTGTTTGGTTGGTATAGTTGTAGTTCAAACGAGAAAGGGGAAAATCGGGGCTTTGCGCGAGTTCTAGGGTAAAGTAAGGTTTCGGGGTCTTTAGACGTGCCTTATGGTAACCTAGGAGGGTTGGCGAAGTCGGTTTCCAGAACTCGTGGCTCGTTTGGAAATGGTAGTATTTTGATAGTTAGGGCCGATTTGTGTTTTTGTGTGTTTTCTTGACTTTATGCCTATAGAATGCTTAGGGTTGCTTGAAATACTTGTTTGAATTGATTTGGATTGAAATGCTTATCAATTGCTGCTATTGCGTGCGAGAGTAACCTACTTTGTTATTCTCCCACGTGTGGCTTTATCGCTTGTTTATCGCCTTGTATCGAGTCTTGCATTGCATAGTGTCTCGCGCGTGAGTGATGGGCCTCTCTGGGTAGCCTCGAGTTGCCAGTGTTGGTTGCTCTAGCTCCGCTGCTATTCCCTCTTCTCGCTTGGGTTGCCTCCCAGGGAGTTTTGGATCGTAGATTGATGGATACTTCTGGGGTATTCCAAACTGGTGTTATAAGGTGGTGTCGTCATCGAATTTGTGTTTGAAAGTTGCTCGTGAATAGAGTATCGTATCCTTTGAATGAGTGTTTGCAGCTTTAAATACTTGCCTTGTTTTATTGTTGGCTTTGTTGTATCTTTATGATTTGTATGTATTGCTTGACTAATTGCATTGCATACTCCTCTCATCTCCGTCCTTGAGACCAATTGCCCTTGCTGAGCAATAGTTTTTCCTCATTCCTCTCTATACTATATTTTTACAGGAGTAGTTGAAGCAGACCCTATCGAGGTAATAGAGGAGGAGGAGCAGGTGGAGGTGTTTCCATGATAGCACTTCTCTGCTTTGCTGGTGGTTGGTTACCAGATTTTGTGCGAGCCTTACTTGTTATGTATATTGCTTGGATGTCGCTTAATTTCGAGGCTTGTAGCCTTATATGTATTTTCTAGTTTGAGGCCTCTACGGTCTTATGTTGTATAAGTTGAAAGAATGTAAAGTTGTAAACTTATACCCTTGTGACTAGTAAGGAAAATGCATGCTAATGGAATTGATTAGTGGCATAAATACTTGTGTAGTATGCATATCATTTTTGGGTTGCAAAGTTGGTTAATAAGAAATGTATGTTTCAAGGAAAGTTGGCTTGTTTGAGTTGTTTTATGGCTTTCGCAAGTATTATGATGATTTTAGGGTTTTCGGATCGTCCGCAGTACAGAGGAGACTCCGTCCGTGTGTCGGGTCCAGGCTTGGCCTTTTGCGGGGTCGGGTCGGGGCGTGACACTCCGGCTCGGAGTTACTTTTCTCATTTAATTGAAAATCGAGTAATTTAATGCAGGAAAATAAAACCGATTATTAAAATAATAACAATAATCAATATTCATTTAAAAATAATTAATTTAACTATTTCTATAATATTTTAAAGAATTATGAAGTTAATGCTAAGATACGAATAAACAAGTTAATATAAACACGTGATCAAATACAATTAAATACTAACATTTAAGATGACACTTAATCAAATACAAGAAAATAAGTCCAATTACTATAAATAATAGGAATAGGTAATAATCTTTTAAGTTATTCAATATAAAAATTATTTGAATACTATTAAAAGAAATATCAAGATAGTGCAAAAATGGATGATTAACTAATTAAACATTTAATTAAATGCAGTCAAATGCTATTAAATGCAGTCAAATGCTATTAAATGCATGTCGGGTTCGGGTTATCACAGAAAGTATCATAGTCAATGGACCCTGAAATGGAACTTTCATGTTGGAGCAAGAACTAGCATGAAAGTCGATTTATTACGACTAGCACAGTTGTTCGTATTTCATTTTCTTTTTCCCTTAGCAAAGAGTTACTTACGGAATCTCAAAACTAACAAAACTTTGTTCGAATTGGATGTCTTAAGCATGGCGCCAGCGTTCATCCTGAGCCTCTGGGAGGCCCGACCCCGAATAACGTGTCCTACCTCGATTTGCGTGCCTTAGACCAAAAATTATATGACCGACCTTGGATTACGTGCCTTGTCTTGGTTTTCATGCATGCCTCGTTATACGTGCCTTAACCTAGAATTGTGTGCCCTAATCCTCGATATACGTGCAATACCTAGATAAACATGCCATGACCTTAATTTACGTGCGAGACCTTGATTTGTGTGTGTCTCTTCGTTTCTTGTGCATTAACCTTGAACTGCGTACTTTAACCTAGGTTTAAGAGTAGTGTCTTGAATTACGTGCATTGCATTGAATTACGTGCCTTATTTTGGTCTACGTTTATTCACATAAGGTTGCGTGTGTTAGCATTAGAATCCGTGCACTTATCTTGAAGTATGTGCCTTAGTCTTGAAATATGTGTTGTACCTCGTAGTTCATGTCTTACCTCGTAGTTCGTGTATACCTCGTAATTCGTGCCCTAGACCTAGGAATTTGTGCCACCGCGTTAATCAAAAAAGAATCCTACACAAAGCACTAGACAATAAAATAATCCTACACAATCCACTAACCAATATTATATTCCTAATTCAAATTCTCTACAAACTCCACTAACAATAAAATAATACTAAACTAGTCCTACATTTCCCACTATCTATTATTCTATTCATAATTCAACTCATCAACAAACATTCCTATATTTTATTCTACCTAGATTCCCTAATTTCCCAACATTCCTATGACAATTCTAATGACACAAATGCATAAAAAATTAGTCCTAGACAAACTATGATACACACACAAGACACTAGGCATAAAATAGCCCCAAAATCCTACCCAATGCACACCATTTTCGACCAAACACTTCATGCCCATGCTAGCCATTTCAAAATACTCCTTGAGGACACAAAAAGACTGAAAATGGGCTGCCCAAGGCCGACCATATGCTTGAATCAATGCAAAACATCACTTTTTGTCATATTCTTTCATTTCTCTTTCTTTTCTCTCACTTCCCTCTCATTCCTCTCTCTCCATTTCGGTTTTGGCTGAGTTCTCTCCACCTCCTAGCTCATCTTCTTCATCATATGGTGCAACAAGACAAGCAACCATCAAAGAAACTCAAGCAAACAAGCTAGGATGCGAAAACTACACATGCATGTCCTTTGAAGCCTTCATTTCGGCCCTAGGTGAGTTTTAAGCTTCCATTTCTTTTCTTCTTGTTCTAACCACATGAATGTACTAAGAACTTGGCCACTAAACTAGGAAAAATAGAGAGAAATCAGGTGGAGTCTTGGCTAAGCAAGGAAGAAGAAGAAATTTGTGCTTCAACAAGTTTTTGTGCATCTTTTTGATTGATTGCTAAGGTGAGGGCTAAAACCTTTTGAAAATCCTTCAAAAATTCACATGCATGCTCATGAATGTATGTCTTTGCTTCTGTACTTGAGTTATATGGTCGTTCATAAGCTTAAACAACCATGCATGGCAAGATTTTGGCTTGAAAGTGATGATAGGTGAAGTCGGATTGTTGATAGCTCTCTGACCAGTGTGTTTCGAGGTAAGTTTAGCTAGGCAAATAATGTTTAAAATGCTTGAAAATTGGTAGGTGACTATTTTGGACAGTTTTGAACATTTTTCCCAGAAATATACCGAAGCTAATTTTGAATCTAAGGTCCTCAAAATGGTAAATCTTTAAACTGTGTCCAAATCTGGAAATCTGGAAAAATGAAGCAGGTTTTGGCAGATGCACTGACCTTGTGGAACGAACCATATTTGACTTAGTAAGTGTTGTCCAAAATGCATTAAATTTAGTGTACTGCTAGAGTGTTCAGTTTTGGACAATTTTGTCAGAAATGGACTAAGGCTAAAACTGACCCTAAGGACCTCAAAAACGTCAATTTTTTAAAAGTGTGCAAATCTGGACAGTTTTGTGCTATCTCACTGTTTCGTCTATAACTAATGATTCCGAACCCCAATTGATGCAAGGTTTGTTTCTGATTTTAGTTAACTCCTTAAGCTTTAATTTAACATCTTATTCACTGGATTTGGAGATTTTTTGATTACCCTATTGATTTTGAGAAAACAGCCTATTGCAGTAAGGGTTTTCGCTTAGTCATATGCTTGGAAAATTGTTGTAACCTCTCTTGTGGTGCTAATTGCTTGGAATTATGGTGTTGGGATATTGTGCGGACTGTTTTTAGAACTTGAGGATGTTTGAATTGAATGATGCATGACTTGAGAATGATCTTGAGTTGACTTAGGGTTTAATCACACGGTTAATCATGAAACGGAAATCCTATTGACTAGGTAGTCTTGCTAAGTGTTAATCATTTGGATATTGTGTGGAAATTATATACTTAATGGGCTGCCCGTAAATGTCTTATAACTTCAAATGTGATTTTGATCATTGCATGTTGACAAATAGGCTTTTCTTGCATCAGAGCCCACGTAGATGTTGTTGCATGTTATATAATCTTATTATATGATTACGTGGACTTTGAATTGACTTATATGGCTTGATTTACATGTGTAACATGGCTGCCCATTTAATGTTCATATAACTCTATATGCCTTTCAAGTGAAATTACTTGTCTTATCGTGCCTCGTTTGATTATTTGACAACGTGCGATCTTATAACTGCTCGGAGGCGACCTACTTTGTTGTCCTCCTAATGTGATATGTTAAATGTTATAAATGTACATTGCATACGAGGTTGCAACCTTTCAGTGTGGCATGGTAGTGCTTCACGCACGCCGGGCGGCATCGGGCTTGCCGGTGTTACTGTGACTACCATGGTCCAATTCCCTATCTCACTTGGCATTTCACCCTCGGAGAGTTGGGTCGTAGGTTTCAGGGTACATCCGGAGTACACCCAATTGGGAGCGATAAGTGGATTATTGAAGTCGGCTGCAACAATTGTATCGAAATTGAAATTGAGAGCAACTGCTCACCGTATCCTTGAAATGATTGGTAAATGTATATGTTACTTGATTTGTTTCATATATTTGAGTACCTTATTATTTGTAATTACGTGACATGTTTTCAAAAAGAGTTTTCATAAATTGAACCGGAAAATGAGTTTCAAAGTGTATTTCTCTTTTCCCCTCGCTGAGTTCATAAGGATTCACCCTATTTTTCATCACAGGTGAAGAAGAACAGGTACAGGTACCCGAGGACAACGTGCCTATCGATGATTCCATGGAGTGATTGCCTGTCCTATGTGTTTTGTGTGTTTGTGGCCCTTTGTGAACTCCATGCTACTTGAAGACTATTTCTTTTATGTTCCTTAACGTTTGTAATGTAAAAGACCCCTGTTGTAATTTGGGGTCTAATTTTGGTTTGTACTGATATTGCTAGATAGACACTAGACACTACTATGATCGTTTGCTATTATTACTGCTAGTATCTATCATAGGTTATGACGTATTAGTTAAGGACTAAGTAAATGAACCTATCCAATTCTAAACAGGTACGCACTATTAAGCTAAGATCAACAGGTACTTTTGTAACGAGGATAAACAAACAAACGAGACATAGTATCATGCTAGGTTATAAATCAAACGAGACATCAAGATAACCAACAGGCATTTCAATTGATGTTAAATAGAAATCTTAGCTGGAAATGAACTTGAGATAGTAAATTTTGAGGTGTTTAGAGGATCAGGTTAAACCAAAGAGCCCAATTACAGCCGTTATGCTGCCGGTTTTCCAGAAAACTTTGGAGTTTAGGCTAAGAACGATAAGTGTTAAATCTTCATAAATAGTTAAGTATGTGATATTACTTGAACGTTTAGTTCACACCCTAGTCTAACCTTATAGGCCGGGTTGGGGCGTGACAGCCTGGATTCTGCTATCCTGGATTCTAGACTAGAGTATGACCTCATTGATTGCCCTCGCCCTTCAATGCTCGTAGCTGGAAGTCGAATAAAGGCTGCTTGCTCTGATTCTTTCCCTGAACCTTGATTGGATAGAGCCTTTTCCGGCTAAGAGCCTTCCCTCTTCATGAATAGAGGCACAAGCTTTATCTTTTATAAATAAGAGATTTCTTGATTAGAGTAGAGATTCTCTTATCTCCTCGGTCAAGTCCTATTTTAGCCCTGTGTCCAGCGGAGATTCGAGCTAAGCACGAAAGGAAATCTTTATGTTATCTTCGACCTCATTTCTGAGGAAGGATACTATGATAAAGGATAAATTGACTTAAATTGCCCCTTCTGCCTTTCCCTTGGGGAAAGACAGACTGTATGACCGCACTCTTAAAGCACTCGTTCTAGCAGATACGTCTTTGTCACACCTAGTGGAAGATATATTCCTTATATTTTACTATCAGGATTGTGACCATCCTATGAGATAGGATTATAGGGATTTGTCCCAGTACTCTCAGGCCACTTTACCAAGACAATAGAGTAGGGAGCGGGCAACCTCAAACAAGGAACAAGCCCAATCTATTACATATGATCATTGATCGAATCGGGAATCGGGGTTTTCTCCTACTCCTCCAAGTCAGCAACGGGCACTACGGGTACTAGTTTCATGGTGATTTGTTTTTACCTCCTTCCCCTACACCTCTATGGCTAACTGCAAGCATAGAAGCTAAGGGAATGATTGCACTACGGAGGAATACCCGAGTTTCAGAGCGGAGGTAAAGAACCTTTCATTCGACAAGAGGAAGCATCATGGGATGATAGAACTCTACTTTACATAAGCTCTTTAGAGTGATCCCCGTAGATTAGAGAAAAAAGGCAAATTGCAAGGAAAGAGCTAGACTTTGAGGGGGCTTAGCTCTGGATCCTCCCTGCTTGCAAAAATGAATGGATCAGAAGGGGGCTTGGTTCTTTCTTTCCGGGCCGGGCGGAAGGTGAAGGCCATAAGAGAAGATTTCCCTCCCGCGTTGAAAGAGGGGAAAAAGATGCTGTCATTTATCTCGACCAGTTTCCCGAGGCCTTGGAAATCCAGACCGGCTCAGAGAATCACTAGCGCTAACGCGACCTTCGTTTCACCAACAAAGAAGTCATCCTTTACGATATCCCATTCCTTACTTGCCGAGCCACCTCTCTTCGCCATTCGATGCCTCTGCTTTCCCTTTCTATAACATACCTAGGCGCCCTCCTTTCTAATCACTAAGAAAAAAGAAATACCAATCAAAGCTATATCTAAGTAAAGCTTTGTCTGTTACTTTTCTGACCTCAGGGGAGTTTACTCGACATATTCTTAATCTCTTGCACTGCTCAAGTAAGTGTGCGACTCCGTATGAGGACCTCTTTCTCTTCTGTCCACTCTCCGTTCACACGGTTCTAAAAGTAGAGGAAGAAGTATGGGCAATAGGTACCACGAGCCCTTTGTCCCACACATCTATCTAGAAGCAAGTGTAGTTCACCGGTTCCACCGAATGCTCCTATCTCTCGGCAAATATCGTGTGAGTGAGGAGTTATGCTGTAAGGCCCCACCCCGAATAACGTGTCATACCTCAATTTGCGTGCCATAGATCTCTAATTATATGACCGACCATGGATTATGTGTCCTATCTTGGTTTTTGTGCATACCTTGTCACACGTGCCTTGACCTAGAATAGTGTGCCCTAATCCCAGACTGACAGTCGATACCTAGATATACGTGCCTTGACCTCGATGTACATATGTTATCTCGTTTTGTGTGCCCTAACCTTGAACTGCGTACCTTAACCTAGATATAGAGCTGTGCCTTGATTTGCGTGCATTACATTGAAGTACGTGCATTAGTCTTGAAGTTCGTGTCTCACCTCGTAGTTCGTGTCTCACCTCGTAGTTCGTGTCTACCTCGTAATTATTGCCCTAGACCTAGGAATCCGTGCCACCACGTTAATCAAGAAAGAAACCTACACCAAGCACAAGACAATAAAATAATCCTACACAATCCACTAACCAATATTATATTCCTAATTCAAATTCTCTACAAACTCCACTAACAATAAAATAATACTAAACTATTCCTACATTTCCCACTAACTATTATTCTATTCACAATTCAACTCATCAACAAACATTCCTATATTTTATTCTACCTAGATTCCCTAATTTTCCAACATTCCTATGACAATTCTAATGACACAAATGCATAAAAAATTAGTCCTAGACAATCTATGACATATTATGACACAAATGCATAAAAAAAATAGCCCCAAAACCCTACCCAATGCACACCATTTTCGACCAAGTGCTCCTTGCCCATGCTAGGAATTTCAAAATGCCTCTTGAAGACATAAAAATCAGAATTGGTAAGCTCAAGGCTGAACCCATGCATCAACTTTTGCAAAAAGCCTCATTTTTCTTTCATTTCCCTCATTCTCCTCACATTTCTCTCTCTCCCTCTCATTCTTCTCTCTCCATCTCAGTTTTGGGCTGAGTTTCTTCATCCTTTAGCTCATCTTCATCATCCTATGGTGCATCGAGACAAACAACAACCAAAGAAACTCACCCAAGCAAGCTAGGATGTAAGAAACACACATGCAAGCATTTTGAGTCACCATTTTCGGCCTTGGTGAGTTTCCTAGCTTCCGTTTCATTTCTTCTTGTTCTAACCACATGCATGTACTAAGAACTTGTCGACTAAGCTAGGAAAAACAGAGAGAAATCGGGTGGAGTCTTGGCTAAGCAAGGAAGAAGAAGAAATTTGTGCTTCAACAAGTTTTTGTGCATCTTTTGGGTTGATTGCTAAGGTGAGGGCTAAAACCTTTTGAAATTCCTTCAAAAATTCACCTGCATGCTCATAAATATATGTCTTTGCTTCTTTACTTGAGTTATATGTTCATTCATAAGCTTTTGCAACAATGCATGGCAAGATCTTGGCTTGAAAGTGGTGATAGGTGAAGTCGGATTGTTGACTGCTCTCTGACCAGTCTGTTTCGAGGTAAGTTTAGCTAGTCAAATGATGTTGAAAATGCTTGAAAATTGGTAGGTTTTTTGCAGAAATAGGCCGAAGCTAATGTTAACTCTAAGGTCCTCAAAATGGCAGTTCTTTAAAATGTGTCCAAATCTGGAAATCTGGAAAAAATGAAGCAGGTTTTGGCAGATGCACTGACCTTGTAGAACGAATCAAATTTGACTCAGTTAATGATATCCAAAATGCATGAAAATTGGTGTGCTGCTATATTTTTCCGTTCTGGATATTTTTGTCAGAAATGGACTAAGGCTAAATCTGAGCCTAAGGACCTCAAAAACGTCAATTACTGAAAAGTGTGCAAATCTGGACAGTTTTGTGCTATTCCACTGTTTCGGCGATATCTAATGATCCCGAACTCCAATTGATGCAAGGTTTGTTTCTTATTTTAGTTAACTTCTTAAGATTTAATTTGACATCTTATTCACTGAATTTGGATAATGTTTGATTATCCGATTGATTGTGAGAAAACAGCCTATTGCAGTAAGGGTTTCACTTAATGTTGTGCTTAGAAAATTGTTGTGACTCCTCTTGTTGAATTAAATGCTTGGGATTGTAGCTTCGGGATGTTGTGTGCACTATTTTGAATGTTTAAGGATGCTGAATTAAATGATGCATGGTTTGAGATTGACTTTGAGTTGGGTTGAGGCTCAAATTGCACGAATATGCACGAAATGGAAACCCTAATGACTAGGTAGTTTTGCTAAGTATTGATCATTTGGATATTGTGTGGAATTATATGTTTAGTAGGCTGCCCGTAGTTTCCCTTATAAGCTTAAATGTAATTTTGATCATTGCATGTTGACAATTAGGCTTTTCTTGCATCCGAACCCACGTAGATATTGTTGCATGTTGAATAATCGTATCACTTGATTACGTGGACTTCGAAATGAGTTATATGGCTTGACTTGCATGTGTTACATGGTTGCCAGTTTAATGTTCGTATGGCTGTATATGCCTTTCAAGTGAAATTACTTGTCTTATCGTGCCTCGTTTGATTACTTGATAACGTGCGATCTTATAACTGCTCGGAGGTGACCTGCTTTGTTGTCCTCCTAATGTGATATATTAAATGTTATAAATGTGTATTGCATACGAGGTTGCAATCTTTTAGTGTGGCATGGTAGTGTTTCACGCACGCCGGGTGGCATCGGGCTTGCCGGTGTTACCGTGACTACCATGGTCTAATTCCCTCTCTCGCTTGGCATTTCACCCTCGGAGAGTTGGGTCGTAGGATTTCGGGGTACATCCGGATTACACCCACCTGGCGTGTTTTGGGATTATTTGAAGTCGGCCGCAACTTCTGATTCTAAAACTGATCTGAGAGCAAAAGCTCACTGTATCCTTTTTACTATGTGTATAAGTACTCTCGCTTGGTTCCTAGAGAACCTCAGGGTGGAAAGACTGGTATCTCTATTTCTGTACTTGTATTATTGTTATATTCATGCTTGCAAAAGGATTTCATAAGTTAAACCGGAAAATGAGTTTCAAAACCTATTTCTCGTTCCCCCTCGCTGAGTTCATAAGGACTCACCCTCTTTTATCATCTCAGGTGAAGAAGATCCAGAACAAGTACCCGAGAACGGTGTGCCTAACGATGAATCCTTGGAGTGATTGCCTGTTTGTGTGCTTTGCGTGATTATGGCTACTTGTGAACTTTATGCTACTTGAAGACTATTTCCTTTTATGTTGCTCGATGTTGTAATGTAAAGACCCCCGTTGTAATTTGGGGTCTAATTTTGGTTTGTACTGATATTGCTAGACAGACACTAGACACTACTGATCGTTTTGCTATTATTACCGCTAGTACCTATCATAGGTTATGACGTATTAGCTAAGGACTAAGTAAATGAACCTATCCAATCTTAAACAGGTACTTTTGTAACGAGGATAAACAAACAAACGAGACATAGTATCATGCTAGGTTATAAATCAAACGAGACATCGAGATAACCAATAGGCATTTCAATTGATGTTAAATAGTAATCCTAGTTGGAAATGAAACTTGAGATTAGAAAAATTTGAGGCGTTTAGATAATTAGGCCAAACCAAAGAGTCCAATTACAGCCGTTATGTTGCCGGTTTTTCGGAAAACTTTAGAGTTTAGACTAAAACAATAAGTGTTAAATCTTCATAAACGGTTAAGTATATGACTTGTCCTGAACGTTTAGATCACACCCTAGTCTAACCTTATAGGACGGGTTGGGGCGTGACACCTTATAATTAGAATGGTATAAGAGCTTAGTTTACTAACTAGGCATTAGTCGGGTTCAACTCTCGGACAGTACGTAGAAGCCCTAAGATAATTGCGATGTCTTGTTTATATGTGTTATGTGTGCTAATGTGCTTTAATTGCTTTAAGTATTGAATATTATGTGCCTTTGTGGACCATATGTATTATGTATCATGCACACCGACATGTTCTTAATAATGCATGCATGCTTTTATACTCCTTCCTTGATACATGTGCATATTATATGATCGTGAATGACTGTTTGTACACATAGATAGTTAGGATTAGAACTTTCAGGGAAGTGAATTTGTGCAGGACGAACGAAAGGCTCGGTTAGAGATTTCTCGCATCTTCATAGGTGCTCGATGGATCATATATCTTATTGGATATGCATATATATAAAATGCGTAGCACAGGTGTAATTGTTGAGGTAAAATTATCTCCTTATCTTTGGAATACACATGCCTGTGATTAAGTTATCAATTTTATAGCTATAAAGTTCTTGATTCCGTTAAACCGTTCTTCTAATTGTGGTTTAAGAATAAAGGTTAAAGACATGCTACTTCCTTAGATATAAGGGTATACCATTAAATATGTAGAATAGTATATATTCTCATGTGCTGATAGTAGAAGTTGACTTGGAGGTTTCTTTGAATCCATTTCTCACATCTTAAAATTGGCTTGATAGACTATCTAAGAAGTTAGCAATATATTCGTACGATTGAATCCTTACTTGATTGGAATTAAGCATTGATGAATCTGATATGGTGTATACTAGCTAGTTTCAAGTTCACTAAGTGTTGAGATCATGACCTAGAAATTAAAAGATAAATTCATGGAAGTTGACGATAGTTACTTTTAGGGGTTAGATTGTTGAGACATGGATAGTGTATTTGAGTGACTTAACAATGGATAACCTCAAAACATGTAGGCAACTCTGGAGACCGAATTTAACGAGGTTGATGATTTTATAATATAAAAAGATATAAGGATGCTAGAATTGAGGAATTCACGTAACTAGACCTCGTGTTCGGGAGACTATACCTATCTGTTAGGTTCAAATAGAAGTGTAAGGTATTGAATTATGCATTAGATGACTAACGTTGCTAAGGTCCTAAGTTGGATATTGGTGATTTTAAGAATCATGGTATTAAATTGTTGCCCCTCGAATTTAGTTGTGATTATGCAAAGTAGGTCATTCTATGCACTCGTTGTTTGGATACCCTAGAGGATGTTAGAAAGCATATATCCCTAAGTAAGACCGATGGACCTAGTATATAAAACATGGAAATAGGATTAAAGCATCTTGTTGCAAAGTGGAGTCGTTAGGGTATGATTTGAAATCCTAAATAGCTAATAGTGAGTATGCAGGATGATTCATGGTGAACCCTAGGACCTAAGGTCTATGAGTCTTGATGCCCTTAGCTAGTTGAACATGTAAATAAGAAGAGTAAGATTTCATATAGTTAAGATAGATATGAATTAGAGTCATAATGACCCAAGAAACTATTGTTAGACCACTGTATCTATGTGCACCATTTCACATATAGAAACTAGTGATCGGTAGACTTCGAATTGTGGTCGTTGAATAAGAGGGGTGAATCTTGTAGTGATATTTAAATAAGTGGTTGATTACTTTTGAAGTTCTATTAGGTTATGTTGAAGGATGCCTCGTGGTCATAATTCTTATGTTGATACAACCTTGAAGTTATCTCGTGTAAGTATTTTATGAGTTCGGTCATTTCAGTACTCATTTATAGTCCTAGGATTGTTGTTGTACGGTCAGTAACCTAGTAGAGCATTGATATCACTTACATGGCGATGAACCCAGCTTAGTAACATTAATGTCGAAGATATATTGGCGGGCATTAAGTGTTCGAAGGAATTACTAGGTCACTAAATGAGTAGGACCATTGTCTTCTTAAGTATGACGTAAGCTTGGATTGAGGTAAGTGGAATTTATTTGAGGTTGAAACTATTCGCCTTAGGAGTTTTGGATAAGATTAAAAGAAAATTCTGAAGCCTTGTGACTTGAAAATAGAGATTTGAATATGGGAATAAATTGTGGATCACAAGCTGATGAAGCTTACTTGAAAAGTTGAACTAGTGCTACATGATTAGTTTACTCATGCAATTTCGATGGCAATTTGTTGGTGATACTTAATAAACCATAGAATTTGCGTTTAATGAATCTCAACGGTCTTTCTCCTTGATTTCGAGTGTGAAGGTTAATGAAGCTGAGGAAGAATGTCATTGAATAGGAGCCTGTAGTCGAGAGGCTAGTCATTAGAAGATTTGCTAATCTAATATACCTACGAGATAAGGACTATGATACTATCGATAGATGACGATTTGAGATAGATTAGTTTGTTTGGTGAGTTCTTCCTAAAAATAGGATCGTACCGCGAAAATAATCCATAACATGTGTATGTCTTACATGCTAACAATTTGAGGCTAGTAGATATGATATGTAAATTGGATATAGACCTATCATCTTGAAATTAGCATATGTCCCCCTAGGATCATGAAATTATTGTGATATTCCTTTTGAGGTATGAATGCGAGATTGATACAACATGAGTCATGATTTTGGAGTTATAGTTCTATTGTTAGAATACCGATGCAACTTTGATGACTATGTTTGAAGACTCTAACCTTAGTTAATGAACTTGACCTTAAGACCAAATGGAGAATAGAGTCGTTCAAAGGAAAGAACTATAAATGTAGAGGTCACACCGAACTAATTGATTGGAGAAACGTAGGAAGTGAATTGCTTGTGGTGAGAGATCACCAAACACGGGACGACCTAGAATGAGAAATAACAATGGTCGGAATCCGTCTAAATGACCTTAACAAGTAAGAATGAATTTCGGGACGAAATTCTTTTAGGGAGGGGAGGATATGAGGCCCGACCCGGAATAACGTGTCATACCTCGATTTGCATTCCATAGACCCCTAATTATATGACCGACCTTGGATTACGTGTCATGTCTTGGTTTTCGTGCATACTTTGTCACACGTGCCTTGACCTAGAATAGTGTGCCCTAATCCCTAACTGACAGCCGATACCTAGATATACGTGCCTTGACCTCGATGTACGTGCGTTACCTCGTTTTGTGTGCCTGAACCATGAACTGCGTACCTTAACCTAGATATAGAGTCGTGCCTTGATTTACGTGCATTGGATTGAAGTACGTGCACTAGTCTTGAAGTTCATGTCTCACCTCGTAGTTCGTGTCTACCTCGTAATTCATGCCCTAGACCTAGGAATCCGTGCCACCACGTTAATCAAAAAAGAATCCTACACAAAGCACAAGACAATAAAATAATTCTACACAATCCACTAACCAATATTATATTCCTAATTCAAATTCTCTACAAACTCCACTAAAAATAAAATAATACTAAACTATTCCTACATTTCCCACTAACTATTATTCTATTTACAATTCAACTCATCAACAAATATTCCTATATTTTATTCTACCTAGATTCCCTAATTTCCCAACATTCCTAAGACAATTCTAATGACACAAATGCATAAAAAATTAGTCCTAGACAATCTATGACATATTATGACACAAATGCATAAACAAATAGCCCCAAAACCCTACTCAATGCACACCATTTTCGATCAAGTGCTCCTTGCCCATGCTAGGAATTTCAAAATGCCTCTTGAAGACAAAAAAATTAGAATTGCTAAGCTCAAGGCTGAACCCATGCATCAACTTTTGCAAAAAGCCTCATTTTTCTTTCATTTATCTCATTCTCCTCATATTTCTCCCTCTCCCTCTCATTCTTCTCTCTCCATCTCGGTTTTGGGCTGAGTTTCTTCATCCCTTAGCTCATCTTCATCATCCTATGGTGCATCAAGACAAACAACAAGCAAAGACACTCACCCAAGCAAGCTAGGATGCAAGAAACACACATGCAAGTATTTTGAGTCACCATTTTCGGCCTTGGTGAGTTTCCTAGCTTCCATTTCTTTTCTTCGTGTTCTAACCACATGCATGTACTAAGAACATGGCCACTAAGCTAGGAAAAATAGAGAGAAATCGGGTGGAGTCTTGGCTAAGCAAGTAAGAAGAAGAAATTTGTGCTTCAACAAGTTTTTGTGCATCTTTTGGGTTGATTGCTAAGGTGAGGGCTAAAACCTTTTGAAATTCCTTCAAAAATTCACATGCATGCTCATAAATGTATGTCTTTGCTTCTGTACTTGAGTTATATGTTCGTTCATAAGCTTTTGCAACCATGCATGCCAAGATCTTGGCTTGAAAGTGGTGATAGGTGAAGTTGGATTGTTGACAGCTCACTGACTAGTCTGTTTCGAGGTAAGTTTAGCTAGTCAAAAGATGTTGAAAATTCTTGCAAATTGGTAGGTTTTTCATAGAAATAGGCCGAAGCTAATGTTAACTCTAAGGTCCTCAAAATGGCAGTTCTTTAAAATGTGTCCAAATCTGGAAATCTGGAAAAAATGAAGCAGGTTTTGGCAGATGCATTGACTATGTAGAACGAACCAGATTGGACTTAGCTAATGATGTCCAAAATGCATGAAAATTGGTGTGCTGCTAGATTTTTTACTTCTGGACATTTTTTTCAGAAATGGACTAAGGCTAAATCGGACCCTAAGGACCTCAAAAACGTCAATTACGGAAAAGTGTGCAAATCTTGACAGTTTTGTGCTATTCCACTGTTTCGGCTATATCTAATGATCCCGAACTCCAATTGATGCAAGGTTTGTTTCTGATTTTAGTTAACTTCTTAAGATTTAATTTGACATCTTATTCACTGAATTTGGATATTTTTTGCTTATCCGATTGATTTTGAGAAAACAGCCTATTGCAGTAAGGGTTTCACTTAATGTTGTGCTTAGAAAATTGTTGTGACTCCTATTGTTGAATTAAATGCTTGGGATTGTAGCTTCGGGATGTTGTGTGGACTGTTTTGAATGTTTGAGGATGTTGAATTAAATGATGCATGGTTTGAGATTGACTTTGAGTTGGGTTGAGGCTCAAATTGCACGAATATGCACGAAATGGAAACCCTAATGACTAGGTAGTTTTGCTAAGTGTTGATCATTTGGATATTGTATGGAATTATATGTTTAATAGGCTGCCCGTAGTTTCCCTTATAAGCTTAAATGTAATTTTGATCATTGCATGTTGACAATTAGGCTTTTCTTGCATCCGAACCCACGTAGATGTTGTTGCATGTTGAATAATCGTATCACTTGATTACGTGGACTTCGAAATGAGTTATATGGCTTGACTTGCATGTGTTACATGGCTGCCCGTTTAATGTTCATATGGCTGTTTATGCCTTTCAAGTGAAATTACTTGTCTTATCTTGCCTCGTTTGATTACTTGATAACATCCGATCTTATAACTGCTCGGAGGCGACCTACTTTGTTGTCCTCCTAATGTGATATGTTAAATGTTATAAATGTGCATTTCATATGAGGTTGCAATCTTTTAGTGTGGCATGGTAGTGTTTCATGCACGCCGGGCGGCATCGGGCTTGCCGGTGTTACCGTGACTACCATGGTCCAATTCCCTCTCTCGCTTGGCATTTCACCCTAGGAGAGTTGGGTTGTAGGATTTCGGGGTACATCCGGAGTACACCCACCAGGCGTGTTTGGGGGTTATTTCAAGTCGGCCACAACTTCTGATTCTGAAACTGATCTTTGAGCAAAAGCTCACTGTATCCTTTTTACTATGTGTATAACTACTCTCGCTTGGTTCCTAGAGAACCTCGGGGAGGAAAGACTGGTATATCTGTTTCTGTACTTGTATTATTGTTATATTCATGCTTGCAAAAGGATTTCATAAGTTGAACCGGAAAATGAGTTTCAAAACCTATTTCTCATTCCCCCTCGCTGAGTTCATAAGGACTCACCCTCTTTTATCATCTCAGGTGAAGAAGATCCAGAACAGGTACCCGAGGATGGTGTGCCTAACGATGAATCCTTGGAGTGATTGCCTATTTGTGTGCTTTGCGTGATATGGCTACTTGTGAACTTTATGCTACTTGAAGACTATTTCCTTTTATGTTGCTCGATGTTGTAATGTAAAGACCCCCGTTGTAATTTGGGGTCTAATTTTGGTTTGTACTGATATTGCTAGATAGACACTAGACACTACTGATCGTTTTGCTATTATTACCACTAGTACCTATCATAGGTTATGACATATTAGCTAAGGACTAAGTAAATGAACCTATCCAATCTTAAACAGGTACTTTTGTAACGAGGATAAATAAACAAACGAGACATAGTATCATGCTAGGTTATAAGTCAAACGAGACATAGAGATAACCAATAGGCATTTCAATTGATGTTAAATAGTAATCCTAGTTGGAAATGAAACTTGAGATTAGAAAAATTTGAGGCGTTTAGATAATTAGGCCAAACCAAAGAGTCCAATTACAGCCGTTATGCTGCCGGTTTTTTGAAAAACTTTGTAGTTTAGACTAAAATGATAAGTGTTAAATCTTCATAAACGGTTAAGTATGTGACTTGTCCTGAACGTTTAGATCACACCCTATTCTAACCTTATAGGCCGGGTTGGGGCGTGACATATGCTTTGGATGCTTCACCATAGAATAGATCGACCCAGTTCCCATTCTTTTCTGGTGCACTTGCTTTATATCTCCGATACATAGGGAATGACGTGGTGGGAAGAAAGCAGCCCTAGCCTCTTTCTGGCTGATCATTTTGCTAGCATCTCGCATTCATGCCCTTGTTTGATTGCTGCTCGGGGATGTAGTTGTAGATAGGTTAGTCTTAGTGGGTTGTTGGCTCCACCTCTTATCTCATTCTATGACATACTGTTGTCATCACCATATTCTATATGTCACTTAGTCATCTATGCCTCGCTGCGGGTCAGCACCTCTAAAAGAAAGAGAGGACTTCATTCAGTGACCCTGTGATCGCCCTCTGAACGATTAGAATAGGGTAAAGCTTGAAGATATGTTTTGTACTCTATGAATATCTCAGTCCCTCTAGTCGGGTAGAAACCGGCCAGTCTTTCGACCATATCCCCCTAAACACCGTACGTGCAGGTCTCCTCGCATGCGGCTCATGCCATCTAAGGTGGTCCATCCCAGCATTCATTCGTAGATCCTGTAGTGAAATTGAGACTGCTCAACCTCGGAAGCTAATTTGCGTGTAGGCAGCACTGTCTCTCGTACCATTGACTCTATCTATTCATTGAATTTGCTTTATTGCATTTCTTTTTTATATAGGCTCGCTCCCTAAGAATTCATGCACTTCCCTTTACTCCATAGGGCCTTCTCTAGTAGGGAAAAGCCTTCTATTTTCATCAAATGACCCAGCCTCCCCTGGCTGTTCCACCGTTCGAGCTCCATTTCATCCCTATGTTATGCTCCCTCGATGCAGGCCTACCACGCTTCGTGCCTATGGCGTTTTTGCTCGATGGTCTTTGCTAGTAGTGCCATCCTCTCTACTGGCTGTATGGGCAGGTTGTCCCTTGCTGCTGCGTTCTATTAGGCTATGATTACAGGAACAAATGTAGTTGAATGTAACAGTAGGCGGGTTACATGTTCCACTGTGCCGAGATGTGATGTGCAGGTAGTGATGATCACCCCGGGGTATGCGCTAGCGCCCTTGACAGGCATTCCAGAACTTATCAACGCTTATGAAAACCCAGGTTGATCGATCCTCCATTCATCCGACCGGAGGTATAGATAACGAGGCCACCTTTACAACCTTCTCCCTTCTGTCCCTATGTTGTAATAAGGTCGGGCAGTTCGCTTGAGTTGCTCAACCACCCTTTACGCCGGTGCTTATGACGTGCTATGGAATCTCCACCGTGTCGGGGGACCAAGCAGGGCATAATTAGCGACATAGGAGCCAACTTGGCATCAGCGGCTTCGTCCCGCACTAGAATGATCCAATATGTGATTCTGCACGTTCCACCACTTCTCCGTTTATTTCCAATACTAATAGTGAAACACCATGAGCAGTAGGATGTTGAGGTGCGAAATTCGAAGTGAAATTTTGGATTTTCCTGTTCCTAGTCGTCATGGGAAAGAAAGGCAAAAATAAGAAAGTGATTATTTCTTGAGAGCTTGTCTAATACCAACAGTACCAGAAATTTATCTCATTTGCCCGAACCTCCAATTCTTTCTTTAAATATGTTGCTCTTGATGTCGGCCTTTTCTTAACTCCCGTAGAGGAACCCGGGGCACAACCCATGCTGTATCCGAGCACTCACATCACAGGTCAGTACAGGAAAACAATACAGTTCGATAGCTCTCCAAAGTTCCGACTCTCTTTTTCTATATGCAATAATTTGAATCACCTATTTGCCTTCTAGCACAACACACACTCCCACTCACATGACCACCGAGATCTTCGACTTAACTCCCAAAGGTAATCCACCCGGCCCTTTCTCAACCTATACAAGGAGAGCAGAAGATAACGAAAGGGAGACAAGGTCCTAACTAAATCATAACACAAACTACTATTCCATCTATCATATCAATCTAGTCGATCCGATTCATTCTTATCTATAGGTACCGCAAGAGAGAACTTATGACCTCGCAGATGGAGAGGGATTCGAACCCCCGATATTCCTATCAATACTTCGGTTTTCAAGACCGACTCTTTCAACTGCTAAGACATCCATCCCCTTCGAAAAGCCCTATCTATCTACACACTAGTAGGTAGGGGCTTATTTATGTGATTCGCTACACTTGTTTGCGCCTATCGGCTGATTCAAATGCCTGCTAGTTAGTGAAACTTTTCCGGTAGTATGATTCACTACGCTTCGCCTCTTTCTATATGATAATATGCACCTTGGTTGCTGTGCTCCCTACGGGTAATAGTAAGAGAGTGAAGAACGAATTATCCCCCAAACAAAAAGAGTGATTGAGTGCGACTCAAGCGAGTGAGTGAAAGGTGTGGCAAGAAAGCGAGTTCGACTAGCAAATTCTCAGCAATTGAAGGACCGATCCTTTTGCACCAATACTGTTCCAAGATTAGTACTTGGTGGCACACGAGCAACATATAGACTAAGGTTTCCCAACACTTGCTCGCTCTTTTTTGAAGGCCCTTTCTATTTTCTAGTATGGTTCCTATATAAGAACACTGAATGCCCAGCTTCACAGAGCAGCTCTCTCCCCAGCCCACAGTCGACTCTGAGTTCGGGTTTCAATGAGTACCATGATCATAGCCCATTAACAAAATCTCTCCAATTTATGAGAAATTCATTAGATCCAGCTCCCTGGCAGTTATAAAATAACATCTTCATTGGGATAGTAAATGAATGTTTGTCGAGAAATTGACTAATCACCACCAATTGGGGACACGCCCTAGCGTCAAGTTTGCTAGTCTCCATGTGATACCCCGAACCTGGCATGTATTCAATAGCATTTAAAGTTCATTTAAATTGCATTTTATTGACCTTTCACCCTCTTTGACCAAACTAGTTGACTTTTCATCTACATTGACCAACTAGGACAAGGTGAAAATTTTTGAAATGTTTAATAAAGGGCAAACTTGGGATTAGAAATAAAAAAATGCAATCTTAACTTAGTCAAATTTTGGGTCAACTTTGGAATTAAATCTGAACCAATTGGGGAAGAGTTAGGTAGCAAATTATATATGGTTGGAAAGCTCTATGAGTCTACTTTCTGAGGCTTCAAACCGTTCGTGAATTGGAGTTTTTTAGAAGAAGTTATGGCCGTTTTCGTAAGGTCGCGCATAGCTGTTTTGGTTTAGCGGGTTGACCAAATCTTTGACCTTTGACTTGTCATTTTTTTTCCTAAATAAGCAGAATTGCACACGAAAAAAAACAGAGAAGAAAGGCTTGAAACCATGAGGAAAAGAAGGAGAAAAAAAAAAGAAAATTTCAACTACAAATCACCAAATCTTTGCGTGAGCTTGCACGGGGTGGTTTCCGAGGCACTCTACGAGGTTTTCCTATCGTCTAGGAGCGTCTAAGGTGAGGGTTTCATCGTTATTTGCGCATTTGAAAATTTTGTATCTAAACGTTGATTTTTGGATTTTATGCGTAGATTGTTGTTTTAATCGTTTTGTTGCTTAAAGAATGTTCCTTGTTGATTGTAGAACATGTATTTATAGCTTTTTAACATTTTTCTGCGGTTAAATGTTGAGATTGCAATTTAAATTGATTAATGAATAGTGTTTTATGAATAGTAAATCCTTGAAATGATGAAGTTACTCTGTTATGCTGTCCGTTGATGTAGAAATGTGCTAGGTATGCTAGAATGCCTAAATGCATGGTTTGTTTGGGTTGCGTAATGAAAAAAATGGGAATTATGCCTTGGTGAAAGTCGGGGTCGTTTAGGTCGAGTTTAGCGTTTTCTCGTTTTGCATGATGGCATTGTTTCGGGAGGCCATGGAAGCACTTTTGGTGCGATTATGGCGTTGGTTGGATGTTTGGTTAGTATAGTTGTAGTTCAAACGAGCAAAGGGGGAAATCGGGGCTTTGCGCGAATTCTAGGGTAAAGTAGGGTTTCGGGGTCCTTAGACGTGCCTTATGGTGACCTAGGAGGATTGGCGAAGTCGGTTTCCAGAACTCGTGGCTCGTTTGGAAATGGTAGTTGACGAGGGGTTCCCGAGCTGAGCTAAATGAGCCGGCCTTCTGAGCAGAGATGGGCTAATCCGCGCTCCGTCAGCAGCTCGTTCATCTCAATGTCCAACCTAGATGACTGACCGGACTCCGTTAACCCCGACCTCAGTTCCAGCTGTTCCGATGGGACATAAAGCACTGATGGGACATAAAGCTGCGTCGCAATAAATGCTGTCAGACCTGAACTTAGTATAAATAGAGCCCCACCCCTTTCATTTGGGGGGATCTTGCTATTAATTGCTCTCAACTATTTTATCAGCTCGGACATACTAATCGTTCGCACGCCTGAGGGGAAAATCCGGGTCGTCACCCCGCCTTTTCCTTGCTTTCCTTGTGCAGGTCCTACAGCCGACCAAGAAAGTTCAGCTCGGAGGCGGACCAGAGAAGTCCAGCTCGGCCAAAGCAGCTCCCAAATTCAACTGTGAGACTTTCAACCTCGACAGTTTGGCGCCGTATGTGGGAAAGACGAGTTCTTTTATAACTCTCTTCACCACTCATTGAGAAACCATTATGGTGCAAACTAGAAGCCACAACGTATCGGTAGAGGATTCGCCCAACCTGGAAGGGGACCTCGAAACCAAGCAGGCGCCCAGCCAAAACCTAACCCAGGCCGACGTTGGAGCGAGCCAACGTATACACTTAGCCACTCAAACCAACCCCACAGCATAAGGAGACCCCAACTCCAGCCTGTCACCGGAGATAAGGATGGTGCTAAGGATGTTCGAAGAACTAAAGGAGCAAGTAGCCCGGCTAGCTGAGGGCCCCCTGGCTCCGCAAGAGGCTATGCCGCGGCCATCGCGCCCGTAGTTCCACATCCCAGATTCTAGGCGAAAGCGAACGCAGGGCGAGGAGGGCTTCTTAGAGCCGATACCAGGCTCCGATGTCGCAAGAGGTAAAAGGGTGGCTCATGCCGACCCTGAGCAGGCCAAGACCGCAGCTGCCATAGCGAAGGTCATCAACCAGCTCGGCGTAAGCCCACTCTCCCCCGAGGTACTGGCCACGCCGTTGCCCATCGGCAACCGCATGCCCAACCTGGCCGTCTACAACGGAGATGGAGACCCAGCCAGCCACCTGCTCAATTTTGACCACCACATGACTCTGCATGACATGCCAGATCTCATAAAGGCGAAGACATTCCCGACCACCCTGGTTGGCAATGCCTTGGATTGGTTCCAAAAACTTCGTCCAGGTTCAATTGCAAGTTTTCACCAACTGGATGAGGCATTCCTGTCCTGCTTCGCGGGAAGCCGCCGCGCCACTCGTCATACTTCTGCATTGCTGCTGGTGAAGCAGCATAGAGGGGAAAGCTTGAGGGCTTACACGGCCAGATTTAATGAGGAGTCCCTCCGAATTCCCAACCTAGAGGACTCCATGGCTCTGATGGCTTATCAGAGTGGGCTCAGGTCGGGCCCACTCACATCTTCCTTAGCAATCGATCCTGTAGATACTGTGTCCGAGCTGATGGTACGTGCAGAAGGGTACATACACTCAGAGAAAATCCACCAGGCAAAAAGGGATGATGACAAGGAGAAGGAGGCCGGGAAGAAAGGAGAGGCCTCCCGAGCCCAACCTGGGGCCAAAGCCCAGAATGACCGAGCCAAGCAGCCTCAGCAGCCGAAGCCGAACCCCCAATTCACTATGTTCACTCCCCTCAACACCTCGAGGGAGCAGATCCTGATGGAGATCCAGCACCAAAACCACCTGCCTCCGGCTCCGAGAATGAAAGGCCGACCCGAAAAGCGCAGTAAGACCAAGTACTGCCGCTATCACATGGACTACGGCCATACCACTGAAGAGTGCAAAGACTTGAAACAGGAGATTGGGGCACTGATAGCCCGAGGCCACCTCCGGAGGTATGTAGATCCACAGCCGGCCCGGAATCCAGACCAAAGGGATAGGGAGAGGAGTCCGCCCAGGCGCCAGGCTAGGGGCGGACGCTTGGCCGTGATTAAAACTATTGCGGGAGGATTGGCGTCGGGAGGCGAGACCTCAGCAGGCAGAAAAGGTTATGTTCGTGTAGGGAGGGAGTATGGACCAGTGGGGGGATCGGCCCCGGAGATGGAAGAACTCACCTTCTCTTCAGAAGACTTGGAGGGGGTGATATTGCCTCACGACGACCCCCTGGTGATCAGCGCTGAAATAGCCAACTTCACCGTTAAAAGGCTGATGGTGGACACCGGGAGCTCGGCAGAAGTCTTATTCCTCAGCGCTTTTGAGCAGATGGGGTTGGACAGGAGCCGACTCAGGCCATTGCGGGGTACTTTAGCAGGTTTCACCGGGCAGTCCCACCGAGCCGAAGGGGTCATCAACCTCCCGCTGAAGTTGGAGGATGGGGATAAGTGGGTGTCGATGCAGGCCAACTTCATTATAATGGATTGTAACTCCACCTACAACGGGATCTTAGGTCGGGTGGCGCTTAATCATTTCAGGGCCGTCCCCTCAACGTACCATCAGGCCTTGAAGTTCCCGACCCCGGCTGGGGTAGCCACCATTCGCGGAGCCCAGCTTTCAGCTCAGGAGTGTTATGAAAACTCACTCCGACCCAAATATCAAATCGGCTGGGGACCGGATCTGCCCGAAGAAAAGAGAGATGCTAAGAGAGGAATCCCGGCTGAGGACCTTCAGGAGGTGGAACTCTCCGATGAAACTAAGAGAGCAAAGATTGGGAGTGAACTATCTACCAACCTCAAGAAAGGTATAAGCCAATTTCTTTTAAAGAATGAGCATGTATTTTCCTGGTCTGCTTCTGACATGACAGGAATTGACCCGAATGTGATTGAGCATCACCTGAATGCCGACCCAAATCACTATCCAGTAAAACAAAAGCGCCGGCACTTTCATTATGATAAGCAACAAATCATAGCGGAAGAAGTGGACAAGTTGGTGGACGCCGGCCACATAAAGGAAATAGAGTACCCAACCTGGCTGTCCAATGTGGTACTGGTGACGAAGTCCTCGGGTGGATGGAGACTGTGTATTGATTTCACCGACCTCAACAAAGCTTGCCCCAAGGACTGCTTCCCCCTACCACGGATTGACCAAATGGTGGACGCCACCTCCGGATTCGAGCTGCTCTCCTTCATGGATGCCTTCAAAGGTTATAATCAAATCAAGATGGCTCCCGGGGACAAGGAGAAGACCGCCTTCACCACCGATAAAGGACTCTACTACTATGAGGTCATGCCCTTTGGCCTCAAGAATGCTGGAGCCACATACACTCGGATGGTGAACAAGGTCTTCAAGAACCAGATTGGCCGGAATATGGAAATCTATGTAGATGACATGTTGGTCAAGAGCAAGAGGGCGGAAGACCATGTAACCAACCTGGCTGAGGCCTTCACTGTAATGAAACACTTTGGGATAAAATTGAACCCGAAAAAGTGCGCATTCGGCGTCAAGGCAGGAAAGTTCCTGGGCTTCATGGTCACAGCCCGCGGAATAGAGGCCAACCCGGAGAAAGTCCAGGCGATACTAGACCTGGCGCCCCCGACCTGCGTGAAGGACGTCCAGGTGTTGGCCGGCAAAGTCGCAGCACTATGCAGATTCATGTCCAGGTCGGCTGACAAGTGCGCTCCCCTATTCAAAATATTGAGGAACCCTAAGAACTTTGAATGGACTGAGGAAAGCCAAAACGCCTTCCAAGAGCTGAAAAGGTACATGGCCTCGCCACCTTTGCTATCCCGACCTGAGGTGGGGGAGGAGCTAGTAATATACCTGGCATGCTCGGGAACAGCGGTGGCGGCGGCGCTAGTCCGACAAGAAGAAAAGGAACAGAAGCCGGTCTACTATGTTAGTAAAACCTTGCAGGGAGCCGAGGCGAGATACTCCTCCTTGGAAAAACTCGCCCTCGCGCTCATCACGGCGGCTAGAAAGTTGAAGCCATACTTCGATGCTCATCCGATTAAAGTCATTACTGATGCTCTGCTCAAATCCATCATGCACAAGCCAGAGGCGTCGGGCAGGCTATTGAAATGGGCAGTTGAGCTGAGTCAATTCGACATCACCTACCAGCCCAGGACAGCCATCAAAGCCCAAGCCATTGCTGACTTTGTTGTAGAATGCACTGGCCGAGCAGAGCATGACCCGGAGGACGTGTGGAAGGTCCATGTGGATGGGGCCTCGGGGAAGTCTGGAAGCGGAGCTGGGGTGGTCATCCTTGACCCAAACCGACATGAGCACCAGTACTCCCTCAAGTTCACCTTCTCGGCGTCCAACAATGAAGCAGAGAATGAAGTGGTGATTGCAGGGCTAAAATTGCAGCTCAGCTCGGGGCACAGACAATCGACCTAAGCACCGACTCTCAGTTGGTCTCTAGTCAGATATCAGGGGAGTTCGAAGCCAAGGACAGTGCTATGCTAGCCTACCTCAACAGAGTCAAGGATTTGACCTCAACACTCAGAAGGTTCACGATACAGCAGATTCCTAGGGAATAGAATATGAAGGCCGATGCCTTGTCCAGGTTGGCCCTGGGCGAAAGCCGACCTGCTCTGGTCCATGTGGAGGAAGTATCCGAACCTAGTATTCAGTTGGGAATACAGGCAGTAGCCGAGCTCAATCTCAGCCCAGATTGGACCAAACCAATCGTGGACTACTTGGAAGGGGGTGTGACCCCAGAAGATGAAAAAGCAGCTCGAAAACTCGTAAAACATGCCTCAAGGTTTGTCATAATCGCCGAGCAACTCTATAAAAGAGCCTACACCTGGCCTCTTTTGAAATGTGTCGGACCCGAAGAAGGAAACTATGTACTCCGGGAGATTCATGAAGGGGTATGTGGAAACCACTTGGGGGGCAAAGCTCTGGCTCGGAAGGCATTAAGGCATGGCTATTTCTGGCCAACCTTAGAACAAGATGTCAAAGAGTATGTAAAAAAGTGCGACACCTGCCAGAGGTTCACTAACGTACAACGGAAGCCTGCTGTGGACCTCATAGTTATGATAAGCCCGTGGCCATTCTACCAATGGGGTCTGGACATCATCGGCCCCTTGGTGACCAGTGTCGGCCAAAAGAAACACGCCTTCGTGGCCGTCGACTACTTCACTAAATGGCCTGAGGCTGAAGGTGTTGCCAGAATAACAGAAAAGGCAGCTTAGGATTTCGTATGGAAAAACATCATTTGCCGATTTGGGGTACCAAAGGTCATCATCACTGACCACGGCAAGCAATTCGACAGTGCATACTTTCGAGGCAAATGTTCTGAGATTGGGATCGACCTCAGATTCTCGTATGTTGCCCACCTTCAAAGTAATGGCCAAGTTGACAGGACTAACCAAATCATTTTGCAAGGTCTGAAACCCAAGCTGGGGGAAGCAGAGGGCCTATGGGCGTTAGTTCTCCCAGAAGTGATGTGGGCCCAACGGGCCAACATCAGCTCGGCGATGGGAGAATCGCCCTTCGAACTGACCTTCGGCACTCAAGCAGTGCTGCCAGTGGAGATCGGGTCTCCAACCAGTAGAACCCTCCACCATGACCCAGAAATAAATGGAGCACTAATCCGTGAAGAGCTCGACCTCGCCAAAGAGCTCCGAGCTAAAGCTCAAATCAGAGTGCTGGCCAGCAAAGCTGCAATGAAAAGAGCCTTTTCCAAACAGGTCAAGCCTAAGCCTATTAAGGTCGGCGACCTCGTACTCAGGAAGGCCATCTTTTTGCCACGCTCCACTAACAAGCTTTCCCCAACCTGGGAGGGACCCTACGAAGTCATGAAAGAAGTCCGACCCGGGACCTTCTACCTTCGAGACAAGAACGGAAAACTGTTAAAAAATGCATGGCATTCAGAACATTTGAAGCGGTATTTTGTCTAAAAACAGCCCCGAGCCGGAATGTTCTGTCAACGGCCCCAAGCCGTAATATTTTGTAAGAGGCCCCGAGCCAAAGTATTTTGTAAAGGCCCCGGGCCTAAACATTACTTGTACAAATTCAATACAATGCGATTTTGTAAACTAGTACAAATTCCCGACATGGGAATAAGTACACAAACCAGCACAATGCCCGACCTGGGCGCACATGCTACAACTACAAACTTACTCGAACTCGGATAAACGCGGTGGCCACGCTTAATCACGAGCAAACGATAAAGTAAACCAGCTCGGACTAAGTTCCAACTCGGGCATAATCAATAACAATTTGATTAGTTTTGCCAGTTCAGATTAAGTTCCAACTCGGTGCATTCCGGCCTCGGGTCGGTATATTAGCTTGGGTCTAAACTCGAGCTCAATACTTGTCAACATTAGTTTGACCAATTTTATAACGGACTGACGAGTTCGAATTGGTAACCATTATGAGTTGCCCTTATTATACCAGCTCGGATTAGGATGATAAATCATTAATCGCGTCCAGCTCGGTTTATTACGCTTAAGTTTGTATGGTCCATAAAATTGGTCCGACCCCACTTACTTGAGAAAAATTTGCGAAGAGAAAAGTACACGTGTACAAACTCGACCAAAACGCAAATAAAGATAAAATAGACATTTCATTAAAATTAAAAGGTGATTACAAAAGCCCAACTCGGGCGTGATTACAATAACCCGACTCGGGAAGGATTACAAAATCTATTTTTGCGCAGCAGCAGATGTGGTGGCCTCGGCTTCATCCGCAACCAGGTCCAGGCCGTTCTGGACAAACTGGGTAACCTCCTTGGCTTGGGACGTCAGGTCGGACGGAAGTTCGGGGATCTCCCAGAACGCCGGCGGTGGAACCTCCAGGATCTCGATATAGTCGTTCTTGGTTGCTGGGAAGAAGGTCTTCGCTCTCTCCCGAGCTGCGACTTGACCTCGGAAATAGAATTTCATTTCCGCATACTTCACCATAGCCCCGCCTTCTGTGGCCAACCAATCCACCTCCGCGTCGCTGCACTTGAAGGCCTCCACTGCCTTCTCCCCCTGGGCACCGACCCGGTCCACCAGATCCTTCAACTTAGCCTCTGCCTCCCATTTCTCTCGCTTATAGCGATCAACGTCCTTGGCCGCGGCTTCGCGTCGGTCCTTCTCCAGGTCCAGCTCTTTCTTCAGGCGGTCTACCTCCGCCGCATCAGCTTTCTGCCTCTGAGTGGCTTCCTCCCTCACGGTTTCGAGCTCGGCTTGGGCATCAACATATCACTGCTCGAGCTCAACGCAGTGAGTCTGGGCCTTGATAAGGAAGCTCGGTACATAAAGGATGTGGGACTCGGCCTGTTCAGCAGAAAATAAAACAGTCAGCCGAGCTGAGAGTAAAACCTAACCGGAAAATGGTTGACTCACCGTGACTATGGCCGTCCTCAAATCAAGCGAGAGTTGCTCCGCGGGGACCGTCGCCAGCTTGGGGTCGCGGTCCACCTTAGATGCCTCCATGAAGTTTCTGTCGGGAGGGCTCACTTCCGTGGCCTTACCCTTCCCAGCGTGCTCGGGCCGAGGCCGCTTTCTACTCTCGGGTCGGGAGGAAGAGCGCTCCGGGATCGCTACGCCCGAGCCCGATTTCTTTGGCAAAGGGGACCCCGTAGCCCCTCTTGAGGAGACCCTAGGACCGACCTCTCGTCCTTGGCCGCTGGGGCGCTGCCTCTGTCCTTGAGCAGTACCTCCCAGTCCTGACCAAGCCGATGCGTCGCCACTGACCTCACCCTGCCTCCATACCTAGGCATATGCAAGCTTCCTCATGTCCGCCATATCTGTAAAAATAGAGCAAAGAGGTGAGAATGAGTCGAAGACCCGCCTAAAAGGGCTAACAAATAGAACGATGGGGAGGTCAGACGCCGATCCTGCAAACTGACCCTCTTCGGAGCTAGACCCCGCGTCCCCTTCTGGGTCGGGAAGCAGGTCGGGGTGATCCCTCGAGAGGTCGGGCTCCTGACCAAATAACTTAGAATCCCAAATTCGCTCCTATTTGAGCACGCTGTCAATGTCTATCAGCATCCCGGGCGCGGGCTTGAGCGCTGCAACTTCTCTAAGCTCCTCCGTTGAGAGTTTAGGGTCATCGTTGGTGGTTTTCCTCAAGCTCGGGAGCCAGTCCAGCCTACATCCAGGATTCACAAATGACTCCACCCAGTAATAGTCATTATGCCAGCCCTTTTTAGAGGAGTGCCCCTTGGTGAATATGGAGTGGCCGACCCGAGCTGCGAAGTGGAACCACCATGGCTGCTTCGGGTTGGGTTTGCACATGAAGAAATGTCTAAATCGGCGCAATGTTGGCTCCACTCCCTTCTCCAAGCAGAACACGTAGAAGGCCACCATTATGGCCCAACCATTCGGTGACATCTGACCCGGGCTGAGCTCGAAATGGTTCAGAATTACAATGATAAAGCCAGGGAGGGGAAGCTGGATGACGTCGAAGGCCAGATCGTATATGGTGTAGTGGTTGGCTGGGGGGTAACACGCCGATTCTTGCCGACCGGGAACCTTCAGTTTGTGATACCGGTCAACTGACCAGTTCCTCAGCCTTGTGTTCACCATCTGCACTGTAGAATGGCACTCACGCTTGCAGCAGGCAAACAACTGCTCGATCCTCTTCCCTCGAATTGAAGAAGCGTTGGCTGACGCCGAGCTCCGAGGTCGAACAACACTGACTGGGACAGCTTCGATCGGCTCGGTGGCTGAGACCCCGGCTAAAAACTCTTGTGGTATCTCGATGCCCTCTAGTCGATACAGCGGCTCCTCATCCTCCCCGACATCGAATTCTCCCAAGTCAGCCAAAGGATCCTCCTCTGCTTCCTCTCGCACCAATCTGACCCCAATAACTTGGCAGTCGTCATCGCTCTCCTCGCGATTAGGTTTCCGAGCCGGTGCTGAGGACGAGCTGGTACTCTCTCCGCCACGGATCCTATTCGAGGTAGATGCCGAGCTCGGCGGACTTTCATCTCCACCATAAGACCTTACTTCCATAGCCTGAGAGTCTTCTGATTCCGACCTCCCCATCCTGTCTACAGCAAATACAAATGTACAGGAATGACTAAAGGGAGTCGGGACGTATCTAATGCTCTTAACTACGGAGTGTGGCCGACTAAATCTGGTCCGAGCTGAATAATCCCGAGAGTATTCTTTCCGAGCTAGTTGCGTCCGACCACTCTTGCGTCCGACCTGAATTCCTTGAGAAATCGAAAATGAAGTGTGCAGTGAATCTCGGAGGAGGTGGCCCTATTTATAAGCGCCCGTGAAATTTGCCTCGGGAAGGCCAAACGTCGCGTCTCGTCAGAACTGCCAAGTGACGTGGCAGCCATCCGTTGGACATGCACCACTGACGTGGCCATCCCTACTCTATCGGGGTCGGGCACCTAAAGCTCGGGATTAACTCCTATCTCTAGATCTCACCCACTCGATCTTGACTCGGGGGGCAATTGACGAGGGGTTCTCGAGCTGAGCTAAATGAGCCGGCCTTCTGAGCAGAGATGGGCTAATCCGTGCTCCGTCAGTAGCTCGTTCAGCTCAATGTCCAACCTAGATGACTGACCCGACCCCGTTAACCCCGACCTCAGTTCCAGCTGTTCCGATGGGACATAAAGCACTAATGGGACATAAAGTTGCGTCGCAATAAATGCTGTCAGACCTGAACTTAGTATAAATAGAGCCCCACCCCCTTCATTTGGGGCGATCTCGCTATTAATTGCTATCAACTATTTTATCAGCTCGGACATACTAATCGTTCGCACGCCTGAGGGGAAAATCCGGGTCGTCACCCCGCCTTTTCCTTGCTTTCCTTGTGCTGGTCCTACAGCCGACCTAGAAAGTTCAGCTCGGAGGCAGACCAGAGAAGTCCAGCTCGGCCAAAGCAGCTCCCAAATTCAACTGTGAGACTTTCAACCTCGACAGTAGTGTTTTGATAGTTGGGGTCGATTTGGGATTTTGCTTGTTATCTTGATATTAGGCCAATAGAATGGTTAGGGTTGCTTGATATACTTTTTTAATTGGTGTTATTGTTGGTTATTATTGCTTGTTATGCTTGAAAAGTTAGTTGAATGTTAGTATTGATTGTGATTGCTTGTTATCTCGTTTGTTGTCACTAGTTTGTATTGTTGTGCTATCGCTCGTTTATTGCCTTGTATCGAGTCTTGCATTGCATAGTGTCTCGCGCGTGAGTGATGGGCCTTTCTGGGTAGCCTCGGGTTGCCAATGTTGGTTGCTCTAGCTCCGATGCTATTCCATTTTCTCGCTTGGGTTGCCTCCCAGGGAGATTTGGGTCGTAGAATTGATGGATACTTCCGGGGTATTCCAAACTGGTGTTATAAGGTGGATGCGCGCTTATTGTCATCGTTGTCAACATCAAGCTCGAGATTGATGTATCGCTCGTGAAATGGTACATTGCTCATATGAGAGAACCATAGCCTTCAGAGTGTGGTATAGCTTTGAATGGTTGTGTTAATGCTTTCAGTAATTGCTTATTGTATTGATTGTTTGTTTGTTTTGATTGCTTATTTATCAGTTATATTGCTTAACTGTCTTATTTGCATTGCACAACTTTCTTTCTCTCCAACTCGATATCTGTCTCGCCCTCACTGAGTATACATGTTGTGTATACTCACTCCTCACCACCACATTTCAGGAAATGTCATGTTAGCTGGAAAGTTCGTGATTTCGTGAAAGTTCGTTGCCTGAAGAGTTGTCTTGCATGCCTATGTGGCTTGAGTGTCGAAGTTGTAAAGATATATGTTTTCATATGTTGTAGGTATTTATTGCTAAAAGAAATGTAATTTAAATTTAGCTAAGCAGTTGAGGTGAATTGATAAGCTAGTTTATGTAATCAGTTAGCATAGCTTATCTTCAATGCATGTTTGTAATGTCCAAAGGAAAAGAGTTAGAATGGCATGATAGTTTATTTTATGCAGTAGCTTAGTATGGTTTAATTGTCTAGTTTGAATGTACTGGTCAAAAATGAAAAGAGATAGGTTAGCTTTTAAATTGGAAATGTATGTATACCTGCTGAGTTTAATTGTTGAAAACCGAGGCTCGGATGGCCTTTAGGAAGTTTTGTATGGTTGGACACGGCGTTGGTCCATTTAAATGCTATTGCAGGTTTTATATTTTGCCTAGAAACAGGGGAGACTCCGTCCGTTTTCCCTGAAAATTATGCCCGGGTTTGGATTTGGGTTGTGATTAGATTGATTGATAGAACTCCCGATCTCGAGAGGGATCGGGGTGTTACACTCCATGTAGTCAATCTCTAGCTCACCAACTCCAGTAAGTAAATTATCCCTTCATACTCTAACAAGTTCTCTCGGGAGGTAATGGCTCGACCAGTAATCGAGAACATAGATCAGAGGCAATCCCATCCCCCTACCCTACCATACTTCATTCGCGTCTGTCTTCCTTTCCTACTTCCTACTTTGGTAGGAATGCGAACCAGGCTTTCTAAGATCGAGAAGGAATCCAACCACCAGTATGCCCCACCCACCACTGAAACGTCCCAATATGTCCTTATTTTGGTTCTTTTCTGATAGAGCGAAAGCCGATCTCGTTGATTTCGTTAATTGTATAAAATATGGATGGCTTTGTAGCCCCCCTAACCCACTCTTTGTTTTGTTCCCGTCGAAGCTTATTGAGTTATCAAGCTTGAGGAACTATTTTCGTTCATTGAAAAGGCTACACAACGGTATCCCTTCATTAAATCCTTAAAGAGGAATTGGAATTCCATGTTCAAATAAGTCATTGATTGCTAGAGCCGAAGCCATTAACGATTCAAGCCTTTGTTTTGTCTTTAGGGTGGGAAACCCCTTTGAATAATAAAACCCTAAATGATGCTCTAGATTGGAACCCTAACTAGATAATTGGATGACTAGATGAATGGAGCTTTGATCCTGATCTCTCGATCTTACGGGTGACTAAGATGACTGGTTAATCACAACCAAAGAAAGTTTGCCGCTGAATTGGCTTTTTCTTGGGAAGTGAAGTTCGCGCTAGGCGAATTCTGACCAATTGACCTGAAAGAAGGCGGAAGAAGCCATTCATTTTAAAGAATGATGAGTCAAATGCTTTTAGCACTGGTTGACTGAAATAAATGGCTAAGGAAGCGAGTTGAGGGTTCACTCTTGGAAGTGTTGACAGGAGTATGAATCAAACGCCTTGTTGTAGCCCTCTATCCATTGTACCTCTACCTTGAATTCTCTTCCCACAGTGATCCTCCTACACGTACTTCAAAGCTACAATCAATACTATAATTCAGGTTCAGTCAACAGCAAGGGATTTTTTCACAACAACAAAAAATTATTACTACCTGAATCATGAAAAGAGGGGCACAAAGCGATCATCTTAACATTTATCAATTCACGGATTGAGTCTTTGGTCTTCATTGTCAACGTGCCCCTAATGTCTTATAGTCCGCTCTAAGGTATGAACTTCCCGATCCTCATTCCGCTGAAATGAAACATAAGTATCTAAACCAGATTTGATGTTTATTAGTCTTTCCCGGTTGGGTTATCCATCCATTTCACCCAAAGAATAGTACATCTGGGAAAATGTATGAATGAAAGCTATGACACTATAAGCTCATTTAGCTAAGAATTCATATGACATCTAAAGCGAGGGGGACTTCAATCTCTTTATTACATGTTAGAGGCTTTGATAGCTACCTTGGAATGAAATAGACTTCCTTCTTGAACTAGATTAAAGACGCGTTCGAGTGGCCTGAGCTTCAAGACCACATAGGGTAGAAGTGAAGTTTCTATTGAATTGAGTCAAATCCTTTATGAATATAAGATGCCCATGAAATTGAAAAGTATTTTTTAGAGGAACCAGCGGATTTCCCTATTGATTAACCTAATCGAACCTCTGAAGCAGATAAGATCCAAAGAACTTCGTCTATCCTAGCAGATGAAAGAGGAGCTTCTATGTGAACATTTCTAAAAGTGGTTCCTCTTCCAACAGTCAAGTCACTAGCACTGGTTATTCCAGCAACAGCTCTTACTATAAAAGAACTAGGACCGTCAACTCCAACTGTAGTAGTGGGAATGTTTTCACCACTAGATATTGCATTAAGAGCTTCTACTTCTATTGCATCAACGGTGGTTTATTGAACACTACTCTAATTTCAAACAAAAGTCTTCCTCTACATTACTCTCACCAACCACATATGTGGGATGGGACTCGCAATAGCAAGGAGAAGAGATCCAGTGTGCACTTTAAAAGTCCCAGCTCATTCTCCAACTTTACCAAATGAACCCCGTTCAAGCACAACAGAAAAGATCACCGTTTATGCCGCAATATGTCTAATTGCGAGAGAAAAGTTCAAGAAATGTTTGGAATAGAGAACTAACAATAATACAATGCCGCATTGTCTGAAGATTAAGAAACAAGAAGAGATCTATTAAGAGAAAGATTTATTCGAGAGAAAATCTTAACAGTTACATTCAATTACAAACTACACGAAAGTTGACCCTTTTTCATTGAGATTTACCAATCACAAAGATGCACAGAGAAACAGAAGAACTTCATATATCCATTTTCTACTCAATCCAGAAACAAGATTGGACGTTATTCCAGTTCATCTCTATTTTTGTGAAACTATTCCTCAAGCAAGGCAGCGATAAGTCATCGAAAGGTTTGTGTGAATAATGGAATGGTAAGCATTACTCATTTTAAAGTGTCCCACGGTGATATAATATCTTTTCAATAAAATGATGCGAGAACCCGCGGTGAAGAAATAAGGAGATCTTTCTATATCGAAATATCAGTTGAAAAAATAATAGGCAAATTCCTGGATCACTTGGTAAGATTGTGGAGAAGAACCAAAATAGAATGGTTCTGCCTACTCAAAACTAAGAGGGGTTGCCGCCTACTACTAAAATCCCGCTTTTTGCAATAGTTGCGTTAATCTATGCAAAAAGAAGACATAGAAAGAACAAAGAAGTTTGGATCCGAAAAAGTATGCTTAGGCAATTCTTTCGCTGAGCACAACAGAATGAAGAGGAATTTGTATCATTTCAAATCCCTATTCTTATCGAAGAGAAGGAACGAGAAAAATTGAAATATTCCTACTCGAACAAGAAGTCAGGGGGTGGCCATAACATAATGCTATTACTTTGACACCTCTCTCTCTATCTATAGAGAGAGAGAGATCTGTTGCGTGAGCAACCCGACTGTGCCTTACATGTGCTCTACAGGCCGCACTCCATCTTTCTTCCCAACAAGCCCATTTTTCTTTTGATTTGAAAGACGGGCCTTGCGTTTAGTTCGAAAGCTATTATAAAAGTTCTTTATTGGTTAACATGACCCAAAAATCGTAGACCCTTCCTCTAGTTAGTGACTTGGCTCCATTTCTTCTAGTCACTACTTGTAGGATAACATCTATTAGTCCCTTCTCTTCCTTTTCCTTTTGCTTTCTTTCTGTCCTCTGGTTTAAGGTTCATAAGGGGAGTGCTCGCTACTATAAGACAGCTCTGCATTCCTTTGAGGCGATCGTAGCCAAGCTTTGAGACTATTCAAGCTAGCGTGGTAACGATACTGGGGAGGATACCTAACTAGTCTTCAACCAGAGCAGGGAAGTGAAGCCCTCGATTAGCAAATAGCTCCCCGTTCTATCCAATAGACTCTTTGCTAAAGTTCAAAGGCCAGTTTGAAGAAGGTCCAATGTTCGTGAGAAGTAAATGAAACTACCGTTCCAAATCTTTTTAAGGTGTGACGCGGGCTGGGCAATCAACCAAAGAACCAAAGAATGAAATTGAACTGAAACCATAGGCTTCGGTCGAAGTTGGAACCAAAGATGAGTGGTTGTTGCCCGGGCACCGAACTATTGGCTTTAGCAACCCAATGTCTATAGATGAAAGATGAGTTTGGAAGTACTGGATAGGTGCCTCCCCCACGAAATGTAGCTTATGCGGAACCTATTACTCCTCAACTACCAACTAGCAGCTCTTGATAGAGAAGCTCTATAAGGGATATTTTAGGGCAGGCCCCTCAATGCTGTTTTTTTCTTTTCTTGATGAAATCTTCAAACCTCTCTTATTTAATTTATTTAATGTGCTGATCGGGAAGCCCTTTCTTTTGATGACATAAACCTAAAAACATCCTCTTACTGGACAGGTGGTAGCATTAGCGTACTAAGAGCCCTCTGGTTTCATTGAAAAAAGATGAGCTTTTTTTCCCCTAACTACGGTGGTTCAGAAGATGCCACATCCGCCTCAAGACCCACAGCTTATTCAACAACTTACGCCCCGCGATTTGTTGCTTCCAAGGTTTGAAGATGCTTGACCGGGTTTGAAGATTGGCCTTATTTCTACCCGGGTTTCAAGCCATCGTCTCAGTCAGTGGCCTAAGATAAGCCAACTTACAAGATCGGATTAGCAAATCATGAAACCTGCCAAAGAAGAGCTTCCAATCGCATATTGCTCCTATACAAGTACCTTTTGGTGTACCTACTTAGGCCACATCTCATTCCTTTTCCTTCCTAACATGTTTGTCGTCTTCTTTCAAATAGGCCATTCTTGGTCTTTCAACTATCCCGAAAAAGGCTACTTACCAATCAAAAGAAAAAAAAAAAGAACAAATGAGATAGCTGAAGCCAAAGCCACATTTGAGGATCTTGAATCCGCTGTGAACAAGATCCCCTTCTAGTCGGAGGAAAAAGCCGATGTTATTTTACAATTTATTCTACATTTTCCTAAAATAACTTTCATTCATTTCTTTCTTCCCCGTCGACCACGACGACTGAAATGTGGCAATAAATCCATACTCGGAAAGGAGAAGGGCAGGTAATGGGCATTTGGGAAAGTCGAACCGATCGAGTGTCTTCATTCAACAGAAAGTATAGAAGAAGAATGAAAGGAAGTGAGAGGTCGGGGAGCAGGGAAAAGAGTTGAGTCGAACAGGCCCGACGAGCAGGAGAAGCAAAACAAAATTAGAATTTGGCCGAGAAAGAAGCAAGGCTATGGATACCATGACTGATCACCATCGATAAAGAAGAATCTTTCTAAATCACCTCGTGTCAGCGGGGCCTTCAAGCATCCAAAATACGTCGGGGTTGTAAATGACATTGCGTTCTTGATAGAAAATGATGACTCCTTCAGAAAAACAAAGTTATTCAAGTTCTTTTTCCCAAAGAAGTCCCTCTCTGACGGCCCGACGAGTCATCTACTTAAAAGGACCCTCCATGCAGTGTGCCCTTGCTTGAATTATTTGGTCATGCAATTCTTTTTGAATACAAATAACAAAATACATTTTGACCCCGTCATAGTTCTCAATTATTTCGGGGCACCAGGCGTATCTGAACCATCTACGATGGGGAGAGCTAATGCACATGAAAAAAGCTTAGATAAGATAATACATTCTCGCATTGCTTTTTTGTAGAAAGCTCGACCAGCGAGAAAAAGTGTTTGTCCGAAGCCAAAAAGAGGTTGACCCACTTCATTTGCCAAGCGAATGATCTTCGCTTCGTGGGAACAACAAAAATAACCATCTCGCTATTTCCTTTCTTCGGTGCTACCTTTTTTTCCAAGGGATGAGCTTGGGGTGTATAATAAATTTTTTTTTAGGATGCCCGGGAACAACTCCTAGGTCAATTAAGGATAAAATGTTGGAAGCTCATGGGTAAGGATAAGGTAATGGAATTGATCAAGAAATTGATAGACCTAGGTAGGATAGGAGAATTAATAAAGGGGATAGAGATGATGATAGAGATCATACTGAGAAACAGAAGAATTCCGTACAGGTACAACTCTTATTTGAATGAAGTGAAAAAATGCGATATTTGTTGTCTAATAGAACTAGCACTAATACCTTAATTGAATCGGTCAAATCAAATTGTTAAAGATATACCCTAATGCTATATAGTTAGATGACCTATATAGTTCATTTTGATATAAATCTGAATGGCATGTTAATTGGATGTTCATATTCTCCGTTCAATTATAAGAATATGCCATCAATGCTTTTCGGAGAAGAAATATATTCTTAAGGTGTTGAGAATTAAATGGCATGTTTCTTCGACATGATAAACATTCAAAAGCATTCATAGTCCTTAGATTATTTGACCAGGACTAGAATAATCAAGTACGGACTATCATATATAGTTACCTTTGATTAACATAGAGATGTTAATGATAAAGGGTAGCGAGCATTGAGCTAAAACAGCATGGGGATGCGATTAACTCACATATGAATAATCGTTGATTGAACGGATCATTGAATGTGACCGGAATGACGAAACTATATGACTTTGGATTAATAGTTTGTCATTCGTTGCAAATTGTGCAAATTAATCCTTTGACTTGAGAAATTACGGCTGCTGGCTATATTAGGGGCTAAATCATGCGTTTGGACAATGCTCGCCTTCTTTGAGGGTGTAACACCCCGATCCCTCTCGAGACCAAAAGTTCTATTAATTAATCTAATCGCAACCCAATTCAAACCCAAGCATAAAATTTTAGGGAAAGACGGTCGGAGTCTCCTCTGTTTCTAGGCAAAATACAAAACCTGCAATAGCATATAAGTGGACCAGCACCGTGTCCAACCATACAAACACCTCAAGGCCATTCGAGTTTTGGTTCTCAACAAGCGAACACTAGTAAATATACATTTCCAGTTTAAACGCTAACCTATCTCTTCTCATCTTTGACAAGTACATTCATGCTTGACAATTAAACTATACTAACATATTGCATAAAATAGACTATCACACCATTCTAATAAACCTAGTTAAGTTAATTACATAACTTTTAACACTAAATACATACAATACATGAAAACATACATCTTTGCATCTTTCTACAACTCAGCCACATAACACGCAAGACAACTCTTCAAGCACGATCTTTCACGTAACCACGAACTTTCTAGCTAACATGGCATTTCCTGAAATATGGTGGTGAGGAGTGAGTATACACAATACGTATACTCAGTGAGGGCGAGACATATATCGAGGTGGAGAGAAATAAAGTCATGCAATGCAAATAAGACAGTTAAGCAATATATCCGATAAGAACAACAATCAATATAAATAACAATACAATAAACAATTAAAGAAAACATTAACACAACCCATCAAAGCTATACCACACTTTGAAGGCTATGGTTCACTCTTACGAGCAATATACCATTTCACGAGTGATACATCAATCTCGAGCTTGATGTTGACAACGATGACAATAAGCGCGCAACCACCTTATAACTTCCACTGGGTGTACTCCGGATGTACCCCGACACATCTACGACCTAAATCTCCTAGGGCGGCACCCCTAGCGAGAATGGGAATAGGACACAGAGCTAGAGCAAACCAACCCTGGCAGCCCGAGACTGCCCAGTGAGGCCCATCACTCATGCGCCTGACAATATGCAATGCAATACGAGATACAAACAATAAACGAGCGATAACACGAAAGTGTAGATTAGTGACGATAAACGAGATATCAAGCATTTACAATCAATAATAGCAATCAATTAACTTTTCAAGCATGATTATCATTAATATCAACAATAACATCAATCAAACAAGTAATGGCAGTTCAAACACGAAGACGACAAATATCACTATTCAATCTCTAACTTCCAAAGGCAATTACGAGCAAACGAGCTACAGGATTAGAAAACCGATTTCACTACATTCACTTAGGTACTACAAGGCACGTTTCTATATCATGAAACCTCACTTTCCCAACCGAAGCCCGAAAGTCCACCTACTACGTTTGAACTACAACTATGTTAACCGGTCACTCAATCAACACCACAACAGCGCCAAAAGTGCTTCCATGCCCTCAATAGCAAAACCCCCAGCTCAATTCGAGCACGGTCAACACTTGGTCAAACGGCCCCTTTATGTTTCTTTGTCTAATTTCCAATTTTAACAAAGGCCGGTCCGTTTTTATTGCACATTTTATCTTTCTATCACTAATGGCACCTATCCAAATCAAGAAATCGCAATTCGAATCAAAATCCGAAATTCTAGGGTTTTACTATTCAAAATTACTATTCATTATTCTTCCCCAATTTCAATTCGCATTTTTAGCCGTAAAAATCCCTAAATAACTATCAAACAATGCTCTATGAACTCTAAGGAAGTTATATCAAGCAATTATAGGCATTATAACACAATATATATCAAATTTGAAAATTTGAAACAATAATCAAATTTCACAAAATATGCACAAAAATGTGAAAACCCTCATAGAGATTGACAAGGAAGACCCGCAAGGACCCGAGCCATGACCCCCGAGCAATTCCACGCATGATTGTAGAAGAAAATTGAAGCAAAATCATTTCTATTTTGGCCCTTGAAGTTTCGGCCAACCAAGGGGACATGGGGGGAAATTTTGGTTTCGTTTTTATGATTATTTTGTTTGATTTTTGGCTATTTAATAAGTTGACAAAGCTCAAGGGTAAAATGGTCATTTAGCAAAGTCAAAATTCAAGTTAAATTGGTCAACTAAGGCTATTTTGGTTATCATTTGGTCTAGCTCAAGTTAAAACAATGCAATTTTAATGAAAACCAACTAAAACTAGCTAAATTAAACTAGAAACGCTATTCATGAAATCTGAGAAATATTCTTATAACTTTTATTTTCGAAATGCTACGATCGAACGATCAATAAATGATCGCTAATCAAATGATGAGCAATAATATAAAACTATAATTTTTGAAAAGTAGAATAGTAGAATAGTTAAAAATTCACTCTGGCTCGGAGTTACTTTTTTCATTTAATTGAAAACTGAGTAATTTAATGCAAGACAATAAAACCGATTATTAAAATAATCAAAATAATCAATATTCATTTAAAAATAAATAATTTAACTATTTCTATAATATTTTAAAGAATATGAAATTAATGCTAAGATACGAATAAACAAGTTAATATAAACACGTAATCAAATGCAATTAAATACTAACATTTAAGATGACACTTAATTAAATATAAGAAAATAAATCCAATTACTATAAACAATAAAAATAGGTAATAATCTTTTAAATTATTCAATATAAAAATTATTTGAATATTTTTAAAATAAATTTCAAAATAGTGAAGAATGGATGATTTAACTAATTAAACACTTAACTAAATGCAACCAAATGCTATTAAATGCATGTCGGGTTCGGGGTATCACAGAGGGTGAGATACAGCCTCTTGTAGTTTAGTCTTGTGATATGAGTCCGATAAGTAATTGTCAAGATAGGATCTGTTAACCTCTGACAGTGAGGCGATGTCCTATGCGATCTAGTGTCGGTCGTCTAAAATGAGAAATCCTCAGCCGGGGTAGTTGAACAACGAAAAGGTGTTTTTCCATAGATGTCATCTCTCATTCCAATGAATTAGATCTATGCATAGAATCGTATAGCGGAATTAATCATTTTATGGTCCCCACAACGATCGGGACATTTTAACAGAAGGATCGGACTGCACGCTAATTTGTGACTATAAATAGGTTCATTGGAATTTGACTTCATTACTGTACAAATTGTCAAGATACGCTCGTCGGTAGCGCATCACTCATGAACATGATGGTATTCTGGAAAATGACGGAGATATTTTCGGAATCAATCCTTTATCGCTATACGGTCATGAACCTAGAAAGTCACACACTTAGGGTATCATGAATAAAGCAATTTATGAGCTTGGTATTGAGTTGAAAACAAGTTAAAGTGTTAATGGTGTGATTTTTGACATTACCGGTTAAGTGGGCAAAAATCTTAATTTTTGAAAGTTTTGGGGTCAAAGTTTAAATACTGAAAAGTATTGGGGCTTTAGTGCAAATAGATTGAGGGGTCAATCTCCAATTAATTATTCTAAAAGGATTTAGGAATTATTAATGTTTGTCTTCACTAAAAGACAAATAACAAGTTGCACAAAAAGACAAGCACAAAAAGACGAAACACAAAAGGACAAAAGACAACTTGCACAAAAAGACAAACAACAAGTTGCAAGCAAAAATTGCCCAATTTGTCCCCCTTTTGGCCGGCCATGCATAAGATTAGGACACTTGGCTTCTTGATCATGACACTTGGCATTTGATGAGCTTGTTCATGCATCTGTACATAGAAGACAAGTTCTTCATTCTTGTTTGCACCTCATGACCGAAATTCTCTCTCTTTTAGAAGCATATTGTTCTCTCTTTTCTCTTGGTGTTTTTTTGGCCAAGTCTAGTAGAGATAGGAAACTTTTGCTTCTAAGTTTTTAACTCATGTATACCTAATCTCTTCGACTTAACTAATCTAGCACTATATTTATTTAAGTTGTCATTTGCTTTTGGATACCCGTGGACCGACTAGGACCTTTGCACGTGCGAAGGAGCTTTGTCCGAGTCAAGATCTTCTTCAAGTGTTCACATCCGAGTTCTCCACGTGAGGTATTCTTGAATTTTAATTTAAATACGTATATATATAGTTGTATATACTTCTTATGTATTTTCTTTTAATGTACTAGTTACGGATTTACTCTTGAGTTTATGTAAATACAAACTTGTTAACAAGAAAATTTTAATTGTTATTATTTTCGCTACGCTTGCATGTTTTTGTTATTTACATATCTCGAAATGATCCTGTTACGCTCCCGCTTTTGAAGCTGACACCATTTTGCGCCTTCATTTTGAAGCTGACACCTTTTGCGCCTTCAGTATGAAGCTGACGCCTCTATGCGCCTTCAAGTAGTATCAGAGCCACGGTTTTGAAAGTCCGTAATATGTACATTAGATCTAATCTTTTAATGATTATTGACACGTTTATGCGAAAGATATGAGTTGATTCCATCCTGCAAGGAAATATCAACTTTGATTGTAGCGAGCCAAAAGTTTTCTATGATCAGGCCTAATGATCTCTTTATATGGAGATCTCGATTTATGTGTCATATCGAGACTATATGGCTTGTGAATTCAGTTGGTCTTGGAATGCATGGTTGATGTTAGAGTCAATTTTTTTCATGCATGTTGTCAAAACATTAATAGAAGATTAGATGGACTTTGTTTATCTTTTGTATATGATGCATAAAGATGTTCGTTGAATTATTTTCATTTAGCTTTGATTATCTATGTGATAAGTTTAATCTAGCTACATGATGCATAAATGGTGAACTTGATCATGGACTTAGTGGATACCGGGTTTGTAATTGAGACATAAGTCTCATTTTATTTTTCTTGCTTTTGAGAGAACTTTGTAGTGAGGACTATATGTAAATTCTGAAGAAGAAATGCAAAGAGGCAACCGGATGAATCCAAAGGAGTTGGAGATCTTGAAGACATAGTGATATGTTTTAAGATAGTTTTTCTTTTTTATTCCAAAGTCCATGATCCACCATTTATACCCGTTGCATGCATTATATACTCTATGATTGTTAATGTATGCATGATGAGATCTATTAGAAAACTCCCAAATGTCCAAATCGATAGTAGATCTATTGTCTTCCACCATCCTAGAACTTAATGAACCCAAAGCGATCATGTCTAGTCTTGCCCAAAGGTAGAGGGACATGATTCGTACTAAGTTTAATTAAGTTGCTAGTATAACATAGTGATGTGGTTGTCTGTCGAAATCTAACGGCCAACATAGCCACAAAGGCTTGAGGCTATTGATTCAATTTGTGGGATAACTGTGAGATGGCGGGTCGAGTCTAACTAAATTACTTAATCAACATAGCCGCAAAGGTTTGAGAGCAAAGTAATTTAGGGACTGGATATGACCATAACCTATTTTGTGAAATAGACAACAGAGTGTTGTTGACTCTAGATATTTCTATTCCAACATAGCCACAAAGGTTTGAGGGATGCAAATTATTGAGAGAATTTTGTCACCCATTACTGGATTCTAACGGATTCGCGTTTCTCATTTGGGAGTATGAGATTCGGTAAAGTTAGTGGGAGCTACTATTTTTGTAAAGACCATACTTAAATAGTTATGCATTTTTACATTAACTAGCAGTCTTACATTCTGTACTACTTATTTCTGCAATACTTTTATAATGGCTTCTATTTCAAATCCCATTTCCCATAACCTTGATAAAAATTCTTTAACCGGACCAAACTTTCCCGATTGGTTTCGCAATCTTAAAATTGTTTTGGGATTGGAAAAGATTGAACATGTTCTGGATAAGGCCCCTCCTGCTACCCTTTCTGAAACTGCAACTGAAGAAGAGCAAGAAACATATCAGCTCTGGGTTGACATGACTTGAGAGGAAAGGCTTACATTCTTGGTTCAATGTCAAATGAACTGCAAAAGCAGCATGAGAATATGTCTGATGCTGCTAGAATGATTCTGAACTTGAAAGAGCTATAAGGTAAGCAAAGTGATGTTGCCAGATATGAACTATCAAAGGAGTTGTTCAGAGCTAGATTGGAAGAAGGTGGTGATGTCAGCAAGCATTTTCTCAGGATGATTAATCTGATTACTCAAGTTGAGATGCATGAGTTTGACATGGACTGTAAGCTGCACACAGACCTTATTCTGCAGTCCCTTCCACCTTCCTTCAATCAGTTCATAGTGAACTTTCAAATGAACAAGCTCTCTGCTTCTCTGCCTGAGCTGGCCAATATGTTGACCACTGCGCAGTCACAGTTCAAGGGAACAAGTAAAGAGACTGTCCTCGTTGCTACCTCTTCTTCTAGGTTTAGGCCCAAGAATAGAAGAAGGAGGAAGAACAAGAAGAAGAAGGACACTGCTCCTAAGCCCACTGGAGGTGTTAAGAAGAAAGAAGCCATCCCTAAAGGGCAGTGTTATCACTACAAGGGTGATGGCCATTGGAGAAAAAATTGTCCCCTTTACCTTCAAGAGTTGAAAGAGAAATAGGTTGCCGCCACTACGCGAGGTACAACTTCTTTTTCTGAGAATGAAACTAATTTTTCAAATAGTCCGGCTTGTACATCTTGGATTTTAGATTCTGGTGCTACGACACATGTTTGCATGTCCTCACATAATCTGAATGACAGGATAACGCTTCGAAAGCATGAGATTCTTTTGAAGGTTCGTAATAGAGCAAGTGTTGCGGCCCATGCCAAAGGAAATGTTGAAGTTTGTTACCTGTTGGTCTTGTTTTGTGTCTTTCAAATGTTTTGTTTGTTCCGAATGCTGTTAGGAATATTGTTTCTATTCCTAAACTTGTTTGTGAAAATTATGAATTTTTGTTTTCAAACAAGAGTTGTAATATTTATTACCGTAATAAATATATCAGCTCAGCTACTTTGTTGAATGGACTTTATCATTTGAATTTGGATGAATGCTTGCATATAACTTCAACTTCTACTTCAAATGAGAAACAAACAAAAGATATTCAAATTAATGTGAAGCAATTGTGGCACTTGAGACTCGGAAATATTAATGAGAAAAGATTAACATGGATGGCTCAAAATGAACTTATTGATTCATTGAGATTTGAGCCCGGGCCTACATGTGAGTCTTGTATTCTCTGGAAAATGACCAAGTCATCATTTGTTAGAAAAGGAACAAGAGCCACTGAATTAGCATTAATACATAGTGATGTTTGCGGACCCTTTAGAGAAATGGCTTGCGGTTACTTCATAACCTTCACCGATGATTATTCTCGGTACGGTTATATGTACTTAATAAAGTACAAATTTGAGGATTTTGAAAAACTCAAGGAATTTAAAGCTGAAGTAGAAATGCAAACGGGAAAAAGTATTAAAAACTTGCGATCCGATCGTGGAGGTAAATACTTAAGTACCGAATTTCTTGAATATCTTAAAAAAGCCGGAATAACTTCACAAACTACTCGACCTGCTACACCACAATAAAATAGACTATCTGAACATTAGAATCACAAATTCATGGATATGGTACGATCTATGATTAATTATACTGATCTTCCAATTTCGTTGCGGGGGTATGCACTTCTTACGGCTATTTACTTGTTGAATAGGGATCCAACTAAAGTTGTTCCTACTACACCATATGCGATGTGGTTTGGTAGGAAAGCAAGTGTTAATCAGATTAGGATTTGGGGCTGTAACACCCCGATCCCTCTCGAGAGTGGAAGTTCTATTAATCAATCTAATCGCAACGCAATTCCAAACACAGGTAAAAAATTTAGGGAAAAACGGACGGAGTCTCCCCTGTTTCTAGGCAAAATGCAAATTTGCGACAGCATATAAGGGGACAAGCACCGTGTCCAACCATTCAAAATTCCTCAAGGTCATCCGAGCCTCAGTTCTCAACAATTAAACACAACAAGTATATATACATTTCCAAGTACCCAGACTATTCTAACTCTTTCTTTATACAATACAAACATGCATTGAAGTTAAACTATACTAACTGAATACATAAACTAACTTATCATACCATTTCAATAATCTAGTTAAACTTAAATTACATTCCTTTTAACACTAAACACATATATTACATGAAAATATACATCTTTGCATCTTGGACAACTCAAGCCACATAGCACGCAAGGCAACTCTTCAAGCACGATCTATCACATAACCACGAACTTTCCAGCTAACATGGTATTTCCTGAAATGTGGTGGTGAGGAGTGAGTATACACAACACGTATACTCAGTGAGGGCGAAATAGATATCGAGGTGGAGAGAAAGAAGATCGTGCAATGCAAATAGGTACAGTCTAGCAATATAATCAATAAGAAAGCATTCAATATAAACGACAATACAATAAACAATTAAAGAAAGTATTAACACAACCATTCAAAGCTATACCACACTTTGAAGGTCACGGTTCACTCATACGAGCAATGTACCATTTCACGAGCAATACATCAATCTCGAGCTTGATGTTGACAACAATGACAATAAGCGCGCAACCATTTTATAACTTCCACTGGGTGTACTTTAGATGTACCTCGACATATCTACGACTTAAATCTCCCAGGGCGGCACCCCTAGCGAGAATGGGAATAGGACACGGAGCTAGAGCAACAAACCCTGGCAGCCCGAGACTACCCAGAGAGGCCCATCACTCATGCGCCTGACACTATACAATGCAATACAAGATACAAGCATTAAACGAGCGATAGTACGAAAGTACAAATTAGTGGCGATATACGAGATATCAAGCATTTACAATCAATATTAGCATTCAAATAACTTTTCTAGCATGATTATCATTAATATCAACAATAACATCAACTAAACAAGTAATAGTAGTTCAAACAAGAAAACAACAAATAACACTATTCAATCTTTAACTTCCAAAGGCAATTACGAGCAAACGAGCTACGGGATTACGAAACCGATTTCACTACTTTCACTTAGGCACTACAAGGCACATTTCTATGTCACGAAACCTCACTTTCCCAACTGCAGCCCGAAAGTCCACCTACTGCGTTTGAACTACAACTATGCTAACCGGTTGCTCAATCAACGCCACAATAGCGCCAAAAGTGCTTCCATGCCCTCAATAGCAAAACCCCCAGCTTAATTCGAGCACGGTCAACTCTTGGTCAAACGGCCCCTTTACGTTTCTTTGTCTAATTTTCAATATTTAACAAAGGCTGTTCCATTTTTATTGCATATTTTATCTTTCTATCAGCAATGGCACCTATCCAAATCAAGAAATCGCAATTCGGATCAAAAATCTAAAAATCTAGGGTTTTACTATTCATTATTACTATTCACGTTCTTCCCTAATTCAAATACGCAATTTCAGCCGTAAAAATTGCTATATAACTAACAAGCAATGCTCTACGAACCCTAAAGAGGCAATTCCAAGAAATTTCAAGCATTATAACGCATTAAATATCAAATCTAAGAAATTGAATCAAAAATAAAATTCAAATATAAATGCACAAAAACGTGAAAACCCTCACAGAGATCGAAGACCAAGACCCGCAAGAACCTTAGCAACGATCCTTGCTCGATTCCACGCATGATTGCACAAGAAAAATGAAATCAAAATCTCTCTTTTGGCTCCTTGAACTTTCGGCCAAGGGGGGGGGGGGGGGACTAAATGGGAATTTGGGCATTTGTTTTGATGAGAATTTTGCCTTGTTTTATTATTTAAAAGGTGATAACTCAACTAAAGGGCAAAATGGTCTTTTAGCAAAGTCAAAATTAAGTTAAAAATGGTCAAATAAGCTTATTTAATTAGCATTTAGTGTAATTCAAGTTAAAACAATGCAATTTTAATGAAAACCAACTAAAACTAGCTAAATTAAACTAGAAACGCTATTCACGAAATCCGAGAAATATTTCTCTAACTTTCATTTTCGAAACGCGACTATCAAACGATCAATAAACGATCACTATTAGAATGATAAACAATTTTCTGAAAAATATAATTTTTGAAAGGTAGAATAGTAGAATAGTTTAAAATTCACTCCAGCTTAGAGTTACTTTTCTCATTTAATTGAAAACCGAGTAATTTAATGCAAGAAAATAAAACCGATTATTAAAATAGTCAAAATAATCAATTTTCATTTAAAAATAAATAATTTAACTATTACTAGAATATGTTAAAGAATTATGAAATTAATGCTAAGATACGAATGAACAAGTTAATATAAACACGTAATCAAATGCAATTAAATACTAACATTTAAGATGACACTTAATTAAATACAAGAAAATAAATCCAATTACTATAAATAATAGAAATAGGTAATAATCTTTTAAATTAATCAATATAAAAATTATTTGAATATTTTAAAAAGAAATATCAAAATAGTGAAGAATGGATGATTTAAGTAATTGAACACTTAATTAAATGCTATTAAATGCATTCCGGGTTCGGGTTATCACATCCGTCCCCACTTAAAACAAATGCGTCCTAACAATTCTTCTTCCAATAGAACTCAGCATCATCTGAAATCTAACTCTGACTAATCTTCATCGGTTGCTGAGCAAGATAGTGAATAAGGATGCTCGTAGGAAAACCCGAATAGAAATCCCAACCAAGAATGCCGAGAAAATACCAACTAAAGATTGAAACAAAGATACTGTAGATAAAATTAACATCACATATTAATGACAAGAAGGATGCCGAAGAAATATCCCACATACGAATCTCCAGTAGAAGTTCAACAAGCACCAAATAAAGAAGACAAAGAATAGCCAGAGTAGATGCAGCACATATAAGACCAAACTTCAAGACCTCATCGCCATTGGCCGAGTGCAAACTTTATACAACTTACCACCAAGAAAGCCCAAAGTATTCCACAGCATACCGTGTAATACCCGAGCCCGAAATGTGAAAATTCTTTGTTTATTATTTTGAAAATTATATTTCCTTAAATTCTTTGTGAATTAATTGTTACTTTCTCGCCATCGCAACGTGCATTACATTTCAGGAGCGTTAGCTAAAGAACGATTTCCAGTCCTCAGCAAATAGTGAAACTAGTATTTAGATGACTTAAATTTTATATTTTAAATGTTGCTAGCTTTAATTGATATTACCTTATCTAAAATGGCTTTAAAACGCACAAAATAGGGCACTTTGACCAAGTTTTAAGTTGTTTGACCTTGGACCTTTGACTTGTTGACCATTTAACACCTTATAAGCTAAAAAACTAAGCAAAATAAAAAGAGAAACAGCAGCAAAATAAGAGTGCAGGCCGTGAGCTTCATTGAGGAAAAAAAAACCCCTTTCAACTTCCAATCGATCAATCTTGGCGAGAGCTCGTGCGGGGTGATTTCTGAGGCAACTAGCTTTTTTTCCTAGCGACTAGGAGTACCTGAGGTGAGGGAAGCATGTTATTTGCGCATTTATACGTTGTGTATGTTAACTTTGTCAATTTTTAGATTTATCCGTAGATCGTTATTTAAAGCGATTTGATGCTTCTAGAATGTTCCTTGGCATTTGTAGAACATGTATTTATATCTTTGTAACATTTTCTGCGATTAAATGTTGTGATTGCAAATTAAATTGTTAATTGAATAGTGTTTTATGAATAGTAAAACCTTGAAACGTTGAAGTTGCGCTGTTATGCTTTCTGTTGATGTAAAAATGTGCTAGGTACGCTAGAATGCCAAAATGTGTGGTTTGTTTGGGTTGCGTAGTGGAAAAAATGAGAATTATGCCTTTGGGAAAGTCGGGGTCGTTTAGGTCGACTTTAGCGTTTTCTCATTTTGCGTGTTGGCATTGCTTCGGGGAGCCATGGAAGCACTTTTGGTGCGAATATGGCGTTGGTTGGGAGTTTGGTTGTTATAGTTGTAGTTCAAACGAGAAAGGGGGAAATCGGGGCTTTGCGCGAGTTCTAGGGTAAAGTAAGGTTTCGGGGTCTTTAGACGTGCCTTATGGTGACCTAGGAGGGTTGGCGAAGTCGGTTTCCAGAACTCGTGGCTCGTTTGGAAATGGTAGCGTTTTGATAGTTGGGGCCAATTTGTGTTTTTGTGTGTTTTCTTGTCTTTATGCCTATAGAATGCTTAGAATTACTTGAAATACTTGTTTGAGTTGTTTTGGATTGAATTGCTTATCAATTGCTGCTATTGCGTGCGAGAGTAGCCTACTTTGTTGTTCTCCCACGTGTGGCTTTATCGCTTGTTTATCGCCTTGTATCGAGTCTTGCAATGCATAGTGTCTCACGCGTGAGTGATGGGCCTCTCTGGGTAGCCTTGGGTTGCCAGTGTTGGTTGCTCTAGCTCCGTTGCTATTCCCTTTCTCGCTTGGGTTGCCTCCCAGGGAGATTTGGGTCGTAGGTTGATGGATACTTTCGGGGTATTCCAAACTGGTGTTATAAGGTGGTTTGGGCCGGTGCGTCGTCATCGAATTCGTGTTTGAAAGTTGCTCGTGAAAAGAGTATCGTATCCTTTGAATGAGTGTTTGCAGCTTTAAATACTTGCCTTGCTTTATTGTTGGCTTTGGTTGTATGTTTATATGATTTGTATGTATTGCTTGGCTAATTGCATTGCATACTCCTCTCATCTCCGTCCTTGAGGCCAATTGCCCTCGCTGAGCAATAGTTTTTGCTCATTCCTCTCTATACTATATTTTTACAGGAGTAGTTGAAGCAGACCCTCTCGAGGTAATAGAGGAGGAGGAGCAGGTGGAGGTGTTTCCGTGATAGCACTTCTCTGCTTTGCTGGTGGTTGGTTACCAGTTTTTGTGCAAACCTTGCTTGTTATGTATTTTTCCTGGAGGTCGCTTAATTTTGAGGCTTGTAGCCTTCTATATATTTTCTAGTTTGAGGCCTCTATGGTCTTATGTTGTATAAGTTGAAAGAATGTAAAGTTGTAACTTACACTCTTGTGACTAGTAAGAAAATGCATGCTATTGGAATTGATTAGTGGCATAAATACTTGTGTAGTATGCATATAATTTTTGGCTTGGAAAGTTGGATAATAAGAAATGTATGTTTGAAGAAAGTTGGCTTGTTTTGATTATTATATGGCTTTCACAAGTGTTATATTGATTTTAGGGTTTTCGGATCGTCCGCGGTACAGAGGAGACTCCGTCCGTGTGTCGGGTCCGGGCTTGGCCTTTTGCGGGGTCGGGTCGGGGCTTGACATCTTTAGGTAGTATCAGAGCATGATAGTCTTGCATGAGCCGGGATATGATTCTCGGTCTGTGGGGTAAAGGTCTAAAATGCTAAAGTGTTTATGTATGATTGCTAAGTGAAAAGAAAATGTTATAACATGACTTTGTGAACTTGGAATGTTTGTGTGTTTAAGTGGAATAGTTTGGCAAGTTAAACTTGTCTTATGTGAATTGTGTGATAGAATATTGGATTGTTATTGACTTGAGTGTCATCTAATCTTATGTGCTATATTTCTGTCTATAAATTGCTTTTAAATGTTGCCAGCTATTGTGAGTTGCTGCTATGCCGCCACGTCATGGTACTCAAGGTATAGGATCAGATGAAGAGGCTGCAGAACAGGGTCAGCAGCCGTTGCCTGAGCAGTTTATGGCTACCATGACTACTGCAGTAGACCGGATTACATAGGTGCTACATGAGCAGAGGCAGGACCGGATTAATCCCCAGGGTAATCAAGCTAATCTTGGTGGACAGGGGTACAGAGTTGAGAACAATCAGTTAGAGAAATTTCTGAGGCACGAGTCGGGAAAGTTTTTCGGAGAGCCGGATGATGAGGCGGCCGAGAGATGGATTAATCGAGTTGAGAAGATTTTCACCGCTTTGAGGTACACTGATGAGGCAAGAATAGATTATGCATCATTTTTATTTGAGGGTGATGTAGAGCAGTGGTGGAATACTGTCAGATTGAGGTGGGATTGTGAGGATGTACCACATTTGTCGGATGATTTTGTAAGTGAGTTTCGGGACAAATATATTCCCGAGATGGCTATGGAAAGCCGGGAAGATGAGTTTGTGGCCTTGAAGCAGGGAAATATGACTGTTGCACAGTACGAGGCTAGGTTTGTTAGCCTGTCGAGGTATATGCCCGAGTTGGTACGGCCGGCTAGGAGGATGATTCATAGGTTTGTCCGTGGGCTGAGAATGGACATACAGTTGCATTTGACTGGGCAGACCTATACTACTTTTCCCGAGGCATTTCAGGCAGCCTCAAAGTTTGAGAAACGGAAGGCTGAGATGTTAGTTGAGAGCAGTCAGCCGAGTAAGAAGCAGTATTTGGGCCAGAGCAGCCAGAGTCAGCCGAGGCAGTATCAGTCTTCTACACAGGTTCCGCAGCAGCGTCCGTATCAGCCACAGCAACAGTTTCAGGCTAGGCCAGTTGTGACTAGACCTCAGCAGAGAGGTACAGTTTCTACCCCTGCCAGAGCCCCAGCACCTACAGGAAACACTGCAGTTAGGCAAAATCAGCAGTGTAATTATTGTAATCGGTCAGGGCATATTGAGGCTAACTGCTCGAGGAAGAGTGGTAAATGTACGGGTTGTGGCAGTGATGACCATATGGTGAGGGATTGCCCTAAATATAATAATGTTCAGGGCCGTGGTGGAGGCCAAGGTGTTCAGAATAGAGCTACAGGTGCACGTCCAGCACAGAGAATTTAGGCTAGGGTCTGTGCACTAGATGCAGAGGAGCTGCCCGATAATACAGCTATTGTGGAAGGTACTTTTCTTCTCAATACTCAGCCAGTTAAAGTTTTGATTGATCCCGGAGCTACACATTCGTTTATAACTCCTGCATGTGCACGATCTGTGAATGTTTGCATTGATAAATTGCCTCATGAAGTTGAAGTTAGTACTCATTTGGGTGCAAAATTTGTTACTGAGTCTATTTGCAAATCCTGTGATATATGCATTGAGAACTGTAAATTTCATGCTGATTTAATTATATTACCATTCCGCGACTTTGAAATCATTTTGGGAATGGACTGGTTGGGAAAGTATTATGCATAGTTGGATTGCAGAACAAAGGTCGTTTATCTTAAGGTTCCTGACCTACCGGTACTAGAGATTGTTGGGAACTGCAGGGCTGCCCGCATTCCACTTTTATCAGCGATCAAGACTTCTAGGTTGTTGAATAGGTGTTGTGAAGCTTACTTAGCCTATTTGATCCATCAGCCTGCTGATAAGTTGAGTTTGAATGAGGTTCCGATTGTTAGAGACTTCCCTGGTGTATTTCCCGAGGAATTACCGGGTTTACCACCGGATAAGGAGATTGAGTTCGTGATGGAGTCCTTATAGAATGGCATCGGCTGAACTTCAGGAGTTAAAAATTCAGCTCCAGAACTTGCTTGAGAAAGGGTTTATACAACCTAGTTTTTCGCCGTGGGGTGCGCCTGTGTTGTTTGTGAGAAAGAAAGATGGCACGCTACGGTTATGCATTGATTATAGGGGACTTAATCAAGTCACGATTAAGAATAAATACCCCTTGCCGTTGATTGAAGAATTGTTTGACCAGTTGCAGGGTGCGAGTGTTTACTCCAAATTTGACTTGAGGCAGGGTTACTATCAACTTAGAATTCGGAGTGACGATATACCAAAGACGGCATTCAGGACTAGATATGGCCACTATGAGTTTGTTTTGTTGCCGTTTGGATTGACGAATGCACCAGCCGCATTCATGGACTTGATGCAGAGGGTCTTTCGGCCTTACCTTGATCAGTTTGTCGTGATCTTTATTGACGACATTTTAGTGTATTCGAAGAACGAGGTTGAACATGAGCAACACTTGAGGATTGTGCTTCAGACCTTGCAGGAAAACAAGCTTTTTGCTACATTCAGCAAGTGTGAGTTCTGGTTGAATCAGATATCTTTTCTAGGCCATATCATTTCAGATCGAGGAATTTCAGTGGACCCAGCTAAGATTGAAGTTGTTTCATCTTGGAAGAGACTTGAGACGGTGTCAGAGATTCGGAGTTTTCTTGGAGTGGCAGGTTACTACCGGAGATTTGTTAAAGACTTTTCCAAAATTTCTGGGCCTTTGAGCCAGTTGACTCGGAAGAAAGTTGCTTACAACTGGGATGCTAAATGTGAATCCAGTTTCCAAGAATTGAAGAAGAGACTAACTACAGCTCCTATACTAGCTTTACCTGAGGGAACAGAGAACTTTGTTGTCTACAGTGATGCATCTAAGGAATGTTTGGGCTGTCACGCCCCGACCCAACCCCCAAGCTAAAGGTTAAGTCCGGACCCGACACACGGACAGAGTCTCCCCTGTACCGTGGACATTCTAAAAACCTGTAAACGCTTAAACAAGGTCCCAACAATACAATACAGCTTTTCTCAATTAAACAACAAAGCTATAAGGCCATCCGAGCCTTATAGTACACAATAATTCCAAAACACACAAGCATGCGAGAACTTGTTGTCAGCATAGTCTTATAACCCTGACATTCTAGGAAATCAATAAAACAACTTAAAGAGTAAAGCATTCTACATTAACCATCCACTCCCAAGCATGCAAGGAAATAAGGCAAGAATAAAAGTTATTACAGTTCATAGACTTTCAAAGCTACAACCCAACCATCTAATCTTCGACTTATACAACAAGCATATACAAAGCCCTTGGGCTACAAAATAGTACATAAAGTAATCAGATGAGTCTTCCACATAGCAACAAAATCATTAACCACCTCAAGTTATCAGACACAGCAACTAAGGTAAAGGCTCGATCTGAACTTCTTCTTCCTCAACTAAATCAACAAGCTGGGGATCACCCTCAGCGTCTCCTGAAACAGATATCGAGGTATGAGCAACCACTGTTGCCTAGTGAGGGATATAGTCCCGGGGCGTGCAATGCAACAGATAATACAATTACACAACAATAACACTTTAACAATTTAAGAATCAATGATAACTTAAATAACCACACAATTAAAAGGATACATTTCAACAATCCCCTATACACCAATCTTCACTGGTCTTCAATCACGATCCACGAACCACAAGCACGATCACAATAAGCCGGCATAACCCCAATCATTCCAGTGGGTGTACTCCAGATGTACCCCGAATCCTACGACCCAACATCCCCTGGCAATCTCCAGACCAGGCGAATGAGGGAATAGGGCACGGAGTTTGAATATCCACCGGCAAGCCCTCTACCGCCCAGCCGATATTCAACACATCCGCCCCGACACTATGGTTGCGCAACCACTATGCAATGCACTTAACGATGGCAAGTTAATAGCAATAATATAAGCATTAACACATATCAGGATCAACAAAGTAGGTTGACCTCGTTGCAATTAGTATAGAAGCAAAGATAGAAGCTAATAAGCAGTTTACAAATGAACTTATACCAAATAAGCATAGAATCATTCCAAAAGCTCCAAATCAATTTAAAATCACATATAAACACTCAAGAAGTCCTGACATGGGTTTAGAAGTGGGAGACAAACGAAATTGCACTTAAACCCCTTTATTTTACCTACTATTTTTCTTCCAAACCAAAGTTAATGATTTCATTTTCAAAGAAAACTCTCCCAACCTTCTAACTAACCCTCGAGGTACCCTCTCAACCCTCTAACTCATTCAAATGCACGCGTTTACCCCGAAAGCCCCAATTTCCCTCTTTTGGCTTTAAACTATACCTACATTGTCCGGGCTTCAAACAAGGGATATCAAGGCATCTATAGCACCTAGGTAGCCTAAGGATACTAGAATTGAAGCCCGAATCCACCCGGATTCGCATTAACCCCAAAAGCCCCAAGTTAAAGTCGGCTATTTTCCATTTTTAGGCGATTTAAGGGCAATGCAAGTGTACGGGGCTATTTGATTATCTTCACTAGTACCTAAGGCATCAATTAGAAGCATTAATTCAAGCCAATTCGAGCAATTACACAAAACCCTAGAAAAAACGTCACTATTCACCCTAAAAATCAAACTAACGATTCTAACCGTTTAAATTGCGAAACGACGGTTCAAAAGTGTTCTCTAGCATTCATATAGATAGTATATTAGCATAGATAACAATTACAATGGCATATAATCATATTTTCAACAAATCAATAAATGAGCAACTATTTAAAAATGCAAAAACAAGTCGTGAAATCCCTCACCACTACGCGTAGGAGCACCTAGGGACCTTGCAAACACCCTACACTAGTTGCTCAAGGCTTGGAGAGGCTTGGTTTGAAGAGTTGAAGAAGAAAAATCTCTCCCAAAGCTGCTGCAATGTTTCGGCCCTGCTACAGTGCAATTCAGCTTTTATTTTTTTGTTGTTGTGTGATATATGAGCTAAAGTGTGAGATGTTTTGGTTTTATAAAAGGTGGGGTCTAGTTTGGGCATTTAAATGGCTTCTAAAATGTGCGTTGAAAGCTTAGAAACGAGCCTAAGGTGGTAAAATACATGCTAGCTAATTAATTACCTAAGTTAGTTACGTAACACTATTCACTCAACTACTAAAGTCATTTTCTAAACGAGCCTTCCTAACGCCTTAAGCTCAAATGCACATTTTTCCCACTACTTTTACAATTAATATGATTTAATAAAAATGCTAATTAACTAATAGAAAGTAGTTTAAAAACGGAGTGAATAGTAGTCACAAAGTCAGTTAATAAGGCATAGAAGTAAATGCGCAAACAAGGGATGCAATAGTAATTAAATGCATGGCTAAAACTCGGGCGTCACATCCTCTCCCCCTTAAACTAATTGCGTCCACGCAATTCTTACATGATTCGGTGAATAACTCCGGATACCGATCCCGCATCTGATCCTCTCTTTCCCATGTCGCATCCTCTACTCCGTGATGATCCCACAGAACTTTAACCATCGGAATGCTTTTAGTCCTCAACTCCTGAACTTTCTGATCAACAATTCGAAGAGGTTTCTCGGTGTAGGTCAAAGTTTCACTGATCTCTAGCGGTTCCGGCTCAAGTATGTGAGAGGGATCTGGCTGATACTTCCGAAGCATGGAAACATGGAATACGTCATGAATTCTGCCCAGACTGGGAGGTAAAGCTAGACGGTAAGCCAAATCACCAACAGTTTCAATTATCTCAAATGGTCCCACATATCGAGGACTGAGTTTACCTCCTTTACCATGCCGAATCAAACCCTTGCGAGGAGAAATTTTCAGAAATACCCGGTCCCCCACAGCAAATTTCAGATCACGACGTCGTCTATCTGCATAACTCTTCTGTCGGCTCTGTGCTGTAAGCATTCTTTTTCTGATAAGCTGCACCTGATCAATCATTTTGTTCATTTCAGGTAAGAGAGTAGGGTCGATAGTCTTCATCTCACCAACATCATCCCAGTAGAGAGGAGACCGACATTTACGCCCATACAGTGCCTCATAAGGTGCCATACCAATAGTAGCTTAATAACTATTGTTGTAGGCGAACTCTGCTAGTGGCAAATATTTCTCCCAACTTTTACCGAAGTCCAGAATGCAAGCCCGCAACATATCCTCAAGGATCAAGATAGTTCTCTCAGATTGACTATCTGTCTGAGGATGATAAGCTGTACTGAAATTCAAATTCGTGCCCAAAGCTTTCTGAATCTTCTGCCAGAACTGAGATGTGAATCTGGGATCTCTATCCGACACGATACTCTTTGGAATTCCATGTAGTCGGACAACATTCTCAATATACAACTCTACCAGTTTATCAAGAGAATCAGACTTCTTTTTAGCAATAAAATGGGAAGTCTTGGTCAGTCTATCCACAATAACCCAGACTGAGTCATTACCCCTCGAAGACCTCGGTAAATCGGATACGAAATCCATAGTAATATGATCCCATTTCCAAACAGGAATAGCCAAAGGCTGCAACAACCCTGCAGGTCTCTGATGTTCTGCTTTAACTTTCTGACAAGTAAGACATCGGGCAACATAGTCAGCAATTTCTCTCTTCATATTATTCCACCAGAAATTCTGCTTTAAATCTTTATACATTTTCGTACTGCCTGGATGGATAGTATATCTGGAACTGTGTGCCTCAGCAAGAATATCCTTCTTCAGAGTTGGATCATTCGGAATACAGATTCTACTTTTGAATTTAAGAATACCATCGTCGTGCAGTTTGAAATCCGACTCTCCCCCTTTAGAATTCTCTAAGACTTTCAACAATTGAAGATCAGCCTGTTGAGCTTCTCGAATCCTGGATAACAACAGAGATTGAATCTGCAAACTTGCAAATTGAATACCAAAATTTGAAGTACTAGGCTTCCATAAGCATAATTCTTCCATGAATTCCCAATTCTTGATAATCAAGCTAGCAACAGTAGCCTTTCGGCTCAAAGCATCAGCAACAATATTGGCCTTGCCCGGAAGATAATTAATAGTGCAGTTATAGTCCTCAAGTAATTCCAGCCAACGCCTCTGCCTCATGTTCAACTCTTTCTGTGAAAACAGATATTTCAAGCTCTTATGATCTGTAAAGATTTCAAACTTGTTGCCCCAGAGATAATGACGCCATTTCTTTAACGCAAGAATGATAGCTGCAAGCTCAAGATCATGAGTCGGATAGTTGAGTTCATAAGGTTTCAGTTTCCTGGAAGCATAAGCAATAACCCTGCCATTCTGCATCAATACACAACCCAGACCTTCCTTCGAAGCATCACTATAGATCATCAGATTATCATAACCCTCAGGTAAAGCAAGAATAGGAGCTGTAGTCAATCTTTTCTTCAATTCCTGGAAGCTGGCCTCACATTTATCATTCCAGTCAAATACTGTTTTCTTCTGAATAAGCTGAGTTAAAGGCCCTGCAATCTTAGAGAAATCCTTGACAAACCTCCGATAATACCCAGCTAAACCAAGGAAGCTACGAATTTCCGTGACAGTTTCAGGTCGTTTCCAAGATAACACAACTTCAATTTTCGCTGGATCAACAGAAATACCATCTTGCGAGATAATATGGCCAAGAAAAGCAACTTGCTTAAGCCAGAATTCACATTTGGTAAACTTTGCAAATAACCGATGCTACTGAAGTGTCTGTAACACAATTCTGAGATGCTGTTCATGTTCCGCCTCAGATTTAGAATAAACCAGGATATCATCAATAAATATGACTACAAATTGATCCAGATAAGGACGGAATACCCTCTGCATTAAATCCATGAATGCGGCGGGAGCATTAGTAAGACCAAACGGCAAGACAACAAACTCATAATGGCCATATCGAGTTCTGAAGGCAGTTTTAGGAACATCATCTTTCTTAATCCTCAGCTGATAATAACCCTGCCTCAGATCAAATTTAGAGAATACCCTGGCGCCTTGCAACTGATCAAACAACTCTTCGATTAAAGGCAAAGGATATTTATTTTTGATGGTTACCTGATTAAGACCCCGATAATCGATGCATAGGCGAAGAGATCCGTCTTTCTTTTTAACGAAGAGAACTGGCGCACCCCACGGTGAAGAACTCGGCTGAATGAATCCCTTCTCAAGCAAGCCCTGCAATTGAACTTTCAATTCCTGCAACTCAGGTGGAGCCATTCTGTACGGAGTCCTAGAGACAGGGGAAGTCCCCGGCAACAAATCAATCATGAATTCTATCTCTCTATCAGGCGGTAACCCAGGTAATTCCTCAGGAAATACCCCCGGAAACTCTCTCACGATAGGTACATCATTCAATTTCAATTGATCCCCAGGTTGATTAATCAAATAAGCAAGATAAGCCTCACAACCCTTGCTCAATAATTTAGATTCCCTAATAGAAGAAATAATAGGAGTTCCCGTAGATTTTCTACTACCAACTATTTTAAGTACAGGCTGGTCAGGCATCTCTAGATACACAATCTTCTTTCTACAATCAAGCTGGGCATAATATTTACTTAACCAGTCCATCCCCAATATAATTTCAAAGTCATTGAAGGGTAGGATAATCAAATCAGCAGGAAAAACACGACCTTCAATAAATATACTACATGCTCTGCAAATAGACCTAGTAACAAACTTCGGACCCATAGGAGTATAGACCACAATCTCATGCAACAGTTTATCATGTTTCAATTTAGCATTTTGTGCACAAGTAGGAGTAATAAAAGAATGCGAAGCCCCGGAATCAATTAAAACCTTAACTGATTGATCATTAAGAAGAAAAATACCTTCTACCACAGCGGTAGTGTCCGGAAGCTCCTCGGCATCCAAAGAAAATACACGGGCCTGGCCTCGTGGTGGTGGTGCTGCAGCTGGGGCCCTGGTCTGAGAGTTCTGAGCTGATGTCTGACCCCTAGGGTTCTTAAATTTCTGACAGTCTTTAACCCTGTGCTGATCACTGCCGCAACCTGTACATTTGTTATGTTTCTTCCAACAAACATCCTCAGTGTGGCCCTGGCGCTGACAGAAGCTGCACTGCTGGTGACGTCTTGCAACAGTGCCTCCCGAAGGAGCTCTGTAAGTAGAGGTAGCTGAACTACCCTGCTGCAAACGGGAAACTGCTGGACGGAACTGACTCTGAGTATGACTCTGGACTGGTCGTGCTTGAGTCTGAGTAGGCCCTGTGTAACTCTGAGTCTGTCTCGGCTGCGAACTCTGCCCAACTGATACAGCCTGCCCCTGGTACCCTTGACTCTGAGACTGAAACCGTTTACTCGATTGACTGGTCTCGGCTAATACATCGGCTTTCCGTTTCTCATATCTCGAGGCAGCTCGGACTACTGCAGCATATTTAGGAAAATCATTTGAAGACAAGTTCAGCATAATATCTCTCCTCAAACCCATGATGAACCTCTGAATCTTCATGTCCTCCGGCTGAATTAAAGCTGGTGCATAACGGGAAAGCCGGGTAAAAGTAGCCTCGTATTGATCTACCGTCATATTTCCCTGCCTCAAGTTTATGAACTCAGTTTGTCGCCTCTCGCGGGCAACTACCGATATATACTTGTCTCGAAATTCTCGGACAAAGTCGGCCCACGAATGATGACCTCCCTCAGCTCCCCATTTCTCACTGATGGTATTCCACCAATCTTCAGCATCACCCTCGAGCAGGAAAGTAGCATAAGTAATCTTCCTGTCATCATGGCACTCCAGTATTGCTGCCACTCTCTCAAACTTCCTTAGCCACATCTCAGCTTTCATATCGTCCGGCTCCCCAAAGAAAGTATAGGCCCCATGATGTATAAACCGATCATACAGATTCCCTCCGGTAGGACCACTACCTCCGGCTCTCGCAGCCTGATTACCTGCAATGACCTCTGGTTGACCCTGTTGTGTAACAAACTGGGCGATAGTGTTCATAGCTGTGGCCATCGTGGCCAAGATCTGTGCAGTGCTCGGTTCTTGAACCTGCGGTGCATTTTCGGCCACCTCAGCTTCTTGCCCACGAACCCCCTCGGGTTCTCCACCAACATTCGGATTATCAGCACGACGGCGAGGCCCCATCTCGAATAGCTAGAATGCAAAGTGTTATGACAGGTATATATATATGTATATATGCAATTTATAAGCAACACATGAAGAAAAGTCCAATTAGATTCACATAAAGTCAAGTACATAGGAGTTCAAATAAATATTCCACATTCTTGAAGTAAACATAAATCACTAGATCATACTTGACATTCTAGACTCTTGACATTCTATTTCCATGCTAACATGTTCATTCCTTATTCAAATTTCACTTAGGTCAATCAAAATCAAGGACTCATGTATTCACAAAGTCACATAACAAATCTCTACCCACAGACCGAGAAATTTAACCCGGCTTCATGCAATCTATAGCTCTGATACCACTTAAATGTCACGCCCCGACCCAACCCCCAAGCTAAAGGTTAAGTCCGGACCCGACACACGGACAGAGTTTCCCCTGTACCGTGGACATTCTAAAAACCTGTAAACGCTTAAACAAGGTCCCAACAATACAATACAGCTTTTCTCAATTAAACAACAAAGCTATAAGGCCATCCGAGCCTTATAGTACACAATAATTCCAAAACACACAAGCATGCGAGAACTTGTTGTCAGCATAGTCTTATAACCCTGACATTCTAGGAAATCAATAAAACAACTTAAAGAGTAAAGCATTCTACATTAACCATCCACTCCCAAGCATGCAAGGAAATAAGGCAAGAATAAAAGTTATTACAGTTCATAGACTTTCAAAGCTACAACCCAACCATCTAATCTTCGACTTATACAACAAGCATATACAAAGCCCTTGGGCTACAAAATAGTACATAAAGTAATCAGATGAGTCTTCCACATAGCAACAAAATCATTAACCACCTCAAGTTATCAGACACAGCAACTAAGGTAAAGGCTCGATCTGAACTTCTTCTTCCTCAACTAAATCAACAAGCTGGGGATCACCCTCAGCGTCTCCTGAAACAGATATCGAGGTATGAGCAACCACTGTTGCCCAGTGAGGGATATAGTCCCGGGGCGTGCAATGCAACAGATAATACAATTACACAACAATAACACTTTAACAATTTAAGAATCAATGATAACTTAAATAACCACACAATTAAAAGGATACATTTCAACAATCCCCTATACACCAATCTTCACTGGTCTTCAATCACGATCCACGAACCACAAGCACGATCACAATAAGCCGGCATAACCCCAATCACTCCAGTGGGTGTACTCCAGATGTACCCCGAATCCTACGACCCAACATCCCCTGGCAATCTCCAGACCAGGCGAATGAGGGAATAGGGCACGGAGTTTGAATATCCACCGGCAAGCCCTCTACCGCCCAGCCGATATTCAACACATCCGCCCCGACACTATGGTTGCGCAACCACTATGCAATGCACTTAACGATGGCAAGTTAATAGCAATAATATAAGCATTAACACATATGAGGATCAACAAAGTAGGTTGACCTCGTTGCAATTAGTATAGAAGCAAAGATAGAAGCTAATAAGCAGTTTACAAATGAACTTATACCAAATAAGCATAGAATCATTCCAAAAGCTCCAAATCAATTTAAAATCACATATAAACACTCAAGAAGTCCTGACATGGGTTTAGAAGTGGGAGACAAACGAAATTGCACTTAAACCCCTTTATTTTACCTACTATTTTTCTTCCAAACCAAAGTTAATGATTTCATTTTCAAAGAAAACTCTCCCAACCTTCTAACTAACCCTCGAGGTACCCTCTCAACCCTCTAACTCATTCAAATGCACGCGTTTACCCCGAAAGCCCCAATTTCCCTCTTTTGGCTTTAAACTATACCTACATTGTCCGGGCTTCAAACAAGGGATATCAAGGCATCTATAGCACCTAGGTAGCCTAAGGATACTAGAATTGAAGCCCAAATCCACCCGGATTCGCATTAACCCCAAAAGCCCCAAGTTAAAGTCGGCTATTTTCCATTTTTAGGCGATTTAAGGGCAATGCAAGTGTACGGGGCTATTTGATTATCTTCACTAGTACCTAAGGCATCAATTAGAAGCATTAATTCAAGCCAATTCGAGCAATTACACAAAACCCTAGAAAAAAATGTCACTATTCACCCTAAAAATCAAAGTAACGATTCTAACCGTTTAAATTGTGAAACGACGGTTCAAAAGTGTTCTCTAGCATTCATATAGATAGTATATTAGCATAGATAACAATTACAATGGCATATAATCATATTTTCAACAAATCAATAAATGAGCAACTATTTAAAAATGCAAAAACAAGTCGTGAAATCCCTCACCACTACGCGTAGGAGCACCTAGGGACCTTGCAAACACCCTACACTAGTTGCTCAAGGCTTGGAGAGGCTTGGTTTGAAGAGTTGAAGAAGAAAAATCTCTCCCAAAGCTGCTGCAATGTTTCGGCCCTGCTACAGTGCAATTCAGCTTTTATTTTTTTGTTGTTGTGTGATATATGAGCTAAAGTGTGAGATGTTTTGGTTTTATAAAAGGTGGGGTCTAGTTTGGGCATTTAAATGGCTTCTAAAATGTGCGTTGAAAGCTTAGAAATGAGCCTAAGGTGGTAAAATACATGCTAGCTAATTAATTACCTAAGTTAGTTACGTAACACTATTCACTCAACTACTAAAGTCATTTTCTAAACGAGCCTTCCTAACGCCTTAAGCTCAAATGCACATTTTTCCCACTACTTTTACAATTAATATGATTTAATAAAAATGCTAATTAACTAATAGAAAGTAGTTTAAAAACGGAGTGAATAGTAGTCACAAAGTCAGTTAATAAGGCATAGAAGTAAATGCGCAAACAAGGGATGCAACAGTAATTAAATGCATGGCTAAAACTCGGGCGTCACATGGGCTGTGTTTTAATGCAGAATGGTAAGGTGATTGCCTATGCTTCTAGGAAATTGAAACCTTATGAAGTCAATTACCCTACACATGATCTTGAGTTAGCTGCAGTTGTGTTTGCATTGAAGAAGTGGCGTCATTACTTGTGGGGTTGCAGATTTGAAATATTTACTGACCACAAGAGTCTCAAGTATTTGTTTTCACAGAAGGATCTAAATATGAGGCAGCGGAGATGGCTAGAGTTATTGGGTGGTTACAACTGTTCTATTAACTATGTGCCAGGTAAGGCAAATGTTGTTGCTAATGCTTTGAGCCGAAAGGCTACTGTTGCAAGCTTGATTATCAAGGATTGGGAGACTTTGGAAGAAATTTGTTCATGGAAACCAGAAGCTACTAAGGTAGGGATTCGATTTGCTAGTTTACAGATTCAGTCAGGGTTGCTAGCACAGATCAGAGAGGCTCAGAAGACTGATCCTCACATCTTGAAGATCCAAGAAAAGTCAAAGGGGGAGAGTCAGAGTTTAAATTACATTCAGATGGCATCTTCAGATTCAGGGATAAAGTATGTGTTCCTGATGATCCGACTTTAAAGAATGAGATCCTGTCCGAGGCACATAATTCGAGGTATACGATTCACCCGGGCAGTACAAAAATGAATAGAGATTTGAAACAACACTTCTGGTGGAACAATATGAAGAGGGAGATTGCTAGGTATCTATCCAGATGTTTGACTTGTCAGAGGGTTAAAGTTGAGCATCAGAGGCCAGCCGGACTTCTACAGCCGTTGTCGATTCCGCAATGGAAGTGGGTACATATAACAATGGACCTTGTGACCGATCTTCCTAGATCTCCGAGAGGATGTGATTCTGTTTGGGTTGTTGTGGACCGCTTGACTAAAGTTACGCATTTTATTCCCGTGAACAAACAGGATAGCCTTGGTAAGTTAGCTGAACTTTATGTTGCTAATATTGTGAGATTGCATGGTGTACCACAGAGTATAGTGTCAGATAGGGATCCCAGATTCATATCTCATTTTTGGCAGAAGTTGCAAGAGGCCATGGGAACTAAGTTGAGCTTCAGTACTGCTTATCATCCGCAAACTGATGGCCAGTCTGAGAGAACCATCAGGATCTTGGAAGACATGCTTCGGGCATGTGTGCTAGACTTTGGGAAGAATTGGGAGAAGTTTTTGCCTTTAGCGGAGTTTGCCTACAACAATAGTTATCAATCTACTATAGGTATGGCTCCCTACGAGGCGTTGTATGGTCGTAAATGCAGATCCCCGTTATATTGGGAAGAGGTTGGAGAGATGAGAACAGTTGATCCGACTGTGTTACCTGAGATGATTAAGATGGTAGATAATGTTCACCTTATTCGCCAGCGTATGCTTATAGCTCAGAGTCGTCAGAAGAGTTATACAGATAAGCACCGTCGGGATCTTGAGTTTGATTTGGGAGATTGGGTGTTTCTTAAGATTTCTCCACGGAAGGGATTGATTCGGCACGGTAAGAGCGGGAAGCTTAGTCCCAGGTATGTGGGTCCGTATGAGATCACCGAAAAGGTAGGTCCTTTGGCTTATCAGTTAGCTTTGCCTCCGAGCTTGTCGAGACTGCACGATGTGTTCCACGTGTCTATGTTGAAGAAGTATTATCCAGACCCTTCACATGTACTTGAACCAGAGCCTTTGCAGATTGAAGAGAAGTTGTCTTATGAAGAGAACCCGATTCGAATTGTGGATCGAAAAGTTCAGGAGCTTCGCAGAAAGAGTATTCCGTTAGTAAAGGTTCTGTGGAATCATCATGGGTTTGAGGAAGCGACTTGGGAAAGAGAGGACCAAGTTCGGGATCAGTATCCGGAGTTGTTTGTTGACCAGGTAAGAATTGCGTGGGCGCAATTGTTTTAAGCGGGAGAGGGTGTAATACCCTAGCCCGGAATGTGAAAATTCTTTGTTTATTATTTTGAAAATTATATTTCCTTAAATTATTTGTGAATTAATTGTTACTTTCTCGCCATCGCAACGTGCATTGCATTTCAGGAGCGTTAGCTAGAGAACGATTTCCAGTCCTCAGCAAATAGTGAAACTAGTATTTAGATGACTTAAATTTTATATTTTAAATGTTGCTAGCTTTAATTGATCTTACCTTAGCTAAAATGGCTTTAAAACGCACAAAATAGGGCCCTTTGACCAAGTTTTAAGTTGTTTGACCTTGGACCTTTGACTTGTTGACCATTTAACACCTTATAAGCTAAAAAACTAAGCAAAATAAAAAGAGAAACAGCAGCAAAATAAGAGTGCAGGCCGTGAGCTTCATTGAGGAAAACAAAAAAAAACCCTTTCAACTTCCAATCGATCAATCTTCGCGAGAGCTCGTGCGGGGTGATTTCCGAGGCAACTAGCATTGTTTTCCTAGCGACTAGGAGTACCTGAGGTGAGGGAAGCATGTTATTTGCGCATTTATACGTTGTGTATGTTAACTTTGTCAATTTTTAGATTTATCCGTAGATCGTTATTTAAAGTGATTTGATGCTTCTAGAATGTTCCTTGGCATTTGTAGAAAATGTATTTATAGCTTTGTAACATTTTCTGCGGTTAAATGTTGTGATTGCAAATTAAATTGTTAATTAAATAGTGTTTTATGAATAGTAAAACCTTGAAACGTTGAAGTTGCGCTGTTATGCTTTCTGTTGATGTAGAAATGTGCTAGGTACGCTAGAATGCCAAAATGTGTGGTTTGTTTGGGTTGCGTAGTGGAAAAAATGAGAATTATACCTTTGGGAAAGTCGGGGTTGTTTAGGTCGACTTTAGCGTTTTCTCATTTTGCGTGTTGGCATTGCTTCGGGGAGCCATAGAAGCACTTTTGGTGCGAATATGGCGTTGGTTGGGAGTTTGGTTGTTATAGTTGTAGTTCAAACGAGAAAGGGGAAAATCGGGGCTTTGCGCGAGTTCTAGGGTAAAGTAAGGTTTCGGGGTCTTTAGACGTGCCTTATGGTGACCTAGGAGGGTTGGCGAAGTCGGTTTCCAGAACTCGTGGCTCGTTTGGAAATGGTAGCGTTTTGATAGTTGGGGCCGATTTGTGTTTTTGTGTGTTTTTTTGTCTTTGTGCCTATAGAATGCTTAGAATTACTTGAAATACTTGTTTGAGTTGTTTTGGATTGAATTTCTTAACACTTGCTGCTATTGCGTGCGAGAGTAGCCTACTTTGTTATTCTTCCACGTGTGGCTTTATCGCTTGTTTATCGCCTTGTATCGAGTCTTGCATTGCATAGTGTCTCGCGCGTGAGTGATGGGCCTCTCTGGGTAGCCTTGGGTTGCCAGTGTTGGTTGCTCTAGCTCCGCTGCTATTCCCTTTCTCGCTTGGGTTGCCTCCCAGGGAGATTTGGGTCGTAGGTTGATGGATACTTCCGGGGTATTCCAAACTGGTGTTATAAGGTGGTTTGGGCCGGCGCGTCGTCATCGAATTCGTGTTTGAAAGTTGCTCGTGAAAAGAGTATCGTATCCTTTGAATGAGTGTTTGCAGCTTTAAATACTTGCCTTGCTTTATTGTTGGCTTTGGTTGTATCTTTATATGATTTGTATGTATTGCTTGGCTAATTGCATTGCATACTCCTCTCATCTCCGTCCTTGAGACCAATTGCCCTCGCTGAGCAATAGTTTTTGCTCATTCCTCTCTATACTATGTTTTACAGGAGTAGTTGAAGCAGACCCTCTCGAGGTAATAGAGGAGGAGGAGCAGGTGGAGGTGTTTTCGTGATAGCACTTCTCTGCTTTGCTGGTGGTTGGTTACCAGTTTTTGTGCGAACCATGCTTGTTATGTATTTTGCCTGGAGGTCGCTTAATTTTGAGGCTTGTAGCCTTGTATATATTTTCTAGTTTGAGGCCTCTATGGTCTTATGTTGTATAAGTTGAAAGAATTTAAAGTTGTAACTTACACTCTTGTGACTAGTAAGAAAATGCATGCTATTGGAATTGATTAGTGGCATAAATACTTGTGTACTATGCATATAATTTTTCGCTTGGAAAGTTGGATAATAAGAAATGTATGTTTTGAAGAAAGTTGGCTTTTTTTGATTATTATATGGCTTTCGCAAGTGTTATATTGATTTTAGGGTTTTCGGATCGTCCGCGGTACAGAGGAGACTCCGTCCGTGTGTCGGGTCCAGGCTTGGCCTTTTGCGGGGTCGGGTCGGGGCGTGACATACCGTAAGCAATATGAGATAATAAGTCTGAACGAGATTCCAAGTGTAAGACTTCCAATAGTGCCAACAAGGAAAATACCAGTAGAATGCCCACTAAGAATTCCAAAGAATACCGTAAATAGTACTATACGATAAGTCTAATAGGAATTCCAAATACCAAACCTACTGAGGAACACTAAAGAAAATACCCGAAACAATGCTCCAGTAAGAAAGTACAAAGGATTGCCCTATAAGTAAGTACTAGATAAATGACGACTAAGAATTCTATAGAATGCCATTGAAGAATTTCCAATAAGGGTGCCAGTAACACACCAATAAAGACCGATACACATATGCCATAGATAATACCATGCAGTAAGTCCGATTGAAACCCCAATAGCCAAGTCTACCAAGAAGTGCCAATAGAAGTTCCAAAGAATACCCAATAAGAAAACCAAAGAATGCTCCAGAGAACAACCAAATAGAACCCCAAAAGAAAGCTACTCTTTCACAACTATTAAGCACAGAGGAGGACCTTAGATATTCGCCAATAACCGAGCTCCAAAAGCAAACACCAACTCCCAAATATTGCTCATTCCCGTCAATCCACGTAACTTGGAGGGCCTGCTACTAACCACTTCTCTTCAGGGGAGGAAGAAGTCTTTCTTACCATTTCAATAGGACATGTATGAATGCCAAGATATCACATTTATACATATATGCCTTAAACTATTATACAAGCAAGTTTATAAAAGAATTTATAAAACAGTTTAATCATCAGAGTCATTCAAGCACGTCAATCAAGTCAATCACAACACAACTCAATCCAGGACATTCAATTACACATATTCCAAGCAACAATTCAAGCAACTAACAATTCACGAGGTCGATTCGATTCATGAGGTCAATTCAATGCACAACTAGACACTTCACTTCACTTAGCACACATTTAGCACATAATACATAATTATATCACATAGATACACACATTCAATTCAAGACACACAATCTCACAAACAAGTATACACTTTCAAGACATACTTAACAAGCACACATTCAAGGATCACTACCACCAGACCGAGGACCCTGTTCTGGCTTATGAGCTAAACAAGCTCTGATACCACCTGTAATACCCCGATCCCTCTCGAGACCGGAAGTTCTATTAATCAATCTAATCGCAAAGGCAGATGTAATAGGGGTTGCAAACCAAACAGTACACAACTTGGTTTTGGAAGATATGGCACTAAAAGTTGTAGAGTTGGTCGTCTTTCATATCGAGACATTGAAGCAGCACGTCGGGCTATAATCGGACACTTCCATCGTGCTATGAGCGGAAAATTCTGAAGAAATGATAAGTTATGGGTAAGAGTTCTCGCAGATCTCTCTATTACCGAGAAACCTACAGAAGTAAGAATAGGAAGAGGAAAAGGAAATCCTACGGGTTGGGTTGCTCGTGTGTCCACGGGACAAATCCTATTTGAAATGAATGGTGTAAGTTTGTCAAATGCTCGACAAGTCACTACATTAGCGGCGCATAAACCATGTTCGTCAACCAAGTTTGTTCAGTGGTCGCAACCTAATTAGTTAGTGGGGAAAAACCAGGCCAGGATTCAAAAGAATTAGGCGAATTGTTTATTCCTGAACGACAGAAGTGGAAAGACACTAAGGGAGAGGGATATACTCCTTTTGTAATCGCCGAAATTGTACGCCAAACCTTCTTGTTCCAGGCGTACGACCCTGATAGATTAGGATTTCATTCTTCCGATCCAGTTTAGAAAGTGATAGTAATAAGAATAGATAAGAAATATAATAGCTAACATTTAGGACACAGAAGTGTATGGGAGAAAGGAAAAAAAGTATGTATGTATCTGGGGGGTGGGGCTATATATGTAGAAAGGGATCAGTCTCTATCCATCCGGATACTCACGTAGGCTACTAAATAAATAAATTCAGGTAATGTCTAAATAACAAGGAAGCCAACAAGCTCAAACATGAACATTTAGTTGGCGAGTTAATTGCATTTCTTGTGAGTCGACCAGCATACGGGCAGGCAGCGGAGGTAAGATCGACGCAAGGGCTACATACGTACATCAGCCACATCTTTATGGTACCGTTAGCAGGTGGGGGCAGCATTGTTGTTCCTAGTCTGTCTTAGCAGTCCCAGCCTCAATATCCCAGGGCGGTAAGGATGAAGAGCAGCAGTGAGAGAAAGTGATGAAGGCTTGGATCGAGAGCGAGAAGATAAAATAGATAGATAGGAGAGGGTGGAGCTAGGAGTAGTTGTGTAAGCTAGTACAAGAGGTTGCTTGTGGGGGTTGCTTGCTAGGGAAGCGAGTGAACAATGGTCTGTGCCAGACAATGAAGTCCAAAGAGCGAAACCCAATACTAAATCCAAGATGCAAACGCCTTTCGCGGGCCAATCACGAAAGAAAACTCACAACTGAACATTACCACTGCTCGGGGCCCCCTCTTGGGATAATCATTCAAAGTTTGTAGGGAAAGAAGAGGTTGGCTTTAGTAGAGTAGCAGAAATGATAGGATTCTTCTCTGCCGTAGGTAGACTTTAGACAAATGGGCCACTTGCTGCTAGCTATCAGGTGACAATATGTATGACGTTGACCTTTCGCTATACCAAATGAGGAAGAGAGATTTGATTCTCAGGGCTAGTGATTGGTAGTTTTAGAATGAACGGTAGGATTCATAGGCGGATAGGGCTACCTGTATGTTGCATAAGAGGGCCAAGATGCACAAAAAGTCGTGATTGGCAACCTCGCTGCATCAATAAAAACGAAAGTAAAATCAGCTAAATCATCATAGGATGATACATCGGAAACGAGTTCAGAGTCGGACTAGGATTCTATCATTCTTCCCTGACTGGTGGAACTGTTGGACCATTGGCTTATTAGTCGACTTGTTCAGATAGGTATTCTGAAAAACCAACAGAGCAAAGGTGTTACTACGGCAATCGAAAGTCGGTTACCACATCAATAAATGAACCACTAATCTCCACCATTGAAGACCAAGGAATGCTGATCAAGAGAAATCCTGTATCAGATTGAAAGCAAAACATAGCCCCGCAAAGCATTTACCAACAGTGTCATCGGTGCTTTAGTAACCAAAGCTTTCCTAGCTAAAGTGAGTGGGAGGATGAAGTCAAAAAGATTCAGGTTCACTATCCATTTCCCTGGAAAAGGGCTTATGAGCAAATCAATCAACACAATTGTGACTATTCCCCGCCATAAAACTTGGCCAAACAAGGAAAAAAAGCACAAGGACTTGAGGGTATCATCCTCGTATCTTGTCACCTGACTTGTCTACGTGGTCATATCCCTCACGAGCCTTTACTCCCCGCTCCTTATGGAACTCAAAAAAAAAGGTAAGACACATCAGCTTCTTCAATCAGTCATCCGGATGGCACTCCATTTCGCCAAGGTGGTTGTGACTCGTACAACAATTGAAGCTTGAGTGGGTTAACAATGCGCAAGTTATCACCCTTCATTACCATCCGGTGTGAAAGAGAGAAAGAAAGAATTTTACAGATCCTTTATGGGAGAGTGAGAGGATGCAGAACAGCAAGACGTGGGAAGGTCATGTACAGCAGGGGTAGAATCCTCTATTGCTACAGCTCCAATAGGCTTCGGCGGTGATGCTCCCGCCAATTACACTTTTGAACTGTGTAATACCCCGATCCCTCTCGAGACCGGGAGTTTTATCAATCAATCTAATCACAACCCAAACCAAACCCGGGCATAAATTTTCAGGGAAAACGAACGGAGTCTCCCCTGTTTCTAGGCGAAATGTAAAACCTGGAATAGCATATAAATGGACCAACACCGTGTCCAACATTCAACCACCTCAAGGCCATCCGAGCCTTGGTTCTCAGCAACTAAACACAGTATATAAATATATATTTCCAGTTTAAAAACTAACCTATCTCTTTACATCTTTTACAAGATCATTCAAACTTGACTTTTAATTCATACTAATCTACTGCATAAAATATACTATCATACCATTCTCACTATTTTCTTTTAGACAAATACAAACATGCATCGAGGTTAACTATACTACTGAATACATAACTAGCTTATCAATCTACCTCAACTACTTAGCTAGATTAAATTACATTTCTTTTAACAATAATTACATAAAACATATGAAAGCACATATCTTTGCAACTTCGACACTCAAGCCACATTGGCACGCAAGACAACTCCTCAGGCAATGAACTTTCACGAAATCACGAACTTTCCAACTAACATGACATTTCCTGAAATGTGGTGGTAAGGAGTGAGTATACACAACACGTATACTCAGTGAGGGTGAGACAGATATCGAATTGGAGAGAAAGAAAGTCGTGCAATGCAAATAAGACAGTTAAGCAATATAACTGATAAATAAGCAACCAAGACAAACAATCAATACAATAAGCAATTGTTGAAAGCATTAACACAACCATTCAAAGCTATACCACACTCTGAAGGCTATGGTTCACTCATACGAGCAATGTACCATTTCACGAGTGATACATCAATCTCGAGCTTGATGTTGACAACGATGACAATAAGCGCGCAATCACCTTATAACACCAGTTTGGAATACCCCGGAAGTATCCATCAATTCTACGACCCAAATCTCCCTGGGAGGCAACCCAAGCGAGAAAGGGAATAGCAGCGGAGCTAGAGCAACCAACACTGGCAACCCGAGGCTACCCAGAGAGGCCCATCACTCACGCGCGAGACACTATGCAATGCAAGAGTCGATACAAGGCAATAAACGAGCGATGGCACAACAATACAAACTAGTGACAACAAACGAGATAACAAGCAATCACAATCAATACTAACATTCAACTAACTTTTCAAGCATAACAAGCAATAATAAGCAACAATAACACCAATTAAACAAGTATACCAAGCAACCCTAAGCATTCTATAGGCATAATATCCAGATAACAAGCAAAATCACAAATTGGCCCCAACTATCAAAACACTACCATTTCCAAACGAGCCGCGAGTTCTGGAAACCGACTTCGCCAATCCTCCTAGGTCACCATAAGGCACGTCTAAGGACCCCGAAACCCTACTTTACCCTAGAATTCGCGCAAAGCCCCGATTTTCCCCTTTGCTCGTTTGAACTACAACTATACCAACCAAACACCCAACCAACGCCATAATCGCACCAAAAGTGTTTCAATGGCCTTCCGAAACAATGTCAACACGCAAAACGAGAAAATGCCAAACTCGACCTAAACGACCCCGACTTTCACTAAGCCATTTTTCTCATTTTTTTCATTACGCAACCTAAACAAATCATGCATTTAGACATTCTAGCATACCTAGCACATTTCTACATCAACAGACAGCATAATAGCGCAACTTTATCATTTCAAGGGTTTACTATTCACTAATTACTATTCATTAATCAATTTAAATTGCAATTTTGATTTTCAACCGCAGAAAATGCTAAAAAGCTATAAATACATGTTCTACAATCAACAAGGAACATTCTTTAAGCAACAAAATGATTAAAACAACAATCTACGCATAAGTTCTAAAAATTAAAGAGACATACATTTTTCAAATGCACAAATAACGATGAAACCCTCACCTTAGACGCTCCTAGACGCTAGGAAAACCTCGTAGAGTGCCTCGGAAACCACCCCGTGCAAGCTCACGCAAAGATTTGGTGATTTGTAGTTGAAATTTTCTTTTTTTTTTCTCCTTCTTTTCCTCATGGTTTCAAGCCTTTCTTTTCTATTTTTTTTCGTGTACAATTCTGCTTATTTAGGAAAAAAAAATGACAATTCAAAGGTCAAAGATTCGGTCAACCCGCTAAACCAAAACAGCTATGCGCGACCTTACGAAAACGGCCATAACTTCTTCTAGGAAACTCCAATTCACGAACGGTTTGAAGTCTCAGAAACTAGACTCATAGAGCTTTCCAACCATATATAATTTGCTACCTAACTCTTCCCGAATTGGTTCAGATTTAATTCCAAAGTTGACCCAAATTTTGACTAACTTAACATTGCATTTTTTTTATTTCTAATCCCAAGTTTTCCCTTTATTAAACATTTAAAAAATTCCCACATTGTCCTAGTTGGTCAATGTAGATGAAAAGTCAACTAGTTTAGTCAAAGAAGGTGAAAGGTCAATAAAATGCAATTTAAATGAACTTTAAATGCTATTAAATATATGCTAGGTACGGGGTATCACATCCTTCCCCCCTTAAAACAATTGCGTCCTCGCAATTCTTCTTCCAATAGAACTCTGCATCCACTGAAATCCAACTCTGACTAATCTTCTTCAACTGCTAAGCAAGTATATTAATCAAGATAACCAATAGGGAAGTTTAAGAAGAAATTCCAAGTAGTAATGCCGAATAAAGGCTCAAATGTAGATACCGCACAAGAATCCCGTTGACACGAATACCGAAAAAGAATAAAATTCCAACCAAAAGCGCCGAGATAATACCAATAAAGACTAAAGCAAAGTTACTGTAGATGTCATTAATACCACACAATAACGACAAGAAGAATACCCCACGCACGAATCTCCAATAGAAGTCTAACTTTTACTGCCCGAGAATCCCCAAGCAAAAAGCCAAATAAAGGCCCAATCAAAGGTTCCATCTAGAGGTCCAAAGAATTACCCCACTGGTCATGAATTTCATAAAAGAATTCCTTGTTAAGAGTGCTGGAGAAAATACTAAGAAACCCAATCAAATATACTTCAAAAGTTCCTAAGAAACCTTCCAAACAATAACCCCATAGGACAACCAATTAGATTCCAAGTATCGCTATCAAATGCTGAGAAGAAGGTCAAAGGAATAGAAGAGAAAATATAATGTGCCCAATAAGACAACCAAGTTGAATAACAAACATAGCTTCCCAGATGGATGAAAACTCCAAGGATAAACACCGAACTGGTGAACAATATACCGAAACCAAACTCTGAGGCCTCTTCACTATTTGCCAAGTGAGAACTTCATACAACCTTGCTAAAAAGGAAAATACCAATAGAACGCCCAATAAGAATTTCAAAGAATACCATAAGTAGTATTATACAATAAGTCTGATAGGAACTCCAAATACCAAACCTACTGAGGAACATTGAAAAAGATATCCAAAACAATGCTCCAATAAGAAAGTAGCCAAGTTTGCCCAATAAGTAAATACTAAATAATTGGCCACTAAGAATTTCATAAAATACCATTGAAGAATTTCCAATCAGGAATGCCAGTATCACACCAATAAAGACCGAGACACATATACCATAGATAATACTGTGCAGTAAATCCAATTGAAACCCCAATAGCCAAGTCCACCGAGAAGTGCCATCAAAAGATTCCAAAGAATACCCAATAAGAAAACCAAAGAATGCTCTCCAAACAACAGCCAAATAGAACCTTAAAAGAAAACTACTCTTTACAACTGTTAATCACAGAGGAAGACCTTAGAGATTTGCCAATAACCGAGCTCCAAAAGCAAACACCAACTCCCAAATAAAGGCTAATTAAATGCCATTCATTTCCTGCCAACCCATACACCTTGAGTGGCTAGATGTGAACCACTTCTTCAGGGGAGGAAGAGGACTTACTTACCATTTCCATAGGACATGTATGAATGCCAATATATCACAGTTATACACATGCCTTAAACTATTATGCAAGCAAGTTTACAAAATAGTTTATTCAGCAAAGTCACTCAAGCACGGCAATCAAGTCAAGCACAACATAATCAATTCAAATCACGGCATAGCTAATTCAAGACATTCTAATACACACATTACAAGCAATACTCCAAGCAAATAACAATCCACGAGATCAATTCGATTCACGATGCCAATTCAATAGGTTAATTCAATGCACAACTAGACATTTTACTTTACTTAACACACAATTAACACATAACACATAACTATATCACATAGGAGCACACTTTCAATTTAAGACACACAACCTCACATACAAGCATACACTTTCAGGACACGCTTAACAAGCACACATTCAAGGGTCACTACCCACCAGACCGAGGACCCTGTCCCGGCTTATGAGCTAAACAAGCTCTGATACCACCTGTAATACCCCGATCCCTCTCGAGACCGGGAGTTTTATCAATCGATCTAATCACAACCCAAACCAAACCCGGGCATAAATTTTCAGGGAAAACGGACGGAGTCTCCCCTGTTTCTAGGCGAAATGTAAAACCTGGAATAGCATATAAATGGACCAACACCGTGTCCAACATTCAACCACCTCAAGGCCATCCGAGCCTTGGTTCTCAGCAACTAAACACAGTATATAAATATATATTTCCAGTTTAAAAACTAACCTATCTCTTTACATCTTTTACAAGATCATTCAAACTTGACTTTTAGTTCATACTAATCTACTGCATAAAATATACTATCATACCATTCTCACTTTTTTCTTTTAGACAAATACAAACATGCATCGAGGTTAACTATACTACTGAATACATAACTAGCTTATCAATCTACCTCAACTACTTAGCTAGATTAAATTACATTTCTTTTAACAATAATTACATAAAACATATGAAAGCACATATCTTTGCAACTTCGACACTCAAGCCACATTGGCACGCAAGACAACTCCTCAGGCAATGAACTTTCACGAAATCACGAACTTTCCCGCTAACATGACATTTCCTGAAATGTGGTGGTAAGGAGTGAGTATACACAACACGTATACTCAGTGAGGGCGAGACAGATATCGAATTGGAGAGAAAGAAAGTCGTGCAATGCAAATAAGACAGTTAAGCAATATAACTGATAAATAAGCAACCAAGACAAACAATCAATACAAACAATCAATTATTGAAAGCATTAACACAACCATTCAAAGCTATACCACACTCTGAAGGCTATGGTTCACTCATACGAGCAATGTACCATTTCACGAGCGATACATCAATCTCGAGCTTGATGTTGACAACGATGACATTAAGCGCGCAATCACCTTATAACACCAGTTTGGAATACCCCGGAAGTATCCATCAATTCTACGACCCAAATCTCCCTAGGAGGCAACCCAAGCGAGAAAGGGAATAGCAGCGGAGCTAGAGCAACCAACACTGGCAACCCGAGGCTACCCAGAGAGGCCCATCACTCACGCGCGAGACACTATGCAATGCAAGACTCGATACAAGGCAATAAACGAGCGATGGCACAACAATACAAACTAGTGACAACAAACGAGATAACAAGCAATCACAATCAATACTAACATTCAACTAACTTTTCAAGCATAACAAGCAATAATAAGCAACAATAACACCAATTAAACAAGTATACCAAGCAACCCTAAGCATTCTATAGGCATAATATCAAGATAACAAGCAAAATCACAAATTGGCCCCAACTATCAAAACACTACCATTTCCAAACGAGCCGCGAGTTCTGGAAACCGACTTCGCCAATCCTCCTAGGTCACCATAAGGCACGTCTAAGGACCCCGAAACCCTACTTTACCCTAGAATTCGCGCAAAGCCCCGATTTTCCCCTTTGCTCGTTTGAACTACAACTATACCAACCAAACACCCAACCAACGCCATAATCGCACCAAAAGTGTTTCAATGGCCTTCTGAAACAATGTCAACACGTAAAACGAGTAAATGCCAAACTCGACCTAAACGACCCCGACTTTCAGTAAGCCGTTTTTCTCATTTTTTTCATTACGCAACCTAAACAAATCATGCATTTAGACATTCTAGCATACCTAGCACATTTCTACATCAACAGACAGCATAATAGCGCAACTTTATCGTTTCAAGGGTTTACTATTCACTAATTACTATTTATTAATCAATTAAAATTGCAATTTCGATTTTCAACCGCAGAAAATGCTAAAAAGCTATAAATACATGTTCTACAATCAACAAGGAACATTCTTTAAGCAACAAAATGATTAAAACAACAATCTACGCATAAGTTCTAAAAATTAAAGTTTAGACATACATTTTTCAAATGCACAAATAACGATGAAACCCTCACCTTAGACGCTCCTAGACGCTAGGAAAACCTCGTAGAGTGCCTCGGAAACCACCCCGTGCAAGCTCACGCAAAGATTTGGTGATTTGTAGTTGAATTTTTTTTTTCTCCTTCTTTTCCTCATGGTTTCAAGCCTTTCTTTTCTGTTTTTTTTCGTATACAATTCTGCTTATTTAGGAAAAAAAAAATGACAATTCAAAGGTCAAAGATTCGGTCAACCCTCTAAACCAAAACAGCTATGCGCAACCTTACGAAAACGGCCATAACTTCTTCTAGGAAACTCCAATTCATGAACGGTTTGAAGCCTCATAAACTAGACTCATAGAGCTTTCCAACCATATATAATTTGCTACCTAACTCTTCACCAATTGGTTCAGATTTAATTCCAAAGTTGACCCAAATTTTGACTAACTTAACATTGCATTTTTTTTATTTCTAATCCCAAGTTTTCCCTTTATTAAACATTTCAAAAATTCCCACATTGTCCTAGTTGGTCAATGTAGATGAAAAGTCAACTAGTTTAGTCAAAGAAGGTGAAAGGTCAATAAAATGCAATTTAAATGAACTTTAAATGCTATTAAATATATGCCAGGTTCAGGGTATCACAAACTGAGCCGAGGCTTGAAATCTCTATGTTTTTCAACTTTAGCCAAGCGGATACCTCAATCCGATTTCAACATTCTATAGGGAAGTCGGGAATTTGGGCTAAGCAGTTGAAGATTTAGGAATTCATAGTCGAATAGGGATTGGAAAGCTATCTGTTTGTGGGCCTCTATCATATCCTCTTTTCTCATCAGCATTTAGGTAGCTGAAGGATGGAAATAATACAGTGACTCCAGTTCGATCAAACATGGTCTTGGTCCGGGCATATGAAAGGATGGGAACGAGACCGAAACTCCAGTTCAGTATATCGGGGGTCTTGGTTGGTCAGGTAGTCCTCCCTCCGACTGAGACGTTGGTTCGGCATTCAAGAAAGGTTGTAGTCAACTTAGTCCCGTGGATTCTAACACAGGTCTGAGTTTGGGGTTCAATCAATAGGTTTCCCTATCCCTATCAGTCGAGCCGAGCAACCGCTCTCCTTTGACAGTCACATGGGTCCGATAACAGTCAGGATAATGCAACTAGCAATAAGTCATCATCTTATGTTGTCACACTTTGTCAATTCGAACCAGACAATCATGGAGGGAGCCAATCAATAAAATCTAAACCAAACTACAAGTGGAGAACAATGTGATCAAGAGTCTTGCGACGACACAGCGTTTTGTCGAGCATGCACAGAAAGAAAGCTACCATAAGTCCTTCAAGCGTCTAATTGGCAAAGAAAGTCAAGAGTTGGGTCAAAAAAAGCATCCTTCTCAATCTCTCTCTCTTTCTCTCGGAATCCTAGGTCAGTAGGCTAATTGGACGAGACTCACATTTTATTCCACTTCACCGGAAGAAGGGTTTTTAGGGAGCAACATTACCAAGACCATCAGGATGGCAACTTGCCAATATGCTAGAAAGGAAGCCATACATCAATTTTAATTCAAGATAAAAAAGAAAGTCTGTCATCAATGTCGTTAGAGTGAAGCACATCGAAATCTGCGAGTTAAGGTCTGCGTGTCGAATCACACTTCCGTCATCGTTTTTCCTATCTATACCCGATTTGGATTTAGAAAAATGATTTAAAGTGAAAAGGACTATGGAAGGAACGAGTAATTCTTAGCTTGAAGTCAACATAACATCAACTTTCAGTCATGCCATTTGGGAAGAGTGCTTCGGTCCCTTTTAGTCAAGCTTACTCTATCCGAGGGTGAGGATCAAGAGTTTTTGTTGAATCAAGCTCTCGCTCTCCTTTATCATTCTATGGGAGTTAGGGCTAAGCAACTAAAGATTAGGTAGGGAGGATTCTCAAGTTGAACGCGAGAAAGAAAATGACTTTCTTCGGCATACACCGTCTTTACAAGGTTTGGATGAAAAAAGAGTTATGACAGAACAAATGAGCGATTGCAACAGATACTGATTCCCAAGCATGAAGATAGGAAGTATTGAAAGACAGATCGATAAGATATCTATTTTAACTCATAGCCTGATTGCGACATCTTATGGAGACTTGTTACTTGACCAATAAAATACCCTAGAAGATAGCTTAAAGAGGGTTGTAGTTTAAGGCAGCAACAGAGTCGATCTTTCCCATCAGTCAGACATATGCGATTATTAGAGATTCAAGATTCCCTGTTGGGCCGATTCAAGCTGAAACTCTACTCCAACCAAGTGAAACTAAGGGTCTGAAAGAGTTCACGATTTGATCTATGGGGTCTTAACCCTCGGAGGACGGCTAAGAATGTCCATTAAAAGGAGCGAACGATGGGATCATTTTTCAAGCATGAATAGAACGATCTATCTAAACGGGTTGTGCAACTGTCAGAGATGGCCCTATCTCTTTGATAAATGTTGTATCGAGGTTCGGTTCATTTGGAAAAAGGGTCAGTCTTAGGGGAGACCATTCGAATGGTTGAATTGTTGACTTCGCTTAGATCTCTTCAACTGAACCTAAAGGAGACTTCGATCATTCAACCTTAGCTTCTGAAGGAATCATGTCACTTGGAATTTTGGAAAGTGAATCTTCTCTTTTAGATCCTGGCCTTGGTAGAACTTGCCTTTGATTGGGATTTCGATTGAAAAGATGTTAGGATGCTTCCTCATGTGCCTAAGAAGCCAATTCCAAAATTTCCTACTCAATCTTCTAAAAATAGCACTCGATCAAAGGGGAGCATAAGCAAGTTTAGCGGTTGAAACCTCTGTAATCCATCGATGGGAACCTCGAAGCTGTCTGGGGTAGAAGAAAACTCATATTAAGCATTGCCGTAGTACCAACTGGTACAAGGAGGAGGCAGGATAGGGAAGATTAATCCATCTCAATTTTAAAAAAGCATTGCCTTGGGCATGCAACCCAAAAAAGATAGAAAGACTGCTCGCTCGAAGAAAACTCTTTTAGAGCCTGGTACTAGCCAAGCCCTCTCGATTTGGCAACAAGAGTCGGATATGGAATATAATAGTCTTTTGGTCGTCTTTCTCGTTCTTGCGGCTGGTAGGCTATATATTTATAGCAGACCTATCTTGTTGACAGTTAGGATATTACATATATAGTTCCACTTGCCTTCACTTAGAAACTCTACGCCCCCTATTAGAGTAAAGCATGCTCTTGAAACAAGATTCACTCGTTCTTCTCTCCAGCGATTAACCTATTCCAGAGTGGTCTTGCGATTAGCCTATCCTGCACTACTCGAAGCCTTCGTACACTCATTGTCGGGTTCTATCGTAGTAGAGGTTGCTCTAAGGAGATCTTTGTGCTCGTAAAGATTGTTTCCAATGATCGAGAAATCAGAAATACAAAAACAATTGCTTGATTTCCACACCTCCGGATAAGCGGAAGGATCTATGTCCATCCCCAACTTCCTTTCAATCCACATTGGCAAATTTAGGCTTTCTTTACTGGGAGTCATCAAAGGAGGAATGGGCATACGCTGGTTTGATAAGCCAAGGAAAACCAAGCACCGCTTGGTTTTGACACTCAAGCGACCCGCCCTACTAAACATCAATGCAAAGGTTAGATTTCACCACCTCTATCTACCCAACTAGTCCTATTTGATCTATAAAATTCAACCTGGAAACCTTATCTCCCCCAGAAAACCTTCTATCTCTAAGCCCCTTTACTAGGTTAGGCAAGCTTGGATGTCCCTACTCCCAACAAGTTGCTGGTCGGGATCGTGGAACTATCGCTTGAGAAGTAAGTAAGCCGGTCCTTGTTTGGTCATAAGGATAATCGTTCCTCTTAGATCAAGGGCGGCAAGGCAGATCTCTTATGCTTTAGTTGAGAAGGTTCAACAAGAATGGATTTTATACCCATTCCTTAGCACACCTGAGGCTTAGGAAAGAAAAGAACCTAAGGTTTGAAGATGATCAACCGATAGGGAGAGGAATAGAGAATAGGTTCTTGGATAACCAAGAGATTACTGGAGTGACAAAAAACTACAATATCATCTTCGATAGAGTAGAGCGAAAGAAAGGGCACGGTGTAATACCCGAGCCCGGAATGTGAATTTTCTTTGTTTATTATTTTAAAAAATTTATTTCCTTAAATTCTTTGTGAATTAACTATTAATTTCTCGCCGTCGCAACGTGCATTGCATTTAAGGAGCGATAGCTAGATAACGATTTCCAGTCCTCAACAAATAGTGAAACTAGTATTTAGATGACTTAAATTTTATATTTTAAATGTTGCTAGCTTTAATTGAACTTACCTTAGCTGAAACGGCTTTAAAACGCTCAAAATAGGGGCCTTCGACCAAGTTTTTTTTAAGTTGTTTACCTTGACCTTTGACCTTTGACCATTTGACCCTTACATAAACTAAAAACTAAGCAAAATGAAATAAAAACAGCAGCAAAAACCAGCAGCAGGCCGTGAGCTCCATTGAAGAAAAAAAAAAAAACCTTTCACCTTCCAAACGATCAATCTTTGCGAGAGCTCGTGCGGGGTGGTTTCCAAGGCAACCAACGTTGTTTTCCTAGCGACTAGGAGTACCTAAGGTGAGGGAAGCATGTTATTTGCGCATTTATACGTTGTGTTTGTAAACTTTGTCAATTAAAGCGATTTGATGCTTCTAGAATGTTCCTTAGCACTTGTAGAACATGTATTTATAGCTTTGTAACATTTTCTGCGGTTAAATGTTGTGATTGCAACTTGAATTGTGAAATGAATAGTGTTTTATGAATAGTAAAACCTTGAAACGTTGAAATTGCGCTGTTATGCTTTCCGTTGATGTAGAAACGTGCTAGGTATGCTAGAATGCTAAAATGTGTGGTTTGTTTGGGTTGCGTAGAGGAAAAAATGAGAATTAAGCCTTTGGGAAAGTCGGGGTCGTTTAGGTCAACTTTGGCGTTTTCTCGTTTTGCGTGTTGGCATTGCTTCGGGAAGCCATGGAAGCACTTTTGGTGCGATTATGGCATTGGTTGGGTGTTTGGTTGTTGTAGTAGTAGTTCAAACGAGAAAGGGGGAAATCGGGGCTTTGCGCGAGTTCTAGGGTAAAGTAAGATTTCGGGATCTTTAGACGTGCCTTATGGTGACCTAGGAGGGTTGGCGAAGTCGGTTTCCAGAACCCGTGGCTCGTTTGGAAATGGTAGAGTTTTGATAGTTGGGGCCGATTTGTGTTTTTGTGTGTTTTCTTGTTTTAATGCTTATAGAATGCTTAGAATTACTTGAATTACTTGTTTGAGTTGTTTTGGATTGAATTGCTTATCAAATTGATGCGATTGCGTGCGAGAGTAACCTACTTTGTTATTCTCCCACGTGTGGCTTTATCGCTTGTTTATCGTCTTGTATCGAGTCTTGCATTGCATAGTGTCTCGCGCGTGAGTGATGGGCCTCTCTATGTAGCCTTGGGTTGCCAGTGTTGGTTGCTCTAGCTCCGCTGCTATTCCCTTTCTCGCTTGGGTTGCCTCCCAGGGGGATTTGGGTCGTAGATTGATGGATACATCCGGGGTATTCCAAACTGGTGTTATAAGGTGGTTTGGGCCGGCGCGTCGTCATCGAATTCGTGTTTGAAAGTTGTTCATGAAGAGAGTATCGTATCCTTTGAATGAGTGTTTGCAGCTTTAAATACTTGCCTTGCTTAATTGATGGCTTTAGTTGTATCTTTATATGATTTGTATGTATTGCTTGGCTAATTGCATTGCATACTCCTCTCATCTCCGTCCTTGAGACCAATTGCCCTCGCTGAGCAATAGTTTTTGCTCATTCCTCTCTATACTATGTTTTTACAGGAGTAGTTGAGGCAGACCCTCTCGAGGTAATTGAGGAGGAGGAGCAGGTGGAGGTGTTTCCGTGATAGCACTTACCTGCTTTGCTGGTGGTTGGTTACCAGTTTTGTGCAAACCTTGTTGTTATGTATATTGCGTGAAGGACGCTTAATTTTGAGGCTTGTAGCCTTGTATGTATTTTCCTATGTTGAGACCTTTAATGGTCTTATGTTGTAATGGATTAAAGTTATAATGTTGTAACTTGTACCCTGATGACTAGTGAAGAAATGCATGCTAATGGCTAATGGTTTAGTGGCATAAGTACTTGTGTAGTATGCATGGCATTTTTGGTTTGGAAAGTTGGATAATAAGAAATGTATGTTTTATAGAAAGTTGACTTGTTTTGATTATTTTATAGCTTTCGCAAGTATTATATTGTTTTTAGGGTTTTCGGATCGTCCGCGGTACAGAGGAGACTCCGTCCGTGTGTCGGGTCCGGGCTTGGCCTTTTGCGGGGTCGGGTCGGGGCGTGACATCTTTTGGTGGTATCAGAGCATGATAGTCTTGCATGAGCCGGGATATGATTCTCGGTCTGTGGGGTAAAGGTCTAAAATGCTAAAGTGTTTATGAATGATTACTAAGTGAAAAGAAAATGTTCTAGCATGACTTTGTGAACTTGGAATGTTTATGTGTTCAAGTGAAATAGTTTGGCAAGTTGAACTTGTCTTATGTGAATTGTGTGATAGAATGTTGGATTGTTATTGATTTGAGTGTTATCTAATCTTATGTGCTATATTTCTATCTATAAACTACTTTTAAATGTTGCCAGCTATTGTGAGTTGCTACTATGCCGCCACGTCGTGGTACTCAAGGTATAGGATCAGATGAAGAGGCAGCGGAACAGGGTCAGCAGCCGTTGCCTGAGCAGTTTATGGCTACCATGACTACTGCAGTAGACCGGATCACACAGGTACTACATGAGCAGAGGCAGGACCGGATTAATCCCCAGGGTAATCAAGCTAATCCTGGTGGACAGGGGTACAGAGTTGAGAATAACCAGTTAGAGAAATTTCTGAGGCACGAGCCGGGAAAGTTTTTCGGGGAGCCGGATGATGAGACGGCCAAGAGATGGATTAATCGTGTCGAGAAAATTTTCGCTGCTTTGAGGTACACCGATGAGGCAAGAATAGACTATGCATCATTTTTATTTGAGGGTGATGCAGAGCAGTGGTGGAATACTGTTAGACTGAGGTGGGATTGTGAGGATGTTCCACACTTATGGGATGATTTTGTAAGTGAGTTCCGGGACAAATATATTCTCGAGATGGCAATGGAAAGACGGGAAGATGAGTTTGTGGCCCTGAAGCAGGGAAATATGACTGTTGCACAGTACGAGGCTAGGTTTGTTAGCCTGTCGAGGTATATGCCCGAGTTGGTACGGCCAGCTAGGAGGATGATACATAGGTTTGTCCGTGGGTTGAGAATGGACATACAGTTGCATTTGACTGGACAGACCTACACTACTCTTCCCGAGGCATTTCAGGCAGCCTCAAAGTTTGAGAAACGGAAGGCTGAGATGTTAGCCGAGAGCAGTCAGTCGAGTAAGAAGCAGTTTTTGGGCCAGAGCAGCCAGAGTCAGCCGAGGCAGTTTCAGGCTTCTGCACAGGGTCCTCAGCAACGTCCGTATCAGCCACAGCAGCAGATTCAGGCTAGGCCAGCTGTGACCAGACCTCAGCAGGGAGCTACAGTTCCTACCCCTGCCAGAGCCCCAGCACCTACAGGAAACACTGCGGTTAGGCAAAATCAGCAGTGTGATTATTGTAATCGACCATGGCATATTGAGGCTAACTGCTGGAGGAAGAGTGGAAAATGTACGGGTTGTGGCGGTGATGATCACAGGGTGAGGGATTGCCCTAAATATAATAATGTTCAGGGCCGTGGTGGAGGCCGAGGTTTTCAGAATAGGGTTGCAGGTGCACGACCAGCACAGAGAGTACATGCTAGGGTCTTTGCACTGGATGTAGAGGAGCTGCCCGATAATACAGCTATAGTGGAAGGTACCTTTCTTCTCAATACTCAGCCAGTTAAAGTTTTGATTGATCCTGGAGCTACACATTAGTTTATAACTCCTGCATGTGCACGATCTGTGAATGTTTGCATTGATAATTTGCCTCATGAAGTTGAAGTTAGCACTCCTTTGGGTGCAAAATTTGTTGCTGAGTCTATTTACAAATCTTGTGATATATGTATTGAGAACCGTAAATTTCCTGCTGATTTAATTATATTACCATTCCGTGACTTTGAAATCATTTTGGGAATGGACTGGTTGGGAAAGTATTATGCTCAGTTGGATTGTAGAACAAAGATCGTTTATCTTAAGGTTCCTGACCTACCGGTACTAGAGATTATTGGGATCTGCAGGGCTGCCCGCATTCCACTTTTATCAGCGATCAAGACTTCTAAGTTGTTGAATAGGGGTTGTGAAGCTTACTTAGCCTATTTGATCAATCAGCCTGCTGATAAGTTGAGTTTGAATGAGGTTCCGATTGTTAGAGACTTCCCTGGTGTATTTCCCGAGGAATTACCGGGTTTACCACCGGATAGGGAGATTGAGTTCGTGATTGATCTTGTGCCAGGCACTGCGCCTATTTCTAGGAGTCCTTACAGGATGGCATCGGCTGAACTTCAGGAGTTAAAAATTCAGCTTCAGAACTTACTTGAGAAAGGGTTTATACAACCTAGTTCTTCGCCGTGGGGCGCACCTGTGTTGTTTGTGAGAAAGAAAGACAGCACGCTACGGTTATGCATCGATTACAGGGGACTTAATCAAGTCACGATTAAGAACAAATACCCCTTGCCGTTGATTGAAGAATTGTTTGACCAGTTGCAGGGTGCGAGTGTTTACTCCAAATTTGACTTGAGGCAGGGCTACTATCAACTTAGAATTCGGAGTGACGATATACCGAAGACGGCTTTCAGGACTAGATATGGCCACTATGAGTTTGTTGTTTTGCCGTTTGGATTGACGAATGCACCAGCAGCATTCATGGACTTGATGCAGAGGGTTTTTCGGCCTTACCTTGATCAGTTTGTCGTGATCTTCATTGACGACATTTTAGTGTATTCGAAGAACGAGGCTGAACATGAGCAACACTTGAGGATTGTACTTCAGACTTTGCAGGAAAACAAGCTTTTTGCTAAATTCAGCAAGTGTGAGTTCTGGTTGAACCAGATATCTTTTCTAGGCCATATCATTTCAGATCGAGGAATTTCAGTGGACCCAGCTAAGATTGAAGTTGTTTCATCTTGGAAGAGACCTGAGACGGTGTCAGAGATTCGGAGTTTTCTTGGATTGGCAGGTTACTACCGGAGATTTGTTAAAGACTTCTCCAAAATTTCTGGACCTTTGAGCCAGTTGACTCGGAAGAAAGTTGGTTACAACTGGGATGCTAAATGTGAATCCAGTTTCCAAGAATTGAAGAAGAGACTAACTACAGCTCCTATACTAGCTTTACCTGAGGGAACAGAGAACTTTGTTGTCTACATTGATGCATCTAAAGAAGGATTGGGCTGTGTTTTAATGCAGAATGGTAAGGTGATTGCCTATGCTTCCAGGAAATTGAAACCTTATGAAGTCAACTACCCTACACATGATCTTGAGTTAGTTGCAGTTGTGTTTGCATTGAAGAAGTGGCGTCATTACTTGTGGGGTTGCAGATTTGAAATATTTACTGACCACAAGAGTCTCAAGTATTTGTTTTCACAGAAGGATCTAAATATGAGGCAGCGGAGATGGCTAGAGCTATTGGATGGTTATAACTGTTCTATTAACTATGTGCCTGGTAAGGCAAATGTTGTTGCTGATGCTTTGAGCCGAAAGGCTACTGTTGCAAGCTTGATTATCAAGGACTGTGAGACTTTGGAAGAAATTTGTTCGTGGAAACCAGAAGCTACTGAGGTAGGGATTCGGTTTGCTAGTTTACAGATTCAGTCAGGGTTGCTAGCACAGATTAGAGAGGCTCATAAGACTGATCCTCACATCTTGAAGATCCAAGAGAAAGCTAAAGGGGGAGAGTCAGAGTTTAAATTACATGCAGATGGCATTTTCAGATTCAGGGATAGAGTATGTGTTCCTGATGATCCGACTTTGAATAATGAGATCCTGTCCGAGGCACATAATTCGAGGTATACGATTCACCCGGGCAGTACTAAGATGTATAGAGATTTGAAGCAACACTTCTGGTGGAACAATATGAAGAGGGAGATTGCTGGGTATGTATCCAGATGTTTGACTTGTCAGAGGGTTAAAGTTGAGCATCAGAGGCCAGCCGGACTTCTACAGCCGTTATCGATTCCGCAGTGGAAGTAGGTACATATTACAATGGACCTTGTGATCGATCTTCCTAGATCTCCGAGAGGATGCGATTCTGTTTGGGTTGTTGTGGACCGCTTGACTAAGGTTACGCATTTTATTTCCGTGAACAAACAGGATAGCCTTGATAAGCTAGCTGAATTGTATGTTGCTAATATCGTGAGATTGCATGGTGTGCCACAGAGTATAGTGTCAGATAGGGATCCCAGATTCAGATCTCGTTTTTGGCAGAAGTTGCAAGAGGCCATGGGAACTAAGTTGAGCTTCAGTACTGCATATCATCCGCAAACTGATGGCCAGTCTGAGAGAACCATCAGGATCTTGGAAGACATGCTTCGGGCATGTGTGCTAGACTTTGGGAAGAACTGGGAGAAGTTTTTGCCTTTAGCGGAGTTCGCCTACAACAATAGTTATCAATCTACTATAGGTATGGCTCCCTACGAGGCGTTGTATGGTCGTAAATGCAGATCCCCGTTATATTGGGAAGAGATTGGAGAGATGAGAACAGTTGATCCGACTGTGTTACCTGAGATGATTAAGATGGTAGATAATGTTCACCTTATTCGCCAGCGTATGCTTACAGCTCAAAGTCGTTAGAAGAGTTATGCGGATAAGCATCGTCGGGATCTTAAGTTTGATTTCGGAGATTGGGTGTTTCTTAAGATTTCTCCACGTAAAGGTTTGATTCGGCACGGTAAGAGTGGAAAGCTTAGTCCTAGGTATGTGGGTCCATATGAGATCACCGAAAAGGTAGGTCCTTTGTCTTATCGATTAGCTTTGCCTCCGAGCTTGTCGAGACTGCACGATGTGTTCCACGTGTCTATGTTGAAGAAACACCATCCAGACCCTTCGCATGTACTTGAACCAGAGCCTTTGCAGATTGAAGAGAAGTTGTCGTACGAAGAGAAACCGATTAGAATTGTGGATCGGAAGATTCAAGAGCTTCGCAGAAAGAGTATTCCGTTAGTGAAGGTTATGTGGAATCATCATGGGTTTGAGGAAACGACTTAGGAAAGAGAGGACCAAGTTCGGGATCAGTATCCGGAGTTGTTTGTTGACCAGGTAAGAATTGCGTGGGCGCAATTGTTTTAAGGGGGAGAGGGTGTAATACCCGAGCCCGAAATGTGAATTTTCTTTGTTTATTATTTTGAAAATTTTATTTCCTTAAATTCTTTGTGAATTAATTGTTAATTTCTCGCCGTCGCAACGTGCATTGCATTTAAGGAGCGATAGCTAGATAACGATTTTCAGTCCTCAACAAATAGTGAAACTAGTATTTAGATGACTTAAATTTTATATTTTAAATGTTGCTAGCTTTAATTGAACTTACCTTAGCTGAAACGGCTTTAAAACGCTCAAAATAGGGGCCTTTGACCAAGTTTTTTTTAAGTTGTTGACCTTGACCTTTGACCTTTGACCATTTGACCCTTATATAAACTAAAAACTAAGCAAAATGAAATAAAAACAGCAGCAAAAACCAGCAGCAGGCCGTGAGCTCCATTGAAGAAAAAAAAAAAAACCTTTCACCTTCCAAACAATCAATCTTCGCGAGAGCTCGTGCGGGGTGGTTTCCGAGGCAACCAACGTTGTTTTCCTAGCGACTAGGAGTACCTAAGGTGAGGGAAGCATGTTATTTGCGCATTTATACGTTGTGTTTGTAAACTTTGTCAATTTTTAGATTTATCCGTAGATCGTTATTTAAAGCGATTTGATGCTTCTAGAATGTTCCTTAGCACTTGTAGAACATGTATTTATAGCTTTGTAACGTTTTCTGCGGTTAAATGTTGTGATTGCAACTTGAATTGTGAAATGAATAGTATTTTATGAATAGTAAAACCTTGAAACGTTGAAATTGCGCTGTTATGCTTTCTGTTGATGTAGAAACATGCTAGGTATGCTAGAATGCTAAAATGTGTGGTTTGTTTGGGTTGCGTAGAGGAAAAAATGAGAATTAAGCCTTTGGGAAAGTCAGGGTCATTTAGGTTGACTTTGGCGTTTTCTCGTTTTGCGTGTTGGCATTGCTTCGGGAAGTCATGGAAGCACTTTTGGTGCGATTATGGCGTTGGTTGGGTGTTTGGTTGTTGTAGTAGTAGTTCAAACGAGAAAGGGGGAAATCGGGGCTTTGCGCGAGTTCTAGGGTAAAGTAAGGTTTCGGGGTCTTTAGACGTGCCTTATGGTGACCTAGGAGGGTTGGCGAAGTCGATTTCCAGAACCCGTGGCTCGTTTGGAAATGGTAGAGTTTTGATAGTTGGGGCCGATTTGTGTTTTTGTGTGTTTTCTTGTCTTAATGCTTATAGAATGCTTAGAATTACTTGAATTACTTGTTTGAGTTGTTTTGGATTGAATTGCTTATCAAATTGATGCGATTGCGTGCGAGAGTAACCTACTTTGTTATTCTCCCACGTGTGGCTTTATCGCTTGTTTATCGTCTTGTATCGAGTCTTGCATTGCATAGTGTCTCGCGCGTGAGTGATGGGCCTCTCTGGGTAGCCTTGGGTTGCCAGTGTTGGTTGCTCTAGCTCCGCTGCTATTCCCTTTCTCGCTTGGGTTGCCTCCCAGGGGGATTTGGGTCGTAGATTGATGGATACATCCGGGGTATTCCAAACTGGTGTTATAAGGTGGTTTGGGCCGGCGCGTCGTCATCGAATTCGTGTTTGAAAGTTGTTCGTGAAGAGAGTATCGTATCCTTTGAATGAGTGTTTGCAGCTTTAAATACTTGCCTTGCTTAATTGATGGCTTTAGTTGTATCTTTATATGATTTGTATGTATTGCTTGGCTAATTGCATTGCATACTCCTCTCATCTCCGTCCTTGAGACCAATTGCTCTCGCTGAGCAATAGTTTTTGCTCATTCCTCTCTATACTATGTTTTTACAGGAGTAGTTGAGGCAGACCCTCTCGAGGTAATTGAGGAGGAGGAGCAGGTGGAGGTGTTTCCGTGATAGCACTTACCTGCTTTGCTGGTGGTTGGTTACCAGTTTTGTGCAAACCTTGTTGTTATGTATATTGCGTGAAGGACGCTTAATTTTGAGGCTTGTAGCCTTGTATGTATTTTCCTATGTTGAGACCTTTAATGGTCTTATGTTGTAATGGATTAAAGTTGTAATGTTGTAACTTGTACCCTGATGACTAGTGAAGAAATGCATGCTAATGGCTAATGGTTTAGTGGCATAAGTACTTGTGTAGTATGCATGGCATTTTTGGTTTGGAAAGTTGGATAATAAGAAATGTATGTTTTATAGAAAGTTGACTTGTTTTGATTATTTTATAGCTTTCGCAAGTATTATATTGTTTTTAGGGTTTTCGGATCGTCCGCGGTACAGAGGAGACTCCGTCCGTGTGTCGGGTCCGGGCTTGGCCTTTTGCGGGGTCGGGTCGGGGCGTGACACACGGGAATGACTAAAGCACTACTAAAAGGGGAAGTCTGGTAGGGCAGTCTACTCATGTACGACGGTTTCACCCCTTTCAAAGATTTGGCTAGAAGAAGAAGGCGAGCTAGCAGATAACGGCCTATCTGATCTTTTGAATAGGACTTCAACTTCAATCAAATTGGCCATAGATCGAGATTCACTCATAAGACAAGCAACTACGAGAAGACTATAACAACTCCTTACTAAGCAAGATGACTCCATCTCTAGACATATGTGATTGGACTCAAGCCAAGGCAAATGAGGTATTTAATCCTTTATTGAATTTGATTGAAAAGTTGTAAAACACCGTTGTTTAGTCACTCCTTCCTATGCGGAAGTCAGTCTGTTCTGTGGATTTGATCAAGCAAGCTAGCGAGCCAGGAAATTGGACAATGGAGGACACAAGAAACACAAAGATATGAGAAAGGTTCGAGTGATTTCAACTAAGAGTGACTCGACTCTGAAAAAGGTGGAAAAAGCTCATTTCCATTTTCTCTCATTTCAATCTCCGCGAGTTCGGTTTGTCTGCAAGACTCAATCAAAGTAGTTCGTCCTCCTTCTCAAGTTCTGGATGGCAGCTCTTTCACTTGGTGTTCCCTATTCTAAGACATCAACACCGACTTAGGTTTCAACTTCAGCCTCAGCATCGTTCTCTCTTTCTTATTCTTCATCCGAATCCTATTTCTTCCTCCTTGTAGCTCCCGAAACGGATGGTTCGTGGAGTTTGCCTATATGCTGCATGTATTTTCTATCTTCTCTAACGGTGGAGCATAGTGAAAAGAGAGCCGTTTAAGCCACGAAGTGCGTGTTTGCCTATCGGGCTAGATAAACTTATATTTCTCTGCCCTAGGCATGTTCTATTAAACCCGTTTAGGGAAGGTAACCCATGTCAGGACGAGACATCACCATTCCTGGATTCAGGCAATGGGACAGGTTTACCCAAGAAGGGGATAGGGAAATGAATGTAATAGAATAGGCGCGTTGGCCCTAGAAGAGAAGAGATCCAACCTAAGAACACAGAAACCAGCTGAAAGCGAATATGCGACTAAGAGTACTAGTAAGAGCTGATATGTGACTTACTGTACTAGTAGTAGCTTATTATTAGTAGTAGTAGTAACAATGGATATGCGAAGGAAAATACCTATTCACAATGGTTGGCTTAGGCTATCCTTCGATCTACAGGATAAGGTGGGAGTATTATGGATCTTTCAATGTGTTGAGGAAAGCACCGACCATCTCTTTTTCAACCATCGGGGGTTTGACATGTGCTGCGAGTTCCCTCCATCGTTGGGCGTATGCCCTAAATGACTCGTTACCCTTTTTCTGCATACGTTGGTGCATGAATCGGTCTGGTGCCATTTCAGTGTTGAACTTATATTATGACAAGAAGGAAGTGGCTAGGTTAGACTATGTTCGGATCTAGCTGTGGTCTAACTTGGTGAACCGCCTCTGAGCAGGGCCAGTCAGACTTTTTTTGGAATTGCTGGATGAGTAGTCTTTCATTATCGCTGTATAAACACATTTATCCACAATAGACTTTCAAATGGGTAAAAGGACATCCTGTTCCATCATATTTGTCTAAGTTTGGAGTTTTGAACTTGTAGGCGAGTTTCATATCTGGGAAAAAGCATAGGTCAGAGAAACTGGTACTGCCATAAGAATCGATCCCCTGTAGGCTTTTGACCTTTTCTTCTAAGCTCTCTAGCTGATTGGCTACCTTGTTTTCTTCGGCTTTCTTCTTCGACTTGTCATCCTGATTGCCATCTTCGGACTCTGGGATGGTGATATAAACTGCATTCTAAGTGGTGACAGGAGGATTGCTGGTGACTTGAGAGGATCCTGGTTCTATTTTGAATCTCTATATTGGAACTTATACAAATATGGATATTGGGTCTATTGAAAATATAAAAGATACTCCTATTCCCACAACTACCACTCCTCTAACTGGATCGCTGGGAACTGGCATTAGAACTCCATGGGTTATGTGCCTTAAAATAGGACTCGAAATGCATATGAAACTGCTTCGTTTGGACCGTTTAGGTCGTTTAGACCATTAGACATGCTAGGATAGAAAAAGTAGCCACGTTACATTAGGCCTCTTAGCCAAGGTCTTACAGGTATTGTAACACCCCGATTCCTCTCGAGACCGGGAATTCTATCAATCAATCTAATCACAACCCAAATCCAAACCCGTGCATAATTTTAGGGAAAACGGACGGAGTCTCCCCTGTTTCTAGGCAAAAAAAAAACATGCGACAGCATATAAGTGGACCAATACCATGTCCAAACATTCAACCACCTCAAGGCCATCCGAGCCTTGGTTCACAACAAGCAATCACAAGCAAATATACATTCATGCTTAGCAATTAAACTATACCAACCTATTGCATAAGTTAGACTATCATACCTTTCTAACTCTTTCTTTTGGACAATACAAACGTGCATTGAAGTTAAGCTACATTAACTAGATACATAATCTAACTTATCAAACCACTTTAATAATCTAATGAAACTTAAATTACATCCCTTTTAACATTAAATACATACAATACATAAAAGCATACATCTTTACAACTTCGACAACTCAAGCCACATAGGCACGCAAGACAACTCTTCAAGCACGAAATTTCATGAAATCACGAACTTTCCAACTAACATGACATTTCCTGAAATGTGGTAGTGAGGAGTGAGTATACACAACACGTATACTCAGTGAGGGCGAGACAGATATCGAATTGGAGAGAAAGAAATTCGTGCAATACAAATAAGACAGTTAGGCAATATAACTGATAAGTAAGCAATCAAGACAAACAATCAATACAATAAGCAATTACTGAAAGCATTAACACAACCATTCAAAGCTATACCATACTCTGAAGGCCATGGTTCTCTCATACGAGCAATGTACCATTTCACGAGCGATACATCAATCTCGAGCTTGATGTTGACAACGATGACAATAAGCTTGCAACCACCTTATAACTTCAGTTTGGAATACCCCAGGAGTAACCATCAATTCTGCGACCCAAATCTCCCTGGGAGGCAACCCAAGTCGGAAAAGGGAATAGGACATGGAGCTAGAGCAACCAACACTGGCAGCCCGAGACTACCCAGAGAGGCCTATCACTCACGCGCCTGACACTATGCAATGCAAGACACGATACAAGCAATATACGAGCGATAGTACAACTATACAAATTAGTGGCAATAAACGAGATATCAAGAACAACACTAACAAGAATTATCAACAATTGATATACAATTCAATCATAACCAACCTTAACAAGCATAACAAGCAATAATAAACATTCTATAGGCATTATACTATGAAAACACACAAAATCACAAAATGACCCCAACTTTCAAAACGCTACTACTTTCAAACGAGCCACGAGTTTTGAAAACCGACTTCACCAATCCTCCTAGGTCACCATAAGGCACGTCTAAAGACCCCAAAACCCTACTTAACCCTAGAATTCACGCAAAGCCCCCATTTCCCCCTTTGCTCGTTTGAACTACCGCTACCCTAACCAAACACCTAACCAACGTCATAATCACACCAAAAGTGCTTCCATGGCCACCCGAGACAATGCCATCACGCAAAACGATAAAATACCAAACTTGACCGAAACGACCCCAACTTTCACTAAGCCTTTTTCTCCATTTTTTCCATTACACAATCTAATTAAACCATACATTTAAGCATTCTAGCATATCTAGCACCTTCCTACATCAACAGAATGCGTAACGGAACAACTTCATCGAAATGGGGGTTTACTATTCATAATTTACTATTCATTAATCAATCTAAATTGCAATTTCGATATTCAACTGCAGAAAATGCTAAAAAGCTATAAATACATGTTCTACAATCAACAAGGAACATTCCTTAAGCAACAAAACGGATAAAATAACAATCTACGCGTAATTTCTAAAAATTGAAGTTTAAAAATAATATTTTCAAATGCGCAAATAACGATGAAACCATCACCTTAGACGCTACTAGATGCTAGGAAAACCACGCCGGATGCCTCGGAAACCACCCCGTGCAAGCTCACGCGAAGATTTGGAGTTTTGAAGATTGAAATCTTTTTTTTTCTTCTCTCCATGTTTCGGCCCTTTCATTCTGTTTTTTTTCAACTTTGTTTTATTTTTTTTCTTTGTTATTTGCTTAATAAAATATGTCAAAGTAGTCAATTGGTCAAGGCTTTGGTCAACCTACTTAAAATTGGTCAAATAAGCTCATTTTTATGCATTTTAAAGCTAAAACAACCAACACAAATCTAATACTAGTTAAATACAACTAAAATACTAAAATTAAAACACTAAACACTAATTTTCATTATTTGCTGAGGACTAGAAATCATTTCCTAACTATCGCTCTCGATATGCTATGCACTTTGCGACAATAGAAGAATAACAATTAAATCCCAAAGTATTTAAGAAAATATAATTTTCAGAAAGTAACATAGTTCAAAATTTACTCCGGCTCGGAGCTACTTTTCATTTTATTGAAAACCAAGCATTAAGGTGCAAGAAAAATAAAATCGATTAACATAAATATGAAAATGAAGCTACAGATGAATGTTTAACTAAAATAAACACATAATTCAATGCTAATATTTAAGATGTCACTTAATTAATTGCAAATAAATGTCATTAAATGCAGGCCGGGTTCGGGTTATCACATCCTTCCCCCTTAAAACAATTGCGTCCTCGCAATTCTTCTTCCAATAGAACTCTGCATCCACTAAAATCCAACTCTGACTAATCTTCATCAGCTGCTGAGCAAGTACATTAATCTAGATGACCAACAGGGAAGTTTAAGAAGAAATTCCAAGTAGTAATGCCGAATAAAGGCTCAAATGTAGATACTGCACAAAAATCCCGTTGACACGAATACCGAAGAAGAATAAAATTACATCCAAAAGCGCCGAGATAATACCAATAAAGACTAAAGCAAAGATACTGTAGATAAAATCACATCACATATTAATGATAAGAAGAATATCGAATGAATACTCCATACACGAATCTTTAGTAGAAGTTCAACTATTACTGCCCGAGAATTCCCAAGCAAGAAGCCAAATAAAGGCTCAAACAAAGGTTCCATCCAGAGGTCCAAAGAAACGCCCCGCTGGTCATGAATTCAAAGAAGAATTCCCTATTAAGAGTGCTGAAGAAAATACTAAGAAACCCAATCAAATATACTTCAAAAGTTCCAAAGAAGCCTTCCAAATAATAACCCCATAGGACAACCAATTAGATTCCGAGTATCACTATCAAATGCTGAGAAGAAGGTCTAAGGAAATAGCAGAGAAAATATAATGTGCCCAATAAGACAATCAAGTTGATTAACAAATATAGTTTCCCAGATAGACGAAAACCCTAAGGAAAATACCGAGCTAGTGCACAATATACAAAACCAAACTCCGAGGCCTCTTCACTGTTTGTCAAGTGAGAACTTTATACAACTTACCACCAAGAAAGCCCAAAGTATTCCACAACATACCATAAGTATTATGAGATAATAAGTCTGATAGGAATTCCAATTACCAAACCAACTGAGGGATGCCAAAGAAAATACCCGGACAATGCTCCAGTAAGAAAGTACCAAGAATTGCCAAATAAGTAATACTAAATAAATGGCCACTAAGAATCCTAAAGAATGCCATTGAAGAATTTCCAATAAGGAATGCCGGTAGCACTTCAATAAAGACCGAGACACAAATACCATAGATAATACCATGCAGTAAGTCCGGTTGAGATCCTAATAGCCAAGTCCACCTAGAAGTGCTAACAGAAGTCTCCAAAGAATACCCATTAAGAGAACCAAAGAATGCCCCAGAGAACAACCAAATAAAACCCCAAGAGAAAGCTACTCTTTCACAACTGTTAAACACAGAGGAGGACCTTAGAGATTCGCCATTAACCGAGTTCCAAAAGAAAACACCAACTCCCAAATAAAGGCTAATTAAATGCCATTCATTTCCTGCCAATCTACACACCTTGAGAGGCCAGCTGTGAACCACTTTCTTCAGGGGAGAAAGAGGACTTATTTACCATTCCACGGGACATGTATGAATGCCAAGATATCACATTTTTACACATGCCTTAAACTATTATGCAAGCAAGTTTACAAAAGAGTTTATAAAACAATCTATTCAACAAAGTCACTCAAGCACGACAATCAAGTCAAGCATAACATAATGAATTCAAATCACGGCACAACCAATTCAAGACATTCTAATACACACATTACAAGCAATACTTCAAGCAAATAACAACTCACGAGGTTGATTCAATTCACGATATCAATTCAATAGATCAATTCAAGACACAACTAGACACTTCACTTCATTTAGCACAGAATTAACACATAACACATAACTATATCACATAGGAGCACACATTCAGGTCAAAACACACAATCTCACATACAAGCATACACTTTCAAGACACTCTTAACAAGCACACATTCAAGGATCACTACCCACTAGACCGAGGACCCTGTCCCGGCTTATGAGCTAGACAAGCTCTGATACCACCTATAACACCCCGATCCCTCTCGAGACCGGGAGTTCTATCAATCAATCTAATCACAACCCAAATCCAAACCCGGGCAAAATTTTAGGGAAAACGGACGGAGTCTCCCCTGTTTCTAGGCAAAAAGCAAACTTGCGACAGCATATAAGTGGACCAATACCATGTCCAAACATTCAACCACCTCAAGGCCATCCGAGCCATGGTTCATAACAAGCAATCACAAGCAAATATACATTCATGCTTAGCAATTAAACTATACCAACCTATTGCATAAGTTAGACTATCATACCTTTCTAACTCTTTCTTTTGGACAATACAAACGTGCATTGAAGTTAAGCTACATTAACTAGATACATAATCTAACTTATCAAACAACTTTAATAATCTAATGAAACTTATATTACATCCTTTTTAACATTAAATACATACAATACATAAAAGCATACATCTTTACAACTTCGACAACTCAAGCCACATAGGCACGCAAGACAACTCTTCAAGCACGAACTTTCACGAAATCACGAACTTTCCAACTAACATGACATTTCCTAAAATGTGGTGGTGAGGAGTGAGTATGCACAACACGTATACTCAGTGAGGGCAAGACAGATATCGAATTGGAGAGAAAGAAATTCGTGCAATAAAAATAAGACAATTAAGCAATATAACTGATAAGTAAGCAATCAAGACAAACAATCAATACAATAAGCAATTACTGAAAGAATTAACACAACCATTCAAAGCTATACCACACTCTGAAGGCTATGGTTCTCTCGTACGAGCAATGTACCATTTCACGAGCGATACATCAATCTCGAGCTTGATGTTGACAACGATGACAATAAGCGCGCAACCACCTTATAACTTCAGTTTGGAATACCCCGGGAGTAACCATCAATTCTACGACCCAAATCTCCCTGGAAAGCAACCTAAGCGATAAAAGGGAATAGGACACGGAGCTAGAGCAACCAACACTGGCAGCCCGAGACTACCCAGAGAGGCCCATCACTCACGCGCCTGACACTATGCAATGCAAGACACGATACAAGCAATATACGAGCGATAGTACAACTATACAAATTAATGGAAATAAACGAGATATCAAGAACAACACTAACAAGCATTATCAACAATTGATATACAATTCAATCATAACCAACCTTAACAAGCATAACAAGCAATAATAAGCATAACAAGCAATAATAAGCATTCTATAGGCATTATACTATGAAAACACACAAAATTACAAAATGAGCCCAACTTTCAAAAGGCTACTACTTTCAAACGAGCCACGAGTTTTGGAAACCGACTTCACCAATCCTCCTAGGTCACCATAAGGCACGTCTAAAGACCTCGAAACCCTACTTAACCCTAGAATTCACGCAAAGCCCCGATTTCTCCCTTTGCTCGTTTGAACTACCGCTACCTTAACCAAACACCCAACCAACGCCATAATCACACCAAAAGTGCTTCCATGGCCTCCCGAGACAATGTCATCATGCAAAATGATAAAATACCAAACTTGACCGAAACGACCCCAACTTTCACTAAGCCTTTTTCTCCGTTTTTTCCATTACACAATCTAATTAAACTATACATTTAAGCATTCTAGCATATCTAGCACCTTCCTACATCAACAGAATGCATAACGGAGCCACTTCATCGAAACGGGTGTTTACTATTCATAATTTACTATTCATTAATCAATCTAAATTGCAATTTCAATATTCAACCGTAGAAAATGCTAAAAAGCTGTAAATACATGTTCTACAATCAACAAGGAACATTCTTTAAGCAACAAAACGAATAAAATAACAATCTACGCATAATTTCTAAAAATTAAAGTTTAGACATAATATTTTCAAATGCGCAAATAACGATGAAACCCTCACCTTAAATGCTACTAGATACTAGGAAAACCACGCCGGATGCCTCGGAAACCACCCTGTGCAAGCTCACGCGAAGATTTGGAGTTTTGAAGATTGAAATCTTTTTTTTTTCTTCCTTCCAAGTTTTGGCCCTTTCATTCTATTTTTTTTCAGCTTTGTTTTATTTTTTTTCTTTGTTATTTGCTTAATAAAAGATGACAAAGTAGTCAATTGTTCAAGGCTTTGGTCAACCTACTAAAAATTGGTCAAATAAGCTCATTTTTATGCATTTTAAAGCTAAAACAACCAACACAAATCTAATACTAGTTAAATACAACTAAATACTAAAATTAGAACACTAAATACTAATTTTCACTATTTGCTGAGGACTAGAAATCATTTCCTAACTATCGCTCTCAATATGCTATGCACTTTGCGACAATAGAATAATAACAATTAAATCCCAAAGAATTTAAGAAAATATAATTTCTGAAAAGTAACATAGTTCAAAATTTACTCCGGCTCGGGGGTACTTTTCATTTTATTGAGAACCCAGCATTAAGGTGCAAGAAAAATATAACCGATTAACATAAATATGAAAATGAAGCTACAGATGAATGTTTAACTAAAATAAACACATAATTCAATGCTAATATTTAAGATGTCATTTAATTAATTGCAATTAAATGTCATTAAATGCAGGCCAGGTTCGGGTTATCACAGGTATGCCTCGTATGCTCGTTATGAAACTTATTCATTATGCCCTTCTTTAGCTATTACGCTCGTTAGCATGTTATTTGTGATAACCTGAACCCGGCATGCATTTAATAGCACTTGACTGAATTTGTTTAATTGTTTAATTAGTTAAATCAACCAATTTGCACTATTTTAATATTCCTCTTGGAAGCATTTAGTAGTTGTAAATTGAATAATTAAAGATTATTACCTATTTCTAATAATTATAGTAATTGAATTTCCTTTCTTGTGATTAATTAAGTGTTACTTTAAATGTTAGTGTTTAATTGTATTTGACTATGTGTTTATATTAACTTTCATTTGTAGCTTAATATTAACTTTATAACTCTTAAAATATTTTGGAAATAGTAAAATTAATCATTCTAAATGAATATTGAATACCTTGATTGTTTTGATTATTTTAGAATTTGATTTTGGTTGTTTTACGTTAAAATTACTCGGTTTTCAAATAAATGAGAAAAGTAACTCCGAGCCGGAGTAAATTTTAAACTATGATGCTTTCCAAAAATGATATATTTCTTAGATTCTTTGAGATTTAATTGATGTTCTTCTATTGACGCAAAGTGCATAGCATATCGAGAGAGATAGTTGGGAAATGAATTCTAGTCCTCAGCAAATAGTGAAAACTAGTATATAGATGACTTAAATTTTATATTTTAATTGTTACTAGCTAGAATTAATTTAGGTGATAGTTATTTAACTTAAAAATGCACAAAAGTAAGCTATTTTGACTAGTTTTAAGTGGTTTGACCAACATTGACCAAAGCCTTGACCCTTTTGACCCTTGTCATCTTTTAAATAGCTTAAAATAGCACAAAAATAAAAAAACAGAACTGAAAACAGAGCAGCCATGGCCGAAAAAATAAGGAGAAGAAAAAAAAGAAAATTCAACTTCAATTCTTCGATTCTTCGCGAGGGCTTCCACTGGGTGGTTTCCGAGGCACTCTACGAGGGTTTTCTAGCGTCTAGGAGCGTCTGAGGTGAGGGTTTCATCGTTATTTGCGCATTTATACGTTGTGTATGTTAACTTTGTCAATTTTTAGATTAATCCGTAGAACATTATTTAAAGCGATTTGATGCTTCTAGAATGTTCCTTAGCATTTGTAGAACATGTATTTATAGCTTTGTAACATTTTATGCGGTTAAATGTTGTGATTGCAAATTAAATGGTGAAATGAATAGTGTTTTGTGAATAGTAAAACCTTGAAACGTTGAAATTGCGCTGTTATGCTTTCCGTTGATGTAGAAACATGCTAGGTATGCTAGAATGCTAAAATGTGTGGTTTGTTTGGGTTGCATAGTGGAAAAAAATGAGAATTATGCCTTTGGGAAAGTCGGGGTCGTTTAGGTCGACTTTAGCATTTTCTTGTTTTGCTTGTTGGCATTGCTTCGGGAAGCTATGGAAGCACTTTTGGTGTGATTATGGCGTTGGTTGGGTGTTTGGTTGTTATAGTTGTAGTTCAAACGAGAAAGGGGAAAATCGGGGCTTTGCGCGAGTTCTAGGTTAAAGTAAGGTTTCGGGGTCTTTAGACGTGCCTTATGGTGACCTAAGAGGGTTGGCAAAGTCGGTTTTCAGAACTCGTGGCTCGTTTGGAAATGGTAGCGTTTTGATAGTTGGGGCCAATTTGTGTTTTTGTGTGTTTTCTTGTCTTTATGCTTATAGAATGCTTAGAATTACTTGAAATACTTGTTTGAGTTGTTTTGGATTGAATTGCTTATCAATTGCTGCTATTGCGTGCGGGAATAACCTACCTTGTTATTTTTTCACGTGTGGCTTTATCGCTTGTTTATCGCCTTGTATCGAGTCTTGCATTGCATAGTGTCTCGCGCGTGAGTGATGGGCCTCTCTGGGTAGCCTTGGGTTGCTAGTGTTGGTTGCTCTAGCTCCGCTGCTATTCCCTTTCTCGCTTGGGTTGCCTCCCAGGGAGTTTTGGGTCGTAGGGTGATGGATTCTTCCGGGGTATTCCAAACTGGTGTTATAAGGTGGTTTGGGCTGGCGCGTCATCGTTAATGTCATCGGAATCGTGATCGGTACATTACTCGCTCGAGTGATCCATAGCCTTCAAAGTGTGGTATAGCTTTGATTGGTTGTGTTAATGCTTTTCTTAATTGTTTATTGTATTGTTATATATATTGAATGCCTTTTATTGATTGTATTGCTTAACTGTACCTATTTGCATTGCACGATTTTCTTTCTCTCCAACTCGATAACTGTCTCGCCCTCACTGAGTATACGTGTTGTGTATACTCACTCCTCACCACCACATTTCAGGAAATGTCATGTTAGCTGGGAAGTTCGTGATTTTGTGAAAGTTCGTGCCTGAAGAGTTGTCTTGCGTGCCTATATGGCTTGAGTGTCGAAGTTGTAAAGATATATGCTTCCTTATGTTGTATGTATTTAATGTCAAGAAGTATGTATTTTAAGTTTCATTAGATTGTTGAAGTAGTTTGATAAGTTAGATTATGTATTTAGTTAATGTAGCTTAATTTCAATGTATGTTTGTAATGACAAAGGAAAGAGATAGAAAGATATGATAGTCTAACTTATGCAATAGGTTGGTGTAGTTTAATTACTAAGCATGTTTGTATGGTTAAAGGAAGAGTTAGAATAGTCTAGTACTTGAAAATGTATGTATATTTGCTTGTGGTTGCTTGTTGAGAACAAGGCTCGGATGGCCTTGAGGTGGTTGAATGGTTGGACATGGTATTGATCCATTTATATGCTGTCGCAGGTTTGCTTTTTGCCTAGAAACAGGGGAGACTCCGTCCGTTTTCCCTAAATTTTGCCCGGGATTGGAATTGGGTTGTGATTAGATTGATTGATAGAACTCCCGGTCTCGAGAGGGATCGAGGTGTTACAGGTAGTATCAGAGCTTGTCTAGCTCATAAGCCGGGACAGGGTCCTCAGTCTGGTGGGCAGTGGTCCTTGAATGTGTGCTTGTTAAGTGTGTCTTGAAAGTGTATGCTTGTATGTGAGATTATGTGTCTTGACATGAAAGTGTGCTCCTATGTGATATAGTTATGTGTTATGTGTTAATTGTGTGCTAAGTGAAGTAAAGTGTCTAGTTGTGTATTGAATTGACCTATCGAATTGGTATTGTGAATCGAATCGACCTCGTGAATTGTTATTTGCTTGGAGTATTGCTTGTAATGTGTGTATTGGAATGTTTTGAATTGGTTGTGCCGTGATTTGAAATTGATTATGTTGTGCTTGACTTGACTGTTATGCTTGAGTGACTTTATTGAATAAACTCTTTTGTAAACTTGCTTTCATAATAGTATAAGGCATGTGTATAAATGTGATATCCTGGCATTCATACATGTTCCGTTGAAATGGTAAGTAAGTCCTCTTCCTCCCCTAAAGAAAGTGGTTCACCGCTGGCTTTTCAAGGTGTATGGATTGGCAAGAAATGAATGGCATTTGACTAGCCTTGATTTGGGAGTTGGTGTTTGTCTTTGGAGCTCAGTTATTGGCAAACTTCTAAGATTCTTCCTTGTGATTGGCAATCATAATAGAGTAGCTTTCTTTTTGGATTCTATTTGGTTGTTGTTTGGTGGCATTCTTTGGTTTCTTATTGGGTATTCTTTGGGGACTTATGTTGGCATTTCTTGGTAGATTTGGCTTTTGGGATTTTAATCGGCCTTACTGCACAGTATTATCTGTGGTATATGTGTCTTGATCTTTATTTGTATAATACTGGCATCTCTGATTGGGAATTCTTCAATGGTATTTTATGGAATTCTCAGTGGCCAATTATTTAGTATTTACTTATTGGGCAAACTTGGCTACTTTCTTATTGGAGTATTGTTCGGGTATTTTCTTCGGCATCCCTTAGTTGGTTTGATAACTGGAATCCCTATCAGACCCATTATCTCATATTACTTACGGTATTCTTTGGAATTCTTATTGGACATTCTACTAGTATTTTCCTTATTGGCATTTAATGGAAGATCCTACACTTGGAATTCTGATTGGACATATTATTTTGTACTGTTTATGGCTTCTCCTTCGGTCTTTCCACTCAGGGGAATCTCTACATGCTATTTGATTAAGATGTTGCGGTAGGAACTCAGTGATTGGAAGATTTCATTTAGAGGTTGGCCTTTGGTATTATTCTCTATATTCCTTTACAGAACTTTCAGCTGGGTCTATTTACAGTAATCAGCACTACATGAGGTGCATCTACTCTGGTTATCTCTTAACTTTCTTATTGGGTACTTGTTAGACTTCTATTGAAGATTCTTAAGTAGGGTATTCCTCCGATACTCTTCTTGCCATTAGTATGTGGTATTGATAACATCTACAGTATCTTTGATTTAGTCTTTATTGGTATTATCTCGGCGTTTCTTGTTGGAATTTATCCTTCTTCGGTATTCGTGTCAACGGGATTCTTGTACGGTATCTATCTTTGAGCCTTTATTTGGCGTTACTGCTTGGCATTTCTACTTGAACTTTCCTATTGGTCATCTTGATGAAATACTTATTCAGTAGCTAATGAAGATTAGTCAGAATTGGATTTCAGATGATGTTGAGTTCTTTTGGAAGAAGAATTACGAGGACGCAATTCTTTTAAGGGGGAAGGATGTGATAACCCGAACCCGGCATGCATTTAATAGCACTTGACTGCATTTGATTAATTGTTTAATTAGTTAAATCAACCAATTTGCACTATTTTAATATTCCTCTTGGAAGCATTTAGTAGTTGTAAATTGAATAATTAAAGATTATTACCTATTCCTAATAATTATAGTAATTGAATTTCCTTTCTTGTTTTTATTTAAATGTTACTTTAAATGTTAGTGTTTAATTTTATTTGACTTTGTGTTTATATTAACTTTCATTTGTAGCTTAATATTAACTTTATAACTCTTAAAATATTCTGGAAATAGTAAAATTAATCATTCTAAATGAATATTGAATACCTTGATTGTTTTGATTATTTTAGAAATCGATTTTGGTTGTTTTACGTTAAAATTACTCGATTTTCAAATAAATGAGAAAAGTAACTCCGAGCCGGAGTAAATTTTAAACTATGATGCTTTCCAAAAATGATATATTTCTTAGATTCTTTGAGATTTAATTGATGTTCTTCTATTGACGCAAAGTGCATAGCATATCGAGAGAGATAGTTGGGAAATGAATTCTAGTCCTCAGCAAATAGTGAAAACTAGTATATAGATGACTTAAATTTTATATTTTAATTGTTACTAGCTAGAATTAATTTAGGTGATAGTTATTTAACTTAAAAATGCACAAAAGTAAGCTATTTTGACTAGTTTTAAGTGGTTTGACCAACATTGACCAAAGCCTTGACCCTTTTGACCCTTGTCATCTTTTAAATAGCTTAAAATAGCACAAAAATAAAAAAACAGAACTGAAAACAGAGCAGCCATGGCCGAAAAAATAAGGAGAAGAAAAAAAAGAAAATTCAACTTCAATTCTTCGATTCTTCGCAAGGGCTTCCACGGGGTGGTTTCCGAGGCACTCTATGAGGGTTTTCTAGCGTCTAGGAGCGTCTGAGGTGAGGGTTTCATCGTTATTTGCGCATTTATACGTTGTGTATGTTAACTTTGTCAATTTTTAGATTTATCCGTAGAACGTTATTTAAAGCGATTTGATGCTTCTAGAATGTTCCTTAGCATTTGTAGAACATGTATTTATAGCTTTGTAACATTTTCTGCTGTTAAATGTTGTGATTGCAAATTAAATGGTGAAATGAATAGTATTTTGTGAATAGTAAAACCTTGAAACGTTGAAATTGCGCTGTTATGCTTTCCGTTGATGTAGAAACATGCTAGGTATGCTAGAATGCTAAAATGTGTGGTTTGTTTGCATTGCGTAGTGGAAAAAAATGAGAATTATGCCTTTGGGAAAGTCGGGGTCGTTTAGGTCGACTTTAGCATTTTCTCGTTTTGCTTGTTGGCATTGCTTCGGGAAGCCATGGAAGCACTTTTGGTGCGATTATGGCGTTAGTTGGGTGTTTGGTTGTTATAGTTGTAGTTCAAACGGGAAAGGGGAAAATCGGGGCTTTGTGCGAGTTCTAGGTTAAAGTAAGGTTTCGGGGTCTTTAGACGTCCCTTATGGTGACCTAGGAGGGTTGGCGAAGTCGGTTTTCAGAACTCGTGGCTCGTTTGGAAATGGTAGCGTTTTGATAGTTGGGGCCGATTTGTGTTTTTGTGTGTTTTCTTGTCTTTATGCTTATAGAATGCTTAGAATTACTTGAAATACTTGTTTGAGTTGTTTTGGATTGAATTGCTTATCAATTGCTACTATTGCGTGCGGGAATAACCTACCTTGTTATTCTTTCACGTGTGGCTTTATCGCTTGTTTATCGCCTTGTATCGAGTCTTGCATTGCATAGTGTCTTGCGCGTGAGTGATGGGCCTCTCTGGGTAGCCTTGGGTTGCCAGTGTTGGTTGCTCTAGCTCCGCTGCTATTCCCTTTGTCGCTTGGGTTGCCTCCCAGGGAGTTTTGGGTCGTAGGTTGATGGATACTTCCGGGGTATTCCAAACTAATGTTATAAGGTGGTTTGGGCCGGCGCGTCATCGTTAATGTCATCGGAATCGTGATCGGTACATTACTCGCTCGAGTGATCCATAGCCTTCAAAGTGTGGTATAGCTTTGATTGGTTGTGTTAATGCTTTTCTTAATTGTTTATTGTATTGTTATATATATTGAATGCCTTTTATTGATTGTATTGCTTAACTGTACCTATTTGCATTGCACGATCTTCTTTCTCTCCATCTCGATATCTGTCTCGCCCTCACTGAGTATACGTGTTGTGTATACTCACTCCTCACCACCACATTTCAGGAAATGTCATGTTAGCTGGGAAGTTCGTGGTTTTGTGAAAGTTCGTGCCTGAAGAGTTGTCTTGCATGCCTATGTGGCTTGAGTGTCGAAGTTGTAAAGATATATGCTTCCTTATGTTGTATGTATTTAATGTCAAGAAGTATGTATTTTAAGTTTCATTAGATTGTTGAAGTAGTTTGATAAGTTAGATTATGTATTTAGTTAATGTAGCTTAATTTCAATGTATGTTTGTAATGACAAAGGAAAGAGATAGAAAGATATGATAGTCTAACTTATGCAATAGGTTGGTGTAGTTTAATTACTAAGCATGTTTGTATGGTTAAAGGAAGAGTTAGAATAGTCTAGTACTTGAAAATGTATGTATATTTGCTTGTGGTTGCTTGTTGAGAACAAGGCTCGGATGGCCTTGAGGTGGTTGAATGGTTGGACATGGTATTGGTCCATTTATATGCTGTCGCAGGTTTGCTTTTTGCCTAGAAATAGGGGAGACTCCGTCCGTTTTCCCTAAATTTTGCCCGGGATTGGAATTGGGTTGTGATTAGATTGATTGATAGAACTCCCGGTCTCGAGAGGGATCGGGGTGTTACATTATTAATTGTGGTAGAACCTAGTGTACCTGGCATATCCCCCACATGATATAGTTATTTGTCTATAAGGGTGTCTACATGTAAAGGGTATTTCAGCATGACTCTCGCTACCAGAAAAGAAAAAAGTAGGGCAATAAAATAACAGGTATGTAAATAGATGGGCTCACGTTCTCCACCCATCTCTTGATATGATAGTAGGAGTCCCTGCTATGGCACTATCTGACGTTAAGACGAAGATGAGGGGTTCTTCTACTTCTTCCCTATCAAGTTGAGGTCTCTCAAGCCAGCTTGTCTAGTTTATCACTTCCCCTATAATAGCATTTGGCGTAGAATGAGAGGCTAATAGATAGAGTAGGCAGCATAAGCTCAACAAAGTTCCACGAGGGAATATTAAGAGTCGCTGAAGATTATAGGACATCTGACTTTGTCGCCTCTTTGAGGTATTCCCTCCCAGGGAAGTTGTTTGTTCCAGTCACTAAGCATCATCCCTTTTGGGAAAAGGATTGAATTGCGTAGAATGGGACTCTCCATAATAACTAACAAGATTTAGTGGGCTGCCTATGAAATATATAGAGCTCTGTGACTCAACTCAAATCAATAAGGATGCAGAAATTTTTGACTCGTCTCATCATTCTCGTCTTTCAGTTCATATTCTCCAGTGCCAGCCGGGAAGCCACCCAATCACTTCAGTCAAGGAAATCATTCAATAGAAGCCCCTAAGGTATTTTGAGCCAAAGAGTAAATCATTCCTCAATCCACTCAAGCGGAACCGTCACATTCTCTCATAGAGACTCTATCATGAAAGAAAGGGAAGCCAACTAACTTATAGCCACCCACTCGCTCATTTGACCGGAAGGTCAGAATTAGCCCTGATTCTTTCTGCTTCTTTTTTTTAGTACGGTCTTACATTCCTTCCTTATCCCAGTCTGAAACTAGAACAACCTTCCATTTTCTTCTTTGCTTTCCTTTCGTCCCTGCTCATCTCAACCTGACTGCTGACTGGCTGCCTTACCGACCGGAATGATTAAAGAATTGAATTGAACAAGGGGGTACCAATGACTCCCTTCTTTACGTGCCCTACATCCCTGACTGCAACACTGACTTAGTTGATTGATTTTTTATTGTATTTTGCTCGGGCTGACTAAATGACTAATTGAACCGCTTGGTCAAACGATAAACCCTGACTGCCGAGAAGAGACCTACCCGAAGAGGTGGGGAGGCTCCTGCCTGTTTGAATGCCATTTTTTATCTCGCTGACAACTAATTGGTTTTCTTTTTTTACGGGTAGATACCAAAGAAAGAAGACATCCATTACTAACGCTTATTGGTTTGATTAATAGATCGCTTCACTTGATTCGGAATCAAGCATCATGGAAGGGAATAATAACTCTGGCAGCTACCAGGCCCCTTTCCTTTTGCGCCATGTTTGTGAAAGAAAAGAACGATTTTCTGTAGTTAGAAAGAGCTGCATCCCTTATTCTAGAAAGAAAGGACGCTTAACACTATACTTGTTTTCTTCAAGTAGTTCCAAAATACATTGAAAGAAGCTCTATTCCTTAAATTTCAAACTCCTCTGGAAGCCTTATTCACTATTGAGAGGCTGCTCCTCATTCATATTGATCAAAGTCTCGGAGCTCTCAATTCAGAAGATAGAAACCTACGGGATACTAATGAATAAAAAAAATCCTTTCTTTCACCATGTTGAAGCTTATTAAAGATACTGATTCGGGGGGATCAACAATCCAATGAGGAAGAAAGAACTGTTGTAACACCCCGATCCCTCTCGAGACCGGGAGTTCTATCAATCAATCTAATCACAACCCAAATCCAAACCCGGGCATAATTTTTAGGAAAAACGGACGGAGTCTCCCCTGTTTCTAGGCAAAAAGCAAACCTGCGACAGCATATAAGTGGACCAATACCATGTCCAAACATTCAACCACCTCAAGGCTATCCGAGCCTTGTTCTCAACAAGCAATCACAAGCAAATATACATTTCCAGTTTACAGATTAACCTACCTCTTCGCATCTTTTACAAGTACATTCATGCTTGACAATTAAACCATACTAACCTATTTCATAAGTAAGACTATCAAACCATTCTAACTTTTTTCCTTTGGACATTACAAACATACATTGAAGTTAAACTATACTAACTAAATACATAAGCTACCTTTTCAAATCACTTCAATAACCTAGTAAAACTTAAATTACATTCTTTTAATATTAAATACATACAATACATGAAAGCATACATCTTTGCCACTTCCACAACTCAAGCCACATAGGCATGCAAGACAACTCTTCAAGCACGAGCTTTCACACAACCACAAACTTTCCAGCTAACATGGCATTTCTTGAAATGTGATGGTGAGGAGTGAGTATACACAACACGTATACTCAGTGAGGGCGAGACAAATATCGAGGTGGAGAGAAAGAAAGTCGTGCAATGCAAATAGACACAGTTAAGCAATAAAGTCAATAAGAAAGCATTCAATACAAACGACAATATAATAAACAATCAAGAAAGCATTAACACAACCATTCAAAGCTATACCACACTCTGAAGGCTATGGTTCACTCATACGAGTAATGTACCATTTCACGAGCGATACATCAATCTCGAGCTTGATGTTGACAATGATGACAATAAGCGTGCAACCACATTATAACTTCAGTTTGGAATACCCCGGAAGTATCCATCAATTTTACGACCCAAATTTCCCTGGGAGGCAACCTAAGTGAGAATGGGAATAGGACACGGAGCTAGAACAACCAACACTGGCAGCGCGAGACTACCCAGAGAGGCCCATCACTCACGTGCCTGACACTATGCAATGCAAGACACGATACAAAACGATAACGAGCGATAGCACAACAATACAGATTAGAGGAGATAAGCAAGATATCAAGCATTTACAACCAATACTAGCATTCAATTAACTTTTAAAGCATAACTATCTTTACTAGCAACAATAACACCAATTAAACAAGTAACAGCAATTCAAACACGAAAATGACAAATATCACTATTCAATCCCTAACTTCCAAAGGCAATTACGAGCAAACGAGCTACGGGATTAGGAAACCGATTTCACTACATTCACTCAGGCACTACAAGGCACGTTTCTATGTCACTAAACTTCACTTTCTCACCCAAGGCCCGAAAGTCCACCTACTACGTTTGAACTACAGCTATGCTAACCGGTCACTCAATCAACGCCACAATAGGGCCAAAAGTGCTTCTATGCCCTCAATAGCAAAACCCCCAACTCAATTCGAGCACGGTCAACTTTTGGTCAAAAGGCCCCTTTACGTTTGTTTGTCTAATTTCTAATTTTAACAAAGGCCGATCCGTTTTTATTTCACATTTTATCTTTCTATCACTAATAGCACCTATCCAAATCAAGCAATCGCAATTCGGATCAAAAATCCGAAATTCTAGGGCTTTACTATTTATTTTTACTATTTACATTCTTGCCTAAATTCAATTTGCATTTCTAATCGTAAAAATTGCTACATAACTAACAAACAATGCTCTACGAACCCTAAAGAGGCATTTCCAATCAATTCCAAGCATTATAACGCATTAAATATCAAATCTAAAAATTTGAATCAAAAATCAAATTTCATATAATATGCACAAAAGCATGAAAACCCTCACAGAGATTGAAGACCAAGACCCGCAAGGACTCGAGCCACGACCCCCGAGCAATTCCACGCACGATTGTAGAAGAAAATGCAAGCAAAATCTTTTTTTTTCCTCCTTGGAGTTTCGGCCATGAGAAGGACTCAAAGGGCATTTTGAAGTTTGTTTTTTTTTTTTTTAGCCTTGTTTTATTATTTAAAAGGTGACAAAGGGCATTTTGGTCTTTTGCAAGGTCAAGCTTAAGTTAAAATTGGTCAAATAAGCTTATTTTGATGGCATTTAATCCAATTCAAGTTAGAGCAATGCAATTTTAATGAAAACCGACTAAAACTAGCTAATTTAAACTAGAAACATTATTTACGAAATCCGAGAAATATTCTTCTAACTTTCATTTTCAAAATGCTACGATCAAACGGTCAATAAATGATTGCTAATAAAGTGATGAGCAATAATAGAAAACTTTAATTTTTTTGAAAAATAGAATAGTAGAATAGTTTAAAATTCATTCCTTCTCGGAGTTACTTTTCTCTTTTATTTGAAAACCGAGTGATTTTAATGCAAACAATTAAAACTGATTATTAAAATAATCAAAACAATCAAAATAATCAATATTCATTTAAAAATAATTAATTTAACTATTCCTAGAATATTTTTAAGAATTATCAATTTAATGCCAAAATACGAATGAACAAGTAAATATAAACATGTAATCAAGTGCAATTAAATATTAACATTTAAGATGGCACTTAATTAAATACAAGAGAATAAATTCAATTACTATAATTAATAGAAATAGATAATAATCTTTTAATTATTCAATACACAATTACTAAATGCTTCCAAGAGAAATATTAAAATAGTGCAAATTGGTTGATTTAACTAATTAAACATTTAATTAAATGCAGTCAAATGCTATTAAATGCATGCCGGTTTCGGGTTATCATATCCTTCCCCCCATAAAACAATTGCGTCCTCGCAATTCTTCTTCCAATAGAACTCTGCATCCACTGAATCCAACTCTGACTAATCTTCATCGGTTGTTGAGCAAGTATATTAATCAAGATAACCAATAGGGAAGTTTAAGAAGAAATTCCAAGTAGTAATGCCGAAGAAAGGCTCAAATGTAGATACCGTACAAAATCCCGTTGACATGAATACCGGAGAAGAATAAAATTCCAATCAAGAGCGCCGAGATAATACCAACAAAGACTAAAGAAAAGATACTGTAGATGATACCAATACCTCATATTAATGGCAATAAGAATACCGAAGGAATGCCCTATTTACGAATCTCCAATAGAAGTTCAACTATTACTGCCCGAGAATTCCCAAGCAAGAAGCCAAATAAAGGCTAAAACAAAGGTTCCATCTAGAGGTCCAAAGAAGTACCCCGCTGGTCATGAATTTCATAGAAGAATTCCCTGTTAAAAGTGCTGAAGAAAATACTAAGAACCCAATCAAATAAGTGGGTATCCAAATAATAACCCCATAGGACAACCAATTAGATTCTGAGTATCGCTATCAAATGCTTAGAAGAAGGTCTAAGGAATAGCAGAGAAAATATAATGTGCCCAATAAGACAATCAAGTTGAATAACAAATATAGTTTCCCAGATAGACGAAAACCCTAAGGAAAATACCGAGCTGGTGCACAATATACAAAACCAAACTCTGAGGCCCCTGCACTGTTTGCTAAGTGAGAACTTCATACAACCTTGCCAATAAGGAAAATACCATTAGAATGCCCAATAAGAATTCCAAAGAGTACCGTAAGTAGTACTATACAATAAGTATGATAGGAATTCCAAATACCAAACCTACTGAGGAACACTAAAGAAAATTCCCGAAAAAATGCTCCAGTGAGAAAATACCAAGGATTGCCCAATAAGTAAGTACCAAATAAATGACCACCAAGAATTCTATAGAATGCCATTGGAGAATTTCCAATAAGGAATGGCGGTAGCACTCCAATAAAGATCGAGACACATATACCATAGATAATACTGTGCAGTAAGTCTGATTGAGATCCTAATAGCCAAGTCCACTGAGAAGTGCCAACAGAAGTCTCCAAAGAATACCCATTAAGAAAACCAAAGAATGCCCTAGAGAACAACCAAATAAAACCCCAAAAGAATACTACTCTTCACAACTGTTAAACACAGAGGAGGACCCTAGAGTTTCGCCAATAACCGAGCTCCAAAGGCAAACACCAACTCCCAAATAAAGGCTAATTAAATTCCATTCATTTCCTGCCAATCCATAAACTTTGAAAGGCCAGCTGTGAACCACTTCTTTAGGGGAGAAAGAGGACTTACTTACCATTTCCACGGAACATGTATGAATGCTAGGAGCTCACATTTATACCCATGCCTTAAACTATTATGCAAGCAAGTTTACACAAGACTTTATTTAACAAAGTCACTGAAGCAAGACACTCAAGTCAAGCACAACATAGTCAATTCAAATCACAACATAACCAATTCAAGACATTCCAGGACACACATTACAAGTAATACTTCAAGCAAATAACAATTCACGAGGTCGATTCGATTCACAATGCCAATTCAATAGGTCAATTCAATGTACAACTAGACACTTCACTTCACTTAGCACACAATTAACACATAACACATAACTATATCACATAGGAGCACACATTAAGGTCAAGACACACAATCTCACATACAAGCATACACTTTCAAGACACACTTAACAAGCACACATTCATGGATCACTACCCACCAGACCGAGGACCCTGTCCCGGCTTATGAGCTAAACAAGATGTGATACCACCTGTAACACCCCGATCCCTCTCGAGACCGGGAGTTCAATCAATCAATCTAATCACAACCCAAATCTAAACCCGGGCATAATTTTTAGGGAAAACGGACAGAGTCTCCCCTGTTTCTAGGCAAAAAGCAAACCTGTGATAACATATAAGTGGACCAATACTATGTCCAACCATTCAATCACCTCAAGGCTATCCGAGCCTTGTTCTCAACAAGCAATCACAAGCAAATATACATTTCTAGTTTACAGACTAACCTACCTCTTCATATCTTTTACAAGTACATTCATGCTTGAGAATTAAACCATACTAACCTATTTCATAAGTTAGACTATCAAACCATTCTAACTCTTTTCCTTTGGACATTACAAACATACATTGAAGTTAAACTATACTAAATAAATACATTAACTAGCTTTTCAAATCACTTCAATAACCTAGTAAAACTTAAATTACATTCTTTTAATATTAAATACATACAATACATGAAAGCATACATCTTTGCCACTTCGACAACTCAAGACACATAGGCACGCAAGACAACTCTTCAAGCACGAACTTTCACACAACCACAAACTTTCCAGCTAACATGGCATTTCCTGAAATGTGGTGGTGAGGAGTGAGTATACACAACACGTATACTCAGTGAGGGCGAGACAGATATCGAGGTGGAGAGAAAGAAAGTCGTGCAATGCAAATAGACACAGTTAAGCAATAAAGTCAATAAGAAAGCATTCAATACAAACGACAATATAATAAACAATCAAGAAAGCATTAACACAACCATTCAAAGCTATACCACACTCTGAAGGCTATGGTTCACTCATACGAGCAATGTACCATTTCATGAGCGATACATCAATCTCGAGCTTGATGTTGACAACGATGACAATAAGCGCGCAACCACATTATAACTTCAGTTTGGAATACCCCGGAAGTATCCATCAATTCTACGACCCAAATCTCCCTGGGAGGCAACCCAAGCGAGAATGGGAATAGGACACGGAGCTAGAGCAACCAACACTGGCAGCCCGAGACTACCCAAAGAGGCCCATCACTCGCGCGCCTGACACTATGCAATGCAAGACACGATACAAGGTGATAACGAGCGATAGTACAACAATACAAATTAGAGGAGATAAACGAGATATCAAGCATTTACAACCAATACTAGCAATCAATTAACTTTTAAAGCATAACTATCTTTAATAGCAACAATAACACCAATTAAACAAGTAACAGCAGTTCAAACACGAAAACGACAAATATCACTATTCAATCCCTAACTTCCAAAGGCAATTACAAGCAAACGAGCTACGGGATTAGGAAACCGATTTCACTACATTCACTCAGGCACTACAAGGCACGTTTCTATGTCACTAAACTTCACTTTCTCACCCGAGGCCCGAAAGTCCACCTACTGCGTTTGAACTATAGCTATGCTAACCGGTCACTCAATCAACGCCACAACAGCACCAAAAGTGCTTCCATGCCCTCAATAGCAAAACCCCCAACTCAATTCGAGCACGGTCAACTTTTGGTCAAACGGCCCCTTTACGTTTCTTTGTCTAATTTTCATTTTTAACAAAAGTCGATCCGTTTTATTTCACATTTTATCTTTCTATCACTAATAGCACCTATCCAAATCAAGCAATCGCAATTCGGATCAAAAATCCGAAATTCTAGGGTTTTACTATTCATTTTTACTATTCATGTTCTTGCCTAAATTCAATTTGCATTTCTAACCGTAAAAATCACTAAATAACTAACAAGCAATGCTCTACGAACCCTAAAGAAGCATTTCCAATCAATTTCAAGCATTATAACGCATTAAATATCAAATCTAAAAATTTGAATCAAAAATCAAATTTCATATAATATGCACAAAAGCGTGAAAACCCTCACAGAGATTGAAGACCAAGACCCGTAACGACCCGAGCCACGACCCCCGAGCAATTCCACTCACGATTGTAGAAGAAAATGCAAGCAAAATCTTTTTTTTCCTCCTTGGAGTTTCGGCCATGAGAAGGACTCAAAGGGCATTTTGAAGTTTTTTTTTTTTTTATTTTAGCCTTGTTTTATTATTTAAAAGGTGACAAAGGGAATTTTGGTCTTTTGCAAGGTCAAGCTTAAGTTAAAATTGGTCAAATAAGCTTATTTTGATGCCATTTCATCCAATTCAAGTTAGAGCAATGCAATTTTATTGAAAACCGACTAAAACTAGCTAATTTAAACTAGAAACATTATTTACGAAATCTGAGAAATATTCTTCTAACTTTCATTTTCGAAATGTTACGATCAAACGGTCAATAAATGATTGCTAATAAAGTGATGAGAAATAATAGAAAACTTTAAGTTTTTTGAAAAGTAGAATAGTAGAATAGTTTAAAATTCACTCCTGCTCGGAGTTACTTTTCTCATTTATTTGAAAAATGAGTGATTTTAATGCAAACAATTAAAACTGATTATTAAAATAATCAAAACAATCAAAATAATCAATATTCATTTAAAAATAATTAATTTAACTATTCCTAGAATATTTTAAAGAATTATGAAGTTAATGCCAAAATACGAATGAACAAGTGAATATAAACATGTAATCAAGTGCAATTAAATATTAACATTTAATATGGCACTTAATTAAATACAAGAGAATAAATTCAATTACTATAATTAATAGAAATAGATAATAATCTTTTAATTATTCAATACACAATTACTAAATGCTTCCAAGAGAAATATGAAAATAGTGCAAATTGGTTGATTTAACTAATTAAACATTTAATTAAATGCAGTCAAATGCTATTAAATGCATGCCAGTTTCGGGTTATCACAACTGCAGTTCAAATGCATATGAAACTAAGCTAAGGCGGTTGCTGTCCTCACTTTATCCCACTATGTCCGCTTATAGTCAATATATGAACTGAAAGGGCTTGAATGAATTCATCGAAGAATAGCCAGCAATGAAAAAGATCGCGAGCCTCTCCCTATCAGTCGAGCATCTTCAAACCTCTTTCTTTTAATGTTCTTAGAACCATTCTTTTCAATCTTACATGACATGGCCCCCATTCCATCTTTCTTCCTTAAAAATGCCTTGTTCCGCCCTCCCAGTAGCTCACGCTTCCGCATCTCTGTCTTAATCTAGATGTTAGGCTAACTTAGCCAGCCAAGGTCTCCACTTGATGTGGTGCCCGCTGGTATCCATCCTCTTGTTCTGAGCCTTAGACCTCTCAGGCCGAATAGAGCCTTTCGCTTGAGGCGCGCTAGCTTAACTCTTAGCATGCATTCTTTGGTAACAACAGCAGGATAAGCATAGCAAGAATTCCCTCTAGACTCTTAATGAGAAAGTTTAGCTTTCTGGAGGTTCTAGGGAAACTAGCAGATTGGTTGTCGTTAAGCCCATTGGGCCTTTTGAATGGGCCATCTATGTGGGTTGGGACTGTGAACCGTTAACACATAAAGGATTTGTGACCTCAACATGACAGGTGCGATCATACCAGCACTAATGCACCGGATCCTATTAGAACTCCGAAGTTAAGCGTGCTTGGGCGAGAGTAGTACTAGGATGGGTGACCCCCTCGGAAGTCCTCGTGTTGCACCCCCTTTTTCATTTTTTTTTGCCCCGGTTAGAGTTGCCAAGATACTTTATCCACCACATTTCTATTACCGAATCCCACGGCACATTGGGCAAGACAACTTCGCTTTACGTAGAGGCTGGGCCCGCAAACCGAGGGCATGGTGCTTGTGACCAGGTCCCCGTCGCTCCGGTGCCCTTAACTTTTGATCCGTAAGGAGTTACGCGGCGCACAGCATACAGTTATAAAGCTCTATGTGAGCTCTACGACAGGGGTAGCAAGCCTGGTTGGCTGCGCCTATTTTCGGAGCCCAAAATCGAACATTTTCATCAGTTTTTTGCCACTTTTCTTCTTTTTCTCTATTTTTTCATCCCGGATCGTACGTCGTGAGCTATTTAAAGGACGACAACCCAACTCACGGGACATTACAGGGCCCTACAACACGTCGATATCACGTCTTATGAGGATACAGTATTGTTGAAGCGGATAGGTTGTCGTTAAGCCCATTGGGCCTTTTAAATGGGCCATCTTACTTGGCTGGAACTGTGAACCGTCAACACATAACGGATTTGTGCCCTCAACATGATGGGTACGATCATAACAGCACGAATGCATAGGATCCCATCAGAACTCCGAAGTTAAGCGTGCTTGGGCGAGAGTAGTACTAGGATAGGTGACCCCCTGGGAAGTCCTCGTGTTGCACCACTATTTTCAATTTTTTTTGCCCCGATTAGGGTTGCCAAGATACTTTATCCACCACATTTCTATTACCGAATCCCAAAGCCCCTTGGGCAAGACAACTTCGCTTCACGTACAGGCTCGGCCTACAAACCGAGGGCGTGAGGCTTGTGACTAGGTCTCCATTGCTTCGGTGCCCATATTTTTTTATATGTAAGGAGTTACCTGGTGTATAGCATACCGTTGTAAAGCTCTCCAAGAGTTCTATGACGGGGGCAGCAATCCTGCTCGGCTGCGACTATTTTCGGAGGCCAAAATCAAATGTTTTCATCTGTTTCGGGCCACTTTCTTCTTTTGCTCTGTTTTTCCATCTCGGATCATACGTCATGAGTTGTTAAAAGGACGACAACCTAACTCGCTGGACATTAGAAGTCCGTATAACGCGTTGAGATTACATCTTGCGTGGATGCTACGTTGTTGAAGCAAATTGGTTGTCGTTAAGCCTATTGTGACTTTTGAATTGGCCATCTCTCTGGGTTGGGACTGTGAACCGTCAACACATAAGGAATTTGTGCCCTCAACATGATGGGTGTGATCATACTAGCATTAATGCACCGGATCCCATCAAAATTCCGAAGTTAAGCGTGCTTGGGCAAGAGTAGTACTAGGATGGGTAACCCTTTGGAAGTCCTCGTGTTGTACCCCCTTTTTCAATTTTTTTTGCCCCGGTCACGGTTGCCAAGATACTATATTCATCACATTTCTATTACTGAATCCCATGGTACCTTGGGCAAGACAACCTCGCTTCACGTAGAGGCTGGGCCAGCAAACCGAAGGCGTGGGGCTTGTGACTAGGTCTCCGTCGTTCCGATGCTTATAACTTTTGATCCGTAAGGAGTTACGTGGCCCACAGCATACTGTTGGAAAGCTCTCCGAGAGCTCTACAATGTGGTTAGCAAGCTTGCTTATCTGTGCCCGTTTCTGGAGCCCAAAATCTAACGTTTTCATTAGTTTTGGGCCACTTTTCTTCTTTTGCTCTATTTTTTCATCTCGGATCATACTTCGTGAGCTGTAAAAAGGACGACAACCTAACTCGCGGGACATTAGAAGGCCTTACAATGCTTCGATATCATGTCTTGCGAGGATACTACATTGTTGAAGCGGATGGGCTGTCGTTAAGCCGATTGGGCCTTTTGAATAGGCCATCTCTCTGGGCTGGGACTGTGAACCGTCAACACATAAAGGATTTGTGCCCTCAACATGACTGTTGTGATCATACTAGCAATAATGCACCGGATCCTATCAGAACTCCGAAGTTAAGCGTGCTTGGGCGAGAGTAGTACTAGGATGGGTAACCCCTTGGAAAGTCCTCGTGTTGCACACCCCTTTTTAATTTTTTTTGACCCGGTTAGGGTTGCCAAGATACTTTATCCACCACATTTCTATTACCGAATCCCATGGCACATTTGTCAAGACAACTTCGCTTTACGTAGAGGATGGGCCCGCAAACTGAGCGTGTGATACTTTTTGACCAGGTCTTCGTCGCTCTAGTGCCCATAACTTTTGATCTGTAAGGTGTTACGCATCGCACAACATACCATTGGAAAGCTCTCTAAGAGCCCTACGATTAGGGCAGCAAGCCTGCTGGGTTGCGCCTATCATCGGCGCCCAAAATTGAAAGTTTTCATCAGTTTTGGGCCACTTTTCTTCTTTTGCTTTGTTTTTCCATCCTGGATCTTACGTCATGAGCTATTAAAAGGATGACAACCTAACTTGCAGGACATTAGAAGGCACTACAACGTGTCAATATCAAGTATTGTGAGGATGCTATGTTGTTGAAGCGGATGGGTTGTCGTTAAGCCCATTGGGCCTTTTGAATGTGCCATCTCTCTGGGCTGGGACTGTGAACTGTCAACACATAAGGGATTTGTGCCCTCAACATGACGGGTGCAATCATACTAGCATTAATGCACCGGATCCCATCAAAACTCCGAAGTTAAGTATGCTTGGGCAAGAGTAGTACTAGGATAGGTGACCCAATGAGAAGTCCTCGTGTTGCCCCTCCCCCCCCCCCCCTTTTCAATTTTTTTTGTCCCAGTTAGGGTTGCCAAGATACTTTATCCACCACATTTCTATTACCGAATCCCACGGTACCTTGGGCCGGACCACCTCGCTTCACGTAGAGATTGGGCCCGCAAACCGAGGGCGTGGGGCTTGTGACCAGGTCTCCGTCGCTCCGGTGCCCATAACTTTTGATCCTTAGAAGTTACGCGGCGCACAACACACCGTTGGAAAGCTCTCCGAGAGCTCTACGACAGGGGCAACAAGCCTGCTTGGCTGCACCCATTTTTTTGGGCCAGAATCGAACGTTTTCATCAGTTTCGGGCAACTTTTCATCTTTTGCTCTGTTTTTTCATCCCGGATCGTACATCGTGAGCTGTTAAAAGGATGACAACCTAATTTGCGGGATATTAGAGGGCCCTACAACACGTCGATATCACGTCTTGCGAAGATGATGCGTTGTTAAAGCGGATGGGTTGTCGTCAAGCCCATTGGGCCTTTTTAATGGGCCATCTCTCTGGGCTGGGACTGTGAATCGTCAACACATAAAGGATTTGTGCCCTCAACTTGACTGGTGCGATCATACCAGCACTAATGCTCCGGAACCCATCAGAACTCCGAAGTTAAGCGCGTTTGGGCGAGAGTAGTATTAGGATGGGTAACCCCCTAGGAAGTCCTCGTGTTGTACCACCCTTTTCAATTTTTTTTGCCCCGGTTAGGGTTGCCAAGATACTTTATCCACAACATTTCTATTACTAAATCCCATGGCACCTTGGGCAAGACAACTTCGCTTCATGTAGAGGCTGGGCCCGTAAACCAAAGGAGTGGGGCATGTGACCAGTTCTCCGTCGCTCCGGTGTACATAACTTTTGATCCATAAGGAGTTACGCGGTGCACAGCATACCGTTGGAAAGATGTTCGAGTGCTCTACGAGGGGGACAACAAGCCTGCCCAGCTGCGCCTCTTTTCGGATCCCAAAATCGTACGTTTTCATCAGTTTTGGGCCACCTTTCTTCTTTTGCTCTGTTTTTGGGTCCTGAATCGTAAGTCGTGAGCTATTAAAAGGACGACAGCCTAACTTGGGGGACATTAGAGGGCCCTACAATGCATCGATATCACGTCTGGTGAGGATGATGCGTTGTTGAAGCAGATGGGTTGTCGTTAAGCCCATTAGGCCTTTTGAATGGGCTATCTCTCTAGGCTGGGACTGTGAACCGTCAACACAGAAAGGATTTGTGCCCTCAACATGACGGGTGCGATCATACTAGCACTAATGCACCGGATCCCATCAGAACTAAGAAGTTAAGCGTGCTTGGGCGAGAGTAGTACTAGGATGGGTGACCCCCTAGGAAGTCCTCATGTTGTACCCCATTTTCAATTTTTTTTTGCCCCGGTTAGGGTTGCCAAGATACTTTATCCACAACATTTCTATTACCGAATCCCATGGCACCATGGGCAAGACAACTTCGCTTCACGTAAAGGCTGGGCCCAGAAACCGAGGGCGTGGGGCTTGTGACCAGGTCTCCGTCGCTTCGTTGCCCATAACTTTTGATCCGTAAGGAGTTACGAGGTGTACAGCATATCGTTGGAAAGCTCTCCGAGAGCTCTACGACGGGGGCAACATGCCTAACGGCTGCGCCAATTTTAGGGGCCAAAATTGAATGTTTTCATCTGTTTCGGGCCACTTTTCTTCATTTGCTCTATTTTTATGTCCCGGATCGTGTGTCATGAGTTGTTAAAAGGACGACAACCTTACTCGCAAGACATTAGAGGGCCCTACAATGCGTCGATATCACGTCTTGCGAGGATGCTACGTTGTTGAAGCGGATGGGATGCCGTTAAGCCCATTGGGCCTTTTAAATGGGCCATCTCTCTGGGCTGGGACTGTGAACCGTTAACACATAAGGGATTTTTGTGCCCTCAACATGACGTGTGCGATCATACCTGTGACGCCCCAATCCCTCATGAGACCGGAGGCTCTAATAACCATGCTATTCTCAACCCAATACCAAACCCGGTCACAAAATTTTAGGGAAAAACGGATAGAGTTTCCTTTGTACCGCGGACATTTTTCAAACCTGTAAATGCTTAAAATTGCCACAATATAGTAAAACAAGCTTTTATAATTAAAATCAAAGGTTCTAGGCCATCCAAGCCAGGAGACAAACAACAGCTCCAAATCACACATGCATGCACCCAACTTAACTTTTCATTAAACCTTTTTAACATACCATTCTATGATAACATTAGAGCAATTTTAGAAGTTGAAATCAACACCTCTAAACATACACACCCAAGCATGCAAGAACTAAAAGGATAATTAAAAGTTATTACAAGCCATAATATCTCAAAGCTAACATTACAACCAACAACTTTCAACTTGCAACTACAAGAATATACATAGCCTTAAGGCCACAAAATAGATCATGCTATAGCAATACAAGTACACCATGTAACAACAAGAAGACAAATCCACCTTAGACAACAAACACATAACAACTAGGGCAAAGGCTCAGCCTGAACTTCTTCCTCTTCCACTAGCACCTCAATTAGCTGGGGATCACCCTCAGCACTTCCTGAAACATATATCGAGGTATGAGCAACCACTATTGCCTAGTGAGGGATATAGTCTCCCAGGGCGTGCAATGCAACAGGTAATACAGTTAAACAACAATAACAATTAGACAATTAAAGAAACAATGATAGCTTAAATAACTACACATTTAAAAGGATACATTTCACATAGCCCCTATACACCAATCTTCGCTGGTCTTCATTCACGATCCACGAACCACGATCACAATCACGATAAGCCGGCATCCCAAACACCAAAGGGTACTCCGGATGTACCCAATCCTACGACCCAACACCCCCTGGCAATCTCTGGACCAGGCGAGTGAGGGAATAGGGTACGGAGCTAGAGCAACCAACCCTGGCAAGCCCGCTGCCGCCCAGAGAGGCCCATCGCATCCGCCCCGACGATAAGGTTGCACAACCATTGACTCGATAACACAGGAAGCAATAATAATAACAATATAACAAAATAAGCCGATATACAAACAAGGAGGACAACAAAAGAGGTTGTCCTCGAGCACACACATCATCAATCACGCCATACGATGCAATATGATACATTCATTAGTCTATAATTGCTAAACTAATCCAACTAAAACACTTAAATCACTTAGTATCGAATATTTAGCATATAACAAGATAAGACACATATAATGCACATAGAAATGATCCCTCACCTTTTAGGAAGCCAAACCTGCGCGAATTAAGCCAAGATTCCCTCAATATTCTCCGAAAGCATCAATTCCCTTCAATTATCACTACCTAATACAATCAACTATATGCATAAGAAGTGATTTCTTATTCTCAACTAAAGCTAGTTCATAAAGCCATTAATTTATCCAACTCTATTTGATTCCCTTTAATTCACATAACTAACAATATATTTCATGGTTTAACAATCATTCTAATTAATATTTGAACAATACATAAACTCAAGTGATCACATATGCACCATTCTTTAATTTTCAAGTATTAGACAAAGACAATAGCATAATAAATAACATATACATAGCCATTCATATAAGTAGAAACACTATATAACATCTAACCAATAAGTTATATAAGCGTATCTTTACACATATAATGCAATTAATAAGCAGTATACACTTGTTTACTCACTCTTTAACTGGTATCGATATAACTTAACTCACAACTTCTCCGAATAGATGAACTTGTTACATAAGTACATTTAAACATTTATCCAATCAATCAAGAATCAACTAACAACAATTATTACCATGGTTCATTACTAGTTCCTTTAGTCCATTCTAAATTCATACTCAACCAAATTCATGTAAACCAAGCAACTTAATTCACGAGACTTCACTACTATAATATGTACACTACACAAATGCATATAAACATTTAATTACTCAATTATAAATCAATTATCATGAGATTAACTATGCGAACACAAATGGGTCAATATTATACTTTTCACAAAACTTAACTGAAAGCTCACACATACCTTAGAATAGCATTTAGACTCGCTAGGAGCAACTACAAAGCAATACAAGTACTAAAGCAATTAATTCATTCATTTCCCCTTTGTTCAACTAGGCTATTTAGCTTCCTATCGAAATTCAATGATCAAGTTAAGCTAGCTAACCATCCTACCAATCTAAGGATACCTAAATACCTCATTTAAAACCTCCAAATCATAACCTAGAGTACAAGTACACGAAAACACCAAAAATGCCTCTTTTTGGGTTTACACTACAAGTACCAATTTTGGAACCCAAACAAGCGAAACGAAAGCACTTCTAAGGTTTCAATACTTAATAAAGACTATCCATAACCTCGAAACGTGCCCGGATTCAAGATAAACCCGAAACCCCTTATTAAAGTAGCCTATTTTGATCAAATTTCTCAAATTTTGAACATAGCAAGTGCAATTAACATTTTTCCCACGCTTATGGACCTAATTAGCAACTACTAGAAGCCTCGAATCGAATTAAATTGTAACTTTTTTTGGAAACCCTAATTTAGCACTATTCATCATCTTCCCCAAGTGCCATTTTCATTTTCAAGCATTCAACAAGCATTTTAAACCATCAAACATATTCTATGAAGTCATTAGAGCATATAAGAATCAACGGAATAAGAATTAAACCACTACAATATTAGATCACAAAAATAATAATACAAACTTTAATTGAATTTAATACAAAAATAGAATGTACCCTCACCTCTTTTGAAGATCAAAGAATGGTCTTAAGGTCCTAAGGATGAAGCACAACCAATTTGGGAAGCAATGGAAGCAAGAATGAAGCAAAGAGTAATTTTTTTTTTGAGAAGTTACTATTCCCGTAACTCTTTTTTAGCCATTTTTTTGACCCCTTTTTTTTTGTTTCTTGGCTTTTAATATTCTCATAAGATGGTCAAAGGGTAGGTCAAGCAAATAGGGTATTTTAGTAAGGGTAAATGGGTCATTTGGGTGATTAAATTTCAGCAAAATAAAATGCCAAAAATCTGAAAAATATGAAAAAATCCCGCTAGTACTATTCATCAGACATTTCGCGAATTTTTTCCTATTGATCCCGATATGCAATGCACGCACAGTTAGGGGCTATAGTCCCCTAAAAATATGTAGTATTTTATAAAAATATAAAATGCATGAAAAGAAATATTTGAATTTATGGAAATATAAAAAAAAATAAAGTAATTAGCTAAATTACATCTAAGTTAATCATTTAATGAATGCAATTAGTGAAGTGCTGAGTTCGGGGTGTCACAATACCAGCACCAATGCATTGGATCCCATCAGAACTCCGAAGTTAAGCGTGCTTGGGCGAGAGTAGTACTAGGATGGGTAACCCCTTGGGAAGTCCTCGTGTTGCACCCCCCTTTTTAATTTTTTTTGCCACGGTTAGGGTTGCCAAGATACTTTATCCACCACATTTCTATTACCGAATCCCACAGCACATTTGGCAAGACAACTTCGCTTTACGTAGAGGTTGGGCCCGTAAACTGAGGGCGTGGTGCTTTTTGACCAGGTGTCCGTCGCTTCGGTGCCCATAACTTTTGATCCGTAAGGTGTTACGCATCACACAACATACCGTTGGAAAGCTCTTCGAGAGCCCTACGACGGGGGCAACAAGCTTGCTAGGTTGCTCCTATTATCGGCACCCAAAATTGAAAGTTTTCATCAGTTTTGGGCCACTTTTCTTCTTTTGCTTTGTTTTTCCGTCTTGGATCTTACGTCATGAGCTGTTAAAAGGATGACAACCTAACTCGCGGGACATTAGAGGGCCCTACAACACATCGATATCACGTCTTGCATGGATGATTTGTTTGTTAAAGCGGATGGGTTGTCGTCAAGCCCATTGGGCCTTTTTAATGGGCCATCTCTCTGGGCTGGGATTGTGAATCGTCAACACATAAAGGAGTGTGCCCTCAACAAGACTGGTGCGATCATACCAGTACTAATGCTCCAGAACCCATCAGAACTCCGAAGTTAAGCGCGTTTGGGCGAGAGTAGTAATAGGATGGGTGACACCCTGGGAAGTCCTCGTGTTGTACCCCCCTTTTCAATTTTTTTTGCCCCGGTGAGGGTTGCCAAGATACTTTATCCACCACATTTCTATTACCGAATCCCATGGCACCTTAGTCAAGACAACTTCGCTTCACGTAGAGGCTGGGCCTATAAACTGAGGGCGTGGGGCATGTGACCAGTTTTCCGTCACTCCGGTGTACATAACTTCTGATCCGTAAGGAGTTACGCGGCATACAGCATACCGTTGAAAAGATGTTCGGGAGCTCTATGAGAGGGGCAACAAGCCTGCCCGGCTGTGCCTCTTTTCGGATCCCAAAATCGTACGTTTTCATCAGTTTCGGACCACTTTTCTTCTTTTGCTCTATTTTTCGGTCCTGAATCGTACGTCGTGAGTTATTAAAAGGACGACAGCCTAACTTTTCGGACATTAGAGGGCCCTACAACGCATCGATATCACATCTTGTGAGAATGATGCGTTGTTGAAGCCGATAGGTTGTCATTAAGCCCATTGGGCCTTTTGAATGGGCTATATCTCTAGGCTGGGACTGTGAACCGTAAACACAAAAAGGATTTGTGCCGTCAACATGACGGGTGTGATCATACTAGTACAAATGCACCGGATCGCATCAGAACTAAGAAGTTAAACGTGCTTGGGCGAGAGTAGTACTAGGATGGGTGACCCCCTGTGAAGTCCTCATGTTGTACCCCCATTTTCAATTTTTTTTGCCCTGGTTAGGGTTGCCAAGATACTTTATCCACAACATTTCTATTACTGAATCCCACGGCACCAAGGGCAAGATAACTTCGCTTCACATAAAGGCTGGGCTTGCAAACCGAGGGCGTGGGGCTTGTGACCAGGTCTCCGTCGCTTCGTTGCCCATAACTTTTGATCCGTAAGGAGTTACGGGGTGCACAGCATACCGTTGGAAAGCGCTCCGAGAGCTCTACGACGGGGGCAACATGCCCAACGGCTGCGCCCATTGTCAGGGGCCAAAATCGAAGGTTTTCATCTCTTTCGGGCCACTTTTCTTCTTTTGCTCTGTTTTTCTATCCCAGATCGTGCATTGTGAGTTGTTAAAAGGACGACAACCTAACTCGCAGGACATTAGAGGGCCCTACAACGCGTCGATATCATGTCTTGCGAGGATGCTACGTTGTGGAAGCGGATAGGATGTCGTTAAGCCCATTGGGCGTTTTGAATGGGCCATGTCTCTGGGCTGGGACTGTGAACCGTTAACACATAAGGGATTTGTGCCCTCAACATGACGGGTGCGATCATACCAGCACTAATGCATCGGATCCCATCAGAACTACGAAGTTAAGCATGCTTGGGCGAGAGTTGTACTACGATGGGTGACCCCCAGGGAAGTCCTCGTGTTGTACCCCCCTTTTCAATATTTTTTGCCAGGGTTAGGGTTGCCAAGATAATTTATTCACCATATTTCTATTACCAAATCCCACGGCCCCTTGGACAAGAAACCTTCGCTTCACGTACAGGCTTGGCCCGCAAACTGAGGGCGTGGGGCTTGTGACCAGGTCTCCGTCGCTCCGGTACCCATCACTTTTGATCTCTAAGGAGTTACGCGGCACATAGCATACCATTTGAAAGCTCTCCGAGAGCTCTACGATGGGGTCAGCAATCTTGCTCGGTTGCGCCTATTTTCGGAGCCAAAAATCCATCGTTTTCATCTGTTTTGGCCCACTTTTCTTCTTTTTCTCTATTTTTCTATCTCAGATCGTACTTCGTGAGTTCTTAAAAGGATGACAACCTAACTCGCTGGACATTAGAGGGCCCTACAATATGTCGATATCACGTTTTGCGAGGATGCAATGTTGTTGAAGTAGATGGTTTGTCGTTAAGCCTATTGGGCCTTTTGAATGAGCCATCTCTCTGTGCTGGGACTGTGAACCGTCAACACATAAGGGATTTGTGCCCTCAATATGACGAGTGTGATTAAACCAACACTAATGCACCAGATCCCATCAGAACTTCAAAGTTAAGCGTGCTTGGGCGAGAGTAGTACTAGGATGGGTGACCACCTCGGAAGTCCTCGTGTTGCACCCCCTTTTTCAATTTTTTTGCCCCAGTTAGGATTGCCAAGATACTTTATCCACCACATTTCTTTTACCAAATCCCATGGCACCTTGGGCAAGACATCTTCGCTTCACGTAGAGCCTGGGCCCGTAAACCTAGGCCGTGGGGCTTGTGACCAGTTCTCAGTCGCTTCGATGTACATAACTTTTGATCTGTAAGGAGTTATGCGGCACACAGTATACCGTTGGAAAGCTCTCTGAGAGCTCTACGTCTGGGGCAGTAAGCCTGCTTTGCTGTGCCTCTTTTCGGATCACAAAATCATACATTTTCATCAGTTTCGACCACTTTTCCTTTTCTGCTCTGTTTTTCTGTCCCGAATTGTACGTCGTGAGCATTTAAAAGGACAACAACCTAACTTGCGGGACATTAGAGGGCCCCACAACTCATCGATATCACGTCTTGCGAGGATGATGCATTGTTGAAGTTGATGGGTTGTCGTTAAGCCTATTGGTCCTTTTGAATAGGCCATCTCTCTGGGCTGGGACTGTGAATCGTCAACACATAAAGGATTTGTGCCCTCAACATGACGGGTGCGATCATACCAGCAATAATGCACCAGATCCCATCCGAACTCCGAAGTTAAGCATTCTTGGGCGAGAGTAGTACTACGATGGGTGACCCCCTGGGAAGTCCTCGTGTTGCACCACTCTTTTCAATTTTTTTTGCCCCGGTTAGGGTTGCCAAGATACTTTATCCACCACATTTCTATTACCAAATCCCACGGCACATTTGGCAAGATAACTTCGCTTTACGTAGAGGCTGGGCCCGCAAACTAAGGGCGTGGTGCTTTTTGACCAAGTCTACGTCGTTCCGGTGCCCATAACTTTTGATCCGTAAGGTGTTACGCATCGCACAACATACCGTTGGAAAGCTCTCCGAGAGCCCTACGACTGGGGTAGCAAGCCTGCTTGGTTGTGCCTATTATCGGCGCCCAAAATTGAAAGTTTTCATCAGTTTTGGGCCACTTTTCTTCTTTTACTTTGTTTTTCCGTCCTGGATCTTACGTCATGAGCTGTTAAAAGGATGACAACCTAACTCGCGGGACATTAGAGGGCCCTACAATGCGTCAATATCAAGTATTGCGAGGATGTTGTGTTGTTGAAGCAGATGGGTTGTCGTTAAGCCTATTGGGCCTTTTGAATGGGCCATATCTCTGGGCTGGGACTGTGAACCGTCAACACATAAGGGATTTGTTCCTTCAACATGACGGGTGCAATCATACCAGCATTAATGCATCGGATCCCATCAGAACTCCGAAGTTAAGCTTGCTTGGGCGAGAGTAGTACTAGGATGGGTGACCCCCTAAGAAGTCCTCGTGTTGCCCCCCCCTTTTCAATTTTTTTTGCCTCGGTTAGGGTTGCCAAGATACTTTATCCATCACATTTCTATTACCGAATCCCACGGTACTTTGGCAGGACCATCTCGCTTCTAGTAGAGGTTGGGCCTGCAAACTGAGGGCGTGGGGCTTGTGACCAGGTCTCCGTCACTCCGGTGCCCATAACTTTTGATCCGTAAAAATTTACGCGGCGCACAGTACACCGTTGGAAAGTTCTCCTAGAGCTCTACGAGAGGGGCAACAAGCCTGCTTGGCTGCGCCCATTTTTGGAGGCCAGAATCGAACGTTTTCATCAGTTTCGGGCGACTTTTAATCTTTTGGTCTATTTTTTCGTCACGTATCATACATCGTGAGCTATTAAAAGGACGAAAACCTAATTCAGGCGACATTAGAGGGCCCTACAACACGTCGATATCACGTCTTGCGAGGAAGATGCGTTGTTAAAGCGGATGAGTTATCGTCAATACCTTTGGGCCTTTTTAATGGGCGATCTCTCTGGGCTGGGATTGTGAATCGTCAACACATAAAGGATTTGTGCCCTCAACATGACTGGTGCTATCATACCAGCACTAATGCTTCGGAACCCATTAGAACTCCGAAGTTAAGCGCGTTTGGGCGAGAGTAGTACTAGGATGGGTGACCCCCTGGGAAGTCCTCGTGTTATACCCCCCTTTTCAATTTTTTTTGCCCCGGTTAGGGTTGCCAAGATACTTTATCCACCACATTTCTATTACCAAATCCTATGGCACCTTGGGCAAGACAACTTCGCTTCACGTAGAGGCTGGGCCCGTAAGCTGAGGGCGTGGGGCATGTGACCAGTTCTCCGTCGCTCCGGTGTACATAACTTTTAATCCGTAAGGTGTTTCGCGGCGCAAACCATACCGTTGGAAAGCTGTTCGAGAGCTCTACGACAGGGGTAGCAAGCCTGCCCGGCTGCTCCTCTTTTCGGATCCTAAAATTATGCGTTTTCATCAGTTTCGGGCCACTTTTCTTCTTTTGTTCTGTTTTTCAGTCCCGAATCGTGCATCGTGAGCTATTAAAAGGACGACAACCTAACTTGCGGGACATTAGAGGGCCTTACAATGCATCGATATCACGTCTAGCGAGGATGATGCGTTGTTCAAACGGATGGGTTGTCGTTAATCCCATTGGGCCTTTTGAATGGGCTATCTCTCTAGGCTGGGACTGTGAACCTTCAACACAAAAAGGATTTGTGCCCTCAACATGACGGGTGCGATCCTACCAGCACTAATGCACCGGATCCCATCAGAACTCAGAAGTTAAGCGTGCTTGGACGAGAGTAGTACTAGGATGGGTGACCCCCTGGGAAGTCCTCATGTTGTACCCCCAATTTCAATTTTTTTTGCCCCAGTTAGGGTTGCCAAGATACTTTATCCACAACATTTCTATTACTGAATCCCACGGCACCTTGGGCAAGACAACTTCGCTTCACGTAAAGGCTGGGCCCGCAAACCGAGGGCATAGGGCTTGTGACCAGGTCTCCGTCGCTTCGCTGCCCATAACTTTTGATCCGTAAGGAGTAACGGGGGGCACAGCATACCGTTTGAAAGCTCTCCGAGAGCTCTACGATGGGGGGCAACATGCCTAATGGGTGCGCCCATTTTCGGGGGCCAAAATCAAATGTTTTCATCTCTTTCGGGAAAACTTTTCTTCTTTTGCTCTGTTTTTTTGTCCCGGATCATACATCGTAAGTTGTTAAAAAGATGACAACCTAACTCGCAGGATATTAGAGGGCCCTACAACGCGTCAATATCACGTCTTGTGAGGATGCGTCATTGTTGAAGCGGATGGGATGTCGTTAAGCCCATTGGGCCTTTTGAATAGGCCATCTCTCTGGGCTGGGACTGTGAACCGTAAACATATAAGGGATTTCGGCCCTCAACATGACGGGTGTGATCATACCAGTACTAATGCATCGATTCCCATCAGAACTCCGAAGTTAAGCGTGTTTGGGCGAGAGTAGTACTAGGAAGGGTGACCCCCGGGGAAGTCCTCGTGTTGCACCCCCCTTTTCAATATTTTTTGCCTCAGTTAGGGTTGCCAAGATACTTTATCCACCACATTTCTATTACCAAATCCCACGGCCCCTTGGACAAGAAACCTTCGCTTCACGTACAGGCTGGGCCCGCACGGCGTGGGGCTTGTGACCAGGTCTCCGTCGCTTCAGTACCCATCACTTTTGATCCCTAAGGTGTTACGCGGCACACAACATACCGTTGGAAAGCTCTCCGAGAGCTCTACGACGGGGTCAGCAATCCTGCTCGGCTGTGCCTGTTTTTGGAGCTGAAAATCGAACATTTTCATCTATTTTGGGCCACTTTTATTCTTTTTCACTATTTTTCTATCTCGGATCGTACGTCATGAGTTGTTAAAAGGATGACAACCTAACTCGCTGGACATTAGAGGGCCCTACAATGTGTTGATATCACGTCTTGCAAGGATGCTATGTTTTTGAAGCAGATGGGTTGTCGTTAAGCCCATTGGGCCTTTTGAATGGGCCATCTCTCTGGTTTGGGACTGTGAACCGTCAACACATAAGGGATTTGTGCCCTCAACATGACGGGTGCGATCATACCAACACGAATGCACCGGATCCCATCAGAACTTCGAAGTTAAGCGTGTTTGGGCGAGACTAGTACTAGGATGGGTGACCCCCTCGGAAGTCCTCGTGTTGCACCCCCTTTTTCAAATTTTTTTTCTCAGTTAGGGTTGCCAAGATGATTTATCCACCACATTTCTATTACCGAATCCCACGGCACCTTGGGCAAGACAACTTCGCTTCACGTACAGGCTGGGCCCGTAAACCTAGGACGTGGGGCTTGTGACCAGTTCTCAGTCGCTTCGGTGTACATAACTTTTGATCTGTAAGGAGTTACGTGACGCACAACATACCGTTGGAAAGCTCTCCGAGAGCTCTACGACGGAGGCAGCAAGCCTGCTCTGCTGTGCCTCTTTTCGGATCATAAAATCATACATTTTCATCTGTTTCAAGCCACTTTTCCTCTTTTGCTCTATTTTTCTGTCCCGAATTGTACGTCGTGAGCTTTTAAAAGGACAACAACCTAACTCGCGGGACATTAGAGGGTCCCACAACGCATCGATATCACGTCTTGAAAGGATGATGCGTTGTTGAAGCGGATGGGTTGTCGTTAAGCGCATTGGTCCTTGTAAATAGGCCATCTCTCTGGGCTGGGACTGTGAACCGTCAACACATAAAGGATTTGTGCCCTCAACATGACCGGTGGGATCATACCAACATTAATGCACCGGATCCCATCAGAACTCTGAAGTTAAGCGTGCTTGGGCGAGAATAGTACTAGGATGGGTGACCCCTTGGGAAGTCCTTGTGTTGCACCCCCCTTTTCAATTTTTTTTGCCCCGGTTAGGGTTACCAAGATACTTTATCCATCACATTTCTATTACTGAATCCCACGGTACCTTGGGTAAGACAACCTCACTTCACGTAGAGGCTAGGCCAGCGAACCGAGGGCGTAGGGCTTGTGACCAGGTCTCTGTCGCTCCGGTTCCCCTAACTTTTGATCCGTAAATAGATACGCGGCCCAGAGCATACCGTTGGAAAGCTCTCTGAGAGCTCTACAATGGGGCCAACAAGCTTGCTTTTCTGCACCAATTTTTGGAGCCCAAAATCTGACATTTTCATCAGTTTCGGGCCACTTTTCTTCTTTAGCTATGTTTTTCCATCCTGGATTGCACGTCGTTAGCTGTTTAAAGGACGACAACCTAACTCGCTGGACATTAGAGGGCCCTACAACACGTCGATATCACGTCTTACAAGGATGCTGCATTGTTCAAGCGAATGGGTTGTCGTTAAGCCAATTGGGCCTTTTGAATGGGCCATCTCTCTGGGCTGGGATTGTGAACCGTCAACACATAAAGGATTTGTGCCCTCAACATGATGGGTGCGATCATACCAGCACTAATGCATCGGATCCCATCAGAACTCAGAAGTTAAGTGTGCTTGGGCGAGAGTAGTACTAGGGTGGGTGAACCCTTGGGAAGTCCTCGTGTTGCACCCCTCTTTTTAATTTCTTTTGCGGCGGGTAGGGTTGCCAAGATGCTTTATCCACCATATTTCAATTACCGAATCCCACCGTACCTGGCCAAGACAACTCCACTTCAGATAGAGGCTAGGCCCGAAAACTTTAGGCGTGGGGTTTGTGACCAGGTCTCTGTCGCTGCGGTGGCCATAAATTTTGATCCGTAAGGAGTTATGCGGCGCATAGATTACCATAGGAAAGCTCTCCGAGGACCCTACGACGGGGGCATCAAGCTTGCTCGGCTGCACTTGTTATCGAAGCCCAAAATCAAAAGTTTTCATCACTTTCGGGCCACTTTTCTTCTTTTGCTTTGTTTTTTCATCCCGGATCTTATGTCATGAGCTGGTAAAAGGACGAAAACCTCACTCGCGGGACATTAGAGGGCCCTACAATGCGTCAATATCACGAATTGCGAGGATGCTATGTTGTTGAAGCGGATGGGTTGTCGTTAAGCCCATTGGGCCATTTGATTGGGCCATCTCTCTAGGCCAGGACTATGAACCATCAACACATAAGGGATTTATGCCCTCAACATGACGAGTGCAATCATACCAGCATTAATGCATCGGATCCCATCAGAACTCTGAAGGTAAGTGTGCTTAGGCGAAAGTAGTACTAGGATGGGTGACCCCCTGAGAAGTCCTCGTGTTGCACCCCAATTTTCCATTTTTTTTGCACTGGTTAGGGTTGCCAAGATACTTTATCCACCACATTTCTATTACCTAATCCCATGGTACCTTGGGCAAGACCACCTCATTTCAGGTAGAGGTTGGGCCCGCAAACCGAGGGCGTGGGGCTTGTGACCAGGTCTCCATTGCTCTGGTGCCCATAACTTTTGATCTGTAAGAAGTTACGCGGCGCACATCATACTGTTGAAAGCTCTCCGAGAGCTCTACAACAGGGGCAACAAGCTTGCTCAGCTACGACCATTTTTGGAGCCCAAAATCGAACGTTTTCATCAGTTTCAGGCAACTTTTCTTCTTTTGCACGGTTTTTTTGTCCCGTATCGTATGTCGTGAGCTGTTAAAAGGACGACAACCTAATTCGCGGGACATTAGATGGCCCTACAATGCGTTGATATCACATCTTGCGAGGATAATACGTTGTTAAAGTAGATGCGTTGTCGTCAAGCACATTGGGCCTTTTAGTGGGCCAACTTTCTAGGCTGGGAATGTGAATTGTCAACACATAAACGATTTGTGCCCTCAACATGAGGAGTGCGATCATACCAGCACTAATGCATCGAATCCCATCAGAACTCCGAAGTTAGGCGCGTTTGGGCAAGAGTAGTACTAGGATGGGTGACCCCCTGGGTAGTCCTCGTGTTGCACCCCCCTTTTCAATTTTTTTTACCCCTATTAGGGTTGCCAAGATACTTTATCCACCACATTTCTATTACCGAATCCCACGGCAACTTGGGCAAGACAACTTCGCTTCACGTAGAGGTTGGGCCCGTAAACCGAGGGCGTGGGGCTTGTGACCAGTTCTCCGTCGGACCAGTGTACATAACTTTTGATCCGTAATGAGTTACGCGACGCACAACATACCATTGGAAAGCTCTTCGAGAGCTCTACGACGAGGGTAACAAGCCTACTTTGCTGCGCCTCTTTTCGGATCCCAAAATCGTACATTTTTATCAGTTTCGGGCCACTTTTCTTCTTTTGCTCTGTTTTTTCATCCTGAATCGTACGTCGTAAGCTGTTAAAATGATGAAAACCTAACTCGTGGGACATTAGAGGGCCCTACAACGCATCGATCTCACATCTTGCGAGGATGATATGTTGTTAAAGCATATGTGTTGTCGTTAAGCCCATTGGGCCTTTTGAATGGGCCATCTCTCTGGGCTGGGACTGTGAACCGTCAACACATAAAGGATTTGTGCCCTCAACATGACGGGTGCGATCATACTAGCACTAATGCACCGGATCCCATCAAAACTCAGAAGTTAAGCTTGCTTGGGCGAGAGTAGTACTAGGATGCGTGGCCCCTCGGGAAGTCCTCATGTTGCATCCCCCTTTTCAATTTTTTTTGCCCCGGTTTAGGTTTCCAAGATACTTTATCCACAACATTTCTATTACCGAATCCCAGGACACCTTGGGCAAGACAATTTCGCTTCACGTAAAGGTTGGGCAGACAAACCGAGGGCGTGGGGCTTGTGACCAGGTTTCTGTCGCTCCGGTGCCCATAATCTTTGATCTGTAAGGAGTTACGCGATGCACAACATATCGTTGGAAAGCTCTCTGAGAGCTCTACGATGGGGGCAGTAAGCCTGCTCGGCTGCGCTAGGTTTTGGAGGCCAAAATCGAATGTTTTCTTCTATTTTAGGCCACTTTTCTTCATTTGCTCTATTTTTCTGTCCCGGATCGTATGTCGTGAGTTGTTAAAAGGACGACAACCTAACTCACAGGACATTAGAGGGCCCTACAATGCATCGATATCACGTCTTGCGAGGATGCTATGTTGTTGAAGCAGATGGGATGTCGTTAAGCCCATTGGTCCTTTTGAATTGGCTATCTCTCTAGGCTGGGACTGTGAAACGTCAACACATAAGGGATTTGTGCCTCAACATGATGGGTGCGATCATACTAGCACTAATGCACCGAATCCCATCAGAACTCCGAAGTTAAGCGTGGTTGGGCGAGAGTAGTACTAGGATGGGTAACCCCCTAGGAAGTCCTCGTGCTTTTGCCCCTGTTAGGGTTGCCAAGAAACTTTATCCATCACATTTCTATTACCAAATTCCACGGCACCTTAGGCAAGACAACTTCGCTTCACGTACAGGCTGGGCCCGTAAACCGAGGGCGTAGGCTTGTGACTAGGTCTCTGTCGCTTCGGTGCCCATAACTTTTGATCCGTAAGGAGTTACGCGGCGCATAGCATACCGTTGGAAAGCTCTCTGAGAGCTCTACAACGGGGTTAGGAATTCTGCTAGGCTGCGACTTTTTTTGGAGTCCAAAATCAAACATTTTCATCTGTTTTGGGCCACTTTTCTTCTTTTGCTCTGTTTTTCTGTCCCGGATCGTACGTCGTGAGTTGTTAAAAGGACGACAACCTAACACGCTGGACATTAGAGGGCCCTACAATGCGACGATATCACGTCTTGCAAGGATGTTACGTTGTTGAAGCAGATGGGTTGTCGTTATGTGAGGCCCAACCCCGAATAACGTGTGTTACCTCGATTTACGTGCCTTAGACCTAGAATTATATGACTAATCTTAGATTGCGTGCCCTATCTTGGTTTTCGTGCATGTTTCATCATACGTGCCTTGACTTAGAATTGTATGCCTTAATCCTCAACGTACTGTATACCTAGATATACGTGTCCTAACCTTGAATTACGTGCGAGACCTCGATTTGTGTGCGATACCTCGTTTTGTGTGCCCTGACCTAGATTTGCGTGGCTTGACCTAGATTTGTGTGGCTTGACCTAGGTTTAAGAATTATATTCATTTTGTGTGCCTTGCATTGAATTACGTGCATTCATTTAGGGTTGCGTGCATTTACTTGGAAAACGTGCATTCGTCTCGTAGTTCGTGTCTACTTCGTGATTAGTGCCCCGTATTGTTTTTGGTGCGTGTCTCGTAGTGCGTATCCTAAACCTCGAACTATGTGCCTACATGCTAAGCAAGAAAGAATCCTACACAATCCACTAACCAATATTATATTACTAATTCAAATTCTCTACAAACTCCACTAATAATAAAATAATACTAAACTATTCCTACATTTCCCACTATCTATTATTCTATTCATAATTCAACTCATCAACAAACATTCCTATATTTTATTCTACCTAGATTCCCTAAATTCCCAACATTCCTATGACAATTCTATGACACAAAATGCATAAAAATTAACCCAAAACCTTACCCAATGCACCCAAAATCTCGACACATGCATATGCCCATGCTAGGATGATTCAAATTGTGCTTCTTGGAGACACAAATCTGATTTTTGCATGCCCAAGGCCAACATTTGCATCAACAATAGCAAAAGCTTCTATTTTCTCTCATTTCTCTCACTCTCCTCATATTTCTCTCTCTCCCTCTCATTCTTCTCTCTCAATCTCGGTTTTGGCTGAGTTCATACACCCCATAGCTCATCTTCATCATTCCATGGTTCATCAAGGCAAGCTAGAAGCTAAGAAACTCGATTAAACAAGCTAGGATGCAAGAAACACACATGCAAGCTCTTTGAACTTCCATTTCGGTTTAGGTGAGTTTCCTAGCTTCCATTTCTTTTCTTCTTGTTCTAACCTCATGCACCTACTAAGAACTTTGTCACTAAGCTAGGAAAATTGAGAAAAAATGGGTGGAGTCTTGGCTAAGCAAGGAAAAGAACAAATCTTGTGCTTCATCAAAGTTTTGTGCATCTTCTTGTTCATTTGCTGAGGTGAGGGCTAAACCCTTTTGAAAATCCTTCAAAAATCCACATGCATGCTCTTAAATGTATGTCTTTGCTTTTGTACTTAAGTTATATGTGCGTTCATAAGCTTTTACAACCATGCATGGCAAGATTTTGGCTTGAAGATGATGATAGATGAAATCGGGTTTGGTGACAGCTCTCTGTCTTGTTGTTGAGAGGTGAGTTTGGCTAGGAAAATGATGTTGAACATGCATGAAAATTGGTAGGTAACTATTTTTTCCAGTTTGAACATTTTGCACAGAAATAGGCCAAAGCTAATTTTGACTCTAAGGTCCTCAAAATGGCAAATCATTAAAATGTGTCCAAATTTGGACGTCTGGAAAAATGAAGCAGGTTTTGGCAGATGCACTGACTTTGTGGAATGAACCAGTTTTGACTTAGTAAATGATGTCCAAAATGCATGAAATTTGGTGTGTTTCTATATTTTTCAGTTCGGGACATTTTTGTCAGAAATGGACTAAGGCTATATCTAACCCTAAGGACCTCAAACACGACAATTATCGAAATGTGTGCAAAACTGGACAGTTTTGTGCAATCCCACTGTTTTGGCTATAACTATTGATCTCGAACTTCAAATGATGCAAGGTTTGTTTCTGATTTTAGTTCACTTCTTAAGATTTAATTTGAAATCTTATTCACTGGAATTGGAGATTGTTTGCTTGTCTTAATGATTGTGAGAATACAGCCTATTTCAGTAAGGGTTTCACTTAGTGTTATGCTTAGAAAAATTGTTGTAACTTCTCTTATTGAATTAAATGCTTGGGATTGTGGCTTTGAGATGTTGTGTGCACTGTTTTGAGAACTTGGGGATGTTGAATTAATTGATGTATGGCTTGAGATTGACTTTGAGTTGACTTGGGGCTTAATCGCACGGGTAAGCACGAAATGGAAACCCTAGTGACTAGGCGAACTTGCTAAGTGTTGATCCTTTGAATATTGAGTGTAATTATATGTTTAGTAGGCTGCCCGTAGTTGCCTTATAGCCCTAAATGTGATTTTGATTCGTTGCATGTTGACAAATAGGCCTTTCTTGCATCCGAACCACGTAGATTGTTGTTGCATGTTGAATAACTTTATTATTTGATTTCGTGGACGTTGAAATGAGTTATATGACCTGATTTACGTGCGTTACATGGCTGACCATTTATTGTTCATATAACTCCATATGCGTTTCAAGTGAAATTACTTGTCTATTCGTGCCTCGCTTGTTTACTTGTCAATGTGCAATCTTATGACTGTCCGGAGGCAACCTACTTTGTTGTCCTCCTAATGTGATATATTAAATGTCATAAATGTGCATTGCATACAAGGTTGCAACCTTTCATTCTGGCGTGGTAGCGTTCATGCACACCGAGCGGTATCAGGCTTACCGGTGCAACCGTGACTACCATTGTCCAATTCCCTCCCTCACTTGGGGGCTAGACTTCCTCGGAGAGTTGGGTCGTAGGATTTCGGGGTACATCCGGAGTACACCCACTTGGCGTGTTAAGGGGATGATTTGAAGTCGGCCGCAACCACTGAGAGAAAAAGCTCACTGCATCCTTTTTCTATATGTATAAGTACTCTCGCTTGGTTCCTGGAGAACCTCGGGGAGGAAAGACTGGTAATTGTGTTCCTTTACTTTATATTATTGTTATGTACTTAATTGTGTTATATTAATAGTTGCAAAAGGATTTTTATAAGTTGAACCGGAAAATGAGTTTCAAAACCTATTTCTCGTTCCCCCTCGCTGAGTTCATAAGGACTCACCCTCTATTATCATCTCAGGTGAAGAAGATCAAGAACAGGTACCTGAGGACGATGTGCCTAACGATGATTCCTCGGAGTGATTGCCTGTCCTATGTGCTTTGTGTGGTTATGGCTATTTGTGAACTATGCTACTTGAAGACTATTTCTTTTTATGTTGCTCAATGTTTGTAATGTAAAGACCCCCGTTGTAATTTGGGGTCTAATTTTGGGTTGTACTGATATTTACTAGACAGACACTAGACACTACTATGGTCATTTTGCTATTATTACTGCTAGTACCTATAATAGGATTATGAAGTATTAGGTAAGGGCTAAGTAAAATGAAGCAACCAAATCTTAAGCAGGTACTCGCTATTAAGATAAGATCAACAGGTATTGTTGTAACGAGGTTTAACAAACAAACGAGACATAGTATCATGATAGGTTATTAATCAAACGTAACATCGAGATAGTTAGTAGGCGTTTCAATTGATGATAAATAGTAATCTTAGTTGGAAATGAATTTGAGATGGTAAATTTTGAGGTGTTTAGAGAATTAGGTCAAACCAAAGAGCCCAATTACAGCCGCTATGCTGCCAGTTTTCCAAAACATTTTGGATTTTTGGCCAAAACGTTAAGTGTTAAATCTTCATAAACGGTTAAGTATGTGATACGACTTGAATGTTAGATCACACCCTAGTCTAACCTTTATAGGCCGGGTTGGGGCGTGACACGTTAAGCCCATTGGGCCTTTTGAATGGGCCATCTCTCTGGACTGTGACTGTGAACCGTCAACACATAAAGGATTTGTGCCCTCAGCATGACGGGTGCGATTATACCAGCACTAATGCATCGGATCCCATTAGAACTCAGAAGTTAAGCGTGCTTGGGCGAGAGTAGTACTAGGATGGCTGACCCCCAAGGAAGTCCTTGTGTTACACCCCTCTTTTCAATTTTTTTTTTGCCCCGGTTAGGGTTACCAAGATGCTTTATCCATCACTTTTCTATTACCGAATCCCATGGCACCTTGGGCAAGACAACTTCGTTTCACGTAGAGGCTGGGCCTGCAAACCGAGGGCATGGGGCTTGTGACCAGGTCTCAGTCGCTCCGGTGCCCATAACTATTGATCCGTAAGGAGTTATGCGGTGCACAGCATACCGTTGGAAAGCTCTCCGACAGCTCTATGACAGAGGCAACAAGCCTGCTTGGCTGCGCCTATTTTCGGAAGCCAAAATCAAACGTTTTCATCTATTTCGGGCCACTTTTCTTCTTTTGCTATGTTTTTCCATCCCGAATCGAACGTCGTGATTTGTTAAAAGGACGACAACCTAACTCGTGGGACTTTAGATGGCCCTACAACGTGTCGATATCATGTCTTGCGAGGATGCTACGTTGTTGAAGCAGATGGGATGTCGTTAAGCCCATTGGGCCATTTGAATGGGCCATCTCTCTGGCCAAGGACTGTGAACCGTCAACACATAAGGGATTTGTGCCCTCAACATAACGGGTGCAATCATACCAGTACTAATACACTGGATCCCATCTAAACTCTGAAGTTAAGCGTGCTTCGGCGAGAGTAGTACTAGGATGGGTGACCCATTAGGAAGTCCTCGTGTTGCACCCCACTTTTCAATTTTTTTTTGCCTCGGTTAGGGCTACCATAATACTTTATCCACCACATTTCTATTACCGAATCCCATGGCACCTTAGGCAAGACAACTTCGCTTCACGTACAGGCTGGACCCGCAAACCGTGGGCATGGGGCTTGTGACCAGGTCTCCGTCGCTCTGGTGCCCCTAACTTTTGATCCGTAAGGAGTTACGCGGTGCACAGCATACCGTTGGAAAGCTCTCCAAGAGCTCTACGATGGGGGCAGCAATCCTGCTCAGCTGCGCCTGTTTTCAGAGCCCAAAATTGAACAGTTTTGGGCCACTTTTCTTCTTTTGCTCTGTTTTTTCATCCCGGATCATACGTCGTGAGCTGTTAAAAGGATGACAACCTAACTTGACGGACATTAGAGGGCCCTACAACACGTCGATATCACATCTTGCGAGGATGCACGTTGTTGAATCGGATGGGTTGTTGTTAAGCCCATTCGGCCTTTTGAATTGGCCATCTCTCTGGGTAGTGACTCTGAACCGTCAACACATAAGGGATTTGTGCCCTCAACATGATGGGTGCAATCATACCAGTACTAATGCACCAGATCCCATCAGAACTACGAAGTTAACTGCGTTTGGCCGAGAGTAGTACTAGGATGGATGACCCCCGGGGTCCTCGTGTTATACCCCCCTTTTCAATTTTTTTACCCCGGTTTGGGTTGCCAAGATACTTTATCCACAACATTTCTATTACCGAATCCCACGGCACATTGGGCAAGACAACTTCGCTTCACGTAGGGGCTAGGCCCGCAAACCGAGGGCATGAGGCTTGTGACTTGCTCTTCGTCGCTCCGGTGCCCATAACTATTGATCCGTAAGGAGTTATGTGGTGCACAGTATACCGTTGGAAAGCTCTCCGACAGCTCTACGACGGGGGCAGAAAGCCTGCTCGGCTGCGCCTATTTTTGGAGGCCAAAATCGAACGTTTTCATTTGTTTCGGGCCACTTTTCTTCTTTTGCTCTATTTTTCCATCCTGGATCGTACGTCGTGGTTTGTTAAAAGGACGACAACCTAACTCGCGGGACATTAGAGGGCCCTACAATGCGTCGATATCACATCTTGCGAGGATGCTACGTTGTTGAAGCGGATGGGTTGTCGTTAAGCCCATTGGGCCTTTTGAATGGAAAATCCCTCTGGCCAGGGACTGTGAACCGTCAACACATAAGGGATTTGTGCCCTCAACATGACAGGTGCAATCATACCAGTACTGATGCACCGGATCCCACCTGAACTCCGAAGTTAAGCGTGTGCTTGGGCGAGAGTAGTACTAGGATGGGTCACCCCCTGGGAAGTCCTCGTGTTGCACCCCCCTTTTCAATTTTTTTTGCCCCGATTAGGGTTGCCAAGATACTTTATCCACCATATTTCTATTACCGAATCCTACAGCACCTTAGGCAAGACAACTTCGCTTCACGTAGGGGCTGGGCCCGCAAATCGTGGGCATGTGGCTTGTGAGCAGGTCTCCGTCGCTCCGGTGCCCCTAACTTTTGATCTGTAATGAGTTACGCGGTGCATAGCAAACCGTTGGAAAGCTCTCTGAGAGCTCTACGATGGGGGTAGAAATCCTGCTCGGGTACGCCTTTTTTTGGAGCCCAAAATTGAACATTTTCATTAGTTTTGGGATATTTTTTTGCTTTTTCGCTACTTTTTCATCTAGGATCATACGTCATGAACTGTTAAAAGGATGACAACCTAACTCGCGGGATATTAGAGGGCCCTAAAACGTGTCGATATCACGCCTTGCGAGGATGCTATGTTGTTGAAGCGGATGGGATGTCATTAAGCCCATTGGACCTCTTGAAGTGGCCATCTCTCTAGGCTGGGATTGTGAACCGTCAACACTTAAGGGATTTGCGCCCTCAATATGATGGGTGCAATCATACCTGTACTAATGCACCGGATCCCATCAGAACTCCGAAGTTCAGCGTGCTTGGGCGAGTGTAGTATTAGGATGAATGACCCCTTAGGAAGTCCTCGTGTTGCCCCCCCTTTTCAATTTTTTTTGCCCCGGATAGGTTTGCCAAGATACTTTATCCACCACATTTCTATTACTGAATCCCACGTCACCTTGTGCAAGACAACTTCACTTCACGTAGAGGCTGGGCCCGTAAACCGAGGGCGTGGGGCTTGTGACCAATTCTTCGTCGCTCTGGTGTACCTAACTTTTGATCCGTAAGGAGTTACACGGCGCACAGCATACCGTTGGAAAGCTCTCCGAGAGCTCTACGACGGGGGTAGCAGGCCTACTCTACTGCATCTCTTTTTAGAGCCCAAAATTGAACATTTTCATCAGATTCGGGCCACTTTTCTTCTTTTGCTATGTTTTTCCGTCCTGAATTATGCGTCGTGAGCTGTTAAAAGGACGACAACTTAACTCGCGGGACATTAGAGGGCCCTACAATGCATCGATATCACGTCTTACGAGGATGATGCGTTGTTGAAGCGGATGGGTTGTCGTTAAGCCCATTGGGCCTTTTGAATGGGCCATCTCTCTGGGCTGGGACTGTGAACCGTCAACACATAAAAGATTTGTACCCTCAACATGACTGGTGCGATCATACAAGCACTAATGCACCGGATCCCATCAGAACTCAGAAGTTAAGCGTGCTTGGGCGAGAGTAGTACTAGGATGGGTGACCCCCTGGGAAGTCCGCTTGTTGCACCCCCCTTTTCAATTGTTTTTGCCTCGGTTAGGGTTGCCAAGATACTTTATCCACAACATTTCTATTACCGAATCCCACAGCACATTGGGCAAGACAACTTCGTTTCACATAGAGGCTGATTGTGAAACCGCACTTTCCTGCTTATCTCGTTTTACGTGTTATACATCGTTTTACATGCATATGATCTGTTTATGTGCTATAGGACCTAGAAAGTTATAATTTTGATGTCAATACTCCTAATACGTGCTAAATGTGCCTTCATGAAATTTTCATAAAAAACGGAGTCAAAAATTTTATCGTCGATTTTCAGTGAATAGTTTTTTCGAAACACGTCCTCTAAAATTTTGAAACTGGTCTTTTTAACCCTTCTAGATCTAGTCCATGGACTTTAATAGACTTTTGTTTGATGAAAACAGTTTTAAAATCGGCTTAAGAATTTATTAGGGTTTTTACACCGACTTTTGCGAAAATCGAGTTTTAAGCCAATTCGGGTGAAATTATTGGATTGTAAAACTTCTTGTTACCTAAAAATAATCCACTTGAGCTATCTTAGGAGTTGCATTTTTGTTTTGAGCAAGAAGATAGTTAAAATGCATTTAAAAGACAAGAAAATGATTTAAAGGACTAAATATTACTTTGACTTTGCATTTTATTTATTTGACCAAACCTTAAATTGCATATAGTCATCAACACACACTAAGAAAAGCACAAAACACACTCCAATTGCACACACAAGGCCGAGAGAAAGAAGGAGAAAAAGCCAAAGAGATTTTCAAGGTTTTTCAATCAATTTTTCAAAGAAAAACTTGGTTTTTTTCTGTAGAATTTCGCACCGACTTGGATTCTGGTTGTTGGGCATGCATAGCACGCATTCCTAGGCTTATATAGCATCAAAGGTGAGAGAAAAATTCTAGATCTCAAAATGTCATTTTTATACTTTTGCTCATAAATGAAAATTTAACCGTTAGAATTGAAATCTGATGATAGATTATTGCTCCTTGCATGCTAGGGATCATTTTGATGCAATACTACGAATTTCTGTCGGATGTAGCATAATTTTTATTTTCCGGGTATTTAATTTTGATTAAAATGTTCAAAGTTGAATGAAATGAGTTGTGTTGATCGAAATCGATTGCCGTCGATTTCTAAATACGTGATAATTACGTGTTAGCGCTGTTGTAATGCCGAATTTTCGATTACATTGTTCGTGTGAAAATCCGGAAAATCCAGCCATGACATCCTAGGGTTTTAGGGTTATCGGGCATGATTTGTAGGTGTTATGGTGGATTTCCGAGAGGGCTAATGTAGTAGGTTGAATGGGTGAGTGATAGAAACTGATTTGGTAATGTTTGGATTAGTAGATTGTAAGTTATGAATTTTAGAAGTTTAGGTTGTCATTCTTTAATTTCTTGAACGATGCCTTTAGATGATTGGGTTGTGTTTGAGTGTTGAATGGTGAGTTGTTGATGAGTAATTTAGAGTTTAATTATGTATATAATGCATGTCCGGTTAGATAGCCTACTTTGTCATCTAACTAAGTTATTGATTGATTATTATTGAGTTCGGGAATCGGGCACTTTTGTTGCTGATCTCCCAGATTATTGATTGATTATTATTGAGTTCGGGAATCGGGCACTTTCGTTGCTGATCTCCCAATTGATTGATTGATTGATGATTGATGATGATTATGGAGTCTTGGTATGTGTGTGCCACCTCTCGGGCAGCGTTGGGCTGTCGGGTTGATAACGGCATGACTGCCATAGGCTACCCCCAACTCCCATGACGGAGGTGTCATGGAGGGAGGGGCTAGTGAGGTACCTCGGGTGCGTGAGTAATGGGGAGTTATAAGAAGAACGGTTGAGATCGTGATGGCGTTTGGAGCTACACCAAATAGAGTATCCTTTATTGATTGGTTATATAGCTATGTGATGATAGTATTATTTGTGTTATTGTGTGTTTACTGACTCAAAGGATTATTCCAAGGAGTTTAGTAGACCTTGCTCGAGATCTATCGGATCCTCACTGGGCTTATGTATATAAGCTCATTCTCTATTATTGCATGCTTACAGGTGTTGCAGAGCCGGATTACGGGTACGTGCCTCCTGAGGAGGAAAATGTGCCTTACGTGGACGAGTCATATGTTCCTGAGTCTTATCCATGATTCTATGTTGTTTAATGTCATGTACATTAGCTTAATAGACTTTTATATGCTTTATGGTTCTTATTGTAATAGATGTTGAAAAGATGATGATCCCAATGATGTTAACTTAGTGGCTTTCTTTTGTCTATGGTTAAGTTGTTAGATGGGTCTCAACTTATTTTTGAAATGTATGATAAGGTTGAGGTATTGTATGTTATGTTGGAACGGAGGCAGATAACGAAGACTGATTATTTTATATTACGGTTATGTTGTGTGTTGTTATGCTGTTGAGGAGTTGTTGTTTGTATGGTTATAGAATTGGATGTTTAATGTTATTAATGAGGTTGGTTTAGAACCTCGGAAATCTATTTACTGTCGTTATGCTGCCGAAATTTCGTTGCGTCCTGATTGATTGTAGGTGGGGTCGAGTTGGGGCGTGACATTTAAGTGGTATCAGAGCGTATGTTAGTTGTCAGCCGGGGTATTCTCGGAATGTCGGTAAAGGTCTTAGCATGAAATATGTATGAAAAGAAAGAAAAGTGAAATATGTATTGGTATGATTAAATGATTAAGTGATTATGTGATTTAAGTGCTTATGTGATTATGTGATCAATTTGCTTATGTGATTGAAACTTATGTGATCTATGTGCTTTGTATGAGTTTGTTGTTTATGTGTTAAAAGTTGTATATAATCTGTTTATGTGCTATAACCTGTGCTAACTCTTTGATTAGTACGATGGCCGGTAGACCGAGGACTCATGGTAGGCCCGAGATTGTAGATGAGGTCCCTGGTAATGTGGCACAGGGCAGTGATGGGGGTGATGTCAGGTTAGGGGCAGCAATGGATCGGATTGCAGATTTGATGGCTGGGCAGGCCCAGTTGTTAGCAGGTCAGGCGTTGCAGGCTCAGATACAGAATGTACAGGGTGGTAATCACGGTCGAGGTACTATGAAGGAGTTTCTAGGGTACTATCCTCCTAGATTTTAGGGAGAGCCTGATGATAGGAAGGCCGAGTCGTGGATTAGTAAGTTAGATAAAATTTTTGATTCTCTCGGGTACACTGATGAGCGGAAGGTGACTTGTGATGTCTATTTGCTTGATGATGAGGCAGAGGAATGGTGGCGCACTGTGAGGGCCAGTTGGGAGACCCGGGGTGTTCCGTATGTTTGGGATACCTTTCTGACTGCTTTTAGGGATATGTATGTCCCAAGGGTTGCACGGGAGAGGAGAGAGGCTGAGTTCTTGTCTTTGGTACAGGGGGATTCTACTGTGGCTCAGTATGAGGCTATATTCACTAGGTTGTCCCGGTATGCACCGGAGTTTGTAGCTGTGGAGGAGAAGAAGACCCGTAGATTTATGTTGGGATTAAGGCCCGAGATTCAGGATGCAATGGCTCTGAATCGCTATGATATCTTTACTGAGGCTTTTGATGCAGCTTCTAGGTTAGAGAAGAGGAAAGGGGATCAGATTGTCTCCAGTCAGCCTAATAAGAGGCCGTATCAGCCACATGGCCAGTAGGTTATATATAGGCCTCCAGTACAGCAGGTTGTCTACAGGCCACCAGCCCAGTAGGGTTCTTATAGGCCACAGGGTCAGCTGAGTTACTATCGGCCTCAGTTTCAGCAGAGGCCATATCAGGTTCAGACTCAGTATAAGCCAACCCAGTCTCAGGGTCAGTACAGGCCTAGTGTGGTGAGACCTCAGCAGCAGGCTGTATCAGCTGCTTCATCAGCTTCTGGTTCTTCTAGGGGCAGTGTTAGTGCCACATCATCGCAGTGTAATTACTGCAAGCGCCCAGGGCATGTGGAGTCCGACTGCAGGGTAAAGGCAGGGACATGTTTGGGTTGTGGTAGCATCGAGCATAGGGCGAAGAATTGCCCTAGATATGCGAGGATTGAGGGTCGGGCAGCGACTCAGGGTTACCAGGGTAGGCCTACAGGCAGTGTACCACAGCAGCAGCGAGTTCAGGCTCGGGCTTATGCAGTTGATATGGAGGAGATGCTTGAGGAGACTGCAGTGGTGGAAGGTAACTTCCTTATACTTGATCAACTTGTTAAAGTGTTGATTGATTCTGGTGCTACGCATTCTTTCATTACTCCTGCTTGTGTGCAACATGTTAAATTGCAACCTGAAAGATTGCCTTATGTGGTTGAGATTAGTACCTCTTTGACTGATAAGTATGTTACTGGCTTAGTATGTAAGGATTGTATAATACATGTTAAGGGGCATAATTTTCCTTCGGACCTTATCTTATTTCCTATCCGGGGGTATGATGTTATTCTGGGTATGGATTGGCTTTCTAAATATGATGCCCAGTTAAACTGTAGAACCAAGGTAGTACAGTTTCGTTTGCCGAATCAGCCAGTAATAGAGGTAGCGGGTAACCGGGGTGCTAAGACGAGTTTTGTTATCTCAACAACTAAAGCCGTTAAGTTGGTGAGTAAGGGGTGTTCGGGTTATCTAGCTTATTTGATCAACAAGCCATCTGATAAGCTACAGCTAGAGGAAGTCCCTATTATCCGGGAATATCCTAATGTATTTCCCGAGGAGTTGCCAGGATTGCCGCCAGAGAGGGATATAGAGTTTGTGATTAATCTTGTTCCCGGTACTCAACTTATTTCTAAATCAGCGTACCGGATGGCACCAGCCAAGTTGAAGGAGTTGAAGACTCAGTTACAGGAGTTATTGAAGAAAGGATTCATTCAGCAGAGTTCTTCACCTTGGGGAGCTCCTGTTTTATTTGTGAAGAAGAAGGATGGTACTTTGAGATTGTGTATTGATTACCGTGGTTTGAATCAGGTGACCATTAAGAATAAATATCATTTGCCACTGATTGATGAGTTGTTTGATCAACTTCAGGGAGCCAAAGTCTATTCTAAATTTGATTTGAGGCAGGGGTATTATCAGCTTCGGATTCGTACGGAGGATGTTCCGAAGTCTGCCTTCAGGACTCGGTACGGGCATTATGAGTTTGTTGTTATGCCCTTTGGTTTGACTAATGCACCGGCAGCATTCATGGATCTTATGCATCGAGTCTTTCAGCCGTACTTGGACCAGTTCGTGGTGATTTTTATTGATGATATCTTGGTCTATTCTAAATCTGAATCGGAGCACGAGCAACATCTACGACATGTATTAGAGAAGTTGCAGGAGCATCAGTTGTTTGCCAAGTTCAGCAAATGTGAATTTTGGCTGCAACGGATTTCTTTTCTTGGCCATGTTATTACACAGAGCGGTATTTCTGTAGATCCCACTAAGATTGAATCGGTGATGTCTTGGAAGCGGCCAGAGAGTGTTTCTGATGTCCGTAGTTTTCTTGGCTTGGCGGGTTATTACCGTAGGTTTGTCAAGGACTTCTCGAAGATTGCGGGGCCACTATCTAAGTTGACTTAGAAACGGACTATCTTTAATTGGGATGAGAAGTGTGAGAGTGGATTTCAGGAGTTGAAAAAGAGGTTAACTACCGCTCCAGTACTTGCTCTACCAGAGGGGACCGATAATATGGTCATTTACAGTGATGCATCCAAGGAGGGCTTGGGATGTGTTCTTATGCAGGATGGCCGAGTTATTGCCTATGCTTCTCGAAAGTTGAAGCCTTATGAAGAAAATTATCCGACTCATGATCTTGAGTTGGCAGTAGTTGTCTTTGCACTCAAGAAGTGGCGTCATTATCTGTGGGGAAGTAAGTTTGAAATTTTCACTGATCATAAGAGTCTGAAGTACTTGTTCTCACAGAAGAAGTTGAATATGCGCCAGCGGATGTGGATGGAGCTTCTTGGAGATTATCATTGTTCTATCAATTATCTGCCTGGAAAGGCAAATGTTGTAGCAGATGCTCTCAGCCGGAAGGCTAGTATTTCTTGTTTGGCTGTCAAGAAGTGGGAGGTTCTTGAGGAGTTTAGTTATTGGAGACCAGAGTTGACTCAGGTTGGAGTGATGTGTTCACATCTCCGTATTCAGCCTTTATTATTGTCTCAGATCAGGGAAGCTTAGCAACTTGATGTTAAACTTCAGAAGATCAAGGATCAGATTACGAGTGATCAGTCTGACTTCAAACTGCATAAGGACTTCAAAAACGACAAGTATTGAAATGTGTGCAAATCTGGACAGTTTTGTGCAATCCCACTGTTTTGGCTATAACTATTGGACCCGAACTCCAAATGATGCAAGGTTTGTTTCTGATTTTATTTCATTTCTTAAGCTTTAATTTGACATCTTATTCACTGGAATTGGATATTGTTTACTTGTCTTAATGATTGTGATAAAACAGCCTATTGCAGCGAGGGTTTCACTTAGTTATATGCTTAGAAAATTTGTTGTAACTTCTCTTGTGGTATTAAATGCTTGGGATTGTGGAATTGGGATGTTGTGTGGACTGTTTTAAGTACTTGGGAATGTTTGAATTAATTGATGCATGGCTTGAGATTGATTTTGAGTTGACTTGGGGCTTAATCTCACGGGTAAGCACGAAATGGAAACCCTAGTGACTAGGTAAACTTGCTAAGTGTTGATCCTTTGGATATTGTGTGTAATTATATGTTGAGTAGGCTGCCCGTAGTTTCCCTTATAGCCCTAAATGTGATTTTGATCATTGCATGTTGACAAATAGGCCTTTCTTGCATCCAAACCCACGTAAATGTTGTTGCATGTTGAATAGTCTTATTATTTGATTACGTGGACTTTGAATTGAGTTATATGACTTAATTTACGAGCGTACATGGCTGCCCGTTTAATGTTCATATAACTCCTTGTGCCTTTCAAGTGAAATTACTTGTCTATTCATGCCTCGCTTGTTTACTTGTCAATGTGCAATCTTATGACTGTCCAAAGGCAACCTATTTTGTTGTCCTCCTAATGTGATATATTAAATGTCATAAAAGTGCATTGCTTATGTGATTGCAACCTTTCTTTCTAGTGTGGTAGCGTTCACGCACACCGGGCGGCATCGGGCTTGCCGGTGCAAGCGTGCCTACCATTGTCCAATTTTCTCTCTCGCTTGGGGGCTAGACTTCCTCGGAGAGTTGGGTCGTAGGATTTCAGGGTACATCCGGAGTACACCCATTTCGCGTGTTAAGGGGATGATTTGAAGTCGGCCGTAACAACTGAGAGCAAGAGCTCACCGTATCCTTTTACTATATGTATAAGTACTCTCGCTTGGTTCCTAGAGGACCTCGGGGAGAAAAGACTGGTAATTGTGTTCCTTTACTTTATATTATTGTTATGTACTTAATTGTGTACATTCAGGCTTCCAAAAGGATTTTCACAAGTTGAACCGAAAAATGAGTTTCAAAACCTATTTCTCGTTCCCCCTCGCTGAGTTCATAAGGACTCACCCTCTTTTATCATCTCAGGTGAAGAAGATCAAGAACAAGTACCTGAGGACGATGTGCCTAACGATAATTCCTTGGAGTGATTACCTGTCCTATGTGCTTTGCGTGATTGTGGCTATTTGTGAACTATGCTACTTGAAGACTATTTCTTTTTAAGTTGCTTAATGTTTGTAATGTAAAAGACCCCCGTTGTAATTTAGGGTCTAATTTTGGTTTGTACTGATATTTACTAGACAGACACTAGACACTACTATGGTCATTTTTCCATTATTGCTGCTAGTATCTATGATAGGATTATGAAGTATTAGGTAAGGACTAAGTAAAATGAACCAACCAAATCTTAAGCAGGTACTTGTTGTTAAGCTAAGATCAACAGGTACGTTTGTAACAAGGATAAACAAACAAACGAGACATAGTATCATGCTAGGTTATTAATCAAACGAGACATCGAGATAACCAGTAGGCATTTCAATTGATGGTAAATAGTAATCTTAGTTAGAAATGAGATTGAGAATTGGAAAATTTGAGGCGTTTAGAGAATTAGGTCAAACCAAATAGCCCAATTACAGCCGTTATGCTGCCGGTTTTCCAGGAAATTTTGGAGTTTAGGCTAAAACATTAAGTGTTAAATCTTCATAAACGATTAAGTATGTAATATGACTAGAATATTTAGATCACACCCTAGTCTAACCTTATAGGCCGGGTTGGGGCGTGACAGTACTACTAGGATGGGTGACCCCCTGGGAAGTCCTCGTGTTGCACCCCGCTTTTCAATTTTTTTTGCCCCGGTTCGGGTTGCCAAGATACTTTATCCACCACATTTATATTACCGAATCCCACGGCAGCTTGGGCAAGACAACTTCGCTTCACGTAGAGGCGGGGCCCACAAACCGAGGGCGTGGGGCTTGTGACCAGGTCTCCGTCACTCCGGTACCCCTAACTTTTGATCCGCAAGGAGTTACGTGGCGCACAACATACCGTTGGAAAGCTCTCCGAGAGCTCTACGAGGGGGCCGCAAGCCTACTTAATTCCGCCTATTTTCAGAGCCCAAAATCGAATGTTTTCTTCAGTTTTAGGCAACTTTTCTTCTTTTGCTCTGTTTTTCCATCTCGGATCGTACGTCGTGAGCTGCAAAAAGGACGACAACCTAACTCGCGGGACAATAGAGGGTCCTACAATGCGTCGATATCACGTGTTGCGAGGATGCTACGTTGTTGAAGTGGATGGATTGTTGTTAAGCCCATTAGGCCTTTAGAATAGGCCATCTCTCTCGGCTGGGACTGTGAACTGTCAACACATAAAGGATTTGTGCCCTAAACATGATGTGTGTGATCATACCAGCACTAATGCACCGGACCCCATCAGAACTCCGAAGTTAAGCGTGCTTGGGCGAGATTAGTACTAGGATTTATGACCCCCTGGGAAGTCCTCGTGTTGCACCCCTCGTTTTCAATTTTTTTGGCCCAGGTTAGGGTTGCCAAGATGCTTTATCCACCACATTTCAATTACCGAATCCCACGGCACCTTGGGCAAGACTACTTCGCTTCACGTAGAGGTTGGGCCAGCAAACCGAGGGCGTGGGGCTTGTGACCAGGTCTCCGTCGCTCCGGTGCCCATAACTTTTGATCCGTAATGTGTTACGCGGCGCACAACATACTGTTGGAAAGCTTTCCGAGAGCTCTACGACGGGGACAGCAAGCTTGCTCCACTACGCCCATTTTTTGAGCCCAAAATTGAACATTTTCATCAGTTTTGGGGTACTTTTCTTCTTTTGCTCTGTTTTTTCATCTCGGATCGTACGTTGTGAGCTGTTAAAAGGACGAGAACCTTACTCGCCGGACATTAGGGGGCCCTACATCGCGTCGATATCACGTCTTGCGAGGATGCTGTGTTGTTAAAGTGGATGGGGTGGCGTTAAGCCCATTGGGCCTCTTGAATAGGCCATCTCTCTAGGCTGGGACTATGAACCGTCAACACATAAAGGATTTGTGCCCTCAACATGATGGTTGCGAACATATCAGCACTAATGCACCGGATCCCATCAGAACTCCGAAATTAAGCGTGCTTGGGCGAGAGTAGTACTAGGATAGGTGACCCCCTGGGAAGTCCTCGTGTTGTACCCCCATTTCAATTTTTTTTGCCCTGGTTAGGGTTGCCAAGATACCTTATCCACCACATTTCCATTACCGAATCCCACGGTACCTTGGGCAACAAACTTCGCTTTACGTAGAGGCTGGGCCCGTAAACCTAGGGCGTGGGGCTTTTGACCAGGTCTCCGTCGCTTTGGTGCCCATAACTTTTGATCCGTAAGGAGTTACGTGGCGCACAGCATACCGTTGGAAAGCTCTTCGAGAGCTGTACTACGGGGTCCGCAAGATTGCTTAGTTGTGCATACTTTCAGAGCCTAAAATCGAACTTTTTCATTAGTTTCAGTCTAGTTTTCTACTTTTGCTCTGTTTTTTCGACCCGGATCGTACGTCGTGAGCTATTAAAAGGACGACAACCTAACTCGCGGGATAATAGAGGACCCTACAACACGTTGATATCACGTCTTGCGAGGTTGCTGCGTTGTTGAAGTAGATGGGTTGTCGTTAAGCCCATTAGGCCTTTTGAATAAGCCATCTCTCTGGGCTGGGACTGTGAACCGTCAACACATAAAGGATTTGTGCCCTAAACATGACGGGTGCAACCATACCAGCACTAATGCACCGGACCCCATCAGAACTTCGAAGTTAAGCGTGGTTGGACAAGAGTAGTACTAGGATTGGTGACCCCCTGGGAAGTCCTCATGTTGCACCCCCCCTTTTCAATTTTTTTTGCCCTTGTTACGGTTGCCAAGATGCTTTATCCACCACATTTAAATTACCGAATCCCACGGCACCTTGGGCAAGACAACTTCACTTCACGTAGAGGCTGGGCCTCCAAACCGAGGGCGTGGGGCTTGTGACCAGGTCTCCGTCGATCCGGTGCCCATAACTTTTGTTCTGTAAGGTGTTACACGGCACACATCATACTGTTGGAAAGCTCTCCGAGAGCTCTACGACGGGGGTAGCAAACTTGCTCGGCTGTGCTCGTTTTTTGAGCTCAAAATCGAACATTTTCATTAATTTTGGGTTACTTTTCTTCTTTTGCTCTGTTTTTCATCCTGGATCGTACGTCGTGAGCTGTTAAAAGGACGACAACCTAACTCACGGGACATTAGAGGGACCTACAACGCGTCGATATCACGTCTTGCGAGGATGCTGCATTGTTGAATTGGATCGGTTGTCGTTAAGCCCATTGGGCCTTTTGAATGGGCCATCTCTCTAGGCTAGGACTATGAACCGTCAACACATAAAAGACTTGTGCCCCCAACATGATGGTTGCGATCATACCAGCACTAATGCACCGGATCCCATCAGAACTCCGAAGTTAAGCATGCTTGGGCGAGAGTAGTACTAGGATGGGTGACCCCCTAGAAAGCCCTCGTGTTGCACGCCCCTTTTCAATTTTTTTTGCCGCGGTTAGGGTTGCCTAGACACTTTATCCACCATATTTCTATTACTGAATCCCACGACAGCTTGTGCAAGACAACTTCGTTTCTTGTAGAGTCTGGGCCCGCAAACTGAGGGTGTGGGGCTTGTGACTAGGTCTCCGTCGCTCTGGTGCCCATAAATTTTGATCCGTAAGGAGTTACACGGCCCACAGCATACCGTTGGAAAGCTCTCCGAGAGCTCCACGACGTGGGTAGGAAGTTTGCTTAGCTGCGCCTACGTTCGGAGCCCAAAATTGAACGTTTTCATCAATTTTGGGCCACTTTTATTCTTTTGCTCTATTTTTCCGTCCTGGATCGTACGTCTTGAGTTGTTAAAAGGACGACAACCTAACTCTCGGGACATTAGAGGGCCCTACATCTCGTCGATATCATGTCTTATAAGGATGCTGCGTTGTTGAAGTGGATGGGTTGTCGTTAATCCCTTGGGCCTTTTGAATGGGCCATCTCTCTACACTGGGACTGTGAACCGTCAACACAAAATGGATTTGTCCCTCAACATGACGGGTGCGATCATACCAGTTCTAATGCATAGGATCCCATCAGAACTTCGAAGTTAAGTGTGCTTGGGCGAGAGTAGTACTAGGATGGGTGACCCTCTAGGAAGTCCTCGTGTTGCACGCCCCTTTTCAATTTTGTTTGCCCCCGTTAGGGTTGCCAAGATGCTTTATCCACCATTTTTCTATTACCAAATCCCACGGCACCTTGGGTAAGACAACTTCGCTTCACGTAGAGGCGGGGCCTGTAAACCGAGGGCGTGGGGCTTGTGACCAGGTCTCCGTCGTTCCGTTGCCCATAACTTTTGATCCGTAAGGAGTTACGTGGAGCACAGCATACTGTTGGAAAGCTCTCCGAGAGCTCTACGATAGGGGCCGCAAGTCTGCCAAGCTACGCCTATTTTCAGAGCCCAAAATTGAACGTTTTCATAAGTTTCGGGCGACTTTTCTTCTTTTGCTCTGTTTTTCCGTCCTGGATCATACGTCGTGAGCTGTTAAAAGGACGACAACCTAACTCGCGGGACAATAGAGGGTCCTACAATGTGTCGATATCACGTCTTGCAAGGATGCTGCGTTGTTAAAGCGGATGGGTTGTCGTTAAGCCCATTAGGCATTTTGAATAGGCCATCTCTCTCGGTTGAGATTGTGAACCATCAACACATAAAGGATTTGTGCCCTAAACTGGATGCGTGCAATCATACCAGCACTAATGCACCGGACCCCATCAGAACTCCGAAGTTAAGCGTGCTTGGGCGAGAGTAGTACTAGGATTGGTGACCCCCAGGGAGGTTCTCGTGTTGCACCCCTCCTTTTTGATTTTTTTTGCCCCGGTTAGGGTTGCCAAGATGCTTTATCCACCACATTTTAATTACCAAATCCCACGGCACCTTGGGCAAGACTACTGCACTTCACGTAGAGGTTGGGCCAGCAAACCGAGGGCGTGGGGCTTGTGACCAGGTCTCCATCGCTCCGGTACCCATAACTTTTGATCCGTAATGTCTTACGCGGCGCATAGCTTACCGTTGGAAAGCTCTCCAAGTGCTCTACGACAGGGGCAGCAAGCCTGCTTGATTGCACCTATTTTTGGAGCCCAAAATCGAACGTTTTCATCATTTTTGGGCCACTTTTCTTCTTTTACTCTTTTTTTCTGTCCCGAATCGTACGTCGTGAGATATTAAAAGGACGACAACCTAGCTCGCGGGACATTAGAGGGCCCTGCAACACGTCGATATCACGTCTTGCAAGGATGCTGCGTTGTTGAAGTGGATGGGTTGTCGTTAAGCCCATTGTCCCTTCTGAATGGGCCATCTCTCTAGGCTGGGACTCTGAACCGTCAACACATATAGGATTTACGCCCTCAACTTGACGAGTTCGGTCATGCCAGAACTAATGAACCGGATCCCATTAGAACTCCGAAGTTAAGTATGCTTGGGCGAGAGTAGTACTAGGATGGGTGACCCCCTGGGAAGTCCTCGTGTTGCAACCCCCTTTTCAATTTTTTTTTGCCCCGGTTAGGGTTGCCAAGATGCTTTATCCACCACATTTCTATTACCGAATCCCATGGCACCTTGTGCAAGACAACTTCGCTTCTCCTAGAGGCTGGGCCAGCCAACCGAGGGCGTGGTGCTTGTGACCAGGTCTTCGTCACTTTGGTGCCCATAACTATTGATCCGTAAGGAGTTATGCAGCACACAACATACCGTTGGAAAGCTCTCCGAGAGCTCTACGACGGGGTAGCAAGCCTACCTGGCTGCACACAGTTTTGGATCCCAAAATAAAATGTTTTCTTCAGTTTTGGGCCACTTTTCTTCTTTTGCTCTATTTTTTCATCCCGGATTGTACGTTGTGAGCCGTTAAAAGGACGAGAACCTAACTCGCGGGACATTAGAGGGCCCTACAAAGGGTCGATATCACGTCTTGCGGGGATGCTGTGTTGTTAAAGTGGATGGGTTGTCGTTAAGCCCATTGGGCCTTTTCAGTGGGCCATATCTCTGGTCTGGGACTATGAACCGTCAACACATAAAGGATTTGTGCCCTCAACATGATTGTTGTAATCATACCAGCACTAATGCACTGGATCCCATTGGAACTCTGAAATTAAGCATGCTTGGGCGAGAGTAGTACTAGGATGGGTGACCCCCTGGGAAGTCCTCGTGTTGCAACCCCCTTTTCAATTTTTTTTGCCCTGGTTAGGGTTTCCAAGATACTTTATCCACCACATTTCTATTACCGAATCCCACGGCACCTTGGGCAACAAACTTCACTTCACGTAGAGGCTAGGCCCACAAACCAAGGGCGTGGGGCTTGTGACCAGGTCTCCATCGCTCCGGTGCCCATAACTTTTGATTCGTAAAGAGTTACGCGGCGCACAGCATACCGTTGGAAAGCTCTCCAAGAGCTCTACGATGGGGGCAGCAAGCTTGCTTAGCTGCGCCTATTTTCAGAGCCTAAAATTGAACGTTTTCATTAGTTTCAGGATAGTTTTTTACTTTTGCCCTATTTTTTCATCCCGGATCATACGTCGTGAGCTGTTTAAAGGACAACAACCTAACTTGCAGGACAATAGAGGGCCCTACAACACGTCGATATCACGTCTTGCGAGGATGATACGTTGTTGAAGCAGATGTGTTGTTGTTAAGCCCATTAGGCCTTTTGAATAGGCCATCTATCTAGGCTGGGACTGTGAACAGTCAACACATAAAGGATTTGTGCCCTAAACATGACGGGTGCAATCATACCAGCACTAATGCACCGGACCCCATCAGAACTCCGAAGTTATGCGTGCTTGGGCGAGAGTAGTACTAGGATAGGTGACCCCCTAGGAAGTCCTCGTGTTGCACCCCCCTTTTGAATTTGTTTTGCCCCGGTTAGGGTTGCCAAGATGCTTTATCCATCATATTTCTATTACCGAATCCCATGACACCTTGAGCAAGACAACTTCGCTTTTTGTAGAGTCTGGGCCAGCAAACCGAGGGCGTAGGGCTTGTGACCAGGTCTCCGTCGCTCCGGTACCCATAACTTTTGATCCGTAAGGAGTTATGCGGCGCACAGCATACCGCTGGAAAGCTCTCCGAGAGCTCTACGACAAGGGCAACAAGCTTGCTTAGCTGCGCCTATTTTCAGAGCCCAAAATTGAACATTTTCATCAGTTTTGGGCCACTTTTCTTCTTTCGCTCTGTTTTTCCATCCCGGATCGTACGTCATAAGCTGTTAAAAGGACGACAACCTAACTCGCAGGACATTAGAATGCCGTACAACGCGTCGATATCATGTCTTGTGAGGATGCTGCGTTGTTGAAGCGGATGGGTTGTCGTTAAGCCCATTTTTCCTTTTGAATGCGCCATCTCTCTAGGCTGGGACTGTGAACCGTCAACACAAAAAGAATTTGTGCCCTCAACATGACGGGTGCGATCATACCAGCAGTAATGCACAGGATCCCATTAGAACTCTGAAGTTAAGTGTGCCTAGGCGAGAGTAGTACTAGGATGGGTAACCCCCTGGGAAGTCCTCGTGTTGCACCCCATTTTTCAATTTTTTTTGCCCTAGTTAGGGTTGCCAAGATACTTTATCCACCATATTTCTATTACCGAATCCCACGACACCTTGGGCAGGACTACTTCGCTTCACGTAGAGGCTGGGCCCGCAAACCTTGGGCGTGGGGCTTTTGACTAGGTCTTCGTCGCTCCGGTGCCCATAACTTTTGATCCATAAGGTGTTACGCGGCACACAGCATACCGTTGGAAATCTCTTTGAGAGCTCTACGACTAGGGCAGCAAGATTGCCTAGCAACACCTATTTTCGGAGCCCAAAATTGAACGTTTTCATCAGTTTTGGGCCACTTTTCTTCTTTCACTCTGTTTTTTAGTCTCAGATCGTACGTCATGAGTTGTCAAAAGGACGACAACCTAACTCGAGGGACATTAGAGGGCCCTACAACGCGTCGATATCACGTCTTGCGAGGATGCTGGGTTGTTGAAGTGGATAGGTTCTCGTTAAGCCCATCGGGCCTTTTGAATTGGCCATCTCTCTAGCCTGGGACTGTGAACCGTCAACACAAAAAGGATTTTTGCCCTCAACATGACAGGTGCGATCATACCAGCACTAACGCACAAGATCCCATCAGAACTCCGAAGTTAAGTGTGCTTGCGCGAGAGTAGTACTACGATGGCTGATCCCCTGGGAAGTCCTCGTGTTGCACCCCCTTTTTCAATTTTTTTTGCCCTGGCTATGGTTGCCAAGATATTTTATTCACCACATTTCTATTACCGAATCCCACGGCACCTTGGGCAAGACAACTTCGTTTCACGTAGAGGCTGGGCCCGCAAACCTTGGGCGTGGGGCTTGTGACCAGGTTTTCGTCGCTCTAGTGCCCATAACTTTTGATACGTAAGGAGTTACGCGGCACACAGCAAACCGTTGGAAAGCTCTCAGAGAGCTCTACGACGAGGGCAACAAGATTGCTTAGCTGTGCCTATTTTTGAAGCACAAAATTGAATGTTTTCATCTGTTTTGGGCCACTTTTCTTCTTTCACTCTATTTTTTAGTCTCAGATCGTACGTCATGAGCTGTTAAAAGGACGACAACCTGACTCCAGGGACATTAAAAGGCCCTACAACGCATCGATATCGCGTCGTGCGAGGATGTTGTGTTGTTGAAGCGGATGGGTTGTCGTTAAGCACATGGGGCCTTTTGAATGGGCCAGCTCTCTGGGCTGGGACTGTGAACCGTCAACACAAAAAGGATTTTTGCCCTCAACATGACGGGTGTGATCATACCAGCACTAGTGCACAGGATCCCATCAGAATTCCGAAGTTAAGTGTGCTTGGGCGAGAGTAGTACTACGATGGGTGATCCCCTGGGAAGTCCTCGTGTTACACCCCCCTTTTCAATTTTTTTTACCCCGGTTAGGGTTGCCAAGATGCTTTATCCACCACATTTCGTTTACCGAATCCCCCGGCATCTTGGGCAAGACAACTTCGCTTCACGTAGAGGCTGGGCCCGCAAACCTAGGGTGTGGGGCTTGTGACCAAGTCTCCGTCGCTCCGGTGCCCATAACTTTTGATCCGTAAGGAGTTACGTGGCGTACAACATACCGTTAGAAAGCTCTCCGAGAGCTCTACAATGGGGGCAGCAAAACTGCTTGGCTGCGCCTTTTTTTGGAGCCCAAAATCGAATGTTTTCATCATTTTTGGGCCACTTTTCTTCTTTTGCCTTGTTTTTCAGTCGCGGATCGTACGTCGTGAGTTATTAAAAGGACGACAACCTCACTTGCGGGACATTAGAGGGCCCTACAACCCGTCGATATCACATCTTGCAAGGATGCTACGTTGTTGAAGTGGATCGGTTGTCGTTTAGCCTATTGGGCCTTTTGAATGGGCCATCTCTCTGGGCTGGGATTGTGAACCGTCAACACATATAGGATGTGCGCCCTCAACATGGCGGGTTCGATCATACCAGCAATAATGCACCGGATCCCATCAGAACTCCGAAGTTTGGCGTGCTTGGGCGAGAGTAGTACTAGGATGGGTGACCCCCTGGGAAGTCCTCGTGTTGCACCCCCCCTTTTCAATTTTTTTTGCCCCGGTTAGGGTTGCCAAGATGCTTTATCCACAACATTTTTATTACCGAATCAAACGGCACCTTGGGCAAGACACCGTCGCTTCACTTAGAGGCTGGGCCTGCCAACCGAGGGCGTGGTACTTGTGACCAGGTCTCTGTCGCTCTGGTGCCCATAACTTTTGATTCGTAAGGAGTTATGCAGCGCACATGGTACTGTTGGAAAGCTCTCCGAGAGCTCTACGACAGGGGGTAGCAAGCCTGCTCGGCTGTGCCTGTTTTTGGATCCCAAAATAAAATGTTTTAATCAGTTTCGGACAACTTTTCTTCTTTTGCTCTGGTTTTCCGTCTCGGATCGTACGTCGTGAGCTGTTAAAAGGACGACAACCTAACTCGCTGGATTTTAGAGGGCCCTACAATGCGTCGATATCACGTCTCACGAGGATGCTGTGTTGTTGAAGCGGATGGGTTGTCGTTAAGCTTATTGGGCATTTTGAATGGGCCATCTCTCTGGGTTGAGACTATGAACCGTCAACACATAAAGCATTTGTGCCCTCAACATAACGGGTGTGATCATACCAGCACTAGTGCACAGGATCCCATCAGAACTGCGAAATTAATCATGCATGGGCGAGAATAGTACTAGGATGAGTGACCCCCTGTGAAGTACTCGTGTTACACCCCACTTTTCAATTTTTTTGCCCCAGTTAGGGTTGCTAAGATGCTTTATCCACCACATTTCTATTACCGAATCACACGGTACCTTGGGCAAGATAACTTTACTTCACGTAGAGGCTGGGCCCGCAAACCGAGGGCATGGTGCTTGTGACCAAGTCTCTGTCGCTCCGGTGCCTATAACTTTTGATCCGTAAAGAGTTACGCGGCGCACAGCTTACCGTTGGAAAACTCTCCGAGAGATATACGACGGGGGCAGCAACTTGCTCGGCTGCGCATATTTTTGGAGCCCAAAATCGAACGTTTTCATCAATTTCAGGCCACTTTTCTTCTTTTGCTCTGTTTTTTCGTCCCGAATTGTACGTCGTGAGCTGTTAAAAGGATGACAACCTAACTCGCGGGACATTAGAGGGCCCTACAATGCGTCGATATCACGTCTTGCAAGGATGCTGTGTTGTTGAAGCAAATGGGTTGTCATTAAGCCCATTGGGGCTTTTGAATAGGCCATCTATCTGGGCTGGGACTGTGAACCGTCAACAAAAAAAGGATTTGTGCCCTCAACAAGACGGATGCGATCATACCAGTACTAATGCACAGGATCCCATCAGAACTCTGAACTAAAGCGTGCATGGGCGAGAGTAGTACTAGGATGGTTGACCCCTTGGGAAGTCCTTGTGTTGCACCCCCTTTTTCAATTTTTTTTTGCCCCAGTTAGGGTTGCCAAGATGCTTTATCCACCACATTTCTATTACTTTATCATGCGGCACCTTGGGCAAGACAACTTCGCTTCACATAGAGGTTGGGCCCACAAACCTAGGGCATGGGGCTTGTGACAATGTCTCCGTCGCTCCGGTGCCCATAACTTTTGATCCGTAAAGAGTTACGCGGCGCACACCATACTGTTGGAAAGCTCTCTGAGAGCTCTACTACGCCAGTTTTACAGCCCAAAATCGAACATTTTCATCAGTTTTGGGCCAATTTTCTTCTTTTGCTCTGTTTTTTCCATCCCGGATCATACGTCGTGACCTGTTAAAAGGATGAAAACCTAACTCACTGGACATTACAGGGACCTACAACACGTCGATATCACGTCTTACGAGGATGCTGCATTGTTGAAGCTGATGGGTTGTCGTTAAGCCCATTGGGCCTTTTGAATGGGCCATCTTTCTGGGTTGGGACTGTGAACTGTCAACACATAAAGGATTTGTGCCCTCAACATGACGGGTGCGATCATACCAGCACTAATGCACCGGATCCCATTAGAACTCAGAAGCTAAGTGTGCTTGGGCGAGAGTAGTACTAGAATGGGTGACCCATAGGAAGTCCTCTTGTTGTACCCCCTATTCAATTTTTTTGGCCCCGGTTAGGGTTGCCAAGATACTTTATCCACCACATTACTATTATCGAATCGCACGGCACCATGGGCAAGACAACTTCGCTTCACGTAAAGGCTGGGCCCGTAAACCGATTGTGTGGTGCACAAAACTTTTGATCCGTAAAGAGGTACGCGACGCACAACATACCGTTGGAAAGCTTTCCGAGTGCTCTACGACGGGGGCAGAAAGCCTGCTTGGCTGTGCCTATTTTCGCAGTCCAAATTCGAACGTTTTCATCAGTTTCAGGCCACTTTTCTTCTTTTGCTCTATTTTTCCGTCCCGGATCGTACTTCGTGAGTTGTTAAAAGGACGATAACCTTACTCTCGGGATATTAAATCCCCCTACAACCCACCGATATGACGTCTTGTGAGGATGCTACGTTGTCGAAGTGGATGGGTTGTCGTTAAGCCCATTGGGCCTTTTGAATGGGCCATCTCTCTGGGCTGGAACTGTGAACCGTCAACACATAAAGGATTTGTGCCGTCAACATGACGGGTATGATCATACCAGCACTAATGAATCGGATCCCATCAGAACTCCGAAGTTAAGCGTGCTTGGGCAAGAGTAGTACTAGGATTGATGACCCCCTGGGAAGTCCTCGTGTTGCACCCCCTTTTACAATTTTTTTTGGCCCGGTTAGGGTTGCCAAGATGCTTTATCCACCACATTTCTATTACCGAATCCCACGACACCTTGGGCAAGACAACTTCGCTTCACGTAGAGGCTGGGCCCGCAAACAGAGGGCGTGGGGCTTATGACAAGGTCTCCGTCGTTCCGGTGGCCATAACTTTTGATCCGTAAGGAGTAATTAGGCGCACATCATATCGTTGGAAAGCTCTCCGAGAGCTCTACGACGGGGGCAGCAAGCCTGCTCGGCCGAGCCTAATTTCAGAGCCCAAAATCGAACGTTTTCATTACTTTCGGGCCACTGTTCTTATTATGCTCTGTTTTTCGATCCCGGATTGTACGTCCTGAGTTGTTAAAAGGACGACAACCTAACTCGGGGACATTGGAGGGCCCTACAATGCGTCAATATCACATCTTGCAAGGACGGTACGTTGTTGAAGCGAATGGGTTGTCGTTAAGCCCATTGGGCTTTTTTGAATGGGCCATCTCTCTGGGCTGGGATTGTGAACCGTCAACATATAAAGGATTTGTGCCCTCAACATGACGGGTGCGATCATACCAGCACTAATGCACTGGATCCCATTAGAACTCCGAAGTTAAGCATGCTTGGGCGAGAGTAGTACTAGGATTGGTGACCCCCTAGGAAGTCCTCGTGTTGCACCCCCATTTCAATTTTTTTTACCTCGGTTAGGGTTGCCAAGATGCTTTATCTACCACATTTCAATTACTGAATCCCACGGCACCTTGGGCAAGACAACTTCGCTTCACGTAGAGGCTGGTCCCGCAAACCTAAGGCGTGGGCTTGTTACTAGGTCTCCGTCGCTCCGGTGCCCATAACTTTTGATCCGTAAGGCGTTACGTGGCACAAAGCATACTGTTGGAAAGCTCTCCGAGAGCTCTACAACGGGGGCAGCAAGCGAGCTCCGTTGCACCCAGTTTTGGATCCCAAAATTAAACATTTTCATCAGTTTTGGGCCACTTTTTCTTCTTTTGCTATGTTTTCCATCCCGGATCGTATGTCGTGAGCTGTTAAAAGGACGACAACCAAATCGCCAGACATTAGAGGGCCCTACAACGCATTGATACCACGTCTTGCGAGGATGCAGCGTTGTTGTAGCGGATGGGTTGTCGTTAAGCCCATTGGCCCTTTTGAATGTGCCATATCTCTGGGCTGGGACTGTGAACCGTCAACACAAAAAGGATTTGTGCCCTCAACAAGATGGGTGCGATCATACCAGTACTAATGCACCGGATCCCATTAGAACTCCGAAGTTAAGCGTGCTTGGGATAGAGTAGTACTCGGATGGGTGATCCCTTGGGATGTCCTCATGTTGTACCCCCTTTTCAATTTTTTTCCCCGGTTAGGGTTGCCAAGATGCTTTATCCACCACATTTTTATTACCGAATCCCACGGCACCTTGGGCAAGACAACTTCGCTTCACGTAGAGGCTGGGCCTGAAAACCTAGGGCGTGAGGCTTGTGACCATGTCTTTGTCGCTCCGGTGCCCATAACTTTTGATCCGTAAGGAGTTACGCGGCGCACAGCATACTATTGGAAAGCTCTCCGAGAGCTCTACGACGGGGGAAGCAAGCTTGCTCAGTTCCGCTCATTTTTCTATCCCAAAATTGAATGTTTTCATCAGTTTCGGGCCACTTTTCTTCTTTTGCTCCATTTTTCGGTCCCAGATCGTACATCGCGAGCTGTTAAAAGGATGACAACCTAACTCGTAGGATATTAAATGGCCCTACAACCCGTCGATATCACGTCTTGCGAGGATGTTGCGTTGCTGAAGTGGATGGGTTGTCGTTAAGCCCAGTGCGCCTATTGAATGGGCCATCTCTTTGGGCTGGGACTGTGAATCGTCAACACATAAAGGATTTGTGCCCTCAACATGATTGGTGGGATCATACCAGCACTAATACACCGGATCCCATCAGAACTCCGAAGTTAAGCGTGCTTGGGCGAGATTAGTACTAGGATTGATGACCCCCTGGGAAGTCCTCGTGTTGCACCCCCCTTTTCAATTTTTTTTGCCCCGGTTAGGGTTGCCAAGATGCTTTATCCACCACATTTCTATAACTGAATCCCATGGCACCTTGGGCCAGACAACTTCGCTTTACGTAGAGGCTGGGCCCGCAAACCGAGGGCGTGGGACTTTTGACCAAGTCTCCGTCGCTCCGGTGACCATAACTTTTGATCCGTAAGGAGTAACTAGGCGCACAACATATCGTTGGAAAGCTCTCTGAGAGCTCTACGACGGTGGTAGCAAACCTACTCGGCCGCGCCTATTTCCTGAGCCCAAAATCAAACGTTTTCATCACTTCCGGGCGACTGTTCTTCTTTTGCTCTATTTTTCCGTCCCAGATCGTACGTCGTGAGTTGTTAAAAGGATGACAACCTAACTCGGGGACATTCGAGGGCCCTACAATGCGTCAATATCACGTCTTATGAGGATGGTGCGTTGTTGAAGCGGATGGGTTGCCGTTAAGTCCATTGGGCCTTTTCAATGGGCTATCTATCTGGGCTAGGACTGTGAACCATCAACATATACAGGATTTGTGCCCTCAACATGACGGGTGCGATCATACCAACACAAATGCGCTGGATCCAATCAGAACTCCAAAGTTAAGCGTGCTTGGGCGAGAGTAGTACTAGGATTGGTGACCCCCTGGGAAGTACTCGTGTTGCACCTCCTTATCAATTTTTTTTACCCCGGTTAGGGTTGCCAAGATACTTTGTCTACCACATTTCAATTGCTGTATGCTACGGCACCTTAGGCAAGACAACTTCGCCTCACATATAGGCTGGCCCCGCAAACTGAGGGCGTGGGGCTTGTGACGAAGTCTCCATCGCTCCAGTGCCCATAACTTTTGATCCGTAACGAGTTACGTGGCGCACAGTATACTAATGGAAAGCTCTCCGAGAGCTCTACGATGGGGGCAGCAAGCCTGCTCGGCGGTACCCGTTTTTGGATCCCAAAATCGAATGTTTTTATTAGTTTTGGGCCACTTTTCTACTTTGGCTCTGTTTTTCCGTCTTGGATCGTACGTCGTGAACTGTTAAAAGGATGACAACCATACTCGCGGGATATTAGAGGGCCCTACAATGCATCGATATCACGTCTTGCGAGGATGATGCTTTGTTGAAGCGGATGGGTGGTCATTAAGCGCATTGGGCCTTTTAAATGGGCCATCTCTCTGGGCTGGGACTATGAACCGTCAACACATAAAGGATTCGTACCCTCAACATGATCGGGGCAATCATACCAGCACTAATGCATTGGATCCCATCAGAACTCCGAAGTTAAGCGTGCTCGGGCGAGAGTAGTACTAGGATTTGTGACCTCTAGGAGTCCTCGTGTTGCACCCCCCTTTTCAATTATTTTTGCCCCGGTTAGGGTTGCCAAGATGCTTTATCCACCACATTTCTATTACCGAATCCCACAGCACCATAAGCAAGACAACTTCGCTTCACGTAGAGGCTGGGCCCGCAAACCTAGGTCGTGGGGCTTGAGACTATGTCTCTGTCGCTCCGGTTCTCATAACTTTTGATCCGTAAGGTGTTACACTGCGCACAGCATAGCGTTGGAAAGCTCTCCGAGAGCTCTACGACGAGGGTAGCAAGCCTGCTCAGTTACGCCCATTTTTGTATCCCAAAATCGAATGATTTCATAAGTTTCGGGCCACTTTTCTTCTTTTGCCATGTTTTTCCTTCCCGGATCGTACGTCATGAGTTGTTTAAAGGACGACAGCCTAACTCGCAGTATACTACAGGGCCCAACAACGCGTCGATATCACGTCTTGCGAGGATGCTGCATTGTTGAAGTGGATGGGTTGTCGTTAAACCCATCAGGCCTTTTGAATGGGCCATCTCTCTGGGCTGGGACTGTGAACCGTCAACACATAAAGGATTTGTGCCCTCAACATGACGGGTGCGATCATACCACATAGATGCTGGGCCCACAAACCAAGGGCATGGGGCTTGTGACTAGGTCTCCGTCGCTCCGGTGTCCATAACTTTTGATCCACAAGGAGTTACGTGGCGCACAACATACCGTTGGAAAGCTCTCCGAGAGCTCTACGACGGGGGCAACAATCTTCCTCGGCTGTGCCAATTTTCGGAAGCCAAAATTGAACATTTTCATCGGTTTTGGGCCACTTTTCTTCTTTTGCTCTGTTTTTTCTTCCCTGATCGTACGTTGTTAGTTATCAAAAGGACGACAACCTAACTCGCGGGACATTAGAGGGCCTTACAACGCGTTGATATCAGGTCTTGCGAGGATGCTGCATTGTTGAAGCGGATGGGTTATCGTTAAGCCCATCGGGCCTTTTGAATGGGCCATCTCTTTCGGCTGGGACTGTGAACCGTCAACACATAAAGGATTTGTTCCCTCAACATGACGGGTGAGATCATACCAGCACTAATGCACCGGATGTAACACCCCGATCCCTCTCGAGACCGGGAGTTCTATCGATCAATCTAATCACAACCCAAATCCAAACTCGGGCATAAATTTTAGGGAAAACGGACGGAGTCTCCCCTGTTTCTAGGCGAAATGTAAAACCTGCGACAGCATATAAGGGGACCAATACCATGTCCAAACATTCAACCACCTCAAGGCCATCCGAGCCTCGGTTCTCAGCAATTAAACTCAGCAACTATACATACATTTCCAATTTAAAAGCTAACCTATCTCTTTTCATTTTTGGCAAGTACATTCGAACTTGACAATTAAACCATACTAAGCTACTACATAAAATAAACTATCATGCCATTCTAAATATTTTCCTTTGGACATTACAAACATGCATTGAAGTTAAACTACAATAACTTGATACATAATCTAACTTATCAAACTACTTCAACAATCTAATGAAACTTAAATTACATTCCTTTTGACATTAAATACATACAATACATTAAAGCATACATCTTTGCATCTTTGACAACTCAAGCAACATAGGCACGCAAGACAACTCTTCAGCCACGAACTTTTACAAAATCACGAACTTTCCAGCTAACATGACATTTCCTGAAATGTGGTGGTGAGGAGTGAGTATACACAACACGTATACTCAGTGAGGGCGAGACAGATATCGAGTTGGAGACAAAGAAATTCGTGCAATGCAAATATGACAGTTAAGCAATATAACTGATAAATAAGCAATCAAGACAAACAATCAATACAATAAGCAATTACTGAAAGCATTAACACAACCATTCAAAGCTATACCACACTCTGAAGGCTATGGTTCACTCATACGAGCAATGTACCATTTCACGAGTGATACATCAATCTCGAGCTTGATGTTGACAACGATGACAATAAGCGCGCATCCACCTTATAACACCAGTTTGGAATACCCCGGAAGTATCCATCAATTCTACGACCCAAATCTCCCTGGGAGGCAACCCAAGCGAGAAGAGGGAATAGCTACGGAGCTAGAGCAACCAACACTGGCAACCCGAGGCTACCCAGAGAGGCCTATCACTCACGCGCTGGACACTATGCAATGCAAGACTCGATATAAGGCGATAAACAAGTGATAAACAAGATATCAAGCATTATCAACAATTGATAAACATTTCAATCAATAAACAACTCTAACAAGCGTAATAAGCATTAACAAGCATTTACAATCCAACAAGTAACAAGAACAACACCAATTAACCTTATCAAGTAATAACAAGTATCCTATAGGCATTATAAGCATTCTATAAGCAATATAAACATTCTATAAGCATTATAAACATTCTATAAGCATTATAAACATTCTATAAGCATTATACTATGAAAACACACAAAATCCCAAAAATGACCCCAACTTTCAAACGCTACTACTTTCAAACGAGACACGAGCTTTGGAAACCGACTTCACCAATCCTCCTAGGTTACCATAAGGCACGTCTAAAGACCCCGAAACCCTACTTTACCCTAGAATTCGTGCAAAGCCCCGATTTCCCCCTTTGTTCGTTTGAACTACAACTATACCAACCAAACACCCAACCAACGTCATAATCGCACCAAAAGTGCTTCTATGGCCTCCCGAAACAATGCCAACATGCAAAACGAGAAAACACTAAACTCGACCTAAACGACCCCGACTTTCACCAAGCCGTTTTTCTCCATTTTTCCATTACACATTCCAATTAAACCACACATTTAGGCATTCTAGCATATCTAGCATCTTCCTACATCAACAGAACACGTAATGGAGCAACTTCATCGAAACGGGGGTTTTCTATTCATAATTTACTATTCATTATACAATTTATATTTCAATTTCAATATTCAACTGCAGAAAATGTTAAAAAGCTATAAATACATGTTCTACGATTGCTAGGGAACATACTTTAAGCCTTAAATCAATTAAAACAACAATATACGGATAAAACCCAAAAATCAAAGTTAATACACAAAATATTCAAATGCGAAAATAACGATGAAACCCTCACCTTAGACACTCCTAGACGCTAGGGAAACCACGCTGGATGCCTCGGAAACCACCCCGCACAAGCTCACGCGACGAAATGAAGATTTGAAGTTGAAATGTTTTTTTTTTCTTTTTCCTCCATGGTTTCAGCCATGGCTCTTTATTTTCTGGTTTTTTCTCTTTTGTTTCGTATTTCATACTAAAATAAAAGATGACAAATGGTCAAAGCTTCGGTCAACCCGCTAAACCAAAACAGCTATGCGCGACCTTACAAAAACGACCATAACTTCTTCTAGAAAACTCCAATTCACGAACGGTTTGAAGCCTCAGAAACTAGACTCATAGAGCTTTCCAACCATATATAATTTGCTACCTAACTCTTCCCCAATTGGTTCAGATTTAATTCCAAAGTTGACCCAAAATTTGACTAACTTAACATTGCATTTTTTTATTTCTAATCCCAAGTTTGCCCTTTATTAAACATTTCAAAAATTCCCACCTTGTCCTAGTTGGTCAATGTAGATGAAAAGTCAACTAGTTTGGTCAAAGAAGGTGAAAGGTCAATAAAATGCAATTTAAATGAACTTTAAATGCTATTGAATACATGCCAGGTTCGGGGTATCACATCCTTCCCCCCTTAGAACAATTGTATCCTCGCAATTCTTCTTCCAATAAAACTTAGCATCATCTGATATCCAATTATGACTAATCTTCATTGGTTGAAGAATCCCGTTGACACCAATACCGAAGAAGAATAAAATTCCAACCAAAAGCGCCGAGATAATACCAATAAAGACCTAAGCAAAGATACTGTAGATAAAATCACATCACATATTAATGATAAGAAGAATACCGAATGAATACCCCATACACGAATCTCGAGTAGAAGTTCAACTATTATTGCCCAAGAATTCCCAAACAAGAAGCCAAATAAAGGCTCAAACAAAGGTTCCATCCAGAGGTCCAAATAAGTACCCCACTGGTCATGAATTTCATAGAAGAATGCCCACTGGTCATGAATTTCATAGAAGAATGCCCTGTTAAGAGTGCTGAAGAAAATACTAAGAACGCAATCAAATATATTTCAAAGTTCTAAAGAAGCCTTCCAAATAATAACCCCATGGGACACCTAATTAGATTCCGAGTTTTGCTATCAAATGGTGAGAGGAATGTCAAAGGAAATAGCAGAGAAAATATAATATGCCCAATAAAACAACCAAGTTGAATAACAAACATAGTTTCCCACCAAAGCCAAACTCTGAGGCCTCTTCACTATTTGCCAAGTGAAAACTTCATGCAACCTTGCCAATAAGGAAGATACCAATAGAACGCCCAATAAGAATTTCAAAGAATACCCTAAGTAGTATTATACAATAAGTCTGATAGGAACTCCAAATACCAAACCTACTGAGGAACACTGAAGAAGATATCCGAAACAATGCTCCAATAAGAAAGTAGCCAACTTTGCCTAATAAGTAAATATTAAATAATTGGCCATTGAGAATTCCAGAAAATACCATTGAAGAATTTCCAATCAGGGATGCCAGTATCACACCAATAAAGACCGAGACACATATACCATAGATATTACTGTGCAGTAAGGCCGATTAAAATCCCAATAGCCATATCCACCGAGAAATGCCAACAGAAGTCTCCAAAGAATACCCATTAAGAAAACCAAAGAATGCTCCAAAGAATAACCAAATAAAATCCCAAGAGAAAGCTACCCTTTCACAACTGTTAAGCACAGAGGAGGACCATAGAGATTTGCCAATAACCGAGCTCCAAAAGCAAACACCAATTTCCAAATAAAGGCTAGTCAAATGCCATTCATTTCCTGCCAATCCATACATCTTGAAAAGCCAGCGGTGAACCACTTTCTTCAGGGGAGGAAGAGGACTTACTTACCATTTCCATAGGACATGTATGAATGCCAATATATCACAGTTATACACTAGCCTTAAACTATTATGCAAGCAAGTTTATGAAACAGTTTATTCAACAAGGTCACTCAAGCACGGCAATCAAGTCAAGCACAACATAATCAATTCAAATCACGGCATAGCTAATTCAAGACATTTTATACACACATTACAAGTAATACTTCAAGCAAATAACAATTCACGAGATCAATTCGATTCACGATGCCAATTCGATAGGTCAATTCAATGCACAACTAGACACTTCACTTTACTTAGCACACAATTAACACATAACACATAACTACATCACATAAGAGCACACATTCAGATCAAGACACATAATCTCACATACAAGCATACACTTTCGAGATACACTTAACAAGCACACATTCAAGGGTCACTACCCACCAAACCAAGGACCCTGTCCCGGCTTATGAGCTAGATAAGCTCTGATACCACCTGTAACACCCCGATCACTCTCGAGACCGCGAGTTCTATCGATCAATCTAATCACAACCCAAATCCAAACCCGGGCACAAATTTTAGGGAAAACGGACGGAGTCTCCCCTGTTTCTAGGCGAAATGTAAAACCTGCGACAGCATATAAGGGGACCAATACCATGTCCAAACATTTAACCACCTCAAGGCCATCCGATCCTCGGTTCTCAGCAATTAAACTCAGCAACTATACATACATTTCCAATTTAAAAGCTAACCTATCTCTTTTCATTTTTGGCAAGTACATTCGAACTTGACAATTAAACCATACTAAGCTACTACATAAAATAAACTATCATGCCATTCTAAATCTTTTCCTTTGGACATTACAAACATGCATTGAAGTTAAACTACAATAACTTGATACATAATCTAACTTATCAAACTACTTCAACAATCTAATGAAACTTAAATTACATTCCTTTTGACATTAAATACATACAATACATGAAAGCATACATCTTTGCATCTTTGACAACTCAAGCCACATAGGCACGAACTTTCACAAAATCACGAACTTTCCAGCTAACATGACATTTCCTGAAATGTGGTGGTGAGGAGTGAGTATACATAACACGTATACTCAGTGAGGGCGAGACAGATATCGAGTTAGAGAGAAAGAAAGTCGTGCAATGCAAATAAGACAGTTAAGCAATATAACTGATAAATAAGCAATCAAGACAAACAATCAATACAATAAGCAATTACTGAAAGCATTAACACAACCATTCAAAGCTATACCACACTCTGAAGGCTATGGTTCACTCATACGAGCAATGTACCATTTCACGAGCGATACATCAATCTCAAGCTTGATGTTGACAACGATGACAATAAGCGCGCATCCACCTTATAACACCAGTTTGGAATAACCCGGAAGTATCCATCAATTCTACAACCCAAATCTCCCTGGGAGGCAACCCAAGCGAGAAGAGGGAATAGCTACGGAGCTAGAGCAACCAACACTGGCAACCCGAGGCTGCCCAGAGAGGCCCATCACTCACGCGCTGGACACTATGTAATGCAAGACTCGATACAAGGTGATAAATGAGCGATAAACAAGATATCAAGCTTTATCAACAATTGATAAACATTTCAATCAATAAACAACTCTAACAAGCGTAATAAGCATTAACAAGCATTTACAATCCAACAAGTAACAAGAACAACACCAATTAACCTTATCAAGTAATAACAAGTATCCTATAGGCATTATAAGCATTCTATAAGCAATATAAACATTCTATAAGCAATATAAACATTCTATAAGCATTATAAACATTCTATAAGCATTATACTATGAAAACACACAAAATCCCAAAAATGACCCCAACTTTCAAACGCTACTACTTTCAAACGAGCCACGAGGTTTGGAAAACGACTTAACCAATCCTCCTAGGTTACCATAAGGCACGTCTAAAGACCCCAAAACCCTATTTTACCCTAGAATTCACGCAAAGCCCCGATTTTTTCCTTTGCTCGTTTGAACTACAACTATACCAACCAAATACCCAACCAACGCCATAATCGCACCAAAAGTGCTTCCATGGCCTCCCGAAACAATGCCAACACGTAAAACGAGAAAATGCTAAACTCGACCTAAACGACCCCGACTTTCACCAAGCCATTTTTCTCCGTTTTTCCATTACACATTCCAATTAAACCACACATTTAGGCATTCTAGCATATCAAGCATCTTCCTACATCAACAGAACACGTAACGGAGCAACTTCATCGAAACGGGGGTTTACTATTCATAATTTACTATTCATTATACAATTTATATTTCAATTTCAATATTCAACCGCAGAAAATGTTAAAAAGCTATAAATACATGTCTACAATTGCTAGGGAACATACTTTAAGCCTTAAATCAATTAAAACAACAATATACGGATAAAATCCAAAAATCAAACTTAATACACAAAATATTCAAATGCATAAATAACGATAAAACCCTCACCTTAGACGCTCCTAAACACTAGGGAAACCACGCTGGATGCCTCGGAAACCACACTGCACAAGCTCACGTGACGAAATGAAGATTTGAAGTTGAAATGTTTTTTTTTTCTTTTTCCTCCATGGTTTCAGCCATGGCTCTTTATTTTTCTGGTTTTTGCTCTTTTGTTTCGTATTTCATACTAAAATAAAAGATGACAAATGGTCAAAGCTTCAGTCAACCCGCTAAACCAAAACAGCTATGCGCGACCTTACGAAAATGGCCATAACTTCTTCTAGAAAACTCCAATTCACGAACGGTTTGAAGCCTCAGAAACTAGACTCATAGAGCTTTCCAACCATATATAATTTGCTACCTAACTCTTCCCCAATTAGTTCAGATTTAATTCCAAAGTTGACCCAAAATTTGACTAACTTAACATTGCATTTTTTTATTTCTAATCCCAAGTTTGCCCTTTATTAAACATTTCAAAAGTTCCCACCTTGTCCTAGTTGGTCAATGTAGATGAAAAGTCAACTAGTTTGGTCAAAGAAGGTGAAAGGTCAATAAAATACAATTTAAATGAACTTTAAATGCTATTGAATACATGCCAGGTTCGGGGTATCACACCAGATCCCATCAGAACTCAGAACTTAAGCGTGATTGGGCGAGAGTAGTACTAGGATCGGTGACCCCATGGGAAGTCCTCTTGTTGTACCCTCATTTTCAATTTTTTTTTTATCTCGGTTAGGGTTGCCAAGATACATTATCCACAACATTTCTATTCCCGAATCCCATGGCACCTTGCGCAAGACAAGTTCGCTTCACGTAAAGGCTGGGCCCGTAAACCGAAGGCATAGTACTTTGGACCAGGTCTCCATCGCTACGGTGCCCTAACTTTTGATTCATAAGGAGTTACGCAGCGCACAACATACCATTGGAAAGCCCTCCGAGAGCTCTACGACGGGGACAACAAGCATGCTTGGCTGTGCATATTTTCAGAGCCCAAAATCAAACATTTTCATTAGTTTTGGGCCACTTTTCTTCTTTTGCTTTGTTTTTCCGTTCCGGATCATATGTCGTGAGCTGTTAAAAGGATGACAACCTAACTAGCGGGTCATTATAGGGCCCTAAAATGTTTTGATATCACGTCTTGCCAGGATGCTGCGTTGTTGAAGCCGTTGGGTTGTCGCTAAGCCCATTGGGCGGATTGAATGGGCCATCTCTCTGGGCTGGGACTGTGAATCGTCAACACATAAAGGATTTGCGCCCTAAACATGATAGGTGCGATCATCCCTATACTAATGCACCGGATCACATTAGAACTGAGAAGTTAAGCATGCTTAGGCGAGAGTTGTACTAGGATGGGTGACCCCATAGGAAGTCCTCGTGTTGCATCCCCCTTTTAATTTTGTTTTTGCCCCGGTTAGGGTTGCCAAGATACTTTATCCACCACATTTCTATTACCGAATCCCACGACACCTTGGGAAAGACAACTTCGCTTCACGTAGAGGTTGGGCCCATAAACCGGGGGCATGGGACTTATGGCCAGGTCTTCGTCGCTCCGGGGCCCATAACTTTTGGTCCGTAAGGAGTTACACGGTGCACAACATACCGTTGGAAAGTAATCCGAGAGTTCTACGATGAGGGCAGCAATCCTGATCAGCTATGCCAGTTTTCAAAGCACAAAATTGAATATTTTCATCAGTTTTGGGCTACTTTTCTTCTTTTGTTCTATTTTTCCATCTCGGATCGTACGTCATGAGCTGTTAAAAGGATGACAACGTAACTTGTGGGAAATTAGAGGGCCCTACAATGCGTTGATATCACGTCTTCCGAGGATGCCGCGTTGTTGAAGTTGATGGGTTATCGTTAAGCCCATTGGGCCTTTTGAATGGGCCATCTCTCTAGACTGGGACTGTGAACCATCAACACATAAGGGATTTGTGCCCTCAACTTGATTGGTGCGATCATACCAGTACTATTGCACCGGATCCCTTCAAAACTCCGAAGTTAAGCGTGCTTGGGCGAGAGTAGTACAAAAATGGGTGACCCCCTGGGAAGTTTTTGTGTTGCAAATCCTTTTCAATTTTTTTTGCCCCAGTTAGGGTTGCCAAGATACTTTATCCATCACATTTCAATTACCGAATCCCACGGCACCTTGGGTAAGACAACTTCGCTTCACGTAGAGGCTGTGCCCGTAAACCGAGGGAATAGGGCTTGTGATCAGGTCTCCGTTGCTCCGGTGCCCATAACTCTTGATTCGTAAGTAGTTACGTGGTGCACAACATACCATTGGAAAGCTCTCCGAGAGCTCTACGATGAAGGCAGCAATGCTGCTCGGCTATGCCTGTTTTCAGAGCCCAAAATCGAACGATTTCATCAGTTTCAAGCCACTTTTATTCTTTTGCTCTATTTTTTCGTCCCGGATCGTACGTCGTGAGCTGTTAAAAGGATGACAACCTAACTTGCAGGACATTAGAGGTCCCTACAACGCGTCGATATCATGTCTTGCGAGGATGCTGCATTGTTAAAGTGCATAGGTTGTCGTTAAGCCTATTAGGCCTTTTGAATGGGCCATCTCTCTGGGCTGGGACTGTGAACCGTCAACACATAAAGGATTTGTTCCCTCAACATGACGGGTGCGATCATACCAGCACTAATGCACAGGATCCCATCATAACTCCGAAGTTAAGCGTGCTTGGGCGAGAGTAATACTAGGATGGGTAACCCCTTGGGAAGTCCTCGTGTTGCAACGCCTTTTCAATTTTTTTTGCCCCGGTTATGGTTGCCAAGTTGCTTTATCCACCACATTTCTATAACCGAATCCCACGGCACCTTGGGCCCGCAAACCTAGGGCGTGGGGCTTGTGACAAGGTCTCCGTCGTTCCGGTGCCAATAACTTTTGATCCGTAAGGAGTTACGTGGCGCACAACATACCGTTTGAAAGCACTCCTAGAGCTCTACGACGGGGGAAGCATGCCATCTTGGCTGCGCCTATTTTCAGATCCCAAAATCGAACGTTTTCATCAGTTTTAGGCCACTTTTCTTCTTTTTCTCTGTTTTTCCGTCCCGGATAGTACCTCGTGAGCTGTTCAAAGGACGACAACCTAACTCGCAGGACATTAGAGCGCCCTACAACACGTCGATATCACGTCTTGCGCGGATGCTGCGTTGTTGAAGTGGATGGGTTTTCGTTAAGCCCATTGGCCATTTTTAATGGGCTATCTCTCTAGGCTGGGACTGTGAACCGTCAACACGTAAAGGATTTGTGCCCTCAACATGACGAGTGTGATCATACAAGCACTAATGCATCAGATGCCATCAGAACTCTGAAGTTAAGCATTCTTGGGCGAGAGTAGTACTAGGATGTGTGACCCCATGGGAAGTCCTCATGTTGTACCCCCATTTTCAATTTTTTTTGCCCTGGTTAGGGTTGCCAAGATACTTTATCCACCACATTTCTATTACCAAATCCCACAACACCTTGGGCAAGACAACTTCGCTTCACGTAGAGGCTGGGCCCGCTAACCGAGGGCGGGGTGCTTGTGACCAGGTCTCCGTCGCTACGGTGCCATAACTTTAGATTTGTAAAGAGTTACGTGGCGCACAACATAACGTTGGAAAGCCCTCCGAGAGCTCCACGATGGGGCCAACAAGCATGCTTGGCTGCACCTATTTTCGGAGCCCAAAATCAAATGTTTTAATATGTTTTGGGCTATTTTACTTCTTTTGCTCTATTTTTTCATCCCGGAAAGTACGTCGTGAGCTGTTAAAAGGACGACAACCTAACTCGCAGGACATTAGAGGGCCCTACAATGCGTCGATATCACGACTTGCGAGGATACAACGTTGTTGAAGCGGTTAGGTTGTCGCTAAGCCCATTGGGCCTTTTGAATGGGCCATCTCTCTGGGCTGGGACTGCGAACCGTTAACACATAAAGGATTTGTGCTCCCAACATGACGGGTGCGATCATACCAGTACTAATGCACCGGATCCCATCAGAACTCAGAAGTTAAGCGTGCTTGGGCGAGAGTAGTACTAGGATGGGTGACCCCATGGGAAGTCCTCGTGTTGTACCACCCTTTTCAATTTTTTTTGTCCCAGTTATGGTTGCCAAGAAACTTTATCCACCACATTTCTATTAACGAATCCCACGACACCTTGGGCATGACAACTTCGCTTCACGTAGAGACTGGGCCTGCAAACCGAGGGCATGGGACTTCTAACCAGGTCTGCGTCGCTTCGGGGCCCATAACTTGTGATCCGTAAGGAGTTATGCGGCACACAGCATACCGTTGGAAAGCTCTCCGAGAGCTCTACGACGGGGGCAGCAATCCTGCTTGGCTGCACCCATTTTTGGAGCCCAAAATTGAAAGTTTTCATCAGTTTCGGGCACTTTTCTTCTTTTCCACTATTTTTCAGTCCAGGATCATACGTCTTGAGCTGTTAAAAGGATGATAACCAAACTCACAGGACATTAGAGGGCCCTACAACATGTCGATATCACGTCTTCCGAGGATGCTGCATTTTTTAAGATGATGGGTTGTCGTTAAGCCCATTGGGCCTTTTGAATGGGCTATCTCTCTGGGCAAGGACTGTGAACCATCAACACATTGAGGATTTGTTCCCTCTACATCACGGATGCAATCATACCAGCACTAATAAACTGGATCCAATCAGAACTCCGAAGTTAAGCGTGCTTGGGCGAGAGTAGTACTAGGATGGGTAACCCCCTGGGAAGTCCTCATGTTGTACCCCCCTTTTCAATTTTTTTCCCTTGTTAGGGTTGCCAAGATACTTTATCCACCACATTTCTCTTACCGAATCCCACGGCACCTTGGGCAAGACAACTTCGATTAACGTAGAGGCTGGGCCCGCAAACCGAGGACGGGGTACTTGTAACCAGGTCTCTGTCGCTCCGGTGCCCATAACTTTTGATTCGTATGGAGTTACGTGGTGCCCAGCATACTATTGGAAAGCTCTCCGAGAGCTCTACAACGAGGGCAGCAAGCCTGCATGGTTGTGCCTATCTTTCAGAGCCCAAAATCGAACGTTTTCATCAGTTTTGGGCCATTTTTATTCTTTTGCTCTGTTTTTACGTCTCGAATCGTACATCATGAGCTGTTAAAAGGATGACAACCAAACTCGCCGGACATTAGAGGGCCCTACAACACGTTGATATCACGTCTTTCGAGGATGTTGTGTTGTTGAAACGGATGGGATATTGTTAAGCCTATTGGGCCTTTTGAGTGGGCCATCTCTCTAGGCTGGGACTGTGAACCGTCAATACATAAAGTATTTGTGCCATCAACATGACGGGTACGATCATGCCAGCACTAATGCACTGGATCCCATCAGAACTCCGAAGTTAAGCGTGGTAGGGTAAGAGTAGTACTAGGATCGGTGACCCCCTGGGAAGTCCTCGTGTTGCACCCACTTTTCAATTTTTTTTTCCCCGGTTAGGGTTGCCAAGATACTTTATCCACCATATTTCTATTACCGAATCCCACGGCACATTAGGCAAGTCAACTTCGCTTAACTTATAGGCTGGGCACGCAAATTGAGGGCGGGGTGCTTGTGACCAGGTCTCCGTCGCTCCGGTGCCCATAACTTTTGATCCGTAAGGAGTTACGTGGTGCACAACATAGAGTTGGAAAGCTCTCCGAGAGCTCTACGACGAGGGCAGCAAGCTTGCACAGTTGTGCCTATTCTCCGATTTTTGCTCCATTTTTTCATCCCGGATCGTATTCTCCGATTTTTGCTCCATCTCTCTGGGCTAGGACGGTGAACCGTCAACACATAAAGGATTTGTGCTCTCAACATGACGGGTGCGATCATACCAGCACTAATGCATAGGATCCAATCCGAACTCCGAAGTTAAGCGTGCTTGGGCGAGAGTTGTACTAGGATGGGTGACCCCCTGGGAAGTCCTCGTGTTGCACCCCCTATTTTCAATTTTTTTTGCCCCGGTTAGGGTTGCCAAGATGCTTTATCCACCATATTTCTATTACCGAATCCCACGGCACCTTGGGCTAGACAACTTCGCTTCACGTAGAGGCTGGGCCCGCAAACCTAAGGCGTGGGGCTTGTGACTAGGTCTCCGTCGCTCCAGTGCCCATAACTTTTCATCCGTAAGGAGTTACACGGCACACATCATACAGTTGGAAAGCTCTCCGAGAGCTCGGCAACGGGGGCAGCAAGCCGACTGTGCACATTTTTAGATCACAAAATTGAACGTTTTCTTCAGTTTCGGGCCACTTTTCTTCTTTGCTCTATTTTTTCATCCTGGATCGTTCGTCGTGAGTTGTTCAAAGGACGACAACCTAACTCGTGGTACATTAGAGGGCCCTACAACACGTCGATATCACGTCTTCCGAGGATACCGTGTTGTTGAAGCAGATGGGTTGTCATTAAGCCCATTGGGCCTTTTGAATGGGCTATCTCTCTGGGCTAGGACTGTGAACCGTCAACACATAAAGGATTTGTGCCCTCAACATCACGGGTGCGATCATACCAGCATTAATGCACCGGATCCCATCAGAACTCTGAAGTTAAGCGTGCTTGGGCGAGAGTAGTACTAGGATGGGTGACCCCCTGGGAAGTCCTCGTGTTGCACCCCCCTTTTCAATTTTTTTTGCCCTGGTTAGGGTTGCCAAGATACTTTATCCACCACAATTCTAGTACCGAAGCCCACGGTACCTTGGGCAGGAGAACTTCGCTTCACGTAGAGGCTGGGCCCGCAAACCGAGGGAATGGGGCTTGTGAGAAGGTCTCCATCGCTCCAGTGCCTATAACCTTTGATCAGCTAGGAGTTACGTGGTGCACATAATACGGTGGGAAAGCTCTCCAAGAGCTCTATGACGGGGGTAGCAAGCCTGCTTGGCTGCGCCTATTTTCGGAGCCCAAAATTGAATATTTTCATAAATTTTGGGACACTTTTCTTCTTTTGCTATGTTTTTCCATCTCGGATCGTACGTCGTGAGCTGTTAAAAGGACGACAACCTAACTCGCGAGACATTATAGGGCCCTACAACGCGTCGATATCACGTCTCACGAGGATGCTACGTTGTTGAACCGGATGGGTTGTCATTAAGCCCATTGGGCCTTTTCAATGAGCCATCTATCTAGGCTGGGACTGTGAACCGTCAACACATAAGGGATTTGTGCCCTCAACATGATGGGTGCTATCATACCAGTACTATTGCACCGGATCCCATCAGAACTCAGAAGTTAAGCGTGCTTGGGCAAGAGTAGTACTAGGATGGGTGACCCCCTCGGAAGTCCACGTGTTGCACCCCCCTTTTCGAGCTTTTTTGCCCCGGTTTGGGTTGCCAAGATACTTTATCCACCACAATTCTATTACCGAAACCCACGGCACTTTGGGCAAGACAACTTCGATTCACGTAGTGGCTGGGCCCACAAACCGAGGGCGTAGGGCTTGTGACCAGGTCTCCATCGCTCCGGTGCCCATAACTTTTCATCCGTAAGGAGTTACGTGGCACACAACATATCGTTGGAAAGCACTCCGAGAGCTCTACGACGGGGGCAGCAAGTATGCTTGGCTGCGCCTATTTTTGCAGCCCAAAATTGAACGTTTTCATCAGTTTCGATCCGCTTTTCTTCTTTTGCTCTGTTTTTCCGTCTTGGATCGTATGTCGTGAGTTGTTAAAAGGACGACAACCTAAATCGTGGGACAATAGAGGGCCCTACAATGCTTCGATATCACGTCTTGCGAGGATGCTCCATTGTTGAAGCAGGTGGGTTGTCGTTAAGGCAATTAGGCCTTTTGAATGGGCCAACTCTCTGGGTTAGGACTGTGAACCGTCGACACATAAGGGATTTGTGCCCTCTACATGATGGATGCGATCATACCAGCACTATTCCATCGGATCCCATCAGAACTCCGAAGATAAACGTGCTTGGGCTAGAGTAGTACTAAAATGGGTGACCCACAAGGAAGTTCTCGTGTTGCACCCCCCTTTTCAATTTTTTTTAACCCTGGTTAGGTTGCCAAGATGCTTTATCCACCACATTTCTATTACCGAGTCCCACGACACCTTGGGCAAGAAAACTTCACTTCAAGTAGAGACTGGGGCCGCAAATCGAGGGCATGGGGCTTGTGACCAGGTCTTCGTCGCTCTGGTGCCTATAACTTTTGATCCGTAAGGAGTTACGCGGTGCACATAATACCGTGGGAAAACTCTCCGAGTGCTCTATGACGGGGGTAGCAAGCCTGCTTGGCTGTGCCTATTTTCGGAGCCCAAAATTGAATATTTTCATAAATTTTGGGCCACTTTTCTTCTTTTGCTATGTTTTTCCATCCCGGATCGTATGTCGTGAGCTGTTAAAAGGATGACAACCTAACTCGCGAGACATTATAGGGCCCTACAACGCGTCGATATCACGTCTCGTGAGGATGCTGCGTTGTTGAACCGGATGGGTTGTCATTAAGCCCATTAGGCCTTTTTAATGGGTTATCTCTGTGGGCTAAGACTGTGAACCGACAACACATAAATGATTTGTGCCCTCAACATGACGGGTGCAATCATACCAGCACTAATGCACCGGATCCCATCAGAACTTCGAAGTTAAGCGTGCTTGGGCGAAAGTAGTACTAGGATGGGTGACCCCTTGGGAAGTCCTCGTGTTGCACCACCTATTTCAATTTTTTTTGCCCCAGTTAGGGTAGCCAAGATACTTTATTCACCACATTTCTATTACCGAATCCCACGGCACCTCGGGCAAGACAACTTCGCTTTACGTAGAGGTTGGGCCCACAAACCGAGGGAATGGGGCTTGTGACCTGGTCTCTGTCGCTCCGGTGCCCATTACTTTTGATTCGTAAGGAATTACGCGGTGCATAGCATACCGTTGGAAAGCTCTCTGAGAGCTCTACGACGGGGGCAGCAAGTATGCTTGGCTGCGCCCATTTGTGGAACCCAAAATTGAACATTTTCATCAATTTTGGTCCTATTTTCTTCTTTTGCTCTATTTTTCCGTCCCGAATCAAATGTCGTGAGCTGTTAAGAGGACAACAACCTAACTCGCGAGACAATAGAGGGCCCTACAATGCTTCGATATCAGGTCTTGCGAGGATGCTCCGTTGTTGAAGCGGATGGGTTGTCGTTAAGGCAATTAGGCCTTTTGAATAGGCCAAATCTACGGGTTGGGACTGTGAACCGTCGACACATAAGGGAGTTGTACCCTCAACATGACGGATACGATCATACCAGTACTATTGCACCGGATCCCATCAGAACTCCGAAGATAAACGTGCTTGGGCGAGAGTTGTACTAGGATGGGTGACCCCCTAGGAAGTCCTCGTGTTGCACCCCCCTTTTCAATTTTTTTTACCTCGGTTAGGTTGCCAAGATACTTTATCTACCACATTTCTATTACCGAATCCCACGACACCTTGGGCAAGACAACTTCGCTTCAAGTAGAGGCTGGGGCCGCAAACCGAGGGCATGGGGCTTGTGACCAGGTCTCCGTCGCTCTAGTGCCCATAACTTTTGATTTGTAAGGAGTTACGCGGCGCACAATATACCATTGGAAAGAACTCCGAGAGCTCTACGATGGGGGCAGCAAGCATGCTTGGCTGTGCCCCTTTTTGCAGCCTAAACTAGAACGTTTTCATCCATTTCGGGCCATTTTTCTTCTTTTAGTCTATTTTTTCATCCCGGATCATGCGTCGTGAGCTGTTAAAAAGATGACAACCTAACTTGCGGGACATTAGAGGGCCCTACAATGTGTCGATATCACATCTTGTGAGGATGCTGCGTTGTTGAAGTCGATGGGTTGTCGTTAAGACCATTTAGCCTTTTGTATGGACCATCTCTGGGCTGGGACTGTGAACCGTCAACACATAAAGGATTTGTGCCCTCAACATGACGGGTTCGATCATACCAGTACTATTGCACCGGATCCAATCAGAACTCCGAAGTTAAGCGTGCTTGGGCGAGAATAGTACTAGGATGGGTGACCCCCTCGGAAGTCCTCGTGTTGCACCCCCCTTTTCGATTTTTTTTGCCCCGGTTAGGGTTGCGAAGATACTTTATCCACCACATTTCTATTACCCAATCCCACGACACCATGGGCAAGACAACTTCACTTCACGTAGAGGCTGGGCCCACAAACCGAGGGAATCGGGCTTGTGTCCAAGTCTCTGTTGCTCCAGTGCCCATAACTTTTGATCCGTAAGGAGTTACGTGGTGCACAACATACCATTGGAAAGTTCTTTGAGAGCTCTACGACAAGGGCTGCAATCCTGCTCGGCTATGCCTGTTTTCAGAGGCCAAAATTGAATGTTTTCATCGGTTTTGGGCCACTTTTATTCTTTTGCTATGCTTTTCCGTCCCCGATCGTACGTCGTGAGCTGTTAAAAGAACGACAACCTAACTCGCTGGACATCGGAGGGCCTTACAACGCTTCGATATCACGTCTTGCAGGGATGGTGCGTTGTTGAAGCAGAGGGGTTATCGTTAAGCCTATTGGGCCTTTTGAACGGGCCATCTCTCTGGGCTGGGATTGTGAACCGTCACCATATAAGGGATTCGGGCACTCAACATGATGGGTGCGATCATACCAGTACTATTGCACCGGATTCCATCAGAACTCTGAAGTTAAGCGTGCTTGGGCGAGAATAGTACTAGGATGGGTGACCCCCTCGGAAGTCCTCGTGTTGCACCCCCCTTTTCGATTTTTTTTGCCCCGGTTAGGGTTGCGAAGATACTTTATCCACCACATTTCTATTATCGAATCCCATGGCACCTTGGGCAAGACAACTTCGCTTCACGTAGTGGTTGGGCCCGCAAACCTTGGGCGTGGGGCTTGTGACTAGGTCTCCGCCGCTCCGGTGCCCATAACTTTTGATCCATAAGGAGTTACGCAGCGCACAGTATACCGTTGAAAAGCTCTCCGAGAGCTCTACTACGGGGGCAGCAAGCCTTCTCGGCTGAGCCCATTTTTGGATCACAAAATGGAACATTTTCATCAGTTTCGGACAACTTTTCTTCTTTTGCTCTATTTTCTCTTCCCGGATCGTATGTCGTGAGCTGTTAAAATGACGACAACCTAACTAGCAGGACATTAGAGGGCCCTACAACGCGTCGATATCATGTCTTCCGAGGATGCTACATTGTTGAAGCATATGGGTTGTCGTTAAACCCATTGGGCCTTTTGAATGGGCCATCTCTCTGGTCTGCGACTGTGAACCGTCAACAAATAAGGGATATGTACCCTCAACATGACGGGTGCGATCATACCAGCACTATTGCACCAGATCCCAACAGAACTCTGAAGTTAAGCGTGCTTGGGCGAGAGTAGTACTAGGATGGGTGACCCCCTGCGAAGTCCTCGTGTTGTACCCCTCTTTTCAATTTTTTTTACCCCGGTTAGGGTTGCCAAGATACTTTCTCCACCACATTTCTATTACTAGATCCCACGGCACCTTGGGCAAGACAATTTCGCTTCACATAGAGGCTGGGCCCGCAAACCTAGGGCGTGGGGCTTGTGACTAGGTCTCCGTCGCTACGGTGCTAATAACTTTTGATCTGTAAGGAGTTACGTGGCGCATAGCATACCGTTAGAAAGCTCTCCGAGAGCTCTGCGTCGGGGGCAGCAAGCCTTCTCGGCTGTGCCCATTTTTGAATCCCAAAATCTAATATTTTCATCAATTTCGGGGCACTTTTCTTCTTTTGCTCTGTTTTTTCATCCCGGAACGTACGTTGTGAGCTGTTCAAAGGACTAAAACCTAACTTGTGGGACATTAGAGCGCCCTACAACACGTAGATATCACGTCTTGCGAGGATGCTACGTTGTTGAAGGGGATGGGTTTTCGTTAAGCCCATTGGGCCTTTTTAATGGGCTATCTCTCTGGACTGGGACTGTGAACCGTCAACACATAAAGGATTTGTGCCCTTAACATGATGGGTACGATCATACCAGCACTAATGCACTGGATCCCATCAGAACTCTGAAGTTAAGCGTGCTTGGGCGAGAGTAGTACTAGGATGGGTGACCCCCAAGGAAGTCCTCGTGTTGCACCCCCCTTTTCAATTTTTTTTGCCCCGATTAGGGTTGCCAGGATACATTATCCACCACATTTCTATTACCGAATCCCACTGTACCTTAGGCAAGACATCTTCGCTTCACGTAGTGGCAAGGCCCGCAAACCGAGGGCCTGTGGCTTGTGACCAGGTCTCCGTCGCTCTGGTGCCCATAACTTTTGATCAATAAGGTGTTACGCGACACACAGCATATTGTTGTAAGGTTCTCTGAAAGCTCTACGACGGGGGCAGCAAGCATGCTTGGCTGCGCCCGTTTTCAGAGCCAAAATCGAACGTTTTTATTAGTTTCTGGCCACTTTTCTTCTTTTGCTCAGTTTTTTCCTCTCGGATCGTACGTCGTGAGCTGTTAAAAGGACGACAACCAAACTCGCGGGACATTAGAGGGCCCTACAATGCGTCGATATCACGTCTTGCCAAGATGCTGCGTTGTTAAAGCGGATGGGTTGTCGTTAAGCCCATTAAGCCTTTCGAATGGGCCATCTCTCTGGGTTGGGACTGTGAACTGTCAACACATGAAGGATTTGTGCCCTCAACACGATGGGTGCGATCATACTAGCACTATTAAACTGGATCTGATCAGAACTCTGAAGTTAAACGCGCTTGGGTGAGAGTAGTACTAGGATAGGTGACCCCCTAGGAAGTCCTCGTGTTGCACCCCCATTTTCAATTTTTTTTGCCCTGGTTAGGGTTGCCAAGATGCTTTATGCACCACATTTCTATTATAGAATCCCACGGCACCTTGGGCAAGACAACTTCGCTTCACGTAGAGGCTGGGCCCACAAACCGAGGGAATGGGGCTTGTGACCTGGTATCCGTTGCCCCAGTGCCCATAACTTTTGATTCGTAAGGAGTTACGCTGTGCACAACATACTGTTGGAAAGCTCTCCGAGAGCTCTACAACAAGGGCAGCAATCCTGCTCGGCTTTGCCTGTTTTCAAAGCCCAAAATTGACCGTTTTCATCAATTTTGGGCCCCTTTTCTTCTTTAGCTCTGTTTTTTCATCCCTGATCGTACGTCGTGATCTGTTAAAAGGACGACAACCTAACTCACGGGAAATTAGAGGTCCCTACAACGCGTCGATATCACGTCTTCCAAGGATGCTACGTTGTTGAAGTAGATAGGTTGTCATTAAGTCCATTGGGCCTTTTGAATGGGCCATCTCTCTAGACTAGGACTGTAAACGGTCAACACATAAGGGATTTGTGCCCTCAACACGACGGGTGGAATCATACCAGCACTATTGCACCGGATCCCATTAGAACTCCGAAGCTAAGCGTGCTTGGGCGAGAGTAGTACTAGGATGGGTGACCCCCTGGGAAGTCCTCGTGTTGCACCCCCCTTTTCAATTTTTTTTCCCCGGTTAGGATTGCCAAGATATTTTATCCACCACATATCTATTACCAAATCCCACGACACCATGGGCAAGACAACTTCGCTTCACGTAGAGGCTGGGCCGGCAAATCGAGGGCGTTAGGCTTGTGATTAGGTCTCCGTCGCTCCGGTGCCCATAAATTTTGATCCGTAAAGAGTTACACGGTGCACAGCATACCATGGGAAAGCTCTCCGAGAGAAATACGACGAGGGTAGCAAGCCTTCTCGGTTGCGCCTATTTTTCAAGCCCAAAAATGAACGTTTTAATCAGTTTCGGGCCACTTTTCTTCTTTTGCTTTGTTTTTTCGTCCCAAATCGTACGTCGTCAGCTGTTAAAAGAACGACAACCTAACACACGGGACATTAGAGGTCCCTACAACGCGACGAGATCACGTCATGCGAGGTTGCTGGGTTGTTGAAGCGGATGGGTTGTCGTTTAGCCCATTGGGCCTTTTGAATGGGCCATCTCTCTCGGCTGGGACTGTGAACCGTCAACACATAAAGGATTTGTGCCCTCAATATGACGGGTGCGATCATACCAGCACTAATGCATAGGATCCCATCAGAACTCCCAAGTTAAGCGTGCTTGGGCGAGAGTAGTACTAGGATAGGTGACCCCTTGGGAAGTCCTCATGTTGCACCCCCATTTTCAATATTTTTTTGCCCCGGTTAGGGTTGCCAAGATGCTTTATCCACCACATTTCTAAAACCAAATCCCACAATAACTTGGCAAGACAACTTCGCTTCACGTAGAGGCTGGGCCCGCAAACCAAGTGAATGGGGCTTGTGACAAGGTCTCTATCGCTCCGGTGCCCATAACTTTTGATCCGTAAAGAGTTACGCGGTGCACATCATACCGTTGGAAATCTCTCTAAGAGCTCTATGATGGGGGTAGCAAGCCTGCTCAGCTGCGCCAGATTTCGGAGCCCTAAATTGTAGATTTTTATCAATTTTGGGCCACTTTTCTTCTTTTGCTCTGTTTTTCCGTCACGGATCGTACGTCGTGAGCTGTTGAAATGATGACAACCTAACTCGCAGGACATTAGAGGGCCCTAAAATGCTTTGATATCACGTCTTGCGAGGGTGCTGCGTTGTTGAAGCTGATGGGTTGTCGTTATGCCCATTGGGCCTTTTGAATGGGCCATCTCTCTGGGCTGGGACTGTGAACTGCCAAAACATAAGGGATTTGTGCCCTTTACATGACGGGTGCGATCATACCAGGACTATTGCACCGGATCCCATTAGAACACCGACATTAAGCGTGCTTGGGCGAGAGTAGTACTACGATCGATGACCCCTTGGGAAGTCCTCGTGTTGCACCCCCCTTTTCGATTTTTTTTTGCCCCTGTTAGGGTTGCCAAGTTACTTTATCCATCACATTTCTATTACCGAATCCCACGGCACCTTGGGCAAGACAACTTCGCTTCACGTAGTGGCTGGGCCCCCAAACCGAGGGTGTAGGGCTTGTGACCAGGTCTCCGTAGCTCTAGTGCCCATACCTTTTGATCCGTAAGGAGTTACGCTACGCACAGCATGCCGTTGGAAAGCTCTCCGAGAGCTCTACGAAAGGGGTAGCAAGCCTGCTCGGCTACGCTAGTTTTCAGTGGCCAAAATCGAACGTTTTTATCAGGTTCGGTCCATTTTTCTTTTTTTGCTCTGTTTTTCCGTCCTGAATGGTACGTTGTGAGCTGTTAAAAGGACAACAACCTAACTCGCAAGACATTAGAGGGCCCTACAATGCGTCGATATCACATCTTGCGAGGATGCTACGTTGTTGAAGCAGATGGGTTGTCTTTAAGCCCATTGGGCCTTTTGAATGGGTCATCTCTCTGGGCTGGGACTGTGAACCATCAACACATAAGGGATTTGTGCCCTCAACATGACGGGTACGATCATACCAGTACTATTGCACCGGATCCCATCAGAACTCCGAAGTTATGCATGCTGGGGCGAGAGTAGTACTAGGATGGGTGACCCCTTGGGAAGTCCTCGTGTTGCACCCCCCTTTTCGATTTTTTTTGCCCCAGTTAGGGTTGCCAAGATACTTTTTCCACCACATTTCTATTACCGAATCCCACGGCACCTTGGGCAAGACAACTTCGTTTCACGTAGTGGCTGGGCCCGCAAACCGAGGGAATGGGGCTTGTGACCAGGCCTCCGTCGATGCAGTGCCCATAACTTTTGATCTGTAAGGAGTTACGTGGTGCACATCGTATCGATGGAAAGCTCTCTGATAGCTCTACGACGAGGGAAACAAGGATGCTCAGCTGCGCTTGTTTTTGGACCTCAAAATCGAACGTTTTCATTAGTTTTGGGCCACTTTTCTTCTTTTGCTCTATTTTTTTTGTCCCGGATCGTATGTCGTGAGCTGTTAAAAGGACGACAACCTAACTCGCAGGACATTAGAGGGCCCTACAATGCGTCGATATCACGTCTTGCAAGGATGCTGCGTTGTTGAAGCGGATGGGTTATCGTTAAGCCCATTGGGCCTTTTGAATGGGCCATCTCTCTAGGCTGGGATTATGAACTGTCAACACAAAGGATTTGTGCCCTCAACATGATGGGTGCAATCATACCAGCACTAATGCACCGGATCCCATTAGAACTGTGAAGTTAAGCGTGCTTGGGTGAGAGGAGTACAAGGATGGGTGACCCCCTGGGAAGTCCTCGTGTTGCACCCCCCCTTTTCAAATTTTTTTGCCCTAGTTAGTGTTACCAAGATACTTTATCCACCACATTTCTATTACCGAATCCCACGGAACATTGGGCAAGACAACTTCGCTTCACGTAGTGGCTGGGACCGCAAACCGAGTGAATGGGGCTTGTGACCAGGCCTCTGTCGCTCCGGTGCCAATAACTTTTGATACGTAAGGAGTTACGCGGTGCACATCATACCGATGGAAAGCTCTACGACGGGGGAAACAAGCCTACTGGGCTGCGCCTATTTTCGGAGCCCAAAATTGAACGTTTTTATCTGTTTTGGGCCACTTTTCTTCTTTTGTTCTGTTTTTCCGTTCCGGATCATATGTCGTGAGTTGTTAAAAGGACGACAACCTAACTCGTGATACATTAGAGGGCCCTACAACACGTCGATATCACATCTTGCGAGGATGCAACGTTGTTGAAGCAGATTGGTTATCGTTAAGCCCATTGGGCCTTATGAATAGGCCATATCTCTGAGCTGGGACTGTGAACCGTCAACACATAAGGGATTTGTACCCTCAACGTGGCGGGTGTGATCATACCAGCACTATTGCACCGGATTCCATCAGAACTCCGAAGTTAAGCGTGCTTGGGCGAGAGTAGTACTAGGACGGGTGACCCCTTGGGAAGTCCTTGTGTTGCACCCCCGTTTTCAATTTATTTTGCCCCGGTTAGGGTTGCCAAGATACTTTATCCACCATATTTCTATTACCGAATCACACGGTACCTTGGGCAAGACAACTTCGCTTCACGTAGTGGCATGGCCCGCAAATCGAGGGCGTGGGGCTTGTGACCTGGTCTCCGTCGTTCTGGTGCCCATAACTTTTGATCTGTAAGGAGTTACACGGTGCACAGTATACAGTTGGAAAGCTCTCCGAGAGCTCTACGATGGGGGTAGCAAGCCTACTCTGCTGCGCCTGTCTTCGGAGCCCAAAATTGAACGTTTTCATTAGTTTCAGGCAATTTTTCTTTTTTTTCTCTATTTTTTTGTCCCGGATCGTACATCGTGAGCTATTAAAAGGATGACAACCTAACTCGCAGGACATTAGAGGGCCCTGTAATGAGTCGATATCACGTCTTGTGACGATGCTACGTTGATGAAGCAGATGGGCTGTCGTTAAGCCCATTGGGCCTTTTGAATGGGCCGTCTCTCTGGGCTAGGACTGTGAACCATCAACACATAAAAGATTTGTGCCCTCAACATGACGGGTGCGATCATACCAGCACTAATGCAATGGATCCTATCAGAACTCCGAAGTTAAGCGTGCTTGGGGGAGAGTTGGACTAGGATGGGTGACCCCCTGGGAAGTCCTCGTGTTACACCCCCTTTTTCAATTTTTTTTCCCCGGTTAGGGATGCCAAGATGCTTTATCCATCACATTTCTATTATCGAATCCCACGGCACCTTGGGCAAGACAACTTCGCTTCACCCAGTGGCTGAGACCGCAAACCTATGACGTGGGGCTTGTGACCAGGTCTCCGTTGTCACGCCCCAACCCGGCCTATAAAGGTTATACTAGGGTGTGATGTAAACATTCAAGTCCTTTCACATTCTTAATCATTCTATGAGGTTTAACACTTAACGTGTTATTCTAGACTCCAAAATTTTTCAGAAATCCGGCAGCATAACGGCTGTAATTGGGCTATTTTTTTTGTCCTAAATTTTCTAACAGCCTCAAAACTATCAATTCAAGTTCATTCCCGACTAGAGTTTACTATATTATCATCAATTGAATTGCCTATTGGTTATTTCGACGTCTCGTTTGATTTATAACCTAGCATGACACTATGTCTCGTTTGTCCATTTATCCTTGTTTCAAAATATACCTGTTGATCTTAGCTTATTAGCGAGTACCTGTTGAGATTGGATAAGTTCATTTGCCTATTCCTTAACTAGCATCATAACCTATGATAGATACTAATGATAACAAAAACAAAAATGATCATAGTATGTCTAGTATCAGTCTACTTAATATAAGTACAAACCAAAATTAGACCCCAAATTACAACGGGGGTCTTTTACAAGCAACAACAAGCAACATAAGATAAATGGTCTTCAAGCAGCACAAAATGCACAAGTAGTCACGTTCATGCAAAACAACAATAACAGGCAATCACTCCAGGGGTTCATCATTAGGTACATTGAGCTCGGGTTCCTGTACCTGTTTTTCTTCACCTGAAATGATAAAAGAGGGTGAGTACTTACGAACTCAGCGAGGGGGAACGAGAAATAAGTTTTGAAACTCATTTTCCGGTTAAACTAATGAAAATCCCTTTTTCAAAAATGAATACAACAGAAATACAAGTACAGAAACAGGAATACCGGTCTTTCCTCCTAGAGGTTCTCTAGGATCCAAGCGGGAGTACTTATACACATAATAAAAAGGATACGGTGAGCTTTTGCTCTCAGATCGGATCTAGGATCAGTTGTTGCGGCCGACTTCAAATCATTCCCCAAACACACCAGGTGGGTGTACTCCGGATGTACCCCAAAATCCTATGACCCAACACTCCGAGGAAGTCTAGCCCTCAAGCGAGAGAGGGAATGAGACCATGGTGGTCACGGTAACACCGGCAAGCCCGATGCCGCCCGGTGTACGTGATCACTGCTATGCTGATAGGAAAGGTTGCAACCTTGTATGCAATGCACATTTATGACAGGTAATATATATCACAGAAGGAGGACAACAAAGTAGGTTGCCTCCGGACAGTCATAAGATTGCACATTGACAGATAAACAAGCAAGACACGATAAGACAGGAAATTTCACTTGAAAGGCATATAGAGTTATATGGAAATTAAACGGGCAGCCATGTAACACATGTAAAACAGGCCACATAACTCAATAAATAGTCCACGCAATCAAGTGACAAGATTACTCAACATGCAATGATATCAACATGGGTTCAAATGCAAGAAAAGCTTATTTGTCAACATGCAATGGTCAAGATCACTTTTGAAGTTATAAAACATTTACGGGCAGCCCACGCAACGTACAGTTTCCTCACAATCCAATGGTTAACACTTAGCAAGAATACTTAGTCATTAGGGTTTCCGTTTCATGCATAATCGTGCGATCAAAACCCTAAGTCAACTTAACATCATTCTCAAGTCATGCATCATTCAATTCCAACATCCTCAAGTGCTCAAAACAGTCCACATAATATTCCAACACCACAATCCCAAGCAATTAGTACCACAAAAGAGGTTACAATAGTTTTCCAAGCACATAGCTAAGTGAAACCATAACTGCAATAGGCTGTTTTCTCACGATCAATAGAATAAGAAAACGATCTCCAAATTAAGTGAATAAGATGTCAAATTAAAGCTTAAGAAGATAAATAAAATCAAAAACAAGCCTTCCATCAATTGGAGTTCAGAATCATTAGTTATAGCCGAAACAGTGGGGTAGCACAAAACTGTCCAGATTTGTACACTTTTCAGAAATCGACGTTTCTGAGGTCTTTAGAGTCAGTTTTAGCTTTGGTACATTTCTGACAAAATTGTCCAGAGCTGAAAAATCTAGCAGCACACCAAATTTCATGCGTTTTGGAGATCATTTACTAAGTCAAATATGGTTCGTTCCACAAGGTCAGTGCATCTGCCAAAACCTGATTCATTTTTCCAGATTTCCAGATTTGGTCACATTTTAATGATATGCCATTTTGAGGACCTTAGAGTCAAAATTAGATTCGTCCTATTTCTGGGAAAAATGTTCAAAACTGTCCAAACTCGTCACCCACCAATTTTCAAGCTTGTTCAACATCATTTTCTTAGCTAAACTTACCTCGAACAGACTGGTCAGAGAACTGTCATCCATTTCGACTTCACCTAGCATCATTTTCAAGCCAAGATCTTGCCATGCATGGTTGTTTAAGCTTATGAACGACCATATAGCTCAACTACAGAAGCAAATACACACATTTATGAGCATGCATGTGAGTTTTTAAAGATTTTTCAAAAGGTTTTAACCCTCACCTTAGCAATCAACCACAAAATGCTCAAGACCCTTTGTTGAAGCTCAAATCTTCTCCTTTCCCTTGCTTAGCCGAGAACCTCACTAGTTTTTCTCTATTTTCCTAGCTTAATGATCAATCTCTTAGTGCATGCATGTAGTTAGAACTTGAAGAAAAGAAATGGATGCTTAGTAACTCACCTAGGCCGAAAATGAAGCTTCAATGCACATGCATGAGTGATTTCGAACTCTAGCTTGCTCGGTTGTAGTTCTTTACTTGTAGCTTGCTATACTTAGCTATGGTGTGAAGAAGAGAAGTTGAGAAGATGGATAATTCAGCCAAGGACCGAAATGGAGAAAGGAGATGAGAGTGAGAGAGAAATGTGAGAGAAAGAAATGAAGAAAATGAAGATAAAACAAAAGCTTCGCAACTTGAGGAGCATGCTCAGCCTTGAGGCTTTCAATTTCAGCTTTTGTTTTCAAAATACTTTAAATTTTGAATGCTAGCGTGGGCATGCAAGGGCTGGTCGGATATGGTGAGGATTTGAAGGGATTTGAGAATTTTTTTAATGTCTTGTGCTAAGTGGTTGACTAAGCACGCATATTTAATTGTGTTGTTCAAATTTTCTTGCCCAAAACATGGTATGGCCGGCTATGACATGTGCAAAATTCTGAATTCTTGTCATCTTTTGGGTGTTAATTGTTGTGTGTTGAAAATGCAAAAAGAACAAAGAATAAAGACTAAGGAATGTCTTGTGTTTGGTGCATTTTTTGTCTTCTAGTGAATGGAATTTGGATTATTATATTGTTAGTGGATTTTGTAGGATTGTTTAATAGTCTAGTGCTTCGTGAAAGATGCTTTCTTGATTAGCGTGAAGGCATGCTTACCTAGGTCTAAGGCACGCACTACAAGGTAAGACACGCACTACGAGACAAATGCACGTTTTTCAAGTAAATGCACGTGACCCTAAATGAATGCACGTAATTCAATGCATGGCACATAAAATGAACTCATTTCTTAAACCTAGGTCATGGCATGCAAATCTAGGTTAGGGCAAACAAAGCTAGGTTTCGCACGCAATTCGGGGTCGGGCCTCACATCCTCCCCTCCTTCAAAGAATTTCGTCCCGAAATTCAATATTACCTTGAAATATTGCTGGATACTGCTGCTCCATCTGGTCTCGCCTTTCCCACGTTGCTTCTTCGAGTCCATGATGATTCCACAGCACTTTCACCATAGGTATAATTCTGTTGCGCAACTCCCGATCCTGCTGGTCTAGGATCCGAATAGGCTTCTCCTCGTAAGACAAGTTTTCCCGGAGCTGCAACGGCTCTCGCTCCAAGATATGCGACGGGTCAGGATGGTACTTCCGTAGCATCGAAACATGAAAGACGTCGTGAATATTGGAGAGGTTCTGGGGTAGTGCTAGGCGATACGCCAACTTGCCAACCTTCTCAACTATCTCAAACGGTCCTACAAATCTCGGGCTTAGCTTTCCACCCTTGCCATGTTTAATCAGTCCCCTCCGAGGTGATATCTTCAAGAACACCTTGTGGCCAACCTCAAACTCGAGACTCCGTCTCCGTCGGTCTGCATAACTCTTCTGCCTGCTCTAGGCGGTAAGCATCCGTTTTCGGATGAGGTGGATGTTATCAACAGTTTTCATCAGTTCAGGTAAAAGGGTCGGGTCAAAAGTCTTCGTCTCACCTACTTCATCCCAGTAGACCGGGGATCGACACTTACGTCCATACAGCGCCTCAAATGGGGCCATCCCGATAGTGGCCTGATAACTATTGTTGTCGGCGAACTTCGCTAGAGATATATATTTCTCCCATCCTTTCCCGAAGTCCAACACACGTGCCCTCAGCATATCCTCCAAAATCTAAATAGTTCTCTCCGATTGACCATCCGTCTGAGGGTGATAAGCCGTGCTAAAACTCAATTTCGTCCCCAAAGCTTCCTGCAATCTCTTCCAAAATCGGGAAGTAAAACGAGGATCCCTATCTGATACAATACTCACAGGCATCCCGTGCAATCTTACAATCTCCGCTACATACATATCTCCAAGTTTCTCAGGACTATCCTCCTTGTTTATTGGTAAAAAGTGCGCCGACTTAGTCAATCTATCTACTATAACCCAAAGGACGTCACGACCCTTCCGTGATCTAGGCAGGTCCATAACAAAATCCATAGTAATATGTTCCCATTTCCATTGAGGAATCTCCAACGGCTGAAGTAAACCTGCGGGTCGTTGATGTTCTGCTTTGACTCTCTGGCATGTCAAACACCATGCTACAAACTCCGCAATTTCTCTTTTCATGTTATTCACCAATAGTGTTGCTTCAAATCCCGATACATCTTTGTTCCACCGGGGTGAATAGTATATCTTGAATTATGCGCTTCCTCAAGAATCTTCTTTTTCAGCTTTGGCTCATTGGGAACACAAATCCGGTTCCTAAACCTCCAAACACCATCATCATGAAACTTGAAATCTGCATTACTTTCCTTAATCTTCTGAAATTGTTGGTCCTTTTGTTGAGCCTCTCGTAACTCATATAACAAAGTCGATTGAACTTGGGTAGTGGCAAAAAGTAACCCCTTCTGAGTCAATTGTGGTTTCCATAGAAACGCTTCCTCCAACAATTCCTGCACCTTGACTTCCAGTTTTGCCATGCTTGCTTTTCTGCTTAAGGCATCTGCGACTACGTTCGCCTTACCGGGCACATAATTTATTGAGCAGTTATAATCGTCCAAAAGCTCCATCCACCGCCTTTGCCTCATATTCAACTCCTTTTGAGAGAACAAGTATTTCAAGCTCTTATGAACGGTAAATACCTCAAACTTGTTACCCCACAGATAATGCCTCCATTTCTTGAGTGCAAACACAATAGCCGCTAACTCCAAATCATGTGTCCGGTAATTCATCTCATACGGCTTTGGTTTCCTAGAAGCATATGCAATAACTCTTCCATTTTGTATCAATACACATCCCAATCCTTCTTTCGAAACATCGCTATAGATTACGAAACCTTGACTCCCTTCAGGCAATGCAAGAACTGGTGCAGTAGTCAATCTCTTCTTCAACTCTTGGAAGCTGTTCTCACACTTATCATCCCACACGAACTTGGTTTTCTTTTGAGTGAGCTTTGTAAGTGGTCCTGCAATCTTAGAGAAGTCCTTCACGAACCTCCGATAATAGCCGGCTAGACCAAGAAAACTCCGGACTTCCGTAACATTTTCTGGCTTCTTCCAAGATATCACTGCATCGATCTTTGCTGGATCTACCGCTATTCCCTCTTGGGATATGATATGCCCCAAAAATGCAATATGTTGCAACCAAAATTCACATTTACTAAACTTTGCATACAATTGGTGCTCTCGAAGTTTCTGCAGTACCAACCGCAGGTGTTGTTCATGCTCCGCCTCCGATTTCGAGTATACCAAAATATCATCAATGAAGATCACCACAAATTGGTCCAAGTAGGGTTGAAACACCCTATGCATCAAATCCATAAAGGCTGTAGGGGCATTAGTTAGTCCAAAAGGTATCACCACAAATTCATAGTGCCCATATCTCGTCCTGAAAGCCATTTTAGGCAGATCTTCCTTATTGATCCGCACCTGAAAATCCCCTTGTCTCAAGTTGAGTTTCGAATACACTTTGGCTCCTTGCAGTTGATCCAATAACTCGTCAATCAAGGGAAGTGGGTATTTATTCTCGACAGTCACTTGGTTCAAACCTCGATAGTCAATGCATAGCCTCAACGTTCCGTCTTTCTTCTTAACAAATAATATTGGCGCACCCTATGGTGAAGAGCTCGGTTGTACAAATCCCTTCTTCAGCAATCCTTGCAATTGGTCCTTTAATTCTTGTAGCTCAGCCGGTGCCATATGATAGGGAGCTTTTGATATCGGCTAGGTGCCAGGTAGCAACTCTATAACAAACTCGATCTCCCGATTCGGGGGTAAACCGGGTAACTCTTCAGGGAAAACATCTGCAAAGTCTTTGATCACGGGCATCTCCTCCAACTTAGCTTTATCTGACGGCTTGTTGATAAGGTAAGCCAAGTATCCGCTGCATCCTTTCCTCAAGGACTTCACTGCTTTTGTAGATGAAATGATAGAACTCCCGATGAAATCTCTTCGACCCATTATCTCCAGTATCGGTTGATTAGGTACCCGAAACGTTATAACCTTCGCCCGGCAATCCAGTTGGACATGATGTTTTGCTAGCCAGTACATCCCTAAAATGACCTCGTAGTCTCAAAAAGGTAATACAATAAGATTGGTCGAGAATTCCCTATCCTTAATTTGGATTTTACATGCTTTACAAGCTGAACTAGTTACAAGTTTAGAACCCATTGGAGTACCAACTTCTACTTCATATGGCAAACATACAACTTTCAATTTCACACGTTCCACACATAAGGGAGTAATAAATGAATGAGTAGCACCCGGATCAATTAACACCTTAACAGGTTGATTTAGTATGAAGAATGTACCTTCAACAACAGCGGTCTCATCTGGAATCTCCTCGCACTCGATAGCATAGGCTCGAGCCTGGACCCTAGGAACTGGAGTCTTGCCTCTACCGGCTGGTTTACCCTGATTCTGCCCTGCCTGACGTTTAGGGCAATCCTTGATCTGGTGCTGATCACTGCCGCACCTCATACATCGTCCCAACTTCCTCTAACACTGGGCCTCAGTGTGACCCTTCCTGCTACAGTGAGAACAAGTAACAGTCTGAGAAGCAGGTGAACTACCTGTGGATCCACGGGTGGAAGAGGCTGATGGCGCTTTAGTCGGCCCACGGTTATTCATTGACCTATTCTGGCTCTGGCCTTGACCGCGACTCTGACTCTGAAATTTCCTCTGCTTACCTGGAGGCTGGTATGGTTTCTTGTTTGGTTGACTCGAACCAGCTCCATCTAGTTTCCTCTTCTCAACTCGAGAGGCAGCAGCAAAGAGAGCAGAATAAGTATCGAAGTCATGAGAAGCTAACTGGTCCTGAATCTCTGGCCTCAAACCAATAGTAAATTTCCACATTTTTGCCTCTGGAGTACAAACCATATATTGAGCATAACAGGACAGTCGGTCAAAACATGCCTCGTATTGGGCCACCGTCATATTACCCTGGGTTAAGTGCATGAACTCCTCGATCCGCCTCTGCCTGGAAATTGCAAGTACATATTTCTCCTTAACCGCCTTAACGAAATTACCCCACAAGCGAGGTGTCTGATCAGTCTCCCACAGTGCCTCTACAGTGTGCCACCAATGCTCGGCATCCCCGTGTAACAGAAATACAGCAAACTCCAATTTCTCTTCATCTGTATAATCAAGTGGCCTGAAAATCTTCTCGATCTCGGACAGCTAAGCCTCGTCTTTCTCATCATCAGCTTCCCCATAGCATTTAGATGGCCGAAAGTCAAGGAATTCCTTCATTCTGCTATGTTTCCCATGGTTACTCTCATTCCTGTTGTTGATGTTGTTGTTAGCTTCACGAGCATCCTGATGCTCCATTACATGTGATACACGATCCATGGCAGTTGCCATCATGTTAAACATAGCTATGCCGGGATTAGTCTGATAGGCATTCCCGGTCTCTTGAGGTTCACCGCTCCTATTAGTAGTACGGGTACTAGGGCCAGCCATCTATAGGCACAATTTATTGAAATGTGACAATTAAGAATCTAAGGCATGCAACATAATATAGGTACAATTCTAAAAACATTTAAGGCATATAGGTCACTTAAGCACATAGAACATAGAAGGCACACTTAACACAGTCACACATAATCAAGTCATCCTAATTATCTTAGGGCTCTACCCACGGTCCGAGAGTTAAACCCGGCTTAAGCAATCTAAGCTCTGATACCATTCTTCTAAGGTGTCAGGCCCAAGCCGGCCTATAAAGGTTAGACTAGGGTGTGATCTAAACATTCAAGTCCTTTCACATTCTTAATCATTCTATGAGGTTTAACACTTAACGTGTTATTCTAGACTCCAAAATTTTTCGGAAATCCGGTAGCATAACGGCTGTAATTGGGCTCTTTGTTTTGTCCTAAATTTTCTAACAGCCTCAAAACTATCAATTCAAGTTCATTCCCGACTAGAGTTTATTATATTATCATCAATTGAATTGCCTATTGGTTATTTCGACGTCTCGTTTGATTTATAACCTAGCATGACACTATGTCTCGTTTATCCAATTATCCTTGTTTCAAAATATACCTATTGATCTTAGCTTATTAGCGAGTACCTGTTGAGATTGGATAAGTTCATTTGCCTATTCCTTAACTGGCATCATAACCTATGATAGATACTAATGATAACAAAAACAAAAGCGATCATAGTATGTCTAGTATCAGTATACTTAATATAAGTACAAACCAAAATTAGACCCCAAATTACAACGGGGGTCTTTTACAAGCAACAACAAGTAACATAAGATAAATGGTCTTCAAGCAGCACAAAATGCACAAGTAGTCACGTTCATGCAAAACAACAATAACAGGCAATCACACCAGGGGTTCATCATTAGGTACATTGAGCTCGGGTTCCTGTACCTGTTCTTCTTCACCTGAAATGATAAAAGAGGGTGAGTCCTTATGAACTCAATGAGGGGGAACGAGAAATAAGTTTTGAAACTCATTTTCCGGTTAAACTTATGAAAATCCCCTTTTCAAACATGAATACAACAGAAATACAAGTACAGAAACAGGAATACCGGTCTTTCCTCCCCGAGGTTCTCTAGGATCCAAGCGGGAGTACTTATACACATAATAAAAAGGATATGGTGAGCTTTTTCTCTCAGATCAGATCCAGGATCAGTTGTTGAGGCCGACTTCAAATCATCCCCCAAACACACCAGGTGGGTGTACTCTGGATGTACCCCAAAATCCTACGACCCAACTCTCCGAGGAAGTCTAGCCCCCAAGCGAGAGAGGGAATGGGACCATGGTGGTCACGGTAACACCGGCAAGCCCGATGCCGCCCGGCGTACGTGATCGCTACCATGCCGACAGGAAAGGTTGCAACTTTGTATGCAATGCACATTTATGATAGGTAATATATATCACAGAAGGAGGACAACAAAGTAGGTTGCCTCCGGACAGTCATAATATTGCACATTGACAGATAAACAAGCAAGACACGATAAGACAGGAAATTTCACTTGAAAGGCATATAGAGTTATATGGAAATTAAACGGGCAGCCATGTAACACATGTAAAACAGGCGATATAACTCAATAAATAGTCCACGCAATCAAGTGATAGGATTACTCAACATGCAATGATATCAACATGGGTTCAAATGCAAGAAAAGCTTATTTGTCAACATGCAATGGTCAAGATCACTTTTTAAGTTATAAAACATTTACGGGCAGCCCACGCAACATACAGTTTCCTCACAATCCAATGGTTAACACTTAGCAAGAATAGTTAGTCATTAGGATTTCCGTTTCATGCATAATCGTGCGATCAAAACCCTAAGTCAACTTAACATCATTCTCAAGTCATGCATCATTCAATTCCAACATCCTCAAGTGCTCAAAACAGTCCACATAATATTCCAACACCACAATCCCAAGCAATTAGTACCACAAAAGAGGTTACAATAGTTTTCCAAGCACATAGCTAAGTGAAACCATAACTGCAATAGGCTGTTTTCTCATGATCAATAGAATAAGCAAACGATCTCCAAATACAGTGAATAAGATGTCCAATTAAAGCTTAAGAAGTTAACTAAAACCATAAACAAGCCTTGCATCAATTGGAGTTCAGAATCATTAGTTATAGCCGAAACAGTGGGGTAGCACAAAACTGTCCAGATTTGTACACTTTTCAGAAAGCGACATTTTTGAGGTCCTTAGAGTCAGTTTTAGCTTTAGTCCATTTCTGACAAAATTGTCCAGAGCTGAAAAATCTAGCACCACACCAAATTTCATGCGTTTTTGACATAATTTACTAAGTCAAATATGGTTCGTTCCACAAGGTCAGTGCATCTGCCAAAACCTGATTCATTTTTCCAGATTTCCAGATTTGGTCACATTTTAATGATTTGCCATTTTGAGGACCTTAGACTCAAAATTAGCTTCATCCTATTTCTGGGAAAAATGTTCAAAACTGTCCAAACTCGTCACCCACCAATTTTAAGGCTTTTTCAACATCATTTACTTAGCTAAACTTACCTCGAACAGACTGGTCAGAGAGCTGTCATCCATTTCGACTTCACCTAGCATCATTTTCAAGCCAAGATCTTGCCATGCATGGTTGTTTAAGCTTATGAACGACCATATAGCTCAAGTACAGAAGCAAATACACACATTTATGAGCATGCATGTGAGTTTTTAAAGAGTTTTCAAAAGGTTTTAACCCTCACCTTAGCAATCAACCACAAAATGCTCAAGACCCTTTGTTGAAGCTCAAATCTTCTCCTTTCCCTTGCTTAGCCGAGAACCTCACTAGTTTTTCTCTATTTTCCTAGCTTAATGATCAATCTATTAGTGCATGCATGTAGTTAGAACTTGAAGAAAAGAAATGGATGCTTAGTAACTCACCTAGGCCGAAAATGAAGCTTCAATGCACATGCATGAGTGATTTCGAACTCTAGCTTGCTCGGTTGTAGTTCTTTACTTGTAGCTTGCTATACTTAGCTATGGTGTGAAGAAGAGAAGTTGAGAAGATGGAGAATTCAGCCAAGGACCGAAATGGAGAGAGGAGATGAGAGTGAGAGAGAAATGTGAGAGAAAGAAATGAAGAAAATGAAGATAAAACAAAAGCTTTGCAACTTGAGGAGCATGCTCGGCCTTTAGGATTTCAATTTCAGCTTTTGTCTTCAAAATACTTTAAATTTTGAATGCTAGCATGGGCATGCAAGGGCTGGTCGGATATGGTGAGGATTTGAAGGGATTTGAGCATTTTTTTAATGTCTTGTGCTAAGTGGTTGACTAAGCATGCATATTTAATTGTGTTGTTCAAATTTTCTTGCTCAAAACATGGTATGGCCGGCTATGACATGTGCAAAATTCTGAATTCTTGTCATCTTTTGTGTGTTAATTGTTGTGTGTTGAAAATGCAAAAAGAACAAAGAATAAAGAATAAGGAATGTCTAGTGTTTGGTGCATTTTTTGTCTTCTAGTGAATGGAATTTGGATTATTATATTATTAGTGGATTTTGTAGGATTGTTTAATAGTCTAGTGCTTCGTGAAAGATGCTTTCTTGATTAGCGTGAATGCACGCTTACCTAGGTCTAAGGCACGCACTACGAGGTAGGATACGAACTACGAGACAAACACACGTTTTTCAAGTAAATGCATGCAACCCTAAATGAATGCACGTAATTCAATGCATGGCACATAAAATGAACACAATTCTTAAACCTAGGTCATGGCACGCAAATCTAGGTCAGGGCAAACAAAGCTAGGTTTCGCACACAATTCGGGGTCGGGCCTCACATCCGTAGCTCCGGTGCCCATAACTTTTGGTCTGTAAAGAGTTACATGGTGCATAGCATACCGTTGCAAAGCTCTTTGAGAGCTCTACGATGGGGGCAGCAAGCCTTCTCGGCTACGCCTATTTTCTAATCCCAAAATCGAACATTTTCATCAGTTTCGGGCCACTTTTCTTCTTTTGCTTTGTTTTTCCGTCCTGGATCGTACGTCGTGAGCTGTTCAAAGGGCCCTACAAGACGTCGATATCACGTCTTGCGAGGATGCTAAGTTGTTGAAGCAGATGGGTTGTCGTTAGGCCCATTGAGCCTTTTGAATAGGCCATCTCTCTGGGCTGGGACTGTGAACTGTCACCACATAAAGGATTTGTGCCCTCAACTTGACGGGTGCGATCATACCAGCACTAATGCACCGAATCCCGTCAGAACTCTGAAGTTAAGCGTGCTTTGGTGAGAGTTGGACTAGGATGGGTGACCCCCTTGGAAGTCCTCGTGTTGCACCTCACTTTTCAATTTTTTTTGCCCCGGTTAGGGTTGCCAAAATGCTTTATCCACCACATTTCTATTATCGAATCCCACGACACGTTGGGCAAGATAACTTCGCTTGACGTAGAGGCTGGGCCCGCAAACCGATGGCGTGGGGCCTGTGACCAAGTCTCTGTCGCTCCGGTATCCGTGACTTTTGATCCGTAAGGAGTTACACGTCGCACAACATACCGTTGGAAAGCACTCGGAGAGCTCTATGACGGGGGCAGCAAGTCTTCTCAGCTGCGCCCATTTTTGGATCCCAAAATTGAACGTTTTCATAAGTTTTGGGCCACTTTTCTTCTTTTGCTCTTTTTCTACGTCCCGGATAGTACGATGTTAGCTGTTCAAAGGACGACAACCTAACTCGTTGGACATTAGAGGCCCTACAACGCGTCGATATCACGTCTTGCGAGGATGCTACATTGTTGAAGTGGATGGGTTGTCGTTAAGCCCATTGGCCCTTTTGAATAGGCCATCTCTCTGGGCTGGGACTGTGAACTGTCACCACATAAAGGATTTGTGCCCTCAACATGACGGATGCGATCATACCATCACTAATGCATCGAATCCCATCAGAACTCCGAAGTTAAGCATGCTTAGGCGAGAGAAGTACTAGGATGGGTGACCCCCTAGGAAGTCCTCGTGTTGCACCCCACTTTTCAATTTTTTTTGCCTCGGTTTGGGTTGCCAAGATGCTTTATCCACCATATTTCTATTACCGAATCCCATGGCACCTTGGGCATGACAACTTCGTTTCATATAGAGGCTAGGCCCGTAAACTGAGGGCATAGGGCTTGTGACCAGGTCTCCGTCGCTTTGGTGCCCATAACTTTTGATCCATAAAGAGTTACGCAGCACACAGTATACCGTTGTAAAGCTCTCTGAGAGCTCTACGATGGGGGCAGCAAGCCTGCGTGACAGCGCCTATTTTAATAGCCCAAAATCGTACGTTTTAATCAATTTCGGGTAGCTTTTCTTCATTTGCTCTATTTTTCCTTCCCGGATCGTACGTCGTGAGTTGTAAAAAGGATGACAACCTAACTCGCGGGACATTAGAGGGCCCTATAACCTGTCGATATCACGTCTTACGAGGATGCTGCGTTGTTGAAGTGGATAGATTGTTGTTAAACCCATTGGGCCATCTCTCTGGGCTGAAACTGTGAACCGTCAACACTTAAGGGATTTGTGCCCTCAACGCGACCGGTGCGATCATACCAGCACTATTGCACCGGATCCCATTAGAACTCCGAAGTTGAGAGTGCTTGCGCGAGAGTTGTACTAGGATGCGTGACCCTCGGGGCAGTCCTCGTGTTGCACCCCCCTTTTCCATTTTTTTTGCCTCGGTTAGGGTTGCGAAGATGTTTTATCCACCACATTTCTATTACCGAATCACTCGGCACCTTGGGCAAGACAACTTCACTTCACGCAGAGGCTGGGCCAGCAAACCGAGGGTGTGGGGCTTGTGACTAGGTCTCCATCGAAACGGTGCCTATAACTTTTGATCCGTAAGGAGTTACGCGGCACACAGCATACCGTTGGAAAGCTCTCCGAGAGCTCTACGATGGGGGTGGCAAGCCTGCTTGGCGGCGCATGTTTTCGGAGCCCAAAATTGAACGTTTTCATCAGTTTTGGGCCAATTTTCTTCCTTTGTTCTATTTTTCGCCACGGATCGTACGTCGTGAGCTGTTAAAACGACGACAACCTAACTCACGGGACATTAAAGGGCCCTACAATGCGTAGATTTCACGTCTTGCGAGGATGCTACGTTGTTGACGCGGATGGGTTGTCGTTAATGTCATTGGGCCTTTTGAATGGGCCATCTCTTTGGGCTGGGACTGTGAACCGTCAACACATAAAGGATTTGTGCCCTCAACATGACTGGTGCGATCATACCAGCACTAAAGCATAGGATCCCATCAGAACTCTGAAGTTAAGCATGCTTGGGCGAGAGTAGTACTAGGACGGGTGACCCCCTGGGAAGTCCTCTTGTTGCACCCCTCTTTTCAATATTTTTTACCTCGGTTAGGGTTACTAAGATGCTTTATCCACCGCATTTCTATTACCGAATCCCACAACACATTGGGCAAGATAACTTCGCTTCACATAGCAGCTGGGCCCGCAAACCTAGGGCATGGGGCTTGTGACCAAGTCTCCGTCGTTCCAGTGCCCATAACTTCTGATCCGTAAGGAGTTACGCAACGCACAACATACCGTTGGAAAGCTCTCCGAGAGCTCTACGACGGAGGCAGCAATGCTTCTCAGCTGCACTAGTTTTTGGATCCCAAAATTGAACATTTTCAACAGTTTTGGGGCACTTTTCTTCTGTTGTTCTGTTTTTTCATCCCGGATCGTACGTCTTGAGCTGTTCAAAGGACGACAACCTAACTAGCTGGACCTTAGAGGGCCCTACAACGCGTCGATATTACGTCCTGCTAGGATACTGCGTTGTTGAAGCAGATAAGTTGTCGTTCAGCCCATTGGGCCTTTTGAATGGGCTATCTCTCTGGGCTAGGACTGTGAACCGTCACAACATAAATGGATTTTGCCCTTAACATGACAGGTGCGATCATACAATCACTAATGCACCAGATCCCATCAGAACTCCTAAGATAAGCATGCTTGGGCGAGAGAAGTACTAGGATGGGTGACCCCCAGGGAAGTCCTCGTGTTGCACCCACATTTTCAGTGTTTTTCGCCGGTTAGGGTTGCCAAGATGCGTTATCTACCACATTTCTATTACCGAATCCCACGATACCTTGGGAAAGACAACTTCACTTCACGTAGAGGCTGGGCCCGCAAACCGAGGGCATGGTGTTTGTGACCAGGTCTCCGTCACTCCAATGCCCATTACATTTGATCCGTAAGGAGTTACGCGGCGCACAACATACCGTTAGAAAGTTCTTTGAGAGCTCTACGATGGGGGCAGCGAGCCTGCTCGAATGCGCCTGTTTTCAGAGCCCAAAATCGTATGTTTTCATTGGTTTTGGATCACTTTTTTTCTTTTGCTTTATTTTTCCATCTCGGATCGTATGTCGTGAGCTGTTAAAAGGATGACAACCTAACTCGCGGACATTAGAGGGCCCCAGAACGCGTCGATATCACGTATTGCGAGGATGCCACATTGTTGAAGTAGATGGGTTGTCATTAAGCCCATTGGGCCTTTTGAATGGGCCATCTCTCTAGGTTGGGACTGTGAACCGTCAACACATAAAGGATTTGTGCCCTCAACATGACAGGTGCGATCATACATGCACTAATGCACCTGATCCCATCAGAACTCCGAAGTTAAGCGTGGTTGGGCGAGAGTAGTACTAGGATGGGTGACCCCTTGGGAAGTCCTCGTGTTGTACCCCCCTTTTCATTTTTTTTTTGCCCCGGTTAAGGTTGCCAAGATACTTTATCCACCATATTTCTATTACCCAATCCCATAGCATCTTGGGCAAGACAACTTCGTTTCACGTAGAGGCTGGGCCTGCAATCCTAGGGCGTGGGGCTTGTGGCCAGGTCTCCGTCGCTCCGGTGCCCATAACTTTTGATCCGTAAGGAGTTACGCGGTATACAACATACCGTTGGAAAGCTCTCCCAAAGCTCTACGACGGGGACAACCAGCCTTCTCGGTTGCGCCGGTTTTTGGATCCCAAAATTGAACATTTTTATCAGTTTTAGGCCACTTTTCTTCTTTTGCTCTATTTTTTCATCCCGGATCGTAAGTCGTGAGCTGTTCAAAGGACAACAACCTAACTCGCAGGATATTGGAGGGCCCTACAATGCGTCGATATTACGGCTTGTGAGGATGCTGCGTTTTTTGAAGTGGATGGGTTGTCGTTAATCCATTGTGCCTTTTGAATGGGCCATCTCTCTGGGCTAGGACTGTGAACCGTCAACACATAAAGGATTTGTGCCCTTAACATGACGGGTGCAATTATACCAGCACTAGTGCATCGGATCCCATCAGAACTCCGAAGTTATGCGTGCTTGGGCGAGGGTAGTACAAGGATGGGTGACCCCCTGGGAAGTCCTCATGTTGCACCACCCTTTTCAAAATTTTTTTACCCTGGTTAGGGTTGCCAAGATACTTTATCCACCACATTTCTTTTACCGAATCCCACGGCACCTTGGGCAAGACAACTTTGCTTCACATAGAGGCTGGGCCAGCTATCTTAGGGCGTGGGGCTTGTGACCAGGTCTCTGTCGCTCGAGTGCTGATAACTTTTGATCTGTAAGGAGTTAAGCGGCGCACAACATACCGTTGGAAAGTTCTCCGAGAACTCTACTATGGGGGCAGTAAGCCTGCTCGGCTACGCCCATTTTTGGAGCCCAAAATCGAACATTTTCATCAATTTCGGACCACTTTTCTTCTTTTGCTCTGTTTTTCCATTCCAGATCGTACTTCGTGAGCTGTTAAAAGGACGACAACCTAACTCGCAGGACATTAGGGGGCCCTACAACACGTCGATATCACGTCATGCGAGGTTGCTGCATTGTTGAAGTGGATGGGTTGTCGTTAAGCCCATTGGGCCTTTTGAATGAGGCATCTCTCTGGGCTGGGACTTAGAACCGTCAACACATAAAGGATTTGTGCCCTCAACATGATGGGTGCGATCATACCAGCACTAATGCACAGGATCCCATCAGAACTCCGAAGTTAAGTGTGTTTGGACAAGAGTAGTACTAGGATGGGTGACCCCCTGGGAAGTCCTCATGTTGCACACCCTTTTTCAAATTTTTTTTGCCCCGGTTTGGGTTGCCAAGATGCTTTATCCAGCACATTTCTATTACCGAATCCCACAACACCTTGGGCAAGACAACTTCGCTTCACATGGAGGCTGGGCCCACAATACTAGGGCGTGGGGCTTGTGACCAGAACTCCGTAGCTCCGGTGCCCATAACTTTTGATCCGTAAAGAGTTACGTGGTGTATAGTATACCGTTGGAAAGCTCTCTTAGAGCTCTACAACAGAGGCAACAAGCCTTCTCGACTGCGCCCATTTTTGGATCTCAAAATTGAACATTTTCATCAATTTCGGGCCACTTTTCTCCTTTTGCTCTGTTTTTCTGTCCCGGATCGTACGTCGTGAGCTATTCAAAGGACGACAACATAACTCGCAGGATATTAGAGGGCCCTACAATGCGTCGATATCACGTCTTGCGAGGATGCTACGTTGTTGAAGCAGATGGGTTGTCGTTAGGCCCATTGGGCCTTTTGAATAGGCTATCTCTCTGGGCTGGGACTGTGAACCGTCACCACATAAAGGATTTGTGCCCTCAACATGACGGGTGCGATCATACCAGCACTAATTCACCGAATCCCGTCAGAACTCCGAAGTTAAGCGTGCATGGACGAGAGTAGTACTAGGATGGGAGACCCCCTGGGAAGTCCTCATGTTGCACCCCCCTTTTCAATTTTTTTTGCCCCGGTGAGGGTTGCCAAGATGCTTCATCCACCACATTTCTATTACCGAATCCCACGACACCTTGGGCAAGAAAACTTCGCTTCACGTAGAGGCTGGGCCCGCAAACCGATGGCGTGGGGCCTGTGACCAGTCCTCTGTCGCTCCGGTGCCCATAACTTTTGATCCATCAGGAGTTACGCGTCGTACAGCATACAATTGGAAAGCACTCGGAGAGCTCTACAACGGGGGCAGCAAGCCTTCTTTGCTGTGCCCATTTTTGGATCCTAAAATTGAACATTTTCATAAGTGTTGGGCCACTTTTCTTCTTTTGCACTTTTTTTCGGTCTCGGATCGTACGTCGTGAGCTGTTCAAAGGATGAAAACCCAACTCGCCGGACATTAGAGGCCCAACAACGCGTCGATATCATGTCTTGCGAGGTTGCTGCGTTGTTGAAGTGGATGGGTTGTCATTAAGCCCATTGGGTCTTTTGAATGGGCCATCTCTCTGGGCTGGGACTGTGAACCGTCAACACATAAAGGATTTGTGCCCTCAACATGACAGGTGCGATCATACTAGCACTAATGCACAGGATCTCATCAGAACTTCGAAGTTAAGCGTGCTTAGGCGAGAGTAGTACTAGGATGGGTTACCCCCTGGGAAGTCCTCATGTTGCACCCCCCTTTTTAATTTATTTTGCCCCGGTTAGGGTTGCTAAGATGCTTCATCCACCACATTTCTATTACCCAATCCCACGACACCTTGGGCAAGAAAACTTCGCTTCACATAGAGGCTGGGCCCGCAAACCGATGGCGTGGGGCCTGTGACCAGGTCTCTGTCACTCCGGTGCCCATAAATTTTGATCCGTAAGGAGTTACGTGTCGCACAGCAAACCGTTGGAAAGCAGTGGGAGAGCTCTACGACGAGGGCAGCAAGCCTTCTCGGTTGCGGCCATTTTTGAATCCCAAAATCGAACGTTTTCATAAGTTTTGGGCCACTTTTCTTCTTTTGCTTTTTTTTCCGTCCCAGATCGTATGTCGTGAGTTGTTCAAAGGACGAAAACCTAACTCGTCGGACATTAGAGCCCTACAACGTGTCGATATCATGCCTTGTGAGGATGCTAGGTTGTTGAAGTGGATGGGTTGTCGTTAAGCCCATTGGGCCTTTTGAATGGGCCATCTCTCTGGGCTGGGACTGTGAACCGTCAATACATAAAGGATTTGTGCCCTCAACATGACAGGTGTGATCATACTAGCACTAATGCACAGGATCTCATCAGAACTTCGAAGTTAAGCGTGCTTAGGTAAGAGTAGGACTAGGATGTGTTACCTCATGGGAAGTCCTCAAGTTGCACCCCCCTTTTCAATTTTTTTTGCCCCGGTTAGGGTTGCCAAGATGCTTCATCCACCACATTTTTATTATCGAATCCCACGACACTTTGGGCAAGAAAACTTCGCTTCACATAGCGGCTGGGCCTACAAACTGATGGCGTGAGGCCTGTGACCAGGTCTCTGTCGCTCCGGTGCCCATCACTTTTGATCCATAAGGAGTTACGCCTTGCACAGCATACCATTGGAAAGCACTTGGAGAGCTCTACGACAGGGCAGTAAGGCTTCTCGGTTGCACCCATTTTTGGATCCCAAAATCGAACGTTTTCATAAGTTTTGGGCCACTTTTCTTCTTTTACTATTTTTTTCCCATCCCGGATCATACGTCGTGAACTGTTCAAAGGACAAAAACCTAACTCGCCGAACATTAGAGGCCCTACAACGTGTCGATATCATGTCTTGCGATGATGCTGCGTTGTTGAAGTGGATGGGTTGTCGTTAAGCCCATTGGGCCTTTTGAATGGGCTATCTCTCTCGGCTAGGACTGTGAATCGTCAACACATAAAGGATTTGTGCCCTCAACATGACAAGTGCGATCATACTAGCACTAATGCACAGGATCTTATCAGAACTTCAAAGTTAAGCGTGCTTAGGCGAGAGTAGTACTAGGATGGGTTACCCCGTGGGAAGTCCTCATGTTGCACCCCCCGTTTCAATTTTTTTTGCCCCGGTTAGGGTTGCCAAGATGCTTCATCCACCACATTTCTATTACCAAATCCCACGACACCTTGGCCAAGAAAACTTCGCTTCACATAGAGGCTGGGCCTACAAACCGATGGCGTGGGGCCTGTGACCACGTCACTATCGCTCCGGTGCCCATAACTTTTGATCCGTAAGGAGTTACACATTGCACAGCATACCGTTGGAAAGCACTCGGAGAGCTCTACGACGGGGGCAGCAAGCCTTCTTGGCTGCGCCCATTTTTGGAAACCAACATTGAACATTTTCATAAGTTTTGGGCTACTTTCTTCTTTTGCTCTTTTTTTCCGTCCCGGATTGTACGTCGTGAGCTGTTCAAAGTACGAAAACCTAACTCGCAGGACATTAGAGGCCCTACAACGTGTCGATATCACGTCTTGCGAGGATGCTGCGTTGTTGAAGTGGATGGGTTGTCGTTAAGCCCATTGGGCCTTTTGAATGGGCCATCTTTCTGGGTTGGGATTATGAACCGTCACCACATAAAGGATTTGTGCCCTCAACATGACGGGTGCGATCATACCAGCACTAATGCATCGAATCCCATCAGAAGTCCGAAGTTAAGCATGCTTAGGCGAGAGTAGTACTTGGATGGGTGATCCCCTAGGAAGTCGTCGTGTTGCACCCCACTTTTCATTTTTTTTTGCCTCGGTTTGGGTTGCCGAGATGCTTTATCCACCACATTTTTATTACCGAATCCCATGGCACCTTGGGCACGACAACATTGCTTAACGTAGAGGCTGGGCCCGCAAACTGAAGGTGTGGGGCTTGTAACCAGGTCTCCGTCGCTCAGGTCCCCATAACTTTTGATCCGTAAGGAGTTACGCGGCGCACAGCATACCGTTGGAAAACTCTCTGAGAGCTCTACGACGGGGGCAGCAAGCCTGCATGGCTGTGCCTGTTTCCAAAGCCCAAAATCGTACATTTTAATCAACTTCGAGCAACTTTTCTTAATTTGCTGTATTTTTTCTTCTCGGATCGTACGTCGCGAGCTGTTAAAAGGACGACAACCTAACTCGCGGGACATTAGATGGCCCTACAACCCGTCGATATCATGTCTTGCGAGGATGCTGGGTTGTTGAAGTGGATGGGTTGTTGTTAAACCTATTGGGCCTTTTAATAGGCCATCTCTCTGGGCTGGGATTGTGAACCGTCAACACATAAGGGATTTATGCCCTCAACATGACGGGTGCGATCATACCAGCACTATTGCACCGAATCCCATCAGAACTCCGAAGTTAAGTGTACTTGGGCGAAAGTAGTACTAGGATTGGTAACCCTCTGGGAAGTCCTCGTGTTGCACCCCCCTTTTCCATTTTTTTTGCCCCGGTTAGGGTTGCCAAGATGCTTTATCCACGACATTTCTATTACCGAATCCCTCGGCACCTTGGGCAAGACAACTTCCCATCACACAAAGGCTGGGCCCGCAAACCGAGGGTGTGGTGCTTGTGACCAGGTCTCCATCGAAACGATGCCCATAACTTTTGTTCCGTAAGGAGTTACGCGGCGCATAACACACAATTGGAAAGCTCGCCGAGAGCTCTACGACGGGGGTAGCAAGCCTGCTTCGCTGCGCCTATTTTCGGAGCCCAAAATCAAACGTTTTTATCAGTTTTAGGCTAGTTTTCTTCTTTTGCTATGTTTTTTTGTCCCGGATCGTACATCGTGAGCTGTTAAAAGGACGACAACCTAACTCGTTGGACATTAGAGGGCCCTACAACGCGTCGATATCATGTCTTGCGAGGATGCTACGTTGTTGAAGCGGATGGGGTGTTGTTAAGCCCATTGGGCCTTTTGAATGGGCCATCTCTCTGGGCTGGGTCTGTGAAGTGTCAACCCATAAAGGATTTGTGCCCTCAACATGACGGGTGCGATCATACCAGCACTAATGCACCGGATCCCATCAGAACTCCGTAGTTAATCGAGCTTGGGCGAGAGTAGTACTAGGATGGGTGACCCCCTGGGAAATCCTCGAGTTCTACCCCCCCTTTAAATTTTTTTTCCCCCGTTAGGGTTGCCAAGATGTTTTATCCACCACATTTCTATTACCGAATCCCATGGCAGCTTGGGCAAGACAACTTCACTTCACGTAGAGGCTGGGGCCGCATACCGAGGGCGTAGGACTTGTGACCAGGTCTCCGTCGCTCCGGTGCGTATAACTTTTGATCCGTAAGGAGTTACGCGGCGCACAGCATACCGTTGGAAAGCTCTCCGAGAGCTCTATGACGAGGGCAGCAAGCTTGCTAGGTTGCACCCATTTTTGGATCCTAAAATTGAACTTTTTCATCAGTTTTGGGCAACATTTCTTCTTTTGCTCTGTTTTTCCGTTCCGGATCGTACGTCGTGAGCTGTTAAAAGGACAAAAACCTAACTCGCGGGATATTAGAGGGCCCTACAATGCGTCGATATCACGTCTTAAGAGGATGCTGCATTGTTGAAGCGGATGGGTTGTCGTTAAGCCTATTAGGCCTTTTGAATGGGTCATCTCTCTAGGCTGGGACTGTGAACCATCACCACATAAAGGATTTGTGCCCTCAACATGACGGGTGCGATCATACCAGTACTAATGCACCGGATGCCATCAGAACTCCGAAGTTAAGCATGCTAGGGCGAGAGTAGGACTAGGATGGATGACCCCGTGGGAAGTCCTCGTGTTGCACCCCCTTTTTCAATTTATTTTCCCCAGTTTGGGTTGCCAAGATGCTTTATCCACCACATTTCTATTACCAAATCCCACAGCACCTTGGGCAAGACAACTTCGCTTCACGTAGAGGCTGGGCCCGCAAACCAATGGCGTAGGGCTTGTGACCAGGTCTCCGTCGCTCCGGTGCCTATAACTTTTGATCCGTAAGGAGTTACATGTCACGCAGCATACCGTTGGAAAGCTCTTCGAGAGATCTACGATGGGGGCAGCAAGCCAGCTTGGCTGCGCCTATTTTTAGAGCCCAAATGTATACATTTTCATCAGTTTTGGCCTACTTTTCTTCTTTTGCTCTATTTTTCCATCCCGGATCGTACGTCGTGAGCTGTTAAAAGGACGACAACATAACTCGCGGGACATTAGAGGGCCCTACAATGTGTCGATATCACGTCTTGCGAGGATGCTGCGTTGTTGATGTAGATGGGTTGTCTTTAAGCCCATTGGGCCTTTTGAATGGCCATCTCTCTAGGTTGGGACTGTGAACTGTCAACACATAAAGGATTTGTGCCCTCAATGTGGCAGGAGCAATCATACTAGCACTAATGCATAGGCTCTCATCAGAACTTCGAAGTTAAGCGTGCTTAGGCGAGAGTAGTACTAGGATGGGTGACCCCCTGGGAAGTCCTCGTGTTGCACCCTTCTTTTCAATTTTTTTTTGCCCCGGTTAGGGTTGCCCATATGCTTTATCCACCACATTCCTATTACTGAATCCCACGGCACCGTGGGCACGACAACTTCGCTTCACGTAGAGGCCGGGCCCGCAAACCGAGGGCATAGGGCTTGTGACCAAGTCTCTGTCATTTCGGTGCCCATAACTTCTGATTCGTAAGGAGTTATGCAGCACACAGCATACCGTTGGAAAGCTCTCCGAGAGCTCTACCACAGGGGAAGCAAGCCTTCTCTACTGCGCCCATTTTTGGTTCCCAAAATTGAACGTTTTCATCAGTTTCGGTCTACTTTTCTTCTTTTGCTATGTTTTTCCATCCCGGATCGTACGACGTGAGCTGTTCAAAGGATGACAACCTAACTTGTGGGACATTAGTGGGCCCTACAAGGCGTCGATATCATATCCTGCGAGGATGCTGCGTTGTTGAAGTGGATGAGTTGTCGTTAAGCCCATTAGGCCTTTTGAATAGGTTTGAAACTCAATTTCTGGTTCAACTTATGAAAACCCTTTTTGCAAGCATGAATATATCACAAGTAAGTACATAATATAATATAAAAGTAAAGGAACACAATTACCCGTATTTCCTCCCCGAGTCCTCAAGGAACCAACCTAGAGTACTTATACACATAGTGAAAAGGATACGGTGAGCTTTTGCTCTCGATTCATTTCCAGTATCAGTTGTTGCGGCCGACTTCAAATCATCCCCTTATCACGCCAAATGGGTGTACTCCGGATATACTCCGAAATCCTATGACCCAACTCTCCGAGGAAGTCTAGTTCCTAAGCGAGAGAGGGAATTGGACAATGGTAGTCACGGTTGCACCGACAAGCCCAATGTCGTCCGGTGTGCGTGAACGCTACCACGCCAGAATGAAAGGTTGCAACCTTGTATGCAATGCACATTTATGACATTTAATATATCACATTAGGAGGACAACAAAGTAGGTTGCCTCCGAGCAGTCATAAGACTGTATAAGAATATAACCAATTTCCCAGAAACGTCTTAACAACAATCAAGTAGAAAGACAACACTACTCGTTATAACAATTCAATATAACACTTACAAGATAATTGTCCCACCGTGCGCTCTCAAGATTAGAGCTTCAATGGCTTCTGGACTTACAAGAAGAATACAAGAAAGAAAGACTAACTTAGGATTGTGTTTGGAGTTGTGTTATGGATGAAAATGATGAACTAATGCATGCCTATTTATAGAATTCAGTTAGCCCGCCACAGGAGACTTTCCTATCAAACATTTCAATCTTGGTTGGCTTTACCAACCATGTTCAAAGTATTAGCCACCCATATTTATCACATGGGTGGCTACAATTAACCACATGTGTGGCTAGCATCCAAGTTAACTTCTAGGAAGTTTCCTTTGGTCAAGTTGGCTAACTTTAGCATTGTATCATCCCGACGTCATCTTAGGTAATTCCAAATTTTTGAACTTCTTTCTTGTAGCCATCGTGATCTTTTTTTGACCTCATCGAAGTTTAAGTCGGAATCATTAATTTATGCTACCATATAATTAACGATACTTATTATGAAGAGGTGGATGTTGACATATATCAACACCCCCCCTCAATGTTCACCTCATGTTGACTAAGCTATTGGGCCAACACCCAATGTTTGAAGATGCTTGCTCAATTGGATGCTCCCTAACGCTTTAGTGAAGATATCTGCACAATTATCTTCTATAGGGCAGTACTCCATGTAGATTTCACCTTCCTCAATCAGTTCCCTCACATAGTGATACTGAATCTCTATGTGTTTTGTTCTAGCATGAAATACCGGATTCTTTGACATGGATATACAACTCTAACTGTCACATTTCAACATTGTTGCTTCCTCTATTGGAATGCCAATATCAGTCATGATGCGTCGTAGCCAAACAGCTTCACAGGATACTACACAAGCAGCCTTGTATTCTGCCTCCGTTGATGAAAGTGCAACGGTGGGTTGTTTCTTACTAGCCCATGAGATGACTCCACCACCGAATGTGAATACGTAACCTGTAACAAATTTTCTTGAGTCAATATCACCAGCCCAGTCTGAGTCACAGTACCCAGATAAAGTATCTCCAGACTTGTATGATATCCCATACTCCAACGTGCCTTTGAGATATTTGAGGATCCGCATCCCTGCTTGCCAGTGACTTTGTTTCGGTTTATTTGAAAATCGACTGAGAACTCCCACAGCATAACTAATATCAGGTCTTGTGTTACAAAGGAAGATTAAACTTCCCACCAACCTTTTGTAGAGCTTGTTATCAACTTGTTCTGAAGGATTGTCAATTGATAACTTTGTATTCACTTCCATCGGGGTGACAACTGGTTTGCACTCGGACATACCAAATGCAGTCAGAAGCTCACGAACATATCGTTGCTGCGAGATGAAGATCGTATGAGGTTTTTGCCATACCTCGATTCCCAAGTAATAATGAAAAAGACCAAGATTTGTCATTTCAAATTCTTGGCTCAACCATTCTTGCGTCTTCCGAATATTATCTTCATGGTCACCAGTGATTACAAGATCATCCACATATAGGACTACAATTACCTTCTTTCCTTGTTCACTTAGAACATACAAGTTGGCCTCTGATTTGCTTCTACAGAAACCATGTTGCAAGAAGAAAGAGTCTATACGTTTGTACCAAGCTCGTGGTGCTTGCTTTAACCCATATAAAGCCTTTTTCAATTTGCAGACTTTTTCTTCTTCACCTGGTATTTGGAAGCCAGGGGGTTGTGCAACGTAGACTTCTTCTTCAAGTTGCCCATTAAGAAAAGCTGACTTGACATCCATTTGATGTACAATCCATTCATAATGCGCGGCAGCTACAACAACTAGCCTGATTGTTGACATTTTTGCTGTTGGAGCAAAGGTTTCATATACATCGAAACCTTCGACTTGCGAAAATCCTTGTGCTACAAGGCGTGCCTTGTATTTTTCAAGACTTCCATCTGCCTTGTACTTCACTTTCCAGATCCATTTCGTGCCGATAATTTTTCTATTCGGTGCCTTTTCAACGATCTCCCAAGTATCATTTTTGATGATACTATCATACTTGGCTTGCATAGCTGCTCTCCAATTTAGATTTGACATGGCTTCCTCCACAGTTACCGGTTCTTTTACTGTCTTGATGATTTGGGTCATCAAAGCCATGTTTACTAGTTGTTGTCCTGATCTGTTCTGCTCCTCTATTCTCTTTGATCGTCTTAGTCCATCAGGACATGGACTATCATCAGTAATTCCTGAATTTCTTCCATCAAAGAGCTGTTGGAACCACTTCGGTTGTGGCTTCCTTGTGGGTACAACAGGTTGGTCTGCAGTCTCCTCATCATTAGAGACTTCTTCATTGTTCAACGGTTGTTGTTCATACACTTGGTGGATTACTTCATCAGTTGATGACGAAATGGCAAGACCACTATCCTCCATTGAGTGTGGTCACTCATTAAACACCACATCTCGGCTTATGATCACCTTCTTGGCCTCTACATCATAGAGTCTGTATGCTTTAGACTCTTCACTATATCCCAAGAAAATGCCCTTCTTGCTCTTGTCATCCAATTTCTTTCGATTTTCATTTGGAATGTGTACAAAACACTCACACCTAAATTTTCTTAAATGAGACACAGAAGGTTTCGTACCATAATAAGCCTCATTAGGAGTCTTATTGTTGAGTGCCCTGGTTGAGCACCGATTGAGGATGTATACCGCTGTGTTGACTGCTTCAGCCCAGAATGTGTCAGGTAGGCCAGCACCTTTCAACATGCATCGAGCCATTTCTACAATTGTTCGATTTCTTCGTTCCACAACTCCATTTTGTTGTGGTGTGTATGGAGCAGTCAATTGGCGCTTAATCCCAAGCTTGTTGCAGTAGTTGGTGAACTCTGTAGAACAGAATTCCCCCCCACGATCGGTACGAAGTTTCTTCAACTGAGTTGTGTTCTCATTTGTCATAAGTTTGTACCACACTTTAAACTTTTCAAGAGCATCAGCCTTGTCCCGAAGGAAGTACACCCACATCTTCCTACTATAATCGTCGACTAACAGCATAAAGTAGGAAGATCCTCCCAACACCGTCGTAGTAATTTTTCCGCAGAGGTCAGCATGTACCAACTCTAGAGGAGCCTTTGATCGGTTATGACTCTCTTTGGGAAATGACTGTCTATGTTGCTTGCCCAGCATACAAGCTTCACATGGTCCTTCAATTTCTTCAATTGAAGGCAAGTCGGCCACCATCTTCTTCTTTTGTATTTCCTTTAACACAGGATAGGAAATGTGCCCGAACCTTTCATGCCAAAGTTGACTTGTTTTGGCATCCACGACAGCAGAAAGAGAGCTGATTTCGTAAAGATTATTTTTGCGAATACCTTTACTTACGATATTTTGATCCTTGTCAAGAATCAAAGCTTCCGTCTTCTTGAACCGCACTTCTAGATCATTATCTGTAATAGCAGCTATAGATAGCAAATTTATGGTGATCTGGGGTACAAAGAGTACGTTGGACAGCTTCTTGCTTCCTCCATCTTGAGACACGAACGAGATGGTTCCAGTGCCCTCAACGGGACACCTCGCATTATTCCCGATGACAACATTCATTGGTTCTTGTAGAGGTTTTATGGAGTCATATAACTCCTTCTTGCTGGTCATGTGTCGGGAAGCTCCACTATCTAACACCCATGCACTTGTTTGATGTACATGTGCGCTAGTACACGTTTCCTCTGATACATCTGTTACAGTAAACAGATGCACTTCCGTTTCAACCGTATTGGCAGATTCTTTATTTCTCCAATTTGGTTTTAAAGTTCCGTTCTTCTCGTCATGGATTCGTTTCCTGCAATCTTTGACATCATGACCTTTCTTATTGCAGTAGTAGCACGATCCAGTGAACGTCTTCTTCTTTGCTTTCTTCTTTTCTTCTTGGTTACTTCTCGCCTTGGCTGTAAAGGCAGAGTCAAGTTGATTTTCTCTGCTCCTCAGCCTCATCTCCTCCTCCATCAACATGGCAGTGAATTCTTCAAACGTCAAAGGAGGAATGCGAACTTGTGTATTGAGTGCTGTCACAAGGCCGTCAAATTTTGGAGGCAACACTCTAATGCACCTTCAAGCTAGTTCCTCGATTGATTTGGCAATACCAACTGCAGCCATTTGATCACGTAGGTTTTTCATCCTATTGATAAATGACTCAGCTGCTTCATTTTTACTTAATCTCTCAACAGCTAACTGATTCTCCGAGTTCTGAATGCGAGTCTGGTTCCTTGTTTCATACTGATTTTTCAGTATGTTCCAAGCTTCAGATGCCTTGGTTGTGTGTTGAATAAGAGTGAGGACAGAATCTTGAACACTTGTGACAATTGCACAAAGTGCATCAGCATTTCGTCTCCTCCATTCTTTGACAAGCTGAGGATCTGGAGGTGTGACCTTTTTTGTGTCATCTTCAGCACGGACTGCAACTGGTTCTGCATCTGTGCCTAACACTGTATCAAGGAGTTCGTAGGAGTCAAAAACTGTAGTGATTTTGAACTTCCACAAAAGATAGTTCGTGCCATCGAGCTTTTCTTCCGTGAAGGTAGGGGGACGGATACGAATTGTCGGTACTAAACCGGAACTAGAACTGGTAGAAGAAGAACTAGCACCTTGAGTAGTCATAGTTGTTGAGCTTTACTAGACAAGATTGTTGTTAAGAGCCCCTTAAGCTCTTGGTACCATATAAGAATATAACCAATTTCCCAGAAACGTCTTAACAACAATCAAGTAGAACGACAACACTACTCGTTATAACAATTTAATATAACACTTACAAGATAATTGTCTCACTGTGCGCTCTCAAGATTAGAGCTTCAATGGCTTCTGGACTTACAAGAAGAATACAAGAAAGAAAGACTAACTTAGGATTGTGTTTGGAGTTGTGTTGTGGATGAAAATGATGAACTAATGCATGCCTATTTATAGAATTCAGTTAGCCCACCACAGGAGACTTTCCTATCAAACATTTCAATCTTGGTTGGCTTTACCAACCATGTTCAAAGTATTAGCCACCCATATTTATCACATGGGTGGCTACAATTAACCACATGGGTGGCTAGCATCCAAGTTAACTTCTAGGAAGTTTCCTTTGGTCAACTTGGCTAACTTTAGCATTGTATCATCCCGACGTCATCTTAGGTAATTCCAAATTTTTGAACTTCTTTCTTGTAGCCATCGCGATCTCTTTTTGACCTCATCGACGTTTAAGTCAGAATCATTAATTTATGCTACCATATAGTTAACGATACTTATTATGAAGAGGTGGATGTTGACATATATCAACATATTGCACATTGACAAGTAAACAAGCGAGGCACAATAAGACAAGTAATTTCACGTGAAAGGCACATGGAGTTATATGAACATTAAACGGGCAGCCATGTAACGCATGTAAATCAAGTCATACAACTCATTTCAAGGTTCACGTAATCAAATAATAAGATTATTCATCATGCAACGACATCTATGTGGGACCGGGTGCAAGAAAAGCCTACTTATCAACATGTAATCATCGAAAGCATATTTAGGGCTACAAGGGCAACTACGGGCAGCCTACTAAACACATGATCAAACACAACATCCAAAGGATCGACACTTAGCAAGTTTACCTAGATACGAGGGTTCCAATTCGTGCTTACCCGTGCGATTAAGCCCCAAGTCATCTCAAGATCAAACTCAAGCCATGCATCGATTAATTCAAACACCATCAAGTATTCAAAACAGTCCACACAACATCTCAATTCCATAATCCCAAGCATTTAATACAACAATAGAAGCTACAATAATTTTTCTAAGCATATCACTAAGTGAAACCCTCACTGCAATGGACTGTTTTCTCACAATCATTAAGAGAAGCAAACAATCTCCAATTCTAGTGAATAAGATGTTAAATTAAATCTTAGGAGGTGAAATAAATTTAGAAACAAACCTCGCATCATTTGGAGTTCGGGTTCAATAGTTATAGCCAAAACAGTGAGACTGCACAAAACTGTCCAAATTTGCACACATTTCAATACTTGTCATATTTTAGGGCCTTAGAGTCAGATTTACCCTTAGTCCATTTCTGACAAAAATGTCTAGAACTGAAAAATATAGAAGCACACCAAAGCTCATGAATTTTGGATGTCATTTACTAAGTCAAAACGGGTTCGTTCTACAAGGTCAGTGAATCTGCCAAAACCTGCTTCATTTTTCCAGACTTTCCAGACTTGGACACATTTTAATAATTTGCCATTTTGAGGACCTTAGAGTCAAAATTAGCTTTGGCCTATTTCAGTAAAAAATGTTCAGAACTGGAAAGCTGTCACATGCACGATTTCATCTCTCATCACATTCTAGCCCAAAATCTTGTCATGCATGTTTATAAAAGTTCATGAACACACATATATCTCAAGTACAGAAGTAAAGACAGACATTTAAGAGCATGCATGTGGTTTTTTGAAATATTTTCAAGAAGTTTTAGCCCTCACCTTAGCAAAATAACAAGAAGATGCAAAAGACTCTTGGTGAAGCACAAAGTTGACCTTTTTCCTTGCTTAGCTGAGACACCACTCGATTTTTCTCAAATTTTTTAGCTTAGTAACCAAGTTCTTAGTAGGTGCATGTGGTTAGAACAAGAAGAAAAGAAATGGAAGCTAGCAAACTGACCTAAGCCGAAATGGAGATTCAAAGAGCTTGCATGTGTGTTTCTTGTAACCTAGCTTGCTTAGTTGAGCTCCCTAGCTTCTTGCTTGCCTTGATGAACCATGGAGTGATGAAGATGAGCTATGGAGTCTACAATATTCAGCTAGGGCCGAGAGAGAGAGAGAAGAATGAAAGGGAGAGAGAAGAATGAGAGGAATTGAGAGAAATGAAGGAAAAATGAAAACTTTTGCAAATGTTGAAGCATGTGTCGGCCTTGGGCATACAAATTTCAGATTTTTGTATTCAAGAAGCATGATTTTTGAATCACCTAGCATGGGCAAGGAGCTTATGTCGAGATTGGGAGCTTTGAGGAGGGTTTTGAGCTAATTTTTTATTGCTTTGTGTCATTACATTGTCATAGAATGTTTGGGGAATAATTTGAATTATGCAAAGCAAGCACAAAGCACACAAAGTGGTCGGCCAAGGCTTGAAAAATCTGAATCTTTGTCATCTTTTGAGCATTATTTAATTGTGTGTTTGGAAAGTGCAAAAGAATAAGGAATAAAGAATGAGAATGTCTAGCTTTTGGTGCAATTTCGTCTTCTAGTGGGTTGAATTAGTAATTTAATATTAGATAGTGGAATTTGTAGGATTAATTATTGATCTAGTGCTTCGTGTAAGATGCTTTCTTGATTAGCGTGAGGCACGCTTTCCTAGGTCTAGGGCACGCACTACAAGATAGGGCATGAACTACGAGACGAATGCACGTTTCCCAAGTAAATGTACACAACCCTAAATGAATGCACGTAATTCAATGCAAGGCACATAAAACGAAACATGATTCTTAAATCTAGGTTAAGGCACGCAAATCTAGGCTAGGGCATACAAAATGAGGTACCGCACGCAAATCGAGGTCGGTCCTCACAGTTTCGGGCTACTTTTCTTCTTTTGCTCTGTTTTTCCATCCCGGATCATACGTCGTGAGCTGTTCAAAGGACGACAACCTAACTCGTGGGACATTAGAGGGCCGTACAATGCGTCGGTATCACATCTTACGAGGATGCTGCGTTGATGAAGCGGATGGGTTTTTGTTAAGCCCATTGGGCCTTTTGAATGGGCCATCTCTTTGGGATGGGTCTGCGAACCGTCAACACATAAAGGATTTGTGCCCTCAACATGACGGGTGCGATCATACCAGCACTAATGCACCGGATCCTATCAGAACTCCGAAGTTAATCGAGCTTGGGCGAGAGTAGTACTAGGATGTGTGACCACTTGGGAAATCCTCGAGTTCCACCCCCCCTTTAAATTTTTTTTCCCCGGTTAGGGTTGCCAAGATGTTTTATCCACCACATTTCTATTACCGAATCCCAAGGCAGCTTGGGCAAGACAACTTCGCTTCACGTAGAGGTTGGGCCCGCATACCGACGGCGTGGGGCATGTGACTGGGTCTCTGTAGCTCCTGTGCCCATAACTTTTGATCTGTAAGGAGTTACGCGGCACACAACATACCTTTGGAAAGCTCTCCAAGAGCTCTACGACGAGGGCAGCAAGCATTCTGGGCTGCACCTATTTTGGGATCCCAAATCGAACGTTTTCATTAGTTTCAGGCCACATTTCTTCTTTTGCTCTGTTTTTCCGTTCCGGATCGTACGTCGTGAGCTGTTAAAAGGACGACAACCTAACTTGCGGGACATTAGAGGGCCCTACAACGCATCGATATCGTGTCCTGCGAGGATACTGCGTTGTTGAAGCAGATGGGTTGTTGTTAACCCTATTGGGCCTTTTGAATGGGCCATCTCTCTGGGCTGGGACTGTGAACCATCACCACATAAAGGATTTGTTTCCTTAACTTGACAGGTGCGATCATACTAGTACTAATGCACCGGATCCCATTAGAACTCCGAAGTTAAGCGTGCTTGGGCGAGAGTAGTACTAGGATGGGTGACCCCCTGGGAAGTCCCCATGTTGCACCCTCATTTTCAGTTTTTTTTGCCCCGGTTAGGGTTGCCAAGTTGCTTTATCCAACACATTTTTATTACCGAATACCACGACACCTTGGGATAGACAACTTCGCTTCACGTAGAGGCTGGGCCCGCAAACCGAGGGTGTGGTGCTTGTGACCAGGTCTCTGTCGCTCCGGTGCCCAGAAGTTTTAATTTGTAAGGAGTTACGTGAAGCACAACATACCGTTGGAAAGCTCTCCGAAAGCTCTACGATTGGGGTAGTGAGCCTGCTCGGTTGCGCCCGGTTTTGGATCCCAAAATTGAACATTTTCAATAGTTTCTGGCCATTTTTCTTCTTTTGCTCTATTTTTCCATCCCCTATCGTACGTCATGAGCTATTCAAAGGACGACAACCATACTCGCAGGACATTAGAGGGCCCTACAATGCGTCGATATCACGTCTTGCGAGGTTGCTGCGTTGTTGAAGTAGATGGGTTGTCATTAAGCCCATTGGGCCTTTTCATTGGGCCATCTCTCTGGGCTGGGACTGTGAACCATCAACACATAAAGGATTTGTGCCCTCAACATGACGGGTACGATCATACCAGCACTAATGCCCAGGATCCCATTAGAACTCCGAAGTTAAGCGTGGTTGGGTGAGAGTAGTACTAGGATAGGTGACCCCCTTGGAAGTCCTCGTGTTGTACCCCCATTTTCTTTTTTTTTTGCCCCGGTTAGGGTTGCCAAGATACTTTATCCACCATATTTCTATTACCGAATACCACAGCATCTTGGCAAGACAACTTCGCTTCACGTAGAGGCTCAGCCGGCAAACCGAGGGAATAGGGCTTGTGACCAGGTCTCCGTCACTCCGATGCCCATAACTTTTGATCCGTAAGGAGTTACGCGGCGCACAGCATACCGTTTGAAAGCTCTCTAATAGCTCTACGACGAGGGCAGCAAGCCTACTTGGCTGCACCTGTATTCAGAGCCCAAATCGTACATTTTCTTCAGTTTCAGGTAACTTTTCTTCTTTTGCTCTGTCTTTTCATTTTGGATCATACGTCGTGAGCTGTTAAAAGGACGACAACCTAACTCGCCGGACATTATAGGGCCCTACAATGCATCGATATCACGTCTTGCGAGGATGCTGCGTTGGTGAAGCGGATGGGTTGTCGTTAAGCCCATTGGGCCTTTTGAATGGGCCATCTCACTGGGCTGGGACTGTGAACCGTCAACACATAAAGGATTTGTGCCCTCAACATGCCGGGTGCGATCATACCAGCACTAATGCACTGGATCCCATCGGAACTCCAAACTTAAGCGTGCTCGGGCTAGAGTAGCACTAGGATGGGTGACCCCCTCGGAAGTCCTCGTGTTGCACCCCTCTTTTCAATTTTGTTTGCCCCGGTTAGGGTTCCTAAGGTACTTTATCCACCATGTTTCTATTACCGAATCGCATGGTACCTTGGGCAAGACAACTTCGCTTCACGTAGAGGCTGGGCCGCAAATCGAGGGAATGGTGCTTGTGACCAGGTCTCCGTCGCTCTGGTGCCCATAAATTTTGATCCGTAAGGAGTTACGTAATGCACAACATACTGTTCGAAAGCTCTTCGAGAGCTCTACGACGGGGGCAGCAAGCCTGCTCAGTTGCGGCTGTTTTCGTTGCCCAAAATCGAACGTTTTCATCTGTTTTGGGCCACTTTTCGTCTTTTGTTTTGTTTTTTCGTCCAGATCGTACGTCGTGAGCTGTTAAAATGACAACGACCAAACTCGCGGGACATTAGAGTGCCCTACAATGCGTCGATATCACGTCTTGCGAGAATGCTACATTGTTGAAGCGAATAGGTTGTCATTAAGCCCATTGGGCCTTTTGAATGGGCCATCTCTCTGGGCTGGTACTGTGAACCCTCAACATAACAGGTGCGATCATACCAGAACTAATGCACAGGATCCCATTAGAAATCCGAAGTTAAGTGTGCTTGGAAAGTCCTCGTGTTGCACCCCCCTTTTCAAATTTTTTTTGCCCCGGTTAGAGTTGCCAAGATGCTTTATCCACCACATTTCTATTATCGAATCCCACGGCACCTTGGACAAGACAACTTCGCTTCACGTAGACGCTGGGCCCGCAAACCTAGGGTGTGGGCTTGTGACCAGGTCTCCGTCGCTTCGGTGCCCATAACTTTTGATCGATACGGAGTTACGCAGCACACAACATACCGTTGGAAAGCTCTCTTAGAGCTCTACGACGGGGGCAGCAAGCTTCTCGGCTGTGCATGTTTTTGGATCCCAAAATCGAACGTTTTCATCAGTCTTCGGCCACTTTTCTTCTTTTGCTCTTATTTTCCATCCCGGATCGTACGTCGTGAGCTGTTCAAAGGACGACAACCTAACTCGCGGGACATTATAGGGCCCTACAATGCGTCGATATCACGTCTTGCGAGGATGCTACATTGTTGAGACAGATAGGTTGTCGTTAAGGGATTTATGCCCTCAACATGACGGGTGCGATGATACCAGTACCATTGCACCGGATCCCGTCAAAACTCCGAAGTTAAGCGTGCTTGGACGAGAGTAGTACTAGGATGGGTGACCCCCTGGGTAGTCCTCGTGTTGCACCCCCATTTTCAACTTTTTTTGCCCCGATTAGGGTTGCCAAGATACTATATCCACCACATTTCTATTACCGAATCCCATGGCTCCTTGGGCAAGGCAACTTCGCTTCACGTAGAGGCTGGGCCCGCAAACCAAGGGCGTGGTGTCACGCCCCAACTCGACCCCACCTACGATCAGTCAGGACGCAACGGAATTTCGGCAGTAACGACAGTAAATAGATTTCCGAGGTTCTGAACCAACCTCGTAAATAACATTAAACATTCAAAATTCCATAACCATACATACAACAACTCCTTAACAGCATAACAACATACAACATAACCGTAGTATACAATAATCAGTCTTCGTTATCTGCCTCCGTTCCAACATAACATACAATACCTCAACTTTATTATACATTTCAAAAATAAGTTGAGACCCATCTAACAACTTAACCGTAAAGCATATAAAAGTCTATTAAGCTAATATACATGACGTTTAATAACATAGAATCATGGATAAGACTCAGGGACATATGACTCATCCACGAAAGGCACGTTTTCCACATTCTCCTCTTCAGGAGGCACGTACCCGTAATCTTGTGAAAGTACACCTGAAAACATGCAATAATAGAGAGTGAGCTTATATACATAAGCCCAGTGAGGATCCGATAGATCTCGACAGTATTCACTACGCTCCTTGGATTTAGTCCTTTGAGCAAGTAAACACACAACAACAATAATAACATAAATAATGCTATCATCACATAACTATATAACCAATCAATAAGGATACTCTATTTGGTGTAGCTCCAAACGCCATCACGATCTCAACCGTTCTTCTTATAACTCCCCATTACTCACGCACCCGAGGTACCTCACTAGCCCCTCCCTCCATGACACCTTCGTCATGCGAGCTGGGGGTAGCCTATGGCAGTCATGCCGTTATCAACCCGACAGCCCGATGCTGCCCGAGAGGTGGCATACACATACCAAGACTCCATAATCATCAATCATCAATCAATCATCAATCAATCAATTGGGAGATCAGCAACAAAAGTGCCCGATTCCCGAACTCAATAATAATCAATCAATAACATCAATATAACATCAATATTAAATTAAACAACAAATAACGTAGTTAGATGACAAAGTAGGCCATCTAACCGGACATGCATAATATACATAATTAAACTCTAAATTACTCATCAATAGCTCACCATTCATTACTCGAACACTACCCAACCATCTAAAGGCATCGTTCAAGAAATTAAAGAATGACAACCTAAACTTCTAAAATTCATAACTTACAATCTACTAATCCAAACATTGCCAAATCAGTTCCTATCACTCACCCATTCAACCCACTACATTAGCCCTCTCGAAAATCCACCATAACACCTCCAAATCATGCCCGATAACCCTAAAACCCTAAGATGTCATGGCTGGATTTTCCTGATTTTCACACGAACAATGTAATCGAAAATTCGGCATTACAACAGCGCTAACACGTAATTATCAAGTATTTAGAAATCGACGGCAATCGATTTCGATCAACACAACTCAATTAAATCAACTTTGAACATTTTATTCAAAATTAAATACCCGGAAAATAAAAATTATGCTACATCCGACAGAAATTCGTAGTATTAGTATATAATGATCCCTAGCATGCAAGGAGCAATAATCTATCATCAGATTTCAATTCTAACGGTTCAATCTTCATTTATACGCAAAAACACAAAAATGACATTTTGAGATCTAGAATTTTTCTCTCACCTTAGATGCGATATAAGCCTAGGAATGCGTGCTATGCGTGCCCAACAAGCAGAATCCAAGTGGGTGCGAAGTTTCACGGACAAAAACTAGGTTTTTCTTTGAAAAATTGGATTGAAAAGCTTGAGTTTTCTCTTCTCTTTTCTCCCTCTTTTCTCTCGGCCTTGTGTGTGTGTGTGATGGTGTTTTTGTGTTGTGTGAGTGTGTGTTGAGGACATTAGCTTATAAGGTCAAATAATTAATTAAAGTCAAAGTTAACTTAAATTAGTATTTTTGTGTTTTAATGACTTTAATTGCATTTTTATTGCTCACTAAGTTAAAAATAATTATGCAACCCCTAAGATATCTCAAGTGGATTATTTTTAGGTGACAAGAAGTTTTACAATCCAACAATTTCACCCGAGTCGGCTTAAAACTCGATTTTCGCAAAAGTCGGTGTAAAAACCCTAATAAATTCTTAAGCCGATTTTAAAACCATTTTCATCAAACACAGGTCTATTAAAGTCCGTGGACTAGGTCTAGAAGGGTTAAAAAGACCAGTTTCAAAATTATAGCGGACGTGTTTCGAAAATACTATTCACTGAAAATCGACGATAAAATTTCTAACTCCGTTTTTGATGAAAATTTCATGAATGCACATTTAGCACGTATTAGAAGTATTGACATCAAAATTATAACTTTCTAGGTCCTATAGCACATAAACAGATCATATGCACGCAAAACGAGGTAAAGCACGTAAAACGAGATAAGCAGGAAAAGTGGGGTTTCACACGTGGGGCTTGTGACAATGTCTCCGTTGCTCCGGTGCCCATAACTTTTGATCCGTAAGGAGTTACGCGGCGCACAACATACTGTTGGAAAGCTCTCTGAGAGATCTACGACGGGGGCTACTATCTTGCTCGGCTGTGCTAGTTTTTGGAGACCAAAATCCAATGTTTTTATCTATTTTGGGCCAATTTTCTTCTTTCGCTCTGTTTTTTCATCTGGGATTGTACGTCGTGAGCTGTTAAAAGGACGACAACCAAACTTGTGGGACATTATTGGGCCCTACATCGCTTCGACATCACATCTTGCAAGAATGCTGCGTTGTTGAAGCAGATGGGTTATCGTTAAGCCTATTTGGCCTTTTGAATGGGCCATCTCTCTGGGCCGTGGCTGTGAACCGTCAATACATAAAGGATTTATGCCCTCAACATGACAGGTGCGATCATACCAGCACTAATGCACCGGATCCCATCAGAACTTTGAAGTTAAGCGTGCTTAGGCGAAAGTAGTACTAGGATGGGTGACCCCCTGGGAAGTCCTCATGTTGCACCCCCCTTTTCAATTTTTTTTGTCCTGGTTTGGGTTGCCAAGATGCTTTATCCACCGTATTTCTATTACCGAATCCCACGGCACCTTGGGAAAGGCAACTTCGCTTCACGTAGAGGCTGGGCTCGCAATCCTAAGGAGTGGGGCTTGTGACTAGGTCTCCGTCGCTCCGGTGCTCATAACTTTTGATCCGTAAGGAGTTATGTGGAGGTCAGCATGCCGTTGGAAAGCTCTCCGAGAGCTCTACGACGTGGGTAGCAAGCCTTCTCGACTGCGCCTATTTTCAGAGCCCAAAATCATATGTTTTCTACAGTTTCGGTTCACTTTTCTTCTTTTGCGCTATTTTTCCATCGTGGATCATACGTCGTGAGCTATTAAAAGGATGACAACCTAACTCGCAGGACAATAGAGTGCCTTACAACGCATCGATATCTCGTCTTGTAAGGATGCTGCGTTGTTGAAGCGGATGGGTTGTCGTTAAGCCCATTGGGCCTTTTGAATGGGTTATCTCTCTGTGTTGGGACTGTGAACCGTCAACACATAAAGGATTTGTGCCCTCAACATGACAGGTACGATCATACTAGTACTAATGCACCGGATCCCATCAAAACTCCGAAGTTAAGCATGCTTGGGCGAGAAAAGTACTAGGATGGGTGACCCCTCGGGAAGTCCTCGTGTTGTACCACCATTTTCAATTTTTTTTTGCCAGGTTAGGGTTGCTAAGGTACTTTATCAACCATATTTTAATTACCGAATCGCACGGTACCTTGGGCTAGACAACTTCGCTTCACGTAGAAGCTGGGCCGCAAACCAAGGGAATGGGGCTTGTGACTAGGTCTCCATCGCTCCGGTGCCCATAACTTTTGATCCTTAAAGAGTTACGCAGTGCATAACATACTGTTCGAAAGCTCTCCGAGACCTCTACGATGGGGGTAGCAAGAATGCTCGGTTGCGCCTGTTTTCAGAGGCCAAAATCGAACGTTTTCATCAAATTTGGGCCACTTTTCTTCTTTTGCTCTGTTTTTCGTCCCGGATTGTGCATAGTGAGCTTTTAAAAGGACGACAACCAAACTTGCGGGATAATAGAGGGCCCTACAACGCGTCGATATCACATCTTGCGAGGATGCTGCGTTGTTAAACCGGATGGGTTGTCGTTAAGCCTATTGGGCCTTTTGAATGGGCCACCTCTCTAGGCTGGGACTGTGAACCGTCAACACATAAGGGATTTGTGCCCTCAACATGACAGGTGCGATCATACCAGCACTATTGCACCGGATCCCATCAGAACTCCGAAGTTAAGCGTGCTTGGGCGAGAGTAGCACTAGGATAGGTGACCCCCTGAGAAGTCCTCGAGTTGCACCCCCTTTTTCAATTTTTTTTTGTCCCGGTTAGGGTAGCCAAAGTACTTTATCCACCACATTTCTATTACCGAATCCCACAGCACATTGGGCAAGATAACTTCACTTCACGTAGAGGCTAGGCCCACAAACCGAGGGTGTGGGGCTTGTGACCAAGTCTACATCGCTCCGGTGCCCATAACTTTTGATCTGTAAGGAGTTACATGGCGCACCGCATACCGTTGGAAATCTCTCCGAGAGTTCTAAGACGGGGGCAACAAGTTTGCTAGGCTGTGACTGTTTTCAGAGCCCAAAATTGTACATTTTCATCAGTTTCGAGCCACTTTTCTTCTTCTGCACTTTTTTTCCTTCTGGATCGTACGTCGTGAGTTGTTAAAAGGATGACAACCTAAATCACGGGACATTAGGGGGCCCTACAACGCGTCGATATCACGTCTTACGAGGATGCTGCGTTGTTGATGTGGATGGGTTGTCATTAAGCCCATTGGGCCTTTTGAATGGGCAATCTCTCTGGGTTGGGACTGTGAACCGTCAACACATGAAGGATTTGTGCCCTAAACTTTACCGATGTGATCATACCAGCACTAATGCACTGGATCCCATCAGAACTCCGAAGTTAAGCGTGTTTGGCCGAGAGTAGTACTAGGATGGGTGACTCCATGGGACGTCCTCGTGTTGCACCCCCATTTTCAATTTTCTTTGCCCCGGTTAGGGTTGCCAAGATACTTGATCCACCACATTTCTATTACTGAATGCCACTGCTCCTTGGGCAAGACAACTTCGCTTCACGTAGAGGCTGGGCCCGCAAATCGTGGGCGTGGAGCTTGTATCCAGGTTTGCGTCGCTCTGGTGCCCATAACTTTAGATCAGTAAGGAGTTACGTGGTGCACAACATACCGTTGGAAAGCTCTCCGAGAGCTCTACGACGGGAGTAGCAAGCCTGCTCAGCTGTGTTAGATTTCGAAGCCCAAAATTTAACATTTTCATCAATTTTGGGCCACTTTTCTTCCTTTGCTCTGTTTTTCCATCCTGGATCGTACGTCGTGAGTTGTTAAAAGGAAGACAATCTAACTCGTGGGACATTGAGGGCCCTACAACGCGTTGATATCACGTCATGCGAGCATGCTGCATTGTTGAAGTGGATGGGTTGTCATTAAGCCCATTGGGCCTTTTGAATGAGGCATCTCTCTCGGCTAGGACTGTGAACCGTCAACACATAAAGGATTTGTGCCCTCAACATGACGGGTGCGATCATACTAGCACCTATGCATAGGATCTCGTCAAAAATCCGAAGTTAAGCGTGCTTGGGCGAGAGTAGTACTAGGATGGGTGAACCCGTGGGAAGTCCTCGTGTTGCACCCCTTTTTTCAATTTTTTTTTGCCCCGGTTTGGGTTGCCAAGATGCTTTATACAGCACATTTCTATTACCGAATCCCATGGCACCTTGGGCAAGACAACTTCGCTTCACGTGGAGGCTAGGCCCGCAAACCAAGTGCATGGGGCTTGTAACCAGGTCTCCGTCGCTCTAGTGCCCATAACTTTTGATCCGTAAGGAGTTACGCGGTGCACAGCATACCGTTGGAAAGCTCTCCGAGAGCTCTACGATGGGGGTAGCAAACCTGCTCGGCTGCACCCGGTTTTGGATCCCAAAATCGAACGTTTTCATCAGTTTTAGGCTGCTTTTCTTGTTTTGCTCTATTTTTCCGTCCCGGATCATACGTCGTGAGCTGTTAAAAGGACGACAACCTAACTCGTGGGACATTAGAGGGCCCTACAACGCGCCAATATCACGTCTTACGAGGATGCTGCGTTGTTGAAGCAAATGGCTTGTCGTTAAGCCCATTGGGCCTTTTGAATGGGCCATTTCTCAGGGCTGGGACTGTGAACCGTCAACACATGAACGATTTGTGCGCTCAACATGACAGGTGCGATCATACTAGCACTAATGCACCGGATCCCATCAGAACTCCGAAGTTAATCGTGCTTGGGCTAGAGTAGTACTAGGATGGGTGACCCCCTGGGAAATCCTCGAGTTCCAACCCCCATTTCATTTTGTTTTGCCTCGATTAGGGTTGCCAAGATTCTTTATCCACCACATTTCTATTATCGAATCCCATGGCACCTTGGGCAAAACAACTTCGCCTCACATAGAGGCTGGGCCTGCATACCGAGGGAGTCGGGCTTGTGACCAGGTCTCAGTCGCTCCAATGCCCATAACTCTTGATCCGTAAGGAGTTATGCAACGCACAACATACCGTTGGAAAGCTCTCCGAGAGCTCTACGACGGGGGTAGCAATCTTGCTCGGCTGTGCCCGTTTTCAGAGCTTAAAACTGTACATTTTCTTGATTTTTGGGCCACTTTCTTCTTTTGCACTATTTTTTCGTCCAGGATCGTACGTCATGAGGTGTTAAAAGGACGACAACCTTACTCGCAGGACATTAGAGGGCCCTACAATGTGTTGATATCTCGTCTTGCGAGGATGCTGCGTTGTTGAAGTGGATGGGTTGTCGTTACGCCCAATGGGCCTTTTGAATAGGCCATCTCTCTGGGCTGGGACTGTGAACCGTCAACACATAAAGAATTTGTGCCCTCAACATGACGGGTGTGATCATGCCAGCACTAATGCACAGGATCCCATCAGAACTTCGAAGTTAAGCGTGCTTGGGAAAGAGTAGTACTAGGATGGATGACTCCCTAGGAAGTCCTCGTGTTGCACCCCCATTTTCAATTTTTTTTCCCCCCGGTTAAGGTTGCCAAGATACTTTATCCACCATATTTCTATTATCGAATCCCACGGCACCTTGGGCAAGACAACTTCGATTCACGTAGAGGCTGGGCCCACAAACCGAGGGAATGGGGCGTGTGACCAGGTCTCCGTCGCTCCGGTGCCCATAAATTTTGATCTGTAATGAGTTACGTAGTGCACAACATGCCGTTCGAAAGCTCTCCGAGAGCTCTATGACGGGGGCAGCAAACCCGCTCGGTTGCAGCTGTTTTCGATGCCCAAATCGAACGTTTTCTTCAATTTTGGTCCACTTTTCTTCTTTTGCTCGGTTTTTCCATCACGAATTGTACGTCGTGAGCTGTTAAAAGGATGACAACCAAACTCGTGGGACATTAGAGGGCCCTACAACGGGTTGATATCACTTCTTGCGAGAATGCTGCGTTGTTGAAGCAGATAGGTTATCGTTAAGCCCATTGGGCCTTTTGAATGGGCCATCTCTTTGGGTTAGGACTGTGAGTCATCAACTGATAAAGGATTTGTGCCCTCAACATGACGGGTGTGATCATACTAGCACTAATGCACTGGATCCCATCAGAACTCCGAAGTTAAGCGTGCTTGGGCGAGAGTAACACTAGGATGGGTGACCCCTTGAGAAGTCCTCGTGTTGCACCCCTCTTTTCAATTTTTTTTTTCCCCGGTTAGGGTTACCAAGGTACTTTATCCACCATATTTCTATTACCAAATGGCACAGCACCTTGGGCAAACAAACTTCGCTTCACGTAGAGGCTGGGCCACAAACCGAGGGAATGGGGCGTGTGACCAGGTCTCCGTCACTTCGGTGCCCATAAATTTTGATCCGTAATGAGTTACGCAGTGCACAACATAACGTTCGAAAGCTCTCCGAGAGCTCTATGACGGGGGCAGCAAACCTGCTCGGTTGCGGCTGTTTTCGATGCCCAAATCAAACGTTTTCATCAGTTTTGGTCCACTTTTCTTCTTTTACTCGGTTTTTCCATCCCAGATCGTACGTCGTGAGCTGTTAAAAGGACGACAACCAAACTCGTGGGACATTAGAGGGCCCTACAACGGGTCGATATCACGTCTTGTGAGAATGCTGCGTTGTTGAAGCGGATAGGTTGTCGTTAAGCCCATTGGGCCTTTTGAATGGGCCATCTCTCTGGGCTGGGACTGTGAACCAACAACACATAAAGAATTTGTGCCCTCAACATGATGGGTGCGATCATACCAAAACTAATGCACAGGATCCCATCAGAACTCTGAAGTTAAGCGTGCTTGGGAAAGAGTAGTACTAGGATGGATGACTCCCTAGGAAGTCCTCGTGTTACACCCCCATTTTCAATTTTTTTCCCCCGGTTAAGGTTGCCAAGATACTTTATCCACCATATTTCTATTATCGAATCCCACAGCACTTTGGGCAAGACAACTTCAATTCACGTAGAGGCTGGGCCCACAAACCGAGGGAATGAGGCATGTGACCAGGTCTCCGTCGCTCTGATGCCCATAACTTTAGATCCGTAATAAGTTACGCAGTGCACAACATACCGTTCGAAAGCTCTCCGAGAGCTCTATGACGGGGGCAGCAAACCCGCTCGGTTGCGGCTATTTTCAATGCCCAAATCGAACATTTTCATAAGTTTTGGTCCACTTTTCTTCTTTTGCTCGGTTTTTCCGTCCCGGATCGTACGTCGTGAGCTGTTAAAAGGACAACAACCAAACTCGTGTGACATTAGAGGGCCCTACAACCGGTCGATATCACGTCTTGTGAGAATGCTGCGTTGTTGAAGCGGATAGGTTGTCGTTAAGCCCGTTGGGCCTTTTGAATCGGCCATCTCTCTGGGCTGGGACTGTGAACCGTCAACACATAAAGAATTTGTGCCCTTGACATGACGAGTGCGATCATACCAGCACTAATGCACAGGATCCTATCAGAACTCCGAAGTTAAGCGTGCTTGGGAAAGTGTAGTACTAGAATGGGTGACTCCCTAGGAAGTCCTCGTGTTGCACCCCCATTTTCAATTTTTTTTGCCCCGGTTAGGGTTGCCAAGATACTTCATCCACCATATTTCTATTATCGAATCCCACGGCACCTTGGGCAAGACAACTTCGATTCACGTAGAGGCTGGGCCCACAAACTGAGGGAATGGGGCATGTGACCAGGTCTCCGTCGCTCTGATGCCCATAACTTTAGATGGGTAAGGAGTTTCGCGGTGAACAGTATACCATTGGAAAGCTCTCCGAGAGCTCTACGACGGGGGTAGCAAGCTTGCTTGGCTACGCTTGATTTCGGAGACCAAAATTGAACATTTTCATCAGTTTTTTGCCACTTTTCTTCTTTTGCTCTATTTTTCTGTCCCGGATTGTACGCCGTGAGCTGTTAAAAGGATGACAACCTAACTCGTGGGACATTAGAGGGCCCTACAACTCGTCGATATCATGTCTTGCAAGGATGATGTATTGTTGGAGTGATGGGTTGTCGTTAAGCCCATTGGGCCTTTTGAATGGGCCAACTCTCTGGGCTGGGACTGTGAGTCGTCAAGTCATAAAGGATTTGTGCCCTTGACATGACGCGTGCAATCATACCAGTACTATTGCACCGGATCCTATCAGAACTCCGAAGTTAAGCGTGTTTGGGCGAGAGTAGTACTTGGATGGGTGACCCCCTGGGAAGTCCCCGTGTTGCACCCCCCTTTTCAATTTTTTTTCCCTGGTTAGGGTTGCCAAGATACTTTATCCACCACATTTCTATTATCGAATCCCACGGCTCCTTGTGCAAAACAACTTCGCTTCACGTAGAGGTTGGGCCCGCAAATCGTGGGCTTGGAGCTTGAGCCCAGGTCTCCGTCACTCCGGTGCCCATAACTTTAGATCCGTAAGGAGTTACACTGTGCACGACATACTATTAGAAAGTTCCCCAAGAGCTATACGACAGGGGTAGGAAGCCTGCTCAGCTGCGCCTGATTTCGGAGCCCAAAATTGAACATTTTCATCAGTTTTGGGCAACTTTTCTTCCTTTGCTCTATTTTTCTGTCCCGTATCATATATCGTGAGCTGTTAAAAGGACGACAATCGAACTCGCGGGACATTAGAGGGCCTTACAATGCGTCGATATCACGTCATGCGGGGATGCTGCATTGTTGAAGTGGATGGGTTGTCGTTAAGCCAATTGGGCCTTTTGAATGAGGCATCTCTCTGGGTTGGGACTGTGAACCGTCAACACATAAAGGATTTGTGCCCTCAACATGACGGGTGCGATCATACTAGCACTAATGCATAGGAACTCGTCAAAACTCCGAAGTTAAGCCTGCTTGGGCGAGAGTAGTAGTAGGATGGGTGACCCCCTGGGAAGTCCTCGTGTTGCACCCACCTTTTCAATTTTTTTTTGCCCCGGTTTGGGTTGCAAAGATGCTTTATCCAACATATTTCTATTATTGAATGCAACGGAACCTTGGTCAAGACAACTTCGTTTCACGTGGAGGCTGGGCCCGCAAACCGAGTGCATGGGGCTCGTGACCAGGTCTCCGTCGCTCCGGTGCCCATAACTTTTGATCCGTAAGGAGTTACGCGGCGCACAGCATACCGTTGGAAAGTTCTCCGAGAGCTCTACGACAAGGGCTACAAGCCTGCTCGGCTGCACCCATTTTTGGATCCCAAAATCAAAAGTTTTCATCAGTTTTGGGCCACTTTTCTTCTTCTACTCTGTTTTTTCATCCCGGATCGTACGTCGTGAGCTGTTAAAAGGACGATGACTTAACTCGCGGGACATTAGAGGGCCATACAATGCGTCAATATCACGTCTTGCGAGGATGCTGCGTTGTTGAAGCGGATGGGTTGTCATTAAGCCTATTGGGCCTTTTGAATGGGCCATCTCTCTGGGCTGGGACTATGAACCGTCAACACATAAAGGATTTGTGCCCTCCATATGACGGGTGCGATCATATAAGCATTAATGGACCAAATCCCATCAGAACTCTGAAGTTAAGCGTGCATGGGCGATAGTAGTACTAGGATGGATGTCCCCCTCAGAAATCCTCGAGTTCCACCCCACTTTCAATTTTTTTTTGCCCCGGTTTGGGTTGCCAAGATGCTTTATCCACCACATTTCTAATACCGAATCCCACGACACCTTGGGCAAGACAACTTCGCTTCACGTTGAGGTTGGGCCGCATACCGAGGGCGTGGGGCTTGTGACCAGGTCTCCGTCGCTTTGGTGCCCATAACTTTTGATCCATAAAGAGTTAAGCGGCGCACAGCATATCGTTGGAAAGCTCTCCGAGAGTTCTACGACGGGGGCAGCAAGGCTGCTCGGCTGCGCCTCTTTTCAGAGTCTAAAATCGTATGTTTTCTTCAGTTTCGGGCCACTTTTATTCTTTTGCTCTATTTTTTCATCCCGGATTGTACGTCGTGAACTGTTAACAGGATGACAACCTAACTCGTGGGACATTATAGGGCCCTACAACGAGTCAACATCACGTCTTGCGAGAATGCTGCCTTGTTGAAGCAGAAGGGTTATCGTTAAGCCGATTGGGCCTTTTCAATGGGCATCTCTCTGGGCGGGGACTGTGAACCGTCAACACATAAAGGATTTGTTCCCTCAACATGACGGGTGCGATCATACCAACACTAATGCAATGGATCCCATCAGAACTCCGAAGTTAAGCGTGCTTGGGCGAGAGTAGTACTAGGATGGGTGACCCCCAAGGAAGTCCTCGTGTTGTACCCCCCTTTTCAATTTTTTTTGCCCCGATTAGGGTTGCCAAGATGCTTTATCCACCGCATTTCTATTACCGAATCCCACGGCACCTTGGGCAAGGCAACTTCGCTTCACGTAAAAGCTGGGCCTACAATCCTAGGGCGTGGGGCTTGTGACCAGGTCTCCGTAGCTCCGTTGCCCATAACTTTTGATCCGTAAGGAGTTACACGGCGCACAGCATACCGTTGGGAAGTTCTGTGAGAACTCTACGACGGGGGTAGCAAGTATGCTCGGCTACGCCTGTTTTTGGAGCCCAGAATCGAACATTTTCATCAGTTTCGGACCACTTTTCTTTTGTTCTATTTTTTCATTCCAGATCGTACGTCGTGAGCTATTTAAAGGACGACAACCTAACTCGCGGGATAGTAGAGGGCTCTATAACGCGTTGATATCTCGTCTTGCGAGGATGCTGTGTTGTTGAAGTGGATGGGTTGTCGTTAAGCCCATTGGGCCTTTTGAATGGTCCATCTCTCAGGGCTGGGACTATAAACCATCAACACATAAAGGATTTGTGCCCTCAACATGACGGGTACGATCATACCAGCACTAATGCACCGGATCCCATCAGAACTCCGAAGTTAAGCATGCTTGGGCGAGAATAGTACTAGGATGGGTGACCCCGTGGGAAATCCTCGAGTTCCAGCCCCCCTTTCAATTTTTTTTGCCTCGGTTAGGGTTGCCAAGATGCTTTATCCACCACATTTCTATTACCGAATCCCATCGCACCTTGGGCAAGACAACTTCGCTTCACGTAGAGGCTGGGCCCGCATACCAAGGGCGTGGGGCTTGTGACCAGGTATCTGTCGCTTTGGTGCCCATAACTTTTGATCCGTAAGGAGTTATGTGGCGCACAACATACCGTTTGAAAGATCTATGGGAGCTCTACGTCGGAGGTAGCAAGCCTGCTTTGCAGCACCTATTTTTATTACCCAAATTTGAACATTTTCATCAGTTTGAGGCCACTTTTCTTCTTTTACTCTATTTTTCTTTCCCGGATCGTACGTCATGAGCTGTTAAAAGGACGACGAACTAACTCACGGGACATTAGAGGGCCCTACAACTCGTCGATATCACGTCTTGCGAGGATGCTGCGTTGTTGAAGCGAATGGGTTGTCGTTAAGCCCTTTGGGCCTTTTGAATGGGCAATCTCTCTGGGCTGGGACTGTGAACCGTCAACTCATAAAGGATTTATGCCCACAACATGACGGGTGCGATCATACCATTACTAATGCACCGGATGTCACGCCCCAACCCGGCCTATAAAGGTTAGACTAGAGTCTGATCTAAACATCCATGTCATATCTCGTACTTAATCGTTCATGAAAGTTTAACACTTAACGTTTTAGCCTAAACTCCCCAATTTTCTGGAAAACCGGCGGCATAACGGCTGTAATTTGGCTCTTTGGTTTGACCTAATTCTCTAAACGCCTCAAAATTTCCAATCTCAATTTCATTTCCAACTAAGATTACTATTTACCATCAATTGAAACGCCTACCAATTATCTCGAAGTCTCGTTTGATTAATAACCTAGCATGATACTATGTCTCGTTTGTTTGTTAATCCTTGTTACAAACGTACCTGTTGATCTTAGCTTATCAATGAGTACCTGCTTAAGATTGGATATGTTCATTTTACTTAATCCTTACCTGATACTTCATAATCCTATGATAGATACTAGCCAATAACGATAGCAAAATGACCATAGTAGTGTCTATCTAGTTATTATCAGTACAAGCCAAAATTAGACCCCAAATTACAACGGGGGTCTTTTACATTACAATAGCAAGCATCATAAGAAATGAAATACTCTTCAAGCAGCATATTGTTCACAAAATGGCCATAGTCACGTAAGGCATGTAGGGCAAGCAATCATTCCAAGGAATCATCGTTAGGCACGTCGTCCTCGGGTACCTATTCTTGGTCTTCTTTACCTGAGATGATAAAAGAGGGTGAGTCCTTATGAACTCAGCGAGGGGGTACGAGAAATAAGTTTTGAAACTCATTTTCCGATTCAACTTATGAAAACCTTTTTTGCAAGCATAAATATATCACAAGTAAGTACATAATGTAATATAATAGTAAAAGAACGCAATCACCCGTCTTTCCTCCCCGAGGTTTTCTAGGAACCAAGCGAGAATACTTATACACATAGTAAAAGGATACGGTGAGCTTTTGCTCTCAGTTAATTTCCAGTATCAGTTGTTGCGGTCGGTTTCAATTCATCCCCTTATCACGCCAAATGGGTGTACTCTGAATGTACCCCGAAATCCTACGACCCAACTCTCCGAGTGTCACGCCCCAACCCGGCCTATAAAGGTTAGACTAGGGTGTGATCTAAACATTCAAGTCATGTCTCGTACTTAACCGTTCATGAAGATTTAACACTTAACGTTTTGGCCTAAACTCCAAAATTTTTCAGAAAACCGGCAGCATAACGGCTGTAATTGGGCTCTTTGGTTTGATCTAATTCTCTAAACGCCTCAAAATTTATCATCTCAAATTCATTTTCAACTAAGATTACTATTTATCATCAATTGAAATGCCAACTGGTTGTCCTGATGTCTCATTTAATTAATCACCTAGCATGATACTATGTCTCGTTCGTTTGTTAATCCTCATTACAAAAGTACCTGTTGATCTTAGCTTAATAGCGAGCACCTGCTTAAGATTTGGTTCGTTCATTTTACTTAGCCCTTACCTAATGCTTCATAATCCTATTATAGGTATTAGCAGTAATAATAGCAAAATGACCATAGTAGCGTCTAGTGTCTATCTAGTTAACATCAGTACAAACCAAAATTAGACCCCAAATTACAATGGGGGTCTTTTACATTACACTTCAAGCAACATAAAAAAGAAATAGACTTCAAGTAGTATAGTTCACAAATAGCCATAATCACGCAAGGCATATAGGATAGGCAATCACTCCAACGAATCATTGTTAGGCACATCGTCCTCCGGTACCTGTTCTTGATCTTCTTCACCTGAGATGATAAAAGAGGGTGAGTCCTTATGAACTCCGAGAGCTCTACGACGGGGTAGCAACCCTGCTAGTTGCGCCCATTTTTGGAGCCCAAAATCAAATGTTTTCATCTGTTTTGGGCCATTTTTCTTCTTTTGCCCTGTTTTTTCATCTTGGATCGTATGTCGTGAGCTATTAAAAGGGCGACAACCTAACTCGCGGGACATTAAAGGGCCCTACAACGCGTCGATGTCACATCTTTCGTGGATGCTGCGTTGTTGAAGCGGCTGGGTTGTCGTTAAGCCTATTGGGCCTTTTGAATGGGCCATCTCTCTGGGCTGGGATTGTGAACTATCAACACATAAAGGATTTGTGCCATCAACATGACGGGTGCGATCATACCAGTACTAATGCACTGGAGCCCATCAGAACTCTGAAGTTAAGCATGCTTGGGCGAGAGTAGTACTAGGACGGGTGACCCCTTGGGAAGTCCTCGTGTTGCACCCCCCTTTTTCAATTTTGTTTACCCCGGTTAGGGTTGCCAAGATACTTTATCCACCACATTTCTATTACCAAATCCCACGGCACCTTGGGCAAGACAACTTCGCTTCATGTACAGGCTGGGCCGGAAACCGAGGGTGTGGGGCTTGTGACCAGGCCTCCGTCGCGCCGGCGCCCATAAATTTTGATCCATAAGGAGTTACACGGCGCACAACATGCCGTTGGGAAGCTCTCCGAGAGCTCTATGACAGGGGCACTAAGCCTGCTTAGTTGTGCCTGTTTTTGGATCCCAAAATCGAAAGTTTTCATCAGTTTTGGGCCACTTTTCTTCTTTTGCTCTATTTTTTCATCCCGTATCGTACGTCGTGAGTTGTTAAAGGGACGATAACCTAACTCGCGGGATATTACATGGCCCTACAACGTGTCAATATCACGTCTTACGAGGATGCTGCGTTGTTGAAGCGGATGGGTTGTTGTTAAGCCTATTGGGCCTTTTGAATGGGCCATCTCTCTGGGCTGGGACTGTGAACCATCAACACATAAAGGATTTGTGCCCTCAACATGACCGATGCTATCATACCAGCATTAATGCACCGGATCCTATCAGAACTCTGAACTTAAGCGTGCTTGGGCGAGAGTAGTACTAGGATAGGTGACCCCCTGGAAATTCCTCGTGTCGCACCCCCCTTTTCAATTGTTTTTGCCCCGGTTAGGGTTGCCAAGATTCTTTATTCACCACATTTCTATTACTGAATCCCACGGCACCTTGGGCAAGACAACTTCGCTTCATGTACAGCCTTGGCCCGCAAACCAAGGGCGTAGGGCTTATGACCAGGTCTCCGTCGCTCCGGTGCCCATAAATTTTGATTTGTAAGGAGTTACGCAGCGCACAGCATACCATTAAAAATCTCTTAGAGAGGTCTACAAGGGTGGCAGCAAGCCTAATCGGCTGCGCATGTTTTTGGAGCCAAAAATCAAATGTTTTCATCAGTTCCAGGCCACTTTTCTTCTTTTCATTAGTTTTTCCGTCCCGGATCATATGTCGTGAGCTGTTAAAAGGACGACAACCTAACTCGTGGGATATTACAAGGCCCTACAATGTGTCAATATCACGTCTTACGAGGATGCTGCACTGTTGAAGCGGATGGGTTGTCGTTAAGCCCATTGGGCCTTTGAATGGGCCATCTCTCTGGGCTGGGATTGTGTACCATCAACACATAAAGGATTTGTGCCCTCAACATGACGGGTGCGATCATACCTGCACTAATGCACTGGATCCCATCAGAACTCCGAAGTTAAGCGTGCTTGGGCAAGAGTAGTACTAGGATGGGTGACCCCTTGGGAAGTCCTCGTGTTGTAGCCCCTTTTTCAATTTTTTTTGCCCTGATTAGGGTTGCCAAGATTCTTTATCCACCACATTTCTATTACCGAATCCCATGGTACCTTGGGCAAGACAACTTCGCTTCATGTAGAGGCTGGGCCCTCAAACCGAGGGCGTAGGGCTTGTGACCAGGTCTCCGTCGCTCCGATGCCTATAACTTTTGATCCGTAAGGAGTTACGTGACGTACAGCATACCGTTGGAAAGCTCTCCGAGAGCTCTACGACTGGGGCAGTAAGCCTGCTCAGTTGTGCCCCTTTTTGGAGCCCAAAATTGAACATTTTCATTAGTTTCGAGCCACTTTTCTTCTTTTACTCTGTTTTTCCATCCCGGATCGTACGTCGTGAGCTATTAAAGGGACGATAACCTAACTCACGGGATATTACAGGGCCCTACAACGTGTCGATATCACGTCTTGCGAGGATGCTGCGTTGTTGAAGTGGATGGGTTGTCGTTAAGCCCATGGGGCCTTTTGAATGGGCCATCTCTCTGGGCTGGGACTGTGAACGGTCAACACATAAAGGATTTGTGCCCACAACATGACGGGTGCTATCATACCAGCACTAATGCACCGGATCCCATCAGAACATCGAAGTTAAGCGTTCTTGGGTGAGAGTAGTACTAAGATGGGTGACCCCTTGGGAAGTCCTCGTGTTGCACCCCCCATTTTTAATTTTTTTTTGCCCCGATAAGGGTTGCCAAGATACTTTATCCACCACATTTCTATTACCAAATCTCACGGCTCCTTGGGCAAGACAACTACGCTTCAAGTAGAGCCTGGGCCTGCAAACCGAGGGCATGGGGCTTGTGACCAGGTCTCCGTCGCTCCAGTGCCCATAACTTTTAATCCGTGAGGAGTTACGCGGTGCACAGCATACCGTTGGAAAGCTCTATGAGACCTCTACGACTGGGACAACAAGCCTGCTCGGCTGCGCCTAACTTCGGAGCCCAAAATTGAATGTTTTCATCATTTTTGGGCCACTTTTCTTCTTTTGCTCACTTTTTCTGTCCTGGATCGTACGTCGTGAGTTGTTAAACGGACGAAAATATAACTCGCGGGAGATTACAAGGCCCTACAATCCATCGATATCACGACTTCCGAGGATGCTGCGTTGTTAAAGCGGATGGGTTGTCGTTAAGCCCATTGGGCCTTTTGAATGGGCCATCTCTCTGGGCTAGGACTGTGAACCATCAACCCATAAAGGATTTGTTCCCTCAACATGACGGGTGCGATCATAACAATACTAATGCACCGGATCCCATCAGAACTCCGAAGTTAAGCGTGCTAGGGCGATAGTAGTACTAGGATGGGTGACCCCCTGGGAAGTTCTCGTGTTGTACCCCCTTTTCCAAATTTTTTTGCCCCAGTTAGGGTTGCCAAGATACTTTATCCACCATATTTCTATTACCAAATTCCACGGAACCTTGGGCAAGACAACTTCGCTTCACGTAGAGGCTTGGCCCACAAGCTGAGGGCGTGGGACTTGTGACCAGGTCTCCATCGCTCTAGTACCCCAAACTTTTAATCCGTAAGAAGTTGCATGGTGCCCAGCATACCATTGGAAAGCTCTCCGAGAGCTCTACGACGGGGGTCATAAACCTGCTCAGTTGTGCCTATTTTCAGAGCCCAAAATTGAACATTTTAATCAGTTTCCAGCCACTTTTCTTCTTTTTCTCTATTTTTTCATCCCGGATCGTATGTCGTGAGTTTTTAAAAGGATGACAACCTAACTCGTGGGATATTATTGGGCCCTACAACGCGCCGATCGCAAGTCATACGAGGATTCTGCGTTGTTGAAGCAGATGGGTTGTCATTAAGCCCATTGGGCCTTTTGAATGGGCCATCTCTCTGGGCTGGGATTGTGAATCGTCTACACATAAAGGATTTGTGCCCTTAACATGACGGGTGCGATCATACCAGCACTAATGCACTGGATCCCATCACAACTTTGAAGTTAAGCGTGCTTGGGCGAGAGTAGTACTAGGATGGGTGACCCCCAGGAAAGTCCTCGTGTTGCACCCCCTTTTTCAATTTTTTTTTGCCTCGGTTAGGGTTGCCAAGATACTTTATCCACCACATTTCTATTACCGAATCCCACGGCACCTTGGGCAAGACAACTTCGATTCACGTAGAGGCTGGGCCCGTAAACTGAGGGAGTAGGGCTTGTGACCAAGTCTCCGTCGCTCCGGTGCCCATAACTTTTGATCCGTATGTCACGCCCCAACCCGACCTAAGGAGGCTATGTAATACCCGAGCCCGGAATGTGAAAATTCTTTGTTATATTATTTTGAAAATTATATTTCCTTAAATTCTTTGTGAATTAATTGTTACTTTCTCGCCGTCGCAACGTGCATTGCATTTCATGAGCGATAGCTAGAGAACGATTTCCAGTCCTTAGCAAATAGTGAAACTAGTGTTTAGATGACTTAAATTTTATATTATAAATGTTGCTAGCTTTAATTGATCTTACCTTAGCTAAAATGGCTTTAAAATGCACAAAATAAGGCTCTTTGACCAAGTTTTAAGTAGTTTGACCTTGGACCTTTGACCCTTTGACCATTTAACACCTTATAAGCTAAAACTAAGCAAAATAAAAAAAAATAGCAGCTGAAAAACAGAGGAGCAGGCCGTGGCTTTGAAGAGAGAAAAAAAAAACCTTTCAACTTCCAATCGATCAATCTTCGCGTGAGCTCGTGCGGGGTGGTTTTCGAGGTGATTAGCGTTGTTTTTCCTAGTGACTAGGAGTGCCTAAGGTGAGGGAAGCATGTTATTTGCGCATTTAAACGTTATGTATGTTAACTTTGTCAATTTTGGGATTTATCCGCAGATCGTTGTTTAAAGCTCATTCCTCTCTATACAATATTTTTACAGGATTAGTTGAAGCAGACCCTCTCGAGGTAATTGAGGAGGAGGAACAGGTGGAGGTGTTCCCGTGATTGCTCTTCTCTGCTTTGCTGGTGGTTGGTTACCAGATTTTTGTGCGAGCCTTGCATGATATGTATATTGCTTGGATGTCGTTTAGTTTTGAGGCTTGTAGCCTTGTATGTATTTTCTAGTTTGAGGCCTCTACGGTCTTATGTTGTATAAGTTGGAAGAATGTAATGTTGTAACTTATACCCTTGTGACTAGTAAAGAAATGCATGGTAATGGAATTGATTAGTGGCATAAATACTTGTGTAGTATGCATATCATTTTGGTTTGGAAAGTTGGATAATAAGAAATGTTTGTTTTTAAAGAAAGTTGACTTGTTTTGATTATTATATGGCTTTCGCAAGTGTTATATTGATTTTAGGGTTTTTGGATCGTCCGCGGTACAGAGGAGACTCCGTCCGTGTGTCGGGTCCGGGCTTGGTCTTTTGCGGGGTCGGGCCGGGCGTGACATCTTTAGATGGTATCAGAGCATGATAGTCTTGCATGAGCCGGGATATGATTCTCGGTTTGTGGGGTAAAGGTCTAAAATGCTAAAGTGTTTATGTATGATTGCTAAGTGAAAAGGAAAATGTTATAACATGACTTTGTGAACTTGGAATGTTTATGTGTTTAAGTGAAATAGTTTGGCAAGTTGAACTTGTCTTATGTGAATTGTGTGATAGAATATTGGATTGTTATTGACTTGAGTGTTATCTAATCTTATGTGCTATATTTCTGTCTATAAACTGCTTTTAAATGTTGCCAGCTATTGTGAGTTGCTACTATGCCGCCACGTCGTGGTACTCAAGGTATAGGATCAGATGAAGAGGCAGCAGAACAGGGTCAGCAGCCGTTGCCTGAGCAGTTTATGGCTACTATGACTACTACAGTAGACCGGATTACACAGGTGTTGCATGAGCAGAGGCAGGACATGAATAATCCCCAGGGAAATCAAGCTAATCCTGGTGGACAGGGGTACAGAGTTGAGAATAATCAGTTAGAGAAATTTCTAAGGCACGAGCCGGGAAAGTTCGTCGGAGAGCCGGATGATGAGGCGGCCGAGAGATGGATTAATCGAGTTGAGAAGATTTTCACCGCGTTGAGGTATACTGATGAGGCAAGAATAGACTATGCGTCATTCTTATTTGAGGGTAATGCAGAGCAGTAGTGGAATACTGTCAGATTGAGGTGGGATTGTGAGGATGTTCCACACTTATGGGATGATTTTGTAAGTGAGTTTCAGGATAAGTATATTCCCGAGATGGCTATGGAAAGGAGGGAAGATGAGTTTGTGGCCCTGAAACAGGGAAATATGACTGTTGCTCAGTACGAGGCTAGGTTTGTTAACCTGTCGAGGTATATGCCCGAGTTGGTACGGCCGGCTAGGAGGATGATTCATAGGTTTGTCCGTGGGCTGAGAATGGACATACAGTTGCATTTGACTAGGCAGACCTACACTACTTTTCCCGAGGCATTTCAGGCAGCCTCGAAGTTTGAGAAACAGAAGGCTGAGATGTTAGCTGAGAGCAGTCAGCCGAGTAAGAAGCAGTATTTGGGCCAAAGCAGCCAGAGTCAGCCGAGGCAGTATCAGTCTTCTGCACAGGTTCCTCAGCAGCGTCCGTATCAGCCACAGCAGCAGTTTCAGGCTAAACCAGCTGTGACTAGACCTCAGCAGGGAGGTACAGTTCCTACCCCTGCCAGAGCCCCAGCACCTACAGGAAACACTGCAGTTAGACAAGATCAGCAGTGTAATTATTGTAATCGGTTAGGGCATATTGAGGCTAACTGCTGGAGGAAGAGTGGTAAATGTATGGGTTGTGGCAGTGATGATCACAGGGTGAGAGATTGCCCTAAGTATAACAATGTTCAGGGCCGTGGTGAAGGCCAAAGTGTTCAGAATAGGGCAGCAGGTGCATGTCCAGCACAGAGGGTTCAGGCTAGGGTCTTTGCACTAGATGCAGAGGAGCTGCCCGATACTACAGCTATTGTGGAAGGTACCTTTCTTCTCAATACTCAGCCAGTTAAAGTTTTGATTGATCCCGGAGCTACACATTCGTTTATAACTCCTGCATGTGCACGATCTGTGAATGTTTGCATTGATAAATTGCCTCACGAAGTTGAAGTTAGTACTCCTTTGGGTGCGAAATTTGTTACTGAGTCTATTTGCAAATCTTGTGATATATGTATTGAGAACCATAAATTTCCTGCTAATTTAATTATATTGCCATTCCGTGACTTTGAAATCATTTTGGGAATGGACTGGTTGGGAAAGTATTATGCTCAGCTGGATTGTAGAACAAAGGTCGTTTATCTTAAGGTTCCTGACCTACCAGTACTAGAGATTGTTGGGAACTGCAGGGCTGCCCGCATTCCACTTTTATCAGCGATCAAGACTTCTAAGTTGTTGAATAGGGGTTGTGAAGCTTACTTAGCCTATCTGATCAATCAGCCTGCTGATAAGTTGAGTTTGAATGAGGTTCCGATTGTTAGAGACTTCCCTGATGTATTTCCCGAGGAATTACCGGGTTTACCACCGGATAGGGAGATTGAGTTCGTGATTGATCTTGTGCCAGGCACTGTCCCAATTTCTAGGAGTCCTTATAGAATGGCATCGGCTGAACTTCAAGAGTTAAAAATTCAGCTTCAGAACTTACTTGAGAAAGGGTTTATACGACCTAGTTCTTTTTCGTGGGGTGCACCTGTGTTGTTTGTGAGAAAGAAAGACGGCACACTACGGTTATGTATTGATTACAGGAGACTTAATCAAGTCATGATTAAGAATAAATACCCCTTGCCGTTGATTGAAGAATTGTTTGACCAGCTGCAGGGTGCGAGTGTTTACTCCAAATTTGACTTGAGGCAGGGTTACTATCAACTTAGAATTCAGAGTGACGATATACCACAGACGGCATTCAGGACTAGATATGGCCACTATGAATTTGTTGTTTTGCCGTTTGGTTTGACGAATGCACCAGCCGCATTCATGGACTTGATGCAGAGAGTTTTCCGACCTTACCTTGATCAGTTTGTCATGATCTTTATTGACGACATTTTAGTGTATTCGAAGAACGAGGCTGAACATGAGCAACACTTGAGGATTGTGCTTCATACTTTGCAGGAAAACAAGCTTTTTGCTAAATTCAGCAAGTGTGAGTTCTGGTTGAATCAGATATCTTTTCTAGGCCATATCATTTCAGATCGAGGAATTTCAGTGGACCCAGCTAAGATTGAAGTTGTTTCATCTTGGAAGAGACCTGAGACGGTGTCAGAGATTCGGAGTTTTCTTGGATTGGCAGGTTACTACCGAAGATTTGTTAAAGACTTTTCCAAAATTTCTGGACCTTTGAGCCAGTTGACTGGGAAGAAAGTTGCTTACAACTGGGATGCCAAGTGTGAATTCAGTTTCCAAGAATTGAAGAAGAGACTAACTACAGCTCCTATACTAGCTTTACCTGAGGGAACAGAGAACTTCGTTGTCTACAGTGATGCATCTAAGGAATGTTTAGGCTGTGTTTTAATGCAAAATGGTAAGGTGATTGCCTATGCTTCTAGGAAATTGAAACCTTATGAAGTCAATTACCCTACACATGATCTTGTGTTAGCTGCAGTTATGTTTGCATTGAAGAAGTGGAATCATTACTTGTGGGGTTGCAGATTTGAAATATTTGCTGACCACAAGAGTCTCAAGTATTTGTTTTCACAGAAGGATCTAAATATGAGGCAGCGGAGATGGCTAGAGCTATTGGGTGGTTATAACTGTTCTATTAACTATGTGCCAGGTAAGGCAAATGTTGTTGCTGATGCTTTAAGCCGAAAGGCTACTGTTGCAAGCTTGATTATTAAGGACTGGGAGACTTTGGAAGAAATTTTTTCATGGAAGCCAGAAGCTACTGAGGTAGGGATTCGATTTGCTAGTTTACAGATTCAGTCAGGGTTGCTAGCACAGATCAGAGAGGCTCAGAAGACTGATCCTCACATCTTGAAGATCCAAGAAAAATCAAAAGGGGAAGAGTCGGAGTTTAAATTACATGCATATGGCATCTTCAGATTCAGGGATAGAGTATGTGTTCCTGATGATCCGACTTTGAAGAATGAGATCCTGTCCGAGGCACATAATTCGAGGTACACGATTCACCCGGGCAGTACAAAGATGTATAGAGATTTGAAACAACACTTCTGGTGGAACAATATGAAGAGGGAGATTGCTGGGTATGTATCCAGATGTTTGACTTGTCAGAGGGTTAAAGTTGAGCATCAGAGGCCAGCCGGACTTCTACAGCCGTTGTCGATTCCGCAATGGAAGTGGGTACATATAACAATGGACCTTGTGACCGATCTTCCTAGATCTCCGAGAGGATGTGATTCTATTTGGGTTGTTGTGGACCGCTTGACTAAAGTTACGCATTTTATTCCCGTGAATAAACAGGATAGCCTTGATAAGTTAGCTGAACTTTATGTTGCTAACATTGTGAGATTGCATGGTGTGCCACAGAGTATAGTGTCAGATAGGGATCCCAGATTCAGATCTCGTTTTTGGTAGAAGTTGCAAGAGGCCATGGGAACTAAGTTGAGCTTCAGTACTGCTTATCATCCACAAACTGATGGCCAGTCTGAGAGAACCATCAGGATCTTGGAAGACATGCTTCGAGCATGTGTGCTAGACTTTGGGAAGAACTGGGAGAAGTTTTTTCCTTTTGCGGAGTTCGCCTACAACAATAGTTATCAATCTACTATCGGTATGGCTCCCTACGAGGCGTTGTATGGTCGGAAATGCAGATCCCCGTTATATTGGGAGGAGGTTGGAGAGATGAGAACAGTTGATCCGACTGTGTTACCTGAGATGATTAAGATGGTAGATAATGTTCACCTTATTCGCCAGCGTATACTTACAGCTCAGAGTCGTCAGAAGAGTTATGCGGATAAGCACCGTCGGGATCTTGAGTTTGATTTGGGGAATTGGGTGTTTCTTAAGATTTCTCCACGGAAGGGATTGATTCGGCACGGTAAGAGCAGGAAGCTTAGTCCCAGGTATGTGGGTCCGTATGAGATCACCGAAAAGATAGGTCCTTTGGCTTATCGGTTAGCTTTGCCCCCGAGCTTGTCGAAACTGCACGATGTGTTCCACGTGTCTATGTTGAAGAAATACCATCCAGACCCTTCACATGTACTTGAACCAGAGCCTTTGCAGATTGAAGAGAAGTTGTCTTATGAAGAGAAACCGATTCGAATTGTGGATCGAAAAGTTCAGGAGCTTCGCAGAAAGAGTATTCTGTTAGTAAAGGTTCTGTGGAATCATCATGGGTTTGAGGAAGTGACTTGGGAAAGAGAGGACCAAGTTCGGGATCAGTATCCGGAGTGGTTTGTTGACCAGGTAAGAATTGCGTGGGCGCAATTGTTTTAAGGGGGAGAGGGTGTAATACCCGAGCCCGGAATGTGAAAATTCTTTGTTTATTATTTTGAAAATTATATTTCCTTAAATTCTTTGTGAATTAATTGTTACTTTCTCGCCGTCGCAACGTGCATTGCATTTCAGGAGCGATAGCTAGAGAACGATAGTCGGGGATTAGGGCATACCATTCTAGGTCAAGGCACGAATGACTAAGCATGCACGAAAACCAAGATAAGGCATGTAATCCAAGGTCAGTCATATAATTCTTGGTCTATGGCATGCAAATCGAGGTAACACGCGTTATTCGGGGTTGGGCCTCATACCGTAAGGAGTTACGCGACGCACAGCATACCGTTGAAAAGCTCTCCGAGAGCTCTACGACGGGGGCAGTAAGCCTACTCGGCTGTGACCATTTTTGGAGCCCAAAATCGAACGTTGTTATTAGTTTTGGTCCACTTTTCTTCTTTTGCTCGGTTTATCCATCCCGAATCGTAGGTCATGAGTTGTTAAAAGGACGACAACCTAACTCGCGGGACATTAGAAGGCCCTACAACGCATCGATATCACGTCTTGCGAGGATGATGCGTTGTTGAAGTGGATGGGTTGTCGTTAAGCGCATTGGGCCTTTTGTGTGATACCCCGAACCTGGCATGTATTCAATAGCATTTTAAGTTCATTTAAATTGCATTTTATTGACCTTTCACCTTCTTTGACCAAACTAGTTGACTTTTCATCTACATTGACCAACTAGGACAATGTGAAAATTTTTGAAATGTTTAATAAAGGGCAAACTTGGGATTAGAAATAAAAAAATGCAATGTTAAGTTAGTCAAATTTTGGGTCAACTTTGGAATTAAATCTGAACCAATTGGGGAAGAGTTAGGTAGCAAATTATATATGGTTGGAAAGCTCTACGAGTCTAGTTTATGAGGGTTCAAACTGTTCGTGAATTGGAGTTTTCTAGAAGAAGTTATGGCCGTTTTCGTGATGTCGCGCATAGCTATTTTGGTTTAGCGGGTTGACCGAATTTTGACCTTTGACTTCTTGACATTTTTTTTTAAATAAGCAGAATGTGCACGAAAAAAACAGAGAGAAAAAGGCTTGAAACCATGAGGAAAAGAAGGAGAAAAAAAAAGAAAATCTCAACTTCAAATCTTCGATTCTTTGCGTGGGCTTGTGCGGGGTGGTTTCCGAGGCACTCTACGAGGTTTTCCTAGCGTCTAGGAGTGTCTAAGGTGAGGGAAGCATGTTATTTGCGCATTTATACGTTGTATATGTTAACTTTGTCAATATTTAGATTTATCCGTAGATCGTTATTTAAAGCGATTTGATGCTTCTAGAATGTTCCTTAGCATTTGTAGAACATGTATTTATAGCTTTGTAACATTTTTTGCGGTTAAATGTTGCGATTGCAAATTAAATTGTGAAATGAATAGTGTTTTATGAATAGTAAAACCTTGAAACGTTGAAATTGCGCTGTTATGCTTTCCGTTGATGTAGAAACGTGCTAGGTACGCTAGAATGCTAAAATGTGTGGTTTGTTTGGGTTGCGTAGTGGAAAAAATGAGAATTAAGCCTTTGGGAAAGTTGGGGTCGTTTTGGTCGACTTTTGCGTTTTCTCGTTCTACGTGTTGGCATTGCTTCGGGAGGCCATGGAAGCACTTTTGGTGCGATTATGGCGTTGGTTGGGTGTTTGGTTGATATAGTTGTTGTTCAAACGAGAAAGGGGAAAATCGGGGCTTTGCGCGAGTTCTAGGGTAAAGTAAGGTTTCGGGGTCTTTAGACGTGCCTTATGGTGACCTAGGAGGGTTGGCGAAGTCGGTTTCCAGAACTCTTGGCTCGTTTGGAAATGGTAGCATTTTGATAGTTGGGGCCGATTTGTGTTTTTGTGTGTTTTCTTGTCTTTATGCTTATAGAATGTTTAGAATTACTTGGAATACTTGTTTGAGTTGTTTTGGATTGAATTACTTATCAAATTGCTGCTATTGCGTGCGAGAGTAACCTACTTTGTTATTCTTTCACGTGTGGCTTTATCGCTTATTTATCGCCTTGTATCGAGTCTTGCATTGCATAGTGTCTCGCGCGTGAGTGATGGGCCTCTCTGGGTAGCCTTGGGTTGCCAGTGTTGGTTGCTCTAGCTCCGCTGCTATTCCCTTTCTCGCTTGGGTTGCCTCCCAGGGAGATTTGGGTTGTAGGATTGATGGATACTTCCGGGGTATTCCAAACTGGTGTTATAAGGTGGTTTGGGCCGGCGCGTCATCGTTAAAGTCATCGGAATCGTGATCGGTACATTACTCGCTCGAGTGAACCATAGCCTTCAAAGTGTGGTATAGCTTTGATTGGTTGTGTTAATGTTTTCTTTAGTTGTTTAATTGTATTGTTGTTTATATTGAATGCCTTTTATTGATTGTATTGCTTAACTGTACCTATTTGCATCGCACGATCTTCTTTCTCTCCAATTCGATATCTGTCTCGCCCTCACTAAGTATACGTGTTGTGTATACTCACTCCTCACCACCACATTTCAGGAAATGCCCTGTTAGCTGGAAAGTTCGTGATTTCGTGAAAGTCCGTGCTTGAAGAGTTGTCTTGAGTGTCTATGTAACTTGAGTTGTCAAAGTTGTCAAGTTGTATGCTTTTATGTTGTATGTAATTATTGTTAAAAGAAATGTAATATAAATCTAGCTATGTAGTTGGAATGGTTTGATAAGTTAGATTATGTATATAGTTAATGTAGCTTAACTTCAATGCATGGCTGTAATGTCCAAAGGAAAAGAATTAGAATGGCATGATAGTTTATTTTATGCAGTAGCTTTGTATGGTTTAATTGCCTAAATTGAATGTACTTGTCAAAATGAAAAGATAGGTTAGTTTTTAAATTGGAAATGTATGTATACTTGCTAAGTTTAAATTGTTGAGAACCGAGGCTCGGATGGCCTTGAGGAAGTTTTGTATGGTTGGACACGGTGGTGGTCCATTTATATGCTATTACAGGTTTTGCATTTTGCCTATAAACAGGGGAGACTCCGTCCGTTTTCCTTGAAAATTTTGCCCGGGTTTGGTTTGGGTTGTGATTAGTTTGATTGATAGAACTCCCGGTCTCGAGAGGGATCGGGGTGTCACAGGTGGTATCTGTGATACCCCGAACCTGGCATGTATTCAATAGCATTTTAAGTTCATTTAAATTGCATTTTATTGACCTTTCACCTTCTTTGACCAAACTAGTTGACTTTTCATCTACATTGACCAACTAGGACAATGTGAAATTTTTTGAAATGTTTAATAAAGGGCAAACTTGGGATTAGAAATAAAAAAATGCAATGTTAAGTTAGTCAAATTTTGGGTCAACTTTGGAATTAAATCTGAACCAATTGGGGAAGAGTTAGGTAGCAAATTATATATGGTTGGAAAGCTCTATGAGTCTAGTTTATGAGTGTTCAAACCGTTCGTGAATTGGAGTTTTCTAGAAGAAGTTATGGCCGTTTTCGTGAGGTCGCGCATAGCTATTTTGGTTTACCGGGTTGACCGAATTTTGACCTTCGACTTATTGACATTTTTTTTTTTAAATAAGCAGAATGTGCACGAAAAAAATAGAGAGAAAAAGGCTTGAAACCATGAGGAAAGGAAGGAGAAAAAAAAAAGAAAATCTCAACTTCAAATCTTCGATTCTTCGCGTGGGCTTGTGCGGGGTGCTTTCCGAGGCACTCTACGAGGTTTTCCTAGCGTCTAGGAGCGTCTAAGGTGGGGGAAGCATGTTATTTGCGCATTTATACGTTGTATATGTTAACTTTGTCAATTTTTAGATTTATCCGTAGATCGTTATTTAAAGTGATTTGATGCTTCTAGAATGTTCCTTAGCATTTGTAGAACATGTATTTATAGCTTTGTAATATTTTTTGCGGTTAAATGTTGTGATTGCAAATTAAATTGTGAAATGAATAGTGTTTTATGAATAGTAAAACCTTGAAACGTTGAAATTGCGCTGTTATGCTTTCTGTTGATGTAGAAACGTGCTAGGTATGCTAGAATACTAAAATGTGTGGTTTGTTTGGGTTGCGTAGTGGAAAAAATGAGAATTAAGCCTTTGGGAAAGTTGGGGTCGTTTTGGTCGACTTTTGCATTTTCTCGTTTTGCGTGTTGGCATTGCTTCGGGAGGCCATGGAAGCACTTTTGGTGCGATTATGGCGTTGGTTGGGTGTTTGGTTGATATAGTTGTAGTTCAAATGAGAAAGGGGGAAATCGGGGCTTTGCGCGAGTTCTAGGGTAAAGTAAGGTTTCGGGGTCTTTAGACGTGGCTTATGGTGACCTAGGAGGGTTGGCAAAGTCGGTTTCCGGAACTCTTGGCTCGTTTGGAAATGGTAGGATTTTGATAGTTGGGGCCGATTTGTGTTTTAGTGTGTTTTCTTGTCTTTATGCTTATAGAATGTTTAGAATTACTTGGAATACTTGTTTGAGTTGTTTTGGATTGAATTACTTATCAAATTGCTGCTATTGCGTGCGAGATTAACCTACTTTGTTATTCTCCCACGTGTGGCTTTATCGCTTGTTTATCGCTTGTTTATTGTCTTGTATCGAGTCTTGCATTGCATAGTGTCTCGCGCGTGAGTGATGGGCCTCTCTAGGTAGCCTTGGGTTGTCGGTGTTGGTTGCTCTAGCTCCGCTGCTATTCCCTTTCTCGCTTGGGTTGCCTCCCAGGGAGATTTGGGTTGTAGGATTGATGGATACTTCCGGGGTATTCCAAACTGGTGTTATAAGGTGGTTTGGGCCGGCGCGTCATCGTTAAAGTCATCGGAATCGTGATCGGTACATTACTCGCTCGAGTGAACCATAGCCTTCAAAGTGTGGTATAGCTTTGATTGGTTGTGTTAATGCTTTCTTTAGTTGTTTAATTGTATTGTTGTTTATATTGAATGCCTTTTATTGATTGTATTGTTTAACTGTACCTATTTGCATTGCACGATCTTCTTTCTCTCCAATTCGATATCTGTCTCGCCCTCACTGAGTATACGTGTTGTGTATACTCACTCCTCACCACCACATTTCAGGAAATGCCCTGTTAGCTGGAAAGTTCGTGATTTTGTGAAAGTCCGTGCTTGAAGAGTTGTCTTGAGTGCCTATGTAACTTGAGTTGTCAAAGTTGTCAAGTTGTATGCTTTTATGTTGTATGTAATTATTGTTAAAAGAAATGTAATATAAATCTAGCTATGTAGTTGGAATGGTTTGATAAGTTAGATTATGTATATAGTTAATGTAGCTTAACTTCAATGCATGGCTGTAATGTCCAAAGGAAAAGAATTAGAATGGCATGATAGTTTATTTTATGCAGTAGCTTTGTATGGTTTAATTGCCTAAATTGAATGTACTTGTCAAAATGAAAAGATAGGTTAGTTTTTAAATTGGAAATGTATGTATACTTGCTGAGTTTAAATTGTTGAGAACCGAGGCTCGGATGGCCTTGAGGAAGTTTTGTCTATTTGGACACGATGGTGGTCCATTTATATGCTATTACAGGTTTTGCATTTCGCCTATAAACAGGGGAGACTCCGTCCGTTTTCCCTAAAAATTTTGCCCGGGTTTGGTTTGGGTTGTGATTAGTTTGATTGATAGAACTCCCGGTCTCGAGAGGGATCGGGGTGTCACAGTATCAGAGCTTATTTAGCTCATAAGCCGGGACAGGGTCCTCGGTCTGGTAGGTAGTGACCCTTAAATGTGTGCTTGTTAAGTGTGTCTTGTAAGTGTATGCTTTTATGTGAGATTATGTGTCTTGACATGAATGTGTGCTCCTATGTGATATAGTTATGTGTTATGTGTTAATTGTGTGCTAAGTGAAGTAAAGTGTCTAGTTGTGCATTGAATTGACCTATCGAATCGACCTCGTGGATTGTTATTTGCTTGAAGTATTGCTTTTAATGTGTGTACTGAAATGTCTTGAATTAGCTATGCCATGATTTGAATTGATTATGCTGTGCTTGACTTGATTGTTATGCTTGAGTGACTTTGTTAAATAAATTATTGTAAACTTGCTGGCATAATAGCTTAATGCATATGTATAACTGTTATATATTGGCATTCATACATGTCCTATTGAAATGGTAAGTAAGTCCTCTTCCTCCCCTGAAGAAAGTGGTTCACCGCTGGCTTTTCAAGGTGTATGGATTGGCAGGAAATGAATGGCATTTGACTAGCCTTTATTTGGGAATTGGTGATTGCTTTTGGAGCTCGGTTATTGGCGAATCCCTTTGGTCCTTCTCTGTGCTTAACAGTTGCGAAAGAGTAGCTTTCTCTTGGGGTTTTAATTGGGTGTTCTCTGGAACATTCTTTGGTTTTCATAACGGGTGTTCTTTGGGGACTTTTGTTGGCACTTCTCGGTGGACTTGGTTAATGGGATTTCAATCGGCCTTACTGCATGGTATTATCTATGGCATATGTGTCTCGGTCTTTATTGGAGTGTTACTGGTATTCCTTATTGGAAATTCTTCAATGGCATTCTCTAGGATTCTCAGTGGCCAATTATTTAGTATTACTTATTGGGCAATTCTTGGTACTTTCTTACTGGAGCATTGTTCGGGAATTTTCTTTGGCATCCCTCAGTTGGTTTGGTAACTGGAATCCCTATCAGACTTATTGTATAATACTACTTATGGTATTCTTTGAAATTCTTATTAGGCATTCTCTTGGTATTTTCCTTGTTGGCAAAGTTGTATGAAGTTCTCACTTGGCAAATAGTGAAGAGGACTTAGAGTTTGGTTTCGGTATATTGTTCATCAGTTCGGTGTTTATCCTTGGAGTTTTCGTCCATCTGGGAAACTATGTTTGTTATTCAACTTGGTTGTCTTATTGGGCACGTTATATTTTCTCTCTTATTTCCTTTGACATTCCTCTCAGCATTTGATAGCAAAACTCGGAATCTAATTGGTTGTTCCATGGGGTTATTATTTGGAAGGCTTCTTTGGAACTTTGGAAATATATTTGATTGGGTTCTTGGTATTTTCTTCAGCACTCTTAACAGGGAATTCTTCTATGAAATCCATGACCAGCGGGGTACTTCTTTGGACCTCTAGATAGAATCTTTGTTTGAGCTTTTATTTGGCTTGTTGCTTGGGAATTCTCGGGCAGTAACAGTTAGACTTCTATTGGAGATTCGTGCGTGAGGTATTCTTCTTGTCGTTATTGTGTGGTATTAATGACATCTACAGTATCTTTGCTTTAGTCTTTATTGGTATTATCTCGGCGTTTCTGGTTGGAATTTATTCTTCTTAGGTATTCGTGTCAACGGGATTCTTGTACGGTATCTGCATTTGAGCTTCTATTTGGCGTTACTACTTGGCATTTCTACTTGAATTTTCCTATTGGTCATCTTTATTAAATACTTTTTCAGTAGCTAATAAAGACTAGTCAGAGTTGGATTGTAGATGATGCAGAGTCCTATTGGAAGAAGAATTGCGAGGACGCAATTGTTTTAAGGGGGGAAGGATCTGATACCCCGAACCTGGCATGTATTCAATAGCATTTTAAGTTCATTTAAATTGCATTTTATTGACCTTTCACCTTCTTTGACCAAACTAGTTGACTTTTCATCTACATTGACCAACTAGGACAATGTGAAAATTTTTGAAATGTTTAATAAAGGGCAAACTTGGGATTAGAAATAAAAAAATGCAATGTTAAGTTAGTCAAATTTTGGGTCAACTTTGGAATTAAATCTGAACCAATTGGGGAAGAGTTAGGTAGCAAATTATATATGGTTGGAAGTTATGGCCGTTTTCGTGAGGTCGCGCATAGCTGTTTTGGTTTAGCGGGTTGACCGAATTTTGACCTTTGACTTCTTGACATTTTTTTTTAAATAAGCAGAATGTGCACGAAAAAAAACAGAGAGAAAAAGGCTTGAAACCATGAGGAAAAGAAGGAGAAAAAAAAAAAGAAAATCTCAACTTCAAATCTTCGATTCTTTGCGTGGGCTTGTGCGGGGTGGTTTCCGAGGCACTCTACGAGGTTTTCCTAGCGTCTAGGAGCGTCTAAGGTGAGGGAAGTATGTTATTTGCGCATTTATACGTTGTATATGTTAACTTTGTCAATATTTAGATTTATCCGTAGATCGTTATTTAAAGCGATTTGATGCTTCTAGAATGTTCCTTAGCATTTGTAGAACATGTATTTATAGCTTTGTAACATTTTCTGCGGTTAAATGTTGTGATTACAAATTAAATTGTGAAATGAATAGTGTTTTATGAATAGTAAAACCTTGAAACGTTGAAATTGCGCTGTTATGCTTTCCGTTGATGTAGAAACGTGCTAGGTATGCTAGAATGCTAAAATGTGTGGTTTGTTTGGGTTGCGTAGTGGAAAAAATGAGAATTAAGCCTTTGGGAAAGTTGGGGTCGTTTTGGTCGACTTTTGCATTTTCTCGTTCTACGTGTTGGCAATGCTTCGGGAGGCCATGGAAGCACTTTTGGTGCGATTATGGCGTTGGTTGGGTGTTTGGTTGATATAGTTGTAGTTCAAACGAGAAAGGGGAAAATCGGGGCTTTGCGCGAGTTCTAGGGTAAAGTAAGGTTTCAGGGTCTTTAGACGTGCCTTATGGTGACCTAGGAGGGTTGCCGAAGTCGGTTTCCAGAACTCTTGGCTCGTTTGGAAATGGTAGCATTTTGATAGTTGGGGCCGATTTGTGTTTTTGTGTGTTTTCTTGTCTTTTTGCTTATAGAATGTTTAGAATTACTTGGAATACTTGTTTGAGTTGTTTTGGATTGAATTACTTATCAAATTGCTGCTATTGCGTGCGAGAGTAACCTACTTTGTTATTCTTTCACGTGTGGCTTTATCGCTTGTTTATCGCCTTGTATCGAGTCTTGCATTGCATAGTGTCTCGCGCGTGAGTGATGGGCCTCTCTGGGTAGCCTTGGGTTGCCAGTGTTGGTTGCTCTAGCTCCGCTGCTATTCCCTTTCTCGCTTGGGTTGCCTCCCAGGGAGATTTGGGTCGTAGGATTGATGGATACTTCCGGGGTATTCCAAACTGGTGTTATAAGGTGGTTTGGGCCGGCGCGTCATCGTTAAAGTCATCGGAATCGTGATCGGTACATTACTCGCTCGAGTGAACCATAGCCTTCAAAGTGTGGTATAGCTTTGATTGGTTGTGTTAATGTTTTCTTTAGTTGTTTAATTGTATTGTTGTTTATATTGAATGCCTTTTATTGATTGTATTGCTTAACTGTACCTATTTGCATTGCACGATCTTCTTTCTCTCCAATTCGATATCTGTCTCGCCCTCACTAAGTATACGTGTTGTGTATACTCACTCCTCACCACCACATTTCAGGAAATGCCCTGTTAGCTGGAAAGTTCGTGATTTCGTGAAAGTCCGTGCTTGAAGAGTTGTCTTGAGCGTCTATGTAACTTGAGTTGTCAAAGTTGTCAAGTTGTATGCTTTTATGTTGTATGTAATTATTGTTAAAAGAAATGTAATATAAATCTAGCTATGTAGTTGGAATGGTTTGATAAGTTAGATTATGTATATAGTTAATGTAGCTTAACTTCAATGCATGGCTGTAATGTCCAAAGGAAAAGAATTAGAATGGCATGATAGTTTATTTTATGCAGTAGCTTTGTATGGTTTAATTGCCTAAATTGAATGTACTTGTCAAAATGAAAAGATAGGTTAGTTTTTAAATTGGAAATGTATGTATACTTGCTAAGTTTAAATTGTTGAGAACCGAGGCTCGGATGGCCTTGAGGAAGTTTTGTATGGTTGGACACGGTGGTGGTCCATTTATATGCTATTACAGGTTTTGCATTTTGCCTATAAACAGGGGAGACTCCGTCCGTTTTCCTTGAAAATTTTGCCCGGGTTTGGTTTGGTTTGTGATTAGTTTGATTGATAGAACTCCCGGTCTCGAGAGGGATCGGGGTGTCACATTTTGAATGGGCCATCTCTCTGAGCCGGGACTGTGAATTATCAACACATAAAGGATTTGTGCCCACAACATGACGGGTGCGATCAAACCAGCACTAATGCACCGGATCCCATCAGAACTTCGAAGTTAAGCGTGCTTGGGCGAGAGTAGGATTAGGATGGGTGACCCCGTGTGAAGTCCTCGTGTTGCACCCCCCTTTTAAATTTTTTTTGCCCTGGTTAGGGTTGCCAAGATACTTTATCCACCACATTTCTATTACCGAATCCCACGGCACCATGGGCAAGACAACTTCGCTTCACGTAGAGGCGGGGCCAGCAAACTGTGGGCGTGGGGCATGTGACCAGGTCTCCGTCGCTCCGGTGCCCATAACTTTTAATCCGTAAGAAGATACGCAGCGCACAACTTACCGTTGGAAAGCTCTCTGAGACCTCTACGACAAGGGTAGCAAGCCTGCTTAGGTGCACCTACTTTCGGAGCCCATAATTGAACGTTTTCATCATTTTTGGTCCACTTTTCTTCATTTGCTCTATTTTTTCATCCCGGATCGTACGTCGTGAGCTGTTAAAAGGACGACAACCTAACTCGCGGGATATTACGGAGCCCTACAATGCATCGATATCATGTCTTACGAGGATGCTACGTTGTTGAAGCGGATGAGTTGTCGTTAAGCCCATTGGGCCTTTTGAATGGGCCATCTCTCTAGGCTGGGACTGTGAACCATCAACACATAAAGTATTTGTGCCCTCAACATGACGGGTGCGATCATACGAGCACTAATGCACCGGATCCCATCAGAACTCTGAAGTCAAGCTTGCTTGGGCGAGAGTAGTACTAGGATGGGTGACCCCCTGAAAAGTCCTCGTGTTGTACCCCCCTTTTCAATTTTTTCTTGCCCCGGTTAGGGTTGCCAAGATTCTTTATCAACCACATTTCTATTACCGAATCCCACGGCACCTTGGGCAAGACAACTTCGCTTCACGTAGAGGCTGTGCCCGCAAACCGAGGGCGTAGAGCCTGTGACCAGGTCTCCATCGCTCTGGTGCCCATAACTTTTGATCCGTAAGGAGGTAAGCGACGCACAGCATACCGTTGGAAAGCTCTCCGTGAACTCTACGACGGGGGCAGTAAGCCTGCTCGGCTGTGCCCCTTTTTGGAGCTTAAAATCGAACGTTTTCATTAGTTTCGGGCTACTTTTTTACTTTTGCTCTGTTTTTCTATCCCGGATCGTACATCGTGAGTTGTTAAAAAGATGACAACCAAACTCGTGGGACATTAGAGGGCCCTACAACGTGTCGCTATCACGTCTTGTGAGGATGCTGTGTTGTTGAAGTCGATGGGTTGTCGTTAATCTCATTGGGCCTTTTGAATGGGCCATCTCTCTGGGTTGGGACTGTGAACCATCAACACATAAAGGATTTGTGCCCACAACATGACGGGTGCGATCATACCAGCACTAATGCACCGGATCCCATCAGAACTTCGAAGTTAAGCGTGGTTGGGCGAGAGTAGTAGTAGGATGGGTGACCCCCTAGGAAGTCCTCGTGTTGCACCCTCCATTTTCAATTTTTTTTGCCCCAGTTAGGGTTGCCAAGATACTTTATCCGCCATATTTCTATTACCGAATCCCACGGCACCTTGGGCAAGACAACTTCGCTTCACGTATTGGCTGGACCCGCAAACTGAGGGTGTGGGGCTTGTGGCCAGGTCTTCGTCGCTCCGGTGCCCATAACTTTTTATTCGTAAGGAGTTACGCAGCGCACAACATACCGTTGAAAAGCTCTTCGAGAGCTCTACGACTGGGGCAGTAAGCCTGCTCAGCTGCGCCTATTTTTGGATCCTAAAATCGAACGTTTTTATCTGTTTTGGGCCACTTTTCTTCTTCTGCACTATTTTCCTTGCTGGATCGTACGTCATGAGCTAATTAAAGGATGACAACCTAACTTGCCGGATAGTATAGGGCCCTACAATGCGTCGATATCACATCTTACGAGGATACTGCGTTGTTGAAATGGATGTGTTGTCATTAAGCCCATTGGGCCTTTTGAATGGGCCATCTCTATGGGCTGGGACTGTGAACCGTCAACACATAAAGGATTTGTGCCCTCAACATGACGGATGTTATCATACCAGCACTAATGCACCGAATCCCGTTAGAACTCTGAAGTTAAGCGTGCTTGGGCGAGAGTAGTACTAGGATGGGTGACCCCTTGGGAAGTCCTCGTGTTGCACCAACCTTTTCAATTTTTTTGCCCTAGTTAGGGTTGCCAAGATTCTTTATCCACCACATTTCTATTACCGAATCCCACTGTACCTTGGGCAAGACAACTTCCACGTAGAAACTTGGCCCGCAAATCGAGGGCGTGGGGCATGTGACCAGGTCTCCGTCTCTCCGGTGCCCCAAACATACCGTTGGAAAGCTCTCTGAGAGCTCTACGACAGGGGTAGCAAACCTACTCAGCTATGCCTGTTTTCAGCGCCCAAAATCGAACGTTTTCATTAGTTTCGGGCCACTTTTCTTCTTTTCATCTATTTTTTCATCCCGGATCGTACGTCGTGAGTTGTTAAAAGGATGACAACGTAACTCGCGGGATATTACAGGGACCTACAACGCGTCGATATCACGTCATACGAGGATGATGCGTTGTTGAAGCGGATGGGTTGTCGTTAAGCCCATTGGGCCTTTTGAATGGGCTATCTCTCTAGGCTGGAACTGTGAACCGTCAACACATAAAGGATTTGTGCCCTCAACATGACTGGTGCGATCATACTCGCACTGATGCACCGAATCCCATCAAAACTCCGAAGTTAAGCATGCTTAGGCGAGAGTAGTACTAGGATGGATGAGCCCCAGAGAAGTCCTCGTGTTGCACCTCCACTTTTCAATTTTTTTTGCCCCGTTTAGGGATGCCAAGATACTTTATCCACCATATTTCTATTACCGAATCCCACGGCACCTTGGGCAACACAACTTCGCTTCACGTAGAGGCTGGGCCCGTAAACCTAGGGCGTAGGGCTTGTGACCATATCTCCGTCGCTCCTGTGCCCATAACTTTTGATCCGTAAGGAGTTACGCGACGTACAACATATCGTTGGAAAGCTCTCCGAGAGTTCTACGACGTGGGCAGCAATCCTGCTAGGCTGCGCCCCTTTCTGAAGCCCAAAATTGAACATTTTCATCCATTTTGGGCCACTTTTCTTCTTTTGCTCTATTTTTCCATCCCGGATCGTACGTCGTGAGCTGTTAAAAAGATGACAACCTAACTCGCGGGGCATTAGAAGGCCGTAGAATGCGTCAATATCACGTCTTGCGAGGATGCTGTATTGTCGAGGTGGATGGGTTGTCGTTAAGCCCATTGGGCCTTTTGAATCGGCCATCTCTCTGGGCTAGGATTTTGAACGGTCAACACAAAAAGGATTTATGCCCTCAACATGACGGTTGCAATCATACCAGCACTAATGCATCGCATCCCATTAGAACTCCGAAGTTAAGCGTGCTTGGGCGAGAGTAGTACTAGGATGGGTGATCCCCTAGGAAGTCCTCATGTTGCACACACCTTTTCAATTTTTTTTGCCCCGGTTAGAGTTACCAAGATGCTTTATCCATCACATTTCTATTACCGAATCAACGGCACCTTGGGCAAGACAACTTCGCTTCACGTAGAGGCTTGGCGCACAAACCGAGGGCATAGGGCTTGTGACCTGGTCTCTGTCGCTCCGGTGCCCGTAACTTTTAATCTGCAAGGAGTTACGCGGTGCACAGCATACTGTTAGAAAGTTCTCCGAGAGCTCTACGACGGGGACAGCAAGCCAACTAGGATGCGCCCATTTTTTGGATCCCAAAATTTAACGTTTTCATCAGTTTCGGGCCACTTTTCTTCTATTGCTCTGTTTTTGCATCCCGGATCGTACGTCGTGAGTTGTTAAAGGGACGACAACCTAACTCGCTGGACATTAGAGGGCCTTACAACGCGTCGATATCACGTCTTGCGAGGATGCTGCGTTGTTAAAGCGGATGGGTTGTCGTTAAGCCCATTGGGCCTTTTGAATGGGCCATTTCTCTCGGCTGCGACTGTGAACCGTCAACACATAAAGGATTTGTGCCCTCAACATGACGGGTGCAATCATTCCAGCACAAATGCACCGGATCCCATAAGAACTCCGAAGTTAAGCGTGCTTGGGCGAGAGTAGTACTTGGATGGGTAACCCCCTGGGAAGTCCTCGTGTTGCACCCCCTCTTTTAATTTTTTTTTGCCCCGGTTAGGGTTGCCAAGATACTTTATCTGCCACATTTCTATTATCGAATCCCACGGCACCTTGGGCATGACAACTTCGCTTCTCGTACTGGCTGGGCCTGCAAACCGAGGGCGTGGGGCTTGTGACCAGGTCTCTGTCGCTCCGCTGCCCATAACTTTTGATTCGTAAGGAGTTACGCAGCGCACAACATACCGTTGGAAAGCTCTCTGAGAGCTCTACGACTGGGGCAGTAACCTTGCTCAGCTGCGCCTATTTTCGAAACCCAAAATAGAACATTTTCATCAGTTTCAGGCCACTTTTCTTCTTCTGCTCTATTTTCCGTGCCAGATCGCACGTCGTGAACTATTTAAAGGACGACAACCTAACTCGCGGGATAGTACAGGGCCTTACAACGCGTCGATGTCACGTCTTACGAGGATACTACATTGTTGAAATGGATGGGTTGTCGTTAAGCCCATTAGGCCTTTTTAATAGGCCATCTCTCTGGGCTGGGACTGTGAACCATCAACACATAAAGGATTTGTGCCGTTAACATGACAGGTGCGATCATACCAGCACTAATGCACCGGATCCCATCAGAACTCCGAAGTTAAGCATGCTTGGGTGAGAGTAGTACTAGGATAGGTGACCTCCTGGGAAGTCCTCATATTGTACCCCCCCATTTTCAATTTTTTTTGCCTCGGTTAAGGTTGCCAAGATTCTTTATCCTCCACAATTCTATTACCGAATCACATGGCACCTTGGGCATGACAACTTCGCTTCACGTAGAGGCTTCGCCCACAAACTGATGGCGTAGGGCTTGTGACCAGGTCTCTGTTGTTCCGGTGCCCACAACTGTTGATTTGTAAGTAGTTACGCAGCGCACAACATACCGTTGGAAAGCTCTCTAAGTGCTCTATGACGGGGGCAGCAAGCTGGCTTTGTTGCGCCCATTTTTGTTGCCTAAAATCGAACGTTTTCATCAATTTTGGGCCACTTTTCTTCTATAGCTCCATTTTTTCTGCCCGGATCGTACGTCGTGAGCTGTTAAAAGGATGACAACGTAACTCGCGGGACTTTAGAGGGCCCTACAATGCATCGATATCATGTCTTGCGAGGATGCTGCGTTGTTCAAGTGGATGGGTTATCGTTAAGCCTATTGGGGCTTTTCAATGGCCCATCTATCTGGGCTGGGACTGTGAACCGACAACACATAAAGGATTTGTGCCCTCAACTTGATGGGTGTGATCATACCAGCACTAATGCACCGGATCCCATCAGAACTCCGAAGTTAAGCGTGCTTGTGCGAGAGTAGTACTAGGATGGGTGACCGCCAGGGAAGTCCTCGTGTTGTACCCCCTTTTTCAATTTTTATTGCCCCGGTTAGGGTTGCCATGATTCTTTATCCACCACATTTCTATTACCGAGTCCCACGGTACCTTGGGCAAGACAAATTCGCTTCACGTAGAGGCTTGGCCCACAAACCGTGGGCGTAGGGCATGTGACCAGGTTTTCGTCCCTCCTGTACCCATAACTTTTGATCCGTAAGGAGTTACGCGATACACAGTATACCGTTGAAAAGCTCTCCGAGAGCTCTACAGCGGGGGCAACAAGCCTGCTCAGTTGTGCCCATTTTTGGAGCCTAAAATCAAACGTTTTCATTAGTTTTGGGCCATTTTTCTTCTTTTGCTCTGTTTTTCTATCCTGGATCGTACGTCGTGAGCTATTAAAAGGACGACAACCAAACTCACGGGACATTAGAGGGCCCTACAACGCGTCGATATCATGTTTTGCCAGGATGCTGCGTTGTTGAAGCGGATGGATTATCGTTAAGCCTATTGGGCCTTTTAAATGGGCTATCTCTCTGGTCTAGGACTGTAAACCGTCAACACATAAAGTATTTGTGCCCTCAACATGATGGGTGCGATCATACCAACACTAATGCACCAGATCCCATCAGAACTCCGAAGTTAAGCGTGCTTGGCCCAGATTAGTAGTAGGACTGGTGATCCCCTAGGAAGTCCTCGTGTTGCACCCCCCCTTTACATTTTTTTTTACCCCGGTTAAAGTTGCCAATATACTTTATCCACCATATTTCTATTACCGAATCCCATGGCACCTTGGGCAAGACAACTTCGCTTTACGTACAGGCTAGGCCGGAAGCCGAGGGCGTGGGGCTTGTGACCAGGTCTAGATCGTTCCAGTGCCCATAACTTTTGATCAGTAAGGAGTTACGCGGCGCACAACATACCGTCGGGAAGCTCTCCGAGAGCTCTACGACGGGGGCAATAAGCTTGCACAGCTGTGCCTATTTTTGGATCCCAAAATCGAACGTTTTCATCAGTTTCGGGTCACTTTTCTTATTTTACTCTATTTTTCTGTCCCAGATTGTACATCATGAGCAGTTAAAAGGACGACAGCTAACTCGCGGGACATTAGAGGGCTCTACAACGCGTCGATGTCACGTCTTCCAAGGATGCTGCATTGTTGAAGTGGATGGGTTGTCGTTAAGCCCATTGGGCCTTTTGAATGGGCCATCTCTCTAGGCTGGGATTGTGAACCGTCAACACATAAAGGATTTATGCCCTCAACATGACGAGTGGGATCATACCAGCACTAATGCACCAAATCCCACGGCACCATGGGCAAGACAACTTCGTTTCACATAGAGGCATGGCCCGCAAGCCGAGGGCGTAGGGCTTGTGACCAGGTTTCCGTCGTTCCGGTGCCCATAACTTTTGATCCGTAAGGAGTTATGCGGCACACAGCATACTGTTGGAAAGCTTTCTCAAAGCTCTACGACGGGGGCAGAAAACCTGCTCGTCTGCGCCCGTTTTTGGAGCCCAAAATCGAATGTTTTCATCAGTTTCGGGCCACTTTTCTTCTTTTGCTCTGTTTTTCTAGCCCGGATCGTACGTCGTGAGCTGTTAAAAGGACGACAACCTAACTCGCAGGACATTAGAAGGCCCTTCAACACGTCGATATCATGTCTTGCGAGGATGCTGTGTTGTTGAAGCGGATGGGTTATTGTTAAGCCTATTGGGCCTTTTGAATGGGCCATCTCTCTGGGTTGCAACTGTGAACCGTCAACACATAAAGCATCTGTGCCCTCAACGTGACGGGTGCGATCATACCAGCACTAATGCACCGGATCCCATCAGAACTCCGAAGTTAAGCGTGCTTGGGTGAGAGTAGTACTAGGATGGGTGACCCCCTGGGAAGTCCTCGTGCTGCCCCCCTCCTCCCCCCCCCACTTTTCAATTTTTATTGCCCCGGTTAGGGTTGCCATGATTCTTTATCCACCACATTTCTATTACCGAATCCCAAGGCACCTTGGGCAAGACAACTTCGATTCATGTAGAGGCTAGGCCTGCAAACTGAGGGCATAGGGCTTGTGACCAGGTCTCCGTCCCTCCGATGCTCATAACTTTTGACCTGTTAGGAGTTACACGGTGCACAGTTTTGGGCTATTTTTCGTTTTTTGCTCTATTTTTTCATCCCGGATCGTACGTCACAAGGTTTAAAAAGGACGACAACTTAATTTGTGGGACATTAGAGGGCCCTACAACGCGTCGATATCACGTCTAGTGAGGATGCTGCGTTGTTGAAGCAGATGGGTTGTTGTTAAGCCTATGGGGCCTTTTGAATGGGCCATCTCTCTGGGCTGGGACTGTGAACCGTCAACATATAAAGGATTTGTGCCTTCAACATGACGGGTGCGATCATACCAGCACTAATGCACCGGATCCCATCAAAACTCTGAAGTTAAGCGTTCTTGGGCGAGAGTAGTACTGGGATAGGTGACCCCCTGGGAAGTCCTCGTGTTGCACGCCCCTTTTCAATTTTTATTGCCCCGGTTAGGGTTGCCATGATTCTTTATCCACCACATTTCTATTACCGAATCGCACGGCACCTTGGGCAAGACAACTTCGCTTCACGTAGAGGCTTGGCCCGCAAACCGAGGGTGTAGGACTTGTGACCAGGTCTCCGTCCCTCCGATGCCATAACTTTTGATCCATAACGAGTTACACGGTGCACAGCATACTGTTGGAAAGCTCTCCGAGAGCTCTACTACAGGGGCAACATGCCTGCTCGGTTGCGCCCTTTTTTGGGGCCCAAAATCGATGGTTTTCATCAGTTTTGGACGATTTTTCTTCTTTTGCTCTGTTTTTCTATCCCGGATCGTACGTCGTGAGCTGTTAAAAGGATGACAACTTAACTCGCGGGACATTAGAGGGCCCTACAACGCATCGATATCACATCTTGCGAGGATGCCGCGTTGTTGAAGCGGATGGGTTGTTGTTAAGCCTATTGGGCCTTTCGAATAGGCCATCTCTCTGAGCTGGGATTGTGAACTGTCAACACATAAAGGATTTGTGCCCTCAACATGACAGGTGCGATGATACCAACACTAATGCATCGGATCTCATCAGAACTCCGAAGTTAAGCGTGCTTGGGCGAGAGTAGTACTAGGATGGGTGAACCCCTGGGAAGTCCTCGTGTTGCACCCCCTTTTTCAATTTTTTTTCCCCGGTTAGGGTTGCCAAGATTCTTTATCCACCACATTTCTATTACCGAATCCCATGTCACCTTGGGCAAGACAACTTCACTTCACGTAGAGGCTTGGCCCGCTAATCGAGGGCGTAGGTCTTGTGACCAGGTCTCTGTCGTTATGGTGCCCATAAATTTTGATACGTAAGGAGTTTTACGGCGCATAGCATACCGTTGGAAAGTTCTCCGAGAGCCCTACGACGAGGCAGCAAGCCTGCTCAGCTGCGCCCATTTTTTGAGCCAAAAATTGAACATTTTCATTAGTTTCGGGTCACTTTCTTCTTTTGATATATTTTTTCATCCAGGATTACACGTCGTGAGCTGCTAAAAGGATGACAACCTTACTCGCGGGATATTAGATGGCCCTACTAAGTGTTGATATCACGTCTTGCGAGGATGCTGCGTTGTTGAATCGGATGGGTTGTCGTTAAACTCATTGGGCCTTTTGAATGTGCTATCTCTCTGGGCTGGGACTGTGAACCGTCAACACATAAAGGATTTGTGCCTTCAACATGATGGGTGCGATCATAACTTTTGATCTGTAAGGAGTTACGTGGAGCACAACATACCGTTGGAAAGCTCTCTGAGAGCTCTACGACGGGGGCTGTAAGCCTACTCAGCTGCGCCAATTTTTGGATCCCAAAATTGAATGTTTTCATCAGTTTTGGCCCACTTTTCTTCTTTTGCTATATTTTTTCATCCCAGAACGTACGTCGTGAGTTGTTAAAAGGACGACAACCTAACTCGCGAGATATTACAGGGCCCTACAATGAGTTGATATCTCGTCTTACGAGGATAATGTGTTGTTGAAGTGGATGGGCTGTCGTTAAGCCCGTTGGGCCTTTTGAATGGGCCATCACTCTGGGCTGAGACTGTGAATCGTCAACACATAAATGATTTGTGCCCTCAACATGATGGGTGTGATCATACCTGCACTAATGCAGCGGATCCCATCAGAACTCCGAAGTTAAGAGTGCTTAGATGAGAGTTGTACTAGGATGGGTGACCCCCTAGGAAGTCCTCATCTTGCACCCTACCTTTCAATTTTTTTTGCCCTGGTTAGGGTTTCCAAGATACTTTATCCACCACATTTCTATTAACGAATCCCACGATACCTTGGGCAAGAAAACTTCGCTTCACCTAGAGATTGGGCCCGCAAACCGAGGGTGTAGGGCTTATGACCAAGTCTTTGTCGCTCCGGTGGCCATAAATTTTGATCCATAAGGAGTTACGCGGCACATAGTATACCGTTGGAAAGCTCTCCGAGAGCTCTACGATGGGGGCAGCAAGCCTGCTCGGCTGTACCGGTTTTTGGAGCCAAAAACCGAACGTTTTCATCAATTTCAAATCAACTTTCTTCTTTTGACCTGCTTTTCCTTCCCGGATCGCACGTCTTGACCTGTTAAAAGGATGACAACCTAACTCGCAGGACATTAGAGGGCCCTACAATGTGTCGATATCACGTCTTGCGAGGATGCTACGTTGTTAAAGCGGATGGGTTGTCGTTAAGCCCATTGGGCCTTTCGAATGGGCCATCTCTCTGGGATGGGACGGTGAACCATCAACACATAAAGGATTTGTGCCCTAAACATGACGGGTGCGATCATACCAGCACTAATGTACCGGATACCATCAGAACTCCTAAGTTAATCGTGCTTGGGCGAGAGTAGTACTAGGATGGGTGACCCCCTGGGAAGTCCTCGTGTTGCCCCCCCCTCCCCCCCACTTTTTAATTTTTTTACCCCGGTTAGGGTTGCCAAGATACTTTATCCACCACATTTCTATTTCCGAATCCCACTACACATTGGGCAAGACAACTTCGCTTCATGTACAGGCTGGGCCGGAAACCTAGGGCGTGGGGCTTGTGATGCGGTCTCCGTCACGCCGGTGCCCATAACTTTTGATCTATAAGGAGTTACACGGAGCACAACATACCGTTGGAAGTTCTCTGAGAGCTCTACGACGGGGGATATAAGCCTGCTCAGCTGCGCCTGTTTTTGGATCCCAAAATCGAACGTTTTAATCAGTTTTCGGCCACTTTTCATCTTTTGGTATGTTTTTCCGTCTAGGATCGTACGTCGTGAGCTGTTTAAAGGACGACAACCTAACTCGCGGGATATTATAGGGCCCTACTATGTGTTGATATCTCGTCTTACGAGGATGCTGCGTTGTTGAAGTGGATGGGTTGTTGTTAAGCGCATTGGGCCTTTTGAATGGGCCATCTCTCTGGCTGGGACAGTGAACCGTCAACACATAAAAGATTTATGCCCACAGCATGACGGGTGGTGTCACGCCCCAACCCGACCTATAAAGGTTAGACTAGGGTGTGATCTAAACATTCAAGTCCTTTCACATTCTTAATCATTCTAGGAGGTTTAACATTTAACGTTTTATTCTAGACTCCAAAATTTTTCAGAAATCCGGCAACATAACGGCTGTAATTGGGCTATTTGTTTTGACCTAAATTTTCTAACAGCCTCAAACTTTCAATTCAAGTTCATTCCCGACTAGAGTTTACTATTTTATCATCAATTGAATTCCTTATTGGTTATTTCGACGTCCCGTTTGATTTATAACCTAGCATGATACTATGTCTTGTTTGTCCATTTATCCTCGTTTCAAAATATACCTGTTGATCTTAGCTTATTAGCGAGTACCTGTTGAGATTGGATAAGTTCATTTGTCTATTCCTTAACTAGCGTCATAACCTATGATAGACTAATGATAGCAAAAGCAAAAACGATCATACTATGTCTAGTATCAGTCTACTTAATATAAGTACAAACCAAAATTAGACCCCAAATTACAACGGGGGTCTATTACATCACAAACAACAAATAACGTAAGGGAAATAGTCTTCAAGTAACAAAAGTTCACAAGTAGTCACGTTCAAGCAAAACAACAATAACAGGCAATCACTCCAGGGGTTCATCATTAGGTACATTGAGCTCGGGTTCCTGTACCTGTTCTTCTTCACCTGAAATGATAAAAGAGGGTGAGTCCTTATGAACTCAGCGAGGGGGAACGAGAAATAAGTTTTGAAACTCATTTTCCAGTTAAACTTATGAAAATCCCTTTTTCAAACATGAATACAACAGAAATACGAGTACAGAAATACAAATACAGAAACAGGAATACCGGTCTTTCCTCCCTGAGGTTCTCTAGGATCCAAGCGGGAGTACTTATACACATAATAAAAAGGATACGGTGAGCTTTTGCTCTCAGATCAGATCCAGGATCAGTTGTTGCGGCCGACTTCAAATCATCCCCCAAACACACCAGGTTGGTGTACTTCGGATGTACCCCAAAATCCTACGACCCAACTCTCCGAGGAAGTCTAGCCCCCAAGCGAGAGAGGGAATGGGACCATGGTGGTCACGGTAACACCGGCAAGCCCGATGCCGCCCGGCGTGCGTGATCGCTACCATGCCGACAGGAAAGGTTGCAACCTTGTATGCAATGCACCTTTATGAAAGGTAATATATCACAGTAGGAGGACAACAAAGTAGGTTGCCTCCGGACAGTCATAAGATTGCACATTGACCAAGTAAACAGGCAGGGCACGATAAAACAGGTAATATATCACAGTAGGAGGACAACAAAGTAGGTTGCCTCCGGACAATTTCAAGATCACATATTGCCAAGTAAACGAACGAGGCATGCTTGACATGAAATTTTACTTGTAGAACACATAGAGTCATATGAACATTAAACGGGCAGCCATGTAACACATGCAAGTCAAGCCATATAACTCATTTCAAAGTTCACGTAATCAAGTGATAAGATTATTCAACATGCAATGACATCAATCATGGGTTCGGGTGCAAGAAAAGCTTATTTGTCAACATGCAATGGTCAAAATCACATTTGAAGTTATAAGACATTAACGGGCAGCCCACTAAGCATATAATTTCCACACAATATCCAAATGATTAACACTTAGCAAGACTACCTAGTCATTAGGGTTTCCGTTTCATGATTAACCGCGTGATTAAACCCTAAGTAAACTCAAAATCATTCTCAAGTCATGCATCATTCAATTCAAACATCCTCAAGTACCCAAAACAGTCCACACAACATTCCAACACCACAATTCCAAGCAATTAGTACCACAAGAGAGGTTACATCAATTTTCCAAGCATATAGCTAAGTGAAACCTTTACTGCAATAGGCTGTATTCTCACAATCAATAGGATAACAAAAAAATCTCCAAATCCAGTGAATAAGATGTCAAATTAAAGCTTAACAAGTTAAATAAAATCAGAAACAAACCTTGCATCAATTGGAGTTCGGGATCATTAGATATTGCCGAAACAGTGGAATAGCTCAAAACTGTCCAGATTTGCATACTTTTCAGAAATTGACGTTTTCGAGGTCCTTAGAGTCATTTTTAGCTTTGGTCCATTTCTGACAAAATTGTCCAGAACTGAAAAATATAGTAGTACACCAATTTTCATGAATTTGGGACAACATTTACTAAGTCAAACATGGTTCGCTCCACAAGATCAGTGCATCTGCCAAAACCTGATTCATTTTCCCAGATTTCCAGATTTGGTCATATTTTAATGATTTGCCATTTTGAGGACCTTAGAGTCAAAATTAGCTTCGTCCTATTTCTGGGAAAAATGTTCAAAACTGTCCAAACTAGTCACCCACCAATTTTCAAGCATTTTCAACATCATTTGCTTAGCTAAACTTACCTCGAACAGACTGGTCAGAGAGCTGTCATCCACTTCGACTTCACCTAGCATCATTTTCAAGCCAAGATCTTGCCATGCATGGTTGTTTAAACTTATGAACGACCATATAGCTCAAGTACAGAAGCAAATACACACATTTATGAGCATGCATGTGAAATTTCAAAGAGTTTTCAAAAGCTTTTAACCCTCACCTTTGCAATCAACCAAAAGATGCACAAAAACCTTGTTGAGGCTCAAATTTCTTCCTCTTCTTGCTTAGCCGAGTTTCCAACTTGGTTTTCTCTATTTTTCCTAGCCTAGTAAGCAATCTCTTAGTACATGCATGTAGTTAGGACTTGAAGAAAAGAAATGGAAGCTTAGTAACTCACCTAGGCCGAAAATGAAGCTTCAATGCACATGCATGAGTGATTTTTGCATCCTAGCTTGTTCGGTTGAGGTCCTTTGCTTGTGCCTTGCTTGGTTTAGCTATGGTGTGAAGAAGAGAAGCTATGGAGATGAAGAACTCAGCCAAAACCGAAATGGAGAGAGAAAATGAGAGGGAGAGAGAGAAATGTGAGGAAAGTGAGAGAAATGAGAGAAAAATGAGGCTTTTTGCAATTTTTTGAGCATGTGGTCAGCCTTGGGCTTCCAAATCTGAATTTTTGTGTCTTCAAGGTGGAATTTGAAATGTTAGCATGGGCCATGAGTGGTTTGGTCGAAAATGAGAGGAAATTGAGGTGGTTTTGGGCAATTTTTTATGCATTGATAAGTGTTTTTGTGTCATGACTTGTCTAGAATTATTTTGGATTAAACATGCATGCAAAAATCTGATTTTGTGTCATCTTTTGAATTGTTTTAACATGTGTGTAAGAGAATGTTGGGTATTTAGGGATTTTAGGTAGAATAGAATATAGGGTATGTTTAGAGGTTGGTGAGATTTTGTCTTGTAGTGAGTGTAAAATATAATATTTAGGTGTTAGTGGATTTTGTAGAGATTTGAATTAGGGTTATAATAATAGTTAGTGGATTGTGTAGGATTATTTTATTGTCTTGTGCTTTGTGTAGGATTCTTTCTTGATCAACGTGGTGGCACGGATTCCTAGGTCTAGGGTACGAATTACGAGGTAGACACGATCTACGAGGTAAGACACGAACATCAAGACTAATGCACGTACTTCAAAACTAATGCACAGATTTCAATGCAAATGCACGCAATCCCTAGATAAATGTACGTAAACCAATACAAGGCACGTAATTCAAGACACGACTCTTAAACCTAGGTTAAAGCACGTAGTTCAAGGTTAATGCACACGAAACGAAGAGACACACGCAAATCAAGGTCTCGCATGTAAATTAAGGTCATGGCATGTTTATCTAGGTATCGCACGTATATCGAGGATTAGGGCACACAATTTTAGGTTAAGGCACGTATAACGAGGTATGCATGAAAACCAAGATAGGACACGTAATCCTAGGTCGGTCATATAATTTTAGGTCTAAGGCGCGTAAATCGAGGTAAGACACGTTATTCGGTGTCGGGCCTCACAGGTGGGATCATACTAGCACTAATGCAACGGATCCCATCAGAACTTCGAAGTTAAGCGTGCTTGGGCGAGAGTAGTACTAGGATGGGTGACCCCGTGGGAAATCCTCGAGTTGCACCCCCCATTTTCAATTGTTTTTACCCAGGTTAGGGTTGCCAAGATACTTTATCAACCACATTTCTATTACCGAATCCCACGGCACCTTGGGCAAGTCAACTTCGCTTCACGTAAAGGGTGGGCCCCGCAAACCGAGGGCGTAGGGCTTGTGACCAGGTCTCCGTCGCTCCGGTGCCCATAACTTTTAATCCGTAAGGAGTTACGCGGCGCACAGCATACCGTTGGAAAGCACTCTAAGAGCTCTACGATAGGGTCAGTAAGCCTGCTCAGCTGTGCCTACTTTCGGAGCCCAAAATCGAACGTTTTCATCATTTTTGGGCCACTTTTCTTCTTTTGCTCTGTTTTTCAGTCTCAGATCGTATGTCGTGAGCTGTTAAAAGTACGACAACCTAACTCGTGGGACATTAGAGGGCCCTACAACTTGTCGATATCACGTCTTCCGAGGATGCAGTGTTGTTGAAGTGGATGGGTTGTTTGTCGTTAAGCCCATTGGGCCTTTTGAATAGGCCATCTCTCTGGGCTGGGACTGTGAACTATCAACACATAAAGGATTTATGCCCTCAACATGACGGGTGCAATCATACCAACACTAATGCACCGGATCCCATCAGAACTCCTAAGTTAAGCGTGCTTGGGCGAGAGTAGTACTAGGATGGGTGACCCCCTGGGAAGTCCTTGTGTTGCACCCCTCTTTTCAATATTTTTGGTCCCTGTTCGAGTTGCCAAGATACTTTATCCACCACATTATAACCAAATCCAATGGCACCTTGGGCAAGACAACTTCGCTTCACTTACAGGATGGGCCTGTAAACCGAGGGCGTGGGGCTTGTGACAAGGTCTCCGTCGCTCCGGTGCCCATAACTTTTGATCCGTAACGAGTTATGCGACACACAACATCCCGTTGGAAAGCTCTCTGAGAGCTCTACGATAGGGGCAGCAAGTCTGCTCGACTATGCCTATTTTCAGAGCCCAAAATTGAATGTTTTTTATCAAAATCGGGCCACTTTTATTCTTTTCTTCTATTTTTCCATCCCGGATCATACGTCGTGAGCTGTTTAAAGGACGACAACCTAACTCGCAGGATATTACAGTGCCCTACAAAGCGACAATATCACATCATACGAGGATGCTGCATTGTTGAAGCTGATGGGTTGTCGTTAAGCCCATTGGGCCTTTTGAATAGGCCATCTCTCTGGGCTGGGACTGTAAACCGTCAACACATAATGGATTTGTGCCCTCAACATGACGGGTGCGATCATACCAGCACTAATGCACTGGATCCCATTAGAACTCCGAAGTTAAGCGTGCTTGGGCGAGAGTAGTACTAGGATGGGTGACTCCCTGGGTAGTCCTCGTGTTACACCCCCTATTTTCAATTTTTTTTACCCCGGTTAGGGTTGCCAAGATACTTTATTCACCACATTTCTATTTCTGAATCCCACTACACATTGGGCAAGACAACTTCGCTTCATGTACAGGATGGGCCGGAAACCTAGGGCGTGGGGCTTGTGATGTGATAACCCGAACCCGGCATGCATTTAATGGCATTTAATTGCATTTAACTAGTGACATCTTAAATGTTAGCATTGGATTATGTGTTTACTTTTAGTTGAACATTTATTTGTAGCTCTATTTTCATATTTCTTTTAGAAGTAACTAGAATAATACTTGAGCTAATTATTCTAACGGAATATCAACAAATTTTCATATTGATGTCAATCGGTTTTATTTTTCTTGCACTTAAAGGCTCGGTTTTCAATTAAATGAAAAGTAGCTCCGAGCCGGAGTAAATTTTAAACTATAATGCTTTTCAAAATGATATATTTCTTAGATTCTTCGAGATTTAATTGTTATTCTTTTGTTGTCGCAACATGCATTGCATATCAAGAGCGTTAGCTAGGAAACAGTTTCCAGTCCTCAGCAAATAGTGAAACTAGTATTTAGATGACTTAAATTTTATATTTTAATTGTTGCTAGCTAGAATTAATTTTGGTGTTAGTTATTTAGCTTAAAAATGCACAAAAATAAGCCATTTTGACTAGTTTTAAGTTGTTTGACCAACCTTGACAAAGCTTTGACCCTTTTGACCTTTGTCATCTTTAAAATAGCCTAAATAACACAAAATAAAAAAAAACAGAGCTAAAACAGAGGGCTTAAGGCCGAAAAAACAAGGAGAGAAAAAAAAATCAACTTCAATTCATCAATTCTTCGCGAGGGCTTCCACGGGGAGGTTTCCGAGGTGTTCTACGAGCTTTTCCTAACGTCTAGGAGCGTGTAAGGTGAGGGTTTCATCGTTATTTGTGCATTTGAAAAATGTATGTCTAAACTTTAATTTTTAGAACTTATGCGTAGATTGTTGTTTTAATCGTTTTGTTGCTTAAGGAATGTTCCTTGTTGATTGTAGAACATGTATTTATAGTTTTTTAGCATTTTTTGCAGTTGAAAATTGAAATTGCAATTTAAATTGATTAATGAATAGTAATTAGTGAATAGTAAACCCTTGAAACGATAAAGTTGCGCTGTTATGCTGTCTGTTGATGTAGAAATGTGCTAGGTATGCTAGAATGTCTAAATGCATGATTTGTTTAGGTTGCGTAATGAAAAAAATAAGAAAAACGACTTAGTGAAAGTCGGGGTCGTTTAGGTCGAGTTTGGCGTTTTCTCGTTTTGCATGTTGGCATTGTTTCGGAAGGCCATGGAAGCACTTTTGGTGTGATTATGGCGTTGGTTGGGTGTTTGGTTGGTATAGTTGTAGTTCAAACGAGCAAAGGGGAAAATCGGGGCTTTGCGCGAATTCTAGGGTAAAGTAGAGTTTCGGGGTCCTTAGACGTGCCTTATGATGACCTAGGAGGATTGGCGAAGTCAGTTTCCAGAACTCGTGGCTCGTTTGGAAATGGTAGTGTTTTGATAGTTGGGGCCAATTTGTGATTTTGCTTGTTATCTTGATATTATGCCTATAGAATGCTTAGGGTTGCTTGGTATACTTGTTTAATTGGTGTTATTATTGCTTATCATTGCTTGTTATGCTTGAAAAGTTAGTTGAATGTTAGTATTGATTGTGATTGCTTGTTATCTCGTTTGTTGTCACTAGTTTGTATTGTTGTGTTATCGCTCGTTTATTGCCTTGTATCGAGTCTTGCATTGCATAGTGTCTCGCGCGTGAGTGATGAGCTTCTCTGGGTAGCCTCGGGTTGCCAGTGTTGGTTGCTCTAGCTCCGCTGCTATTCCCATTCTCGCTTGGGTTGCCTCCCAGGGAGATTTGGGTTGTAGATTTGATTGGATACTTCCGGGGTATTCCAAACTGGTGTTATAAGGTGGTTGTGCGCTTATTGTCATCGTTGTCAACATCAAGCTCGAGATTGATGTATCGCTCATGGAATGGTACATTGCTCGTATGAGTGAACCATAGCCTTCAGAGTGTGGTATAGCTTTGAATGGTTGTGTTAATGCTTTCAGTAATTACTTATTGTATTGATTGTTTATCTTGATTGCTTATTTATCAGTTATATTGCTTAACTGTCTTATTTTCATTGCACGACTTTCTTTCTCTCCAATTCGATATCTGTCTCGCCCTCACTGAGTATACGTGTTGTGTATACTCACTCCTCACCACCACATTTCAGGAAATGTCATGTTAGTTGGAAGTTCGTGATTTCGTGGAAGTTTGTTGCCTGAAGAGTTGTCTTGCGTGCCTATGTGGCTTGAGTGTCGAAGTTGTGAAGATATATGCTTTCATATGTTATATGTATTTAACGCCAAAAGCATGTAATTTAAGTTTCATTAGATTGTTGAAGTAGTTTGATAAGTTAGATTATATATCTAGTTATTATAACTTAACTTCAAATGCATGTTTGTAATGTCCAAAAGAAAAGAACTAGAATGGCATGATAGTCTATTTTATGTAGTAGCTTAGTATGGTTTTATTTTCATGTTTGAATGTACTTGTCAAAATGAAAAGAGATAGGTTAGCTTTTAAATTTGAAATGTATGTATACTTGCTGAGTTTAAATTGTTGAGAACCGAGGCTCGGATGGCCTTGAGGAAGTTTTGTATGGTTGGACACGGTGTTGGTCCATTTAAATGCTATTACAGGTTTTACATTTTGCCTAGAAACAGGGGAGACTTCGTCCTTTTTCCCTGAAAATTTTGTCCGGGTTTGGTTTGGGTTCTGATTAGATCGATTGATGGAACTCCCGGTCTCGAGAGGGATCGGGGTGTTACATGTGACGCGTTCTACGTCACGCCGGTGCCCATAACTTTTGATCTGTAAGGAGTTACACGGAGCACAACATACCGTTGGAAGTTCTCCGAGAGCTCTACGACGGGGGATATAAGCCTGCTCAGCTGCGCCTATTTTTGGATCCCAAAATCGAACGTTTTAATCAGTTTTCGGCCACTTTTCATCTTTTGCTCTGTTTTTCCGTCCAGGATCGTAAGTCGTGAGCTGTTTAAAGGATGACAACCTAACTCGTGGGATATTATAGGGCCCTACTATGCGTCGATATCTCGTCTTACGAGGATGCTGCGTTGTTGAAGTGGATGGGTTGTTGTTGAGCCGATTGGGCCTTTTGAATAGGCCATCTCTCTGGCTGGGACAGTGAACCGTCAACACATAAAAGATTTATGCCCACAGCATGACGGGTGGGATCATACTAGCACTAATGCAACGGATCCCATCAGAACTTCGAAGTTAAGCGTGCTTGGGCGAGAGTAGTACTAGGATGGGTGACCCCCTGGGAAGTCCTCGAGTTTCACCCCCCATTTTCAATTGTTTTTACCCAGGTTAGGATTGCCAAGATACTTTATCCACCACATTTCTATTACCGAATCCCACAACACCTTGGGCAAGTCAACTTCGCTTCACGTAAATGGTGGGCCAGCAAACCGAGGGCGTAGGGCTTGTGACCAGGTCTCCGTCGCTCCGGTGCCCATAACTTTTAATCCGTAAGGAGTTACGCGGCGCACAGCATACAGTTGGAAAGTACTCTAAGAGCTCTATGATAGGGGCAGCAAGCATGCTCAGTTGCGCCTACTTTCGGAGCCCAAAATCGAACGTCTTCATCATTTTCGGGCCACTTTTCTTCTTTTGCTCTGTTTTTCAGTCTCAAACCGTATGTTGTGAGCTGTTAAAAGTACGACAACCTAACTCGCAGGACATTAAAGGGCCTTACAACTCGTTGATATCACGTCTTCTGAGGATGCAGTGTTGTTGAAGTGGATGGGTTGTCGTTAAGCCCATTGGGCCTTTTGAATGGTCCATCTCTCTGGGCTGGGACTGTGAACTGTCAACACATAAAGGATTTATGCCCTCAACGTGACGGGTGCGATCATACCAGCACTAATGCACCGGATCCCATCAGAACTCCTAAGTTAAGTGTGCTTGGGCGAGAGTAGTACTAGGATGGGTGACCCCCTGGGAAGTCCTCGTGTTGCACCCCTTTTTTCAATTTTTTTTTGTCCCTGTTCGGGTTGCCAAGATACTTTATCCACCACATTCTTTTTTTTTTGTCCCTATTCGGGTTGCCAAGAACAATCAGGATCTTGGAGGACATGCTTCGAGCATGTGTGCTAGACTTTGGGAAGAATTGGGAGAAGTTTTTGCCTTTAGCGGAGTTCGCCTACAACAATAGTTATCAATCTACTATAGGTATGGCTCCCTACGAGGCGTTGTATGGTCGGAAATGCAGATCCCCGTTATATTGGGAAGAGGTTGAAGAGATGAGAACAGTTGATCCGACTGTGTTACCTGAGATGATTAAGATGGTAGATAATGTTCACCTATTCGCCAGCGTATGCTTACAGCGCAGAGTCGTCAGAAGAGTTATGCAGATAAGCACCGTCGGGATCTTGAGTTTGATTTGAGAGATTGGGTGTTTCTTAAGATTTTTCCTCGGAAGGGATTGATTCGGCACGGTAAGAGCGGGAAGCTTAGTCCCAAGTATGTGGGTCCGTATGAGATCACCGAAAAGGTAGGTCATTTGGCTTATCGGTTAGCTTTGCCTCCGAGCTTGTCGAGACTACACGATGTGTTCCATGTGTCTATGTTAAAGAAGTACCATCCAGACCCTTCACATGTACTTGAACCAGAGCCTTTGCAGATTGAAGAGAAGTTGTCTTATGAAGATAAACCGATTCGAATTGTGGATCGGAAAGTTCAGGAGCTTCGCAGAAAGAGTATTCCGTTAGTAAAGGTTCTGTGGAATTATCATGGGTTTGAGGAAGCAACTTGGGAAAGAGAGGACCAGGTTCGGGATCAGTATCCGGAGTTGTTTGTTGACCAGGTAGGAATTGCGTGGGCGCAATTGTTTTAAGGGGGAGAGGGTGTAATACCCGAGCCCGGAGTGTGAAAATTCCTTGTTTATTATTTTGAAAATTATATTTCCTTAAATTCTTTGTGAATTAATTGTTACTTTCTTGCCGTCGCAACGTGCATTGCATTTAGGGAGCGATAGCTAGATAACAGTTTCTAGTCCTCAGCAAATAGTGAAACTAGTATTTAGATGACTTAAATTTTATGTTTTAATTGTTGCTAGCTATAATTAATTTTTCTCTAGTTAGAATGGCTTTAAAATGCACAAAATAAGGCATTTTGACCAAGTTTTAAGTAGTTGACCAAGGCTTGACCTTTGACCATTTGACTTAGCACTTAAATAAGCTTAAAACAAAGCAAAATAAAAAAAATTGCAGCTGAAAATCCAGAGAGCAGGCCATGAACTTCCAAGGAAAAAAAAAACCTTTCAACCTTCCAATCGTTCAATCTTCGCGTGAGCTCGTGCGGGGTGGTTTCCGGGGTGACTATCGTTGTTTTCCTAGCGACTAGGAGTGCCTAAGGTGGGGGAATCATGTTATTTGCGCATTTAAATGTTAAGTGTATCAACTTTATGATTTTTAGATTTTATCTGTAGATTGTTGTTTAAATCGTTTTGATGCTTCTAGAATGTTCCTTGGCAATTGTAGAACGTGTATTTATAGCTTTTTAACATTTTCTGCGGTTAAATGTTGAGATTGTAGTTTAAACTAGTTGTTGAATAGTGTTTTATGAATAGTAAACCCTTGGAACGATGAAGTTGTTCCGTTATGCTATCCGTTGATATAGAATTGTGCTAGGTGTGTTAGAATGCCTAAATGCATGGTTTGTTTGGGTTGCGTAATGGAAAAAATGGGAATTAAGCCTTGGTGAAAGTCGGGATCATTTAGGTCGAGTTTGGCATTTTCTCGTTTTGCATGTTGGCATTGTTTCAGGAGGCCATGGAAGCACTTTTGGTACGATTATGGCGTTGGTTGGGTGTTTGGTTGTTATAGTTGTAGTTCAAACGAGCAAAGGGGGAAAACGGGACTTTGCGTGAATTCTAGGGTTAAGTAGGGTTTCGGGGTCCTTAGACGTGCCTTATGGTGACCTAGGAGGGTTGGTAAAGTCAGTTTCCAGAACTCGTGGCTCGTTTGGAAAAGGTAGGGTTTTGATAGTTGGGGCCGATTTGTGTTTTTGCTTGTTTTCTTGATTTTATGCCTATAGAATGCTTAGGGTTGCTTGAAATACTTGTTTGAATTGATTTGGATTGAAATGCTTATCAATTGTTGCTATTGCGTGCGAGAATAACCTACTTTGTTATTCTCCCACGTGTGGCTTTATCGCTTGTTTATCGCCTTGTATCGAGTCTTGCATTGCATAGTGTCTCGCGCGTGAGTGATGGGCCTCTCTGGGTAGCCTCGGGTTGCCAGTGTTGGTTGCTCTAGCTCCGCTGCTATTCCCTCTTCTCGCTTGGGTTGCCTCCCAGGGAGTTTTGGGTCGTAGGTTGATGGATACTTCCGGGGTATTCCAAACTGGTGTTATAAGATGGTTTTGGCCAGCGCGTCGTCATCGAATTCGTGTTTGAAAGTTGCTCGTGAAAAGAGTATCGTATCCTTTGAATGAGTGTTTACAGCTTTAAATACTTGCCTTGTTTTGTTGATGGCTTGTTGTATCTCTATATGATATTTGTATGTATTGCTTGGCTATTTGCATTGCATACTCCTCTCATCTCCGTCCTTGAGACCAATTGCCCTCGCTGAGCAATAGTTTTTGCTCATTCCTCTCTATACTATATTTTTACAGGAGTAGTTGAAGCAGACCCTCTTGAGGTAATTGAGGAGGAGGAACAGGTGGAGGTGTACCCGTGATAGCACTTCTTTGCTTTGCTGGTGGTTGGTTACTAGATTTTGTGCGAGCCTTGCTTGATATGTATATTGCTTGGAAGTCGATTAATTTTGAGGCTTGTAGCCTTGTATGTATTTTCTAGTTTGAGGCCTATACGGTCTTATGTTGTATAAGTTGGAAGAATGTAAAGTTGTAAACTTATACCCTTGTGACTAGTAAGGAAATGCATGCTAATGGAATTGATTAGTAGCATAAATACTTGTGTAGTATGCATATCATTTTTTGGTTGCAAAGTTGGTTAATAAGAAATGTATGTTTTAAAGAAAGTCGGCTTGTTTTGATTATTTTATGGCTTTTGCAAGTATTATAATGATTTTAGGGTTTCGGATCGTCCACGGTACAGAGGAGACTCCGTCTGTGTGTCGGGTCCGGGCTTGGCCTTTTGCGGGGTCGGGTCGGGGCGTGACAACAGCACTAATGCACTAGATCCTATAAGAACTCTGAAGTTAAGCGTGCTTGGGCGAGAGTAGTACTAGGATGGGGTGACTCCCTAGGAAGTCCTTGTGTTGCACCCCCCTTTTCAATTTTTTTGCCTCGGTTAGGGTTGCCAAGATTCTGTATCCACCACATTCTATTTTTGAATCCCACGGCACCTTGGGCAAGACAACTTCGCTTCACGTAGAGGCTTGGCCCGCAAACCGAGGGCATAGGGCTTGTGACCAGGTCTCCGTCGCTCCGGTGCCCATAAATTTTGATCCGTATGGAGTTACAAGGCGCACAACATACCGTTGGAAAGCTCTCCGAGAGCTCTACGACGGGGGTAGCAAACCTGCTCGGCTGCACCCGTTTTTGGATTCCAAAATTGAACGTTTTCATTAGTTTTGGGCCACTTTTTCTTCTTTTGATCTGTTTTTCCGTCCCGCGAATCGCACGTCGTGAGCTGTTAAAAAGATGACAACCTAACTCACAAAACATTAGAGGGCCGTACAATGCGTCGATATCACGTCTTGCGAGGATGCTGCATTGTTGAAGTGGATGCATTGTCGTTAAGCCCATTAGGCCTTTTGAATTGGCCATCTCTCTGTGATGTGACTGTGAACCGTCAACACATAAAGGATTTCTACCCTCAACATGACGGGTGCGATCATTCCAGCACTAATGCACTGAATACCATCAGAACTCCTAAACTAGGATGGGTGACCCCTAGGGAAGTCCTCGTTTTGCAACCCCCCTTTTCAATTTTTTTTACCCCGGTTAGGGTTGCCAAGATACTTTATCTACCACATTTCTATTTCCGAATCCCACGGCACCATGGGCAAGACAACTTCGCTTCACGTAGAGGCTGGGCCAGAAACCGAGGGCGTGGGGCTTTTGACCAGGTCTACGTCGTGCCAGTGCCCATAACTTTTGATCCGTAAGGAGTTACGCGGAGCACAACAAACCGTTGGAAAGCTCTCTGAGAGCTCTACGACGGGGGCTGTAAGCGTGCTCAGCTGCGCCTATGTTTGGATCCCAAAATCAAATTTTTCATCAGTTTTGGGCCACTTTTCTTCTTTTCCTCTATTTTTTCGTCCCGGATCGTACGTCGTGAGCGGTTATAAGGACGACAACCGAACTCGCAGGATATTGGCCCAACAATACGTTGATATCTTGTCTTACGAGGATGCGGCGTTGTTGAAGTGGATGGGTTGTCGTTAAGCCCATTGGCCCTTTTGAATGGGCCATCTCTCTGGGCTGGGACTGTGAACCGTCAACACATAAAGGATTTATACCCTCAACATGACGGGTGCGATCATACCTGCACTAATGCACCGGATCCCATCAAAATTCCGAAGTTAAGAGTGCTTGGGCGAGAGTAGTACTAGGATGGGAGACCCCCTTAGAAGTCCTCGTGTTGCACCTTCCCTTTTAATTTTTTTTGCCCCGGTTAGGGTTTCCAAGATACTTTATCCACCACATTCCTATTAATGAATCCCACAGCACCTTGGGCAAGACAACTTCGCTTCACGTAGAGGCTGGCCCTGCAAACCGAGGGCGTAGGTCTTGTGACCAGGTCCCGTCACTCCGTTGCCCATAACACTTATCCGTAAGGAGTTACGCGGCGCACAACATACCGTTGGAAAGCTCTTCGAAAGCTCTACAACGGGGGCAACAAGCCTGCTCGGCTGCGCCCGTTTTTGTAGCCAAAAATTGAACATTTTCATCAGTTTCAGGCCAACTTTATTCTTTTGATCTATTTTTCAGTCCCGGATCGCACGTCGTGAGCTGTTAAAAGGATGACAACCTTACTCGCGGGACATTAGAGGGCCCTACAATACGTCGATATCACGTCTTACGAGGATGCTGCGTTGTTAAAGCGGATGAGTTGTTGTTAAGCCCATTGGGCCTTTTGAATGGGCCATCTCTCTGGGATGGGACTGTGAACTGTCAACACATAAAGGATTTGTGCCCTCAACATGACAATTGTGATCCTACCAGCACTAATGCACCGGATACCATAAGAACTCCTAAGTTAAGCGTGCTTGGGCGAGAGTAGTACTAGGATGGGTGACCCTCTGGGAAGTTCTCGTGTTGCACCCCCCCTTTTCAAATTTTTTTACGCCGGTTATGGTTGCCAAGATACTTTATCCACAACATTTCTATTTCTGAATCGCACGACACCCTTGGGCAAGACAACTACGCTTCATGTATAGGCTGGGCCGGAAACCGAGGGCGTGGGGCTTGTGACCAGGTCTCCGTCGCGCTGGTGCCCATAACTTTTGATCTGTAAGGAGTTACACGGACCACAACATACCGTTAGAAAGCTCTCCGAGAGCTCTACGACGGGGGCTATAATCTTGCTCAGCTGCGCCTATTTTTGGATCCCAAAATTGAACATTTTCATCAGTTTTGGGCCACTTTTCTTCTTTTGCTCTGTTTTTCCGTCCCGGATCGCACGTCGTGAGCTGTTAAAAGGATGACAACCTAACTCGCGGGACATAGAGGGCCCTACAATGCGTCGATATCTTGTCTTGCGAGGATGCTACGTTGTTAAAGCGGATGAGTTGTCGTTAAGCCCATTGTGCCTTTTGAATGGGCCATCTCTCTGGGCTGGGACTGTGAACCGTCAACAAATAAAGGATTTGTGCCCTCAACATGACGGGTGCGATCATACCCGCACTAATGCACCGTATCCCATTAGAATTCCGAAGTTAAGCGTGCTTGGGCGAGAGTACTACTAGAACGGGTGACCCCCAAGGAAGTCCTCGTGTTGCATCCCCCTTTTCAATTTTTTTTCCCCGGTTAGGGTTGCCAAGATACTTTATCCACCAAATTTCTGTTACCGTATCCCATGGCACCTTGGGCAAGACAACTTCGCTTCATGTAGAGGCTGGGCCCCCAAACCGAGGGCGTTAGGCTTGTGACCAGGTCTCCGTCGCTCCGGTGCCCATAAGTTTTGATCCATAAGGAGTTACGTGACGCACAACATACCGTTGGAAAGCTCTCTGAGAGTTCTACGACGGGGACAGTAAACTTGCTCGGCTATGCCCATTTTTGGAGACCTAAATCGAACGTTTTAATTAGTTTCGGGCCACTTTTCTTCTTTTTCTCTATTTTTCCATCCCAGATCATACGTCGTGAGCTGTTAAAAGGACGACAACCTAACTCGCGGGACATTATTGGGCCCTACAACGTGTCGATATCACGTCTTGCGAGGATGTTGCATCGTTAAAGTGGATGGGGTGTCGTTAAGCCCATTGAGCCTTTTGAATGGGCCATCTCTCTGGGATAGAACTGTGAACCGTCAACACATAAAGGATTTGTTCCCACAACATGACGGGTGCTATCATACCAGTACTAATGCACCGGATCCCATCAGAACTTCGAAGTTAAGCGTGCTTGGGGGAGAGTAGTACTAGGATGGGTGATCCCCTGGGAAGTCCTCGTGTTGCACCCCCCCTTTTCAATTGTTTTTGCCCCGGTTAGGGTTGCCAAGATACTTTATCCACCATATTTCTATTACCGAATCCTACAGCACCTTAGGCAAGACAACTTCGGTACACTTAGAGGCTGGGCAGCAAACCGAGGGCGTGGGGCTTGTGACCAGGTCTCCGTCGCTTTGTGCCCATAACTTTTAATCCGTAAGGAGTTATGCGGCGCACAACATGCCGTTGGAAAGTTCTCTGAGAGCTCTACGATAGGGGCAACAACCCTGCACAACTGTGCCTACTTTTGGAGCCCAAAATTGAACATTTTCATTATTTTCGGACCACTTTTCTACTTTTGCCCTATTTTTTCGTCCTGAATCGTACATCGTGAGCTATTAAAAGGACGACAACCTAACTCGCGGGATATTACAGGGCCCTACAATGCGTTGATATCTCGTCTTACGAGGATGCTGCTTGGTTGAAGTGGATTGGTTGTCGTTAAGCCCATTAGGCCTTTTGAATAGGCCATCTCTCTAGGCTGGGACTGTGAACCGTCAACACATAAAGGATTTGTGCCATCAACATGATGGGTGTAATCATACCTGCACTAATGCACCGGATCCCATCAGAACTCCGAAGTTAAGAGTGCATGGGCGAGAGTAGTACTAGGATGGGTGACCACCTTGGAAGTCTTCGTGTTACACCCCCCCTTTTCAATTTTTTTTACCTCGGTTAAGGTTGCCAAGATACTTTATCCACCACATTTCAATTTTCAAGTACCACGGCACCTTGGGCAAGACAATTGCACTTCATGTTTAGGTTGGGCCGGAAACCGAGGGCGTGGGGCTTGTGACCAGGTCTTCGTCGCGCTGGTGCCCTAACTTTTGATCTGTAAGGAGTTACGTGGAGCACAACATGCAGTTGGAAAGCTCTCCAAGAGCTCTACGATGGGGGTTGTAAGCCTGCTCTGCTGCGCCTGTTTTTAGATCCCAAAATCGAATGTTTTCATCAGTTTTGGGCCACTTTTTTTCTTTTACTCTGTTTTTTCATCCCGGATCATACGTCGTGAGGTTTTAAAAGGACGACAACCTAACTCACGGGATATTACAAGGCCCTACAATGCGTCGATATCTCGTCTTACGAGGATACTGCTTTGTTGAAGTGGATGGGTTGTCGTTAAGCCCATTGGGCCCTTTGAATGGGCCATCTCTTTGGGATGGGACTGTGAACCGTCAACACATAAAGGATTTGTGCCTTCAACATGACGGGGGAGATCATACTAGCACTAATGCACCGGATACCATCAGAACTCCTAAGTTAAGCGTGCTTGGGCGATAGTAGTACTAGGATGGGTGACCCTCTAGGAAGTCCTCGTGTTGTACCCACCCTTTTCAATTTTTTTTACACCGGTTAGGGTTGCAAAGATACTTTATGCACCACATTTCTATTTCCGAATCCCAAGGCTCCTTGGGCAAGACAACTTCGCTTCACGTACAGGCTGGGCCAAAAACCGAGGGCGTGGGGCTTGTGACCTAGTCTCCGTCGCGCCGGTGCCCATAACTTTTGATCCGTAAGGAGTTACGCGGAGCACAACATACAGTTGGAAAGCTCTCCGAGAGCTCTACGACGGGGGCAGTATGCCTGCTCGGCTGCGCCTGTTTTTGGATCCCAAAATTGAATGTTTTCATCCATTTTGGCCCACTTTTCTTCTTTTGCCCTGTTTTTCTGTCCCGGATCATACGTCGTGAGTTGTTAAAAGGATGACAACCAAACTCGCGGGATATTACAGGGCCCTACAATGCGTCGATATCTCGTCTTACGAGGATGCTGCGTTGTTGAAGTGGATGGGTTATCGTTAAGCCCATTGGGCCTTTTGAATGGGCCATCTCTCGGGACTGGTATAGTGAACCGTCAACATATAAAGGATTTGTACCCTCAACATAACGGGTGCAATCATACATGTACTAATGCACCGGATCCCATTATAACTCCGAAGTTAAGAGTGCTTGGGCGAGAGTTGTACTAGGATGGGTGACACCCTTAGAAGTCTTCGTGGTGCACCCCTCCTTTTAATTTTTTTGCCCCGGTTAGTGTTGCCAAGATACTTTATCCACCACATTTCTATTAACGAATCCCACGGCACCTTGGGCAAGACAACTTCGCTTCACGTAGAGGCTGGGCCCGCAAACCAAGGACGTAGGGCTTGTGACCAGGTCTTCGCCACTCCAATGCCGATAACATTTGATCCGTAAGGAGTTACGCAGTGCATAGCATATCGTTGGAAAGCTCTCCGAGAGCTCTAGGATGGGGGCAGCAGGCCTGCTCAGCTATGCCCATTTTTGGAGCCAAAAATCGAACAATTTCATCAGTTTCAAGCCACATTTCTTCTTTTGCTCTATTTTTTCATCCCGGATCGTACGTCGTGAGCTGTTAAAAGGACGACAACCTAACTTGCAGGACATTAGAGGGCCCTACTATGTGTCGATATCACGTCTAGCGAGGATGCTGCGTCGTTAAAGTTGATCGGTTGTCTTTAAGCCCATTGGGCCTTTTGAATGGGCCATCTCTTTGGGCTGAGACTGTGAACAGTTAACATATAAAGGATTTGTGCCCACAACATGACGGGTGCTATCATACCAACACTAATGCACCGGATCCCATCAGAACTTCGAAGTTAAGCGTGCTTGGACGAGAATAGTACTAGGATGGAGGACCCCTTGGGAAGTCCTCGTGTTGCACCTCCCCTTTCAAATGTTTTTGGCCCGGTTAGGGTTGCCAAGATACTTTTTCCACCACATTTTTGTTACCGAATCCCACGGCACCTTGAGCAAGACAACTTCGCTTCACGTAGAGGCTAGGCAGCAAACCAAGGGCGTGGGGCTTGTGACCAGGTCTATGTCGCTCTGGCGCCCTTAACTTTTAATCCGTCAGGTGTTACGCGGCGATACCGTTGGAAAGCTCTTTGAGAGCTCTACGACAGAGGCAATAACCCTACTCAGCTGTGCCTACTTTCGGAGCCCAAAATTGAATTTTTTCATCATTTTCGGGCCACTTTTCTACTTTTGCTCTGTTTTTTCGTCCCGGATCGTACGTCGTGAGATGTTAAAAGCACGACAACCTAACTCGCGGGATATTACAAGGCCCTACAATGCGTTGATATCTCGTCTTACGAGGATGCTGCGTTGTTGAAGTCGATGGGTTGTTGTTAAGCCCATTGGGCCTTTTGAATGTGCCATCTCTCTGGACTGGGACTGTGAACCGTCAACACATAAAGGATTTGTGCCCTGAACGTGACAGGTGCGATCATACTTGCACTAATGCACTGGATCCCATCAGAACTCCGAAGTTAAGAGTGCATAGGCGAGAGTAGTACTAGGATGGGTGGCCCCCTTGGAAGTCCTCGTGTTGCACCATCCCTTTTCAATTTTTTTTACCCCGATTAGGGTTGCCAAGATATTTTATCTACCATATTTCTTTTTTCGAGTCCCACGGCACCTTGGGCAAGACAACTTCGCTTCATGTACAGGCTGGGCTGGAAACCGAGGGCGTAGGGCTTGTGACCAGGTCTCCGTCACGCCGATGCCCATAACTTTTGATCCGTAAAGAGTTACGCGAAGTACAACATACTGTTGGAAAACACTCCAAGAGTTCTACGACGGGGGCTGTAAACCTGCTCAGCTGTGCCTATTTTTGGATCCCAAAATCGAATGTTTTCATCAGTTTTGGGCACTTTTTTTTTTGCTCTATTTTTTCATCTTGGATCGTACGTTGTGAGCTGTTAAAAGGGCGACAACCGAACTCGCGGGATATTACAGGGCCCAACAATGCGTCGATATCTCATCTTACGAGGATGCTGAGTTGTTGAAGTCGATGAATTATCGTTAAGCCCATTGGGCCATTTGAATGGGCCATCTCTTTGGGCTGGGACAGTGAACTGTCAACACATAAATGATTTGTGCCCTCAACATGACGGGTGCAATCATACCTGCACTAATGCACTGGATCGCCTCAGAACTCCGAAGTTAAGAGTGCTTGGGTGAGAGTAGTACTAGGATGGGTGACCCCCTTAGAAGACCTCATGTTGCACCCCCCCTTTAATTTTTTTTTGCCCCGGTTAAGGTTGCCAAGATACTTTATCTACCACATTTCTATTAACGAATCCCACATCACCTTAGGCTAGACAACTTTACTTCACGTAGAGGCTAGGCCTGCAAACTGAGGGTGTAGTGCTTGTTACCAGGTATCCGTCGCTCCGGTGCTCATAACATTTGATACGTAAGGAGTTACGGGACGCACAGCATACCGTTGGAAAGCTCTCTGAGAGCTCAACCACTGGGGCAGCAAGCCTGCTTGGCTGCACCCGTTTTTGTACCCAAAAATTGAACGTTTTCATCAGTTTTAGGCCAACTTTCTTCTTTTGATCTGTTTTTCAGTCCCGGATCGCACGTCGTGAGCTGTTAAAAGGATGACAACCTAACTCGCGAGACATTATAGGGCCCTACAATGCGTTGATATCACGTCTTGCGAGAATGCAGCATTGTTGAAGCGGATGGGTTGTCGTTAAGCCCATTGGGCCTTTTGAATGGGCCATCTCTCTGGGATGGGACAGTGAACCGTCAACACATAAAGGATTTGTGCCTTCAACATGACAGGTTCGATCAGACCAGCACTAATGCACCAGATACCATCAGAACTCCAAAGTTAAGCGTGCTTGGGCGAGAGTAATACTAGGATGGGTGACCCCTTGGGAAGTCCTCGTGTTGCACCCCCTCTTTTCAATTTTTTTTACCCCGGTTAGGGTTGCCAAGATACTTTATCCACCATATTTCTATTTCTGAATCCCACGGCACCTTGGGCAAGACAACTTCGCTTCACGTACAGGCTAGGCTGGAAACCAGGTGCATAGGGCTTCTGACCAGGTCTCCGTCGCGCCGGTGCCCATAACTTTTGATCCGTAAGGAGTTACGCGGAGCACAACATACCGTTGGAAAGCTCTTTGAGAGCTCTACGATGGGGGCTGTAAGCCTGCTCAGTTGTACGTATTTTTGGATACCAAAATTGAATGTTTTCGTATGTTTTGGGCCACTTTTCTTCTTTTGCTCTATTTTTTCCATCCTGGATCGTACGTCGTGAGCTGTTAAAAGGGCGACAACTGAACTCGCCTTATATTACAGGGCCTTACAATGCGTTGATATCTCATCTTACGAGGATGCTGCGTTGTTGAAGTGGATGGGTTGTCATTAAGCCCATTGGGCTTTTTTGAGTGGGCCATTTCTCACGGCTGAGACTGTGAACCGTCAACACATAAAGGATTTGTGCCCTCAACATGACAGGTGCGATCATACCTGCACTAATGCACCGGATCCCATCAGAACTCCGAAGTTAAGAGTGCTTGGGCGAGAGTAGTACTAAGATGGGTAACCCCCTAAGAATTCCTCGTGTTGTACCCCCCCTTTCAATTTTTTTTGCCCCGGTAAGTGTTGCCAAGATACTTTATCCACCACATTTCTATTAACGAATCCCACGGTACCTTGGGCTAGACAACTTCGCTTCACGTAAAGGCTGGGCCCGCAAACCGGGGGCGTAGGGTTTGTTACCAAGTCTCCGTCGCTCCGGTGCCCATAACATTGGATCTGTAAGGAGTTACACGGCGTACAACATACCGTTGGAAATCTCTCTGAGAGTTCTACGATGGGGGCAGCAAGCCTGCTCGGCTGCACCCATTTTTGGAGCCAAAAATCGAATGTTTTCATTAGTTTTAGGCCAACTTTATTCTTTTGATATGTTTTTCCATCCCGGATCACACGTCGTGAGCAGTTAAAAGGATGACAACCTAACTTGTGGGACATTAGATGGCCCTACAATGCGTCAATATCACGTCTTGCGAGGATACTGCGTTGTCGAAGTGGATGGGTTGTCGTTAAGCCCATTGGGCATTTTGAATGGGCCATCTCTCTAGGATGGTACTATGAACCGTCAACACATAAAACATTTGTGCTCTCAACGTGATGGGTGCGATCATACCAGTACTGGTGCACCAGAAACCATAAGAACTCCAAAGTTAAGCGTGCTTGGGTGAGAGTAGTACTAGGATGGGTGACCCCCTGGGAAGTCCTCATGTTGCACCCCTCCCCCCCCCTCCTTTTCAATTTTTTTTACACCGGTTAGGGTTGCCAAGATACTTTATCCACCACATTTCTATTTCTGAATCCCACAGCACCTTGGGCAAGAGAACTTCGCTTCACGTACAGGTTGGGCCGGATACAGAGGGCGTGGGGCTTGTGACCAGGTCTCCGTCGCGCCGGTGCCATTAACTTTTGATCCGTAAGGAGTTACGCGGAGCACAACATACCGTTGGAAAGCTCTCTGAGAGCTCTACGATGGGGGCTGTAAGCCAGCATAGCTGCGTCTGTTTTTGGATCCCAAAATCGAATATTTTCGTCAGTTTTGGGCCACTTTTCTTCTTTTGCTCTGTTTTTCCGTCCCGGATCGTACGTCATGAGCTGTTAAAAGAACGACAACCGAACTCGCGGGATATTACAGGCCCTACAATGCGTCGATATCTCATCTTACGAGGATACTGCGTTGTTGAAGTGGATGGGTTGTCATTAAGCACATTGGGCCTTTTGAATGGGCCATCACTCAGGGTTGGGACTGTGAACCGTCAACACATAAATGATTTGTGCCGTCAACATGACAGGTGCGATCATACCTGCCCTAATGCACCGGATCCCATCAGAACTCTGAAGTTAAGAGTGCTTGGGCGAGAGTAGTACTAGGATGGGTGACCCCCTTACAAGTCCTCGTGTTGCACCCCCCTTTCAATTTTTTTTGCCCCGGTTAGGGTTGCCAAGATACTTTATCCACCACATTTCTATTAACGAATCCCACGGCACCTTGGGCTAGACAACTTCGCTTCACTTAAAGGCTGGGCCAGCAAACCGGGGGCGTAGGGCTTGTTACCAGGTCTCCATCGCTCCGGTGCCCATAACATTTGATCCGTAAGGAGTTACGCGGCGCACAGTATATCGTTGGAAAGCTCTCTGAGAGCTCTATGACGGGGGTAGCAAGCCTGCTCGGCCGCACCCGTTTTTGGAGCCAAAAATCGAATGTTTTCATTAGTTTCAGGCCAACTTTCTTCTTTTGATCTATTTTTTCGTCCCGGATCGCACGTCGTGAGCTGTTAAAAGGATGACAACCTAACTCGCGGGACATTAGAAGGCCCTACAATGCGTCAATATCACGTCTTGCGAGGATGCTGAGTTGCTGAAGCGGATGGGTTGTCGTTAAGCCCATTGGGCCTTTTGAATGGGCCATCTCTCTAGGATGGGACTGTGAACCGTCAACACATAAAGGATTTGTGCCCTCAACATGATGGGTGCGATCATACCAGCACTAGTGCACCGGATACCATCAGAACTCCAAAGTTAAGCGTGCTTGGGCAAGAGTAGTACTAGGATGGGTGACCCCATGGGAAGTCCTCGTGTTGCACCCCCCCACTTTTCAATTTTGTTTTACACCGGTTAGGTTTGCCAAGATACTTTATCCACCACATTTCTATTTTCGAATTCCACAGCACCTTGGGCAAGACAACTTCGCTTCACGTACAGGTTGGGCGTGACACCGTGAGCGTGGGGCTTGTGACCGGGTCTCCGTTGCGCCGGTGCCCATAACTTTTGATCCGTAAGGAGTTATGCGGAGCACAACATATCGTTGGAAAGCTCTTCGAGAGCTCTACGACAGGGGTTGTAAGCCTGCTCAGCTGCACCTATTTTTGGATCCAAAAATCGAATGTTTTCGTCAGTTTTGGGCCACTTTTCTTCTTTTGCTCTGTTTTTCTGTCCCGGATCGTACGTCGTGAGCTGCTAAAAGGGCGACAACCAAACTCGCGGGATATTATAGGGCCCTACAATGCGTCAATATCTTGTCTTACAAGGATGCTGTGTTGTTGAAGTGGATTTGTTGTCGTTAAGCCCATTGGGCCTTTTGAATGGGCCATCTCTCTGGGCTGGGACTGTGAACCGTTAACAAATAAATGATTTGTGGCCTCAACATGACAGGTGCGATCATACCAGCACTAAGGCACCAGATCCCATCAGAACACCGAAGTTAAGTGTGCTTGGGCGAGAGTAGTACTCGAATGGGTGACCCCCTGGGAAGTCCTCATGTTGCACCCCCCTTTTCAATTTTTTTTGCCCCAGTTAGGGTTGCCAAGAATCTTTATCCACCACATTTCTGTTACCGAATCCCACGGCACCTTGGGCAAGACAACTTCGCTTCATGTAGAGGCTTGGCCCGCAAATCGATGGCGTAGGGCTTGTGACCAGGTCCCCGTCGCTTCAGTGCCCATAACTTTAGATCCGCAGGAGTTATGCGGTGCACAGGATACCGTTGGAAAGCTCTCCGAGAGCTCTACAACAAAGGCAACAAGCTTGCTCGGCTATACCCCTTTTTGGAGCCCAAAATCGAACGTTTTCATTAGTTTTGGGATACTTTTCTTCTATTGCTCAGTTTTTTCGTCTCGGATCGCACGTCGTGAGCTGTTAAAAGGATGATAACCTAACTCGTGGGACATTAGAGGCCCTACAACGCGTCGATATCACGTCTTGTGAGGATGCTGCATTGTTGAAGTGGATGGGTTGTCGTTAAGCCCATTTGGCCTTTTGAATGCGCCATCTCTATGGGTTGGGACTGTGAACCGTCAACACATAAAGGATTTGTGCCCTTAAGATGACGGATGCAATCATACCGGCACTAATACACCGAATCTCATCCGAACTCCGAAGTTAAGCATGCTTGGGCGAGAGAAGTAATAGGATGGGTGACCCCATGGGAAGTCCTCGTGTTGCACCCCCCCTTTTCAATTTTTTTTTACGCCGGTTAGGGTTGCCAAGATACTACATCCATCATATTTCTATTACCGAATACCACGGCACATTGGGCAAGATAACTTTGCTTCACGTACAGGCTGGGCCGGAAACCGAGGGCGTGGGACTTGTGACCAGGTCTCCGTCGCGCCGGTGCCCATAACTTTTGATCCGTAAGGAGTTACACGGCTCACAACGTACAGTTGGAAAGCTCTCTGAGAACTCTACGACGGGGGCAGTAAGCCTGCTTAGCTGCGCCTGTTTTTGGATCCCAAAATTGAACATTTTCATCAGTTTTGGGGCCATTTTTCTTCTTTTGCTCTATTTTTCTGTCCCAGATCGTATGTCGTGAGCTGTTAAAAGGGCGACAACCTAAGTCGCGGGATATTATAGGGCCCTACAATATGTCGATATCACGTCTGACGAGGATGCTACGTCGTAGAAGTGGATGGGTTGTCGTTAAGCCTATTGGGCCATATTTCTGGGTTGGGACTGTGAACCGTCAACACATAAAGGATTTGTGCCCTCAACATGATGGGTGCGATCATACCCGCACTAATGCACCGGATCCCATCAGAACTCCGAAGTTAAGCGTGCTTGGGCGAGAATAGTACTAGGATGGGTGACCCCTGGGAAGTCCTCGTGTTGCACCCCTCTTTTCAATTTTTTTTGCCACGGTTAGGGTTGCCAAGATACGTTATCCACCACATTTCTATTACCGAATTCCTCGGCACCTTGGGCAAGAAAACTTCACTTCACGTAGAGGTTGGGCCCGCAAACCGAGGGCGTAGGGCTTGTGACCAAGTCTCCGTCATTCCGGTGCCCATAACTTTTGATTCGTAATGAGTTACGCGGTGCATAGCATACCATTGGAAAGCTCTCCGAGAGCTCTACGACGGGGGCAAAAAGCCTACACAATTGTGCTCATTTTTGGACCCCAAAATCAAACTTTTTAAACAGTTTTGGGCCATTTTTCTTCTTTTGCTCTGTTCTTCCGTCCCAGATTGTACGTTGTGAGCTCTTAAAAGGACAACAACCAAACTTTGTGAGACCCGACCCTGAATAACGTGCCTTACCTCGATTTGTGTGCCTTAGACCCAGAACTGTATGGCCAACCTTGGATTACGTATCCTGTCTTGGTTTTCGTGCATGCCTCGTTATATGTGCCTTAACCGAGAATTGTGTGTCTTAATCCTCGAGAAATGTGCGATACCTAGATAAACGTGCCATGACCTTAATTTAAGTGCGAGACCACGATTTTCGTGTGTCTCTTCGTTTCGTGTGCATTAACCTTGAACCACGTGCTTTAACCTAGGTTTAAGAGTCATGTCTTGAATTACGTGCATTGCATTGAATTACGTGCCTTATTTTGATCTACATTCATTCAACTAGGGTTGCGTGTGTTAGCATTTGAATCCGTGCATTTATGTTGAAGTACGTGCATTAGTCTTGAAGTTCGTGTCTTACCTCGTAGTTCCTATCTACCTCGTGATTCGTGCCATGTATTGATTTTTGTGTGTCTCTCGTAGTGCGTGCCCTAGACTTAGGAAAGCATGCCCGCACGCTAATCAATAAAGAATCCTACACAAAGCACTAGACTATAAAATAATCCTACAAACACCACTAACTATTATTATAATCCTAATTCAAATCTCTACAAAATCCACTAACACCTAAATATTATATTTTAAACTCACTACAAGACAAAATCTCACAAACCTCTAAACATATCCTATATTCGATTCTACCTAAAATCCCTAAATACCCAACATTCTCTTACACACATGTTAAAACAATTCAAAAGATGACACAAAATCAGATTTTTGCATGCATGTTTAATTCAAAATGATTCTAGACAAGTCATGACACAAAAACACTTATCAATGCATAAAAAATTGCCCAAAACCACCTCAATTTCCTCTCATTTTCGACCAAACCACTCATGGCCCATGCTAACATTTCAAATTCCACCTTGAAGACACAAAAATTCAGATTTGGAAGCCCAAGGCCGACATGCTCCTCAAACTTGCAAAAGGCTTCATTTCTTTGTCATTTCTTCATTTCTCTTCATTCTTTTCTCTCACTTCCCTCTCATTTCCTCTCTCTGTTTCGGTTTTGGCTGAGTTCTCCACCTCCATAGCTTATCTTCTTCACACCATAGCTAAACAAAGCAAGCCATGAGCAAAGGACCTCAACCGAGCTAGCTAGGAAGTGAAAATCACATATGCATGTACATTGAAGACCTCTATTCGGCCTAGGTGAGTTTTCTTGGCTTCCATTTCTTTTCTTCTTGTTCTAACCTCATGCATGTGCTAAGAGATTGATCACTAGGCTAGGAAAAATAGAGAAACCAAGTTGGAATCTCGGCTAAGCAAGAAGAAGAAGAGATTTGAAGCTTCAACAAGTTTTTGTGCATCTTTGTGGTTGATTGCTAAGGTGAGGGTTAAAACCTTTTGAAAACACTTCAAAAAATTCACATGAATGCTCATAAATGTGTGTATTTTCTTCTGTACTTGAGTTATATGGTCGTTCATAAGCTTAAACAACCATGCATGGCAAGATATTGGCTTGAAAATGATGCTAGGTGAAGTCGAAATTGTTGACAGCTCTCTGACCAGTCTGTTCGAGGTAAGTTTAGCTAGGACGATGATGTTAAAAATGCTTGAAAATTGGTAGGTGACTATTTTGGACAGTTTTGAACTTTTTTCCCAGAAATATGCCGAAGCTAATTTTGAGTCTAAGTTCCTCAAAATGGAAAATCTTTAAAATGTGACCAAATCTGGAAATCTGGAAAAATGAAGCAGGTTTTGGCAGATGCACTGACCTTGTGGAACGAACCATATTTGACTTAGTAAATGATGTCCAAAATGCAAAAACTTTGGTGTGCTGCTAGATTTTTCAGTTCTGGACAATTTTGTCAGAAATGGACCAAGTCTAAAACTGATACTAAGGACCTCAAAAACGACAATTTCTGGAAAGTGTGCAAATCTGGACAGTTTTGTACTATTCCACTGTTTCGGCTATATCTAACGATCCTGAACTCCAATTGATGCAAGGTTTGTTTCTGATTTTAGTTAACTTCTTAAGATTTAATTTGACATCTTATTCACGGAATTTGGAGATTGTTTGCTTATCCAATTGATTGTGATAAGACAGCCTATTGCAGTAAGGGTTTCACTTAATGTTGTGCTTAGAAAAATTGTTGTGACTCCTCTTGTTGAATTAAATTCTTGGGATTGTAGCTACGGGATGTTGTGTGGACTGTTTTGAATGTTTTAGGATGTTGAATTAAATGATGCATGGTTTGAGATTGATTTTGAGTTGGGTTGAGGCTCAAATTGCACGAATATACATGAAATGGAAGCCCTAATGACTAGGTAGTTTTGCTAAGTATTGATTAATTGGACTTTGGGTGGGAATTATATGCTTAGTGGGCTGCCCGTAAATGTCTTATAACTTCAAATGTGATTTTGACCATTGCATGTTGACAAATAAGCTTTTTCTTGCACCCAAACCCATGATTGATGTCATTGCATGTTGAATAATCTTATCACTTGATCACGTGGGTTTCTTAATGAGTTATATGGCTTGTTTTACATTTGTTACATGGCTGCCTGTTTAATTTTCATATAACTTTATATGCCTTTCATGTGAAATTTCATGTCTTATCGTGCCCTGCTTGTTTACCTGTCAATGTGCAATCTTATGACTGTCCGGAGGCAACCTACTTTGTTGTCCTCCTACTGTGATATATTACCTGTTTTATCGTGCCCTGCCTGTTTACTTGGTCAATGTGCAATCTTATGACTGTCCGGAGGTAACCTACTTTGTTGTCCTCCTACTGTGATATATTACCTGTCATGAATGTGCATTGCATACAAGGTTGCAACCTTTCCTATTGGCATGGTAGCGATCACGCACACCGGGCGGCACTGGGCTTGCCGGTGCACCCGTGACTACCATGGTCCCATTCCCTCTCTCGCTTAGGGGCTAGACTTCCTCGGAGAGTTGAGTCGTAGGATTTCGGGGTACATCCGGAGTACACCCACCTGGCGTGTTTGGGGGATGATTTGAAGTCGGCCGCAACTTCTGATTCTGAAACTGATCTGAGAGCAAAAGCTCACTGTATCCTTTTTACTATGTGTATAAGTACTCTCGCTTGGTTCCTAGAGAACCTCGAGGAGGAAAGATTGGTATTTCTGTTTCTGTACTTGTATTATTGTTATATTCATGCTTGCAAAAGGATTTTCATAAGTTGAACCAGAAAATGAGTTTCAAAACTTATTTCTCGTTCCCCCTCGCTGGGTTCATAAGCAATGACCCTCTTTTATCATCTCAGGTAAAGAAGAACAGGTACAGGTACCCGAGGACAACATGCTTATCGATGAACCCCTGGAGTGATTGCCTGTCATTGTTGTTTTGCTTGAATGTGGTTATTTGTGAACTATGCTACTTGAAGACTATTTCTTTTATGTTGCTCGTTGTTTATTGATGTAAATGACCCCGTTGTAATTTGGGTCTAATTCTGGTATTGTACTATCTATAACCGGACGAACTTTTATTTGGTTGTTTGCTTTCGTTTTCTTAATTAGTAGTTATCGTAGGCATTCAAACCACTAGATGAACAATCAACTAAGTTAATTCTATCTAATTTCACTTAGGTGCTCATTTGCAAACTAAAGGATAATAGGTACTTGCATGATAGGAAATTGACAAATAAACGGGACATAGTTATCATGTTAGGCTTATTAACCAAACGAGACTTTCAAGATAAACTAGTAGGCAAATCGGTTGGTGACAAATAGGAGTCCTTAATGGAATTGGATTAATGATTGGAATAATTGAGGCGCTTAGAGAATTAGGTCAAACCAAAGAGCCCAATTTCAGCCGTTATGCTGCCGGTTTTCCGAAAAACTTTGAAGTTTAGACAAAAACGATAAGTGTTAATTCTTCATAAACGGTTAAGTATATGACAGCACCTGAACGTTTAGGTCACACCCTAGTCTAACCTTATAGGCTGGGTTGGGGCGTGACACCTTATAGGTAGATTGGTATCAGAGCTTAGTTTAGTAACTAGGCGTTAGTCGGGTTCAACTCTCGAACCATGGATAGAAGCCCTAAGGTAATTATGATGTCTTGTTTATATGTGTTAATGTGTGCTAATGTGCTTTAACTGCTTTGAGAATTGAATACTATGTGCCTTTGTGGACTATATGTATTATGTGTCATGCACACCGACACGTTAGTGCCCTCAATAATGCATGCATGCTTTTATACTCCTTCCTTGATACATGTGAATGTTATATAACCATGAATGACTATTTATACACATAGATAGTTAGGATTAGGACTTTTAGGGAAGTGAATTTGTGTAGGACGAATGAAAAGGCTCGGTTAGAGATTTCTCACATCTTCACAGGTACTCGATGGATCGTATATATTATTGGATATGCATATATAAAATGCGTAGCACAGGTATAATTGTTGAGGTAAAATTATCTCTTTATCTTTGGAATATACATGCCTGTGATTAAGTTATCAATTTTATAGCTATAAAGTTCTTAATTCCGTCAAACCGTTCTTCTGATTGTGGTTCAAGAATAAATGTTAAGGACATACAACTTTTCTTAGATATAAGAATATACTATTGGAGATGTGGAGTAGTATATATATGTTCACATGCTTATAATGGAAGTTTGACTTATGAGTTACTTTTGAATCAAATTATTATATCTTAAAATGGTATAATAGACTAATTATATGATTGAATCCTTACTTGATTGGAATTAAGCATCGTTGAACCTAATAAGGTGTATATTAACGAGTTTCAAGTTCACTCAATGGTAAGATTGTGACCTAGAAATTAAGAGTGAACTCGTGGAAATGGACGATAGGGGTTAGATTATTAAGGCGTGAATAATGTGTTTAAGTAACTTAACAATGGATAACCTCAAGACATGTAGGCAGCTATGGAGACTAAGTTTAACAAGGTTGATGATTCTTTAATATAACAAGATATAAGGATGCTGGAATCAAGGAATTCACGTTGCTAGAACTCGTGTTCAGAAGACTACACCTAAATGTTAGGTCGAAATAGAAGTGTAAAGTATTGAATTATGCATTAGATGACTAACGTTACTAAGGTCCTAAGTTGGATATTGATGATTTTAAGAATCATGGTATTAAATTGTTGCCCCTCAATTTAGTTATGATTATGTGAAGTAAGTCATTCTATGCCCTTGTTGTTTGGATACCCTAGAGGATGTTGGAAAGCATATATCCTTAAGTAAGACTGATGGACCTATTATATAAACCATGGAAATGATATTAAACATCTGGTTGCCAAGTGGAGTTGTTAGGGTATGATTTGAAATCCTAAATAGCTAATAGTGAGTATGCATGATGATTCATGGTGAACCCTAGGACCTAAGGTCAATGAGTCTTGATGCTCTTAGCTAGTTGAACATATAAATGAGAAGAGTAAGATTTCATAGAGTTAAGATAGAGATGAATTAGAGTCATAATGACCCAAGAGACTATTGTTAGACCACCATATCTATGTGTACCATTTCACATCTAGAAACTAGCGATCGGTAGACTTCGAATTGTGGTCATTGAATAAGAAGGGTGAATCTTGTAGTGATAGTTAAATAAATGGTTGTTTACTTTTGAAGTTCTATTAGGTTATGTTGAAGAATGCCTAGTGGTCATAATTCTTATGTTGACACGGCCTTGAAGTTATTTTGTGTAACAAGCTACTTGGATTAGTATGGTAAATGTCTTATGAGCTAGATCATTTCAGTACCCATTTATAGTCCTAGGATTGTTGTTGTACGACCGGTAACCTAGTAGAGCATTGATATCATCTACATGGCGATGAACCCAGCTTAGTAACATTAATGTCGAAGATATATTAGCGGGCATTAAATATTCGAAGGAATGACTAGGTCGCTAAATGAGTAGGACCATTGTCTTCTTAAGTATGACGTAACCTTGGATTGAGGTGAGTGGAATTTATTTGAGGTTGAAACTAATCGCCTTAGGAGTTTTGGATAAGATTAAAAGAAAATTCTGAAGTCTCGTGACTTGAAGATAGAGATTCGAATAAGGAAATAAATTGTGGATCACAAGCTGATGAATTTTACTTATAAGAGTTGAACTAGTGCTACATGATTAGTTTACTATGCAATTTCGATGGCAATTTGTTGGTGATACTTGATAAACCTTAGAATTCGAGTTTAATGAATCTCAACGGTCTTTCTTCTTGATTACGAGCTTGAAAGTTAACGAAGCTAGGAAAGGATGTTAGTGAATAGGAGCTTAATCGGAAGACTAGTCATTAGAATATTTACTAATCCAATGTACCTTCAAGATAAGAACTATTATACTACCGATAGATGACGACTTGAGATGGATTAGTTTATTTGGTGAGTTCAACTTGAAAATAGGGTCGTATCGTGCAAATGATCCGTAACTTGTGTATGACCTATGTGATAACAACTCTGAAGCTAGTAGATAGGATATGTAAATCGGATATAAACCTATCATCTTGAAATTAGCGTATGTTACCCTAGGATCATGGAATTATTGTGATATTCCTTTTGAGGTATGAATGCGAGATTGACACAACATGAGTCATGATTTTGGAGTTATTGTTATATTGTTAGAATACCGATACAACTTTGATGACTATGTTTGAAGACTCTAACCTTAGTTAATGAACATGACCTTAAGATCAAATGGAAGGAATAGAGTCGTTCAAAGGAAATAACTGTAATTGTGAAGGTCACACCGAACTAAATGATTGGAGAAACATATAAAGTGAATTGGTTGTGGTAAGAGATCACCAAACACGAGATGAACCGGAGTAGGAAGAATAACAAGGGTCGGAATCCGTCTAAATGACCTTAACAAGTAAGAATGAATTTCGGGACGAAATTCTTTTAAGGAGGAGAGGATGTGAGGCCCGACCCCGAATAACGTGCCTTACCTCGATTTGTGTGCCTTAGACCCAGAACTGTATGGCCGACCTTGGATTACGTATCCTGTCTTGGTTTTTGTGCATGCCTCGTTATATGTGCCTTAACCTAGAATTGCGTGCCCTAATCCTCGAGATATGTGCAATACCTAGATAAACGTGCCATGACCTTAATTTAAGTGCGAGACCTCGATTTGCGTGTGTCTTTTCGTTTCGTGTGCATTAACCTTGAACCACGTGCTTTAACCTAGGTTTAAGAGTCATGTCTTGAATTACGTGCATTGCATTGAATTACGTGCCTTATTTTGATCTACATTCATTCAACTAGGGTTGCGTGTCTTAGCATTAGAATCCGTGCATTTATGTTGAAGTATGTGCGTTAGTCTTGAAGTTCGTGTCTTACCTCGTAGTTCCTATCTACCTCGTGATTCGTGCCCTGTATTGATTTCTGTGTGTGTCTCGTAGTGCGTGCCCTAGACTTAGGAAAGCATGCCCGCACGCTAATCAATAAAGAATCCTACACAAAGAACTAGACTATAAAATAATCCTACAAACACCACTAACTATTATTATAATCCTAATTCAAATCTCTACAAAATCCACTAACACCTAAATATTATATTTTAAACTCACTACAAGACAAAATCTCACAAACCTCTAAACATATCCTATATTCTATTCTACCTAAAATCCCTAAATACCCAACATTCTCTTACACACATGTTAAAACAATTCAAAAGATGACACAAAATCAGATTTTTGCATGCATGTTTAATTCAAAATGATTCTAGACAAGTCATGACACAAAAACACTTATCAATGCATAAAAAATTGCCCAAAACCACCTCAATTTCCTCTCATTTTAGACCAAACCACTCATGGCCCATGCTAACATTTCAAATTCCACCTTGAAGACACAAAAATTCAGATTTGGAAGCCCAAGGCCGACATGCACCTCAAACTTGCAAAAGGCTTCATTTCTTTGTCATTTCTTCATTTCTCTTCATTCTTTTCTCTCACTTCCCTCTCATTTCCTCTCTCCATTTCGGTTTTGGCTAAGTTCTCCACCTCCATAGCTTATCTTCTTCACACCATAGCTAAACAAAGCAAGCCATGAGCAAAGGACCTCAACCGAGCTAGCTAGGAAGTGAAAATCACACATGCATGTACATTGAAGACCTCTATTCGGCCTAGGTGAGTTTTCTTGGCTTCCATTTCTTTTCTTATTTTTCTAACCTCATGCATGTGCTAAGAGATTGATCACTAGGCTAGGAAAAATAGAGAAAACAAGTTGGAATCTCGGCTAAGCAAGAAGAAGAAGAGATTTGAAGCTTCAACAAGTTTTTGTGCATCTTTGTGGTTGATTGCTAAGGTGAGGGTTAAAACCTTTTGAAAACTCTTCAAAAAATTCACATGCATGCTCATAAATGTGTGTATTTACTTCTGTACTTGAGCTATATGGTCGTTCATAAGCTTAAACAACCATGCATGGCAAGATCTTGGCTTGAAAATGATGCTAGGTGAAGTCGAAATTGTTGACAGCTCTCTGACCAGTCTGTTCGTGGTAAGTTTAGCTAGGAAAATGATGTTGAAAATGCTTGAAAATTGGTAGGTGACTATTTTGGACAGTTTTGAATATTTTTCCCAGAAATAGGTCGAAGCTAATTTTTATCCTAAGGTCCTCAAAATGGAAAATCTTTAAAATGTGACCAAATCTGGAAATCTGGAAAAATGAAGCAGGTTTTGGCAGATGCACTGACCTTGTGGAACGAACCATATTTAACTTAGTAAATGATGTCCAAAATGCATGAAATTTGGTGTGCTGCTATATTTTTCAGTTCTGGACAATTTTGTCAGAAATGGGCCAAGGCTAAAACTGACACTAAGGACCTCAAAAACGTCAATTTCGGGAAAGTGTGCAAATCTGGACAGTTTTGTGCTATTCCACTGTTTCGGCTATATCTAACGATCCTGAACTCCAATTGATGCAAGGTTTGTTTCTGATTTTAGATAACTTCTTAAGCTTTAATTTGAAATCTTATTCACTAAATTTGGAGATTGTTTGCTTATCTGATTTATTGTGATAAGACAGCCTATTGCAGTAAGGGTTTCACTTAATGTTTTGCTTAGAAAAATTGTTGTGACTCCTCTTGTTGAATTAAATGCTTGGGATTGTAGCTACGGGATGTTGTGTGGACTGTTTTGAATGTTTGAGGATGTTGAATTAAATGATGCATGGATTGAGATTGATTTTTTGTTGGATTGAGGCTCAAATTGCACGAATATACATGAAATGGAAGCCCTAATGACTAGGTAGTTTTGCTAAGTATTGATTAATTGGACATTGTGTGGGAATTATATGCTTAGTGGGCTGCCTGTAAATGTCTTATAACTTCAAATGTGATTTTGACCATTGCATGTTGACAAATAAGCTTTTCTTGCACCCGAACCCATGATTGATGTCATTGCATGTTGAATAATCTTATCACTTGATCACGTGGGCTTCTTAATGAGTTATATGGCCTGTTTTACATGTGTTACTTGGCTGCCTGTTTAATTTTCATATAACTCTATATGCCTTTCAAGTGAAATTTCCTGTCTTATCGTGCCCTGCTTGTTTACCTGTCAATGTGTAATCTTATGACAGTCCAGAGGCAACCTACTTTGTTGTCCTCCTACTGTGATATATTACCTGTTTTATCGTGCCCTGCCTGTTTACTTGGTCAATGTGCAATCTTATGACTGTCCGGAGGCAACCTACTTTGTTGTCCTCCTACTGTGATATATTACCTGTCATGAATGTGCATTGCATACAAGGTTGCAACCTTTCCTGTTGACATGGTAGAGATCACGCACTCCGGGCGGCATCGGGCTTGCCGGTGCACCCGTGACTACCATGGTCCCATTCCCTCTCTCGTTTGGGGGCTAGACTTCCTCGGAGAGTTAAGTCGTAGGATTTCGGGGTACATCCGGAGTACACCCACCTGGCGTGTTTGGGGGATGATTTGAAGTCGGCCGCAACTTCTGATTCTGAAACTGATCTGAGAGCAAAAGCTCACTGTATCCTTTTTACTATGTGTATAAGTACTCTCGCTTGGTTCCTAGAGAACCTCGGGGAGGAAAGACTGGTATTTCTGTTTCTGTACTTGTATTATTGTTATATTCATGCTTGCAAAAAGGATTTTCATAAGTTAAACCGGAAAATGAGTTTCAAAACTTATATCTCATTCCCCCTCGCTGAGTTCATAAGGACTCACCCTCTTTTATCATCTCAGGTGAAGAAGAACAGGTACAGGTACCCGAGGACAACGTGCTTATCGATGAACCCCTGGAGTGATTGCCTGTCATTGTTGTTTTGCTTGAATGTGGTTATTTGTGAACTATGCTACTTGAAGACAACTTCTTTTATGTTGCTCGTTGTTTATTGATGTAAACGACCCCGTTGTAATTTGGGTCTAATTCTGGGATTGTACTGTCTATAACCGGACGAACTTTTATTTGGTTGTTTGCTTTCGTTTTCTTAATTAGTAGTTATCGTAGGCATTCAAACCACTAGATGAACAATCAACTAAGTTAATTATATCTAATTTCACTTAGGTGCTCATTTGCAAACTAAAGGATAATAGGTACTTGCATGATAGGAAATTGACAAATAAACGGGACATAATTATCATGTTAGGCTTATTAACCAAACGAGACTTTCAAGATAAACTAGTAGGCAAATCGGTTGGTGACAAATAGGAGTCCTTAATGGAATTGGATTAATGATTGGAATAATTGAGGCGTTTAGAGAATTAGGTCAAACCAAATAGCCCAATTTCAGCTGTTATGCTGCCGGTTTTCTGAAAAACTTTGGAGTTTAGACTAAAACGATAAGTGTTAATTCTTCATAAACGGTTAAGTATGTGACAGGTCCTGAATGTTAAGGTCACACCCTAGTCTAACCTTATAGGCTGGGTTGGGGCGTGACAAACTTGCTGGACATTAGAGTGCCCTACAACGCGTTGATATCACGTCTTGCGAGGATGCTGCATTGTTGAAGTAGATGGGTTGTCGTTAAGCCCATTAGGCCTTTTGAATGGGCCATCTCTCTAGGGTGGGACTGTGAACCATCAACACATAAAGGATTTATGCCCACAACATGACGGGTGCAATCATACCAGCACTAATGCATCGGATCCTATCAGAACACCGAAGTTAAGCGTGCTTGGGCGAGAGTAGTGCTAGGATGGGTGACCCCCTGGAAAGTCCTTGTGTTGCACCCCCCCTTCTTTTCATTTTTTTTTGCCTCGGGTAGGGTTGCCAAGATACTTTATCCACCACATTTCTATTACCGAATACCACGGCACCTTGGGCAAGACAACTTCACTTCACGTACAGGCTGGGCCCGTAAACCGAGGGCGTGGGGCTTGTGACCAAGTTTATGTCGCTCTGGTGCCCCAAACTTTTAATTCGTAAGGAGTTACACGGTGCACAGCATACCGTTGTAAAGCTCTCCGAGAGCTCTACGATGGGGTAGTAAACCTGCTCTGCTGCGCCTGTTTTCGGAGCCCAAAATCGAACGTTTTCATCAGTTTTGGGCCACTTTTCTTCTTTTGCTCTATTTTTCCGTCCCGAATCGTACGTCGTAAGCTGTTAAAAGGACGACAACCTAACTCGCGGGAAATTAGAGGGCCCTAAAACGCGTCGATATCACGTCTTGCGAGGATGCTGTGTTGTTGAAGTGGATGGGTTGTCGTTAAGCCCATTGGGCCTTTTGAATGGGCCATCTCTCTAGGCTGGGACTGTGAACCGTCAACACATAATGGATTTGTGCCCTCAACATGACGGGTGCGATCATACCTGCACTAATGCACCGGATCCCATCAGAACTCCGAAGTTAAAAGAGCTTTGGTGAGAGTAGTACTAGGATGGGTGACCCCCCTAGAAGTCCTCGTGTTGCACCCCCCCTTTTCAATTTTTTTTATCCCGGTTAGGGTTGCGAAGATACTTTTTCCACCACATTTCTATTTTCGTGTCCCACGGCACCTTGGACAAGACAACTTCGCTTCACGTAGAGGCTGGGCCAGAAATCGAGGGCGTGGGGCTTGTGACCAGGTCTCCGTCGTGCCAGTGCCCATAACTTTTGATCCGTAACGAGTTACGCAGAGCACATTATACCGTTGGAAAGCTCTCCGAGAGCTGTACGACGGGGGTTATAAGCCTACTCCGCTGTGCCTTTTTTTGGATCCCAAAATCGAATGTTTTTTTTAGTTTTGGGCCACTTTTCTTCTTTTTCTCTACTTTTTCGTCTTGGATCTTGGATCGTATGCCGTGAGCTGTTAAAAGGACAACAACCTAACACGCGGGATATTACAGGGCCCTACAATGCGTCGATATCTCGTCTTACGAGGTTGCTGCGTTGTTGAAGTGGATGGGTTGTCGTTAAGCCCATTGGGCCTATTGAATGGGCCATCTCTCCGTGATGGCACTGCGAACTGTCAACCCATAAAAGATATGTGCCTTCAACATGACGAGTGTGATCATACCAGCACTAATGCACCGGATACCATCAGAACTCCTAAGTTAAGCGAGCTTGGGCGAGAGTAGTACTAGGATGGGTAACCCCCTAGGAAGTCCTCATATTGCACCCCTCCTTTTCAATTTTTTTTACCTCGGTTAGGGTTGCCAAGATACTTTATCCACCACATTTCTATTTCCGAATCCCACGGCACCTTGGGCAAGACAACTTCGCTTCACGTACAGGCTGGGCCGGAAACCGAGGGCGTGGGGCTTGTGACCAGGTCTCTCTCTAGGCTGGGATTGTGAACCGTCAACACATAAAGGATTTGCGCCCTCAACATGACAGGTGCGATTATACCAGCACTAATGCACCGGATCCCATCAGAAATCAAAAGTTAAGAGTGCTTGAGCGAGAGTAATACTAGGATGGGTGACACCCTTAGAAGTCCTCGTGTTGTACCCCCCCTTTCAATTTTTTTTTGCCCCGGTTAGGGTTGCCAAGATACTTTATCCACCATATTTCTATTAACGAATCCCACAGCACCTTGGGCAAGACAACTTCGCTTCACGTAGAGGCTGGCCCGCAAACTGAGGGCACAGGGCTTGTGACTAGGTCTCCGTCGCTCCGATGCCCATAACATTTGATCCGTAAGAAGTTACGCGGCACAAAATATACCATTAGAAAGCTTTCCGAGAACTCTACGATAGGGGCAGCAAGCCAGCTAGGCTGCTCCCGTTTTTGGAGCCAAAAATAGAATGTTTTCATCCGTTTCAAGCCAACTTTCTTCTTTAGATCTGTTTTTCCGTCCTCGATTGCGCGTCATGAGCTATTAAAAGGATGACAACCTAACTTGCGGGACATTAGAGGGCCCTAAAATGCGTCGATATCACGTCTTGCGAGGATGCTGCATTGGTGAAGCGGATGGGTTATCGTTAAGCCCAGTGGGCCTTTTGGATGGGCCATCTTTCTTGGATGGGAATGTGAACTGTCAACACATAAAGGATTTGTTCCCTCAACATGACGGGTGCGATCATACCAGCACTAATGCACCGGATACCATCAGAACTCCTAAGTTAAGCATGCTTGGGCGAGAGTAGTACTAGGATGGGTGACCCCCTGGGAAATCCTCGTGTTGCACCCCTCATTTTCAATTTTTTTTACCCCGGTTAGGGTTGCCAAGATACTTTATCCACCACATTTCTATTTCCAAATCCCATGACACCTTGGGCAAGACAATTTTGCTTCATGTACAGGCTGGGCCGGAAACCGGTTATAGAGAACTTATACAATTTACCACCAAGAAAGCCCAAAGTATTCCACAGCATACCATAAGCAATATGAGATAATAAGTCTGAACAGGATTCCAAGTGTAAGACTTCCAATAAGTGCCATCAAGGAAAGATACTAGTAGAATGCCCACTAAGAATTCTATAAAATGCCATTGAAGAATTTCCAATCAGGGATGTCAGTATCACACCAATAACGACCGAGACACGTATACCATAGATAATACCGTGCAGTAAATCCAATTGAAACCCCAATAGCCAAGTCCATCGAAAAGTGCCAACAGAAGTCTCCAAAGAATACCCATTGAGAAAACCAAAGAATGCCCCAGAGAACAATCAAATAAAACCCCAAGAGAAAGCTACTCTTCACAACTGTTAATCACAGAGGAAGACCTTAGAGATTCGCCAATAACCGAGCTCCAAAAGCAAACACCAACTCCCAAATAAAGGCTAATTAAATGTCATTCATTTCCTGCCAACCCATACACCTTGAGAGGCTAGCTGTGAACCACTTTCTTCAGGGGAGGAAGAGGACTTACTTACCATTTCCATAAGACATGTATGAATGCCAATATATCACAGTTATACATATGCCTTAAGCTATTATGCCAGCAAGTTTACAAAAGAGTTTATTCAACAAAGTCACTCAAGCATAACAATCAAGTCAAGCACAACATAATCAATTCAAATCACGGCACAACCAATTCAAGACATTCCAATACACACATTACAAGCAATACTTCAAGCAAATAAAAATCCACGAGGTCGATTCAATTCACGATGCCAATTCGATAGGTCAATTCAATGCACAACTGGACACTTCACCTTATTTGAAAAAAAACATTTAACACATAACACATAACTATATCACATAGGTGCATACATTCAAATCAAGACACACAATCTCACATACATGCACACACTTTCAAGACACACTTAACAAGCACACATTCAAGGGTCACTACCCACCAGACTGAGGACCCTGTCCCAGCTTATGAGCTAGACAAGCTCTGATACCACCTGTAACACCCCGATCCCTCTCGAGACCGGGAGTTTTAACAATCGATCTAATCACAACCCAAATCCAAACCCGGGCAAAATTTTCAGGGAAAACGGATGGAGTCTCTCCTTTTTCTAGGCGAAATGTAAAACCTGTAATAGCATATAAATGGACCACCACCGTGTCCAACCATACAAAACTTCCTCAAGGCCATTCGAGCCTCGGTTCTCAACAATTAAACTCAGCAAGTATACATACATTTCCAATATAAAAGCTAACCTATCTCTTTTCATTTTTGACAAGTACACTCAAACTTTTAATTAAACCATACTATGCTACTGCATAAAATAAACTATCATGCCATTCTAGCTCTTTTCCTTTGGACATTACAACATGCATTGAAGTTAAGCTATTTTAACTGATTACAGAAACTAGCTTATTAATTTACCTCAACTACCCAGCTAGATTTAAATTACATTTCTTTTAACAATAAATACATACAACATATGAAAGCATATATCTTTACAACTTCGACACTCAAGCCACATAGGCACGCAAGACAACTCTTCAGGCACGAACTTTCATGAAATCACGAACTTTCCAGCTAACATGACATTTCCTGAAATGTGGTGGTGAGGAGTGAGTATACACAACACGTATACTCAGTGAGGGTGAGACAGATATCGAGTTGGAGAGAAAGAAAGTCGTGCAATGCAAATAAGACAGTTAAGCAATATAACTGATAAATAAGCAATCAAGACAAACAATCAATACAATAAGCAATTACTGAAAGCATTAACACAACCTTTCAAAGCTATACCACACTCTGAAGGCTATGGTTCACTCATACGAGCAATGTACCATTTCACGAGCGATACATCAATCTCGAGCTTGATGTTGACAACGATGACAATAAGGGCGCATCCACCTTATAACACCAGTTTGGAATACCCCGGAAGTATCCATCAATTCTACGACCCAAATCTCCCTGGGAGGCAACCCAAGCGAGAAAGGGAATAGCCACGGAGCTAGAACAACCAACACTGGCAACCCGAGGCTACCCAGAGAGGCCCATCACTCACACGCTGGACACTATGCAATGCAAGACTTGATACAAGGCGATAAACGAGCGATAAACAAGATATCAAGCATTATCAACAATTGATAAACATTTCAATCAATAATCAACTCTAACAAGCGTAATAAGCATTAACAAGCATTTATAATCAAACAAGTAACAAGAACAACACCAATTAACCTTATCAAGCAATAACAAGTATCATATAGGCATTATAAGCATTCTATAAGCAATATAAACATTCTATAAGCAATATAAACATTCTATAAGCATTATAAACATTCTATAAGCAATATACTATGAAATCACACAAAATTCCAAAAATGACCCCAACTTTCAAAACGCTACTACTTTCAAACGAGCCACGAGCTTTGGAAACCGACTTCACCAATCCTCCTAGGTCACCATAAGGCACGTCTAAAGACCCAGAAACCCTACTTTACCCTAGAATTCACGTAAAGTCTCGATTTTCCCCTTTGCTCGTTTGAACTATAACTATACCAACCAAACACCCAACCAACGCCATAATCGCATCAAAAGTGCTTCCATGGCCTCCCGAAACAATGCCAACAAGCAAAACGAGAAAACGCCAAACTCGACCTAAACGACCCCAACTTTCACTAAGCCGTTTTTCTCCATTTTTCCATTACACATTCCAATTAAACCACACATTTAGGCATTCTAGCATATCTAGCATCTTCCTACATCAACAGAACGCGTAACGGAACAACTTCATCGAAACAGGGGTTTACTATTCACAATTTACTATTCATTACACAATTTATATTTCAAATTCGATATTCAAACGTAGAAAATGTTAAAAAGCTATAAATATACATTCTACAATTCCTAGGGAACATTCTTTAAGCAACGAAACTGACAAAATAGCAACCTACGGTTAAATCACAAAAATTAAAGTTTATGTTCAACATTTTCAAATGCGCAAATAAACATGAAACCCTCGCCTTAGACGCTCCTAGACGCTAGGAAAACCTCGTAGAGTGCCTCGGAAACCACCCCGTGCAAGCTCACGCAAAGATTTGGTGATTTGTAGTTGAAATTTTCTTTTTTTTTTCTCCTTCTTTTCCTCATGGTTTCAAGCCTTTCTTCTCTGTTTTTTTCGTTTGCATTCTGCTTATTTAGAAAAAAAAAATGACAAGAAGTCAAAGGTCAAAGATTCGGTCAACCCGCTAAACCAAAACAGCTATGCTCGACCTTACGAAAATGGCCATAACTTCTTCTAGAAAACTCCAATTCACGAACGGTTTGAAGCCTCAGAAACTAGACTCATAGAGCTTTCCAACCATATATAATTTGCTACCTAACTCTTCCCCAATTGGTTCAGATTTAATTCCAAATTTGACCCAAAATTTGACTAACTTAACATTGCATTTTTTTATTTCTAATCCCAAGTTTGCCCTTTATTAAACATTTCAAAAATTCCCACCTTGTCCTAGTTGGTCAATGTAGATGAAAAGTCAACTAGTTTGGTCAAAGAAGGTGAAAGGTCAATAAAATGCAATTTAAATGAACTTTAAATGCTATTGAATACATGCCAAGTTCGGGGTATCACATCCTTCCCCCCTTAAAATAATTGCGTCCTCGCAATTCTTCTTCCAATAGAACTCAGCATCATCTGAAATCCAATTCTGACTAATCTTCATCAGTTGAAGAATCCCGTTGACACGAATACCGAAGAAGAATAAAATTCCAACCAAAAGCGCCGAGATAATACCAATAAAGACCTAAGCAAAGATACTGTAGATAAAATCACATCACATATTAATGATAAGAAGAATACCAAATGAATACCCCATACACAAATCTCGAGTAGAAGTTCAGCTATTACTGCCCGAGAATTCCCAAACAAGAAGCCAAATAAAGGCTCAAACAAAGGTTCCATCCAGAGGTCCAAATAAGTACCCCACTGGTCATGAATTTCATAGAAGAATTCCCTGATAAAAGTGCGAAGAAAATACTAAGAAACCCAATCAAATATACTTCAAAAGTTCCAAAGAAGCCTTCCAAATAATAACCCCATAGGACAACCCATTAGATTCTGAGCATCGCTATCAAATGCTGAGAAGAATGTCTAAGGAAATAGTAAAGGAATTATCATGTGTCTAATAAGACAGTCAAGTTAAATAACAAATATAATTTTTCCAACTAGATGAGAAATCCGAGTAAGATTCCCGAGCAGGTGTACAACATACAAAACCAAACTCCAAGGCCTCTTCACTGTTCGCCAGGTGAGAACTTATACAATTTACCACCAAGAAAGCCCAAAGTATTCCACAACATACCATAAGCAATATGAGATAATAAGTCTGAACAGGATTCCAAGTGTAAGACTTCCAATAAGTGCCATCAAGGAAAGATACTAGTAGAATGCCCACTAAGAATTCTATAAAATGCCATTGAAGAATTTCCAATCAGGGATGTCAGTATCACACCAATAAAGACCGAGACACGTATACCACAGATAATACCGTGCAGTAAATCCAATTGAAACCCCAATAGCCAAGTCCATCGAAAAGTGCCAACAGAAGTCTCCAAAGAATACCCATTGAGAAAACCAAAGAATGCCCCAGAGAACAATCAAATAAAACCCCAAGAGAAAGCTACTCTTCACAATTGTTAATCACAGAGGAAGACCTTAGAGATTCGCCAATAACCGAGCTCCAAAAGCAAACACCAACTCACAAATAAAGGCTAATTAAATGTCATTTATTTCCTGCCAACCCATACACCTTGAGAGGCTAGTTGTGAACCACTTTCTTCAGGGGAGGAAGAGGACTTACTTACCATTTCCATAAGACATGTATGAATGCCAATATATAACAGTTATACATATGCCTTAAGCTATTATGCCAGCAAGTTTACAAAAGAGTTTATTCAACAAAGTCACTCAAGCATAACAATCAAATCAAGCACAACATAATCAATTCAAATCACGGCACAACCAATTCAAGACATTCCAATACACACATTACAAGTAATACTTCAAGCAAATAACAATCCACGAGGTCGATTCAATTCACGATGCCAATTCGATAGGTCAATTCAATGCACAACTGGACACTTCACCTTACTTGAAAAAAAACATTTAACACATAACACATAACTATATCACATAGGTGCATACATTCAAATCAAGACACACAATCTCACATACAGGCACACACTTTCAAGACACACTTAACAAGCACACATTCAAGGGTCACTACCCACCAGACTGAGGACCCTGTCCCGGCTTATGAGCTAGACAAGCTCTGATACCACCTGTAACACCCCGATCCCTCTCGAGACCGGGAGTTCTATCAATCGATCTAATCACAACCCAAATCCAAACCTGGGCAAAATTTTCAGGGAAAACGGACGGAGTCTCCCCTGTTTCTAGGCGAAATGTAAAACCTGTAATAGCATATAAATGGACCACCACCGTGTCCAACCATACAAAACTTCCTCAAGGCCATCCGAGCCTCGGTTCTCAACAATTAAACTTAGCAAGTATACATACATTTCCAATTTAAAAGCTAACCTATCTCTTTTCATTTTTGACAAGTACACTCAAACTTTTAATTAAACCATACTAAGCTACTGCATAAAATAAACTATCATGCCATTCTAGCTCTTTTCCTTTGGACATTACAACATGCATTGAAGTTAAGCTATGCTAACTGATTACAGAAACTAGCTTATTAATTTACCTCAACTACCTAGCTAGATTTAAATTACATTTCTTTTAACAATAAATACGTACAACATATGAAAGCATATATCTTTACAACTTCGACACTCAAGCCACATAGGCACGCAAGACAACTCTTCAGGCACAAACTTTCACGAAATCACGAACTTTCCAGCTAACATGACATTTCCTGAAATGTGGTGGTGAGGAGTGAGTATACACAACACGTATACTCAGTGAGGGCGAGACAGATATCGAGTTGGAGAGAAAGAAAGTCGTGCAATGCAAATAAGACAATTAAGCAATATAACTGATAAATAAGCAATCAAGACAAACAATCAATACAATAAGCAATTACTGAAAGCATTAACACAACCATTCAAAGCTATACCACACTCTGAAGGCTATGGTTCACTCATACGAGCAATGTACCATTTCACGAGCGATACATCAATCTCGAGCTTGATGTTGACAACGATGACAATAAGCGCGCATCCACCTTATAACACCAGTTTGGAATACCCCGGAAGTATCCATCAATTCTACGACCCAAATCTCCCTGGGAGGCAACCCAAGCGAGAAAGGGAATAGCCACGGAGCTAGAGCAACCAACACTGGCAACCCGAGGCTACCCAGAGAGGCCCATCACTCACGCCCTGGACACTATGCAATGCAAGACTCGATACAAGGTGATAAACGAGCGATAAACAAGATATCAAGGATTATCAACAAATGATAAACATTTCAATCAATAATCAACTCTAACAAGCGTAATAAACATTAACAAGCATTTACAATCAAACAAGTAACAAGAACAACACCAATTAACCTTATCAAGCAATAACAAGTATCCTATAGGCATTATAAGCATTCTATAAGCAATATAAACATTTTATAAGCATTATAAACATTCTATAAGCATTATAAACATTCTATAAGCAATATACTATGAAATCACACAAAATTCCAAAAATGACCCCAACTTTCAAAACGCTACTACTTTCAAACGAGCCACGAGCTTTGGAAACCGACTTCACCAATCCTCCTAGGTCACTATAAGGCACGTCTAAAGACCCCGAAACCCTACTTTACCCTAGAATTCACGCAAAGTCCCGATTTCCCCCTTTGCTCGTTTGAACTACAACTATACCAACCAAACACCCAACCAATGCCATAATCGCAGCAAAAGTACTTTCATGGACTCCCGAAACAATGCCAACACTCAAAACAAGAAAACGCCAAACTCAACCTAAACGACCCCGACTTTCACTAAGCCGTTTTTCTCCGTTTTTCCATTACACATTCCAATTAAACCACACATTTAGGCATTCAAGCATATCTAGCATCTTCCTACATAAAGGATTTGTGCCTTCAACATGATGGGTTTTTGGATCCCAAAATCGAATTTTTTCATCAGTTTTGGGCCACTTTTTTCTTTTGATCTGTTTTTCCGCCCCAGATCGTACATCGTGAGCTGTTAAAAGGATGACAAGCTAACTCGCAGGACATTAGAGGGCCATACAATGCGTCGATATCACGTCTTACGAGGATGCTGCGTTGTTGAATTGGATGGATTGTCGTTAAGCCTATTGGACCTTTTGAATGGGCTATCTCTCTGGGCTGGGACTGTGAATCGTCAGCACATAAGGGATTTGTGCCTTCCACATGACGGGTGCAATAATACCAGTACTAATGCACCAGATACCATCAAAACATCGAAGTTAAGTGTGTTTGGGAGATAGTAGTACTAGGATGGGTGACCCCCTGGGAAGTCCTCGTGTTGCACCCATCCTTTTCAATTTTTTTTGCCCCGGTTAGGCTTGCCAAGATGCTTTATCCACCACATTTCTATTTATGAATCTCACGGCACCTTGGGCAAGACAACTTCGCTTTACGTACAGGCTGGGCTGGAAACCAGGGGCATGGGGCTTCTGACTAGGTCTCCGTCGCGCCGGTGCCCATAACTTTTGATCCGTAAGGAGTTACGTGGAGCACAACATTCCATTGGAAAGCTCTCCGAGTGCTCTACGACTGGGGCGGGAATCCTGCTCAGCTGCGCCTATTTTTGGATCCCAAAAATCGAATGTTTTCATCAATTTTGGGCTACTTTTCTTCTCTTGCTCTATTTTTTCGTCCCGGATCGTACGTCGTGAGCTGTTAAAAGGGCGACAACCGAACTCGCGGGATATTACAAGGCCCTACAATGCGTTGATATCTCATCTTATGAGGATGTTGCGTTGTTGAAGTGGATGGGTTGTCATTGAGCCCATTGGGTCTTTTGAATAGGCCATCTCTCAGGGCTGGGACTGTGAACCGTCAACACATAAAGGATTTGTGCCCTTAACATGACAGGTGCGATCATACCTGCACTAAAGCACCGGATCCCATCAGAACTCCGTAGTTAAGAGTGTTTGGACGAGAGTAGTACTAGGATGGGTGACCCCTTTAGAAGTCCTCCTGTTGCACCCCCTCCCCCTTTCAATTTTTTTTGCCCCGGTTAGGATTGCCAGGATATTTTATCCACCACATTTCTATTAACGAATCCCACGGCACCTTGGGCTAGACAACTTCGCTTCAAGTAAAGGCTGGGCCCGCAAACTGGGGGCGTAGGGCTTGTTACCAAGTCTCCGTCGCTCCGGTGCCCATAACATTTGATCCGTAAGGAGTTACGCAGTGCACAGCATACCGTTGGAAAGCTCTCTGAGACCTCTACGACGGGGGCAGCAAGTCTGCTCGGCTGCACCCGTTTTCATTAGTTTCAAGCCAACTTTCTTCATTTGATCTGTTTTTCCATCCCAGATCGCACGTCGTGAGCTGTTAAAAGGCTGACAACCTAACTCGCGGGACATTAGAGGGCCCTACAATACGTCAATATCACATCTTGCGAGGATGCTGCTTTGTTGAAGCGGATGGGTTGTTGTTAAGCCATTGGGCCTTTTGAATAGGCCATCTCTTTGGGATGGGACTGTGAACCGTCAACACATAAAGGATTTGTGCCCTCAACATGACGGGTGCAATCATACCAGCACTAGTGCACCAGAAATCATCAGAACTCCAAAGTTAAACGTGCATGGGCGAGAGTAGTACTAGGATGGGTGGCCCCCTGGGAAGTTCTCGTGTTGTACCCCACCCCATTTACAATTTTTTTTACCCCGGTTAGGGTTGTCAAGATACTTTATCCACCATATTTCTATTTCTGAATCCCACGGCACCTTGGGCAAGACAACTACGCTTCACGTACAGGCTGGGCTGGACACCGAGGGCGTGGGGCTTGTGACCAGGTCTCCGTCGCGCCGGTGCCCATAACTTTTGATCTGTAAGGAGTTACGCGGAGAACAACATATCGTTGGAAAGCTCTCTGAGAGCTCTACGACGGGGGCTATAAGCTTGCTCAGCAGCGCATATTTTTGGATCCCAAAATCAAATGTTTTCGTCAGGTTTGGGCCACTTTTCTTCTTTTGCTCTATTTTTCCGTCCCGGATCGTACGTCGTGAGCTGTTAAAAGGGCGACAACCGAACTCGCCGGATATTACAGGGCCCTACAATGCATCGATATCTCATCTTATGAGGATGCTACGTTGTTGAAGTGGATGGGTTGTCATTAAGCCCATTGGGCCTTTTGAATGGGCCATCTCTCAAGGCTGGGACTGTGAACCGTCAACACATAAAGGATTTATGCCCTCAACATGACAGGTGCGATCATACCTGCACTAATGCACCATATCCCATCAGAACTCCGAAGTTAAGAGTGCTTGGGCGAGAGTAGTACTAGGATGGGTGACCCCCTTAGAAGTCCTCGTGTTGCACCCTCCCCTTTCAATTTTTTTTGCCCCGGTTAGGGTTGCCAAGATACTTTATCCACCACATTTCTATTAACGAATCCCACGGCACCTTGGGCTAGACAACTTCGCTTCACGTAAAGGCTGGGCCCGCAAACCGGTGGCGTAGGGCTTGTTACCAGGTGTCTGTCGCTCTCGTGCCCATAACATTTGATCTGTAAGGAGTTACGCGGCGCACAGCATACCGTTTGAAACCTCTCTGAGAGCTCTACGACGGGGGCAGCAAGACTGCTCGGCTGCACCCGTTTTTGGAGCCAAAAATTGAACATTTTCATTAGTTTTAGGCCAACTTTTTTCTTTTGATATGTTTTTCCATCCCGGATCGCACGTCGTGAGCTGTTAAAAGGATGACAACCTAACTCGCGGGACATTAGAGGGCCCTACAATGCGTCAATATCACGTCTTGCGAGGATGCTGTGTTGTTGAAGTGGATAGGTTGTCGTTAAGCCCATTGGGTCTTTTGAATGGGCTATCTCTCTGGGATGGGACTGTGAACCGTCAACACATAAAGGATTTGTGCCCTCAACATGACGGGTGTGATCATACCAGCACTAGTGCACCAGAAACCATTAGAACTCCAAAGTTAAGCGTGCATGGGCGAGAGTAATACTAGGATGGGTGACCCGCTGGGAAGTTCTCGTGTTGCACCCCCCCTCCCCCCCCATTTCAATTTTTTTTACCCCGGTTAGGGTTGTCAAGATACTTTATCCACCACATTTCTATTTTCGAATCCCACGGCACCTTGGGCAAGACAACTTCGCTTCACGTACAGGCTGGGCTGGACACCGACGGCGTAGGGCTTGTGACCAGGTCTCCGTCGCGCTGGTTCCCATAACTTTTGATCCGTCAGGAGTTACGCAGAGCACAACATATCGTTCGAAAGCTCTTTGAGAGCTTTACGACGGGGGCTGTAAGCTTGCTTAGCTGCGCCTGTTTTTGGATCCAAAAATCGAATGTTTTCGTCAGGTTTGGGCCACTTTTCTTCTTTTGCTCTGTTTTTCTGTCCCGGATCGTACGTCGTGAGCTGTTAAAAGGGCGGCAACCGAACTCGCCGGATAATACAGGGCCCTACAATGTGTCGATATCTCATCTTATGAGGATGCTACATTGTTGAAGTGGATGGGTTGTCATTAAGCCCATTGGGCCTTTTGAATGGGCCATCTCTCAGGGTTGGGACTGTGAACCATCAACACGTAAAGGATTTGTGCCCTCAACATGACAGGTGCGATCATACCTGCACTAATGCACCAGATCCATCAGAAATCCGAAGTTAAGAGTGCTTGGGTGAGAGTAGTACTAGGATGGGTAACACCCTTGGAATTCCTCGTGTTGCACCCCCCCTTTCAATTTTTTTTGCCCCAGTTAGGGTTGCCAAGATACTTTATCCACCACATTTCTATTAACGAATCCCACAGCACCTTGGGCTAGACAACTTCACTTCACGTAAAGGCTGGGCCCGTTAACCGGTGGCTTAGGGCTTGTTATCAGGTCTCTGTCACTCCGGTGCCGATAACTTTTGATCCGCAAGGAGTTACGCGGCGCACAACATACCGTTTAAAACCTCTATGAGAGCTCTACGACGGGGGTAGCAAGCCTGCTCGGCTGCACCCATTTTTGGAATCAAAAATCGAATGTTTTCATTAGTTTGAGGCCAACTTTCTTCTTTTGATATGTTTTTTAGTCCTGGATCGCACGTCTTGAGCTGTTAAAAGGATGACAACCTAACTCGTGGGACATTAGAGGGCCCTAGAAAGGGTCAATATCACGTCCTGCGAGGATGCTGCGTTGTTGAAGCAGATGGGTTATCGTTAAGCCCATTGGGCCTTTTGAATGGGCCATCTCTCTGGTATGGGACTGTGAACCGTCAACACATAAAGGATTTGTGCCCTCAACATGACAGGTGCGATCATACCAGCACTAGTGCACCGGATACCATCAGAACTTCAAAGTTAAGCGTGCTTAGGCGAGAGTGGTACTAGGATGGGTGACCCCCTGGGAAGTCCTCGTGTTGCACCCCCCTCCCATTTTCAATTTTTTTTACACCGGTTAAGGTTGCCAAGATACTTTATCCACCACATTTCTATTTTCGAATCCCACGGCACCTTGGGCAAGACAACTTCGCTTCACGTACAGGCTGGGCTGGACACCGAGGGCGTGGGGCTTGTGACTAGGTCTCCGTCGCATCGGTGCCTATAACTTTTGCTCCGTAAGGAGTTACGCGGAGCACAACATATCGTTGGAAAGCTCTCCAAGAGCTCTACGACGGGCGCTGTAAGCCTGCTCAGCTGCGCCTATTTTTGGATCCCAAAATCGAGTGTTTTCATCAATTTTGGGCCACTTTTCTTCTTTTGCTCTATTTTTTCCTCCCGGATCGTACGTCTTGAGCTTTTAAAAGGGCGACAACCAAACTCGCGGGATATTACAGGGCCCTACAATGTGTCGATATCTCATTTTATGAGGATGCTGCGTTGTTGAAGTGGATGGCTTGTCATTAATCCCAATTGGCCTTTTGAATGGGCCATCTCTCAGGGCTGGGACTGTGAACCATCAACACATAAAGGGTTTGTGGCCTCAACATGACAAGTGCGATCATACCTGCACTAATGCACCGGATCCCATCAGAACTCCGAAGTTAAGAATGCTTGGGCGAGAGTAGTACAGGGATGGGTGACCCCCTTAGAAGTCCTCGTGTTGCACCCCCCCTTTCAATTTTTTTTGCCCCGGTTAGGGTTGCCAAGATACTTTATCCACCATATTTCTATTAACGAATCCCACGGCACCTTGGGCTAGACAACTTCGCTTCACTTAAAGGTTGGGCCCGCAAACCGGGGGCGTAGGGCTTGTTACCAGGTCTTCGTCGCTCCGGTGCCCATAACATTTGATCCGTAAGGAGTTACGCGGCGCACAGCATACCATTTGAAACCTCTCTAAGAGCTCTACGACGGGGGCAGCAAGACTGCTCGGCTGCACCCATTTTTGGAGCCAAAAATCAAACGTTTTAATTAGTTTCAGGCCAACTATCTTCTTTTGCTCTGTTTTTCCATCCCAGATCGCACGTCGTGAGCTGTTAAAAGGATGACAACCTAACTCGCAAGACATTAGAGGGCCCTACAATGCGTCAATATCACGTCTTGCGAGGATGCTGTGTTGTTGAAGCGGATGGGTTGTTGTTAAGCCCATTGGGCCTTTTGAATGGGCCATCTCTCTGGTATGGGACTGTGAACCATCAACACATAAAGGATTTGTACCCTCAACATGACTGGTGCGATCATACCAGCACCAGTGCACCGGATACCATCAGAACTCCAAAGTTAAGCGTGCTTGGGCGAGAGTTGTACTAGGATGGGTGACCCCCTGGGAAGTCCTCGTGTTGCACCCCCAACTTTTCAATTTTTTTTACACCGGTTAGGGTTGCCAAGATACTTTATCCACCACATTTCAATATTTCCGAATCCCACGGCACCTTGGGCAAGACAACTTCGCTTCACATATAGGCCGGGCCGGACACCGAGGGCGTGGGGCTTATGACTAGGTTTTCGTCGCGCCGGTGCCAATAACGTTTTATCCGTAAGGAGTTACGTGGAGCACAACATATTGTTGGAAAGCTCTCCGAGAGCTCTACGACGGGGGCTATAAGCCTGCTCGGCAGCGCCTGTTTTTGGATCCCAAAATTGAATGTTTTCTTCAGTTTTGGGCTACTTTTCTTCTTTTGCTATGTTTTTCTGTCCCGGAACGTACGTCGTGAGCTGTTAAAAGTGTGACAACCGAACTTGCGGGATATTACAGGGCCCTACAATGCGTAGATATCTCATCTTACAAGGATGCTGCGTTGTTGAACTGGATGGGTTGTCATTAAGCCCATTGGGCCTTTTGAATGGGCCATCTCTCAGGGCTGGGACTGTGAACCGTCAACACATAAAGGATTTATGCCCTCAACATGATAGGTGCGATCATACCTGCACTAATGCACTGGATCCCATCAAAATTCCGAAGTTAAGAGTGCTTGGGCGAGAGTAGTACTAGGATGGGTGACCCCTTTAGAAGTCCTTGTGTTGCACCCCCCTTTTCAATTTTTTTGCCCCGATTAGGGTTGCCAAGATACTTTATCCACCACATTTCTATTAACGAATCCCACGGCACCTTGGGCTAGACAACTTCGCTTCACGTAAAGGCTGGGCCCGCAAACCGGGGGCGTAGGGCTTGTTACTAGGTCTCTGTCACTCCGGTGCCCATAACAGTTGATCCGTAAGGAGTTACGCGGCGCATAGCTTACCGTTGGAAAGATCTCTAAGAGCTCTACGACAGGGGCAGCAATCCTACTAGGCTGCACCCATTTTTGGAGCCAAAAATTGAACGTTTTCATTAGTTTCAGGCCAACTTTCTTCTTTTGAAATGTTTTTCCGTCCCGGATCGCACGTCGTGAGCTGTTAAAAGGATGACAACCTAACTCGCGGGCCATTAGAGGGCCCTACAATACGTCAATATCATGTCTTGCGAGGATGCTGCGTTATTGAAGCGGATGGGTTGTCGTTAAGCCCATTGGGCCTTTTAAATGGGCCATCTCTCTGGGATGGGACTGTGAACCGTCAACACATAAAGGATTTGTGCCATCAACATGACGGGTGCGATCATACCAGCAATAATGCACCGGATACCATCAGAACTCCAAAGGTAAGCGTGCTTAGGCGAGAGTAGTACTAGGATGGGTGACCCCCTGGGAAGTCTCGTGTTGTACCTCTCATTTTGAAGTTTTTTTCCACCGGTTAGGGTTGCCAAGATACTTTATCCACCACATTTATATTTTTGAATCCCACGACACCTTGGGCAAGACAACTTCACTTCACGTACAGGCTAGGCCAGACATCGAGGGCGTGGGGCTTGTGACCAGGTCTCCGTCGCGCTGGTGCCCATAACTTTTGATTCGTAAGGAGTTACGCGGAGCACAACATATCGTTGGGAAGCTCTCTGAGAGCTCTACGACGGGGGCAGTAAGCCTGCTCAGCTGCGCCTATTTTTGGATACCAAAATCGAATATTATCATCAGTTTTGGGCTACTTTTCTTCTTTTTCTAAGTTTTTCCGTCCCGGATCGTACGTCGTGAGCTGTTTAAAGGACGAAAATTGAACACGCGGGATATTACAAGGCTCTACAGTGCGTCAATATCTTGTCTTACGAGGATGTTACGTTGTTGAAGTGGATGTGTTGTCGTTAAGCCCATTGGGCTTTTGAATGGGCCATCTTTCTGGGCTGGGACTGTGAACCGTCAACACATAAAGGATTTGTGCCCTCAACATGACAAGTGCGATCATACCTGCACTAATGCACCGGATCCTATCAGAACTCCGAAGTTAAGAGTGCTTGGGTGAGAGTAGTACTAGGATAGGTGACCCCTTGGGACGTCCTCGTGTTACACCCCCCTTTTCAATTTTTTTTGCCCCGGTTAGGGTTGCCAAGAATCTTTATCCACCACATTTCTGTTACCGAATCCCACGGTACCTTGGGCAAGACAACTTCGCTTCACGTAGAGGCTTGGCCCGCAAACCGAGGGCGTAGGGCTTGTGACCAGGCCCCCGTCGCTCCGGTGCCCATAACTTTAGATTCGCCAGGGGTTATGCGATGCACAGGATATCGTTGGAAAGCTCTCCGAGAGCTCTACAACAGAGGCAGCAAACTTGCTCGGCTGTACCCTTTTTGGAGCCCAAAATGGAACATTTTCATCAGTTTCGTGCCACTTTTCTTCTATTGCTCAGTTTTTTCGTCCCGGATCGCACGTCCTGAGCTGTTAAAAGGACGACAACCTAACTCGCGGGACATTAGAGGCCCTACAACGCGTCGATATCACGTCTTGCGAGGATGTTGCGTTGTTGAAGTGGATGGCTTATCATTAAGCCATTTGGCCTTTTGAATGCGCCATCTCTTTGGGCTGGGACTGTGAACCATCAACACATAAAGGATTTGTGCCCTCAACATGACGGGTGCGATCATACCGGCACTAATGCACTGGATCTCATCAGAACTCCGAAGTTAATCGTGCTTGGGCGAGAGAAGTACTAGGATGGGTGACCCCCGAGAAAGTCTTCGTGTTGCACCCCCCATTTTCAATTTTTTTTACCTCGGTTAGGGTTGCCAAGATACTATATCCACCACATTTCTATTATCGAATACCACGGCACCTTGGGCAAGACAACTTTGCTTCACGTACAGGCTGGGCCGGAAACCGAAAGCGTGGGGCTTGTGACCAGGTCTCTGTCGCGTCGGTGACCATAACTTTTGATCTGTAAGGAGTTACGCGACGTACAACATACAGTTGGAAAGCTCTCTAAGAACTCTACGACAGAGGCAGTAAGCCTGCTTAGCAGCGCCTATTTTTTGATGCCAAAATCGAACATTTTCAACAGCTTCGGGCCACTTTTCTTCTTTTGCTCTGTTTTTCTGTCCTGGATCATACGTCGTGAGCAGTAAAAAGGGCGACAACCTAAGTCACGGGATATTATAGGGCCCTACAATGCGTCGATATCACGTTTGACGAGGATGCTACGTCATTGAAGTGGATGGGTTGTTGTTAAGCCCATTGGGCCTTTTGAATGAGCCATCTCTCTGGGCTGGGACTGTGAACCGTCAACACATAAAGGATTTGTGCCCTCAACATGATGGGTGCGATCATACCTGCACTAATGCACCGGATCCCATCAGAACACCGAAGTTAAGCGTGCTTGGGCGAGAATAGTACTAGGATGGGTGACCCCTGGGAAGTCCTCGTGTTGCACCCCCCTTTTCAATTTTTTTTGCCACGGTTAGGGTTGCCAAGATACTTTATCCACCACATTTCTATTACCAAATCCCTTGGTACCATGGGCAAGACAACTTCGCTTCACGTAGAGATTGGGCCCGCAAACAGAAGGCGTAGGGCTTATGACCAAGTCTCCGTCATTCCGGTGCCCATAACTTTTGATCCGTAATGAGTTACGCACTGCACAGTATAACGTTGAAAAGCTCTCTGAGAGCTCTACGATGGGGGCAAAAAGCCTGCACAATTGCGCTTGTTTTTGGACACCAAAATTGAACTTTTTTAACAGTTTTGGGCCACTTTTCTTCTTTTGCTATGTTTTTTCGTCCCGGATCGCACCTCGTGAGCTCTTAAAAGGACGACAAGCAAAATTGCAGGACATTAGAGGGCCCTACAACGCGTCAATATCACGTCTTGCGAGGTTGTTGCATTGTTGAAGTGGATGTGTCGTCGTTAAGCCCATTGGGCCTTTTGAATGGGCCATCTCTCTGGGCTGGGACTATGAACTGTCAACACATAAAGGATTTGTGCCCATAACATGATGGGTGCAATCATACCAGTACTAATGCACCGGAACCCATCAAAACCCCGAAGTTAAGAGTGATTGGGCTAGAGTAGTGCTAGGATGAGTGACCCCCTGGAAAGTCTTCGTGTTGTACCCCTCCCCCCTTTTCAATTTTTTTTGCCTCGGTTAGGGTTGCCAAGATACTTTATCCACCACATTTCTATTACCGAATCCCACAGCAACTTCGCTTCACGTAGAGCCTGGGCCCGCAAACCGATGGCATGGGGCTTCTAACCAAGTTTACGTCGCTCCGGTGCCCCAAACTTTTAATCCGTAAGGAGTTACATGGTGCACAACATACCGTGGTGAAGCTCTCCGAGAGCTCCATGACGGGGGTAGTAAACCTGCTCTGCTGCGCCTGTTTTCGAAGCCCAAAATCGAACATTTTCATTAGTTTTGTGCTACTTTTCTTCTTTTGCTCTGTTTTTCCATCCCGGATCATACGTCGTAAGCTGTTAAAAGGACGACAACCTAACTCGCGGGACATTAGAGGGCCCTAAAATGCGTCGATATCATATCTTGCGAGGATGCTGCATTGTTGAAGCAGATGCATTGTCGTTAAGCCCATTGGGCCGTTTGAATGGGCCATCTCTCTGGGCTGGGACTATAAACCGTCAACACATAAAGGATTTGTGCCCATAACATGACGGGTGCAATCATACCAGCACTAATGCACTGGATCCAATCAGAACTCCGAAGTTAAGCGTGCTTGGGCGAGAGTAGTACTAGGATGGGTGACCGCCTAGGAAGTCCTCGTGTTGCACCCCCACTTTTCAATTTTTTTTGCCCCGGTTAGGGTTGCCAAGATACTTCATCCACCAAATTTCTATTACCGAATCCCACGGCACCTTGGGCAAGACAACTTCGCTTCACGTAGAGGCTGGGCCAGCAAATCTAGGGCGCGGGGCTTGTGAACAAGTCTCCATCGCTCCGGTGCCTATAACTTTTGATCCGTAATGAGTTACGCGGTGCACAGCATACAGTTGGAAAGCTCTCTAAGAGCTCTACGACGGGGACAAAAAGCTGCACAATTGCGCTCATTTTTGGACCCCAAAATCAAACTTTTTTAACAATTTTGGGCCACTTTTCTTCTTTTGCTATGTTGTTCCATCCCGGATCGTACGTCGTGAGCTCTTAAAAGGAAGACAACCAAACTTGATGGACATTAGAGGACCCTACAACGCGTCGATATCACTTCTTGCGAGGATGCTGCATTGTTGAAGTGGATGGGTTGTCGTTAAGCCTATTGGGCCTTTTGAATGGGCCATCTCTCCGGGCTGGGACTGTGAACCATCAACACATAAAGGATTTGTGCCCATAACATGACGAGTGTAATCAAACCAGCACTAATGCACTGGATCCCTTCAGAACACCGAAGTTAAGCGTGCTTGGGCAAGAGTAGTGCTAGGATGGGTGACCCCCTGGAAAGTCGTCGTGTTGCACCCCCCCCTCTCTTTTCAATTTTTTTTGCCTCGGTTACGGTTGCCAAGATACTTTATCCACCAAATTTCTATTACCGAATCCCACGGCACCTTGGGCAAGACAACTTCGCTTCACGTAGAGCCTTGGCCTGCAAACTGAGGGCGTGGGGCTTCTGACCAGGTTTACGTCGCTCCGGTGCCCCAAACTTTTAATCTGTAAGGAGTTACACGGTGCACAGCATACCGTTGTAAAGCTCTCCGAGAACTCCATGACGGGGGTAGTAAACTTGCTCTACTGCGCCTGTTTTTTGAGCCCAAAATCAAACGTTTTCATCAGTTTTGGGCCAATTTTCTTCTTTTGCTCTGCTTTTCCATCCCGGATCGTGAGTCGTAAGCTGTTAAAAGGACGACAACCTAACTCGCGGGACATTAGAGGGCTCTACAATGCGACGATATCACGTCTTGCGAGGAGGCTGCATTGTTGAAGCAGTTGTATTGCCGTTAAGCCCATTGGGCCTTTTGAATGGGCCACCTCTCTGGGCTGGGACTGTGAACCGTCAACACATAAAGGATTTGTGCCGTCAATATGACGGGTGCGATCATACCAGCACTAATGCACTGGATCCTATTAGAATTCCGAAGTTAAGCGTGCTTTGGCGAGAGTGGTACTAGGATGGGTGACCGCCTGGGAAGTCCTCGTGTTGTACCCCCCTTTTCAATTTTTTTTGCCCCGATTAGGGTTGCCAAGATTCTTTATCCAACACATTTCTATTAACGAATCCCACGGCACTTTGGGCAAGACAACTTCGCTTCACGTAGAGGCTGGGCTCGTAAATCTAGGGCGCGGGGCTTGTGAACAGGTCTCCGTCGCTCCGGTGCCCATAACTTTTGATCCGTATTGAGTTACGTGGCGCATAGCATACAGTTGGAAAGCTCTCCGAGAGCTCCACTACGTGGACAACAAGCCTGCACAATTGCGCTCGTTTTTGGACCCCAAAATTGAACTTTTTTAACAATTTTGGGCCACTTTTCTTCTTTTGCTCTATTTTTCCATCCCGAATCGTAAGTCGTGAGTTGTTAAAAGGATGACAACCTAACTCGCGGGACATTAGAGGGCTCTACAATGCGACGATATCACGTCTTGCGAGGATGCTGCGTTGTTGAAACGGTTGTGTTGTCGTTAAGCCCATTGGGCCTTTTGAATGGGCCATCTCTCTGGGCTGGGACTATGAACCGTCAACACATAAAGGATTTGTGCCCTCAACATGACGGGTGCAATCATACCAGCACTAACGCACCGAATCCCATTGGAACTCTGAAGTTAAGCATGCTTGGGCGAGAGTAGTAATAGGATGGGTGACCCCCTAGGAAGTCCTCGTGTTGCACTCCCCTTTTTAATTTTTGTTGCCCTGGTTAGAGTTGCCAAGATGCTTTATTTACCACATTTTTTTTACCAAATCCCACGGCACTTTGGGCAAGACAACTTCGCTTCACGTAGAGGCTGGGCCCGTAAACCCAGGGCGTAGGGCTTGTGACCACGTCTTCGTCGCTCCGGTACCTATAACTTTTGATCCGTAAGGAATAACACGGCGCACAACATACCATTGGAAAGCTCTACGTGCGCTCTACGACGGCGACATCAAGCCTGCTCGGCTGCGCCCGTTTTTAGAGCCTAAATTTGAATGTTTTCATCAATTTCGGTCCACTTTACTTCTATTGCTCTGTTTTTCTATCCCGGATCGTACGTTGTGAGCTGGTAAAAGGACGACAACCTAACTCGCGGGACATTAGAGGGCTCTACAACGTGTCGATATCATGTCTTGCAAGGATGCTGCGTTGTTGAAGCGGATGGGTTGTCGTTAAGCCCATTGGGCCTTTTGAATGAGCCATATCTCTAGGCTGGGACTGTGAACCGTCAACACAAAAAGGATTTGTGCCCTCAACATGACAGGTGCGATCATACCGGCACTAATGCACCGGATCCCATCAGAACTTCGAAGTTAAGCATGCTTGGGCGAGAGTAGTCCTAGGATGGGTAACCCATGGGAAGTCCTCGTGTTGTACAACCCCCATTTCAATTTTTTTTACCCCGGTTAGGGTTACCAAGATACTTTATCCACCACATTTCTATTACCGAATCCCACGGCACCTTCGGCTAGACAACTTCGCTTCACATACAGGCTGGGCCTGCAAACCGAGGGCGTGGGACTTGTGACTAGGTCTCTGTCGCTCCAGTGCCCATAACAATTGATCTGTAAGGAGTTACGCGGCACACAACATACTATTGGAAAGCTCTCCGAGAGCTCTACGACTGGGGCAGTAAGCCTGCATAGCAGTGCCTATTTTTGGATCCCAAACTCAAACGTTTTCATCAGTTTCGGGCCACTTTTATTCTTCTGCTCTATTTTTCATCCCGGATCGTACGTCATGAGATATTTAAAGGACAACAACCTAACTCGCGGGGTATTACATTGCCCTACAATGCGTCGATATCATTTCTTACGAAGATGCTGCGTTGTTGAAATGGATGGGTTGTCATTAAGCCCATTGGGCCTTTCGAATGGGCCATCTCTTTGGGCTGGGATTGTGAACCGTCAACACATAAAGGATTTGCACCCTAAAAATGAAAGGTGAGATCATGCCAGCACTAATGCACCGGATCCCATCAGAACTCTGAAGTTAAGCGTGCTTGGGCAAGAGTAGTACTATGATAGGCGACCCCCTGGGAAGTCCTCGTGTTGCACCCACCTTTTCAAATTTTTTTGCCTCGGTTAGGGTTGCCAAGATACTTTGTCCACCACATTTCTATTACTGAATCCCACGGCACCTTGGGCAAGACAATTTCGCTTCACGTAGAGGCTGGACCCTTAAACCGAAGGCGTAAGGCTTATCACTAGGTCTCCGTCGCCCTGGTGCCCATAACTTTTGATCCGTATAGAGTTACGCGACGCATAGCATACCGTTGGAAAGCTCTCTGAGAGCTTTACGACGAGGGTAGTAAGCCTGCTCAACTGCGCCCGTTTTTGGAGCCCAAAATTGAACGTTTTCATCAGTTTCATGCCACTTTTCTTCTTTTGCTCTGTTTTTCTTTCCCGGATCATACGTTGAGAGATGTTTAAAAGACGACAACCTAACTCGTGGGACATTAGAAGGCCCTAAAATGCGTCGATATCACGTCTTGCGAGGATGCTGCATTGTTGAAGTGGATGGGTTGTCGTTAATCCCATTGGGCCTTTTGAATGGTCCATCTCTCTGGGCTGGGACTGTGAACCGTCAACACATAAAGGATTTGTGCCCACAACATGACGGTTGTGATCATACCTGCACTAATGCACCTAATCCCATTAGAACTCCGAAGTTAAGCGTGCTTGGGCGAGAGTAGTACTAAGAAGGGTGACCCCCTGGGAAGTCCTCGTGTTGCACCCCCCTTTTCAATTTTTTTTGCCCCGGTTAGGGTTGCCAAGATAATTTATCCACCACATTTCTATTGCCGAATCCCACGGCACCTTGGGCAAGACAACTTCGCTTCACGTAGAGGCTGGGGCCGCAAACCGAGGGCGTGGGGCTTGTGACCAGGTCTACGTCGCTCCGGTGCCCATAACTTTTAATCCGTAAGATTTACGCGGCGCACAGCATACCGTGGAAAAGCTATCTAAGAGCTCTAAGACAGGGGCAGCAAGCCTGGTTGGCTGCGCGTACTTTTAGAGCCCAAAATCGAATGTCTTCATCATTTTCTGGCCACTTTTCTTCTTTTGCCCTGTTTTTCCATCCCGGATCGTACGTCGTGAGCTGTTAAAAGGACGACAACCTAACTCATGGCATATTATAGGGTCCTACAACGTGTCGATATCACCTCTTACGAGGATGTTGCGTTATTGAAGCGGATGGGTTGTCGTTAAGACCATTGGGCCTTTTGAATGGGCCATCTATCTCGGTTAGGACTATGAACCGTCAACACATAAAGGATTTGTGCCGTCAACATGACGGGTGAGATCATACCAGCACTAATGCACCGGATCCCATCAGAACTCCGAAGTTAAGCGTGCTTGGTTGAAAGTAGTATTAGGATGGGTGACCCCTTGGGGAGTCGTAGTGTTGCACCCCCCTTTTCAAATTTTATTGCCCCAGTTTGGGTTGCCAAGATTCTTTATCCACAACATTTCTATTACCGAATTCCACGGCACCTTGGGCAAAAAAACTTCGCTCCACGTAGAGGCTTGGCATGCAAACCGAGGGCGTAGGGCTTGTGACCAGGTCTCCGTCGTTCTAGTGCTCACAACTTTTGATCTGTAAGGAGTTATGTGGCGCACAACATACAGTTGATAAGCTCTCTGAGAGCTCTACGACGGGGGCAGCAAGCTTGCTCGGCTGCGGCCATTTTAGGAGCCCAAAATTGAACGTTTTCATTTGTTTCGGGCCACTTTTCTTCTTTTCCTCTGTTTTTCCATCCCGGATCGTACGTCATGAGTTGTTAAAAGGACAACAACCTAACTCGCAGGACATTAGAGGGCCCTACAATGCGTTGATATCACGTCTTGCGAGGATGCTGCATTGTTGAAGCGGATGGGTTGTCGTTAAGCCCATTTGTCCTTTAGAATGGGCCATCTCTCTGGGCTGGGACTGTGAACCATCAACACATAAAGGATTTGTGCTCGCAACATGACGGGTGCGATCATACCAGTACTAATGCACCGGATCCCATCAGAACTCCGAAGTTAAGCATGCTTGGCGAAAGTAGTACTAGGATGGGTGACCCCTTGGGAAGTCCTCGTGTTGCACCCCCCTTTTCAATTTTTTTTTGCCTCGGTTAGGGTTGCCAAGATAATTTATCCACCACATTTCTATTATCGAATCCCACGGCACCTTGGACAAGACAACTTCGCTTCACATAGAGGCTGGGGCCGCAAACCGAGGGCGTGGGGCTTTTGACCAGGTCTCCGTCGCTCCGGTGCCCATAACTTTTAATCCGTAAGAGTTACGCGGCGCACAACATACTGTTGGAAAGCTCTCTGAGAGCTCTAAGACAGGGGCAACAAGATTGCTTGGCTGCGCCTATTTTCAGAGCCCAAAATTGAACGTTTTCATCATTTTCGGGCCACTTTTCTTCTTTTGCCCTGTTTTTCCATCCCGGATCGTAAGTCGTGAGCTGTTAAAAGGACGACAACCTAACTCTTAGGATATTAAAGGGTCCTACAACGTGTCGATATCACCTCTTACGAGGATGCTGTGTTGTTGAAGCGGATGGGTTATCGTTAAGCCCATTGGGCCTTTTGAATGGGCCATCTCTCTCGGCTAGGACTGTGAAGTGTCAACACATAAAGGATTTGTGCCCACAACATGACGGGTGCGATCATACCAGCACTAATGCACCTGATCCCAATAGAACTCCGAAGTTAATCGTGGTTGGTCGAGAGTAGTACTAGGATGGGTGACCCCCTGGGAAGTCCTCGTGTTGCACCCTCCTTTTCAATTTTTTTTGCCCCGGTTAGGGTTGCCAAGATAATTTATCCACGACATTTCTATTACCGAATCCCACAGCACCTTGGGCAGGACAACTTCGCTTCACGTAGAGGCGGGGGCCGGAAACCGAGGGGGAGGGGCGTGTGACCAGGTATCCGTCTCTCCGGTGCCCATAACTTTTAATCCGTAAGAGTTACGCGGCGCACAACATACCGTTGGAAAGCTCTCTGAGAGCTCTAAGACGGGGGCAGCAAGCCTGCTTTGCTACGCCTGTTTTCAGAGCCCAAAATCGAACGTTTTCGTCATTTTCGGGCCACTTTCTTCTTTTGCCCTGTTTTTCCATCCCGGATCGTACGTCGTGAGCTGTTAAAAGAACGACAACCTAACTCGCTGGATAATACAAGGCCCTACAGAGCATCGATATCACCTCTTACGAGGATACTCCGTTGTTGGAGCAGATGGGTTGTCGTTAAGACCATTGGGCCTTTTGAATGGGCCATCTCTCTGGGCTGGGACTGTGAACCCTCAACACATAAAGGATTTGTGCCCTTAACATGACGGGTGAGATCATACAAGCACTAATGCACCGGATGTGACATCCTGATCCCTCTCGAACACCGGGAGTTCTATCAATCGATCTAATCACAACCCAAACCAAACCTCGGCAAAATTTTAGGGAAAGACGGACAGAGTCTCCCCTGTTTCTAGGCAAATTGCAAAACCTATAATAGCATATAAATGGACCATCACCGTGTCCAACCATACAAAAATTCCTCAAGGCCATCCGAGCCTCAGTTCTCAACAATTTAAACTCAGCAAGTATACATACATTTCCAATTAAAAGCTAACCCATCTCTTTTCATTTTTGACAAGTACATTCAAACTAGACAATTAAACCATACTAAGCTACTGCATAAAATAAACTATCATGCCATTCTAACTCTTTTCCTCTAAACAATACAAACATGCTTTGAAGTTAAGCTATGCTAACTGATTCCATAAACTAGCTTATCAATTCACCTCAACTACTTAGCTAGATTTAAATTACATTTCTTTTAACAATAAATACATACAACATATGAAAGCATAGATCTTTACAACTTCGACACTCAAGCAACATAGGCACGCAAGATAACTCTTCAGGCACGAACTTACACGAAATCACGAACTTCCAGCTAACATGACATTTCCTGAAATGTGGTGATGAGAAGTGAGTATACACAACGCGTATACTCAGTGAGGGCGAGACAGATATCGAGGTGGAGAGAAAGAAGTTCGTGCAATGCAAACAGTCAGTTATGCAATATAACTGAGAAAGTAAGCGATCAAGACAAACCATCAATACAATAAGCAATTAACAAAAGCATTAACACAACCATTCAAAGCTATACCACACTCTGAAGGCTATGGTTCACTCTTACGAGCATTATACCATTTCACGAGCGATACATCAATATCGAGCTTGATGTTGACAACGATGACAATAAGTGCGCAACCACCTTATAACACCAGTTTGGAATACCCCGGAAGTATCCATCAATTCTACGACCCAAATCTCCCTGGGAGGCAACCCAAGCGAGAAAAGGGAATAGTCACGGAGCTAGAGCAACCAACACTGGCAACCCGAGGCTACCCAGAGAGGCCCATCACTCATGCGCCGGACACTATGCAATGCAAGACTCGATACAAGACGATAAAAAAGCGATAGCACAACAACACAGATAGAGGAGATAAATGAGATATCAAGCATTATTCAACAATTGTTAAACATTTCAATAAATAATCAACTCTAACAAGCGTAATAAGCATTAACAAGCATTTGCAATCAAACAAGTAACAAGAAGAACACCAACTAACATTATCAAGCAATAACAAGTATTCTATTGGCATTAAAAGCATTCTATAAACATTATAGACATTCTATAAGCATTATAACCATTCTATAAGCATTATAAACATTCTATAAGCAATATACTATGAAAACACACAAAATCCCAAAAATGTCCCCAACTTTCAAAACGCTACTACTTTCAAACGAGTCACGAGCTTTGGAAATCGACTTCACCAATCCTCCTAGGTCACCATAAGGCACGTCTAAAGACCCCGAAACCATACTTTACCCTAGAATTCGCGCAAAGTCCCGATTTTCCCCTTTGCTCATTTGAACTACCGCTACCTCAACCGATCACCCAACCAATGCCATAATCACACCAAAAGTGCTTCCATGGCCTCCCGAAACAATGCCATCATGCAAAACAAGAAAACGATAAACTCGACCTAAACAACCCCGACTTTCACCAGGGCATTTTTCTCATTTTTTCCATTACACAATCCAAATAAACCATGCATTTAGACATTCTAGCATACCTAGCACCTTTTCACATCAACAGAAAGCATAACAGTGCAACTTCATCGAAACGGGGGTTTACTATTCATAATTTACTATTCATTACACAATTTATATTTCAAATTAGATATTCAACCGCAGAAAATGTTAAAAAGCTATAAATACACGTTCTACAATTGCTAGGGAACATTCTTTAAGCAATGAAACGGACAAAATAACAACCTACGGTTAAATCACAAAAATTAAAGTTTATGTTCAACATTTTCAAATGCGCAAATAACGATGAAACCCTCACCTCAGACACTCCTAGATGCTAGGAAAACCTCGTAGGATGCCTCGGAAACCACCTCGTGCAAGATCACGCGAAGATTTGGTGATTTGAAGTTGAATTTTCTTTTTTTTTCTCTCCTCTTATTTTCGGCCCTTGCAAGGCTGTTTTTAGCTTCTCTTTTTTGTTTTTGTTTTGTGCTAATTAGGCTATTTAAAGATGACACAAGGTCAAAAGGTCAAAGCTTTGGTCAATGCTCACTTAAGTTGGTCAAACTAGCTTATTTTATGCATTTTAAAGCTAAAACAACTAATGAAATATTAATTCTAGCTAACAACAATTAAAATATAAAATTTAAGACACCAAACATTAGTTTTCACTATTTGCTGAGGACTAGAATTCATTTCCTAACTATCGCTCTCGAAATACTATGCACTTTGCGTCAATAGAAGAATAACAATTAAATCTCAAAGAATTTAAAAATATATATCATTTTTGAAAAGTATCATAGTTTAAAATTTACTCCGGCTCGGAGCTACTTCCTCATTTATTTGAAAACCGAGTGATTTTAATACAATACAACCAAAATCGATTATTAAAATAATCAAAACAATCAAGGTAATCAATATTCATTTAAAATAATTAATTTAACTATTTCTAGAATATTTTAAAGAATTATGAAGTTAATATTAAGTTACAAATGAAAGTTAATATAAACAGGTAGTCAAATACAATTAAACCCTAACATTTAAGATAACACTTAATTAATCACAAGAGAATAAATTCAATTACTATAATTATTAGAAATAGATAATAATCTTTTAATTATTCAATTTACAACTACTAAATGCTTCCAAGAGAAAGATTAAAATATTGCAAAATGGTAGGTATAACTAAATAAACATTTAATCAAATGCAATCAAGTGCTATTAAGTGCATGCCGGGTTCGGGTTATCACGCCGGATCCCATCAGAACTCCGAAGTTAAGCATGCTTGGCCGAAAGTAGTATTAGGGTGGGTGACCCCCTGGGAAGTCCTAGTGTTGCACCACTCTTTTCTATTTTTATTGCCCCGGTTAGGGTTGCCAAGATTCGTTATCCACCACAGTTTTATTACCGAATCGCACGGCACCTTGGGCAAGACAACTTCGCTTCACGTAGAGGCTTGTGACCAAGTCTCCGTCGCTCCGGTGCTCATAACTTTTGATCCGTAAGTAGTTACGTGGCGCACAACATACAGTTGGAAAGCTCTCTGAGAGCTCTACGACTGGGGTAGCAAGCTTGCTAGGCTGCGGCCATTTTAGGGGCCCAAAATCAAACGTTTTCATCAGTTTTGGGCCAATTTTCTTATTTTGCTTTGTTTTTTCGTCCTGGATCGAACGTCGTGAGTTGTTAAAAGGACAACAACCTAACTCGCGGGACATTAGAGTGCCCTACAACGCGTTGATATCACGTCTTGCAAGGATGCTGCATTGTTGAAGCGGATGGGTTGTCGTTAAGCCCATTTGGCCTTTAGAATGGGCCATCTCTCTAGGCTGGGACTGTGAACCATCAACAAATAAAGGATTTGTGCCTGCAACATGACGGGTACGATCATACCAGTACAAATGCACCGGATCCCATCTGAACTCCGAAGTTAAGCGTGCTTGGCGAGAGTAGTATTGGGATGGGTGACCCCGTGGGAAGTCCTTGTGTTGCACACCACCTTTTCAACTTTTTTTTACCTCAGTTAGGGTTGCCAAAATACTTTATCCACCACATTTCTATTACCGAATCCCACGGCACCCTCGGCAAGACAACTTCACTTCACGTAGAGGCTGGACCCGTAAACCGAGGGCGTGGGGCTTGTGACCAAGTCTCCATTGCTCTGGTGCCCATAACTCTTAATTCGTAAGGAGCTACGCGGCGCACAACATACCGTTGGAAAGCTCTTCGAGAGCTGTACGATGAGGGCCGCAAGCCTGCTCGGCTGCGCCTATTTTTGGAGCCCAAAATCAAACATTTTCATCAGTTTTAAGTAACTTTTCTTCTTTTCTTCTGTTTTTCTGTCCCGGATCGTACGTCGTGAGCTGTTAAAAGGACGACAACCTAACTCATGGGACATTAGAGGGCCTTACAATGCATTGATATCACTTCTTGCGAGGATGCTGCGTTGTTGAAGCAGATGGGTTGTCGTTAAGCCCATTGGTTCTTTTGAATCAGCCATCTCCCTGGGCTGGGACTGTGAACCGTCAACACATAAAGGATTTGTGCCCTCAACATGACGGGTGCGATCACACCTACACTAATGCACCGGATCACATCAGAACTCCGAAGTCAAGCGTACTTGGGCAAGAGTAGTACTAGGAAGGGTAACCCCCTTGGAAGTCCTCGTGTTGCACCCCCCTTTTCAATTTTTTTTTGCGTCGGTTAGGGTTGCCAAGATACTTTATCCGCCACATTTCTATTACTAAATCCCACGGCACCTTGGGCAAGACAACTTCGCTTCACGTAGAGGCTGGGCCCGCAAACCGAGGGCGTAGGGCTTGTGACCAGGTCTCTGTCACTCCGGTGCTCATAAGTTTTGATCCGTAAGGAGTTACGCGATGCACAGCATACCGTTGCAAAGCTCTCCGAGAGCTCTACGACAAAAGTATTCAGCCTGCTCAACTGCGCCCGTTTTTGGAGCATAAAATCGAATGTTTTCATTAATGTTGAGCCACTTTTCTTTTTTTGCTCTGTTTTCCTGTCCCGGATCATACGTCGTGAGATGTTAAAAGGACGACAACCAAACTCGTGGGACATTTGAGGGCCCTACAACGCGTCGATATCACGTCTTGCAAGGATGCTGCGTTGTTGAAGTTGATGGGTTGTCGTTAAGCCCATTGGGCCTTTTGAATGGGCCATCTCTCTGGGCTGGGACTGTGAACCGTCAACACATAAAGGATTAGTGCCCACAACATGACGTGTGCAATCATACCAGTACTAATGCACCTGATCCCATCAGAACTCTGAAGTTAAACGTGCTTGGGTGAGAGTAGTACTAGGATGGGTGACCCCCTGGGAAGTCCTAGTATTGCACCCCCCATTTCAATTTTTTTTGCCCCAATTAGGGTTGCCAAGATAATTTATCAACCACATTTCTATTACCGAATCCCACAACACCTTGGGCAAGGCAACTTCGCTTCACGTAGAGGCTGGGGCCGCAAACCGAGGGCGTGGGGTTTGTGACCAGGTCTCTGTCGCTCCTGTGCCTATAACTTTTAATCCGTAAGGAGTTATGCGGCGCACAGCATACCGTTGGAAAGCTCTCTAAGAGCTCTAAAATGGGGGCAGCAAGCTTGCTTGGCTGAGCCTATTTTCAGAGCCCAAAATCGAACGTTTTATCATTTTCGGGCCATTTTTCTTCTTTTGCTCTATTTTTCCATCCCGGATCGTACGTCATGAGCTGTTAAAAGGATGACAACCTAACTCGTGGGATATTACAGGGCTCTGCAATGTGTCAATATCACCGATTACGAGGATGCTGCATTGTTGAAGGGGATGGGGTGTCGTTAAGCCCATTGGGCCTTTTGAATAGGCCATCTCTTTGGGCTGGGACTGTGAAACGTCAACACATAAAGGATTTGTACCCTCAACATGACAGGTGCGATCATAACAGCACTAAAGCACCGGATCCCATCAGAACTCCGAAGTTAAGCGTGCTTGGACGAGAGTAGTACTAGGATGGGTGACCCCCTGGGAAATCCTTATGTTGCACCCCCCTTTAAAATTTTTATTCCCCCGGTTAGGGTTGCCAAGATTGTTTATCCAGCACATTTCTATTACTGAATCTCACGGCACCTTGGGCAAGACAACTTCGCTTCACGTAGAGGCTTGGCCCGTAAACCGAGGGCGTAGGGCTTGTGACAAGGTCTCCGTCGCTCTGGTGCTTATAACTTTTGATCCGTAAGGAGTTACGCGGCACACAACATACAGTTGGAAAGCTCTTCGAGAGCTCTACGACAGCGGCAGCAAGCCTGCTCGGCTGCGCCTATTTTCATAGCCTAAAATCGAACTTTTTCATCAGTTTCGAGCCACTTTTCTTCTTTTGCTCTGTTTTTTCATCCCGGATCGTACGTCATGAGTTGTTAAAATGACGACAACCTAACTCGCGGGACATTAGAGGTCCCTACAACGCGTCAATATCACGTCTTGCAAGGATGCTACATTGTTGAAGTGGATGGGTTGTCGTTAAGCCCATTTGGCCTTTTGAATGGGCCATCTCTCTGGGCTGGGACTGTGAACCATCAACACATAAAGGATTTGTGCCCGCAACATGACGGGTGCGATCATACCAGCACTAATGCACCAGATCTCATCAGAACTCCAAAGTTAAGCATTCTTGGCGAGAGTAGTACTGGGATGGGTGACCACCTGGGAAGTCCTTGTGTTGCACACTACCTTTTCAATTTTTTTTTACCCCGGTTAGGGTTGCCAAGATAGTTTATCCACCACATTTCTATTACCGAATCCCACGGCACCTTGGGCAAGATAACATCGCTTCACGTAGAGACTGGGCCCACAAACCTTGGGCGTTGGGCTTGTGACCAGGTCTACGTCGCTCCGGTGCCCATAACTTTTACTCCGTAAGAAGTTACGTGACGCACAGCATACCTTTGGAAAGCACTCCCGTAGCTTTACGATGAGGGCAGCAAGCTTGCTTGGCTGCGCCTGTTTTTGGAGCCCAAAATCGAACGTTTTCATCAATTTTAAGCCACTTTTCTACTTTTGCCTTATTTTTTCGTCCCGGATCGTATGTCGTGAGCTGTTAAAAGGACGAAAACCTAGCTTACGGGACATTAGAGGGCCCTACAACTCGTCGATATCACGACTTCTGAGGATGCTGCGTTGTTGAAGCGGATGGGTTATCGTTAAGCCCATTGGGCCTTTTGAATGGGCTATCTCTCTGGGCTGGGACTGTGAACCGTCAACAGATAAAGGATTTGTGCCTTCAACATGACGGGTGCGATCATACCAGCACTAATGCACCGGATCCTATCAGAACTCTGAAGTTATGAGTGCTTGGGCGAGAATAGTACTAGGATGGGTGACCCCCTAGGAAGTCCTCGTGTTGCCCCCCCCCCTCCCCCATTTCAATTTTTTTTACCTCAGTTAGGGTTGCCAAGATACTTTATCCACCACATTTCTATTACCGAATCCCAAGGCACCTTGGACAAGACTACTTCGGTTCATGTAGAGGTTGGGCCCGTAAACTAAGGGCGTAGGGCTTGTGGCCAGGTCTCCGTCGCTCTGGTGCCCATAACTTTTAATCCGTAAGCAGTTACACAGCGTACAGCATACCGTTGGAAAGCTCTCCGAGAGCTCTACGATGGCGCTACAAGCTTGCTTGGCTGCATCCATTTTTGGAGCCCAAGATTGAACATTTTCATCAGTTTCATACCACTTTTCTTCTTTTGCTATGTTTTTTCGTTTGGATCGTACTTTGTGAGCTGTTAAAAGGACGACGACCTAACTCGCGGGACATTAGAAGGCCCTACAACGCATCGATATCACGTCTTGCGAGGGTGTTGCGTTGTTGAGGCGGATAGGTAATCGTTAAGCCCATTGGGCCTTTTGAATAGGTCATCTCTCTGGGTTGGGACTGTGAACCGTCAACACATAAATGATTTGTGCCCTCAACATGACGGGTGCGATCATACCAGCACTAATGCACCGGATCCCATTAGAACTCCGAAGTTAAGCATGCTTGGGAGAGAGTAGTACTAGAATGGGTGATCCCCTGGGAAGTCGTCGTGTTGCACCCCACTTTTCTATTTTTTTGCCCTGTTAGGGTTGCCAAGATTCTTTATCCACCACATTTCTATTACCAAATCCCATTTCACCTTGGGCAAGAAAACTTCACTTCACGTAGAGGCTGGGCCCGCAAACTGAGGGCGTGGGGCTTGTAACCATAACTTTTTATCCGTAAGGAGTTACGCGGCACACAGTATATCGTTGGAAAGCTTTCTGAGAGCCTTACGACGGGGGCAACAAGCCGGCTCAACTGTGCCTCTTTTTGGAACCCAAAATCGAACGTTTTCATCAATTTTGGGCCACTTTTCTTCTCTTGCTCTATTTTTTCGAACCGGATCGTACGTCGTGAGTTGTTAAAAGGATGACAACCTAACTCGCGGGACATTAGAAGGCCCTACAACGCGTCGATATCATGTCTTGCGTGGATACTGTGTTGTTGAAGCGGATGGGTTGTTGTTCAGCCCATTGGGCCTTTTGAATGGGCTATCTCTTTGGCCTGGGACTGTGAACCATCAACACATAAAGGATTTATGCCCTCAACATGACGGGTGCGATCATACCAGGACTAATGCATCGGATTCCATCAGAACTCCGAAGTTAAGCGTGCTTGGGCGAGAGTGGTACTAGGATGAGTGACCCCTTGGGAAGTCCTCGTGTTGCCCCCCCCCCCCCCATCTTTTCAATTTTTTTTACCCGGGTTACGGTTGCCAAGATACTTTATCCACCACATTTCTATTATCGAATCCCACGGTACCTTGGGTAAGACAACTTCGCTTCACGAAGAGGCTGGGCCCGTAAACCGATGGCGTGGGGCTTGTGACCAAGTCTCTGTCACTCTCGTGCCCATAACTTTTAATCCAAAACGAGTTACGCGGCATATAGCATACCGTTGGAAAGCTCTCTGGGTGCAGCAAGCCTGCACGGCTGCACCAATTTTTGGAGCCCAAAATCGAACGTTTTCATTATTTTTGGGCCACTTTTCTTCTTTTGCTCTATTTTTTCATCCCGGATCGTACGTCGTGAGCTGTTAAAAGGATGACAACCTAACTCACGGGATATTACAGGGCCCTACCACGCGACGATATCACGTCTTACGACGATGCTACGTTATTGAAGCAGATGGGTTGTCGTTAAGCCCATTGGGCCTTCTGAATGGGCCATTTCTCTGGGCCGGGACTGTGAACCGTCAACACATAAAGGAATTGTGCCCTCAACATGATGGGTGCGATCATACCAGCACTAATGCACCGGATCCCATCAGAACTCCGAAGTTAAGCGTGCTTGGGCGAGAGTAGTACTAGGATGGGAGACCCCCTGGGAAGTCCTCGTGTTCCACCCCGCTTTTCAATTTTTTTTACCCCGGATAGGGTTGCCAAGATACTTTATCCACCACATTTCTATTATTGAATCCCACGGCACCTTGGGCAAGACAACTTGCTTCACGTAGAGGCTGCGCCTGCAAACCGAGGGCGTAGGGCTTGTGACCAGGTCTTTATCGCTCCGGTGCCCATAACTTTTGATCCGTAAGAAGTTACGCGGCGTACAGCATACCGTTGGAAAGCTCTCTGAGAGCACTACGATGGAGGTAGGAAGCTTGCTTAGCTGCACCCATTTTTGGAGCCCAAAATTGAACGTTTTCATCAGTTTCAGGCCACTTTTCTTCTTTTGCACAGTTTTTCTGTCCTGAATTGTACGTCACGAGCTATTAAAAGGATGACAACCTAACTCACGGCACATTAGAAGGCCCTACAACGTGTTGAATTACGTCTTGCGAGGATGCTGCGTTGTTGAAGTGGATGGTTTGTCGTTAAGCCCTTTAGGCCTTTTGAATTGGCCGTCTCTCTGGGGTGGGACTGTGAACAATCAACACATAAAGGATTTGTGCCCATAATATGACGGGTGCGATCATACCATTACTAATGCACCGGATCCCATTAGAACTCCGATGTTAAGCGTGCTTGGGCGAGAGTAGTACTGGGATGGGTGATCCCCTGGGAAGCTCTCGTGTTGCACCCCCCTTTTCAAATTTTTTTGCCCCGGTTAGGATTGCCAAGATTCTTTATCCACCACATTTCTATTACCGAATCCCACGACACCTTGGGCAAGACAACTTTGCTTCACGTAGAGGCTAGGCCCGCAAACCGAGGGCGTAGGTCTTGTTACCAGGACTCTGTCGCTCCGTTGCCCATAACTTTTGATCCGTAAGGAGTTACGCAGTGCACAACATACAGTTGGAAAGCTCTCCGAGAGCTCTACGACGACGGCAAAAAGCCAGCATTGTTGCGCCCGTCTTTGGAGCCCAAAATCGAATGTTTTCATCAGTTTTGGGCCACTTTTCTTCTTTTGCTCGGTTTTTTTATCCTGAATCGTACGTCATGAGCTGTTAAACGGACGACAACTTAACTCGCTGGACATTAAAGGGCCCTACAACGTGTCGATATCACGTTTTGCGAGGATGCTGCGTTGTTGAAGTGGATGGGTTGTAGTTAAGCATTTTGGGCCTTTTGTGTGATACCCCGAACCTGGCATGTATTCAATAGCATTTAAAGTTCATTTAAATTGTATTTTATTGACCTTTCACCTTCTTTGACCAAACTAGTTGAATTTTCATCTACATTGACCAACTAGGACAAGGTGGGAATTTTTGAAATGTTTAATAAAAGGCAAACTTGGGATTAGAAATAAAAAAATGCAATGTTAAGTTAGTTAAATTTTGGGTCAACTTTGGAATTAAATCTGAACCAATTGGGGAAGAGTTAGGTAGCAAATTATATATGGTTGGAAAGCTCTATGAGTCTAGTTTCTGAGTCTTCAAACCGTTCGTGAATTGGAGTTTTCTAGAAGAAGTTATGGCCGTTTTCGTAAGGTCGCGCATAGCTGTTTTGGTTTAGCGGGTTGACCGAATTTTGACCTTTGACTTCTTGTCATTTTTTTTAAATAAGCAGAATGTGCACGAAAAAAAATAGAGAAAAAAAACTTGAAACCATGAGGAAAAGAAGGAGACAAAAGAAAAGAAAATCTCAACTTCAAATATTCAATTCTTCGCGTGGGCTTGTGCGGGGTAGTTTCCGAGGCACTCTACGAGCTTTTCCTAGCGTCTAGGAGCGTCTAAGGTGAGGGTTTCATCGTTATTTGTGCATTTGAAATATTTGTATCTAAACTTTGATTTTTGGATTTTATGCATAGATTGTTGTTTTAATCGTTTTGTTGCTTAAAGAATGTTCCTTGTTGATTGTAGAACATGTATTTATAGCTTTTTAACATTTTCTGTGGTTAAATATTGGAATTGAAATATAAATTGTGTGATGAATAGTAAATTGTGAATAGTAAACCCCCGTTTCGATGAAGTTGCTTCGTTACGCGTTCTGTTGATGTAGGAAGATGCTAGATATGCTAGCATGCCTAAATGTGTGGTTTAATTGGAATGTGTAATGGAAAAACAGAGAAAAACGGCTTAGTGAAAGTTGGGGTCGTTTAGGTCGAGTTTGGCATTTTCTCGTTTTGCGTGTTGGCATTGTTTCGGGAGGCCATGGAAGCACTTTTGGTGCAATTATGGCATTGGTTGGGTGTTTGGTTGGTATAGTTGTAGTTCAATCGAGCAAATGGGGAAATCGGTGCTTTGCACGAATTCTAGGGTAAAGTAGGGTTTCGGGGTCCTTGGACGTGCCTTATGGTGACCTAGGAGGATTGGCGAAGTCGGTTTCCAGAACTCGTGGCTCGTTTGGAAATGGTAGTGTTTTGATAGTTGGGGCCGATTTGTGATTTTGCTTGTTATCTTGATATTATGCCTATAGAATGCTTAGGGTTGCTTGATATACTTGTTTAATTGGTGTTATTGTTGCTTATTATTGCTTGTTATGCTTGAAAAGTTAGTTGAATGCTAGTATTGATTGTGATTGCTTGTTATCTCATTTGTTGTCACTAGTTTGTATTGTTGTACTATCGCTCGTTTATTGCCTTGTATTGAGTCTTGCATTGCATTGTGTCAGCACGTGAGTGATGGGCCTCTCTGGGTAGCCTCGGGTTGCCAGTGTTGGTTGCTCTAGCTCCGTAGCTATTCCCTCTTCTCGCTTGGGCTGCCTCCCAGGGAGATTTGGGTCGTAGATTGATGGATACTTACGGGGTATTCCAAACTGGTGTTATAAGGTGGATGCGCACTTATTGTCATCGTTGTCAACATCAAGCTCGAGATTGATGTATCGCTCGTGAAATAGTACTTTGCTCGTATGAGTGAACCATAGCCTTCAGAGTGTGGTATAGCTTTGAATGGTTGTGTTAATGCTTTCAGTAATTGCTTATTGTATTGATTATTTGTTTTGATTGCTTATTTATCAGTTATATTGCTTAACTGTCTTATTTGCATTGCACGACTTTCTTTCTCTCCAATTCGATATCTGTCTCGCCCTCACTGAGTATACGTGTTGTGTATACTCACTCCTCACCACCACATTTCAGGAAATGCCATGTTAGCGGGAAAGTTCGTGATTTCGTGAAAGTCCGTGCTTGAAGAGTTGTCCTGCGTGCCTATGTGACTTGAGTTGTCAAAATTGTAAAGTTGTATGCTTTTATGTATTATATGTATTTAATGTTAAATGGGATGTAATTTAAGTTTCACTAGATTATGTATTTAGTTAATGTAGCTTAACTTCAATGTATATTTGTAATGATAAAGGAAAAGAGATAGAAAGGTATGATAGTCTAGCTTATGATATAGGTTGGTGTAGTTTAATTGCTAAGCTTGAATGTATATTTACTTGTGTTTTGCTTGTTGTGAACCAAGGCTCGAATAGCCTTGAGGTGGTTGAATGTTTGGACATGGTATTGGTCCACTTATATGCTGTCGCAGGTTTTACTTTTCGCCTAGGAACAGGGGAGACTCCGTCCGTTTTCCCTGAAAATTTATGCCCAGGTTTGGTTTGGGTTGTGTTTAGATCGATTGATAGAACTCCCGGTCTCGAGAGGGATCGGGGTATTACATTTTGAATGGGCCATATCTCTAGGCTGGGACTGTGAACCGTTAACACATAAAGGAATTGTGCCCTCAACATGACGGGTGCGATCATACCAGCACTAATGCACCGGATCCCATCGAAACTCCGATGTTAAGCGTGCTTGCGTGAGAGAAGTACTAGGATGGGTGACCCCCTGGGAAGTCCTCGTGTTGCACCTCCCATTTTCAATTTTTTTTGCCCAGGTTAGGGTTGCCATGATACTTTATCCACCACATTTCTATTACCAAATCCCACGGCACCTTGGTCAAGACAACTTCGCTTCACGTAGAGGCTAGGCTCGCAAACCGAGGGCGTGGGGCTTGTGACTAGGTCTCCGTTTGTAACACCCCGATCCCTCTCTAGACCGGGAGTTCTAACGATCAATCTAATCACAACCCAAACCAAACCCGGGCATAAATTTTCAGGGAAAACGGACGGAGTCTCCCCTGTTTCTAGGCGAAATGTAAAATCCTGCGACAGTATATAAGTGGACCAATACCATGTCCAAACATTCAACCACCTCAAGGCCATCCGAGCCTTGGTTCTCAACAACTAACACAACATATAAATATACATTTTCAGTTCAAAACTAACCTATCTCTTTACATCTTTTACAAGAACATTCAAGCTTGACATTTAATCCATACTAATCTACTGCACAAAATATACTATCATACAATTCTCACTCTTTTCTTTTAGACAATTACAACATGCATCGAGGTTAACTACAATACTGAATACATATCTAACTTATCAATCTACCTCAACTACTTAGCTAGATTAAATTACATTTCTTTTAACAATAAATACATACAACATATGAACATACACCTTTACATCTTTGATAGCTCAAGCCACAAAGCGCGCAAGACAACTCTTCAGGCCCGAACTAACACATAATCACGAACTTTCCAGCTAACATGGCATTTCATGAAATGTGGTGGTGAGGAGTGAGTATACACAATACGTATACTTAGTGAGGGCGAGACAGATATCGAGTTGGAGAGAAAGAAAATCGTGCAATGCAAATAAACCCAGTTAAGCAATAAAGACAATAAGGAAACATTCAATACAAACAACAATACTATAAACAACCAAGAAAGCATTAACACAGCCCTTTAAAGCTATACCACACTTTGAACGCTGTGGTTCACTCATACGAGCAATGTACCATTTCACGAGCGATACATCAACCTCGAGCTTGATGTTGACAACGATGACAATAAGCGCGCATCCACCTTATAACACCAGTTTGGAATACCCCGGAAGTATCCATCAATTCTACGACCCAAATCTCCCTGGGAAGCAACCCAAGCGAGAAAGGGAATAGCAGCGGAGCTAGAGCAACCAACACTGGCAACCCGAGGCTACCCAGAGAGGCCCATCACTCACGCGCGAGACACTATGCAATGCAAGACTCGATACAAGGCAATAAACGAGTGATAACACAACAATACAAACTAGTGACAACAAACGAGATAACAAGCAATCACAATCAATACTAACATTCAACTAACTTTTCAAGCATAACAAGCAATAATAAGCAACAATAACAACATTTAAACAAGTAACGGAAGTTCAAACACGAAAACAACAAATATCACTATTCAACCCCAACTTCCAAGGACAATTACGAGCAAACGAGCTACGGGATTAGGAAACCGATTTCACTACATTCACTCAGGCACTACAAGGCACGTTTCTATGTCTCTAAACTTCACTTTCTCACCTGAGACCCAAAAGTCCACCTACTGCATTTGAACTACAGCTATGCTAACCGGTCATTCAATCAACGCCACAACAGCGCCAAAAGTACTTCCATGCCCTCAATTACGAAATCCCCAACTCAATTCGAGCTCGGTCAACTTTTGGTCAAACAACCCCTTTAGGTATCTTTGTCTAATTTCCAATTTTAACAAAGGCCGATCCGTTTTTATTTCACATTTTATCTTTCTATCACTAATGGCACCTATCCAAATCAATCAATCGCAATTCGGATCGAAATCCGAAATTCTAGGATTTACTATTCATAATTCACTATTCATGTTTTTCCCCAATTTCAAATACGCGTTTTCAACCGTAAAAATTGCTAAATAACTATCAAACAATGCTCTACGAAATCTAAGCAAGCTATTTCAAGCAACAACAGGCATTATAACGCGATAAATATTGAATCTGAAAAATTGACTCAAAAATAAAATTGGTAATAAAATGCACAAAAGCATGAAGACCCTCACCTTAGACGCTCCTAAATGTTAGGAAAACCTCGTAGAGTGCCTCGGAAACCACCCCGTGCAAGCTCACGCGAAGATTTGATGATTTGAAGTTGAATTTTCTTTTTTTCTCTCCTCAATTTTTTCGGCCCTTTTGCTCTCTGTTTTCAGCTCTTTTTATTTTTTATTTTTGTGCTATTTTAAGCTATATTAAAAGATGACACAAGGTCAACTTGGTCAAGGCTTGGTCAACTAACTTAAACTTGGTCAAACTAGCCTATTTCTTGCATTTTTAAGCTAAAACAACTATGGAAATATTAATTCTAGCTAGCAACAATTAAAATATAAAATTTAAGTCATCTAAATACTAGTTTTCACTATTTGTTGAGGACTAGAATTCATTTCCCAACTATCTCTCTCGATATGCTATGCACTTTGCGGCAATAGAAGAACAACAATTAAATCTCAAAGAATCTAAGAAATATATCATTTTTAGAAAGCATCATAGTTTAAAATTTACTCTGGCTCGGAGTTACTTTTCTCATTTATTTGAAAATCGAGTAATTTTAACGCAAAACAACCAAAATCGATTACTAAAGTAATCAAAACAATCAAGGCAATCAATATTCATTTAGAATGATTAATTTAACTATTTTCAGAATATTTTAAGAATTATAAAGTTAATATAAACACATAGTCAAATACAATTAAACACTAACATTTAAGGTAACACTTAATTAATCACAAGAAAAGAATTTCAATTACTATAATTATTAGGAATAGGTAATAATCTTTTAATTATTCAATTTACAACTGCTAAATGCTTCCAAGAGGAATATTAAAATAGTGCAAGTTGATTGATTTAATTAATTAAACAATTAATCAAATGCAGTCAAGTGCTATTAAATACATGCCGGGTTCGGGTTATCACACCGTCGCTCCGGTGCCTATAACTTTTAATCCGTAAGGAGTTACGCGACGCACAGCATACCAATGGAAAGCTCTCCGAGAGCTTTACGACGGGGGCAGCAAGCCTGCTCAGCTACGTCTATTTTTTGAGCCCAAAATCGAACATTTTCATCAGTTTTGGGCCACTTTTCTTGATTTGCGCTATTTTTTCATCCCGTATCGTACGTCGTGAGCTGTTAAAAGGACGACAACGAAACTCGTAGGATATTACAGGGCCCTACCATGCGTCGATATCAAGTCTTACGAGGATGCTGCGTTGTTGAAGCGGATGGGGTGTCGTTAAGCCCATTGGGCCTTCTGAATGGGCCATCTCTCTGGGCTGGGACTGTGAACCGTCAACACATAAAGAAATTGTACCCTCAACAAGACGGGTTGGATCATATCTGTAATACCCGACTCTGGAATGTGAGATTTTCTTGTTTATTATTTTAAAAATTATATTTTCTTAGATTCTTTGGAATTTAATTGTTACTTCTTTATTATTGCAAAGGGCATTGCATTTCAAAAGCGATAGTTAGAGGGTGACTTTAAGTCCTCAACAAATAGTGAAACTAGTATTTTGGTGACTTAAATTTTATATTTTATTTGTTGTTAGCTTGAATTAAATTGGTGGTGTTTGTTAGCTTTAAAAATGCATGAAAATAAGCCTATTGACCAACTTAAGCAATTTTGACCAAGGTTTGACCACTTGACCAAAGGCTTGTCACCTTAAATAAGCTAAAACATTGCAAAATAATAAAAAACAAAACTGAAACGGAGAGGAGCAGGCCGAGACTTTGAAGAGAAAAAAAAACCATTTCAACTTCCAAACTTCCAATCTTTGCGTGGGCTTGTGCGAGGTTGTTATCAAGGCATCCAGCAAGGTTTTGTTCGCGACTAGGAGTGTCCAAGTTGAGGGGAGCACGTTATTTGCGCATTTGAATATCGTGTTTATGAACTTTGTGATTTTTGGGCTTTATCCGTAGGTTGTAGTTTTAATCATTTTAATGCTTAAAGAATATTCCTTGACAATTGTAGAACATGTATTTATAGCTTTTTAACATTTTCTGCGGTTGAATATTGAGATTGCAATATAAATTGATAGTTGAATAGTAATATGTGAATAGTAAGCCCTTGAAACGATGAAGTTGCATTGTTATGCTTTCTGTTGATGTAGAAAGATGCTAGGTATGCTAGAATGCCTAAATGCATGGTTTGTTTAGGTTGCGTAATGGAAAAAATGAGAAATATACATTGGTGAAAGTCGGGGTCGTTTCGGTTGAGTTTAGCGTTGCCTCATTTTGCATGATGGCATTATCTCGGGAGGCCATGGAAGCACTTTTGGTGCGATTATGGTATTGGTTGGGTGTTTAGATAGAGTAGTTATAGTTCAAAAGAACAAATGGGGAAATCGGGGCTTTGCGTGAATTCTAGGTTAAAGTAGTGTTTCAGGGTCTTTAGACATGCCTTATGGTGACCTAGGAGGATTGGTGAAGTCGGTTTCCGGAACTCGTGGCTCGTTTGGAAGTAGTAGCGTTTTGATAGTTGGGGCCGATTTGTGATTTTGCTTGTTTTCTTGATATTATGCTTATAGCATGTTTAAAATAGCTTGATATGCTTGTTAGAGTTGATTTTGATTGGAATGGTTATCATCTGTTGCTATTGCGTGTGAGAATAACCTACTTTGTTATTCTCCCACGTGTGGCTTTATTGCTCGATTGTTGCATTGTATATTGTATTGCATTCATAGAGTCAGGGCGGTGTGATGGGCCTCTCTGGGTTGCCAGTATGGGTTGCCCTAGCTCCGTGTCCTATTCCTTTTCTCGTTTGGGTTGCCTCCCAGGGAGATTTGGGTCGTAGAATTGATGGATACTTCCGGGGTATTCCAAACTGAAGTTATAAGGTGGTTTGGGTCGGCACGTCGTCATCGAATTCGTGATTGAAAGTTGTTCGTGGAAAGTGAATCGTATCCTTTGAATGAGTGTTTATAGTTTTAATACTTGTCATGTTTTATTGTTGGCTTTGCTTGTATTTCTATATGATAATTGAATGAATTGCTTGGCTATTTGCATTGCATTCTCCTCTCATCTCCGTCCTTGAGACCATTTTCCCTCGCTGAGCAATAGTTTTTTCTCATTCTTTTCTATATCATATTTTTACAGGAGTAGTTGAAGCTGATCCTCTTGAGGTAATTGAGGAGGAGGAGCAAGTGGAGGTGTTTCCTTGATAGCACTTCTTTGCTTAGCTGGTGGTTGGTTGCCAGACTTTTGTGCGAGCCTTGCTTGATATGTATATTGCTTGGATGACGCTTTATTTTGCGGCTTGTAGCCTTGTATGTAGTTCTATTTTGAGGCCTTTATGGCCTTCTGTTGTAAAGGTTTAAAGATTGTAAAGATTGTAAAGTTGTACTCATATGACTAGTAAAGAATTGCATACTAATGGTTAACTGTTTAGTGGCACGAATACTTGTGTAGTATGCATGACATTTTGGATGGCAAAGTTGGTTAATAAGAGAATGTATGTTTTAAAAGAAAGTTGGCTTGTTTCAAATGTTTATTATGGCTTTTGCGAGTATTATGTTGAATGTAGGGTTTTCGGATCGTCCACGGTATAGAGGAGACTCCATCTGTGTGTCGGGTCTGGGCTTTGCCTTTTGTGGGGTCGGGTCGGGGCGTGACATCTTTAGGTGGTATCAGAGCATGATTAGTCTTGCATGAGCCGGGATATGTTTCTCGGTCCGTGGGGTAAAGGTCTAAAATGATAAAGTGTTATTGTGTGATTGTTAAGTGAAAAGTGCTATAGCATGACTTTGTGAACTTAGAGTGCTTATGTGTTTAAGTGAATTAGGTTGGCATGTCAATCTTGTTTTATGTAATTGTGTGATTTGGATATTTGATTGATATCGATTTGATTGTTTTCTAATCTTATGTGCTATATTTCTGTCTATAAACTGCTTTTATATGCTGCCAGCTATTGTGAGTTGTTACTATGCCGCCACGTCGTGGTATTCAAGGTCAAGGGGGAGATGAAGAGGCAGCAGAACAGGGTCAGCAACCGTTGCCTGAACAATTTATGGCTACTATGACCACAGCAGTTGACCGGATTACCCAGGTACTGCATGAGCAGAGGCAGGACATGAATATTAATCTCCAGGGAAATCAAGCTAATCCTGGTGGACAGGGGTATAGGGCTGAGAATAACTAGTTGGAGAAATTCCTGAGGCACGAGCCGGTTAAGTTCTTTGGAGAGCAGGATGATAAGGTAGCCGAGAGATGGATTAACCGTGTTGAGAAAATTTTCGCTGCTTTGAGGTACAATGATGAGACAAGAATGGATTGTGCGGCATTCCTGTTAGAGGGCGACGCAGAACAGTGGTGGAACACTGTCAAGTTGAGGTGGGATTGTGAGGATGTTCCACATTTGTGGGATGATTTTGTGAGTGAGTTTCGGGACAAATATATTCCCGAGATGGCTAGGGAAAGGCGGGAGGATGAATTTGTGGCCCTGAAGCAGGGAAACATGACTCTTGCATAGTATGAGGCTAGGTTTGTTAGCCTGTCGAGGTATATGCCCGAGCTGGTACGGCCAGCTAGGAGGATGATTCATAGGTTTGTTCGTGGGCTGAGAATGGATATTCAGCTGCATTTGACTGGGCAGACTTACACTACTTTTTCCGAGGCATTTCAAGCAGCCTCAAAGTTTGAGAAACGGAAGGCTGAGATGATAGCTGAGAAAAGTCAGCCGAGTAAGAAACAATACTTGGGCCAGAGCAGCCAGAGTCAGCCGAGGCAGTATCAGACTTCTGCGCAGGTTCCTCAGCAACGTCCGTATCAACCTCAGCATCAGATTCAGGCTAGGCCAGCTGTGACTAGACCTCAGCAGGGAGGTACAGTTCCTACCACTACTAGAGCCCCCGCACCTACACGAAACACTGTTGTAAGGCAAAATCAGCAGTGTAACTTTTGTAATCGATCGGGGCACGTTGAGGCTAATTGCTGGAGGAAGAGTGGTAAATGCACTGGTTGTGGGAGTGATGACCATAGAGTGAGAGATTGCCCTAAGTATAAGAATGTTCAGGGCCGTACTGGAGGCCAAGGTATGCAGAATAGGGCTGCAGGTGCAGGTCCAGCACAGAGGGTGCAGGCTAGGGTCTTTGCACTGGATGCGGAGGAGCTACCCGACACTACAGCAATAGTGGAAGGTACCTTTCTTCTCAATACTAAGCCAATTAAAGTTTTGATTGATCCCGGAGCTACACATTCATTTATAACTCCTGCAAGTGCACGATCTGTGAATGTTTGCATTGATAAACTGCCGCATGAAGTTGAAGTTAGTACACCTTTGGGTGCGAAATTTGTTACTGAGTCTATTTGCAAATCTTGTGATATATGCGTTGAGAACTGTAAATTTCCTGCTGATTTAATTATATTGCCCTTCTGTGACTTTGAAATCATTTTGGGAATGGATTGGTTGGGGAAGTACTATTCTCAGTTGGATTGTAGAACGAAAATTGTTTATCTTCAGATTCCTGACCTACCGGTACTGGAGATTGTTGGGAACTGCAGGGCTTCCCGGATACCTCTTTTATCATCAATCAAGGCTTCTAAGTTGTTGAATAATGGTTGTGAAGCTTACTTAGCTTATCTGATCAATCAACCTACTGATAAGTTGAATTTGAATGAGGTTCCAATTGTTAAAGACTTCCCTGGTGTATTTCTCGAGGAATTATTGGGTTTACCACCGGATAGGGAGATTGAATTTGTGCTTGACCTTATGCTAGGCACTGCGCCAATTTCTAGAAGTCCTTATAGAATGGCATCGGCTGAAATTCAAGAATTAAAAATTCAGCTTTAGAACTTGCTTGAGAAAGGGTTTATACAACCTAGTTCTTCGCCGTGGGGTGCGCCTGTGTTGTTTGTGAGAAAGAAAGACGGCACGCTACAGTTATGTATTGATTACAGGGGACTTAATCAAGTCACGATTAAGAACAAATAACCCTTGCCATTGATTGAAGAATTGTTTGACCAGTTGCAGGGTGCGAGTGTTTACTCCAAAATTCACTTGAGGCAGGGTTACTATCAACTCAGGATTCGGAGTGACGATATACCTAAGATAGCATTCATGACTAGATATGGCCACTATGAATTTGTTGTGTTACCATTTGGATTGACGAATGCACCAGCCGCATTCATGGACTTAATGCAGAGGGTTTTTCGACCTTATCTTGATCAATTTGTCGTAATCTTTATTGATGACATTTTAGTATACTCTAAGAATGAGGCTGAACATGAACAACATTTGAAGATTGTGCTACAGACTTTGCAAGAAAACAAGCTTTTTGCTAAATTCAGCAAGTGCGAATTCTGGTTGAATCATATATCTTTTCTAGGCCATATCATTTCAGATCAAGGAATTTCAGTAGACCCAGCTAAGATTGAAGTTGTTTCATCTTGGAAGAGACCTGAAACGGTGTCAAAGTTTCGGAGTTTTCTAGGTTTGGCAGGTTACTATCGGAGGTTTGTTAAAGACTTTTCCAAAATCTCTAGACCTTTAAGCCAGTTGACTCGACAGAAGGTTACTTACAACTGGGATGCTAAATGTGAATCCAGTTTCCAAGAATTGAAGAAGAGACTATCTACAGCTCCTATACTAGCTTTACCTGAGGGTACAGAAAACTTTGTTGTTTTCAGTGATGCATCTAAAGAAGGTTTGGACTGCGTTTTAATGCAGAATGGTAAGGTGATTGCCTATGCTTCTAGGAAGTTGAAACCATATGAAGTCAATTACCCTACACATGATCTTGAGTTAGCTGCAGTTGTGTTTGCTTTAAAGAAGTGGCGTCATTACTTGTGGGGCGGCAGATTTGAAATTTTTACTGACCACAAGAGTCTTAAATATTTATTTTCACAAAAAGATTTGAATATGAGGCAGCGAAGGTGGCTGGAGCTATTAAGTGGCTACAATTGCTTTATAAACTACATGCCAGGTAAGGCAAATGTTGTTGTAGATGCTTTGAGCCGAAAGGCTACTGTTGCAAGTTTAATTATCAAGGATTGGGAGACTTTGGAAGAAATTTGTTCATGGAAGCCGGAAGCTACTGAGGTAGGGATTCGATTTGCTAGCTTACAAATTCAGTCAGGATTGCTAGCACAGATCAGAGAGGCTCAGAAGACTGATCCTCACATCTTGAAAATCCAAGAAAAAGCAAAAGGGGGAGAGTCGGAGTTTAAATTGCATACAGAAGGTATCTTCAGATTCAGGGATAGGGTGTGTGTTCCTGGTGATCCGACTTTGAAGAATGAGATTCTGTCCGAGGCATATAATTCGAGGTATACGATTCACCCGGGCAGTACTAAAATGTACAGAGATTTGAAACAACACTTCTGGTAGAACAATATGAAAAGGGAGATTGCTGTGTATGTATCCAGGTGTTTAACTTGTCAGAGGGTTAAAGTGGAGCATCAGAGGCCAGCCGGGCTTCTGCAACCGTTGTCGATTCCGCAATAGAAGTGGGTGCATATAACAATGGACCTTGTGACCGATCTTCCTAGATCTCTGAGAGGATGTGATTCTGTTTGGGTTGTTGTGGACCGATTGACTAAAGTTTCACATTTTATTCCTGTGAACAAACAGGATAGCCTTGATAAACTAGCTGAGCTTTATGTTGCTAACATTGTGAGACTTCATGGTGTGCCGCAGAGTATAGTGTCAGATAGAGATCCTAGGTTTAGATCTCGTTTTTGGCAGAAGTTGCAAGAGGCCATGGGAACTAAATTAAGCTTCAGTACCGCATACCATCCACAAACTGATGGCCAGTCTGAGAGAACTATTAGGATCTTGGAAGACATGCTTCGGGCATGTGTGTTAGACTTTGGAAAGAATTGGGAGAAGTTTTTGCCTTTAGCAGAGTTCGCCTACAATAATAGTTATCAATCTACTATAGGTATGGCTCCTTACGAGGCGTTGTACGGTCGTAAATGCAGATCCCCATTGTACTGGGAAGAGGTTGGAGAGATGAGAACAGTTGATTCGACTGTGTTACCTGAGATGATTAAGATGGTGGATAATGTTCACCTTATTCGCCAGCGTATGCTTACAGCTCAGAGTCGTCAAAAGAGTTATGTGGATAAACACCGTCGGGATCTTGAGTTCGATTTGGTGGATTGGGTATTCCTTAAGATTTCTCCTCGAAAGGGATTGATTCGGCACGGTAAGAGCGGGAAACTTAGTCCCAGGTATGTGGGTCCGTATGAGATCACCGAAAAGGTGGGTCCTTTAGCTTATCGGTTAGCTTTACCTCCGAGCTTGTCGAGACTACATGATGTGTTCTGATGTGACTGTATTTGCAGCACTCAAACCTTGATATTTGTACTATATTTGCATCTTAATTTGGGAATTATTGCAATACTTTGATATTTTCGATGCAATGTAGGATAACACAGAAAAGTGGAAAATCAGACCCAAAATAATCCAAATTGCAAGTCAAGAAGTCAAGAATGCGGAAGCACGAGAAGCAGTTGAAGAATGAAGCTCATAGAGAAGAAATTTGGCTGAAACTAGCACGAAATTGGATTCAGAGCATTGACCCAGATGATCTCAAATAGTAACCTATGTCCGTTTTTGGCAAACCATATCCGTTTTTTGGGTAGAAACAACAGTCTGAGCAAAACACAGGACTATGTCCTGTGGGTGGCGTGATTTTAGCCAAATTCCATCGTTTGGAGGGTCAAAACAGTGAAAAACGCCTGAAGATGCTGCGGTCAACGAACTGGTCAAAGTCAAAGACAAGCTCAAGTGTTGACCAAGAATTGAAGCCCATAGAGGAAGAATTTGACCTAACAGAATGCGGAAACGGACTCAGAACGCCGAATAAACTTGGAATAGCATTGGTCAACTTTTTGGTCAACGCAAGAATAGTAGCGGTCAACGCGTGAATAGTGATGGTCAACTCATGAACAGTAAAAACTGCATGCAGAATACGTGAATAGTAGTCGCGTGAATAGTAATCACGTGAATAGTAACCGCGGGAATAGTAGTCGAGTGAATAGTAACCACGTGAATAGTACCCGTGTGAATAGTAGCTAAATTTTCCTATAAATAGACATCAAGCCTCTTCATTTTTTCTTACAATTTTTGAGAGCATTGGATATTTTTCTAATATTTTCAATTTTTGTCAAGTTAATTTTATAGTTCTTATTTAGGATTTTGCCTAAATAGCTATATACGGAGGAAGTCCTGCCTAGTGGCTCTTATTCGGGGGCATTCTGCCCGAATAGCTACTGTACAGCGGACATCCTAACGTTCATTTTTGAGCCTTTGCTCAAAAATAGCTCTTATTCGGGGGGAAGCTCTGCCCGAATAGCTATAGAATTTCTGTTCAGACCTGGAGTTCAGAAATACGCGTTCGTCAATACGGGGGAGCCTTTCTTGACTCTCTTTTATTTGTATAAACTCGTATTTATTATGTCTGAGTAGATTTCTTATCTAGGGTAGGATATTATAAATAATGGTCTTTTAATATATGGTCTCGGATTCGGATAATTTAGTTTTAATGCAATATATGGCTTTTATTAATTAAGTATTGTCTTTCATACATAATGTTTTTAAGTAGATGATATGATTGTTTTATTTTCGTGTCATATATCCATGCTTTAATAGTGAATCAATAGCTTGACAACCTTAAAGATTCCAATAAATTATAGGTAATGCTTTTAAGTAGACCATAGTTTCTAGACTAGTAAGGAGATGTTGATTACTTATGTTGAAACAGACCTTTTACACCAGGTTGCAAGGACAGATCCATACTATGGCTATACGCTCGTAGATGGAACGGCACCTACATCAGAGTTGTAATCGGGATTTTAATAGACTAAGTTAATTGACTAGGTTAATGCTTGTAGCTTAGCCTCTTGTATAGAATTTGAGAATCCGGATACCGAGCCTACATTAATTGCCTTATTTACATATCTGATCTCTAGATATTCTTCCGTATTTAGCTATTATTTAGCTTAACTTAGGCAATTTTGTTAGTTATAGTTTAGTTTACATTCTTGCACTTTACTTCAAACTATTTGCGAACTGTTACTTAAGCGCTTTAACACTTTCACACTACTTCACTAACTTAACTAACGAGCTTCCCTGTGGATACGATTCCGCACTCAAAGCACACTACACTACATGATCCGTGCACTTGCGGGTTATTAAAACTTGGTTATTTTGCACATATTTATAACACACACCAAGTTGCGATCAAGTTTTTGGCGCCGTTGCCGGGGAAGCACGGTATAGTTTAGTTTTTGATAAAAGTATTTGTGAACTTGTCTAAGTGTTTATTTTATCCCCTTTATTTAAAAAAAAAAAATTTTAAAAAATAAAAATTTAAAAAATAAAAAATTGTTTGGGAATTTTGATTGATTGGAATATGACTCATTTTAATGGTTCATTCGATCAATGGGCTTTTAATGAAACAACCCAACCCCCTATCCCAAATACTTGTGAAATTTGTTCTCAATTTGGCCATACTTTTGAAAATTGTCCCCAAAATCCCCAGTTTTTACATAGTCATGATTTTAGTACTCAGGGTTATTATTCAAACCAAAATTTGTACTCAAATGCATATAACCCGGAGCGACAGAATCATCAAAATTCCTTTTGGGATCAAAATAATGCATCTTTTCTGCCTCAAGATTTTGAAAATTTTACATTTCAAAACCCTAATTCTTTCGAGTTTTGCGAAAGCTTTCAAAGTAATTCTTTCAAACAAAACTTTTGCTATCCCAACTCGGTTGAATTTTCTTCTCCTGAACCAAACTTCGACGACAAGTTCGGCCAACGTGTCCAACTCACCGAATCCAACCACCAATCCATAGATAGGCTACAAGACCAAATCGGTCAATTAGCCGAGAGCATAAATGGGTGGGAAAAAGACGAGCATCCTATTCAACCTGTTCTGAGTTCACCAGACCAATATAGTTTCGTTCATCACGAACCTATCCAAAACCTGGTTGTTGAGGAAATAGAAATGTTTAGTGGAGATAATGTGGGTAGAGAATGTAACACTAGGAATGAGGTAGATAACATGTTTGAGGCACACATCCCAGGTTGGCAAAACCTGCCATCACCTTGGAGTCTAGAAAATTTTTCTCAAAGCTTTGAAAGTCAAGACCCTGCATCTTTTCAATCTGAATCTTCTGTTGATCCTATCCTTAATCTTTTCAAAACAAAATCACCAACAAGATGATTTCATTGACTCTGCCTCTCCCAAATCCAATGACAAGTATGACCAACTTTATCTACTTGCTGACTCTAATGCTCGCATGCTTCAATCTTTAGATCAACATATTCAGTCTGTTATGAACACCTTTGATGAAATAACATGTGAACAGACTAATGAAATGAGCGAGGTTATTTGGGAGATAACTGATAAGGAAAATGAATTTGAGGAAAAAGATGATACAATGCATCGTTTAGAAGGACATGATGACCTTAGTAATGTTTTGATTCAACACGACTCTAATTCCTCTTCAAGGAAGATGAGTGTACACACTTCCTTAGAGTCTTCACTCTTTCAAGATGAGTCTATTGAGTCTACTTTAATTCATGCATCCTTCTTGACTCCTGAAGAAGACATTAATGAGATTGAACGACTTTTGTATCAAACTGACCGAGAGAATAAGTCAAATGCTTCCATGCCGTTTTCAATTGGTTTTAACTATGATAAAGAAGCTTCAACACCCATTCTCTCTCCTATTGAAAGTCATCTCAATTCTTCATTTGATGCGCCTTCATCCGTTGTACAACTCACAACATTACCCAAGGAGGCACAATTTGGATTTGACCCATTTATGAACAATATATTGCATACATCTTTTAACTTATGTGTTGACCACTTGGGACACACTGATTTACAAAATAATATGGCCCATGTTGACATAGTCGAGAACATTCCCACACATAACACATTGGGATGGGAATCGTCACCTTTTCTAGGTGACTTGGAAAAGTCATGTTCTGTAGGAGCAATGAACCATCATCTGTTGCATGATCATTTTCCTTTCAAAATCTGTGCTGAAACGATTATCAGGCAATATGTGCCAAAGAGCTTTAAACATTGTTTGCTCTAACATTGGCGCCTGGCTGAGGGCGTAAAACTCAGCGCTACTAGGAGGCAACCTAGATTTTTAAAAAATGCTTTCTTATTCTGTGTGTTTATTTTCTGTTTGTGTAATTTTTGTAGTCTGGCTAATGACAATTAATTTAGCGCTACTAGGAGGCAACCTAGTGTTCTTTTAAATGCTTTAATGTTTGTTTAAATTTACTCTTGAACCCCAGAAAAGAGTATAAATGGTCTGGGTAGTTAAATTATTTGCTTAATATATTAGTTATTTTCCGTGACCATATTTCTTTTTGGTTTCTCCCCTATAGATTTGTTTTGTCTATTTAGTATAGCTAACTATTTTTGTTGTGTTGATGATAATCTGTAAAATGCTTTTTCTACTAATCTTTAATTACAGAATGATACATCTTTTGACAAAAGTTAGTAGAGAAGCTTTGACATTAACATAGAAATGCTTCACATCAGGTGATATCTTTCCTTACTACATTTCCCTTTATACCTGATCAACCTGCGTTGTAGAGTAAGAAAACCATAGGTTTGGGGATATAGCATTTGTCATTATGTTATTACTTGCATATTACACTCTCACTCTTTTACATTGCTATTTGCTCGAGGACAAGCAAAGTTTTGGTGTGGGGGTGCGTACATTCATGAAAACCTTTTTCAAAATATGCAAGAAATACACCATTTTTGTTTATGAGAAGAGTAGTCTGCTACCTTACCTATTTAAAAACGATGATTTAGATGATTTGAGAACCTGTTTTGTTAGCTATGTATTGTGAAAAACTCTGAGGAAACTCTATAAGAAAAACTTTGGATTACTGTATTCATGAGTAAACCTAGCTGTTCTTCTGTTCTTCAATTGATAGGTTTGTGATTATGAAAGGACTAAGATAGGATTACCGTTTGTTATGAGAACTTCTTGTGATTGAAACCTGAACCCTTATGCCATGTCTGTACACTATGTTATGTTACTCTGTCTGTATGTACACTCTAAAAGATAGAAAAAGAAAAAAAAAAGAGAAAAAAGATAGAAAAAGAAAAAAAACAAAGAAAACAATGAAAAAAAAAGAAAAAACAAAAAAGAGTTGTACATACCTTTACTGTTGAATAAAATTTTGGTGTAAATATGTTGTAAATCTCTACGCACCACTATCCTAGACATTGTAATTTGGGATATGTGCTATAGTGTAAAGTTTCGAGCCTGGATATCTCGGGTGATTAAGGCACGTAGGGGTCCCTTTAAAACCTGGCAACCTCAGTCATAATGGCGGGGGATTGTTGGCCTTAAAGCCCGCTACATGGGATATTCAGAAAGTAAACTGAACACTATATAGAGGTATTATTAGTTGTACTTTTATATTTCGTGCAAATGTTAAAGGGTTAAGGCATGATCAAGAGTTTGATTACAAATGTAGGTAAGAATATTAAGGTTCAATCTGTTTGTATAACTTGAAAGTTGGGAATTGAACGAACTTAATTTGCTTAGTTTACTTCTAAATATATACTCCGAAGCAATCAATAGTCGATTTCCAATAAGAGTACCTATTTGTGAAAACTATGTACAAAGTTCTCTTATCATGTTTGTCATTAATTGCTGAATATGTTTAAGATAGTAGATTGCATTTCTCATGTTTCAGATTTGGAAAGTGTTTGTCAAAAAGATAGGATAGATTACTTTATCTGTTTTTCACTTGTAAAAATTCTGCAAAATCTATTTTCACATCTGTTTTAAAGACAGTCTTGCTTGAGGGCAAGCAAGGTTTAGGTTTGGGGATGTTGATGTGACTGTATTTGCAGCACTCAAACCTTGATATTTGTACTATATTTGCATCTTAATTTGGGAATTATTGCAATACTTTGATATTTTCGATGCAATGTAGGATAACACAGAAAAGTGGAAAATCAGACCCAAAATAATCCAAATTGCAAGTCAAGAAGTCAAGAATGCGGAAGCACGAGAAGCAGTTGAAGAATGAAGCTCATAGAGAAGAAATTTGGCTGAAACTAGCACGAAATTGGATTCAGAGCATTGACCCAGATGATCTCAAATAGTAACCTATGTCCGTTTTTGGCAAACCATATCCATTTTTTGGGTAGAAATAATAGTCTGAGCAAAACACAGGACTATGTCCTGTGGGTGGCGTGATTTTAGCCAAATTCCATCGTTTGGAGGGTCAAAACAGTGAAAAACGCCTGAAGATGCTGCGGTCAACGAACTGGTCAAAGTCAAAGACAAGCTCAAGTGTTGACCAAGAATTGAAGCCCATAGAGGAAGAATTTGACCTAACAGAATGCGGAAACGGACTCAGAACGCCGAATAAACTTGGAATAGCATTGGTCAACTTTTTGGTCAACGCATGAATAGTAGCGGTCAACGCGTGAATAGTGATGGTCAACTCATGAACAGTAAAAATTGCATGCAGAATACGTGAATAGTAGTCGCGTGAATAGTAATCACGTGAATAGTAACCGCGGGAATAGTAGTCGAGTGAATAGTAACCACGTGAATAGTACCTGTGTGAATAGTAGCTAAATTTTCCTATAAATAGACATCAAGCCTCTTCATTTTTTCTTACAATTTTTGAGAGCTTTGGATATTTTTCCAATATTTTCAATTTTTGTCAAGTTAATTTTATAGTTCTTATTTAGGATTTTGCCTAAATAACTATATACGGAGGAAGTCCTGCCTAGTGGCTCTTATTCGGGGGCATTCTGCCCGAATAGCTACTGTACAGCGGACATCCTAACGTTCATTTTTGAGCCTTTGCTCAAAAATAGCTCTTATTCGGGGGGAAGCTCTGCCCGAATAGCTATAGAATTTCTGTTCAGACCTGGAGTTCAGAAATACGCGTTCGTCAATACGGGGGAGCCTTTCTTGACTCTCTTTTATTTGTATAAACTCGTATTTATTATGTCTGAGTAGATTTCTTATCTAGGGTAGGATATTGTAAATAATGGTCTTTTAATATATGGTCTCGGATTCGGATAATTTAGTTTTAATGCAATATATGGCTTGTATTAATTAAGTATTGTCTTTCATACATAATGCTTTTAAGTAGATGATATGATTGTTTTATTTTCGTGTCATATATCCATGCTTTAATAGTGAATCAATAGCTTGACAACCTTAAAGATTCCAAGAAATTATAGGTAATGCTTTTAAGTAGACCATAGTTTCTAGACTAGTAAGGAGATGTTGATTACTTATGTTGAAACAGACCTTTTACACCAGGTTGCAAGGACAGATCCATACTATGGCTATACGCTCGTAGATGGAACGGCACCTACATCAGAGTTGTAATCGGGATTTTAATAGACTAAGTTAATTGACTAGGTTAATGCTTGTAGCTTAGCCTCTTGTATAGAATTTGAGAATCCGGATACCGAGCCTACATTAATTGCCTTATTTACATATCTGATCTCTAGATATTCTTCCGTATTTAGCTATTATTTAGCTTAACTTAGGCAATTTTGTTAGTTATAGTTTAGTTTACAATCTCGCACTTTACTTCAAACTATTTGCGAACTGTTACTTAAGCGCTTTAACACTTTCACACTACTTCACTAACTTAACTAACGAGCTTCCCTATGGATACGATTCCGCACTCAAAGCATACTACACTACATGATCCGTGCACTTGGAGAGATGAGAACAGTTGATTCGACTGTGTTACCTGAGATGATTAAGATGGTGGATAATGTTCACCTTATTCGCCAGCGTATGCTTACAGCTCAGAGTCGTCAAAAGAGTTATGCGGATAAACACCGTCGGGATCTTGAGTTCGATTTGGTGGATTGGGTATTCCTTAAGATTTCTCCTCGAAAGGGATTGATTCGGCACGGTAAGAGCGGGAAACTTAGTCCCAGGTATGTGGGTCCGTATGAGATCACCGAAAAGGTGGGTCCTTTAGCTTATCGGTTAGCTTTACCTCCGAGCTTGTCGAGACTACATGATGTGTTCCACGTGTCAATGTTGATGAAATATCATCCAGACCCTTCACATGTACTTGAACCAAAGCCTTTGCAGATTGAGGAAAAGTTGTCTTATGAGGAGAAACCGATTCGAATTGTGGATTGGAAAATTCAGGAGCTTCGCAGAAAGAGTATTCCGTTAGTAAAGGTTCTGTGGAATCATCATGGGTTTGAGGAAGCAACTTGGGAAAGAGAGGAGCAGGTTCGGAATCAGTATCCGGAGTTGTGTGTTGACTACCTAAGAATTGCTTGGGCGCAATTGTTTTAAGGGGGAGAGGGTATAATACCTGAGCCCGGAATGTGAGATTTTCTTGTTTATTATTTTGAAAATTATATTTTCGTAGATTCTTTGGAATTTAATTGTTACTTCTTTATTGTTGCAAAGAGCATTGCATTTCGAGAGCGATAATTAGAGGGTGACTTTTAGTCCTCAACAAATAGTGAAACTAGTATTTTGGTGACTTAAATTTTATATTTTATTTGTTGTTAGCTAGAATTAAATTGGTGATGTTTGTTAGCTTTCAAAATGCATGAAAATAAGCCTATTGACCAACTTAAGCTATTTTGACCAAGGTTTGACCATTTGACCAAAGGCTTGTCACCTTAAATAAGCTAAAACATTGCAAAATAAAAAAAACAAAGCTGAAGCAGAGAGGAGTAGGCCGAGACTTTGAAGAGAAAAAAAAAACCATTTCAACTTCCAAACTTCCAATCTTCGCGTGGGCTTGTGCGAGGTTGTTATCGAGGCATCCAGCAAGGTTTTCTTAGCGACTAGGAGTGTCCAAGGTGAGTGAAGCACGTTATTTGCGCATTTGAATAACATGTTTATCAACTTTGTGATTTTTGGGTTTTATCCGTAGGTTGTAGTTTTAATCGTTTTAATGCTTAAAGAATATTCCTTGACAATTGTAGAACATGTATTTATAGCTTTTTAACATTTTCTGCGGTTGAATATTGAGATTGCAATATAAATTGATAGTTGAATAGTAATATGTGAATAGTAAGCCCTTGAAACGATGAAGTTGCGTTGTTATGCTTTCTGATGATGTAGAAAGATGCTAGGTATGCTAGAATGCCTAAATGCATGGTTTGTTTAGGTTGCGTAATGGAAAAAATGAGAAATATACATTGGTGAAAGTCGGGGTCGTTTCGGTCGAGTTTAGCGTTGCCTCATTTTGCATGATGGCATTGTCTCAGGAAGCCATGGAAGCACTTTTGGTGTGATTATGGTATTGGTTGGGTGTTTAGATAGAGTAGTTATAGTTCAAAAGAGCAAATGGGGAAATCGGGGCTTTTTCGTGAATTCTAGGTTAAAGTAGGGTTTCAGGGTCTTTAGACATGCCTTATGGTGACCTATGAGGATTGGTGAAGTCGGTTTCCGGAACTCGTGGCTTGTTTGGAAGTAGTAGCATTTTGATAGTTGGGGCCGATTTGTGATTTTGCTTGTTTTCTTGATATTATACCTATAGAATGTTTAAAATAGCTTGGTATGCTTGTTAGAGTTGATTTTGATTGGAATGGTTATCATCTGTTGCTATTACGTGCGAGAGTAACCTACTTTATTATTCTCCAACGTGTGGCTTTATTGCTTTTTGTTGCATTGTATATTGTATTGCATTCATAGAGTCAGGGCGGTGTGATAGGCCTCTCTGGGTAGCCTCGGGTTGCCAGTGTGGGTTGCCCTAGCTCCGTGTCCTATTCCTTTTCTCGTTTGGGTTGCCTCCCAGGGAGATTTGGGTCGTAGAATTGATGGATACTTCCGGGGTATTCCAAACTGAAGTTATAAGGTGGTTTGGGTCGGCACGTCGTCATCGAATTCGTGATTGAAAGTTGTTCGTGGAAAGTGAATCGTATCCTTTGAATGAGTGTTTATAGTTTTAATACTTGTCATGTTTTATTGTTGGCTTTGCTTGTATTTCTATATGATAATTGAATGAATTGCTTGGCTATTTGCATTGCATTCTCCTCTCATCTCCGTCCTTGAGACCATTTGCCCTCGTTGAGCAATAGTTTTTGCTCATTCCTTTCTATATCATATTTTTACAGGAGTAGTTGAAGCTGATCCTCTTGAGGTAATTGAGGAGGAGGAACAAGTGGAGGTATTTCCTTGATAGCACTTCTTTGCTTAGCTGGTGGTTGGTTGCCATACTTTTGTGCGAGCCTTGCTGGATACGTATATTGCTTGGATGACTCTTTATTTTGAGGCTTGTAGCCTTGTATGTAGTTCTATTTTGAGGCCTTTATGGCCTTTTGTTGTAAAGGTTTAAAGATTGTAAAGATTGTAAAGCTGTACTCATATGACTAGTAAAGAATTACATACTAATGGTTAACTGTTTAATGGCACGAATACTTGTGTAGTATACATGACATTTTGGATTGCAAAGTTGGTTAATAAGAGAATGTATGTTTTAAAAGAAAGTTGGCTTGTTTCAAATGTTTATTATGGCTTTCGCGAGTATTATGTTGAATGTAGGGTTTTCGGATTGTCCACGGTACAGAGGAGACTCCGTTTGTGTGTCGGGTCCGGGCTTGGCCTTTTGCAGGGTCGGGTCGGGGCGTGACAATATCAGCACTAATGCACCAAATCCCATCAGAACTCCGAAGTTAAGCGTGCTTGGGCAAGAGTAGTACTAGGATGGGTGACCCCCTGGGAAGTCCTCGTATTGCACCCCACTTTTAAATTTTTTTTGCCCCGGTTAGGGTTGCCAAGATACTTTTTCCACCACATTTCTATTACCGAATCCCACGACGCCTTGGGCAAGACAACTTCGCTTCACGTAGAGGCTGGAACTGCAAACCGAGGGCGTAGGACTTGTGACCAAGTCTCCGTCGCTCCGGTGCCCATAACTTTTGATCTGTAAGGAGTTACGCGGCGCACAACATACCGTTGGAAATCTCTCCGAGAGCTCTACGACGGGGGCAGTTAGCCTGCTCTGCTACATCCATTTTTGGAGCCCAAATTCGAACATTTTCATCAGTTTCAGGCCACTTTTCTTCTTTGGCTCTATTTTTCCGTCCTGAATCGTACGTCGCGAGCTATTAAAAGGACGACAACCTAACTCGCCAGACATTAGCAGGCCTTACAACGTGTCGATATCACGTCTTGCGAGGATGCTGCGTTGTTGAAGTTGATGGGTTGTCGTTAAGCCCTTTGGGCCTTTTGAATGGGCCATCTCTCTGGGCTGGGACTGTAAACCGTCAACACATAAAGGATTTGTGCCCACAACATGACGGATGCAATCATAACAACACTAATGAACCTGATCCCATCAGAACTCTGAAGTTAAGCGTGCTTGGGCAAGAGTAGGACGAGGATGGGTGACCCTCTCCAAAGTCCTTGTTTTGGTCCCCCTTTTCAATTTTTTTTGCCCCGATTAGGGTCGCCAAGATTCTTTATCCACCACATTTTTATTACCGAATCCCACGACACCTTGGGCAGGACAACTTCACTTCACGTAGAGGCTGGGCCTGCAAACCGAGGGCGTAGGGCTTGTGACGAGGTCTCCGTCGCACCGATGCCCATAACTTTTGATCCATAAGGAGTTACGCGGTGCACAGCATACCGTTGGAAAGCTCTCCGAGAGCTCTATGATGGGGGCAGGAAGCCTGCTCTACTGCGCCCGTCTTTGGAGCCCAAAATTGAACGTTTTCATCTATTTCGGGCCACTTTTCTTCTTTTGCTCTATTTTTCCGTCCCGAATCGTATGTCATGAGCTGTTAAAAGGATGACAACCTAACTTGCGGGACATTAAAGGGCCCTTCAAAGGGTCGATATCACGTCTTGCGAGGATGTTACGTTGTTGAAGTGGATGGGTTGTCGTTAAACCCTTTGGGCCTTTTGAATGGGCCATCTCTCTGGGCTGTGACTGTGAACCGTCAACACATAAAGGATTTGTGCCCACATCATGACGGGTGCGATCATACTAGCACTAATGCACCGGATCGCATCAGAACTCCGAAGTTAAGCGTGCTTGCGCGAGAGTAGTACTAGAATGGGTGACCCCTTGGGAAGTCCTCGTGTTACACCCCCCCCCCCCCTTTTCAATTTTTTTTGCCCCGGTTAGGGTTTCCTAGATACTTTTCCACCGCATTTCTATATAGAATCGCACGGCACCTTAGGCAAGACAACTTCGCTTCACGTAGAGGCTGGGCCCGCAAACCGAGGGCGTAGGGCTTGTCACCAGGTCTGCGTCGCTCCGGTGCCCATAACTTTTAATCCGTAAGGAGTTACGCGACGCACAGCATACCGTTGGAAAGCTCTCCGAGCGCTCTACGACAGGGGTAGCAAGCCTGCTCGGCTGCGCCTATTTTTGGAGCCCAAAATCGAACGTTTTCATCAGTTTCGAGCCACTTTTCTTCATTTGCTCTGTTTTTCCGTCCCGAATCGTATGTCGCGAGTTGTAAAAAAGACCACAACCTAACTTGTAGGATATTAGAAGGCCCTACAACGTGTCGATATCACGTCTTACGAGGATGCTGCGTTGTTGAAGTGGATGGGTTGTCGTTAAGCCCTTTGGGCCTTTTGAATAGGCCATCTCTCTCGGCTGGGACTGTGAACCGTCAACACATAAAGGATTTGTGCCCACAACATGACGGGTGCGATCATACTAGTACTAATGCACTAGATCCCATCAGAACTCCGAATTTAAGCGTGCTTGGGCGAGAGTAGTACTAGGATGGGTGACCCCTTGGGAAGTTCTTGTGTTGCACCCCTCTTTTCGATTTTTTTTTCCCCGGTTGGGGTTGCCAAGATACTTTATCCACCACATTTTTATTACCGAATCCCACGACACCTTGGGCAGGACAACTTCGCTTCACGTAGAGGCGAGGCCCGCAAACCGAGGGCGTGAGGCTTTTGACCAGGTCTCCGTCACTCCAGTGCCCCTAACTTTTGATCCGTAAGGAGTTACGTGGCGCAAAACATACCGTTGGAAAGCTCTCCGATAGCTCTACGATGGGGGCAGCAAGCCAGCTTAGCCACGCCCATCTTTGGAGCCCAAAATCGAACGTTTTCATCAATTTTGGGCCACTTTTCTTGTTTTGCTATGTTTTTCCATCCCGAATTGTACGTCGCGAGCTGTAAAAAAGGAAACAACCTAACTCGCGGGATATTAGAAGGCCCGACAACGTGTCGATATCACGTCATGCGAGGATACTCTGTTGTTGAAGTGGATGGGTTGTCGTTAAGCCCTTTGGGCCTTTTGAATGGGATATCTCTCTCGGCTGGGACTGTGAACCGTCAACACATATAGGATTTGTGCCCACAACATGACAGGTATGATCATACCAGCACTAATGCACCAGATCCCATCAAAACTTCGAAGTTAAGCATGCTTGGACGAGAGTAGTACTAGGATGGGTGACCCCCTGGGAAGTCCTCGTGTTGCACCCCCCATTTTCAATTTTTTTTGCCCCAGTTAGGATTGCCAAGATACTTTATCCACCGAATTTCTATTACCGAATCCCACGGCACCTTGGGCAAGACAACTTCGCTTCACGTAGAGGCGGGGCCTGCAAACCGAGGGCGTGGGGCTTGTGACCAGCTCTCCGTCACTTCGGTGCCCTTAACTTTTGATCCGTAAGGAGTTACGCGATGCACAACATACCGTTGGAAAGCTCTCTGATAGCTCTACGATGAAGGCAGCAAGCTAGCCTAGCCGCGCCCATCTTTGGAGCCCAAAATCGAACGTTTTCATTAGTTTTGGGCTACTTTTCTTCTTTTGCTCTGTTTTTCCGTCCCGAATCGTACGTCGTGAGCTATTAAAAGGATGACAACCAAACTCACAGGACATTAAAGGGCCCTACAACGTGTCGATATCACGTCTTGCGAGGATGCTGCATTGTTGAATTGGATGGGTTGTCGTTAAGCCCATTGGTCCTTTTTAATAGGCCATCTCTCTAGGCTGGGACTGTAAACCGTCAACACATAAAGGATTTATGCCCATAACATGACGGGTGCGATCATACCAGCACTAATGCACCGGATCCCATCAGAACTCCAAAGTTATGCATGCTTAGGCGAGAGTAATACTAGGATGGGTGACCCCTTGGGAAGTCCTCGTGTTGTACCCCCATTTTCAATTTTTTTTGCCCCGGTTAGGGTTGCCAAGATACTTTATCCACCATATTTCTATTATCGAATGCCACGGTACCTTGGGCAAGACAACTTCGCTTCATGTAGAGGCTGGGCCCGCAAACTGAGGGCGTAGGGCTTGTGACCAGGTCTCCGTCGTTTCGGTGCCCATAACTTTTGGTCCTTAAGGTGTTACACGGCGCACAGCATACCATTGAAAAGTTCTCTGAGAGCTCTACGACGGGGGCAACAAGCCTACCCAAATGTGCCTATTTTCGGTGCCCAAAATCGACTGTTTTCATTAGTTTCGGGCCACTTTTCTTCTTTTGCTCTGTTGTTTGCGTCTCGAATCGTATTTCATGATCTGTTAAAAGGACGACAACCTAACTCGTAGGCCATTAAAGGGCCCTACCACGCGTCGATATCACGTCTTGCGAGGATGCTGTGTTGTTCAAGTGAATGGGTTCTCGTTAAACCCGTTGGGCCATTTGAATGGGCCATCTCTCTTTGTTGGGACTGTGAACCGTCAACACATAACAGATTTGTGCCCACAACATGACGGGTGCGATCATACCAGCACTAATGCACCGGATCCCATCGGAACTCTGAAGTTAAGTGTGCTTGGGCGAGAATAGTACTAGGATGGGTGACCCCCAGGGAAGTCCCCGTGTTGCACCCTCCATTTTCAATTTTTTTTGCTCCGATTATGGTTGCCAAGATACTTTATCCACCACATTTCTATTACCGAATCCCACGGCACCATGGGCAAGACAACTTCACTTCACGTAGAGGCTGGGCCCGCAAACCGAGGGCGTGGCGCTTGTCACCAGGTCTCCGTCGCTCCGGTGCCCATAACTATTAATTCGTAAGGCATTACGTGACGCACATCATACCGTTGGAAAGCTCTCTGAGAGCTCTACGAATGGGGCAACAAGCCTGCTCGGCTGTGCCTATTTTTGGAGCCCAAAATCGAACGTTTTCATCAGTTTCAGGGTACTTTTCTTCTTTTGCCCTATTTTTTTGTCTCGTATCGTACGTCGTGAGCTGTTAAAAGGATGACAACCTAACTCGCGGGATATTGCAAGGCCCTACCACGCGTGGATATAACGTCTTCCGAGGATGCTGCATTGTTGAAGTGGATGGGTTGTCGTTAACCCTTTTAGGCCATTTGAATGGGCCATCTCTCCCGGCTAGGACTTTGAACCGTCAACACATAAAGGATTTGTGCCCATGACATGACGGGTGCGATCATACCAGCACTAATGCACCAGCTCCCATCAGAACTCCGAAGTTAAGCGTGCTTGGGCGAGAGTAGTGCAAGGATGGGCGACCCCCTGGGAAGTCCTCGTGTTGCATCCCTTTTTCAATTTTTTTTACCCCGGTTAGGGTTGCCAAGATACTTTATTTACCACATTTCTATTACCGAATCCCACGACACCTTGGGCAAGACAACTTCACTTCACGTAGAGGCTGGGCCTGCAAACCGAGGGCTTGGGGCTTGTGACCAGGTCTCCATCGCTCCGGTGCCCATAACTTTTGATCTCTAAGGAGTTACGCATTGTACAACATACCGTTGTAAAGTTCTCCGAAAGCTCTACGACGGGGGCAGCAAGCAAGCTTAGCTGCGCCCATCTTTGGAGCCCAAAATTGAACGTTTTCATTAGTTTCGGGACACTTTAGTTCTTTTGCACTATTTTTTCATCCCGAATCGTACGTCGTGAGTCGTTAAAAGGACGACAACCTAACTCATGGGACATTAGAAGGCCCTACAACGTGTCGATATCACGTCTTGCGAGGATGCTGTGTTGTTGAAGTGGATGGGTTGTTGTTAAGCCCTTTGGTCCTTTTGAATGGGCCATCTCTCTGGGCTGGGACTGTGAACCATCAACACATAAAGGATTTGTGCCCACAACATGACGAGTGCGATCATACCAGCACTAATGCACCAGTTCCCATCAGAACTCCGAAGTTAAGCGTGCTTGGGTGAGAGTAGTACTAGGATGGGTGACCCCTTGGGAAGTCCTCGTTTTGCACCCCCCTTTTCAATTTTTTTTGCCCCGGTTAGGGTTGCCAAGATTCTTTATCCACCACATTTCTATTACCGAATCCCACGACTCCTTGGGCAAGACAACTTCGCTTCATGTAGAGGCCGGGCCCACAAATCGAGGGCGTAGGGTTTGTGACTATGTCTCCGTCGCTCCGGTGCCCATAACTTTTGTTCCGTAAGTAGTTACGTAGCACACAGCATACTGTTGGACAGCTCTCCTAGAGCTCTACGACGGGGGTAGCAAGCCTACTCTGCTGCGCCGGTCTTTGGAGCCTAAAATTGAACGTTTTCATCAATTTTGGGCCATTTCTCTTCTTTTGCACTGTTTTTCAGTCACGAATCGCACGTCTTGAGCTGTTAAAAGGACGACAACCTAACTCGCGCAACATTAAATGGCCCTACAACATGTCAATATCACGTCTTGTGAGGATGCTGCGTTGTTGAAGTGGATGGGTTGTCGTTAAGCCCTTCGCGCCTTTTGAATGGGCCATCTCTCTGGGCTGGGACTGTGAGCCGTCAACACATAAAGGATTTGTGCCCACAACATGACGGGTGCGATCATACCAGCACTAACACACCAGATCCCATCGGAACTCCGAAGTTAAGCGTGCTTGCGTGAGAGTAGTACTACGTGGGTGACCCCCTGGGAAGTCTTCATGTTGCACCCCCACTTTTCATTCCTGCATCCCCCAGCCCCTTGGGCAACACAACTTCACTTCAAATAGAGGTTGGGCCCGCAACCCGAGGGCGTGGGGCTTATGACCAGGTCTCCGTCGCTCCGGTGCCCATAACTTTTAATCTGTAAGGCGTTACGTGACACACAGCATACCGTTGGAAAGCTCTCCGAGAGCTCTACGATGGGTGCAACAAGCCTGCTTGGCTATGCCTAATTTTTGGAGCCCAAAATCGAACGTTTTCAATAGTTTCGGGCTACTTTTCTACTTTTGCTATGTTTTTCCGTCCCGAATCGTACGTCGTGAGCTGTTAAAAGGACGACAACCTAACTCGCGGGACATTAAAGGGCCCTACCACTTGTCGATATCACGTCTTGCGAGGATGATACGTTGTTGAAGTGGATGGGTTGTCGTTAAGCCCTTTGGGCCATTTGAATGGGTCATCTCTTTGGGCTGGGACTGTGAACCGTCAACACATAAATGATTTGTGCCCACAACATGATGGGTGCGATCATACCAGCACTAATGCACTGGATCCCATCAGAACGCTGAAGTTATGCGTGCTTGGGCAAGAGTAGTACTAGGATGGGTGACCCCCTGGGAAGTCCTCGTGTTGCACCCCCCATTTTCAATTTTTTTTGCCCTGGTTAGGGTTGCCAAGATACTTTATCCACCACATTTCTATTGCTGAATACCACGGCACCTTGGGCAAGACAACTTTGCTTCACGTAGAGGCTGGGCCCGCAAACCGAGGGCGTGGGGCTTGAAACCAGGTTTCCGTCGTTCCGGTGCCCATAACTTTTAATCCGTAAAGAGTTACGCGCCGCACAGCATACCGTTGGAAAGCTCTTCGAGAGCTCTACGACGGGTGCAACAAGCCCGCTTGGCTGTGCCTATTTTTGGAGCCCAAAATCGAATGTTTTCAGAAGTTTCAGGCCACTTTTCTTCTTTTGCCCTATTTTTTCATCCCGTATCGTACATCGTGAGCTGTTAAAAGGACGACAACCTTTCTCGCGGGATATTACAGGGGCTTACCACGGGTCGGTATCATATCTTTCAAGGATGTTGCGTTGTTGAAGTGGATGGGTTGCCGTTAAGCCTTTTGGGCCTTTTGAATAGGCCATCTCTCCCGGCTAGGACTGTGAACCATCAACACATAAAGGATTTGTGCCCACAACATGACGAGTGTGATCATACCAGCACTAATGCACCAGATCCCATCAGAACTCCGAAGTTAAGCATGCTTGGGCGAGAGTAGTACTAGGATGGGTGACCCCCTCGGAAGTCCTCGTGTTGCACTGCCCTTTTCAATTTTTTTTGCCCCTGTTTGGGTTGCCAAGATACTTTATCCACCACATTTCTATTACCGAATCCCATGACACCTTGGGTAAGACAACTTCGCTTCATGTAGAGGCTGGGCCTGCAAACCGAGGGTGTGGGGCTTGTGACCAGGTCTCCATTGCTCTGGTGCCCATAACTTTTGATCCGTAAGGAGTTACACGTCGCACAACATGCCATTGGAAAGCTCTACGATGGAGGCAGAAAGCAAGCTTAGCTGCGCCCGTCTTTGGAGACCAAAATTGAACGTTTTCATCAGTTTCGGGACACTTTTCTTCTTTTGCCCTGTTTTTTCATCCCGAATTGTACGTCGTGAGCTGTTAAAAGGACGACAACCTAACTCGCGAGACATTAAAGGGCCCTACAACGTGTCGATATCACATCTTGCGAGGATGCTGCGTTATTGAAGTGGATGGGTTGTCGTTAAGCCTTTGGTCCTTTTGAATGGGCCATCTCTCTGGGCTGGGACTGTGAACCGTCAACACATAAAGGATTTGTGCCCACAACATGACGGGTGTGATCATACCAGTACTAATGCACCAGATCCCATCAGAACTCCGAAGTTAAGCATGCTTGGATGAGAGTAGCACTAGGATGGGTGTTCCCCTGGGAAGTCCCCGTGTTGCACCCCCCTTTTCAATTTTTTTTTGCCCCGGTTAGGGTTGTCAAGATTCTTTATCCACCACATTTCTATTACCAAATCCCACGACACCTTGGGCAAGACAACTTTGCTTCATGAGAGGTTGGGCCCGTGCAAGGCCTGACCCCGAATAACGTTTGTTACCTTGATTTGCATTCCATAGACCTCTAATTATATGACTGACCTTGGATTACATGTCCTGTCTTGGTTTTCATGCATACCATGTCATGCGTGCCTTGACCTAGAATTATGTGCCCTAATCCTTGACTTACGAGCCCCGACTTCGAATTGCGTGCGTTGTCCTGTTTTGTGTGCCTTGACCTTGAATTGCGTGTCCTAACCTAGGTTTAAGAGTCCTACCTCAATTTACATGCATTGCATTGAGTTACGTGCCTTGTATTGGTTTACGTACATTTACCTAGGGTTGCGTTCATTTGCATTGGAATTCGTGCATTTATCTTGAAGTACTTGTATTAGTCTTGAAGTTCGTGTCTTACATCGTAGTTTGTGTCTACCTCGTAATTCGTGCCCTAGACCTAGGAATCCGTGCCACCACGTTAATCAAGAAAGAATTTTACACAAAGCACTAGACTATAAAATAATCTTACAAACACCACTAACTATTATTATAATTCTAATTCAAATCTCTACAAAATCCACTAACACCTAAATATTATATTTTAAACTCACTACAAGACAAAATCTCACAAACCTCTAAACATATCCTATATTCTATTCTACCTAAAATCCCTAAATACCCAACATTCTCTTACACACGTACTAAAACAATTCAAAAGATGACACAAAATCAGATTTTTGCATTCCCAAGGCCAACATTTGCATCAACAATTGCAAAAGCTTCTATTTTGTCTCATTTCTCTCACTCTCCTCACATTTCTCTCTCTCCCTCTCATTCTTCTCTCTCAATCTCGGTTTTGGCTGATTCTCTTCACTTCACAACTCATCTTCACCATCCTAAGGCCATTCAAGGCAAGCCCAAGCAAAGGAAAGCAAGTAGTTAGCTCAAAAGATGCATACAAGCACATAGAGTCTCCATTTCGGACCTAGGTGAGTTACTAAGCTGCCATTTCTTTTCTTCTTGTTCTAACCTCATGCATGTACTAAGAGATTGGTCACTAGGCTAGGAAAAATAGAGAAAACCAAGTTGGAATCTCGGCTAAGCAAGAAGAAGAAGAGATTTGAGCTTCAACAAGTTTTTCTACATCTTCTTGGTTGATTGCTAAGGTGAGGGCTAAAACCTTTTGAAAACCCTTCAAAAATCCACATGCATGCTCATAAAAGTATGTCTTTGCTTCTGTACTTGAGTTATATGTTCGTTCATAAGCTTTTGCAACCATGCATGGCAAGATCTTGGCTTGAAAGAGATGATAGGTGAAGTTGGATTGTTGACAACTCTCTGACCAGTTTGTTTTGAGGTACATTTAGCTAGACAAATGATGTTGAAAATGCATGAAAATTTGTAGGTGACTAGTTTTTCCAGTTTTGAACATTTTTCACAGAAATAGGCCGAAGCTAATTTCGATTCTAAGGTCCTCACAATGGCAAATCTTTAAAATGTGTCCAAATCTAGAAATCTGGAAAAATGAAGCAGGTTTTGACAGATGCACTGACCTTGTAGAACGAACCATATGTGACATAGTAAATGATATCCAAAATGCATGAAATTTGGTGTCCTGCAATATTTTTTAGTTCTGGACATTTTTGTCAGAAATGGACTAAGGCTAAATCTGACCCTAAGGACCTCAAAAACGTCAATTATCGCAATGTGTGCAAATCTGGACAGTTTGGTGCTATCCCACTGTTTCGGCTATAACTAATGATCTCGAACTCCAAATGATGCAAGGTTCGTTTCTGATTTTATTCACTTCTTAAGCTTTAATTTTACATCTTATTCACTGGAATTGGAGATTTTTTGCTTATCTTAATGATTGTGAGAAAACAGCCTATTGCAGTAAGGGTTTCACTTAGTGTTATGCTTAGAAAAATGGTTGTAACTTCTCTTGTTGAAATAAATGTTTGGGATTGTAGCTTTGGGATGTTGTGTGGGCTGTTTTGAATGTTTGAGGATGTTGAATTAAATGATGCATGGCTTGAGATTGATTTTGAATTGGTTTGGGGCTTAAATTGCACGGATATGCACGAAATGGAAACCCTAATGACTAGGTAGTCTTGCTAAGTGACGATCATTTGGATATAGTGTGGAACTATATGCTTAGTAGGCTGCCCGTAGATGCCCTTATAACCTTAAATGTAATTTTGATCATTGCATGTTGACAAATAGGCTTTCCCTGCATCCGAACACACGTAGATGTTGTTGCATGTTGAATAATCATATCACCTGATTACGTGGACTTCGAAATGAGTTATATGGCTTGATTTACATGTGTTACATGGCTGCCCGTTTAATGTTCATATAACTCTATATGCCTTTCAAGTGAAATTACTTGTCTTATCGTGCCCTGCCTGTTTTTTTGTCAATGTGCAATCTTATGACTGTCCGGAGTCAACCTACTTTGTTGACCTCCTAACGTGATATGTTAATGTCATAAATGTGCACTGCATACAAGGTTGCAACCTTTCCTGTCGGCATGGTAGCGATCACGCACACCGGGCGGCATCGGGCTTGCCGGTGCACCCGTGACGACCATGGTCCCATTCCCTCTCTCGCTTGGGGGCTAGACTTCCTCGGAGAGTTGGGTCATAGGATTTCGGGGTACATCCGAAGTACACCGACCTGGCGTGTTTTAGGGATGATTTGAAGTCGGCCGCAACAACTGATTCTGAAACTGATCTGAGAGCAAAAGCTCACTGTATCCTTTTTACTATCTGTATATGTACTCTCGCTTGGTTCCTAGAGAACCTCGGGGAGGAAAGACCGGTATTTCTGTTCCTGTACTTATATTATTGTTATATTCATGCTTGTAAAATGATTTCATAAGTTGAACCGGAAAATGAGTTTCAAAACCTATTTCTCCTTCTCCCTTGCTGAGTTCATAAGGACTCACCCTCTTTTATCATCTCAGGTGAAGACGATCTAGAACAAGTACCCGAGGACGGTGTGCCTAACGATGAATCCTTGTAGTGATTGCCTGTCTTGTGTGCTTTTCGTGATTGTGGCTACTTGTGAACTTTATGCTACTTGAAGACTATTTCCTTTATGTTGCTTGTTGTTTGTAATGTAAAAGACCCCCGTTGTAATTTGGGGTCTAATTTTGGTTTGTACTGATATTGCTAGACAGACACTAGACACTACTATGGTCATTTTGCTATTATTACTGCTAGTATCTGTAATAGGAATATGAAGCATTAGGTTCGAGGCTAAGAAAAATGAACCAACCAAATCTTAAGCAGGTACACGTTATTAAGCTAAGATCAACAGGTACTTTTGTAACGAGGATTAACAATCGAACGAGACATAGTATCATCCTAGGTTATTAATCAAGCAAGTCATCAAGACAACCAATAGGTATATCAACTGATGATAAATAGTAATCTTAGTGGGAAATGAATCTGGAATGGTAAATTTTGAGGCGTTAGAGAATTTGGTTAAACCAAATAGCCCAATTACAGCCGTTATGCTGCCGGTTTTCCAAAAAATTTTGGAGTTTAGGCCAAAACATTAAGTGTTAAATCTTCATGAACGGCTAAGTACGAGACGTAACTCTAATGTTTAGATCACACCCTAGTCTAACCTTTATAGGCCGGGTTGGGTCATGACACCTTAGTAGAATGGTATCAGAGCTTAGTTTACTAACTAGGCGTTAGTCGGGTTCAACTCTCGGACCATGGGTAGAAGCCCTAAGGTAATTATGATGTCTTGTTTATGTGTGTGAATGTGTGCTAATGTGCTTTAATTGCTTTGAATATTATGTGCCTTTGTGGACCATATGTATTATGTGTCATGCACACCGACACGTTAGTGACCTCGATAATGCATGCATGCTTTTATACTGCTTCCTTGATACATGTACATGTTATATAACCATGAATGACTGTTTATACATATAGATAGTTAGGATTAGGCCTTTCAGGGAAGTGAATTTGTGCAGGACGAACGAAATGGCTCGGTTAGAGATTTCTCGCATCTTCACAGGTACTCGATGGATCGTATGTATTATTGGATATGCATATATAAAATGCGTAGCACATGTATAAATGTTGAGGTAAAGTTATCCCCTTATCTTTGGAACACTCATACCTATGATTAAGTTATCAATTTTATGGCTATGAAGTTTTGATTCCGTTAAACCGTTCTTCTCATTGTGGTTCAAGAATAAATGTTAAGGACATACAACTTTCCTTAGATATAAGAATATACTATTGGACATGTGGAGTAGTATATGTATGTTCACATGCTTATAATGGAAGTTTGACTTAGGAGTTGCTTTTGAATCAAATTCTTATATCTTGAAATGGTATAATAGATTATTTATATGACTGAATCCTCACTTGATTGGAATTAAGCATCGTTGAACCTAATAAGGTGTATATTAACGAGTTTCAAGTTCACTCAATGGTAAGATTGTGACGTAGAAATTAAGAGATGAACTCGTGGAAATTGACGATAGCAGTTAGATTATTAAGGCGTGAATAGTGTGTTTAAGTAACCTAACAATGGATAACCTCAAGACATGTAGGCAACTCTAGAGACTAAATTTAACAAGGTTGATGATTCTTTAATATAACAAGATATAAGGATATTGGAATCGAGAAATTCACGTAACTAGAACTCGTGTTCGGAAGACTATACCTAAATGTTAGGTCCAATAGAAGTGTAAGGTATTGAATTATGCATTAGATGACTAACGTTGCTAAAGGTCCTAAGTTGGATATTGGTAATATTAAGAAACATGATATTTGTTTGGTGCCTCTCGGATTTAGTTGTGATTATGCAAAGTAAGTCATTCTATACACTCGTTATTTGGATACCCTAAAGGATATTAGGAAACATATATCCATAAGTATTGCCGATGGACCTTTTATATAAACCATGGAAATGATATTAAGCATCTGGTTGCAAAGTGGAGTCGTTAGGGTATGATTTGAAATCCAAAATAGTTCATAGTGAGTAGGCATGATGATTCATGGCAAACCCTAGGACCTAAGGTCGATGAGTCTTGATTCTCTTAGCTAGTTGAACATGTAAATGAGAAGAGTAAGATTTCATATAGTTAAGATAGAGATGAATTAGAGTCATAATGACCCGAGAGATTGCTATTAGACAACCGTATTTATGTGTACCGTTTCACTTCTAGAAACTAGCGGTTGGTAGACTTCGAATCGTGGTCGTTGAATAGAGGGTGAATCTTGTAGTGATAGTTAAATAAGTGGTTGATTACTTTTAAAGTTCTATTAGGTTATGTTGAAGGATGCCTCGTGATCATAATTCTTATGTTGATACAACCTTGAAGTTATCTCGTGTAAGTATCTTATGAGCTCGATCATTTCGGTACCCATTTATAGTCCTAAGACTGTTGTTGAACGTTTGGTAACCTAGTGAAGCATTGATATCACTTATATGGCGATGAACCCAGCTTAGTAACATTAATGTTGAAGATATATTGGCGGGCATTAAGTGTTCGAAGGAATGACTAGGTCGCTAAGTGAGTAGGACCATTGTCTTCTTAAGTATGGCGTAACATTGGATTGAGGTGAGTGAAATTTATTTGAGGTTGAAACTATTCGCCTTAGGAGTTTTGGATAAGATTAAAAGAAAATTCTGAAGCCTTGTGACTTGAAAATAGAGATTTGAATAAGGAAATAAATTGTGGATCACAAGCTGATGAAGCTTACTTGAAAAGTTGAACTAGTGCTACATGATTAGTTTACCCATGCAATTTCGATGACAATTTGTTGGTGATACTTAATAAACCTTAGAATTCGAGTTTAATGAATCTCAACGATTTTTCTCCTTGATTACGAGCGTGAAGGTTAACGAAGCAGGGAAAGGATGATAGTGAATAGGAGCTTACAACCAGAAGATTAGTCATTAGAAGATTTACTAATCCAATGTACCTTCAAGATAAGAACTATGATACTACCGATAGATGACGACTTGAGATGAATTAATTTGTTTGGTGAGTTCAACCTGAAAATAGGGTCGTATCGTGGAAATAATCCATAACATGTGTATGTCCTACGTGCTAACAATTTTGAAGCTAGTAGATAGGATATGTAAATTGGATATAGACCTATCATCTTGAAATTAGTGTATGTCACCCTAGGATCATGGAATTATTGTGATATTCCTTTTGAGGAATGAATGCAAGATTGATACAACATGAGTCATGATTTTGGAATTATAGTTATATTGTTAGAATACCGATGCAGCTTTGATGACTATGTTTGAAGACTCTAACCTTAGTTAATGAACTTGACCATAAGATTAAATGGAAGGAATAGAGTCGTTCAAAGGAAAAAACTATAAATGTAGAGGTCACACCGAATTAAATGATTGGAGAAAGCTAGGAAGTGAATTCATTGTGGTAAGAGAGATCACAAAGCAAAGAACGACCCGGAGTTGGAAAATAACAATGGTCGGAATCCATCTAAATGACCTCAATAAGCAAGAATGAATTTCGGGACGAAATTCTTTTAAGGAGGGGAGGATGTAAGGCCCGACCCCGAATAACATAAGTTACCTTGATTTGCATGCCATAGACCCCTAATTATATGACCGACCTTGGATTACGTGTCTTGTCTTGGTTTTCGTTCATACCATATCATACGTGCCTTGACCTAGAATTATGTGCCCTAATCCTTGACTTACGTGCCACGACTTCAAATTGCGTGCGTTGTCTTGTTTTGTGTGCCCTGACCTTGAATTGCGTCTCCTAACCTAGGTTTAAGAGTCGTACCGTGATTTACGTGCATTGCATTGAGTTACGTGTCTTGGATTGGTTTACGTACATTTACCTAGGATTGCGTGCATTTGCATTGGAATCCGTGCATTTATCTTGAAGTACGTGCATTAGTCTTGAAGTTCGTGTCTTACATCGTAGTTCGTGTCTACCTCGTAATTCGTGCCCTAGACCTAGGAATCCGTGCCACCACGTTAATCAAGAAGGAATCCTACACAAAGCACTAGACTATAAAATAATCTTACAAACACCACTAACTATTATTATTATCCTAATTCAAATCCCTACAAAATCCACTAACACCTAAATATTATATTTTAAACTCATTACAAGACAAAATCTCACAAACCTCTAAACATATCCTATATTCTATTCTACCTAAAATCCCTAAATACCCAACATTCTCTTACACACGTACTAAAACAATTCAAAAGATGACACAAAATCAGATTTTTGCATGCCCAAGGCCAACATTTGCATCAACAATTGCAAAAGCTTCTATTTTCTCTCATTTCTCTCACTCTCCTCACATTTCTCTCTCTCCCTCTCATTCTTCTCTCTCAATCTCGGTTTTGGCTGATTCTCTTCACTTCACAACTCATCTTCATCATCCGAAGGCCATTCAAGGCAAGCCCAAGCAAAGGAAAGCAAGTAGTTAGCTCAAAAGATGCATACAAGCACATAGAGTCTCCATTTCGGCCCTAGGTGAGTTACTAAGCTTCCATTTTTTTTCTTCTTGTTCTAACCTCATGCATGTACTAAGATATTGGTCACTAGGCTAGGAAAAATAGAGAAAACCAAGTTGGAATCTCGGCTAAGCAAGAAGAAGAAGAGATTTGAGCTTCAACAAGTTTTTGTGCATCTTCTTGGTTGATTGTTAAGGTGAGGGCTAAAACCTTTTGAAAATCCTTCAAAAATCCACATGCATGCTCATAAAAGTATGTCTTCGCTTCTGTACTTGAGTTATATGTTCGTTCATAAGCTTTTGCAACCATGCATGGCAAGATCTTGGCTTGAAAGTGATGATAGGTGAAGTCGGATTGTTGATAACTCTCTGACCAGTTTGTTTTGAGGTAAGTTTAGCTAGGAAAGTGATGTTGAAAATGCATGAAAATTGGTAGGTGACTAGTTTTTCCAGTTTTGAACATTTTTCGCAGAAATAGGCCGAAGCCAATTTCGAATCTAAGATCCTCACAATGGAAAATCTTTAAAATGTGTCCAAATCTGGAAATATGGAAAAATGAAGCAGGTTTTGACAGATGCACTGACCTTGTAGAACGAACCATATTTGACTTAGTAAATGATATCCAAAATGCATGAAATTTAGCGTCCTGCAAGATTTTTTTAGTTCTGGACATTTTTGTCAGAAATGGACTAAGGCTAAATCGGACCCTAAGGACCTCAAAAACGTCAATTATCGAAATGTGTGCAAATCTGGACAGTTTTGTGCTATCCCACTGTTTCGGCTATAACTAATGATCTCGAACTCCAAATGATGCAAGGTTTGTTTCTGATTTTAGTTCACTTCTTAAGCTTTAATTTTAAATCTTATTCACTAGAATTGGAGATTTTTTGCTTATCTTAATGATTGTGAGAAAACAGCCTATTGCAGTAAGGGTTTCACTTAGTGTTATGCTTAGAAAAATTGTTGTAACTTCTCTTGTTGAAATAAATGTTTGGGATTGTAGCTTTGGGATGTTGTGTGGGCTGTTTTGAATGTTTGAGGATGTTGAATTAAATGATGCATGGCTTGAGATTGATTTTGAATTGGTTTGGGGCTTAAATTGCACGGATATGCACGAAATGGAAACCCTAATGACTAGGTAGTCCTGCTAAGTGATGATCATTTGGATATTGTGTGGAACTATATGCTTAGTAGGCTGCCCATAGATGCCCTTATAACCTTTAATGTAATTTTGATCATTGCATGTTGACAAATAGGATTTTCCTGCATCCGAACCCACATAGATGTTGTTGCATGTTGAATAATCCTATCACCTGATTACGTGGACTTCGAAATGAGTTATATGGCTTGATTTACATGTGTTACATGGCTGCCCGTTTAATGTTCATATAACTCTATATGCCTTTCAAGTGAAATTACTTGTCTTATCGTGCCCTGCCTGTTTTCTTGTCAATATGCAATCTTATGACTGTCTAGATGCAACCTACTTTGTTGACCTCCTAACATGATATGTTAATGTCATAAATGTGCACTGCATACAAGGTTGCAACCTTTCCTGTCGGCATGGTAGCGATCACGTACACCGGGCGACATCGGGCTTGCCGGTGCACCCGTGACTACCATGGTCCCATTCCCTCTCTCGCTTGGGGGCTAGACTTCCTCAGAGAGTTAGGCCATAGGATTTCGGGGTACATCCGGAGTACACCGACCTGGCGTGTTTTGGGGATGATTTGAAGTTGGCCGCAACAACTGATTCTGAAACTGATGTGAGAGGAAAAGCTCACTGTATCCTTTTTACTATCTGTATAAGTACTCTCGCTTGGTTCCTAGAGAACCTCGGGGAGGAAAGATCGGTATTTTTGTTCCTGTACTTATATTATTGTTATATTCATGCTTGCAAAATGATTTCATAAGTTGAACCGAAAAATGAGTTTCAAAACCTATTTCTCGTTCCCCCTCGCTGAGTTCATAAGGACTCGCCCTCTTTTATCATCTCAGGTGAAGAAGATCCAGAATAGGTACCCGAGGACGGTGTGCCTAACGATGAATCCTTGGAGTGATTGCCTGTCTTGTGTGCTTTGCATGATTGTGGCTACTTGTGAACTTTATGCTACTTGAAGACTATTTCCTTTATGTTTCTTGTTATTTGTAATGTAAAAGACCCCCGTTGTAATTTGGTGTCTAATTTTGGTTTGTACTGATATTGCTAGACAGACACTAGACACTACTATGGTCATTTTGCTATTATTACTGCTAGTATCTGTAATAGGAATATGAAGCATTAGGTAAAGGCTAAGTAAAATGAACCAACCAAATCTTAAGCAGGTACACGTTATTAAGCTAAGATCAACAGGTACTTTTGTAACGAGGATTAACAAACGAACGAGACATAGTATCATGCTAGGTTATTAATCAAGAAAGTCATCAAGACAACCAATAGGCATATCAACTGATGATAAATAGTAATCTTAGTGGGAAATGAATCTGGAATGGTAAATTTTAAGGCGTTAGAGAATTAGGTCAAACCAAATAGCCCAATTATAGCCGTTATGCTGCCGATTTTCTAAAAAATTTTGGAGTTTAGACCAAAACATTAAGTGTTAAATCTTCATGAACGGCTAAGTACGAGACGTGACTTGAATGTTTAGATCACACCCTAGTCTAACCTTTATAGGCCGGGTTAGGGCGTGACACCTTAGTAGAATGGTATCAGAGCTTAGTTTACTAACTAGGCGTTAGTCGGGTTCAACTCTCGGACCATGGGTAGAAGCCCTAAGGTAATTATGATGTCTTGTTTATATGTGTGAATGTGTGCTAATGTGCTTTAATTGCTTTGAATATTATGTGCCTTTGTGGACCATATGTATTATGTGTCATGCACACCGACACGTTAGTGACCTCGATAATGCATGTATGCTTTTATACTCCTTCCTTGATACATGTGCATGTTATATAACCGTGAATGACTGTTTATACATATAGATAGTTAGGATTAGGACTTTCAGGGAAGTGAATTTGTGCAGGACGAACGAAAAGGCTCGGTTATAGATTTCTCGCATCTTCACAGGTACTCGATGGATCGTATGTATTATTGGATATGCATATATAAAATGCGTAGCACATGTATAAATGTTGATGTAAAGTTATCCTCTTATCTTTGGAACCTTCATACATATGATAAAGTTATCAATTTTATGGCTATGAAGTTTTGATTCCGTTAAACCGTTCTTCTCATTGTGGTTCAAGAATAAATATTAAGGACATACAACTTTCCTTAGATATAAGAATATACTATTGGACATGTGGAGTAGTATATATATGTTCATATGCTTATAATGGAAGTTTGACTTAGGAGTTGCTTTTGAATCAAATTCTTATATCTTGAAATGGTATAATAGACTATTTATATGATTGAATCCTTACTTGATTAGAATTAAGCATTGTTGAACCTAATAAGGTGTATATTAACGAGTTTCAAGTTCACTCAATGGTAAGATTGTGACCTAGAAATTAAGAGATGAGCTCGTGGAAATTGACGATAGCAGTTAGATTATTAAGGCGTGAATAGTGTGTTTAAGTAACTTAACAATGGATAACCTCAAGACATGTAGGCAATTCTGGAGACTAAATTTAACAATGTTGATGATTCTTTAATATAACAAGATATAAGGATGTTGGAATCGAGAAATTCACGTAACTAGAACTCGTGTTCGGAAGACTATACCTAAATGTTAGGTCGAATAGAAGTGTAAGGTATTGAATTATGCATTAGATGACTAACGTTGCTAAAGGTCCTAAGTTGGATATTGGTAATATTAAGAAACATGATATTAGTTTGGTGCGTCTCAGATTTATTTATGATTATGCAAAGTAAGTCATTCTATACACTCGTTATTTGGATACCCTAAAGGATATTAGGAAGCATATATCCCTAAGTAATACCGATGGACCTTTTATATAAACCATGGAAATGATATTAAGCATCTGGTTGCAAAGTGGAGTCGTTAGGCTATGATTTGAAATCCTAAATAGTTAATAGTGAGTAGGCATGATGATTCATGGCAAACCCTAGGACCTAAGGTCGATGAGTCTTTATGCTCTTAGCTAGTTGAACATGTAAATGAGAAGAGTAAGATATCATATAGTTAAGATAGAGATGAATTAGAGTCATAATGACCCGAGAGACTGCTATTAGACAACCGTATTTATGTGTACCGTTTCACTTCTAGAAACTAGCAGTTGGTAGACTTCGAATCGTGGTCGTTGAATAGAGGGTGAATCTTGTAGTGATAGTTAAATAAGTGGTTGATTACTTTTGAAGTTCTATTAGGTTATGTTGAAGGATGCCTCGTGATCATAATTCTTATGTTGATACAACCTTGAAGTTATCTCGTGTAAGTATCTTATGAGCTCGATCATTTCGGTACCCATTTATAGTCCTAAGACTGTTGTTGAACGGTTGGTAACCTAGTGGAGCATTGATATCACTTACATGGCGATGAACCTAGCTTAGTAACATTAATGTTGAAGATATATTGGCGGGCATTAAGTGTTCGAAGGAATGACTAGGTCACTAAGTGAGTAGGACCATTGTCTTCTTAAGTATGACGTAACCCTGGATCGAGGTGAGTGAAATTTATTTGAGGTTGAAACTATTCGCCTTAGGAGTTTTGGATAAGATTCAAAGAAAATTCTGAAGCCTTGTGACTTGAAAAAAGAGATTTGAATAAGGAAATAAATTGTGGACCACAAGCTGATGAAGCTTACTTGAAAAGTTGAACTAGTGCTACATGATTAGTTTACCCATACAATTTCGATGGCAATTTGTTGGTGATACTTAATAAACCTTAGAATTCGAGTTTAATGAAGCTCAACGGTCATTCTCCTTGATTACGAGCGTGAAGGTTAATGAAGTAGGGAAAGCATGATAGTGAATAGGAGCTTATAACCATAAGACTAGTCATTAGAAGATTTACTAATCCAATGTGCCTTCAAGATAAGAACTATGATACTACCGATAGATGACGACTTGAGATGGATTAGTTTGTTTGGTGAGTTCAACCTGAAAATAGGGTCGTTTCGTAGAAATAATCCAAAACATGTGTATGTCCTACGTGCTAACAATTTTGAAGCTAGTAGATAGGATATGTAAATCGGATATAGACATATCATCTTGAAATTAGCGTATGTCACCCTAGGATCATGGAATTATTGTGAAATTCCTTTTGAGGTATGAATGCAAGATTGAAACAACATGAGTCATGATTTTGGAATTATAGTTATATTGTTAGAATACCGATGCAGCTTTGATGACTATGTTTGAAGACTCTAACCTTAGTTAATGAACTTGACCTTAAGATTAAATGGAAGGAATAGAGTCGTTCAAAGGAAAGAACTATAAATGTAGAGGTCACACCGAATTAAATGATTGGAGAAAGCTAGGAAGTGAATTCCTTGTGGTAAGAGAGATCACAGAGCAAAGGACGACCCGGAGTTGGAAAATAACAATGGTCGGAATCCGTCTAAATGACCTCAATAAGCAAGAATGAATTTCGGGACAAAATTTTTTTAAGGAGGGGAGGATGTAAGGCCCGACCCCGAATAATATATGTTACCCTGATTTGCATGCCATAGACCCCTAATTATATGACCGACCTTGGATTACGTGTCGTGTCTTGATTTTCGTGCATACCATGTCATACGTGCCTTGACCTAGAATTATGTGCCCTAATCCTCGACTTACGTGCCCTGACTTCAAATTGCGTGCGTTGTCTTGTTTTGTGTGCCCTGACCTTGAATTGCGTGTCCTAACCTAGGTTTAAGAGTTGTACCTCAATTTACGTGCATTGCATTGAGTTACGTGCCTTGTATTGGTTTACGTACATTTACCTAGGGTTGCATGCATTTGTATTGGAATCCGTGCATTTATCTTAAAGTACGTGCATTAGTCTTGAAGTTCGTGTCTTATCTCGTAGTTCGTGTCTACCTCGTAATTCGTGCCCTAGACCTAGGAATCCGTGCCACCACGTTAATCAAGAAAGAATCCTACACAAAGCACTAGACTATAAAATAATCTTACAAACACCACTAACTATTATTATTATCCTAATTCAAATCTCTACAAAATCCACTAACACTAAATATTATATTTTAAACTCACTACAAGACAAAATCTCACAAACCTCTAAACATATCCTATATTCTATTCTAGCTAAAATCCCTAAATACCCAACATTCTCTTACACACATACTAAAACAATTCAAAAGATGACACAAAATTAGATTTTTGCATGCCCAAGGCCAACATTTGCATCAACAATTGCAAAAGCTTCTATTTTCTCTCGTTTCTCTCACTCTCTTCACATTTCTCTCTCTCCCTCTCATTCTTCTCTCTCAATCTCGGTTTTGGCTGATTCTCTTCACTTCACAACTCATCTTCATCATGCTAAGGCCATTCAAGGCAAGCCCAAGCAAAGGAAAGCAAGTAGTTAGCTCAAAAGATGCATACAAGCACATAGAGTCTCCATTTCGGCCCTAGGTGAGTTACTAAGCTTCCATTTCTTTTCTTCTTGTTCTAACCTCATGCATGTACTAAGAGATTGGTCACTAATCTAGGAAAAATAGAGAAAACCAAGTTTGAATCTCGGCTAAGCAAGAAGAAGAAGAGATTTGAGCTTCAACAAGTTTTTGTGCATCTTCTTGGTTGATTGCTAAGGTGAGAGCTAAAACCTTTTGAAACTCCTTCAAAAATCCACATGCATACTCATAAAAGTATGTCTTTGCTTCTGTACTTGAGTTATATGTTCGTTCATAAGCTTTTGCAACCATGCATGGCAAGATCTTGGCTTGAAAGTGATTATAGGTGAAGTCGGATTGTTGACAGCTCTCTGACCAGTTTGTTTCGAGGTAAGTTTAGCTAGGAAAATGATGTTGCAAATGCATGAAAATTGGTTGGAGAATATTTTTGCCCGTTTTGAACATTTTTCGTAGAAATAGGCAGAAGCTAATTTCGATTCTAAGGTCCTCACAATGGCAAATCTTTAAAATGTGTCCAAATTTGGAAATCTGGAAAAATGACGCAGGTTTTGACAGATGCACTGACCTTGTAGAACAAACCATATGTGACATAGTAAATGATATCCAAAATGCATGAAATTTGGTGTGCTGCAATATTTTTCAGTTCTGGACATTTTTGTTAGAAATGGACTAAGGCTAAATCTGCACCTAAGGGCCTAAAAAACGTCAATTATCGAAATGTGTGCAAATCTGGACAGTTTTGTGCTATCCCACTGTTTCGGCTATAACTAATGATCTCGAACTCCAAATGATGCAAGGTTTGTTTCTGATTTTAGTTCACTTCTTAAGATTTAATTTTACATCTTATTCACTGGAATTGGAGATTTTTTTCTTATCTTAATGATTGTGAGAAAACAGCCTATTGCAGTAAGGGTTTCACTTAGTGTTATGCTTAGAAAAATTGTTGTAACTTCTCTTGTTGAAATAAATGCTTGGGATTGTTGCTTTGGGATGTTGTGTGGGCTGTTTTGAATGTTTGAGGATGTTGAATTAAATGATGCATGGCTTGAGATTGATTTTGAATTGGTTTGGGGCTTAAATTGCACGGATATGCACGAAATGGAAACCCTAATGACTAGGCAGTCTTGCTAAGTGATGATCATTTGGATATTGTGTGGAATTATATGCTTAGTAGGCTGCCCGTAAATTCCCTTATAACCTTAAATGTAATTTTGATCATTGCATGATGACAAATAGGCTTTTCCTGCATCCGAACCCACGTAGATGTTGTTGCATGTTGAATAATCCTATCACGTGATTACGTGGACTTCGAAATGAGTTATATGGCTTGATTTACATATGTTACATGGCTGCCCGTTTAATATTCATATAACTCTATATGCCTTTCAAGTGAAATTACTTGTCTTATCGTGCCCTGTCTGTTTTCTTGTCAATGTGCAATCTTATGACTGTCCGGAGGCAACCAACTTTGTTGACCTCCTAACGTGATATGTTAATGTCATAAATGTGCACTGCATACATGGTTGCAACCTTTCTTGTCGGCATGGTAGCAATCACGCACACCGAGCGGCATCGGACTTGCCGGTGCACCCGTGACTACCATGGTCCCATTCCCTCTCTCGCTTGGGGGCTAGACTTCCTCGGAGAGTTGGGTCATAGGATTTCGGGGTACATCCGGAGTACACCGACCTGGCGTGTTTTAGGGATGATTTGAAGTCGGCCGCAACAACTGATTCTGAAACTAATGTGAGAGGAAAAGCTCACTGTATCCTTTTTACTATCTGTATAAGTACTCTCGCTTGGTTCCTAGAGAACCTCGGGGAGGAAAGACCGGTATTTCTGTTCCTGTATTATATTATTGTTATATTCATGCTTGCAAAATGATTTCATAAGTTGAACCGGAAAATGAGTTTCAAAACCTATTTCTCGTTCCCCCTTGCTGAGTTCATAAGGACTCACCCTCTTTTATCATCTCAGGTGAAGAAGATCCAGAACAGGTACCCGAGGACGGTGTGCCTAACGATGAATCCTTGGAGTGATTGCCTATCTTGTGTGCTTTGCGTGATTGTGGCTACTTGTGAACTTTATGCTACTTGAAGACTATTTCCTTTATGTTGCTTGTTATTTGTAATGTAAAAGACCCCCGTTGTAATTTGGGGTCTAATTTTGGTTTGTACTGATATTGCTAGACAGACACTAGACACTACTATGGTCATTTTGCTATTATTACTGCTAGTATCTGTAATAGGAATATGAAGCATTAGGTAAAGGCTAAGTAAAATGAACCAACCAAATCTTAAGTAGGTACACGTTATTAAGCTAAGATCAACAGGTACTTTTGTAACGAGGATTAACAAACGAACGAGACATAATATCATGCTGGGTTATTAATCAAGCGAGTCATCAAGACAACCAATAGGCATATCAACTGATGATAAATAGTAATCTTAGTGGGAAATGAATCTGGAATGGTAAATTTTGAGTCGTTAGAGAATTAGGTCAAACCAAAGAGCCCAATTACAGCCGTTATGCTGCCGGTTTTCCGAAAAATTTTGGAGTTTAGGCCAAAACATTAAGTGTTAAATCTTCATGAACGCCTAAGTACGAGACGTGACTTGAATGTTTAGATCACACCCTAGTCTAACCTTTATAGGCCGGGTTGGGGCGTGACAGCCCTCAAACCGAAGGCGTAGGACTTGTGACCAGGTCTCCCTAGCTCTGGTGCCCATAACTTTTGATCCGTATGTAGTTACGCGGCGCACAGCATACTGTTGGAAAGCTCTCCTAGAGCTCTACGATGGGGGCAGCAAGCCTGCTTTGCTGCACCGGTCTTTGGAGCCCAAAATTGAACGTTTTCATCAGTTTCGGGCCACCTTTCTTCTTTTGCTCTGTTTTTCAGTCCCGAATCGCACGTCTTGAGTTGTTAACAGGACGACAACCTAACTCGCGTGACATTAAAGGGCCCTACAACATGTCGATATCACGTCTTGTGAGGATGCTGCGTTGTTGAAGTGGATGGGTTGTCGTTAAGCCCTTTGCGCCTTTTGAATGGGCCATCTCTCTGGGCTGGGATTGTGGACCATCAACACATAAAGGATTTGTGCCCACAACATGATGGGTGCGATCATACCAGCATTAACGCACCAGATCCCAACGGAGCTTCGATGTTAAGCGTGCTTGCGCGAGAGTAGTTCTAAGATGGGCGACCCCCTGGGAAGTACTCGTGTTGCACCCCCACTTTTCATTATTGAATCCCATGGCACCTTGGGCAAGACAACTTTGCTTCACATAGAGGTTGGGCCCACAAACCGAGGGCGTGGGGCTTGTGACTAGGCCTCCGTCGCTCCGGTGCCCATAACTTTTAATTCATAAGGGGTTGCGTGACACACAGCATACCGTTGGAAAGCTATCCGAGAGCTCTACGATGGCTGCAGCAAGCCTGCTCGGCTATGCCAATTTTTGGAGCCCAAAATCGAATATTTTCATCAGTTTCGGGCTACTTTTCTTCTTTTGCTCTATTTTTTCGTCCCGAATCGTACGTCGTGAGCTGTTAAAAGGACGACAACCTAACTCGCGGGACATTAAAGGGCCCTACCACGTGTTGATATCACGTCTTGCGAGGACAATGCATTGTTGAAGTGGATGGGTTGTCGTTAAGCCTTTTAGGCCATTTGAATAGGCCATCTCTTTGGGCTGGGACTGTGAACCGTCAACATATAAAGGATTTGTGCCCACAACATGACGGGTGCGATCATACCAGCACTAATGCACCAGATCCCATCAGAACTCCGAAGTTAAGCGTGCTTGGCCGAGAATAGTACTAGGATGGGTGACCCCCTGGGAAGTCCTCTTGTTGCACCGCCCTTTTCAATTTTTTTTGCCCCGGTTAGGGTTGCCAAGATACTTTATCCACCACATTTCTATTACCGAATCCCACGACACCTTGGGCAAGACAACTTCGCTTCATGTAGAGGCTGGGCCTGCAAACCGAGGGCGTGGGGCTTGTGACCAGGTCTCCATAGCTCCGGTGCCCATAACTTTTGATCTGTAAGGAGTTACGCATCGCACAACATACCGTTGGAAAGCTCTCCGAAAGCTTTACGGCGGGGGCAGCAAGCAAGCTTAGCTGCGTTCATCTTTGGAGCCCAAAATTGAACGTTTTCATTAGTTTCAGGCCACTTTTCTTCTTTTGCTCTGTTTTTTCGTCCCGAATCGTACATCGTGAACTGTTAAAAGGACGACAACCTAACTCGCTGGACATTAAAGGGCCCTACAATGTGTCGATAACACGTCTTGCGAGGATGCTGCGTTGTTGAAGTGGATGGGTTGTCGTTATGCCCTTTGGTCCTTTTGAATGGGCCATCTCTCTGGGTTGGGACTGTGAACCGTCATCACATAAAGGATTTGTGCCCATAACATGACAGGTGCGATCATAACAGCACTAATGCACCAGATCCCATCAGAACTCCGAAGTTAAGCGTGCTTTGGCGATAGTAGTACTATGATGGGTGAACCCCTTGGAAGTCCTCGTGTTGCACCCCCCTTTTCAATTTTTTTTGCCCCGGTTAGGGTTGCCAAGATTCTTTATCCACCACATTTCTATTACCGAATCCCACGACACCTTGGGCAAGACAACTTCACTTCACGTAGAGGCTGGGCCCGCAAACCGAGGGCGTAGGGCTTGTGACCAGGTCTCCGTCGCTCCGGTTCCCATAACTTTTGATCCGTAAGGAGTTACGCGGCGCACTGCATACCATTGGAAAGTTCTCCTAGAGCTCTACGACGGGGGCAACAAGCTTGCATTGCTGCGTCGGTCTTTGGAGCACAAAATTGAACGTTTTTATCAGTTTCGGGCAACTTTTCTTCTTTTGCTCTGTTTTTCTGTCTCGAATCACACGTCTTGAGCTATTAAAAGGACGACAACCTAACTCGCGGGACATTAAAGGGCCCTACAATGTGTCGATATCACGTCTTGCGAGGATGCTGCATTGTTGAAGTGGATGGGTTGTCGTTAAGCCCTTTGCGCCTTTTGAATGGGCCATCTCTCTGGGCTGGTACTGTGAACCGTCAACACATAAAGCATTTGTGCCCACAACCTGACGGGTGCGATCATACCAGCACTAATGCACCAGATCCCATCGGAACTTCGAAGTTAAGTGTGCTTAGGCGAGAGTAGTATTAGGATGGGTGACCCCCTGGGAAGTCCTCGTGTTGCACCCCCTATTTTAAATTTTTTTGGCCCCAGTTAGGGTTGCCAAGATACTTTATCTACCACATTTCTATTACCAAATCCCACGGCACCTTGGGCAAGACAACTTCGATTCACGTAGTGGCTGGGCCTACAAACCGAGGGTGTGGGGCTTGTGACCAGCTATCCGTCGCTCCGGTGCCCATAACTTTTAACCCGTAAGGAGTTACGCGGTGCATAGCAAACCATTGGAAAGCTCTCCGAGAGTTCTATTACGGGGGCAGCAAGCGTGCTCTACTGCGCCTATTTTCAGAGCCGACAATCGAATGTTTTCATCAGTTTCCGGCCACTTTTTTTCTTTTGCTCTGTTTTTCCATCTCGGATCGTACGTCGTGAGCTGTCAAAAGGATGACAACCTAACTCGCGGGATATTACAGGGCCCTACAATATGTCGATATCACGTATTACGAGGATGCTACGTTGTTGAAGCGGATGGGTTGTCGTTAAGCCCATTGAGCCTTTTCAATGGGCCATCTCTTTGGGCTGGGACTATGAACCGTCAACACATAAAGGATTTGTGCCCTCAACATGACGGGTGCGATCATACCAGCACTAATGCACAGGATCCCATCAGAAATCCGAAGTTAAGCATGCTTGGGCGAGAGTAGTACTAGAATGGGTGATCCCCAGTGAAGTCCTCGTGTTGCACCCCCCATTTTCAATTTTTTTTGCCCCAGTTAGGGTTGCCAAGATACTTTATCGACGATATTTCTATTACCAAATCCCACGGCACCTTGGGCAAGACAACTTCGCTTCACGTAGAGGCTGGGCCCGCAAACTGAGGGCGTGGGGCTTGTGACCAAGTCTCCGTCGCTCCGGTGCCTATAACTTTTAATCCGTAAGGAGTTACGCGACGCACAGCATACCGTTGGAAAGCTCTTGCAGCTTTTATGGACTTGATGCACAAGGTGTTTCAACCTTACTTGGACCAATTTGTGGTGATCTTCATTGATGATATTTTGGTATACTCGAAATCCGAGGCTGAGCATGAACAACATCTGCGATTGGTATTGCAGAAACTTCGAGAGCATCAATTGTATGCAAAGTTTAGCAACTGCGAATTTTGGTTGCAGCATATTGCATTTTTTGGGGCATATCATATCCCAAGAGGGAATAGCAGTGGATCCAGCAAAGATAGAAGCGGTGATGTCTTGAAGAAGCCGAAAAATGTTACGGAGGTTCGGAGTTTTCTTGGTCTAGCCGGCTATTATCAGAGGTTTGTGAAGGATTTCTCTAAGATTGCAGGACCGCTTACAAAGCTCACTCAAAAGAAAACAAAGTTCGTGTGGGATGATAAGTGTGAGAACAACTTCCAAGAATTGAAGAAAAGATTGACTACTACACCTGTTCTTGCATTTCCTAAAGGGAGTCAAGGTTTTGTAATCTATAGCGATGCTTCAAAGGAAGGACTAGGATGTGTGTTGAGGCAAAATGGTAGAGTGATTGCGTATGCTTCTAGGAAACCGAAGCCGTACGAATTGAACTACCAGATGCATGATCTGGAGTTAGCGGCTATCGTGTTTGCACTCAAGAAATGGAGGCACTATCTGTGGGGTAACAAGTTCGAGATGTTTACTGATCACAAGAGCATGAAATACTTGTTCTCACAAAAAGAGTAGAATATGAGGCAAAGGCGGTGGATGGAGCTTTTGGATGATTATAACTGCACAATCAATTATGTGCCCAGTAAAGCAAATGTAGTTGCAAATTCCTTAAGTAGGAAAGCGAGCATGGCAAAACTGGAAGTCAAGGTGCAGGAGTTGTTGGAGGAAGCATTTTTGTGGAAACCACAATTGACTTGAAAAGGATTACTATTTGCCACTACACAAGTTCAATCGACCTTGTTGTCTGAATTGCGAGAGGCTCAACAGAAGGACCAACAGTTTTAGAAGATTAAAGAAAGCAACACAGATTTTAAGTTTCATGATGATGGTATTTGGAGGTTTAGGAATCGGATCTGTGTTCCTAATGAGCCAGAGCTAAAAAAGAAGATTCTTGAAGAAGCCCATAATTCAAGATACACTATTCACCCCGGTGGAACAATGATGTACCGAGATTTGAAGCAACACTATTGGTGGAATAACATAAAGAGAGAGATCGCGAAGTTTGTGGCACGATGTTTGACTTGCCAGAGAGTCAAAGCGGAACATCAACGACCAGCAGGTTTACTTCAGCCGTTGGAGATTCCTCAATGGATATGGGAACATATAACTATGGACTTCGTTATGCACCTGCCCAGGTCACAAAAGGGTCATGACGCCGTTTGGGTCATAGTGGATAGATTGACTAAGTCGGCGCATTTCTTACCGATGAACAAGGAGGATAGTCCTAAGAAATTAGGAGATAAGTATGTGGCTGAGATTGTAAGATTGCACGGGATGCCTGTGAGTATTGTATCGGATAGGGATCCTTGTTTTACTTCCCAATTCTGGAAGAGATTGCAAGAAGCTTTGGGAACAAAGTTGAGTTTCAGCACGGCTTATCACCCTCAGACTTATGGACAATCTGAGAGAACTATTCAGATTCTGGAGAATATGCTGAGGGCGTGTGTTTTAGACTTCGGGAAAGGTTGGGAGAAATATCTGTCTCTAGTGGAGTTCGCTTATAATAATAGTTATCAGGCCACTATTGGGATGGCCCCATTTGAGGCATTGTATGGACGTAAGTGTCGATCCCCAATTTACTGGGATGAAGTAGGTGAGACGAAGACTTTTGACCCAACCCTTCTACCTGAACTTATGAAGATTGTTGATAATATCCACCTTGTTCGGAATCGGATGCTTACCGCCTAAAGCAGGCAGAAAAGTTATGCAGACCGACGGAGACGGAGCCTAGAGTTTGAGGTCGGCGACAAGGTGTTCTTGAAGATATCACCTCGGAGGGGATTGATTAAACACGGGAAGGGTGGAAAGTTGAGCCCAAAGTTTGTAGGACCATTCGAGATAATTGAGAAGGTTGGCAAATTGGCGTATCGCCTGGCATTACCCCAAAACCTCTCCAATATTCACGATGTCTTTCATGTTTCAATGCTTCGGAAGTATCATCCTGATCTATCGCATATCTTGGAGCCAGAGCCATTGCATCTTCGGGAGAACTTGTCTTATGAGGAGAAGCCCATTCGGATCCTAGACTAGTAAGATCGGGAATTGCGCAACAAATCTATACCGATGGTGAAAGTGTTGTGGGATCATCATGGAGTTGAAGAAGCAATGTGGGAAAGGCGAGACCAGATGGAGTAACAGTATCCAGCTTTATTTCAAAGGTAATATTGAATTTCGGGACGAAATTCTTTTAAGGAGGGGAGGATGTAAGGCCCAACCTCGATTTGCGTGTGATACCTCGTTTCGTGTGCCTAACCTAGATTTGTTACCTTGACCTAGATTTAAGAATCGTGTTTCGTTTTGTGTGCCTTGCATTGAATTACGTGCATTCATTTAGGGTTGCGTACATTTACTTGAAAAATGTGCATTTGTCTCGTAGTTTGTGCCTTGTCTCGTAGTGCGTGCCCTAAACCTAGGAAAGCGTGCCCACACGTTAATCAAGAAAGCATCTTACACGAAGCACTAGATCACCAATTAATCCTACAAACTCCACTAACTAATATTAAAATGCTAAGTCAATGCACTAGAAGACAAAATCTCCCAAAAAGCTAGACATTCTTTATTCTTTATTCTTTATTCTATGCATATCCCAAACACACAATAAAATAAGCCTTGAACAAGACAAAAAAATTCAGATTTTGGACAAGCCTTGGCCGACCACTAGGAGTTTTGTGCATGCAATCCAATTTCAAAATTTAATCCCCAAACATTCTATGACAATTCTATGACACAAAGCAATAAAAAATTAGCTCAAAACCCTCCTCAAAACTCCAAATCTCGACACAAGCTCCTTGTCCATGCTAGGTGATTCAAATTATGCTTCTTGAAGACACAAAATTCTGATTTTGCAAGGCCCTAGGCCGACATATGCATCAAACCTAGCAAGCTTTCATTTTTTTTCCTTCATTCTTTCTTTCTTTCTCACATTGCTCTCTCTCCTTCTCATTCTTCTCTCTCTCTCTTGGCCCTAGCTGAATATTGTAGACTCCATAGCTAAGTTCTTTGGCTCTTCAAGACTTCCAAGCAACCAAGGAACTCGACCAAGCAAAGCTAGAGTGCAAAAGACACACATGCAAGCTCTTTGAACCTCCATTTCGGCTTAGGTGAGTTTGCTAGCTTCCATTTCTTTTCTTCTTGTTCTAACCACATGCACCTACTAAGAACTTTTTTACTAAGCTAGGAAATTAGAGAAAATCGAGTGGTGTCTTGGCTAAGCAAGGAAAAGAGTCAATCTTGTGCAACCATCAAGAGTCTTGTGCATCCTCTTGTTGTTTTGTTAAGGTGAGGGCTAAAACTACTTGAAAATCTTTCAAAAAACCACATGCATGCCCTTAAATGTTTATCTTTACTTCTGTACTTGAGATATATGTGTGTTCATGAGCTTTTATAAACATTCATGGCAAGATTCTTGGCTAGAATGTGATGATAGATGAAATCGTGTATGTGACAGCCTTCTGTCTTGTTGGTGCGAGGCAATTTTGACTAGGTAAAAGATGTTTAAAATGTGTGAAAATTGGTAGGTAATTAGTTTTACCCGTTCTGAACACTTTTTGTAGAAATAGGCGAAAGCGAATTTTGACTCTAAGGTCCTCAAAATGGCTAATTATTAAAATGTGTCCAAATCTGGAAAGTCGGGAAAAATGAAGCAGGTTTTGGCAGATTCACTGACCTTGTAGAACGAACCAGTTTTGACTTAGTAAATGATATCCAAAATGAATGAAGTTTTGTGTGCAGCTATATTTTTCAGTCCTGGACATGTTTGTCAGAAATGGACTAAGGCTAAATTTGACCCTAAGGCCCTCAAAAACGACAAGTATGGAAATGTGTGAAAATCTGGACAGTTTTGTGTAGTCTCACTATTTTGGCTATAACTCTTGAACCCGAACTCCAAATGATGCGAGGTTTGTTTTTGAATTTAGTTTACTCCTTAAGATTTAATTTGACATCTTGTTCACTGGAATTTGAGATTGTTTGCTTGTCTTAATGATTGTGAGAAAACAGTCCATTGCTGTGAGGGTTTCACCTATTAATGTGCTTAGAAAATTTAATGTAGCTTCTCTTGTTGTATTAAATGCTTGGGATTGTGGCATTTGGATGTTGTGTGGACTATTTTGAATGCTTGAGGATGTTTAATTTAATCAATGCATGGCTTGAGCTTAATTATGAGATGACTTGGGGTTTAATCGCACGGGTAAACACGAATTGAAACCCTAGTAACTAGGTAAACTCGCTAAGTGTTGATCCTTGTAACCCTAAATATGATTTCGATGATTACATGTTGATAAGTAGGCTTTTCTTGCACCCGGTCCCACGTAGATGTCGTTGCATGATGAATAATCTTATTATTTGATTACGTGAACTTTGAAATGAGTTATATGACTTGATTTACGTGCGTTACATGGCTGCCCGTTTAATATTCATATAACTCCATGTGCTTTATAAGTGAAATTGCCTGTCATATCGTGCCTCGCTTGTTTACTTGTCAATGTGCAATCTTATGACTGTTCGGAGGCAACCTACTTTGTTGTCCTCCTAATGTGATATATTACATGTCATAAATGTGCATTGCATACAAGGTTGCAACCTTTCATTCTGGCGTGGTAGCGTTCACGCACACCGGGCGGCATCGGGCTTGCCGGTGCAACCGTGACTACCATTGTCCAATTCCCTCTCTCGCTTGGGGGCTAGACTTCCTTGGAGAGTTGGGTCATAGGATTTCGAGGTACATCCGGAGTACACCCATTTGGCGTGATAAGGGGATGAATTGAAGCCGGCCGCAACAACTGATACTGACATGAATTGAGAGCAAAAGCTCACCGTATATTTTTCACTATGTGTATAGGTACTCTCGCTTGGTTCCTAGAGGACCTCGGGGAGGAAAGACGAGTAATTGTGTTCCTTTACTTTTACATTACGTTATATACTTACTTGTGATACATTCATGCTTGCAAAAAGGGTTTTTCATAAGTTAAACCAGAAAAAGAGTTTCAAAACTTATTTCTCATTCCCCCCTCACTGAGTTAATAAAGACTCACCCTCTTTTATAATCTCAGGTGAAGAAGACCAAGAACAGGTACCCGAGGACGACGTGCCTAACGATGATTCCTTGGAATGATTACTTGCCCTACGTGCCTTACGTGACTATGGCCATTTTGTGAACAATATGTTGCTTGAAGACTATTTCATTTCTTATGATGCTTGCTATTGTAATGTAAAAGACCCCCGTTGTAATTTGGGGTCTAATTTTATCTTGTACTGATAATAACTAGATAGACACTACTATGGTCATTTTTGCTATCGCTATTGACTAGTATCCAATCTATCATAGGATTATGAAGTATCAGGTAAGGATTAAGTAAAATGAACCTATCCAATCTTAATCATGTACTCATTGTTAAGCTAAGATCAACAGGTACCTTTGTAACGAGGATTAACAAACAAGCGAGACATAGTATCATGCTAGGTTATTAATCAAACGAGACTTTGAGACAACTAGTAGGCGTTTCAATTGATGATAAATATTAATCTTTGTTGGAAATGAAATTGAGATTGCAAATTTTGAGGCGTTTTGAGAATTAGGTCAAACTAAAGAGCCCAATTACAGCCGTTATGCCGCCAGCTTTTCCGGAAAATTTTAGAGTTTAGGCTAAAATGTTAAGTGTTAAACTTTCATGAATGATTAAGTACGAGATATGACTTGAATGTTTAGATCACACCCTAGTCTAACCTTTATAGGCCGGGTTGGGGCGTGACAACTTATAGAAGAAGAATGGTATCAAAGCTTAGATTGCTTAAGCCGGGTTTAACTCTCGGACCATGAGTAGAAGCCCTAAGGTAATTAGGATGATTTGTCTATATGTTATTGTGTGATAATGTTAATTGTGCCTTCTATGTTCTATGTGCTTATGTGATTAATGTGAGGCCTGACCTCGAATTGCGTGCGATACCTCGTTTTGTGTGCCCTAATTTAGACTTGCATGCTTGACCTAGGTTTAAGAATTGTGTTCATTTTGTGTGACATGCATTGAATTACGTGCATTCATTGAGGGTTGCGTGCATTTACTTGGAAAACGTGCGTGCGTCTCATAGTTTATGCCCTACCTCGTAATGCGTGCCCTAGACCTAAGAAAGCGTGCCCTCACGCTAATCAAGAAAGCATCTTATACGAAGCACTAGGTCATTAATTAATCCTACAAATTCCACTAACTATTATTAAACTACTAATTCAACCCACTAGAAGACAAAATCTCACAAAAAGCTAGACATTCCTTATTATTTATTCTTTATTCTTTTTGCACTTTCAACACACAATTAAATAATGCTCAAAAGATTGCAAAAATTCAGAATTTAAGCTAGCCTTGGCCGACCACTATGTGTATTTGAACTAGCATTGCATAATTTATTAACAATCCTAGACATTCTATGACAACTAATGACACAAATGCATAAAAAAAAATTAGCTCAAAACTCCACCAATCTCGACAATGCTCCTTGCCCATGCTAGGTGATTCAAAATTCAAGCTTCTTGAAGACAAAAATCTGAATTTTTGTATGCCCAAGGCCGACCCATGCTTCATCTTTTGCAAAGCCATCATTTTTCTTTCATTTCTCTCATTCTCCCACTACAAAAACCAAGTTGTTTTGTAACGACCATTAATCGTCACAGGTTCGTCACAAACAAGTAAATGTGACGAAATTGTGACGAAATGTCTGTTGTCGCCGAACATGTCATCGCAAAATCGTTTTTCATCACATTTTTGTGGCCTTGTGACTAATTTGTGACGACATGCAAAGCTGGACGGGTTCGTCACAAATTCGTGGCAAATGCGACTAATATGCCACGATATGTGGTTGAAGCCATTTCGTGGCAAATATTTCGTGGCAAACTCGTGCCAAATTATTTGTCGTATTTTCGTGGCTGAAGTTGACGCAAAAGCGTGGTAGATGATCGTCGATGGTTTGTGGCTAATTTTTTCGTCACCAATTCGTGGCTAATTTTTTCGTCACAAATTCGTGGCTAATGTTTTCGTCACAGATTTGTGGCTAATTTTTTCATCACAGATTCGTGGCTAATTTTTTGTCACAAATTCGTGGCTAATTTTTTCGTCACAAACTTGTCCCAAATTTTTTTCGTCACAAATTCGTCCCAAATTTCCTAAATTGTTTTTTGATTCCTTTTGTCACAAATTTGTGGCAATTTTCAAATCCTTTATTCTAATGCTATTTGTAACATCTTGTTTGTCCTGCTAAATTACAAAACAACATCTACAATCAAATCTCAAGAAATTTCTAAAGACAACCCCATAATTAACTCTCAAGTATTTACACAACCTACACATCCATTCAAAAGAAACACAATTTCACATCAAAGTGAATAAGTATACATAATTCAACAAAGTTACCTTCTTCAAATATACATTCAAAATGAAATACCAAATTTACATCTATCATAATATCATATAGCTTGTTTTGTCCTGCTATGATAAGCTCTAAAAGAGAATTGATATGCAAAAAGTTTTCAACATCTTCCATTGTGGCACACCATCATTGCATCGAAGACAGTCCATATCTAAGCCTACTATTCTCACCATCTTCAGACAATTCATGACTTATATTTGTAAACAAGAAAAATAACCAAACCTAAAGTTTAATACTCAACCAAAACAACTTAATACATAAAAATGAAAAGTGAAAACAAATTATAATTTTCACTTGTTATGATATTAAGCCAAAAGTGCACAAAATTGGCCTAAATTGTTGCAATGCAAGAAAGATCATAACATAATAAAAAGTATAAACAAGCATAAGGAAAAGGGAAAATGATCAATATATTTGTTTAAAACGTAAGAATTACATAATATACTTGAACTCACTTACTTGTTAAGGTTCCCAATAGAATATAAAAGTCATACTATGACCCTATGGATTCTATTGGGCATCACCATCTTGTTGTTCTGAGGGAGTTTGAGATTGATCCTGATGTGGTTGAGGTGGAAGGGGCAACAATTGGGTTAACTGAGCGATTTGTTGCTGAAGCCTTTGAAATTGTTCATTTGATTGTTCAGTCAATTCAGCCCTTAGTTCTGATGTTGCCCTATTGACGGCTGCCTGCAAGTCTTGTTGTGTGATTCGATTAGCAGAAATTGGGACATCGTGCGCGGACCCTCCTATGGCCTGCGATCCTAAACCATACAATCATCCTCCTCTAACTGATCCGCCTACCGCCTGGCAAAACAATGCATCATGGTCGATAGGCAGTGCAGTCGGATCTCCTTGCAATGCTGTTATAGCCTGCTCAACCAATTCTTGGTACTTGGCCTACAATTAATACGTAATTATTGTTATTTTGCTTTAATGTTAATTATTAATTATATGGAATAAGTTCAAATAAATACATGACATACCATGGTTTCTTCAGCCCTGGGGTCGGAGTATGGACCTTCGGCGCCTTTCCTATGAACTTTCTCAAACACATCTACCATCGTCACTGATTCCTCCGATTCTATTTCCTATAATAGCATTCGTCAAATAACAATTACTAAGTTAAATATTTAACTATCATATAGTACTACATTTTAAATAATTAGTTTAACACTTACCAATCTTCTTTTGACCTCGTGAAACAGGATACAACCAGCATAATGTGGAGACAACCTACTCTTCCTGTTGTTTTTGTTTGTCTCGGACCTCTTCCTTCATGTATCTGTGTTCCAGTGCTCACATAGTATCTCCTATACACTGTCGCTCAACCAACTAGGCTTAATATCTTTCTTTTTTTTCTGTTTCACGACCTTTATAGAAGAGGCCCCGTAACCGAGCATTGATGTTTTTAAAAAATAACCGGCGGATGACTGGTTCATCATAGGGGTACTACTTGTACAATCTCTATAGCCATATATTAAGTATTAGTAATATAACTTATATATGTTGACACAATATATATAACTAAAATATATGTATGAAATTAATTTCATATCCTTAAGTAGTACCTGAAAAGCGATGAACCATCTCTCTTTAACATCAACTGGGATCACACCTACTCTCGTCCAAGGCTCATTGAACCCGGCAGATAATATATTGGTGATCTCTCGTGCTGCCCCAGCTGGTATCCATCTGCAATTAATAAAAGATAAAGTATACTAACAATTGTAATGGAAAAAAAAAATAAACAAAATAATGTACATATTATATAAAAATATAGTTAAAGTTCTCATACTCGCCTGCATATATCGTCATGTGTGTGCGCTTATCAATTTGCCACATAGTGTATGCCTCCAAAGATGGGAATCCATACTGTTGCCAAACCTCTAAATGTATTCTCGCAGCCCGTTGTTGGGCAGCATTTGAAGACTCCGGGTGGTCAGTAGGTGGTGTGGAACCTGCCATAAGCAAGTCATCAGAGTTGATGTGCAAATCATCCAAGTGTTATGGTAAGCCAGTGGATGAAATAGATGTCTGAGATTGATAATCTGTGGGTAAAGTGGTCGGTCTGCCAGTTTGTGAGATCAACCCCTCACTACTCGGTATTGAAGTGGATGAAGTAGATGTTCGCCCAGCATCAGAGGATGAGTGGGATGCATGTGCACCACCTGCACGTGGAATAGAACGCTGCAACATCCCAGGCGGCACATATCGTCTAGTCGTACCTTTACTTTTATCTTTACCTGAAGACATGTCTATTTTGGACAAAAACAAAATACCATTAAACAATGTACATCTACAATGCAATTCGAATACATTCCAGTCATATTATTTGCAAATTAGTATAAATACATTGAACTAATCCATTAAATGTAATTAACACTAATCATTATATGTCTTCATCTTCATGTTCATCGTCATCTTCATCTTCGTCTTCGTCTTCGTCTTCGTCTTTTTCTCCATCTCCATCACCATCTTCATCTTCACCTTCAACTTGTTCTTGTTGATATTGTAACTCATTCAATTCATCTTGCAATACCTCAATATTTTCAACTGATTCATGAACACGTTGAAGCAACTATCCATCATCCGGTAGTACTACAGGCACATCCATTACATCTGACTGACAATGTATTTTGTCTTCTATTTCATACTCTTTTGGGGGCACATCATAGTAATTTCTCGGTCTGATTTTGCATACAACCCACCAGTCTGCACGATCTCTCTTAGCACCAGGGTATTTGCAGTAATACACTTGATGTGCTTGTTCTGCTAACACAAACGGCTCATATTTTGGAAATCTCCTTTTCACATTGGCCTCGATAATTCGATACTTAGGATATTCCTTAACACCTCTGCCCTTTTGCATATCATACCATTTGCACATAAAAAGAACAACTCTTGTATGTTTCTGTGTTGGATTATGGTACTCCAATTCAACAATGTCATTCAACATTCCATAATAGTCACCGTACTCAGTAGTACCATCATATGTCCCTTTGATGAACACTCTACTATTCATTGTGGATTTGGAAGACCTGTATTCTAGGGTGTCAAATCGGTATCCATTAACCAAGTAGCTTGACCACGTGCGCACTCTCTTAGTTGGCCACATAGAAAGACATTTTACCCGATCATCGACACCATTAGTAGAGACGAACTGCAAAACACAAAATTTACCACAAGTTAAAGAGTTCAGTGCTACTTCAGTGCAAATAACCATTAATTGGATGTGCACTTACATGGTCATATAACCATTTTGGAAAAAGATTGTCAATCTTATTTTGAAGTTGTGTTGCCGTTAATGGTGGATAATTTTGGGAAAGATATTCCTCAAACATCCTGTGAAAAATATATGGGGCTCATATTAGAGATGTATTGGTGTATAAAATATGTACAAAATGTCATTAGTTTACCTGATATAAGGGTGAACCTCTTGGCAATTCATTAGTACATATAGGTGTGCCGCATATAACTCTTGATCATCCAACATTCAGTACTTTTCTTTTTCCATTGGACGACCCGGGTAAGTAAATATAGATAAGCATCCATCAAGGTAGTCCACATCGTTATATTGGTCATTTCGACCAACATTTCTTGTTTTAGTTCCCACATGAGATTCAAAATAATATGAACAAAAGGTCGCTGTTTCGAGATAAAGATAGGCTTCACATATAGATCCCTCAACCCTTGCTTTATTCTTTACTCTCATCTTCAAATGATGTAAGAACCTGCATAAGTATTAGTCTTCACACATAAGTACTGTTTAATGCAAGTGTTGGCATACAAATTTGGAAAAAAGATGGATTACCTTTTGAAAGGATACATCCACCGATATTGTAGAGGACCACCGCATATTGCTTCATATACCAAGTGCACTGGCAAATGCTCCATCGAATCAAAGAAGGCAGGGGTTAAAATCTTTTCCAAGTTGCAAAGAGTCACGACAATATTTTTTTGAATCCTTTCTAGATGTTCTATATGAAGAGATGTACAACATATATCTTTGAAGAACAAACTTAGTTCCGTAAAAGCTTCCCAAACATGTTTAGGAAATACGTCAAGTAAAGCTATAGGGAACAATCTCTCCAAAAAGACATGACAATCATGACTCTTCATATGTGATAACTTCAGATCTTTCATGTCAACACACCTTGATAAATTGGATGCATATCCATCAGGGAGTCGTAAGTCCTTAACCCAATCTAGAATTGTTTTTCTCTCGGCCACAGACAATGTATAGACACCCATATTCAGTTTGTAACCACCATCCGCTTTGCTCTGAACACATAATTCAGGACGGTCACAAAAGTTTGAAACATCCATTCTCGCTTTGAGATTATCTTTTGTCTTACCCTTGACGTCCATCACAGTGTTGAAAACATTATCAAAGAAATTCTTCTCAATATGCATCACATCCAAATTATGACACATAAGATGTGAACGCCAATAGGGCAAGTCCCAAAAAATGCTTCTTTTAGTCCAATTATGCCAATCCCCAAAGCCAGGTATCTTGTTTGTTGACAATTTACTTCTTGGCAATTCATATGCTGTAGGGAAGTCTTTTACACATTTCCAAATTTCTTCACTGTCTAATATAGGAGGATGATTAGAACTTTCTATTCTACCCTTAATAAAATTCTTCTTGTCTCGTCGTAACATACTACTCGGTGGTAAGAACTGACGATGACAATCAAAGAAGCAATTTTTTCTTCCTGCAGTCAATTGAAAAGCCTTTGAATGTTTCATGCAATATGGACACGACAACCTCCCATGTGTACTCCAACCAGATAATATACCATATGCCGGAAAGTCATTTATTGTCCACAATAAAGCCGCCCTCAATTGAAAATTAGTTTTCGTGGACACATCATAACAAGGTGCCCCTACTTCCCATAAATCTTTCAATTCTTTGATTAGGGGCTCTAAGTATATATCAATATTCTTACCTGGATTTTTCGGCCCTGGAATAAGAAGAGTCAAGAACATGACAGGGTTCTTCATGCACATCCATGGTGGTAAATTGTATGGTGTCATAATCACCAGTCAACAAGAATAAGGTTTAGAATTTGAGTTGTATGGATTAAACCCATCTGAGCATAGCCCAAGACGAACATTTCTTGGCTCGGCAGTAAAATTAGGATTAACTCTATCACACTGTTTCCATGCCTCAGCATTAGACGGGTGACATATCTTGCCATCTTCGACTTGGTGTTTCTTATGCCACTGCATATGTTCAACTATAACGTTTGACATGTATAACCTTTGCAACCTCGGAGTTAGCGGAAAATATCTTAACTTCTTTTGAGCTATAAGCTTACCCCGTCTTGATGTCTTGTAACGTGGCTCACGAAAATGGGGACAAGAGTCCAGATCACTTCTATCCTTGTAAAACAATGTACATCCATTTTTGCAAACGTCTATCTTTTCATATCCAAATCCTAAAGGCCTCATTTCCTGTTTGAAGTTGTAAAATTTTTCATGTAAATTATGAGTCTTTGGCAATGCTTCCCTCATTGTTTCAATCATTCTATTGAAGCATTGTTCACTCATATTTTCTTCACACTTAATATTCATGAAACGTGACACAGCAGACAAATGAGTTAGAGTCTCACAACCATCCCACAATGGTTCATCAACAACCTTCAAAAGATTAAAAAAATATGATGCTTCTGTATTAGGTGGTTCACGTAATTGGTCGTGATCCATAACGAACTCTGGACCAGCAACATCAAATACCATTGTCCTATAAGTATTTCCTTCGTCAAACCCATGGTAATTATAATTATGAGTAACGTTCTGCTAAGATGTATTACCACAATTATGAATCTGCTCCCCATGTGAAGTCCATTCATAATAATGCGATATAAAACCCCGTTGATAAAGATGAACCTTTACTTCGTTAGGATCCAAAAACTTTTGATTTTTGCATTTTGCACATGGATATCTTATCTTATCACTATCCATGAAATGTTGTTGACTACTTGCAAATGCAACAAATTCACGTACACCTCTAATAAACGTATTACTAAGCTGCCCATCGAGTTCTGAACGGTGATTCATCCATTCACGATTGGAATCCATTTGGTCAAGTATTGTATTATAGCAAATACTTAGAATATGGATTGCATAGTTAGAATATGAATTGCACTAATTTTGAAAAGCAAAAATTAAAGGGCCCTATTATAGTTGTTGGGCCTAATTAAATTTGTAAGGCCAAATTTAAAAAGATAAATAAATTAAGTAACCCACAATTAAATTATTTAAATGATATTTAACAAAATAATTCGTAAGATAAACTAACCTACCAAAGATGCGACACACAAAAATAACAAGTATAATTAACTCATGATGAAACAAGCTGATCGTGCAAGAAAGTAATAGTAGTATGGATGTAACTTAGCCAAATAAATTTAGAAGAAGAAAAAAATAAATCATATACGAGATTAGGCACGTGGTGGAGTAAATTCTAACCACTATATTTCAAATCAAAATGTGAATTGTTTGGAAGAAAAAATAGAAAAATATCCATGCCAGAGCAGTGGATATGCTTATTTAACATCTGTCCTAGATCATATGAGGATCAATCCAAAAGCTGGAAAAAGTAAAGTTGAGACATCTTGTTGAGAGAAGACTTAGAAGTCAACACCTAGATCTAGATGCTTGGACCAAGAAAAAGAAAAGGAAAAAAAAAGCAGAATATTCCAAGATAAAGCTTTTTACAACAAATAATAAACCATGATGCAAAATGTTCCAATATTGCTTATGAATCTTCTCTTGCTTTAGAGGCAGTCAATAGCTTCAATAGTTTGGTTCCTTTTAAAGGCAAAGAGGAAAAAAAGAGAAAGAAGATGAAAAATATGAAAAATTATAAAAATAGTAGTCAAGAATTAAGTAGAATAACCTATTATTATAAAAGATTTTAAATTTAAATAACGTTTTCGATCTCTATTATATTAAAAGAAAAAAAAAAAAACTAACATAAATGCTAGCTAATCTGTAAGAAATCATCCTAGTTGGCTATTTAAGTATTTAGAACTATTTAGTGTTGTATTAAAGTGTCAAAGGCAAAAGAGATGCGTTATTTAACAGCTTCTCTTCTTTTCTGATCCATGCTTTGCTGGAAGGATAACACTATACAAAAGATAAAAGCATTTATAAAGTTGGAAACAGTAAAAATATGTGGATGAAATTGAAAGGTTGTTTAAAATTTTCATTTATGGTTGAGATCTTTCTATCTCAAAAAGGGATCTGCTTTGAAGGGAGTTGTGGAAGTCATTACCATTTCAATTATTTCTTCTCGAATATCTTAAAATTTTAGATAAGATAATACTTTACGTTGTATACTAAAAATGTAATTATATTAGTACGTAGTTTCACGACATATTTTTTGAAGTTTTTAATGTAAATGACATTCACAACCTTTGGAAATCTGCATCAGTGATTGAGAAATCCAAAGGGCTAGAAGAAGGTAAATAGGAGACTCCTAGGAAAGCTGAAGCTAATACAACAAGTACACCGAAAATTGATAAAACAACTCAAGTCCATTGTAAGCGTAAGAGAAAAATGCATAGAATGATGATGGTCACAAGGAAAAGAAGCCAAGGATGGTTTGGACTAAAGAAATGCATTAGAAATTTGTAAGAGCTATTGAAATTATAGATTATGAAAGTAAGACAATTTTTTTGTAATGTAATTTGTTTTCGCAATTGTTCTTCATGTATTTTTAACGTTGGATTTCCTTCCTAATGTTTTCTTTTTCTCTTATCTATGAGCAATCATTCTATGTAGAGTAGACAAGCTATCCACTGCTGCCCTGTTTTACATCAGGTGGCTACTTAAGCAATATAAAGGATGTACTACTATCTTTTTCTGCTGTAGTGATGCCACAAATAAATAAATATAGAAGCATACTTTTCCGTTTATGTTAATATTAGACTTTGCAAGTTCTTCAACTAATATAAGATGTTATTAGAAGTAATATAAGCTATCAATAAGAGTCTAAGACACAAAGTGACAATGTTAAACAAGACCTAATAAATTTATGTGAAGGACAATTATGTAGAATCTGTCAAATTCTTCAATCCAAATTCCAAACTAATAGTAACAGTAAGCAATGAGTCACCTCTATGGTCGGAGCACTTGTCTCTTTGGTGTCTGTTTCAGGAACTTCACTAACACCATCCTTCAAAGCTCTTATTTCATCAAGTTGATTCTTCAGTTTGGAAACCTCAGTATTAATTCTGTCATCCAAAAAACAATAAGGTCACCTTTTGATTAATCTTCTGCAAATAGTCTGTTAAATCACTAGAATAAAAGGTTCTGACTGGATCAGATGAGGTCCAAAAAATTAACCCAAAATCATAATTCATAATTCCACAGGATTTGTTCCGGGACCAAAGAAACTGCCATGTTAAAATATGGCTTCGTTTTATTTTTTTTGAATTAATGTAACAAAGACTTCACACATCTAAACTTTTCCATCTCGACCAAAGAAAGAGACATGCTCTTTATACTAATAGGCAAAGTTTAGAATATAGAAATCCTAGTGAATAAGTACATGGAGTTCACTACACTTGAAAGAAGCCACAATGGCCGGTAAAAGTTAATCCACTTATTAGGGAAAACATGCTGAAAGAAATATAACTAGTACTATAGTTGAATACTTCAGAGATGAAATTGTAGTCAAGTTACGAGCATGGTACTTCGGAAGTAACTTTTGAATTCAAAACTCATGAAGGTGGATAAATAGAAAATGGCAAGCTTGGCCCTTTGCAAGGTTCAAATGAGTACACGAGTTACCACTCAATACGGAAGTCTTTTCTCCCGTATCCTTGTACTGTCTAAGACATTGAAATAATCGAAATAGGTAAGGCAAAACAAGAATTATATGTATTACAACCTGCCACAAATAGATTCAGCTTCAAACCACGCAATAGTTGCAATTTGTACTAGTAGATGGACTATCTTTCAGATAAAGAGACAAGCATTAAGGAAATTTATGAAACAAGTATAAGCATTATCTTCACAATGTTACGAGAAAGGCATAATTTACCGCTATCTAGTCTTTAGGCAATGACCAAAAAGTAAGTCTTAAGGCAAAGTTATAACAATTTAATGCAATAAAATTTAGTGATCCATTATGCACATCTCAAACCTTGAAAAACTGACCTATCAGGAGAGCTAACGAAAATCATGGTCTTAAATATCCCCTGAGATCTATTCCTAAAGAACAACTGAAGAAATGTTTAATGAACCTATAATAACAACCTATTCTAAGCCATTCATGAAACTATTCAATAACAAGGAAATGTACTTGTCGTATTCATAAACTATTAAATATTAATCAGATTAGAATTGAAGTGCATGTGCTAAATTGGTAGTTGCTAACCTTTGCTGAATAACTTTGATAAATGACTTGATTTAAATTGGTAGAGAAAGACAATATTAGCATTATAGCTGTAAGGATTACTAATCAGAAAGGGATAAACAAAGGCTTAGAAAGTTAATGTTTAAACTATCATGTATATACCTTTTATGTTTAGCACAGTTGAAGGTCGAAACAATCATAAATTATCTACCTACTCCTCGATCTTCATATGCTTTGCAAATAGCTTTGCAGCATTGCATTCTTCGGTCAAAGGTTGTACTTCCCTGCATAATATAATATCAAATCGTTATTAGGAAGAAGAAGCAATGGTAAAACATATGTCATATAGTAATATATAGTTACATATAGACAAGGGCATCCAAATGCATATAATCCACAAGATGCCAATGTACGTATAATATATAACATACTTCTCCAAATTAGTTAAAGGATTAACCTGTGAATAAGTGACTGAAATTATTTATTTCTCCTGCAATCGTTTGACCACAGCAAAATCTTAGGCTAGGCCTACAAGGCCTTAACAGAACCTTAAGGCCAAGAAAAACCACAATTAACAGAAAATCTTCCACCAAAAGTACATGGTACAACTAATATTGATGTTTTTTACATGTAAAGCAATAAGAGAACTATAGGATTTCACATACAAACTACATATTATTCAAGCAGTTGAAAACAATGTCAACAACTAGATTTTTTCTTACGTACCATACTTATATATAATCTCAATCAAGATCTCTAGTCCAATTAGTAACAGCCACTTCATCGGAAGAAGTATCTTTATCACCCTTAGAAGAATAAGGATCCAGCGTTAGAGGTATGAACAAAAGGCTTTATTATGAATGTGAAAATTAAGACATAACCACAAAAGTTGGTACTTTTTATCATGCATAAGGAATAAAGAAATCAGAAGTGAAAGATAAAAATGTCAGCAGCATATAAGAAGGAAAGAAGGAGCAATATAATACTCCTCTAGTAGCACAAGTTCATGATTATTAAGTGACATATCTCATCTAATCATTTACTATAAGTACACAAATTTATTGTACCATATAACTGAACAAGTATGATAGATGAAACTTAGCAAAAAAAAAAAAAAAGGTATGATAGATGAAAAAGTACATAAAAGAAAGTTGAAGAACAAAGCATAATATTTTTTTCTCACTATAGAGGAATACATACTTACATATTTAAATATATATAACTCAAGAATTAAATAAAATAGTCAAAAATAATGATATGTTATGATCAAAAATTCTAAGTTGGAATTAAAATTTTTGACCTCATAGCCCAAAAATAAAAAAAAATTAAAAAAAAAGTGCCTATAAACACTAAGGGGTAATCTTGTCTATACAACTATATACCTATCCTATTTTCCATGGATGAGTTTTCTATTCTTATCAGTCTAGCGGTCAAAGAACATAAGATTCATCTCAATCCTCCTTCCAACAACAGTAATGATGGCATAGAATTTGAAACATATGTCAGGATATGGCAACCCAACCTAACCAATTTAAAGCACCTCATGGACACCTGCATAGTCCCTCGTCCATAGCTTCTGACCAATTTTCCAAACAGCCACCAGCTTTGGCCGGCTCTCCTTGATCGCCACCGGTGTAGACTTCCACAAAAAGCTCGCACTGTTACTGTATTACATAAGACCAAATATAATATCATAGTCTTCATACCCCAAATATAGCATAAGTAAAAGATTTTTTTTTTGTTATGACGCCACAAATGGTGTAATCCACATACTATTGTTGTTGCTGAAAATTCATCAAATACTCACACTTCTAAAGCTTACTTTTTTCCAATTTTTGATAAATCTGCATCTATGTCACAAAATAAACTCCAAATTGACAATGAATCAGGACAAGATCACAAACAAATTGAGAACAAATCAAGAGATGTGCTTCAATCTAATAGATAGCTAATGATCATGAGATATGCATTTGCCTACAACTAGCCATTGACTTTTGTTGTATATTATAGTAAGAGCTGATTTTATGCATATAAATTAAGGGATCTGAAATTCCTTTCACACCACCATATGTAACAATAAATGCATCAGAGATGTGTTGAATGTGTACAGGTTATAGTGCGTGTATGTTTTGTACTCTATGGTATGGCAGTGTAAGGTATATGTGCAAGATTATTTGTTCTGCAGGTTTGTGCCATGTGGTGTGTGTTATCTTGTGAAGTTCGGTTATTGTGGGCGAATGTGTGCCCAAGGGAAGTGAGTCAGTGAAGAAGAATAATAATTTTGACCCCAAAAAGAAGAAGAATAGAAAACAGAAAGAAAAAGACATAAAATAGAATAAAAGGCTATCTTCACCTTTGTCTTTACTTTTTCTTTTATTTCCTACATTTTCACTTTACTGTATTCCTATTATGTCTGTATCATATCAACTTTAATCTATTCCATCACTTTGCTTTTGGTCAAAAACTTCATTCCAGTAAACAACATCATTTTAGCCTTGGTCAAAAACATCATTCTTCCTTTCATTGTGATGGATTATGTGGCATAGCAAAAGCATTTAGCAGTAGTTGGTTAGAATCGTGAGTGGAGAAAGCATGAGTGATGTGAGCTGTGAGATATTGAGCTATAGAATTTATCCTATATATGTAATCAGTAGCCATATGAAAAAAAAAGCTAAAAATTCTCCTTTCTTATTTTTGCATCGTTAATTTATCTGCAATTTTTATTTTCATTTGCATCGTTAATTTCTTTGCAATTTTTATTTTCAGTGCTTCAATTCAACCCAAATCCAACTAAAACCATCACCACTAAAATCAACCCTTACATTTTGGCGAAAGAGCAACATTATTTTTTATGATCAAGATTTGCTTTATAAAAATGTGCTGAATATTTCTTAAGGTACACATGGTGTGGGATGCGTCAGACGCCATTGTTGAATATGAAAGAGCTCAAGAGCAATAATGGCAAAGCACAAAAATACTTTCTAAAAATCTCCATTGAGACTTCTTCAATGCATATATGATAAACAAATAGAAGAAAAAAGAGTATAAATCTAACAAAAACCAAATCGGACCAAACAAGCAAAAGTTATAAAAGAGAATGGGAAGAAAACTTACATTAACGGCGCGGGATGGTGACGGTGGTGGTGGTACTAGGTGGCGCGTGGTGGTAATGGTGCTAGGTGGCTGTGGTGGTGGGGTGTGTGCGTGTGTGAGATAAAAATAGGGTATAGGTGAAAAAGGGGCTAGGTTAATTGGCCCCTTTTTAACCGGTTTAATTTTTTTCAATTAACTTTGCCAATCGTCACAAAAACGTCATATATTCATGCATCATCATAATTTCGTCACAAAAATTGCGTCAAACTTGTGACAACTTGACTTTTACTGCCACCACATAATCGAAATTATCATATCGTCACAATTTTGTCGTAATAGTTGCATCAAATTTGTGACAAAAAACTATTTAGCTAATGTCGTCACTAAATTGTAGCCTTCTGCCACGAAATTGCGATGCACGGATGTAATTTATTATGAATATGCAACGATTTGTGCTTTTCGTGGCAAAATTGTTGCAACTTGTGACGAATTTGCGTCAATCGATAGTGTCCGTCACCGATTTGTCACAAATTTCACATAATTTGAGACAAAAAAAATTTTGTAGCATTTTCGTTCCAATTTTGCGACAATTTTATTTTCGTCACAAAAAGTCGTCATAAACCAGCTTATTTCTTGTAGTGTCCTCACATTTCTCTCTCTCCCTCTCATTCTTCTCTCTCTCTCTCGGCCTTGGCTGAGTTTCATCTTACCATTGCTCATCTTCATCATTCCATGGTGCCTCAAGACAAGCAACAAGCAAAGGGACTCGACCAAGCTAGCTAAGTTGCAAGAATCACACATGCAAGCTCTTTGAGTCACCATTTCGGCCTTGGTGAGTTTGCTAGCTTCCATTTCTTTTCTTCTTGTTCTAACCACATGCATCTACTAAGAACTTGGCCACTAAGCTAGGAAAAATAGAGAAAATTGAGTTGGAGTCTCGGCTAAGCAAGGAAGAAGAAGAAATTTGTGCTTTATCAAAGTTTTGTGCATCTTCTTGTTGATTTGCTAAGGTGAGGGCAAACCTCTTGAAAATCTTTCAAAGATCCACATGCATGCTCTTAAATGTATGTCCTTGCTTCTGTACTTGAGTTATATGTGTGTTCATAAGCTTTTACAACCATGCATGGCAAGATTCTGGCTTGAAGGTGATGATAGATGAAATCGGGTTTGGTGACAGCTTTCTGTCTTGTTGTTACGAGGTGCGTTTGGCTATCCAAATGATGTTAAAAATTCATGAAAATTGGTAGGTAACTATTTTTTCCAGTTTTGAATATTTTTTGTAGAAATAGGCTAAAGCTAATTTTGACTCTAAGGTCCTCAAAATGGCAAATCATTAAAATGTGTCCAAATCTGGAAATCTTGAAAAATGAAGCAGGTTTTGGCAGATGCACTGATCTTGTAGAACAAACCAGTTTTGACTTAGTAAATGATGTCCAAAATGCATGAAATTTGTTCTTCTGATATTTTTTTCAGTTCTGGACATTTTTGTTAGAAATGGACGAAGGCTAACTCTGATCCTAAAGACCTCAAAAATGACAAGTATTGAAATGTGTGCAAATCTGGACAGTTTTGTGCAATGCCACTGTTTTGGCTATAACTATTGGACCCGAACTCCAAATGATGCAAGGTTTGTTTTTGATTTTAGTTCATTTTTTAAGCTTTAATTTGACATCTTATTCACTGGAATTGGAGATTTTTTACTTATTTTAATGATTGTGAGAAAACAGCCTATTGCAGTGAGGGTTTCACTTAGTTATATGCTTAAAAAATTTGTTGTAACTTATCTTGTGGTATTAAATGCTTGGGATTGTGGCATTGGGATGTTGTGTGGACTGTTTTGAGTACGTGGGGATGTTTGAATTAATTGATGCATGGCTTGAGATTGATTTTGAGTTGACTTGGGGCTTAATCGCACGGGTAAGCACGAAATGGAAACCCTAGTGACTAGGTAAACTTGCTAAGTGTTGATCGTTTGGATATTGTGTGTAATTATATGTTGAGTAGGCTGCCCATAGTTGCTCTTATAGCCCTAAATGTGATTTTGATCATTGCATGTTGACAAATAGGCCTTTCTTGCATCCAAACCCACGTAAATGTTGTTGCATGTTGAATAGTCTTATTATTTGATTACGTGGACTTTGAATTGAGTTATATGAATTAATTTACGTGCGTACATGGCTGCCCGTTTAATGTTCATATAACTCCATATGCCTTTCAAGAGAAATTACTTGTCTTATTGTGCCTCGCTTGTTTACTTGTCAATGTGCAATCTTATGACTGTCCGGAGGCAACCTACTTTGTTGTCCTCCTAATGTGATATATTAAATGTCATAAATGTGCATTGCATACAAGGTTGCAACCTTTCATTCTGGCGTGGTAGCGTTCACGCACACCGGGCAGCATCGGGCTTGCCGGTGCAACCGTGACTACCATTGTCCAATTCCCTCTCTCGCTTGGGGGCTAGACTTCCTCGGAGAGTTGGGTCAGAGGATTTCGAGGTACATCCGGAGTACACCCACTTGGCGTGATAAGGGGATGATTTGAAGTCGGCAACAACAATTGAGAGCAAAAGCTCACCATATCCTTTTACTATATGTATAAGTACTCTCGCTTGTTTCCTAGAGGACCTCGAGGAGGAAAGACTGGTAATTGTATTCCTTTACTTTATATTATTGTTATGTACTTAATTGTGTACATTCGTGCTTACAAAAGGATTTTCATAAGTTGAACCGGAAAATGAGTTTCAAAACCTATTTCTCATTTCCCGCTGAGTTCATAAGGACTCACCCTCTTTTATCATCTCAGGTGAAGAAGATCAAGAACAGGTACCTGAGGACGATATGCCTAACGATGATTCCTTGGAGTGATTACCTGTCCTGTGTGCTTTGCGTGATTATGACTATTTGTGAACTATGCTACTTGAAGACTATTTCTTTTATGTTGCTCAATGTTTGTAATGTAAAAGACCCCCATTGTAATTTGGGGTCTAATTTTGGTTTGTACTGATGATAACTAGACAGACACTACTGTGGTCGTTTTGCTATTATTACTGTTAGTATCTATAATAGGATTATGAAGTATTAGGTAAGGGCTAAGTAAAATGAACCAACCAAATCTTAAGCAGGTACTCGTTGTTAAGCTAAGATCAACATGTACTTTTGTAAGGAGGATAAACAAACAAACGAGACATAGTATCATGCTAGGTTATTAATCAACGAGACATCGAGATAACCAGTAGGCATTTCAATTGATGGTAAATAGTAATCCTAGTTGGAAATGAAATTGAGATTAGAAAATTTGAGGCGTTTAGAGAATTAGGTCAAACCAAAGAGCCCAATTACAGCCGTTATGCTGCCGATTTTTCAAAAAATTTTGGAGTTTAGGCTAAAACAATAAGTGTTAAATCTTCATAAACGGTTAAGTATGTGATATGACTTGAATGTTTAGATCACACCCTAGTCTAACGTTATAGGCCGGGTTGGGACGTGACAATTAACATGTCTTAATTGTTTCTAGAATTGTGTATCTATATTATGTTGCATATCTTATGCATTAAATTCTTGTCTTGTCGTATTTCAATAAATTGTGCATCGTAATCTGTGCCTATAGATGGCTGGCCCTAGTACCCGCACTACTAATAGGAGCGGTGAGCCCCAAGAGACCGGAGATGCTAATCAAACTAATCCCGGCTTAGCTATGTTTAATATGATGGCGAATGCCATGGATCGCGTATCGCAAGTGATGGAACGTCAAGATGCACATGAAGCAAACAACAACAACAACAACAACAGGAATGATGTTAACCATGGGAGACATAGCAGAATAAGGGAGTTCCTTGACTTTCGCCCATCCAATTTCCACGGGGAAGCTAATGATGTAAAAGCAGAGGCTTGGCTGTCTGAGATCGAGAGGATTTTCAGGCCACTTGAATATACTGATGAAGAAAATGTGGAGTTTGCTGTGTTTTTGTTGCACGGGGATGCTGAGCATTGGTGACACACTGTGGAGGCACTTTGGGAAACAGATCATACACCTCACTTGTGGGGTAATTTCGTTAAGGCATTCAAGGAGAAATATGTACCTGCAGTTTCCAGGCAGAGGTAGATTGAGGAATTCATGCATTTGAACCAGGGTAACATGACGGTGGCCCAGTACGAGGCTCGTTTTGACCGACTGTCCCGCTATGCTCAATACATGGTCAGTACTTCTGAGGCGAAGATGTGGAAATTTACGACTGGATTGAGGCCAGAGATTCAGGACCAGTTGGCTTCGCATGACTTCGATACCTATTCTGCTCTCTTTGCTGCTGCTTCCCGAGTTGAGAAGAGGAAACTTGATTGAGCCGGTTCGAGTCAGCCGAACAAGAAACCATACCAGCCTTCAGGTCAACAGAGGAAATTCCAGATCCAGAGTCGTAGTCAAGGCCAGAGCCAGAACAGACCAGTTAATAACTGTGGCCCAACTTAAGCGCCATCAGCCTCTTCCACCCGCAGATCCATAGGTAGTTTACCTGCAACTCAGTCTGTCAACTGTTCTTACTGTGACAAGAAGGGTCACACCGAGGCCCAGTACTGGAAGAAGTCAGAACGATGTGTGCGGTATGGCAGTGATCAGCATCAGATCAAGGATTGCCCTAAATGGCAAGCAGGACAAAATCAGGTTAAACCAGCTGGTAAAGGCAAGACTTCAGTTCCTAGAGTTCAGACTTGAGCTTATGCTATTGAGTGCGAGGAGGTTCCAGAGGAGACCGCTGTTGTTGAAGGTACATTCTTCATACTGAATCAACCTGTTAGGGTGCTAATTGATCCAGGTGCTACTCATTCATTTATTAATCCTTTATGTGTGCAATGTCTGAAACTACGAGTTGTATGTTTGCCTTATGAAGTAGAAGTTGGTACTCCGATGGGTTCTAAACTTGTTACTAGCTCAGCTTGTAAAGCATGTAAAATCCAAATTAAAGATAGGGAATTCTCAGCCAATCTTATTGTATTACCTTTTCGAGACTATGAAGTCATCTTAGGGATGGACTGGTTGGCAAAGCATCATGCCCAACTAGATTGCCGGACGAAGATTGTAACATTTTGGATACCTGGTCAACCAATACTGGAGGTAATGGGTCGAGGAGATTTCACCGGGAGTTCCATCATTTCATCTACGAAAGCAGTGAAGTCCTTGAGAAAAGGGTGTAGTGGATACTTATCTTACCTCATCAACAAGCCGTCAGACAAAGCTAAGTTGGAGGAGATGCCAGTGATCAAAGACTATGCGGATGTGTTTCCAGAAGAATTGCCCGGTTTACCCCCAAATCAGGAGATCGAGTTCATTATAGAGTTACTGCCTGGCACCCAGCCGATATCTAAAGCTCTCTATCGTATGGCACTAGTCGAGCTACAAGAATTGAAGGACCAATTGCAAGGATTGTTGAAGAAGGGGTTTGTTCAACCAAATTCTTCTCCATGGGGTACGCCAGTCTTATTTGTAAAGAAGAAAGACGGAATGTTGAAGCTATGCATCGACTACCGATGATTAAACCAAGTGACTGTCAAGAATAAATACCCATTTCCACTGATCGACGAGTTATTTGATCAACTTCAAGGAGCCAAAGTGTATTCGAAGCTCGACTTGAGGCAAGGGTACTATCAGTTGCGGATCAAATAAGAGGATATGCCTAAAACAGCTTTTAGGACAAGATATAGGCATTATGAATATGTGGTGATGCCATTTGGACTAACCAATGCCCCTGCAGCTTTTATGGGGTTTGATACACAGGGTGTTTCAACCTTACTTGGACCAATTTGTGGTGATCTTCATTAATGATATTTTGGTATACTCGAAATCCGAGGCTGAGCATGAACAACATCTGCGATTGGTATTGCAGAATCTTCGAGAGCATCAATTGTATGCAAAGTTTAGCAAGTGCGAATTTTGGTTGCAGCAGATTGCATTTTTGGGGCATATCATATCCCAAGAGGGAATAGCAGTGGATCCAACAAAGATAGAAGCAGTGATGTCTTGGAAGAAGCCGAAAAATGTTACGGAGGTTCAGAGTTTTCTTGGTCTAGCCGGCTATTATCGAAGGTTCGTGAAGGATTTCTCTAAGATTGCAGGACCGCTTACAAAGCTCACTCAAAAGAAAACAAAGTTCGTGTGGGATGATAAGTGTGAGAACAACTTCCAATAATTGAAGAAAAGATTGACTACTGCACCTATTCTTGCATTGCCTGAAGGGAGTCAAGGTTTTGTAATCTATAGCGATGCTTCGAAGGAAGGACTGGGATGTGTGTTGATGCAAAATTGTAGAGTGATTGCGTATACTTCTAGGAAACTGAAGTCGTACGAATTGAACTACCCGACGCACGATCTGGAGTTAGCGGCTATCGTGTTTGCACTCAAGAAATGGAGGCACTATCTGTGGGGTCCCAAGTTCGAGGTCTTTACTGTTCACAAGAGCTTGAAATACTTGTCCTCACAAAAAGAGTTGAATATGAGGCAAAGGCGGTGGATGGAGCTTTTGGATGATTATAACTGCACAATCAATTATGTGCCCGGTAAAGCAAATGTAGTTACAGATGCCTTAAGTAGGAAAGCGAGCATGGCAAAATTGGAAGTCAAGGTGCAGGAGTTGTTGAAGGAAGCATTTTTGTGGAAACCACAATTGACTCGAAAAAGATTACTATTTGCCACTACACAAGTTCAATCGACCTTGTTGTCTGAATTGCGAGAGGCTCAATAGAAGGACCAACAGTTTCAGAAGATTAAAGAAAGCAACACAGATTTTAAGTTTCATGATGATGGTATTTGGAGGTTTAGGAATCGGATATGTGTTCCTAATGAGCCAGAGCTGAAAAAGAAGATTCTTGAAGAAGCCCATAATTCAAGATACACTATTCACCCTTGTGGAACAAAGATGTATCGGGATTTGAAGCAACACTATTGGTGGAATAACATGAAGAGAGAGATCGCGAAGTTTGTGGCACGGTGTTTGACTTGCCAGAAAGTCAAAGCGGAACATCAACGACCAGCAGGTTTACTTCAGCCGTTGGAGATTCCTCAATGGAAATGGGAACATATAACTATGGACTTTGTTATGGACCTGCCCAGGTCACAAAAGGGTCATGACGCTGTTTGGGTCATAGTGGATAGATTGACTAAGTCAGTGCATTTCTTACCGATGAACAAGGAGGATAGTCCTGAGAAATTAGGAGATATGTATGTGGCTGAGATTGTAAGATTCCACGGGATGCCTGTGAGTATTGTATCGGATAGGGATCCCCGTTTTACTTCCCGATTCTGGAAGAGATTGCAAGAAGCTTTGGGAACGAAGTTGAGTTTCAGCACGGCTTATCACCCTCAGACTGATGGACAATTTGAGAGAACTATTCAGATTCTGGAGGATATGCTGATGGAGTGTGTTTTAGACTTCGGGAAAGGTTGGGAGAAATATTTGTCTCTAGCTGAGTTCGCTTATAATAATAGTTATCAGGCCACTATTGGGATGGCCCCATTTGAGGCATTGTATCGACGTAAGTGTCGATCCTCAATTTACTAGGATGAAGTAGGTGAGACGAAGACTTTTGACCCAACCCTTCTACCTGAACTTATGAAGACTGTTGATAATATCCACCTCGTCCAGAAACGGATGCTTACCGCCCAAAGCAGGCAGAAAAGTTGTGCAGACCGACGGAGACGGAGCCTAGAGTTTGAGGTCGGCGACAAGGTGTTCTTGAAGATATCACCTCGAAAGGGATTGATTAAACACGGCAAGGGTGGAAAGTTGAGCCCGAGGTTTGTAGGACCATTCGAGATAATTGAGAAGGTTGGCAAATTGGCGTATCGCCTGGCACTACCCCAAAACCTCTCCAATATTCACGATGTCTTTCATGTTTCAATGCTTCGGAAGTATCATCCTGATCCATCACATATCTTGGAGCCAGAGCCGTTGCAGCTTCGAGAGAACTTGTCTTATGAGGAGAATCCCATTCGGATCCTAGACCAGCAAGATTGGGAATTGCACAACAAATCTATACCGATGGTGAAAGTGTTGTGGGATCATCATGGAGTTGAAGAAGCAACGTGGGAAAGGCGAGATCAGATGGAGCAACAGTATCCAGCTTTATTTCAAAGGTAATATTGAATTTCGGGACGAAATTATTTTAAGGAGGGGAGGATGTGAGGCCCGACCTCGATTTGCATGCGATACCTCGTTTTGTGTGCCTAACCTAGATTTGTGTGCCTTGACCTAGATTTAAGAATAGTGTTTCGTTTTGTTTGCCTTGCATTGAATTACGTGCATTCATTTAGGGTTGCGTGCATTTACTTGAGAAACATGTATTCATCTCGTAGTTCGTGCCTTGTCTCGTAGTGCGTGCCCTAAACCTAGAAAAGCGTGCCCACACGTTAATCAAGAAAGCATCATACACGAAGCACTAGATCACCAATTAATCCTACAAACTCCACTAACTAATATTAAAATACTAAGTCAATGCACTAGAAGACAAAATCTCACAAAAAGCTAGACATTCTTTATTCTTTATTCTTTATTCTTTGCATATCCCAAACACACAATAAAATAAGCCTTGAACAAGACAAAAAATTCAGATTTTGTACAAGCCTTGGCCAACCACTAGGAGCTTTGTGCATGCAATCCAATTTCAAAATTTATTCCCCAAACATTCTATGACAATTCTATGACACAAAGCAATAAAAAATTAGCTCAAACGTTAAGTGTTAAACTTTCATGAACGATTAAGTACGAGATATGACTTGAATGTTTAGATCACACCCTAGTCTAACCTTTATAGGCCGGGTTGGGGCGTGATAGAAGTCCTCATGTTGTACCCCCCATTTTCAATTTTTTTTTCCCTGGTTAGGGTTGCCAAGATACTTTATCCACCACATTTCTATTACCGAATCCCACGGCACCATGGGAAAGACAACTTCGCTTCACGTAGAGGTTGGGCCCGCAAACCGAGGGTGTAGTGCTTGTGACCAGGTCTCCGTCACTCTGGTGCCCATAACTTTTAATCTGTAAGGAGTTGTGGGACACACAGCAGACCGTTGGAAAGCTCTCCGAGAGTTCTATGACGGGGGCAGCAAGCCTGCTCTGTTGTGCCTATTTTCAAAGCCCAAAATCTAATGTTTTCATCAATTTCAGGCCACTTTTATTCTTTTGCTCTATTTTTTCATCCCGGATCGTACATCGTGAGCTGTTAAAAGAACGACCACCTAACTCGTAGGATATTATAGGGCCCTACAACGCATCGATATCACGTCTTACGAGGATGCTGCATTTTTGAAGCGGATGGGTTGTCGTTAAACCCGTTGGGCCTTTTAAATAGGCCATCTCTCTAGGCTGGGACTGTGAACCGTCAACACATAAAGGTTTGTGCCTTCAACATGACGGGTGCAATCATACCAGCACTAATGCATCAGATCCCATCAGAACTCTGAAGTTAAGCGTGCTTGGCCGAGAGTAGTACTAGGACAGGTGACCCCCAGGGAAGTCCTCATGTTGCACCCCGCTTTTCAATTTTTTTGGCCCCGGTTAGGGTTGCCAAGATATTTTATCCACCACATTTCCATTACCGAATCCCATGGCACCTTGGGCAAGACAACTTCGCTTCACGTAGAGGCTGGGCCCGCAAACCGAGGGTGTAGGGCTTATGACCAGGTCTCTATCGCTCCGGTGCTCATAACTTTTGATCCGTAAAGAGTTACGCAGCGCACAGCATACCGTTGGAAAGCACTCTGAGAGCTCTACGACGGGGGCAGCAAACCTGCTCAGTTGCGCCCATTTTTGGAGTCCAAAATCAAACATTTTCATTAGTTGCAAGTCACTTTTCTTCTTTTGCTCTGTTTTTCCGTCCTGGATCGTATGTCGTGAGCTGTTAAAAGGATGAAAACCTAACTCGTGGGACATTGGAGGGCCCTACAACGCGTCGATATCACGTCTTGCGAGGATGCTGCATTGTTGAAGCGGATTGGTTGTCGTTAAGCCCTTTGGGCCTTTTGAACGGCCCGTCTCTCTAGGCTGGGACTGTGAACCATCAACACATAAAGGACTTGTGCCCACAACATGACGGGTGCAATCATACCAGTACAAATGCACCGGATCCCATCAGAACTCCGAAGTTAAGTGTGGTTGGGTAAGAGTAGTACTAGGATGGGTGACCCCCTGGGAAGTCCTTGTGTTGCACCTCCCATTTTCAATTTTTTTTGCCCCGGTTAGGGTTGCCAAGATACTTTATCCACCACATTTCTATTACCGAATCCCTCAGCACCTTGGCAAGACAACTTCGCTTCACGTAGAGGTTGGGCCCGCAAACCGAGGGCGTGGGGCTTGTGACCAGGTCTCTATCGCTCCGGTGCCCATACTTTTAATCCGCAAGAAGTTACGCGGCGCACAACATACTGTTGAAAATCTCTCTGAGAGCTTTACGACGGGGGTAATAAGCCTGCTCGGCTGCGCCCGTTTTCGGAGGCCAAAATCAAACGTTTTCATCAATTTCGGCCCACTTTTCTTCTTTTGCTCTATTTTTTTGTCCCAGATCGTGCATCGTGAGCTGTTAAGAGGACGAAACCTAACTCGCCGGATATTACAGGGCCCTACAATGCGTCGATATCATGTATTACGAGGATGCTGCATTGTTGAAGCGGATGGGTTGTCGTTAAGCCCATTGGGCCTTTTCACTGGGCCATCTCTCTAGGCTGGGACTGTGAACCGTCAACACATAAAGGATTTGTGCCCTCAACATGACGGGTGCGATCATACCAGCACTAATGCAATGGATCCCATCAGAACTCCGAAGTTAAGCGTGCTTGGGCTAGAGTAGTACTAGGATGGGTGATCCCTTGGGAAGTCCTCGTGTTGCACCCCCCATTTTTATTTTTTTTGCCCTGGTTAGGGTTGCCAAGATTCTTTATCCACTACATTTCTATTACTGAATCCCACGGCACCTTGGGCAAGACAACTTCGCTTCACGTAGAGGCTGGGCTTGCAAACCGAGGGCATAGGGCTTGTGACAAGGTCTCCGTCGCTTCGGTGCCTATAACTTTTGATCCGTAAGGAGTTATGCAGCGCACAGCATACCGTTGGAAAGTTCTCCTAGAGCTCTACGATTGAGGCAGCAAGCCTGCTCATCCATGCCCCTTTTTGGAGCCCAAACTCAAATATTTTCATCAGTTTTGGGCCACTTTTCTTCTTTTGCTATGTTTTTCCGTCCTTGATCGTACGTCGTGAGCTGTTAAAAGGACAACAACCTAACTTGCGGGACATTAGAGGGCCCTACAATGCATCGATATCACGTCTTGCGAGGATGATGCGTTGTTGAAGTGGATGGGTTGTTGTTAAGCCCATTGGGCCTTTTTAATCGGCCATCTCTCTGGGCTAGGACTGTGAACCGTCAACACATAAAGGATTTATGCCCACAACATCACAGGTGCGATCATACCAGTACTAATGCACCAGATCCCATCAGAACTCTGAAGTTAATCGTGCTTGGGCGAGAATAGTACTACGATGGGTGACCCCCTGGGAAGTCCTCGTGTTGCACCCCCCATTTTCAATTTTTTTTGCCCTGGTTAAGGTTGCCAAGATACTTTATCCACCACATTTCTATTACCGAATCCCACAGAACCTTGAGCAAGACAACTTCGCTTCACGTAGAGGCTAGGCCCTCAAACCGAGGGCATGGGGCTTGTGACCAGTTCTTTGTCGCTCCGGTGCCCATAACTTTTAATTCGTAAGGAGTTACGCGGTGCACAGCATACCGTTGGAAAGCTCTCCGAGAGCTCTACGACGGGGGTAGCAAGCCTGTTAAGCTACTGTGATAACCCGAACCCGGCATGCATTTAATAGCATTTGACTGCATTTAATTAAGTGTTTAATTAGTTAAATCATCCATTTTTGCACTATTTTGATATTTCTTTTAAAAGCATTCAATAATTTTTATATTGATTAATTAAAAGATTATTACCTATTTTTATTGTTTATTGTAATTAGATTTATTTTTTTGTGTTTAATTAAGTGTCATCTTAAATGTTAGTATTTAATTTGATCTGACTACGTGTTTATATTAACTTATTCATTTGTATCTTAACATTAATTTCATAATTCATTAAAATATTCTAGAAATAGTTAAATTAATTATTTTTAAATGAATATTGATTATTTTGATTGTTTTGATTATTTTAATAATCGGTTTTAATTGTCTTGCATTAAAATTACTTGGTTTTTAATTAAATGAGAAAAATGGCTCGGAGTCCGGAGTGAATTTAAACTATTCTACTATTCTACTTTTCAAAAATTATAGTTTTATATTATTGCTCATCATTTGATTAGCGATCACTTATTGACCATTCGATCGTAGCATTTCTAAAATAAGAGTTAGAGAAATGTTTCTCGAATTTCGTGAATAATGTTTTTAGTTTAATTTAGCTAGTTTTAGATGATTTTCATTAAAATTGCATTGTTTTAACATGAATTAGACTAAATGCTAATTAAATGAGCTTGTTGACCATTTTTAACTTGTATTTGACTTTGCCAAAATGACCAAAATGCCCTTAGTCATCCTTTTTGTTCAAACTCAATAAACATAACATAAAAACAAATTGCAAAATGCCCCATTTGTCCCTCCCCATGGCCGAAGCTCCCAAGGAGAAAAAATTGATTTTGCTTCAATTTTCTTCTACAATCATGCGTGGAATTGCTCGGGGGTCGTGGCTCGGGTCCTTGCGGGTCTTCCTCGTCAATCTCTGTGAGAGTTTTCACGTTTTTGTGCATTTTTATATGAAATTGATTTTTGATTCAATTTTTCAGATTTGATATTTATTGCGTTATAATGCCTGTTATTGCTTGACATAACTTCTTTAGGGTTCGTAGAGCATTGCTTGTTAGTTATTTAGCAATTTTTATGGCTAGAAATGCAAATTTGAAATTGGGGAAGAATAATGAATAGTGATTTTGAATAGTAAAATCCTAGAATTTCATATTTTGATCCGAATTGTGATTTCTTGATTTGGATAGGTGCCATTAGGGATAGAAAGATAGAATGTGTAATAAAAACGGACCAGCCTTTGTTAAAATTGAAAATTAGACAAAGAAACGTAAAGGGGCCGTTTGACCAAAATTTAACCATGCTAGAATTGGGTTAGGGGTTTTGCTATTGAGGGCATGGAAGCACTTTTGGCGCTGTTGTGGCGTTGATTGAGTGTCCGGTTGACATAGCTGTAGTTCAAACGCAGTAGGTGGACTTTCGGGCTCCGATTGAGAAAGTGAAGTTTCGTGATATAGAAACGTGCCTTGTAGTACCTTAGTGAATGTAGTTAAATCGGTTTCCTAATCCTGTAGCTCGTTTGCTCGTAATTGCCTTTGGAAGTTAGAGATTGAATAGTGATATTGTCGTTTTCGTGTTTGAACTGCTATTACGTGTTTAATTGATGTTCTTGTTGATGTTAATGATAATCATGCTTGAAAAGTTAATTGAATGCTAATATTGATTGTAAATGTTTGATATCTCGTATATCGCCACTAATCTGCACTTTTGTGCTATCGCTCGTTTATTTCTTGTATCTTGTATTGCATTGTATAGTGTCAGGCGCGTGAGTGATGGGCCTCTTTGGGCAGTCTCGGGCTGCTAGGGTTGGTTTGCCCTAACTCCATGTCCTATTCCCATTCTCGCTAGGGGTGCTGCCCTGAGAGATTCGGGTCGTAGATGTATCGGGGTACATCCGTAGTACACCCAGTGGAAGTTATAAGGTGGTTGCACGCTTATTGTCATCATTGTCAACATCAAGCTCGAGATTGATGTATCGCTCGTGAAATGGTACATTGCTCGTAAGAGTGAACCATAGCCTTCAGAGTGTGGTATAGCTTTGATGGGTTGTGTTAATGTTTTCTTTAATTGTTTATTGTATTGTTGTTTATATTGATTGTTGTTCTTATCGGATATATTACTTAACTGTCTTATTTGCATTGCACGACTTTCTTTCTCTCTACCTCGTTATCTGTCTCGCCCTCACTGAGTATACGTGTTGTGTATACTCACTCCTCACCATCACATTTCATGAAATATCATGTTAGCTGGAAAGTTTGTGAATATGTGATAGATCGTGCTGGAAGAGTTGCCATGCGTGCTATGTGGCTTGAGTTGTCAAAGATGCAAAGATGTATATTTTCATGTAATGTATGTGTTTTGTGTTAAAAGGAATGTAATTTAAGTTTAACTAGATTATTGAAGTGGTATGATAAGTTAGTTTATGTATTTAGTTAGTATAGCTTAACTTCAATGCATGTTTGTATTGTTTAAAGAAAGAGTTAGAATAGTCTGGGTACTTGGAAATGTATGTATACTTGTTGTGTTTAATTGTTGAGAACCAAGGCTCGGATGGCCTTGAGGAATTTTGAATGGTTGGACACGGTGCTGGTTCACTTATATGCTATTGCAGGTTTTGCATTTTTCCTAGAAACAGGGGAGACTCCGTCCGTCCTTCCCTAAAATTTTGCCCGGGTTTGGAATTGGGTTGCGATTAGATTGATTGATAGAACTTCCGGTCTCGAGAGGGATCGGGGTGTTACAGCTGCGCCAGTTTTCGGAGCGCAAAATCGAACGTTTTCATCAGTTTCGGGCTACTTTTCTTCTTTTGCTCTGTTTTTTTGTCCTGGATCGTACGTCGTGAGCTGTTAAAAGGACGACAACCTAACTTACGGGATATTACAGGGCCCTACAACGCGTTGATATCACGTCTTATGAGGATGCTGCGTTGTTGAAGCAGATGGGTTGTCGTTAAGCCCATTGGGCCTTTTGAATGGGCCATCTCTCTGGGTTGGGACTGTGAACCGTCAACAAATAAAGGATTTGTGCCTTCAACATGACGGGTGCGATCATACCAGCACTAATGCACCGGATCCCATCAGAACTCAAAGTTAAGCGTGCTTGAGCGAGAGTAGTTCTAGGATGGGTGACCCCCAGGGAAGTGCTAATGTTGCACCCCTCTTTTCAATTTTTTTTGCCCCACTTAGGGTTGCCAAGATACTTTATCCACCACATTTCTATTAACGAATCCCACGGCACCTTGGGCAAGACAACTTCGCTTAACGTAGAGGCTGGGCCCGCAAACCGAGGGCGTGGAGCTTGTGACTAGGTCTCCGTCGCTCCGGTGCCCATAACTTTTGATCCGTAAGGAGTTACGCGGCGCACAGCATACCGTTGGAAAGCTCTCCAAGAGCTCTACGACGGGGGTAGCAAGCCCACTCAGCTACGCTTGTTTCGGAGCCCAAAATCGAACGTTTTCATTAGTTTTGGGACACTTTTCTTCTTTTGCTCTATTTTTCTGTCCCGGATCGTACGTCGTGAGCTGTTAAAAGGACGACAACCTAAATCGCAGGATATTATAAGGCCTTACAACGCGTCGATATCACGTCTTACGAGGATGCTGCATTATTGAAGCAGATGGGTTGTCGTTAAGCCCATTGGGCCTTTTGAATGGGCCATCTATAACACCCCGATCCCTCTCGAGACCGGGAGTTCTATCAATCAATCTAATCGCAACCCAATTCCAAACCCGGGCATAAAATTTTAGGGAAAGACGAACGGAGTCTCCCCTGTTTCTAGGCAAAATGCAAAACCTGCAATAGCATATAAGTGGACCAGCACCGTGTCCAACCATACAAACACCTCAAGGCCATCTGAGCCTTGGTTCTCAACAAGCGAATATAAGTAAATAAATATACATATTTCCAAGTACCCAGACCATTCTAACTCTTTTCCTTTGGACATTACAAACATGCGTTGAAGTTAAACTATACTAACTAAATTCATAAACTAACTTATCATACCACTTCAATAATCTAGTTAAACTTAAATTACGTTCCTTTTAACACAAAACACATACATTACATGAAAATATACATTTTTGTATCTTTGACAACTCAAGCCACATAGCACGCAAGACAACTCTTCAAGCATGATCTTTCACATAACCACGAACTTTCCAGCTAATAAGGCATTTCCTGAAATATGGTGGTGAGGAGTGAGTATACACAACACGTATACTCAGTGAGGGCGAGACAGATATCGAGGTGGAGAGAAAGAAGATCGTGCAATGCAAATAGGTATAGTTAAGCAATTTAATCAATAAGAAAGCTTTCAATATAAACGACAATACAATATACAATTAAAGAAAGCATTTACACAACCATTCAAAGCTATACCACACTTTGAAGGCTATGGTTCACTTGAACGAGTAATGTACCAATCATGATTTCGATGACTTTAACGATGACGCGCCGGCTCACCCACCTTATAACTTCCGTTAGAGTACTCCGGACATACTCTGTCAATTCTACGACCCAAAACTCCCTGGGCGGCAACCCAAGCGAGAACGGGAATAGGACACGAAGCTAAACCCTGGCAGCCCGAGACTACCCAGAGAGGCCCGTCACTCACACGCCTGACACAATGCAATGCAATACGAGGGATATAACGATAATCGAGCATGGCACTGAAGTGCAGATTAGTATCAACATGCGATACAATAAGCATTTACAATCAATAAAATAACAAGAACAACACTAACAAGCATTATCAGCAATTGATATACAATTCAATCATAATCAAGTATAACAAGCATAATAATCCACAATAAGCATTATATAAGCAAGCATTATAAAAATCAACTAAAACACTAAATGACCCCAACTTTCTCAATGCTACTACTTCCAAACGAGCAACAAGTTTTGGAAACCGACATCACCACTCCTCCTAGGACACCATAAGGCACGTCTAAAGTCCACGAAACCCTACTTTACCCTAGAATTCTCGCAATGCCCTGATTTTCCCCTTTTCTCGTTTGAACTACAGCTACCTCAACCGATCACCCAACCAAAGTCATAACTGCACCAAAAGTGCTTCCATGGCATACTACGACAATGCCTTCACGCAAAACGATAAAATACCAAACTCGACCGGAACGACCCCAATATGTACCAAGCCATTTTTCTCTGTTTTTCCATTACACAATTCAATTAAACCATACATTTAAGCATTCTAACATATCTAGCATAATTTCACATCAACAGAACGCATAACGGAGCAACTTTTACGAAACAGGGATTTACTATTCATATTTTACTATTCCATTCGCATTTTAAATTGCAATTGCTATATTTAACCGTAGAAAATGCTAAAAAGCTACAAATACATGTTCTACAATTGTCAAGGAACATTCTTCAAGCATCAAAACAGATAAAATAACGATCTACGCATAATTCTTAAAAATTTAAGTTTAGGCATAATAATTTCAAATGCGCAAATAACGATGAAACCCTCACCTTAGACGCTACTAAATGCTAGGAAAACCACGTTGGAAGCCTCGGAAACAACCCCGTGCAAGCTCTCACGAAGATTTGAAGTTTTGATGTTGAAATCTTTTTTTTTCTTTTTCTCCTATGGTTTTGGCCCTTTCTTTTTTTTTTTCCAGATTTTTGCTTGTTTTTGTAATGTATTATGCATATATAAGATGACAAGTTGAAGACAAATGGTCAAAGCATCGGTCAACCCGCTAAACCAAAACAGCTATGCGCGACCTTAAGAAAACGGCCATAACGGTTGCAACATTTCATTCTGGCGTGGTAGCGTTCACGCACACCGGGCGGCATCGGGCTTGCCGATACAATCGTGACTACCATTGTCCAATTTTCTCTCTCGCTTGGGGGCTAGACTTCCTCGGAGAGTTGGGTCGTAGGATTTCGGGGTACATCCGGAGTACACCCACTTGGCGTGATAAGGGGATGATTTGAAGTCGGCCGCAACAACTGAGAGCAAAAGCTCACCGTATCCTTTTACTATATGTATAAGTACTCTCGCTTGGTTCCTAAAGGACCTCGGGGAGGAAAGACTGGTAATTGTGTTCATTTACTTTATATTATTGTTATGTACTTAATTGTGTACATTCATGCTTACAAAAGGATTTTCATAAGTTGAACCGGAAAATGAGTTTCAAAACGTATTTCTTGTTCCCCCTCGCTGAGTTCATAAGGACTCACCATCTTTTATCATCTCAGGTGAAGAAGATCAAGAACAGGTACCTGAGGATGATGTGCCTAACGATGATTCCTTGGAGTGATTACCTGTCCTGTGTGCTTTGCGTGATTATGGCTATTTGCGAACTATGCTACTTGAAGACTATTTCTTTTATGTTGCTCAATGTTTGTAATGTAAAAGACACCCGTTGTAATTTGGGGTCTAATTTTGGTTGGTACTGATGATAACTAGACATACACTACTGTGGTCATTTTTCTATTATTACTGCTAGTATCTATAATAGGATTATGAAGTATTAGGTAAGGGCTAAGTAAAATGAACCAACCAAATCTTAAGCAGGTACTCGTTGTTAAGCTAAGATCAACAGGTACTTTTGTAACGAGGATAAACAAACAAACGAGACATAGTATCATGCTAGGTTATTAATCAACGAGACATCGAGATAACCAGTAGGTATTTCAATTGATGGTAAATAGTAATCCTAGTTGGAAATGAAATTGAGATTGAAAAATTTGAGGCGTTTAGAGAATTAGGTCAAACCAAAGAGCCCAATTACAACCGTTATGCTGCCGGTTTTCTAGAAAATTTTGGAGTTTAGGCTAAAACATTAAGTGTTAAATCTTCATAAACGGTTAAGTATGTGATGTGACTTGAATGTTTAGATCACACCCTAGTCTAGCCTTATAGGCCGGGTTGGGGCGTGACAATTAATATGTCTTAATTGTTTCTAGAATTGTGTATCTATATTATGTTGCATATCTTATGCATTAAATTATTGTCTTGTCGTATTTCAATAAATTGTGCATCGTAATCTGTGCCTATAAATGGCTGGCCCTAGTACCCGCACTATTAATAAGAGCGGTGAGCCCCAAGAGACTGGAGATGCTTATCAAACTAATCCCGGCATAACTATGTTTAATATGATGGCGAATGCCAAGGATCGCGTATCGCAAGTGATGGAACGTCAAGATACACATGAAGCAAACAACAACAACAACAGGAATGATGTTAACCATGGGAGACATAGCAGAATGAGGGAGTTCCTTGACTTTCGCCCGTCCAAATTCCACGGGGAAGCTGATGATGAAAAAGAAGAGGCTTGGCTGTCTGAGATCGAGAGGATTTTTAGGCCACTTGATTATACTGATGAAGAAAAGGTGGAGTTTGCTGTGTTTTTGTTGCACGGGGATGCTGAGCATTAGTGACACACTATGGAGGCACTTTGGGAAACAGATCATACACTTCGCTTATGGGGTAATTTCGTTAAGGCATTCAAGGAGAAATATGTACCTACAGTTTCCAGGCAGAGGCGGATTGAGGAATTCTTGAACTAGGGTAACATGACGGTGGCCCAGTACGAGGCTCGTTTTGACTGACTGTCCCGCTATGCTCAATACATGGTCAGTACTACTGAGGCGAAGATGTGGAAATTTAGGACTGGATTGAGGCCAGAGATTCAGGACCAGTTGGCTTCGCATGACTTCGATACCTATTCTGCTCTCTTTATTGCTGCTTCCTGAGTTGAGAAGATGAAACTTGATAGAGCTGGTTCGAGTCAGCCGAACAAGAAACCGTACCAGCCTCCAGGTCAACAAAGGAAATTCCAGAGCCAGAGTCGTAGTCAAGGCCAGAGCCAGAACAGACCAGTTAATAACCGTGGCCCGACTAAAGCGCCATCAGCCTCTTCTACCCACGGATCCACAGGTAGTTTACCTACTACTTAGTTTGTCAATTGTTCTTACTGTGACAAGAAGGGTCACACCAAGGCCCAGTGCTGGAAGAAGTCAGGACGATGTGTGCAGTATGGCAGTGATCAGCATCAGATCAAGGATTGCCCTAAATGGCAAGCAGGACAAAATCAGGTTAAACCAGCTGGTAGAGGCAAGACTCCAGTTCCTAGAGTTCAGGCTCGAGCTTATGCTATTGAGTGCGAGGAGCTTCCAGAGGAGACTGCTGTTGTTGAAGGTACATTCTTCATACTGAATCAACCTGTTAGGGTGCTAATTGATCCAGGTGCTACTCATTCATTTATTACTCCCTTATGTGTGCAACGTGTAAAACAACGAGTTGTATGTTTGTCTTACGAAGTAGAAGTTGGTACTCCGATGGGTTCTAAACTTGTTACTAGCTCAGCTTGTAAAGCATGTAAAATCCAAATTAAAGATAGGGAATTCTTAGCCACTTTTATTGTATTACCTTTTCGAGACTATGAAGTCATCTTAGGGATGGACTGGTTGGCAAAGCATCATGCCCAACTAGATTGCCGAACGAAGATTGTAACATTCCGGATACCTGGTCAACCAATACTGGAGGTAATGGGTCGAAGAGATTTCACCGGGAGTTCCATCATTTCATCTACGAAAGCAGTGAAGTCCTTGAGAAAAGGGTGTAGTGGATACTTAGTTTACCTCATCAATAAGCCGTCGGACAAAGCTAAGGTGGAGGAAATGCCAGTGATCAAAGACTATGCGGATGTGTTTCTAGAAGAATTGTCCAGTTTACCCCCAAATCGGGAGATCGAGTTCATTATAGAGTTACTGCCTGGCACCCAGCCGATATCTAAAGCTCCCTATCATATGGCACAAGTCGAGCTACAAGAATTGAAGGACCAATTGCAAGGATTGTTGAAGAAGAGGTTTGTTCAACTGAGTTCTTCTCCATGGGGTACGCCAGTCTTATTTGTAAAGAAGAAATACGGAACGTTGAGGCTATGCATCGACTACCGAGGATTGAACCAAGTGACTGTCAAGAATAAATACCCACTTCCACTGATCGACGAGTTATTTGATCAACTTCAAGGAGCCAAAGTGTATTCGAAGATCGACTTGAGGCAAGGGTACTATCAGTTGCGGATCAAAAAAGTGGATGTGCCTAAAACGGCTTTCAGGACAAGATATGAGCATTATGAATATGTGGTGATGCCATTTGGACTAACCAATGCCCCTGTAGCTTTTAGGGCTTGATGCACAGGGTGTTTCAACCTTACTTGGACCAATTTGTGGTGATCTTCATTGATGATATTTTGGTATACTCAAAATCTGAGGCTGAGCATGAACAACATCTGCGATTGGTATTGCAGAAACTTCGAGAGCATCAATTGTATGCAAAGTTTAGCAAGTGCGAATTTTGGTTGCAGCAGATTGCATTTTTGAGGCATATCATATCCCAAGAGGGAATAGCAGTAGATCCAGCAAAGATAGAAGCGGTGATGTCTTGGAAGAAGCCGGAAAATGTTACAGAGGTTCGGAGTTTTCTTGGTCTAGCCGGCTATTATCGGAGGTTCGTGAAGGATTTCTCTAAGATTACAGGACCGCTTACAAAGCTCACTCAAAAGAAAACAAAGTTCGTGTGCGATGATAAGTGTGAGAACAACTTCCAAGAATTGAAGAAAAGATTGACTACTGCACCTGTTCTTGCATTGTCTGAAGGGAGTCAAGGTTTTGTAATCTATAGCGATGCTTCGAAGGAAGGACTGGGATGTGTGTTGATGCAAAATGGTAGAGTGATTGCGTATGCTTCTAGGAAACCGAAGCTGTAATACCCGAGCCCAGAATGTGAAAATTCCTTGTTTATTATTTTGAAAATTATATTTCCTTAAATTCTTTGTGAATTAATTGTTACTTTCTCGCTGTCGCAACGTGCATTGCATTTCGGGAGCGATAGCTAGAGAATGGTTTCTAGTCCTCAGTAAATAGTGAAACTAGTATTTAGATGACTTAAATTTTATATTTTAATTGTTGCTAGCTATAATTAATCTTTCCTTAGCTAAAATGGCTTTAAAATGCACAAAATAAGGCCCTTTGACCAAGTTTTAAGTGGTTTGACTTAGGACTTTGACTATTTGACTTAGCCAACCTTTTAATAAGCTAAAACAAAGGAAAAAAAATAGCATCTGAACAGAGAGAGAGCAGGCCGTGAGTTCCAAGAAGAAAAAAAAAACCCTTTCACCTTTCAATCGTTCAATCTTCGCATGAGCTCATGCGGGGTGGTTTCCAAGGTGACTAGCGTTGTTTTCCTAGTGACTAGGAGTGCCTGAGGTGAGGGAATCATGTTATTTGCGCATTTAATTGTTTAGTGTATCAACTTTGCAATTTTTAGATTTTATCCGTAGAATGTTGTTTAAATCATTTTGATGCTTCTAGAATGTTCCTTGGCAATTGTACAATGTGTATTTATAGATTTTTAACATTTTCTGCGGTTAAATGTTTTGATTGCAAATTAAATTCTCAATTGAATAGTGTTTTATGAATAGTAAAACCTTGAAACGTTGAAGTTACGCTGTTATGCTTTCCGTTGATGTAGAAATGTGCTAGGTATGCTAGAATGTCTAAATGCATGGTTTGTTTGGGTTGCGCAGTGGAACAAATGAGAATTATGCCTTTGGGAAAGTCGGGGTCGTTTAGGTCGACTTTAGCGTTTTCTCATTTTGCGTGTTGGCATTGTATCGGGAGGCCATGGAAGCACTTTTGGTGCGTATATGGCGTTGGTTGGGTGTTTGGTTGTTATAGTTGTAGTTCAAACGAGAAAGGGGGAAATCGGGGCTTTGCGCGAGTTCTAGGGTAAAGTAAGGTTTCGGGGTCTTTAGACGTGCCTTATGGTGACCTAGGAGGGTTGGTGAAGTCGGTTTCCAGAACTCATGGCTCGTTTGGAAATGGTAGTGTTTTGATAGTTGGGGCCGATTGGTGTTTTTGTGTGTTTTCTTGACTTTATGCCTATAGAATGCTTAGGGTTTCTTGAAATACTTGTTTGAATTGATTTGGATTGAAATGCTTATCAATTGCTGCTATTGCGTGCGAGAGTAACCTACTTTGTTATTCTCTCAGGTGTGCATTTATCGCTTGTTTATCGCCTTGTATCGAGTCTTGCATTGCATAGTGTCTCGCGCGTAAGTGATGGGCCTATCTGGGTAGTCTCGGGTTGCCAGTGTTGGTTGCTCTAGCTCCGCTGCTATTCCCTTTCTCGCTTGGGTTGCCTCCTAGGGAGATTTGGGTCGTAGGTTGATGGATACTTTCGAGGTATTCCAAACTAGTGTTATAAGGTGGTTTGGGCCGGCGCGTCGTCATCGAATTATTGAATGAAAGTTGCTCATGAAAAGAGTACTGTATCCTTTGAATGAATGTTCATAGTCTTCAATGCTTGCCTTGTTATAATATTGACTTGTTTGTATCTTAAATGATAATTGTATGCATTGCTTGGCTAATTGCATTGCATACTCCTCTCATCTCCGTCCTTGAGACCAATTGCCCTTGCTGAGCAATAGTTTTTGCTCATTCCTCTCTATACTATATTTTTTACAGGAGTAGTTGAAGCAGACCCTCTTGAGGTAATTGAGGATGAGGAACAAGTGGAGGTGTTCCCGTGATAGCACTTCTTTGCTTTGCTGGTGGTTGGTTGCCAGATTTTTGTGCGAGCCTTGCTTGATATGTATATTGCTTGGATGTCGCTTAATTTTGAGGCTTGTAGCCTTGTATGTATTTTCTAGTTTGAGGCCTCTACGGTCTTATGTTGTATAAGTTGGAAGAATGTAAAAGTTATTAACTTATACCCTTGTGACTAGTAAGAAAATGCATGCTAATGGAATTGATTAGTGGCATAAATACCTGTGTAGTATGCATGGCATTTTGGTTTGGAATGTTGGTTAATAAGAGGATGTATGTTTTTAAAAGAAAGTTGGCTTGTTTGAATTGTTTTATGGCTTTCGCAAGTGTTATAATGGTTTTAGGGTTTTCGGATCGTCCGCGGTACAGAGGAGACTCCGTCCGTGTGTCGGGTCTGGGCTTGGCCTTTTGCGGGGTCGGGTCGGGGCGTGACATCTTTAGGTGGTATCAGAGCATGATAGTCTTGCATGAGCCGGGATATGTTTCTCGGTCTGTGGGGTAAAGGTCCAAAATGATAGAGTGTTATTGTATAATTGTTAAGTGGAAAGAAAATGTTATAGCATGACTTGTGAACTTAGGGTGCTTATGTGTTTAAAGTGAATTAGTTTGGCATGTCAAACTTGTGTTATGTGAATTGCGTGTTAGAATGTTTGATTGTTATTGACTTGAGTATTATCTAATCTTATGTGTTATATTTCTATCTATAAACTGCTTTTAAATGTTGCCAGCTATTGTGAATTGCCACTATGCCGCCACGTCGTGGTACTCAAGGTATTTAAATGTTGCCAGCTATTGTGAATTGCCACTATGCCGCCACATCGTGGTACTCAAGGTATAGGATCAGATAAAGAGGTAGCAGAACAGGGTCAGCAGCCGTTGCCTGAGCAGTTTATGGCTACCTTGACTACTGTAGTAGACCGGATTACACAGGTACTGCATGAGCAGAGGCAGGACAGGAATAATCCCTAGGGAAATCAAGCTAATACTGGTGGACAGGGGTACAGAGTTGAGAATAATCAGTTAGAGAAATTTCTGAGGCACGAGCCGGGAAAGTTCTTCGGAGAGTCGGATGATGAGGCGGCCGAGAGATGGATTAACCGTGTCGAGAAGATTTTCACCGCTTTGAGGTACACCGATGAGGCAAGAATAGATTATACGTCATTCTTATTTGAGGGTGATGCAGAGCAGTGGTGGAATACTGTCAGGATGAGGTGGGATTGTGAGGATGTTCCACATTTATGGGATGATTTTGTAAGTGAGTTTCGGGACAAGTATATTCCCGAGATGGCTATGGAAAGGAGGGAAGATAAGTTTGTGGCCCTGAAGCAGGGAAACATGACTGTTGCACAGTACGAGGCTAGGTTTGTTAGCTTGTCGAGTTATATGCCCGAGTTGGTACGGCCGGCTAGGAGGATGATTCATAGTTTTGTCCGTGGGCTGAGAATGGACATACAGTTGCATTTGACTGGGCAGACCTACACTACTTTTCCCGAGGCATTTCAGGCAGCCTCGAAGTTTGAGAAACGGAAGGCTGAGATGTTAGCTGAGAGCAGTCAGCCGAGTAAGAAGCAGTATTTAGGCCAGAGCAGCCAGAGTCAGCCGAGGCAGTATCAGTCTTCTACACAGGTTCCTCAGCAACGTCCGTATCAGCCACAGCAGCAGATTCAGGCTAGGCTAGCTGTGACTAGACCCCAGCAGGGAGCTACAGTTCCTACTACTGCCAGAGCCCCAGCACCTACAGGAAACACTGCAGTTAGGCAAAATCAGCAGTGTAATTATTGTAATCGATCAAGGCATATTGAGGCTAACTGCTGGAGGAAGAGTGGTAAATGTACGGGTTGTGGCAGTGATGACCATAGGGTGAGAGATTGCCCTAAGTATAACAATGTTCAGGGCCGTGGTGGAGGCCAAGGTGTTCAGAATAGGGCTGCAGGTGGACGTCCAGCACAGAGAGTTCAGGCTAGGGTCTTTGCACTAGATGCGGAGGAGCTGCCCGATACTACAGCTATTGTGGAAGGTACCTTTCTTCTCAATACTCAGCCAGTTAAAGTTTTGATTGATCCCGGAGCTACACATTCGTTTATAACTCCTGCATGTGCACGATCTGTGAATGTTTGCATTGATAAATTGCCTCATGAAGTTGATGTTAGTACGCCTTTGGGTGCAAAATTTGTTACTGTGTCTATTTGCAAATCTTGTGATATATGTATTGAGAACCGTAAATTTCCTGCTGATTTAATTATATTGCCATTCTGTGACTTTGAAATCATTTTGGGAATGGACTGGTTGGGGAAGTACTATGCTCAGTTGGATTGTAGAACAAAGATTGTTTATCTTCAGGTTCCTAACCTATCGGTACTAGAGATTGTTGGGAACTGCAGGGCTGCCCGAATTCTACTTTTTTCAGCGATCAAGACTTCTAAGTTGTTGAATAGGGGTTGTGAAGCTTACTTAGCTTATTTGATCAATCAGCCTACTGATAAGTTGAGTTTGAATGAGGTTCCGATTGTTAGAGACTTCCCTGGTGTATTTCCCGAGGAATTACCGGGTTTACCACCGGATAGAGAGATTGAGTTCGTGATTGATCTTAAGCCAGGCGCTGCGCCAATTTCTAGGAGTCCTTATAGAATGGCATCGGCTGAACTTCAGGAGTTAAAAATTCAGCTTCAGAATTTGCTTGAGAAAGGGTTTATACAACCTAGTTCTTCGCCGTGGGGTGCGCATGTGTTGTTTATGAGAAAGAAAGACGGCACGCTACGGTTATGTATTGATTACAGGGGACTTAATCAAGTCACGATTAAGAACAAATACCCCTTGCCGTTGATTGAAGAATTGTTTGACTAGTTGCAGGGTGCGAGTGTTTACTACAAATTTGACTTGAGGCAAGGTTACTATCAACTTAGGATTCGGAGTGACGATTTACCAAAGACGACATTCAGGACTAGATATGGCCACTATGAATTTGTTGTTTTGCCGTTTGGTTTGACGAATGCACCAGCCGCATTCATGGACTTGATGCAGAGAGTTTTTCGACCTTACCTTGATCAGTTTGTCGTGATCTTTATTGACGACATTTTAGTGTATTCGAAGAACGAGGCTGAACATGAGCAACACTTGAAGATTGTGCTACAGACTATGCAGGAAAACAAGCTTTTTGCTAAATTCAGCAAGTGCGAGTTCTGGTTGAATCATATATCTTTTCTAGGCCATATCATTTCAGATCGAGGAATTTCAGTGGACCTAGCTAAGATTGAGGTTGTTTCATCTTGGAAAAGACCTGAGACGGTGTCAGAGATTCGGAGTTTTCTTGGATTGGCAGGTTACTACCGGAGATTTGTTAAAGACTTTTCCAAAATTTCTAGACCTTTGAGCCAGTTGACTCGGAAGAAAGTTGCTTACAACTGGGATGCTAAATGTGAATCCAGTTTCCAGATTCAGATCTCATTTTTGGCAGAAGTTGCAAGAGGCCTTGGGAACTAAGTTGAGCTTCAGCACTGCATATCATCCACAAACTGATGGCCAGTCTGAGAGAACTATCAGGATCTTGGAAGACATGCTTCGAGCATGTGTGCTAGACTTTGGGAAGAATTGGGAGAAGTTTTTGCCTTTAGCGGAGTTCGCCTACAACAATAGTTATCAATCTACTATAGGTATGGCTCCCTACGAGGCGTTGTATGGTCGGAAATGCAGATCCCCATTATATTGGGAAGAGGTTGGAGAGATGAGAACAGTTGATCCGACTGTGTTACCTGAGATGATTAAGATGGTAGATAATGTTCACCTTATTCGCCAGCATATGCTTACAGCTCAGAGTCGTCAGAAGAGTTATGCGGATAAGCACCGTCGGGATCTTGAGTTTGATTTGGGAGATTGGGTGTTTCTTAAGATTTCTCCACGGAAGGGATTGATTCGGCACGGTAAGAGCGGGAAGCTTAGTCCCAGGTATGTGGGTCCGTATGAGATCACCGAAAAGGTAGGTCCTTTGGCTTATCGATTAGCTTTGCCTCCGAGCTTGTCGAGACTGCACGATGTGTTCCACGTGTCTATGTTGAAGAAGTACCATCCAGACCCTTCACATGTACTTGAACCAGAGCCTTTGCAGATTGAAGAAATGTTGTCTTATGAAGAGAAACCAATTAGAATTGTGGATCGGAAAGTTCAGGAACTTCGTAGAAAGAGTATTCCGTTATTAAAGGTTCTGTGGAATCATTATGGGTTTGAGGAAGCAACTTGGGAAAGAGAGGACCAGGTTCGGAATCAATATCCGGAGTTGTTTGTCGACCAGGGAAGAATTGCGTGGGCACAATTGTTCTAAAGGGGAGATGGTGTAATACCCGAGCCCAGAATGTGAAAATTCCTTGTTTATTATTTTGAAAATTATATTTCCTTAAATTCTTTGTGAATTAATTGTTACTTTCTCACTGCGCAACGTGCATTGCATTTCGGGAGCGATAGCTAGAGAATGGTTTATAGTCCTCAGCAAATAGTGAAACTAGTATTTAGATGACTTAAATTTTATATTTTAATTGTTGCTAGCTTTAATTAATCTTTCCTTAGCTAAAATGGCTTTAAAATGCACAAAATAAGACCCTTTGACCAAGTTTTAAGTGGTTTGACTTAGGACTTTGACTATTTGACTTAGCCAACCTTTTAATAAGCTAAAACAAAGGGGAAAAAAAAAACAGCAGCTGAACAGAGAGAGAGCAGGCCGTGAGTTCCAAGAAGAAAAAAAAAACCCTTTCACCTTTCAATCGTTCAATCTTCGCGTGAGCTCGTGCGGGGTGGTTTCCGAGGTGACTAGCGTTGTTTTCCTAGCGACTAGGAGTGCCTGAGGTGAGGGAATCATGTTATTTGCGCATTTAATTGTTTAGTGTATCAACTTTGCAATTTTTAGATTTTATCCGTAGAATGTTGTTTAAATTGTTTTGATGCTTCTAGAATGTTCCTTGGCAATTGTAGAACGTGTATTTATAGCTTTTTAACATTTTCTGCGGTTAAATATTGTGATTGCAAATTAAATTGTCAATTGAATAGTATTTTATGAATAGTAAAACCTTGAAACGTTGAAGTTGCGTTGTTATGCTTTCCGTTGATGTAGAAATGTGCTAGGTATGCTAGAATGCCTAAATGCATGGTTTGTTTGGGTTGCGTAGTGGAAAAAATGAGAATTATGCCTTTGGAAAAATCGGGGTCGTTTAGGTCGACTTTAGCATTTTCTCATTTTGTGTGTTGGCATTGTATCGGGAGGCCATGGAAGTACTTTTGGTGAGATTATGGCATTGGTTGGGTGTTTGGTTGGTATAGTTGTAGTTCAAACAAGAAAGGGAAAAATCGGGGCTTTGCGCGAGTTCTAGGGTAAAGTAAGGTTTCAGGGTCTTTAGACGTGCCTTATGGTGACCTAGGAGGTTTGGCGAAGTCGGTTTCCAGAACTCGTGGCTCGTTTGGAAATGGTAGGGTTTTGATAGTTGGGGCCGATTTGTGTTTTTGTGTGTTTTCTTGATTTTATGCCTATAGAATGCTTAGGGTTGCTTGAAATACTCGTTTGTGTTGTTTTGGATTGAAATGCTTATCAATTGCTGCTATTGCGTGCGAGAGTAACCTTCTTTGTTATTCTCCCACGTGTGGCTTTATCGCTTGTTTATAGCCTTGTATCGAGTCTTGCATTGCATAGTGTCTCGCGCGTGAGTGATGTGCCTCTCTGGGTAGCCTCGGGTTGCCAGTGTTGGTTGCTCTAGCTCCGCTGCTATTCCCTTTCTCGCTTGGGTTGCCTCCCAGGGAGATTTGGGTCGTAGGGTGAGGGATACTTCCGGGGTAGTCCAAACTGGTGTTATAAGGTGGAGTGGGCCGGCGCGTCATCATCGAATTATTGAATGAAAGTTGCTCGTGAAAAGAGTACCGTATCCTTTGAATGAATGTTCATAGTCTTTAATGCTTGCCTTGTTATAATATTGACTTGTTTGTATCTTAAATGATAATTGTATGCATTGCTTGGCTAATTGCATTGCATACTCCTCTCATCTCCGTCCTTGAGACCAATTGCCCTCGCTGAGCAATGGTTTTTGCTCATTCCCGTCTATACTATATTTTTTACAGGAGTAGTTGAAGCAGACCCTCTTGAGGTAATTGAGGAGGAGGAACAGGTGGAGGTGTTCCCGTGATAACACTTATTTGCTTTGCTTGTGGTTGGTTGCCAGATTTTTGTGCGAGCCTTGCTTGATATGTATATTGCTTGGATGTCGCTTAATTTTGAGGCTTGTAGCCTTGTATGTATTTTCTAGTTTGAAGCCTCTATGGTCTTATGTTGTATAAGTTGGAAGCATGTAAAAGTTGTAAACTTATACCCTTGTGACTAGTAAGAAAATGCATGCTAATGGAATTGATTAGTGGCATAAATACCTGTGTAGTATGCATGGCATTTTGGTTTGGAAAGTTGGTTAATAAGAGGATGCATGTTTTTAAAAGAAAGTTGGCTTGTTTGAATTGTTTTATGGCTTTCGCAAGTGTTATAATGGTTTTAGGGTTTTTGGATCGTCCGCGGTACAGAGGAGACTCCGTCCGTGTGTCGGGTCCGGGATTGGCCTTTTGCAGGGTCGGGTCGGGGCGTGACAGAAGCCGTACGAATTGAACTACCCGACGCATGATCTGGAGTTAGCGGCTATCGTGTTTGAACTCAAGAAATGGAGGCACTATCTGTGGGGTAACAAGTTCGAGGTGTTTACTGATCACAAGAGCTTGAAATACTTGTTCTCACAAAAAGAGTTGAATATGAGGCAAAGGCCGTGGATGGAGCTTTTGGATGATTATAACTGCACAATCAATTATGTGCCCGGTAAAGAAATTGTAGTTGCAGATGCCTTAAGTAGGAAAGCGAGCATGGCAAAATTGGAAGTCAAGGTGCAGGAGTTGTTGGAGGAAGCATTTTTGTGGAAACCACAATTGACTCGAAAAGGATTACTATTTGCCACTACACAAGTTCAATCGACCTTGTTGTCTGAATTGCGAGAGGCTCAACAGAAGGACCAACAGTTTCAGATTATTAAAGAAAGCAACACAGATTTTAAGTTTCATGATGATGGTATTTGGAGGTTTAGGAATCGGGTCTGTGTTCCTAATGAGCCAGAGCTGAAAAAGAAGATTCTTGAAGAAGCCCATAATTCAAGATACACTATTCACCCCGGTGGAACAAAGATGTACCGGGATTTGAAGCAACACTATTGGTGGAATAACATGAAGAGAGAGATTGCGGAGTTTGTGGCACGGTGGTTGACTTGCCAGAGAGTCAAAGCGGAACATCAACGACCAGCAGGTTTACTTCAGCCGTTGGAGATTCCTCAATGGAAATGGGAACATATAACTATGGACTTTGTTATGGATCTGCCCAGGTCACAAAAGGGTCATGACGCCGTTTGGGTCATAGTGGATAGATTGACTAAGTCAGCGCATTTCTTACCGATGAACAAGGAGGATAGTCCTAAGAAATTGGGAGATATGTATGTGGCGGAGATTGTAAGATTGCACGGGATTCCTGTGAGTATTGTATCGGATAGGGATCCTCGTTTGACTTCCCGATTCTGCAAGAGATTGCAAGAAGCTTTGGGAACGAAGTTGAGTTTTAGCATGGCTTATCACCCTCAGACTGATGGACAATCTGAGAGAACTATTCAGATTTTGGAGGATATGCTGAGGGCATGTGTTTTAGACTTCAGAAAAGGTTGGGAGAAATATATGTCTCTAGCGGAGTTCGCTTATAATAACAATTATCAGGCCACTATCGGGATGGCCCCATTTGAGGCATTGTATGGACGTAAGTGTCAATCCCCAATTTACTGGGATGAAGTAGATGAGACGAAGACTTTTGACCCGACCCTTCTACCTGAACTTATGAAGACTGTTGATAATATCCACCTCGTTCGGAAACGGATGCTTACCGCCCAAAGCAGGCAGAAAAGTTATGCAGACCGACGGAGACGGAGCCTAGAGTTTGAGGTCGGCGATAAGGTGTTCTTGAAGATATCACCTCGGAGGGGATTGGTTAAACATGGCAAGGGTGGAAAGTTGAGCCCGAGGTTTGTAGGACCATTCGAGATAATTGAGAAGGTTGGCAAATTAGCGTATCACCTGGCACCACACCAAAACCTCTCCAATATTCACGACGTCTTTCATGTTTCAATGCTTCGGAAGTATCATCCTGATCCATCGCATATCTTGGGGCCAGAGCCGTTGCAGCTTCGGGAGAACTTGTCTTATAAGTAGAAGCCCATTCGGATCCTAGACCAGCAAGATTGGGAGTTGCGCAGCAAATCTATACCAATGGTGAAAGTGTTGTAGGATCATCATGGAGTTGAAGAAGCAACGTGGGAAAGGCAAGACCAGATGGAGCAACAATATCCAGCTTTATTTCAAAGGTAATATTGAATTACGGGACGAAATTCTTTTAAGGACGGGAGGATGTGAGGCCCGGCCTCGATTTGCGTGCGATACCTCATTTCGTGTGCCTAACCTAGATTTGTGTGCCTTGACCTAGATTTAAGAATCGTGTTTCGTTTTGTGTGCCTTGCATTGAATTACGTGTATTCATTTAGGGTTGCGTGCATTTACTTGGGGAACGTGCATTCATCTCGTAGTTCGTGATTTGTCTCGTAGTGCGTGCCCTAAACCTAGAAAAACGTGCCCACATGTTAATCAAGAAAGCATCTTGCACGAAGCACTAGATCACCAATTAATCCTACAAACTCCACTAACTAATATTAAAATGCTAAGTCAATGCACTAGAAGACAAAATCTCACAAAAAACTAAACATTCTTTATTCTTTATTCTTTATTCTTTGCATATCCCAAACACACAATAAAATAAGCCTTGAACAAGACAAAAAAATTCAGATTTTGCACAAGCCTTGGACGACCACTAGGAGCTTCGTGCATGCAATCCAATTTCAAAATTTATTCCCCAAACATTCTATGACAATTCTACGACACAAAGCAATAAAACATTAGCTCAAAACCCTCCTCAAAACTCCAAATCTCGACACAAGCTCCTTGCCCATGCTAGGTGATTCAAATTATGCTTCTTGAAGACACAAAATTCTGATTTTGCAAGGCCCTAGGCCGACATATGCATCAAACCTAGCAAGCTTTCATTTTTTTTCCTTCATTCTTTCTTTCTTTCTCACATTTCTCTCTATCCTTCTCATTCTTCTCTCTCACTCTCGGCCCTAGCTGAATATTGTAGACTCCATAGCTAAGTTCTTCATTCTAAGGCTCTTCAAGACTTCCAAGCAACCAAGGAACTCAACCAAGCAAAGCTAGAGTGCAAAAGACACACATGCAAGCTCTTTGAACCTCCATTTCGGCTTAGGTGAGTTTGCTAGCTTCCATTTCTTTTCTTCTTGTTCTAACCACATGCACCTACTAAGAACTTGGTTACTAAGCTAGGAAATTAGAGAAAATCGAGTGGTGTCTCGGCTAAGCAAGGAAAAGAGTCAATCTTGTGCAACCATCAAGAGTCTTGTGCATCCTCTTGTTGTTTTGCTAAGGTGAGGGCTAAAACTTCTTGAAAATCTTTCAAAAAACCACATGCATGCCCTTAAATGTTTATCTTTACTTCTGTACTTGAGATATATGTGTGTTCATGAGCTTTTATAAACATGCATGGCAAGATTCTTGGCTAGAATGTGATGATAGATGAAATCGTGTATGTGACAGCCTTCTGTCTTGTTGGTGTGAGGCGATTTTTACTAGGTAAAAGATGTTGAAAATACATGAAAATTGGTAGGTAACTAGTTTTTCCAGTGGTGAACACTTTTTACAGAAATAGGCCAAAGCTAATTTTGATTCTAAGGTCCTCAAAATGGCTAATTATTAAAATGTGTCAAAATCTGGAAAGTCTGGAAAAATGAAGCAGGTTTTGGCAGATTCACTGACCTTGTAGAACGAACCAGTTTTGACTTAGTAAATGATATCCAAAATGAATGAAATTCGGTGCGCAGTTATATTTTTCAGTTCTGGACATGTTTGTCAGAAATGGACTAAGGCTAAATCTGACCCTAAGGCCCTCAAAAACGACAAGTATTGAAATGTGTGAAAATCTGGAAAGTTTTGTGTAGTCTCACTGTTTTGGCTATAACTCTTGAACCCGAACTCCAAATGATGCGAGGTTTGTTTCTGAATTTAGTTCACTCCTTAAAATTTAATTTGACATCTTGTTCACTGAAATTTGAGATTTTTTGCTTGTCTTAATGATTGTGAGAAAACAGTCCATTGCAGTGAGGGTTTCACCTATTGATGTGCTTAGAAAATTTAATGTAGCTTCCCTTGTTGTATTAAATGCTTGGGATTGTGGCATTTGGATGTTGTGTGGACTGTTTTGAATGCTTGAGGGTGTTTAATTTAATCAATGCATGGCTTGAGCTTAATTACGAGATGACTTGGGGTTTAATCGCACAGGTAAACACGAATTGAAACCCTAAATATGATTTCGATGATATTGTGTTGATCCTATGAATATCGTGTTTAATTATATGTTTAGTAGGCTGCCCGTAGTTGCCATTGTAGCCCTAAATGCGATCTTGATGATTTCATGTTGATAAGTTAGCTTTTCTTGCACTCGGTCCCACGTAGATGCCGTTGCATGATGAATAATCTTATTATTTGATTACATGAACTTTGAAATGAGTTATATGACTTGATTTACGTGCGTTACATGGCTGCCCGTTTAATATTCATATAACTCCATATGCTTTAAAAGTGAAATTGCCTGTCATATTGTGCCTCGCTTGTTTACTTGTCAATGTGCAATCTTATGACTGGTCGGAGGCAACCTACATTGTTGTCCTCCTAATGTGATATATTACATGTCATAAATGTGCATTGCATACAAGGTTGCAACCTTTCATTCTGGCGTGGTAACGTTCATGCACACCGGGCAGCATCGGGTTTGCCGGTGCAACCGTGACTACCATTGTCCAATTCCCTCTCTCGCTTGGGGGCTAGACTTCCTCGGAGAGTTGGGTCGTAGGATTTCGAGGTACATCCGGAGTACACCCATTTGGCGTGATAAGGGGATGAATTGAAGCCGGCCGCAACAACTGATACTGACATGAACTGAGAGCAAAAGCTCACCGTATCCTTTTCACTATGTGTATAAGTACTCTCGCTTAGTTCCTAGAGGACCTCGGGGAGGAAAGACGGGTAATTGTGTTCCTTTACTTTTACATTACACTATGTACTTACTTGTGATATATTCATACTTGCAAAAAGTGTGACGCCCGAGATTTAGCCATGCATTTAATTACTGTTGCATCCTTGTTTGCGCATTTCCTTCTGTGCATTATTGACTGCCTTCTTGCGTTACTATTCACTCCATTTTTAAACTGTCTTCTATAAGTTAATTAGCATTTTTATTAAATCATATTAATTGTAAAAGTAGTGGGAAAAATATGCATTTGAGCTAACGGCGTTAGGAGAGCTCGTTTAGAAAATGATTTTTGTAGTTGAGTGAATAGTGTTACGTAATAACTTTATAGATTTAATTAGCTAGCCTAAGTTTTATATATTAGCCTCGTTTTGGAGCTAGCAACGCGCATTTTATTAGATCACTTAAGCACCCAAATGACCCCACCTCAACTTAACCCCTTTATTATAACACTTAAGCTCATAAAATGCAAAAGAAAAAAAAATAAAAAGCTGAAAAACAGAAGCAGGAACCCGACAGCTCCAAGGGAGAAAAGGAAGAGATTTTGCTCACCAAGCCTCCAATCCAAGCCTCTCCAAGCCTTGAGCAACTAGTGTAGGGTGTTTGCAAGGTCCCTAGGTGCTCCTACGCGTAGTGGTGAGGGATTTCATGTCTTTTTTTTGCATTTTTAAATAGTTGTCAATTTCTTGATTTGTTGAAAATATGATTAAATGCCATTGTAATTGTTATCTATGCTAATATACCATCTATATGAATGCTAGAGAACACATTTGAGCCGTCGTTTCGCAATTTAAACGGTTAGAATCGTTAGTTTGATTTTTAGGGTGAATAGTGATGTTTTTTCTAGGGTTTTGTGTAATTGCTCGAATTAGCTTGATTTAATGCTTCTAATAGATGCCTTAGGTGTTAGTGAAGATAGCCTAATAGCCCCGTGCACTTGCATTGCCCTTAAATCGCTTAAAAATGGAAAATAGCCGACTTTAACTTGGGGCTTTCGGGGTTAATGCGAATCCGGGTGGATTCGGGCTTCAATTCTAGTATCCTTAGGCTACCTAGGTGCTATAGATGCCTTGATATCCCTTGTTTGAAGCCCGGACAACGTAGGTGTAGTTTAAAGCCAAAAGAGGGAAATTGGGGCTTTCGGGGTAAACGCGGGTATTTGAATGGGTTAGAGGGTTGAGAGGGTACCTTGAGGGTTAGTTAGGAGGTTGGGAGAGTTTCCTTTGAAAATGAAATCATTAACTTTGGTTTGGAAGAGAAATAGTTCGAAAAACAAAGGGGTTTAGGTGCAATTTAAGTTGTCTCACACTTCTAAACCCATGTCAGGACTTCTTGAGTGTTTATATGTGAATTTAAATTGATTTGGAGCTTTTGGTATGATTCTATGCTTATTTTGTATATGTTCATTTGTAAACTGCTTATTAGCTCCTATATTTGCTTCTATCCTAATTGCAACGAGGTCAACCTACTTTGTTGATCCTCATATGTGTTAATGCTTATATTATTGCTATTAACTTGCCATCGTTAAGTGCATTGCATAGTGGTTGCGCAACCATAGTGTCAGGGGCGGATGTGTTGAATATCGGCTGGGCGGCAGAGGGCTTGCCGGTGGATATTCAAACTCCGTACCCTATTCCCTCATTCGCCTGGTCCGGAGATTGCCAGGGGATGTTGGGTCGTAGGATTCGGGGTACATCCGGAGTATACCCACTGGAGTGATTGGGGTTATGCCGGCTTATCGTGATCGTGCTCGTGGTTCGTGGATCGTGATTGAAGACTTGTGAAGATTGGTGTATAGGGGATTGTGTGAAATGTATCCTTTTAAATGTGTGGTTATTTAAGTTATCATTGTTTCTTTAATTGTCTAAGTGTTATTGTTGTATAATTGTATTATATGTTGCATTGCACGCCCCGGGACTATATCCCTCACTGGGCAACAGTGGTTGCTCATACCTCGATATCTGTTTCAGGAGACGCTGAGGGTGATCCCCAGCTTGTTGATTTAGTTGAGGAAGAAGAAGTTCAGATCGAGCCTTTACCTTAGTTGCTGAGTCTGATAACTTGAGGTGGTTAATGAACTTGCTGCTATGTGGAAAGTTCAATTAATTGTTTTATGTTCTATTTTGTGGCCTAAGGGCTATGTATATGTTTGTTGCGCAAGTCGAAGGATAGTAGATTGTGGTGTAGAATTGGAAGCCATGTCTTGTAATAACTTTTATCCTTGCCTTATTTCCTTGCATGCTTGGGAGTGGATGGTTAATGTAGAATGCATTATCCTTTAAGTTGTTTTATTGATTTCCTAGAATGTTCTGATTATAAAACTATGCTGACAACAAGTTCTCGCATGCTTGTGTGTTTTGGAGCTATTGTGTACCATAAGGCTCGGATGGCCTTATAGCTTTGTTGTTTAATTAAGAAAAGCTTGTATTGTATTGTTGGGACTTTGTTTAAGTGTTTACAGGGTTTTAGAATGTCCACGGTACAGGGGAGACTCTGTCCGTGTGTCGGGTCCGGACTTAACCTTTAGCTTGGGGGTTGGGTCGGGGCGTGACAAAAAGGGTTTTTCATAAGTTGAACCAGAAAATGAGTTTCAAAACTTATTTCTCGTTCCCCCCTCGCTGAGTTCATAAGGACTCACCCTCTTTTATCATCTCAAGTGAAGAAGACCAATAACAGGTACCCGAGGACGACGTGCCTAACGATGATTCCTTGGAATGATTACTTGCTCTACGTGCCTTACGTGACTATGGCCATTTTGTGAACAATATGTTGCTTGAAGACTATTTCATTTCTTATGATGCTTGCTATTGTAATGTAAAATACCCCCGTTGTAATTTGGGGTCTAATTTTGGCTTGTACTGATAATAACTAGATAGACACTACTATGGTCGTTTTTGCTATCGCTATTGACTAGTATCCAATCCATCATAGGATTATGAAGTATCATGTAAGGATTAAGTAAAATGAACCTATCCAATCTTAAGCAGGTACTCATTGTTAAGCTAAGATCAACAAGTACCATTGTAACGAGGATTAACAAACAAGCGAGACATAGTATCATGCTAGGTTATTAATCAAACGAGACTTCGAGACAACTAGTAGGCGTTTCAATGCATAATAAATAGTAATATTTGTTGGAAATGAAATTGAGATTGGAAATTTTGAGGCGTTTTGAGAATTAGGTCAAACTAAATAGCCCAATTACAGCCGTTATGCCGCCGGTTTTTCTGAAAAATTTTGGAGTTTAGGCTAAAACGTTAAGTGTTAAACTTTCATGAACGATTAAGTACGAGATATGACTTGAATGTTTAGATCATACCCTAGTCTAACCTTTATAGGCCGGGTTGGGGCGTGACAGAAGTCTTCGTGTTGCACCCCCCCTTTTCAAATTTTTTTGCCCTAGTTAGGGTTGCCAAGATACTTTATCCACCACATTTCTATTACCGAATCCCACGGCACCTTAGGCAAGACAACTTCGCTTCACGTAGAGGCTGGGCCCGCAAACCGAGGGTGTGGGGCTTGTGACCAGGTCTCCATCGCTCCGGTACCCACAAATTTTAATCTGCAAGGAGTTACGCAGTGCATAGCATACCGTTAGAAAGCTCTCCGAGAGCTCTACGATGGGTGCAGCAAGCCCGCTAAGCTGTACCTGTTTTCGGAGCCCAAAATCGAACATTTTCATCAGTTTTGAGCCACTTTTCTTCTTTTGCTCTGTTTTTCCATCCCGGATCGTACATCGTGAGCTGTTAAAAGGATGACAACCTAACTCGCGGGATATTATAGGGCCCTACAACGCGTCGATATCACGTCTTACGAGGATGCTGCGTTATTGAAGCAGATGGGTTATCGTTAAGCCCATTGGGCCTTTTAAATGGGCCATCTCTCTAGGCTGGGACTGTGAACCGTCAACACATAAAGGTTTGTGCCCTCAACATGACGGGTGTGATCATACCAGCACTAATGCACCGGATCCCATCAGAACTCCGAAGTTAAGTGTGCTTGGCCGAGAGTAGTACTAGGACAGGTGACCCCCTGGGAAGTCCTCATGTTGCACCCGGCTTTTCAATTTTTTTGGCCTCGGTTAGGGTTGCCAAGATACTTTATCCACCACATTTCTATTACCGAATCCCACGGCACCTTGGGCAAGAAAACTTCGCTTCACGTAGAGGCTGGGCCTGCAAACCGAGGGTGTAGGGCTTGTGACCAGGTCTCCATCGCTTCGGTGCTCATAACTTTTGATCCGTAAGGAGTTACGCAGTGCACAGCATACCGTTGGAATGCTCTTCGAGAGCTCTACGATGGAGGCAGTAAACCTGCTCAGTTGCGCCCATTTTTGGAGTCCAAAATCAAACATTTTCATTAGTTTCAGGCCACTTTTCTCCTTTTGCTATGTTTTTCCTTCCTGGATCGTACATCGTGAGCTGTTAAAAGGATGACAACCTAACTCGCGGGACATTAGAGGGCCCTACAATGCGTCGATACCACGTCTTGCGAGGATTCTGCGTTGTTGAAGCAGATGGGTTGTCGTTAAGCCTTTTGGGCATTTTGAATGGCCCATCTCTCTAGGCTGGGACTGTGAACCGTCAACACATAAAGGACTTGTGCCCACAACATTACGGGTGCAATCATACTAGCACTAATGCACCGGATCCCATCAGAACTCCGAAGTTAAGCGTGCTTGGGTGAGAGTAGTACTAGGATGGGTGACCCCCTGGGAAGTCCTCGTGTTGTACCCCCATTTTCAATTTTTTTTGCCCCGGTTAGGATTGCCAAGATACTTTGTCCACCACATTTCTATTACCGAATCCTTTGGCACCTTGGGCAAGACAACTTCGCTTCATGTAGAGGTTGGGCCCGCAAACCGAGGGCGTGGGGCTTGTGACCAGGTCTCTGTCGCTCTGGTGCCCATACTTTTAATTCGTAAGGAGTTACGCGGCGCACAATATACCGTTGGAAAGCTCTCCGAGAGCTCTACGACGGGGGCAATAAGCCTGCTCAGCTGCGCCCGTTTGCGGAGGCCAAAATCAAACGTTTTCATCAGTTTCGGGTCACTTTTCTTCTTTTGCTCTATTCTTTTGTCCCGGATCGTGCGTCGTGAGCTGTTAAAAGGACGACAACCTTACTCGCCGGATATTACAGGGCCCTACAACGCGTCGATATCACGTATTACGAGGATGCTGCATTATTGAAGCGGATGCGTTGTCGTTAAGCCCATTGGGCCTTTTCAATCGGCCATCTCTCTGGGCTGGGACTGTGAATCGTTAACACATAAAGGATTTGTGCCCACAACATCACGGGTGCGATCATACCAGTACTAATGCACCAAATCCCATCAGAACTCCGAAGTTAAGCGTGCTTGGGCGAGAGTAGTACTAGGATGGGTGACCCCCTGGGAAGTCCTCGTGTTGCACCCCCTATTTTCAATTTTTTTTGCCCTGGTTAGGGTTGCCAAGATACTTTATCCACCACATTTCTATTACCAAATCCCACGGCACCTTGGGCAAGACAACTTCGCTTCACGTTGAGGCTGGGCCTACAAACCGAGGGCGTGGGGCTTATGACCAGTTCTCCGTCGCTCCGGTGCCCATAACTTTTAATCCGTAAGGAGTTACGCGGTGCACAGCATACCGTTGAAAAGCTCTTCGAGAGCTCTACGACAAGAGCAGCAAGCCTGTTAACCTGTTGTGATAACCCGACCCCGACATATATTTAATAGCATTTAATTAAGTGTTTAAATAGTTAAATCATCCATTTTTGCACTATTTTGATATTTTTTTTAAAAGCATTCAATAATTTTTATATAGATTAATTAAAAGATTATTACCTATTTTTATTGTTTATTGTAATTAGATTTATTTTCTTGTGTTTAATTAAGTGTCATCTTAAATGTTAGTATTTAATTTGATCTGACTACGTGTTTATATTAACTTATTCATTTGTATCTTAACATTAATTTCATAATTCATTAAAATATTCTAGAAATAGTTAAATTAATTATTTTTAAATGAATATTAATTGTTTTGATTGCTTTGATTATTTTAATAATCGGTTTTAATTGTCTTGCATTAAAATTACTCGGTTTTTAATTAAATAAGAAAAATGGCTCAGAGTCCGGAGTGAATTTTAAACTATTCTACTATTCTACTTTTCAAAAATTATAGTTTTATATTATTGCTCATTATTTGATTAGCGATTGTTTATTGACCGTTCGATCGTAGTATTTCAAAAATGAGAGTTAGAGAAATATTTCTCGAATTTCATGAATAATGTTTTTAGTTTAATTTAGCTAGTTTTAGATGGTTTTCATTAAAATTGCATTGTTTTAACTTGAATTAGACTAAATGCTAATTAAATGAGCTTGTTGACCATTTTTAACTTGTATTTGACTTTTCCAAAATGACCAAAATGCCGTTAGTCATCCTTTTTATTCAAACTCAATAAACATAACATAAAAACAAATTGCAAAATGCCCCATTTGTCCCTCCCCATGGCTGAAGCTCCCAAGGAGAAAAAAAATTGATTTTGCTTCAATTTTCTTCTACAATCATGCGTGGAATTGCTTGGGGGTCGTGGCTCGGGTCCTTGCGGGTCTTCCCCGTCAATCTCTGTGAGGGTTTTCACGTTTTTTGTGCATTTTTATATGAAATTGATTTGTGATTCAATTTTTCAGATTTGATATTTATTGCGTTATAATGCCTGTTATTGCTTGAAATAACTTCTTTAGGGTTCGTAGAGCATTGCTTGTTAGTTATTTAGCAATTTTTACAGCTAGAAACGCAAATTTGAAATTGGGGAAGAATAATGAATAGTGATTTTGAATAGTAAAGCCCTAGAATTTCGGATTTTGATCCGAATTGCGATTTCTTGATTTGGATAGGTGCCATTAGTGATAGAAAGATAGAATGTGCAATAAAAACGGACCAGCCTTTGTTAAAATTGAAAATTAGACAAAGAAATGTAAAGGGGCCGTTTGACCAAAAGTTAACCGTGCTTGAATTGAGTTAGGGGTTTTGCTATTGAGGGTATGGAAGCACTTTTGGCACTATTGTGGCGTTGATTGAGTGTCCGGTTGACATAGCTGTAGTTCAAACGCAGTAGGTGGACTTTCGGGCTCCGATTGAGAAAGTGAAGTTTCGTGATATAGAAAAGTGCCTTGTAGTACCTAAGTGAATGTAGTAAAATCGGTTTCCTAATCCCGTAGCTCGTTTGCTCGTAATTGCCTTTGGAAGTTAGAGATTGAATAGTGATATTGTCGTTTTCGTGTTTGAACTGCTATTACGTGTTTAATTGATGTTCTTGTTGATGTTAATGATAATCATGCTTGAAAAGTTAATTGAATGCTAATATTGATTGTAAATGTTTGATATCTCGTATATCGCCACTAATCTGCACTTTCGTGCTATCGCTCGTTTATTGCTTGTATCTCGTATTGCATAGCATAGTGTCAGGCGCGTGAGTGATGGGCCTCTCTGGGCAGTCTCGGGCTGCCAGTGTTGGTTTGCTCTAGCTCCATGTCCTATTCCCATTCTCACTAGGGGTGCTGCCCTGGGATATTCGGGTCCTAGATGTGTCGGGGTACATCCGGAGTACACCCAGTGGAAGTTATAAGGTGGTTGCGCGCTTGTTGTCATCGTTGTCAACATCAAGCTCGAGATTGACGCATCGCTCGTGAAATGGTACATTGCTCGTAAGAGTGAACCATAGCCTTCAAAGTGTGGTATAGCTTTGATAGGTTGTGTTAATGTTTTCTTTAATTATTTATTGTATTGTTGTTTATATTGATTGTTGTTCTTATCGGATATATTGCTTAACTGTCATATTTGCATTGCACGACTTTCTTTCTCTCCACCTCAATATTTGTCTCACCCTCACTGAGGATATGTGTTGTGTATACTCACTCCTCACCACCACATTTCAGGAAATATCATGTTAGCTGGAAAGTTTGTGAATATGTGATAGTTCGTGCTGGAAGATTTGCCTTGCGTGCTATGTGGCTTGAGTTGTCAAAGATGCAAAGATGTATATTTTCATGTAATGTATGTGTTTTGTGTTAAAAGGAATGTAATTTAAGTTTAACTAGATTATTGAAGTGGTATGATAAGTTAGTTTATGTATTTAGTTAGTATAGCTTAACTTCAATGCATGTTTGTAATGTCCAAAGGAAAAGAGTTAGAATAGTCTGGGTACTTGGAAATGTATGTATACTTGTTGTGTTTAATTGTTAAGAACCAAGGCTCGGATGGCCTTGAGGAATTTTGAAAGGTTGGACACGGTGCTGGTTCACTTATATGCTATTGCAAGTTTTGCATTTTGCCTAGAAACAGGGGAGACTCCGTCCGTCCTTCCCTAAAATTTTGCCCGGGTTTGGAATTGGGTTGCGATTAGATTGATTGATAGAACTTCCAGTCTCGAGAGGGATCGGGGTGTTACAGCTGCGCCAGTTTTCGAAGAGCAAAATCAAACATTTTCATCAGTTTCGGGCCACTTTTCTTCATTTGCTATGTTTTTTTGTCCTGTATCGTACGTCGTGAGCTGTTAAAAGGACGACAACCTAACTCGCGAGATATTACAGGGCCCTACAACGCGTCGATATCACCTCTTACGAGGATGCTGCGTTGTTGAAGCAGATGGGCTGTCGTTAAGCCTATTGGGCCTTTTGAATGGGCCATCTCTCTGGGCTGGGATTGTGAACTGTCAACACATAAAGGATTTGTGCCTTCAACATGACGGGTGCGATCATACCAGCACTAATGCACCGTATCCCATAAGAACTCCGAAGTTAAGCGTGCTTGGGCGAGAATAGTTCTAGGATGGGTGACCCCCAGGGAAGTGCTCGTGTTGTACCCCCTTTTTCAATTTTTTTTGCCCCGCTTAAGGTTGCCAAGATACTTTATCCACCACATTTCTACTACCGAATCCCACGGCACCTTGGGCAAGACAACTTCGCTTAACGTAGAGGCTGGGCCCGCAAACCGAGGGCATGGGCTTGTGACCAAGTCTCCGTCGCTCCGATGCCCATAACTTTTAATCCGTAAGGAGTTACGTGGCGCACAATATACCGCTGGAAAGCTCTTCAAGCGCTCTACGACGGGGGCAGCAAGCTTGCTCAGCTGCTCTTGTTTTCGGAGCCCAAAATCAAACATTTTCATCAGTTTCGGGCCACTTTTCTTCTTTTGCTATGTTTTTCTGTCCCGGATCGTACGTCGTGAGTTGTTAAAAGGACGACAACCTAACTCACGGGATATTATAGGGCCCGACAACGCGTCGAATCACGTCTTATGAGGATGCTGCGTTATTGAAGCGGATGTGTCACGCCCGACCCGACCCCGCAAAAGGCCAAACCCGGACCCGACAATCGGACGGAGTCTCCTCTGTACCGTGGCCGATCCGAAAACCCTAAAATCAATATAACACTTGCGAAAGCCATATATTAATCAAAACAAGCCAACTTTCTTTAAAATATACATTTCTTATTATCCAACTTTCCAAACCAAAAATGCCATGCATACTACACAGGTATTTATGCCACTAAACCATTAGCCATTAGCATGCATTTCTTCACTAGTCATCAGAGTATAAGTTACAACATTACATTCTTCCAACTTATACAACATAAGACCGTAGAGGCCTCAAACTAGAAAATATATACAAGGCTACAAGCCTCAAAATTAAGCGACCTCCACGCAATATACATAACAAGCAAGGTTCGCACAAAAACTGGTAACCAACCACCAGCAAAGCAGAGAAGTGCTATCACGGAAACACCTCCACCTGCTCCTCCTCCTCTATTACCTCGAGAGGGTCTGCTTCAACTACTCCTGTAAAAACATAGTATAGAGAGGAATGAGCAAAAACTATTGCTCAGCGAGGGCAATTGGTCTCAAGGACGGAGATGAGAGGAGTATGCAATACAATTAGCCAAGCAATACATACAAATCATATAAAGATACAACCAAAGCCAACAATAAAGCAAGGCAAGTATTTAAAGCTGCAAACACTCATTCAAAGGATACGATACTCTTTTCACGAGCAACTTTCAAACACGAATTCGATGACGACGCGCCGGCCCAAACCACCTTATAACACCAGTTTGGAATACCCCGGAAGTATCCATCAACCTACGACCCAAATCTCCCTAGGAGGCAACCCAAGCGAGAAAGGGAATAGCAGCGGAGCTAGAGCAACCAACACTGGCAACCCAAGGCTACCCAGAGAGGCCCATCACTCACGCGCGAGACACTATGCAATGCAAGACTCGATACAAGGCGATAAACAAGCGATAAAGCCACACGTGGGAGAATAACAAAGTAGGCTACTCTCGCACGCAATAGCAGCAATTGATAAGCAATTCAATCCAAAACAACTCAAACAAGTATTTCAAGTAATTCTAAGCATTCTATAGGCATAAAGACAAGAAAACACACAAAAACACAAATCGGCCCCAACTATCAAAACACTACCATTTCCAAACGAGCCACGAGTTCTGGAAACCGACTTCGCCAACCCTCCTTGGTCACCATAAGGCACGTCTAAAGACCCCGAAACCTTACTTTACCCTAGAACTCGCGCAAAGCCCCGATTTCCCCCTTTCTCGTTTGAACTACAACTATAACAACCAAACACCCAACCAACGCCATAATCGCACCAAAAGTGCTTCCATGGCTTCCCGAAGCAATGCCAACACGCAAAATGAGAAAACGCAAAAGTCGACCTAAACGACCCCGACTTTCCCAAAGGCTTAATTCTCATTTTTTCCACTACGCAACCCAAACAAACCACACATTTTAGCATTCTAGCGTACCTAGCACATTTCTACATCAATAGAAAGCATAACAGCGCAACTTCAACGTTTCAAGGTTTTACTATTCACAAATTACTATTCATTGATCAATTTAAATTGCAATCACAACATTTAACCGCAGAAAATGTTACAAAGCTATAAATACATGTTCTACAAATGCCAAGGAACATTCTAGAAGCATCAAATCGCTTTAAATAACGATCTACGGATAAATCTAAAAATTGACAAAGTTAGCATACACAACGTATAAATGCGCAAATAACATGCTTCCCTCACCTTAGGTACTCCTAGTCGCTAGGAAAACAACGTTGGTTGCCTCGGAAATCACCCCGCACGAGCTCTCGCGAAGATTGATCAATTGGAAGTTGAAAGGTTTTTTTTTTCCTCAATGAAGCTCACGGCCTGCTCTCCTGTTTTGCTGCTGTTTTTCTTTTTATTTTGCTTAGTTATTTTAGCTTATAAGTGTTAAATGGTCAACAAGTCAAAGGTCCAAGGTCAAACAACTTAAGACTTGGTCAAAGGGCCCTATTTTGTGCGTTTTAAAGCCGTTTTAGCTAAGGTAAGATCAATTAAAGCTAGCAACATTTAAAATATAAAATTTAAGTCATCTAAATACTAGGTTCACTATTTGCTGAGGACTGGAAATCGTTCTCTAGCTATCGCTCCTGAAATGCAATGCACGTTGCGACGGCGAGAAAGTAACAATTAATTCACAAAGAAATTAAGGAAATATAATTTTCAAAATAATAAACAAAGAATTTTCATATTCCGGGCTCGGGTATTACAGATGGGATGTCGCTAAGCCCATTGGGCCTTTTGAATGGGCCATCTCTCTGAGCTGGGACTGTGAACCGTCAACACATAAATGTTTGTGCCCTCAACATGATGAGTGCGATCATACCAGCACTAATGCACCGGATCCCATCAGAACTATGAAGTTAAGCGTGCTTGGGCGAGAGTAGTACTAGGACGGGTGACCCCGTGGGAAGTCCTCGTGTTACTCCCCCATTTTCAATTTTTTTGGCCCCGGTTAGGGTTGCCAAGATACTTTATCCACCACATTTCGATTACAGAATCCCACGGTACTTTGGGCAAGACAACTTCGCTTCACGTAAAGGCTGGGCCCGCAAACCGAGGGCGTAGGGCTTGTGACCAGGTCTCCATCGCTCCGGTGCTCATAACTTTTGATCCGTAAAGAGTTACGCGACGCACATCATACCGTTGGAAAGCTCTCCGAGAGCTCTACAATTGGGGCAGCAAGCCTACTCAGCTATGACGATTTTAGGAGTCCAAAATCGAACGTTTTCAATAGTTTCAGGCCACTTTTCTTCTTTTGCTTTGTTTTTCCGTCTGGATCGTACGTCGTGAGCTGTTAAAAGGACGACAACCTAACTCGCGGGACATTAGAGGGCCCTACAACGCGTCGATATCACGTCTTGCGAGGATGCTGCGTTGTTGAAGCGGATGGGTTGTCGTTAAGCCCATTGGGTCATTTGAATGTCCCATCTCTCTGAGCTGGGACAGTGAACCATCAACACATAAAGGATTTGTGCCCACAACATGATGGGTGCGATCATACCAACACTAATGAACCGGATCTCATCAGAACTCCTAAGTTAAGCGTGCTTGGGCGAGAGTAGTACTAGGTTGGGTGACCCCCTGGGAAGTCCTCGTGTTGCACCCCCCATTTTCAATTTTTTTTGCCCCGGTTTGGGTTGCCAAGATACTTTATCAACCACATTTCTATTACTGAATCCCACGGAACCTTGGGCAAGACAACTTCGCTTCACGTAGAGGCTGGGCCTGCAAACCGAGGGCGTAGGGCTTGTGACCGGGTCTCCGTCACTCCGATGCCCATAACTTTTGATCCGTAAGGAGTTACGCTGCGCACAACATACCATTAGAAAGCTATCGGAGAGCTCTATGACGAGGGTAGAAAGCCCGCTCAGTTGCGCCTTATTTTGGAGCCCAAAATCGAACGTTTTCATCAGTTTCGGGCCACTTTTCTCCTTTTGCTTTGTTTTTCCATCCCAGATCGTACGTCGTGAGCTGTTAAAAGGAAGACAACCTAACTCGTGGGACATTAGAGGGCCCTACAACGCGTCGATATCACGTCTTGCGAGGATGCTACGTTGTTGAAGCGGATGGGTTGTCGTTAAGCCTATTGGGTCTTTTGAATGGCCCATCTCTCTGGGCTGGGACTGTGAACGGTCAACACATAGAGGAATTGTGCCCTCAACATGACGGGTGTGATCATACCAGCACTAATGCACCAGATCCCATAAGAACTCCGAAGTTAAGCGTGCTTGGGCGAGAATAGTACTAGGATGGGTGGCCCCTTGGGAAGTCCTAGTGTTGCACCCCCCTTTTCAATTTTTTTTAGCCCGGTTAGGGTTGCCAAGATACTTTATCCACCACATTTCTATTACCGAATCCGACGGCACCTTGGGCAAGACAACTTCGCTTCACATAGAGGCTGAGCCTGCAAACCGAGGGTGTAGGGCTTGTGACAGGTCTCCGTCGCTCCGGTGCCTATAACTTTTGATCCGAAAGAAGTTCCACGGCGCGCAGCATACCGTTGGAAAGCTCTCCAAGAGCTCTATGACGGGGGTAGCAAGCCTGCTCGGCTTCGCCCATTTTTTGCCCAAAATCGAACGTTATTGTCAGTTTCGGGCCACTTTTCTTCTTTTGCTCTATTTTTCCGTCCCGGATCGTACGTCGTGAGTGGTTAAAAATACGAGAACCTAACTCGTGGGACATTAGAGGGCCCTACAACGCAACGATATCACGTCTTGCGAGGATGCTGCGTTATTGAAGTGGATGGGTTGTCGTTAAGCCCTTTGGGCCATTTGAATGGGCCATCTCTCTAGGTTGGGACTATGAACCGCCAACAAATAAAAGATTTGTGCCCACAACCTGACGGGTGCGATCATACCAGCACTAATGCGCCGGATCCCATCAGAACTCCGAAGTTAAGCGTGCTTGGGCGAGAGTAGTACTAGGATGGGTGACCCCCTGGGAAGTCCTCGTGTTAAATCCCCCATTTTCAATTTTTTTTGCCCCAGTTAGGGTTGCCAAGATACTTTATCCACCACATTTCTATTACCGAATCCCATGGAACCTCGGGCAAGACAACTTCGCTTCACGTAGAGGCTGGGCTCGGAAACCGAGGGCGTAGGGCTTGTGACCAGGTCTCCGTCGCTCCGGTGCCCATAAGTTTTAATCTGTAAGGAGTTATGCAGCAAATAGCATACCGTTGGAAAGCTCTCCGAGACCTCTACGACAGGGGCAGCAAGCCCGTTTTGCTGCGCCTATTTTTGGAGCCCAAAATCGAACATTTTTATCAGTTTCATGCCACCTTTCTTCTTTTGCTCTATTTTTTCGTCACGTATCATACATCGTGAGCTGTTGAATGGACGACAACCTAACTCGCGGGATATTACAGGGCCTTAGAATGCGTCGATATCACGTATTACGAGGATGCTGTGTTGTTGAAGCGGATGGGTTGTCGTTAAGCCCATTGGGCCTTTTGAATAGGCCATCTCTCTGGGCTGGGACTGTTAACCGTCAACACATAAAGGATTTGAGCCCTCAACATGACGGGTGCGATCTTACAAGCACTAATGCACCAGATCTCATCAGAACTTCAAAGTTAAGCGTGTTTGGGCGAGAGTAGTACTAGGATGGCTGACCCCCTTTTAAATTTTTTTTGCCCCGGTTAGGGTTGCCAAGATTCATTATCCACCAAATTTCTATTACTGAATCCCACGGCACCTTGGGCAAGACAACTTCGCTTCACGTAGAGGCTGGGCCCGTAAACCGAGGGCGTAGGGCTTGTTACCAGGTCTCCGTTGCTCCAGTGCCCATAACTTTTTATCCATAAGGAGTTACGCGGTGCACAACATACCGTTGGAAAGCTCTCCGAGAGCTCTACGATGAGGGTAGCAAGCCTGCTCAGTTGCACCTATTTTTGAAGCCAAAAATTGAACATTTTCATTAGTTTCAGGCTAGTTTTCTTCTTTTGCTCTGTTTTTCCATTCCAAATCATACGTCGTGAGCGGTTAAAAGGACGACAACCTAACTCGCGGGACATTAGAGGGCCCTACAATGTGTCGATATCACGTCTTGCGAGGATGCTGCGTTGTTGAAGTGGATGGGTTGTCGTTAAGCCCTTTGGGCCTTTTGAATGGGCCATCTCTCTAGGCTAGGACTGTGAACCGTCAACACATAATGAATTTGTGCGCACACTATGACAGGTGCGATCATACCAGCACTAATGCACCGGATCCAATCCAGACCTCAAAGTTAAGCGTGTTTGGGCGAGAGTAGTACTAGGTGGGTGACACCTTGGGAAGTCCTCGTGTTGCACCCCTACTTTTTTATTTTTTTTGCCCCTATTAGGGTTCCAAAGATACTTAATCCACCACATTTCTATTACCGAATCCCACGGCACCTTGGACAAGACAACTTCGCTTCACGTAGAGGTTGGGCTCGCAAACCGAGGGCGTAGGGCTTGTGACTAGGTCTCCGTCGCTCCAGTACCCATAACTTTTAATACATAAAGAGTTACGCGACGTATAGCATACCGTTTGAAAGCTTTCTGAGAGCTTTACGACGGGGGCAACACGCCTGCTCAACTGCACCTATTTTCGGAGCCGAAAATTGAACGTTTTCATCAGTTTCGGGCCACATTTCTTCTTTTGCTCTATTTTTTTGTCCCGTATCATACGTCGTGAGCCGTTAAAAGGACGACAACCTTACTCGCGGGACATTAGAAGGCCCTACAACGCGTTGATATCACGTCTTGAGAAGATGCTGCGTTATTGAAGTGTATGGGTTGTCGTTAAGCCCTTCGGGCCATTTGAATTGGCCATCTCTCTGGGTTTGCACTGTGAACCGTCAACACATAAAGGATTTGTGTCTACAACATGACGGGTGCGATCATACCAGCACTAATGCACCGGATCCCATCAGAACTCCGAAGTCAAGTGTGCTTGGGCAAGAGTAGTACAATGATGGGTGACCCCCTGGGAAGTCCTCGTGTTGCACCCCCCATTTTCTATTTTTTTTGTCCCAGTTAGGATAGCCAAGATACTTTATCCACTACATTTCTATTACCGAATCCCACGGCACCTTGGGCAAGACAACTTCGCTTCACGTAGAGGCTGGGCTCGCAAACCGAGGGCGTAAGGCTTGTCACCAGGTTTCCGTCACTCCGGTGCCCATAACTTTTAATTTGTAAGGAGTTACGCCGTACATAACATATCTTTGGAAAGCACACCAAGAGCTCTACGACGGGGGCAGGAAGCCGGCTTTGTTGCGCCTATTTTCGGAGCCCAAAATTGAACATTTTCATATGTTTCGGGCCACTTTTCTTCTTTTGCTATGTTTTTCTGTCATCAATCGTACGTCGTGAGCTGTAAAAAGGACGGCAACCTAATTCGCGGGATATTACATGGCCCTGCAACACGTCGATATCACATATTACGAGCATGCTGCGTTGTTGAGGCGGATGGGTTATCGTTAAGCCCATTGGGCCTTTTCAATGGGATATCTCTCTGGGATGGGACTGTGAACCGTCAACATACTAAGGATTTCTGCCTGCAACATGACGGGTACGATCATACCAGCACTAATGCATCGGATCCCAACAGAACTCCGAAGTTAAGTGTGCTTGGGCGAGAGTAGTACTAGGATGGGTGACCCCCTGGGAAGTCCTCATGTTGCACACCCCCTTTTCAATTCTTTTGCCACAATTATGGTTGCCAAGATACTTTATCCACCACATTTCTCTTACCGAATCCCACGGCAACTTGGGCAAGAGAACTTTGTTTCACGTAGAGGCTGGGCCTGCAAACCAAGGGCGTAGGGCTTGTGACCAGGTCTCCGTCGCTCAGGTACCCATAACTTTTGATCCGTAAGGAGTTATGCAGCGCACATCATACCGTTGGAAAGCTCTCCAAGAGCTCTACGACCGGGCAGCAAGCCTGCTCAGCTGTGCCCTTTTTGGAGCCCAAAATTGAAAGTTTTCATCAGTTTTAGGCTACTTTTCTTATTTTGCTCTATTTTTCCGTCGCGAATCGTACGTCATGAGCTGTTAAAAGGACGACAACCTAACTCACGGGACATTAGAGGGTCCTACAACGTGTCGATATCACGTCAAGCTAGGATGTTGTGTCGTCGAAGTGGATGGGTTGTCGTTAAGACGTTTGGACCATTTGAATGGGCCATCCCTCTGGGTTGGGACTGTGAACCGTTAACACATAAAGGATTTGTGCCCACAACATGATGGGTGAGATCATACCAGCACTAATGCACTGGATCCTGTCAGAACTCTGAAGTTAAGCGTGCTTGGGCGAGACTAGTACTAGGATGGGTGACCCCTTGGGAAGTCCTCGTATTGCTCCGACCTTTTTTGATTTTTTTTGCCACAGTTAGGGTTGCCAAGAGACTTTATCCACCACTTTTCTATTACCGAATCCTACGAGACCTTGGGGAAGACAACTTCACTTCACGTAGCGGCTGGGCTCACAAACCGAGGGCGTGGGGCTTGTGACCAGGTCTCTGTCTCTCCGGTCCGCATAACTTTTAATCTGTAGGGAGTTACGCGGCGCATAGCATACCGTTGGAAAGCTCTCCGAGAGCTATACGACAGGGGCAGCAAGCCTGCTCTGTTGCTCCCATTTTTGTAGCCGAAAATCGAACGTTTTTATCAGTTTTGGGCCACTTTTCTTCTTTTGCTCTATTTTTCGGTCCCGAATCGTACATCGTGAGCTATTAAAAGGATGACAACCCAACTCGCTTGACATTAGAGGGCACTACAACGTGTCGATATCACGTCTTGCAAGGGTGCTGCATTGTTAAAGTGGATGGGTTGTCGTTAAGGCCTTTGGCCCTTTTGAATGGGCCATCTCTCTAGGCTGGGACTGTGAACCGTCAACACATAAAGGATTTGTGCCCACAACATGACGGGTGCGATCATACCAGCACTAATGCACCGGATCCCATCAGAACTCTAAAGTTAAGCATGCTTGGCGAGAGTATTACTAGGATGGGTGACCCCCTGGGAAGTCCTTGTGTTGCACCCCCCATTTTCAATTTTTTTTGCTCTAGTTAGGGTTGCCATGATACTTCATCCACCACATTTTTATTACCGAATCCCATGGCACCTTGGGCAAGACAACTTCGCTTCACGTAGATGCTGGGCCTGCAAACCGAGGGCGAGAGGCTTGTGACCAGGTCTCTCTTCCTCGAGTGCCCATAACTTTTAATCCGTAAGGAGTTACGCAGCACATAGCGTACCGTTGGAAAGCTTTCCGAGAGCTCTATAACGAGGGCAACAAGCTTCCTCTGTTACGCCTATTTTTGGAGCCCAAAATCGAACGTTTTCATCAGTTTCGGGCCACTTTTCTTCTTTTGCTCTGTTTTTCCATCCCCTAACGTACGTCGTGAGCTGTTAAAAGGATGACAACCTAAATCGTGCGATATTACAGGGCCCTACAATGCGTCGATATCACGTCTTACGAGGATGCTGCGTTACTGAAGCGGATGGGTTGTTGTTAAGCCCATTGGGCCTTTAGAATGGGCCATCTCTCTGGGCTGGAACTGTGAACCGTCAACGCATAAAGGATTTGTGCCCTCAACATGATGGGTGCGATCATACCAGCACTAATGCACCTGATCCCATCAGAACTCCAAAGAAAAGCGTGTTTGGGCGAGAGTAGTACTAGGATGGGTAACCCCTTGAGAAGTCCTCGTGTTGCACCCCGCCTTTTCAACTTTTTTTGCCTCGGTTAGGGTTGCCAAGATACTTTATCCACCACATTTCTATTACCGTATCCCACGGCACCTTGGGCAAGACAACTTCGCTTTACGTAGAGGCTGGGCCTGCAAACCGAGGGCGTAGGGCTTGTGACCAGGTCCCCGTCGCTCTGGTGCCCATAACTTTTGATCCGTATGGAGTTACGCGGCGCATATCATACAGTTGGAAAGCTCTCCGAGAACTCTACGACGAGGGCAACAAGCCTGCTCGGCTGCGCACATTTTTGGATTCAAAAATCAAATGTTTTCATCAGTTTTTTGCCACTTTTCTGGTTTTGCTCTGTTTTTTCATCCCGGATCGTACGTCGTGAGTTGTTAAAAGGGCGACAACCAAGCTCGCGGGACATTAGAGGGCCCTACAACTCGTCGTTATCACGTCTTGCAAGGATATTGCATTGTTGAAGTGGATGGGTTGTCGTTAAGCCCTTTGGGCCATTTGAATGGGCCATCTCTTTGGGTTGGGATTGCGAACCATCAACACATAAAGGATTTGTGCCCACAACATGATGGGTGCGATCATACCAGCACTAATCCACCGGATCCCATCAGAACTCCGAAGTTTAACGTGCTTGCGCGAGAGTAGTACTAGGATAGGTGACCCCCTAGGAAGTCCTCGTTTTGCACCCCCCATTTTCAATTTTTTTTGCCCCAATTAGGGTTGCCAAGATACTTTATCCACCACATTTCTATTACCGAATCCTACGACACCTTGGGCAAGACAACTTTGCTTCACGTAGAGGTTGGGCCCGCAAACCGAAGGCGTGGGGCTTGTGACCAGGTCTCCGTCGCTCCGGGGCCCATAACTTTTAATCCGTAAAGAGTTACGCGACGCATAGTATACCGTTAGAAAGCTCTCCGAGAGCTCTACAATAGGGGCAGCAAGCCTGCTCTTCTGTGCCGGTTCCTGGAGCCCAAAATCAAATGTTTTCATAAGTTTCGGGCCATTTTTGTTCTTTTGCTCTATTTTTTCGTTCCAAATCGTATGTCGTGAGCTATTAAAAGGATGACAACCTAACTAGCGGGACATTAGAGGGCCCTACAACGTGTAGATATCACATCTTGCGAGGGTGCTGCGTTGTTGAAGTGGATGGGTTGTCGTTAAGGCCTTTGGGCCTTTTGAATGGGCCATCTCTCTGGGCTAGAACTGTGAACCGTCAACACATAAAGGATTTGTGCACACAACATGACGGGTGTGATCATACCAGCACTAGTGCACCGGATCCCATCAGAACTCCAAAGTTAAGCGTGCTTGGGCGAGAGTAGTACTAGGATGGGTGACCCCCAGGGAAGTGCTCGTGTTGTAGACCCGCTTTTCAATTTTTTCCCCTAGTTAGGGTTGCCAAGATACTTTATTGGCCATATTTCTATTACTGAATCCCACGGTACCTTGGGCAAGACTACTTCGCTTCACGTAGAGGTTGGGCCTGCCAACTGAGGTCGGGGGGCTTGTGACTAGGTCTCCGTCGCTCCGGTGCCCATAACTTTTAATCCGTAAGGAGTTACGCGACGCATAGCATACCATTGGAAAGGTCTCCGAGAGCTCTACGACGGAGGTAGCAAGCTTGCTCTGCTACACTTATTTTTGGAGCCCAAAATTGAATGTTTTTATCAGTTTCGGGCCACTTTTCTACTTTTGCTCTGTTTTTTCAGCCCGGATCGTACGTCGTGAGCTGTTAAAAGGACGACAACCTAACTCGTAGGATATTACAGGGCCCTGCAACGCGTCGATATCATGTATTACGAGGATGATGCGTTGTTGAAGCGGATGGGTTGTCGATATGCCCATTAGGCCTTTTCGATGGGCCATCTCTCTGGGTTGAGACTGTGAACCGTCAACACATAAAAGATTTGTGCCCTCAACATGACGGGTGCAATCATACCCGCACTAATGCACCGGATCCCATCAGAACTCCGAAGTTAAGCGTGCTTGGGCGATAGTAGTACTAGGATGGGTGAACCACTGGGAAGTCCGCGTGTTGCACCCCCCCTTTTCAATTTTTTTTGCCCCGGTTAGTGTTGCGAAAATACTTTATCCACCACATTTCTAGTACTGAATCCCACGGCACCTTGGGCAAGACAACTTCGCTTCACGTAGAGGCTGGGCCTGCAAACTGAGGGCGTAGGGCTTGTGACCAGTTCTCCGTCGCTCTGGTGCCCATAACTTTTGATCCGTAAGGAGTTACGCGGTGCACAACATACCGTTGGAAAGCTATCTGAGAGCTCTATGACGAAGGTAGCAAGCCTGCTCTGATGCGCCCGTTTTTGGAGCCCAAAATCGAATGATTTCATCAGTTTCTGGCCACTTTTCTAGTTTTGCTCTTTTTTTCCGTCTCGGATCGTACGTCGTGAGCTGTTAGAAGGATGACAACCTAACTCGCGGGGCATTAGAAGGCCCTACAACGCATTGATATCACGTCTTGCAAGGATGCTGCGTAGTTAAGCCCTTTGGGCCATTTGAATGGGCCATTTCTCTGGGTTGGGATTGTGAACCGTCAACACATAAAGGATTTGTGCCCACAACATGACGGGTGTGATCATACCTGCACTAATGCACCGGATCCCATCAGAACTTAGAAGTTAAGCGTGCTTGGGCGAGAGTAGTACTAGGATAGGAGACCCCCTCGGAAGTCCTCGTGTTGCACCCCCTCTTTTCAATTTTCTTTGCCCCTATTAGGGTTGCCAGGTCTCCGTCGCTCCGGTTCCCATAAATTTTAATCCGTAAAGACTTACACGATGCACAGCATACCGTTAGAAAGCTCTCCGAGAGCTATACGATGGGGATAGCATGCCTGCTCAGCTGTGTCTGTTTTCAGAGTATAAAATTGAACGTTTTCATCAATTTCGGGCCACTTTTCTTCTTTTGTTCTATTTTTTTTGTCTCGGATCGTACATCGTGAGTTGTTAAAAGGACGATAACCTAACTCGCGGGATATTACGGGGCCCTTCCACTCGTCTATATCACGTCTTACGAGGATGCTGCGTTGTTGAAGCAGATGGGCTATCGTTAAGCCCATTGGGTCTTTTGAATATGCCATCTCTCTGGGCTGGGATTGTGAACTGTCAACACATAAAGGAATTGTGCCGTCAACGTGCCAATTTTCTTCTTTTGCTTTGTTTTTCCGTCTGGATCGTACGTCGTGAGCTGTTAAAAGGATGACAACCTAACTTGCAGGACATTAGAGGACCCTACAATGCGTCGATGTCATGTCTTGCGAGGATGCTGTGTTGTTGAAGCAAATGGGTTGTCGTTAAGCCCATTGGGTCATTTGAATGGCCCATCTCTCTGGGCTGGGACAGTGAACCGTCAACACATAAAGGATTTGTGCCCACAACATGATGGGTGCAATCATACCAACACTAATGAACCGGATCTCATCAGAACTCCGAAGTTAAGCGTGTTTGGGCGAGAGTAGTACTAGGATGGGTGACCCCCTGGGAAGTCCTCGTGTTACACCCCCCTTTTTCAATTTTTTTTGCCCCGGTTAGGGTTGCCAATATACTTGATCCACCACATTTCAATTATCGAATCCCACGGCACCTTGGGCAAGACAACTTCGCTTCACGTAGAGGCTGGGCCCGTAAACCGAGGGCGTGGGGATTGTGACTAGGTCTCCGTCTCTCCGATGCCCATAAGTTTTAATCCGTAAGGAGTTATGCGGCGCATAGCCTACAGTTGGAAAGCTCTCTGAGAGCTCAACGACAGGGGCAACCAGCTTGCTCTGCTACGCCTTTTTTTGAAGCCCAAAATCGAACGTTTTCATCAATTTCGGGCCACTTTTCTTCTACATCTCTGTTTTCTCGTCCAGGATTGTACGTCGTGAGCTGTTAAAAGGACGACAACCTAACTCGTGGGATATTACAGGGCCCTACAATGTGTCGATATCTCGTATTACGAGAATGCTGTGTTGTTGAAGTGGATGGGTTGTCGTTAAGCCCATTGGGCCTTTTCAATAAGCCATCTCTCTGGGCTGGGACTGTGAACCGTCAACACATAAAGGATTTGTGCCCTCAACATGACGGGAGCGATCATACCAGCACTATCCCATTAGAACTCCAAAGTTAAGCGTGCTTGGACGAGAGTAGTTGTCACGCCCCGACCCGACCCCGCAAAAGGCCAAGCCTGGACCTGACACACGGACGGAGTCTCCTCTGTATCGCGGACGATCCGAAAACCCTAAAACCATCATAACACTTGCGAAAGCCATAAAACAATTCAAACAAGCCAACTTTCTTTTAAAAAACATACATCCTCTTATTAACCAACTTTCCAGACCAAAATGCCATGCATACTACACAGGTATTTATGCCACTAAACAGTTAGCTATTAGCATGCATTTCTTTACTAGTCACAAGGGTATAAGTTTACAACTTTACATTCTTTCAACTTATACAACATAAGACCGTAGAGGCCTCAAACTAGAAAATACATACAAGGCTACAAGCCTCAAAATTAAGTGACATCCAAGCAATATACATATCAAGCAAGGCTCGCACAAAATCTGGCAACCAACCACCAGCAAAGCAAAGAAGTGCAATCACGGGAACACCTCCACCTGTTCCTCCTCCTCAATTACCTCAAGAGGGTCTGCTTCAACTACTCCTGTAAAATATAGTACAGAGAGGAATGAGCAAAAACTATTGCTCAGCGAGGGCAATTGGTCTCAAGGACGGAGATGAGAGGAGTATGCAATGCAATTAGCCAAGCAATGCATACAATTATCATTTAAGGATACAAACAAGTCAATATTATAACAAGGCAAGCATTTAAGACTATAGACATTCATTCAAAGGATACGGTACTCTTTTCACGAGCAACTTTCATTCAATAATTCGATGACGACGCGCCAGCCCAAACCACCTTATAACACCAGTTTGGAATACCCCGGAAGTATCCATCAACCTACGACCCAAAACTCCCTCGGAGGGAACCCAAGCGAGAAAGGGAATAGCAGCGGAGCTAGAGCAACCAACACTGGCAAACCAAGGCTACCCAGAGAGGCCTATCACTCACGCGCAAGACACTATGCAATGCAAGACTCGATACGAGGCGATAAACAAGCGATAAAGCCACAAGTGGGAGAATAACAAAGTAGGTTACTCTTGCACGCAATAGCAGCAATTGATAAGCATTTCAATCCAAATCAAGTCAAACAAGTATTTCAAGCAACCCTAAGCATTCTATAGGCATAAAGTCAAGAAAACACACAAAAACAAAAATCGGCCCCAACTATCAAAACACTACCATTTCCAAACGAGCCATGAGTTCTGGAAACCGACTTCGCCAACCCTCCTAGGTCACCATAAGGCACGTCTAAGACCCCGAAACCTTACTTTACCCTAGAACTCGCGCAAAGCCCCGATTTCTCCCTTTCTCGTTTGAACTACAACTATACCAACCAAACACCCAACCAACGCCATATTCACACCAAAAGTGCTTCCATGGCCTACCGAAATAATGCCAACACGCAAAACGAGAAAATGCCAAACTCGACCTAAACGACCCCGACTTTCAACAAGGCTTAATTCCCATTTTTTCCATTACGCAACCCAAACAAACCATGCATTTAGGCATTCTAGCACACCTAGCACAATTCTACATCAACGGACAGCATAACGAAACAACTTCATCGTTCCAAGGGTTTACTATTCACTAAACACTATTCAACATCTAAATTTAATTGCAATCTCAACATTTAACCACAGAAAATGTTAAAAAGCTATAAATACACGTTCTACAATAGCCAAGGAACATTCTAGAAGCATCAAAACGATTTAAACAACATTCTACGGATAAAATCTAAAAATTGCAAAGTTGATACACTAAACATTTAAATGCGCAAATAACATGATTCCCTCACCTCAGGTACTCCTAGTCGCTAGGAAAACAACGCTAGTTGCCTCGAAAATCACCCTGCACGAGCTCACGCGAAGATTGATCGATTGAAAGGTTGAAAGTTTTTTTTTCTCTAAGAAGCTCTCGGCCTGCACCTCTGTTTCAGCTGCTGTTTTTTTTTTTTTTTTTTGCTAAGTTAAAAGCTTATTTAAATGCTAAATGGTCAAAAGCCTAGGTCAAACCACTTAAAACTTGGTCAAAGGGCCTTATTTTGTGCATTTTAAAGCCATTTTAGCTAAGGAAGATCAATTAAAGCTAGCAACATTTAAAATATAAAATTTAAGCCATCTAAACACTAGTTTCACTATTTGCTGAGGACTAAAAATCGTTCTCTAGCTATCGCTCCTGAAATGCAATGCACATTGCGACGGCGAGAAAGTAACAATTAATTCACAAAGAATTTAAGGAAATATAATTTTCAAAATAATAAACAAGGAATTTTCACATTCCGGGCTCGGGTATTATAGTAGTACAAGGATGGGTGACCCCTTGGGGATTCCTCGTGTTGCAACCCCATATTCAATTTTTTTTGCCCCGGTTAGGGTTGCCAAGAATCTTTATCCACCACATTTCTATTACCGAATCCCACGGCAACTTGGGCAAGACAACTTCACTTCACGTAGAGGCTGGGCCTGCAAACTGAGGGCGTGGGGCTTGTGACAAGGTCTCCGTCGCTCCGGTGCCCATAACTTTTAATTCGTAAGGAGTTACGCGACGCACAGCAAACCGTTGGAAAGCTCTTCGAGAGCTCTACGATGGGGGTAGCAAGCCTGCTCAGCTTTGCCAGTTTTCAGAGGCCAAAATCAAACGTTTTCATCAGTTTCGGGCCACTTTTATTCTTTTGCTCTATTTTTTCATCTCAGATCGTACGTCATGAACTATTAAATGGATGACAACCTAACTCACAGGATATTACAAGGCCCTACCACATGTCAATATAACGTCTTACGAGGATGCTACGATGTTGAAGCGGATGGGTTGTCGTTAAGCCCATTGGGCCTTGTGACCAGGTCTCCGTCGCTCCGGTGCCCATAACATTTGATCTGTAAGCAGTTACGCGGCGCACAACATATCGTTGGAATGCCCTCCGAGAGCTCTACGACGGCAGCAACAAGCCTGCCCGGCTGCACCCATTTTTGCAGCCCAAAATCGAACGTTTTAATCAGTTTTGGGCCTCTTTTCTGGTTTTGCTATGTTTTTTCATCCCGGATCGTGCGTCGTGAGTTGTTAAAAGGACGACAACCTAAATCACGGGACATTAGAGGGCCCTACTACGTGTCGATTTCACGTCTTGCGAGGATGTTGCGTTGTTGAATTGGATGGGTTGTCGTTAAGCCCATTAGGCCTTTTGAATGGGCCATCTCTCTGGGCTGGGACTGTGAACCGTCAACACATAAAGGATTTGTGCCCTCAACGTGACGAGTGCAATCTTACAAGTACTAATGCACCGGATCCCATCAGAACTCCGAAGTTAAGCGTGCTTGGGCGAGAGTAGTATTAGGATGGGTGACCCCTTGGGAAGTCCTCGTGTTGCCCCATTTCAATTTTTTTTGCCCAGTTAGGGTTGCCAAGATACTTTATCCACCACATTTCTATTACCGAATCCCACGGCACCTTGGGCAAGACAACTTCGCTTCACGTAGAGGTTGGGCCCGCAAACTGAGGGCGTGGGGCTTGTGACCAGGTCTCTGTCACTTCGGTGCCCATAACTTTTGATCCATAAGGAGTTATACGGCGCATAGCATATCGTTGGAAAGCTATCTGAGAGCTCTACGATAGGGGCAGCAAGCTTGCTCTGCTGTACCTATTTTCGGAGCCCAAAATCGAATGTTTTTATCAGTTTCGGGCCACTTTTCTTCTTTTGCTCTGTTTTTCCGTCCCGAATCGTACGTCATGAGCTGTTAAAAGGACGACAACCTAACTCGCGAGATAATACAGTGCCCTACAAAGCGTGGATATCACGTATTACGAGGATGCTGCGTTGTTGAAGTGGATGGGTTGTCGTTAAGCCCATTGGGCCTTATCAATGGGCCATCTCTCTTGGCTGGGGCTGTGAATCGTCAACTCATAAAGGATTTGTACCCTCAACGTGACGAGTGCAATCTTACAAGCACTAATGCATCGGATCCCATCAGAACTCCGAAGTTAAGCGTGCTTGGGCGAGAGTAGTACTTGGATGGGTGACCCCTTGGGAAGTCCTCGTGTTGCACCCACCTTTTCAATTTTTTTACCCCGGTTAGGCTTGCCAAGTTACTTTGTGTACCACATTTCTATTACTGAATTCCACGGCACCTTGGGCAAGACAACTTCGCTTCACGTAGACGCTGGGCTCGCAAACCGAGGGCGTGGGGCTTGTGACCAGGTCTCTGTCACTCCGGTGCCCATAACTTTTAATCTGTAAAGAGTTACGCGATGCACAACATACCGTTGAAAAGCCTTCACGAGCTCTACGACGGGGGTAGCAAGTATGCTTGGCTGTGCCAGTTTTTGGAGCCCAAAATCGAACGTTTTCATCAATTTCAGGCCACTTTTCTTTATTTGCTCTGTTTTTTCATACCGGATCGTACGTCGTGAGCTGTTAAAAGGACAACAACCTAACTCACGGGATATTACAGGGCCCTACCACGCGTCGATATCACGTTTTACAAGGATGCTGCATTGTTGAAGTAGATGGGTTGTCGTTAAGCCCATTAGGCGTTTTGAATAGGCCATCTCTTTGGGCTGGGACTGTGAACCGTCAACACATAATGGAAATTTTCCCTCAACATGATGGGTTCGATCATACCAGGACTAATGCACCGGATCCCATCAGAACTCCGAAGTTAAGCGTGCTTGGGCGAGAGTAGTACTTGGATGGGTGACCCCTTGGGAAGTCCCCGTGTTGCACCCACCTTTTCAATTTTTTTTACCCCGGTTAGGCTTGCCAAGATACTTTATCTACCACATTTCTATTACTGAATTCCACGGCACCTTGGGCAAGACAACTTCGCTTCACGTAAAGGCCGGGCCAGCAAACCGAGGGCATAGGGCTTGTGATCAGGTCTCCGTCTATCCGGTGCCCATAACTTTTTATCCGTAAGGAGTTACGCGGCGTACAACATACCGTTGGAAAGCTCTCCGAGAGATCTACGACAGGGGTAGCAAGCCTGCTAGGTTGCGCCTGTTTTTGGAGCCCAAAATTTAACGTTTTCATCAGTTTCGAGATACTTTTCTTCTTTTGCGCTGTTTTTTCGTCCCGGATCGTATGTCGTGAGCTGTTAAAAGGATGACAACCTAACTCGCGAGATATTACCGGGCCCTACAATGAATCGATATCAGGTATTATGAGGATGCTACGTTGTGGAAGCAGATAGGTTGTCGTTAAGCCCATTGGGCCTTTTGAATGGGCCATCTCTCTAGGCTGGGACTGTGAACCGTCAACACATAAAGGATTTGTGCCCTCAACATGACAGGTGCGATCATACCAGCACTAATGCACCGGATCCCATCAGAACTCCAAAGTTAAGCGTGCTTGGGCGAGAGTAGTACTAGGATGGGTGACCCCCAGGGAAGTCCTCGTGTTGCACCCCCCATTTTCAATTTTTTTTGCCCCGGTTAGGGTTGCCAAGATACTTTATCCACCACATTTCTATTACCAAATACCACGACACCTTGGGCAAGACAACTTCGCTTCACGTAGAGGCTGGGCCCGCAAACCGAGGGCGTTGGGCTTGTGACTAGGTCTCCGTCGCTCCGGTGCCCATAATTTTTAATCTGCAAGTAGTTACGTGACGCACAGCATTCTGTTAGAAAGCTCTCCGAGAGCTCTACGATGGGGGTAGAAAGCCTGCTCGGCTGTGCCTGTTTTCGGAGCCCAAAATCAAACGTTTTCATCAGTTTCACTTTTCTTCTTTTGCTCTATTTTTTCATCCCAGATTTTACGTCGTGAGCTGTTGAAAGGACAACAACCTAACTCGCAGGATATTATAGGGCCCTACCACGCGACGACATCACGTCTTACGAGGATGCTGCGTTGTTGAAGCCGATGGGTTGTCGTTAAGCCCATTGGGCCTTTTGAATGGGCCATCTCTCCAGGCTGGGACTGTGAACCATAAACTCATAAAGGAATTGTGCCCTCAACATGACTGGTGTGATCATACTAGTACTAATGCACCAGATCCCATTAGAACTCCGAAGTTAAGCGAGCTTGGGCGAGAGTAGTACTAGGATGGGTGACCCCCTCGGAAGTCATCGTGTTGCACCCCCCTTTTTAATTTTTTTTACCCTGGTTAGGGTTGCCAAGATACTTTATCTACCACATTTCTATTACCAAATCCCACGGCACATTGGGCAAGACAACTTCACTTCACTTAGAGGCTGGGCCTGCAAACTGAGGGCGTAGGGCTTGTGACCAGGTCTCCGTTGCTCTGGTACCCATAAATTTTGATCAGTAAGCAGTTATGCAGCGCACAGCATACCGTTGGAAAGCCATACGAGAGCTCTACGATGGGTGCAGCAAGCTTGCGCGGCTGTGCCCTCTTTTGGATCCCAAACTCAAACGTTTTCATCAGTTTTGGGCCACTTTTATGGTTTTGCTCTGTTTTTCTGTCCCGGATCGTACATCGTTAGTTGTTAAAAGGACGACAACCTAACTCGCGGGACATTAGAGGGCCCTACAATGTGTCGATATCACGTCTTGCGAGGATGCTGCGTTGTTGAAGTGGATGGGTTGTCGTTAAGCCCTTTGGGCCATTTGAATGGGCCTTCTCTCTAGGCTGGGACTATGAACCATCAACACATAAAGGATTTGTGCCCACAACATGACGGGTGCGATCATACGAGCACTGATGTGAGGCCCGACCTCGATTTACGTGCGATAGCTCGTTTTGTGTGCCCTAACCTAGATTTGCGTGTTTTGACTTAGGTTTAAGAATTGTGTTTCATTTTGTATGCCTTGCATTGAATTACGTGCATTCATTTAGGGTTGCGTGCATTTACTTGGGGAATGTGCATTTGTCTCGTAGTTCGTGCTTTACCTCGTAGTACGTGCCCTAGACTTAGGAAAGTGTACCCTCACGCTAATCAAGAAAGCATCTTATACGAAGCACTAGATTATTAATTAATCCTACAAATTCCACTAACTAATATTAAATTGCTAATTCAACCCACTAGAAGACAAAATCTCACAAAAAGCTAGACATTCTTTATTCTTTGCATATCCCAAACACACAATTAATTATTGCTCAACCAAGACAAAAATTCAGATTTTAACACACCCTTGGCCGACCACTAGGAGCACTTGTGCATGCATTCCAATTTCAAATTCTATTCCTAAACATTCTATGACAAATCTATGACACAATGCATAAAAACATTTGGCTCAAAACTCTACCCAAGGCTCCATATTCTCGCCCCATTCTCTTGCCCATGCTAGGTGATTCAAAAATGCTTCTTGAAGACACAAAATTCTAATTTTGCAAGGCCCTAGGCCGACACAAGCTTCAAACATTGCAAGGCTTTTATTTTTCTTTCATTTTCTCTCATTTCCTCTCATTCTTCTCTCTCCCTCTCATTTCTTCTCTCTCTCTCTCAGCCCTAGCTGAATATTGTAGACTCCATAGCTAGGTTCTTCATCCTAAGGCTCTTCAAGACCTCCAAGCTACCAAGGAACTCGACCAAGCAAAGCTAGAGTGCAAGAGACACACATGCAAGCTCATTGAACATCCATTTCGGCTTAGGTGAGTTTGTTAGCTTCCATTTTGTTTTCTTCTTGTTCTAACCACATGCACCTACTAAGAACATGGTAACTTAGCTAGAAAATTAGAGAAATCCCAAGTTGTCTCTCTGCTAAGTAAGGAGAAGAGTCATCATTGTGCTTCATCAAGATTTTGTGCATCTTCTTTGTTGTCTTGCTAAGGTGAGGGCTAAAACTTCTTGAAAATCTTTCAAAAACCACATGCATGCCCTTAAATGTCTATCTTTACTTTTGTACTTGTGATTTATGTGTGTTCATGAGCTTTTGTAAACATGCATGGCAAGATATTTGGCTAGAATGTGAAGATAGATGAAATCGGGTATGTGACAGCCTTCTGCCTTGTTGGTGTGAGGTCATTTTGACCAGGTAAAAGATGTTGAAAATGTGTGAAAATTGGTAGGTAACTAGTTTTTCCAGTTTTGAACACTTTTTGCATAAATAGGACAAAGCTAATTTTGACTCTAAGATCCTAAAAATGGCAAATTATCAAAATGTGTCCAAATCTGGAAAGTCTGGAAAAATGAAGCAGGTTTTGGCAGATTCACTGACCTTGTAGAACGAACCAGTTTTGACTTAGCAAATGATATCCACAATTCATGCAATTTGGTGTGTAGATATATTTTTCAGTTCTGGACATTTTTGTCAGAAATGGACTAAGGCTAAATCTGACCCTAAGGCCCTCAAAAACGACAAGTATTGAAATGTGTGCAAATCTGGACAATTTTGTGTAGTCTCACTGTTTTGGCTATAACTCTTGAACCCGAACTCCAAATGATGCGAGGTTTGTCTCTGAATTTAGTACACTCCCCAAGATTTAATTTGACATCTTGTTCACTAGAATTGGAGATTTTTTGCCTATGTCAATGATTGTGAGAAAACAGCCCATTGCAGTGAGGGTTTCACCTAGTGATATGCTTAGAAAAATTATTGTAACTTCTTTTGTTGTATTAAATGCTTGGGATTGTGGCATTGGGATGTTGTGTGGACTATTTTGAATGTTTTAGGGTGTTTGAATTAATCAATGCATGGCTTGAGTTTAATCACGTGACAACTTAGGGCTTAATCGCACGGGTGAGCACGAAATGAAACCCTAATGACTAGGTAAACTCACTAAGTGTTGATCTTATGGATATCGTGTTTGATTATGTAATTAGTAGGCTGCCCATAGTTGCCCTCATAGCCCTAAATATGAATCTGATGATTACATGTTGACAAGTAGGCCTTTCTTGCACCCGGTCCCACGTAGATGTCATTGCATGTTGAATAATCTTGTTATTTGATTACGTGAACTTCGAAGTGAGTTATATGACTTGATTTACATGCGTTACATGGCTGCCCGTTTAATATTCATATAACTCCATGTGATTTATAAGTAAAATTGCCTGTCATATCGTGCCTCGCTTGTTTACTTGTCAATGTGCAATCTTATGACTGTTCGGAGGCAACCTACTTTGTTGTCCTCCTAATGTGATATATTACATGTCATAAATGTGCATTGCATACAAGGTTGCAACCTTTCATTCTGGCGTGGTAGCGTTCACGCACACCGGGTGGCATCGGTTTTGCCGGTGCAACCGTGACTACCATTGTCCAATTCCCTCTCTCGCATGGGGGCTAGACTTCCTCGGAGAGTTGGGTCGTAGGATTTCGGGGTACATCTGGAGTACACCCATTTGGCGTGATAAGGGGATGAACTGAAGCCGGCCGCAACAACTGATACTGGAATTGAACTGAGAGCAAAAGCTCACCGTATCCTTTTCACTATGTGTATAAGTACTCTCGCTTGGTTCCTAGAGGACCTCGGGGAGGAAAGACGGGTAATTGTGTTCCTTTACTTTTACATTACGTTATGTACTTACTTGTGATATATTCATGCTTGCAAAAAGGGTTTTCATAAGTTGAACCGGAAAATGAGTTTCAAAACTTATTTCTCGTTCCCCCTCGCTGAGTTCATAAGGACTCACCCTCTTTTATCATCTCAGGTGAAGAAGACCAAGAACAGGTACCTGAGGACGACGTGCCTAATGATGAGTCCTTGGAATGATTGCTTGCCCTACGTGCCTTGCTTGACTATGGCCATTTTGTGAACAATATGTTGCTTGAAGACTATTTCATTTCTTATGATGCTTGTTGTTGTAATGTAAAAGACCCCCGTTGTAATTTGGGGTCTAATTTTGGCTTATACTGATAATAACTAGATAGACACTACTATGGTCGTTTTTGCTATCGTTATTGGCTAGTATCTATCATAGGATTATGAAGTATCAGGTAAGGACCAAGTAAAATGAACCTATCCAATCTTAGGCAGGTACTCATTGTTAATCTAAGATCAACATGTACTTTTGTAATGAGGACAAACAAACAAACGAGACATAGTATCATGCTAGGTTATTAATCAAACGAGACTTCGAGATAACTGGTAGGCGTTTCGATTGGTTATAAATAGTAATCTTAGTTGGAAATGAAATTGAGATTGAAAATTTTGAGGCATTTAGAGAATTAGATCAAAATAAAGAGCCCAATTATAGCCGTTATGCTGCCGGTTTTCCAGAAAATTGTGGAGTTTAGGCTAAAACGTTAAGTGTTAAACCCTCTTGAACGATTAAGTACGTGATATGACTTGAATGATTAGATCACACCCTAGTCTAACCTTTATAGGTCGGGTTGGGGCGTGACACTAATGCACCGGATCCCATCAGAACTCCGAAGTTAAGTGTGCTTGGGCAAGAGTAGTACTAGGATGGGTGACCCTTGGGAAGTCCTCGTGTTGCACCCCCCATTTTTCAATTTTTTTTGCCCTAGTTAGGGTTGCCAAGATACTTTATCTACCACATTTCTATTACCGAATCCCACGGCACCTTGGGCAAGACAACTACGCTTCACGTAGAGGCTGGGCTCGCAAACCGAGGTCGTGGGGCTTGTGACCAGGTCTCCGTCGCTCCGGTGCCCATAACTTTTAACCCGTAAAGATTTACATGGCGCATAGCATACTGTTGGAAAGCTCTCCGAGAGCTCTACGACTAGGGTAGCAAGCCTGCTCTGTTGCGCCTATTTTCGGAGCCCAAAATTGAACGTTTTCATCAATTTCGGGCCATTATTCTTCTTTTGCTCTGTTTTTCTGTCCCGGATCGTACGTCATGAGCTGTTAAAAGTAGGACAACCTAACTCGCGGGATATAACAGGGCCCTACAACGCGTTGATATCACGTATTACAAGGATGTTGCGTTGTTGAAGCAGATGGGTTGTCGTTAATCCCATTGGGCCTTTTGAATGGGCCATCTCTCTGGGCTGGGACTGTGAACCATCAACACATAAAGGAATTGTGCCTTCAACATGATGGGTGCGATCATACCAGCACTAATGCACCGGATCCCATCAGAACTCTGAAGTTAAGCGTGCTTGGGCGAGAGTATTACTAGGATGGGTGACCCCAAGGGAAGTCCTCGTGTTGTACCCCCCTTTTCAATTTTTTTTGCCCCGGTTAAGGTTGCCAAGATACTTTATCCACCACATTTCTATTATCGAATCCCATGGCACCTTGGGCAAGATAACTTCGCTTCACGTAGAGGCTGGGCTTGCAAACCGAGGGCGTAGGGCTTGTGACCAGGTCTCCGTCGCTACGGTGCCCATAACTTATGATCCATAAGGGGTTACGCAGCGCACAACATACCGTTGGAAAGCCCTCAGAGAGCTCTACGACGGGAGGAGCAAGCCTGCGCGGTTGTTGTCACGCCCCAACCTGGCCTATAAGGTTAGACTAGGGTGTGATCTAAACATTCAAGCCATATCACGTACTTAACCGTTTATGAAGATTTCACACTTAATGTTTTGGCCTAAACTCCAAAATTTCCAGAAGACTGGCAGCATAACAGCTGTAATTGAGCTCTTTGGTTTGGCCTAATTCTCTAAACGCGTCAAATTTTCCAATCACAATTTCGTTTCCAACTAAGATTATTATTTTATCATCAATTGAAACACCTACTGGTTGTCTTGATATCTCGTTTGATTAATAACCTAGCATGATACTATGTCTCATTCATTTGTTAATCCTCGTTACAAAAGTACCTGTTGATCTTAGCTTAATAACGTGTACCTGCTTAAGATTTGGTTGGTTCATTTTACTTAGCCTTTACCTAATGCTTCATAATCCTATTATAGATACTAGCAGTAATAATAACAAAACGATCATAGTAGTGTCTAGCGTTTGTCTAGTTACTATCAGTACAAACCAAAATTAGACCCCAAATTACAACGGGGGTCTTTTACATCACAACATTAAACAACATGAAAGAAACAGTCTTCAAGTAGCATAGTTTCACAAATGGCCATAAATCAAGCAGAACACATAGGAACAGGCAATCACTCCAAAGAATCATCGTTAGGCACATCGTCCTCAGGTACCTGTTCTTGATCTTCTTCACCTGAGATGATAAAAGAGGGTGAGTCCTTATGAACTCAGCGAGGGGGGAACGAGAAATAGGTTTTGAAACTCATTTTCCGGTTCAACTTATGAAAATCCTTTTGCAAGCATGAATATAACACAATTAAGTACATAACAATAATATAAAGTAAAGGAACAGAAACACCAGTCTTTCCTCCCCGAGGTTCTCTAGGAACCAAGCGAGAGTACTTATACATATAGAAAAGGATACGGTGAACTTCTGCTCTCAGTTGTTGCGGCCGACTTCAATTCATCCCCTTAACACGCCAAGTGGGTGTACTCCGGATGTACCCCGAAATCCTATGACCCAACTCTCCGAGGAAGTCTAGCCCCCAAGCAAGAGAGGGAATGAGACCATGGTAGTCACAGGTGCACCGGCAAGCCCGATGCCGCCCGGTGTGCGTGATCGCTACCATGCCAGAATGAAAGGTTGCAACCTTATATGCAATGCACATTTATGACATTTAATATATCACATTAGGAGGACAACAAAGTAGGTTGCCTCCATACAGTCATAAGATTGCACATTGACAAGTAAACAAGCGAGGCATGGATAGACAAGTAATTTCACTTGAAAAGCTCATGGAGTTATATGAACATTAAACCGACAGCCATGTAACGCACATAAATCAAGTCATATAACTCAATTCAAAGTTCACGTAATCAAATAATAAGATTATATAACATGCAACAACATCTACGTGGGCTCGGATGCAAGAAAAGCCTATTTGTCAACATGCAATGATCAAAATCACATTTAGGACTATAAGGGCATCTACGGGCAGCCTACTAAGCATATAATTCCACACAATATCCAAATGATCAACACTTAGCAAGACTACCTAGTCATTAGGGTTTCCATTTCGTGCTTACCCGTGTGATTAAACCCTAAGTCAACTCAAAATCAATCTCAAGCCATGCGTCAATTAATTCAAACATCCCCAAGTACTCAAAACAATCCACACAACATCCCAATGTCACAATCCCAAGCAATTAATACCACACGAGAAGTTACAACGATTTTTCTAAGCATATAACCAAGTGAACCCTCACTGCAATAGGCTGTTTTCCCACAATCACTAAGATAAGCAAACAATCTCAAATTCCAGTGAATAAGATGTCAAATTAAAGCTTAAGAAGTGAACTAAAATCGGAAACAAATCTTGCATCATTAGTTATAGCCGAAACAGTGAGATAACACAAAACTGTCCAGATTTGTACACATTTCAATAATTGACGTTTTTGAGATCCTTAGGGTCAGTTTTAGCCTTAGTCCATTTCTGACAAAAATGTCCAAAACTGAAAAATATAGCAGTACACAAAATTTCATGCATTTGGACATCATTTACTAAGTCAAATCTGGTTCGTTCTACAAGGTCAGTGCATCTGCCAAAACCTGCTTCATTTTTCCAGATTTCCAGATTTGGACACATTTCGAAGATTTGCCATTTTGAGGACTTTAGAGTCAAAATTAGCTTTGGCCTATTTCTGTGAAAAATGTTCAAAACTGGCCAAACTAGTCACCTACCAATTTTAATGTATTTTCAACATCATTTGTCTAGCCAAACTCACCTTGAAACAACAGGTCAGAGAGCTGTCACATAATCCGACTTCACCTATCATCACTTTGAAGCCAAAATCTTGCCATGAATGGTTGAAGAAGCTTATGAACGAACATATAACTCAAGTACAGAAGCAAAGACATACATTTAAGAGCATGCATGTGGATTTTTGAAGGATTTTCAAAAGGTTTTAGCCCTCACCTTAGCAAATCAACCAAGAAGATGCACAAAACTTGTTGAAGAACAAATTTCTTCTTCTTCTTTGCCTAGCCGACATTCCAACTTGGTTTTCTCTATTTTTCCTAGCTTAGTGACCAAACTCTTAGTACATGCATGTGGTTAGAACAAGAAGAAAAGAAATGGAAGCTAAGAAACTCACCTAGGGCCGAAATGAAGACTCAAGAGCTTGCATGTGAGATTTCTTGCAACCTAGCTAGCTTGGTTGAGTTCCTTTGCTTGGGCTTGCCTTGAATAACCATAAGATGATGAAGATGAGCTAGGAAGGTGAGAAACTCAGCCAAGGCTGAGAGAGAGAGAGAAAAATGAGAGGGAGAGAGAGAAGATGAGAGGAAGAAAGAAGAAATGACAAAGAATGACAAAGAGTGAAGCTTTTGCATTTCTTCAAGCATTTGGTCGGCCTTGAGCTTGATGATTCAGCCTTTTTATGTCTTCAAGGTGTACTTTAAAATTGATAGCATGGGCAAGGTGTGTTTGGTCGAGCAAGGTGGAGAATTGAGGAGGTTTGGAGCAATTTTTTTTATGCATTTGATAAGTGTTTTTGTCATAACTTGTCTAGAACCAATTTGAATTGAGCATGCATGCAAAGACACCACATAGTGGTCGGCCAAGGCTAAATAAATTCTGATTTTTTGTCATCTATTGGAGTATTATTTAATTGGGTGTTGTAAGTACAAAAAGAATAAGGAATAAAAAATAAGGAATGCTTAGTGTTTAGTTAATTTTTGTCTTCTAGTGAGTTGATTTAGGATTATAATATTGATAGTGGAGTTTGTAGGATTATTTGATAGTCTAGTGCTTTGTGTAAGATGCTTTCTTGATTAGCGTGAGCGCACGTTTTCCTAGTTCTAGGGCACGTACAACGAGGTAGGACACGAACTACGAGATGAACGCACGTTTTCTAAGTAAATGCACGCAACCCTAAATGAATGCACGTAATTCAATGCATAGCACATAAAACAAACACAATTCTCAATCCTAGGTCAAGGCTCGCAAATCAAGATTAGGGCACATGAAACAAGGTATCGCACACAAATCGAGGTCGGGCCTCATAGCTGTGCCTGTTTTTGGTGCCCAAAATCGAACATTTTCATCAGTTTCAGGCCACTTTTCTAGTTTTGCTCTGTTTTTCCGTCCCAGATCGTACGTTGTTAGCTGTTAAAAGGACGAAAACCTAACTCACGGGACAGTAGAGGGCCCTACAACGTGTCGATATAACATATTGCGAGACTGCTGCATTGTTGAAGTGGATGGGTTGTCGTTAAGCCCTTTGGGCCATTTGAATGGGCCATCTCTCTAGGCTGGGACTGTGAACCGTCAACACATAAAGGATTTGTGCCCACAACATGATGGGTGCGATCATACCAGCACTAAAGCACTGGATCGCATCAGAACTCCGAAGTTAAGCGTGCTTGGGCGAGAGTAGTACTAGGATGGGTGACCCCCTGGGATGTCCCCGTGTTGCACCCCCCCTTTTCAATTTTTTCTGCCCTAGTTAACGTTGCCAAGATACTTTATCCACCACATTTCTATTACCGAATCCCACGGCACCTTGGGCAAGACAACTTCACTTCACATAGAGGCCAGGCCCGCAAACTGAGGGCGTGGGGCTTGTGACCAGGGCTCCGTCACTCCGGTGCCCATAACTTTTAATCCGTAAGGAGTTACACGGTGCATAGCATACTGTTGGAAAGCTCTTCGAGAGCTTTACGACGTGGGCAGCAAGCCTGCTCGGATGCGCCTATTTTCGAAGCCCAAGATGGAACGTTTTCATCAGTTTCGGGCTACTTTTCTTCTTTTGCTCTATTTTTTCGTCCCGGATCATACGTCGTGAGCTGTTAAAAGGATGACAACCTAACTCGCGGGATATAACAGGGCCCTACAACGCGTCGATATCACTTATTACGAGGATGCTGCGTTGTTGAAGCGGATGGGTTGTCATTAAGCCCATTGAGCCTTTTTAATGGGCTATCTCTCTGGGCTGGGACTGTGAACCGTCAACACATAAAGGATTTGTTCCCTCAACATGACTGGTGCGATCATACTAGCACTAATGCACCGGATCCCATAAGAACTCCGAAGTTAAGCGCGCTTGGGCGACAGTACTACTAGGATGGGTGACCCCCTGGGAAGTCCTCGTGTTGCACCTCCCCTTTTGATTTTTTTTTGCCTCGGTTAGGGTTGCGAAGATACTTTATCCACCACATTTCTATTACCGAACGCCACGGCACCTTGGGCAAGACAACTACGCTTCACGTAGAGTTTGGGCCCGCAAACCAAGGGCGTGGGGCTTGTGACCAGGTCTCCGTCACTCCGGTGCCCATAACTTTTAATCCGTAAGGAGTTACGCAGTGCATAGCATACTGTTGGAAAGCTCTTCAAGAGCTCTACGACGGGGGTGGCAAGCTTGCTCTGCTGCGCCTATTTTCGAAGTCCAAAATTGAACGTTTTCATCAGTTTCGGGCTACTTTTCTTCTTTTGCTCTATTTTTTCATCCCGGATCATAGGTCGTGAGCTGTTAAAAGGACGACAACCTAACTCGCGGGATATTACAGGGCCCTACAACGCGTTGATATCACTTATTACGAGGATACTGCGTTGTTGAAGCGGATGGGTTGTCATTAAGCCCATTGGGCCTTTTCAATGGGCTATCTCTCTGGGCTGGGACTTTGAACCGTCAACACATAAAGGATTTGTGCCCTCAACATGACTGGTGCGATCATAACAGCACTAATGCACTGGATCCCATCAGAACTCCGAAGTTAAGCACGCTTGGGCGATAGTAGTACTAGGATGGGTGACCCCCTGGGAAGTCCTCGTGTTGCACTTCCCCTTTTGATTTTTTTTGCCTCGGTTAGGGTTGCCAAGATACTTTATCCACCACATTTCTATTACCGAACGCCACGGCACCTTGGGCAAGACAACTTTGCCTCACATAGAGTTTGGGCCCGCAAACCAAGGGCCTGGGGCTTGTGACCAGGTCTCCGTCGCTCTGGTGCCCATAACTTTTAATCCGTAAGGAGTTACGCGACGCACAGCATACCGTTGGAAAGCTCTCCGAGAGCTCTATGACGGGGGTAACAAGCTTGGTCGGCTGTGCCTATTTTTGGAGCCCAAAATTGAACGTTTTCATCAGTTTCAGGCCACTTTTCTTCTTTTGCTCTATTTTTCCCTCCCGGATCGTACATCGTGAGCTGTTAAAAGGATGACAATCTAACTCGCGGGATATTACAAGACCCTACCATGCGTCGATATCATGCCTTACGAGGATGCTGCGTTATTGAAGCGCATGGGTTGTCGTTAAGCCCATTAGGCCTTTTGAATGGGCCATCTCTCTCGGTTGGGACTGTAAACCGTCAACACATAAAAGAATTGTGCCCTCAATATGATGGGTGTGATCATACCAGCATTAATGCACCGGATCTCATCAGAACTCCGAAGTTAAGCGTGCTTGGGCGAGAGTAGTACTAGGATGGGTGACCCCATGGGAAGTCCTTGTGTTGCACCCCCCTTTTCAATTTTTTTTACCCCAGTTAGGGTTGCCAAGGTACTTTATCTACCACATTTCTATTACCGAATCCCACGGCACCTTGGGCAAGACAACTTCGGTTCACGTAAAGGCTGGGCCTGCAAACCGAGGGCGTAGGGCTTGTGACCAGGTCTCCGTCGCTCCGGTGCCCATAACTTTTGATCCGTAAGGAGTTACACGGCTCATAGCATACCATTGGAAAGCTCTCTGAAAGCTCTACGACGGGGGAAGTAAGCATGCTTAGCTGCGCCTATTTTTGGTGCCCAAAATCGAACGTTTTCATCAGCTTCCTGCTACTTTTCTTCTTTTGCTCTGTTTTTCCTTCTCGAATCGTACGTCGTGAGTTGTTAAAATTTCGACAACATAACTCGCGAGCCATTAGAGGGCCGTACAATGTGTCGATATTACGTCTTGCGAGGATGCTACGTTGTTGAAGAGGATGGGTTGTCGTTAATCCCTTTGGGCCTTTTGAATGGCCCATCTCTTTGGGCTGGGACTGTGAATCGTCAAAACATAAAGGATTTGTGCCCACAACATGACGAGTGTGATCATACCAGCACTAATTCACCAGATCCCATCCGAACTCCGAAGTTAAGCATGCTTGGGCGAGAGTAGTACTAGGATAGGTGAGCCCCTGGGAAGTCATCGTGTTGTACCCCCCCTTTTCAATTTTTTTTGCCCCAGTTAGGGTTGCCTAGATACCTTATCCACCACATTTCTATTACCGAATCCCATAGCACCTTGGGCAAGACAACTTCGCTTCACGTAGAGTCTAGGCCCGCAAACCGAAGGCGTGGGGCTTGTGACTAGGTCTCCGTCGCTCCGGTGCCCATAACTTTTAATCCGTAAGGAGTTATGCGACGCACAGCATACCATTGGAAAGCTCTCCAAGAGCTCAACAACGGGGGCAGCAAGCCTGCTCAGCTGCTCCTCTTTTCGGAGCCCAAAATCGAACGTTTTCATCAGTTTGTGGCAACTTTACTTCTTTTTCTCTAATTTTTCATCCCGTATCATACGTCGTGAGCTGTTAAAAGGACGACAACCTAACTCGTGGGATATTATAGGGCCGTACAATCCGTCGATATCACGTCTTACGAAGATGCTGCGTTGTTGAAGCAGATGGGTTGTCGTTAAGCGCATTGGGCCTTCTGAATGGGCCATCTCTCTAGGCTGGGACTGTGAACCATCAACACATAAAGGAATTGTGCCCTCAACATGACGGGTGCGATCATACCAGCACTAATGTACCGGATCCCATAAGAACTCCGGAGTTAAGCGTGCTTGGGCGAGAATAGTACTAGGATGGGTGACCCCCTGGGAAGTCCTCGTGTTGCACCCCCCATTTCGATTTTTTTTCCCCGGTTAGGGTTGCCAAGGTACTTTATCTACCATATTTCTGTTACCGAATCCCACGGCACCTTGGGCAAGACAACTTCGCTTCACGTAGAGACTAGGCCTGCAAACCAAGGGCGTAGGGCTTGTGACCAGGTCTCCGTCGCTCCGGTGCCCATAACTTTTGATCCGTAAGGAGTCACGCGGCACACAGCATACCATTGGAAAGCTCTTCGAGTGCTCTACGATGGGGGCAGTAAGCCTGCTTTGGTGCATTTGTTTTTGGAGCCCAAAATCGAACGTTTTCATCAGTTTCGTGCTACTTTTCTTCTTTTGCCCAGTTTTTCCTTCCCGAATCGTACGTCGTGAGCAATTAAAATGACGACAACATAACTCACGTGACATTAGGGAGCCCTACAACGTGTCGATATCACGTCTTGCAAGGATGCTACGTTGTTGAAGAGGATGGGTTGTCGTTAAGCCCTTTGGGCCTTTTGAATAGGCCATCTCTCTGGGCTGGGACTGTGAATCGTTACATAAAGGATTTGTGCCCACAACATGACGGGTGTGATCATACCAGCACTAATGCACCGGATCCCATTCGAACTCCGAAGTTAAGCGTGCTTGGGCAAGAGTAGTACTAGGATAGGTGACCCCCTGGGAAGTCCTCGTGTTGCACCCCCTCTTTTCAATTTTTTTTGCCTCGGTTGGGGTTGCCCAGATACTTTATCCACCACATTTCTATTACTGAATCCCACAGCACCTTGGGCAACACAACTTCGCTTCACGTAGAGTCTAGGCCCGCAAACCGAAGGCGTAGGGCTTGTGACAAGGTCTCCGTCGCTCCGGTGCCCATAACTTTTAATCCGTAAGGAGTTATGCGATGCACAGCATATCGTTGGAAAGTTCTCCAAGAGCTCAACAACGGGGGTAGCAAGCTTGCTCAGACGCGCCTCTTTTCGGAGCCCAAAATCAAACGTTTTCATCAATTTATGGCCACTTTACTTCTTTTGCTCTATGTTTTCATCCCGTAACATATGTCGTAAGCTGTTAAAAGGACGACAACCTAACACGCAGGATATTACAGGGCCCTACAACGCGTCGATATCACGTCTTACGAGGATACTGCATTGTTCAAGCGGATGGGTTGTCGTTAAGCCCATTGGGCCTTTTGAATAGGCCCTCTCTCTAGGTTGGGACTGCGAACCGTCAACACATAAAGGAATTGTGCCCTCAACATGACGGGTAAGATCATACCAGCACTAATGCACCGGATCCTATAAGAACTCCGAAGTTAGGCGTGAGTAGTACTAGGATGGGTGACCCCCTGGGAAGTCCTCGTGTTGCACCCCCCTTTTCAATTTTTTTGCTCTGATTAGGGTTGCCAAGGTACTTTGTCTACCATATTTCTATTGCCGAATCCCACGACACCTTGGACAAGACAACTTCGCTTCACGTAAAGGCTGGGCCTGCAAACCGAGGGCGTAGGGCTTGTGACCAGGTCTCCGTCACTTCGTTGCCCATAACTTTTGATTTGTAAGGAGTTACGCGGCGCACAACATACCATTGGAAAACTCTCCGAGTGCTCTACGATGAGGGCAGTAAGCTTGCTCAACTGCGCTTGTTTTTGGAGCCCAAAATCGAACGTTTTCATCAGTTTCGTGCTACTTTTCTTCTTTTTGCTCTATTTTTCCTTCCCGAATTGTACTTCGTGAGCTATTAAAATGACGACAACATAACTCACGGGACATTAGAGGGCCCTACAACGTGTCGATATCACGTCTTACGAGGATGCTACATTGTTGAAGAGGATGGGTTGTCGTTAAGCCCTTTGGGCCTTTTGAATGGGCCATTTCTCTGGGTTGGGACCGTCAATCGTCAAAACATAAAGGATTTGTGCCCACAACATGACCGGTGCGATTATACCAGTACTAGTGCACCGGATTCCATTAGAACTCCGAAGTTAAGCGTGCTTGGGCGAGAGTAGTACTAGGATGGGTGACCCCTGGGAAGTCCTCGTGTTTCACCCCTACTTTTCTAATTTTTTTGCCCCGATTAGGGTTGCCAAGATACTTTATACACCACATTTCTATTACCGAATCCCACAGCACCTTGGGCAAGACAACTTCGCTTCACGTAGAGGCTAGGCCAGTAAACCGAAGGCGTGGGGCTTGTGACTAGGTCTCCGTCGCTCCGGTGCCCATAACTTTTAATCCGTAAGGAGTTATGCGATGCACAGCATACCGTTGGAAAGCTCTCCAAGAGCTCTACAACGGGGGCAGCAAGCCTGCTTAGCTGCGGCTCTTTTCGGAGTCCAAAATCGAACGTTTTCATCAGTTTATGGCCACTTTACTTGTTTTGCTCTATTTTTTCTTCCCGTATCATATGTCGTGAGCTGTTAAAAGGACGACAACCTAACTCACGGGATATTACAGGGCCCTACAATGCGTCGATATCACGTCTTACGAGGATGCTGCGTTGTTGAAGCGGATGGGTTGTCGTTAAGCCCATTGGGCCTTTTGAATGGGCCATCTCTCTAGGCTAGGAATGTGAACCGTCAAAACATAAAGGAATTGTGCCCTCAACGTGACAGGTGCGATCATACCAGCACTAATGCACCGGATCCCATAAGAACTCTGAAGTTAAGCGTGCTTGGGCGAGAGTAGTACTAGGATGGGTGACCCCCTGGGAAGTCCTCGTGTTGCACCCCCTTTTTCAAATTTTTTTTTGCGGCAGTTAGGTTTGCCAAGATACTTTATCCACCACATTTTTATTACCGAATCCCACAGCACGTTGGGCAAGACAACTTCGCTTCACGTAGAGGCTGGGCCTGCAAACCGAGGGCGTAGGGCTTGTGACCAGGTCTCCGTCGCTCCGGTGCCCATAACTTTTGATCCGTAAGGAGTTACGCGGCTCACAGCATACCGTTGGAAAGCTCTCTGGGACTCTACGACGGGGGCAGCAAGCCGGCTCGGTTACGCCCGTTTTTGGAGCCCAAAATCAAATGTTTTCATCAGTTTCGGGCCACTTTCCTAGTTTTGCTTTGTTTTTCCGTCCCGTATAGTACGTCATGAGCTATTAAAAGGATGAAAACCTAACTCGCGGGACATTAGAGGGCCCTACAACGCGTCGATATCACATCTTACGAAGATGCTGCGTAGTTGAATTGAATGGGTTGTCGTTAAGCCCTTTGGGCCATTTGAATGGGCCATCTCTTTTGGCTGGGACTGTGAACCATCAACACCTAAAGGATTTGTGCCAACAACATGACGGGTATGATCATACCAGTACTAATGCACCGGATCCCATCAGAACTCCAAAGTTAAGCATGCTTAGGCGAGAATAGTACTAGGATGGGTGACCCCCAGGGAAGTCCTCGTGTTGCACCCCCCCTTTTCAATTTTTTTTGCCCCAGTTAGGGTAGCCAAGATAATTTATCCACCATATTTCTATTACCGAATTCGACGGCACCTTGGGCAAGACAACTCCACTTCACGTAGACGCTGGGCCCGTAAACCGAGGGCGTGGGGCTTATGACCAGGTCTTTGTTGCTCCAGTGCGTATAACTTTTAATCCGTAAGGAGTTACGCGGCGCATAACATACCGTTAGAATGCTCTCCGAGAGCTCTACGACGGGGGCATCAAGCATGCTTTGTTGTGCCTATTTTTTGAGACCAAACTTGAACGTTTTCATCAGTTTCGGGCCACTTTTCTAGTTTTGCTCTATTTTTTCGTCCCACATCGTACGTCGTGAGCTGTTAAAAGGACGACAACCTAACTCGCGGGACCTTAGAGGGCCCTACAATCTGTTGATATCACGTCTTGCGAGGATGCTACGTTGTTGAAGTGGATGGGTTGTTGTTAAGCCCATTGGGCTTTTTGAATGGGCCATCTATCTCTGGGCTGGGACTGTTAACCGTCAACACATAAAGGATTTGTCCCGACAACATGACGGGTGTGATCATAGTAGTACTAATGCCCCGGGTCCTATCAGAACTCCGAAGCTAAGCGTGCTTGGGGGAGAGTAGTGCTAGGATGGGTGACCCCCTGTGAAGTCCGCGTGTTGTACCCCCCTACCCTTTTCAATTTTTTTTGCCCGGTTAGGGTTGCCAAGATACGTTTTCAACCACATTTCTATTACCGAATACCAAGGCACTATGGGCAAGACAACTTCATTTCACGTAGAGGCTGGGCCCGCAAACCGAGGGCGTGGGGCTAGTGACCTGGTCTCCGTCGCTTCGGTGCCCATAACTTTTAATTCGTAAGGAGTTACGCGACATACAGTATACCGTTGGAAAGCTCTCTGATAGCTCTACGACGGGGGCAGCAAGCTTGCTCGATTGTGCCTATTTACTGATCCCAAAATCAAACGTTTTCATCAGTTTCGGGCCACTTTTCTTCTTTTGCTCTATTTTTCAGTACCGGATCGTACGTCGTGAGCTATTAAAAGGAAGATAACCTAACTCGTAGGGCATTAGGGGGCCCTACAATGCATGGATATCACGTCTGGCGAGGATGCTGCGTTGTTGAAGTGGATGGGTTGTCGTTAAGCCCATTGGGCCTTTTGAATGGGCCATGTCTCTGGGTTGGGACTGTGAACCGCCAACACAAAAAGGATTTGTGCCCTCAACATAACGGGTGCGATTATACCAGCACTAATGCACCGGATCCCATCAGAACTCCGAAGTTAAGCGTGTTTGAGCGAGAGTAGTACTAGGATAGGTGACACCCTGGGAAGTCCTCGTGTTGCACCCACCATTTTCAATTTTTTTTGCCCCGGTTAGGGTTGCCAAGAGAATTTATCAAGCACATGTCTATTACCGAATACCAAGGCACCATCGGCAAGATTACTTCGCTTCAAGTAGAGGTTGGGCCCGCAAACTGAGGGCGTGGGGCTAGTGACCTGGTCTCCGTCGCTCCGGTGCCCTTAACTTTTATTCCGTAAAGAGTTACACGACGCACAACATACCGTTGGAAAGCTCTCTGATAGCTCTATGACGGGGACAGCAAGCTTGCTCGATTGTGCCAATTTTTTAAGCCCAAAATCGAACGTTTTCATCAGTTTCGGGCCACTTTTCTTTTTTTTGCTCTATTTTTCAATACTGGATCGTACGTCATGAGCTGTTAAAAGGACGATAACCTAACTCGCAGGGCATTAGGGGGCCCTACAATGCATGGATATCACGTCTGGCGAGGATGCTGCGTTGTTGAAGTGGATGGGTTGTCGTTAAGCCTATTGGGCCTTTTGAATGGGCCATCTCTCTGGGTTGGGACTGTGAACCGTTAACACAAAAAGGATTTGTGCCCTCAACATAACGGGTGCAATCATACCAGCACTAATTCACCGGATCCCATCAGAACTCCGAAGTTAAGCGTGTTTGGGCGAGAGTAGTACTAGGATGGGTGACCCCCTGGGACGTCCTCGTGTTGCACCCACCCTTTTCAATGTTTTTTGCCCCGGTTAGGGTTGCCAAGATACTTTATCCACCACATTTCAATTACCAAATCCCACGGGACCTTGGGCAAGACAACTTCACTTCACGTAGAGGCTGGGCCTGCAAACCGAAAGCGCAGGGTTCGTGGCTAGGTCTCCGTCGCTCCGGAGCCCATAACTTTTGATCCGCATGTAGTTACACGGTGCACAGCATACCATTGGAAAGCCCTCCAATTGCTCTAAGACAGGGGCAACAAGCCTGCTTTGCTGCGCCCGTTTTCGGAGCCCAAAATCAAACATTTTCATCAGTTTTGGGCCACTTTTCTGGTTTTGCTCTGTTTTTTCGTCCCGGATCGTACATCGTGAGCAGTTAAAAGGACGAAAACCTAACTCGTGGGGCATTACAGGGCCCTACAATGCGTCGATATCACGTCTTGCGAGGATGCTATGTTATTGAAGTGGATGGGTTGTCGTTAAACCCATTGGGCCATTTAATTGGGCCATCTTTCTGGGCTAGGACTATGATCTGTCAACACATAAAGGATTTGTGCCCACAACATGACGGGTGCGATCAAACTAGCACTAATGCACTGGATCCCCTCAGAACTCCGAAATTAAGCGTGCTTGGGCGAGAGTAGTACTAGGATGGGTGACCCCCTGGAAAGTCCTCATGCTGCACCCTTCGTTTTCAATTTTTTTTGCCCAAGTTAGGGTTGCCAAGATACTTTATCCACCATATTTCTATTACCAAATCCCACGGAACCTTGGACAAGACAACTTCACTTCACGTAGTGGCTGGGCCTGCAAACCGAGGGCGTGGGGCTTGTGACCGGGTCTCCGTCTGTGACGCCCGAGATTTAGCCATGCATTCAATTACTGTTGCATCCCTTGTTTGCGCATTTACTTCTGTACTTTACTAACTGACTTCTGTAGCTACTATTCACTCCGTTTTCAAACTACATTCTATTAGTGAATTAACATTTTTATTAAATCATATTAATTGTTAAAGGAGTGGGAAAAATGTGCAATTGAACTAGAAGCGATAGGAGCGCTCGTTTAGAAAATGATTTTCATAGTTCAATGAATAGTGTTACGTAACATAACTTAGAGATTTAATTAGCTAGCCTATGTTTCACACCTTAGGCTCGTTTTAAAGTTAACAACGCTCATTTTAGTAACCCATTTAATCACCCAACTTAGCCATTTAGTATATCTACTCAACACATGACCATTTAGCTCATAAAAACAAAAAACAAAAACGAGAGCAAATGCTGAAAAATCACTGTAGCAAATCCGAGAATAGTATAGGAGGAGAATGAGAGGATTTTGCTCATCAAATCTTCAAGCCAAGCCAAGCCAAGCTAGGAGCAAGTAGTTTAGGGTGTTTGCTAGCCTCCCGAGAGTTCCTACGCGCAATTAGTGAGGGTTTTCATGACTTTTTATGCATATCTAAAATGTTACATTTTTCTTGATTTGTTGAAATGTTATCAAATGCTATTTCAAAGCTTATCTATGCTATTATACCTTGTATATAAGTGCTAGAGAACACATTTGAGCTATTAGTTCGCATTTTAAACGGTTGGAATCGTCATTTGAATTTATGAGGTGAATAGTGATATTTTTCTAGGGTTTTGTGTAATTGCACGTATTAGCTTGATTCAACACTCCTAATAGATGCCTTAGGTGCTTATGAAGGTAGTCTAATAGCCCCGTGCACTTGAATTGCTCTAGAATCGCATAAAACGTGAAATAGCCGACTTTAACAAAGGGGTTACGGGGTTCATGCGAATCCGGGTGGATTCGGGCTTCACTTCTAGTATTCTTAGGCAACCTAGGTCTATAGAAGCTTTGATAACCCTTGTTTGAAGCCCGGATAAGGTATGTGTAGTTTAAAGCCATAAGAGGGAATTTGGAGCTTTCGGGGTAATCGCGGGCGTTTGAATGAGTTAGAGGGTTGAGAAGGTACCTTGAGGGTTAGTTAGAAGGTTGGGAGAGTTTCCCTTGAAAATAGAATCATTAACCTTGGTTTGGAAGAGAAATAGTTTGAAAAATAAAGGGGTTTAGGTGCAATTTCGGTTGACTCACGCTTCTAAACCCATGGCATGACTTCTTGAGCGTTTATATGTGGTTTCAAGTTGATTTGGAGCTTTTGGTATGATTCTATGCTTATTTTGTAAAAGTCCCTTTGTAAAACTACTTATTAGCTTATATAATTGCTTCTATTTTAACTACCTCGAGGTCAACCTGCTTTGTTGATCCTCCTATGTGTTAATGCTTATATTATTGCTATTAACTTGCCATTGTTAAGTGCATTGCATAGTGGTTGCGCAACCATAGTGTCAGGGGCGGATGTGTTGAATATCGGCTGGGCGGCAGAGGGCTTGCCGGTGGATATTCAAACTCCGTGCCCTAGTCCCTCATTCACCTGGTCCGGAGATTGCCAGGGAATGTTGGGTCGTAGGATTATCGGGGTACATCCGGAGTACACCCACTGGAGTGTTTGGGGTTATGCCGGCTTATCGTGATCGTGATTGTGGTTCGTGGATCGTGAATGAAGACCAGTGAAGATTGGTGTATAGGGGTTATGAGAAATGTATCATTGTTTCTTGATTTGCTCAATTGTTATTGTTGTTAACTGTATTACTTGTCGCATTGCACGCCCCGGGACCTTATCCCTCATTAGGCAATAGTGGTTGCTCATACCTCGCTAACATGTTTCAGGTGGCGCAGTTGGAGGAGTTGCATTAGTTGCTGTGTCTAGTTGCTTGAGGTGGACTATGTTCTTGTTGATTAGAGTAGGATTTGTTTTCTTACTTTATGTTCTATTTTGTAACCTAAGTGATATGTGTATATTATATAGTTTGCAAATTGAGGGATAGATGTTGTAGTGGTAGATTTAGAACCATGGCATGTAATAACTTATATTTCTGCTATTAGCTTCTTCGCATGCTTGGGAGTGAATGACTGGTTGTTTTCAATTTCTAAGAATACTTAAAAGCTATCATGGAGTGGCATGATAAGCGGTTTTGTAAAGAAGTTAAGTTATGAATGCGTGCTTGTCTGTATCTAAACTGTTTGTATGTCTTACAGCTCGGATGGCCTTAAAGCTAAGATCTTTAGTTATAAATGGATGTCTTGTTATGTTGTGGCTTTATTGAGTGTTTACAGGTTTTCAGAATGTCCACGGTACAGGGGAGACTCTGTCTGTGTGTCGGGTCCGGACTTAACCATTAGGAAAAATTTTGTGACCGGGCATGGTATTGGGTTGAGAATAGCATGGTCATTAGAGCCTCCGGTCTCGTGAGGGATCGGGGCGTTACAGGTGGTATCAGAGCTTAGTTAGCTCTAAGCCAGGACAGGGTCCTCAGCCTATTAGGTAGTAACCGTTGCGTGTGTGCTTGTTAAGAGTGTGTCTTGAAAGTGTATGCCTGTATGTGTGATTGTGTGTCTTGTATTGAATGTGTGCACCTATGTGATATAATTATGTGTTACGTGCTAAATGTGTGCTAAGTGAAGTAAAGTGGCTGGTTATGTATCAAATTGACCTCGTGAATTGTTAATTGCTTGAACTGTTGCTTGTAATGTGTGCATTTGAAAGTCTTTGATTGAGTTGTGTTATGATGGACTTGATTGTCGTGCTTGAATGACTTTGATGATTACACTGTTTCATAAACTCTTATATAAACATGTTTGCATAATAGTTTAAAACATATATGTGTAAATGTGATATCTTGGCATTCATACATGTCTTGTTGAAATGGTAAGAAAGACTTCTTCCTCCCCCTGAAGAGAAGTGATTAGCAACAGCCCTCCAAGTTGTGTGGATTAGCGGGAATGAGAATGTTGTAAGCGGAGCTCAGTTATTGGGATTTCTTCCAAGGCATTCTTCTACGCTCAGTAGTCAGAAATGAATGGCTTCCTTTGGAATTTCTACATGACCGTTCTCTCGGTTTTCTTATTGAGTATTCTTCTAGTATTTTCTTGTTGGTATTACTCGGAAGACTTAGTTTGGGATTCTAATCAGCCTTATTATATGGAATTATCTTCTGTATTTGTACTCTAAATTCTTATTGGTATTTTCTCGCCACTGTTAGTTGGGATTCTATTCTTCTATGGTATTCGTGCCAGCGGGATTCTTATTTGGATTTCGAAGTAGCATCTCTATTGGAGCCTTTATTTGGCCTTATTACGTGAGGTTCGCAGGCAATACTACTGGAATTTCTTAATGAGCTCCCATGAGAGTTCGTATATGGTATTCTTGCTTAGCAACTAATGACGAGTAATCGGAGTTGGTTTTCAGTTGTTGTGCAGTTCCCTTATGAAGAAGAATTGCGTGGACGCAATTAGTTTAAGGGGGAGAGGATGTGACGCACGGGATTTAGCCATGCATTCAATTACTGTTGCATCCCTTGTTTGCGCATTTACTTCTGTACTTTACTAACTGACTTCTGTAGCTACTATTCACTCCGTTTTCAAACTACATTCTATTAGTGAATTAACATTTTTATTAAATCATATTAATTGTTAAAGGAGTGGGAAAAATGTGCAATTGAACTAGAAGCGATAGGAGAGCTCGTTTAGAAAATGATTTTCGTAGTTCAATGAATAGTGTTACGTAACATAACTTAGAGATTTAATTAGCTAGCCTATGTTTCACACCTTAGGCTCATTTTAAAGTTAACAACGCTCATTTTAGTAACCCATTTAATCACCCAACTTAGCCATTTAGTATATCTACTCAACACATGACCATTTAGCTCATAAAAACAAAAAACAAAAAAGAGAGCAAATGCTGAAAAATTACTGTAGCAAATCCGAGAATAGTATAGGAGGAGAATGAGAGGATTTTGCTCATCAAATCTTCAAGCCAAGCCAAGCCAAGCTAGGAGCAAGTAGTTTAGGGTGTTTGCTAGCCTCCCGAGAGTTCCTACGCGCAATTGGTGAGGGTTTTCATGACTTTTTATGCATATCTAAAATGTTACATTTTTCTTGATTTGTTGAAAATGTTATCAAATGCTATTGCAAAGCTTATCTATGCTATTATACCTTGTATATAAGTGCTAGAGAACACATTTGAGCTATTAGTTCGCATTTTAAACGGTTGGAATCGTCATTTGAATTTATGAGGTGAATAGTGACGTTTTTCTAGGGTTTTGTGTAATTGCACGTATTAGCTTGATTCAACACTCCTAATAGATGCCTTAGGTGCTAATGAAGGTAGTCTAATAGCCCCGTGCACTTGAATTGCTCTAGAATCGCATAAAACGTGAAATAGCCGACTTTAACAAAGGGGTTTCGGGGTTCATGCAAATATGGGTGGATTCGGGCTTCACTTCTAGTATTCTTAGGCTACCTAGGTGCTATTGAAGCTTTGATAACCCTTGTTTGAAGCCCGGATAAGGTATGTGTAGTTTAAAGCCATAAGAGGGAATTTGGGGCTTTCGGGGTAATTGCGGGCGTTTGAATGAGTTAGAGGGTTGAGAAAGTACCTTGAGGCTTAGTTAGAAGGTTGGGAGAGTTTCCCTTGAAAATGGAATCATTAACCTTGGTTTGGAAGAGAAATAGTTTGAAAAATAAAGGGGTTTAGGTGCAATTTCGGTTGACTCACACTTCTAAACCCATGGCATGACTTCTTGAGCGTTTATATGTGGTTTCAAGTTGATTTGGAGCTTTTGGTATGATTCTATGCTTATTTTGTAAAAGTCCCTTTGTAAAACTGCTTATTAGCTTATATAATTGCTTCTATTCTAACTGCCTCGAGGTCAACCTACTTTGTTGATCCTCCTATGTGTTAATGCTTATATTATTGCTATTAACTTGCCATTGTTAAGTGCATTGCATAGTGGTTGCGCAACCATAGTGTCAGGGGCGGATGTGTTGAATATCGGCTGGGCGGCAGAGGGCTTGCTGGTGGATATTCAAACTCCATGCCCTAGTCCCTCATTCACCTGGTCCGGAGATTGCCAGGGAATGTTGGGTCGTAGGATTATCGGGGTACATCCGGAGTACACCCACTGGAGTGTTTGGGGTTACGCCGGCTTATCGTGATCGTGATCGTGGTTCGTGGATCGTGAATGAAGACCAGTGAAGATTGGTGTATAGGGGTTATGAGAAATGTATCCTTTCAAATATGTGGTTATTTAAGCTATCATTGTTTCTTGATTTGCTCAATTGTTATTGTTGTTAACTGTATTACTTGTCGCATTGCACGCCCCGGGACCTTATCCCTCACTAGGCAACAGTGGTTGCTCATACCTCGCTAACATGTTTCAGGTGGCGCAGTTGGAGGAGTTGCATTAGTTGCTGTGTCTAGTTGCTTGAGGTGGACTATGTTCTTGTTGATGAGAGTAGGATTTGTTTTCTTTACTTTATGTTCTATTTTGTAACCTAAGTGATATGTGTATATTATATAGTTTGCAAATTGAGGGATAGATGTTGTAGTGGTAGATTTAGAACCATGGCATGTAATAACTTATATTTCTGCTATTAGCTTCTTAGCATGCTTGGGAGTGAATGACTAGTTGTTTTCAATTTCTAAGAATACTTAAAAGCTATCATGGAGTGGCATGATAAGCGGTTTTGTAAAGAAGTTAAGTTATGAATGCATGCTTGTCTGTATCTAAACTGTTTGTATGTCTTAACGCTCGGATGGCCTTAAAGCTAAGATCTTTAGTTATAAATGAATGTCTTGTTATGTTGTGGCTTTATTGAGTGTTTACAGGTTTTCAGAATGTCCATGGTACAGGGGAGACTCTGTCCGTGTGTCGGGTCCGGACTTAACCATTAGGAAAAATTTTGTGACTGGGCTTGGTATTGGGTTGAGAATAGCATGGTCATTAGAGCCTCCGGTCTCGTGAGGGATCGGGGCGTTACACCGTCTCTCCGGTGCCCATAACTTTTGATCCGGAAGGAGTTACGCGGCGCATAGCATACCGTTGGAAAGCCCTCCGAGAGCTCTACAAGGGGGGCAATAAGCCTGCTCAGCTGCGCCTATTTTTGAAGCCCAAAACTGAACGTTTTCATCAGTTTCGGGCCACTTTTCTTCTTTTACTTTGTTTTTTCGTCCCGAATCGTACGTCGTGAGCTGTTAAAATGACGACAACTTAACTCGCGGGATATTACAGGGCCCTACAACGCGTCGATACCACGTATTACGAGGATGCTGCGTTGTTGAAGTGGATGTGTTATCGTTAAGCCCATTGGGCCTTTTCAATGGGCCATCTCTCTCGGCTGGGACTGTGAATCGTCAACTCATAAAGGATTTGTGCCCTCAACATGACGGGTGAGATCATACAAGCACTAATGCACCGGATCCCATCAGAACTCCGAAGTTAAGCGTGCTTGGGCGAGAATAGTACTAGGATGGGTGACCACCTGGGAAGTCCTCGTGTTGCACCCCTCTTTTCAATTTTTTTTGCCCCGGTTAGGGTTGCCAAGATACTTTATCCACCAAATTTCTATTACCGAATCCCACGACACCTTGGGCAAGACAAGTTCGCTTCACGTAGTGGCTGGGTCGGCAAACCGAGGGCGTAGGGCTTGTGACCAGGTCTCCGTCACTCCGGTGCCCATAACTTTTAATCCGTAAGGAGTTACGTGATGCACGACATACCGTTGCAAAGCTCTCCGAGAGCTCTACGACGGGGTTAGCGAGCTTGCTTGGCTATGCCTGTTTTCGGAGCTAAAAATCGAATGTTTTCATCAGTTTCGGGCAACTTTTCTTCTTTTGCTCTATTTTTTCATCCCGGATAGTACGTCGTGAGCTAGTAAAAGGATGGAAACCTAAATCGCAGGATATTATAGGACCTTACCACACGTCGATATCACGCCTTACGAGGATGCTGCGTTGTTGTAGCAGATCGGTTGTCGTTAAGCCCATTGGGCCTTTTGATTGGGCTATCTCTCTGGGCTGGGACTGTGAACCGTCAACACATAAAGGAATTGTGCCCTCAACATGACGGGTGCGATCATACCAGCACTAATGCAACGGATGCCATCAGAACTCCGAAGTTAAGCGTGCTTGGGAGAGAGTAGTACTAGGATGGGTGACCCCCTGGGAAGTCCTCGGGTTGCATCCCTCCTTTTCAATTTTTTTTGCCCCGGTTGGGGTTGCCAAGATACTTTATCCACCACATTTCTATGACCGAATCCCACGGCACGTTGGGCAAGACAACTTCGCTTCACGTAGAGGCTAGGCCCGCAAACCGAGAGCGTGGGGCTTAAGACTAGGTCTCCATCGCTCTGATGCCCATAACTTTTAATCCGTAAGGAGTTACGTGGTGCACATCATACCGTTGGAAACCTCTCCGAGAGCTCTACGACGGGGGCAGCAATCTTGCTATGCTGCACCTATTTTCGGAGCCCAAAATCGAACGTTTTCATCAGTTTCGGGCCACTTTTTTTCTTTTGCTCTATTTTTTCGTCCTGTATCGTACATTTAGAGCTATTAAAAGGACGACAACGTAACTCGTGGGATATTACAGGGCCCTACCACGCGTCGATATCACGTCTTAAGAGGATGCTGCGTTGTAGTGGTCCACTTTTCTTCTTTTGCTCTGTTTTTTCATCCCGGATCGTACGTCGTGAGCTGTTAAAAAGACGACAACCTAACTCGCGGGATATTACCGGGCCCTACAATGCGTCGATATCACATCTTATGAGGATGGTGCGTTGTTGAAGCGAATGGGTTATTGTTAAACCGATTGGCCCATTTGAATAGGCCATCTCTCTGGGCTGGGACTGTGAACCGTCAACACATAAAGGATTTGTGCTCTCAACATGACAGGTGCGATCATATCAGCAATAATGCACCAGATCCCATCAGAACTCCGAAGTTAAGCATGCTTGGGCGAGAGTAGTACTAGGATGGGTGACCCCGTGGGAAGTCCTCGTGTTGCACCCCCACTTTTCAATTTTTTTTGGCCCGGTTAGGGGGTCCAAGATACTTTATGCACCACAGTTCTATTACCGAATCCCATGACAACTTGGGCAAGACAACTTCGCTTCACTTAGAGGCTGGGCCCGCAACCCGAGGGCGTGGGGCTTGTAACCAGGTCTCCGTCACTCGTTGCCCATAACTTTTAATTGGTAAGGATTTACGCGACGCACCTCATACCGTTGAAAAGCTCTCCGAGAGCTCTACGACAGGGGTAACAAGCCTGATTGGCTGTGCTTGTTTTCGGAGCCCAAAATCGAATGTTTTCATCATTTTTGGGCCACTTTTCTTCTTTTGCTCTATTTTTTCATCCCGGATTGTATGTTGTGAGCTGTTAAACGGATGACAACCTAACTCGCGGGATATTACAGGGCCCTACCACAAGTCGATATTACGTCTTACGAGGATGCTACGTTGTTTAAGCCGATGGGTTGTCGTTAAGCCTATTGGGCCTTTTGAATAGGCCATCTTTCTATGCTGGGACTCTGAATCGTCAACACATTAAGGTATTGTGCCCTCAACATGATGGGTGCGATCATACCAGCACTAATGCACTGGATCCCACCAGAACTCCAAAGTTAAGCGTGCTTGGGCGAGAATAGTACTAGGATGGGTAACCCCCTTGGAAGTCCTCGTGTTGCACCCTCCTTTTCAATTTTTTTTTACCCCGGTTAGGGTTGCCAAGATACTTTATCCACCACATTTCTATTAACGATTCCCACGGCACTTTGGGCAAGACAACTTCGCTTCACGTAGAGGCTGGGCCTGCAAACCGAGGGCGTAGGGCTTATGACCAGGTCTCCGTTGCTCCAGTGCCCATAACTTTTGATCCGTAAGGCGTTACGCGGCGCACAGCATACCGTTGGAAAGCTCTCCGAGATCTCTACGACGGGGGCATCAATCTTGCTATCCTGCGCCTATTTTCTGAGCCCAAAATCGAATGTTTTCATCAGTTTCGGGCCATTTTTCTTCTTTTGCTCTGTTTTTTCGTCTTGGATTTTACGTCGTGAGCTATTAAAAGGACGACAACCTAACTCGCGGGATATTACTGGGCCCTACCATGCGTCGATATCACGTCTTACGAGGATGCTGCATTGTTGAAGTGAATGGGTTATCATTAACCCCATTGGCCCATTTGAATAGGCCATCTCCTGGGCTGGGACTGTGAACCGTCAACACATAAATGATTTGTGCCCTTAACATGACGGGTGCGATCATACCAGCACTGATGCACCGGATCCCAGCAGAACTCCGAAGTTAAGCGCGCTTGGGCGAGAGTAGTACTAGGATGGGTGACCCCGTGGGAAGTCCTCGTGTTGTACCCCCCTTTTTCAATTTTTTTTGCCCTGATTAAGGTAGCCAAGATACTTTATCCACCACATTTCTATTACCGAATCCCACGACACCTTGGGCAAGACAACTTCGCTTCTCTTAGAGGCTGGGCCCACAAACCGAGGGCGTGGGGCTTGTAACCAGGTCTCCGTCGCTCCGGTGCCCATAACTTTTAATTCGTAAGGAGTTACGCGATGCACAACATACTATTGAAAAGCTCTCCGGGAGCTCTACGACAGGGGTAACAAGCCTGATTGGCTGTGCTTATTTTCGGAGCCCAAAATCGAATGTTTTCATAATTTTCTGGACATTTTTCTTCTTTTACTTTATTTTTTCATCCCGGATTGTACGTCGTGAGCTGTTAAAAGGATGACAACCTAACTCGCGGGATATTACAGGGCCCTACCACACGTCGATATTACGTCTTACGAGGATGCTACGTTGTTTAAGCCGATGGGTTGTTGTTAAGCCCATTGGGCCTTTTGAATAGGCCATCTTTCTAGGCAGGGATTGTGAACCATCAACACATAAAGGTATTGTGCCCTCAACATGACGGGTGCGATCATACTAGCACTAATGCACTGGATCCCACCAGAACTCCAAAGTTAAGCATGCTTGGGCGAGAATAGTACTAGGATGGGTGACCCCCTTGGAAGTCCTCGTGTTGCACCCTCCTTTTCAATTTTTTTTACCCCGGTTAGGGTTGCCAAGATACTTTATCCAACACATTTCTATTAACGATTCCCACGGCACTTTGGGCAAGACAACTTCGATTCACGTAGAGGCTGGGCATGCAAACCGAGGGCGTAGGGCTTGTGACCAGGTCTCCATCGCTCCGGTGCCCATAACTTTTGATCCGTAAGGAGTTACGTGGCGCACATCATACAGTTGGAAAGCTTTCTGAGATCTCTACGACGGGGGCAGCAAGCTTGCTATGATGCGCCTATTTTCGGAGCCCAAAATCAAATGTTTTCATCAGTTTCGGTCCACTTTTCTTCTTTTGCTCTGTTTTTTCATCCCGAATCGTACGTCGTGAGCTGTTAAAAGGACGACAACCTAACTCGCGGGATATTACTGGGCCCTACAATGCGTCGATATCACGTATTACGAGGATGCTGCATTGTTGAAGTGAATGGGTTATCATTAACCCCATTGGCCCATTTGAATAGGCCATCTCCTGGGCTGGGACTGTGAACCGTCAACACATAAATGATTTGTGCCCTTAACATGACGGGTGCGATCATACCAGCACTGATGCCCCGGATCCCAGCAGAACTCCGAAGTTAAGCGCGCTTGGGCGAGAGTAGTACTAGGATGGGTGACCCCGTGGGAAGTCCTCGTGTTGTACCCCCCTTTTTCAATTTTTTTTGCCCTGATTAAGGTAGCCAAGATACTTTTTCCACCACATTTCTATTACCAAATCCCACGACACCTTGGGCATGACAACTTCACTTCACTTAGAGGCTGGGCCCACAAACCGAGGGCGTGGGGCTTGTAACCAGGTCTCCGTCGCTCCGGTGCCCATAACTTTTAATTCGTAAGGAGTTACGCGATGCACAACATACTATTGAAAAGCTCTCCGGGAGCTCTACGACAGGGGTAACAAGCCTGATTGGCTGTGCTTATTTTCGGAGCCCAAAATCGAATGTTTTCATAATTTTCTGGACATTTTTCTTCTTTTACTTTATTTTTTCATCCCGGATTGTACGTCGTGAGCTGTTAAAAGGATGACAACCTAACTCGCGGGATATTACAGGGCCCTACCACACGTCGATATTACTTCTTACGAGGATGCTACGTTGTTTAAGCCGATGGGTTGTCGTTAAACCCATTGTGCCTTTCGAATAGGCCATCTTTCTAGGCTGGGACTGTGAACCGTCAACACATTAAGGTATTGTGCCCTCAACATGACGGGTGCGATCATACCAGCACTAATGCACTGGATCCCACCAGAACTCCAAAGTTAAGCGTGCTTGGGCGAGAATAGTACTAGGATGGGTGACCCCCTTGGAAGTCCTCGTGTTGCACCCTCCTTTTCAATTTTTTTTACCCCGGTTAGGGTTGCCAAGATACTTTATCCACCACATTTCTATTAATGATTCCCACGACACTTTGGGCAAGACAACTTCGCTTCACGTAGAGGCTGGGCCTGCAAACCGAGGGCGTAGGGCTTGTGACCAGGTCTCCGTCGCTCCCGGGCCCATAACTTTTGATCCGTAAGGCGTTACGGGGCGCACAGCATACCGTTGTAAAACTTTCTGAGAGCTCTACGACGGGGGCATCAATCTTGCTATGATGCGCCTATTTTCGGAGCCCAAAATCAAATGTTTTCATCAGTTTCGGTCCACTTTTCTTCTTTTGCTGTATTTTTTCATCCCGGATCGTACGTCGTGAGCTGTTAAAAGGACGACAACCTAACTCACGGGATATTACTGGGCCCTACAATGCGTTGACATCACGTCTTACGAGGATGCTGCGTTGTTGAAGCGAATGGGTTATCATTAACCCCATTGGCCCATTTGAATAGGCCATCTCCTTGGGCTAGGACTGTGAACCGTCAACACATAAAGGATTTGTGCCCTCAACATGACGGGTGCGATCATACCAGCACTAATGCACCGGATCCCATCAGAACTCCGAAGTTAAGCGTGCTTGGGCAAGAGTAGTACTAGGATGGGTGAAACCGTGGGAAGTCCTCGTGTTGCACCCCCCATTTTCAATTTTTTTTGCCCCGATTAGGGTAGCCAAGATACTTTATCCACCACATTTCTATTACCGAATCCCACGGCACCTTGGGCAAGACAACTTCGCTTCACATAGAGGTTGGGCCTCCAAACTGAGGGTGTAGGGCTTGTGACCAGGTCTCCATCGCTCCGGTGCCCATAACTTTTGATCCGTAAGAAGTTACGCGGCGCACATCATACCGTTGGAAAGCCCTCTGAGAGCTCTACGACGGGGGCAGCAAGCTTGCGCGACTGCGCCCTTTTTTGGATCCCAAAATTGAATGTTTTCTTCAGTTTTGGGCCAATTTTCTAGTTTTGCTCTGTTTTTCTGTCCCGGATCGTACGTCGTTAGTTGTTAAAAGGACGACAACCTAACTCGGGGGACATTAAATGGCCCTACAACGCGTCGATATCACGTCTTGCGAGGATACTGCGTTGTTGAAGTGGATGGGTTGTCGTTAAGCCCTTTGGGTCATTTGAATGGGCCATCTTTCTAGGCTGGGACTGTGAACCATCAACACATAAAGGATTTGTGCCTACAACATGACGGGCACGATCATACGAGCACTAATGCCCCGGACACATCAGAACTCCGAAGTTAAGCATGCTTGGGTGAGAGTAGTACTAGGATGGGTGATCCCTTGGGAAGTCCTCGTGTTGCACCCCTCATTTTCAATTTTCTTTGCCCCAGTTAAGGTTGCCAAGATACTTTATCCACCACATTTCTATTACCGAATCCCACGACACCTTGGGCAAGACAACTTCGCTTCACGTAGAGGCTGGGCCCGCAAACCGAGGGCGTGGGGCTTGTGACCAGGTCTCCGTCGCTCCGGTGCCCATAACTTTTAACCCGTAAGGAGTTACGCGATACACCGCATACCGTTGGAAAGTTCTCCAAGAGCTCTACAACGGGGGCAGCAAGCCTCCTCGATTATGCCTATTTTTGGAGCCCAAAATCGAACATTTTCATCAGTTTCGGGCCACTTTTTTTCTTTTGCTCTATTTTTTAGTCCTGTATCGTACATTGTGAGCTGTTAAAAGGACGACAACGTAACTCGTGGGATATTACAGGGCCCTACCACGCGTTGATATCACGTCTTAAGAGGATGCTGCGTTGTTCAAGCGGATGGGTTGTCGTTAAGCCCATTAGGCCTTTTGAATGGGCCATCACTCTGGGCTGCGACTGTGAACCGTCAACACATAAAGGAATTGTGCCCTCAATTTGACGGGTTCAATCATACCAGCACTAATGCGCCGGATCCCATCAGAACTTCGAAGTTAAGCGTGCTTGGACGAGAGTAGTACTAGGATGGGTGACCTCGTGGGAAGTCCTCGTATTGCCCCCCCCCCCCCCCTTTTCAATTTTTTTTGCCCCGATTAGGGTAGCCAAGATACTTTATCCACCACATTTCTATTACCGAATCCCACGACACCTTGGGCAAGACAACTTCGCTTCACTTAGAGGCTGGGCCCACAAACCGAGGGCGTGGGGCTTGTAACCAGGTCTCCATCGCTCCGGCGCCCATAACTTTTAATTCGTAAGGAGTTACGCGACACACAGCATACCGTTGAAAAGCTCTTCGAGATCTCTACGACAGGGGTAAGAAGCATGATGGATGTGCTTGTTTTCAGAGACCAAAATCGACTTTTTTCATCATTTTCGGGCCACTTTTCTTCTTTTGCTCTATTTTTTCATCCCGGATCGTACGTCGTGAGTTGGTAAAAGGACGACAACCTGAATCGCGGGATATTATAGGGCCTTACCACGCGTCGATATCATGCCTTACGAGGATGCTGCGTTGTTGTAGTGGATGGGTTGTTGTTAAGCCCATTGGGCCTTTTGATTGGGCCATCTCTCTGGGCTGGGACTGTGAACCGTCAACTCATAAAGGAATTGTGCCCTCAACATGACGGGTGCGATCATACAAGCACTAATGCATTGGATCCCATCAGAACTCCGAAGTTAAGCGTGCTTGGGAGAGAGTAGTACAAGGATGGGTGACCCCTTGGGAAGTCCTCGTGTTGCACCCCTCATTTTCAATTTTTTTTGCCCCGGTTGGGGTTGCCAAGATACTTTATCCACCACATTCCTATGACCGAATCTCACGGCACCTTCGGCAAGACAACTTCACTTCACGTAAAGGCTAAGCCCGCAAACCGAGAACGTGAGGCTTATGACTAGGTCTCCGTCGCTCCGGTGCCCATAACTTTTAATCCGTAAGGAGTTATGCGACGCACCGCATACCTTTGGAAAGTTCTCCGAGAGCTCTACAACGGGGGTAGCAAGCCTCCTCTGCTATGCCTATTTTTGGAGCCCAAAATCGAATATTTTCATCAGTTTCGGGCCACTTTTTTTCTTTTGCTCTATTTTTTCATCCTGTATCGTACATTGTGAGCTATTAAAAGGACAACAACGTAACTCGTGGGATATTACAGGGCCCTACCACACTTCGATATCACGTCTTAAGAGGATGCTGCGTTGTTGAAGCGGATAGGTTCTCGTTAAGCCCATTGGGCCTTTTGAATGGGCCATCACTTTGGGCTGGGACTGTGAACCGTCAACACATAAAGGAATTGTGCCCTCAACTTGACGGGTGCAATCATACCAGCACTAATGCACCAGATCCCATCAGAACTCCGAAGTTAAGCGTGCTTGGGCGAGAGTAGTACTAGGATGGGTGACCCCCTTGGTAGTCCTCGTGTTGCACCCCCCTTTTCAATTTTTTTTGCCCCGGTTAGGGTTGCCAAGATACTTTATCAACCACATTTCTATTATCGAATCCCACGGCACCTTGGGCAAGACAACTTCGCTTCACGTGAAGGTTGGGCCTACAAACTGAGGGCATAGGGCTTGTGACCAGGTCTCCGTCGCTCTGGTGCCCATAACTTTTGATCCGTAAGGAGTTACGTGACTCATAGCATACCGTTGGAAAACTTTTCGGGACTCTACGACGGGGGCAGGAAGCCTGCTCGGTCGCGCCCGTTTTTGGAGGCCAAAATTGAATGTTTTCATTAGTTTCGAGCCACTTTTGTAGTTTTGCTCTATTTTTCCGTCCCGAATCGTACATCGTGAGCTGTTAAAAGGATTACAACCTAACTCGTGGGACATTAGAGGACCCTACAATATGTCGATATCACGTCTTGCGAGGATGCTACGTTGTTGAAGTGGATGGGTTGTCGTTAAGCCCTTTGGGCCATTTGAATGGGCCATATCTCTAGGCTGGGATTGTAAACCGTCAACACATAAAGGATTTGTGCCCACAACATGACGGGTACGATCATACCCGCACTAAAGCACTAGATCGCATCAGAACTCCGAAGTTAAGCGTGCTTGGGTGAGAGTAGTACTAGGATGGGTGACGCCCTGGGAAGTCCTCGTGTTGCACCCCCCCCCCCCTTTTCAATTTTTTTTGCCCCAGTTACGGTTGCCAAGATACTTTATCAACCACATTTCTATTACCGAATCCCATGGCACCTTGGGCAAGTCAACTTCGCTTCACGTAGAGGCTGAGCCCGCAAACCGAGGGCGTGGGGCTTGTGACCAGATCTCCGTCGCTCCGGTGCCCATAACTTTTAATCCGTATGGAGTTACGCGGCGCATAGCATACCGTTAGAAAGCTCTCCGAGAGCTCTACGATGGAGGTAGCAACCTTGCTTTGCTGCGCCTATTTTCAGAGCCAAAAATGAAACGTTTTCATCAGTTTCGGGTCACTTTTCTTCTTTTTCTCTGTTTTTTCGTCCTGGATCGTACATTGTGAGCTGTTAAAAGGGCGACAATCTAACTCGCGAGATATTAAAGGGCCCTACAACTCGTCGATATCACTTATTACGAGGATGCTGTGTTGTTGAAGCGGATGGGTTGTCATTAAGCCCATTGGGCCTTTTCAATTGGCCATCTCTCATGGCTGGGACTATGAACCGTCAACATATAAAGGATTTGTACCCTTAACATGACGGGTACAATCATACCAGCACTAATGCAGCGGATCCCATAAGAACTCCGAACTTAAGCGTGCTTGGGTGAGAGTATTACTAGGATGGGTGACCACCTGGGAAGTCCTCGTGTTGTACCCCCCCTTTTGAATTTTTTTTTCCCCGATTAAGGTTGCCAAGATACTTTATCACGCCTTAGGAGGATGCTGCGTTGTTGAAGCGGATAGGTTGTCGTTAAGCCCATTGGGCCTTTTGAATGAGCTATCTCTCTGGGCTGGGACTGTGAACCATCAACACATCAAGGAATTGTGCCCTCAACATGATGGGTGCGATCATACCAGCACTAATGCACCGGATCCCATCGGAACTCCGAAGTTAAGCGTGCTTGGGCGAGAGTAGTACTTGGATGGGTGACCCCTTGGGAAGTCCTCGTGTTGCACCCCCCTTTTCAATTTTTTTTGCCCCGGTTAGGGTTGCCAAGTTACTTTATCGACCACATTTCTATTACTGAATCCCACGGCACCTTGGGCAAGACAACTTCGCATCACGTAGAGGCTGGTCCTGCAATCCGAGGGCGTAGGGCTTGTGACCAAGTCTCCGTCGCTCAAGTGCCCATAACTTTTGATCCGTAAAGAGTTATACGGTTCACAACATACCGTTGGAAAGCTTTCCAGGACTCTAAGACAGGGGCAGCAAGCCTGCTCGGCTACGCCCATTTTTGGAGCCCAAAATCGAATATTTTCATCAGTTTCGGGCCACTTTTCTAGTTTGGCTCTATTTTTCCATCCTGGATCGTACGTCATGAGCTGTTAAAAGGATGACAACCTAACTCGCGGGACATTAGATGGTGGACATTAGAGGGCCCTACAACGCGTCGATATCACGTCTTGCAAAGATGCTGTGTTATTGAAGTGGATGGGTTGTCGTTAAGCCCTTTGGGCCATTTGAATGGGCCATCTCTCTAGGCTGGGACTGTGAACCGTCAAGATATAAAGGATTTGTGCCCACAACATGATGGGTGTGATCATACTAGCGCTAATGCACCGGATCCCATCAGAACTCTGAAGTTAAGCGTGCTTGGGCGATAGTAGTACTAGGATGGGTGACCCCCTGGGAAGTCCTCGTGTTGCACCCCCCATTTAAATTTTTTTTGCCCCAGTTAGGGTTGCCAAGATACTTTATCCACCATATTTCTATTACCGAATCCCACGGCACCTTGAGCAAGACAACTTCGCTTCACGTAGAGGCTGTGCCCGCAAACCGAGTGCGTGGGGCTAGTGACCTGGTCTCCGTCGCTCCAGTGCCCATAACTTTTAATCCGTAAGGAGTTACGTGACGCACAGCATACCATTGGAAAGCACTCTGAGAGCTTTACGATGAGGGTAGCAAGCCTGCTCGGTTGTACCTGTTTTCAGAGCCAAAAATCGAACATTTCCATTAGTTTCGGGACACTTTTCTTCTTTTACTCTATTTTTTCATCCCGGATCGTATGTCGTGAGCTGTTAAAAGGACGACAATCTAACGCACGGGATATTAAAGGGCCTTACCACGCGTTGATATCACGCCTTACGAGGATGCTGTGTTGTTGAAGCTGATGGGTTGTCGTTAAGCCCAATTGGCTTTTTGAATAGGCCATCTCTCTAGGCTGGGACTGTGAACCGTCAACACATAAAGTAATTATGCCCTCAACATGACGGGTGCGATCATACCAGCACTAATGCATCGGATCCCATCAGAACTCCGAAGTTAAGCGTGCTTAGGAGAGAGTAGTACTAGGATGGGTGACCCCCTCAGAAGTCCTCGTGTTGCACCCCCCTTTTCAATTTTTTTTGCCCCGGTTAGGGTTGCCATGATTCTTTATCCACCACATTTCTATTACCGAATCCCACGTCACCTTGGGCAAGACAACTTCGCTTCACATAGATGTTGGGCCCAAAAACCAAGGGCGTGGGGCTTGTGACCAGGTCTCAGTTGCTCTGGTGCCTTTAACTTTTGAATCGTAAGAAGTTACGCGGCGCAAAGCATGCCGTTGGAAAGCTCTCCGAGTGCTCTACAACAGGGGAAACAAGCATGCCTAGCTACTCCCATTTTTGGAGCCCAAAATTGAATGTTTTCATCAGTTTTGGGCTACTTTTCTAGTTTTGCTCTATTTTTCCATCCCGGATCGTACGTCGTGAGTTGTTAAAAAGATGACAACCAAACTCGTAGGACATTAGGGGGCCCTACAATACGTCAATATCACGTTTTGCGAGGATGCTGCGTTGTTGAAGCGGATGGGTTGTCGTTAAGCCCATTGGGCCTTTTGAATGGGCCATCTCTCTCTGGGTTGGGACTGTGAACCGTCAAGACATAAAGGATTTGTGCCCACAACATGACGGGTGTGATCATACCAGCACTAATGCACCGGGTCCCATCAGAACTCCGAAGCTAAGCGTACTTGGGCAAGAGTGGTACTAGGATGGGTGACCCCTTGTGAAGTCCTCGTGTTGCACCCCCCATTTTCAATTTTTTTTGCCCCGGTTAGGGTTGCCAAGATACTTTATCCACCACATTTCTATTACAGAATCCCAAGGCACCTTGGGCAAGACAATTTCACTTCATGTAGAGGCTGGGCTTGTAAACCGAGGGCGTGTGTCACGCCCCAACCCGGCCTATAAAGGTTAGACTAAGGTGTGATCTAAACATTCAAGTCTATCTCGTACTTAACCATTCATGAAAATTTAACACTTAACGTTTTGGCCTAAACTCCAAAATTTTCTGGAAAACTGGCAGCATAACAACTGTAATTGGGCTCTTTGGTTTGACCTAATTCTCTAAACTCCTCAAATTTTCCAATCTCAATTTCATTTCCAACTAAGATTACTATTTACCATCGATTGAAACGACTACTAACTATCTCGATGACACGTTGATTAATAAACTAGCATAATACTATGTCTCATTTGTTTGTTTATTCTCGTTATGAAAGTGCCTGTTGATCTTTGCTTAACAACGAGTACCTGCTTAAGATTTGATTGGTTCATTTTACTTAGCCCTTACCTAATACTACACGATCCTATTGTAGAAACTAGCAGTAATAATAGCAAAATAACCATAGTAGTGTCTAGTGTCTGTCTAGTTAATATCAGTACAAACCAAAATTAGACCCCAAATTACAACAGGGGTCTTTTACATTACAAACAACAAGCAACATAAAAGAAATAGTCTTCAAGTAGTATAGAGTTCACAAGTAGCCACAATCACGTAAAGCACATAAGACAGGCAATCACTCCAAGGAATCATCGTTAGGCACGTCGTCCTCGGGTACCTATTCTTGATCTTCTTCACCTGAGATGATAAAAGATGATGAGTCCTTATGAACTCAGCGAGGGGGAACGAGAAATAGGTTTTGAAACTCATTTTCCAATTCAACTTATGAAAATATTTTTTTTGCAAGCATGAATATAACACAATTAAGTACATAATAATAATACAAAAGTAAAGGAACACAATTACCCGTCTTTCCCTCCCGAGGTCCTCTAGGAACCAAGCGAGAGTACTTATACACATAGTAAAAGGATAGGGTGAGCTTTTGCTCTCAGTTGTTGCGGCCGATTTCAAATCATCCCCTTAACGCGCCAAGTGGGTGTACTCCGGATGTACCCCAAAACCTTTGACCCAACTCTCCGAGGAAGTCTATCCCCCAAGCGAGGGAGGGAATTGGTACCATGGTAGTCACGATTGCACCGGCAAGCCCGATGCCGCCCGGTGTGCGTGAACGCTACCATGCCAGAATGAAAGGTTGCAACCTTGTATGCAATGCACATTTATGACATTTATTGTATCACATTAGGAGGACAACAAAGTAGGTTGTCTCCGGACAGTCATTAGATTGCACATTGACAAGTAAACAAGCGAGGCACGAATAGACAAGTAATTTCACTTGAAAAGCATATGGAGTTATATGAACATTAAACGGGCAGCCATGTAACGCACGTAATTCAAGTCATATAACTTATTTCAACGTTCACTTAATCAAATAATAAGGTTATTCAACATGCGACAACAATCTACGTGGTTCGGATGCAAGAAAGGCCTATTTGTCAACTTGCAACAAATCAAAGTCACATTTAGGGCTATAAGGAAACTATGGGCAGCCTACTAAACATATAATTACACTCAATATTCAAAGGATCAACACTTAGCAAGTTCGCCTAGTCACTAGGGTTTCCATTTCGTGGTTATCCGTGCAATTAAGCCCCAAGTCAACTCAAATCAATCTCAAGCCAAGCATCAATTAATCCAAACATCTCCAAGTACTCAAAACAGTCCACACAACATCCCAATGCCACAATCTAAAGCAATTAATACCACAAGAGAAGTTACAACAAATTTCTAAGCATATAACTAAGTGAAACCCTCACTGCAACAGGCTGTTTTCTCACAATCATTGAGTCAAGAAAACAATCTCCAATTCTAGTAATAAGATGTCAAATTAAAGCTTAAGAAGTGAACTAAAATCAGAAACAAACCTTGCATCATTTGAAGTTCGAGATCAATAGTTATAGCAAAAACAGTGGGATTGCACAAAACTGTCCAGATTTGCACACATTTCGATAATTGTTGTTTTTGAGGTCCTTAGGGTCAGATTTAGCCTTAGTCAATTTCTGAAAAAAAATTTCCAGAACTAAAAAATCTAGCAGTACACCAAATTTCATGCATTTTGGACATCATTTACTAAGTCAAAACAGGTTCGTTCCACAAGGTCAGTGCATCTGCCAAAACCTGCTTCATTTTTCTAGACTTCCAGATTTGGACACATTTTAATGATTTTCCATTTTGAGGACCTTAGAGTCAAAATTAGCTTTGGCCTACTTCTGTGAAAAATGTTCAAAACTGGCAAAACTAGTCACTGACCAATTTTCATGCATTTTTAACATCATTTTCCTAGCCAAACTCACCTCGCAACAATAAGTCAGAGAGCTGTCAACAAACCCGATTTCTTGTATCATCATCTTCAAGCCAAAATTTTGCCATGCATGGTTGTAGAAGCTTATGAACACACAAATAACTCAAGTACAGAAGCAAAGACATACATTTAAGAGCATGCATGTGGATTTTTGAAGGATTTTCAAAAGGTTTTAGCCCTCACCTTAGCAAATCAACAAGAAGATGCACAAAACTTTGATGAAGCTCAAATTCTTCTTCTTCCTTGCTTAGCCAAGATTCCAACTCAATTTTCTCTATTTTTCCTTGCTTAGTGGCCAAGCTCTTAGTACATGCCTGTGGTTAGAACAAGAAGAAAAGAAATGGAAGCTAGGAAACTTACCTAGACCGAAAATGGTGAGTCAAAAGCTTGCATGTGAGTTTTCTTGCAACCTAGCAAGCTTGGTTGAGTTCCTTTGCTTGTTGCTTGCCTTGATTAACTATGGTTTGATGAAGATGAGCTATGAAGGTAAGAAACTCAGCCAAGGCCGAAAGAGAGAGAGAAGAATGAGAGGGAGAGAGAGAAGATTGAGAGGAAAAATGAGAGAAATGACAAAGAATGAAGGCTTTAGCAATTCTTGATGCAAGTGGTCGGCCTAGGGCTTAGTAATTCAGCTTTTTTTTGTGTCTTCAAGATGCAATTTGAAATTCCTAGTATGGGCAAAGAGGAGTTGGTCTAGTATGGGAAGCTTTTGCAAAGGTTTTTGAGCTAATTTTTATGCGTTTGTGTCATAGAGTTCTCATAAGTTGTCTAGAGTTAATTTGAATTGAGCAAGCATGCACAAATACCACCTAATGGTCAGCCAAGGCTATAGAAAATCTGATTTTTTGTCATCTATTGGAGTATTATTTAATTGGGTGTTGGAAGTGCAAAAAGAATAAGGAATAAAGAATGAAAAATGCTTAGTGTTTAGTGAAATTTTGTCTTATAGTGAGTTGAATTAGTAATTTAATAATAGTTAGTAGATTTTGTAGGATTAATTAATGACCTAGTGCTTCGTGTAAGATGCTTTCTTGTTTAGAATGAGGGCACGCTTTCCTAGGTCTAGGGCACGCACTATGAGGTAGGACACGAACTACGAGACGAACGCACATTTTCCAAGTAAATACACGCAACCCTAAATGAATGCACGTAATTCAATGCATGGCACTCAAAACAAACACAATTCTTAAACCTAGGTCAAGGCACGCAAATCTAGATTATGGGGCACGAAATGAGGTATCGCACGCAAATCGAGGTCGGGCCTCACATCCTCCCCACCTTAAAAGAATTTCGTCCCGAAATTCAATTATTCCCTTTGAAATAAAGCTGGATATTGCTGCTCCATCTGGTCTTGCCTTTCCCACGTTGCTTCTTCAATTCCATGATGATCCCACAACACATACACCATTAGTATAGTTTTGTTGCGCAACTCCCGATCTTACTGGTCTAGGATCCGAATGGGCTTCTCCTCGTAAGACAAGTTCTCCCGAAGCTGCAATGGCTTTGGCTCCAAGATATGCGAAGGATCAGGATTATACTTCCGCAGCATCGAACCATGAAAGATGTCGTGAATATTGGATAGGTTCTGGGGTAGTACCAGGCGATACGCCAATTTGCCAACCTTTTCAATTATCTCAAATGGTCCTACGAACCTCGGGCTCAACTTTCCACCCTTGCCATGTTTAATTATTCCTCTCCGGGGTGATATCTTCAAGAACACCTTGTCGCCGACCTCAAACTCTAGGCTCCGTCTTCGGCGGTCTGCATAACTCTTCTGCCTGCTCGGGGCGGTAAGCATCCGTTTCTGGATGAGGTGGATATTATCAACAGTCTTCATAAGTTCAGGTAAAAGGGTCGGGTCAAAAGTCTTCGTCTCACCTACTTCATCCAAGTAAATTGGGTATCGACACTTACCTCCATACAACGCCTCAAATGGGGCCATCCCGATAGTGGCCTGATAACTATTATTATAAGCGAACTCCGCCAGAGATAGATGTTTCTCCCAACCTTTCCAGAATTCTAAAACACACTCCCTCAGCATATCCTCCAGAATCTGAATAGTCCTCTCCGATTGTCCGTCAGTCTGAGGGTGATAAGCCGTGCCGAAACTCAGCTTCGTTCCCAAAGCTTCTTGCAATCTCTTCCAAAATCGGGAAGTAAAACGAGGATCCCTATCAGATACAATACTCACGGGCATCCCGTGCAATCTTACAATCTCCGCCACATACATATCTCCCAATCTCTCAGGACTATCCTCCTTGTTCATCGGTAAGAAGTGCGCCGACTTAGTCAATCTATCCACTATGACACAAACAGCGTCATGACCCTTTTGTGATCTGGGCAGTTCCATAACAAAGTCCATAGTTATATGTTCCCATTTCCATTGAGGAATCTCCAACGGCTGAAGTAAACCTGCGGGTCGTTGATGTTCTACTTTGACTCTCTGACAAGTCAAGCACCGTGCCACAAACTACGCAATTTCTCTTTTCATGTTATTCCACCAATGTTGTTGCTTCAAATCCCGGTACATCTTTGTTTCGCCGGGGTGAATAGTATATCTTGAATTATGGGCTTCTTCAAGAATCTTCTTTTTCAGCTCTGGCTCATTGGGAACACAAATCCGATTCCTAAACCTCCAAACACCATCATCATGAAACTTGAAATCTGCGTTGCCTTCCTTAATCTTCTGAAATTGTTGGTCCTTCTGTTGAGCCTCTCGTAACTCAGACAACAAGGTTGATTGCACTTGTGTAGTGGCAAAAAGTAACCCTTTCCGAGTCAATTGTGGTTTCCACAAAAATGCTTCCTCCAACAACTCCTGCACCTTGACTTCCAATTTTGCCATGCTCGCTTTCCTACTTAAGGCATCTGCAACTACATTCGCCTTACCGGGCATATAATTGATTGTGCAGTTATAATCATCCAAAAGCTCCATCCACCGCCTTTGCCTCATATTCAACTCTTTTTGAGAGAACAAGTATTTCAAGCTCTTATAATCAGTAAATACCTCAAACTTGTTACCCCACAGATAATGCCTCTATTTCTTGAGTGCTAACACAATAGCCGCTAACTCCAAATCATGCGTCGGGTAATTCAATTCATACGGCTTTGGTTTCCTAGAAGCATATGCAATCACCCTTCAATTTTGCATCAACACACAACCCAATCCTTCCTTCAAAGCATCGCTATAGATTACAAAACCTTGACTTCCTTCAGGCAATGCAAGAACAGGTGCGGTAGTCAATCTTTTCTTCAATTCTTGGAAGCTGCTCTCACACTTATCATCCCACACGAACTTTGTTTTCTTTTGAGTGAGCTTTGTAAGCGGTACTGCAATCTTAGAGATATCTTTCACGAATCTCCGATAATAGCCGGCTAGACCAAGAAAACTCAGAATCTCCGTAACATTCTCCGGCTTCTTCCAAGATATCACTGCTTCTATCTTTACTGGATCCACTGCTATTCCCTCTTGGGATATAATATGCCCCAAAAATACAATCTGCTGCAACCAAAATTCGCACTTGCTAAACTTTGCATACAATTGATGCTCTCGAAGTTTCTGCAGTACCAACCGCAGATGTTGCTCATGCTCTGCCTCAGATTTCGAGTATACCAAAATGTCATCAATGAAGATCACCACAAATTGGTCCAAGTAGGGTTGAAGCACCCTGTGCATCAAATCCATAAAAGCTGTAGGGGTATTAGTTAGTCCAAAAGGCATAACTACTTATTCATAATGCCTATATCTCGTCCTGAAAGCCGTTTTAGGCACATCATCCTTTTTGATCCACAACTTATAAAACCCTTGCATCAAGTCGAGTTTCAAATACACTTTGGCTCCTTGCAGTTGATCAATTAACTCGTCGATCAGGGGAAGTGGGTATTTATTCTTGACAGTCACTTGGTTCAGTCCTGGATAATCGATGCATAGCCTTAACGTTCCGTCTTTCTTCTTTACAAATAGAACTGGCACACCCCACGGAGAAGAACGTGGTTGAACAAACCCCTTCTTCAACAATCCTTGCAATTGGTCCTTCAATTCTTGTAGCTCGGCCGGTGCCATACGATAGGGAGCTTTAGATATCGGCTGGGTGCCAGGCAGTAGCTCTATAACGAACTCGATCTCCCGATTCGGGGGTAAACCGGGCAATTCTTCTAGAAACACATCCGCATAGTCTTTGATCACTGGCATCTCCTCCAACTTTGCTTTATCCGACGGCTTATTGATGAGGTAAGCTAAGTATCCGCTACACCCTTTTCTCAAGGACTTCACTACTTTCGTAGATGAAATGATGGAACTCCCAGTGAAATCTCTTCGACCCACTACCTCCAGTATTGGTTAACCAGGTACCCGGAACGTTATAATCTTCGCCCGGCAATCTAGTTGGACATGATGTTTTGCCAACCAATCCATCCCTAAAATGACCTCATAGTCTCGAAAAGGTAATACAATAAGATTGGCTGAGAATTCCCTATCCTTAATTTGGATTTTACATGCTTTACAAGCTGAGCTAGTAACAAGTTTAGAACCCATCGGAGTACCAACTTCTACTTCGTATGGTAAACATACAACTTTCAGTTTCACACGTTCTACACATAAGGGAGTAATAAATGAATGAGTAGCACCCGGATCAATTAGCACCCTAACAAGTTGATTCAGTATGAAGAATGTACCTTCAACAACAGCGGTCTTATCTGGAAGCTCCTCGCACTCAATAGCATAGGCTCGAGCCTGGACTCTGGGAACTAGAGTCTTTCCTTTACCGGCTGGTTTAACCTGATTCTGTCCTGCCTGCCGTTTAGGGCAATCCTTGATCTGATGCTAATCACTACCACATCTCATACATCGTCCTGATTTCTTCCAGTACTAGGCCTCGGTATGACCCTTCTTGTCACAGTAAGAACAGTTGATAGACTGAGTAGCAGGTGAACTACCTATGGATCCGCGGGTGGAAGAAGCTGATGGCGCTTTCGTCGGGCCACGGTTATTCACTGGTCTGTTCTGGCTCTAGCCTTGATTACGACTCTGACTCTGGAATTTCCTCCGCTGACCTGGAGGCTTGTAAGGTTTCTTGTTCGGCTGACTCGAACTGGCTCTATCTAGTATCCTTTTCTCAACTCGAGAGGCAGCAGCAAAGAGAGCATAATAGGTATCGAAGTCATGAGAAGCCAACTGGTCCTGAATCTCTGGCCTCAATCCAGTAGTAAATTTCCATATCTTCGCCTCCGGAGTACTAATCATATATTGAGCATAACGGGACAGTCGGTCAAAACGAGCCTCGTACAGGGCCACCGTCATGTTACCCTGGGTCAAGTGCATGAACTCCTTAATCCGCCTCTACCTGGAAACTGCAGGTACATATTTCTCCTTGAATGCCATAACGAAATTACCCTATAAGCGAGGTGTCTGATCAGTTTCCCACAGTGCCTCCACAGTGTGCTACCAATGTTCAGCATCCCCGTGCAACAGAAACACCGCAAACTCCACCTTTTCTTCATCAGTATAATCAAGTGGCCTGAAAATCCTCTCGATCTCGGACAGCCAAGCCTCTGCTTTCTCATCATCAGTTTCCCCGTGGAATTTGGATGGGCGAAAGTCAATGAACTCCCTCATTCTGCTATGTCTCCCATGGTTACCATCGTTCCTGTTGTTGTTGGCTTCACGTGCATCCTGACGCTCCATCACTCGTGATACGCGATCCATGGCGTTTGCCATCATGTTAAACATAGGTATGCCGGGATTAGTTTGATAAGCATCTTTGGTCTCTTGGGGTTCACTGCTCCTATTAGTAGTACGGGTGCTAGGGCCAGCCATCTATGGGCACAGATTACGATGCACAATTTATTGAAATATGACAATTAAGAATTTAATGCATAAGATATGCAACATAATATAGATACAATTCTAGAAAAAATTAAGGCATGTTAATCAATTAAACACATAAAACATAGAAGGCACATTTAACATTATCACACAATAACATATAAACAAGTCATCCTAATTGTCTTAGGGCTCTACCCATGGTCCGAGAGTTAAACCCGGCTTAAGCAATCTAAGCTCTGATACCATTCTAATATAAGGTGTCACACCCCAACCCGGCCTATAAAGGTTAGACTAGGGTGTGATCTAAGCATTCAAGTCACGTCTCGTACTTAACCATTCATGAAGATTTAACACTTAACGTTTTGGCCTAAACTCCAAAATTTTTCGAAAAACTGACAACATAACGGTTGTAATTGGGCTCTTTGGTTTGGCCTAATTCTCTAAACGCCTCAAAATTTTCCAATCTCAATTTCATTTCCAACTAGAATTACTATTTACCATCAATTGAAACGACTACTAACTATCTCGATGACACGTTGATTAATAACCTAGCATAATACTATGTCTCGTTTGTTTGTTTATTCTCGTTATGAAAGTGCTTGTTGATCTTTGCTTAACGACAAGTACCTGCTTAAGATTTGATTGGTTCATTTTACTTAGCCCTTACCTAATACTACACGATCCTATTATAGATACTAGTAGTAATAATAGCAAAATAACCATAGTAGTGTCTAGTGTCTGTCTAGTTAATATCAGTACAAACCAAAATTAGACCCCAAATTACAACGTGGGTCTTTTACATTACAAACAACAAGCAACATAAAAGAAATAGTCTTCAAGTAGCATGGAGTTCACAAGTAGCCATAATCACGTAAAGCACATAAGACATGCAATCACTCCAAGGAATCATCGTTAGGCACGTCGTCCTCGGGTACCTGTTCTTGATCTTCTTCACCTGAGATGATAAAAGAGGGTGAGTCCTTATGAACTTAGCGAGGGGGAACAAGAAATAGGTTTTGAAACTCATTTTCCGGTTCAACTTATGAAAATTCTTTTTGCAAGCATGAATATAACACAATTAAGTACAGAATAATAATACAAAAGTAAAGGAACACAATTACCCGTCTTTCCTCCCCGAGGTCCTCTAGGAACCAAGCGAGAATACTTATACCCGTACTAAAAGGATATGGTGAGCTTTTGCTCTCAGTTGTTGCGGCCGACTTCAAATCATCCCCTTAACACGCCAAGTGGGTGTACACCGGATGTACCCCGAAACCTACGACCCAACTCTCCGAGGAAGTCTAGCCCCCAAGCGAGAGAGGGAATTGGTACCATGGTAGTCACGGTTGCACCGATAAGCCCGATGCCGCCCGATGTGGGTGAACGCTACCATGCCAGAATGAAAGTTTGCAACCTTGTATGCAATGCACATTTATGACATTTATTATATCACATTAGGAGGACAACAAAGTAGGTTGCCTCCGGACAGTCATAAGATTGCACATTGACAAGTAAACAAGCGAGGCACGAATAGACAAGTAATTTCACTTGAAAAGCATATGGAGTTATATGAACATTAAATGGGCAGCCATGTAACGCACGTAATTCAAGTCATATAACTCATTTCCACGTTCACATAATCAAATAATAAGGTTATTCAAAATGCGACAACAATCTACGTGGTTCGGATGCAAGAAAGGCCTATTTGTCAACATGCAACGAATCAAAGTCACATTTAGGGCTATAAGGCAACTGCGGGCAGCCTACTAAACATATAATTACACTCAATATTCAAAGGATCAACACTTAGCAAGTTCGCCTAGTCACTAGGGTTTCCATTTCATGGTTATCCGTGCAATTAAGCCCCAAGTCAACTCAAAATCAATCTCAAGCCAAGCATCAATTAATCCAAACATCCCCAAGTACTCAAAACAGTCCACACAACATCCCAATGCCACAATCTAAAGCAATTAATACCACAAGAGAAGTTACAACAAATTTCTAAGCATATAACTAAGTGAAACCCTCACTGCAATAGGCTGTTTTCTCACAATCATTGAGTCAATAAAACAATCTCCAATTCCAGTAAATAAGATGTCAAATTAAATCTTAAGAAGTGAACTAAAATCAGAAACAAACCTTGCATCATTTGAAGTTCGAAATCAATAGTTATAGCCAAAACAGTGGGATTGCACAAAACTGTCCAGATTTGCACACATTTCGGTAATTGTCGTTTTTGACGTCTTAGGGTCAGATTTAGCCTTAGTCCATTTCTGACAAAAATTTCCAGAACTGAAAAATATAGCAGTAAACCAAATTTCACGCATTTTGGACATCATTTACTAAGTAAAAACTGGTTCGTTCCACAAGGGCAGTGCATCTGCCAAAACCTGCTTCATTTTTCCAGACTTCCAGATTTGGACACATTTTAATGATTTTCCATTTTGAGGACTTTAGAATCAAAATTAGCTTTGTCCTATTTCTGACAAAAATGTTCAAAACTGGTAAAACTGGTCACCTACCAATTTTCATGCATTTTGCACATCATTTTCCTAGCTAAAAGCACCTCGAAACAACGAGTGAGAGAGCTGTCAACAAACCCTATTTTATGTATCATCATCTTCAAGCCAAAATTTTGCCATGCATGGTTGTAGAAGCTTATGAACACACAAATAACTCAAGTACAGAAGCAAAGACATACATTTAAGAGCCTGCATGTGGATTTTTGAAGGATTTTCAAAAGGTTTTAGCCCTCACCTTAGCAAATCAACAAGAAGATGCACAAAACTTTGATGAAGCTCAAATTCTTCTTCTTCCTTGCTTAGCCGAGATTCCAACTCAATTTTCTCTATTTTTCCTAGCTTAGTGGCCAAGCTCTTAGTACATGCATGTGTGCATGTGGTTAGAACAAGAAGAAAAGAAATGGAAGCTAGGAAACTTACCTAGGCCGAAAATGGTGAGTCAAAAGCTTGCATGTGAGTTTTCTTGCAACCTAGCTAGCTAGGTTGAGTTCCTTTGCTTGTGGCTTGCCTTGATTAACTATGGTATGATGAAGATGAGCTATGAAGGTAAGAAACTCAGCCAAGGCCGAGAGAGAGAGAGAAGAATGAGAGGGAGAGAGTGAAGATTGAGAGGAAAAATGAGAGAAATGACAAAGAATGAAGGCTTTTGCAATTCTTGATGCAAGTGGTCGGCCTAGGGCTTAGTAATTCAGCTTTTTTTGTGTCTTCAAGATGCAATTTGAAATTCCTAGTATGGGCAAAGAGGAGTTGGTCGAGTATGGGAAGCTTTTGCAAAGGTTTTTGAGCTAATTTTTATTCATTGGTGTCATAGAGTTCTCATAAGTTGTCTAGAGTTAATTTTAATTGAGCAAGCATGCACAAATACCACCTAGTGGTCGGCCAAGGCTATAGAAAATCTGATTTTTTGTCATCTATTGGAGTATTATTTAATTGGGTGTTGGAAGTGCAAAAAGAATAAGGAATAAAGAATGAAGAATGCTTAGTGTTTAGTGAAATTTTGTCTTATAGTGAGTTGAATTAGTAATTTAATAATAGTTAGTGGATTTTGTAGGATTAATTAATGACCTAGTGCTTCGTGTAAGATGCTTTCTTGTTTAGCGTGAGGGCACGCGTTCCTAGGTCTAGGGCACGCACTATGAGGTAGAATACGAACTACGAGACGAACGCACGTTTTCCAAGTAAATGCATGCAACCCTAAATGAATGCACGTAATTCAATGCATGGCACACAAAACGAACACAATTCTTAAACCTAGCTCAAGGCACGCAAATCTAGATTATGGGGCACGAAATGAGGTATCGCACGCAAATCGAGGTCGGGCCTCACATCCTCCCCACCTTAAAAGAATTTCGTCCCGAAATTCAATTATTACCTTTGAAATAAAGCTGGATATTGCTGCTCCATCTGATCTTGCCTTTCCCACGTTGCTTCTTCAATTCCATGATGATCCCACAACACATTCACCATTGGTATAGTTTTGTTGCGCAACTCCCGATCTTGCTGGTCTAGGATCCGAATGGGCTTCTCCTCGTAAGACAAGTTCTCCCGAAGCTGCAACGGCTTTGGCTCCAAGATATGCGAAGGATCAGGATTATACTTCCGCAGCATCGAACCATGAAAGACGTCGTGAATATTGGATAGGTTCTGGGGTAGTACCAGGCGATACGCCAATTTGCCAACCTTTTCAATTATCTCAAATGGTCCTACGAACCTCGGGCTCAACTTTCCACCCTTGCCATGTTTAATTATTCCTCTCCGGGGTGATATCTTCAAGAACACCTTGTCGCCGACCTCAAACTCTAGGCTCCGTCTTCGGCGGTCTGCATAACTCTTCTGCCTGCTCGGGGCGGTAAGCATCCGTTTCCGGATGAGGTGGATATTATCAACAGTCTTCATAAGTTCATGTAAAAGGGTCGGGTCAAAAGTCTTCGTCTCACCTACTTCATCCAAGTAAATTAGGGATCGACACTTACCTCCATACAACGCCTCAAATGGGGCCATCCCGATAATGGCCTGATAACTATTATTATAAGCGAACTCCGCAAGAGATAGATGTTTCTCCCAACCTTTCCAGAAGTCTAAAACACACGCCCTCAGCATATCCTCCAGAATCTGAATAGTCCTCTCCGATTGTCCGTCAGTCTGAGGGTGATAAGCCGTGCTGAAACTCAGCTTCGTTCCCAAAGCTTCTTGCAATCTCTTCCAAAATCGGGAAGTAAAACGAGGATCCCTATCCGATACAATACTCACGGGCATCCCGTGCAATCTTACAATCTCCGCCACATACATATCTCCCAATCTCTCAGGACTATCCTCCTTGTTCATCGGTAAGAAGTGCGCCGACTTAGTCAATCTATCCACTATGACCCAAACGGCGTCATGACCCTTTTGTGATCTAGGCAGGTCCATAACAAAGTCCATAGTTATATGTTCCCATTTCCATTGAGGAATCTCTAACGGCTGAAGTAAACCTGCGGGTCGTTGATGTTTCGCTTTGACTCTCTAGCAAGTCAAGCACCGTGCCACAAACTCCGCAATATCTCTTTTCATGTTAATCTACCAATATTGTTGCTTCAAATCCCGGTACATCTTCGTTTCGCCAGGGTGTATAGTATATCTTGAATTATGGGCTTCTTCAAGAATCTTCTTTTTCAGCTCTGGCTCATTGGGAACACAAATCCGATTCCTAAACCTCCAAACACCATCATCATGAAACTTGAAATCTGCGTTGCCTTCCTTAATCTTCTGAAATTGTTGGTCCTTCTGTTGAGCCTCTCATAACTCAAACAACAAGGTCGATTGAACTTGCGTAGTGGAAAAAAGTAACCTTTTCCGAGTCAATTGTGGTTTCCACAAAAATGCTTCCTCCAACAACTCCTGCACCTTGACTTCCAGTTTTTCCATGCTCGCTTTCCTACTTAAGGTATCTGCAACTACATTCGCCTTACCGGGCACATAATTGATTATGCAGTTATAATCATCCAAAAGCTCCATCTGTCGCCTTTGCCTCATATTCAACTCTTTTTGAGAGAACAAGTATTTCAAGCTCTTATGATCAGTAAATACCTCAAACTTGTTACCCCACAGATAATGCCTCTATTTCTTGAGTGCAAACACAATAGCCGCTAACTCCAAATCATGCGTCGGGTAATTCAATTCATACGGCTTTGGTTTCCTAGAAGCATATGCAATCACTCTTCTATTTTGCATCAACACACAACCCAATCCTTCCTTCAAAGCATTGCTATAGATTACAAAACCTTGACTTCCTTCAGGCAATACAAGAACAGGTGCGGTAGTCAATCTTTTCTTCAATTCTTGGAAGCTGCTCTCACACTTATCATCCCACACGAACTTTGTTTTCTTTTGAGTGAGCTTTGTAAGCGGTCCTGCAATCTTAGAGAAATCTTTCACGAATCTCCGATAATAGCCGGCTAGACCAAGAAAACTCCGAATCTCCGTAACATTCTCTGGCTTCTTCCAAGATATCACTGCTTTTATCTTTGCTGGATCCACTACTATTCCCTCTTGGGATATAATATGCCCCAAAAATGCAATATGCTGCAACCAAAATTCGCACTTGCTAAACCTTGCATACAATTGATGCTCTCGAAGTTTCTACAGTACCAACCGCAGATGTTGCTCATGCTCCGCCTCAGATTTCAAGTATACCAAAATGTCATCAATGAAGATCACCACAAATTGGTCCAAGTAGGGTTGAAACACCCTATGCATCAAATCCATAAAAGCTGCAGAGGTATTAGTTAGTCCAAAAGGCATAACTACATATTCCTAATGCCCATATCTCGTCCTGAAAGCCGTTTTAGGCACATCATCCTTTTTGATTCGCAACTGATAATGTCGTTGCCTCAAGTTGAGTTTCGAATACACTTTGGCTCCTTGCAGTTGATCAATTAACTCGTCGATCAGGGGAAGTAGGTATTTATTCTTGACAGTCACTTGGTTCAGTCATCGGTAATCGATGCATAGCCTAAACTTTCCATCTTTCTTCTTTACAAATAGAATTGGCGCACCCCATGGAGAAGAACTTGGTTGAACAAACCCCTTCTTCACAATCCTTGCAATTGGTTCTTCAATTCTTGTAGCTCGGCCGGTGCCATACGATAGGGAGCTTTAGATATCGGCTGGGTACCAGGCAGTAGCTCTATAACGAACTCGATCTCCCGATTTGAGGGTAAACCGGGCAATTCTTCTGGAAACACATCCGCTTAGTCTTTGATCACTAGCATCTCCTCCAACTTAGCTTTATCTGACGGCTTATTGATAAGGTAAGCTAAGTATCCGCTACACCCTTTCCTCAAGGACTTCACTGCTTTCGTAGATGAAATGATGGAACTCCCGGTGAAATCTCTTCAACCCACTACCTCCAGTATTGGTTGACCAGGTACCCGGAATGTTATAATCTTCACCCGACAATCTAGTTGGACATGATGTTTTGCCAACCAGTCCATCCCTAAAATGACCTCATACTCTCAAAAAGGTAATACAATAAGATTGGCTGAGAATTCCCTATCCTTAATTTGGATTTTACATGCTTTACAAGCTAAGCTAGTAACAAGTTTAGAACCCATCGGAGTACCAACTTCTACTTCGTATGGTAAACATACAACTTTCAGTTTCACACGTTCCACACATAAGGGAGTAATAAATGAATGAGTAGCACCCGGATCAATTAGCACCCTAACAGGTTGATTCAGTATGAAGAATGTACCTTCAACAACAACGGTCTCATCTGGAAGCTGCTCGCACTCAATAGCATAGGCTTGAGCCTGGACTCTGGAAACTGGAGTCTTGCCTCTACCAGCTGGTTTAACCTGATTCTGTCCTGCCTGCCGTTTAGGGTAATCCTTGATCTGATGCTGATCACTGCCACATCTCATACATCATCCTGACTTCTTCCAGCACTGGACCTCGGTATGACCCTTCTTGTCACAGTAAGAACAGTTGACAGACTGAGTAACAGGTGAACTACCTGTGGATCCGCGGGTGGAAGAGGCTGATGGCGCTTTCGTCGGGCCACGGTTATTCACTGGTCTGTTCTGGCTCTGGCCTTGACTACGACTCTGACTCTGGAATTTCCTTTGCTGACCTGGAGTCTGGTTTGGTTTCTTGTTCGGTTGACTCAAACCGGCTCTATCTAGTTTCCTCTTCTCAACTCGAGAGGTAGCAGCAAAGAGAGCAGAATAGGTATCGAAGTCGTGAGAAGCCAACTGGTCCTGAATCTCTGGCCTCAATCTAGTAGTAAATTTCCACATCTTCGCCTCCGGAGTACTAACCATATATTGAGCATAACGGGACAGTCGGTCAAAACGAGCATCGTACTGGGCCACCGTCATGTTACCCTGGGTCAAGTGCATGAACTCCTCAATCCGCCTCTGCCTAGAAACTGCAGGTACATATTTCTCCTTGAATGCCTTAACGAAATTACCCCACAAGCGAGGTGTCTTATCAGTTTCCCACAGTGCCTCCACAGTGTGCCACCAATATTCAGCATCCCCGTGCAACAGAAACACCGCAAACTCCACATTTTCTTCATTAGTATAATCAAGTGGCCTGAAAATCCTCTCGATCTCAGACAGCCAAGCCTCTGCTTTCTCATCATCAGCTTCCCCGTGGAATTTGGATGGGCGAAAGTCAATGAACTCCCTCATTTTGCTATGTCTCCCATGGTTACCATCGTTCCTGTTGTTGTTGTTGTTGTTGGCTTCACGTGCATCCTGATGCTCCATCACTTGTGATACGTGATCCATGGCGTTTGCCATCATGTGAAACATAGCTATGCCAGGATTAGTTTGATAAGCATCTCCGGTCTCTTGGGGTTCACCGCTCCTATTAGTAGTATGGGTGCTAGGGCCAGCCATCTATGGGCACATATTAAGATGCATAATTTATTGAAATATGAAAATTAAGAATTTAATGCATAAGATATGCAACATAATATAGATACAATTCTAGAATTAATTAAGGCATGTTAATCACTTAAACACATAAAACATAGAAGGCACATTTAACATTATCACACAATAACAAATAAACAAGTCATCCTAATTGTCTTAGGGCTCTACCCATGGTCCGAGAGTTAAACCCGGCTTAAGAAATCTAAGCTCTGATACTATTCTAATATAAGGTGTCACGCCCCAACCTGGCCTATAAAGGTTAGACTAAGGTGTGATCTAAACATTCAAGTCACGTCTCGTACTTAACCGTTCATGAAGATTTAACACTTAATGTTTTGGCCTAAACTCCAAAAATTTTCAAAAAATAGGCAACATAACGGTTGTAATTGGGCTCTTTGGTTTGGCCTAATTCTCTAAACGCCTCAAAATTTTCCAATCTCAATTTCATTTCCAACTAGGATTACTATTTACCATCAATTGAAATGACTACTAACTATCTCGATGACACGTTGATTAATAACCTAGCATAATACTATGTCTCGTTTGTTTGTTTATTCTCGTTATGAAAGTTCCTGATGACCTTTGCTTAACAATGAGTACCTGCTTAAGATTTGATTGGTTTATTTTACTTAGCCCTTACCTAATACTACACGATCCTATTATAGATACTAGCAGTAATAATAGCAAAATAACCATAGTAGTGTCTAGTGTCTGTCTAGTTAATATCAGTACAAACCAAAATTAGACCCCAAATTACAACGGGGGGCTTTTACATTACAAACGACAAGCAACATAAAAGAAATAGTCTTCAAGTAGCATGGAGTTCACAAGTAGCCATAATCACATAAAGCACATAAGACAGGCAATCACTCCAAGGAATCATCGTTAGGCGCGTCGTCCTCGGGTACCTGTTCTTGATCTTCATCACTTGAGATGATAAAAGAGGGTGTGTCCTTATGAACTCAGCGAGGGGAACGAAAAATAGGTTTTGAAACTCATTTTCCGGTTCAACTTATGAAAATCCTTTTTGCATGCATGAATATAACACAATTAAGTACAGAATAATAATACAAAAGTAAAGGAACACAATTACCCGTCTTTCCTCCCCAAGGTCCTCTAGGAACCAAGCGAGAGTACTTATACACGTAGTAAAAGGATACGGTGAGCTTTTGCTCTCAGTTGTTGCGGCCGACTTCAAATCATCCCCTTAACACGCCAAGTGGGTGTACTCCGGATGTACCCCGAAACCTACGACCCAACTCTCTAAGGAAGTCTAGCCCTCAAGCGAGAGAGGGAATTGGTACCATGGTAGTCACGGTTGCACCGGCAAGCCCGATGCCGCCCGGTGTGCGTGAACACTACCATGCCAGAATGATAGGTTGCAACCTTGTATGCAATGCACATTTATGACATTTATTATATCACATTAGGAGGACAAAAAAGTAGGTTGCCTCCGGACAGTCATAAGATTGCACATTGACAAGTAAACAAGCGAGGCACGAATAAACAAGTAATTTCACTTGAAAAGCATATGGAGTTATATGAACATTAAACGGGCAGCCATGTAACACACATAATTCAAGTCATATAACTCATTTCAACGTTCACGTAATCAAATAATAAGGTTATTCAATATGCGACAACAATCTACGCGGTTCGGATGCAAGAAAGGCCTATTTGTCAACATGCAACGAATCAAAGTCACATTTAGGGCTATAAGGCAACTACGGGCAGCCTACTAAAAATATAATTACACTCAATATTTAAAGGATCAACACTTAGCATGTTCGCCTAGTCACTAAGGTTTCCATTTCGTGCTTATCCGTGCAATTAAGCCCCAAGTCAACTCAAAATCAATCTCAAGCCAAGCATCAATTAATCCAAACATCCCCAAGTGCTCAAAACAGTCCACACAACATCCCAATGCTACAATCTAAAGCAATTAATACCACAAGAGAAGTTACAACAAATTTATAAGCATATAACTAAGTGAAACCCTCACTGCAATAGGCTGTTTTCTCACAATCATTGAGTCAAGAAAACAATCTCCAATTCCAGTAAATAAGATTTCAAATTAAAGCTTAAGAAGTTAACTAAAATCAGAAACAAACCTTGCATCATTTGAAGTTCGAGATCAATAGTTATAGCCAAAACAGTGGGATTGCACAAAACTGTCCAGATTTGCACACATTTCCATAATTTTCGTTATTGAGGTCCTTAGGGTCAGATTTAGTCTTAGTCCATTTCTGACAAAAATGTCCAGAACTGACAAATCTAGCAGCACACAAAATTTCATGCATTTTGGACATCATTTACTAAGTCAAAACTGGTTCGTTCCACAAGGTCAGTGCATCTGCCAAAACCTGCTTCATTTTTCCAGACATCCAGATTTGGACACATTTTAATGATTTGCCATTTTGAGGACCTTAGAATCAAAATTAGCTTTGTCCTATTTCTTTGAAAGATGTTCAAAACTGGCAAAACTAGTCACCAACCAATTTTCATGCATTTTCAACATCATTTGCCTAGCCAAACTCACCTCGCAACAACAAGTCAGAGAGCTGTCAACAAACCCGATTTCATGTATCATCATCTTCAAGCCAAAATTTTACCATGCATGGTTGTAGAAGCTTATGAACACACAAATAACTCAATTACAGAAGCAAAGACATACATTTAAGAGCATGCATGTGGACTTTTGAAGGATTTTCAAAAGGTTTTAGCCCTCACCTTAGCAAATCAACAAGAAGATGCACAAAACATTGATGAAGCTCAAATTCTTCTTCTTCCTTGCTTAGCCGAGATTCCAACTCAATTTTCTCTATTTTTCCTAGCTTACTGGCCAAGCTCTTAGTACATGCATGTGGTTAGAAAAAGAAGAAAAGAAATGGAAGCTAGGAAACTTACCTAGGTCGAAAATGGTGAGTCAAAAGCTTGCATGTGAGTTTTCTTGCAACCTAGCTAGCTTGGTTGAGTTCCTTTGCTTGTGGCTTGCCTTGATTAACTATGGTATGATGAAGATGAGCTATGAAGGTAAGAAACTCAGCCAAGGCCGAGAGAGAGAGAGAGAAGAATGAGAGGGAGAGAGAGAAGATTTAGAGGAAAAATGAGAGAAATGACAAAGAATGAAGGCTTTTACAATTCTTGATGCAAGTGGTCGGCCTAGGGCTTAGTAATTCAGCTTTTTTTGTGTCTTCAAGATGCAATTTGAAATTCCTAGTATGGGAAAAGAGGAGTTGGTCGAGTATGGGAAGCTTTTGCAAAGGTTTTTGAGCTAATTTTTATGCATTTGTGTCATAGAGTTCTCATAAGTTGTCTAGAGTTAATTTGAATTGAGCAAGCATGCACAAATACCACCTAGTGGTCGGCCAAGGCTATTGAAAATCTGATTTTTTGTCATCTATTGGAGTATTATTTAATTGGGTGTTGGAAGTGCAAAAAGAATAAGGAATAAAGAATGAAGAATGCTTAGTGTTTAGTGAAATTTTGTCTTATAGTGAGTTGAACTAGTAATTTAATAATAGTTAGTGAATTTTGTAGGATTAATTAATGACCTAGTGCTTCGTGTAAGATGCTGTCTTGTTTAGCGTGAGGGCACGCTTTCCTAGGTCTAGGGCACGCACTACGAGGTAGGACATGAACTACGAGACGAACACACGTTTTTCAAGTAAATGCACGCAATCCTAAATGAATGCAAGTAATTCAATGCATGACACACAAAACGAACACAATTCTTAAACCTAGGTCAAGGCACGCAAATTTAGATTAGGACACACGAAATGAGATATCACACGCAAATCGAGGTCGGGCCACACACGTGGGGCTAGTGACCTGGTCTCCGTCTCTCCGGTGCCCATAACTTTTAATCCGTAAGGAATTACATGACGCACAGCATACCGTTGGAAAGCTCTCCGAGAGCTCTACGACGAGGGTAGCAAGCCTACTAAGCTGTGCCTGTTTTCGGAGCCCAAAATCGAACGTTTTCATCAGTTTTGGGCCACTTTTCTTCTTTTGCTTTTATTTTTCATACCGGATCGTACGTCGTGAGCTGTTAAAAGGATGACAATCTATCTCGCGGGATATTATGGGGCCCTACCACGCGTCAATATCATGCCTTACGAGGATGCTGTGTTGTTGAACACATAAAGGAATTGTACCCTCAACATGACGGGTGCGATCATACCAGCCCTAATGCATGGGATCCCATCAGAACTCCGAAGTTAAGCGTGCTTGGGAGAGAGTAGTACTAGGATGGGTGACCCCCTTGGAAGTCCTTGTGTTGCACCCCCCATTTTCAATTTTTTTTGCCCCGGTTAGGGTTGCCAAGATACTTTATCCACCATATTTCTATTACCTAATCCCACGGCACCTTGGGCAAGACAACTTCGCTTCACGTAGAGGCTAGGCCAGCAAACCGAGGGCATGGGGCTTGTGACTAGGTCTCCGTCGCTCTGGTGCCCATAACTTTTAATCTGTAAAGAGTTACGCGACGCACAACATAAAGTTAGAAAGCTCTCCGAGAGCTCTACAACGGGAGCAGCAAGCCTGCTCGGCTGCGCCTGTTTTCGTAGCCCAAAATCGAACGTTTTCATCAGTTTCTGGCCACTTTTCTTCTTTTGCCCTATTTTTTCGTCCCGTATCGTACGTCGTGAGCTGTTAAAAGGAAGACAAACTAACTCGCGGGATATTATAGGGCCCTACCACGCGTCAATATCATGTCTTACGAGGATGCTGCGTTGTTGAAGCGGATAGGTTATTGTTAAGCCCATTGGGCTTTTTGAATGGGCTATCTCTCTGGGCTGGGACTGTGAACCGTCAACACATAAGGGATTTGTGCCGTCGACATGACGGGTGCGATAATACCAGCACTAATGCACCGGATCCCATCAGAACTCCGAAGTTAAGCGTGCTTGGGTGAGAGTAGTACTAGGATGGGTGACCCCTTGGGAAGTCCCCGTGTTGTACCCCCTTTTCAATTTTTTTTGCCCCGGTTGGGTTTGCTAAGCTGCTTTATCTACCACATTTCTATTACCGATCCCACAACACCTTGGGCAAGACAACTTCACTTCACGTAGAGGCTGGGCCCGCAAACCGAGGGCGTAGGGCTAGTGACCAGGTCTCTGTCGCTCCGGTGCTCATATCTTTTGATCCTTAAGGAGTTATGCGGCTCACAACATACCGTTGGAAAGCTTTCCGGGACTCTACGACGGGGGCAGCAAGCCTACTCGGCTGCGCCCGTTTTTGGAGCCCAAAATCGAATGTTTTCTTCAGTTTTGGGCCACTTTTCTAGTTTTGCTATGTTTTTTCATCCCGGATCGTACGTCGTGAGCTGTTAAAAGGATGACAACCTAACTCGCGGGACATTAGAGGGCCTTACAATGCGTCGATATCATGTATTGCGAAGATGCTGCGTTGTTGAAGTGGATGGATTGTCGTTAAGGCCTTTGGGCCATTTGAATGGGCCATCTCTCTGGACTGGGACTGTGAACCGTCAACACATAAAGGATTTGTGCCCACAACATGACGGGTGCGATCACACCAGCACTAATGCACCGGATCCCATCAGAACTCCGAAGTTAAACATGCTTGGGCGAGAGTAGTACTAGGATGGGTGACCCCCTAGGAAGTCATCGTGTTGCACCCCCCCTTTTTAATTTTTTTTGCCCCAGTTAGGGTTGCCGATGTGAGGCCCGACCTCGATTTACGTACGATACCTTATTTCGTGTGCCCTAACCTAGATTTGTGTGCCTTGACCTAGGTTTAAGGATTGTGTTTAGTTTTGTGTGCCTTGCATTGAATTACGTGCATTCATTTAGGGTTGCGTGCATTTACTTGAAAAAATGTGCATTCGTCTCGTAGTTCGTGCCCTACCTCGTAGTGCGTGCCCTAGACCTAGGAAAGCGTGCCCTCACGCTAATCAAGAAAGCATCTTACACGAAGCACTAGGTCATTAATTAATCCTACAAATTCACTAACTAATTTTAAATTACTAATTCAACCTACTAGAAGACAAAATCTCACAAAAAGCTAGACATTCCTTATTCGTTATTCCTTATTCTTTTGCACTTTCAAAAACACAATTAAATAATACTCCAATAGATGAAAAAAATTCAGATCCTAGCACTACCCTTGGCCGACCACTTAGAGTCTTGTGCTTGCACTTCAGTTTCAAAATAAATTCCTCAAACATTCTATGACATTCTATAACTCAAAGTAATAAAAAATTAGCTCAAACCCTCCTCAAAGCTTTAATTCTCGACACAAAGCTCCTTGCCCATGCTAAACACTTCAAATGATGCATCTTGAAGACACAAATCTGAAATTGCAAGTCTCAAGGCCGACATATGCTTCAAATTTTGCAAAAGCCTTCATATTTTCTTCATTTCTCTCAATTCCTCTCATTCTTCTCTCTCTCTCAGCCCTAGCTGAATATTGTAGACTCCATAGCTCATCTTCATCACTCCATGGTTCATCAAGGCAAGCAAGAAGCTAGGAAGCTCGACTAAGCAAGAGAAGCACACATGCAAGCCTTTAGCACTTCCATTTCAGTTTAGGTGAGTTTGCTAGCTTCCATTTCTTTTCTTCTTGTTCTAACCACATGCACCTACTAAGAACTTGGTTACTAAGCTAGGAAAATAGAGAAAAATCGAGTGGTGTCTCGGCTAAGCAAGGAAAAGAGTCAACCTTGTGCTTCATCAAAGTCTTGTGCATCTTCTTGTTGTTTTGCTAAGGTGAGGGCTAAACCTTCTTGAAAATCTTTCAAAAACCCACATGCATGCTCTTAAATGTTATCTTTGCTTCTGTATTTGATATATATGTGTGTTCATAAGCTTTTATATCCATGCATGGCAAGATTTTGGCTAGAAGGTGATGATAGATGAAATCGGGTTTGTGACAGCTTTCTGTCTTGTTGGTACGAGGTGATTTTCGCTAGGTAAATGATATTTAAAATACATGGAAATTGGTAGGTAACTAGTTTTTCCAGTTTTGAACATTTTTCACAGAAATAGGCCAAAGCTAATTTTGAATCTATGGTCCTCAAAATGGTAAATCATTAAAATGTGTCCAAATCTGGAAGTCTGGAAAAATGAAGCAGGTTTTGGCAGATTCACTGACCTTGCAGAACGAACCAGTTTTGACTTAGTAAATGATGTCCAAAATGCATGAAATTTGGTGTGCTGCTAGACTGTTCAGTTCGGGACATTTTTGTCAGAAATGGACTAAGGCTAAATCTGACCCTAAGGACCTAAAAAATGACAAGTATTGAAATGTGTGCGAATCTGGACAGTTTTGTGCAATCCCACAGTTTTGGCTATAACTATTGAACACGAACTCCAAATGATGCGAGGTTTGTTTATGAATTTAGTTAAATTCTTAAGATTTAATTTGAAATCTTATTTACAGGAATTGGAGATTGTTTTCTTGTCTCAATGATCATGAGAAAACAGCCCATTGCAGTGAGGGTTTCACTTAGTGATATGCTTAGAAAAATTATTGTAGCTTCTCTTGTTGAATTAAATGCTTGGGATTGTGGCATTGGGATGTTGTGTGGACTGTTTTGAATACTTGAGGGTGTTTGAATTAATCGATGCATGGCTTGAGATTGATTTTGAGTTAACTTGGGGCTTAATCGCACGGGTAAGCACGAAATGGAAACCCTAGTGACTAGGTAGATTCACTAAGTGTTGATCCTATGAATATCGTGTTTAATTATATGTTTAGTAGGCTGCCCGTAGTTGCCATTGTAGCCCTAAATGCGATCTTGATGATTTCATGTTGATAAGTTGGCTTTTCTTGCACCCGATCCCACATAGATGCCGTTACTTGATGAATAATCTTATTATTTAATTATGTGAACTTTGAAATGAGTTATATGACTTGATTTATGTGCATTACATGGCTGCCTGTTTATTGTTTATATAACTTCATGTGCCTTTCAAGTGAAATTACTTGTCTTATCATGCCTCGCTTGTTTACTTGTCAATGTGCAATCTTATGACTGCTCGGAGGTGACCTACTTTGTTGTCTTCCTAATGTGATATATTAAATGTCATAAATGTGCATTGTAAACAAGGTTGCAACATTTCATTCTGGCGTGGTAGCGTTCACGCACACCGGGCGGCATCGGGCTTGCCGGTGCAACCGTGACTACCATTGTCCAATTTCCTCTCTCGCTTGGAGGCTTGACTTCATCAGAGAGTTGGGTCGTAGGATTTCAGGGTACATCCGGAGTACGCCCATTTGGCGTGATAAGGGGATGATTTGAAGTCGACTGCAAAAACCGATACTGGAAATGAATTGAGAGCAAAAGCTCACAGTATCCTTTTCACTATATGTATAAGTACTCTTGCTTGGTTCCTAGAGGACCTCGGGGAGGAAAGACGGGTAACTGTGTTCTTTTACTTTTATATTATTGTTATGTACTTAATTGTGGTACATTCATGCTTGCAAAAAGGGTTTTCATAAGTTCAACTGGAAAATGAGTTTCAAAACCTATTTCTCGTTCCCCCTCGCTGAGTTCATAAGGACTTACCCTCTTTTATCAACTAAGGTGAAGAAGATCAAGAATAGGTACCCAAGGACGACGTGCCTAACGATGATTCCTTGGAATGATTGCCTGTCCTATGTGCTTTGCTTGATTATGCTCGTTTGTGAACACTACGCTACTTGAAGACTATTTCTTTTCATGTTCCTTGATGTTTGTAATGTAAAAAACCCCCATTGTAATTTGGGGTCTAATTTTGGTTTGTACTGATAATAACTAGACAGACACTACTATGGTCGTTTTGCTATTTTCATTGGCTAGTATCTATCATAGGATTATGAAGTATCAGGTAAGGACTAAGTAAAATGAACCTATCTAATCTTAAGCAGGCACTCACTATTAAGCTAAGATCAACAGGTACTTTTGTAACGAGGATTAACAAACGGACGAGACATAGTATCATACTAGGTTATTAATCAAACGAGACTTCGGGATAACCAATAGGAATTTCAATTGATGGTAAATAGTAATCTTAGTTGAAAATGAAATTGAGATTGAAAAATTTGAGGCGTTTAGAGAATTAGGTCAAACCAAAGAGCCCAATTACAGCCGTTATGCTGCTGGTTTCCTAGAAAATTATGGAGTTTAGGCTAAAACGTTAAGTGTTAAACTTTCATGAACAGTTAAGTATGAGATAGACTTGAATGATTAGATCACACCCTAGTCTAACCATTATAGGCCGGGTTGGGGCGTGACACCCTATAGAAGAATGGTATCAGAGCTTAGATTGCTTAAGCCGAGTTTAACTCTCGGACAATGGGTAGAGCCCTAAGATAATTAGGATGACTTGTCTATATGTTATTGTGCGATAATGTTAATTGTGCCTTCTATGTTCTATGTGCTTTAGTGATTAACATGTCTTAATTGTTTCTAGAATTGTATATCTATATTATGTTGCATATCTTATGCATTAAATTCTTATTTGTCATATTTCAATGAATTGTGCATCGTAATTTGTGCCTATAGATGGCTGGCCCTAGTACCCGCACTACTAATAGGAGCGGTGAACCCCAAGAGACCGGAGATGCTTATCAAACTAATCCCAGCATAGCTATGTTTAACATGATGGCAAATGCCATGGATCGCGTGTCACTAGTGATGGAACGTCAAGATGCACGTGAAGCCAACAACAACAACAACAGGAATTATGGTAACCATGGGAGACATAGCAGAATGAGGGAGTTCCTTGACTTTCGCCCGTCCAAATTCCACGGGGAAGCTAATGATGAGAAAGCGGAGGCTTGGCTGTCTGAGATCGAGAGGATTTTCAGGCCACTTGATTATGCTGATGAAGAAAAGGTGGAGTTTGCGGTGTTTCTGTTGCACGGGGATGCTGAGCATTGGTGGCACACTGTGGAGGCACTGTAGGAAACTGATCATAAACCTCGCTTGTGGGGTAATTTCGTTAAGACATTCAAGGAGAAATATGTTCCTGTAGTTTCCAGGCAGAGGCAGATTGAGGAGTTCATGCACTTGACCCAGGGTAACATGACGGTGGCCGAGTATGAGGCTCGTTTTGACCGACTGTCCCGCTATGCTCAATGCATGGTTAGTACTCTGGAGGCGAAGATGTGGAAATTTACTACGGGATTGAGGCCAGAGATTCGGGACCAGTTGGCTTCGCATGACTTCGATACCTATTCTGCTCTCTTTGCTGCTGCTTCCCGAGTTGAGAAAAGGAAACTTGATAGAGCCGGTTCGAGTCAGCTGAACAAGAAACCATACCAGCCTTCAGGTAGCAGAGGAAATTCCAGAGCCAGAGTCGTAGTCAAGGCCAGAGCCAAAACAAACCAGTGAATAACCGTGGCCTGACTAAAATGCCATTAGCCTCTTCCAACCGCGGATCCACAGGTAGTTCACCTGCAACTCAGTTTGTCAACTGTTCTTACTATGACAAGAAGGGGCATACCGAGGCCCAGTGCTGGAAGAAGTCAGGACGATGTGTGAGATGTGGCAGTGATCAGCATCAGATCAAGGATTTCCCTAAATGGCAAACAAGACAGAATCAGGGCAAACCAGCTGGTAGAGGCATGACTCCAATTCCTAGAGTTCAGGCTCGAGCCTATGCTATTGAGTGCGAGGAGCTTCCAGAGGAGACCGCTATTGTTGAAGGTACATTCTTCATACTGAATCAACCTGTTAGGGTACTAATTGATCCGGGTGCTACCCATTCATTTATTACTCCCTTATGTGTGCAACGTGTGAAACTACGAGTTGTATGTTTGCCTTACGAAGTAGAAGTTCATACTCCGATGGGTTCTAAACTTGTTACTAGCTCAGCTTGTAAAGCTTGTAAAATCCAAATTAAGGATAGGGAATTCCCAGCCAATCTTATTGTATTACCCTTTCGGGACTATGAGGTCATTTTAGGGATGGACTGGTTGGCAAAGCATCATGTCCAACTAGATTGCTGGACGAAAATTATAACGTTCCGGGTACCTGGTCAACCAATACTGGAGGTAATGGGTCGAAGAGATTTCACCGGGAGTTCCATCATTTCATCTACGAAAGCAGTGAAGTCCTTGAGAAAAGGGTGTAGTGGATACTTAGCTTACCTCATCAACAAACCGTCGGACAAAGCTAAGTTGGAGGAGATGCCAGTGATCAAAGACTATGCAGATGTGTTTCCAGAAGAATTGCCCGGTTTACCCCCAAATTGGGAGATCGAGTTCATTATAGAGTTACTGCCTGGTACCCAGCCGATATCTAAAGCCCCCTATCGTATGGCACCAGCCGAGCTACAAGAATTGAAGGACCAATTGCAATGATTGTTGAAGAAAGGGTTTGTTCAACCAAGTTCTTCTCCGTGGGGTGCACCAGTCCTATTTGTAAAGAAGAAAGACGGAACGCTGAGGCTATGCATCGATTACCGAGGATTGAACCAAGTGACTGTCAAGAATAAATACCCACTTCCACTTATCGACGAGTTGTTTGATCAACTTCAAGGAGCCAAAGTGTATTCAAAACTCGACTTGAGACAAGGGTACTATCAGTTACGGATCAAAAAGGAGGTTGTGCCTAAAATGGCCTTCAGGACAAGATATGGGCATTATGAATATGTGGTGATGCCATTTGGACTAACTAATACCCCTGCAGCTTTTATGGACTTGATGCATAGGGTGTTTCAACCCTACTTGGACCAATTTGTGGTGATCTTCATTGATGATATTTTGGTATACTCGAAATCCGAGGCGGAGCATGAACAACATCTGCGGTTGGTACTACAGAAACTTCGAGAGCATCAATTGTATGCAAAGTTTAGCAAGTGTGAATTTTGGTTGCAGCAGATTGCATTTTTGGGGCATATCATATCCCAGGAGGGAATAGCGGTGGATCCAGCAAAGATAGAAGTAGTGATGTCTTGGAAGAAGCCGGAGAATGTTACGGAGGTTCGGAGTTTTCTTGGCCTAGCCGGCTATTATCGGAGATTCGTTAAGGATTTCTCTAAGATTGCAGGACCGCTTACAAAGCTCACTCAAAAGAAAACAAAGTTTGTGTGGGATGATAAGTGTGAGAACAGCTTCCAGGAGTTGAAGAAAAGATTGACTACCGAACCTGTTCTTGCATTGCCTGAAGGAAGTCAAGGTTTTGTAATTTATAGCGATGTTTCGAAAGAAGGATTGGGTTGTGTGCTGATGCAAAATGGAAGAGTGATTGCGTATGCTTCTAGGAAACCGAAGCCGTATGAATTGAACTACCCGACGCATGATTTGGAGTTAGCAGCTATTGTGTTTGCGCTCAAGAAATTGAGGCACTATCTATGGGGTAACAAGTTCGAGGTGTTTACTGATCACAAGAGCTTGAAATACTTGTTCTCACAAAAAGAGTTGAATATGAGGCAAAGACGGTGGATGGAGCTTTTGGATGATTATAACTGCACAATAAATTATGTGCCCAGTAAAGCAAATGTAGTTGCAGATGCCTTAAGTAGGAAAGCGAGAATGGCAAAACTGGAAGTTAAGGTGCAGGAGTTGTTGAAGGAAGCATTTTTGTGGAAACCACAATTAACTCAAAAAGGGTTACTTTTTGCCACTACACAAGTTCATTCGACCTTGTTGTCTGAGTTATGAGAGGCTCAACAAAAGGACCAACAGTTTCAGAAGATTAGAGAAAGCAACATAGATTTCAAGTTTCATGATGATGGTGTTTGGAGGTTTAGGAATCGAATTTGTGTTCCTAATGAACCAGAGCTGAAAAAGAAGATTCTTGAAGAAGCCCATAATTCAAGATATACTATTCACCCCGGCGGAACAAAGATGTACCGGGATTTGAAACAACATTATTGGTGGAATAACATGAAGAGAGAAATTACAGAGTTTGTGGCACGGTGTTTGACTTGTCAGAGGGTCAAAGCGGAACATCAACGACCCGCAGGTTTATTTCAGCCGTTGGAGATTCCTCAATGGAAATGGGAACATATAACTATGGACTTTGTTATGGACCTGCCTAAGTCACAAAAGGGTTATGACGCCGTTTGGGTCATAGTTGATAGATTGACTAAGTTAGCGCACTTCTTACCGATGAACAAGGAGGATAGTCCTGAGAAATTGGGAGATATGTATGTGGCAGAGATTGTAAAATTTCACGGGATGCCTGTGAGTATTGTATCGGATAGGGATCCTCGTTTTACTTCCCGATTTTGGAAGAGATTGCAAGAAGCTTTGGGAACGAAGTTGAGTTTAGCACGGCTTATCACCCTCAGACTGATGGACAATCGGAGAGAACTATTCAGATTCTGGAGGATATGCTAAGGGCGTGTGTTTTAGACTTCGGGAAAGGTTGGGAGAAATATCTGTCTCTAGCGGAGTTCGCTTATAATAACAGTTATCAGACCACTATCGAGATGGCCCTATTTGAGGCGTTGTATGGAAGTAAGTGTCGATCCCCAATTTACTGGGATGAAGTAGGTGAGACGAAGACTTTTGACCCGACCCTTCTACCTGAACTTATGAAGACTGTTGATAATATCCACCTCATCCGGAAATGGATGCTTACCGCCCAAAGCAGGCAGAAGAGTTATGCAGACCGACGGAGACGGAGCCTAGAGTTTGAGGTCGGCGACAAGGTGTTCTTGAAGATATCACCCCGGAGGGGACTGATTAAACACGGCAAGGGTGGAAAGTTGAGCCCGAGATTTGTAGGACCACTTGAGATAATTGAGAAGGTTGGCAAATTGGCGTATCGCCTGGCACTACCCCAAAACCTCTCCAATATTCACGACATCTTTCATGTTTCTATGCTACGGAAGTATCACCCTGATCCATCGCATATCTTGGAGCCAGAGCCGTTGCAGCTTCGGGAGAACTTGTCTTATGAGGAGAAGCCCATTCGGATCCTAGACCAGCAAGATCGGGAGTTGCGCAACAAATCTATACCAATGGTGAAAGTGCTGTGGGATCATCATGGAGTTGAAGAAGCAACGTGGGAAAGGCGAGACTAGATGGAGCAACAGTATCCAGCTTTATTTCAAAAGTAATATTGAATTTGGGGATGGAATTCTTTTAAAGAGGGGGGGATGTAAGGGCCAACCTCGATTTGCGTGCGATACCTCATTTTGTGTGCCCTAACCTAGATTTGTGTGCCTTGACCTAGGTTTAAGAATTGTCTTTCGTTTTTTGTGCCTTGCATTGAATTACGTGCATTTATTTAGGGTTGCGTGCATTTACTTGGAAAAATGTGCATTTGTCTCGTAGTTCGTGCCCTACCTCGTAGTGCGTGCCCTAGACCTAGGAAAGCGTGCCCTCACGCTAATCAAGAAAATATCTTACACGAAGCACTAGGTCATTAATTAATCCTACAAATTCCACTAACTAATTTTAAATTACTAATTCAACCCACTAGAAGACAAAATCTCACAAAAAGCTAGACATTCCTTATTCTTTATTCCTTATTCTTTTGCACTTTCAAAAACACAATTAAATAATACTCCAATAGATGACAAAAATTCAGATCCTAGCAGTACCCTTGGCCGACCACGTAGAGTCTTGTGCTAGCAGTTCAATTTCAAAATAAATTCCTCAAACATTCTATGACATTCTATGACTCAAAGCAATAAAAAATTAGCTCAAACCCTCCTCAAAGCTCTAATTCTCAACACAAAGCTCCTTGCCCATGCTAAACACTTCAAATTATGCATCTTGAAGACACAAATCTGAAATTTCAAGTCTCAAGGCCGACACATGCTTCAAATTTTGCAAAAGCCATCATTTTTTCTTCATTTCTCTCAATTCATCTCATTCTTCTCTCTCTCCCTCTCATTCTTCTCTCTCTCTCGGCCCTAGCTGAATATTGTAGACTCGATAGCTCATCTTCATCACTCCATGGTTCATCAAGGCAAGCAAGAAGCTAGGAAGCTTGACTAAGCAAGAGAAGCACACATGCAAGCCTTTAGCACTTCTATTTCGGTTTAGGTGAGTTTGCTAGCTTCCATTTCTTTTCTTCTTGTTCTAACCACATGCACCTACTAGGAACTTGGTTACTAAGCTAGGAAACTAGAGAAAAATCGAGTGGTGTCTCGGCTAAGCAAGGAAAAGAGTCAACCTTGTGCTTCATCAAAGTCTTGAGCATCTTCTTGTTGTTTTGCTAAGGTGAGGGCTAAAACTTCTTGAAAATCTTTCAAAAAACCACATGCATGCTCTTAAATGTTTAACTTTGCTTCTGTACTTGAGATATATGTGTGTTCATAAGCTTCTATATCCATGCATGGCAAGATTTTGGCTAGAAGGTGATGATAGATGAAATCGGGTTTGTGACAGCTTTCTGTCTTGTTGGTGCGAGGTGATTTTGGCTAGGTAAATGATGTTTAAAATGCATGAAAATTGGTAGGTAAATATTTTTTCCTGTTTTGAACATTTTTCACACAAATAGGCCAAAGCTTATTTCGACTCTAAGGTCCTCAAAATGGATAATCATTAAAATGTGTCCAAATCTGGAAGTCGGGAAAAATGAAGCAGGTTTTGGCAAATTCACTGACCATGTAGAACGAACAAGTTTTGACTTAGTAAATGATGTCCAAAATGCATGCAATTTGGTGTGTTTCTATATTTTTCAATTCTAGACATTTTTTTCAGAAATGGATTAAGGCTAAATCTGACCGTAAGGACCTCAAAAACGGAAAGTATTGAAATGTGTGCAAATCTGGACAGTTTTGTGCAATCCCACAGTTTTGGCTATAACTATTGTACCCGAACTCCAAATGATGCGAGGTTTGTTTCTGAATTTAGTTCCTTCTTAAGCTTTAATTTGACATCTTATTCACTGGAATTGGAGATTGTTTGCTTGTCTTAATGATTGTGAGAAAACAGCCCATTACATTGAGGGTTTCACTTAGTGATATCCTTAGAAAAATTATTGTAGCTTCTCTTATTGTATTAAATGCTTGGGATTGTGGCATTGAGATGTTGTGTGGACTGTTTTGAATACTTTAGGTTGTTTGAATTAATCGATTCATGGCTTGAGATTGATTTTGAGTTAACTTGGGGCTTAATCGCACGGGTAAGCACGAAATGGAAACCCTAGTGACTAGGTAGATTCACTAAGTGTTGATCCTATGAATATCGTGTTTAATTGTATGTTTAGTAGGCTGCCCGTTGTTGCCATTGTAGCCCTAAATGCGATCTTGATGATTTCATGTTGATAAGTTGGCTTTTCTTGCACCCGATCCCACTTAGATGCCGTTACATGATGAATAATCTTATTATTTAATTATGTGAACTTTGAAATGAGTTATATGACTTATTTATGTGTGTTACATGGCTGCCCGTTTATTGTTCATATAACTCCATGTGCCTTTCAAGTGAAATTACTTGTCTTATCATGCCTCGCTTGTTTACTTGTCAATGTGCAATCTTATGACTGCTCGGAGGCGACCTACTTTGTTGTCCTCCTAATGTGATATATTAAATGTCATAAATGTGCATTGCATACAAGGTTGCAACCTTTCATACTGGCATGGTAGCGCTCACGCACACCGGGCAGCATCAGGCTTGCCGGTGTAACCGTGACTACCATTGTCCAATTCCCTCTCTCGCTTAGGGGGCTAGACTTCCTCGGAGAGTTAGGTCGTAGGATTTTGGGGTACATCCGGAGTACACCCATTTGGCGTGATAAGGGGATGATTTGAAGTCGGCCGCAACAACGGATACTGGAAATGAACTTAGAGCAAAAGCTCACTGTATCTTTTTCACTGTGTATAAGTACTCTTGCTTGGTTCTTAGAGGACCTCGGGGAGGAATGACGGGTAATTGTGTTCCTTTACTTTTATATTATTGTTATGTACTTAATTGTGGTACATTCATGCTTGCAAAAAGGGTTTTCATAAGTTCAACTGGAAAATGAGTTTCAAAACCTATTTCTCGTTCCCCATCGCTGAGTTCATAAGGACTCACCCTCCTTTATCATCTCAGGTGAAGAAGATCAAGAACAGGTACCCGAGGATGACATGCCTAACGATGATTCCTTGGAATGATTGCTTGTCCTATGTGCTTTGCTTGATTATGGCCGTTTGTGAACACTATGCTACTTGAAAACTATTTCATTTCATGTTGCTTGATGTTTGTAATGTAAAAGACCCCCGTTGTAATTTGGGGTCTAATTTTGGTTTGTATTGATAATAACTAGACAGACACTACTATGGTCGTTTTGCTATTGTTATTGGCTAGTATCTATCATAGGATTATGAAGTATCAGGTAAGGACTAAGTAAAATGAACCTATCCAATCTTAAGCAGGTACTCACTATTAAGCTAAGATCAACAGGTACTTTTGTAACGAGGATTATCAAACGGACGAGACATAGTATCATACTAAGTTATTAATCAAACGAGACTTCGGGATAACCAATAGGTATTTCAATTGATGGTAAATAGTAATCTTAGTTGGAAATGAAATTGAGATTGGAAAATTTGAGACGTTTAGAGAATTAGGTCAAACCAAAGAGCCCAATTATAGCCGTTATGCTGCCGGTTTCCCGAAAAATTATGGAGTTCAGGCTAAAACGTTAAGTGTTAAACTTTCATGAACAGTTAAGTACGAGATAGACTTGAATGTTTAGATCACACCCTAATCTTACCATTATAGGCCGGGTTGGGGCGTGACAGCCAAGATACTTTATCCACCACATTTCTATTACCGAATCTCACGGTACTTTAGGCAAGACAACTTCGCTTCACGTAGACGCTGGGCCCGCAAACTGAGGGCGTGGGGCTTGTGACCAGGTCTCCGTCGCTCCGGAGCCCATAACTTTTAATCCGTAAGGAGTTACGCGGCGCATAGCATACCGTTGGAAAGCTCTCCGAGAGCTCTACGACAGGGACAGCAAGCATGCTTTGCTGCCCCCATTTTTGGAGTCCAGAGTTGAACGTTTTTATCAGTTTCGGGCCACTTTTCTAGTTTTGCTATGTTTTTTCGTCCTGGATCGTACATCGTGAGATGTTCAAAAGATGACAACCTTACTCGCGGGAAATTAGAGGGCCCTACAACTCATCGATATCACGTCTTGCAAGGATGCTGCATTGTTGAAGCGGATGGGTTGTCCTTAAGCCCATTGGGCCTTTTGAATGGGCCATCTCTCTCTGCGCTGGGACTGTGAACCATCAACACATAAAGGATTTGTGCCCACAACATGATGGGTGTGATCATACCAGCACTAATGCATCGGGTCCCATCAGAACTCCGAAGCTAAGCGTGCTTGGGCAAGAGTAGTACTAGGATGGGTGACCCCCTGTGAAGTCTTCGTGTTGCACCCCCACTTTTCAATTTTTTTTGCCCCGGTTAGGGTTGCCAAGATACTTTATCTACCACATTTCTATTACAGAATCCCATGGCACCTTGGGCAAGACAACTTCGCTTCACGTAGAGGCCAGGCACGCAAACCGAGGGTGTGGGGCTAGTGACCTTGTCTCCGTCGCTCCAGTGCCCATAACTTTTGATCCGTAAGGAGTTACGCGGCGCACAACATACCATTGGAAAGCTCTTTGAGAGCTTTACAATGCGGGTAGCAAGCCTGTTCGGCTACGCCTATTTTCGGAGCCCAAAATTGAATGTTTTAACCAGTTTCGGGCCACTTTTCTTTCTTTTCTCTATTTTTTCATCCCGTATCGTATGTTGTGAGCAGTTAAAAAAACGACAACCTAACTCGCGGGATATTTCAGGGCCCTACAACACGTCCATATCACATCTTGCGAGGATGCAGCGTTGTAGAAGCGGATGGGTGGTCGTTAAGCCCATTGGGCCTTTTGAATGGGCCATCTCTCTAGGCTGGGACTGTGAACCGTCAACACGTAAAGGATTTGTGCCCACAATATGACGAGTGCGATCATACCAGCACTAATGCAGCGGATCCCATCAGAACACCGAAGTTAAGTGTGCTTGGGTGAGAGTAGTACTAGGATGGGTAACCCCATGGGAAGTCCTCGTGTTGTACCCCCCATTTTCAATTGTTTTTGCCCCGGTTAGGGTTGCCAAGATACTTTGTCCACCACATTGCTAATACCGAATCCCTCGGTACCTTGGGCAAGACAACTTCGCTTCACGTCGAGGCTGGGCACGCAAACCGAGGGCGTAGGGCTTATGACAAGGTCTCCGTCGCTCCGGTGCCCATAACTTTTGATCCGTAAGGAGTTACTTGGCGCACAGCATACCGTTGGAAAGCTCTTCGAGAGCTCTACGTCAGAGGCAACAAGCCTACTCGACTGCACCCATTTTTGGAGCCCAAAATCAAACGTTTTCATCAATTTTGGGCCACTTTTCTTCTTTTGCTCTATTTTTTCATCCTGGATCATACGTCGTGAGCTGTTAAAAGGACGACAACTTAACTCACGGGACATTAGAGAGCCCAACAACGCATCGATATCACGTCTTGCGAGGATGCTACGTTATTGAAACGGATGGGTTGTCCTTAAGCCTATTGGGCCTTTTTAATGGGCCATCACTCTGGGCTGCGACTGTGAACCATCAACACATAAAGGATTTGTGCCCACAATATTACGGGTGCGATCATAACAGCACTAATGTACCGGATCCCATCAGAACTCTGAAGATAAGTGTGCTTGGGTAAGAGTAGTACTAGAAAGGGTGACCACCTGGGTTGTCCACGTGTTGCACCCCCTATTTTCAATTTTTTTTCCCCGGTTAGGGTTGCCAAGATACTTTATCCACCACACTTCTATTATTGAATCCCACGACACCATGGGCAAGACAACTTCGCTTAACGTAGAGGTTGGGCCCGCAAACTGAGGGCGTGGGGCTTATGACCTGGTGTTCGTCGCTCCGGTGCCGATAAATTTTAATCCGTAAGGAGTTACGCAACGCACACCATACCGTTCGAAAGCTCTCCGAGAGCTCTACGACGGGGGTAGTAAGCCGACTCGGTTGTGCCTGTTTTCAGAGCCCAAAATTGAACATTTTCATCAGTTTCGGGCCACTTTTCTTCGTTTGCTCTGTTTTTCCATCTCGGATCGTACGTCGTGAGTTGTTAAAAGGATGACAACCTAACTCGTGGGATATTACAGGGCCCTACAATGCGTCATTATCACGTCTTACGAGGATGCTGCATTGTTGAAGCAGATGGGTTGTCGTTAAGCCTAGTGGGCCTTTTGAATGGGCCATCTCTCTAGGCTGGGACTGTGAACTGTCAACACATAAAGGATTTGTGCCTTCAACATGACGGGTGCGATCATACCATCTCGAATGCACCGGATCCCATTAGAACTCCGAAGTTAAGCGTGCTTGGGAGAGAGTAGTACTAGGATGGGTGATCCCCTGGGAAGTCCTCGTGTTGCACCCCCCTTTTCAATTGTTTTTGCATCGGTTAGGGTTGCCAAGATACTTTATCCACCACATTTCTACTACCGAATCCCACGGGACCTTGGGCACGACAACCTCGCTTCACGTAGAGGCTGGGCCCGCAAGCCGAGGACATAGGGCTTGTGACCCGGTCTCAATCGTTCCGGTGCCTATAACTTTTGATCCGTAAGGAGTTGCGCGGTGCACAGCATACCGTTGGAAAGCTCTCCGAGAGCTCTACGACGAGGGCAGCAAGCTTGCTTGGCTGCGCCCATTTTTGGAGCCCAAAATTGAAAGTTTTCATCCGTTTCGGGCTACTTTTCTTCTTTTACTCTGTTTTTCCGTCCCGGATCGTACGTCGTCAGCTGTTAAAAGGACGACAACCTAACTCGCGGGACATTAGAGGACCCTACAACATGTCGATATCATGTTTTACGAGGATACTGCGTTGTTGAAGCGGAAGGGTTGTCGTCAAGCCCATTGGGGCTTTTGAATGGGCCATCTCTTTGGGTTGGGACTGTGAACCGTCAACACACAAAGGATTTGTGCCCTCAACATAATGGGTGCGATCATACTAGCACTAATGCACCGGATCCTATCAGAACTCCGAAGTTAAGCGTGCCTGGGTGAGAGTAGGACTAGTATGGATGACCCCCTGGGAAGTCCTCGTGTTGCATCCCCATTTTCAATTTTTTTTGCACTGGTTAGGGTTGCCAAGATACTTTATCCACCATATTTGAATTACCGAATCCCACGGCACCCTGGGCAAGACAACTTCGCTTCGCGTAGAGGCTGGGCCCGCAAACCGAGGGCATAGGGCTTGTGACCAGGTCTCTGTCGCTCAGGTGCCCATAACTTTTGATCCGTAAGAAGTTACGCAGCGCACAACATACCATTGGTAAGCTCTCCGAGAGCTCCATGATGAAGGCAGCAAGCCTGCTCGACTGCGCCCATTTTTGGAGCCCAAAATTAAATGTTTTCATCAGTTTCAGGTCACTTTTCTTCTTTTGCTCTATTTTTTCGTCCCAGATCGTACGTCGTGAGCTGTTAAAAGGATGACAACATAACTTGCTGTATATTACAGGGCCTTAAAGACTATCTATATCACGTCTTACGAGGATGCTGCGTTGTTGAATCGAATGGGATGTCGTTAAGCCCATTGGACCTTTTGAAGGGGCCATCTCTCTAGGTTGGGACTGTGAACCGTCAACACATAAAGGATTTGTGCCCACAACATGACGGGTGTGATCATACCAGTACTAATGCACCGGATCCCATCTGAACTCCGAAGTTAAGCGTGCTTGGGCGAGAGTAGTACTAGGATGGGTGACCCCTTGGGAAGTCCTCGTGTTGCACCCCCTCCCCCTTTTCAATTGTTTTTGCCCCGGTTAGGATTGCCAAGATACTTTATCCACCACATTTCTATTACCGAATCCCTCGATACCTTGGGCAACACAACTTTGCATCACGTAGAGGCTGGGCCCGAAAACCGAGCGCGTAGGGCATGTGACAAGGTCTCCGTCGCTTCGGTGCCCATAACTTTTGATCCGTAAGGAGTTACGCAGTGCACAGCATACCGTTGGAAAACTCTCCGAGAGCTCTAGGACGGGGGCAGGAAGCCTGCTCGACTACACCTATTTTTGGAGCCCAAAATCAAACGTTTTCATCATTTTTGGGCCACTTTTCTTCTTTTGCTCTGTTTTTTCATCTCAGATCGTACGCCGTGAGCTGTTAAAAGGATGACAACCTAAATCGTGGGATATTATAGGGCCCTATAAGCCGTCGATATCAAGTCTTATGACGATGCTGCGTTATTGAAGTGGATAGGTTGTCGTTAAGCCCATTGGGCCTTTTGAATGGGCCATCTCTCTAGGCTAGGACTGTGAACCGTCAACACATAAAGGATTTGTGCCCTCAACAGGACGGGTGCGATCATACTAGCACTAATACACCGGATCCCATCACAACTCCGAAGTTAAGCGTGCTTGGGCGAGAGTAGTACTAGGATGGGTGACCCCTTGGGAAGTCCTCGTGTTGCACCCCCTCCCCTTTTTCAATTGTTTTTGCCCCGGTTAGGATTGCCAAGATACTTTATCTACCACATTTCTATTACCGAATCCCTCGGTACCTTGGGCAAGACAACTTCGCATCACGTAGAGGCTGGGCCCGCAAACCGAGGGCGTAGGGCATGTGACAAGGTCTCCGTCACTTCGTTGCCCATAACTTTTGATCCATAAGGAGTTACGCAGCGCACAACATACTGTTGGAAAGCTCTCCGAGAGCTCTACGACGAGGGCAGCAAGCCTGCTCGACTGCACCTATTTTTGGAGCCCAAAATCAAACGTTTTCATCATTTTTGGGCTACTTTTCTTCTTTTGCTCTGTTTTTTCATCTCGGATCGTACACCGTGAGCTGTTAAAAGGATGACAACCTAACTCGTGGGATATTATAGGGCCCTATAAGGCGTCGATATCACGTCTTATGACGATGCTGCGTTATTGAAGTGGATAGGTTGTCGTTAAGCCCATTGAGCCTTTTGAATGGGCCATCTCTCTGGGCTAGGACTGTGAACCGTCAACACATAAAGGATTTGTGCCCTCAACATGACGGGTGCGATCATACCAGCACTAATACACCGGATCCCATCAGAACTCCGAAGTTAAGCGTGCTTGGGCGAGAGAAGTACTAGGATGTGTGACCCCCTAGGAAGTCCTCGTGTTGTACCCCCCTTTTCAATTTTATTTGCATTGGTTAGGGTTGCCAAGATACTTTATCCACCATATTTCTATTACCGAATCCCACAGCACCTTGGGCAAGACAATTTCGCTTCACGTAGAGGCTAGGCCCGCAAACCGAGGGCGTAGGGCGTGTGACTAGGTCTCCATTGCTCAAGTGCCCATAACTTTTAATCCGTAAGGAGTTACGCAGCACACAGCATACCGTTGGAAAGCTCTCCAGGAGCTCTACAACGTGGGCAGCAAGCGTACTCGACTGCACCCATTTTTGGTGCCCAAAATCGAATGTTTTCATCAATTTCGGGCCACTTTTCTTCTTTTGCTCTATTTTTTCATCCCGGATCGTACGTCGTGAGCTGTTAAAAGGACGACAACCTAACTCACGAGATATTACATGGCCTTAAAACCTATCGATATCACGTCTTACGAGGATGCTGCGTTGTTGAACCAGATGGGCTGTCGTTAAGCCCATTGGGCCTTTTGAATGGGCCATCTATCTGGGCTGGGACTGTGAACCGTCAACACATAAGGATTTGTGCCCTCAACATGACGGGTGCGATCATACCAGCACTAATGCACTGGATCCCATCAGAACTCCAAAGTTAAGCATGTTTGGGCGAGAGTAGTACTAGGATGGTTGACCCCCTGGGAAGCCCTCGTGTTGCACCCACCTTTTCAATTTTTTTTGCCCCGGTTAGGGTTGCCAAGATACTTTATCCACCACAGTTCTATTACCGAATCCCACGGCACCTTGGGCAAGACAATTTCGCATCACGTAGAGGTTGGGCCCGCAAAACAAGGGCGTAGGGCTTGTGACCAGGTCTCCGTCGTTCCGGTGCCCTGAACTTTTGATCCGCAAGGAGTTACGCGGCGCACAACATACCGTTGGAAAGCTCTCCGAGAGCTCTCCGGCGGGAGCAGCAATCATGCTTGGCTGCGACTACTTTCGGAGACCAAAATTGAACATTTTCATAAGTTTCAGGCCACTTTTCTTCTTTGGCTCTGTTTTTTCGTCCCGGATCGTACGTCGTGAGCTGTTAAAAGGACGACAACCTAACTCGCGGGACATTAGAGGGCCCTACACTACGTCGATATCACGTCTTACGAGGATGCTTCGTTGTTGAAGCGGATGGGTTGTCATTAAACCCATTGGTCCTTTTGAATGGGCCATCTCTCTGGGCTGGGATTGTGAACTGCCAACACATAAACGATTTGTGTTCACAACAAAACGTGTGCGATCATACCAGTACTAATGCACCCGATCCCATCAGAACTCCAAAGTTAAGCGTGCTTGGGCGAGAGTAGTAGTACTAGGATGGGTGACCCCTTGGGAAGTCCCCGTGTTGCACCCCTGTTTTCAATTTTTTTTCCCCGGTTAGGGTTGCCAAGATTCTTTATCCGCCACATTTCTATTACCGAATCCCACAGGACCTTGGGCAAGACAACTTCGCTTCACGTAGAGGCTGGGCCAGCAAACCGAGGGCGTAGGGCTTGTGAACAGGTCTCCGTCGCTCCGGAGACCATAACATTTGATCCGTAAGGAGTTACGCGGCGCACAACATATCGTTGGAAAGCTCTCCGTGAGCTCTATGACAGAGGCACCGAGCCTGCTCAGCTACGCCCATTTTCGGAGCCTAAAATTGAACGTTTTCATTAGTTTCGGGCCATTTTTCTTCTTTAGCTCTATTTTTCCTTCCCGGATCGTACGTCGTGAGCTGTTAAAAGGACGACAACCTAACTCGTGGGACATTAGAGGGCCATACTACGCGTCGATATCACGTCTTGGAAGGATGCTGCATTGTTGAAGTGGATGGGTTGTCATTAAGCCGATTGGGCCTTTTGAATGGGTCATCTCTCTTGGCTGGGACTTTGAACCGTCAACACATAAAGGATTTGTGCCCTCAACATGACGGGTGCGATCATACCAGCACTAATGCACCGGATCCCATCAGAACTCCGAAGTTAAGCGTGTTTGGGCGAGAGTAGTACTAGGATGGTTGACCCCCTGGGAAGCCCTCGTGTTGCACCCACATTTTCAATTTTTTTTGCCCCGGCTAGGGTTGCCAAGATACTTTATCCACCACATTTCTATTACCGAATCCCACGGTACCTTGGGCAAGACAATTTCGCATCACGTAGAGGTTGGGCCCACAAACCAAGGGCGTAGGGCTTGTGACCAGGTCTCCGTTGTTCCGGTGCCCATAACTTTTGATCCGCAAGGAGTTACGCGGCACACAACATACCGTTGGAAAGCTCTCCGAGAGCTCTACGACGGGAGCAGCAATCATGCTTGGCTGCGCCTATTTTCGGAGACCAAAATTGAACATTTTCATCAGTTTCAGGCTACTTTTCTTCTTTGGCTCTATTTTTTTGTCCCGGATCGTACGTCGTGAGCTGTTAAAAGGACGACAACCTAACTCGCGGGACATTAGAGGGCCCTACAATGTGTCGATATCACGTCTTACGAGGATGCTTCGTTGTTGAAGCGGATGGTTGTCATTAAGCCCATTGGGCCTTTTGAATGGGCCATCTCTCTGGGTTGGGACTGTGAACCGCCAACACATAAACGATTTGTGCCCACAACATAACGAGTGTGATCATACCAGTACTAATGCGCCCGATCCCATCAGAACTCTGAAGTTAAGCGTGCTTGGGCGAGAATAGTAGTACTAGGATGGGTGACCCCTTGGGAAGTCCCCGTGTTGCACCCCGGTTTTCAATTTTTTTTCCCCGGTTAGGGTTGCCAAGATTCTTTATCCGCCACATTTCTATTACCGAATCCCACGGGACCTTGGGCAAAACAACTTCGCTTCACGTAGTGGTTGGGCCAGCAAACTGAGGGCGTAGGGCTTGTGACCAGGTCTCCGTCGCTCCGGAGCCCAAAACATTTGATCCGTAAGGAGTTACGCGATGCACAGCATATCGTTGGAAAGCTCTCCGTGAGCTCTATGACAGAGGCAGCAAGCCTACTCAGCTACGCCCATTTTTGGAGCCCAAAATTGAACATTTTCATCAGTTTCGGGCCACTTTTCTTCTTTAGCTCTATTTTTCCGTCTCGGATCGTACGTCGTGAGCTGTTAAAAGGACGACAACCTAACTCGCGGCACATTAAAGGGCCATACAACGCGTCGATATCACGTCTTGCAAGGATGCTGCGTTGTTGAAGTGGATGGGTTGTCGTTAAGCCCATTGGGCCTTTTGAATGGGTCATCTCTCTGGGCTGGGACTTTGAACCGTCAACACATAAAGGATTTGTGCCCTCAACATGACGGATGTGATCATACCAGCACTAATGCACTGGATCCCAGCAGAAATCCAAAGTTAAGCGTGCTTGGACGAGAGTAGTACTATGATGGGTGACCCCTTGAGAAGTCCTCGTGTTGCACCCCCCTTTTCAAATTTTTTTGCACTGGTTAGGGTTGCCAAGATTCTTTATCCAACATATTTCTATTATCGAAACCCATGGCACCTTGGACAAGACAACATCGCTTCACGTAGAGGCTGGGCCCGCAAACGGAGGGCGTAGGGCTTGTGACAAGGTCTCCGTCGCTTTGGTGCCCATAACTTTTGATCCGTAAGGAGTTACGCGGCGCACCGCATACCCTTGGAAAGCTCTCCGAGAGCTCTACCACGAGGGTTGTAAGCCTGCTCGGCTGTACCCATTTTTAGAGCTCAAAATCGAACGTTTTCATCAGTTTTGGGCCATTTTTCTTCTTTTTCTCTATTTTTTGGTCTCAGATCGTACGTCGTGAGTTGTTAAAAGGACGACAACCTAACTCGAGGGATATTAAAGGGCCGTACAATGCATCGATATCACGGCTTGCGAGGATGCTGTGTTGTTGAAGCGGATGGGTTGTCGTTAAGCCCATTCAGCCTTTTGAATGGGCCATCTCTCTGGGCTGGCACTGTGAACCGTCAACAAATAAAGGATTTGTGCCCACAACATGACGAGTGCTATCATACCAGCACTAATGCACCAGGTCCCATCAGAACTCCGAAGTTAAGTATGCTTGGGTGAGAGTAGTACTAGGATGGGTGACCCCTTGTGAAATCCTCGTGTTTGCACCCCCCTTTTCAATTTTTTTTGCCCCGGTTAGGGTTGCCAAGATACTTTATCCACCACATTTTTATTACCGAATCCCACGGCACCTTGGGTAAGACAACCTCGCTTCACGTAGAGGCTGGGCCCGTAAACCGAGGGCGTGGGGCTTGCAACCAGGTCTCCGTCGCTCCGCTGCCCATAACTTTTAATTTGTAAGGATTTACGCGACGAACGGCATACCGTTGGAAAGCTCTCCGAGAGCTCTACGACGGGTGCAACAAGCCTGCTCGGCTGTGCCTATCTTCGGAGCCCAAAATCTAACATTTTTATCAGTTTCGGGCCATTTTTCTTCTTTTGCACTATTTTTCCTTCTCGGATCGTACGTCGTGAGTTGTTAAAAGGATGACAACGTAACTCGTGGGATATTACAGGGCCCTAAAATGCATTGATATCACGTCTTACGACGATGCTGCGTTGTTGGAGCGGATGGGTTGTCATTAAGCCCATTGGGCCTTTAGAATGGGCCATTTTTCTGGGTTGGGACTGCGAACCGTCAACACATAAAGGATTTGTGCCCACAACATAATGGATGCGATCATACCAGCACTAATGCATCGGATCCCATCAGAACTCCGAAGTTAAGCGTGCTTGGGTGAGAGTAGTACTAGGATGGGTGACCCCCTGGGAAGTCCTCGTGTTGCACCCTCCTTTTCAAATTTTTTTTCCTCGGTTAGGGTTGCCAAGATTCTTTATACACCACATTTCTATTACCGAATCCCACGGCACCTTAGGCAAGAGAACTTCGCTTCACGTAGAGGCTGGGCCCGCAAAACGTGGGCGTAGGGCTTGTGACCAGGTCTCCGTCGCGCTAGAGCCCATAACTTTTGATCCGTAAGGAGTTACGCGGTGCATACCATACCGTTGGAAAGCTCTCCAAGAGCTCTATGACAGGGGAAGCAAGCCTGCTCAGCTGCACCCATTTTTGGATCCAAAAATTGAATGTTTTCATAAGTTTTGGACTACAACACTCTTCTTTAGCGGTGTTTTTTCATCCCGGATCGTACGTTGTGAGCTGTTAAAAGGACGACAACCTAACTTGCGGGACATTAGAGGGCCCTACAACTCGTTGATATCACGTCTTGCGAGGATGCTGCGTTGTTGAAGTGGATGGGTTGTTGTCAAGCCCATTGGGCCTTTTGAATGGGCCATCTCTCTGGGCTGGGACTATGAACCGTCAAAACATAAAGGATTTGTGCCCTCAACATGACAGGTGCGATCATCCCAGCACTAATGCACCGGATCCAATCAGAACTCTGAAGTTAAGCATGATTGGGCAAGAGTAGTACTAGGATGGGTGACTCCTTGTGAAATCCACGTGTTGCACCCCCATTTTCAATTTTTTTTGCCCCGGTTAGGGTTGCCAAGATACTTTATCCACCACATTTCTATTACCGAATCCCACGGCACCTTGGGCAAGAAAACTTCGCTTCACGTAAAGGCTGGGCCCACAAACAGAGGGCATCGGGCTTGTGACCAGGTCTCCGTCGCTCCGGTGCCCATAACTTTTTATTCATAAGGTTATAGGCGATGCACAGCATACCGTTGGAAAGCTCTACGATGGGTGTAGCAAGCCTGCTCGGCTATGCCTATCTTCGGAGCCCAAAATCTAACGTTTTCATTAGTTTTGGGCCACTTTTCTTCTTTTGCTCTGTTTTTCTTTCCCGGATCGTACGTCGTGAGCTGTTAAAAGGATGAGAACCTAACTCGCGGGATATTACAGGGCCCTACAACGTGTCGATATCACGTCTTACGAGGTTGCTGTGTTGTTAGAGCGGATGGGTTGTCGTTAAGCCCATTGGGCCTTTTGAATGGGCCATCTCTCTGGGTTGGGATAGTGAACCGTCTACACATAAAGTATTTGTACCCTCAACATGACGGGTGCGATCATCCCAGCACTAATGCACTGGATACCATCAGAACTCCGAAGTTAAGCGTGCTTGGGCGAGAGTAGTACTAGGATGGGTGACCCCCAGGGAAGTTCTCGTGTTGAACCCCCCTTTTCATTTTTTTTTTGCCCCAGTTAGGGTTGCCAAGATTCTTTATCCACCGCCTTTCTATTACCGAGTCCCACGGCACCGTGGGCGAGACAAGTGCGCTCCACATAGTGGTTGGGCCCACAAACCGAGGGCGTAGGGCTTATGACCAGATCTAGGTCGCTCCGGTTCCTATAACTCTTAATCCGTAAAGAGTTATGCGAAGCACAGCATACCGTTGGGAAGCTATCCGAGAGCTCTACGACAGGGGCAGCAAGCCTGCTCAGCTGCGTCTGTTTTCGAATCCCAAAATCGAACGTTTTCATTTGTTTCGGACCACTTTTTTCTTTTACTCTATTTTTTCGTCCCAGATCGTACGTCGTGAGCCGTTAAAAGGATGCCAACCTAACTCGTGGGATATTACAGGGCCCTACAACTCGTCGATATCACGTCTTACGAGGATACTGCATTGTTGAAGCGGATGGGTTGTCATTATGCCCATTGGGCCTTTTGAATGGGCCATCTCTCTCGGTTGGGACTGTGAACCATCAACACATAAAGGATTTGTGCCCATAACATAATGGGTGCGATCATACCAGCACTAAAGCATCGTATCCTATCAGAACTCCGAAGTTAAGCGTGCTTGGGCGAGAGTAGTACTAGGATGGGTGACCCCCTGGGAAGTCCTCGTGTTGCACCCTTCTTTTCAAATTTTTTTGCCCCGGTTAGGGTTGCCAATATTCTTTATCCACCACATTTCTATTATCGAATCCCACGGCACCTTAGGCAAGACAACTTCGCATCACGTAGAGGCTGGGCCTGCAAACCGAGGGCGTAGGGCTTGTGACCAGGTCTCTGTCACGCAGGAGCCTATAACATTGGATCTGTAAGAAGTTACACGGTGCACAACAAACCTTTGGAAAGCTCTCTGAGAGCTCTATGATAGAGGAAGCAAGCCTGCTCAGCTACGCCCATTTTTGGAGCCAAAAATTGAACATTTTCATCAGTTTTGGTCTACTTTTCTTCTTTAGCATTGTTTTTCCGTCCTGGATAGTACGTCGTGAGCTGTTAAAAGGACGAAAACCTAAATCGCGGGACATTAGATGGCCTTAGAATACGTCGATATCACGTCTTGCGAGGATTCTGCGTAGTTGAAGTAGATGGGTTGTCGTTAAACCCATTGGGCCTTTTGAATGGGCCATCTCTCAGGGCTGGTACTGTGAACCGTCAACACATAAAGGATTTGTGCCCTCAACATTACGGGTACGATCATACCAGCACTAATGCATCGGATCCCATCAGAACTCCAAAGTTAAGAGTGCTTGGGCAAGAGTAGTACTAAGATGGGTAACCCTCTTGGAAGTCCTCGTGTTGCACCCCCCTTTTCAAATTTTTTTACCCCGGTTAGGGTTGCCAAGATTCTTTATCCAACACATTTCTATTACCAAATCCTATGACATCATGGGTAAGACAACTTCGTTTCACGTAGAGGCTGGGCCCGCAAACGAAGGGCATAGGGCTTGTGACCAGGTCTCCGTCGCTCCGGTGCCCGTAACTTTTGATCCGTAACCAGTTACGCGATGCACAACATACCGTTGGAAAGCTCTCTGAGAGCTCTATGACGGGGCAGCAAGCCTGCTCAGCAGCACCCATTTTGGGAGCACAAAATTGAACATTTTCATCAGCTTCTGGCCACTTCTCTTATTTTGCTATGTTTTTTCGTCCCGGATCGTACGTCGTGAGCTGTTAAAAGGATGACAACCTAACTCGGGGGACATTAGAGGGCCCTACAATGCGTTGATATCACGTCTTGCGAGGATGCTATGTTGTTGAAGCAGATGGGTTGTCATTAAGCCCATTAGGCCTTTTGAATGGGCCATCTCTCTGGGGTGGGACTGTGAACCGTCAACACATAAAGGATTTGTGCCCACAACATGACTGGTGCGATCATACCAGCACTAATGCACCGGATCCCTTCAGAACTCCGAAGTTAAGCATGATTGGGTGAGAGTAGTACTAGGATGAGTGACCCCCTAGGAAGTCCTCGTGTTGGACCCCCTCTTTTCAATTTCTTTTTGCCCCGGTTAGGGTTGCCAAGATACTTTGTCCACCACATTTATATTACCGAATCCCACGGCACCTTGGGCAAGACAACTTCACTTCACGTAGAGGCTGGGCCCGCAAACCGAGGGCGTGGGGCTTGTGACCAGGTCTCCGTCTGTCCGGTGCCCATAACTTTTAATCCGTAAGAAGTTACGCGGCGCACAGCATACTGTTGAAAAGCTCTCTGAGAGCTCTACGACAGGGGTAGCAAGCATGCTCGGCTGCATCTATTTTCAGAGACCAAAATCAAATGTTTTAATCAGTTTCGAACCATTTTTCTTATTTAGCTCTATTTTTCTCTCACGGATCGTACGTCGTGAGCTATTAAAAGGACGACAACCTAACTCGCGTGATATTACAGGGCCTTACAACCCGTCGATAACACGTCTTACGAGGATGTTGCGTTGTTGAAGCGGATGGGTTGTCATTAAGCCCATTGGGCCTTTTGAATGGGCCATCTCTCTAGGCTGGGACTGTGAACCAACAACACATAAAGGATTTGTGCCCACAACATGACAGTTTCGATCATACCAGCACTAATGCACCGGATCCCATCATAACTCCGAAGTTAAACGTGCTTGGGCGAGAATAGTACTCGGATGGGTGACCCCTTGGGATGTCCTCTTGTTGTACCCCCCTTTTCAATTTTTTTTGCCCCAGTTAGGGTTCCTAAGATTCTTTATCCACCGCATTTCTATTACCGAATCCCATGGCACCTTGGGTAAGACAACTTTGCTTCACGTAGAGGCTGGGCCCGCAAACCGAGGGCTTAGGGCTTGTGACCAAGCATTCGTGGCTCCGGTGCCCATAAGTTTTTATCTGTAAGGAGTTAAGCAGTGCACATTATACCATTGGAAAGCTCTCCGAGAGCTCTATGACGAGGGTAGCCAGGCTGCTCGGCTGTGCTTTCTTTTAGACTCCAAAATTGGACATTTTCATCCGTTTTGGGCCACTTTTCTTCTTTTGCTCTATTTTTCCGTCCCGGATCGTACGTCTTGAGCTGTTAAAAGGACGACAACCTAACTCGCTAGATATTACAGGGCCCTACAACATGTCGATATCACGTGTTACGAGGATGTTGCATTGTTGAAGCGGATGGGTTGTCATTAAACCCATTGGGCCTTTTGAATGGTCCATCTCTCTAGGCTGGGACTGTGAACCGTCAACACATATTGGATTTGTGCACACAACATGACGGGTGCGATCATATCAGCACTAATACACCGGATCCCATCAGAACTCCGAAGTTAAGCGTGCTTGGGCGAGAGTAGCACTAGGATGGGTGACCCCTTGTAAAGCCCTCATGTTGCACCCCCCTTTTCAATTTTTTTTGCCCGGGTTAGGGTTGCCAAGATACTTTATCCAACATATTTCTATTATCGAATCCCACGGCACCTTGGGCAAGACAACTTCGCTTCAAGTAGAAGCTGGGCCGGCAAACCGAGTAGCGCTTGTGACCAAGTCTCTATCGCTCCGGTGCCTATAAATTTTGATCCGTAAGGAGTTTCATGGTGCACAACATACCGTTAGAAAGCTCTTCGAGAGCTTGACGACGGGGGTAGCAAGCCTGCCCGGCTGCGCCCGTTTTTGGAGCCCAAAATCAAACGTTTTCATCTGTTTCGGGACTTTTTTTTTTCTCTGTTTTTTCATCCCAGATCGTACGTTGTGAATTGTTAAAAGGACGACAACCTAACTCACGGGATATTACAAGGCCCTACAATACGTCGATATCACGTCTTACAAGGATACTGCGTTGTTGAAGCAGATGGGTTGTTGTTAAGCCCATTGGGCCTTTTGAATGGGCCATCACTCTTGGCTGTGACTGTGAACCGTTAGCACATAAATGATTTGTGCCCTCAACATGACGGGTGTGATCATACCAGCACTAATGCACCGGATCCTATCAGAATTCCTATGTTAAGCATGCTGGGGCCAGAGTAGTGCTAGAATGGGTGACCGCGTGGGAAGTCCTCATGTTGCACCCCACTTTTCAATTTTTTTGCACCGGTTAGAGTTGCCAAGATACTTTATCCACCACATTTCTATTACCAATTTCCACGGCACCTTGGGCAAGACAACTTCACTTCACGTAGAGGATGTGGCCGCAAACCGAGGGCGTAGGGCTTGTGACAAGGTCTCCGTCGCTCCGGTACCCATAACTTTTGATCTGTAGGGAGTTACGCTGCGCACAACATACCGTTGGAAAGCACTCTGAGAGCTCTACGACAAGGGTAGCAAGCCTGCTCAACTGCGCCCATTTTTGGAGCCCAAAATCAAACGTTTTCATTAGTTTCGGGCTACTTTTCTTCATTTGCACTGTTTTTCAGTCCCAGATCGTACATTGTGAGCTGTAAAAAGGACGACAACCTAACTCGCGGGACATTAGATATCCCCACAATGCTTCGATATCATGTCTTGCAAGGATGCTACGTTGTTGAAGCAGATGGGTTGTTGTTAAACTCGTTGGGCCTTTTGAATGGGCCATCTCTCAAGGCTGCGACTGTGAATCGTCAACACATAAAGGATTTGTATCCACAACATGACGGGTGCAATCATACCAGCACTAATGCAACAGATCCAATTAGAACTCCGAAGTTAAGCGTGCTTGGGCAAGAGTAGTACTATGATGCGTGACACCCTGGCAAGTCCTCGTGTTGCGTCCCCCTTTTCAATTTTTTTTGCCTCGGTTAGGGTTTCCTAGATTCTTTATCCACCGCATTTCTATTACCGAATCCCACAGCACCTTGGGCAAGACAACTTCGCTTCACATAGAGGCTGGGTCCGCAAACGGAGGGCGTGGGGCTTGTGACCAGGTCTCCGTCGCTCCGGTGCCCATAACTTTTGATCCGTAAGGAGTTACGCAGCACACATCATACCATTGAAAAGCACTCTGACAGCTCTACGACAGGGGTAGCAAGCCTGCTCGACTGCGCCCATTTTGGGAGCCCAAAATTGAACATTTTCATCAGTTTCGGGCTACTTTTCTTCTTTTGCTCTGTTTTTCAGTCACGGATCGTACGTCGTGAGCTGTTAAAAGGACGACAACCTAACTCGCGGGACATTAGATGGCCCTACAATGCGTCGATATCACGTCTTGCAAGGAGGCTACGTTGTTGAAGCGGATGGGTTGTCATTAAGCCCATTGGGCCTTCTGAATGGGCCATCTCTCTGGGGTGGGATAGTGAACCGTTAACACATAAAGCATTTGTGCCCACAACATAACGGGTGCGATCATACCAGCACTAATGCACTGGATCCCATCAGATCTCCAAAGTTAAGCTTGCTTGGGCGAGAGTAGTACTAGGATGGGTCACCCTTGGGAAGTCCTTGTGTTACACCCCCCTTTTCAAATTTTTTTGTCCTAGTTAGGGTTGCCAAGATTCTTTATCCACCATATTTCTATAACCGAATCCCACGATTCCTTGGGCAAGACAACTTCGCTTCACATAGATGCTGGGCTCGCAAACCGAGGGCGTAGGGCTTGTTACCAGGTCTCCGTCGCGCTATAGCCCATAACTTTTGATCCGTAAGGAGTTACGCGGAGCACACAACATTCCGTTGGAAAGCACTCCGAGAGCTTTATGAAAGGGGCAGCAAGCTTGCTCAGCTGCGCCCATTTTTGGAGCCCAAAATCGAACGTTTTCATCAGTTTTGTGCCTCTTTTCTTCTTTTGCACTGTTTTTCCATACCGGACGTATGTCGTGAGCTGTTAAAAGGATGACAACCTAACTCGCGAGACATTAGAGGGCCCTACAATGCGTCGATATCACATCTTGCGAGGATGCTGCGTTCTTGAAGTGGTTGGGTTGTCGTTTAGCCCATTAGGCCTTTTGAATGGGCAATCTCTTTGGGCAGGGACTGTGAACCGTCAACACATAGAGGATTTGTGACCTCAACATGATGGGTGCGATCATACCAGTACTAATGCACTGGATCCCATCAGAACTCTGAAGTTAAGCGTGCTTGGGCGAGAGTAGTACTAGGATGGGTGACCCCCTGGGAAGTCCTCGTGTTGCACCCCCATTTTCAATTTTTTTGCCCCGGTTAGGGTTGCCAAGATTCTTTATCCACCACATTTCTATTACCGAATCCTAAGGCACCTTGGGCAAGACAACTTCACTTCACGTAGAGACTGAGCCCGCAAACCGAGGGCGTGGGGCATATGACCAAGTCTCCGTCGCTCTAGTGCCCATAACTTTTAATCTGTAAGGAGTAACGCAGCGCACAACATACCGTTGGAAAGCTCTCCGAGAGCTCTACAATGGGGGCAGCAAGCCTGCTTAGTTTTGCCTGTTTTCGGAGCCCAAAATCGAACGTTTTCATCAGTTTTGGGCCACTTTTCTTCTTTTGCTCTATTTTTTCGTCCCGGATCATACGTCGTGAGCTGTTAAAAGGATGACAAGCTAACACACAAGATATTACAAGGCCCTACAATGCGTCAATATCACGTCTTATGAGGATACTGCCTTGTTGAAGCGAATGGGTTGTCGTTAAGCCCATTGGGCCTTTTGAATGGGCCATCTCTCTGGGCTGGGACTGTGAACCATCAACACATATAGGATTTGTGCCCAAAACATGAAAGATGCAATCATACCAGCACTAATGCACTGGATCCCATTAGAACTCTGAAGTTAAGCGTGCTTGGGCGAGAGTAGTACTAGAATGGGTGACCCCCTAGGAAGTCCTCGTGTTGCACCCCACTTTTCAATTTTTTTTGCCCTGGTTAGGGTTGCCAAGATTCTTTATCCACCGTATTTCTATTACCGAATCCCATAGCACCTTGGGCAAGACAACTTCGCTTCACGTAGAGGATGGGGCCGCAAACCGAGGGTGTAGGGCTTATGACCAGGTCTCCGTCGTTCCGGTGCCAAGAACTTTTAATTCGTAAGGAGTTACGCGGTGCACAACATATTGTTGGGAAGCTCTCCGAGAGCTCTACGATGGGGGCAGCAAGCCTGCTCGGCTGCGCCTGTTTTCGAAGCCCAAAATCGAACGTTTTCATCTGTTTCGGGCCACTTTTCTTCTTTTTCTCTGTTTTTCCATCCCGAATCGTATGTCGTCTGCTGTTAAAAAGACGACAACCTAACTCTGAGGATATTACAGGGCCCTACATTGCGTCGATATCATGTCTTACGAGGATACTGCATTGTTGAAGCGGATGGGTTGTCGTTAAACCATTGGGCCTTTTGAATGGGCCATCTCTCTGGGCTGGGACTGTGAATCGTCAACACCTAAAGGATTGGTGCCCTCGATAATACGGGTGTGATCATACCAGCACTAATGCACCGAATCCCATCAGAACAATGAAGTTAATCGTGCTAGGGCGAGAGTGGTACTTGGATGGGTGACCCCTTGGGAAGTCCTCGTGTTGCACCCCCCTTTTCATTTTTTTTTTGCCCTGGTTAGGGTTACAAGATTCTTTATCCACCACATTTCTATAACCGAATCCCCCAGCGCCTTGGCCAAGACAACTTCACTTCATGTAGAGGCTGGGCCCGCAAACGGAGGGCGTAGGGCTTGTGACCAGGTCTCCGTCGCTCCAATGCCCATAACTTTTGATCCGTAAGGAGTTACGCGCATCATAGCATACCGTTGGAATGCTCTCTGAGAGCTCTACGACGGGGGCAGCAAGCTTGTTTGGTTGTGCCTGTTTTCGTAGCCCAAAATCGAACGTTTTAATCAGTTTCGGGCCACTTTTCTTCTTTTACACTATTTTTCCGTCCCGGATCGTACGTCGTGAGCCATTAAAAGGATGACAACCTAACAAGCTGGACGTTAGAGGGCCCACCAATGCGTCGATATCACATCTTGCGAGGATGCTGCGTTGTTGAAGTGGATGGGTTGTCGTTAAGCCTACTGGGCCTTTTGAATGGGCAATCTCTTTGGGCTGGGACTGTGAACCGTCAACACATAAACGATTTATGCCCTCAACATGACGGGTGTGATCATACTAGTACTAATGCACCGGATCCCATCAGAACTCCGAAGTTAAGCGTGCTTGGGCGAGAGTAGTACTAGGATGGGTGACCCCTTGGGAGGTCCTCGTGTTGCACCCCCATTTTCAATTTTTTTTGCCCCGGTTAGGGTTGCCAAGATTCTTTATCTACTGCATTTCATTTACCAAATCCCATGGCACCTTGGGCAAGACAACTTCGCTTCACGTAGAGGCTGGGCCCGCAAACCGAGGGCATAGGGCTTGTGACTAGGTCTCCGTCGCTCCGGTGCCCATAAATTTTAATCCGTAAGGAGTTACGCGGTGCACAACATACTGTTGGAAAGCTCTCTGAGAGCTCTACGATGGGGGCAGCAAGCTTGTTCGACTGCGCCTGTTTTCGGAGCCCAAAATCGAATGTTTTAATCAGTTTCGGGCCACTTTTCTTCTTTTACACTGTTTTTCCGTCCCAGATCGTACGAAGTGAGCTGTTAAAAGGACGACAACCTAACTCGCGGGATATTACAAAGCCCTACAACACATCGATATCACGTCTTACAAGGATGCTGCGTTGTTGAAGCAGATGGGTTGTCGTTAAGCCCATTGGGCCTTTTCAATGGGCCATCTCTCTGGGCTGGGACTGTGAACCGTTAACACATATAGGATTTGTGCCCACAGCATGACAGATGCGATCATACCAGCACTAATGCACTGGATCCCATCAGAACTCCGAATTTAAGCGTGCTTGGGCGAGAGTAGTACTAGAATGGGTGACCCCCTAGGAGGTCTTCGTGTTGCACCCCCCATTTTCAATTGTTTTTGTCCCGGTTAGGGTTGCCAAGATACTTTATCCACCATATTTCTATTACCGAATCCCTCGGCACCTTGGGCAAGACAACTTCGCTTCACGTAGAGGTTGGGCTCGCAAACCGAGGGCGTGGAGCTTGTGACAAAATCTCGGTTACTCTGGTGCCCATTAATTTTAATTCGTAAGGAGTAACGCGGCGCACAGTATACCGTTGGAAAGCTCTCTGAGAGATCTACGATGGGGGCAGCAAGCCTGCTCGGTTGCGCCTATTTTCGGAGCCCAAAATCGAATATTTTTATCAGTTTCGGGCCACTTTTCTTCTTTTGCTATGTTTTTTGGTCTTGGATCGTACGTTGTGAGCTGTTAAAAGGACGACAACCTAACTCGCAAGATACTACAAGGCCCTACAAAGTGTCTATATCACGCCTTACGAGGATGCTGCGTTGTTAAAGTGGATGGGTTGTTTGTTAAGCCCATTGGGCCTTTTGAATGGGCCATCTCTCTGGGCTGGGACTGTGAACCGTCAACATATATAGGATTTGTGCCCACAACATGACGGGTGCGATCATACCAGCACTAATGCACCGGATCCCATCAGAACTCCGAAGTCAAGCGTGCTTGGGCGAGAGTACTACTAGGATGGGTGACCCCCTAGGAAATCCTCGTGTTGTACCCCCCTTTTCAATTTTTTTTGCCCCGGTTAGGGTTGCCAATATTCTTTATCCACCGTGTTTCTATTACCGAATCCTATAGCACGTTGGGCAAGATAGCTTCGCTTCACATAGAGGCTGGGCCCGAAAACCGAGGGCATGGGGCATGTGACCAGGTTTCCGTCGCTCCGATGCCCATCACTTTTAATCCGTAATGAGCAATGCGGCGCACAGCATACCGGTGGAAAGCTCTCCCAGAGCTCTACGATGAGGGCAGCAAGCTTGCTCGGCTGCGCCTATTTTCGGAGCCCAAAATCGAACGTTTTCATCAGTTTCGGGCCACTTTTCTTCTTTCGCTCTGTTTTTTCATCCCGGATCATACGTCATGAGCTGTTAAAAGGACGACAACCTAACTAGCAAGATATTACAATGCCCTATAATGCGTCGATATCACGTCTTACGAGGATGCTGCGTTGTTGAAGCGGATAGGTTGTCGTTAATCTTATTTGGCCTTTTGAATGGGCCATCTCTCTAGGTTGGGACTGTGAACCGTCAACACATATAGGATTTGTGCCCACAACATGACGGGTGCGATCATACCAGAACTAATGTACAGGATCTCATCAGAACTCCGAAGTTAAACGTGCTTAGGCGAGAGTAGTACTAGGATGGGTGATCCCCTGGGAAGTCCTCGTGTTGTACCCTCTTTTTCAATTTTTTTTGCCCCGGTTAGGGTTGCCAAGATTCTTTATCCACTGTATTTCTATTACCAAATCCTATTGCACCTTGGGCAAGACAACTTCGCTTCATGTAGAGGGTGGGCCCACAAACCGAGGGCGTAGGGCTTGTGACCAGGTCTCCGTCGTTTCGATACCCATCAATTTTGATTCGTAAGAAGTTACACGGCGTACAACATACCGTTTGAAAGCTCTCCGAGAGCTCTACGACGGGGATGGCAAGCCTGCTCGGCTATGCCTGTTTTCGGAGCCCAAAATCGAACGTTTTCATTAGTTTCGGGCCACTTTTCTTCATTTGCTCTATTTTTCTGTCCTGGATCGTACATCGTGAGCTGTTCAAAGGATGACAACCTAACTCGTGGGATATTACAGGTCCCTACAATGCATCGATATCATGTCTTACGAGGATACTGCGTTGTTGAAGCAGATGGGTTGTCGTTAAGCCCATTGGGACTTTTGAATTGGCCATCTCTCAAGGTTGGGACTGTGAACCGTCAGCACATAGAGGATTTGTGCCCACAACAAGATGGGTGCGATCATACCAGCACTAGTGCACCGTATCCCATCAGAACTCCGAAGTTAAGCGTGCTTGGGCGGAAGTAGTACTAGGATGGGTGACCCCCTCGGAAGTCCTTGTGTTGCACTGCCCTTTTCAATCTTTTTTGCCCCGGCTAGGGTTGCCAAGATACTTTATCCACCATATTTCTATTACCGAATCCCATGGCACCTTGGGCAAGACACCTTTGCTTCATGTAGATGCTGGGCTCGAAAACTGAGGGCGTAAGGTGTAGGGCTTGTGAGCGGGTCTCCGTCGCTGCGGTGCCCATAACTTTTGATCTGTATGGAGTTATGCGGCGCACAGCATACCATTGAAAAGGTCTCCGAGAGCTGGACAATGAGGGCTGCAAGCTTGCTTGGCTACGCCCGTTTTTGGATCCCAAAATCGAACGTTTTCACCAGTTTCGGGCCATTTTTCTTCATTTGCTCTGTTTTTTCATCCCGGATCGTACGTCGTGAGCTGTTAAAAGGACGACAACCTAACTCATGGGATATTGCAGATCCCTGCAATGCATCGATATCACGTCTTACGAGGATGCTTCATTGTTGAAGCGGATGGGTTATCGTTAAGCCCATTGGGGCTTTTGAATGGGCCATCTCTCTGGGTTGGGACTGTGAACCGTCATCACATAGAGGATTTGTGCCCACAACATGACGGGTGCAATCATACCAGCACTAATCCACTATATCCTATCAGAACTTCGAATTTAAGCGTGCTTGGCCAAGAGTAGTTCTAGGATGGGTGACCCCCTGGGAAGTCCTCGTGTTGCACCCCCCTTTTCAATTTTTTTTGCCCCGGTTAGGGTTACCAAGATACTTTATCCACCACATTTCTATTACCGAATCCCACAGCACCTTGGGCAAGACAACTTCGCTTCACGTAGAGGCTGGGCCCGCAAACCGAGGGCGCAGGGCTTGTGACCATGTCTCTGTCGCTCCGGTGCCCATAACTTTTGATCCGTATGGAGTTACGCAGCGCACAGCATACCGTTGAAAAGCACTTCGAGAGCTCGACGGCGGGGGCAGTAAGCCTGCTCAGCTGCGCCCATTTTTGGAAACCAAAATCGACCGTTTTCATTAGTTTCCGGCCACTTTTCTTCTTTTGCTTTGTTTTTCCATCCCGGATCGTACATCGTGAGCTGTTAAAAGGATGACAACCTAACTCGTGAGATATTACAGGGCCCTACATTGCGTCGATATCACGTCTTACGAGGATGCTGTGTTTTTGAAGCGGATGGGTTGTCATTAAGCCCATTGGGCCTTTTGAATGGGCCATCTTTCTAGGCTGGGACTGTGAACCGTCAACACATAAAGGATTTGTGCCCTCAACATGACGAGTGCAATCATACCAGCACTAATGCACCGGATCCCATAAGAACACTAAAGTTAAGCGTGCTTGGGCGATAGTAGTATTAGATTGGGTGACCCCTTGGGAAGTCCTCGTGTTGCACCCCCCTTTCTAATTTTTTTTGCCCCGGTTAGGGTTGCCAAGATACTTTATCCACTACATTTCTATTACCGAATCCCAGGGCACCTTGGGCAAGACAACTTCGCTTCACGTAGAGGCTGGGCCCGCAAACCGAGGGCGTAGGACTTGTGACCAGGTCTCCGTCGCTCCGGTGCCCATCAGTTTTGATTCGTAAGGAGTTACGCGGTGCACAGCATACCGTTGGAAAGCTCTCTGAGAGCTCGACGACGGGGGCAGCAAGCCTGCCCAGCTGTGCCCATTTTTGGAGCCCAAAATTGAATGTTTTCATCAGTTTCGGGACACTTTTCTTCATTTGATTTGTTTTTCCAACCTGGATCAAACGCCGTGAGCTGTTAAGAGGACGACAACCTAACTCACGAGATATTACAGGGCCCTACAATGCGTCGATATCACATCATACAAGGATGCTGCGTTGTTGAAGCGGATGGGTTGTCGTTAGCCCATTTGGCCTTTTGAATGGGCCATCTATCTGGGCTGGGACTGTGAACCGTTAACACATATAGGATTAGTGCCCACAACATGACGGTTGCTATCATACCAGCACTAATGTACCGGATCCCATCAGAACTCCGAAGTTAAGCGTTCTTGGGCGAGAGTAGTACTAGGATGGGTGACGCCCTGGGAGGTCCTCGTGTTGCACCCCCCCTTTTCAATTGTTTTTGCCCCGGTTAGGGTTACCAAGATACTTTATCCACCACATTTCTATTACCGAATCCCTCGACACCTTGGGCAAGACAACTTCGCTTCACATAGAGGCTGGGCCTGCAAATCGAGGGCCTGGGGCTTGTGACCAGGTCTCCGTTGCTCCGGTGCCCATAACTTTTAATCCGTAAGGAGTAACGTGGCGCACAACATACCGTTGGAAAGCTGTCTGAGAGCTCTACGATTGGGGTAGTAAGCCTGCTCGGCTGCACCTATTTTCGGAGCCCAAAATTGAATGTTTTCATCAGTTTTAGGCCACTTTTCTTCTTTTGCTCTTTTTTTCTGTCCCGGATCATACGTCGTGAGCTATTAAAAGGACGACAACCTAACTCTCAAGATATTATAGGGCCCTACAATGCGGAGATATCACGTCTTGCGAGGATGCTGCGTTGTTGAAGTGGATGGGTTGTCGTTAAGCCCACTGGGCCTTTTGAATGGGCCATCTCTCTGGGCTGGGACTGTGAACCGTCAACACATAACGGATTTGTGCACTCAACATGATGGGTGTGATCATACTAGTACTAATTCACCGTATCCCATCAGAACTCTGAAGTTAAGCGTGCTTGGGTGAGAGTAGTACTAGGATGGGTGACCCCCTTGTAAGTTCTCGTGTTGTACCCATCTTTTCAATTTTTTTTGCCCCAGTTAGGGTTGCCAAGATTCTTTATCCTCCGCATTTCTATTACAAAATCCTACAGCACCTTGGGCAAGAGAACTTCGCTTCACGTAGAGGCTGGGCCCACAAACCGAGGGCGTGGGGCTTATGATCAGGTCTCCGTTGCTCCGGTGCCTATAATTTTTAATCTGTAAGGAGTTACACGGCGCACAGCATACCGTTGGAAAGCTCTACGAGAGCTCAACGATGGTGGCAGCAAGCTTGCTCGGCTGTTATGAGGCCTGACCTCAATTTGCGTGAGATACCTCGTTTCGTGTGCCTTAATCTTGATTTGCGTGCCTTGACCTAGGTTCGAGAATTATGTTCATTTTGTGTGCCTTGCATTGAATTACGTGCATTCCTTTAGATTTGTGTGCATTTACTTGAAAAATGTGCGTTCATCTCGTAGTTCGTGTCCTACCTTGTAGTGTATGTCCTAGACCTAGGAAAGCGTGCCCTCACGCTAAACAAGGAAGCATCTTACACGAAGCACTAGGTCATTAATTAATCCTACAAAATCCACTAACTATTATTAAATTACTAATTCAACTCACTAGAAGACAAAATTTCACTAAACACTAAGCATTTCTCATGCTTTGCTCATTATTGTTTTTGCACTTCCAACACCCAATTAAATAATACTCCAATAGATGACAAAAAATCAGAATTTTTATAGCCTTGGCCGACCACTAGGTGGTATATTTGTGCATGTTTGCTCAATTCAAATTGATTCTAGACAACTTTTGACAATCCTATGACACAATTGCATAAAAAATTGCTCAAAACCCTTGTAAAAGCCCACCTTGCTCGACCAAACATTCTTTGCCCATACTAGGAATTTCAAATATGCTCTTGAAGACACAAAATGCTAAAATTTTGCAGCCCAAGGCCGAACATGCTTCATCAATTGCAAGGCTTGTGCTTTTTTTCATTTTTTCTCACTTTCCTCTCAATCTTCTCTCTCTCCCTCTCATTCTTCTCTCTCTCTCTCGGCCTTGGCAGAGTTTACTCTTGCCTTTGCTCATCTTCATCAATTCATGGTGCATCAGGACAAGCAACAATCAAAGAAACTCAAGCAAGCTAGCTAGGATGCAAGAATCACACATGCATGTCCTTTGAGTCACCATTTCGGCCTAGGTGAGTTCACTAGCTTCCATTTATTTTCTTCTTGTTCTAACCACATGCATGTACTAAGAGCTTGGTCACTAAGCTAGGAAAAATAGAGAAAATCAAGTTGGAATCTCGGCTAGGTAAAGAAGAAGAAGAAATTTGTGCTTCAACAAGTTTTGTGCATCTTCTTGGTTGATTGCAAAGGTGAGGGCTAAAACCTTTTGAAAATCCTTCAAAAATCCACATGCATGCTCTTAAATGTATGTCTTTGTTTCTGTACTTGAGTTATATGTGTGTTCATAAGCTTCTTCAACCATGCATGGCAAGATTTTGGCTTGAAAGTGATGATAGGTGAAATCGGATTATGTGACAGCTCTCTGACCTGTTGTTTCGAGGTGAGTTTGGCTAGGAAAATGATGTTGAAAATGCATTAAAAATTGGTAGGTGACTAGTTTTGCCAGTTTTGAACATTTTTCAAAGAAATAGGCCAAAGCTAAATTTGACTCTAAGGTCCTCAAAATGGCAAATCATTAAAATGTGTCCAAATCTGGAAATCTGGAAAAATGAAGCAGGTTTTGGCAGATGCACTGACCTTATAGAACGAACCAGATTTGACTTAGTAAATGATGTTCAAAATGCATGAAATTTGGTTTAATGCTAGGTTTTTCAGTTCTTGACATTTTTTTCAGAAATGGACTAAGGCTAAATCTGACCCTAAGGACCTCAAAAACGTCAATTATTGAAATGTGTGCAAATCTGGACAGTTTTGTGCTATCCCACTGTTTCGGCTATAACTATTGATTCCGAACTCCAAATGATGCAAGGTTTGTTCCTGATTTTAGTTAACTTCTTAAGATTTAATTTTACATCTTATTTACTAGAATTGGAGATTTTTTTCTTGACTTGATGATTGTGAGAAAACAGCCTATTGCAGTGAGGGTTTCATTTAGTTATATGCTTAGAAAATTGTTGTAACTTCTCTTGTGGTATTAATTGTTTTGGATTGTGGCATTGGGATGTTATGTGGACTGTTTTGAGTACTTGGGGTTGTTGGATTAATTGATGCTTGGCTTGAGATTGATTTGAGTGTACTCGGGGCTTAATCGCACGGGTAAGCACGAAATAGAAACCCTAACAACTAGGTAAACATGCTAAGTGTTGATCCTTTGAATATTGGGTGTAATTATATGTTTAGTAGGCTGCCCGTAGTTGCCTTATATCCCTAAATGTGATTTTGATTTGTTGCATGTTGACAAATAGGCCTTTCTTGCATCCGAACCATGTAGATTATTGTTGCATGTTGAATAACCTTATTATTTGATTACATGGACGTTGAAATGAGTTATATGACTTGAATTACGTGCGTTACATGGCTGCTCGTTTAATGTTCATATAACTCCATATGTTTTTCAAGTGAAATTACTTGTCTATTTATGTCTCGCTTGTTTACTTGTCAATGTGCAATCTTATGACTGTCCGGAGGCAACCTACTTTGTTGTCCTCCTAATGTGATATATTAAATGTCATAAATGTGCATTGCATACAAGGTTGCAACCTTTCATTCTAGCATGGTAGCGATCACGCACACCGGGCGGCATCGGGCTTGCCGGTGCACCCGTGACTACCATGGTACCAATTCCCTCTCTCGCTTGGGGGCTAGACTTCCTCGGAGAGTTGGGTCGTAGGATTTCGGGGTACATCCAGAGTACACCCACTTGGCGTGTTAAGGGGATGATTTGAAGTCGGCCGCAACCACTGAGAGCAAAAGCTTACCGTATCCTTTTACTATATGTATAAGTACTCTCGCTTGGTTCCTAGAGAACCTCGAGGAGGAAAGACTGGTAATTGTGTTCCTTTACTTTATATTATTGTTATATTCTTAATTGTATTATATTCATGCTTGTAAAAGGATTTTCATAAGCTGAACCGAAAAATGAGTTTCAAAACCTATTTCTCGTTCCCCCTCGCTGAGTTCATAAGGACTCACCCTCTTTTATCATCTCAAGTGAAGAAGATCAAGAACAGGTACCCGAGGTCGACGTGCCTAACGATGATTCCTTGGAGTGATTGCCTGTCTTATGTGCTTTACATGATTATGGCTACTCGTGAACTCCATGCTACTTGAAGACTATTTCTTTTATGTTGCTTGTTGTTTGTAATGTAAAAGACCCCCGTTGTAATTTGGGGTCTAATTTTGGGTTGTCCTGATATTAACTAGACAAACACTAGACACTACTATGATCGTTTTGCTATTATTACTGCTAGTATCTATAATAGGATTATAAAGTATTAGGTAAAGGCTAAGTAAAATGAACCAACCAAATCTTAAGCAGGTATACGTGGTTAAGCTAAGATCAACAGGTACTTTTGTAAAGAGGATTAACAAACGAACGAGACATAGTATCATGCTAGGTTATTAATCATGCGAGATATCAAGACAACTAATAGGCATTTCAATTGATGATAAATAGTAATCTTAGTTGGAAATGAAATTGAAATGGTAAATTTTGAGGCGTTTAGAGAATTAGGTCAAACCAAAGAGCCCAATTACAGCCGTTATGCTGCCAATTTTTTGGAAAATTTTGGAGTTTAGGCCAAAATGTTAGGTGTTAAATCTTCGTGAATGGTTAAATACGAGACGTGACTTGAATGTTTAGATCACACCCTAGTCTAACCTTTATAGGCCGGGTTGGGGCGTGACAGCTGCGCCTTTTTTCGGAGCCCAAAATCGAACGTTTTCATCAGTTTCGGGCCACTTTTCTTCTTTTGATCTGCTTTTTCATCCCGAATCGTAAGACGTGAGCTGTTAAAAAGATGACAACCTAACTCGCGGGATATTATAGGGCCCTACAAGGCATCGATATCACGTCTTACGAGGATGCTGCGTTGTTGAAGCGGATGGGTTGTCGTTAAGCCTATTGAGCTTTTTGAATGGGCCATCACTCTGGGCTGGGACTGTGAACCGGTAACACATATATGATTTGGGCCCACAACATGACGTGTGCGATCATACCAGCACTAATGCACCAGATCCAATCAGAACTCCGAAGTTAAGCATGCTTGGAAGAGAGTAGTACTAGGATGGGTGACCCCCTGGGAAGTCCTCGTGTTGCATCCCCCCTTTTCAATTGTTTTTGCCCCGGTTAGGGTTGCCAAGATACTTTATCCACCACATTTTTATTACCGTATCCCTCGGCACCTTGGGCCAGACAACTTCGCTTCACATTGAAGCTGGGCCCGAAAACCGAGGGTGTGGGGCTTGTGACAATGTCTCCGTCGCTCCAGTGCCCATAACTTTTAATCCGTAAGGAGTAACGCGGAGCACAACATACCGTTGGAAAGCTCTCCGAGAGCCCTCCGATGTGGTAGCAAGCCTGCTCGGCTGCGCCCGTTTTTGAAGCCCAAAATTAAACATTTTCATCAGTTTTGGGCTACTTTTCTTCTTTTGCTATGTTTTTTCATCCCAGATCGTACGTCACGAGCTGTTAAAAGGACAACAACCTAACTCGCGTGATAGTAGAGGGCCCTACAACTCGCCAATAACACGTTTTGCGAGGATGCTATGTTGTTGAAGGGGATAGGTTGTCGTTAAGCCCACTGGGCCTTTTGAATGGGCCATCTCTCTAGGCTGGGATTGTGAACCGTCAACACATAAAGGATTTGTGCCCTCAACATGACGGGTGTGATCATACCAGCACTAATGCACCGGATCCCATCAAAACACCGAAGTTAAGCGTGCTCGGGCGAGAGTAGTACTATGATGGGTGACCCGCTTATTTTTGGAGCCCAAAATCGAATGTTTTCATTAGTTTCAGTCCATTTTTCTTCTTTTGCTCTATTTTTCCGTCCTGGATCGTACGTCGTGAGTAGTTAAAAGGACGACAACCTAACTCACAGGATATTACAAGGCCCTACAATGCGTCGATATCACGTCTTACGAGAATGTTGCGTTGTTGAAACGAATGGGTTGTCGTTTAGCCCATTGGGCCTTTTGAATGGGCCATCTCTCTAGGCTGGGACTGTGAATGGTCAACACATAAAGGATTTGTGCCCTCAACATGACGGGTGTCATCATACCAGCACTAATGCACCGAATCCCATCAGAACTCCGAAGTTAAGCGTGCTTGGGCGAGAGTAGTACTAGGATGGGTGACCCCCAGGGAAGCCCTCGTGTTGTACCCTCATTTTCAATTTTTTTTGCCCCGGTTAGGGTTGCCAAGATTCTTTATCCACCACATTTCTATTACTGAATCCCATAGCACCTTGGGCAAGACAACTTCGCTTCATGTAGAGGCTGGGCCGGCAAACTGAGGGCATGGGGCTTGTGACCAGGTCTCCGTCGCTCCGGTTCCCATAACTTTTAATCCGTAAGGAGTTACACGGCGCACAGCATACCGTTGGAAATCTCTCCGAGAGATCTTTGACAGGGGCAGCAAGCCTGCTCGGCTGCGCCAGTTTTTGCAGCCCAAAATTAAACGTTTTCATTAGTTTTGGCCACTATTCTTCTTTTGCTCTGTTTTTCGGTACCGAATCGTACGTCGTGAGCTGTTAAAAGGACGACAATCTAACTCGCAGTATATTACAAGGCCCTACAATGCGTCGATATCACGTCTTACGAGGATGGTGCGTTGTTGGAGCGGATGGGTTGTCGTTAAGCCTATTGGGCATTTTGAATGGGGTATCTCTCTGGGTTGGGTTTGTGAACCGTCAACACATAAAGGATTTGTGCCCTCAACATCACGGGTGTGATCATACCCGCACTAATGCACCGGATCCCATCAGAACTCCAAAGTTAAGCGTGCTTGGGCGAGAGTAGTACTAGGATGGGTGACCCCCAGGGAAGCCCTCGTGTTGCACCCCCCTTTTCAATTTTTTATGCCCCAGTTAGGTTTGCCAAGATACATTATCCACCACATTTCTATTACCGAATCCCACAGAACCTTGGGCAAGACAACTTCGCTTCACATAGAGGCTGGACCCGTAAACCGAGGGCGTAGGGCTTGTGACCAGGTCTCCGTCGCTCTGGTGCCCATAAGTTTTGATCCGTAAGGAGTTACGCGGCGCAAAACATACCGTTGGGAAGATCTCCGAGAGCTCTACGATGGGGGCAGCAAGCCTGCTCGTCTGCGCCCATTTTTGGAGCTGAAAATCGAAAGTTTTCATCAGTTTGAAGCCACTTTTCTTCTTTTGCTCTATTTTTTCGTCCCCAATCATACGTCGTGAGCTGTTAAAAGGACGCCAACCTAACATGCGGGACATTAGAGGGCCCTACAACACGTCGATATCACGTCTTGCGAGGATGCTGCGTTGTTAAAGTGGATGGGTTGTCGTTAAGCCCACTAGTCCTTTTGAATGGGCCATCTCTTTGGACTGGGACTGTGAACCGTCAACACATAAAGGATTTGTGCCCTCAACATGACGGGTGTAATCATACCAGCACTAATGCACCGGATCCCATCAGAACTCTGAAGTTAAGCGTGCTTGGGCAAGAGTAGTACTAGGATGCGTGGCCCCCTTGGAAGTCCTTGTGTTGCACCCCCCTTTTCAATTTTTATTTCCCCGGTTAGGGTTGCCAAGATTCTTTATCAACCGCATTTCTATTACCAAATCCCACGGCACCTTGGGCAAGAAAACTTCGCTTCACGTAGAGGCTGGGCCTACAAACCGAGGCCGTTGGGCTTGTGAGCAAGTCTCCGTAGCTCCGGTGCCCATAACTTTTAATCTATAAGGAGTTCCGCGGTGCACATCATACTGTTGGAAAGCTCTCCGGGAGCTCTACGACGGGAGCAGCAAGCCTGCTCGGTTGCTCCTGTTTTCGGAGTCCAAAATCGAACGTTATCATCAGTTTCGGGCCACTTTTCTTCTTTTCCTCTATTGTTCCGTCCCGGATCGTACTTCGTGAGCTGTTAAAGGATGACAACCTAACTCGCGAGATATTACAGGGCCCTACAACGCGTTCATATCACGTCTTACGAGGATGCTGCGTTGTTGAAGCGGAGGGGTTGTCATTAAGCCCATTGAGCCTTTTCAATGGGCCATCTCTCTGGGCTGGGACTATGAACCGTCAATACATAAAGGATTTGTGCCCTCAACATGACAGGTGCAATCATACCAGCACTAATGCACCGGATACCATCAGAACTCCAAAGTTAAGCGTGTTTGGGCGAGAGTAGTACTAGAATCGATGACCCCCTGGGAAGTCCTCGTGTTGCACCCCCCTTTTCAATTTTTTTTGCCCCGGTAAGGGTTGCCAATATACTTTATCCACCACATTTCTATTACCGAATCCCACGGAACCCTGGACAAGACAACTTCGCTTCACGTAGAGGCTGGACCCGTAAATCGAGGGCGTAGGGCTGATAACCAGGTCTCTGTCGCTCCGGTACACATAACTTTTGATCCGTAAGGAGTTACGCGGTGCACAACATACTGTTGGAAAGCTCTCCGAGAGCTCTACGACGAGGGCAGCAAGACTGCTCATCTGCACCCATTTTTGGGGCTTAAAATCGAACGTTTTCATTAGTTTCAAGCCATTTTTCTTCTTTCGCTCTATTTTTTCGTCCTGAATCGTACGTTGTGAGCTGATAAAAGGACGACAACCTAACATGCGGGACATTAGAGGGCCCTACAATGCGATGATATCACATCCTGCGACGATGCTGCGTTATTAAAGTAGATGGGTGGTCGCGAAGCCCACTGGCCTTTTGAATGGGCCCTCTCTTTGGACTGGGACTGTGAACCGTCAACACATAAAGGATTTGTGCCCTCAACATTACGGGTGTAATCATACCAGCACTAATGCACCGGATCCCATCAGAACTCTGAAGTTAAGCGTGCTTGGGCAAAAGTAGTACTAGAATCGATGACCCCCTGGGAAGTCCTCGTGTTGCACCCCCCTTTTCAATTTTTTTTGCCCCGATAAGGGTTGCCAATATACTTTATCCACCACATTTCTATTACCGAATCCCACGGAACCCTGGACAAGACAACTTCGCTTCACGTTGAGTGTCACGCCCCGACCCAACCCCCAAGCTAAAGGTTAAGTCCGGACCCGACACACGGACAGAGTCTCCCCTGTACCGTGGACATTCTAAAAACCTGTAAATGCCTAAACAAGGTCCCAATAACACATGCAAGCTTTTCTTAATTAAACAATAAAGCTATAAGGCCATCCGAGCCTTATAGTACACAATATCTCCAAAACACACAAGCATGCGAGAACTAGTTGACAGCATATTCTAATAATCATAACATTCTAGGAAATCAATAAAACAACTTAAGGGATGAAGCATTTTACATCAACTATCCACTCCCAAGCATGCAAGGAAATAAGGCAAGAATAAAAGTTATTACAGTTCGTAGACTTTCAAAGCCACAACCCAACCATCTAATCTTCGACTTATACAACAAGCATATACAAAGCCCTTGGGCTACAAAATAGTACATAAAGTAATCAGATGAGTCTTCCACATAACAGCAAAATCATTAACCACCTCAAGTTATCAAATACAGCAACTAAGGTAAAGGCTCGATCTGAACTTCTTCTTCCTCAACTAAATCAACAAGCTGGGGATCACCCTCAGCGTCTCCTGAAACAGATATCGAGGTATGAGCAACCACTGTTGCCCAGTGAGGGATATAGTCCCGGGGCGTGCAATGCAACAGATAATACAATTACACAACGATAACACTTTAACAATTTAAGAAACAATGATAACTTAAATAACCACACAATTAAAAGGATACATTTCAACAATCCCCTATACACCAATCTTCACTGGTCTTCAATCACGATCCACGAACCACGAACACGATCACGATAAGCCGGCATAACCCCATTCACTCCAGTGGGTGTACTCCGGATGTACCCCGAATCCTACGACCCAACATCCCCTGGCAATCTCCGGACCAGGCGAATGAGGGAATAGGGCACGGAGTTTGAATATCCACTGGCAAGCCCTCTGCCGCCCAGCCGATATTCAACACATCCGCCCCGACACTATGGTTGCGCAACCACTATGCAATGCACTCAACGATGGCAAGTTAATAGCAATAATATAAGCATTAACACATATGAGGATCAACAAAGTAGGTTGACCTCGATACAATTAGGATAGAAGCAAATGTAGAAGTTAATAAGCAGTTTACAAATGAACTTATACCAAATAAGCATAGAATCATTCCAAAAGCTCCAAATCAATTTAGAATCACATATAAACACTCAAGAAGTCCTGACATGGGTTAGAAGTGTGAGACAACTTAAATTGCACCTAAACCCCTTTGTTTTTCAAACTATTTCTCTTCCAAACCAAAGTTAATGATTTCATTTTCAAAGGAAACTCTTCCAACCTTCTAACTAACCCCCAAGGTACCCTCTCAACCCTCGAACTCAATCAAATGCCCGCGTTTACCCCGAAAGCCCCAATTTTCCTCTTTTGGCTTTAAACTACAACTACAATGTCCGGGCTTCAAACAAGGGATATCAAGGCATCTATAGCACCTAGGTAGCCTAAGGATACTAGAATTGAAGCCCGAATCCACCCGGATTCGCATTAACCCCGAAAGCCCCAACTTAAAGTCGGCTATTTTCCATTTTTAGGCGATTTAAGGGCAATGCAAGTGTACGGGGCTATTTGATTATCTTCACTAGTACCTAAGGCATCAATTAGAAGCATTAATTCAAGCCAATTCGAGCAATTACACAAAACCCTAGAAAAAATGTCACTATTCACCCTAAAAATCAAACTAACGATTCTAACCGTTTAAATTGCGAAACGACGGTTCAAAAGTGTTCTCTAGCATTCATATAGATAGTATATTAGCATAGATAACAATTACAATGGCATATAATCATATTTTCAACAAATCAATAAATAAGCAACTATTTAAAAATGCAAAAACAAGTCGTGAAATCCCTTACCACTACGCGTAGGAGCACCTAGGAACCTTGCAAACACCCTACACTAGTTGCTCAAGGCTTGGCTTGGCTTGAATTGAAGAATTGAAGATGGAAAAATGCTCCCAAGTGCAAGGATGGGCTGTCGGGTTTGGGCACTGTTCACAAGCTGAATTTTTTTGTTTTTGTGTTATAATGTGCTTGTGTTATGTTATATAAGGTAGGACTTGGGGTGGGGTCATGTTGGGTAATTAAATGGCTTCTAAAATGTGCGTTGAAAGCTTAGAAATGAGCCTAAGGTGGTAAAATATATGCTAGCTAATTAATTACCTAAGTTAGTTACGTAACACTATTCATTCAACTACTAAAGTCATTTTCTAAACGAGCCTTCCTATCGCCTTAAGCTCAAATGCACATTTTTCCCACTACTTTCACAATTAATATGATTTAATAAAAATGCTAATTAACTAATAGAAAGTAGTTTAAAAACGGAGTGAATAGTAGTCACAAAGTCAGTTAATAAGGCATAGAAGTAAATGTGCAAACAAGGGATGCAACAGTAATTAAATGCATGGCTAAAACTCGGGCGTCACATCCTCTCCCCCTTAAACTAATTGCGTCCATGCAATTCTTACATGATTCGGCGAATAACTCTGGATACCGCTCCCGCATCTGATCCTCTCTTTCCCATGTCGTATCCTCTACTCCGTGATGATCCCACAGAACTTTAACCATCAGAATGCTTTTAGTCCTCAACTCTTGAACTTTCTGATCAACAATTCGAAGAGGTTTCTCGGTGTAGGTCAAAGTTTCACTGATCTCTAGCGGTTCCGGCTCAAGTATGTGAGAGGGATCTAGCTGATACTTCCGAAGCATGAAAACATGGAATACGTCATGAATTCTGCCCAGACTGGGAGGTAAAGCTAGACGGTAAGCCAAATCACCAACAGTTTCAGTTATCTCAAATGGTCCCACATATCGAGGACTGAGCTTACCTCCTTTACCATGCCGAATCAAACCCTTGCGAGGAGAAATTTTCAGAAATACCCGGTCCCCCACAGCAAATTTCAGATCACGACGTCGCCTATCTGCATAACTCTTCTGCCGGCTCTGTGCTGTAAGCATCCTTTTTCTGATAAGCTGCACCTGATCAATCATTTTGTTCATTTCAGGTAAGAGAATAGGGTCGATAGTCTTCATCTCACCAACATCATCCCAGTAGAGAGGAGACCGACATTTACGCCCATACAGTGCCTCATAAGGTGCCATACCAATAGTAGCTTGATAACTATTGTTGTAGGCGAACTCTGCTAGTGGCAAATATTTCTCCCAACTTTTACCAAAGTCCAGAATGCAATCCCGTAACATATCCTCAAGGATCAAGATAGTTCTCTCGGATTGACCATCTGTCTGGGGATGATAAGCTGTACTGAAATTCAAATTCGTGCCCAAAGCTTTCTGAACCTTCTGCCAGAACTGAGATGTGAATCTGGGATCTCTATCTGATACGATACTCTTTGGAATTCCATGTAGTCGGACGACATTCTCAATATACAACTCTACCAGTTTATCAAGAGAATCGGACTTCTTTTTAGCAATAAAATGAGAAGTCTTGGTCAGTCTATCCACAATAACCCAGACTGAGTCATTACCCCTCGAAGACCTCGGTAAATCAGAGACGAAATCCATAGTAATATGATCCCATTTCCAAAAAGGAATAGCCAAAGGCTGCAACAACCCTGCAGGTCTCTGATGTTCTGCTTTAACTTTCTGACAAGTAAGACATCGGGCAACATAGTCAGCAATTTCTCTCTTCATATTATTCCACCAGAAGTTCTACTTCAAATCTTTATACATTTTCGTACAGCCTGGATGGATAGTATATCTGGAACTGTGTGCCTCAGCAAGAATATCCTTCTTCAGAGTTGGATCATTCGGAATACAGATTCTGCCTTTGAATTTGAGAATACCATCATCGTGCAGTTTGAAATCCGACTCTCCCCCTTTAGAATTCTCTAAGACTTTCAACAATTGAAGATCAGCCTGTTGAGCTTCTCGAATCCTGGATAACAACAGAGATTGAATCTGCAAACTTGCAAATTGAATACCAGAATTTGAAGTACTAGGCTTCCATAAGCACAATTCTTCCATGAATTCCCAATTCTTGATAATCAAGCTGGCAACAGTAGCCTTTCGGCTCAAAGCATCAGCAACAATATTGGCCTTACCTGGAAGATAGTTAATAGTGCAGTTATAGTCCTCAAGTAATTCCAGCCAACGCCTCTGCCTCATGTTCAACTCTTTTTGGGAAAACAGATATTTCAAGCTCTTATGATCTGTGAAGATTTCAAACTTGTTGCCCCAGAGATAATGACGCCATTTCTTTAATGCAAGAATGATAGCTGCAAGCTCAAGATCATGAGTCGGATAGTTGAGTTCATAAGGCTTTAGTTTCCTGGAAGCATAAGCAATAACCCTGCCATTCTGCATCAATACACAACCCAGACCTTCCTTCGAAGCATCACTATAGATCATCAAATTATCATAACCCTCAGGTAAAGCAAGAATAGGAGCTGTAGTTAATCTCTTCTTCAATTCCTGGAAGCTGGCCTCACATTTATCATTCCAGTCAAATACGGTTTTCTTCTGAGTAAGCTGAGTTAAAGGCCCTGCAATCTTAGAGAAATCCTTTACAAACCTCCGATAATACCCAGCTAAACCAAGGAAACTACGAATTTCCGTGACAGTTTCAGGTCGTTTCCAAGATAACACAACTTCAATCTTCGCTGGATCAACAGAAATACCATCCTGCGAGATAATATGGCCAAGAAAAGCAACTTGCTTAAGCCAGAATTCACATTTGCTAAACTTTGCAAATAACCGATGCTCCTGAAGTGTCTGCAACACAATTCTGAGATGCTGTTCATGTTCCGCCTCAGATTTAGAATAGACAAGGATATCATCAATAAATATGACTACAAATTGATCCAGATAAGGACGGAATACCCTCTGCATTAAATCCATGAATGCGGCGGGAGCATTAGTGAGACCAAACGGCAAGACAACAAACTCATAATGGCCATATCGAGTTCTGAAGGCAGTTTTAGGAACATCATCTTTCTTAATCCTCAGTTGATAATAGCCCTGCCTCAGATCAAATTTAGAGAATACCCTAGCGCCTTGCAACTGATCAAATAACTCTTCGATTAAAGGCAAAGGATATTTATTTTTGATGGTTACCTGATTAAGACCCCGATAGTCAATGCATAGGCGAAGAGATCCGTCTTTCTTTTTAACGAATAGAACTGGCGCACCCCACGGTGACGAACTCGGCTGAATGAATCCCTTCTCAAGCAAGCCCTGCAATTGAACTTTCAATTCCTGCAACTCAGGTGGAGCCATTCTGTACGGAGTCCTAGAGACAGGGGAAGTCCCCGGCAACAAATCAATCATGAACTCTATCTCTCTATCAGGCGGTAACCCAGGTAATTCCTCAGGAAAGACCCTCGGAAACTCTCTCACGATAGGTACATCATTCAATTTCAATTGATCCCCAGGTTGATTAATCAAATAAGCAAGATAAGCCTCACAACCCTTGCTCAATAATTTAGATGCCCTAATAGAAGAATTAATAGGAGTTCCCGTAGATTTTCTACTACCAACTATTTTAAGTACAGGCTGGTCAGGCATTTCTAGATACACAATCTTCTTTCTACAATCAAGCTGGGCATAATATTTACTTAACCAGTCCATCCCTAATATAATTTCAAAGTCTTTGAAGGGTAGGATAATCAAATCAGCAGGAAAAACACGACCTTCAATAAATATGCTACATGCTCTGCAAATAGATCTAGTAACAAACTTCGGACCCATAGGAGTATAAACCACAATCTCATGCAACAGTTTATCATGTTTCAATTTAGCATTTTGTGCACAAGTAGGAGTAATAAAAGAATGCGAAGCCCTGGAATCAATTAAAACCTTAACTGATTGATCATTAAGAAGAAAAATACCTTCTACCACAGTGGTAGTGTCCGGAAGCTCCTCGGCATCCAAAGCAAATACACGGGCCTGGCCTCGTGGTGGTGGTGCTGCAGCTGGGGCCCTGGTCTGAGAGTTCTGAGCTGATGTCTGACCCCTAGGGTTCTTAAATTTCTGACAGTCTTTAACCCTGTGCTGATCACTGCCGCAACCTGTACACTTGTTATGTTTCTTCCAACAAACATCCTCAGTGTGGCCCTGACGCTGACAGAAGCTGCACTGCTGGTGACGTCTTGCAACAGTGCCTCCCGAAGGAGCTCTGTAAGTAGAGGTAGCTGAACTACCCTGCTGCAAACGGGAAACTGCTGGACGGAATTGACTCTGAGTCTGACTCTGGACTGGCCGTGCCTGAGTCTGAGTAGGCCCTGTGTAACTTTGAGTCTGTCTCGGCTGCGAACTCTGCCCAACTGATACAGCCTGCCCCTGGTACCCTTGACTCTGGGACTGAAACCGTTTACTCGATTGACTGGTCTCGGCTAACACATCGGCTTTCCGTTTCTCATATCTCGAGGCAGCTCGGACTACTGCAGCATAGTTAGGAAAATCATTTGAAGACAAGTTCAGCATAATATCTCTCCTCAAACCCATGATGAACCTCTGAATCTTCATGTCCTCCGGCTGAATTAAAGCTGGTGCATAACGGGAAAGCCGGGTAAAAGTAGCCTCGTATTGATCTACCGTCATACTTCCCTGCCTCAAGTTTATGAACTCAGTTTCTCGCCTCTCGCGGGCAACTACCGATATATACTTGTCTCTAAATTCTCGGACAAAGTCGGCCCACGAATGATGACCTCCCTCAGCTCCCCATTTCTCACTGATGGTATTCCACCAATCTTCAGCATCACCCTCGAGAAGGAAAGTAGCATAAGTAATCTTCCTGTCATCATGGCACTCCAGTATCGCTGCCACTCTCTCGAACTTTCTTAGCCACATCTCAGCTTTCATATCGTCCGGCTCCCCAAAGAAAGTATAGGCCCCATGATGTATAAACCGATCATACAGATTACCTCCGGTAGGGCCACTACCTCCGGCTCTCGCAGCCTGATTACCTGCAACGACCCCTGGCTGACCCTGTTGTGTAACAAACTGGGCGATAGTATTCATAGCTGTGGCCATCGTGGCCAAGATCTGTGCAGTGCTCGGCTCTTGAACCTGCGGTGCATTTTCGGCCACCTCAGCTTCTTGCCCTTGTACCCCCTCGGGTTCTCCACCGACATTCGGATTATCAGCACGACGGCGAGGCCCCATCTCGGATAGCTAGAATGCGAAGTGTTATGACAGGTATATATATGTATATATGCAGTTTATAAGTAAACACATAAAGAAAAGTCCAATTAGATTCACATAAAGTAAAGTACATAGGAGTTCAAATGAATATTCCACATTCTTGAAGTAAACATAAATCACTAGATCATACTTGACATTCTGAACTCTTGATATTCTATTTCCATGCTAGCATGTTCATTCCTTATTCAAATTTCACTTAGGTCAATCAAAATCAAAGACTCATGTATTCACAAAGTCACATAACAAGTCTCTACCCACAGACCGAGAAATTTAACCCGGCTTCATGCAATCTATAGCTCTGATACCACTTAAATGTCACGCCCCGACCCAACCCCCAAGCTAAAGGTTAAGTCCGGACCCGACACACGGACAGAGTCTCCCCTGTACCGTGGACATTCTAAAAACCTGTAAACGCCTAAACAAGGTCCCAATAACACATGCAAGCTTTTCTTAATTAAACAATAAAGCTATAAGGCCATCCGAGCCTTATAGTACACAATATCTCCAAAACACACAAGCATGCGAGAACTAGTTGACAGCATATTCTAATAATCATAACATTCTAGGAAATCAATAAAACAACTTAAGGGATGAAGCATTTTACATCAACTCTCCACTCCCAAGCATGCAAGGAAATAAGGCAAGAATAAACGTTATTACAGTTCGTAGACTTTCAAAGCCACAACCCAACCATCTAATCTTCGACTTATACAACAAGCATATACAAAGCCCTTGGGCTACAAAATAGTACATAAAGTAATCAGATGAGTCTTCCACATAATAGCAAAATCATTAACCACCTCAAGTTATCAGATACAGCAACTAAGGTAAAGGCTCGATCTGAACTTCATCTTCCTCAACTAAATCAACAAGCTGGGGATCACCCTCAGCGTCTCCTGAAACATATATCGAGGTATGAGCAACCACTGTTGCCCAGTGAGGGATATAGTCCCGGGGCGTGCAATGCAACAGATAATACAATTACACAACGATAACACTTTAACAATTTAAGAAACAATGATAACTTAAATAACCACACAATTAAAAGGATACATTTCAACAATCCCCTATACACCAATCTTCACTGGGCTTCAATCACAATCCACGAACCATGAACACGATCACGATAAGCCGGCATAACCCCATTCACTCCAGTGGGTGTACTCCGGATGTACCCCGAATCCTACGACCCAACATCCCCTGACAATCTCCGGACCAGGCGAATGAGGGAATAGGGCACGGAGTTTGAATATCCACTGGCAAGCCCTCTGCCGCCCAGCCGATATTCAACACATCCGCCCCGACACTATGGTTGCGCAACCACTATGCAATGCACTCAACGATGGCAAGTTAATAGCAATAATATAAGCATTAACACATATGAGGATCAACAAAGTAGGTTGACCTCGATACAATTAGGATAGAAGCAAATGTAGAAGTTAATAAGCAGTTTACAAATGAACTTATACCAAATAAGCATAGAATCATTCCAAAAGCAAAAAATCAATTTAAAATCACATATAAACAATCAAGAAGTACTGAAATGGGTTAGAAGTGTGAGACAACTTAAATTGCACCTAAACCCCTTTGTTTTTCAAACTATTTCTCTTCCAAACTAAAGTTAATGATTTCATTTTCAAAGGAAACTCTTCCAACCTTCTAACTAACCCCCAAGGTACCCTCTCAACCCTCGAACTCAATCAAATGCCCGCGTTTACCCCGAAAGCCCCAATTTTCCTCTTTTGGCTTTAAACTACAACTACAATGTCCGGTCTTCAAACAAGGGATATCAAGGCATCTACACCACCTAGGGAGCCCAAGGATAGTAGAATTGTAGACGGAAGCCACCCGCAGCAGCGTTAACCCCGAAAGCCCCAACTTAAAGTCGGCTATTTTCCATTTTTAGGCGATTTAAGGGCAATGCAAGTGTACGGGGCTATTTGATTATCTTCACTAGTACCTAAGGCATCAATTAGAAGCATTAATTCAAGCCAATTCGAGCAATTACACAAAACCCTAGAAAAAACGTCACTATTCACCCTAGAAATCAAACTTACGATTCTAACCGTTTAAATTGCGAAACGACGGTTCAAAAGTGTTCTCTAGCATTCATATAGATAGTATATTAGCATAGATAACAATTACAATGGCATATAATCATATTTTCAACAAATCAATAAATAAGCAACTATTTAAAAATGCAAAAACAAGTCGTGAAATCCCTCACCACTACGTGTAGGAGCACCTAGGAACCTTGCAAACACCCTACACTAGTTGCTCAAGGCTTGGCTTGGCTTGAATTGAAGAATTGAATATGGAAAAATGCTCCCAAGTGCAAGGATGGGCTGTCGGGTTTGGGCACTGTTCACAAGCTGAATTTTTTTGTTTTTGTGTTATAATGTGCTTGTGTTATGTTATATAAGGTAGGACTTGGGGTGGGGTCATGTTGGGTAATTAAATGGCTTCTAAAATATGCGTTGAAAGCTTAGAAACGAGCCTAAGGTGGTAAAATATATGCTAGCTAATTAATTACCTAAGTTAGTTACGTAACACTATTCATTCAACTACTAAAGTCATTTTCTAAACGAGCCTTCCTATCGCCTTAAGCTCAAATGCACATTTTTTCCACTACTTTCACAATTAATATGATTTAATAAAAATGCTAATTAACTAATAGAAAGTAGTTTAAAAACGGAGTGAATAGTAGTCACAAAGTCAGTTAATAAGGCATAGAAGTAAATGCGCAAACAAGGGATGCAACAGTAATTAAATGCATGGCTAAAACTCGGGCGTCACATAGAGGCTAGCCCCGCAAACTGAGGGCGTAGGGCTGATCCGTAAGGAGTTACGCGGCGCACAGCATACTGTTGGAAAGCTCTCCTAGAGCTCTACGATGGGGGCAGCAAGACTGCTCATCTACACCTATTTTTGGGGCTTAAAATCGAACGTTTTCATCAGTTTCAAGCCACTTTTCTTCTTTCGCTCTATTTTTTCATCCTGAATCGTACGTCGTGAGCTGATAAAAGTACGACAACCTAACATGCGGGACATTAGAGGGCCCTACAATGCGATGATATCACATCCTGCGACGATGCTGCGTTGTTAAAGTAGATGGGTTGTCGCTAAGCCCACTGGGCCTTTTGAATGGGCCTTCTCTTTGGACTGGGACTGTGAACCGTCAACACATAAAGGATTTGTGCCCTCAACATGACGGGTGTAATCATACCAGTACTAATGCACCGGATCCCATCAGAACTCTGAAGTTAAGCGTGCTTGGGCGAGAGTAGTGCTAGGATGGGTGGCCCCCTTGGAAGTCCTTGTGTTCCACCCCCCTTTTCAATTTTTTTTTGCCCCGGTTAGGGTTGCCAAAATGCTTTATCTACCGCATTTCTATTACCAAATCCCACGACACCTTGGGCAAGACAACTTCGCTTTACGTAGAGGCTAGGCCCGCAAACCGAGGGCGTGGGACTTGTGACCAAGTATCTGTCGCTCTGTTGCCCATAACTTTTGATCCGTAAGGAGTTACGCGGCCCACAACATACGGTTGCAAAGAAATTCGAGAGCTCTACGACGTGGGCAACAAGATCGCTCAGCTGCACCTAGTTTCGGAGCCCAAAATCGAATGTTTTCATCAATTTTGTGCCACTTTTCTTCTTTTGCGCAGTTTTTTCATCCCGAATCGTACGTCGTGAGCTATTAAAGGGACGACAACCTAACTCACGGGATATTACAAGGCCCTACAACATGTCGATATCACATCTTACATGGATGATGCGTTGTTGAAGCGGATGGGTTATCGTTAAGCCCATTGGGCCTTTTGAATAGGCCATCTCTCTGGGCTGCGACTGTGAACCGTCAACACATATAGGATTTGTGCCCACAACATGACGGGTGCTATCATACCAGCACTAATGCACCGGATCCAATCAGAACTCCGAAGTTAAGGGTTCTTGGGCGAGGGTAGTACTAGGATGGGTGACGCCCTAGGAGGTCCTCGTATTGCACTCCCCCTTTTCAATTGTTTTTGCCCCGGTTAGGGTTGCCAAGATACTTTATCCTCCTCATTTCTATTACCGAATCCCTCGGCACCTTGGGCATGACAACTTCGCTTCACATAGAGGCTGGGCCCGCAAACCGAAGGCCTGGGGCTTATGACCTGGTCTCCGTCACTCCGGTGCCCATAACTTTTAATCCGTAAGGAGTAACGCAGCGCACAGCATACCGTTAGAAATCTCTGCAAGAGCTCTACGATGAGGGAAGCAAACCTGCTCGGCTGCACCTATTTTCGAAGCCCAAAATCGAATGTTTTCATCAGTTTCGGGCCACTTTTCTTCTTTTCCTCTATTTTTCCGTCCCGGATCGTACGTCGTGATCTGTTAAAAGGACGACAACCTAACTCGCAGGATATTACAAGGCCCTACAACGCGTCGATATCACGTCTTACAAGGATGCTGCGTTGTTAAAACAGATGGGTTGTCGTTAAGCCCATTGGGCCTTTTGAATAGGCCATCTCTCTGGGCTGGGACTGTGAACCGTCAACACATATAGGATTTGTGCCCACAACATGACGGGTGCTATCATACCAGCACTAATGCACTGGATCCAATCAGAACTCTGAAGTTAAGCGTTCTTGGGTGAGAGTAGTAGTAGGATGGGTGACGCCCTGGGAGGTCCTCGTGTTGTACCCTCATTTTCAATTTTTTTTGCCTCGGTTAGGGTTGCCAAGATTCTTTATCCACCGCATTTCTATTACCGAATCCAATAGCACCTTGGACAAGAAAACTTCATTTCACGTAGAGGTTGGGCCCGCAAACCGAGGGCGTGGGGCTTGTGACCAGGTCTCCGACGCTCTGGTGCCCATAACTTTTAATCCGTAAGGAGTTACGCGGAGCACAATATACCATTGGAAAGCACTCCGAGAGTTCTACGACGGAGGCAGCAAACCTGCTTGGCTGTGCCTATTTTCGGAGCCCAAAATTGAACGTTTTCATTAGTTTCAGGCCACTTTTCTTCTTTTGCTCTGTTTTTTCGCCTCGGATCGTACGACGTGAGCTGTTAAAAGGATGACAACCTAACTCGCGGGATATTAGAAGGCCCTACAACGCGTCGATATCACGTCTTATGAGGATGCTACGTTGTTGAAGTGAATGGGTTGTCATTAAGCCCATCGGGCCTTTTGAATGGGTCATCTCTCTCAGTTGGGACTGTGAACCGTCAACAAATAAAGGATTTGTGCCCTGAACATGACCAGTGCGATCATACTAGCACTAACACACCGGATCCCATCAGAACTCCGAAGTTAAGCGTGCTTCGGCGAGAGTAGTACTAGGATAGGTGACCCCCTGGGAAGTCCTTGTGTTGCACCCCTCTTTTCAATTTCTTTTTCCCAGGTTAGGGTTGCCAAGATTCTTTATTCACTGCATTTCAATTAGCAAATCCCAATGCACCTTGGGCAAGACAACTTCGCTTCACGTAGAGGCTAGGCCCGCAAATCGAGGGCGTGGGGCTTGTGACCAGGTCTCAGTCGCTCCGGCGCCCATAACTTTTAATCCGTAAGAAGTTACGCGGAGCATAGTATACCGTTGGAAAGCACTCCGAGAGCTCTACGACGGGGGCAGCAAGTTAACTTGGCTGCGCCTGTTTTCGGAGCCTAAAATTGAAAGTTTTCATCAGTTTTGGGCCACTTTTATTCTTTTGCTTTGTTTTTCCCTCCCGGATCGTACGACGTGAGCTGTTAAAAGGATGACAACCTAACTCGTGGGAAATTACAGGGCCCTACAATGCGTCGATATCACGTCTTACGAGGATGCTGCGTTGTTATAGTGGATGGGTTGTTGTTAAGCCCATTGTGCCTTTTGAATTGGCCATCTCTCTAGGCTGGACTGTGAACCGTCAACACATATAGGATTTGTGCCCACAACCTGAGGGGTGCGATCATACCAGCACTAATGCACTGGATCCCAACAGAACTCCGAAGTTAAGCGTGCTTGGGCGAGAGTGGTACCAGGTGGCCCCCTGGGAGGTCCTCGTGTTGCACCCCCCCTTTTCAAATGTTTTTGCGCCGGTTAGGGTAGCCAAGATACTTTATACACAACATTTCTATTACCGAATACCACGGCACCTTGGGCAAGACAACTTCGGTTCACGTAGGGGCTAGGCCCGCAAACTGAAGGCGTGGGGCTTGTGACAAGGTCTCCGTCGCTCCGATGCCCATAACTTTTAATCCGTAAGGAGTAACGCGGCGCATAGCATACCGTTGGAAAGCTCTCCAAGAGCTTCACGATGGGGGCAGCAAGCCTGCTCGGCTGCGCCTATTTTTGGAGCCCAAAATCTAACATTTTCATCAGTTTTGGGTCACTTTTCTTCCTTTGCTCTGTTTTTTCGTCCCGGATCGTACATCGTGAGCTGTTAAAAGGACGACAACCTAACTCGCAAGATATTACAGTGCCCTACAATGCGTCGATATCAAGTCTTTTGCGGATGCTACGTTGTTGAAGCGGATGGGTTGTCGTTAATCCCATTGGGCCTTTTGAATGGGCCATCTCTCTGGGTTAGGACTTAGAGCCGTCAACAAATATAGGATTTGTGCCCACAACATGACGGGTGAGATCATACCAGCATTAATGCATCGGATCCCATCAGAACTCTGAAGTTAAGCGTGCTTGGCGAGTGTAGTACAAGGATAGGTGACCCCTTGGGAAGTCCTCGTGTTGCACCCCACTTTTCAATTTTTTTTCCCCCGGTTAGGATTTCCAAGATTCTTTATCCAACGCATTTCTATTACAGAATCACATAGGACATTGGGCAAGACAACTTCGCTTCACGTAGAAGTTGGGCCCGTAAACCGAGGGTGTGGGGCTTGTGACCAGGTCTCCGTCGCTCCGGTGCCCATAACTTTTAATCTGTAAGGAGTTACGCGGCGTACAGAATATCGTTGGAAAGCTCTCCGAGAGCTCTACGACGAGGGCAGCAAGCCTTCTCGACTACGCTTGTTTTCGGAGCCCAAAATTGAATATTTTCATCAGTTTCAGGCTAGTTTTCTACTTTTGCACTGTTTTACCCTCTCGGATCATACGTCGTGAGCCGCAAAAAGGTCGACAACCTAACTCGTGAGACATTAGAGGGCCCTACAATGCGTCGATATCACGTATTACAAGGATGCTGCGTTGTTGGAGTGGATGGGTTGTCGTTAAGACCATTGGGCCTTTTGAATAGGCCATCTTTCTAGGCTTGCACTGTGAACCGTCAACACATATAAGATTGGTGCCCAAAACATGACGGGTGCAATCATACCAGCACTAATGCACCGGATCCCATAAGAACACTGAAGTTAAGTGTGCTTGGGCGAGAGTACTAATAGGATGGGTGACCCCCCTTTTAAATTTTTTTTGCCCCGCTTAGGGTTGCCACGATTCTTTATCCATCACATTTCTATTACCAAATCCCATGACACCTTGGGCAAGACAACTTCGCTTCACGTAGAGGCTGGGCCCGCAAACCGAGAGCGTAGGGCTTGTGACCAGGTCTCCATCGCTCCGGTGCCCATAACTTTTAATCCGTATGGAGTTACGTGGCGCACATCATACCGTTGGAAAGCTCTCCGAGAGCTCGACGACAGGGGTAGCAAGCTTGCTCGGCTACGCCAGTTTTTGGACCCCAAAATCGAACGTTTTCATCATTTTTGGGCTACTTTTCTTCTTTTGCTATGTTTTACTGTCCCGGATCGTACGTCATGAGCTGTTAAAAGGACAAAAACCTAACTCGCGGGATATTATAGGGCCCTACAATGCGTCGATATCACATCTTATAAGGATGCTGCATTGTTGAAGTGGATGGGTTGTCGTTAAGCCCATTGGGCCTTTTGAATGGACCATCTCTCTGGCCTGGGACTGTGAACCGTCAACACATAAAGGATTTGTGCCCTCAACCGGACGGGTGCAATCATACCAGCACTAATGCACCGGATCCCATCAGAACTCCGAAGTTAAGCGAGCTTGGGTGAGAGTAGTATTAGAAGCGTGACCCCGTGGGAAGTCTTCGTGTTGCACCCCTCTTTTCAATTTTTTTTCCCCGGTTAGGGTTGCCAAGATACTTTATCCACCACATTTCTATTAACAAATCCCTTGGCACCTTGGGCAAGACAACTTCGCTTCACGTAGATGCTGGGCCCATAAACCGAGGGCGTAGGGCTTATGACCAGGTCTCAGTCGCTCTGGTGCCCATAACTTTTGATCCGTAAAGAGTTACGCGGCACACAGCATACCGCTGGAAAGCTCTTCGAGAGCTCGACGACGGGGGCAGCAAGCTTGCTCGGCTGCTCCCATTTTTGGAGTACAAAATCGAACGTTTTCATCAGTTTCAGGCCACTTTTCTTCTTTTATTTGTTTTTTCCTCCAGGATCGTACGTCGTGAGCTGTTAAAAGGACGACAACCTAACACGCAGAATATTATAGAGCCCTACAATGCGTTGATATCCCGTTTTACAAGGATGCTGCATTGTTGAACTGGATGGATTGTCGTTAAGCCCACTAGACCTTTTGAATGAGCCATCGCTCTGGCTGGGACTGTGAACCATCAACACGTAAACGATTTGTGCCCTCAACATGTCGGGTGTGATCATACCAGCACTAATGAACAGGATTCCAACAGAACTCCGAAGTTAAACGTGCTTGGGCGAGAATAGTACTAGGATGGGTGACCCCCTTGGGAAGTCCTCGTGTTCCACCCCCCTTTTCAATTCTTTTTGCCTCGGTTATGGTTGCCAAGATTTTTTATCCACTGCATTTCAATTACCAAATCCCACGGTACCTTGGGCAAGACAACTTCGCTTCACGTATTGGCTGGGCCCGCAAACTGTGGGCGTGGGGCTTGTGACCAGGTCTCCGTCGCTCCGGTGCCCATAACTTTTAATCGGTAAGGAGTTACGCGATGCACAGTATACCGTTGGAAACCACTCCGAGAGCTCTACTACGGGGGCAGTAAGCCTGCTTGGCTACTCCTGTTTTAGGACCCCAAAATCAAAATTTTTCATAAGTTTCGTACCACTTTTCTTCTTTTGCTCTATTTTTTCATCCCGGATCGTAAGACGTGAGCTGTTAAAAGGATGACAACCTAACTCGCGGGATATTACAAGGCCCATCTTTGCGTCGATATCACGTCTTACAAGGATGCTGCGTTGTTGAAGTGGATTGGTTGTCGTTAAGCCCATTGGCCTTTTGAATGGGCCATCTCTTTGGGCTGGGACTGTGAACCGTCAACACATATAGGATTTGTGGACACAACATGACGTGTGTGATCATACCAGCACTAATGCACCGGATCCCATCAGAACTCCGATGTTAAGAGTGCTTGGGCAAGAATAGTACTAGGATGGGTGACCCCCTAGGAAGTCCTCATGTTGCACCCCCCCTTTGCAATTATTTTTGCCCTGGTTAGGGTTGCCAAGATACTTTATCCACCACATTTCTATTACTGTATCCCTCGGCACCTTGGGCAAGATAACTTCGCTTCACGTAAAGGCTGGGCCCGGAAACCGAGGGCGTGGGTCTTGTGACAAGGTCTCCGTCACTCCGGTGCCTACAACTTTTAATTTGTAAGGAGTAACGTGGCACAAAGAAGACCGTTGGAAAGCTCTCCGAGAGCTCAACGATGTGGGTAGCAAGCCTGCCCAGCTGCGCCTATTTTCAGAGCCCAAAATTGAGCATTTTCATCAGTTTCATGCCACTTTTCTTCTTTTCCTCTGTTTTTCAGTCTCATATCGTACGTCGTGAGCTGTTAAAAGGACGACAACCTAACTCACGGGATAGTAGAGGGCCCTACAACATGCCAATATCACGATTTGCGAGGATGTTGTGTTGTTAAAGTGGATGGGTTGTCGATAAGCGGATTGAGCCTTTTGAATGGGTCGTCTCTCTGGGCGGGGACTCTGAACCGTCAATACATAAGGGTTTGTACCCCCAACATGATGGATGTGATCATACTAGCACTAATGCACCGGATCCCATCTGAACTCCAAAGTTAAGCGTGCTCGGGCGAGAGTAGTACTAGGATGGGTGACCCCCTAGGAAGTCCTTGTGTTGCACCCCCGTTTTCAATTTTTTTTTGCCTCGATTTGGGTTGCCAATATTCTTTAACCACCACATTTCGATTACCGAATCCCACGGCACCATGGGTAAGACAACTTCGCTTCACGTAGAGGCTGGGCCAGCAAACCGAGGGCGTGGGGCTTGTGGGCAGGTCTCTGTCGCTCTAGTGCCCATAACTTTTAATCCTTAAGGAGTTACGCAGCACACAGCATACCGTTGGAAAGCTCTCCGAGAGTTATGCGGCGGGGATAACAAGCCTGTTTGGCTACGCCTGTTTTCGGAGCCCAAAATCGAAAGTTTTCATCAGTTTCAAGCCACTTTTCTTCTTTTGCTCTGTATTTCCTTCCCAGATCGTACGTCGTAAGCTGTTAAAATGGTGACAACCTAACTCGCGGGATATTACAGGGCCCTACAACGCATCGATATCACATCTTACGAAGATGCTGCGTGGTTGAAGCATATGGGTTGTCGTTAAGCCCATTGGGCCTTTTGAATGGGCCATCCCTCTGGGCTAGGATTGTGAACCATCAACACATAAAGGATTTGTGCCCTTAACATGACTCGTGCGATCATACCAGCACTAATGCACCGGATCCCATTAGAACTCCGAAGCTAAACGTGCATGGGCAAGAGTAGTACTAGGATGGGTGACCCCTGGGGAAGTCCTCGTGTTGTACCCCCATTTTCAATTTTTTTTGCCTCGGTTAGGGTTTCCAAGATTCTTTATCCACCGCATTTCTATTACTAAATCCCGTAGCACCTTGGGCAAGACAACTTCGCTTCACGTAGAGGCTGGGCCCGCAAACCGAAGCCGTGGGGATTTTGCCCAAGTCTCCGTCACTCCGGTGCCCATAACTTTTAATCCGTAAGGAGTTACGCGGCGCATAGCATACCGTTCGAAAGCTCTCTGAGAGCTCTACGATAAGGGCATCAAGCCTGCTCGGCTGCGCCCATTTTTGGAGCCCAAAATTGAATGTTTTCATTAGTTTTGGGCCACTTTTCTTCTTTTGCTCTATTTTTTCATCCCGAATCGTGCGTCGTGAGCTATTCAAAGGACGACAACCTAACTCGCGGGATATTACAGGGCCCTACAACGCATCGATATCACATCTTACGAGGATGCTGCATTGTTGAAGTGGATGGGTTGTCGTTAAGCCCATTGGGCCTTTTGAATGGGCCATCCCTCTGGGCTAGGATTGTGAACCATCAACACATAAAGGATTTGTGCCCTTAACATGACTCGTGCGATCATACCAGCACTAATGCACCGGATCCCATTAGAACTCCGAAGCTAAACGTGCATGGGCAAGAGTAGTACTAGGATGGGTGACCCCTGGGGAAGTCCTCGTGTTGTACCCCCATTTTCAATTTTTTTTGCCTCGGTTTGGGTTTCCAAGATTCTTTATCCACCGCATTTCTATTACTAAATCCCGTAGCACCTTGGGCAAGACAACTTCGCTTCACGTAGAGGCTGGGCCCGCAAACCGAAGCCGTGGGGATTTTGCCCAAGTCTCCGTCACTCCGATGCCAATAACTTTTGATCCGTAAGGAGTTACGCGGTGCACAGCATACCGTTGGAAAGCACTCCAAGAGCTCTACTATAGGGGCAACAAGCCTGTTCGGCTATACCCATTTTTGGAGCCCAAAATCGAATGTTTCATTAGTTTTGGGCCACTTTTCTTCTTTTGCTCTATTTTTTTATCCTGAATCGTATGTCGTGTGCTGTTAAATGGACGACAACCTAACTCGCGGGATATTACAGGGCCCTACAACGCATCGATATCACATTTTGCTAGGATGTTGCGTTGTTTAAGTAGATGGGTTGTCGTTAAGCCCATTGGGCCTTTTGAATGGGCCATCTCTCTGGGCTGGGACTGTAAACCGTCAACACATGAAGGATTTGTGCCCTCAACATGACGGGTGCGATCATACCAGTACTAATGCACTGGATCCCATTAGAACTATGAATTTAAACGTGCTTGGGTGTGAGTAGTACTAGGATGGGTGACCCCCGGGGAAGTCCTCATGTTGTACCCCCATTTTCAATTTTTTTTGCCTCGGTTAGGGTTTCCAAGATTCTTTATCCACCGCATTTCTATTACCAAATCCCATAGCACCTTGGGCAAGACAACTTCGCTTCACGTTGAGGCTAGGCCCGCAAACCGAGGGCGTGGGGCTTGTGACCTGGTCTCCGTCGCTCCGGTGCCCATAACTTTTAATCCGTAAAGTGTTATACGGCGCACAGCATACCATTGGAAAGCACTCCGAGAGCTCTACGATGGGGACAGCAAGCCTGCTCAGCTGTGACTATTTTTGAAGCCCAAAATCGATCGTTTTCATCATTTCCGAGCCACTTTTCTTCTTTTGCTCCGTTTTTCTGTCATGGATCGTACGTCGTGAGCTGTTAAAAGGACGACAACTTTACTCGCAGGATATTACAGGGCCCTACAACGCGTCGATATCTTGTCTTACAAGGATGCTATGTTGTTGTAGCAGATGGGTTGTCGTTAAGCCCATTGGACCTTTTGTATCGGTCATCTCTCTGGTCTGGAACTGTGAACCGTCAACATATAAAGGATTTGTGCCCACAACAGGACGGGTGCGATCATACCAGCACTAATGCTCCAGATCCCATCAGAACTCCGAAGTTAAGCGTGCTTAGGCGAGAGTAGTACTAGGATGGGTGACCCCCTGCGAAGTCCTCGTCTTGCACCCCCTTTTTCAATTGTTTTTTCCCCGTTTAGGGTTGCCAAAATACTTTATCCACCACATTTCTATTACCGAATTCCACGGCACCTTGGGCAAGACAACTTCGCTTCACGTAGAGGTTGGGCCCGCAAACCGAGGGCGTGGGGCTTGTGACTAGGTCTCTATCGCTGCGGTGATAATAACTTTTGATCCGTAAGGAGTTACGCGGCGCAAAGCATACCGTTGGAAAGCTCTCTGAGAGCTCGACGACGGGGGCAGCAAGCTTGCTTGGCTGTGCCCGTTTTTGGTGCCCCAAATCAACGTTTTGATCAGTTTAGAGACACTTTTCTTCTTTTGCTCTATTTTTTCATCCAAGATCGTATGTCGTGAGCTGTTAAAAGGATGACAACCTAACTCGCAGGATATTACAAGGGCCTACAATGCATCGATATCACGTCTTACGAGGATGCTACATTGTTGAAGCAGATGGGTAGTTGTTAAGCCCATTGGGCCTTTTAAATGGGCCATCTCTCTGGATTGGGACTGTGAACCGTCAACACATAAAGTATTTGTGCCCTCAACATGACTAGTGCGATCATACCAGCACTAATGCACCGGATCCCATCAGAACTCCGAAGTTAAGCGTGCTTGGGCGAGAGTAGTACTAGAATGGGTGACCCCCTAGGAAGTCCTCGTGTTGCACCCCCCTTTTCAATTTTTTTTTGGCCTGGTTAGGGTTGGCAAGATACTTTATCTACCACATTTCTATTATCGAATCCCACGGCACATTGGGCAAGACAACTTCACTTCACGTAGAGGCTGGGCTCGCAAAACGAGGGCGTAGGGCTTGTGACCAGGTCTCCGTCGCTCCGGTGCCCATAACTTTTGATCCGTAAGGAGTTACGCGGCGCACAACATACCATTGGAAAGCTCTCCGAGAGCTCTACGACAAGGGCAGCAAGCCTACTCAGCTGTGACCATTTTTGGAGCCCAAAATCGAACGTCTTCATCTGTTTCGGGCCACTTTTTTTCTTTTGCTCTATTTTTCCATCCCGGGTCGTACGTCGTGAGCTATTCAAAGGACGACAACCTAACTTGTGGGATATTATAGGCCCTACAACGCATCGATATCACGTCTTACGAGGATGCTGCGTTGTTGAAGCGGATGGGTTGTCGTTAAGCCCATTGGGCCTTTTGAATGGGCCATCTCTCTGGGTTGGGACTGTGAACTGTCAACACATAAAGGATTTGTGCCCACAACATGATGGGTGAGATCATACTAGCACTAATGCACCGGATCCCATCAGAACTCCGAAGTTAAGTGTGCTTGGGCGAGAGTAGTACTAGGATGGGTGACCCCCTGGGAAGTCCTCGTGTTGTACCCCCCATTTTCAATTTTTTTTGCCCCGGTTAGGGTTGCCAAGATACTTTATCCACCACATTTCTGTTACCGAATCCCACGGCACCTTGGGCAAGACAACTTCGTTTCACATAGAGGTTGGGCCCGCAAACCGAGGGCGTAGGGCTTGTGACCAGGTCTTCGTCGCTACAGTGCCCATAACTTTTGATCTGTAGGGAGTTACGCGGCGCACAGTGTGAAGCTCAAGCTCGATTTACGTGCGATACCTTGTTTCGTGTGCCTAACCTAGATTTGCATGCCTTGACCTAGGTTTATGTGTCGTGTTTTATTTTCTGTGCCTTGCATTGAATTACGTGCATACATTTAGGGTTGCGTGCATTTACTTGGAAAACGTGCATTCGTCTCGTAGTTTGTGCCCTCACCTTGTAGTGCGTGCCCTAGACCTAGGAAAGTGTGCCCCTACGCTAATCAAGAAAGCATCTTACACGAAGCACTAGATCATTAATTAATCCTACAAACTCCACTAACTAATATTAAATTGCTAATTCAACTCACTAGGAGACGAAATTGCACCAAAAGCTAAGCATTCTTTATTCTTTATTCCTTATTCTTTTGCATATCCCAAACACACAATATTATATTGCTCAAACAAGACAAAAATTCAGAATCTTGCACAAGCTTGGCCGACTGCAAGGAGCATTTGAGCAAGCTTTGCAATTTCAAAATCTATTCCTAGACATTCTATGACAAGTTATGACACAAAGCCTTAAAAAAATGACTCAAAACTCTACCCAAAGCTTCACCAATCTCGACATATGCAAGTGCCCATGCTAGGTGATTCAAAATTATGCTCCTTGAAGACACAATTCTGAATTTTGCAAGCCCTAGGCCGACATATGCATCAATTTCTTCAAGCCTTTCATTTTTCTTTCATTTTTTCTCTCTTTCTCACATTCTTTCTCTCATTTCTTCTCTCTCTCTCTCTCGGCCCTAGCTGAAATTATAGACTCCATAGCTGAAGTTCTTCATCCAAAGGTTCTTCAAGACATGCAAGCTACTAGGAAGCTCGACCAAGCAAGCTAGAATGCAAAAGCCGTACATGCAAGCTCATAGAACCTTCATCTCGGCTTAGGTAAGTTTGATAGCTCCTATTTCGTTTTCTTCTTGTTCTAACCACATGCACCTACTAAGAACTAGGTTACTAAGCTAGGAAATTAGAGAATCTCAAGTTGTCTCTCGGCTAAGCAAGGAAAAAGGTCAACATTGTGCTTCGTCAAGAGTTTGTGCATCTTCTTTGTTGTCTTGCTAAGATGAGGGCTAAAACTTCTTTGAGAAGCTTTCAAAACCACATGCATGCCCTTAAATGTCTATTTTTACCTCTGTACTTGTGATATATGTGTGTACATGAGCTTTTGTAAACATGCATGGCAAGATATTTGGCTAGAATGTGAAGATAGGTGAAATCACGTATTTGGCAGCTTTCTGTTCTGTTGGAGAAAAGTGATTTTGACCAGGTAAATGATGTTGAAAATGCATGAAAGTTGGTAGGAGACTAGTTTTGCCAGTTATGAGCATTTTTCGTAGAAATAGGACAAAGCTAATTTTGATTCTAAGGTCCTCAAAATGACAAAACATCAAAAGGTGTCCAAATCTGGAAAAATCTGGAAAATGAAGCAGGTTTTGGCAGATTCACTGTCCTTGTAGAACGAACCAGTTTTGACTCAGTAAGTGATATCCAAAATGCATTAAAGTTGGTATGCTGCTAGATTTTTCAGTTATGGACATTTTTGTCAGAAATAGACTAAGGCTAAATCTGACCCTAAGGTCCTCAAAAACGACAGGTATTGAAATGTGTACAAATCTGGACACTTTTGCGTAGTCTCACGGTTTTGGCTATAACTTTTGAAGCCGAACTCCAAATGGTGCGAGGTTTGTTTCTGAATTTAGTTCACTCCTTAAGCTTTAGTTTGACATCTTTTCCACTGGAATTGGAGATTTTTTGCTTGTCTCAATGATTGTGAGAAAACAGTCCATTGCAGTGAGGTTTTCATCAAGTGATATGCTTTGAAAATTATTGTAACTTCTCTTGTTGGATTAAATGCTTGGGATTGTGGCACTCGGATGTTGTGTGGACTGTTTTTTAATGCTTGAGGGTGTTTTAATTAATCGATGCATGGCTTGAGTATAATTATGTGATAACTAAGGGCTTAATCGCACGGGTGAGCATGAATTGAAACCCTAATGGCTAGGAAGACTCGTTAAGTGTTGATCCTATGGATATCGTGTTTAATTATGTGATTAGTAGGCTGCCCGTAGTTGCCCTCATAGCCCTAAATGTGGTTCCGATGAATACATGTTGACAAGTAGACATTTCTCGCACCCGGTCCCACGTAAACATCGTTGCATGTTGTATGACCTTATTATTTGATTACGTGAACTTTGAAATGAGTTATATGACTTGATTTACATGTGTTACATGGCTGCCCGTTTAATACTCATATAACTCCATGTGCTTTACAAGTGAAATTACCTATCATATCATGCCTCGCGTGTTTACTTGTCAATGTGCAATCTTATGACTGCTCGGAGGTAACCTACTTTGTTGTCCTCCTAATGTGATATATTAAATGTCATAAATGTGCATTGCATACAAGGTTGCAACATTTCATTCTGGCGTGGTAGCGTTCACGCACACCGGGCAGTATCGGGCTTGCCGGTGCAACCGTGACTACCATTGTCCAATTCCCTCTCTCGCTTGGGGGATAGACTTCCTCGGAGAGTTGGGTCATAGAATTTCGGGGTACATCCAGAGTACACCCATTTGGCGTGATAAGGGGATGAATTGAAGTTGGACGCAACAACTGATACTGGAAATGAACTGAGAGCAAAAGCTCACCGTATCCTTTTCACTATGTGTATAAGTACTCTCGCTTGGTTCCTAGAGGACCTCGGGGAAGAAAGATGGGTAATTGTGTTCTTTTACTTTTACATTACATTATGCACTTACTTGTGATATATGTCATGCTTGCAAAAGGGTTTTCATAATTGAACCGGAAAAAGAGTTTCAAAACTTATTTCTCGTTCCCCCTCGCTGAGTTCATAAGGACTCACCCTCTTTTATCATCTCAAGTGAAGAAGACCAGGAACAGGTAACCGAGGACAACATGCCTAACGATGATTCCTTGGAATGATTGCTTGCCCTACGTGCCTTACGTGACTATGGCCTTTTTGTGAATGATATGTTGCTTGAAGACTATTTCTTATGTTGCTTGTTATTGTATTGTAAATGACCCCCGTTGTAATTTGGGGTCAAATTTTAGGTTGTACTGATCATAACTAGATAGACACTACTATGGTCGTTTTTGCTATCGCTACTGGTTAGTATCTATCGCAGATTTATGAAGTATCAGGTAAATGATTAAGTAAATGAATCTATCCAATCTTAAACAGGTACTTATTGTTAGGCTAAGATCAATAGGTACTTTTGTAACAAGGATTAACCAACAAACGAGACATAGTATCATGCTAGGTTGTTAATTAAACGAGACTTAGAGATGACTAACAGGCGTTTCGACTGGTGATCAATAGTAATCTTAGTTGGAAATGAAATTGAGATTGAAAGTTTAGAGGCCTTTAGAAAACTAGGTCAAACTAAAGAGCCCAATTATAGCAGTTATGCTGCCGGTTTTCCAAAGAATTTGTGGAGTTTAGGCTTAACGTTAAGTGTTAAACCTTCTACACGATTAAGTACGTGAAAGGACTTGAATGTTTAGATCATTCCCTAGTCTAACCTCTATAGGTCGGGTTGGGGCGTGACACACAGTATACCGTTGAAACGCTCTCTGAGAGCTCGACGTCGGGGGTAGCAAGCCTGCTTGGCTGCGCCCGTTTTTGGAGCCCAAAATTGAACGTTTTCATCAGTTTCGGGCCATTTTTCTTCTTTTGCTCTGTTTTTCCATCTCGAATCGTACGTCGTGAGCTATTAAAAGGATGACAACCTAACTCGCGAGATATTACAGGGCCCTACAATGCGTCGATATCACATCTTACGAGGATGCTACGTTGTTGAAGTAGATGGGTTGTCGTTAAGCCCATTGGGCCTTTTAAATGGGCCATCTCTCTGGGCTGGGACTGTGAATCGTCAACACATAAAATATTTGTGCCCTCAACATGACGGGTGCGATCATACCAGCATTAATGCACCGGATCGCATTAGAACTCCGAAGTTAAGCGTGTTTGGGAGAGAGTAGTACTAGAATGGGTGAACCCCTAGGAAGTCCTCGTGTTGCACCCCCCTTTTCAATTTTTTTTGGCCCGGTTAGGGTTGCCAAGATACTTTATCCACCATATTTCTATTACTGAATCCCACGGCACCTTGGGCAAGACAACTTCGCTTCACGTAGAGGCTGGTCCCGCAAACTGAGGGCGTAGGGCTTGCGACCAGGTCTCCGTCGCTCCAGTACCCATAACTTTTGATCCGAATGGAGTTATGTGGCGTACAGAATACCTTTGGAAAGCTCTCTGAGAGCTCTACGACGGGGGTGGCAAGCTAGTTCGGCTGCGCCCGTTTTTGGAGCCCAAAATGGAATGTTTTCTTCAGTTTTGGGCAACTTTTCTTCTTTTGCTCTGTTTTTCCGTCCCAGATCGTACGTCGTGAGCTGTTAAAAGGACGACAACCTAACACATGGGACATTAGAGGGCCCTACAATCCCTCGATATCACGTCGTGCGAGGATACTGTGTTGTTGAAGTGAATGGGTTGGCGTTAAACCCATTGGGCCCTTCGAATGGGCCATCTCTCTAGGCTGGGACTGTGAACTGTCAACACATAAAGGATTTGTGCCCACAACATGACGGGTGCGATCATTCCAGCACCAATGCACCAGATCCCATTAGAACTCCAAAGTTAAGCGTGCTTGGGCAAGAATAGTACTAAGATGGGTGACCACCTGGGAAGTCCTCATGTTGCGCCCTTCATTTTCAATTTTTTTTGCCCTGGTAATGGTTTCCAAGATACTTTATCCACCACATTTCTATTACCGAATCCCATGGCACCTTGGGCAAGACAATTTCGTTTCACGTGGAGGATGGGCTCGCAAATCGAGGGCGCAGGGTTTGTGACCAGGTCTCCGTCGCTGCGGTGCCCATAACTTTTGATCCGTAAGGAGTTACATGGCGCACAGCATACCGTTGGAAAGCTCTCCGAGAGTTCTACGACGGGCCAGCAAGCCTCCTTAACTAAGCCCTTTTTGGAGCCCAAAATCGAACGTTTTCATCAGTTTCGGGCAATTTTTCTTCGTTTGCTCTGTTTTTTCATCCCGAATCGTACATCGTGAGCTGTTAAAAGGACGACAAACTAACTCGTAGGATATTACAGAGCCCTACAATGTGTCTGTATCACGTCTTACGAGGATGCTGCGTTGCTGAAGTGGATGGGTTGTCGTTAAGCCTATTGGGCCATTTGAATGGGCCATCTCTCTGGGCTGGGAGTGTGAACAATCAACACATAACGAATTTGTGCCCTCAACATGACGGGTGCGAGCATACCAGTACTAATGCACCGGATCCCATCAGAAATCCGAAGTTAAGCATGCTAGGGCGAGAGTAGTACTTGGACGGGTGACCCCCTGGAAAGTCCTCGTGTTGCACCCCCTTTTCAATTTTTTTTTGCCTAGGTTAGGGTTGCCAAGATACTTTAACCACCACAATTCTATTACCAAATCCCACAGCACCTTGGGCAAGACAACTTCGCTACACGTAGCGGCTGGGCCCGCAAACCGAGGGTATAGGGCTTGTGACCATGTCCCCGTCGCTGCGGTGCCCATAACTATTGATCCGTAAAGAGTTACGCAGTGCACAATATACCGTTGGAAAGATCTCTAAGAGCTCGACAACGGGGGTAGCAAGCCTGCCCAGGTGCGCCCGTTTTTGGAGCCCAAAATCAGACATTTTCATCAGTTTTGGGCCACTTTTCTTCTTTTGCTCTGTTTTTCCATCCCGAATCGTATGTCGTGAGCTTTTAAAAGGACAACGACCTAACATGCGGGACATTAGAGGGCCCTACAACGCGTCGATATCACGTCTTACAAGGATGCTGCGTTGTTAAAGCGAATGGGTTTTTGTTAAGCCCATTGGGCCTTTTGAATTGGCTGTATCTCTCGATTGGGACTATGAACTGTCAACACATAAAGGATTTGTGCCCACAACATGACGGGTGTGATCATTCCAGCACTAATGCACTAGATCCCCTCAGAACTCCAAAGTTAAGCGTGCTTGGGCGAGAGTAGTACTAAGATGGGTGACCTCTTGGGATGTCCTCGTGTTGCACCCCTCATTTTCAATTTTTTTTGCCCTGGTTATGGTTGCCAAGATACTTTATCCACCACATTTTTATTACCGAATCCCACGGCACCTTGGGCAAGACAACTTCGCTTCACGTAGAGGCTGGGCTAGTAAAACGAGGGCGTGGGGCTTGTGACCAGGTCTTCGTCGCTCCGGTGCCAATAACTTTTAATCCGTAAGGAGTTACGCTGCGCATAGTATACAGTTGTAAAGCTCTCCAAGAGCTCTACGATGGGGGCAGCAAGCCTGCTCAGCTGTGCTTGTTTTCGAAGCCAAAAATCGAACATTTCCTTTAGTTTCAGGCCATATTTATTCTTTTGCTCTGTTCTGCCGTCCCGGATCATACATCGTGAGTTGGTAAAAGGGCGACAACTTAACTCGCAGGATATTACAAGGCCCTACTATGCGTCTATATCACGTCTTACGAGGGTGCTGCATTGTTGAAGCAGATGGGTTGTCGTTAAGCCCATTGGGCCTTTTGAATGGGCAATCTCTCTGGGCTGGGACTGTGAACCGTCAACACATAAAGTATTTGTGCCCTCAACATGGTGGGTGCGATCATACCAGCACTAATGCACCAGATCCCATCAGAACTCCGAAGTTAAGCGTGCTTGGGCGAGAGTAGTACTAGAATGGGTGATCCCCTAGAAAGTCCTCGTGTTGCACCCCCATTTTCAATTTTTTTTTGGCCCGGTTAGGGTTGCCAAGATACTTTATCCACCACATTTCTATTACCGAATCCCATGGCACCTTGGGCAAGACAACTTCGATTCACATAGAGGCTGGGCCCGCAAACCGATAGCGTAGGGCTTGTGACCAGGTCTTTGTCGCTCCAGTGCCCATAACTTCTGATTCGTAAGGCGTTACACGGCGCACATCATACCGTTGGAAAGCTCTCCGAGAGCTCTACGACGGGTGCAGCAAGCCTACTCGGCTGTGCTGGTTTTTGGAGCCCAAAATCGAACGTTTTCATCAGTTTTGGGCCACTTTTCTTCTTTTGCTATGTTTTTTCGTCCCGGATCGTACGTCGTGAGCTGTTAAAATGACGACAACCTAACACGCAGGATATTAGAGGGCCCTACAACGCGTCGATATCACATCTTGCGAGGATGCTGCGTTGTTGAAGTGAATGGGTTGTCGTTAAGCCCATTGGGCCTTGTGAATGGGCCATCTCTATGGGCTGGGACTGTGAACCGTCAACACATAAAGGATTTTTGCCCACAACATGACGGGTGCGATCATTCCAGCACTAATGCACCGAATCCCATCAGAACTCCGAAGTTAAGCGTGCTTGGGCGAGAGTAGTACTAAGATGGGTGACCCCCTGGGAAGTCCTTGTGTTGCACACCCCCTTTTCAATTTTTTTTGCCCCGGTTATGGTTGCCAAGATACTTTATCCACCACATTTCTATTACCGAATCCCACAGCACCTTGGGCAAGACAACTTCGCTTCACGTGGAGGATGGGCCCGTAAACCGAAAGCGTAAGGCATGTGACAAGGTCGCCGTGGCTGCGGTGACCATAACCTTTGATCCGTAAGGAGTTACATGGTGCACAGCATACCTTTGGAAAACTCTCTAAGAGCTCAACGATGGGGGCAGCAAGCCTGCTCTGCTTCGCCCATTTTTGGAGCCCAAAATCAAACGTTTTCATCAGTTTCGGGCCACTTTTCTTCTTTTGCTCTATTTTTCCATCCCGGATCGTACGTCGTGAGTTGTTAAAAGGATGACAACCTAACTCACGGGATATTAAAGGGCTCTACAATGCGTCATTATCACGTCTTACGTGGATGCTGCGTTGTTGAAGCGGATGGGTTGTCGTTAAGCCCATTGGGCCTTTTGAATGGGCCATCTCTCTGGGCTGGGATAGTGAATCATCAACACATAAAGGATTTGTGCCCTCAACATGACGGGTGCAATCATACCAGCATAAATGCTCCGGATCCCATCAGAACTCCGAAGTTAAGCGTGTTTGGGCGAGAGTAGTACTAGAATGGGTGACCCCCTAGGAAGTCCTCGTGTTCCACCCCCCATTTTCAATTTGTTTTTGGCCCGGTTAGGGTTGCCAAGATACTTTATCCACCACATTTCTATTACCGAATACAACGGCACCTTGGGCAAGACAACTTCGCTTCACGTAGAGGCTGGGCCCGCAAACTGAGGGCGTAGGGCTTGCGACCAGGTCTCCGTCGCTCCGGTGAGCATAACTTTTGATCCGAATAGAGTTATGTGGCATACAGAATACCTTTGGAAAGCTCTCTGAGAGCTCTACGACGGGGGCAGCAAGCTAGTTCGGCTGCGCCCATTTTTGGAGCCCAAAATCGAATGTTATCATCAGTTTCGGGCAACTTTTCTTCTTTTGCTCTGTTTTTCCGTCCCAGATCGTACGTCGTGAGCTGTTAAAAGGACGATAACCTAACACACGAGACATTAGAGGGCCCTACAATGCGTCAATATCACGTCTTGCGAGGATGCTGTGTTGTTGAAGTGAATGGGTTGTCGTTAAGGCCATTGGGCCCTTTGAATGGGCCATCTCTCTTGGCTGGGACTGTGAACCGTCAACACATAAAGGATTTGTACCCTCAACATGATGGGTGCGATCATTCCAGCACTAATGCACCAGATCCCATTAGAACTCTGAAGTTATGTGTGCTTGGGCGAGAGTAGTACTAAGATGGGTGACCACCTGGGAAGTCCTCGTGTTGCCCCCCTCATTATCAAATTGTTTTGGCCCGGTTAGGGTCACCAAGATACTTTATCTACCACATTTCTATTACCGAATCCCACGACACCTTGGGCAAGACAACTTCGCTTCACGTTGAGGCTGGGCCTGCAAAACGAGGGCGTAGGGATTGTGACCAGGTCTCCATCGCTCCGGTGCCCATAACTTTTGATCCGTAAGGAGTTATGCGGCACACAGCATACCTTTGGAAAGCTCTCCGAGAGCTCTATGATAGAGGCAGCAAGCCTGTTCTTTCGCGCCCGTTTATGGACCCCAAAATCGAATGTTTTCATTAGTTTCAGGCCATTTTTCTTCTTTCGCTCTATTTTTCCGTCCCAGATCGTACGTCGTGAGCTATTAAAAGGACGACAACCTAACACGCGGGACATTAGAGGGCCCTACACCGCATCGATATCATGTCTTACGAGGATGCTGCGTTGTTAAAGCGAATGGATTTTCGTTAAGCCCATTGAGCCTTTTGAATGGGCCCTCTCTCTTGGATGGGACTATGAACTGTCAACACATAAAGGATTTGTGCCCACAACATGACGGGTGCGATCATTCCAACATTAATGCACCGGATCCCATCAGAACTCCAAAGTTAAGCGTGCTTGGGTAAGAGTAGTACTAAGATAGGTGGCCCCTTGGGATGTCCTCATGTCGCACCCCTCCTTTTCAATTTTTTTTGCCCCGGTTATGGTTGCCAAGATACTTTATCCACCACATTTTTATTACCGAATCCCACGGTACCTTGGGCAAGACAACTTCGCTTCACGTAGAGGCTAGGCCAGTAAAACGAGGGCGTGGGGCTTGTGACCAGGTCTTCGTCGCTCTGGTGCCAATAACTTTTAATCCGTAAGGAGTTACCCTGAGCATAGTATACCGTTGGAAACCACTCCAAGAGCTCTACGATGGGGGCAACAAGCCTGCTCAGTTGCGCCTATTTTCAAACCCCAAAATCGAACGTTTTCATCAGTTTTGGGCAATATTTCTTCTTTTGCTCTGTTTTTCCATCTCGGATCGTATGTCGTGAGCTGTTAAAAGGGCGACAACCTAACTCGCAGGATATTACAAGGCCCTACTATGCGTCTATATCACGTCTTACGAGGACGTTACGTTGTTGAAGCGGATAGATTGTCGTTAAGCCCATTGGGCCTTTTGAATGAGCCATCTCTCTGGGTTGGGACTGTGAACCGTCAACAAATAAAGGATTTATGCCCTCAACATGACGGGTGTGATCATACCCGCACTAATGCACCGGATCCCATCAGAACTCCGAAGTTAAGCATGCTATGGCGAGAGTAGTACTTGGATTGGTTACCCCCTAGGAAGTCCTCGTGTTGCACCCCCTTTTTTGATTTTTTTTTCCCCGGTTAAGGTTGCCAAGATACTTTATCCACCACATTTCTATTACCGAATCCCACGGCACTTTGGGCAAAACAACTTCGCTTCACGTAGAGGCTGTGCCCGCAAACTGAGGGCGTAGGGCTGGTGACTAGGTCTCCGTCGCTGCAGTGCCCATAACTATTGATCCGTAAAGAGTTACATGGCGCACAGCATACCGTTGGAAAGCTCTCTGAGAGCTCGACGATGGGGTAGCAAGCCTGCTCGGCTGCGCTAGTTTTTAGAGCCCAAAATCGAACATTTTCATCAGTTTTGGGACACTTTTCTTCTTTTGCTCCATTTTTCCATCCCGGATCATACATCATGAGCTGTTAAAAGGACGACAACCTAACTCGTAGTACATTACAGAGCCCTACAATGTGTCGATATCATGTCTTACGAGGATGCTGCGTTGTTGAAGTGGATGGGTTGTCGTTAAGCCCATTGGGCCTTTTGATTGGGCCATCTCTCTAGGCTGGGGCTGTGAACCGTCAACACATAAAGGATTTTTCCCTCAACATGACGGGTGCGATCATACCAGTACTAATGCACTGGATCCCATCAGAACTCCAAAGTTAAGCGTGCTTGAGTGCGAGCAGTACTAGAATGGGTGACCCCCTTGGAAGTCCTCGTGTTGCACCCCCCTTTTTAAATTTTTTAGCCCGGTTAGGGTTGCCAAGGTACTTTATCCACCACAAATCTATTACCGAATCCCACGGCACCTTGGGCAAGGCAACTTTGCTTCACGTAGAGGCTGGGCCCGCAACACGAGGGCGTAGGGCTTTAGACCAGCTATCCGTCGCTCCTGTGCCAATAACTTTTAATCCGTAAGAAGTTACGCAGCGCACAGCATACTGTTGGATAGCTCTCCGAGAGCTCTACGACAGGGCAACAAGCCTGCTCTCGGCTGCGCCTGTTTTCGGAGAACAAAATCGAACATTTTCATCAGTTTCGGCCCACATTTCTTATTTTGCTCTATTTTTTGGTCCCAGATCGTACGTCGTGTGTTGTTCAAAGGATGACAACGTAACACGTGGGACATTAGAGGGCCCTACAACGCATTGATATCACGTCTTGTGACGATGCTGCGTTGTTGAAGCGAATGGGCTGTCGTTAAGCCCTTTGGGCCTTTTGAATGGGCCATCTCTCTAGGCTGGGACTTTGAACCGTCAACACATAAAGGATTTGTTCCCACAACATGACGGGTGCGATCATTCCAGTACTAATGCACCGGATCCCATCAGAACTCCGAAGTTAAGGGTGCTTGGGTGAGAGTAGTACTAATATGGGTGACCCATTGGGAAGTCCTCGTGTTGCATCCCCTCTTTTCAATTTTTTTTGCCCCGGTTAGGGTTGCCAAGATACTTTATCCACCACATTTCTATTACCGAATCCCACGGCGCCATGGGGAAGACAACTTCGCTTCACGTAGAAGCTGGGACCGCAAAACGCGGGCGTGGGGCTTGTGACCAGGTCTCCGTCGCTCCGGTGCCAATAACTTTTAATCCGTAAGGAGTTACGCGGAGCACAGCATATCATTGGAAAGCTCTCTGAGAGCTCTAGGACGGGGGCAGCAAGCTTGCTCGGCTGCGCCTGTTTTCAGAGCCCAAAATTGAACGTTTTGATCAGTTTTGGGCCACTTTTCTTCTTTTGCTCTGTTTTTTCATCCCGGATCGTACGTCGTGAGCTGTTACAATGACGACAACCTAACTCGTGTGATATTACAGGGCCCTACAACACGTTGATATCATGTCTTACAAGGACGTTGTGTTGTTGAAGTGGATGGGTTGTCGTTAAGCCGTTGGGCCATTTGAATGGGCCATCTCTCTAGGCTGCGACTGTGAACCATCAACATATAAAGGATTTTTGCCCACAACATGACAGGTGCGATTATACCAACTCTAATGCACCGGATCCCACCAGAACTCTGATGTTAAGCGTGCTTAGGCGAGAGTAGTACTAGGATGGGTAACCCCTTGGGAAGTCCTCGTGTTGCACCCCCCCTATTCAATTTTTTTTGTCCCGGTTAGGGTTGCCAAGATACTTTATCCACCAAATTTCTATTACCGAATCCCACGGCACCTTGGGCAAGACAACTTCTCTTCACGTGGAGTCTGGGCTCGCAAAAACGAGGGCGTGCGGCTTGTGACCAGCTCTCCGTCGCTCCGGTGCCAATAACTTTTAATCCGTAAGGAGTTACGCGGAGCACATGATACCATTGGAAAGCTCTCCGAGAGCTCTAGGACGGGGGCAGCAAGCTTGCTCAGCTGCGCCTGTTTCCAGAGCCTAAAATTGAACGTTTTGATCAGTTTTGGGCCACTTTTCTTTTTTTGCTCTTTTTTTTGGTCCCGGATCGTACGTCGTGAGCTGTTAAAAGGATGACAACCTAACTCGCGTGATATTACAGGGCCCTACAACACGTTGATATCACGTCTTACAAGGACGCTGTGTTGTTGAAGCGGATGGGTTGTCGTTAAGCCGTTGGGCCATTTGAATGGGCCATCTCTCTGGGCTGCGACTGTGAACCGTCAACATATAAAGGATTTGTGCCCACAACATGACAGGTGCGATTATACCAACTCTAATGCACCGGATCCCACCAGAACTCTGATGTTAAGTGTGCTTGGGCGAGAGTAGTACTAGGATGGGTAACCCCCTGGGAAGTCCTCGTGTTGCACCCCCCCTATTCAATTTTTTTTGTCCCGGTTAGGGTTGCCAAGATACTTTATCCACCAAATTTCTATTACCGAATCCCACGGCACCTTGGGCAAGACAACTTCTCTTCACGGGGAGGCGGGGCTCGCGAAAACGAGGGCGTGCGGCTTGTGACCTGGTCTACGTCGCTCCGGTGCCAATAACTTTTAATCCGTAAGGAGTTACGCGGAGCACATGATACCATTGGAAAGCTCTCCGAGAGCTCTAGGACGGGGGCAGCAAGCTTGCTCGGCTGCGCCTGTTTTCAGAGCCCAAAATCGAACATTTTGATCAGTTTTGGGCCACTTTTCTTCTTTCGCTCTGTTTTTCCGTCCCGGATCATACGTCGTGAGCTGTTAAAACGACGACAACCTAACTCGCGTGATATTACAGGGCCCTACAACACGTTGATATCACGTCTTACAAGGACATTGTATTGTTGAAGCGGATGGGTTGTCGTTAAGCCGGTGGGCCATTTGAATGGGCCATCTCTCTGGGCTGCGATTGTGAACCGTCAACATATAAAGGATTTGTGCCCACAACATGATAGGTGCGATTATACCAACTCTAATGCACCAGATCCCACCAGAACTCTGATGTTAAGCGTGCTTGGGCGAGAGTAGTACTAGGATGGGTAACCCCCTGGGAAGTCCTCGTGTTGCACCCCCCCTATTCAATTTTTTTTGCACCGGTTAGGGTTGCCAAGATACTTTATCCACCAAATTTCTATTACCGAATCCCACAGCACCTTGGGCAAGACAACTTCTCTTCACGTGGAGTCTGGGCTCGTAAAACGAGGGCGTGTGGCTTGTGACCTGGTCTTTGTCGCTCTGGTGCCCATAACTTTTAATCTGTAAGGAGTTGTGCGGCCATAGAATACCGTTGGAAAGCTCTCTAAGAGCTCTACAACGGGGGCAACAAGCCTGCTCGGCTGTGCATGTTTTCGGAGCCCAAAATTGAACGTTTTCATCAGTTTAGGGCCACTTTTCTTCTTTTGCTATATTTTTCGTCCCGGATCGTACGTCGTGAGTTGTTAAAAGGACGAAAACCTAACTCGCGAGATATTACAGGGCCTTATAACGAGTCGATATCGCGTCTTACGAGGATGCTACGTTGTTGAAGCGGATGGGTTGTCGTTAAGTCCATTGGGCCTTTTGAATGGGTCATCTCTTTGGGCTGGGACTGTGAACCGTCAACACATAAAGGATTTGTGACCACAACATGATGGGTGCGATAATTCCAGCACTAATGCTCTGGATCCCATCAGAACTCCGAAGTTAAGCGTGCTTGGGCGAGAGTAGTACTAGGATGGGTGACCTCCTAGGAAGTCCTTGTGTTGCAGCCCCCTTTTCAATTTTTTTTGCCTAGGTTAGGGTTGCCAAAATACCTTATCCACCACATTTCTATTACCGAATCCCACGGCACCTTGGGCAAGACAACTTCGCTTCACGTAGAGGCTGGGCCCGCAAACCGAGGGCGTAAGGCTTGTGACCAGGTCTCCGTCACTCCGGTGCCCATAACTTTCGATCCGTAAGGAGTTACACGGTGTACAGCATACCGTTGGAAATCTCTCCAAGAGCTCGACGACGGGGGCCGCAAGCCTGCTCGGCTGTGCTAGTTTTTGGAGCCCAAAATCGAACATTTTCATTAGTTTCTGGCCACATTTCTTCTTTTGCTCTGTTTTTCCATCCCGGATCATATGTCGTGAGCTGTTAAAAGGACGAAAACCTAACTCGCGGGATATTATAGGGCCCTACAATGCATCGATATGACGTCTTACGAGGATACTACGTTGTTGAAGAGGATGGGTTGTCGTTAAGCCCATTGGGCCCTTTGAATGGGCCATCTGTTTGGGCTGGGACTGTGAATCGTCAATACATAAAGGATTTGTGCCCTTAACATGACAGGTGCAATCATACCAGCACTAATGCACCGGATCCCATTAGAACTCCGAACTTAAGCGTGCTTGGGCGAGAGTAGTACTAGAATGGGTGACCGCCTGGGAAGTCCTCGTGTTGCACCCCCATTTTTCAATATTTTTTGCCCCGGTTAGGGTTGCCAAGATACTTTATCCACCACATTTCTTTTACCGAATCCCACGGCACCTTGGGCAAGATAACTTCACTTTAGGTAGAGGTTGGGCCAGGAAACCGAGGGCGTAGGGCTTGTCACCAAGTCTCTATCGCTCCGATGCCCATAACTTTTGATCCGTAAGGAGTTACGTGGCGTACAACATACCGTTGGAAAGCTCTCCTAGAGCTAGACAACGGAGGCCGCAAGCCTGATCGGTTGCCCCAGTTATTGGAGCCCAAAAGCGAACGTTTTCATCAGTTTCAGGCCACTTTTCTTCTTTTGCTATGTTTTTCCATCCCGGATCGTACGTCGTGAGCTATTAAAAGGACAACAACCTAACACGTGGGACATTAGAGGGCCCTACAATGCGTCGATATCATGTCTTGCGACGATGTTGCGTTGTGGAAGCGATTGGGTTGTCGTTAAGCCCATTGGGCCTTTTGAGTAGGCCGTTTCTCTATGCAGGGACTGTGCACCGCCAACACACAAAGGATTTGTGCCCACAACATGACGGGTGCGATTATTCCAGCACTAATGCACCGGATCCCATCAGAACTCCGAAGTTAAGCGTGCTTGGGCGAGAGTAGTACTAAGATGGGTGAATCCCAGGGTAGTCCTCATGTTGCACCCCCGCTTTTCAATTTTTTTTTCCCCGGTTAGTGTTGCCAAGATACTTTATCCACCACATTTCTATTATCGAATCCCACTGCACCTTGGGCAAGACAACTTCGCTTCACGTAGAGGTTGGGCCCGCAAAACGATGGCATGGGGCTTGTGACAAGGTCTCCGTCGCTCCGGTGCCCATAACTTTTGATCTGTAAGGAGTTACGTGGCGCATAGCATACCATTGGAAACCTCTTCAAGAGCTTGATGACGGGGGCAGCAAGCCTGCTCGACTGCGCCCATTTTTTGAGCCCAAAATCGAACGTTATCATCCGTTTCGGGCCACTTTTCTTCCTCAACATGACGGGTGCGATCATACCAGCACAAATGCACCGGATCCCATCAGAACACCGAAGTTAAGCGTGCTTGGGCGAGAGCAGTACTAGGATGGGTGACCCTTTGGGAAGTCCTCGTGTTGTACCCCCCTTTTCAATTTTTTTTGCCTCGGTTAGGGTTGCCAAGATTCTTTATCCACCGCATTTCTATTACTGAATCCCACGGTACCTTGGCCAAGACAACTTCGCTTCATGTAGAGGCTGGGCCCGCAAATCGAGGGCGCATGGCTTGTGACCAGGTCTCCATCGCTGCGATGCCCATAACTTTTGATCCGTAAGGAGTTACGTGGCGCACAGCATACCGTTGGAAAGCTCTCTGAGAGCTCTACGACGAGCCAGCAAGCCTGCTCAATTGGGCCATTTTTGGAGCCCAAAATCGAATGTTTTCATCAGTTTCGGGCAATTTTTCTTCTTTTGCTCTGTTTTTCCGTCCCGGATCGTACGTCGTGAGCTGTTAAAAGGATGACAACTTAACAGGCAGGACATTAGAGGGCCCAAAAATGCATCGATATCACGTCTTGCGAGGATGCTGCATTGTTGAAGCGGATGTGTTATCGTTAAGCCCATTGGGCCTTTTGAATGTGTCACGCCCCAACCCGACCTATAGAGGCTAGACTAGGGTGTAAGCTAAACTTTCAAGTCATTTCGCGTACTTAATTGCTTCACTATGATTAATGCTTAAGATTAGCCTAGAACTCCAAAAGTTTTTCCGAAAAACCGACGGCATGACGGTTGTATTTAAGACCTTTTAGTTTAACCTAATTTTTAAACGCCTCAATTATCTCAATCATTAATCCAATTCCATTAAGGACTCCTATTTTGTCATCAACTGATATGCCTACTAGTCTATCTTGAAGGTCTCGTTTGATTAATAAGCCTAACATGATAACTATATCCCGTTTATTTGTCAATTTCCTATCATGCAAGTACCTATTATCCTTTAGTTTGCAAATGAGCACCTAACTGAAACTAGATAGAATTAATTTAGTTGATTGTTCGTCTAGTGGTTTGAATGCCTACGATAACTACTAATTAAGAAAACGAAAGCAAACAACCAAATAAAAAGCTCGTCTGGTTATAGATAGTACAATCCCAGAATTAGACCAAAATTACAACGGGGTCATTTTCATCAATAAAATGAATAGTTTGCAATCAAACACAACATCCATATAGCAACCACTTTCAGGAAAAACACAAAAGCACGTAGTCACTCCCAGGAATCATCAACAAGCACATTTACTTAGGGTACTTGTTCCAAATCTGCTGCACCTGTGACAAAAAAGAGGGTGAGTCCTTATGAACTCAGCGAGGGGGAACGAGAAATAAGTTTTGAAACTCATTTTTCCGGTTCAACTTATGAAAAATCCTTTTTGCAAGCATGAATATGTCACAAGTAAGTACATAACGTAATGTAAAAGTAAAGGAACACAATTACCCGTCTTTCCTCCCCGAGGTCCTCTAGGAACCAAGCGAGAGTACTTATACACATAGTAAAAAGGATATGGTGAGCTTTTGCTCTCAGTTGTTGCGGCCGACTTCAAATCATTCCCTTAACACGCCAAGTGGGTGTACTCCGGATGCACCCCGAAATCCTACAACCCAACTCTCCAAGGAAGTCTAGCCCCCAAGAGAGATAGGGAATTGGTACCATGGTAGTCACGGGTGCACCGGCAAGCCCGATGCCGCCCGGTGTACGTGATCGCTACCATGCCAGAATGAAAGGTTGCAACCTTGTATGCAATGCACATTTATGACATTTAATATATCACATTAGGAGGACAACAAAGTAGGTTGCCCCTGGACAGTCATAAGATTGCACATTGACAAGTAAACAAGCGACGCATGAATAGACAAGTAATTTCACTTGAAAAGCATATGGAGTTATATGAACATTAAACGGGCAGCCATGTAACACATATAAATCAAGTCATATAACTCATTTCAAGGTCCACGTGATCAAATATTAAGATTATTCTACATGTAACAACATCTACGTGGGCTCGGATGCAAGAAAGGCCTATTTGTCAACATGCAATGATCAAAATCACATTTAGGGCTATAAGGGCATCTACGGGCAGCCTACTAAGCATATAATTCCACACAATATCCAAATGATCAACACTTAGCAAGCCTACCTAGTCGTTAAGGTTTCCATTTTGTGCTTACCCGTGCGATTAAGCCCCAAATCAACTCAAAATCAATCTCAAGTCATGCATCATTTAATTCAAACATCCTCAAGTACTCAAAACAGTCCACACAACATCCCAACGCCACAAACCCAAGCATTTAATATCACAAGAGAAGTTACAACAAATTTTCTAAGCATATAACCAAGTGAAACCCTCACTGCAATAGGCTGTTTTCCACAAGCAAACAATCTCCAATTCCAGTGAATAAAATGTCAAATTAAATCTTAAGAAGTGAACTAAAATCAGAAACAAACCTTGCATCATTTGGAGTTTGGGATCAATAGTTATAGCCAAAACAGTGGGATTGCACAAAACTGTCCAGATTTGCACACATTTCGATAATTGTCGTTTTTGAGGTCATTAAGGTCAGATTAAGCCTTAGTCCATTTCTGAAAAAAATGTCCAGAACTGAAAAATCTAGCAGCACACCAAATTTCGTGCATTTTGGACATCATTTACTAAGTCAAATCTGGTTCGTTCTACAAGATCAGTGCATCTGCCAAAACCTGCTTCATTTTTCCAGATTTCCAGATTTGGACACATTTTAATGAGTTGCCATTTTGAGGACCTTATAGTCGAAATTAGTTGGCCTATTTCTGTGAAAAATGTTCAAAACTGGCAAAACTAGTCACCTACCAATTTTCATGCATTTTCAACATCATTTTCCTAGCCAAACTCACCTTGAAACAACAAGTTAGAGAGCTGTCACACAATCCGATTTCACCTATCATCATTTTCAAGCCAAAACCTTGCCATGCATGGTTGTACAAGCTTATGAACACACATATAACTCAAGTACAGAAGCAAAGACATACATTTAAGAGCATGCATGTGGATTTTTGAAGGATTTTGAAAAGGTTTTAGCCCTCACCTTATCAAATCAACAAGAAGATGCACAAAACTTTGATGAAGCTCAAATTCTTCTTCTTCCTTGCTTAGTCGAGATAGCAACTCAATTTTCTCTATTTTTCCTAGCTTAGTGGCCAAGCTCTTAGTACATGCATGTGGTTAGGACAAGAAGAAAAGAAATGGAAGCCAAGAAACTAACCTAGGCCGAAAATGGTGAGTCAAAAGCTTGCATGTGAGTCTTCTTGCAACCTAGCTAGCTTGGTTGAGTTCCTTTGCTTGTGGCTTGTCTTGATTAACCATATGATGATGAGGATGAGTTAAGAGGTGAAGAGATTCAGCCAAGGCCGAGAGAGAGAGTGAAGAATGAGAGGGAGAGAGAGAAGTGTGAGGAAAAATGAGAGAAATGACAAAGAGTGAAGCTTTTGCACTTCTTCATGCAAGTGGTCGGCCTTGGGCTTCTAAAATTCCTGATTTTTGTGTCTTCAAGAGCATATTTGGAATTCCTAGTATGGGCAAAGAAGAGTTGGTCGAGTATGGTGGAGATTTGAGGAGGTTTTGAGCAATTTTTATATGCATTTGTGTCATAGGATTGTCATAAGTTGTCTAGAATCAATTTGAATTGAGTAAGCATGTAAAAACACCACTTAGTGGTCGGCCAAGGCTAATAAAAATGCTGAATTTTGTCAACTTTTGATCATTATTTAATTGTGTCTTGAAAGTGCAAAAAGAATAAGGAATAAAGAATAAGGAATGTCTAGCATTTTGTGAGATTTTGTCTTCTAGTGAGTTGAATTAGTAATTTAATAATAGTTAGTGGATTTTGTAGGATTAATTAATGACCTAGTGCTTCATGTAACATGCTTTCTTGTTTAGCGTGAGGGCACACTTTCCTAGGTCTAGGGCACACACTACGAGGTAAGACATGAACTATAAGACGAACGCACGTTTTTTAAGTAAATGCACGCAACCCTAAATGAATGCACGTAATTCAATACATGGTACACAAAATGAACACAATTCTTAAACCTAGGTCAAGGCACGCAATTCAAGGTTAGGACACACAAAATGAGATAACGCACACAAATCAAGGTAACACACGTTATTCGGGGTCAGGCCTCACAGAATGGGCCATCTCTCTGGGCTGGGACTATGAACCGTCAACACATAAAGGATTTGTGCCCACAACATGACGGGTGCGATCATACCAGCACTAATGCACCAGATCCCATCAGAACTCCGAAATTAAGCGTGCTTGGGCGAGAGTAGTGCTAAGATGGGTGACCCCCTGGGAAGTCCTCGTGTTGCACTCCTCTTTTTCAATTTTTTTTGCCCTGGTTAGGGTTGCCAAGATACTTTATCCACCACATTTCTATTACCGAATCCCACAGCACCTTGGGCAAGACAACTTCACTTCACGTAGAGGCTGGGACCGCAAAACGAGGGCGTGGGGCTTGTGACCAAGTCTCCGTCGCTCTGGTGCCCATAACTTTTGAGCCGTAAGAATTTACGCGGCGCACAGCATACCGTTGGAAAGCTATCCAAGAGCTCTACGACGGGGGCAGTAAACCTACTCTACTACACCTATTTTCTGAGCCCAAAATCGAACGTTTTCATCAGTTTCGGGCCACTTTTCTTCTTTTGCTCTTTTTTTTTGTCCCGAATCATACGTCGTGAGCTGTTAAAAGGACGGCAACCTAACTAGCGTGATATTACAGGGCCCTACAATGCGTCGATATCACGTCTTACGAGGATGCTGCGTTGTTGAAGCGGATGGGTTGTCGTTAAGCCCATTGGGCCTTTTGAATAGACCATCTCTCTGGGCTGGGACTGTGAACCGTCAACACATACGGGATTTGCGCCCTCAACATGACGGGTGTGATCATACCTGCACTAATGCACCGGATCCCATCAGAACTCCGAAGTTAAGCATGCTTGGGCGAGAGTAGTACTAGGATGGGTGACCCCTTGGGAAGTCCTCGTGTTACACCTCCCTTTTCAATTGTTTTTGCCCCGGTTAGGGTTGCCAAGATTATTTATCCACCGCATTTGTATTATTGAATCGCACGGCACCTTGGGCAAGACAACTTCGTTTCACGTAGAGGCTAGGCCCGTAAATCGAGGGCGTAGGGCTTGTGACCAGGTCTCCGTCACTGCGGTGCCCATAACTTTTTATTCGTAAGGAGTTACGTGGCGCACAGTTTACAGTTGGAAAGCACTCCGAGAGCTCTACGACGGGGGCAGCAATCTTGCACAGTTGGGCCCATTTTTGGAGCTCCAAATCGAACGTTTTCATCAGTTTTGGGCCATTTTTCTTCTTTTTCTCTATTTTTGGGTCCCGGATCGTACGTCGTGAGCTATTAAAAGGACAACAGCCGAACTCTCGGGACATTAAATGGCCCAACAATGCATCAATATCACGTCTTGCGAGGATGTTACGCTGTTGAAGCGGATGGGATGTCGTTAAGCCTATTGGGCCTTTTGAATGGGCCATCTCTATGGGCTGCGAATGTGAACCGTCAACATATAAAGGATTTGTGCCCACAACGTGATGGGTGCGATCATACCAGCACTAATGCACCGGATCCCATCAGAACTCTGAAGTTAAGCGTGCTTGGGCGAGAGTAGTACAAGGATGGGTGACCCCGTGAGAAGTCCTCGTGTTGCACCCCCCTTTTCAATTTTTTTTGCCCCGGTTAGGGTTGCCAAGATTCTTTATCCACCACATTTCTATTACCGAATCCCACGGTACCTTGGGCAAGATAACTTCGCTTCACGTAGAGGCTGGGCCCGTAAACCAAGGGCATGAGCTTGTGACCAGGTCTCCGTCGATCCGTTACCCCTAACTTTTAATCCGTAAGGAGTTACGCGACGCACAGCATACCGTTGGAAAGCTCTCCGAGAGCTCTACTATAAGGGCAGCAAGCCTGCTCGACTGTACTTGTTTTCAGAGCCCAAAATTGAACGTTTTCATCAGTTTCGAGCCACTTTTCCTCTTTTGCTCTGTTTTTCCATCCCGGATCGTATGTCGTGAGCTGTTAAAAGGACGACAACCAAAATTGCAGGATATTATAGGGCCTTACATTGCGTTGATATCATGTCTTACGAGGATGCTGCGTTGTTGAAGCAGATGGGTTATCGTTAAGCCCATTGGGCCTTTTGAATGGGCCATCTCTTTGGGCTGGGACTGTGAACCGTCAACGCATAAAGGATTTGTGCCCTCAACATGACGGGTGTAATCATACCAGCACTAATGCACTGGATCCCATCGGAACTCCGGATTTAAGCGTGCTTGGGCGAGAGTAGTACTACGATGGGTGACCCCGTGGGAAGTCATCGTGTTGTACCCCCCTTTTCAATTTTTTTTGCCCGGGTTAGGGTTGTGAAGATACTTTATCCACCACATTTCTATTACCGAATCACACGGCACCTTGGGCAAGACAACTTCACTTCACGTAGAGGTTGGGCCTGCAAACCGAGGGCGTAGGGCTTGTGACTAGGTCTCCGTCGGTCCGGTGCGCATAACTTTTAATCGGTAAGGAGTTAAGCGGCGCACAACATACCGTTGGAAAGCTCACCGAGAGCTCTACGACGGCGGTAGGAAGCTTGCTCGACTACACATATTTTCGGAGCCAAAAATTGAACATTTTCATCAGTTTCAGGCCATTTTTCTTCCTTTGCCTTATTTTTCCGTCCCGAATCGTACGTCGTGAGCTGTTAAAAGAACGACAACCTAACTCACGGGATATTACAGAGCCCTAAAACGCGTCGATATCACAACTTACAAGGATACAGCGTTGTTGAAACGGATGGGTTGTCCTTAAGCCCATTGGTCCTTTTGAATGGGCCATCTCTCTGAGCTGAGACTGTGAACCGTCAACACATAAAGGATTTGTGCCCTCAACATGTCAGGTGCGTTCATACCAACACTAATGCACCGCATCCCATCAGAACTCCGGAGTTAAGCGAGCGTGGGCGAGAATAGTACTAGGATGGGTGACCCCCTGGTAAGTCCTCGTGTTGCACCCCCCTTTTCAATTTTTTTGCCCCGGTTAGCGTTGCCAAGATTCTTTATCCACCGTATTTCTGTTACCGAATCCCACAGCACCTTGGGCTAGACAACTTCACTTCACGTAGAGTCTGGGCCCGCAAACCGAGGAAGTAGGGCTTTTAACCAGATCTCCGTAGCTCCGGTGCCCATAAATTTTGATCGGTAAGGAGTTAAGCGGCGCACAGCTTACCGTTGGAAAGCTCTGCGAGGGCTCTTCAACAGGGGTAGCAAGCCTACTCGGCTGCACCCGTTTTTGGAGCTCAAAATCGAATGTTTTCATCAGTTTCGGGCAACTATTCTTCTTTTGCTCTATTTTTTCGTCGCGGATCGTATGTCGTGAGCTATTAAAAGGACGGTGACCTAACTCGTGGGACATTAGAGGGCCCTACATCGCGTCGATATCACGTCTTGCGAGGATGCTTCGTTGTTGAAGCAGATGGGTTGTCGTTAAGCCCATTGGGCTTATGAATGGGCCATCTCTCTAGGCTGAGACTGTGAACCATCAACACATATGGGATTTATGCGCTCAACATGACGGGTGTGATCATACCAACACTAATGCACCGCATCCCATTAGAACTCCGGAGTTAAGCGAGCGTGGGCGAGATTAGCAGTAGGATGGGTGACCACCTGGGAAGTCCTCGTGTTGCACCCCCCTTTTCAATTTTTTTTGCCCCGGTTAGCGTTGCCAAGATTCTTTATCCACCGTATTTCTGTTACCGAATCGTACGGCGCCTTGGGCAAGACAACTTCGCTTCACGTAGAGTCTGGGTCCGTAAACCGAGGAAGTAGGGCTTTTAACCAGGTCTCCGTCGCTCAGGTGCCCATAAATTTTGATCCGTAAGGAGTTACGCGGCGCACAGCTTACCGTTGGAAAGCTCTGTGAGGGCTCTTCAACGGGGGTAGCAAGCCTGCACGGCTGCACCCATTTTTGGCACTTAAAATCGAACGTTTTCATCAGTTTTGGGCCACTATTCTTCTTTTACTCTGTTTTTCCGTCGCGGATCGTACGTCGTGAGCTGTTAAAAGGATGATGACCTAACTCGCGGGACATTAGAGGGCCCTACAACGCGTCGATATCACGTCTTGCGAGGATGCTGCGTTGTTGAAGTGAATGGGTTGTCGTTAATCCCATTGGGCCTTTTGAATGGGCCATCTCTCTGGGTTGGGACTGTGAACTGTCAACACATAAAGGATTTGTGGCCACAACATGACGGGTGCGATCATACCAGCACTATTGCACCGGATCCCATCAGAACTCCGAAGTTAAGCTTGCTTGGGCGATAGTAGTATAAGGATGGGTGACCCCATGGGAAGTCCTCGTGTTGCACCCCCCTTTTTCAATTTTTTTTTTCCCGGTTAAGGTTGCCAAGATACTTTATCCACCACATTTCTATTACCGAATCCCACGGTACCTTGGGCAAAACAACTTCGCTTCACGCAGAGGCTGGGCCCGCAAACCGAGGGCGTGGGGCTTGTGACCAGGTGTCCGTCGCTCTGTTACCCATAACTTTTAATCCGAAAGGAGTTACACGGCGCACAGAATACCATTAGACAGCTCTCCGAGAGCTCTACTATAAGGGCAGCAAGCCTGCTCGACTGCGCTTGTTTTTGGAACCCAAAATCGAACGTTGTTCAAAAATTTCAGGCCACTTTTCTTCTTTTTCTCTATTTTTTCATCCAGGATCGTACGTCGTGAGTTGTTAAAAGGACGACAACCTAACTCACGGGATATTACAAGGACCTACAATGCGTCGATATCACGTCTTACGAGGATGATGCGTTGTTGAAGCGGAAGGGTTGTCGTTAAGCCCATTGGGCCTTTTGAATGGGCCATCTCTCTGGGCTGGTACTGTGAACTGTCAACACATAAAAGATTTGTGCCCACAACATGACGGGTGCAATCATACCAGCACTAATGCACCTGATCCCATACAAACTCTAAGGTTAAGCTTGCTTGTGCGAGAGTAGTACTAGGCTGGGTGACCCCCTAGGAAGTCCTTGTGTTGTCCCCCCCTTTTCAATTTTTTTTGCCCTGGTTAGGGTTGCCTAGATACTTTATCCACCACATTTCTATTACCGAATCCCACGGCACCTTGGGAAGACAATCTCGCTTCACATAGAGTCTAGGCCAGCAAACCGAGGAAGTAGGGCTTTTGACTAGGTCTCCGTCACTCTAGTGCCCATAACTTTTGAACCGTAAGGAGTTATGCGGCGCACAACTTACCATTGGAAAGCTCTGCGAGGGCTCTTCAACAAGGGCAGAAACCTGCTCGGCTCCACCCATTTTTAGAGGCCAAAATCGAACGTTTTCATCAGTTTTGGGCCACTATTCTTCTTTTGCTCTATTTTTTCGTCATGGATCATACGTCGTAAGCTGTAAAAAGGATGACGACCTAACTTGCGGGACAATAGAGGGCCCTACAACATTTCGATATCACGTCTTGCGAGGATGCTGCGTTGTTGAAGCGGATGGGTTGTCGTTAAGCCCATTGGGCCTTTTGAATGGGCCATCTCTCTAGACTGGGACTGTGAACCGTCAACACATAAAGGATTTGTCCCAAAAACATGACGGGTGCGATCATACCAGCACTAATACACCGGATACTATCAGAACTCCGAAGTTAAGCGTGCTTCGGCGAGAGTAGTACTAGGATGGGTGATCCCCTGGGAAGTCCTAGTGTTATAACCCCCCTTTTCATTTTTTTTTGCCCCAGTTAGGGTTGCCAAAATACTTTATCCTCCACATTTCTATTACCGAATCCCACAGCACCTTAGGCAAGACAACTTCACTTCACGTAAAGGTTGGGCCCGCAAACCGAGGGCGTGGGGCTTGAGACCTGGTCTTCGTCGCTCCGGTGCCCATAACTTTTGATCCGTAAGGAGTTATACGGCGCACAGCATACCGTTAGAAAGCTCTCCGACAGCTCTACGATGGGGAAAACAAGTCTAGTTGGTTGCGCCTGTTTTTGTAGCCCAAAATCGAACGTTTTCATCAATATCGGGCCACTTTTTTTCTTTTGCTCTATTTTTCCGTCCGGGATCATACGTCATGAATTGTTAAATGGATGACAACCTAACTCGCGGGATATTACAGGGCCTTACAATGCATCGATATCATGCCTTGTGAGGATGATGCATTGTTGAAGCATATGGGTTGTCGTTAAGCCCATTGGGCCTTTTGAATGGGCCATTTCTTTGGGCTGGGACTGTGAACCGTCAACACATAAAGGATTTGTGCCCTCAACATGACAGGTGCGATCATACCAGCACTAATGCACATGATCCCATCAGAACTCCGAAGTTAAGAGTGCTTGGGCGAGAGTAGTACTAGGATGGGTGACCCCTTGGGAAATCCTCGTGTTGCACACCCCTTTTCAATTTTTTTTTGCCCCGGTTAGGGTTGCCAAGATACTTTATCCACCACATTTCTATTACCGAATCCCACGGTACCTTGGGCAAGACAACTTCGCTTCACGTAGAGTCTGGGCCCGCAAACCGAGGAAGTAGGGCTTGTGACTAGGTCTCCGTCGTTCGGTGCCCATAACTTTTGATCCGTAAGGAGTTACGCGGCGCACAGCTTACCGTTAGAATGCCCTCCGAGGGCTCTACGATGGGGGCAACAAGCCTACTAGGCTGCGGCCATTTTTGGAGCCCAAAATCGAACGTTTTCATCAATTTCGGGCCACTATTCTTCTTTTGCTCAGTTTTTCCATCACGGATCGTGTGTCGTGAGTTGTTAAAAGGACGATAACCTAACCGCGGGACATTAGAGGGCCCTACAATGCGTAGATATCAATACTTACGAGGATGTTGGGTTGTTGAAGCGGATGGGTTGTTGTTAAGCCCATTGGGCTTTTTGAATGGGCCGTCTCTCTGGGCTGGGACTGTGAACCGTCAACACATAAAGGATTTGTGCCCACAACATGACGGGTGCGATCATACCCATACTATTGCACTGGATCCCATCGGAACTCCGAAGTTAAACGTGCTAGGGCGAGAGTAGTACTATGATTGGTGACCCTCTGTGAAGTCCTCGTGTTGCAACCTTATTTTTCAATTTTTTTTGCCCAGGTTAGGGTTACCAAGATACTTTATCCACCATATTTCTATTACCGAATCCCACGGCACCTTGGGCAAGACAACTTCGCTTCACGTAGAGGCTTGGCCCGCAAACCGAGGGCGTGGGGCTTGAGACCAGGTCTCCGTCGCTCTGGTACCCATAACTTATAATCCGTAAGGAGTTACGCGGCACACAGCATTCCGTTGCAAAGCTCTCCGAGATCTCTACGATGGGGGCAACAAGTTTGCTTGGCTACGCCTTTTTTCGGAGCCCAAAATTGAACATTTTCATCAGTTTCGGCCCACTTTTCTACTTTTGTCCTTTTTTTCCGTCCCGCATCGTACGTCATGAGCTGTTAAAAGGACAACAACCTAACTCGCTGGATATTATAGGGCCCTACAACGCGTCAATATCATTTCTTAGGAGGATACTGCGTTGTTGAAGCGGATGGGTTGTCCTTAAGCCTATTGGGCCTTTTGAATCGGCCATCTCTCTGGGCTGGGACTGTGAACCGTCAACACATTAAGGATTTGTGCCCTCAACATGACGGGTGTGATCATACCAGCACTAATGCACCAGATTCCATCAGAACTCCGAAGTTAAGCGCGCTTGGGCGAGAGTAGTACAAGGATGGGTGACCCCTTAGGATGTCCTCGTGTTGCACCCCCATTTTTAATTTTTTTTGCCCCGGTTAGGGTTGTCAAGATTCTTTATCCACTGCATTTCTATTACCGAATCCCACGGAACCTTGGGCAAGACAACTTCGAATGTAGAGGCTGGGCCCGCAAACCGAGGGCGTAGGGCTTGTGGCTAGGTCTCCGTCGCTCAGGTGCCCATAACTTTTGATTAGTAAGGAGTTACGCAGCGTAAAACATACCGTTGGAAAGCTCTCCGGGAGATCTACGAAGGGGATAGCAAGCCTACTCGGCTGCACCCGTTTTTGGAGCACAAAATTTAACATTTTCATTAGTTTCGGGCTATTTTTCTTCTTTTGCTCTGTTTTTTCATCCCGGATCGTACGTATTGAGCTGTTAAAAGGACAACAACCTAACTCGCGGGGCATTAGAAGGCCCTACAATGCGTCAATATTACGTCTTACGAGGATGCTGCGTTGTTGAAGCAGATGGGTTGTCGTTAAGCCCATTGGGCCTTTTGAATGGGCCATCTCTCTAGGCTGGGACTATGAACCATCAACATATAAAGGATTTGTGCCCAGAACTTGACGGGTGCGATTATACCAACACTAATGTACCGGATCCCATCAGAACTCTGAATTTAACGTGCTTGGGCGAGAGTAGTACTAGGATGTGTGACCCCTTGGGAAGTCCTTGTGTTGCACCCCCCATTTTCAATTTTTTTTGCCCCGGTTACAGTTGCCAAGATACTTTATCCGTCACATTTCTATTATCGAATCCCACGGCACCTTGGGCAAGACAATTTCGCTTCACGTAGAGGCAGGGCATGCAAACCGAGGGCGTGGGGCTTGTCACCTGGTCTCCGTCGCTCCGATGCCCATAACTTTTGATATGTAAGGAGTTACGCAGCATACAGCATACCTTTGGAAAGCTCTCGAAGAGCTCTACAATGAGGGCAGCAAGCCTGCTCGGCTGCGCCCATTTTTGGAGCGACAAATCAAATATTTTCATCAGTTTTGGGCCATTTTTCTTCTTTTGTTCTGTTTTTTCATCCCTTATCGTACATCGTGAGCTGTTAAAATGAAGACAACCTAACTTGTGGGACATTAGAGGGCCCTACAATGCATCGATATCACGTCTTGCGAGGATGCTACGTTTTTGAAGCGGATGGGTTGTCGTTAAGCCCATTAGGCCTTTTGATTGGGCCATATCTCTGGGCTGGGACAGTGAACCGTCAACATAGAAAGGATTTGTGCTCACAACATGACGGATGCGATCATACCAGCACTAATGCACCGAATCCCATCAGAACTCTGAAGTTAACCGCGCTTGGGTGAGAATAGTACTAGGATGGGTGACCCCCTGGGAAGTCCTCGTGTTGCACCCCCCGTTTTCAATTTTTTTCGCTGCAGTTAGGGTTGCCAAGATACTTTATCCACCACATTTCTATTACCGAATCCCACGGCACCTTGGGCAAGACAACTTCGCTTCAGTAGAGGTTTGGCCCGCAAACCGAGGGCGTAGGGATTGTGACCAGGTCTCCGTCGCTCCGATGCCCATAACTTTTGATCCGTAAGGAGTTATGCGGCGCACATCATACCGTTGGAAAGCTCTCCGAGAGCTCTACCACGGGGGTAGCAAGCCTGCTCAGCTACGCCTATTTTTGGAGCCCAAAATTGAATATTTTCATTAGTTTCGGGCCACTTTTATTCTTTTGCTCTATTTTTCTGTCCCAGATCGTACGTCGTGAGCAGTTAAAAGGACGACAACCTAACTCGCGGAACTTTAAAGGGCCCTACAACACGTCGATATCACGTCTTGCAAGGATGCTGTATTGTTGAAGCAGGTGGGTTGTCGTTAAGCCTATTGGGCATTTTGAATGGGCCATCTCTCTAGGCTGGGTCTGTGAACCGTCAACAAATAAAGGATTTGTGTCCACAACATGACAGGTGCAATCATACCAGCACTAATGCACCGGATCCTATCAGAACTCCGAAGTTAAGCGTGCTTGGGCGAGACTAGTACTAGGATGGGTGACCTTCTTGGAAGTCCTCGTGTTGCACCCCCCCTGTTCAATTTTTTTTGCCCCGGTTAGTGTTGCCAAGATACTTTATCCACCACATTTCTATTACCGAATCCCACGGTACCTTGGGTAAGACAACTTCGTTTCACATAGAGGTTGGGCCCGCAAACCGAGGGCGTGGGGCTTGAGACCAGGTCTCCGTCGTTCCCGTGCCCATAACTTTTAATCCGTAAGGAGTTACACAGCACACAACAAACTGTTGGAAAGCTCTCCGAGAGCTCTACGACAGGGGTAGCAAGCCTGATCGGCTGCGCCTGTTTTCAAAGCCCAAAATCGAACGTTTTCATCAGTTTTGGGCCACTTTTCTTATTTTGCTCTTTTTTTCCGTCCCGGATCGTACTTCGTGATCTGTTAAACAGACAACAACCTAACTCGTGGGATATTACAAGGCCCTACAATGCGTCGATATCACTTCTTACGAGGATATTGCGTTGTTGAAGCGGATGGGTTGTCGTTAATCCCATTAGGCCTTTTAAACGGGCCATCTCTCTAGGCTAGGACTGTGAACCATCAACACAAAGGATTTGTGCCCTCAACATGATGGGTGCGATTATACCAGCACTAATGCTCCGGATCCCATCAGAACTCCGGAGTTAAGCGTGCTTGGGTGAGAGTAGTACTAGGATAGGTGACCCACTGGGAAGTCCTCGTGTTGCACCCCCCTTGTCACCAGGTCTCCGTCGCTCCGTTGCCCATAACTTTTAATTCGTAAGGAGTTACATAGCCCACAACATACCGTTGGAAAGCTCTCCGAGAGCTGTACGACGGGGGCAGCAAGCGTGCTCCGTTGTGCCTATTTTCAGAGCCCAAAATTGAACGTTTTCATCAGTTTCGGGTCACTTTTCTTCTTTTGCTCTATTTTTTCGTCCCGGATCGTACATCGTGAACTGTTAAAAAGACGACAACCTAACTCGCGGGACATTAGAGGGCCCTACAATGCGTCAATATCACGTCTTGCGAGGATGCTACGTTGTTGAAGCGGATTGGTTATCGTTAAGCCCATTGGGCCTGTTGAATGGGCCATCTCTCTAGGTTGGGACTGTGAACTATCAACACATAAAGGATTTGTGCCCTCAACATGATGGGTGCGATCATACCAGTATTAATGCACTGGATCCCATCAGAACTCCGAAGTTAAGCGTGCTTGGGCGAGAGTAGTACTAGGATGGGTGACCCCCTGGGAAGTCCTCGTGTTGCACCCCCCGATTTCAATTTTTTTTTTCCCCGGTTAGGGTTGCCAAGATACTTTATCCACCACATTTCTATTTCCGAAACCCACGGCAAGACAACTTCGCTTCACGTAGAGGCTGGGCCCGTAAACCGAGGGCGTAGGGCTTGTGACTAGGTCTCCGTCGCACCCGTGCCCATAACTTTTGATCCGTAAGGAGTTTCGCGGTGCACAGTATACCATTGGAAAGCTCTCCGAGAGCTCTACGACGGGGGCAACAAGCCTGCTTGGCTGCGCCTGTTTTCAAAACCCAAAATTGAATGTTTTCATCAGTTTTAGTCCACTTTTCTTCTTATTCTCTGTTTTTTCATCCCGGATCGTACGTCGTGAGCTGTTAAAAGGACGATAACCTAACTCGCGGGATATTACAGGGCCCTATAACGCGTTGATATCACGTCTTGCGAGGATGCTGCGTTTTTTAAGCGGATGGGTTGTCGTTAAGCCCATTGGACCTTTTGAATGGGCCATCTCTCTAGGTTGGGACTGTGAACCGTCAAGACATAAAGGATTTGTGCCCTCAACATGACAGGTGCAATCATACCAGCACTAATGCACCGGATCCAATCAGAACTCTGAAATTAAGCATGCTTGGGCGAGAGTAGTACTAGGATGGGTGACCCCCGGGAAGTCCTCGTGTTGCACCCCCTTTTTCAATATTTTTTGCCCCGATTAGGGTTGCCAAGATACTTTATCCACCACATTTCTGTTACCGAATCCCACAGCACCTTGGGCAAGACAACTTTGCTTCACGTAGAGGCTGGCCCTGCAAATCGAGGCGTAGGGCTTGTGACCAGGTCTCTTTCGCTTCGATGCCCATAACTTTTGATCCGTAAGGAGTAACGCGGTGCACAGCATACAGTAGGAAAGATCTCCGAGAGCTCTATGATGGGGGTAGCAAGCCTGCTTGACTACGTCTGTTTCCAAAGCCCAAAATTGAATGTTTTCATCAGTTTCGGGCCATTTTTTCTTCTTTTGCTCTATTTTTTCATCCCGGATCGTACGTCACGAGTTGTTAAAAGTACAGCAACATAACTCGTGGGGCATTAGAGGGCCCTACAACGCTTCGATATCACATCTTGTGAGGATGCTGCGTTGTTGAAGCGGATGGGTTGTCGTTAAGGCCATTGGGCCTTTTGAATGGGCCATCTCTCTGGGCTGGGACTGTGAACGGTCAACACAAAAAGGATTTGTGCCCACAACATGACGGGTGCGATCATACCAGTACTAATGAACCGGATCCCATCAGAACTCCGAAGTTAAGCGTGCTTGGGCGAGAGTAGTACTAGGATGGGTGACCCCCTGGGAAGTCCTTGTGTTGCACTCCCTATTTTCAATTTTTTTTCCCCGGTTAGGGTTTCAAAGACACTTTCTCCCCCCCATTTCTATTAGTAAATCCCACGGCAAGACAACTTCTCTTCACGTAGAGGCTGGGCCCGTAAATCGAGGTCGTAGGGCTTGTGACTAGGTCTCCGTCGCTACGGTGCCCATAACTTTTGATATGTAAGGAGTTATGCGGTGCATAGCATACCATTGGAATGCTCTCTAAGAGCTCTACGACCGGGGTAGCAAGACTGCTCGGTTGCGCCTATTTTTGGTGTGAGGCCTGACATCGATTTACGTGTGATACCTCATTTTGTGTGCCTTTACCTAGATTTGCATGCCTTGACCTAGGTTTAAGAATTGTGTTTCATTTTTTGTGCCTTGCATTGAATTACGTTAATTCATTTAGGGTTGCGTGCATTTACTTGGGAAACGTGCATTCATCTCATAGTTCATGTCTTACCTCATAGTGCGTGCCCTAGTCCTAGAAAAGCGAGCCCTCACGCTAATCAAGAAACCATCTTACACGAAGCACTAGATCATTACTTAATCATACACACTCCACTAACTAATATTAAAATGCCAATTCAACTCACTAGAAGACGAAATCTCACAAAAAGCTAGACATTCTTATTCTTTATTCCTTATTCTTTTGCACATCCCAAACACACAATTAAATAATGCTCAAAAGATGACAAAAATTCAGAATTTTGCAAGCCTTGGCCGACCACCTCTTGCATTTGTGCATGCATTTCAATTTCAAAATCTATTCCTAGACATTCTATGACAAGTTATGACACAAAGCCTAAAAAAAATGACTTAAAACTCTACCCAAAGCTCCACCAATCTCGACATATGCAAGTGCCCATGCTAGGTGATTCAAAATTATGCTCCTTGAAGACACAATTCTGAATTTTGCAAGCCCTAGGCCGACATATGCATCAATTTCTTCAAGCCTTTCATTTTTCTTTCATTCTTTCTCTCTTTCTCTCATTCTTTCTCTCATTTCTTCTCTCTCTCTCTCTCGGCCCTAGCTGAAATTATAGACTCCATGGCTTAAGTTCTTCATCCAAAGGTTCTTCAAGACATGCAAGTTCTTCATCCAAAGATTGCAAAACACACACATGCAAGCTCATAGCACATTCATTTCGGCTTAGGTAAGTTTAATATCTCCTATTTCTTTTTCTTTTGGTTCTAGCCACTTGCACATACTAAGAACAATGTTACTAAGCTAGGAAATTAGATAATCCCAAGTTGTCTCTCGGCTAAGCAAGGAAAAAGGTCAACATTGTGCTTCATCAAGAGTTTGTGTATCTTCTTTGTTGTCTTGCTAAGGTGAGGGCTAAAACTTCTTTGAGAAGCTTTCAAAACCACATGCATGCCTTTAAATGTCTATTTTTACCTCTGTACTTGTGATATATGTGTGTACATGAGCTTTTGTAAACATGTATGGCAAGATATTTGGCTAGAATGTGAAGATAGGTGAAATCGCGTATTTGGCAGCTTTCTGTTCTGTTGGAGTGAAGTGATTTTGACCAGGTAAATGATGTTGAAAATGCGTGAAAATTGGTAGGCGACTATTTTTGACAGTTCTGAGAATTTTTCATAGAAATAGGACAAAGCTAATTTTGAATCTAAGGTCCCGAAAATGGCAAAACATTGAAAGGTGTCCAAATCCGGAAAATCTGGGAAAATGAAGTAGGTTTTGGCAGATTCACTGTCCTTGTAGAACGAACAAGTTTTGACCTAGTAAATGATATGAAAAATGCATGAAATTTGGTATACTGCTATATTTTTCAGTTCTGGAAATTTTTGTCAGAAATAGACTAATGCTAAATCTGACCCTAAGGGCCTAAAAAATGACAAGTATTGAAATATGTGCAAATCTGGACAGTTTTGCGTAGTCTCACGGTTTTGGCTGTAACTCTTGAACCCGAACTCCAAATGGTGCGAGGTTTGTTTCTGAATTTAGTTCACTCCGTAAGCTTTAATTTGACATCTTGTCCATGGGAATTGGAGATTGATTTCTTGTCTCAATGATTGTGAGAAAACAGTCCATTGCAGTGAGGTTTTCATCGAGTGATATGCTTTGAAAATTATTGTAACTTCTCTTGTTGGATTAAATGCTTGGGATTGTGGCACTCGGATGTTGTGTGGACTGTTTTTTAATGCTTGAGGGTGTTTTAATTAATCGATGCATGGCTTGAGTATAATTACGTGATAACTAAGGGCTTAATCATACGGGTGAGCATGAATTGAAACCCTAATGACTAGGAAGACTCGTTAAGTGTTGATCCTATGGATATCGTGTTTAATTATGTGATTAGTAGGGTGCCCGTAGTTGCCCTCATAGCCCTAAATGTGGTTCCAATGATTACATGTTGACAAGTAGGCCTTTCTTGCACTCGGTCCTACGTAAATGTCGTTGCATGTTGTATGACTTTATTATTTGATTACGTGACCTTCGAAATGAGTTATATGACTTGATTTACATGCGTTACATGGCTGCCCGTTTAATATTCATATAACTCCATGTGCTTTACAAGTGAAATTACATGTCATATCATGCCTCGCGTGTTTACTTGTCAATGTGCAATCTTATGACTGCTCGGAGAAACCTACTTTGTTGTCCTCCTAATGTGATATATTAAATGTCATAAATGTGCATTGCATACAAGGTTGCAACCTTTCATTCTGGCGTGGTAGCGTTTCACGCACACCGGGTGGCATCGGGCTTGCCGGTGCAACCGTGACTACCATTGTCCAATTCCCTCTCTCTCTTGAGGGCTAGACTTCCTCGGAGAGTTGGGTCGTAGGATTTCGGGGTACATCCAGAGTATACCCATTTGGCGTGATAAGGGGATGATTTGAAGTCAGTCGCAACAACTGATACTGGAAATGAACTGAGAGCAAAAGCTCACCGTATCCTTTTCACTATGTGTATAAGTACTCTCGCTTGGTTCCTAAAGGACCTCGGGGAGGAAAGACGGGTAATTGTGTTCTTTTACTTTTACATTACATTATGTACTTACTTGTGATATATGTCATGCTTGCAAAAGGGTTTTCATAATTGAACCGAAAAAAGAGTTTCAAAACTTATTTCTCGTTCCCCTTCGCTGAGTTCATAAGGACTCACCCTCTTTTATCATCTCAGGTGAAGAAGACCAGGAACAGGTATCCGAGGACAACATGCCTATTGATGATTCCTTGGAATAATTACTTGCCCTACATGCCTTACGTGACTATGGACATTTTGTGAACGATATGTTGCTTGAAGAGTATTTCGTATGTTGCTTGTTATTGTATTGTAAATGACCCTCGTTGTAATTTGGGGTCTAATTTTGGCTTGAACTGATCATAACTAGTTAGACACTCTTGTGGTCGTTTTTACTATCGCTACTGGCTAGTATCTATCATAGGATTATGAAGTATCAGGTAAGGATTACGTAAAATGAATCTATCCAATCTTAAGCAAGTACTCATTGTTAAGCTAACATCAACAGGTACTTTTGTAACAAGGATTAACAAACAAACGAGACATAGTATCATGCTAGGTTGTCAATCAAACGAGACTTCGAGATAACTAGTAGGCATTTCGATTGGTGATCAATAGTAATCTTAGTTAGAAATGAAATTGAGATTGGAAATTTTGAGGCGTTTAGAGAATTAGGTCAAACTAAAGAGCCCAATTGCAGCCGTTATGCTGCTGAATTTACGGAGAATTTGTGGAGTTTAGGCTAAAATGTTAAGTGTTAAACTTTCATGAATGATTAAGTACGTGATATGACTTGAATGTTTAGATCACACCCTAGTCTAACCATTATAGGTCGGGTTAGGGCGTGACATTCGGAGCCCAAAATCGAATGTTTTCATCAATTTCGGGCAACTTTTCTAAGCGGTGAAAATTTTCTCAACACGTTTAATCCATCTCTCGGCTGCCTCATCATCCGGCTCTCCGAAGAACTTACCCGGCTCATGCCTCAGAAATTTCTCCAACTGATTATTCTCAACTCTATACCCCTGTCCACCAGGATTAGCTTGATTTCCCTGGGGATTATTCCTGTCCTGCCTCTGCTCATGCAGTACCTGTGTAATTCGGTCAACCGTTGTAGTCATAGTAGCCATAAACTGTTCAGGCAACGGTTGTTGACCCTGTTCTGCTGCCTCTTCATCTGACCCTATACCTTGAGTACCACGACGTGGCGGCATAGTAGCAATTCACAATAGCTGGCAACATTTAAAAGCAGTTTACAGACAGAAATATAGCACATAAGATTAGATAACACTCAAGTCAATAACAATCAAACATTCTAACACGCAATTCACATAACACAAGATTGACATGCCAAACTAATTCACTTTAAACACATAAGCACTCTAAGTTCACAAAGTCATGCTATAACCTTTTCTTTCCACTTAACAATCATACAATAATACTCTAGCATTTTGGACCTTTACCCCACAGACCGAGAATCATATCCCGGCTCATGCAAGACTATCATGCTCTGATACCACCTAAAGATGTCATGCCCCGACCCAACCCCGCCAAAGGCCAAGCCCGGACCCAACACACGAACGGAGTCTCCTCTGTACCGCGGACGTTCCGAAACCCTACATTCAATATAATATTCGAGAAACCACAACATTCATTTGAGACAAGCCAACACTTTTTTTAGAAAACATACATATTCTCATTAACAACTTTGCAACCCAAAAATGATATGCATACTACACAATTATTTATGCCACTAACCAATTAACCATTAGCATGCATTTCCTTACTAGTCACATGAGTATATAATTACAACTTTACAATCTTTAAACCTTTACAATAAAAACCATTAAGGTCTCAAAATAGAACTACATACAAGGCTACAAGCCTCAAAATAAAGCGACAACCAAGCATGGTCGCACAAAAGTCTGGCAACCAACCACCAGCAAAGCAAAGAAGTGCTATCACGGAAACACCTCCACCTGCTCTTCCTCCTCTATTACCTCAATAGGGTCTGCTTCAACTACTCCTGTAAAAATATAGTATAGAAAGGAATGAGCAAAAACTATAGCTCAGCGAGGGCAATTGGTCTCAAGGACGGAGATGAGAGGAGTATGCAATGCAATTAATCAAGCAATTCATAGGAGGCAACCCAAGCGAGAAGAGGGAATAGCCACGGAGCTAGAGCAACCAACACTGGCAACCCGAGGCCACCTAGAGAGGCCCATCACTCACGCACTGGACACTATGCAATGCAAGACTCGATACAAGGCGATAAACGAGCAATAAAACCACACGTGGGAGAATAACAAAGTAGGTTACTCTCGCACGCTATAGCAACAATTGATAAGAAATTCAATCAGAATCAATTCAAACAAGTATATCAAGCAACTCTAAGCATTCTATAGGCATAATATCAAGAAAACAAGCAAAAACACAAATCGGCCCCAACTATCAAAACACTACCATTTCCAAACGAGCCACGATTTCTGGAAACCGACTTCGCCAATCCTCCTAGGTCACCAAAAGGCACGTCTAAAGACCCCGAAACCCTACTTAACCCTAGAATTCATGCAAAGTCCCGATTTTCCCCTTTGCTCGTTTGAACTACAGCTATACCAACCAAACACCTAACCAACGCCATAATCACACCAAAAGTGCTTCCATGGCCCCCCGAAACAATGCCAACACGCAAAACGAGAAAATGCCAAACTCGACCTAAACGACCCCAACTTTCACCAAGGCATAATTCTTGTTTTTTCCATTACACAACCTAAACAAACCATGCATTTAGGCATTCTAGCACACCTAGCACCTTTTTACATCAACGGATAGCATAACGGAGCAACTTCATCGTTTCAAGGGTTTACTATTCATAAAATACTATTCAACAACCAATTTAAATTACAATCTCAACATTTAACAGCAGAAAATGTTAAAAAGCTATAAATACATGTTCTACAATTGGCAAGGAACATTCTAGAAGCTTCAAAACGATTTAAACAACAATCTACGGATAAATCTCAAAAATTGAAAAGTTGACATACACAACATTTAAATGTGCAAATAACGTGCTTCCCTCACCTTAGGCACTCCTAGTCGCTAGGAAAACAAAGCTGGACACCTCGGAAATCACCCCGCACGAGCTCACGCGAAGATTTGAAGATTTGAAAGGTTGAATTTTTTTTTTCTTTTTCCTTCTTGGTTCGGCCTGCTCAAGGTTCTATTTTTCAGCTTTTATGTTTTATTTTCTTTGTTATTTGCTTATTTAAAAGATGACAACTTGGTCAAAAAAAGTCAAGCCTTGGTCAACTACTTAAAGTTTGGTCAATTTGCCTTATTTTGTGCATTTTAAAGCCATATTATCTAAGGAAAAATTAATTATAGCTAACAACAATTAAAATATAAAAATTAAGTCATCTAAATACTAGTTTCACTATTTGCTGAGGACTAGAAACCGTTCTCTATCTATCGCTCTCGATATGCAATGCACGTTGCGATAGTAAAGAAGTAACAATTAAATCTCAAAGAATCTAAGAAAATATAATTTTCAAAATAATGAACAAGAAATTTTCACATTCCGAGCTTGGGTACTACATTTCTGTTACTGAATCCCACGGCACCTTGGGCAAGACAACTTCGCTTCACGTAGAGGCTGGGCCCGTAAACCGAGGGCGTGGGGCTTGTGACCAGGTCTCCGTCGCTCTGTGCTGATAACTTTTAATCCGTAAGGAGTTACACGGCGCATAGCATACCGTTGCAAAGCACTTCGAGAGTTCTACGACGGGGGCAGTAAGCCTGCTTTACTGCGCCTATTTTTGGAACCCAAAATCGAACGTTTTCATCAGTTTCGGGCCACTTTTCTACATTTGCTCTATTTTTCCGTCCCGGATCTTATGTCGTGAGCTGTTAAAAGGATGACAACCTAACTCGCGGGATATTACAGGGCCCTACAACGCGTCAATATCATGTCTCACTAGGACGCTGCGTTGATGAAGCGGATGGGTTATCGTTAAGCCCATTGCGCCTTTTGAATGGGCCATCTCTCTGGTCTGGGACTGTGAACCGTCAACACATAAAGGATTTGTGCCCACAACATGACGGGTGCAATCATACCAGCACTAATGCACCGGATCCCATAAGAACTCCGAATTAAGTGTGCTTGGGCGAGAGTAGTACTAGGACGGGTGACCCCTTGGGAAATCTTCGTGTTGTACCGCCCTTTTCAATTTCTTTTGCCCCGGTTAGGGTTCCCAAGATTCTTTATCCACCACATTTCTATTACCGAATCCCACGGCACCTTGGGTAAGCCAACTACGCTACACGTAGATGCTTAGCCCGCAAACCGAGGGCGTAGGGCTTGTGACCAGGTCTTCGTCGCTCCGATGCCCATAACATTTGATCCGTAAGGAGTTACGTAGTGCATAGCATACCATTGGAAAGCTCTTCGAGAGCTCTATGACGGGGGCATTGAGCTTGCTTAGCTGCTCCCTTTTTGGAGCCCAAAATCGAACGTTTTCATCAGTTTTGGACCATTTTTTTTCTTTTGCTCTATTTTTTCGTCTTGGATCGTACGTCGTGAGTTGTTAAAAGGATGACAACCTAACTCACGGGATATTAGAGGGCTCTACAATGCGTCGATATCACGTCTTGCGAGGATGCTGCGTAGTTGAAGTGGATGGGTTTGGGTTAAGCCCAATTGGCCTTTTGAATGGGCCATCTCTCTAGGCTGCGACTGTGAACCGTCAACACATAAAGGATTTGTGCCCACAACATGACGGGTGCGATCATACCAGCACTAATGCACTGGATCCCATCAGAACTCCGAAGTTAAGCGTGCTTCGGCGAGAGTAGTACTAGGATGGGTGACCCCTTGGGAAGTCCTCGTGTTGAACCTCCCCTTTTCAATTTTTTTTGCCCAGGTTAGGGTTGCCAAGATACTTTATCCACCACATTTCTATTACCGAATCCCACAGTACCTTGGGCAAGACAACTTCGCTTCACGTAGAGGCAGGGCCCGCAAACCGAGGGCAAGGGGCTTGTGACCAGGTCTCCATCGCTCTGTGTCGATAACTTTTAATCCGTAAGGAGTTACACAGCGCACAGCATACCGTTGGAAAGCTCTCCAAGAGCTCTACGACAGGGGCAACAAGCCTGCTCAGCTACGCCTATTTTTGGAGCCCAAAATTGAATATTTTCATCAGTTTCGGGCCACTTTTCTTCTTTTGCTCTGTTTTTCGGTCCCGAATCGTATGTTGTGAGCTGTTAAAAGGACGACAACCTAACTCGAGGAATATTACACGGCCCTAGAACGCGTCGATATCACGTCTTACAAGGATGCTGCGTTGTTGAAGCAGATGGGTTGTCGTTAAACCCATTGGGCCTTTTGAAAGGGCCATCTCTCTGGACTGGGACTGTGAACCATCAACACATAAAGGATTTGTGCCCTCAACATGATAGGTGCGATCATACCAGCACTAATGCACTGGATCCCATCCGAACTCCGAAGTTTAGCGTGCTTGGGCGAGAGTAGTACTTGGATGGGTGACCCCCTGGGAAGTCCTCGTGTTGCACCCCCCCTTTCAATTTTTTTTGCCCCGGTTAGGGTTGCCAAGATACTTTATCCACCACATTTCTATTACCGAATCCCACGGCACCTTGGTCAAGGAAACTTCGCTTCACGTAGAGGCTGGGCTCGTAAACAGAGGGCGAAGGGCTTGTGACTAGGTCTTCGTCGCTCTGGTGCCCATAACTTTTGATAGGTCAGGAGTTACACGGCGCACAACATACCGTTGGAAAGCTCTCCGAGAGCTCTATTACGGAGGTAGCAAGCCTACTCGGCTGTGCCTTTTTTTGGAGCACAAAAGTGAACGTTTTCATCAGTTTCGGGCCACTTTTCTTCTTTTGCTCTGTTTTTCCATCCCGGATCGTACGTCGTGAGCTCTTAAAAGGATGACAGACTAACTCGTGGGACATTAGAGGGCCCTACAACGCGTCGATATCATGCCCTGCAAGGATGCTGCGTTTTTGAAGCTGATGGTTCGTCGTTAAACCCATTGGGCCTTTTGAATGGGCCATCTCTCTAGGCTGGGACTGTGAACTGTCAACACATAAAGGAAGTGTGCCCTCAATATGACGGGTGCGATCATACCAGAACTAATGCACCGTATCCCATCAGAAGTCAGAAGTTAAGCGTGCTTGGCCAAGAGTAGTACTAGGATGGGTGACTGCCTGGAAAGTCCTCGTGTTGCACCCCCCTTTTCAATTTTTTTTGCCCCGGTTAGGGTTGCCAAGATACTTTATCCACCACATTTCTATTACCGAATCCCACGGCACATTGGGCAAGACAACTTCGCTTCACGTAGAGGCTGGGCCCATCAACCAAGGGCGTGGGGCTTATAACCAGATGGCCGTAGCTCTGGTGCCCATATCTTTTAATCTGTATGGAGTTACGAGGCACTCAACATACCGTTGGAAAGTTCTCTGAGTGCTCTACAACGGGGGCAACAAGTCTACTAAGCTGTGCCTGTTTTCGGATCGTAAAATCGAATGTTTTCATCAATTTCGGGACACTTTTCTTCTTTTGCTCTGTTTTTCCATCCCAGATCGTACGTCGTGAGCTGTTAAAAGGATGAAAACCTAACTCACGGGACATTAGAGGGCCCTACAATGCGTCGATATCACGTCTTGCAGGGATGCTGCGTTATTGTAGCGAATGGGTTGTCGTTAAGCCCATTGGGCCTTTTGAATGGGCCATCTCTCTGGGCTGGGACTGTGAACTGTCAACACATAAAGGAATTGTGCCCTCAACATTACGGGTGGGATCATACTAGCACTAATGTACCGGATCCCATCAGAACTCCGAAGTTAAGCGTGCTTGGGCGAGAGTAGTACTATGATGGGTGACCCTGTGGGAAGTCCTCGTGTTGCACCCCACTTTTCAATTTTTTTTGCCCTGGTTAAGGTTGCCAAGATTCTTTATCCACCTCATTTCTATTACCGAATCCCATGACACCTTCGCCAAGACAACTTCGCTTCACGTAGAGGCTGGGCCCGTAACCCGAGGGCATAGGGCTTGTGACCAGGTCTTCGACGCTTCAGTGCCCATAACTTTTGATCTGTAAGGAGTTACGCGGTGCACATCTTACTGTTGGAAAGCTCTCCGAGAGCTCTACGACAGGGGCATCAAGCCTGCTTGACTGCGCCTATTTTTGGAGCACAAAATTGAACATTTTCATCAATTTCGGGTCACTTTTCTACTTTTGCTCTGTTTTTCCGTCCCGGATCGTATGTCATTAGCTGTTAAAAGGGCGACAACCTAACTCGCGGGATATTACAGGGCCCTACAATGCGTCGATATCATGTATTATGACGATGCTGCGTTGTTGAAGCGGATGGGTTGTTGTTAAGGCCAAATGGCCTTTTGAATGGGCCATCTCTCTGGGCTGGGCCTGTGAACCGTCAACATATAAAGGATTTGTGACCTCAACATGACGGGTGCCATCATACCAGCATTAATGCACTGGATCCCATCAGAAATCCAAAGTTAAGCGTGCTTCGGTGAGAGTAGTACTAGGATGGGTGACCCCATAGGAAGTCCACGTGTTGCACCCCCCTTTTCAATTTTTTTTGCCACGGTTAGGGTTGCCAAGATACTTTATCCACCACATTTCTATTACCGAATCCCACGGCACCTTGGGCAAGACAACTTCACTTCACGTAGAGGCTGGGCCTGCAAACCGAGGGCGTAGGGCTTGTGACCAGGTCTCCGTCACTCCGGTGTCTATAACTTTTGATCCGTAAAGAGTTACCCAGCGCACAACATACCGTTGGAAAGCTCTACGAGAGGTCTATGACGGGGGTAGCAATCCTGCTCTGCTGGGCCTTTTTGGAGCCCAAAATTGAACATTTTCATCAGTTTCGGGCCACTTTTCTTCTTTTGCACTATTTTTTCGTCCCAGATCGTACATCGTGAGCTGTTAAAAGGACGACAACCTAACTCGAGGGATATTTATGGGCCCTACAACGCGTCGATATCACGTCTTGGGAGGATGCTGCGTTGTTGAAGTGGATGGGTTGTCGTTAAGCCCTTTGGGCCTTTTGAATGGGCCATCTCTCTAGACTAGGACTGTGAACCGTCGACACATAAAGGATTTATGCCCATAACATGACGGGTGCAATCATACCAGCACTAATGTCACGCCCCAACCCGGCCTATAAAGGTTAGACTAGGGTGTGATCTAAACATTCAAGTCCTTTCACATTCTTAATCATTCTAGGAGGTTTAACACTTAACGTTTTATTCTAGACTCCAAAATTTTTTGAAAATCCGGCAGCATAACGGCTGTAATTGGGCTCTTTGTTTTGACCTAAATTTTTTAAGAGCCTCAAAATTTACCATCTCAAATTCAATTCCAGCTAAGATTACTATTATTCCATCAATTGAATTGCCTATTGGTTAATTCGACGTCCAGTTTGATTTATAACCTAGCATGATACTATGTCTCGATTGTCCATTTATCCTCGTTTCAAAATATACCTGTTGATCTTAGCTTATTAGCGAGTACCTGTTGAGATTGGATAAGTTCAATTACCTATTCCTTAACTAAGCATCATAACCTATGATAGATACTAGCGGTAGTAAAAGTAAAACGATCATAGTAGTGCCATGTCTAGTATCAGTCTACTTAATATAAGTACAAACCAAAATTAGACCCCAAATTACAACGAGAGTCTTTTACATTAGCAACAACAAGCAACATAAGATAAATGGTCTTCAAGCAGCACAAAATACACAAGTAGTCACGTTCAAGCAAAACAACAATAACAGGCAATCACTCCAGGGGTTCATCATTAGGTACATTGAGCTTGGGTTCCTGTACCTTTTCTTCTTCGCCTGAAATGATAAAAGAGGGTGAGTCCTTATGAACTCAGAGAGGGGGAACGAGAAATAAGTTTTGAAACTCATTTTCCGGTTAAATTTATGAAAACCCCTTTCTCAAACATGAATACAACAGAAATACAAGTACAGAAATACAAGTACAGAACAGGAATACCGGTCTTTCCTCCCCGAGGTTCTCTAGGATCCAAGCGGGAGTACTTATACACATAATAAAAAGGATACGGTGAGCTTTTGCTCTCAGATTAGATCCAGGATCAATTGTTGCGGCCGACTTCAAATCATCCCCCAAACACACCAGGTGGGTGTACTCCGGATGTACCCCAAAATCGTACGACCCAACTCTCCGAGGAAGTCTAGCCCCCAAGCGAGAGAGGGAATGGGACCATGGTGGTCACGGTAACACCGGCAAGCCCGATGCCGCCCGGCGTACGTGATCGCTACCATGCCGACAGGAAAGGTTGCAACCTTGTATGCAATACACATTTATGACAGGTAATATATATATCACAGAAGGAAGACAACAAAGTCGGTTGCCTCCGGACAGTCATAAGATTGCACATTGACAGATAAACAAGCAGGACACGATAAGGCAAGAAATTTCACTTGAAAGGCATATAGAGTTATATGGAAATTAAACGGGCAGCCATGTAACACATGTAAAACAGGCCATATAACTCATTAAAAAGTCCACGCAATCAAGTGATAAGATTATTCAACATGCAATGATATCAACATGGGTTCGGATGCAAGAAAAGCTTATTTGTCAACATGCAATGGTCAAGATCACTTTCGAAGTTATAAAACATTTACGGGCAGCCCACTAAGCTTATGATTCCAACACAATATCCAAATAATCAACTCTTATTAAGACTACCTAGTCGTTAGGGCTTCCATTTCAATTATATTCGTGCAATTTGAGCCTCAACCCAACTCAATGTCAATCTCAAACCATACATCATTTAATTCAACATCCTCAAACGTTCAAAATAGTCCACACAACATCCCAACACCACATTTCCACACAATTAGTACCACAAGAGAGGTTACAACAATTTTCCAAGAATGTGGCTAAATAAAACCTTTACTGCAATAGGCTGTTTTCTCACAATCAATAGGATAATCAAACAATCTCCAAATTCAGTAAATAAGATGTCAAATTAAAGCTTAAGAAGTTAACTAAAATCAGAAACAAACTTTGCATCAATTGGAGTTCAGAATCATTAGTTATAGCCGAAACAGTGAGGTAACACAAAACTGTCCAAATTTGTAAACGTTTCAGAAATTGACGTTTTGGAGGTCCTTAGAGTCCGTTTTAGCTTTGGTCCATTTCTGACAAAATTGTCCAGAACTGAAAAATCTAGTAGCACACCAAATTACATGCGTTTTGGACAACATTTACTAAGTAAAATATGGTTCGTTCCACAAGGTCAGTGCATCTGCCAAAACCTGATTCATTTTTCCAGATTTCCAGATTTGGTCACATTTTAATGATTTGCCATTTTGAGGACCTTAGAGTCAAAATTAGCTTCGGCCTATTTCTGGGAAAAATGTTAAAAACTGTCCAAAATAGTCACCCACCAATTTTCAAGCATTTTCAACATCATTTTCTTAGCTAAACTTACCTCGAACAGACTGGTCAGAGAGCTGTCATCCATTTCGACTTCACCTAGCATCATTTTCAAGCCAAGATCTTGCCATGCATGGTTGATTGAGCTTATGAACGACCATATAGCTCAAGTACAGAAGCAAATACACACATTTATGAGCATGCATGTGAGTTTTTAAAGAGTTTTCAAAAGGTTTTAACCCTCACCTTAGCAATCAACCACAAAATGCTCAAAACCTTTGTTGAAGCACAACTTTCTCCTTCTCCTTGCTTAGGCGACAACCCAACTAGCTTTTCTCTATTTTTCCTAGCTTAGTGATCAAACTCTTAGCACATGCATGAGGTTAAAACATGAATAAAACAAATGGATGTTGAGAAGCTCACCTAAGCCGATTATGAAGCTTCAATGCACATGCATGAGTGATTTCGAACTCTAGCTTGCTTGCTTCGATTTTTTGATGGTTGCTTGACTTGATTTGCTATGTTGTGAGGGAGAGAAGCTATGGAGGGAGTAATGTGCAGCTAGGGCTGAGAGAGAGAGTGAGAAATGAGAGGGAAGTGAAGAAGAATGAAAGAGAATGAAGAAAGATGACAAAAATTCAAGCCTTTTGCATGTTCAAGGAGAATGTCGGCCTTGGGCTCCCAAATTATGCATTTTGTGTCTCCAATATGCTATTTTGAAATTTCTAGGATGGACAAGGATGAAGTGGCTGAAAATATTGTGCAAGTGGTAGGATTTTTGAGCAATTTTTAACGCCTTTGTGTCATAAAATGTCTAAGCATGCACAATAACTTATGTTGTTCAAATTTTCTTGCTCAAAACATGATATGGTCGGCCAAACATGTGCACAATTCTGAATTTTTTGTCTTGGTTGAGTGTTATTTTAATGGTATCTTGAAAGAGCAAAAGAATAATGCATAAAGAATAAGAAATGTTTTGTTTTTGGTGAATTTTTGTCTGCTAGTGAATGGAATTTGGATTATTATATTGATAGTGGACTTTGTAGGATTGTTTAATAGTCTAGTGCTTCATGAAAGATATTTCTTTGATTAGCGTGAAGGCACGCTCTCCTAGGTCTAGGCACGTACTACGAGGTAGGATACAAACTACGAGACAAACGCACATTTTTCAAGTAAATGCACGCAATCCCAAACGAATGCACGTAATTCAATGCATGGCACATAAAATGAACTCATTTCTTAAACCTAGGTCATGGCACGCAAATCTAGGTCAGGGCAAACGAAGCTAGGCTTCGCACGCAAATCGGGGTCGGACCTCACATCCTCCCCTCCATCAAAGAATTTCGTCTCGAAATTCAATATTACCTTGAAATAATGCTGGATACTGCTGCTCCATCTGGCCTCGCATTTCCCACGTTGCTTCTTCGTGTGAGGCCCGACCTCGATTTGCGTGCGAAACCTAACTTCGTGTGCCCTAACCTAGATTTGCGTTCCATGACCTAGGTTTGAGAATTGTATTTAGTTTTGTGTGCCTTGCATTGAATTTCGTGCATTCATATAGAGTTACGTGCGTTTACTTGAAAAACGTGCGTTCGTCTCGTAGTTCGTGTCCTACCTCGAAGTGCGTACCCTAAACCTAGAAAAGCGTGCCTACACACTAATCAAGAAAGCATCTTTCACGAAACACTAGACTATTAAACAATTCTACAAAATCCACTAACAATATAATAATCAAAATTCCATTCACTAGAAGACAAAAAGGCACCAAACACTAGACATTCCTTATTCTTTATTCTTTGTTCTTTTTGCAAATTCAACACACAACAATCAACACCCAAAAGATGACACAAATTCAGCCATTTTATTAGCCTTGGCCGACCATACCATGGTCTTGCACAAGGTTTGAGCAAAAAATTCTTTATTCTAATGCATGCCAAGACAACTTATGACACAAAGCCATTAAAAAATTGCTCAAAAATCCTTCCACTTGCACAAATTTTCAGCCACTTCATCCTTGCCCATCCTAACAATTTCAAAATATCACATTGGAGACACAAATTGCAGAATTTTGAAGCCCAATGCCGACATACACCTCAAAAATTGCCAAGACCATCATTTCTTTGTCATTTCTCTCATTTCCTCTCACAAACTCTCTCTCCTCTCATTCTTCTCTCTCCATTTCGGTCCTTGGCTGAACTCTCATCATCCTTGTTCATCCTCATCACACCTTGGTCGAGCAAGGCAAGCAAACCACCAAGAAAACCAAGAAATCAAGCTAGAGTTCGAAAATTTTTCTTGCATGCGCATTTGAAGCTTCATTTCGGCTTTAGGTAAGCTTCTTGACATTCATTTCTTTTCTTCATGTTTTGACTACATGCATGCACTAAGAGGTTGATCACTAGGCTAGGAAAAATAGAGAAAACCAAGTTGAAATCTCAGCCAAGCAAGGAGAAGAACAGATTTGAGCTTCAACCGGGTTTTTGAACATAGTTTGGTTGATTGCAAAGGTGAGGGTTAAAAGCTTTTGAAAACTCTTTGAAATTTCACATGCATGTTCACAAATGAGCATATTTGCTTCTGTACTTGAGTTATGTGGTCGTCCATGAGCTCAAACAACCATGCATGGCAAGAACTTGGCTTGAAAATGATGCTAGGTGAAGTCGAATTTATGTGACAGCTCTCTGACCAGTCTGTTCGAGGTACGTTTAGGTAAGCAAATTGTGTTGAAAATGCTTGAAAATTGGTGGGTGACTAGTTTGGACAGTTTTGAACATTTTTCCCAGAAATAGGTCGAAGCAAATTTTGACTCTAAGGTCCTCAAAATGGCAAATCATTAAAATGTGACCAAATCTGGAAATCTGGAAAAATGAATCAGGTTTTGGCAGAAGCACTGACCTTGTGGAACGAACCATATTTGACTTAGTAAATGTTGTCAAACATGCATGAAAATTGGTGTGCTGCTAGATTTTTCAGTTCTGGACAACTTTGTCAGAAATAGACCAAAGCTAAAAATTATTCTAAGGACCTCAAAAACGTCATTTTCTGAAAAGTGTCCAAATCTGGACAGTTTTGTGTTACCTCACTGTTTCGGTTATAACTAATGATTCTGAACTCCAATTGATGCAAGGCTTGTTTCTGATTTTAGTTAACTTCTTAAGCTTTAATTTGACATCTTATTCACTGAATTTTGAGATTGTTTGATTACCCCATTGATCATGAGAAAACAGCCTATTGCAGTGAGTGTTCCACTTAGCTATGTGCTTGGAAAACTATTGTAACCTCTTTTGTGGCACTAATTGCTTGGAAAGGTGGTGTTGGAACATTATGTGGACTGTTTTGAGCACTTGAGGTTGTATGAATTGATTGATGCATGACTTGGGAATGATGTTAAGTTGACTTAGGGTTTTGATCGCACGATTATGCATGAAATAGAAACCCTAATGACTAAGTATTCTTGCTAAGTGTTAACCATTGGATATTGTGAGGAAACTGTACGTTGCATGGGCTGCCCGTAACTGTTTTATAACTTTAAAAGTGATCTTGACCACTGCATGTTGACAAATAAGCTTTTCTTGCATTTGAACCCATGTTGATATCATTGCATGTTGAGTAATCTTATCACTTGATTGCGTGGACTATTTAATGAGTTATATGGCCTGTTTTACATGTGTTACATGGCTGCCCGTTTAATTTCCATATAACTCTATATGCCTTTCAAGTGAAAATTCCTGTCTTATCGTGTCCTGCTTGTTTATCTGTCAATGTGCAATCTTATGACTCTCCGGAGGTGACCTACATTGTTGTCCTCCCTCTGTGATATATATTACCTGTCATAAATGTGCATTGCATACAAGGTTGCAACCTTTCCTGTCGGCATGGTAGCGATCACGTACGCCGGGCGGCATCGGGCTTGCCGGTGATACCGTGACCACCATGGTCCCATTCCCTCTCTCGCTTGGGGGCTAGACTTCCTCGGAGAGTTGGGTCGTAGGATTTTGGGGTACATCCGGAGTACACCCACTTGGTGTGTTTGGGGGATGATTTGAAGTCGGCCGCAACAGTTGATCCTGGATCTGATCTGAGAGCAAAAGCTCACCGTATCCTTTTTATTATATGTATAAGTACTCCCGCTTGGATCCTAGAGAACCTCGGGGAGGAAAGACTAGTATTCCTGTTTCTGTATTTGTATTTCTGTACTTGTACTTCTGTTGTATTCATGTTTGAAAAAGGGATTTTCATAAGTTTAACCGGAAAATGAGTTTCAAACTTATTTCTCGTTCCCCCTCGCTGAGTTCATAAGGACTCACCCTCTTTCATCATTTCAGGTGAAGAAGAACAGGCACAAGAACCCGAGCTCAATGTACCTAATGATGAACCTCTGGAATGATTGCTTGTTATCGTTGTTTTGCTTGAACGTGACTTCTTGTGAACTTTTGTTACTTAAAGACTATTTCCCTTATGTTGTTGTTGCTTGTGATGTAAAAGACCCCCGCTTTAATTTGGGGTCTAATTTTGGGTTGTACTTATTTTAAGTAGACTGATACTAGACATGACACTACTATGATCATTTTGCTTTTACTACCGCTAGTATCTATCACAGGTTATGATGCTTAGTTAAGAAATAGGTTAATGAACTTATCCAATCTCAGCAGGTACTCGCTAATAAGCCAAGATCAACAGGTATATTTTGAAATGAGGATAAATGAACAAACGAGACATAGTATCATGTTAGGTTATAAATCAAACGGGACGTCGAATTAACCAATAGGCAATTCAATTGATGGAATAATAGTAATCTTAGCTGGAATTGAATTTGAAATGGTAAATTTTGAGGCTGTTAGAAAATTTAGGTCAAAACAAAGAGCTCAATTACAGCCGTCATGCTGCCGGATTTCCGGAAAGTTTTGGAGTCTAGAATAAAACGTTAAGTGTTAAACCTCCTAGAATGATTAAGAATGTGAAAGGACTTGATTGTTTAGATCACACCCTAGTCTAACCTTTATAGGCCGGGTTGGGGCGTGACACTTCGAGTCCATGATGATCCCACAGCACTTTCACCATAGGTATAGTTCTGTTGCGCAACTCCCGATCCTGTTGGTCTAGGATCCGAATGGGCTTTTCCTCGTAGGACAAGTTCTCCCGAAGCTGCAACGGCTCTGGTTCCAAGATGTGCGACGGGTCAGGATGATACTTCCGCAGCATCGAAACATGAAATACGTCGTGAATATTGGAGAGATTCTGGGGTAGTACTAGGCGATACGCCAACTTGCCAACCTTCTCAACTACCTCAAACGGTCCTACAAATCTCGGGCTCAACTTCCCACCCTTGCCATATTTAATCAGTCCCCTCCGGGGTGATATCTTCAAGAACACCTTGTCGCCAACCTCAAACTCGAGACTCCGTCTCCGTTGGTCTGCATAACTCTTCTGCCTGCTCTGGGCGGTAAGCATCCGTTTCCGGATGAGGTAGATGTTATCAACAGTTTTCATCAGTTCAGGTAAAAGGGTCGGGTCAAAAGTCTTCGTCTCACCTACTTCATCCCAGTAGACTGGGGATCGACACTTACGTCCATACAGTACCTCAAATGGGGCCATCCCGATAGTGGCCTGATAACTATTGTTGTAGGTGAACTCCGCTAGAGATAGATATTTCTCCCATCCTTTACCGAAGTCTAACACACATGCCCTCAGCATATCCTCCAAAATCTGAATAGTTCTCTCCGATTGACCATCCGTCTGAGGATGATAAGCCGTGCTAAAACTCAATTTTGTCCCCAAAGCTTCCTGCAATCTCTTCCAAAATCGGGAAGTAAAACGAGGATCCCTATCCGATACGATACTCACAGGCATCCCGTGCAATCTTTCAATCTCCGCTACATACATATCTCCCAGTTTCTCAGGACTATCCTACTTGTTTATTGGTAAAAAGTGCGCCGACTTAGTCAATCTATCTACTATAACCCAAACGGAGTCACAACCCTTCCGTGATCTAGGCAGGTCCATAACAAAATCCATAGTAATATGTTCCCATTTCCATTGAGGAATCTCCAACGGCTGAAGTAAACATGCGGGTCGTTGATGTTCTGCTTTGACTCTCTGGCATGTCAAACATCGTGCTACAAACTCCGCAATTTCTCTTTTCATGTTATTCAACCAATAGTGTTGCTTCAAATCCCGATACATCTTTGTTCCACCGGGGTGAATAGTATATCTTAAATTATGCGCTTCCTCAAGAATCATCTTTTTCAGCTCTGGCTCATTGGGAACACAAATCCGGTTCCTAAACCTCCAAACACCATCATCATGAAACTTGAAATCTGCGTTACTTTCCTTAATCTTCTGAAATTGTTGGTCCTTCTGTTGAGCCTCTCGTAACTCAGATAACAAAGTCGATTGAACTTGGGTAGTGGCAAAAAGTAACCCCTTCTGAGTCAATTGTGGTTTCCATAGAAACGCTTCCTCCAACAACTCCTGCACCTTGACTTCCAGTTTCGCCATGCTTGCTTTTCTGCTTAAGGCATCTGCGACTACGTTCGCCTTACCGGGCACATAATTAATTGAGCAGTTGTAATCGTCCAAAAGCTCCATCCACCGCCTTTGCCTCATATTCAACTCCTTTTGAGAGAACAAGTATTTCAAGCTCTTATGATCGGTAAATACCTCAAACTTGTTACCCCACAGATAATGCCTCTATTTCTTGAGTGCAAACACAATAGCCGCTAACTCCAAATCATGTGTCGGGTAATTCATCTCATACGGCTTCGGTTTCCTAGAAGCATATGCAATTACTCTTCCATTTTGCATCAATACACATCCCAATCCTTCTTTCGAAGCATCGCTATAGATTACGAAACCTTGACTCCCTTCAGGCAATGCAAGAACTGCTGCAGTAGTCAATCTCTTCTTCAACTCTGGGAAGCTGTTCTCGCACTTATCATCCCACACGAACTTGGTTTTCTTTTGAGTGAGCTTTGTAAGTGGTACTGCAATCTTAGAGAAGTCCTTCACGAACCTCCGATAATAGCCGGCTAGACCAAGAAAACTCCGGACTTCCGTAACATTTTCCGGCTTCTTCCAAGACATCACTGCATCGATCTTTGCTGGATCTACCGCTATTCCCTCTTAGGATATTATATGCCCCAAAAATGCAATCTGCTGTAGCCAAAATTCGCACTTGCTAAACTTTGCATACAATTGGTGCTCTCGAAGTTTCTACAGTACCAACCGTAGATGTTGCTCATGCTCCGCCTCCGATTTCGAGTATACCAAAATATCATCAATGAAGATCACCACAAATTGGTCCAAGTAGGGTTGAAACACCCTATGCATCAAATCCATAAAAGCTGCAGGGGCATTAGTTAGTCCAAAAGGCATCACCACATATTCATAGTGCCCATATCTCGTCCTGAAAGCCGTTTTAGGCACATCTTCCTTCTTGATCCGCAATTGATAATACCCTTGCCTCAAGTTGAGTTTCGAATACACTTTGGCTCCTTGCAGTTGATCAAATAACTCATCAATCAAGGGAAGTGGGTATTTATTTTTGACAGTCACTTGGTTCAAACCTCGATAGTCAATGCATAGCCTCAACGTTCCGTCTTTCTTCTTAACAAATAGTACTGGCGCACCCCACGGTGAAGAGCTCGGTTGTACAAATCTCTTCTTCAGCAATCCTTGCAATTGGTCCTTTAATTCTTGTAGCTCAGCCGGTGCCATACGATAGGGAGCTTTTGATATCGGCTGGGTGCCAGGTAGCAACTCTATAACAAACTCGATCTCCCGATTCGAGGGTAAACCGGGTAATTCTTCAGGGAACACATCTGCATAGTCCTTGATCACAGGCATCTCCTCCAACTTAGCTTTATCCGATGGCTTGTTGATAAGGTAAGCCAAGTATCCGCTGCACCCTTTCCTCAAGGATTTCACTGCTTTTGTAGATGAAATGATGGAACTCCCGGTGAAATCTTTTCGGCCCAAAACCTCCAGTACCGGTTGATCAGGTACCCGAAACGTTATAATCTTTGCCCAGCAATCCAGTTGGACATGATGTTTTGCCAGCCAGTCCATCCCTAAAATGACCTCATAGTCTCGAAAAGGTAGTACAATAAGATTGGCCGAGAATTCCCTATCCTTAATTTGGATTTTACATACTTTACAAGCTGAACTAGTTACAAGTTTAGAACCCATTGGAGTACCAACTTCTACTTCATATGGCAAACATACAACTTTCAATTTCACACGTTTCTACACATAAGGGAGTAATAAATGAATGAGTAGCACCCGGATCAATTAACACCTTAACAGGTTGATTCAGTATGAAGAATGTACCTTCAACAACAGCGGTCTCATCTGGAATCTCCTCGCACTCGATAGCATAGGCTCGAGCCTGGACCCTAGGAATTGGAGTCTTGCCTCTACTGGCTGGTTTACCCTGATTCTACCCTGCCTGACGTTTAGGGCAATCCTTGATCTGGTACTGATCACTACCGTACCTCATACATCGTCCCAACTTCCTCCAACACTGGGCCTCGGTATGCCCCTTCCTGTCACAATATGGACAGCTGACGGACTAAGTAGCAAGTGAACTACCTGTGGATCCACAGGCGGAAGAGGCTGATGACGCTTTCGTCGGGCCACGGTTATTCCCTGACCTGCTCTGGCTCTGGCCCTGATTACGACCCTGACTCTGGAATTTCCTCTGCTGACCTGGAGGCTGGTATGGTTTCTTGTTTGGTTGACTCGAACCGGCTCCATCTAGTTTCCTCTTCTCAACTCGAGAGGCAGCAGCAAAGAGAGCAGAATAAGTAGCGAAGTCATGAGAAGCTAACTGGTCCTGAATCTTTGGCCTCAAACCAATAGTAAATTTTCACATTTTTGCCTCCGGAGTACAAACCATATACTGAGCATAACAGGACAGTCGGTCAAAACGAGCCTCGTACTGGGCCACCATCATATTACCCTGGGTCAAGTGCATGAACTCCTCGATCCGCCTTTGCCTGGAAACTGCAGGTACATATTTCTCCTTAAACGCCTTAACGAAATTACCCCACAAGCGAGGTGTCTGATCAGTCTCCCACAGTGCCTCTACAGTGTGCCACCAATGCTCGGCATCCCCGTGCAACAGAAATACAACAAACTCCAATTTCTCTTCATTTGTATAATCAAGTGGCCTGAAAATCTTCTCGATCTCGGACAGCCAAGCCTCGGCTTTCTCATCATCAGCTTCCCCGTAGAATTTAGACGGGCGAAAGTCAAGGAATTCCTTCATTCTACTATGTCTCCCATGGTTACCCTCATTCCTGTTGTTGATGTTGTTGTTGGCCTCACGAGCATCCTGACGCTCCATCACACGTGATACACGATCCATGGCAGTTGCCATCATATTAAACATAGATATACCGGGATTATTCTGATAGGCGTCCCCGGTCTCTTGAGGTTCACCGCTCCTATTAGTAGTACGGGTACTAGGGCCAGCCATCTATAGGCACAATTTATTGAAATATGATAATTAAGAATCTAATGCATAAGATATGCAACATATTATAGGTACAATTCTAAAAACATTTAAGGCATGTAAATCACTTAAGCACATAGAACATAGAAGGCACGTTATCACACAACAACAAATAAACAAGTCATCCTAATTATCTTAGGGCTCTACCTATGGTCCGAGAGTTAAACCCGGCTTAAGCAACCTAAGCTCTGATACCATTCTTCTAAGGTGTCACGCCCCAACCCAGCCTATAAATGTTAGACTAGGGTGTGATCTAAGCATTCAATTCCTTTCACATTCTTAATCATTCTAGGAGGTTTAACACTTAACGTTTTATTCTAGACTCCAAAATTTTCCGAAAATCCGGCAGCATAACGGCTGTAATTGGGCTCTTTGTTTTGACATAAATTTTCTAACAGCCTCAAAATTTACCATCTCAAATTCAATTCCAGCTAAGATTACTATTATTCCATCAATTGAATTGCCTATTGGTTAATTCGACGTCCCGTTTGATTTATAACCTAGCATGATACTATGTCTCGTTTGTCCATTTATCCTTGTTTCAAAATATACCTGTTGATCTTAGCTTATTAGCGAGTACCTATTGAGATTGGATAAGTTCAATTACCTATTCCTTAACTAAGCATCATAACCTGTGATAGATACTAGCGGTAGTAAAAGCAAAATGATCATAGTAGTGCCATGTCTAGTATCAGTCTACTTAATATAAGTACAAACCAAAATTAGACCCCAAATTACAACAGGGGTCTTTTACATTAGCAACAACAAGCAACATAAGATAAATGGTCTTCAAGCAGCACAAAATACACAAGTAGTCACGTTCAAGCAAAACAACAATAACAGGCAATCACTCCAGGGGTTCATCATTAGGTACATTAAGCTTGGGTTCCTGTACCTGTTCTTCTTCGCCTGAAATGATAAAAGAGGGTGAGTCCTTATGAACTCAGCGAGGGGGAACAAGAAATAAGTTTTGAAACTCATTTTCCGGTTAAACTTATGAAAACCCCTTTCTCAAACATGAATACAATAGAAATACAAGTACAGAAATACAAGTACAGAACAGGAATACCGGTCTTTCCTCCCCGAGGTTCTCTAGGATCCAAGCGGGAGTACTTATACACATAATAAAAAGGATACGGTGAGCTTTTGCTCTCAGATCAGATCCAGGATCAATTGTTGCGGCCGACTTCAAATCATCCCCAAACACACCAGGTGGGTGTACTCCGGATGTACCCCAAAATCTTATGACCCAACTCTCCGAGGAAGTCTAGCCCCCAAGCGAGAGAGGGAATGGGACCATGGTGGTCACGGTAACACTGGCAAGCCCGATGCCGCGCAGCGTACGTGATCGCTACCATGCCGACATGAAAGGTTGCAACCTTGTATGCAATGCACATTAATGACATGTAATATATATATCACAGAAGGAAGATAACAAAGTAGGTTGCCTCCGGACAGTCATAAGATTGCACATTGACAGATAAACAAGCAGGACACGATAAGATAAGAAATTTCACTTGAACGGCATATAGAGTTATATGGAAATTAAACGGGCAGCCAAGTAACACATGTAAAAGGGGCCATATAACTCATTAAAAAGTCCACGCAATCAAGTGATAAGATTATTCAACATGCAATGATATCAACATGGGTTCGGATGCAAGAAAAGCTTATTTGTCAACATGCAATGGTCAAGATCAATTTTGAAGTTATAAAACATTTACGGGCAGCCCACTAAGCTTATGATTCCAACACAATATCCAAATAATCAACACTTATTAAGACTACCTAGTCGTTAGGGCTTCCATTTCAAGTATATTCGTGCAATTTGAGCCTCAACCCAACTCAATGTCAATCTCAAACCATACATCATTTAATTCAACATCCTCAAACGTTCAAAACAGTCCACACAACATCCCAACACCACATTTCCACACAATTAGTACCACAAGAGAGGTTACAACAATTTTCCAAGCATGTGGCTAAATAAAACATTTACTGCAATAGGCTGTTTTCTCACAATCAATAGGATAATCAAACAATCACCAAATTCAGTAAATAAGATGTCAAATTAAATCTTAAGAAGTTAACTAAAATCATAAACAAACCTTGCATCATTTGGAGTTCAGAATCATTAGTTATAGCCGAAACACTGAGGTAGCACAAAACTGTCCAGATTTGTACACTTTTCAGAAATTGACGTTTTTGAGGTCTTTAGAGTCCGTTTTAGCTTTGGTCCATTTCTGACAAAATTGTCCAGAACTGAAAAATCTAGTAGCACACCAAATTTCATGCGTTTGGGACAACATTTACTAAGACAAATATGGTTCGTTCCACAAGGTCAGTGCATCTGCCAAAACCTGATTCATTTTTCCAGATTTCCAGATTTGGTCACATTTTAATGATTTTCCATTTTGAGGACCTTAGATTCAAAATTAGCTTCAGCCTATTTCTGGGAAAAATGTTCAAAACTGTCCAAACTAGCCGCCCACCAATTTTCAACCAATTTTCAAGCATTTTCAACATCGTGCACAATAACTTATTTTGTTCAAATTTTCTTGCTCAAAACATGATATGGTCGGCCAAACATGTGCACAATTCTGAATTTTTGGTCTTGGTTGAGTGTTATTTTAATGGTATCTTGAAAGAGCAAAAGAATAATGCATAAAGAATAAGAAATGTTTTGATTTTGGTGAATTTTTGTGTTCTAGTGAATGGAATTTGGATTATTATATTGATAGTGGACTTTGTAGGATTGCTTAATAGTCTAGTGCTTCGTGAAAGATATTTCCTTGATTAGAGTGAAGGAACGCTCTCCTAGGTCTAGGCACGTACTACGAGGTAGGACACAAACTACGAGACGAATGCACATTTTTCAAGTAAATGCACGCAATCCCAAATGAATGCACGTAATTCAATGCATGGCACATAAAATGAACTCATTTCTTAAACCTAGGTCATGGCACACAAATCTAGGTCAGGGCAAACGAAGCTAGGCTTCGCACGCAAATCGGGGTCGGGACTCACAACTTATGCACCGGATCCCATCTGAACTCCGAAGTTATGTGTGCTTGGGCGAGAATAGTACTTGGATGGGTGACCCCTTGGGAAGTCCTCGTGTTGCACCCCCCTTTTCAATTTGTTTTCCCCGGTTAGGGTTGCCAAGTTACTTTATCTACCACATTTCTATTACCAAATCCCACGGCACCTTAGGCAACACAACTTCGCTTCACGTAGAGGCTGGGCTCGTAAACCGAGGGCGTAGGGCTTGTGACCAGGTCTCCGTCGCTCCGGTGCCCATAAATTTTGATCCGTAATGAGTTACACGGCACACAGCATACCGTTGGAAAGCTCTCCGAGAGCTCTATGATGGGGGTAGCAAGCCTGCTTCGCTGTACCCTTTTTGGAGCCCAAAATCAAACATTTCCATCAGTTTCGGTCCACTTTTCTCCTTTTGCTCTATTTTTCCGTCCTGGATCGTACGTCGTGAGCTTTAAAAAGGATGACAACCTAACTCCCGAGACATTAGATGGCCCTACAACACGTCGATATCACGTCCTGCGAGGATGCTGCGTTATTGAAGTGGATGGGTTTTCGTTAAGCCCTTTAGGCCTTTTGAATGGGCCATCTCTCTGGACTGTGACTGTGAATCGTCAATACATAAAGGATTTGTGCCCATAACTTGACGGGTGAGATCATACCAGCACTAATGCACCGGATCCCATCAGAACTCCGAAGTTAAGCGTGCTTGGGCGAGTATAGTACTAGGATGGATGACCCCCTGGGAAGTCCTCGTGTTGAACCCCCCATTTTCAATTTTTTTTTCCCCGGTTAGGGTTCCCAAGATACTTCATCCACCACATTTCTATTTCCGAATCCCACGGCACCTTGGGCCAGACAACTTTGCTTCACGTAGAGGCTGGGCCCACAAACCGAGGGCGTAGGGCTTATGACCAGGTCTCCGTCGCTTCGGTGCCCATAACTTTTGATCGGTAAGGAGTTGCGCGGCGCACAATATAACGTTGGAAAGCTCTTCGAGAGGTCTATGATGGGGGCAGCAGTCCTGCTCTGCTGGGCCTTTTTTGGAGCCCAAAATTGAACGTTTTCATCAGTTTCAGGCCACTTTTCTTCTTTTGATCTATTTTTCGATCCCGGATCGTACGTCGTGAGCTGTTAAAAGGATGACAACCTAACTCGTGGGACATTTAAGGGCCCTACAACGCATCGATATCACGTCTTGGGAGGATGCTACGTTGTTGAAGTGGATGGGTTTTCTTTAAGCCCTTTGGGCCTTTTGAATTGGCCATCTCTCTGGCTTGTGACTGTGAATCGTCAATACATAAAGGATTTGTGCCCACAACATGATGGGTGCGATCATACCAGCACTAATGCACCGGATCCCATCAGAAATCCGAAGTTAAGCGTGCTTGGGCGAGAGTAGTACTAGGATGGGTGACCCCTTGAGAAGTCCTCGTGTTGTACCTTCTCTTTTCAATTTTTTCTGCCCTGGTTAGGGTTTCCAAGATACTTTATCCATCACATTTCTATTACCGAATCCCATGGCACCTTGGGGAAGACAACTTCGCTTCACGTAGATGCTGGGCTCGCAAACCGAGGGCATAGGGCTTGTGACTAGCTCTTCGTCGCTCCGGTGCCCATAACTTTTGATCTACAAGGAGTTACCCAGCGGACAGTATACCATTGGAAAGCTCTCCGAGAGCTCTATCACGGGGGCACCAAGCCTGCTCAGTTAAGCCAATTTTTGGAGCCCAAAATCGAACGTTTTCATCAGTTTCGGGCCACTTCTCTTCTTTTGCTCTATTTTTCCATCTTGGATCATACGTTGTGAGCTGTTAAAAGGATGACAACCTAACTCGCGGGACATTAGAGGGCCCTACAATGTGTCAATATGATGACTTGCGAGGATGCTGCATTATTGAAGTGGATGGGTTTTCGTTAAGCCCTTTGGGCCTTTTGTGGGCCATCTCTCTGGGCTGGGATTGTGAACTGTCAACACATAAAGGATTTGTGCCCATAACATGATGGGTGTGATTATACCAGCATTAATGCACCGGATCCCATCATAATTCCGAAGTTAAGCGTGCTTGGGCAAGAGTAGTACTAAGATGGGTGACCCCCTGGGAAGTCCTCATGTTGCACCACCCTTTTCAATTTTTTTTGCCCCGGTTAGGGTTGCCAAGATACTTTATCCACCACATTTCTATTATCGAATCCCACGGCACCTTGGACAAGACAACTTCGCTTCACGTAGATGCTGGGCCCATAAACTGAGGGCGTAGGGCTTATGACCAGGTTTTCGTCGCTCCGGTGCCCATAACTTTTGATCCGTAAGAAGTTACACAGCGCACAGCATATCGTTGGAAAGCTCTTCCAGAGCTCTATGACGGGGGCAGCAAACCTGCTCAGTAGCGCCCATTTTTGGTGCCCAAAATCGAACATTTTCATCAGTTTCATGAAACTTTTCTTCTTTTGCTCTATTTTTTCGTCCTGGATCATACGTCGTGAGCTATTTGAAGGATGACAACCGAACTCGCTGGACATTAAAGGGCCCTACAATGCGTCTATATCATGTCTTGCGAGGATGTTGCGTTGTTGAAATGGATGGATTTTCGTTAAGCCCTTTGGGCCTTTTGAATGGGCCATCTCCCTGGGCTAGGACTGTGAACCGTCAACACATAAAGGATTTGTGCCCACAACATGACGGGTGCGATCATACCAGTACTAATGCACCAGATCCCATCAAAACTCCGAAGTTAAGCGTGGTTGGGCGAGAGTAATACTAGGATGGGTGACCCCCTGGGAAGTCCTCGTGTTGCACCCCGCTTTTTCAATTTTTTTTGCCCCGATTAGGGTTGCCAAGATAATTTATCCACCACATTTCTATTACCGAATCCCACGGCACCTTGGGCAAGACAACTTCGCTTCACGTAGATGCTGGGCCCGCAAACCGAGGGCGTAGGGCTTGTGACTAGGTCTCCGTCACTCCGGTACTGATAACTTTTTATCCGTAAGGAGTTACGCGGCGCAGAACATACCGTTGGAAAGCACTATGAGTGCTCTACGACGGGGGTAGCAAGCTTGCACGGCTGCGACTGTTTTTAGAGCCAACAATCTAACATTTTCGTTAGTTTCGGACTACTTTTCTTCTTTTGCTCAGTTTTTCCATCCCGGATCGTACGTTCTGAGCTGTTAAAAGGACAACAACCTAACTCGCGGGATATTACAGGGCCCTACAATGCGTCGATATCACGTCTTACAAGGATGCTGCGTTGTTGAAGCAGATGGGTTGTCCTTAAGCCTATTGGGCCTTTTGAATAGGCCATCTCTTTGGGCTGGAACTGTGAACCGTCAACACATAAAGGATTTGCGCCCTAAACATGACGGGTGCGATCATACCAGTACTAATGCACCGGATCTCATCAGAACACTGAAGTTAAGCGTGCTTGGGCGAGAGTAGTACTAGGATGGGTGACCCCTTGGGAAGTCCTTGTGTTGCACCCCTCTTTTCAATTTTTTTTGCCCCAGTTAAGGTTGCCAAGATACTTTATCCACCACATTTCTATTACCGAATCCCACAGCACCTTGGGCAAGGCAACTTCGCTTCACGTAGAGGCTGGGCCCGCAAACCGATGGCGTAGGGCTTGTGACTAGGTCTCTGTCGTTCCGGTGCCCATAACTTTTGATTCGTAAGGAGTTACGCGGCAAACAGAATACCGTTGGAAAACTCCCCGAGAGCTCTATTACGAAGGCAGCAAGCCTGCTTAGTTGTGTCCCTTTTTGGAGTCCAAAATTGAACGTTTTCATCAGTTTCAGGCCATTTTTCTTCATTTTCTCTGTTTTTCAGTCCCGGATCGTACCTAGTGAGCTGTTAAAAGGACGACAACCTAACTCGCGGAACATTAGAGGGCCCTACAATGCGTCGATATCATGTCTTGCGAGGATGCTGCGTTGTTGAAGCTGATGGGTTGTCGTTAAGCCCATTGGGCCTTTTGAATGGGCCATCTCTCTGGGCTGGGACTGTGAACCGTCAACACATAAAGGAATTGTGTCCTCAACATGATGGGTGCGATCATACCAGCAGTAATGCACCGTATCCCATCAGAACTCAGAAGTTAAGCGTGCTTGGGCGAGAGTAGTACTTGGATGGGCGACCCCCTGGGAAGTCCTCGTGTTGTACCCCTCTTTTTCAATTTTTTTTCCCTGGTTAGGGTTGCCAGGATACTTTATCCACCACATTTATATTACCGAATCCCACGGTACCTTGGGCAAGATAACTTCGCTTCACGTAGAGACTGGGCCCGCAAACCGAGTGCGTGGGGCTTGTGACCAGGTCTCCGTCGCTCCGGTGCCCATAACTTTTTATCCGTAAGGAGTTACACGGCGCACAGCATACCATTGGAAAGCTCTCCAAGCGCTCTACGACAAGGGCAGCAAGCTTGATCATAAGTGGCTATTTTCGGAGCCCAAAATCGAATGTTTTCTTCAGTTTCGGGACACTTTTCTACTTTTGCTCTGTTTTTCCGTCCCGGATCGTATGTCGTGAGCTGTTAAAAGGATGACAACCTAACTCGCTGGATATTACAGGGCCCTACAACTAGTCGATATCATGTCTTACGAGGATGCTGCGTTGTTGAAACGAATGGGTTGTCGTGAAGCCTAGTTGGCCTTTTGAATAGGCCATTTCTCCAGGCTGGGACTGTAAACGGTCAATACATAATGGATTTGTGCCCTCAACATGACGGGTGCAATCATACCAGCACTAATGCACCATATCCCATAAGAACTTCGAAGTTAAGGGTGCTTGGGCGAGAGTAGTACTGGGACGGGTGACCCCCTGGGAAGTCCTCGTGTTGCACCCCCCTTTTCAATTTTTTTTGCCCCGGTTTGAGTTCCCAAGATTCTTTATCCACCACATTTCTATTACCGAATCCCATGGTACCTTGGGCAAGACAACTTCGCTTCACGTAAACGCTGGGCCTGCAAACCGAGGGCGTAGTGCTTGTGACCAGGTCTTCGTCGCTCCGGTGCACATAACTTTGATCCGTAAGGAGCTACGAAGCGCACAGCATACCGTTGGAAAGCTCTCCGAGAGCTCTATGATGGGGGCAGCAAGCCTACTCAGCTGTGCTCGTTATTGGAGCCCAAAATCGAACGTTTTCATTAGTTTTGGGCCACTTTTTTCTTTTACCCTATTTTTCCGTCCTGGATCGTACGTCGTGAGCTGTTAAAAGGATGACAATCTAACTCGCGGGACATTAGAAGGCCCTACAACGCGTCGATATCACGTCTTGCCAGGATGCTGCGTTGTTGAAGTGGATAGGTTTTTGTTAAGCCCTTTGGGTCTTTTGAATGGGCCATCTCTCTGGGCTGGGATAGTGAACCATCAGCACATAAAGGATTTGTGCCCTCAACATGACGGGTGCGATCATACCAGCACTAATGCACCGTATCCTATCAGAACTCCGAAGTTAAGTGTGCTTGGGCGAGAGTAGTAGTAAGACGGGTGACCCCCTCGGAAGTCCTTGTGTTGCACCCCGCTTTTCAATTTTTTTTGCCTCGATTAGGGTTGCCAAGATACTTTATCCACCACATTTCTATTACCGAATCCCATGGCACCTTGGACAAGACAACTTCGCATCACGTAGATGCTGGTCCCGTAAACCTAGGGCGTAGGGCTTGTGACCAGGTCTCCGTCGCTCCGGTGCCCATAACTTTTGATCCATAAGGAGTTACGTGGCGTACCGCATACCATTGGAAAGCTCTCCGAGTGCTCTATGACGGGGGCACCAATCCTACCCAGCTGTGCCATTTTTGGAGCTCAAAATTGAATGTTATCATTAGTTTTGGGCCACTTTTCTTCTTTTGCTCTGTTTTTCCGTCCCGGATCGTACTTCATGAGCTGTTAAAAGGATGACAACCTAACTCGCGGGACATTAGAGGGCCCTACAATGCGTTGATATCACGTCTTGCGAGGATGCTGTGTTGTTGAAGCGGATGGGTTGTCGTTAAGCCCATTGGGCCTTTTGAATGGGCCATCTCACTGGGCTGCGACTGTGAACCGTCAACACATAAAGGAATTGAGCCCTCAACATGACGGGTGCTATCATACCAGCACTAATGCACCAGATCCCATCAGAACTTCGAAGTTAAGCGTGATTGGGCGAGAGTAAAACTTGGATGGGTGACCCTCTGGGAAGTCCTCGTGTTATACCCCCATTTTCAATTTTTTTTGCCCCGGTTAGGGTTGTCTACATTCTTTATCCACCACATTTCTGTTACCGAATCCCACGGCACCTTGGGCAAAACAACTTTGCTTCACGTAGAGGCTGGTCCCGCAAACCGAGGGCGTAGGGCTTGTGACCAGTCTCTGTCGCTCAAGTACCATAACTTTTGATCCGTAAAGAGTTACGCGGCGCACAACATACCGTTGGAAAGCTCTCCGAGAGCTCTATGATAGGGGCAGCAAGCCTGCTCGGCTGCACCTATTTTTGGAGCCCAAAATTGAACATTTTCATCAATTTCTGCGCACTTTTCTACTTTTGCTCTATCTTTCCTTTCCGGATCGTATGTCGTGAGCTATTAAAAGGACGACAACCTAACTCGCGGGATATTACAGGGCCCTACAATGGGTCGATATCATGTCTTACGAGGATGCCCCGTTGTTGAAGCGGATGGGTTGTCATTAAGCCCAATTGGCCTTTTGAATTGGCCATCTCTCTGGGCTGGGACTGTGAACCGTCAACACATAAAGGATTTGGGCCCTCAACATGACAGGTGCCATCAAACCAGCATTAATGCACCGGAACCCTTTAGAAATCCAAAGTTAAGCGTGCTTGGGCGAGAGTAGTACTAGGATGGGTGACCCCCTAGGAAGTCCTCGTGTTGCACCCCCAAATTCAATTTTTTTTTGCCCTGGTTATGGTTGCCAAGATACTTTATCCACCACATTTCTATTACCAAATCCCACGACACCTTGGGCAAGACAACTTCGTTTCACGTAGAGGCTGGGCCCGCAAACCGAGGGCATAGGGCTTGTGACCAGGTCTTCGTCGCTTCGGTGCCCATAACTTTTGATTCGTAAGGAAATACGCGGTGCACGGCATATCGTTGGACAACTGTCCGAGAGCTTTATGATTGGGGCAGCAAGCCTACTCAGCTGTGCCCCTTTTTAGAGTCCAAAATCAAACGTTTTCATCAGTTTCAGGCCACTTTTCTTCGGTTACTCTATTTTTCCGTCCTGGATCGTTCATCGTGAGATGTTAAAAGGATGACAACCTAACTCGCGGGACATTAGAAGGCCCTACAATGCGTCGATATCACGTCTTGCGAGGATGCTGCGTTGTTGAAGTGGACGGGTTTTTGTTAAGCCCTTTGGGCCTTTTGAATGGGCCATCTCTCTAGGCTGGGACTGTGAACCGTCAACACATAAAGGATTTGTGCCCTCAACATGATGGGTGCGATCATACCAGCACTAATGCACCGTATCCCATCAGAACTCAGAAGTTAAGTGTGCTTGGGCGAGAGTAGTACTAGGATGGGTGACCACCTAGGAAGTCCTCGTGTTGCACCCCATTTTTCAATTTTTTTGCCCCGGTTAGGGTTGCAAGATACTTTATCCACCACATTTCTATTACCGAATCCCACGGCACCTTGGGCAAGACAACTTCGCTTCACGTAGAGGCTGGGCCCGTAAACCGAGGGCGTAGAGCTTGTGACCAGGTCTCCGTCGCTCCGGTGCCCATAACTTTTAATCCGTATGGAGGTACACGACACACAGCATAGCGTTGGAAAGATCTCCGATAGCTCTACGATGAGGCCAGCAAGCTTGCTAAGCTGCGACTATTTTCAGAGCCCAAAATCAAACGTTTTCATCTGTTTCTGGCCACTTTTCTCCTTTTGCTCTGTTCTTCCATCCCGGATCGTACGTCGTGAGCTGTTAAAAGGACGAAAACATAACTCGCAGGATATTACAAGGCCCTACAATGCATCAATATCAAGTCTTACGAGGATGCTACAATGTGGAAGCAGATGGGTTGTCGTTAAGCCATTGGGCCTTTATGGGCCATCTCTCTGGGCTGGGACTGTGAACTGTCAACACATAAAGGATTTGTGCCCTCAACATGATGGGTGCGATCATACCAGCACTAATGCACCGGATCCCATCAGAACTCCGAAGTTAAGCGTGCTTGGGCGAGAGTAGTACTAGGATGGGTGACCCCTTGGGAAGTCCTTGTGTTGCACCCCCCTATTCAATTTTTTTGGCCTGGTTAGGGTTACCAAGATACTTTATCCACCACATTTCTATTACCGAATCCCACGGCACCTTAGGCAAGATAACTTCGCTTCACGTAGAGGCTGGGCCTGTAAACCGACGGCGTAGCGCTTGTGACCAGGTCTCCATCGCTCCGGTGCCCATAAATTTTGATCCGTAAGGAGTTACGCGGCGCACAGCATACCGTTGGAAAGCTCTCCGAGTGCTCTACGATGCGGGTAGCAAGCCTACTAGGCTGCGCCTATTTTCGGAGACCAAAATCGAACGTTTTCATCAGTTTCAGGCCACTTTTCTACTTTTGCTATGTTTTTCCATCCCGGATCGTATGTCGTGAGCTGTTAAAATGACGACAACCTAACTCGTCGGATATTACAGGGCTCTACAACTCGTCGATATCATGTCTTATAAGGATGTTGCATTGTTGAAATAGATGGGTTGTTGATAAGCCCAATTGGCCGTTTCAATGGGCCATCTCCCTGGGCTGCGACAGCGAACCGTCAATACATAAAGGATTTGTGCCCTCAACATGACGAGTGCCATCATACCAGCATTAATGCACCGGATCCCATCAGAACTCCAAAGTTAAGCGTTCTTGGGCGAGAGTAGTACTAGGATGGGTGACCCCTTGGGAATCCTCGTGTTGTACCCCCCTATTCAATTTTTTTTGCCCCGGTTAGGGTTGCCAAGATACTTTATCCACCACATTTCTATTACCGAATCCCACGACACCTTGGGCAAGACAACTTCACTTCACGTAGAGGCTGGGCCCGCAAACCGAAGGCGTAGGGCTTGTGACCAGGTCTTCGTCGCTCCGGTGCCCATAACTTTTGATCCGTAAGGAGTTACACGACGCACGACATACCGTTGGAAAGCTCTCTAAGAGCTCTATGACAAGGGCAGCAAGCCTGCTTTGCTTTGCCCTTTTTAGAGCACAAAATCGAATGTTTTCATCAGTTTCGGGCCACTTTTCTTCTTTTTCTCTATTTTTCTATCTTGGATCATACGTCGTGAGCTGTTAAAGGACGACAACCTAACTCGCAGGACATTAGAGGGCCCTACAATGCGTCGATATCATGTCTTGGGAGGATGCTGCGTTGTTGAAGTGGATGGGTTGTCGTTAAGCCCTTTAGGCCTTTTGAATGCGCCATCTCTTTGGGCTGGGACTGTGAACCATCAACACATAAAGGAATTGTGCCCTCAACATGACTGGTGCGATCATACCAGCACTAATACACCGTATACCATCAAAACTCCGAAGTTAAGCGTGATTGGGCGAGAGTAGTACTAGGATGGGTAACCCTTTGGGAAGTCCTCGTGTTGCACCCCCCTTTTAAATTTTTTTTGCCCCGGTTAGTGTTGTCAAGATTCTTTATCCACGACATTTCTATTATCGAATCCCACGACACCTTGGGCAAGACAACTTCACTTCACGTAGAGGTTGGGCCCGCAAACCGAGGGCGTAGGGCTTGTGACCAGGTCTCCGTCACTCCGGTACCTATAACTTTTGATCCGTAACGAGTTACGCGGCGCACAGCATACCGTTGGAAATTTCTCTGAGTGCTCTACGACGGGGGAGCAAGCCTGCTTGGCTGCGCCTATTTTTGGAGCCCAAAATCGAACGTTTTCATCAGTTTCTGGCCACTTTTCTATTTTTGCTCTATTTTTCTATCCCGGATCGTATGTTGTGAGCTGTTAAAATGACGGCAACCAAACTCGCGGGATATTACAGGGCTCTACAACGCGTCGATATCATGTCTTACGAGGATGTTGCGTTGTTCAAGTGGATGGGTTGTCGTTAAGCCCAATTGGTCGTTTGAATGGGTCATTTCTCTGGGCTGGGACAGTGAACCGTCAACACATAAAGGATTTTTGCCCTCAACATGACGGGTGCTATCATACCAGCATTAATGCACCGGATCCCATCAGAACTTCAAAGTTAAGCGTGCTTGGGTGATAGTAGTACTAGGATGGGTGACCCCTTGGGAATCCTCGTGTTTCACCCCCTTATTCAATTTTTTTCCCCCCGGTTAGGGTTGCCTAGATACTTTATCCACCACAATTCTATTACCGAATCCCACGACACCTTGGGCAAGACAACTTCACTTCACGTAGAGGCTAGGCCAGCAAACCAAGGGCGTAGGGCTTGTGACCAGGTCTCCGGCGCTCCGGTGCCCATAACTTTTGATCCGTAAGGAGTTACGCGACGCACGGCATATCGTTGGAAGGCTCTCCCAGAGCTCTATGACGGGGGCAGCAAGCCTACTCCGCGGTGCCCTTTTTAGAGCACAAAATCGAATGCTTTCATCCGTTTTGGGCCACTTTTCGTCTTTTGCTCAATTTTTCCGTCCCAGATCGTATGTCGTGAGCTATTAAAAGGACGACAACCTAACTCGTGGGACATTAGAGGGCCCTACAATGCGTCGATATCATGTCTTGGGAGGATGCTGCGTTGTTGAAGTGGATAGGTTTTCGTTAAGCCCTTTGGGCCTTTTGAATGGGCCATCTCTTTGGGCTGGGACCATGAACCATCGACACATAAAGGATTTGTGCCTACAACATTTAATGCACCGGATCCCATCAGAACTCCGAAGTTAAGCTTGCTTGGGAGAGAGTAGTACTAGGATGGGTGACCCCTTGGGAAATCCTTGTGTTGCCCCCCCACCCCCCTTTTCAATTTTTTTTTTCCCCGGTTAGGGTTGCCAAGATATTTTATCCACCACATTTCTATTACCGAATCCCACGGCACCTTGGGCAAGACAACTTCGCTTCACGTAGAGGCTGGACCCGCAAACCAGGGGCGTGGGGCTTGTGACCAGGTCTCCGTCGCTCTGGTGCCAATAACTTTTAATCCGTAAGGAGTTACACGGCGCACAGCATACCGTTGGAAAGCTCTCCGGGAGCTCTACGACGAGGGAAAAAAGCCTACTCGGCTGTGCCTATTTTTGGAGCCCAAAATCGAACGTTTTCATCAGTTTTGGGCCACTTTTCTACTTTTGCACTGTTTGTGCATCCCAAATCGTATGTCGTGAGCTGTTAAAAGGACGACAACCTAACTCGCATGATATTATAGGGCCCTACAACGCTTCGATATCATGTCTTACGAGGATGCTGCGTTGTTGAAGCGGATGGGTTGTCGTTAAGCCCAATTGGCCTTTTGAATGGGCCATCTCTCTCGGCTGGGACTGTGAACCGTCAACACATAATGGATTTGTCCCCTCAACATGACGGGTGCGATCATACCAGCACTAATGCACCGGATCCCATCAGAACTCTGAAGTTAAGCGTGCTTGCGCGATAGTAGTAATAGGACGGGTGACCCCTTGGGAAGTCCTCGTGCTGGACCCCCATTTTCAATTTTTTTTGCCCCGGTTAGGGTTCCCAAGATTCTTTATCCACCACATTTCTATTACCAAATCCCACGGCACCTTGGGAAAGACAACTTCGCTTCACGTAGATGTTAGGCTTGCAAACCGAGGGCGTAGGGCTTATGACCAGGTCTTCGTCGCTCCAGTGCCAATAACTTTTGATCCGTAAGGAGTTACACAGCGCACCGCATACCGTTGGAAAGCTCTTCGAGAGCTCTATGACGGCTCCAACAAGCCTGCTCGGTTGCGCCCATTTTTTGAGCCCAAAATTGAACGTTTTCATCAATTTCAGGCCACTTTTCTTCTTTTGCTCTATTTTTTCATCCTGGATTGTACGTCGTGAGCTGTTAAATGGATGACAACCTAACTCGCGGTACATTAGAGGACCCTAAAACGCGTCGATATCACGTCTTGCGAGGATGCTGTGTTGTTGAAGTGGATGGGTTTTCGTTAAACCCTTTGGGCCTTTTGAATGGGTCATCTCTCTGGGCTGGGACTGTGAACCGTCAACACATAAAAGATTTGTGCCCATAACATGACGGGTGCAATCATACCAGCACTAATGCACCGGATCCCATCAAAACTCCAAAGTTAAGCGTGCGTGAGCGCGAGTAGTACTAGGATGGATGACGCCTTAGGAAGTCCTCGTGTTGCACCCCCTCGTTTTAATTTTTTTTGCCCCGGTTAGGGTTGCCAAGATACTTTATCCACCACATTTCTATTACTGAATCCCACTGCACCTTGGGCAAGACAACTTCGCTTCACGTAGAGGCTGGCCCCGCAAACCGAGGGCGTGGGGCTTGTGACTAGGTCTCTGGCGCTCCGGTGCCGATAACTTTTAATCTGTAAGGAGTTACACAGCGCAAAGCATACTGTTGGAATGCTCTCCGAGAGCTCTACGAAGGGGGTAGCAAGCCTGCACGGCTGCGCCTATTTTCGTAGCCAAAAATTAAACTTTTTCATCAGTTTCGGGCCACTTTTCTTCTTTTGCTCTTTTTTTTTCCATCCCGGATCGTACGTTTTGAGCTGTTAAAAGGACGACAACCTAACTCGCGGGATATTACAGGGCCCTACAATACGTCGATATCACGTCTTACGAGGATGCTGTGAAACCCCACTTTTCTGCTTTAACTCGATTTACGTGTTTTATCTCGTTTTGCATGCATTTGACCTGTTTATGTGCTATATGACCTAGAATGTTATAATTTTGATGTCAATACTCCTAATACGTGCCAAATGTGCATTCATGAAATTTTCATCAAAAACGGGATCAGAAATTTTATCGTCGATTTTCAGTGAATAGTATTTTTGAAACACGTCTGCTAAAATATTGAAACTGGTCTTTTTAACCCTTCTAGACCTAGACCACGGACTTTAATAGACCTGTGTTTGATTAAAATGGTTTTAAAATCGACTTAAGAATTTATTAGGGTTTTTACACCGACTTTTGCGAAAATCGAGTTTTAAGCTGACTCGGTTGAAAGTGTTTGATTGTAAAACTTCTTGTCACCTAAAAATAACCTACTTGAGCTAGCTTGGGTGTTGAATAATTGTTTTGAACTTTGGTGATCAAGAAAATGCATTTAAAGTCAAGAAAACACAAAAAAAATGCTAAGTTTCAACTTTGACTTTCATTTAAATGGTTGACCAACAAGCTTATATCACCAACACACACTCACAAAGCACAAAAACACCCCAAAAACACACACAAAACCGTGGCTCCTTGGAGGAGAAAGATGAAGGCATTTTCAAAGCATTTTTCTCATAGATTTTGCATTTCAAAGCCGAATTGAGTGATTCCAAGCTTGAAATTGATTGTTGGGCATCCATTCTACCTATTTCTAGCCTTCATTTGCATCAAAGGTGAGAGAAAAATTCTAGATCTCAAAAGTTGTCTTTTGTATTTTTGCGTATAAATGAAAATTGAACTGTTAGAATTCTAATCTGATGTTAGATTATTGCTCCTTGCATGCTAGGGATCATTTAGCTGTAATACTACGAGTTTTTATCGGTTGTAGCACAATTTTTATTTTTTGAGTATTTAAATTTGATTAATTTGTTCAATGTTGATTACATTGAGTTGTGTTGATCGGAAGCGATTGCCGTCAATTTCTAAATGTTTGATAATTACGTGGTAGCGCCGTTGTAATGCCGAATTTTCGATTATGATGTTTGGGTGAAAATTCAGAAAATTCAGCCTTGACACCTTAGGGTTTTAGGGTTATCGGGCATGATTTGGAGGTGTTATGGTGGTTTTCCGAGGGGGCTAATGTAGTTGGTTGAATGGGTGGGTGTTTGAAATAGATTTGGAGTTGTTTGGATTAGTAGAATGTAAGATATGATTAATTGAAGTTTAGGTTGTCTTTCTTTAAAATGTTAGATTGAGCCTTAGTTGATTGGGTGTGGGTTGAGTGATCGAATTGTGAGTTGTTGATGGGTAAGTTAGAGTTTGAATGTGTTTTTAATTCATGTTCGGTTAGATGGCCTACTTTGTCATCTAACTTAGTTATTTGTTGTCTAATTGATTATTGATGCTAGTATTGATGAGTAGATGATTATTGATTGATGATTGATTGATTATTGATGATTGTTATGGAGTATTGGTATGTGTGTGCCACCTCTCAGGCAGCGTTGGGCTGTCGGGTTGAAAACCGCATGACTGCCAGAGACTAGCCCCAGCTCGCATGACGGAGGTGTCATGGAGGGAGGGGCTAGTGAGGTACCTCGGGTGCATGTGTAATGGGGAGTTAGAAGAAGAATGGTTGAGATCGTGATGGCGTTTGGAGCTACACCAACTAGAGTATCCTTTATTGAATGGTTATATAGTTAAGTGATGATAATATTATTGTTATTGTGTGTTTACTGACTCAAAGGATTATTCCAAGGAGTTTAGTAGACCTTGCTCGAAATCTATCGGATCCTCGCTGGGCTTATTTTATATAAGCTCACTCTCTATTATTGCATGCATACAGGTGTACTTTTGCAGGATTACAGGTACGTGCCTCCTGAAGAGGAGAATGTGGAAAACGTGTCTTATGTGGATGAGTCCTATGTTCCAGAGTCTTATCCATGATGTCGTACATGTTTTGTTATCTTGTAAATTAACTTAGTAGACTTTTATTTGCTTTGTAGTTTATAATGTATAAGATGTTGATAAGTTAATGAATTAGTTGATGTTGTCTTAGTAGCTTTTCTTTTGTTTATGATTAGGTTGCTAGATTGGCTCAATATGTTTTTGTATTGTATATTAAGGGTTAATGTATTATGTTGGAACGGAGGCATATAACGAGGACTGTTTATTGTATAATATGGTTATGATGTATGTTGTTATTTTATTGAGGAGTTGTTTGTTGTATGATTTGTGAAGTTGATGTATGATGTTCTATTGAGGTTGGTTTAGAGGCTCGGTGTCCTATTTACTGTCGTTATACTGCTGAAATTCCGTTGCGTCCTGATTGATTATAGGAGGGGTCGAGTTGGGACGTGACATTTAAGTTGTATCAGAGCGCATGTTTAGTTGTCAGCCGGGGTATCCTCGGAATGTGGGTAGTGGTCTAAGCATGCAAATATGTATTAAGTGAAAGAAAAGAGAAACATATGTTAATATGTTTATGTGATTAATTTACTTATGTGTCTAACTTTCTATGTGACCAGTATGCCTTGTGTGTTAAGTGAACTAATGTGGTCAATATGTTTTATGTGATAACGTGCTATACGTACTCAATGTGTTGTAATTAATGTGCATTATGTGATTAATGTGCATTATGTGATTAATGTGTATTATGTGACAATTGTGTTTTATGTGATCAAAGTGCCTTATGTGAAGTTTGTTGCTTCTGTGACTTTAATTGTTTATAACTTACTGTGATATAACCTGTTTATGTGATGTTGGCTTCTTATATGCTGAATTGTGTGTTATGTGATAATGTTAAATTATATGATAATCATGCATTACGTTGTACCTGTTTTCATGTGATGTAATTGTATATATTCTATAACTGTGGGTGATTCTTTTAGGTGAAGTAAGGATGATTGCAAGAGTTTTCGAAAATAGTGGTAGGCCATGATTTTGAATTATTATTATTCTAGAAGTTTATCAATTAGATTTTAATTGTTATGTTTATGGATTTTAGTTTCGGCTTAGTGGATTGATCTTGATATTCCTTTAGTGAGAATGAAGTTGTTCGAGGAAATAGCAACGTATCTTGATGATTATAATTAATTTTGTTGCCATGTTTAACTTGTTATTACTTGGAGATGGATCATAAGTTGAGGTTTCAGTGAGGTTATCATTAGACACTTTTGGAGTCTCAACTCAAACTATACTTCCTTGAGGTTATTTTAGAATGAATTTATTTGAGGAATTAGTGATGTATATTTGTGAATGGAATGAACTGTGGTATAACATGTGAATATGTCTACTATTTAGGATTGCTATATTACTAATGGGTATTTTGGAGTTTTGATCTTTAAACCTTGGAGACAATTGGAGTGATTCCTGACTAAAGTTACTTTATTCGAAGATGTAATTGTTGGGAGATAGAATTATTTGAGGAAATAAGAATGCATTTTGGTGACTGAACATTTACTTGCCTACATCAAGCTTTTGGGTTCTAGGTGGTATGACTTTCTAAATTGTTGATTGGGGATTCTCTTGTGTTATAATGGGTTAGCATGAATCTGTATTGTGTTATCAGATTTCGGAGTCTTCATTAGTTAATCTTGTTGGGTAATCAGTGATTTATCTTGTTTAGTGATTGGTCTGGTACGGAATGTAAAATTTTGGAGTGATTTATCTTGTTTGGTGATTGTTATGACTCCTTAGGTTCTCTAAATCTCCTTAGTGTCTTGTTTTGGAGGAAGATAGATTGTAGGATTTGACTTGTTGGTGTTTAAGTGTGTAGGTGGGACACCCTTCTTGTGCTTCATAATTCTATCGGTCTTATTATTCTTTTCTACTCTATTCTCACTTATTTGAGAGAGGGTTACACTTTTCTAGCCTATCAATTGTTTCTTGAAAGTTTGCTTATTGGATTAATGGATCCTATACTCATTTGACATTGTTTCTATTCTTAACATTCATATTTGTTTCTTATAGCAATGTCGCTTATTAGAGTTAAGGTTTGAGACTTCTACATTTCATTCTATATCTCCAGCCATTGATTTCAATATTTCATTTCATCCTATTACTATTCATTTGAAAGTAATTTTTCCTTTGGTATACCATTTTACTTGTTCGAATTCCACTTGCTTGATGTACTCCCTACCTAAGAACATCATTGTCATTCTTGTTGATCCTTGTTAATCCTATTGTTTCATTATTAAATCCTGAGCCATTACTTTGCTTGTAATTGCTCATTTAATATACTCAGCATTGTCCTTTCTTATTTAAACTTCTTTGGTTATTGCATGCTGAGATACTCATTATCTTGACACTCATATTTTCTATTGAATTAATCATCTCTTATCTCTTAATTTCATTTCACCTCAAGTACAACTTACTTGTTGGTTCCTTGAACAATTATCGAGAATAGAAATATCTACTTGTTCAGAAATTTTTGTTCAACATACTCAGCACTGTTTTGACTCGTCATCATCCTTTGTTCGTACTTATTTAACTGATAGGTGCTGAGACATTTCTTATCTTAGTTATCATGCTTCCTTATTAAACTATTAGGCTCTTGATTCTCTAACCTGTTTGAGCTCTTGTTCACTTGATTGTTGGCTAAAATATGACTTTCCATATTCGTATTTCCTTGTAAATTTCATAAGAGCCATATTCTAGCAAATGTCACTTTTGAAATATTTCCTTGATCAATAATCATTCATGTTATCGTGAATGAGTTTTTAAACCCTCGGGGTGTTCATAGAGCTCTTTTGTGTAGTAGGGGATGATTGATAATTAGTGGTGTTATGCTAGGACTTTGGAGTTACGATTTCTTTCATATGCAATATGATATTAGGTAGGAGAGAATTATGAATTGAAGATTGTCTTGGAACTATGATCATCAACTTGCAGTCAACAAACGTTGTTCTTTTGAGGTCTTTGGTTAGTTGTCATCCTAAGTTGAGAACTAAGAGAAGTATTATTAAGTGTAACGATTGAGGATTTAATTGTCTGTCAGTTCGAGAATTGCACAGACGCAATTGTTTTAAGGAGAGGAGAATGTGAAACCCCACTTTTCTACTTTAACTCGATTTACGTGTTTTATCTCGTTTTGCATGCATTTGACCTGTTTATGTGCTATATGACCTAGAATGTTATAATTTTGATGTCAATACTCCTAATACGTGCTAAATGTGCATTCATGAAATTTTTATCAAAAACGGGATCAGAAATTTTATCGTCGATTTTTAGTGAATAGTATTTTTGAAACACGTCCGCTATAATTTTGAAACTGGTCTTTTTAACCCTTCTAGACCTAGACCACGAACTTTAATAGACCTGTGTTTGATTAAAACGGTTTTAAAATCGGCTTAAGAATTTATTAGGGTTTTTACACCGACTTTTGCAAAAATCGAGTTTTAAGCCGACTCGGGTGAAAGTGTTTGATTGTAAAACTTCTTGTCACCTAAAAATAACCTACTTGAGCTAGCTTGGGTGTTGAATAATTGTTTTGAACTTTGGTGATCAAGAAAATGCATTTAAAGTCAAGAAAACACAAAAAAAATGCTAAGTTTCAACTTTGACTTTCATTTAAATGGTTGACCAACAAGCTTATATCACCAACACACACTCACAAAGCACAAAAACACCCCAAAAACACACACAAAACCGTGGCTCCTTGGAGGAGAAAGATGAAGGCATTTTCAAAGTATTTTTCTCATAGATTTTGCATTTCAAAGCCCAATTGAGTGATTCAAAGCTTGAAATTCATTGTTGGGCATCCATTCTACCTATTTCTAGCCTTCGTTTGCATCAAAGGTGAGAGAAAAATTCTAGATCTCAAAAGTTGTCTTTTGCATTTTTGCGTATAAATGAAAATTGAACCGTTAGAATTCTAATCTGATGTTAGATTATTGCTTCTTGCATGCTAGGGATCATTTAGCTGTAATACTACGAGTGTTTATCGGTTGTAGCATAATTTTGATTTTTCGAGTATTTAAATTTTATTAATTTGGTCAATGTTGATTAAATTGAGATGTGTTGATTGGAATCGATTGCCGTCAATTTCTAAAGTTTGATAATTACGTGGTAGCGCCGTTGTAATGTCGAATTTTCGATTATGATATTTGGGTGAAAATTCAGAAAATTCAGCCTTGACACCTTAGGGTTTTAGGGTTATCGGGCATGATTTGGAGGTGTTATGGTGGTTTTCCAAGGGGGCTAATGTAGTTGGTTGAATGGGTGGGTGTTTGAAACTGATTTGGAGTTGTTTGGATTAGTATAATGTAAGATATGATTAATTGAAGTTTAGGTTGTCTTTCTTTAAAATGTTAGATTGAGCCTTAGTTGATTGGGTGTGGGTTGAGTGATTGAATTGTGAGTTGTTGATGGGTAAATTAGAGTTTGAATGTGTGTTTAATGCATGTTCGGTTAAATGGCTTACTTTGTCATCTAACTTAGTTATTTGTTGTCTAATTGATTATTGATGCTAGTATTGATGAGTAGATGATTATTGATTGATGATTGATTGATTGTTGATGATTGTTATGGAGTCTTGGTATGTGTGTGCCACCTCTTGGGCAGCGTTGGGCTGTCGGGTTGAAAACGGCATGACTGCCAGAGAATACCCCCAGCTCGCATGACGGAGGTGTCATGGAGGGAGGGGCTAGTGAGGTACCTCGGGTGCATGTGTAATGGGGAGTTACAAGAAGAATGGTTGAGATCATAATGGCGTTTGGATTTTCACCAACTAGAGTATCCTTTATTGAATGGTTATATAGTTAAGTGATGATAATATTATTGTTATTGTGTGTTTACTGACTCAAAGGATTATTCCAAGGAGTTTAGTAGACCTTGCTCGAGATCTATCGGATCTTCGCTTGGCTTATTTTATATAAGCTCACTCTCTATTATTGCATGCATACAGGTGTACTTTTGCAGGATTACGGGTACGTGCCTCCTGAAGAGGAGAATGTGGAAAATGTGTCTTACGTGGATGAGTCCTATGTTCCAGAGTCTTATCCATGATGTCGTACATGTTTTATTATCTTGTAAATTAACTTAGTAGACTTTTATCTGCTTTGTAGTTTATAATGTATAAGATGTTGATAAGTTAATGAATTAGTTGATGTTGTCTTAGTAGCTTTTCTTTTGTTTATGATTAGGTTACTAGATTGGCTCAATATGTTTTTGTATTGTATATTAAGGGTTAATGTATTATGTTGGAACGGAGGCATATAACGAGGACTGTTTATTGTATAATATGGTTATGATGTATGTTGTTATTTTATTGAGGAGTTGTTTGTTGTATGATTTGTGAAGTTGATGTATGATGTTCTATTGAGGTTGGTTTAGAGCCTCGGTGTCCTATGTACTGTCGTTATACTGCCGAAATTCCGTTGCGTCCTGACTGATTATAGGAGGGGTCGAGTTGGGGCGTGACAGATGCTGCGTTGTTGAAGCAGATGGGTTGCCCTTAAGCCCATTAGGCCTTTTGAATGGGCCATCTCTCTGGGCTGGGACTGTGAACCGTCAACACATAAAGGATTTGTGCCCTAAACATGACGGGTGTGATCATACCAGCACTAATGCACCGGATCCCATTAGAACACCGAAGTTAAGCGTGCTTGAGCGAAAGTAGTACTAGGATGGGTGACCCCCTGGGAAGTCCTTGTGTTGCACCCCCCTTTTCAATTTTTTTTGCCCCGGTTAAGGTTGCCAAGATACTTTATCCACCACATTTCTATTATCGAATCCAACGGCACCTTGGGCAAGGCAACTTCACTTCACGTAGAGGCTGGGCCTGCAAACCGAGGGCGTAGGGCTTGTGACTAGGTCTCTGTCGTTCTGGTGCCCAAAACTTTTGATCTGTAAGGAGTTACTCGGCGTACAGCACACCGTTGGAAAACTCTCCGAGAGCTCTATTATGAAGGCAGCAAGCCTGCTCAGATGTGCCCCTTTTTGGAGCCCAAAATCGAATGTTTTCATCAGTTTTGGGCCATTTTTCTTCGTTTGCTATGTTTTTCCGTCCCGGATCGTACGTCGTGAGCTGTTAAAAGGACGACAACCTAACTCGCGGGACATTAGAGGGCCCTACAATGCGTCGATATCATATCTTGTGAGGATGCTGCGTTGTTGAAGCTAATGGGTTGTCGTTAAACCCATTGGGCCTTTTGAATGGGCCATCTCTCTGGGCTGGGACTGTGAACCGTCAACACATAAAGGAATTGTGTCTTCAACATGATGGGTGCGATCATACCAGTGCTAATGCAACGTTTCCCATCAAAACATAGAAGTTAAGCGTGCTTGGGCGAGAGTAGTACTTGGATGGATGACCACCTGGGAAGTCCTCGTGTTGCTCCCCCCTTTTCAATTTTTTTTGCCCCAGTTAGGGTTGCCAAGATACTTTATCCACCACATTTCTATTACCGAATCCCACGACACATTGGGCAAGACAACTTCGCTTCACGTAGAGGCTAGGCCCGTAAACCGAGGGCTTGGGGCTTGGGACCAGGTCTCCGTCGCTCCGGTACCCATAACTTTTAATCCGTATGGAGTTACGCGGCGCACAACATACCGTTGAAAAGCTCTCCGAGAGCTCACAACGGGGGTAGCAAGCCTGCTCGGCTGCACCTATTTTCGGAGCCCAAAATTGAACGTCTTCATCAGTTTCGGGCCACTTTTCTTCTTTTGCTCTGTTTTTTCGTTCTGGATCGTACGTCGTGAGCTGTTAAAAGGATGACAACCTAACTCGAAGGATATTACAGGGCCCTACAATGCGTCAATATCACATCTTACGAGGATGCTGCGTTGTTGAAGCGAATGGGTTGTCGTTAAGCCCATTGGGCCTTTTACGTGGGCCATCTCCCTTGTCTGGGACTGTGAACCGTCAACACATAAAGGATTTGTGCCCTCAACATGAAGGGTGCAATCATACTAGCACTAATGCACCAGATCCCATAAGAACTCTGAAGTTAAGCGTGCTTGGATGAGAGTAATACTAGGATGGGTGACCCCCTGGGAAGTCCTCGTTTTGCACCCTTATTTTCAAATTTTTTTGCCCCGGCTAGGGTTGGCAAGATACTTTATCCACCACATTTCTATTACCAAATCCCACGGCACATTGGGCAAGACAACTTCGCTTCACGTAGATACTGGGCCCGCAAACCGAGGGCGTAGGGCTTGTAACCATGTCTCCGTTGCTCCGGTGCCCATAACTTTTGATCCGTAAGGAGTTACGCGGCGTACAACATACCGTTGGAAAGCTCTCTGAGAGCTCTATGATGGGGGCAGCAAGCCTGCCCAGCTGTACCCTTTTTGGAGCCCAAAATTGAATGTTTCATCAGTTTCGGGCCACTTTTCTTTTTTTTTCTCAATTTTTCCGTCTCAGATCGTAGGTCGTGAATTGTTAAAAGGACAACAACCTAACTCGTGGGACATTAGAGGGCCCTACAATGCATCGACATCACGTCTTGCGAGGATGCTATGTTGTTGAAGTGGATGGGTTGTCGTTAAGCCCATTGGGCCTTTTGAATGGGCCATCTCTCTGGGCTGGGACTGTGAACCGTCAACACATAAAGGAATTGTCCCCTCAACATAACGTGTGTGATCATACCAGCACTAATGCACATCCCATCAGAACTCCGAAGTTAAGCGTGCTTGGGCGAGAGTAGTACTAGGATGGGTGACCCCTTGAGAAGTCCCCGTGTTGCACCCCCCTTTTCAATTTTTTTTGCCCCGGTTAGGGTTGCCAAGATTCTTTATCCACCACATTTCTATTACCGAATCCCATGGTACCTTGGCCAAGACAACTTCGCTTCACGTAGAGGCTGGCCCCGCAAACCGAGGGTGCCAGGCTTGTGACCAGGTCTCCATCGCTCCGGTGCCCATAACTTTTGATCCGAAAGGAGTTATGCGGCGCACAACATACCATTGGAAAGCACTCCAAGAGCTTTACGACGCGGGCAGGAATCCTGCATCGTTGCGCCTATTTTCGGAGCCCAAAATCAAACGTTTTCATCTATTTTGGTCCACTTTTCTAGTTTTGCTTTGATTTTTCCTCCCGGATCATATGTCGTGAGCTGTTAAAAGGACGACAACCGAACTCGCGGGATATTACAGGGCCCTACAACGCGTCGATATCATGTCTTATGAGGATGCTGCGATGTTGAAGAGGATGGATTGTCGTTAAGCCCAATTGATCTTTTGAATAGGCCATCTCTCTAGGTTGGGACTGTGAACCGTCAACACAAAAACGATTTGTGCCCTCAACATGACGGGTGCTGTGATAACCCGAACCCGACATGCATTTAATGACATTTAATTGCATCTAATTAAGTGTCATCTTAAATGGTAGCATTGAATTTTGTGTTTATTTTAGTTAAACATTCATTTGTAGCTTTATTTTCATTTTTATATCAATCGGTTTTATTTTTCTTGCATCTTCATGCTCGGTTTTCAATTAAATGAAAAGTAACTCCGAGCCAAAATAATTTTGAACTATGTCACTTCTCGAAAATTATATTTTCTTAAATTCTTTGAGATTTAATTGTTATTCTTTTATTGTCGCAAAGTGCATGGCATATCGAGAGCGATAGTTAGGAAACGATTTTCAGTCCTCAGCAAATAGTGAAAACTAGTGTTTGGTGTTTTAATTTTAGTATTTTAATTGTTATTAACTGGAATTGGATTTATGCTAGTTGTTTTAGCCTTAAAATGCCAAAAATCAAGCTTATTTGACCAACTTAGGTTAGCTTTGACCAAGGCTTGACCAATTGACTTGTTGCCAACTTATTTAAAGCATAGAATAGCACAAAATAAAAAAAAAGAAAGCAGAAAACAGAAAGTGGGCAGGCCGAAACAAGAAGGAGAGAAAAAAAAAGATTTCAATCTTCAAAACTTCAAATCTTCGCGTGAGCTTGCACGGGGTGGTTTTCGAGGCATCCGGCGTGGTTTTCCTAGCATCTAGGAACGTCTAAGGTGAGGGTTTCATGTATATTTGCGCATTTGAATGTTTTATGTGTTAACTTTAATTTTTGGTTTTATCCATAGAATGTTATTTTGATTGTTTTGAGGCTTAAAGAATGTTCCCTAGCAATTGTAGAACATGTATTTATAGCTTTTTAACATTTTCTACTGTTGAATATCGAAATTGAAATATAAATTGCTAATTGAATAGTAAATTATGAATAGTAAACCCCCGTTTCGATGAAGTTGCTTCGTTATGCGTTCTGTTGATGTAGGAAGGTGCTAGATATGCTATAATGTCTAAATGTATGATTTAATTGGATTGTGTAATGGAAAAATGGAGAAAAATGGCTTAGTGAAAGTTGGGATCGTTTAGGTCGAGTTGGCATTTTATCGTTTTGCGTGATGGCATTGTCTCGGGAGGCCATGGAAGCACTTTTGGTGTGATTATGGCATTGGTTGGGTGTTTGGTTAGGGTAGTGGTAGTTCAAATGAGCAAAGGGAGAAATTGGGGCTTTGCATGAATTCTAGGGTTAAGTAGGGTTTCGGGGTCTTTAGACGTGCCTTATAGTGACCTAGGAGGATTGGTGAAGTCGGTTTTCAAAACTCGTGGCTCGTTTGAAAGTAGTAGCGTTTTGAAAGTTGGGGTCATTTTGTGATTTTGTGTGCTTTCATAGTGTAATGCCTATAGAATGCTTAATATTGCTTGTTATGCTTGTTAAAGTTGATTATGATTGAATTTGTATGTCAATTGTTGATAATGCTAGTTAGTATTGCTCTTGTTACTTTATTGATTTTAATTGCTTATTGTATCGCATGTTGTTATTGACTTGCACTTCAGTGCCTTGCTCGATTATCGTTATATATATCTCGTATTGCATTGCATAAGTGTCAGACGCGTGAGTGATGGGCCTCTCTGGGTAGCCTTGGGTTGCCAGTGTTGGTTGCTCTAGCTCCGTGTCCTGTTCCTTTTCTCGCTTGGGTCGCCACCTAGGGAGTTTAGGTCGTAGAATTGACAGAGTATGTCCGGAGTACTCTAACGAAAGTTATAAGGTGGGTGAACCGGTGCGTCATCATTAAAGTCATCGAAATCGTGATCGGTACATTACTCGCTCGAGTGAACCATAGCCTTCAAAGTGTGGTATAGCTTTGATTGGTTGTGTTAATGCTTTCTTTAATTGTTTATTGTATTGTTGTTTATATTGAATGCCTTTTTATTGATTGTATTGCTTAACTGTACCTATTTGTATTGCACGATCTTCTTTCTTTCCACCTCGATATATGTCTCGCCTTCACTGAGTATACGTGTTGTGTATACTCACTCCTCACCACCACATTTCAGGAAATGTCATGTTAGTTGGAAAGTTTGTGATTTCGTGAAAGTTCGTGCTTGAAGAGTTGTCTTGCGTACCTATGTGGCTTGAGTTGTCGAAGTTGTAAAGATGTATGCTTTCATGTATTGTATGTATTTAATGTCAAAAGGAATGTAATTTAAGTTTCATTAGATTATTGCAGTGGTTTGATAAGTTAGATTATGTATCTAGTTAGTATAGCTTAACTTTAATGCATGTTTGTAATGTCCAAAGGAAAAGAGTTAGAATGGTATTATAGTCTATTTTATGCGATAAGTTAGAATGGTTTAATTGTCAAGTATGAATGTACTTGTAAAAGATGTGAAGAGGTAGGTTAGTCTGTAAATTGGAAATGTATATTTGCTTGTGATTGCTTGTTGAGAACAAGGCTCGGATGGCCTTGAGGTGGTTGAATGTTTGGACATGGTATTGGTCCACTTATATGCTGTCGCAGGTTTGCTTTTTGCCTAGAAACAGGGGAGACTCCATCCGTTTTCCCTGAAAATTATGCCCGAGTTTGGATTTGGGTTGTGATTAGATTGATTGATAGAACTCCCGGTCTCGAGTGGGATCGGGGTGCTACAGGTGGTATCAGAGCTTGTTTAGCTCATAAGCTGGGACAGGGTCCTCGGTCTGGTAGGTAGTGATCCTTGAATGTTTGCTTGTTAAGTGTGTTTTGAAAGTGTATGCTTGCATGTGAGATTGTGTGTCTTGACCTGAATGTGTGCTCCTATGTGATATAGTTATGTGTTATGTGTTAATTGTGTGCTAAGTGAAGTGAAGTGTCTAGTTGTGCATTGAATTGACCTATTGAATTGGCATTGTGAGTCGAATCGACCTCGTGAATTGTTATTTGCTTGAAGTATTACTTGTAATGTGTGTATAGAATGTCTTGAATTGGTTATGCCGTGATTTGAATTGATTATGTTGTGCTTGACTTGATTGTTGTGCTTGAGTGACTTTGTTGAATAAACTCTTTTGTAAATTTGCTTGCATAATAGTATAAGGCATGTGTATAAATGTGATATCCTGGCATTCATACATGTCCCGTGGAAATGGAAAGTAAGTCCTCTTACTCCCCTGAAGAGAAGTGGTTGGTAGCAGGCCCTCCAAGTTATGTGGATTGACGGGAATGAGCAGCATTTGACTAGCCTTTATTTGGGAGTTGGTGTTTGCTTTTGGAGCTCGGTTATTGGCGAATCTCTAGGGTCCTCCTCTGTGCTTAACAGTTGTGAAAGAGTAGTTTTCTTTTGAGGTTCTATTTGGCTGTTCTTTGGAGCATTCTTTGGTTTCTTATTAGGTATTCTTTGGAATTTCTGTTGGCACTTCTTGGTAGACTTTGCTATTGGGGTTTCAATCGGACTTACTGCATGAAATTATCTATGGCATATGTGTCTCGGTCTTTATTGGTGTGTTACTGGTATCCCTTATTGGCAATTCTTCAACGACATTTTATAGAATTCTTGGTGGTCATTTATTTGGTACTTACTTATTGGGAAATCCTTGGTATTTTCTCACTAGAGCATTGTTTCGGGAATTTTCTTTAGTGTTCCTTAGTAGGTTTGGTATTTGGAATTCCTATCATACTTATTGTATAGTACTACTTACGGTACTCTTCGGAATTCTTATTGGGCATTCTATTGGTATTTTCCTTATTGGCAAGGTTGCATGAAGTTCTCACTTGGCAAATAGTGCAGGGGCCTCGGAGTTGGTTTTGTATATTGTGCACCAGCTCGGTATTTTCCTTAGGGTTTTCGTCTATCTGGGAAACTATATTTGTTATTCTACTTGATTGTCTTATTGGGCACATTATATTTTCTCTGCTATTCCTTAGACCTTCTTCTCAGCAATTGATAGCGATACTCGGAATCTAATTGGTTGTCCTAAGGGATTATTATTTGGAAGGCTTCTTTGGAACTTTTGAAGTATATTTGATTGGGTTTCTTAGTATTTTCTTCAGCACTCTTAACAGGGAATTCTTCTATGAAATTCATGACTAGCGGGGTATTCCTTTGGACCTCTGGATGGAACCTTTGGTTGAGCCTTTATTTGGCTTCTTGCTTGGGAATTCTCGGGCAGTAATAGTTGAACTTCTACTAGAGATTCGTGTATGGGGTATTCATTCGGTATTCCTCTTAGCATTAATATGTGATGTGATTTTATCTACAGTATCTTTGCTTTAGTCTTTATTGGTATTATTTCGACGCTTTGGGTTAGAATTGTATTCTTCTTCAGTATTCGTGTCAACGGGATTCTTGTGCGATATTTGAGCCTTTATTCGTCATTACTACTTGGAATTTCTTCTTAACTTCCCTATTGGTTATCTTGATCAATATACTTGCTCAGCAGCTGATGAAGATTAGTCATAGTTGGATTTCAGTGGATGCAGAGTTCTATTGGAAGAAGAATTGCGAGGACGCAATTGTTTTAAGGGGGAAAGGATGTGATAACCCGAACCTGGCATGCATTTAATGGCATTTAATTGCATCTAATTAAGTGTCATCTTAAATGTTTGCATTGAATTTTGTGTTTGTTTTAGTTAAACATTCATTTGTAGCTTTATTTTCATATTTATGTCAATCAGTTTTATTTTTCTTGCATCTTAATGCTTGGTTTTCAATTAAATGAAAAGTAGCTCCGAGCCGGAGTAAATTTGAACTATGTTACTTCTCAAAAATTATATTTTCTTAAATTCTTTGAGATTTAATTGTTATTCTTTTATTGTCACAAAGTGCATAGCATATGGAGAGCGATAGTTAGGAAACGATTTCCAGTCCTCAACAAATAGTGAAAACTAGTGTTTGGTGTTTTAATTTTAGTATTTTAATTGTTATTAACTGGAATTCAATTTATGCTAGTTGTTTTAGCCTTAAAATGCCAAAAATTAAGCTTATTTGACCAACTTAGGTTAGCTTTGACCAAGGCTTGACCAATTGACTTGTTGCCAACTTATTTAAAGCATAGAATAGCACAAAATAAAAATAAAAAAGAAAGCTGAAAACAGAAAGAGGGCAGGCCGAAACAAGAGGGAGAAAAAAAAAGAGATTTCAACTTTCAAATCCTCAAATCTTCGCGTGAGCTTGCACGGGGTAGTTTCTGAGGCATCCTACGAGGTTTTCCTAGTTTCTAAGAGCGTCTAAGGTGAGGGTTTCATGTTTATTTGCACATTTGAATATTTTATGTGTTAACTTTAATTTTTGGATTTTATCCGTAGAATGTTATTTTGATCATTTTGAGGCTTAAAGAATGTTCCCTAGCAATTGTAGAACATGTATTTATAGTTTTTTAACATTTTCTGCGGTTGAATATCGAAATTGAAATATAAATTGTTAATTGAATAGTAAACCCCCGTTTCGATGAAGTTGCTCCGTTATGCGTTCTGTTGATGTAGGAAGGTGCTAGAAATGCTAGAATGCTTAAATGTGTGGTTTAATTGGATTGTGTAATGAAAAACAGAGAAAAATGGCTTAGTGAAAGTTAGGGTCATTTAGGTCGAGTTTGGCATTTTATCGTTTTACGTGATGACATTATCTCGGGAGGCCATGGAAGCACTTTTGGTGTGATTATGGCGTTGGTTGGGTGTTTGGTTAGGGTAGCGGTAGTTCAAACGAGCAAAGGGAGAAATCGGGGCTTTGCGTGAATTCTAGGGTTAAGTAGGGTTTCGGGGTCTTTAGACGTGCCTTATAGTGACCTAGGAGGATTGGTGAAGTCGGTTTCCAAAACTCGTGGCTCGTTTGAAAGTAGTAACGTTTTGAAAGTTAGGGTCATTTTGCGATTTTGTGTGTTTTCATAGTGTAATGCCTATAGAATGCTTAATATTGCTTGTTATGCTTGTTAAAGTTGATTATGATTGAATTTGTATGTCAATTGTTGATAATGCTAGTTAGTATTGCTCTTGTTACTTTATTGATTTTAATTGCTTATTGTATCGCATGTTGTTATTGACTTGCACTTCAGTGCCTTGCTCGATTATCGTTATATATATCTCATATTGCATTGCATAAGTGTCAGGCGCGTGAGTGATAGGCCTTTCTAGGTAGCCTTGGGTTGCCAGTGTTGGTTGCTCTAGCTACGTGTCCTATTCCTTTTCTCGCTTGGGTCGCCAGCCAGGGAGTTTAGGTCGTAGAATTGACAGAGTATGTCCGGAGTACTCTAACGGAAGTTATAAGGTGGGTGAGCCAGCGCGTCATCGTTAAAGTCATCGGAATCGTGATCGGTACATTACTCGCTTGAGTGAACCATAGCCTTCAAAGTGTGGTATAGCTTTGATTGGTTGTGTTAATGCTTTCTTTAATTGTTTATTGTATTGTTGTTTATATTGAATGCCTTTTTATTGATTGTATTGCTTAACTGTACCTATTTGCATTGCACGGTCTTCTTTCTCTCCACCTCGATATATGTCTTGCCCTCACTGAGTATACGTGTTGTGTATACTCACTCCTCACCACCACATTTCAGGAAATGTCATGTTAGCTAGAAAGTTCGTGATTTCGTGAAAGTTCGTGCTTGAAGAGTTGTCTTGCGTGCCTATGTGGCTTGAGTTTTCGAAGTTGTAAAGATGTATGCTTTCATGTATTGTATGTATTTAATGTCAAAAGGAATGTAATTTAAGTTTCATTAGATTATTGAAGTGGTTTGATAAGTTAGATTATGTATCTATTTAGTATAGCTTAACTTTAATGCATGTTTATAATGTCCAAAGGAAAAGAGTTAGAATGGTATGATAGTCTATTTTATGCAATAAGTTAGAATGGTTTAATTGTCAAGCATGAATGTACTTGTAAAAGATGTGAAGAGGTAGGTTAGTCTGTAAACTGGAAATGTATATTTGCTTGTGATTGCTTGTTGAGAACAAGACTCGGATGGCCTTGAGGTGGTTGAATGTTTGGACATGGTATTAGTCCACTTATATGTTGTCGCAGGTTTGCTTTTTGCCTAGAAACAGGGGAGACTCCGACCGTTTTCCCTAAAAATTATGCCGGAGTTTGGATTTGGGTTGTGATTAGATTGATTGATAGAACTCATGGTCTCGAGAGGGATCGGGGTGCTACAGGTGCCATCATACCAGCATTAATGCACCGGTTCCCATCAGAACTCCGAAGTTAATCTTGTTTGGGCGAGAGTAGTACTAGGATGGGTGACCCCCTGGGAAGTCCTCGTGTTGCACCCCCCCTTTTCAATTTTTTTTGCCCCGGTTAGGGTTGCCAAGATACTTTATCCACCACATTTCTATTACCGAATCCCACGGCACCTTGGGTAAGACTACGTCACTTCACATAGAGGCTGGGCCCACAAACCAGGGGTGTAGGGCTTGTAACCAGGTCTCCGTCGCTCCGGTGCCCATAACTTTTGATCCATAAGGAGTTACGGGGCGCAAAGCATACCGTTGGAAAGCTCTCCGAGAGCTTTAGGATGGGGGCAGGAAGCCTGCTCCGCTGTGCCCTTTTTGGAGCCCAAAATCGAAAGTTTTCATCAGTTTCGGGCCATTTTTCTTCTTTTGCTCTATTTTTTCGTTCCAGATCGTACGTCGTGAATTGTTAAAAGGATGACAACCTAACTCGCAGGACATTAGAGGGCGATATCACGTCTTGGGAAGATGCTGCGTTGTTGAAGTGGATGGGTTGTCGTTAAGCCCTTTGGGCCTTTTGAATGGGCCATCTCTCTGGGTTGGGACTGTGAACCGTCGACACATAAAGGATTTGTGCCCACAACATGACGGGTGCAATCATACCAGTACTAATGCACCGGATCCCTTCAGAACTCCGAAGTTAAGCGTGCGGGCGAGAGTAGTACTAGGATGGGTGACCCCCTGGGAAGTCCTCGTGCTGCACCCCCCCTTTTTCAATTTTTTTTCCCCTGTTAGGGTTGCCAAGATACTTTATCCACCACATTTCTATTACCGAATCCCACGGTACCTTGGGCAAGACAACTTTGCTTCACGTAGAGGCTGAGCCTGCAAACTGAGGGCGTGGGGCTTGTGACCAGGTCTCCGTCGCTCCGGTGACGATAACTTTTTATCTGTAAGGAGTTAAACGGCGCACATCATACCATTGGAAAGCTCTCCGAGAGCTCTACGACGGGGTAAGCAAGCCTGCTCAGTGGTGCCTATTTTCGGAGCCCAAAATCGAATGTTTTCCTCAATTTCAAGACACTTTTCTACTTTTGCTCTGTTTTTCCGTTCCGGATCGTATGTCGTGAACTGTTAAAAGGAAGATAACCTAACTCGCGGGATATTACAGGGCCCTACAACTCGTCGATATTATGTCTTACGAGGATGTTGCGTTGTTGAAGCGGATGGGTTGTCGTTAAGCCCAATTGGCCTTTTGAATGAGCCATCTCTCTGGGCTGGGACTGTGAACTGTCAACACATAAAGGATTTGTGCCCTCAACATGATGGGTGCAATCATACCAGCACTAATGCACCGGATCCAATCAGAACTCCGAAGCTAAGCATGCTTGGGCGAGAGAAGTATTAGGACGGGTGACCCCCTAGGAAGTCCTCGTGTTGCACCCCATTTTCAATTTTTTTTGCCCCGGTTAGGGTTCCCAAGATTCTTTATCCAACACATTTCTATTACCGAATCCCACGGCACCTTGGGCAAGACAACTTCGCTTCACGTAAATGGTGGGCCCGCAAACCGAGGGCGTAGGGCTTGTGACCAGGTTTTCGTCACTCCGGTGCGCATAACATTTGATCTGTAAGGAGTTACGAAGTGCATAGCATACCGTTGGAAAGTTTTCCGAGAGCTCTATGACGTGGGCAGCAATCCTACTTAGCTGTGCCCATTTTTGGAGCCCAAAATCGAACGTTTTCATCAGTTTTGGGCCACTTATCTTCTTTTACTCTATTTTTTCGTCCTGCATCGTACGTCGTGATCTGTTAAAAGGATGACAACCTAACTTGCGGGACATTAGAAGGCCCTACAATGAGTCGATATCATGTCTTGCGAGGATGCTGCGTTGTTGAAGTGGATGGGTTTTCGTTAAGCCCTTTGGGCCTTCTGAATGGGCCATCTCTCTAGGCTAGGACTGTGAACTGTCAACACATAAAGGATTTGTGCCCTCAACATGACAGGTGCTATCATACCAGCACTAATGCACCGTATCCTATCAGAACTCAGAAGTTAAGCGTGCTAGGGCGAGAGTAGCACTAGGATGGGTGACCACTTAGGAAGTCCTCGTGTTGCACCTCCTTCTTCAATTTTTTTGCCCCACTGGGGGTTGCCAAGATACTTTATCCACCATATTTCTTGGGCAAGACAACTTCGCTTCACGTAGAGGCTGGGCCCGTAAACCGAGGGCATGGGGCTTGTGACCAGGTCTTCGCCGCTCCAGTGCCCACAACTTTTAATCCGTATGGAGTTACACGGCGCACAGCATACCGTTGGAAAGCTCTCCGAGAGCTCTACGACAAGCGCAACAAGCCTGCTAAGCTGCGCCTGTTTTTGAAGCCCAAAATCAAACGTTTTCATTACTTTCAGGCCACTTTTCTTCTTTTGCTCTGTTTTTCCGTTCCGGATCGTATGTCGTGGGCTGTTAAAAGGACGACAACATAACTCGCGGGATATTACAATGCCCAACAACGCGTTAACATCACGTCTTACGAGGATGTTATGTTGTTGAAGCGGATGGGTTGTCGTTATGCCCATTGGGCCTTTTGAATGGGACATCTCTCTGGGCTGGGACTTTGAACTATCAACACATAAAGGATTTGTGCCCTCAACATGACGGGTGCGATCATACCAGCACTAATGCACCGGATCCCATCAGAACTCCGAAGTTAAGCGTGCTTGGGCGAGAGTAGTACTTGGATGGGTGACCCCTTGGGAAGTCCTCGTGTCGCACCCCCCTATTCAATTTTTTTTGCCCCGGTTAGGGTTGCCAAGATTCTTTATCCACCACATTTCTATTATCGAAACCCACGGCACCTTGGGCAAGACAACTTCGCTTCACGTAGAGGTTGGGCCCGTAAACAGAGAACCTAGGGCTTGTGACCAGGTCTCCATCGCTCCGGTGCCCATAACTTTTGATCTGTAAGGAGTTACGCGGCGTACAGTATACCGTTGGAAAGGTCTCCGAGAGCACGATGATGGGGGCAGCAAGCCTGCCCAGTTGTGCCCTTTTTGGAGCCCAAAATTGAACGTTTTCATCATTTTCGGGCCACTTTTCTTCTTTTGCTCTGTTTTTCCGTCCCAGATCGTACGTCGTGAGTTGTTAAAAGGATGACAACCTAACTCGCGGGACATTAGAGGGCCCTACAATGCGTCGATACCACATCTTGCGAGGATGCTGTGTTGTTGAAGCGGATGGGTTGTCGTTAAGCCCATTGGGCCTTTTGAATAAGCCATCTCTCTGGGCTGGGACTGTGAACCGTCAACACATAAAGGAATTGTGCCCTTAACATGACGGTTGTGATCATACCAGAACTAATGCACCGGATCCCATTAGAACTCCGAAGTTAAGCGTGATTGGGCGATAGTAGTACTAGGATAGGTAACCCTATGGGAAGTCCTCATGTTGCACCCTCCTTTTCAATTTTTTTTGCCCCAGTTAGGGTTGTCAGGATTCTTTATCCACCACATTTCTATTACCGAATCCCACGGCACCTTGGGCAAGACAACTTCGCTTCACGTAGAAGCTGGGCCTGCAAACCGAGGGTGTAGGGCTAGTGACCAGATCTCTGTCGCTTCGGTGCCCATAACTTTTGATCCGTGAGGAGTTACGTGGCGCACAGCATACCGTTGGAAAGCTCTCCGAGAGCTCTACGATGGGTGCAGCAAGCATGCTAGGCTGTGCCTATTTTTGGAGCCCAAAATCAAACGTTTTCATCCGTTTTGGGCCACTTTTCTACTTTTGCTCTGTTTTTTCGTCCCGGATCGTATGTCGTGAGATGTTAAAAGGAGGACAACTTAACTCGTGGGGTATTACAGGGCCCTACAACGCGTCGATATCATGTCTTACGAGGATGCTGCGTTGTTGAAGCGGATGGGTTGTCGTTAAGCCCAATTGGTCTTTTGAATGGGCCATCTCTCTGGGCTGGGACTGTGAACCGTCAACACATAAAGGATTTGTGCCCTCAACGTGACGGGTGTCATCATACTAGCAATAATGCACCGGATCCCATCAGAACTCCAAAGTTAAGCGTGCTTGGGCGAGAGTGGTACTAGGATGGGTGACCCCCTGGAAGTCCTCGTGTTGCACCCCCCTATTCAATTTTTTTTCCCCGGTTAGGGTTGCCAAGATACTTTATCCACCACATTTCTATTATCGAATCCCACGGCACCTTGGACAAGACAGCTTCGCTTCATGTAGAGGCTGGGCCCGCAAACCAAGGGCGTAGGGCTTGTGACCAGGTCTCCGTCGCTCCGGTGCCCATAACTTTTGATCCGTAAGGAGTTACGCGGCGCAAGGCATACCGTTGGAAAGCTCTCCGAGAGCTCTATGACAGGGGTAGCAAGCCTGCTCCACTTTGCCCTTTTTGGAGCACAAAATCGAACGTTTTCATCTGTTTCATACCACTTTTCTTCTTTTGCTCTATTTTTCCGTCCCGGATCGTACGTTGTGAGCTGTTAAATGGACGACAACCTAACTCGCGGTACATTATGTCATGCCCAACCCTACCTATGGAGGCTAGACTAGGGAATGACCTAATTCTTCTATGCTATTTGTACGACTTGATCATTTCTTACGATTAATACTTAACGTTGATTTAGAATTCCGAAAGATTTTTCAAAAATCCAGCAGTATGAAGGCTATATTTAAGACCTTTGGTTTGACCTATTTTCTAAAACGCCTCAAAACCTTTAATCATCGTTTCAATTCGAACCAAAATTTCCTATTTTGTTATCAATAGATATGCCTACTAATTATCTCGAAGCCTCGTTTGACTAATAACCTAGCATGATAACTATGTCCTGTTTATTTTTTCAATTTACCCCTATCATGCACATAACTATTATCCTTTAGCTTACGAATTAGTACCTAAGTGGAGTTGGATAGAGTTAACTTTGTTGATTATTCACCTGAGGTTTAAACCCCTATGATAACTACTAATCAAGACAATAAAACAATAACCAAATAAGGAGTTCGTCCGGTTATAGATAGTACAATCCAAAATTAGACCCAAATTACAACGGGGTCATGTACATCAACAAAATAAATATTCTTCAAAGCAAACACAACGTTCACAAAACAACCACTGTCAAGAAAGGCACGTAGGGAAAGCAATCATTTCAAGGAATCATCAAAGGGCACGTTGTCCTTGGGTACCTGTTCCTCGTCTTCTTCACCTGAGATGATAAAAGAAGGTGAGTCATTATGAACTCAACGAGGGAGAACGAGAAATAAGTTTTAAAACTCTTTTTCTGGTTCAACTTATGAAAACCCTTTTTGCAAGCATGACATATATCACAAGTAAGTACATATTGTAATATAAAAGTAAAAGAATACAATTACCCGTTTTTCCTTCCTGAGGTCCTCCAGGAACCAAGCGAGAGTACTTATACACATAGTAAAAAGGATACGGCGAGCTTTTGCTCTTAGTTCATTTCCAGTATCAGTTGTTGCGGCTGACTTCAAATCATCCACTTATCACGCCAAATGGGTGTACTCCGGATGTACCCCGAAATCCTACGACCCAACTCTCCGAGGAAGTCTAGCCCTCAAGCGAGAGAGGGAATTGGACAATGGTAGTCACGGTTGCACCGGCAAGCCCGATGCCGCCCGGTGTTCGTGAACGCTACCACGCCAGAATGAAAGGTTGCAACCTTGTATGCAATGCACATTTATGACATTTAATATATCACATTAGGAGGACAACAAAGTAGGTTGCCTCCGAGCAGTCATAAGATTGCACATTGATAAGTAAACACGCGAGGCACGATATGACAAGTAATTTCACTTGAAAAGCATATGGAGTTATATGAATATTAAACGGGAAGCCATGTAATGCATGTAAATCAAGTCATATAACTCATTTCGAAGTTCACGTAATCAAATAACAAGATTATTCAACATGCAACGACATCTACGTGGGACCGGGTGCAAGAAAGGCCTACTTGTCAACATGTAATCATCGAAATCACATTTAGGGCTACAAGGGCAACTACGGGCAGCCTACTAATCACATAATTAAACACAATATTCATAGGATCAACGCTTAGCGAATTTACCTAATCACTAGGGTTTCAATTCGTGCTTACCCATGCGATTAAGCCCCAAGTTATCTCGTAATTAAACTCAAGCCATGCATTGATTAATTCAAACACCCTCAAGTATTAAAAACAGTCCACATAACATCCAAATGCCACAATCCCAAGCATTTAATACAACAAGAGAAGCTACAATAATTTTTCTAAGAATATCACTAGGTGAAATCCTCACTGCAATGGACTATTTCTCACAATCATTGAGACAAGAAAACAATCTCCAATTCAAGTGAACAAGATGTAAATTAAAGCTTAAGGAGTGAACTAAATTCAGAAACAAACCTCGCATCATTTGGAGTTCGGGTTCAAGAGTTATAGCCAAAACCGTGAGACTACACAAAACTGTCCAGATTTTTACACATTTCAATACTTGTCGTTTTTGAGGGCCTTAGGGTCAGATTAAGCCTTAGTCCATTTCTGACAAAAATGTCCAGAACTGAAGAATATAGAAGTATACCAAATTTCATGCATTTTGGATATCATTTACTAAGTAAAAACAGGTTCATTCTACAAGGACAGTGAATCTGCCAAAACCTGCTTCATTTTCCCAGATTTTCCAGATTTGGACACATTTTAATACTTTGCAATTTTGAGGACCTTAGAGTCAAAATTAGCTTTGGCCTATTTCTGTGAAAAGTGTTCAGAACTGGAAAAAAATAGTTACCTACCAATTTTCATGCATTTTAAACATCATTTACCTGGTGAAAATCACCTCGCAACAACAAGACAGAAGGCTGTCCCATACACGATTTCATCTAACATCACATTCTAGCCAAATATCTTGCCATGCATGTTTACAAAAGCTCATGAACACACATATATCACAAGTACAGAAGTAAAGATAGACATTTAAAGGCATACATGTGGATTTTGAAAGCTTTTCAAGAAGTTTTAGCCCTCACCTCTTTGAAGATCTAGCAAATGAGCACAAAATCCTTGTTTTTGAGCTTTGTGTGAGTTTTCTTGCTATGTTGCTTGCTTGTTCTTGCTATGGCCGAGCTTGGAAGAGTCGTAGAGAGTTGTTATGAGTCTTGAATGCTCAAGGAGCAGCCATGGTCGAAAATGAGAGAGAAGGAGAGAGAATGGGAGAGTTTTGAGAGAAAAATGAATGTTTGAAGAGTTGTTTGTGAGCATTGGCTTATGTGTCGGCCTTGAGCTTTGAAAAATCGGATTTTGTGTCATCTTTTGAGCATCTTTTGAATTGTTTTAGCATGTGGGTTGAGAGGGACAATAAAGTGAGCTTGGGTGTTAGTAAAATGGTGCATAGGTGCAAGGAAAAGCATGACATGGTGAAGAGAATGTTGCGTAGAATAGAATATTTTATAGTTAGTGGGTTTTGTAGAGAATTGAATTAGGAATATAATATTGGTTAGTGGATTGTGTAGCATTATTTAATAGTCTAGTGCTTTGTGTAGGATTCTTTATTGGTTAGCGTGTAGGCACACAGTTCACGGTTTAAGGTACGCACTACGAGGCACGCACCGAAATCAATACGGGGCACGAATCATGGGGTAGACACGAAGTATGAGGTAAGGCACGTACTTCAAGAAAAATGCACAGATTCCAATGCAAATGCACGCAATCCTAGGTAAATGTACTTAAACCAATACAAGGCACGTAATTCAAAGCAATGCACATAAATCGAGGTACGACTCTTAAACCTAGGTTAGGACACGCAATTCAAGGTCAGGGCACACAAAATGAGATAACGCACGAAATTCGAAGTCGGGGCACATAAGTCGAGAATTAGAGCACATAATTCTAGGTCAAGGCACAAATGACGAGGCATGCACAAAAACCAAGATAGGGCACGTAATCCAAGGTCAGTCATATCATTCTTGGTCTATTGCACGCAAATCAAGGTAACACACATTATTCGGGGTCGGGCCTCACATCCTCCCCTCCTTAAAAGAATTTCATCCCGAAATTCATTCTTGCCTATTGAGGTCATTTAGACGGATTTTGACCCTTGTTATTCTTCCTACTCTGGTTCGTCCCGTGTTTGGTGATCTTTTACCGCAGCCAATTTACTTCTTATGTTTCTCCAATCATTTAGTTCGGTGTGACCTTCACAATTACAGTTCTTTCCTTTGAACGACTCTATTCCTTCCATTTGATCTTAAGGTCAAGTTCATTAACTAAGGTTAGAGTCTTCAAACATAGTCATCAAAGCTGCATCGGTATTCTAACTATATAACTATAACTCCAGAATCATGACTCATGTTGTATTAAACTCACCTCCATACTTCAAAAAGGAATATCACCATAATACCATGATTCTTTGGTGACATATGCTAATTTCAAGATAACAGGTCTATATCCGATTTACATATCCTATCTACTAGCTTCAAAACTGATATCACATAGGTCATACACATGTTATGAATTATTTCCACAATACGACCCTATTTTCAAGAAGAACTCACCAAACAAACTAATCCATCTCAAATCGTCATCTATCGATAGTATCATAGTCCTTTTTCGTAGGTACATTAGATTAACAAATCTTCTAATAACTAGTCTCCTGGTTACAAGCTCCTATTCATTAACATTCTTCCCCAATTTCGTTAACCTTCAAGCTCGTAATCAAGAAGAAAGACCGTTGAGATTCGTTAAACTCAAACTCTAAGATTTATTAAGTACCACCTACAAATTGCCATCGAAATTGCATAGGTAAAGTAATCATGTTACACTAGTTCAACTCTTACAAGTAAATTTCATCAGCTTGTGTTCCACAATTTATTTCCTTATTCAAATCTCCGTTTTCAAGTCACAAGGCTTCAAAATTTTCTTTTAATCTTATCCAAAACTCCTAAGACGAATAGTTTCAACCTCAAATAAATTCCATTAATCTCAATCCAATGTTACGTCATACTTAGGAAGACAATGGTCCTACTCACTTAGCGACCTAGTAATTCCTTCGAACACTTAATGCCCGCCAATATATCTCCAACATTAATGTTACTAAGCTGGGTTCATAGCCATGTAAGTGATATCAATTCTCTACTAGGTTACCGGTCGTACAGCAACAATCCTAGGACTATAAATGGGTACCAAAATGATCTAGCTCATAAGATACTTACCATACTAATCCAAGTAGCTTGTTACACAAAATAACTTCAAGGCTGTGTCAACATAAGAATTATAACCACAAGGCATCCTTCAATATAATCTAATAGAACTTCAAAAGTAGTCAACGACTCATTTAACTATCACTACAAGATCCGTCCTCCATTTAACGACCACGATTCGAAGTCTACCAACGGCTAGTTTCTAGACATGAAACGGTGCACATAATACGGTTGTCTAACAGCAGTCTCTTGGGTCATCATGACTCTAATTCATCTCTATCTTAACTATATGGAATCTTACTCTCTTCATTTACATGTTCAACTAGCTAAGAGCATCAAGTCTCATTGACCTTAGGTCCTAGGGTTCACCATGAATCATCATGCATACTCATTATTAGCTATTTAGGATTACTAATCATACCCTAACGACTCCACTTTGCAACCAGATGCTTAATATCATTTGCATGGTTTATATACCGAGTCCATCGGTATTACTTAGGGATATATGCTTCCTAACATCCTCTAGGGTATCCAAACAACAAGTGCATAGATTGACTTACTTGCATAATTACAACTAAATCCGAGAGGCACCAATTAATACCATGATTCTAAATATCACCCATATCCAACTTAGGACCTTTAGCAACGTTAGTCATCTAATGCATAATTCAATACCTTACACTTCTATTCGACCCAACATTTAGGTGTAGTCTTCTGAACACGAGTTCTAGTTACGTGAATTCCTCGATTCCAACATCCCCATATCTTGTTATACTAAAGATTTATCAACCTTGTTAAACTTAGTCTCCAGAGTTGCCTACATGTCTTGGGGTTATCCATTGTTAAATTACTTAAACACACTATTCATGCCTTAATAATCTAACCCCTATCGTCAATTTTCACGAATTCATCTCTTAATTTCTAGGTCATGATCTTACCATTGAGTGAACTTGAAACTCGCAAATATACACCATATTAGGTTCAATGATGCTTAATTCCAATTAAGTAAGGATTCAATCATATAAATAGTCTATTATACCATTTTAAGATATAAGAATTTGATTCAAAAACAACTCCTAAGTCAAACTTCCATTATAAGCATATGAACATATATATACTACTCCACATGTCCAATAGTATATTCTTATATCTAAGGAAAGTTGTATGTCCTTAACATTTATTCTTGAACCACAATTAGAAGAACGGTTTAACAGAATCAAGAACTTTATAGCTATAAAATTGATAACTTAATCACAGGCATGTGTAAGGAGATAATTTTACCTTAGCAATTATACATGTGCTACGCATTGTATATATATGCATATCCAATAATACATACGATCCATCGAGTACCTGTGAAGATGCGAGAAATCTCTAACCGGGCCTTTTCGTTCGTCTTGCACAAATTCACTTCCTTGAAAGTCTTAATCCTAACTATCTATATGTATAAACAGTCATTCACAGTTATATAACATGCACATATATCAAGGAAGGAGTATAAAAGCATGCATGCATTATTGAGGACGTATCGGTGTGCATGATACAGAATACATATTGTCCACAAAGGCACATAATATTCAATACTTAAAGCAATTAAAGCACATTAGCACATATTAACACATATAAACAAGACATCATAATTACCTTAGGGCTTCTACCTACAGTCCGAGAGTTGAACCCGACTAATGCCTAGTTAGCAAACTAAGCTCTGATACCATTAATATAAGGTGTCACGCCCCAACCCGACCTATGGAGGCTAGATTAGGGAATCACCTAATTCTTCTATGCTCTTTGTACGACTTGGGCATTTCTTACGATTAATACTTAACGTTGATTTAGAATTCCAAAAGATTTTTTGAAAATCCGATAGTATGAAGGCTATATTTAAGACCTTTGGTTTGACCTATTTTCAAAAACGCCTCAAAACCTTTAATCATCGATTCAATTCGAACCAAAATTTCCTATTTTGTTATCAATAGATATGCCTACTAATTATCTCGAAGCCTCGTTTGACTAATAACCTAGCATGATAACTATGTCCCGTTTATTTTTTCAATTTACCCCTATCATGCACGTAACTATTATCCTTTAGCTTACGAATTTGTACCTAAGTGGAGTTGGATAGAGTTAACTTTGTTGATTATTCACCTAGTGGTTTAAACCCCTATGATAACTACTAATCAAGACAATAAAACAATAACCAAATAAGGAGTTCGTCCGGTTATAGATAGTACAATCCAAAATTAGACCCAAAATACAACGGGGTCATTTACATCAACAAAATAAATATTCTTCAAAGCAAACACAACGTTCACAAAACAGCCACTGTCAAGAAAGGCACGTAGGGCAAGCAATCATTTCAAGGAATCATCAAAAGGCACGTTGTCCTCGGGTACCTGTTCCTCGTCTTCTTCACCTGAGATGATAAAAGAGGGTGAGTCCTTATGAACTCAGCAAGGGGGAACAAGAAATAAGTTTTAAAACTCTTTTTCCAGTTCAACTTATAAAAACCTTTTTTGCAAGCATGACATATATCACATGTATGTATATAATGTAATATAAAACTAAAAGAATACAATTACCTGTCATTCCTCCCCGAGGTCCTCCAGGAACCAAGCGAGAGTACTTATACACATAGTAAAAAGGATACGGCGAGCTTTTGCTCTCAGTTCATTTCCAGTATTAGTTGTTGCGGCCGACTTCAAATCATCCACTTATCACGCCAAATGGGTGTACTCCGGATGTACCCCGAAATCCTACGACCCAACTCTCCGAGGAAGTCTAGCCCTCAAGCGAGAGAAGGAATTGGACAATAGTAGTCACGGTTGCACCGGCAAGCCCGATGCCGTCCGGTGTTCATGAACGCTACCACGCCATAATGAAAGGTTGCAACCTTGTATGCATTGCACATTTATGACATTTAATATATCACATTAGGAGGACAACAAAGTAGGTTGCCTCCGAGCAGTCATAAGATTGCACATTGACATGTAAACACGCGAGGCACGATATGACAAGTAATTTCACTTGAAAAGCACATGGAGTTATATGAATATTAAACGGGCAGCCATGTAACGCATGTAAATCAAGTCATATAACTCATTTCGAAGTTCACGTAATCAAATAACAAGATTATTCAACATGCAACGACATCTACGTGGGACCGAGTGCAAGAAAGGCCTACTTGTCAACATGTAATCATCGAAATCACATTTAGGGCTACAAGGGAAACTACGGGAAGCCTACTAATCAAATAATAAAACATGATATTCATAGGATCAACACTTAGCAAATTTACCTAATCACTAGGGTTTCAATTCGTGCTTACCCATGCGATTAAGCCCCAAGTTATCTCGTAATTAAACTCAAGCCATGCATTGATTAATTCAAACACCCTCAAGTATTCAAAACAGTCCACACAACATCCAAATGCCACAATCCCAAGCATTTAATACAACAAGAGAAGCTACAATAATTTTTCTAAGCATATCACTAGGTGAAATCCTCACTGCAATGGACTATTTTCTCACAATCATTGAGACAAGCAAACAATCTCCAATTCTAGTGAAAAATATTTCAAATTAAAGCTTAAGGAGTGAACTAAATTCAGAAACAAACCTCGCATCATTTGGAGTTCGGGTTCAAGAGTTATAGCCAAAACCGTGAGACTACACAAAACTGTCCAGATTTTTACACATTTCAATACTTGTAATTTTTGAGGGCCTTAGGGTCAGATTTAACCTTAGTCCATTTCTGACAAAAATGTCCAGAACTGAAACATCTAGCAGAATAGCAAATTTCATGCATTTTGGATATCATTTACTAAGTAAAAACTGGTTCGTTCTACAAGGACAGTGAATCTGCCAAAACCTGCTTCATTTTCTCAGATTTTCCAGATTTGGACACATTTTAATATTTTGCCATTTTGAGGACCTTAGAGTCAAAATTAGCTTTAGCCTATTTCTTCAAAAAGTGTTCATAACTGGAAAAAATAGTTACCTACCAATTTTCACGCATTTTCAACATCATTTACCTGGTGAAAATCACCTTGCAACAACAAGACAGAAGGCTATCCCATACACGATTTCATCTAACATCACATTCTAGCCAAATATCTTGCCATGCATGTTTACAAAAGCTCATGAACACACATATATCACAAGTACAGAAGTAAAGATAGACATTTAAAGGCATGCATGTGGATTTTGAAAGCTTTTCAAGAAGTTTTAGCCCTCACCTCTTTGAAGATCTAGCAAATGAGCACAAAATCCTTGTTTTTGAGCTTTGTGTGAGTTTTCTTGCTATGTTGCTTGCTTGTGCTTGCTATGGCCAAGCTTGGGAGAGTCTTAAAGAGTTGTTAGGAGTCTTGAATGCTCAAGGAGCAGCCATGGTCGAAAATGAGAGAGAAGGAGAGAGAATGGGAGAGTTTTGAGAGAAAAATGAATGTTTGAAGAGTTGTTTGTGAGCATTGGCTTATGTGTCGGCCTTGAGCTTTGAAAAATCTGATTTTGTGTCATCTTTTGAGCATCTTTTGAATTGTTTTATCATGTGGGTTGAGAGGGACAAGAAAGTGAGCTTGGGTGTTAGTAAAATAGTGCATAGGTGCAAGGAAAAGCATGACATAGTGTAAGAAAATGTTGGGTAGAATAGAATATTTTATAGTTAGTGGGTTTTGTAGAGATTTGAATTAGGAATATAATATTGGTTAGTGGATTCTGTAGGATTATTTAATAGTCTAGTGCTGTGTGTAGGATTCTTTATTGGTTAGCGTGTAGGCACACAGTTCGCGATTTAGGGTACGCACTACGAGGCACGCACTGAAATCAATACAGGGCACGAATCACGGGGTAGACACGAACTACGAGATAAGGCACGTACTTCAAGATAAATGCACGGATTCCAATGCAAATGCACGCAACCCTTGGTAAATGCACGTAAACCAATACAAGGCACGTAATTCAATGCAATGCACGTAAATCGAGGTACAACTCTTAAACCTAGGTTAGGACATGCAATTCAAGGTCAGGGCACACAAAATGAGATAACGCACGCAATTCGAAGTTGGGGCACGTAAGTCGAGGATTAGGGCACATAATTCTAGGTCAAGGCACTAATGACAAGGCATGCACGAAAACCAAGACAAGGCACGTAATCCAAGGTCAGTCATATCATTCTTGGTCTATGGCACGCAAATCAAGGTAACACATGTTATTCGGGGTCGGGCCTCACACATTAGAGGGCACGCAAATCAAGGTAACACACGTTATTCGGGATCGAATCACTCGGCACCTTGGGCAAGACAACTTCGCTTCACGTAGAGGCTGGGCCAACAAACCGAGGGCGTGGGGCTTGTGACCAGGTCTTTGTCGCTCCGATGCTGATAACTTTTAATCCGTAAGGAGTTACACGGCGCACAGCATACCGTTGGAAAGCTTTCTGAGAGCTCTAAGACGGGGGTAGCAAGCCTGTTTGGTTGCGCCTATTTTCGGAGCCCAAAATCGAACGTTTTCATCAATTTTGGGCCACTTTTCTACTTTTGCTCTGTTTTTCGATCCCGGATCGTATGTCGTGAGCTGTTAAAAGGATGAAAACCTAACTCGCTGGATATTACAGGGCCCTACAATGTGTCGATATTATGTCTTACCAGGATGCTGCGTTGTTGAAGCGGATCAGTTGTCGTTAAGCCTAATAGGCCTTTTGAATGGGCCATCTCTCTGGGCTAGGACTGTGAACCGTCAACACATAAAGGATTTGTGCCCTCAACATGATAGGTGCGATCATACCAGCACTAATGCATCGGATCCCATCAGAACTCCGAAATTAAGCGTGCTTGGGCGAGAGTAATACTAGGACGGGTGACCCCCTGGGAAGTCCTCGTGTTGCACCCCCCTTTTCAATTTTTTTTGCCCCGGTTAGGGTTCCCAAGATTCTTTATCCACCACATTTCTATTACCGAATCCCACTGCACCATGGGCAAAACAACTTCGCTTCACGTAGATGCTGGGCTCGTAAACCGAGGGCGTAGGGCTTGTGCCAGGTCTTCGTCGCTCCGCGCCCATAACTTTTGATCCGTAAGGAGTTACGTAGTACACAGCATACCGTTGGAAAGCTCTCCAAGAGCTCTATTATGAAAGCAGCAAGCCTGCTCAGCTGTGCCCATTTTTGGAGCCCAAAATCAAATGTTTTCATCAGTTTCGGGCCACTTTTCTTCTTTTGCTCTGTTTTTCAGTCCCGAATCGTACGTCGTGAGCTGTTAAAAGGACGACAACCTAACTCGCCGCACATTAGAGGGCCCTACAACGCGTTGATATCACATCTTCCGAGGATGCTACGTTGTTGAAGTGGATGGGTTTTCGTTAAGCCCTTTGGGCCTTTTGAATGGGGCATCTCTCTAGGCTGGGACTGTGAACCACCAACACATAAAGGATTTGTGCCCACAGCATGACGGGGGTGCGATCATACCATCACTAATGCACCGGATCCCATCAGAACTCCGAAGTTAAGCGTGCTTGGGTAAGAGTAGTACTAGGATGGGTGACCCCCTAGGAAGTCCTCGTGTTGCACCCCCCATTTTCAATTTTTTTTGCCCCGGTTAGGGTTGCCAAGATACTTTATCCACCACATTTATATTACTAAATCCCACGGCACCTTGGGCAAGACAACTTCGCTTCATGTAGAAGCTGGGCCCACAAACCGAGGGTGTGGGGCTTGTGACCACATCTCCATTGCTCCGGTGCCGTTAACTTTTAATCCGTAAGTAGTTAGACGGCGTACATCATACCGTTGAAAAGCTCTTCGAGAGCTCCACGATGGGGGTAGCAATCCTGCTCAGCTATGCCTATTTTTGGAGCCAAAAATCGAACGTTTTCATCAGTTTTTGTACACTTTTCTTCTTTTGCTCTGTTTTTTCATCTCGGATCGTACGTTGTGAGCTATTAAAAGGACGACAACCTAACTCGTGGGATATTACAGGGCCCTACAACACACTGATATCTCGTCTTACGAGGATGCTGCGTTGTTGAAGCGGATGGGTTGTCGTTAAGCCCATTGGGCCTTTTGAATGGGCCATCTCTCTAGGCTGGGACTGTGAACCGTCAACACATAAATGATTTGTGCCCTCAACATGATGGGTGCGATCATACCAGCACTAATGCACCAGATCCCATCAGAACTCCGAAGTTAAGCATGCTTGGGCGAGAGTAGTACTAGGATGGGTGACCCCCTGGGAAGTCCTCGTGTTGCAGCCCCCTTTTCTATTTTTTTTTACCCCAGTTAGGGTTGCCAAGATACTTTATCCACCACATTTGTAAGGCCCGACCCCGAATAACGTGTGTTACCTTAATTTACGTGCCATAGACCAAGAATGATATGACTGACCTTGGATTACGTGCCCTGTCTTGGTTTTCGTGCATGTCTCGTCATTCGTGCCTTGACCTAGAATTATGTGCCCTAATCCTTGACTTATGTGCCCCGACTTCAAATTGCGTGTGTTATCTCATTTTGTGTGCCCTGACCTTGAATTACGTGTCCTAACCTAGGTTTAAGAGTCGTACCTTGATTTATGTGTATTGCATTGAATTACGTGCCTTGTATTGGTTTACGTATATTTACCTAGGGTTGCGTGCATTTGCATTGGAATCCGTGCATTTATCTTAAAGTACGTGCCTTACCTCATAGTTCGTGTCTACCCCGTGATTTGTGCCCCATATTGCTTTCGGTGCGTGCCTCGTAGTGCGTACCCTAATCCTCCAATTGTGTGCCTACACGCTAACCAATAAAGAATCCTACAAAAAGCACTAGACTATTAAATAATGCTACACAATCCACTAACCAATATTATATTCCTAATTCAAATCTCTACAAAACCCACTAACTATAAAATATTATATTCTACCCAACATTCTCTTACACCATGTCATGCTTTTCCTTGCACCTATGCACTATTTTACTAACACCCAAGCTCACTTTCTTGTCCCTCTCAACCCACATGCTAAAACAATTCAAACGATGCTCAAAAGATGACATAAAATCAGATTTTTCAAAGCTCAAGGCCGACACATAAGCCAATGCTCACAAACAACTCTTCAAACATTCATTTTTCTCTCAAAACTCTCCCATTCTCTCTCCTTCTCTCTCATTTTCGACCATGGCTGCTCCTTGAGCATTCAAGACTCCTAACAACTCTCTAAGACTCTCCCAAGCTCGTCCATAGCAAGCACAAGCAAGCATCATAGCAAGAAAACTCACACAAAGCTCAAAAACAAGGATTTTGTGCTCATTTGCTAGATCTTCAAAGAGGTGAGGGCTAAAACTTCTTGAAAAGATTTCAAAATCCACATGCATGCCTTTAAATGTCTATCTTTACTTCTGTACTTGTGATATATGTGTGTTCATGAGCTTTTGTAAACATGCATGGCAAGATATTTGGCTAGAATGTGATGTTAGATGAAATCGTGTATGGGACAGCCTTCTGTCTTGTTGTTGCGAGGTGATTTGGACCAGGTAAATGATGTTGAAAATGCATGAAAATTGGGTGGTAACTAGTTTTTCCAGTTATGAACACGTTTTGTAGAAATAGGCCAAAGCTAATTTTGACTTTAAGGTCCTAAAAATGGCAAAATATTAAAATGTGTCCAAATATGGAAAATCTGGGAAAATGAAGCAGGTTTTGGCAGATTCACTGTCCTTGTAGAATGAATCAGTTTTTACTTAGTAAATGATATCCAAAATACATGAAATTTGGTATACTGCTATATTTTTCAGTTCTGAACATTTTTGTCAGAAATGGACTAAGGCTAAATCTAACCCTAAGGCCCTCTAACATGACAAGTATTGAAATGTGTGCAAATCTGGACAATTTTGTGTAGTCTCACGGTTTTGGCTATAACTCTTGAATCCGAACTCCAAATGATGCGAGGTTTGTTTCTGAATTTAGTTCACTTCTTAAGATTTAATTTGAAATCTTGTTCACTGGAGTTGGAGATTGTTTGCTTGTCTCAATAATTGTGAGAAAACAGTCCATTGCAGTGAGGATTTCACCTAGTGATATGCTTAGAAAAATTATTGTAGCTTCTCTTGTTGTATTAAATGCTTGGGATTGTGGCATTTGGATGTTGTGTGGACTGTTTTGAATACTTGAGGGTGTTTGAAGTAATCAATGCATGGCTTGAGTTTAATTACGGGATAACTTGGGGCTTAATTGCACGGGTAAGCACAAATTGAAACCCTAGTGATTTGGTAAATTCACTAAGTGTTGATCCTATGAATATCGTGTTTAATTATGTGATTAGTAGGCTGCCCGTAGTTGCCCTTGTAGCCCTAAATGTGATTTCGATGATTACATGTTGACAAGTAGGCCTTTCTTGCACCCGGTCCCACGTAGATGTCGTTGCATGTTGAATAATCTTGTTATTTGATTACGTGAACTTCGAAATGAGTTATATGACTTGATTTATATGCGTTACACGGCTGCCCGTTTAATATTCATATAACTCCTTGTGCTTTTCAAGTGAAATTACTTGTCATATCGTGCCTCGCGTGTTTACTTGTCAATGTGCAATCTTATGACTGCTCGGAGGCAACCTACTTTGTTGTCCTCCTAATGTGATATATTAAATGTCATAAATGTGCATTGCATACAAGGTTGCAACCTTTCATTCTGGCGTGGTAGCATTCACGCACACCGGGCGGTATCGGGCTTGCCAGTGCAACCGTGACTACCATTGTCCAATTCCCTCTTTCGCTTGGGGGCTAGACTTCCTCGGAGAGTTGGGTCGTAGGATTTCGGGGTACATCCGGAGTACACCCATTTGGCGTGATAAGGGGATGATTTGAAGTCGGCCGCAACAACTGATACTGGAAATGAACTAAGAGCAAAAGCTCGTCGTATCCTTTTTACTATGTGTATAAGTACTCTCGCTTGGTTCCTGGTGGACCTCGGGGAGGAAAGACGGGTAATTGTATTCTTTTACTTTCATATTACATTATGTACTTACTTGTGATATATGTCATGCTTGCAAAAAGGTTTTTCATAAGTTGAACCGGAAAAAGAGTTTTAAAACTTATTTCTCGTTCCCCCTCGCTGAGTTCATAAGGACTCACCCTCTTTTATCATCTCAGGTGAAGAAGACGAGGAACAGGTACCTGAGGACAACGTGCCTTTTGATGATTCCTTGGAATGATTGCTTGTCCTACGTGCCTTTCTTGACAGTGGTTGTTTTGTGAACGTTGCGTTTGCTTTGAAGAATATTTATTTTGTTGATGTAAATGACCCCGTTGTAATTTAGGTCTAATTTTGGATTGTACTATCTATAACCGGACGAATTCCTTATTTGGTTATTGTTTTATTGTCTTGATTAGTATTTATCATAGAGGTTTAAACCACTAGGTGAATAATCAACAAAGTTAACTCTATCCAACTCCACTTAGGTACTAATTCGTAAGCTAAAGGATAATAGTTACGTGCATGATAGCGGTAAATTGAAAAATAAACGGGACATAGTTATCATGCTAGGCTATTAGTCAAATGAGGCTTCGAGATAATTAGTAAGCATATCTATTGATAACAAAATAGGAAATTTTGGTTGGAATTGAATCGATGATTAAAGGTTTTGAGGCGTTTTAGAAAATAAGTCAAACCAAAGGTCTTAAATATAGCAGTCATACAGCCGGATTTTCGGAAAATCTTTTGGAATTCTAAATCAACGTTAAGTATTAATCGTAAGAAATGACCAAGTCGTACAAATAGCATAGAAGAATTAGGTCATTCCCTAGTCTAGCCTCCATAGGTCGGGTTGGTGCGTGACAACATTTCTATTATCAAATCCCACGGCACCTTGGGCAAGGCAACTTCACTTCACGTAGAGGCTGGGCCTGCAAACCGAGGGCGTAGGGCTTGTGACTAGATCTCCGTCGCTCCGGTGCTCATAACTTTTGATCCGTAAGGAGTTACGCGGTGCACAGCATACCGTTGGAAAGCTCTCCGAGAGCTCTATTATATACGTAGCAAGCCTGCTCAGCTATGCCTATTTTTGGAGCCCAAAATCGAACGTTTTCATCAGTTTCGGACCACTTTTCTTCTTTTGCTCTATTTTTCCGTCTCGGATCGTACGTCGTGAGCTGTTAAAAGGATGACAACCTAACTCGCGGGACATTAGAGGGCCCTACAACGCGCCGATATCATGTCTTGCGACGATGCTACGTTGTTGAAGCGGATGGGTTGTCGTTAAGCCCATTGGGCCTTTTGAATGGGCCATCTCTCTGGGCTGGGACTGTGAACCGTCAACACATAAAGGAATTGTGCCCTCAACATGACGGGTGCGATCATACCAACACTAATGCACTGTATCCCATCAGAACTCAGAAATTAAGCATGCTTGGGCGAGAGTAGTACTAGGAGGGGTGACCACCAGGGAGGTCCTCGTGTTGGACCCCCCCTTTTCAATTTCTTTTTTCCCCGGTTAGGCTCGCCAAGAGGCTTTATCCACCACATTTCTATTACCGAATCCCACAGCACCTTGGGCAAGACAACTTCGCTTCACGTAGAGGCTGAGCCCGTAAACCGAGGGCGTGGGGCTTGTGACCAGGTCTCCGTCGCTCTGGTGCCCATAACTTTTAATCCGTATGGTGTTACGCGGTGCACAACATACCGTTGGAAAGCTCTCCGAGAGCTCTACGACGGGGGCAGCAAGCTAGCTAAGATGCGCCTATTTTCGAAGCCCAAAATTGAACGTTTTCATCAGTTTTGGGCCACTTTTCTTCTTTTGCTCTGTTTTACCATCCCGGATCGTACGTCGTGAGCTGTTAAAAGGACGACAACCTAACTCGCGAGATATTACATGGACCTACAATGCATCAATATCACGTCTTACAAGGATGCTGCGTTGTTGAAGCAGATGGGTTGTCGTTAAGCCCATTGGGCCCTTTGAATGGGCCATCTCTCTGGGCTGGAACTGTGAACCATCAACACATAAAGGATTTGTGCCCTCTACATGACGGGTGCCCTCAAACCAGCATTAATGCACCTGATCCCATCAGAACTCCGAAGTTAAGTGCACATGGGCGAGAGTAGTACTAGGATGGGTTACCCCCTGGGAAGTCCTCGTGTTGCACCCCTATTTTCAATTTTTTTTGCCCCGGTTAGGGTTTCCAAGATACTTTATCCACCACATTTCTATTACCGAATCCCACGGCACCTTGGGCAAGACAACTTCGCTTCACGTAGAGGCTGGGCGCGAAAACTGAAGGCGTAGGGCTTGTGATCAGGTCTCCGTGGCTCCCGTGCCCATAACTTTTGATCCGTAAGGAGTTACGCGGTGCACAACATACTGTTAGAAAGCTCTCCGAGAGCTCTATGACGAGGGCAGCAAGCCTGCTTAGTTGTGCCTGTTTTTGGAGCCCAAAATCAAACATTTTCATCGGTTTCGGGTTACATTTCTTCTTTTGCTCTGTTTTTCCGTCCCGGATCGTACGTCGTGAGCTGTTAAAAGGATGACAACCAAACTCGCGGGACATTAGATGGCCCTACAATGCGTCGATATTACGTCTTGCGAGGATGCTGCGTTGTTAAAGCAGATGAGTTGTCGTTAAGCCCATTGGGCCTTTTGAATGGGCCATCTCTCTCGGCTGGGACTGTGAACCGTCAATACATAAAGGAATTGTGCCCTCAACTTGACAGGCGCAATCATACCAGCACAAATGCACTGGATCCTATCAAAACTCTGAAGTTAAGCGTGCTTGGACGAGAGTACTTCTAGGATGGGTGACCCCCTAGAAAGTCCTCGTGTTGTACCCCCCTTTTCAATTTTTTTTGCCCCGGTTAGGGTTGCCAAGATACTTTATCCACCACATTTCTATTACCGAATCCCACGGCACCTTGGCCAAGACAACTTCGCTCCACGTAGAGGTTGGGCCCGCAAACCGAGGGCGTAGGGCTTGTGACCAGGTCTCCGTCACTCCGGTGCCCATAACTTTTGATCCATAAGGAGTTACGCGGTGCACAACATACAGTTGGAAAGCTGTCCGAGAGCTCTATGACGGGGGCAGCAAGCCTGCTCCAGTGTGCCAATTTTTGAGCCCAAAATCGAACGTTTACATCAGTTTTGGTTCAGTTTTCTTCTTTTGCTCTATTTTTCCGTCCCGGATCGTACGTCGTGTGCTGTTAAAAGGACGACAACCTAACTCGCGGGACATTAGAGGGCCCTACAACGCTTTGATATCTCGTCTTGCGAGGATGCTGCGTTGTTGAAGCATATGGGTTGTCGTTAAGCCCAAAAGGCCCATCTCTCTGGGCTGGGACTGTGAACCATCAACACATAAAGGAATTGTGCCCTCAGCATGACGGGTGCAATCATACAAGCACTAATGCACCGGATCCTATCAGAACTCCGAAGTTAAGCATGCTTGGGCGAGTGTAGTACTAGGATGGGTGACCCCCTGGGAAGTCCTCGTGTTGCACCCCCCCTTTTCAATTTTTTTTGCCCCGATTAGGGTTGCCAAGATACTTTATCTACCACATTTATTTTACCGAATCCCACGGCACCTTGGGCAAGACAACATCGCTTCACGTAAAGGCTGGGCCCATAGACCAAGGGCGTGGGGCTTGTGACCAGGTCTCCGTCGCTCCGGTGCCCATAACTTTTAATCCGTATGGAGTTATGTGGCGCACAGCATACCGTTGGGAAGCTCTCTGAGAGCTCTATTACGGAGGCAGCAAGCCTGCTAAGCTGTGCCCATTTTTGGAGAAAAAAATCGAACGTTTTCATCAGTTTCGTGCCACTTTTCTTCTTTTGCTCTATTTTTCTGTCTGGTATCGTACGTCGTGAGCTGTTAAAAGGACGACAACCTAACTCGCGGGACATTAGAGGGCCCTACAATGCATCAATATCACATCTTGCGAGGATACTACGTTGTTGAAGTGGATGGGTTGTCGTTAAGCCCATTGGGCCTTTTGAATGGGCCATCTCTTTGGGCTACGACTGTGAACCGTCAACACATAAAGGAATTGTACCCTCAACATGACAGGTGCAATCATACCAGTGCAAATGCACCGGATCCCATCAGAACTCCGAAGTTAAGTGTGCTTCGGCAAGAGTAGTACTAGGATGGGTAACCCCCTGGGAAGTCCTTGTGTTGCACCCTCCTTTACAATTTTTTTTGCCCCGGTTAGGGTTGCTAAGATTCTTTATCCACCACATTTCTATTATCGAATGCCACGGCACCTTGAGCAAGACAACTTCGCTTCACGTTGAGTCTGGGCTGGTAAACCGAGGGCGTAGGGCTTGTGACCAGGTCTCCGTCGCTCCGGAGCCCATAACATTTGATCCGTAAGGAGTTACGTGGTGCACAGCATACCGTTGGAAAGCTCTCCGGGAGCTCTATTACGGAGGCAGCAAGCTTGCTTAGCTGTGCCCTTTTGGAGCCCAAAATTGAACATTTTCATCAGTTTTGGCCACTTTCTTTCTCTTACTCTATTTTTTCGTCCCTAATCGTATGTCGTGGGCTGTTAAATGGATGACAACCTAACTCGCGACATATTACAGGGCCCTACAACGCGTTGATATCACGTCTTACGAGGATACTACGTTGTTGAAGCAAATAGGTTGTCGTTAAGCCCATTGGGCCTTTTGAATGGGCCATCTCTCTGGGTTGGGACTGTGAACTGTCAACACATAAAGGATTTGTGCCCTCAACATGACGGGTGCCATCATACCAGCATTAATGCACCAGATCCCATCAGAACTCAGAAGTTAAGCGTGCTTGGGTGAGAGTAGTACTAGGATAGGTGACCCCTTGGGAAGTCCTCGTTTTGCACCCCTCTTTTCAATTTTTTTGCCCCAGTTAGGGTTGCCAAGATACTTTATCCACCACATTTCTATTATCGAATCCACGACACCTTGGGTAAGACAACTTCGCTTCACGTAGAAGCTGGGCCCACAAACTAAGGGCGTAGGGCTTGTGACCAGGTCTCCGTCGCTCCGGTGCCCATAACTTTTGATCCGTAAGGAGTTACGCGGCGCACAGCATACCGTTGGAAATCTCTCCAAGAGTTCTATGACGGGGGCATCAAGCCTACTTAGCTGTGCCCATTTTCGGAGACCAAAATCGAACATCTTCATCAGTTTCGAGCCACTTTTCTTCTTTTGCTCTATTTTTTCGTCCCGGATCGTACGTCGTAGGCTGTTAAAAGGATGACAACCTAACTCGCGACATATTACAGGGCCTCACAACGCGTCAATATCACGTTTTACGAGGATACTACGTTGTTGAAGCAAATAGGTTGTCGTTAAGCCCATTGGGCCTTTTGAATGGCCCATCTCTCTGAGATGGGACTGTGAACCGTCAACACATAAATGATTTGTGCCCACAACATGACGGGTGCGATCATACTAGCACTTATGCATCGGATCCCATCAGAACTCCGAAGTTAAGTGTGCTTGGGTGAGAGTAGTACTAGGATGGGTGACCCCTTGGGAAGTCCTCGTGTTGCCCCCCCCATTTTCAATTTTTTTTGCCCCGGTTAGGGTTGCCAAGATTCGTTATCCACCACATTTTTATTACCGAATGCCATGGCACCTTGGCCAAGGCAACTTCGCTTCACGTAGAGGCTGGGCCCGTAAACCGAGGGTGTAAGGCTTGTGACCAGGTCTCCGTCAATCCGGTGCCCATAACTTTTGATCCGTAAGGAGTTACGCGGCGCACAGCATACCGTTGGAAATCTCTCCAAGAGTTCTATGACGGGGGCATCAAGCCTGCTTAGCTGTGCCCATTTTCGGAGACCAAAATCGAACGTTTTCATCAGTTTCGGGCCACTTTTCTTCGTTTGCTCTGTTTTTCCGTCCCGGATTGTACGTCGTGAGCTGCTAAAAAGACGACAACCAAACTCTCGGGGCATTAGAGGACCCTACAACGAGTCGATATCAAGTCTTGTGAGGATGCTACATTGTTGAAGCAGATGGGTTATCGTTAAGCCCATTGGGCTTTTTGAATATGCCATCTCTCTGGGCTGGGACTGTGAACCATCAACACATAAAGAAATTGTGCCCTCAACATGACGGGTACGATCATACCAGTACTAATGCACTGGATCCCATCAAAACTCCGAAGTTAAGCGTGCTTGGGCGAAAGTAGTACTAGGATGGATGACACCCTAGGAAGTCCTCGTGTTGTGCCCCCCTTTTCAATATTTTTTGCCCCGGTTAGGGTTTTCAAGAAACTTTATCCACCACATTTCTATTACCAAATCCCACGGCACCTTAGGCAAGACAATTTCACTTCACGTAGAGGCTAGGCCCGCAAATCGAGGGCGTAGGGATTGTGACCAGGTCTCCGTCGCTCCGGTGCCCATAACTTTTGATCCGTAAGGAGTTACGTGGTGCACAGCATACCGTTGGAAAGCTCTCCGAGAGCTCTACTACGGGGACAGCAAGCCTGCTTAGCTGTGCACGTTTTTGGAGCCCAAAATAGAACGTTTTCAACACTTTCGGGCTACTTTTCTTCTTTTGCACTATTTTTCCGTCTCGTATCGTACGCCGTGAGCTGTTAAAAGGACGACAACCTAACTCGCGGGACATTAGAGGGCCCTACAACGCATCGATACCACGTCTTGGGAAGATGCTACGTTGTTGAAGTGGATGGGTCGTCGTTAAGCCTTTTAGGCCTTTTGAATGGGCCATCTCTCTAGGCTGGGACAGTGAATCGTCGACACATAAAGGATTTATGCCCACAACCTGAAGGGTGCAATCACACCAGCACTAATGCACCGGATCCCATCAGAACACCGAAGTTAAGCGTGCTTGGGCGAGAGTAGTACTAGGATGGGTGACCCCTTGGGAAGTCGTCGTGTTGCACCCCTCATTTTCAATTTTTTTTTCCCCGGTTTGGTTTTCCAAGATACTTTATCCATCACATTTCTATTATCGACTCCCACGGCACCTTGGGCTGGACAACTTCGATTCATGTAGAGGCTGGGCTCGCAAACCAAGGGCGTGGAGCTTATGACCAAGTCTCCGTCGTTCTGGTGCCAATAACTTTTAATCCGTAAGGAATTACAGGTGTACAGCATACTGTTGGAAAGCTTTCCGAGAGCTCTACGATGGGGGCAGCAAGCTTGCTTTGCTGTGCCTATTTTCAGAGCCCAAAATCGAACGTTTTCATCAGTTTCGGGCCACTTTTCTGTTTTTGCTCTGTTTTTTCGTCCCGGATCGTATGTCGTGAGCTGTTAAAAGGACGACAACCTAACTCGCGGGATAATACAGGGCCCTAAAATGCATCGATATCATGTCTTACGAGGACGCTGCATTGTCGAAATGAATGGGTTGTCGTTAAGCCCAATTGGCCTTTTGAATGGGCCATCTCTTTGGGATGGGACTGTGAACCGTCAACACATAAAGGATTTGTGCCCTCAACATGACGGGTGCGATCATATCAGCACTAATGCACCGAATCCCATCAGAACTCCAAAGCTAAGCGTGCTTGGGCGAGAGTAGTACTAGGACGGGTGACCCACTGGGAAGTCCTCGTGTTGTACCCCCCTTTTCAATTTTTATTGCCCCGGTTAGGGTTCCCAAGATTCTTTATCCACCACATTTCTATTACCGAATCCCACGGCACCTTGGGCAAGACAACTTCACTTCATGTAGAGGCTGGGCCCGCAAACCGAGGGTGTAGGTCTTCTGACCAGGTCTCCGTCGCTGCGTTGCCCATAACTTTTGATCCGTAAGGGGTTACGCAGCACACAGCATGCCGTTGGAAAGCTCTTCGAGAGCTCTATTATAGAGGCAACAAGCCTGCTCAGCTGTTCCTATTTTTACAGCCCAAAACCGAATGTTTTCATCAGTTTTGGGCCACTTTTCTTCTTTTACTCTATTTTTTCGTCCCGAATCGTACGTTGTGAGTTGTTAAAAGGACGACAACCTAACTCGCGGGATATTACAGGGCCCTACAAAGCGTCGATATCACGTCTTACGATGATGCTGTGTTGTTGAAGCGGATGGGTTGTCGTTAAGCCCATTGGGCCTTTTGAATGGGCCATCTCTCAAGGCTGGGACTGTGAACCGTCAACACATAAAGGAATTATGCCCACAACATGACAGGTGCGATCATACCAACACTAATGCACCGTATCCCATCAGAACTCAGAAGTTAAGCGTGCTTGGGCAAAAGTAGTATTAGGATGGGTGACCACCAGGGAAGTCCTCGTGTTGTACCCCCCATTTTTAGTTTTTTTTGCCCCGGTTAGGGTCGCCAAGATACTTTATCCACTGCATTTCTATTACCGAATTCCACGGCACCTTGGGCAAGACAACATCGCTTCACGTAGAGGCTGGGCCCATAAACCAAAGGCGTGGGGCTTGTGACCAGGCCTCCATCGCTCCGGTGCCCATAACTTTTAATCCGTATGGAGTTACACGGCATACAGCATACCGTTGGAAAGCTCTCCGAGAGCTCAATTGCGGAGGAAGCAAGCCTGCTTAGCTGTGCCCATTTTTGGAGCCCAAAATCGAACGTTTTCATCAGTTTCGTGCCACTTTTCTTCTTTTGCTCTGTTTTTCCGTCCGGGATCGTACGTCGTGAGCTATTAAAAGGACGACAACCTAACTCGTGGGACAATATAGGGCCCTGCAATGCGTCAATATCACGTCCTACGAGGATGATGCGTTGTTGAAGCGGATGGGTGGTCGTTAAGCCCATTGGGTCTTTTGAATAGGCCATCTATCTGGGCTGTGACTATGAACCGTCAACATATAAAGGATTTGTGTCCACAACATGAAGGGTGGGATCAAACCAGCACTAAGGCACCAGATCCCATCAGAACACCGAAGTTAAGTGTGCTTGGGCGAGAGTAGTACTCGAATGGGTGACACCCTGGGAATTCCTCATGTTGCACCCCTATTTTCAATTTTTTTTGCCCCGGTTATCCTTGCCAAGATGATTTATCCAACACATTTTTATTACCGAATCCCACGGTACCTTGGGCAAGACAATTTCGCTTCACGTAGAGGTTGGGCCTGCAAACCGAGGGCGTAGGACTTGTGACCAGGTCTTTGTCGCTCCGGTACCTATAACTTTTGATCCGTAAGGAGTAACGCAGCGCACAACATACTGTTGAAAGCTCTCCGAGAACTCTATTACGGAGGCAGCAAGCTTGCTCAGTTGTGCCCCTTTTTGGAGCCCAAAATCGAACGTTTTCATCAGTTTCGTGCCACTTTTCTTCTTTTGCTCTATTTTTCCATTCGGGATCGTGTGTCGTGAGCTGTTAAAAGGACGACAACCTAACTCGTGGGACAATAGAGGGCCCTACAATGCGTCGATATCATCTTGCGAGGATGCTGCGTTGTTGAAGCAGATGGGTTATCGTTAAGCCCATTGGGCTTTTTGAATGGGCCATCTCTCTTGGCTGTGGCTGTGAATTGTCAACACATAAAGGATTTGTGCCCACAACATAACGGGTGGGATCGAACCAGCACTAAGGCACCAGATCCCATCAGAACACCGAAGTTAAGCATGTTTGGGCGAAAGTAGTACTAGGATGGGTGACCCCCTGGGAATTCCTCATGTTGCACCCCCATTTTCAATTTTTTTTGCCCCGGTTAGGGTTGCCAAGATTCTTTATCCACCACATTTCTATTACAGAATGCCACGGCACCTTGGGCAAGACAACTTCACTTCACGTAGAGGCTGGGCCCGCAAATCGAGGGCGTAGGCCTTGTGACCATATCTCTGTCGTTCCGGTACCCAAAACTTTTAATCTGTAAAGAGTTACGCGACGCACAGCATACCGTTGGAAAGCTCTCCGAGAGCTATACGACAAGAGAAGCAAGCCTGCTCGGCTGTGCCCCATTTTGAGCCCAAAATCGAAGGTTTTCATCAATTTCGGGACACTTTTCTTCTTTTGTTCTGTTTTTCTGTCCCAGATCGTACGTCGTGAGCTGTTAAAAGGATGACAACCTAACTCGCGGGACATTAGAGGGCCCTACAATGCGTCGATATCACGTCTTGCGAGGATGCTGCGTTATTAAAGTAGATGGGTTGTCGTTAAGCCCTTTCGGCCTTTTGAATGGGCCATCTCTCTGGGCTGGGACTATGAACCATCTACACTTAAAGGAATTGTGCCCTCAACATGACGGGTGCGATCATACCAGCACTAATGCACCGGATCCTATCAGAACTCCGAAGTTAAGCGTGCTTGGGTGAGAATAGTACTAGGATGGGTGACCCCCTAGGACGTCCTCGTGTTGCACCCCCCTTTTCAATTTTTTTTTGCCTCGGTTAGGGTTGCCAAGATTCTTTATCCACCACATTTCTATTACCGAATCCCACAGCACCTTGGGCAAGACAACTTTGCTTCACGTAGAGGCTGGGCCAGCAAACCGATGGTGTAGGGCATGTGACCAGGTCTCAATCGCTCCGGTGCCCATAAATTTTGATCCGTAAGGAGTTACATGTCGCACAGCATACCGTTGGAAAGTTCTCCGAGAGCTCTATGACAGGGGTAGCAAGCCTTCTCAGTTGTTATCACGCCCCAACCCGGCCTATAAAGGTTAGACTAGGGTGTGATCTAAACATTCAAGTCACGTCTCGTACTTAACCGTTCATGAAGATTTAACACTTAACGTTTTGGCCTAAACTCCAAATTTTTTTCAGAAAATCGGCAGCATAACGGCTGTAATTGGGCTCTTTGGTTTGGCCTAATTCTCTAAACGCCTCAAATTTTTCCCAATCTTAATTTCGTTTCCAACTAGGATTACCATTTAAAATCAATTGAATTGCCTATTGGTTATTTCGACGTCTCGTTTGATTTATAACCTAGTATGATGCTATGTCTCGTTTGTTTGTTTATCCTCGTTACAAAAGTACCTGTTGATCTTAGCTTAATAGCGAGTACCTGTTTAAGATTGGATAGGTTCATTTTCTTAGTCCTTAACTAATACGTCGTAACCTATGATAGATACTAGCGGTAATAATAGCAAAACGATCACACTAGTGTCTAGTGTCTGTCTAGCAATATCAGCACAAACCAAAATTAGACCCCAAATTACAACGGGGGTCTTTTACATTACAAATAACAAGCAACATAAAGGAAATAGTATTCAAGTAGCATAAAGTTCGCAAGTAGCCATAATCACGCAAAGCACACAAACATGCAATCACTCCAAGGATTTATCATTAGGCAAACCATCCTCAGGTACCTGTTCTGGATCTTCTTCACCTGAGATGATAAAAGAGGGTGAGTCCTTATGAACTCAGCGAGGGGGAACGAGAAATAGGTTTTGAAACTCATTTTCCGGTTCAACTTATGAAATCCTTTTGCAAGCATGATTATAACAATAATATAAGTACAAGAACAGAAATACCGGTCTTTCCTCCCCGAGGTTCTCTAGGAACCAAGCGAGAGTACTTATACAGATGGTAAAAGGATACAGTGAGCTTTTGCTCTCAGATCAGTTTCAGAATCAGTTGTTGCGGCCGACTTCAAATCTTCCCCGAAACACGCCAGGTGGGTGTACTCCGGATGTACCCCGAAATCCTACGACCCAACTCTCCGAGGAAGTTTAGCCCTCAAGCGAGAGAGGGAATGGGGCCATGGTAGTCACAGGTGCACCGGCAAGCCCGATGCCGCCCGGTGTGCGTGATCGCTACCATGTCAACAGGAAAGATTGCAACCTTGTATGCAGTGCACATTTATGACATTAACATATCACGTTAGGAGGTCAACAAAGTAGGTTGCCTCCGGACAGTCATAAGATTGCACATTGACAAGTGAACAGGCAGGGCACGATAAGACAAGTAATTTCACATGAAAGGCATATAGAGTTATATGAACATTAAACGGGCAGCCATGTAACACATGTAAATCAAGCCATATAACTCATTTCGAAGTCCTCGCAATCAGGTGATAGGATTATTCAACATGCAACAACATCTACGTGGGTTCGGATGCAGGAAAAGCCTATTTGTCAACATGCAATGATCAAAATTACATTTAAGACTATAAAGGCATTTACGGGCAGCCTACTAAGCTTATAATTCCACACAATATCCAAATGATCAACACTTAGCAAGCCTACCTAGTCATTAGGGTTTCCGTTTCATGCTTAACCGTGTGATTAAACCCTAAGTCAACTCAAAGTCAATCTCAAGTCATGCATCATTTAATTCAAACATCCTCAAGTTCTCAAACAGTCCACACAACATCCCAACACCACAATTCCAACCAATTTACACCACAAGAGAGGTTACAACAATTTTTCCAAGCATATAACTAAGTGAAACCCTCACTGCAATAGGCTTTTTTCTCACAAACATTAAGATAAGCAAAAAATCTCCGATTCCAGTGAATAATATGTCAAATTAAAGCTTAAGAAGTTAACTAAAATCTGAAACAAACCTTGCATCAATTGGAGTTCGGGATCATTAGATATAGCCGAAACAGTGGGATATCACAAAACTGTCCAGATTTGCACACATTTCCATAAGTGACGTTTTTGAGGTCCTTAGGGTCCGATTCAGCCTTAGTCCATTTCTGACAAAAATGTCCAGAACTGAAAAATATATAATCATACAAAATTTCATGCATTTTGGACATCATTTACTAAGTAAAATCTGGTTCGTTCTACAAGGTCAGTGCATTTGCCAAAACCTGCTTCATTTTTCCAGATTTCCAGATTTGGACACATTTTAAAGATCTGCCATTTTGAGGACCTTAGATTCAAAATTAGCATTGGCCTATTTCTGCAAAAAATGTTCAAAACTGGAAAAACTAGTTACCTACCAATTTTAATTCATTTTTAACATCATTTTCCTAGCTAAACTTACCTCGAAACAAACTGGTCAGAGAGCTGTCAACAATCCGACTTCACCTATCATCACTTTCAAGCCAAAATCTTGCCATGCATGGTTGTTTAAGCTTATGAACGAACATATAACTCAAGTACAGAAGCAAAGACATACATTTATGAGCATGCATGTGAATTTTTGAAGGGTTTTCAAAAGGTTTTAGCCCTCACCTTAGCAATCAACCAAGAAGATGCACAAAAACTTGTTGAAGCTCAAATCTCTTCTTCTTCTTGCTTAGCCGAGATTCCAACTTGGTTTTCTCTATTTTTCCTAGCCTAGTGACCAATATCTTAGTGCATGCATGAGGTTAGAACAAGAAGAAAAGAAATGGAAGCTTAGTAACTCACCTAGGGCCGAAATGGAGACTCAAGGAGCATGCATGTGTGATTTTCGAACTCTATCTAGTTTAGTTGAGCCTCTTGCTTGTTGCTTGCCTTGATCAACTAAGGTGTGATGAAGATAAGCTATGGAGGCAATAATGTTCAGCTAGGGCCGAGAAAGAGAGAGAATATGAGAGGGAGAGAAAGAAAACGTGAGAGGAAAAAATGAGAGAATGAAAAGAAACAAAGGCCTTTGCAACTTTGATGAGCATGTCGGCCTTGAGCTTGGTGATTCTGATTTTTGTGTCTTTAAGGTGTGATTTTAAAATTCTAGCATGGGAAATGGTGGTTTGGTCGAACAATGAGAGGAAATTGAGTTGGTTTTGGGCAATTTTTTATGCATTGATAAGTGTTTTTGTCATAACTTGTCTAAGCATGCATGATTAATTGAATAATTGTTCAAACCTTGTGCAAAAACTTTGGTATGGCCGGCTAAAGCATGTGCCAAATCTGAATTTTTATCATGTTTTGGATGTTATTTAATTGTGTGTTGAAAGTGCAAAAAGAGTAAAGGATAAAGAATAAAGAATGTTTAGTGTTTAGTGAATTTTTGTCTTTTAGTGAGTTGAATTAGGATTATAATATTGATAGTGGATTTTGTAGGATGGTTTAATAGTCTAGTGCTTTGTGTAAGATGCTTTCTTGATTAGCGTGAGGGAACACTTTCCTAGGTCTAGGGCATGCACTACGAGGTAAGACATGAACTACGAGATGAACACACATTTTTCAAGTAAATGCGCGCAACCCTAAATGAATGCACGTAATTCAATGCAAGGCACACAAAATGAACACAATTCTTAAACCTAGGTCAAGGCACGCAAATCTTGATTAGGGCATACGAAATGAGGTATTGCACGCAAATCGGGTTCGGGCCTCACAGTTGTGCCCGTTTTTAGAGTTGAAAATCGAACATTTTTATCAGTTTCGGGACACTTTTCTTCTTTTGCTCTGTTTTTCCGTCCCGGATCGTACGTCGTGAGTTGTTAAAAGGACGACAACCTAACTCGCGGGACATTATAGGGCCCTACAATGCGTCGATATCACATCTTGCGAGGATGCTGCGTTGTTGAAGTAGATGGGTTATCGTTAAGCCCTTTCAACATTTTGAATGGGCTATCTCTCTGGGCTGGGACTGTGAACCGTCAACACATAAAGGATTTGTTCCCACAACATGACGGCTGCGATCATACCAGCACTAATGCACCGAATCCCATCAGAACTCCGAAGTTAAGCGTGCTTGGGCGAGAATAGTATTAGGATAGGTGACCCCCTGGGAAGTCCTCGTGTTGCACCCCCCCTTTTCAATTTTTTTTGCCCCGGTTGGGGTTGCCAAGATACTTTATCCACCACATTTCTATTACCGAATCCCACGGCACCTTGGGCAAGGCAACCTCGCTTCACGTAGAGGCTGGGCCCGTAAACCGAGGGCGTGGGGCTTGTGACCAGGTTTCCGTCGCTACGGTGCCCATACCTTTTAATCCGTAAGGAGTTATGCGGCGCACAACATACCGTTGGAAAGCTCTCCGAGAGCTTTACGACAGGGGCAGCAAGCCTGCTAAGCTGCGCCTGTTTTCGGAGCCCAAAATTGAACATTTTCATCAATTTTAGGCCACTTTTCTTCTTTTGCTATGTTTTTCCGTCCCAAATCGTATGTCATGAGCTGGTAAAAGGACGACAACCTAATTTGCGGGATATTACAAGACCCTACAATGCATCGATATCACGTCTTACGAGGATGCTACGTTATTGAAGCAAATGGGTTGTTGTTAAGCCCATTGGGCCTTTTGAATGGCCCATCTCTCTGAGCTGGGACTGTGAACCGTCAACACATAAATGATTTGTGCCCACAACATGACGGGTGCGGTCATACCAGCACTAATGCACCGGATCCCATCAGAACACCGAAGTTAAGTGTGTTCGGGCAAGAGTAGTACTAGGATGGGTGACCCCCTGGGAAGTCCTCGTGTTGCACCCCCCTTTTCAATTTTATTTGCCCCGGTTAGGTTTGCCAAGATACTTTATCCACCACATTTCTATTACCGAATCCCACAGTACCTTGGGCAAGACAACTTCGCTTCACGTAGAGGCTGGGCCCGCAAACCGAAGGCGTAGGGCTTGTTACCATGTCTTTCTCTCTCGGTGCCCACAACTTTTAATTTGTTAGGAGTTACGCGATGCAAAGCATACCGTTGGAAAGCTCTCCGAGAGCTCTAAGACGGGGGAAGTAAGCCTGCTCGGCTGTGCCCGTTTTGAGCCCAAAATCAAACGTTTTCATCAATTTCGGGCCACTTTTCTTCTTTTGCTCAGTTTTTCCGTCCCAGATCGTACGTCGTGAGCTGTTAAAAGGATTACAACCTAACTCGCGGAACATTAGAGGGCCCTACAATGCTTTGATATCTCGTCTTGCAAGGATGCTACATTGTTGAAGTGGATGGGTTGTCGTTAAGCCCATTGGGCCTTTTGAATGGGCCATTACTCTGGGCTGGGACTGTGAACCATCAACACATAAAGGAATTGTGCCCTCAACATGACGGGTGCAATCATACAAGCACTAATGCACCGGATCCTATCAGAACTCCGAAGTTAAGCATGCTTGGGCGAGAGTAGTACTAGGATGGGTGACCGCCTGGGAAGTCCTCTTGTTGTACCTACCTTTTCAATTTTTTTTGCCCCAGTTAGGGTTGCCAAGATTCTTTATCCTCCACATTTCTATTACCGAATCCCACGGTACCATGGGCAAGACAAGTTCGCTTCACGTCGAGGCTGGGCCCGCAAACCGAGGGCATAGGGCTTGTGACCAGGTCTCCGTCGCTCCGTTGCCCATAACTTTTGATCCGTAAGGAGTTACGCGGCGCACAGCATACCGTTGGAAAGCTCTCCGAGAGCTCTATGACAGGGGCACCAAGCTTGCTCAGTTGTGCCCCTTTTTGGAGCTGAAAATTGAACGTTTTCATCAGTTTCGGGCCAATTTTCTTCTTTTGCTCTGTTTTTCCGTCCCGGATCGTACGTCGTGAGTTGTTAAAAGGATGACAACCTAACTTGCGGGACATTATAGGGCCCTACAATGCGTCGATATCACATCTTGCGAGGATGTTGCTTTGTGGAAGTAGATGGGTTGTCGTTAAGCCTTTTGGGCCTTTTGAATGGGCCATCTTTCTGGGCTGGGACTGTGAACTGTCAACACATAAAGGATTTATGCCCACAACAAGACGGGTGCGATCATACCAGCACTAATGCACCGAATCCCATCAGAACTCCGAAGTTAAACGTGCTTGGGCGAGAATAGTACTAGGATGGGTGACCCACTGGGAAGTCCTCGTGTTACACCCCCCCATTTCAATTTTTTTTGCCCCGGTTGGCGTTGCCAAGATACTTTATCCACCACATTTCTATTACCGAATCCCACGGCACCTTGGGCAAGACAACCTCGCTTCACGTAGAGGCTGGGCCCATAAACCGAGGGCGTGGGGCTTGTGACCAGGTCTCCGTCGCTACAGTGCCCATAACTTTTAATCCGTAAGGAGTTACGCGGTGCACAGCATACCGTTGGAAAACTCTCCGAGAGCTCTACGTCAGGGGCAACAAGCCTGCTAAGCTACGCCTGTTTTCGGAGCCCAAAATCGAACATTTTCATCAATTTCAGTCCACTTTTCTTCTTTTGCTCTGTTTTTCCATCCCGGATTGTACGTCGTGAGCTGGTAAAAGCACGACAACCTTACTTGCGTTATATTAGAGGGCCCTACAATGCATGGATATCACGTCTTACGAGGATGCTGCGTTATTGAGGCAAATGTGTTGTCGTTAAGCCCATTGGGCCTTTTGAACGGCCCATCTCTCTGAGCTGGGACTGTGAACCGTCAACACATAAATGATTTGTGCTCACAACATGACGGGTGCGATCATACCAGCACTAATGCACCGGATCCCATCAGAACACTGAAGTTAAGCGTGCTTGGGCAAGAGTGGTACTAGGATGGGTGACCCCCTGGGAATTCCTCGTGTTGCACCCCCCTTTTCAATTTTTTTGCCCCGGTTAGGGTTGCCAAGATACTTTATCCACCACATTTCTATTACTGAATCCCATAGTACCTTGGGCAAGGCAACTTCGCTTCACGTAGAGGCTGGGCCCGTAAACCGAGGGCGTAGGGCTTGTGACCAGGTCTCCGTCGCTCAGGTGTCCATAAATTTTAATTCGTAAGGAGTTACGCAGTGCACAACATACCGTTGGAAAGCTCTCCGAGAGCTCTACGACGAGGGCAGCAAGCCTGCAAAGCTGCGCTTGTTTTTAGAGCCCAAAATCTAACGTTTTCATCAGTTTCGGGCCAGTTTTCTTATTTTGCCCTATTTTTCTTTCCTGGATCATACATCGTGAGCTGTTAAAAGGACGACAAGCTAACTCGCAGGATATTCCACGGCCCTACAATGCGTCGATATCACGTCTTACGAGGATGCTGCATTGTTGAAGCAGATGGGTTGTGGTTAAGCCCATTGGGCCTTTTGAATGGGCCATCTCTCTAGGCTGGGACTGTGAACCGTCAACACATAAAGGAATTGTGCCCTTAACATGACGGGTGCGATCATACCAACACTAATGCACCGGATCCCATCAGAACTCCGAAGTTAAGTGTGCTTGAGCGAGAGTAGTACTAGGATAGGTGTCCCCCTAGGAAGTCCTCATGTTGCACCCCACTTTTCAATTTTTTTTGCCCCGGCTAGGGTTGCCAAGATAATTTATCCACCACATTTCTATTACCGAATCCCACGGCACCTTGGGCAAGATAACTTCGCTTCACGTAGAGGCTGGGCCCGCAAACCGAGGGCGTAGGGCTTGTGACCAGGTCTCCGTCGAGCCAGTGCCCATAACTTTTAATTTGTAAGGAGTTACGCGATGCACAGCATACCGTTGGAAAGCACTCCGAGAGCTCTACGACGGGGGAAGTAAGCCTGCTCGGTTGTGCCCGTGTTTTAGCCCAAAATCGAACATTTTCATCAATTTCAGGCCCTTTTCTTCTTTTGCTCTGTTTTTCCGTCCCAGATCGTACGCTGTGAGCTGTTAAAAGGATGACAACCTAACTCACAGAACATTAGAGGGCCCTACAATGCTTTGATATCACGTCTTGCAAGGATGCTGCGTTCTTGAAGCGGATGGGTTGTCGTTAAGCCCATTGGGCCTTTTGAATAGGCCATCTCTCTGGGCTGGGATTGTGAACCATCAACACATAAAGGAATTGTGCCCTCAACAAGACGGGTGCGATCATACAAGTACTAATGCACCGGATCCTATTAGAACTCCGAAGTTAAGCATGCTTGGGCGAGAGTAGTACTAGGATAGGTGACCGCCTGGGAAGTCCTCTTGTTGCACCCCCCTTTTCCATTTTTTTGCCCCGGTTAGGTTTGGCAAGATTCTTTATCCTCCACATTTCTATTACCGAATCCCACGGCACCTTGGGCAAGACAACTTCGCTTCACGTAGAGGCTGGGCCCGCAAACCGAGGGCGTAGGGCTTGTGACCAGGTCTCCATCGCTCTGGTGCCCATAACTTTTGATCCGTAAGGAGTTAGGCGGTGTACAACATAGTGTTGGAAAGCTCTCCGATAGCTCTATGACAGGGACACCAAGCCTGCTCAGTTGTGCCCATTTCTGGAGCTGAAAATTGAACGTTTTCATCAGTTTCGAGCCACTTTTCTTCTTTTGCTCTATTTTTTCTTCCCGGATCGTACGTCGTGAGCTGTTAAAAGGATGACAACCAAACTCGCGGGATATTAGAGGGCCCTACAACACGTCGATATCACGTCTTGCGAGGATGCTGCGTTGTTGAAGCGGATGTGTTGTCGTTAGGCCCATTGGGCCTTTTGAATGCGCCATCTCTCTTGGCTGGGACTGTGAACCGTCAACACATAAAGGAATTGTGCCCTCAACATGACGGGTGCCACCGTACCAGCACTAATGCATCGAGTCCCATCCGAACTCCGAAGTTAAGCGTGCTTGGGCGATATTAGTACAAGCATGGGTGACCCCCTTGGAAGTCTTCATGTTGCACCCTCCTTTTCAATTTTTTTGCCCCGGTTAGGGTTGCCAAGATTCTTTAATCACCACATTTCTATTACCGAATCCCTCAGCACCTTGGGCAAGACAACTTCGATTCACGTAGAGGCTGGGCCCGCAAACCGAGGGTGCAAAGCTTGTGACCAGGTCTCCGTCACTCCAGTGCCCATAACTTTTGATCCATAACGAGTTACGCGGCGCACAACATACCGTTGGAAAGATCTTCGAGAGCTCTATGACAAGGGCAACAAGCTTGCTCAGTTGCGCCCATTTTTGGATCCCAAAATCGAACATTTTCATCATTTTCGGACCATTTTTCTTCTTTTGCTCTGTTTTTCCGTCCCAGATTGTTACTCGTGAGCTGTTAAAAGGACGACAACCTAACTCGCGGGACATTAGAGGGCCTACAATGCGACGATATCACGTCTTGCGAGGATGCTGCATTGTTGAAGTGGATGGGTTGTCGTTGGGCCAATTGGACCTTTTGAATGGGTCATCTTACTGGGCTGGGACTGTGAACCGTCAACAAATAAATGATTCGTACCCACAACATGATGGATGCGATCATACCAGCACTAATGCACCGAATCCCATCAGAACTCCGATGTTAAGCGTGCTTGGGTGAAAATAGTACTAGGATGGGTGACTCCCTGGGAAGTTCTCGTGTTGCACCCCCCCTTTTAAATTTTTTTTGCCCCGATTAGGGTTGCCAAGATATTTTATCCACAACATTTCTATTACCGAATCCCACGGCACCTTGGGCAAGACAACTTCGCTTCATGTTGTGGCTGGGCCAGCAAACCGAGGGCATGGGGTTTCTGACCAGGTCTCCGACGCTCTGGTGCGCATAACTTTTAATCCGTAAGGAGTTATGCGGCGCACATCATACTGTTGGAAAGCTATCCGAGAGCTCTACAACAGGGGCAGCAAGCCTGCCAACTGTGCATGTTTTCAGCGCTCAAAATTGAACATTTTCATTAGTTCCGGGCCACTTTGTTTCTTTTGCTCTGTTTTTCTGTCCTGGATTGTACATCGTGAGCTGTTAAAAGGATGACAACCTAACTCGCGGGATATTACAGGGCCCTACAATGCATCGATATCACGTCTTACGAGGATGCTGTGTTGTTGAAGAAGATGGGTTGTCGTTAAGCCCATTGGGCCTTTTGAATGGGACATCTCTCTGGGCTGGGACTGTGATCTATCAACACATAAAGGATTTGTGCCCTCAACATGACGGGTGCGATCATACAAGCACTAATGCACCAGATCCCATCAGAACTCCGAAGTTAAGTGTGCTTGGGCGAGTGTAGTACTAGGATGGGCGACCCCCTGGGAAGTCCTTGTGTTGCACCCCCCTTTTCAATTTTTTTTGCCCCGGTTAGGGTTACCAAGATACTTTATCCACCACATTTCTATTGCCGAATCCCACGACACCTTGGGGAAGACAACTTCGTTGCACCTAGAGGCTGGGCCCGCAAACCGAGGGCGTAGGGCTTGTGACCAAGTCTCCGTCTCTTCGGTGCCCATAACTTTTGATCCTTACGGAGTTACGTGGCGCACAGCATACCGTTGGAAAGCTCTCCGAGAGCTCTACGACGGGGGTAGCAAGCCTGCTCGGCTACGACAGTTTTTGGAGCCCAAAATTGAACATTTTTGGAGCCCAAAATCAAACATTTTCATCAATTTCGGACCACTTTTCTTCTTTTGCTTTGTTTTTTCGTCCCAGATCGTATGTCGTGAGCTGTTAAAAGGATGACAACCTAACTCGCGAGACATTAGAAGGCCCTACAACGCGTCGAAATCTCGTCTTGCGAGGATGTTGCGTTGTTGAAGCTGATGGGTTGTCATTATGCCCATTGGGCCTTTTGAATGAGCCATCTCTCTGGGCTGGGACTATGCACCATCAACACATAAAGGAATTGTGCCCTCAACAAGACGGGTGCGATCATACCAGTACTAATGCACCGGATCCCATCAGAACATCGAAGTTAAGCGTGCTTGGATGAGAGTAGTACTAGGATGGCTGACCCCCTGGGAAGTCCTCGTGTTGTACCCCCCTTTTCAATTTTTTTTCCCCGGTTAGGGTTGCCAAGATTCTTTATCCACCACATTTCTATTACCGAATCCCACAGCACCTTAAGCAAGACAACTTCGCTTCACGTAGAGGCTGGGCCCGCAAATCGAGTGCGTAGGGCTTGTGACCAGGTCTGCGTCGCTCCGATGCCAATAACTTTTGATCAATGAGGAGTTACGCGGCGCACAACATACTGTTGGAAAGCTCTCCGAGACCTCATTTTTGGAGCCCAAAATCTAACGTTTTCATCAGTTTCAGGCCACTTTTCTTCTTTTGCTCTGTTTTTCAGTCCCGGATCGTAAGTCATGAGTTGTTAAAAGGATGACAACCTAACTCACAGGATATTAGAGGGCCCTACATTGCGTCGATATCACGTCTTGCGAGGATGCTGCGTTGTTAAAGCAGATGGGTTGTCGTTTAGCCCATTGGGCCTTTTGAATAGGCCATCTCTCTGGGCTGGGACTGTGAACTGTCAACACATAAAGGAATTATGCCCTAAACAAGATGGGTGTGATCATACCAGCACTAGTGCACCGGATCCCATCAGAACTCTGAAGTTAAGCATGCTTGGGCAATAGTAGTACTAGGATGGGTGACCCCCTGGGAAGTCCATGTGTTGTACTCCCCTTTTCAATTTTTTTTGCCTCGGTTAGGGTTGGCAAGATACTATATCCACCATATTTCTATTACTGAATTCGACAGTACCTTAGGCATGACAACTTCGCTTCACGTAGAGGCTGGGCCTGCAAATCGAGGGCGTAGGGCTTGTGACCAGTTCTCTATCGCTCTAGTGCCCATAACTTTTAATTCGTAAAGAGTTATGCGGCGCACAGCATACCGTTGGCAAGCTCTTTGAGAGCTCTACGACTGGGGCAGCAAGCTTGCTAAGCTGCGCCTGTTTTCGGAGCCCAAAATCAAACATTTTCATCAGTTTCGGGCCACTTTTCTTCTTTTGCTCTGTTTTTTCGTACAGGATCATACATCGTGAGCTGTTAAAAGGATGACAACCTAACTCGCGGGATATTACAGGGTCCTACAACGCCTCGATATCACGATTTACGAGGATGCTGCGTTATTAAAGTAGATGGGTTGTCGTAAAGCCCATTGGACCTTTTTAATGGGCCATCTCTCTAGGCTGGGACTGTGAACCGTCAACAGATAAATGAATTGTGCCCTCAACATAACGGGTGCAACCATACCGGCACTAATGCACTAGATCCTATTAGAACTCCAAAGTTAAGCGTGCTTGGGCGAGAGTAGTGCTAGGATGGGTGACCCCCTGGGAAGTCCTCGTGTTGCACCTCCCTTTTCAATTTTTTTTGCCCCGATTAGGGTTGCCAAGATACTTTATCCACCACATTTCTATTACCGAATCCCACGGCACCTTGGGCAAGACAACTTCGCTTCACGTAGAGGCTGGGCCCGCAAACCGAGGGTGTAGGGATTGTGACCAGATCTCCGTCGCTCCGGCGCCCATAACTTTTGAACCGTAAGGAGTTATGTGGCGCACAACATACCGTTGGAAAGCTCCTCGAGAGCTCTACGACGAGGTCAGTGAGCCTGCTCGGCTATAACCATTTTTAGAGTCCAAAATCGATAGTTTTCATCAGTTTTGGGCCACTTTTCTTCTTTTGCTCTATTTTTCCGTCCCGGATTGTATGTCGTGAGCTGTTAAAAGGACGACAACGTAACTCGCGGGACATTAGAGGGCTCTACAACGCGCTAATATCACGTCTTGCGAGGATGCTGCGTTGTTGAAGCGGATGCGTTGTCGTTAAGCCCATTGGGCCTTTTGAATGAGCCATCTCTCTGGGCTGGGACTGTGAACCGTCAACACATAAAGGAATTGTGCCCTAAACTTGACGGGTGCGACCATACTAGTACTAATGCACCGGATCCCATCAGAACTCCGAAGTTAAGCGTGCTTGGGCGAGATTAGTACTAGGATGGGTGACCCTCTAGGATGTCCTCGTGTTGCACCCCCCTTTTCAATTTTTTTTGCCCCGGTTAGGGTTGCCAAGATTCTTTTTCCACCACATTTCTACTTCCGAATTCCACAGCACCTTGGGCAAGACAACTTCGCTTCACGAAAAGGCTGGGCCCGCAAACCGAGGGCATAGAGCTTGTGACCAGGTCTCCGTTGGTCCGGTGCCCATATCTTTTGATTCGTAAGAAGTTACGCGGTGCACAGCGTACCGTTGGAAAGCTCTCCGAGAGTCTATGACAGGGGCAGCAAGCTTGCTCAGTTGCTCCCATTTTTTGTTCCCAAAATCAAACGATTTCATCAGTTTCAGGCCATTTTTCTTCTTTTGCTGTATTTTTTCGTCCCGGATCGTAAGTCGTGAGCTGTTAAAAGGACAACAACCTAACTCGCGGGACATTAGAGGGCCTACACTGCGACGATATCACGACTTGAGAGGATGCTGCGTTGTTGAAGTGGTTGGGTTGTCGTTGAGCCCTTTGGGCCTTTTGAACGGGTCATCTCTCTGGGTTGGGAATGTGAACCGTCAACACATAAAGGATTCGTACCCACAACATGATGGGTGCGATCATACCAGCACTAATGCACTGGATCCCATCAGAACTCCAAAGTTAAGCGTGCTTGGGCAAGAGTAGTACTAGGATGAGTGACCCCTTGGGATGTCCTCGTGTTACACCCCCCTTTTCAATTTTTTTTGCCCCGGTTAGGGTTGCCAAGATACTTTATCCATAAAATTTCTATTACCGAATCCCACGGCACCTTGGGCAAGACAACTCCGCTTCATATAGAGGCTGGGCCAACAAACCGAGGACGTGGGGCTTCTGACTAGGTCTCCGTCGCTTTGGTGCCCATAACTTTTAATCCGTAAGGAGTTATGCGGCGTACAGCATACCGTTGAAAAAGCTCTCCGAGAGCTCTACAGCAGGGGCAGCAAGCCTGCTAAGCTGCGTCTGTTTTCAGTGCCCAAAATCGAGCGTTTTCATCAGTTTCAAGCTACTTTACTTCTTTTTCTCTGTTTTTCAGACATGGATCGTACGTCGTGAGTTGTTAAAAGGATGACAACCTAACTCGTGGGATATTAAAGGGCCCTACAATGCATCGATATCACATCTTACGAGGATGCTGCGTTGTTGAAGAAGATGGGTTGTCGTTAAGCTCATTGGGCCTTTTGAATGGGACATCTCTCTGGGCTGGGACTGTAATCTGTCAACACACAAAGGATTTATGCCCTCAACATGATGGGTACGATCATACCAGCACTAATGCACCGAATCCCATTAGAACTCCGAAGTTAAGCATGCTTGGGCGAGTGTAGTACTAGAATTGGCAACCCCCTGGGAAGTCCTCGTGTTGGACCCCCCTTTTCAATTTTTTTTTGCCCCGATTAGGGTTGCCAATGTACTTTATCCTCCACATTTATACTACCGAATCCCTTGGCACCTTGGGGAAGACAACTTCGCTTCACGTAGAGCCTGGGCCCGTAAACCAAGGGCGTAGGGCTTGTGACCAGGTCTCTGTCGCTCTAGTGCCCATAACTTTTGATCCGTAAGGAGTTACGAGGCGCACAACATACTGTTGGAAAGCTCTCCAAGAGCTCTACGACGGGGGCAGCAAGCCTGCTTGGCTACGCCAATTTTTGGAGAGCAAAATCGAGCATTTTTGGAGCCCAAAATCAAACATTTTCATCAGTTTCGGGCCACTTTTCTACAATTGCTCTGTTTTTTCTTCCCGGATCGTATGTCGTGAGCTGTTAAAAGGATGACAACCTAACTCGCGGGATATTAGAGGGCCCGACAATGCGTCGATATCACGTCTTGCGAGGATGCTGCGTTGTTGAAGCAGATGGGATGCCGTTAAGCCCATTGGGCCTTTTGAATGGGCCATCTCTCTGGGCTAGGACTGTGAACCGTCAACACAAAAAGTAATTGTGCCCTCAACAAGACGGGTGCGATTATACCAGCACTAATGCACCGGATCCCATCAGAACTCCGAAGTTAAGCGTGCTTGGGCTAGAGTAGTACTAGGATGGGTGACCCCCTAGGAAGTCCTTGTGTTGCACCCCAATTTTCAATTTTTTTTCCCCCAGTTAGGGTTGCCAAGATACTCTATCCTCCACATTTCTATTACCGAATCCCGCGGCACCTTGGGCAAGACAACTTCGCTTCACGTAGAGGCTGGGCCCGCAAACTGAGGGCGTAGGGCTTGTGACCAATTCTCCGTCGCTCCGGTGCCTATAACTTTTGATCCATAAGGAGTTAAGAGGCGCACAACATACCGTTGGAAATCTCTCCGAGAGCTCTACAATGGGGGCAGCAAGCCTGCTTGGCTACGCCCATTTTTAGAGGCCAAAATTGAACACTTTCATTAGTTTTGGGCCACTTTTCTTATTTTGGTCTATTTTTTCGTCCCGTATCGTACGTCTTGAGCTGTTAAAAAGACGACAACCTAACTCGTTGGACATTAGAGGGCCCTACAATGCGTCGATATCACGTCTTGCGAGGATGCTGCATTATTGAAGTGGATGGGTTGTCGTTAAGCCCATTGGGCCTTTTGAATGGCCCATCTCTCTGGGCTGGGACTGTGAACCGTCAACACATAAATGATTTGTGCCCTCAACATGACGGGTGCGATCATACCAAAACTAATGCACCGGATCCCATCAGAACTCCAAAGTTAAGCGTGCTTGGGTGAGAGTAGTACATGGATGGGTGATCCCATGGGAAGTCCTTGTGTTGCACCCCCTTTTCAATTTTTTTTGCCCCGGTTAGGGTTGTCAAGATACTTTATCCACCACATTTCTATGACAGAATCCCACGGCACCTTGGGCAAGACAACTTCGCTTCACGTAGAGGCTGGGCCCGCAAACCGAGGGCGTAGGGTTTCTGACCATGTCTTCGTCGCTCCGGTGGCCATAACTTTTGAACCGTAAGGAGTTACGTGGCGCACAGCATACCGTTGGAAAGCTCTCTGAGAGCTCTATGATGGGCGCAGAAAGCCTGTCTGGCTGGGCGCGTTTTTGGAGCCCAAAATTGAACACTGTTGGAACCCAAAATCGAACGTTTTCATCAATTTCGGGCCACTTTTCTTCTTTTGCAATGTTTTTTCGTCTCGGATCGTACGTCGTGAGCTGTTAAAAGGAAAACAACCTAACTTGCAGGACATTAGAGGGCCCTACAACACGTCGATATCACGTCTTGTGAGGATGCTGCGTTGTTGAAGCAGATGGGTTGTCGTTAAGCCGATTGGGCCTTTTGAATGGGCCATCTCTCTAGGCTGGGACTGTGAACCGTCAATACATAAAGGATTTGTTCCCTCAACATGACAGGTGCGATCATACCAGCACAATTGCACCGGATCCCATCAGAACTCCGGAGTTAAGCGTGCTTGGACGAGAGTAGTACTACGATGGGTGACCCCCTGGGAAGTCCTCGTGTTGTACCCCCCATTTTCAATTTTTTTTTGCCCCGGTTAGGGTTGCAAAGATACTTTATCCACCACATTTCTTTTACCGAATCCCACAGCTCCTTGGGCAAGACAACTTCGCTTCACGTAGAGGCTAGGCCCGCAAACCGAGGGCGTGGGGCTTGTGACCAGGTCTCCGTCACTCCAATGCCCATAACCTTTAATCCGTAAGGAGTTATGTGACGCACAGCATACCGTTGGAAAGCTCTCCGAGAGCTCTACGACGGGGGTAGCAAGCCTACTTAGCTGCGCCTATTTTCTGAACCCAAAATCGAATGTTTTCATCAGTTTCGGGCCACTTTTCTTCTTTTGCTCTATTTTTCCATCCTGGATAGTACGTCGTGAGCTGTTAAAAGGATGACAACTTAACTCGCAGGATATTACATGGCCCTACAACGCGTCAAAATCACGTCTTACGAGGATGTTGCATTGTTGAAGCAGATGGGTTGGCGTTAAGCCCATTGGGCATTTTGGATGGGCCATCTCTTTGGACTATGACTGTGAACCGTCAACACATAAAGGATTTGTGCCCTCAACATGACGGGTGCGATCATACCAGCACTAATACACTGGATCCCATCAGAACGCCAAAGTTAAACGTGCTTGGGCAAGAGTAGTACTAGGATGGGTGACCCCCTGGGAAGTCCTCGTGTTGCACCCCCCTTTTCAATTTTTTTTGCCCCGGTTAGGGTTGCCAAGATTCTTTATCCACGACACTTCTATTACCGAATCCCACGGTACCTTGGGCAAGACAACTTCGCTTCACATAGAGGCTGGGCCCGCAAACCGAGGGTGTAGGGCTTGTGACCAGGTCTCCGTCTCACCAGTGCCCATAACTTTTGATCCGTAAGGATTTACGAGGCGCACAGCATACCGTTGGAATGCTCTATGAGAGCTCTTTGACGGGGTAGCAAGCCTGCCTAGCTGCGACCATTTTTGGAGGCCAAAATCGAATGTTTTTATAAGTTTCTGGCCATTTTTCTTCTTTTGCTCTATTTTTTCGTCCCGGATCGTACGTCATGAGCTGTTAAAAGGACGACAACTTAACTCGCGGGACATTAGAGGGCCCTACAATGCGTCGATATCACATTTTGTAATGATGCTGCGTTGTTGAAGTGGATGGGTTGTCGTTAAGCCCTTTGAGCCTTTTGAATGGGCCATCTCTCTGGGCTGCGACTGTGAACCGTCAACACATATTGTATTTGTGCCCACAACATGACGTGTACGATCATAACATTACTAATGCATCGGATCCCATCAGAACTCTGAAGTTAAGCGTGCTTGGGCGAGAGTAGTACAAGGATGGGTGACCCCCTAGGAAGTCCTCGTGTTGCAGTCCCCTTTTTCAATTTTTTTTGCCCCAGTTAGGGTTGCCAAGATATTTTATCCACCACATTTCTATTACGGAATCCCACGACACCTTGGGCAAGACAACTTCGCTTCACGTAGAGGCTAGCCCGCAAACCGAGGGCGTGGGGCTTGTGACCAGGTCTCCGTCGCTCTGGTGCCCATAACTTTTAATCCGTAAGGCATTATGCAGTGCATAGTATACCGTTAGAAAGCTCTCCGAGAGCTCTACGATAGGGGCAGTAAGCCTACTAGGCTGCACCTATTTTTGAGCCCAAATCCAAACGTTTTCATCAGTTTCTGGCCACTTTTCTTCTTCTGCTCTGTTTTTTCGTCACAGATAATATGTTGTGAGTTGTTAAAAGTACGACAACCTAACTCGCGGGATATTACTGGGCCCTACAACTCAACGATATCACATCTTACGAGGATGCTACGTTATTGATGTGGATGGGTTGTCGTTAAGCACATTGGGCCTTTTGAATGGGCTATCTCTCTGGGCTGGGACTGTGAACCGTCAACACATAAAGGAATTGTACCCTCAACATGACGGCTGTGATCATTCCAGCACTAATGCACCGAATCCCATTAGAACTCCGATGTTAAATGTGCTTGGGAGAGAGTAGTACTAGGATAGGTGACCCCATGGGAAGTCCTCGTGTTGCACCCCCTTTTCAATTTTTTTTGCCCTGGTTAGGGTTGCCAAGATACTTTGTCCACCACATTTCTATTGCCAAATCTCATGGCACCTTGGGCAACACAACTTCGCTTCACGTAGAGGCTGGGCCCGCAAGCCGAGGCGTGGGGCTTGTGACCTAGTCTCCGTCGCTCCGGTACCCATAACTTTTGATCCGTAAGGAGTTACGCGGCGCACAGCATACCGTTGGAAAACTCTCCTAGAGCTCTACGACGGGGGCTGTGAGTCAGCTCAACTGCACCCATTTTTGGAGCCCAAAATCAAACCTTTTCATCAGTTTCGGGCCACTTTTCTTCTTTCGCTCTGTTTTTCCATCCCGGATCGTACGTTGTGAGTTGTTAAAAGGACGACAACCTAACTCGCAGGACATTAGAGGGCCCTACAACACGTCGATATCACGTCTTGCGAGTATGCTGCATTGTTGAAGTCGATGGGTTGTCGTTAAGCCCTTTGGGCCTATTGAATTAGCCATCTTTCTGGGCTGCCACTGTGAACCGTCAACACATGGAGGATTTGTGCCCACAACATGATGGGAGCGATCATACCTACTCTAATACACCGGATCCTATCAGAACTCCGAAGTGAAGCCTGCTTGGGTGAGAGTAGTACTACGATGGGTGACCTCTTAGGAAGTCCTCGTGTTGCACCCCCCCATTTTCAATTTTTTTGCCTTGGTTTGGGTTGCCAAAATACTTTATCTACCACATTTCTATTACCGAATCCCACGGCACCTTGGGCAAGACAACTTCGCTTCACGTAGAGGCAGGGCCTGCAAACCGAGGGCTTGGGGCTTGCGACCAGGTCTCCGTCACTCCGGTGCCTATAACTTTTAATCTGTAAGGAGTTATGGGGTGCACAGCGTACCTTTTGAAAGCTCTCCGAGAGCTCGACGATGGGGGCAGCAAGCCTACTTTGCTGCGCCCATTTTTGGACTCCAAAATCGAACGTTTTCATCAGTTTTGGGCCACTTTTCTTCTTTTGCGCTTTTTTTCCATCTCGGATCGTACGTTTTGAGCTGTTAAAAGGATGACAACCTAACTTGTGGGATATTACAAGGCCCTACAATGCGTCAATATCACGTCTTACGAGGATGCTGCATTGTTGAAGTGGATGGGTTGTTGTTAAGCCCATTGGCCCTTCTGAATGGGCCATCTCTTTGGGGTGGGTCTGTGAACAGTCAACACATAAAGGATTCGTGCGCTCAATATGACGGGTGCGATTATACCAGCACTAATGCACCAGATCCAATCAAAACTCTAAATATAAACGTGATTGGCCGAGAGTAGTACTTGGATGGTTGACCCCTTGGGAAGCCTTCGTGTTGCACCCCCCTTTTAATTTTTTTTTGCCCCGGTTAGGGTTGCTAAGATATTTTATCCACCACATTTCTATTACCGAATCCCATGACATGTTGGGCAAGACAACTTCGCTTCACGTAGAGGCTGGGCCCGCAAACCGAGGGCGTGGGGCTTGTGACCAGGTCTCCGTCGCTCCAGTGCCCATAACTTTTAATCCGTAAGGAGTTATACCGTGCGCAGCATACCGTTGGAAAACTCTCCTAGAGCTCTACGACAGGGGCTGTGAGCCTGCTCAACTGCACCCATTTTTGGAGCCCAAAATCAAACCTTTTCATCAGTTTCGGGCCACTTTTGTTCTTTCGCTCTGTTTTTCCATCCCAGATCGTACGTTGTGAGTTGTTAAAAGGACGACAACCTAATTCACGGGACATTAGAGGGCCCTACAAGACGTCGATATCACGTCTTGCGAGTATGCTGCGTTGTTGAAGTCGATGGGTTGTCGTTAAGCCCTTTGGGCCTATTGAATTAGCCATCTCTCTGGGCTGCCACTGTGAAATGTCAACACATGGAGGATTTGTGCCCACAACATGACGGGAGCGATCATACCTACACTAATACACCGGATCCTATCAGAACTCCGAAGTGAAGCCTGCTTGGGTGAGAGTAGTACTACGATGGGTGACCTCTTGGGAAGTCCTCGTGGTGCACCCCCCCATTTTCAATTTTTTTTGCCTTGGTTTGGGTTGCCAAGATACTTTATCTACCACATTTCTATTACCAAATCCCACGGCACCTTGGGCAAGACAACTTCTCTTCACGTAGAGGCAAGGCCCGCAAACCGAGGGCGTGGGGATTGCGACCAGGTCTCCGTTGCTCCGGTGCCTATAACTTTTAATCTGTAAGGAGTTACGCGGTGCACAGCGTACCGTTTGAAAGCTCTCCGAGAGCTCTACGATGGGGACAATAAGCCTACTTTGCTGCACCTATTTTTGGACCCCAAAATCGAACGTTTTCATCAGTTTCGGGCCACTTTTCTTCTTTTGCGCTTTTTTTCCATCTCGGATCGTACGTTTTGAGCTGTTAAAAGGATGAAAACCTAACTTGCGGGATATTACAAGGCCCTACAATGCGTCAATATCACGTCTTACGAGGATGCTGCATTATTGAAGTGGATGGGTTGTCGTTAAGCCCATTGGGACTTTTGAATGGGCCATCTCTTTGGGCTGGGACTGTGAACCGTCAACACATAAAGGATTTGTGCCCTCAACATGAAGGGTGCGATCATACCAGCACTAATGCACCAGATCCAATCAGAACTCTGAATATAAACGTGATTGGGCGAGAGTAGTACTTGGATGGTTGACCCCTTGGGAAGCCTTCGTGTTGCACCCCCCTTTTAAATATTTTTTGCCCCGGTTAGGGTTGCTAAGATATTTTATCCACCATATTTCTATTACCGAATCCTACGGCACCTTGGGCAAGACATCTTCACTTCACGTAGAGGCTGGGCCTGCAAACCGAGGGTGTGGGGGTTGTGACCAAGTCTCAGTCGCTCCGGTGCCCATAACTTTTAATCCGTAAGGAGTTATACGGTGCACAGCATACCGTTGGAAAGCTCTCCGAGAGCTCTATAACAAAGGCAGCAAGCCTGCTCGGTTGTACTTGTTTTTGGAGCCCAAAATCGAACGTTTTCATCAGTTTTAGGCCACTTGTCTTCTTTTGCTCTGTTTTTTCATCCCGGATCGTACGTCGTGAGCTGGTAAAAGGACGATAACCTAACTCACGGGATATTACAGGGCCCTACAACGCGTCGATATCATGTCTTACGAGGATGCTGCGTTGTTGAAGTAGATGGGCTGTCGTTAAGCCTATTGGGCCTTTTGAATAGGCCATCTCTTTGGGCTGGGACTGTGAACCGTGAACACATAAAGGAATTTTACCCTCAACATGACGAGTACGATGAAACCAGTACTAATGCAACGGATCCCATTAGAACTCCGAAGTTAAGCGTGCTTGGGCCAGAGTAGTACTAGGATGGGTGACCCCATGGGAAGTCCTCGTGTTGCACTCCAATTTCAATTTTTTTTGCCCCAGTTAGGGTTGCCATGATACTTTATTCACCACATTTCTATTACCAAATCCCACGGCACCTTGGGCAAGACCACTTCGCTTCACGTAGAGGATAGGCCCGCAAACCGAGGGCGTAGGGCTTGTGACCAGGTCTCCGTCGCTCCGTTGCCCATAACTTTTGATCCGTAAGGAGTTACGCGGCGCACAACATACTGTTGGAAAGCTCTCTGAGAGCTCTACGACGGGGGCATAAATCCTGCTTGGCTGCACCCATTTTTGGAGCCCAAAATCGAACGTTTCCATCAGTTTCGGGCCACTTTTCTTCCTTTGCTCTTTTTTTTCGTCCCGGATCGTAGGTTATGAGCGGTTCAAAGAACGACAACCTAACTCGTGGGATATTACAGGGCCGTACAACGCGTCGATATCACGTCTTACGAGGATGCTGCGTTGTCGAAGCGGATGGGTGGTCGTTTAGCCCAATTAGCCTTTTGAATGGGCCGACGCTCTGGGCTGGGACTGTGAACCGTCAACACATAAAGGATTTGTGCCTTCAACATGACGGGTGCGATCATACCAGCACTAATGCACCGGATCCCATTAGAACTCTGAAGTTAAGCGTGCTTGGGCAAGAGTAGTACTAGGATGGGTGACCCCATGGTAAGTCCTCGTGTTGTACCCCCTTTTTAATTTTTTTTGCCCCGGTTTGGGTTGCCAAGATACTTTATCCGCCACATTTCTATTACTGAATCCCATGGCACCTTGGGCAAGACAACTTCGCTTCAGGTAGAGGCTGGGCCCGCAAACCGAGCATGTGGGCTATGTGACCATGTCTCCGTCGCTCTGGTGCCCATAACTTTTAATCCGTAAGGAGTTACGCTGCGCACAGCATACCGTTTGAAAGCTCTCCAAGATCTCTATGATGGGGGCAGCTAGTTTTCTTTGCTGCGCTCATTTTTGGAGCCCAAAATCGAACGTTTTCATCAGTTTCGGGCCACTTTTCATCTTTTGCTCTGTTTTTTCGTCCCGGATCGTACGTTTTAAGCTGTTAAAAGGACGACAACCTAACTCGCGGGATATTACAGGGCCGTACAAAGCATCAATATCATGTCTTACAAGGATACTGCGTTGTTGAAGTGCATGGGTTGTCGTTAAGCCCATTCGGCCTTTTGAATTGGCCATTTCTCTTGGTTGGGACTGTGAACCATCAACACATAAGGGATTTGTGCCCTCAACATGACTGGTGCGATCATACCAGCAATAATGCACCGGATCCCATCAGAACTCTAAAGATAAGCGTGCATGGGTGAGAGTAGTACTAGGATGGGTGACCCCTTGGGAAGTCCCCGTGTTGTACCCTCCATTTTCAATTTATTTTGCCCCGGTTAGGGTTGCCAAGATATTTTATCCACCACATTTCTATTACCAAATCCCATGGCACGTTGGGCAAGACAGCTTCGCTTCACGTAGAGGCTGGGCCCGCAAACTGAGGGCATAGGGCTTGTGACCAGGTCTCTATCGCTATGGTGCCCATAACTTTTAATCCGTAAGGAGTTATGTAGTGCACAGCATACCGTTGGAAAGCTCTCCAAGAGCTCTACGACAAGGGCAGCAAGCCTGCTTTGCTGTGCTTGTTTTCAGAGCCCCAAAACAAACATTTTCATCAATTTCGGGCCACTTTTCTTCTTTTGCTCTGTTTTTCGGTCATGGATCGTACGTTGTGAGCTGTTAAAAGGACGACAACCTAACTCGCTGGATATTACAGGGCCCTACAACGCGTCGATATCACGTCTTATGAGGATGCTGCGTTGTTGAAGTGGATGGGTTGTCGTTTAGCCCAATTAGCCTTTTGAATGGGCCAACGCTCTGGGCTGGGACTGTGAACTGTCAACACATAAAGGATTTGTGCCCTCAATATGACAGGTGCGATCATACCATCACTAATGCACCGAATCCCATTAGAACTCTGAAGTTAAGCGTGCTTGGGCGAGAGTACTACTAGGATGGGTGACCCTATTGGAAGTCCTCTTGTTGCACCCCATTTTCAATTTTTTTTGCCCCGGTTAGGGTTGCCAAGATACTTTATCCACCATATTTCTATTACCGAATCCCACAGCACCTTGGGCAAGACAACTTCGCTTCACGTAAAGGTCGGGCCCGCAAACCGAGGGCATGGGGCTTGTGACCAAGTCTCTGTCGCTCCGATGCCCATAACTTTTAATCCGTAAGGAGTTACGCAGCGCACAACATACCATTTGAAAGCTCTACGAGAGCTCTACGATGGGGGCAGAACACTTGCTTTGCTGCGCCCATTTTTGGAGGCCAAAATTGAATGTTTTCATCAATTTCGGGCCACTTTTCTTCTTTTGCTCTATTTTTCTGTCTCAGATCGTACGTTGTGAGCTATTAAAAGGACGACAACCTAACTCACGGGATATTACAGGGCCGTACAACGCGTCGATATCACGTCTTATGAGGATGCTGCGTTGTTGAAGTGGATGGGTTGTCGTTAAGCCCATTCAGCCTTTTGAATGGGCCATCTCTCTGGGCTGGGACTATGAACTGTCAACACATAAAGGATTTGTGCCCTCAACATGACGGGTGCGATCATACCAGCACTAATGCACCGGATCCCATCAAAACTCTAAAGATAAGTGTGCTTGGGAAAGAGTAGTACTAGGATGGGTGACCTCTTGGAAAGTCCTCGTGTTGCATCCCCCATTTTCAATATTTTTTTCCCCGGTTAGGGTTGCCATGATATTTTATCCACCATATTTCTATTACCGAATCCCACGGCACGTTGGGCAAGACAACTTCTGTCATGCTCCAACTCGACCCATAGAGGTTAGACTAGGGTGTGATCTAAACATTCAAGTCAAATCACGTACTTAATCGTTCTTGAAAGCTTAACACTTAACGTTTTAGCCTAAGCTCCACAAATTCTCCGTAAAAACGACAGCATAATGACTATAATTGGGCTCTTTAGTTTGACCTAATTTTCTAAAGGCCTCAGAACTTTCAATCTCAAATTCATTTCCAACTAAGATTACTATTTATCATCAATTGAAACGCCTACTAGTTATCTCGAAGTCTCGTTTGATTAACAACCTAGCATGATACTATGTCTCGTTTGTTTGTTAATCCTTGTTACAAATGTACCTGTTGACCTTAGCTTACCAAAGAGTACCTGCTTAAGATTAGATAGATTCATTTACTTAATCCATTACCTGATACTTCATAAGCTTGTGATAGATACGATACTAGCCAGTAGCGATATCAAAAATGACCGTAAGAGTGTCTAACTAGTTATGAGCAGTACAAGCCAAAATTAGACCCCAAATTACAACGGGAGCCATTTACAATACAACAACAAGCAACATAAGAAATAGTCTTCAAGCAACATATCGTCCACAAAATGACCATAGTCAAGTAAGGCACATAGGGCAAGCAATCATTCCAAAGAATCATCAAAAGACACGTTGTCCTCGGGAACCTATTCCTGGTCTTCTTCACCTGAGATGATAAAAGAGGGTGAGTCCTTATGAACTCAGCGAGGGGGAAAAGAGAAATAAGTTTTGAAACTCATTTTCCGGTTCAACTTATGAAAACCCTTTGCAAGCATGACATATATCACAAGTAAGTACATAATGTAATATAATAGTAAAAGAACACAATTACCCGTCTTTCCTCCCCGAGGTCCTCTAGGAACCAAGCGAGAGTACTTATATACATAGTGAAAAGGATACGGTGAGCTTTTGCTCTCAGTTCATTTCCAGTATCAGTTGTTGTGGCTGACTTCAAATCATCCCCTTATCACGCCAAATGGGTGTACTCCGGATGTACCTCGAAATCCTACGACCCAACTCTCCGAGGAAGTCTAGCCCCCAAGCGAGAGAGGGAATTGGACAATGGTAGTCACGGTTGCATCGGCAAGCTCGATGACGTCCGGTGTGCGTGAACACTACCACGCCAGAATGAAAGGTTGCAACCTTGTATGCAATGCACATTTATGACATTTAATATATCACATTAGGAGGACAACAAAGTAGGTTGCCTCCGAGCAGTCATAAGATTGCACATTGACAAGTAAACACGCGAGGCACGATATGACAGGTAATTTCACTTATAAAGCACATGGAGTTATATGAATATTAAACGGGCAGCCATGTAACACATGTAAATCAAGTCATATAACTCATTTCGAAGTTCACGTAATCAAATAATAAGATTATTCAATATGCAACAACATCTACGTGGGACTGGGTACAAGAAAGGCCTACTTGTCAACATGTAATCATTGGAACCACATTTAGGGCTATAAGGGAAACTACGGGCAGCTTACTAATCACATAATTAAACACGATATTCATAGGATCAACATTTAGCGAATTTACCTAGTCACTAGGGTTTCAATTCGTGCTTACCCATGCGATTAAGCCCCAAGTCATCTCGTAATTAAACTCAAGCCATGCATTGATTAATTCAAACGCCCTCAAGCATTCAAAACAGTCCACACAACATCCAAATGCCACAATCCCAAGCATTTAATACAACGAGAGAAGCTACAATAATTTTTATAAGCATATCAATAGGTAAAACCCTCACTGCAGTGGACTGTTTTCTCACAATCATTGAGACAAGCAAATAATCTCCAATTCCAGTGAGCAAGATGTGAAATTAAATCTTAAGGAGCGAACTAAATTCAGAAACAAGCCTCACATCATTTGGAGTTCGGGTTCAAGAGTTATAGCCAAAACCGTGAGACTACGCAAAACTGTCCAGATTTGCACTCATTTCAATACTTGTCGTTTTTTAGGGCTGTAGGATCAGATTTAGCCTTAGTCAATTTCTGACAAAAATGTCTAGAACTGTAAAATCTAGCATCACACCAAATATCATGCATTTTGGATATCCTTTACTAAGTCAAAACTGGTTCGTTCTACAAGAACAGTGAATCTACCAAAACCTGCTTCATTTTCCCAGATTTTGGCACATTTTGATATTTTTCCATTTTGAGGACCTTAGAGTCAAAATTAGCTTTGGCCTATTTCTGCTAAAAATGTTCATAACTGGCAAAACTAGTTACATACCAATTTTATTTTCATGCATTTTCAACATCATTTGCCTGGTCAAAATCACCTCGCAACAACAAGACAGAAGACTGTCTCATACACGATTTCATCTAACATCACATTCTAGCCAAATATCTTGCCATGCATGTTTACAAAAGCTCATGAACACACATATATCACAAGTACATAAGTAAAAATAGACATTTAAAGGCATGCATGTGGTTTTTGAAAGCTTTTCAAGAAGTTTTAGCCCTCACCTTAGCAAGTTAATAGATGAGGATTCTCAAATGCTCTTCAAAATGCACAAAGGACTTCTTCCTTGCTTCTTGCTTGCTTGGGCTGCTATGGCCGAGCTTGGGAGAGGTCTTGAGAGTGAGCTTGAGGTCTTGGAAGCTCAAGAGATGCCTTGGTCGAAAATGAGAGAGAAGGGAGAGAATGAAAGAGTGTTTTAAGGAAAATGGTTGAAGTTGAGTGTTTGTTGAATGAGAGTTTGCATGTGTCGGCCTTGAGGCTATACAAGGGTGAATTCTTTGTGTCACCAATGCATTTTTTGAATTGTTTTGGCATGTATTTTGCAAGGGCCAAGAATGGTAGCTTAGTATTTAGCAAAAGGTGCCTTGGGTGCAAGAAAAGATATGACATTGTGTAAGATTGGTCCAAGCATGCATGGATTAAAATAATTTGTTCAAACTTGCTGAACATTCTTGGTATGGCCGGCCATGGTGTTCAAAATCTGAATTTTTTTGTTTTGTTTAAGGTTTATTTTATTGTAGGTTAGATATTTTTTTAATTGCCAAGTAATTAGAATATAAAAGAATGTTGGGAATTTAGGGAACCTAGGTAGAATATATTATATGAAAGTTGAGATAGTTTATTATTATTTTAGTGTTAGTGGATTTTGTAGAGATTGAATTAGGATTATAATAATAGTTAGTGGTGTTTGTGGGATTATTTTATAGTCTAGTGCTTTGTGTAGGATTCTTTATTGATTAGCGTGCATGCACGTTTTCCTAGGTTCTAGGGCACGCATACGAGGTAAACACGAACAACGAGGTAGACACGTACTTCAAGATAAATGCACGGATTCTAATGAAAATGCACGCAAGTTGAGGTACGACTCTTAATGTCACGCCCCGACCCAACCCCGCAAAAGGCCAAGCCCGGACCCGACACACGGACGGAGTCTCCTCTGTACCGCGGACGATCCGAAAACCCTAAAAACAATATAATACTTGCGAAAGCTATAAAATAATCAAAACAAGTCAACTTTCTATAAAACATTCATTTCTTATTATCCAACTTTCCAAACCAAAAATGCCATGCATACTACACAAGTACTTATGCCACTAAACCATTAGCCATTAGCATGAATTTCTTCACTAGTCATCAGAGTACAAGTTACAACATTACAAACTTTAATCCATTACAACATAAGACCATTAAAGGTCTCAACTAGAAAATATATACAAGGCTATAAGCCTCAAAATTAAGCGACCTTCACGCAATATACATAGCAAGCAAGGTTCGCACAAAAACTGGTAACCAACCACCAGCCAAAGCAGAGAAGTGCTATCACGGAAACACCTCCACCTGCTCCTCCTCCTCAATTACCTCGAGAGGGTCTGCCTCAACTACTCCTGTAAAAAAACATAGTATAGAGAGGAATGAGCAAAAACTATTGCTCAGCGAGGGCAATTGGTCTCAAGGACGGAGATGAGAGGAGTATGCAATGCAATTAGCCAAGCAATACATACAAAACATATAAAGATACATCCAAAGCCAACAATAAAGCAAGGTAAGTATTTAACGCTGCAAACACTCAATCAAAGGATACGATACTCTTTTCACGAGCAACTTTCAAACACAAATTCGATGACGACGCGCCGGCCCAAAACCACCTTATAACACCAGTTTGGAATACCCCGGAAGTATCCATCAATCTACGACCCAAATCTCCCTGGGAGGCAACCCAAGCGAGAAAGGGAATAGCAGCGGAGCTAGAGCAACCAACACTGGCAACCCAAGGCTACCCAGAGAGGCCCATCACTCACGCGCGAGACACTATGCAATGCAAGACTTGATACAAGGCGATAAACAAGCGATAAAGCCACACGTGGGAGAATAACAAAGTAGGTTACTCTCGCACGCAATAGCAGCAATTTGATAAGCAATTCAATCCAAAACAACTCAAACAAGTAATTCAAGTAATTCTAAGCATTCTATAAGCATAAAGACAAGTAAACACACAAAAACACAAATCGGCCCTAACTATCAAAATGCTACCATTTCCAAACGAGCCACGAGTTCTGGAAACCCACTTCGCCAACCCTCCTAGGTCACCATAAGGAACGTCTAAAGACCCCGAAACCTTACTTTACCCTAGAACTCGCGCAAAGCCCCGATTTCCCCCTTTCTCGTTTGAACTACAACTACAACAACCAAACACCCAACCAACGCCATAATCGCACCAAAAGTGCTTCCATGGCTTTCCGAAGCAATGCCAACACGCAAAACGAGAAAACGCAAAAGTCGACCGAAACGACCCCGACTTTCCCAAAGGCTTAATTCTCATTTTTTCCTCTACGCAACCCAAAAAAACCACACATTTTAGCATTCTAGCATACCTAGCACGTTTCTACATCAACGGAAAGCATAACAGCGCAATTTTAACGTTTCAAGGTTTTACTATTCACAAAACACTATTCATTTCACAATTCAAGTTGCAATCACAACATTTAACCGCAGAAAATGTTACAAAGCCATAAATACATGTTCTACAAATGCTAAGGAACATTCTAGAAGCATCAAATCGCTTTAAATAACGATCTACGGATAAATCTAAAAATTGACAAAGTTAACTAACACAACGTATAAATGCGCAAATAACATGCTTCCCTCACCTTAGGTACTCCTAGTCGCTAGGAAAACAACGTTGGTTGCCTCGAAAATCACCCCGCACGAGCACACGCGAAGATTGATCGTATAGAAGTTGAAAGGTTTTTTTTTTTCCTCTCTAAAGCTCTCGGCCTGCTCTCTTTTTTTTCAGCTGCTATCTCTTTTATTTTGCTTAGTTAATTGCTTAATTAAGGGTCAAAAGGTCAAAGGTCAAAGGTCAAGGTCAACAACTTAAAAAAACTTGGTCAAAGGCCCCTATTTCGCGCGTTTTAAAGCCGTTTCAGCTATGGTAAGTTCAATTAAAGCTAGCAATATTTAAAATATAAAATTTAAGTCATCCAAATACTAGTTTCACTATTTGTTGAGGACCGAAAATTGTTATCTAGCTATCGCTCCTTAAATGCAATGCACGTTGCGACGGCGAGAAATTAACAGTTAATTCACAAAGAATTTAAGGAAATATAATTTTCAAAATAATAAACAAAGAAAATTCATATTCTGGGTTCGGGTATTACACCCTCTCCCCCTTAAAACAATTGCGCCCACGCAATTCTTACCTGGTCAACGAACAACTCCGGATACTGATCCCGAACTTGGTCCTCTCTTTCCCAAGTCGCTTCCTCAAACCCATGATGATTCCACAGAACCTTCACTAACAGAATACTCTTTCTGCGAAGCTCTTGAATCTTCCGATCCACAATTCTAATCGGTTTCTCTTCGTAGGACAACTTCTCTTCAATCTGCAAAGGCTCTGGTTCAAGTACATGCGAAGGGTCTGGATGGTATTTCTTCAACATAGACACGTGGAACACATCGTGCAGTCTCGACAAGCTCGGAGGCAAAGCTAATCGATAAGCCAAAGGACCTACCTTTTCGGTGATCTCATACGGACCCACATACCTGGGACTAAGCTTCCCGCTCTTACCGTGCCGAATCAATCCCTTCCGTGGAGAAATCTTAAGAAACACCCAATCTCCCAAATCAAACTTAAGATCCCGACGGTGCTTATCCGCATAACTCTTCTGACGACTCTGAGCTGTAAGCATACGCTGGCGAATAAGGTGAACATTATCTACCATCTTAATCATCTCAGGTAACACAGTCGGATCAACTGTTCTCATCTCTCCAACCTCTTCCCAATATAATGGGGATCTGCATTTATGACCATACAACGTCTCGTAGGGAGCCATACCTATAGTAGATTGATAACTATTGTTGTAGGCGAACTCCGCTAAAGGCAAAAACTTCTCCCAATTCTTCCCAAAGTCTAGCACACATGCCCGAAGCATGTCTTCCAAGATCCTGATGGTTCTCTCAGACTGGCCATCAGTTTGCGGATGATATGCAGTACTGAAGCTCAACTTAGTTCCCATGGCCTCTTGCAATTTCTGCCAAAAACGAGATCTGAATCTGGGATCCCTATCTGACACTATACTCTGTGGCACACCATGCAATCTCACGATATTAGCAACATACAATTCAGCTAGCTTATCAAGGCTATCCTGTTTGTTCACGGGAATAAAATGTGTAACTTTAGTCAAGCGGTCCACAACAACCCAAACAGAATCACATCCTCTCGGAGATCTAGGAAGATCGGTCACAAGGTCCATTGTTATATGTACCCACTTCCATTGCGGAATCGACAATGGCTGTAGAAGTCCGGATGGCCTCTGATGCTCAACTTTAACTCTCTGACAAGTCAAACATCTGGATACATACCCAGCAATCTCCCTCTTCATATTGTTCCACCAGAAGTGTTTCTTCAAATCTCTATACATCTTTGTACTGCTCGGGTGAATCGTATACCTCGAATTATGTGCCTCGGACAGGATCTCATTCTTCAAAGTCGGAACATCAAGAACACATATTCTATCCCTGAATCTGAAAATGCCATCTGCATGTAATTTAAACTCCGACTCTCCCCCTTTAGCTTTCTCTTGGATCTTCAAGATGTGAGGATCAGTCTTCTGAGCCTCTCTGATCTGTGCTAGCAATCCTGACTAAATTTGTAAACTAGCAAATCGAATCCCTACCTCAGTAGCTTCTGGTTTCCATGAACAAATTTCTTCCAAAGTCTCCCAGTCCTTGATAATCAAGCTTGCAACAGTAACCTTTCGGCTCAAAGCATCAGCAACAACATTTGCCTTACCTGGCACATAGTTAATAGAACAGTTATAACCACCCAATAGCTCTAGCCATCTCCGCTGCCTCATATTTAGATCCTTCTGTGAAAACAAATACTTGAGACTCTTGTGGTCAGTAAATATTTCAAATCTGCAACCCCACAAGTAATGACGCCACTTCTTCAATGCAAACACAACTGCAGCCAACTCAAGATCATGTGTAGGGTAATTGACTTCATAAGGTTTCAATTTCCTAGAAGCATAGGCAATCACCTTACCATTCTGCATTAAAACACAGCCCAATCCTTCTTTAGATGCATCACTGTAGACAACGAAGTTCTATGTTCCTTCAGGTAAAGCTAGTATAGGAGCTGTAGTTAGTTTCTTCTTCAATTCTTGGAAACTGGATTCACATTTAGCATCCCAGTTGTAAGCAACTTTCTTCCGAGTCAACTGGCTCAAAGGTCCAGAAATTTTAGAAAAATCTTTAACAAATCTCCGATAGTAACCTGCCAATCCAAGAAAACTCCGAATCTCTGGCACCGTCTCAGGTCTCTTCCAAGCTGAAACAACTTCAATCTTAGCTGGGTCCACTGAAATTCCTCGATCTGAAATGATATGGCCTAGAAAAGATATCTGGTTCAACCAGAACTCACACTTGCTGAATTTAGCAAAAAGCTTGTTTTCCTGCAAAGTCTGAAGCACAATCCTCAAGTGTTGCTCATGTTCAGCCTCGTTCTTCGAATACACTAAAATGTCGTCAATGAAGATCACGACAAACTGATCAAGGTAAGGCCGAAAAACCCTCTGCATCAAGTCCATGAATGCGGCTGGTGCATTCGTCAATCCAAACGGCAACACAACAAACTCATAGTGGCCATATCTAGTCCTGAATGCCGTCTTTGGTATATCGTCACTCCGAATTCTAAGTTGATAGTAACCCTGCCTCAAGTCAAATTTGGAGTAAACACTCGCACCCTGCAACTGGTCAAACAATTCTTCAATCAACGGCAAGGGGTATTTGTTCTTAATCGTGACTTGATTAAGTCCCCTGTAATCAATGCATAACCGTAGCGTGCCGTCTTTCTTTCTCACAAACAACACAGGTGCGCCCCACGGTGAAGAACTAGGTTGTATAAACCCTTTCTCAAGCAAGTTCTGAAGCTGAATTTTTAACTCCTGAAGTTCGGCCGATGCCATCCTGTAAGGACTCCTAGAAATAGGCGCAGTGCCTGGCACAAGATCAATCACGAACTCAATCTCCCTATCCGGTGGTAAACCCGGTAATTCCTCGGGAAATACACCAGGAAAGTCTCTAACAATCGGAACTTCATTCAAACTCAACTTATCAGCAGGCTGATTGATCAAATAGGCTAAGTAGGCTTCACAACCCCTATTTAACAACTTAGAAGTCTTGATCGCTGATAAAAGTGGAATGCGGGCAGCCCTGCAGTTCCCAACAATCTCTAGTACCGGTAGGTCAGGAACCTTAAGATAAACGATCTTTGTTCTACAATCCAACTGAGCATAATACTTTCCCAACCAGTCCATTCCCAAAATGATTTCAAAGTCACGGAATGGTAATATAATTAAATCAGCAGGAAATTTACGGTTCTCAATACATATATCACAAGATTTGCAAATAGACTCAGCAACAAATTTTGCACCCAAAGAAGTACTAACTTCAACTTCATGAGGCAAATTATGAATGCAAACATTCACAGATCGTGCACATGCAGGAGTTATAAACGAATGTGTAGCTCCAGGATCAATCAAAACTTTAACTGGCTGAGTATTGAGAAGAAAGGTACCTTCCACTATAGCCGTATTATCGGGCAGCTCCTCTGCATCCAGTGCAAAGACCCTAGCCTGTACTCTCTGTGCTGGTTGTGCACCTGCAGCCCTATTCTGAACACCTCGGCCTCCACCACGGCCCTGAACATTATTATATTTAGGGCAATCCCTCACCCTATGCTCATCACTGCCACAACCTGTACATTTTCCACTCTTCCTCCAGCAGTTAGCCTCAATATGCCCTGGTCGATTACAATAATCACACTGCTGATTTTGCCTAACCGCAGTGTTTCCTGTAGGTGCTGGGGCTCTGGCAGGGGTAGGAACTGTAGCTCCCTGCTGAGGTCTAGTCACAGCTGGCCTAGCCTGAATCTGCTGCTGTGGCTGATACGGACGCTGCTGAGGACCCTGTGCAGAAGCCTGATACTGCCTCGGCTGACTCTGGCTGCTCTGGCCCAAAAACTGCTTCTTACTCGGCTGACTGCTCTCGGCTAACATCTCAGCCTTCCGTTTCTCAAACTTCGAGGCTGCCTGAAATGCCTCGGGAAAAGTAGTGTAGGTATGTCCAGTCAAATGCAACTGTATGTCCATTCTCAGCCCACGGACAAACCTATGTATCATCCTCCTGGCTGGCCGTACCAACTCGGGCATATACCTCGACAGGCTAACAAACCTAGCCTCGTACTGAGCAACAGTCATATTTCCCTGCTTCAGGGCCACAAACTCATCCTCTCGTCTCTCCATAGCCATCTCGGGAATATATTTGTCCCGGAACTCACTTACGAAATCATCCCATAAATGTGGAACATCCTCACAATCCCACCTCAGTCTAACAGTATTCCACCACTGCTCTGCATCACCCTCAAATAAAAATGATGCATAGTCTATTCTTGCCTCATCAGTGTACCTCAAAGCGGTGAAAATTTTCTCGACACGATTAATCCATCTCTCGGCCGCCTCATCATCCGGCTCCCCGAAGAACTTTCCCGGCTCATGCCTCAGAAATTTCTCTAGCTGGTTATTCTCAACTCTGTACCCCTGTCCACCAGGATTAGCTTGATTACCCTAGGGATTAATCCGGTCCTGCCTCTGCTCATGTAGTACCTGTGTGATCCGGTCTACTGCAGTAGTCATGGTAGCCATAAACTGCTCAGGCAACGGCTGTTGACCCTGTTCTGCTGCCTCTTCATCTGATCCTATACCTTGAGTACCACGACGTGGCGGCATAGTAGCAACTCACAATAGCTGGCAACATTTAAAAGCAGTTTATAGACAGAAATATAGCACATAAGATTAGATAACACTCAAATCAATAACAATCCAACATTCTATCACACAATTCACATAAGACAAGTTCAACTTGCCAAACTATTTCACTTAAACACATAAACATTCCAAGTTCACGAAGTCATGTTATAACATTTTCTTTTCACTTAGCAATCCTACATAAACACTTTAGCATTTTAGACCTTTACCCCACAGACCGAGAATCATATCCCGACACATGCACGACTATCATGCTCTGATACCACCTAAAGATGTCACGCCCCGACCCAACCCCGCAAAAGGCCAAGCCCGGACCCGACACACGAACGGAGTCTCCTCTGTACCCTAAAAACCCTATATAATACTTGCGAAAGCTATAAAATAATCAAAACAACTCAACTTTCTATAAAACATTCATTTCTTATTATCCAACTTTCCAAACCAAAAATGCCATGCATACTACACAAGTACTTATGCCACTAAACCATTAGCCATTAGCATGCATTTCTTCACTAGTCATCAGAGTACAAGTTACAACATTACAAACTTTAATCCATTACAACATAAGACCATTAAAGGTCTCAACTAGAAAATATATACAAGGCTACAAGCCTCAAAATTAAGCGACCTCCACGCAATATACATAGCAAGCAAGGTTCGCACAAAAACTGGTAACCAACCACCAGCCAAAGCAGAGAAGTGCTATCACGGAAACACCTCCACCTGCTCCTCCTCCTCAATTACCTCGAGAAGGTCTGCCTCAACTACTCCTGTAAAAAAAACATAGTATAGAGAGGAATGAGCAAAAACTATTGCTCAGCGAGGGCAATTGGTCTCAAGGACGGAGATGAGAGGAGTATGCAATGCAATTAGCCAAGGAATACATACAAACATATAAAGATACATCCAAAGCCAACAATAAAGCAAGGTAAGTATTTAAAGCTACAAACACTCAATCAAAGGATACGATACTCTTTTCACGAGCAACTTTCAAACACAAATTCGATGACGACACGCCGGCCCAAAACCACCTTATAACACCAGTTTGGAATACCCCGGAAGTATCCATCAATCTACGACCCAAATCTCCCTGGGAGGCAACCCAAGCAAGAAAGGGAATAGCAGCGGAGCTAGAGCAACCAACACTGGCAACCCAAGGCTACCCAGAGAGGCCCATCACTCACGCGCGAGACACTATGCAATGCAAGACTCGATACAAGGCGATAAACAAGCGATAAACAAGCGATAAACCACACGTGGGAGAATAACAAAGTAGGTTACTCTCGCACGCAATAGCAGCAATTTGATAAGCAATTCAATCCAAAACAACTCAAACAAGTAATTCAAGTAATTCTAAGCATTCTATAAGCATAAAGACAAGTAAACACACAAAAACACAAATCGGCCCCAACTATCAAAATGCTACCATTTCCAAACGAGCCACCAGTTCTGGAAACCGACTTCGCCAACCCTCCTAGGTCATCATAAGCCACGTCTAAGGACCCCGAAACCTTACTTTACCCTAGAACTCGCGCAAAGCCCCGATTTCTCCCTTTCTCGTTTGAACTACAACTACAACAACCAAACACCCAACCAACGCCATAATCGCACCAAAAGTGCTTCCATGGCTTCCCGAAGCAATGCCAACACGCAAAACGAGAAAACATAAAAGTCGACCTAAACGACCCCGACTTTCCCAAAGGCTTAATTCTCGTTTTTTCCTCTACGCAACCCAAACAAACCACACATTTTAGCATTCTAGCATACCTAGCACGTTTCTACATCAACGGAAAGCATAACAGCGCAATTTTAACGTTTCAAGGTTTTACTATTCATAAAACACTATTCATTTCACAATTCAAGTTGCAATCACAACATTTAACCGCAGAAAATGTTACAAAGCTATAAATACATGTTCTACAAATGCTAAGGAACATTCTAGAAGCATCAAATCGCTTTAAATAACGATCTACAGATAAATCTAAAAATTGACAAAGTTAACTAACACAACGTATAAATGCGCAAATAACATGCTTCCCTCACCTTAGGTACTCCTAGTCGCTAGGAAAACAACGTTGGTTGCCTCAAAAATCACCCCGCACGAGCACACGCGAAGATTGATCGTATAGAAGTTGAAAGGTTTTTTTTTTTTTCCTCTCTAAAGCTCTCGGCCTGCTCTCTTTTTTTTTCAGCTGCTATCTCTTTTATTTTGCTTAGTTAATTGCTTAATTAAGGGTCAAAAGGTCAAAGGTCAAAGGTCAAGGTCAACAACTTAAAAAAACTTGGTCAAAGGCCCCTATTTCGCGCGTTTTAAAGCCGTTTCAGCTATGGTAAGTTCAATTAAAGCTAGCAATATTTAAAATATAAAATTTAAGTCATCTAAATACTAGTTTCACTATTTGTTGAGGACCGAAAATCGTTATCTAGCTATCGCTCCTTAAATGCAATGCACGTTGCGACGGCGAGAAATTAACAGTTAATTCACAAAGAATTTAAGGAAATATAATTTTCAAAATAATAAACAAAGAAAATTCATATTCCGGGCTCGGGTATTACACTTAAACCTAGGTTAAGGCACGCAGTTCAAGGTTAATGCACATGAAATGAAAAGACACGCGTAAATCAAGGTCTCGCACGTAAATCAAGGTCATGGCACGTTTATCTAAGTATTGCACGTAATCGAGGATTAGGGCATACAACTCTAGGTCATGGCACGTATGATGAGGCATGCACAAAAACCAAGACAAGGCACGTAATCAAAGGTTGGTCATATAATTCTAGGTCTAAGGCACGCAAATCGGGGTAACACACGTTATTCAGGGTCGGGCCTCAAAACTTCGCTTCACGTAGAGGTTGGGCCCGTAAATCGAGGGTGTGGGCTTGTGACCAGGTCTCTGTCGCTCCGGTGCCCATAACCTTTAATCCGTAAGGAGTTATGCAGCGCACAGCATACCGTTGGAAAGCTCTCCGAGAGCTCTACGACAGGGGCAGCAAGCCTGCTCGGCTGCGCCTGTGTTCAAAGCCCAAAATCGAACGTTTTCATCAATTTAGGGCCACTTTTCTTCTTTTGCTCTATTTTTTTGTCCCGGATCGCACGTCGTGAGCTGGTAAAAGGACGACAATCTAACTCACGGGATATTACAGGGCCCTACAACGCGTCGATATCACGTTATACGAGGATACTGCGTTGTTTAAGTAGATGGGTTGTCATTAAGCCCATTGGGCCTTTTGAATAGGCCATCTCTCTGGGCTGGGACTGTGAACCATCAACACATAAAGGAATTGTGCCCTCAACATGATGGGTGCGATCATACCAGCACTAATGCACCAGATCCCATTAGAACCCCGAAGTTAAGCGTGCTTGGGCGAGAGTAGTACTAGGATGGGTGACACCATGGGAAGTCCTCATGTTGCACTCCCTTTTCAATTTTTTTTGCCCTGGTTAGGGTTGCCAAGATACTTTATCCACCACATTTCTATTACCAAATCCCACGGCACCTTGGGCAACACAACTTCACTTCACATAGAGGCTCGGCCCGCAAACCGAAGGCGTAGGGCTTGTGACCATGTCTCCGTCGCTCCGGTGCCCATAACTTTTGATCCGTAAGGAGTTACACGGCGCACAGCATACCGTTGGAAAGCTCTCCAAGAGCTCTACGACGGGGCCAACAAGCCTGCTCGATTGCGCTCATTTTTGGAGCCCAAAATCAAACGTATTCATCAGTTTCGGGCCACTTTTCTTCTTTTGTTCTGTTTTTCCATCCTGGATCATACGTCGTGAGCTGTTAAAAGGATGACAACCTAACTCACGGGACATTAGAGGGCCCTACAACGCGTCGATATCACGTCTTGCGAGGATGCTGCGTTGTTGAAGTGGATGGGTTGTCGTTAAGCCCTTTGGGCCTTTTGGATTGGCCATCTCTCTGGGCTGGGACTGTGAACCATCAACACATAAAGGATTTGTGACCACAACATGATGGGTGCGATCATACCAACACTAATGCTCCGGATCCCATCAGAACTCCGAAGTTAAGCGTGCTTGGGCGAGAGTAGTACTAGGTTGGGTAACCCCCTGGAAGTCCTCATGTTGCACCTTCCCTTTTCAATTGTTTTTGCCCCGGTTAGGGTTGCCAAGATACTTTATCCACCACATTTCTATTACCGAATCCTTCGGTACCTTGGGCAAGACAACTACGCTTCACGTTGAGGTTGGGCCCGCAAACCGAGGTCGTGGGGCTTGTAGCCAGGACTCCGTCACTCTGGTGCCCATAACTTTTGATCCGTAAGGAGTTACGCGCCGCACAACATACCGTTGGAAAGCTCTTTGAGAGCTCTACGACGGGGGCAGCAAACCTGAAATGCAGCGCCCATTTTTGGAGCAAAAAATTGAACGTTTTCATTAGTTTTGGGCCACTTTTTGTCTTTTGCTCATTATTTTTGTCCCGGATCGTACGTCGTGAGTTGTTAAAAGGACTACAACCTAACTCGTGGGATATTACAGGGCCCTACAACACGTCGATATCACGTCTTACGAGGATGCTGCGTTGTTGAAGCGGATGGGTTGTCGTTAAGCCCAATTGGCGTTTTGAATTGGCCATCTCTCTGGGCAGGGACTGTGAACCGTCAACACATAAAGGATTTGTGCCGTCAATATGACGGGTGCAATCATACCAGCACTAATGCACCGGATACCATCAGAACTCCGAAGTTAAGCATGCTTGGGCGAGAGTAATACTATGATAGTTGACCCTCTGGGAAGTCCTCGTGTTGTACCCCCCCTTTTCAATTTTTTTTGCCCCGGTTAGGGTTGCCAAGATTCTTTATCCACAACATTTCTATTACTGAATCCCACAGCACCTTGGGTAAGACAAGTTCATTTCACGTAGAGGCTGGGCCCGCACACCAAGGGCATAGGGCTTATGACCAGGTCTCCGTCGCTCCGGTGCCCATAACTTTTGATTCGTAATGAGTTACCCGACGCACAGCCTGCCGCTGGAAGCTCTCCGAGAGCTCTATGATGGGGGCAGCAAGCCTGCTCAGCAGCGCCTATTTTTGGAGCCCAAAATTGAATGTTTTCATCAGTTGCGGGCCACTTTTCTTCCTTTGCTCTATTTTTCCATACCGGATCGTACGTCGTGAGCTGTTAAAAGGACGACAACCTAACTCGCGGGACATTACAGGGCCCTACAATGCGTCGATGTCACGTCTTGTGATGATGCTGCGTTGTTGAAGTGGATGGGTTATCATTAAGCCCTTTGGGCCTTTTGAATGGGCCATCTCTCTGGGCTGGGATTGTGAACCGTCGACACATATAGGATTTGTGCCCACAACATGATGGGTGTAATCATACCAGCACTAATGCACCGGATCCCATCAGAACTTCGAAGTTTAGCGTGCTTGGGCGAGAGTAGTACTAGGATGGGTGACCCCAAGGGAACTCCTCATGTTGTACCCCCTTTTCAATTTTTTTTGCCCGGGTTAGGGATGTCAAGATACTTTATCCACCAAATCTCTATTACTAAATCCCACAGAACATTGGGCAAGACAACTTCACTTCACGTAGAGGTTAGGCCTGCAAACCGAGGGCGTGGGGCTTGTGACTAGGTCTCCGTCGCTCCGGTGCCGATAACTATTAATCCCTAAGTAGTTACACGGTGCACAACATATAGCTGGAAAGCTCTCCAAGAGCTCTACGACAAGGGCAGCAAGCCTTCTTGGCTACGCCTATTTTTGGAGCCCAAAATCAAACATTTTCTTCAGTTTCAGGCCACTTTTCTATTTTTGCTCTGTTTTTCCATCCCGGATCGTATGTCGTGAGCTGTTAAAAGGACGACAACCTAACTCGCTGGATATTACAGGGCCCTACAATGCGTCAATATCACGTATTACGAGGTTGCTGCGTTGTCGAAGCGGATAGGTTGTCGTTAAGCCCTTTGGGCCTTTTCAATGGGCCATTTCTTTGGGCTGGGACTGTGAACCATCAACACATAAAGGATTTGTGCCCACAACATGACGTGTGCGATCATACCAGTGCTTATGCACTGAATCCCATCAGAACTCCGAAGTTAAGCGTGCTTGGGTGAGAGTAGTACTAGGATGGGTGACCCCCGGGGAAGTCCTCTTGTTGTATCCCCCCTTTTCAATTTTTTTTGCCCCGGTTAGGGTTGCCAAGATATTTTATCCACCACATTTCTATTACCGAATCCCACGGCACCTTGGGCAAGACAACTTCACATCACGTAGAGTCTGGGCCTGCAAACCGAGGGCGTAGGGCATGTCACTAGGTCTCCGTCGCTACGGTGCCCATAACTTTTAATCCATAAGGAGTTACGCGGCACACAGTTTACCGTTGGAAAGCTCTCCGAGAGCTCTACGACGGGGGTAGCAAGTCTGCTCAGCTGTGCCCATTTTTGGAGCCCAAAATTGAACGTTTTCATCAGTTTTGGGCTACTTTTCTTCTTTTGCTTTGGTTTTCCATCCCGGATCCTACGTCGTGAGCTATTAAAAGGACAAAAACCTAACTCGTGGGATATTACAGGGCCCTACAACGCGTCGATATCATGTTTTACGAGGTTGCTGCGTTGTTGAAGGGGATGGGTTGGCGGTGAGCCCGATGGGCCTTCTGAATGGGGGATGTCACTGGGCTAGGACTGTGAACTGTCAGCACATAAAGGATTTGTGCCCTCAACTTGACGGGTGCGATCATACCCACACTAATGCATCGGATACCATCAGAACTCGGAAGTTACGCGGCGTTGCGCGAGAGTAGTACTTGGCTGGTTGACGCTTTGGGACGTCGTCGTGTTGCACCCTCCCTTTTCAATTTTTTTTGCCCTGGTTAGGGTTGCCAAGATTCTTTATCGACAACATTTCTATTACTGAATCCCATGGCACCTTTGGCAAGACAACTTCGTTTCACGTAGAGGCTGGGCCCGCAAACCAAGGGCATAGGGCTTGTGACCAGGTCTCCATCGCTCTGGGGCCCATAAGTTTTGATCCCTAAGGAGTTATGCGGCGCACAGCATGCCGTTGGAAGCTCTCCGAGAGCTCTATGATGGGAGAAGCAAGCCTGCTCAGCTGCGCCTATTTTTGGAGCCCAAAATTGAATGTTTTCATCAGTTTCGGGCCACTTTTCTTCTTTTGCTCTGTTTTTCCATCCCAGATCGTATGTCGTGAGTTGTTAAAAGGACGACAACCTAACTCGCGGGACATTAGAGGGCCTTACAATGCGCCGATATCACATCTTGCAAGGATGCTACGTTGTTGAAGTGGATGGGTTGTCGTTAAGCCCTTTGGGCCTTTTGAATGCGCCATCTCTCTAGGTTGGGACTGTGAACCGTCGACACATAAAGGATTTGTACCCACAACATGATGGGTGCAATCATACCAGTACTAATGCACCGGATCCCATCAGAACCCCAAAGTTAAGCATGCTTGGGCGAGAGTGGTACTAGGATGGGTGACCCCTTGGGAAGTCCTCGTGTTGCACCCCATATTTTCAATTTTTTTTTGCCCCAGTTAGGGTTGCCAAGATACTTTATCCACCACATATCTATTACCGAATCCCATGGCACCTTGGGCAAGACAACTTCTCTTCACGTAGAGGCTGGGCCCGCAAACCGAGGGCATAGGGCTTGTGACCAGGTCTCCGTCGCTCTGGTGCCGATAACTATTAATCCCTAAGGAGTTACACGGCGCACAACATACCGTTAGAAAGCTCTCCGAGAGCTCTACGACAAGGGCAGCAGGCCTTCTCGGCTACGCCTATTTTTGGAGCCCAAAATCAAACGTTTTCATCAGTTTTGGGCTACTTTCCTACTTTTGCTCTGTTTTGCCGTCCCGGTTCGTATGTCGTGAGTTGTTAAAAGGACAACAACCTAATTCATGAGATATTACAAGGCCCTACAACCCGCTGATATCACGTCTTTCGAGGTTGCTGCGTTGTCGAATCAGATGGGTTGTCGTTAAGCCCTTTGGGCCTTTTGAATTGGCCATCTCTCTGGGCTGGGACTGTGAACCGTCAACACATAAAGGATTTGTGCCCACAACATGACCGGTGCGAGCATACCAGCACTTATGCAATGAATCCCATCAGAACTCCGAAGTTAAGCATTCTTGGGCGAGAGTAGTACTAAGATGGGTGACCCCCTGGGAAGTCCTCGTGTTGCACCCCCCTTTTCAATTTTTTTTGCCCCGGTTAAGGTTGCCAAGATATTTTATCCACCACATTTCTATTACATAATCCCACGGCACCTTGGGCAAGACAACTTCGCTTCACGTAGAGTCTGGGCCCACAAACCGAGGGCGTAAGGCTTGTGACCAGGTCTCCGTCGCTACGGTGCCCATAACTTTTAATCCGTAAGGAGTTACGCGGTGCACAACATACCATTGGAAAGCTCTCTGAGAGCTCTACGACCGGGGTAGCAAGCCTGCTCGACTGCACCGGTTTTTTTAGCCCAAAATTGAATATTTTCATTAGTTTTGAGCCACTTTTCTTCTTTTGCTATGTTTTTCCATCCCGGATCGTACGTCGTGAGCTGTTAAAAGGATGACAACCTAACTTGCGGGACATTAGAGGGCCCTACAACACGTCGATATCATGTCTTGCGAGGATGCTGCGTTGATGAAGCGGATGGGTTGTCGTTAAGCACATTGGGCCTTTTGAATGGCCCATCTCTCTAGGCTGGGACTGTGAACCGTCAACACATAAAGGATTTATGCCCACAACATGACGGGTGCGATAATACTAGCACTAATACACCGGATCCCATCAGAACTCCGAAGTTAAGCGTGCTTGGACGAGAGTAGTTCTAGGATGGGTGACCCCACTGGGAAGTCCCCGTGTTGCACCCCCCCATTTCAATTCTTTTTTGCCCCGGTTAGAGTTGCCAAGATAATTTGTCCACCACATTTCTTTAACTGAATCCCACGGCACCTTGGGCAAGACAACTTTGCTTCACGTAGAGGCTGGGCCCGCAAACCGAGCGCGTGGGGCTTGTGACCTAGTCTACGTCGCTCCGGTGCCCATAAATTTTAATTCGTAAGGAGTTACGCGACGTACAACATACCGTTGGAAAGCTCTCCGAGAGTTCTACGACCAGGGCAGCAAGCCTGCTCGGCTACGCCTATTTTCGGAGCCCAAAATCGAACGTTTTTATCAGTTTGAGGCAACTTTTCTTCTTTTGCTTTGTTTTTCCGTCACAGATCGTAGATCGTGAGCTGTTAAAAGCACGAAAACCTAACTCACGGGATATTACAGGGCCCTACAACACGTCGATGTCCCGTCTTACGAGGATGTTGCATTGTTGAAGCGGATGGGTTGTCGTTAAGCCTATTGGGCCTTTTGAATGGGGCATCTCTTTGGGCTGGGACTGTGAACCGTCAACAAATAAAGGATTTGTGACCTCAACATGACGGGTGCGATCATACCAGCACTAATGCACCAGATCCCATCAGAACTCCGAAGTTAAGCGTGCTTGGGCGAGAGTAGTACTTGGATGGGTGACCCCCTGGGACGTCCTCGTGTTGCACCCCCCTTGTCAATTTTTTTTTGCCCTAGTTAGGGTTGCCAAGATAGTTTATCCACCACATTTCTATTACCGAATCCTACGGCATCTTGGGCATGACAACTTCGCTTCATGTAGAGGCTGGGCCCGAAAATCGAGGGCGTAGGGCTTGTGACCAGGTCTTCGTCGCTCCGATGCCCATAACTTTTGATTTGTAAGGCATTACGCAGCGCACAGCAAGCCGTTGGAAAGCTCTCCGAGAGCTCTATGACAGGGGCAGCAAGCCTGCACAGTTGTGCCAGATTTTGTATCCAAAAATCGAACGTTTTCATTAGTTTTGGGCCACTTTTCATCTTTTGCTCATTTTTTTGTCCTGGATCGTACGTCGTGAGCTATTAAAAGGACGACAACCTAACTCGCTGGGCATTAGAGGGCCCTACAACGAGTCGATATCGCGTCTTGCGAGGATGCTGCGTTGTTGTAGTGGATGGGCTGTCGTTAAGCACTTTGGGCCTTTTGCGTGGGCCATCCCTCTGGGCTGTGACTGTGAACCGTCAACACATAAAGGATTTGTGCCCATAACATGACGGGTGCGATCATACCAGCACTAATGTACCGGATCCTATCAGAACTCTGAAGTTAAGTGTGCTTGGGCGAGAGTAGTACTAGGATAGGTGACCCCCTAGGAAGTCCTCATGTTGCACCCCCACTTTTCAATTTTTGTTGTCCCGATTAGGGTTGCCAAGATACTTTATCCACCACATTTCTATTACGGAATCACACGGCACCTTGGGCAAGACATCTTCGCTTCACGTAGAGGCTGGGCCCGCAAACCGAGGGCGTGGGGCTTGTGACTAGGTCTCCGTCCTCTAGTACCCATAACTTTTAATCTGTAAGGAGTTACGCGGCGCACAGCATACCGTTGGAAAGCCCTCCTAGAGCTCTATGACGGGGGCAGCAAGCCTGCCAAGCTGCACCTGTTTTTGATGCCAAAAATCGAACGTTTTCATCAGCTTTGGGCCACTTTGCTTCTTTTGCTATGTTTTTCCATCCTGGATCGTATTTCGTGAGCTGTTAAAAGGACGACAACCTAACTCACAGGATATTACAAGGCCCTACAATGCATCGATATCACGTGTTACGAGGATGCTACGTTGTTGAAGCAAATGGGTTGTTGCATCGATATCACGTTTGTGGCCTCAACTGACAGGTGCGATCATACCAGCACTAATGCACCGGATCCCATCAGAACTCTGAAGTTAGGCGATCTTGGGCGAGTGTAGTACTAGGATGGGTGACCCCCAGGGAAGTCCTCGTGTTGCGCCCCACTTTTCAATATTTTTTGCCCTAGTTAGGGTTGGCAAGATACTTTATCCTCCACATTTCTATTACCAAATCCCACAACACCTTGGGCAAGACAACTTCGCTTCACGTAGAGGCTGGGCCCGCAAACCAAGGGCATAGGGCTTGTGACCAGGTCTCTATCGCTTTGGTGCCCATAACTTTTGATCCGTAAAGAGTTACGAGGTGCACAACATACCGTTGGAAAGCTCTCTTTGAGCTCTACGACAAGGGCAGCAAGTCTGCTCATCTGCGCCTGTTTTTGGAGCCCAAAATCGAACGTTTACATCAGTTTAGGGCCACTTTTCTTCTTTTGCTCTGTTTTTCCATCCTGGATCGTACGTTGTGAGGTATTAAAAGGACGACAACCTAACTAGTGGGATATTAGAGGTCCCTACAATGCGTCGATATCACGTCTTGCGAGGATTTTGTGTTGTTGAAGCAGATGGGTTGTCGTTAAGCCCATTGGGTCTTTTGAATGGTCCATCTCTCTGCGCTGGGACTGTGAACCGTCAACACATAATGGATTTGTGCCCACAACATGAGAGGTGCGATCAAACCAGCAATAATGCACCGGATCCCATCAAAACTCCGAAGTTAAGCGTGCTTGGGTGAGAGTAGTACTTGGATGGGTGATCCCCTGGGAAGTCATTGTGTTGCATCCCCCTTTTTAATTTTTTTTGGCCCGGTTAGGGTAGCCAAGATATTTTGTCCACCACATTTCTATAACCGATTCCCACGGCACCTTTGGCATGACAACTTCACTTCACGTAGAGGGTGGGCCCGCAAACGGAGGGCGTAGGGCTTGTGACCATGTCTCCGTCGCTCTGGTGCCCGTAACTTTTGATTCGTAAGGAGTTACGCGACGCACATCATATCGTTGGAAAGCTCTCCGAGAGCTCTACGATGGGGGCAGCAAGCCTGCTTGGTTGTGCCCGGTTTTGGAGCCTAAAATTGAACATTTTCAGAGCTTAAAATCAAACGTTTTCATTAATTTTGGGCCACTTTTCTTCTTTTTCACTGTTTTTCTGTCCCGGATCGTACGTCGTGAGCTATTAAAAGGACGACAACCAAACTTACGGGACATTAGAGGGCCCTCCAATGCATCGATATCACGTCATGCAAGGATACTGCATTGTCGAAGCGGATGGGTTGTCGTTAAGCCCATTGGGCCTTTTTAATGGGTCATCTCTCTGGGCTGGGCTGTGAACCATCAACACATAAAAGAATTGTTCCCTCAACATGACGGATGCAATCAAACCAGTACTAATGCACCGGATCCCATTAGAACTCCGAAGTTAAGCGTGCTTGGGCAAGAGTAGTACTAGGATGGGTGACCCCTTAGGAAGTCCTCGTTTTGCACCCACATTCTCAATTATTTTTGCCCCGGTTAGGGTTGCCAAGATTCTTTATCCACCACATTTCTATTAGCGAATCCCACAGCACCTTGGGCAAGACAACTTCGCTTCACGTAGAGGCTGGGCCCCCCAAACTGAGGGCGTAGGGCTTGTGACCAGGTCTCCGTCGCTACGGTGCCCATAACATTTGATCCTTAAGGAGTTATGTGGTGCACAACATACCATTGGATGGCTATCCGAGAGCTCCATGACGTGGGCAGCAAGCCTACTCAGCTGTGCCCCTTTTTAGAGCCCAAAATCGAACGTTTTTTCAGTTTAGGCCACTTTTATTCTTTTGCTCTATTTTTCTATCCCGGATCGTACGTCGTGAGCTGTTAAAAGGATGGCATCCTAACTCGCGGGACATTAGAGGGCCCTACAATACGTCGATACTATGTCTTGCGAGGATGTTGCGTTGTTGAAGTGGATGGGTTGTCGTTAAGCCCATTGGGCCTTTTGAATGGGCCATCTCTCTGTGCTGGGACTGTGAACCGTCAACACATAATGGATTTGTGCCCTCAACATGACGAGTGCGATCATACTAGCACAAATGCAACGAATCCCATCAGAACTCCAAAATTAAACGTGCTTGGGCGAGAGTAGTACTAGGATGGGTGACCCCCTAGGAAGTCCTCGTGTTGCACCCCCATTTTCAATTTTTTTTCCCCGGTTAGGGTTGCCAAGATACTTTATCCACCATATTTCTGTTACCGAATCCCACGGCACCTTGGGCAAGACAACTTCACTTCACGTAGAGGCTGGGCCGGCAAACCGAGGGCGTGGGGCTTGTGACTAGGTCTACGACACTCCGGTGCCCATAACTTTTAATCCGTAAGGAGTTACGCGACACACAGCATACCGTTGAAAAGCTCTCCGAGAGCGCTACGACGGGGGTAGCAAGCCTGCACGGCTGCGCCTATTTTCAGAGCCCAAAATTGAACATTTTCATTAGTTTCAAGCAACTTTTCTTCTTTTGCTCTGTTTTTTCATCCCGGATCGTACGTCGTGAGTTGTTAAAAGCATGACAACCTAACTCACGGGATATTACAGGGCCTTACAACGCGTCGATGTCATGTCTTATGAGGATGCTGCATTGTTGAAGCGGATAGGTTGTCATTAAGCCCATTGGGCCTTTTGAATGGGCCATCTCTCTGGGCTGGGACAGTGAACCGTCAACACATAAAGGATTTGTGCCCTTAACATGATGGGTATGATCATACCAGCACTAATGCACCGGATCCCATCAGAACTCCGAAGTTATGCGTGCTTGGGCGAGAGTAGTACTTGGATAGGTGACCCCCTGGGAAGTCATCGTGTTGCACCCCCCTTTTCAATTTTTTTTGCCCCGATTAGGGTTGCCAAAATACTTTATCCACCACATTTCTTTAACCAATTCCCACAGCACCTTGGGCATGACAACTTCGCTTCACGTAGAGGGTGGGCCCGCAAACTGAGGGCGTAGGGCATGTTACCAGGTCTCCGTCGCTCCGGTGCCCATAACTTTTGATCTGTAAGGAGTTACGCGGTGCGCAGCATACAGTTGGAAGGCTCTCCGAGAGCTCCATGACGTGGGTAGCAAGCCTACTCAACTGTGACCCTTTTTGGAGCCCAAAATCGAACGTTTTCATCAGTTTTGGGCCACTGTTCTACTTTTGCTCTGTTTTTCCTTCCTGAATCGTACGTCGTGAGCTGTTAAAAGGATGACAACCTAAATTGCAGGACATTAGAAGGCCCTACAACGCATCGATTTCATGCCTTGAGTGGATGCTGTGTTGTTGAAGTGGATGGGTTGTCGTTAAGCCCGTTGGGCCTTTTGAATGGGCCATCTTTCTGGGCTGGGACTGTGAACCATCAACACATAATGGATTTGTGGCCTCAACATGATGGGTGCGATCATACCAGCACTAATGCACCGAATCCCATCAGAACTCCAAAGTTAAGCATGCTTGGGCAAGAGTAGTACAAGGATGGGTGACCCCCTAGAAAGTCCTCGTGTTGCACCCCTATTTTCAATTTTTTTTCTCCGGTTAGGGTTGCCAAGATACTTTATCCACCACTTTTCTATTACCGAATCCCACGGCACCTTGGACAAGAAAACTTCACTTCACGTAGAGGCTGGGCCCGCAAATCGAGGGCCTGGGGCTTGTGACCAGGTCTACGTCGCTCCGGTGCCCATAACTTTTAATCCATAAGGAGTTACGCGACGTACAGCATACCGTTGGAAAGCTCTCTGAGAGCTCTACGACTGGGGCATCAAGCTTGCTCGGCTGCACCTATTTTTCGAGCCCAAAATTGAACGTTTTCATCAGTTTCTGGTAACTTTTCTTCTTTTGCAATGTTTTTTCGTCCTGGATCGTACGTCGTGAGCTGTTAAAAGCACGACAACCTAACTCACGGGATATTACAGGGCCTTACAACTCATCAATATAACGTCTTACAAGGATGAAGTGTTGTTGAAGCGGATGGGTTGTCGTTAAGCCTATTGGGCCTTTTGTATGGGCCATCTCTCTGGGCTGGGACTGTGAACCGTCAACACATAAAGGATTTGTGCCCTCAACATGACGGGTGCGATCATACCAGCACTAATGTACCGGATCCCATCAGAACTCTGAAGTTAAGCGTGCTTGGGCGAGAGTAGAACTTAGATGGGTGATCCCTTGGGAAGTCATCGTGTTGCACCCCCCTTTTCAATTTTTTTTGCCCCGGTTAGGGTTGCCAAAATACTTTGTCCACCACATTTCTTTAACCGATTCCCACGGTAACTTGGGCATGACAACTTCGTTTCACGTAGAGGTTGGGCCCGCAAAACAAGGGCGTAGGGCTTGTTACCAATTCTCCGTCGCTCCGGTACCCATAACTTTTGATCCGTTATGAGTTACGCGGTGCGCAGCAAACAGTTGGAAGGCTCTCCGAGAGCTCTACTACGGGGACAGCAAGCCTACTCAACTGTGCCCCTTTTTGGAGCCCAAAATTGAACGTTTTCATCAGTTTTGGGCCACTTTTCTTCTTTTGCTCTATTTTTTCGTCCCGAATCGTACGTCGTGAGCTATTAAAAGGATGACAACCTAACTCGCGGGACATTAGAGGGCCCTACAACGCGTCGATTTCATGCCTTGCGAGGATGCTGCGTTGTTGAAGTGGATGGGTTGTTGTTAAGCCCATTAGGCCTTTTGAATGGGCCAACTTTCTAGGCTGGGACTGTGAACCGTCAACTCATAATGGATTTGTGCCATCAACATGATGGGTGTAATCATACCAGCACTAATGCACTGATTCCCATCAGAACTCCAAAGTTAAGCGTGCTTGGGCGAGAGTAGCACAAGGATGGGTGACCCCCTGGAAAGTCCTTTTGTTGCACCCCCATTTTCAATTTTTTTCCCCGGTTAGGGTTGCCAAGATACTTTATCCACCACTTTTCTATTACCGAATCTCACGGCACCTTGGGCAAGACAACTTCACTTCATGTAGAGGCTAGGCCCGCAAACCGAGGGCCTGGGGCTTGTGACCAGGTCTACGTCGCTCCGGTGCCCATAACTTTTAATCCGTAAGGAGTTATGCGACGCACAACATACCGTTGGAAAGCTCTCTGAGAGCTCTACGACAGAGGCATCCAGCTTGCTCGGCTGCACCTATTTTTAGAGCCCAAAATTGAACGTTTTCATCAGTTTTTGGCAACTTTTCTTCTTTTGCTCTGTTTTTTCGACCAGGATCGTAAGTCGTGAGCTGTTAAAAGCACGACAACCTAACTCACGGGATATTATAGGGCCTTGCAACACGTCAATATCACGTCTTATGAGGATGCAGCGTTGTTAAAGAAGATGGGTTGTCGTTAAGCCCATTGGGCCTTTTATATAGGCCATCTCTCTGGGCTGGGACTGTGAACCGTCAACACATAAAGGATTTATGCCCTCAACATGACGAGTGCGATCATACCAGCACTAATGTACCGGATCCCATCAGAACTCTGAAGTTAAGCATGCTTGGGCGAGAGTAGTACTTGGATGGGTGATCCCCTGGGAAGTCATTGTGAGGCCCGAACCCGATTTGCGTGTGAAGCCTAGCTTCGTTTGCCCTGACCTAGATTTGCGTGCCATGACCTTGGTTTAAGAAATGAGTTCATTTTATGTGCCATGCATTGAATTACGTGCATTCGTTTGGGATTGCGTGTATTTACTTGAAAAACGTGCGTTCGTCTCGTAGTTCGTGTCCTACCTCGTAGTACGTGCCCTATACCTAGGAAAGCGTGCCTTCACGCTAATCAAGAAAGTATCTTTCACGAAGCACTAGACTATTAAACAATCCTACAAAGTCCACTATCAATATAATAATCAAAATTCCATTCACTAGAAGACAAAAATGCACCAAAAACAAAACATTCCTTATTCTTTATCCATTATTCTTTTTGCACTTCAAAATACAATTAGAATAATGCTCAAGATGACACAGATTCAGCCATTTTATTAGCCTTGGCCGACCATACCATGGTTTTGCACAAGGTTTGAGCAAATTATTTTATTCTATTGCATGCCAAGACAAATTATGACTCAAAGCATTAAAAAATTGCTCAAAATTCACTCAATCTCCTCACCATTCTCGGCCATAACACCTTGCCATGCTAGACATTTCAAAATTTAAAGTATTTGGAGGACAAAAGCTGAAATTGAAAGCATCAAGTCCGAGCATGCTCCTCAACTTGCAAGGCTTTAGTTTTACTTTCATTTCCTTCATTTCTTCCTCTCACATTTCTCTCTCACTCTCATTTTCCTCTCTCCATTTCGGTCCTTGGCTGAGTTCTCACCATCTTTGCTCCTCTTCATCATTCCTTAGTCGAACAAGGCAAGCAAATCATCCAAGCAACTCAAGCAAACAAGCTAGAGTTTGAAAATCACTCTTGCATGTGCATTGAAGCTTCATTTCGGCCCTAGGTAAGCTTCTTGACAACCATTTCTTTTCTCCATGGTTTAACCTCATGCTTGTGCTAAGAGATTGATCATTAAGATAGGAAAAATAGAGAAAAACTAGTGAGGTTCTCGGCTAAGCAAGGGAAAGGAGAAGATTTGAGCTTCAACAAAGGGTCTTGAGCATTTTGTGGTTGATTGCTAAGGTGAGGGTTAAAACCTTTTGAAAACTCTTCAAAATTTCACATACATGCTCATGAATGTGTGTATTTGCTTCTGTACTTGAGATATATGGTCGTTCATAAGCTTAAACAACCATGCATGGCAAGATCTTGGCTTGAAAATGATGCTAGGTGAAGTCGAAATGGATGACAGCTCTCTGACCAGTCTGTTCGAGGTAAGTTTAGCTAAGAAAATGATGTTGAAAATGCTTTAAAATTGGTGGGTGACTAGTTTGGACAGTTTTGAACATTTTTCCCAGAAATAGGCCGAAGCTAATTTTGACTCTAAGGTCCTAAAAATGGCAAATCATTAAAATGTGACCAAATCTGGAAATCTGGAAAAATGAATCACGTTTTGGCAGATGCACTGACCTTGTGGAACGAACCATATTTGACTTAGTAAATTTTGTCCAAAACGCATGAAATTTGGTGTAATGCTATATTTTTCAGTTCTGGACAATTTTGTCAGAAATGGACCAAAGCTAAAACCGACTCTAAAGACCTCAAAAACGTCAATTTCTGAAAAGTGTACAAATCTGGACAGTTTTGTGCTACCTCACTGTTTCGGCTATAACTAATGATTCTGAACTCCAATTGATGCAAGGTTTGTTTCTGATTTTAGTTAACTTCGTAAGATTTAATTTGACATCTTATTTACTGAATTTGGAGATTTTTTGATTATCCTATTGATTGTGAGAAAACAGCCTATTGTAGTAAAGGTTTTATTTAGCCATATGCTTGGAAAATTGTTGTAACCTCTCTTGTGGTACTAATTGTGTGGAAATGTGGTGTTGGGATGTTGTGTGTACTGTTTTTAACGTTTGAGGATGTTGAATTAAATGATGTATGGTTTGAGATTGACATTGAGTTGGGTTGAGGCTCAAATTGCACGAATATACTTGAAATGGAAGCCCTAACGACTAGGTAGTCTTAATAAGTGTTGATTATTTGGATATTGTGTTAGAATCATAAGCTTAGTGGGCTTCCCGTAAATGTTTTATAACTTCAAAAGTGATCTTGACCATTGCATGTTGACAATTAAGCTTTTCTTGCATCCGAACCCATGTTGATATCATTGCATGTTGAATAATCTTATCACTTGATTGCGTGGACTTTTTAATGAGTTATATGGCCTGTTTTACATGTGTTACATGGCTGCCCGTTTAATTTCCATATAACTCTATATGCCTTTCAAGTGAAATTTCCTGTCTTATCGTGTCCTGCTTGTTTATCTGTCAATGTGCAATCCTATGACTGTCCGGAGGCAACCTACTTTGTTGTCTTCCTTCTGTGATATATATTACCTGTCATGAATGTGCATTGCATACAAGGTTGCAACCTTTCCTGTCGGCATGGTAGCGATCACGTACGCCGGGCGGCATCGGGCTTGCCGGTGTTACCGTGACCACCATGGTCCCATTGCCTCTCTCGCTTGGGGGCTAGACTTCCTCGGAGAGTTGGGTCGTAGGATTTTGGGGTACATCTGGAGTACACCCACCTGGTGTGTTTGGGGAATGATTTGAAGTCGGCCGCAACAACTGATCCTGGATCTGATCTGAGAGCAAAAGCTCACTGTATCCTTTTTATTATGTGTATAAGTACTCCCGCTTGGATCCTAGAGAACCTCGGGGAGGAAAGACTGGTATTCATATTCTGTACTTGTATTTATGTACTTGTATTTATGTACTTGTACTTCTGATCCTTTATGTGTTGACGGTTCACAGTCCCAGCCCAGGGAGATGGCCCATTCAAAAGGCCCAAAGTGCTTAACGACAACCCATCCCCTTCAACAACGCAGCATCCTCGCAAGACGTGATATCGATGCGTTGTAGGGCCCTTTAATGTCCGGCGAGTTAGGTTGTCGTCCTTTCAACAGCCCACGACGTACGATCTGGGACGAAAAAATAGAGCAAAAGATGTCACGCCCCAACCCGACCTATGCAGGCTAGACTAGGGAATGACCTAATTCTTCTATGCTATTTGTACGACTTGGTTATTTCTTATGATTAATACTTAACGTAGATTTAGAATTCCAAAAGATTTTCTGAAAATCTGGCAGTATGACGGCTATATTTAAGACCTTTGGTTTGACCTATTTTCTAAAATGCCTCAAAACCTTTAATCATCAATTCAATTCCAACTAAAATTTCTTATTTTGTTATCAATAGATATGCCTACTAATTATCTCGAAGCCTCGTTTGACTAATAACCTAGCATGATAACTATGTCCCGTTTATTTTTCAATTTACCCCTATCATGCACGTAACTATTATCCTTTAGCTTACGAATTAGTACCTAAGTGGAGTTGGATAGAGTTAACTTTGTTGATTATTCACCTAGTGGTTTAAACCCCTATGATAACTACTAATCAAGACAATAAAACAATAACCAAATAAGGAGTTCGTCCGGTTATAGATAGTGCAATCCAAAATTAGACCCAAATTACAGCGGGGTCATTTACATCAACAAAATAAATATTCTTCAAAGCAAACACAACGTTCACAAAACAGCCACTGTCAAGAAAGACACGTAGGGCAAGCAATCATTCCAAGGAATCATCAAAATGCACGTTGTCCTCGGGTACCTGTTCCTGGTCTTCTTCACCTGAGATGATAAAAGAGGGTAAGTCCTTATGAACTCAGCGAGGGGGGGACAAGAAATAAGTTTTAAAACTCTTTTTCTGGTTCAACTTATGAAAACCCTTTTTGCAAGCATGACATATATCACAAGTAAGTACATAATGTAGTATAAAAGTAAAAGAATACAATTACCCGTCTTTCCTCCCCGAGGTCCTCCAGGAACCAAGCGAGAGTACTTATACACATAGTAAAAAGGATACGGCAAGCTTTTGCTCTCAGTTTATCTCCAGTATCAGTTGTTGCGGCCGACTTCAAATCATCCCCTTATCACGCCAAATGGGTGTGCTCCGGATGTACCCCAAAATCCTACGACCCAACTCTCCGAGAAAATCTAGCCCCTAAGCGAGAGAGGGAATTAGACAATGGTAGTCATGGTTGCACCGGCAAGCCCGATGCCGCCCGGTGTATGTGAACGCTACCACGCCAGAATGAAAGGTTGCAACCTTGTATGCAATGCACATTTATGACATTTAATATATTACATTAGGAGGACAACAAAGTAGGTTGCCTTCGGGCAGTCATAAGATTGCACAGTGACAAGTAAACAAGCGAGGCACGATATGACAGGCAATTTCACTTATAAAGCACATGGAGTTATGTGAATATTAAACGGGCAGCCATGTAACACATGTAAATCAAGTCATATAACTCACTTCGAAGTTCACGTAATCAAATAACAAGATTATTCAACATGCAACGACATCTACATGGGACCGGGTACAAGAAAAGCCTACTTATCAACATGTAATCATCGAAATCATATTTAGGACTACAAGGACAACTACGGGCAGCCTACTAAACACATAATCAAACACAATATCCATAGGATCAACACTTAGCGAGTTTACCTAGTTACTAGGGTTTCAATTCGTGTTTACCCGTGTGATTAAGCCCCAAGTCATCTCGTAATTAAGCTCAAGCCATGCATTGATTAAATTAAACACCCTTAAGCATTCAAAACAGTCCACACAACATCCAAATGCCACAATCCCAAGCACTTAATACAACAAGAGAAGCTACAATAATTTTTCTAAGCATATCAATAGGTGAAACCCTCACTGCAATGGACTGTTTTCTCACAATCATTGAGAAAAGCAAAAAAACTCCAATTCCAGTGAACAAGATTTCAAATTAAATCTTAAGGAATGAACTAAATTCAGAAATAAACCTCGCATCATTTGGAGTTCGGGTTGAAGAGTTATAGCCAAAACAGTGAAACTACACAAAACTGTCCAGATTTGCATACATTTCAATACTTGTCATTTTTTAAGGCCTTATGGTCAGATTTAGCCTTAGTCCATTTCTGACAAAAATGTCTAGAGCTGAAAAATCGAGTTGCACACCAAATTTCATGCATTTTGGATATCATTTACTAAGTCAAAACTGCTTCGTTCTACAAGGTCAGTGAATCTGCCAAAACCTGCTTCATTTTTCCGGACTTTCCAGATTTGGACACATTTTGATAAATAGCCATTTTGAGGACCTTAGACTTAAAATTAGCTTTGGCCTATTTCTGTGAAAAGTGTTCAGAACTGGTAAAACTAGTTACCTACCAATCTTCACACATTTTCAACATCATTTACCTGGTCAAAAGCACCTCGCAACAACCAGACATAAGGCTGTCCCATACACGATTTCATCTAACATCACATTCTAGCCAAATATCTTGCCATGCATGTTTACAAAAGCTCATGAACACACATATATCACAAGTACAGAAGTAAAGATAGACATTTAAAGGCATGCATGTGGATTTTGAAAGCTTTTCAAGAAGTTTTAGCCTTCACATCTTGAAGATTTAGCAAATGAGCACAAATGCTCTTCAAAATGCATAAAGGGAGCTTCTTCCTTGCTTCTTGGTTGCTTGGGCTGCTATGACTGAGCTTGGGAGAGATCTTGAGAGCATGCTTGAGGTCTTGGAAGGTCAAGAGGCAGCCATGGTCGAAAATGAGAGAGAAGGAGAGAGAATGAGAGAGTTTGTGAGGAAATAGAGAGTTTGAGAGAGAAATGATGCTTGTGTGTATGTGTGTTGGCCTTAAGCCTTTCAAATCTGAATTTTGTGTCATCTTTAGCATTTACTTGAGTTGAAATGAAGCATGGCATTGAGAGGGTAAAAAATGAGATGCTTGGGTAGGGTGTAGGTGATTTTTTTATGCATTGTGCTTAGTGCATGTGTCATAGAATGTCTAGGCTTTAATTTAATTGTGCAAAGTTGATCAAATTGCCTTGTTTTGGCCATGTAATGCATGGGAGAATCTGAAATTTCAGATTCAAGTTAGTATATTTTGGATTATAATAAGTATAGGTTTGTAATAGTTTATTGGTTAGTTGAGTGTGATAGAATATTTTATTAGTTAGTGGGTTTTATAGAGAATTTGAATTAGGAATATAATATTGGTTAGTGGATTGTGTAGGATTATTTTATTGTTTTGTGCTTTGTGTAGGATTCTTTATTGATTAGCGTGCGGGCACGCTTTCCTAAGTCTAGGGCACGCACTACGAGACACACACAAAAATCAATACGGGGCACGAATCACGAGGTAGACACAAACTACGAGGTAAGGCACATACTTCAAGATAAATGTACGGATTCCAATGTAAATACACGTAATCCTAGGTGAATGCACATAAACCAATGCAAGGCACATAATTCAATGCAATTCACGTAAATCGAGGTATGACTCTTAAACCTAGATTAAGACACGTAATTCAAGTTCAGGGCACATGAAACGAGGTAACGCACACAATTCGAAGTCAGGGCACGTAAGTCGAGGATTAGGGTACCTAATTCTAGGTCAAGGCACGAATGACGAAGCATGCACGAAAACCAAGACAAGGCACGTAAATCGAGGTAACACACGTTATTCGGGGTCGGGCCTCACATCCTCCCCTCCTTAAAAGAATTTCGTCCCGAAATTCATTCTTACTTGTTAAGGTCATTTAGACGGATTCCGACCATTGTTATTTTCCAACTCCGGGTTGTCCTTTGCTTTGTGATCTCTCTTACCACAACGAATTCACTTCCTAGCTTTCTCCAATCATTTAATTCGGTGTCACCCCTACATTTACAGTTTGTTCCTTTGAACAACTCTCTTTTCTCCAATTAATCTTAAGGTCGAGTTCATTAACTAAGGTTAGAATCTCCAAACATAGTCATCAAAGCTGCATCGGTATTCTAACAATATAACTATAACTCCAAAATCATGACTCATGTTGTATCAATCTCGCATCCATACCTCAAAAGGAATATCACAATAATACCGCGATCTTATGGTTACATACACTAATTTCAAGATGATAGGTCTATATCAGATTTACATATTCTATCAACTAGCTTCAAAATTGTTAACACCTAGGACATACACATGTTATGGGTCATTTCCACAATACGACTTTATTTTCAGGAAGAACTCACCAAACAAACTAATCCATCTCAAATTGTCATCTATCGATGGTATCATAGCCCTTCTTATCTCGTAGGTACATTAGATTAGCAAATCTTCTAATGACTAGTCTCCTAATTACAGGCTCCTATTCACTAACCTCCTTTTCCGGCTTTGTTAACCTTCACGCTCATAATCAACGAGAAAGACCGTTGAGATTCGTTAAACTCAAACTCTAAGGTTTATTAGGTACCACCAACAAATTGTCATTGAAATTGCATGGGTAAACTAATCATGTTGCACTAGTTCAACTCTTACAAGTAAATTTCATTAGCTTATGATCCACAATCTATTTTCTTATTCAAATCTCTATTTTCACGTCTCGAGGCTTTAGAATTTCTTTCAATCTTAACCAAGACTCCTAAGGTGAAGAGTTTCAACCTCAAATAAATTCCACTCACCTCAATCCAAGGTTACGTCATACTTAAGAAGACAATGGTCCTACTCACTTAGCGACCTAGTCATTCCTTCGAACACTTAATGCCCGCCAATATATCTTCAACATTAATGTTACTAAGCTGGGTTCATCACCATGTAAGTGATATCAATGCTCCACTAGGTTACCAACCGTTCAACAATAGTCTTAGGACTATAAATGGGTACCGAAATGATCGAGCTTATAAGATACTTACACGAGATAACTTCAAGGTTGTATCAACATAAGAATTATGACCACGAGGCATCCTTCAACATAACCTAATAGAACTTCAAAAGTAATCAACCACTTATTTAACTATCACTACAAGATTCACCCTCTATTCAACAACTACGATTTGAAGTCTACCAACCGCTAGTTTCTAGAAGTGAAACGGTGCACATAAATACGGTTATCTAATAGCAGTCTCTTGGGTCATTATGACTCTAATTCATCTCTATCTTAACTATATGAAATCTTACTCTTCTCATTTACATGTTCAACTAGCTAAGAGCATCAAGACTCATCGACCTTAGGTCCTAGGGTTTACCATGAATCATCATGCATACTCACTATTAGCTATTTAGGATTTCAAATCATACCCTAACGACTCCACTTTGCAACCAGATGCTTAATATCATTTCCATGGTTTATATAATAGGTCCATCGGTATTACTTAGAGATATATGCTTCCTAATATCCTCTAGGGTATCCAAATAACGAGGGTGTAGAATGACTTACTTTGCATAATTACAACTAAATCCGAGGGGCACCAAACTAACATCATGTTTCTTAATATCACCAATATCCAACTTAGGACCTTTAGCAACATTAGTCATCTAATACATAATTCAATACCTTACACTTCTATTCGACCTAACATTTAGGTGTAGTCTTCCGAACACGAGTTCTAGCTACATGAATTCCTCGATTCCAGCATCCTTATATCTTGTTATACTAAAGAATCATCAACCTTGTTAAATTTGGTCTCCAGAGTTGCCTACATGTCTTGAGATTATCCATTGTTAAGTCACTCAAATATACTATCCATGTCTTAATAATCTAACCCCTAAAAGTAAACTATTGTCAACTTCCACGAATTCACCTCTTAATTTCTAGGTCATGATCTCAACACTTAGTGAACTTGAAACTCGCTAGTATACACCATATCAGATTCATCAATGCTTAATTCCAATCAAGTAAGGATTCAATCGTACGAGTATATTGCTAACTTCTTAGATAGCCTATCAAGCCAATTTTAAGATGTGAGAAATGGATTCAAAGAAACCTCCAAGTCAACTTCCACTATCAGCACATGAGAATATATACTACTCTACATATTTAATAGTATACCCTTATATCTAAGGAAAGTAGTATGTCTTTAACCTTTATACTTGAACCACAATGAGAAGAACGGTTTAACGGAAACAAAACTTCATAGCCATAAAATTGATAACTTAATCATAGGTATGGGTATTCCAAAGATAAGAGGATAACTTTACCTCAACATTTATACTTGTGCTACGCATTTTATATATGCATATCCAATAATACATATGATTCATCGAGTACCTGTGAAGATGCGAGAAATCTCTAACCGAGCCTTTTCGTTCGTCCTGCACAAATTCAATTCCTTGAAAGTCCTAATCCTAACTATTTTTGTGTATAAACAGTCATTCACGGTTATATAACATGCACATGTATCAAGGAAGGAGTATAAAAGCATGCATGCATCATTGAGGATGTGTCAGTGTGCATGATACAGAATACATATGGTCCACAAAGGCACATAATATTCAATGCTCAAAGAAATTAAAGCACATTAGCACACATTAACACATATAAACAAGACATCATAATTACCTTAGGGCTTATACCCATGGTCCGAGAGTTGAACCTGACTAATGCCTAGTTACTAAACTAAGCTCTGATACCATTAAGATATAAGGTGTCACGCCCCAACCCGACCTATGGAGGCTAGACTAGGGAATGACCTAATTCTTCTATGCTATTTGTACGACTTGGCCATTTCTTACGATTAATACTTAACGTTGATTTAGAATTCCAAAAGATTTTTCGAAAATTCGGCAGTATGATGGCTATATTTAAGACCTTTGGTTTGACCTATTTTCTAAAACGCCTTAAAACCTTTAATCATCGATTCAATTCCAACTAAAATTTCTTATTTTGTTATCAATAGATATGCCTACTAATTATCTCGAAGCCTCGTTTGACTAATAACCTAGCATGATAACTATGTCCCATTTATTTTTCAATTTACCCCTATCATGCACGTAACTATTATCCTTTAGCTTATGAATTAGTACCTAAGTGGAGTTGGATAGAGTTAACTTTGTCGGTTATTCACCTAGTGGTTTAAACCCCTATGATAACTACTAATCAAGACAATAAAACAATAACCAAATAAGGAGTTCGTCCGGTTATAGATAGTACAATCCAAAATTAGACCCAAATTACAACGGGGTCATTTATATAAACAAAATAAATATTCTTCAAAACAAACACAACGTTCACAAAACAGCCACTGTCAAGAAAGACACGTAGGGCAAGCAATCATTCCAAGGAATCATCAAAAGGCACGTTGTCCTCGGGTACCTGTTCCTGGTCTTCTTCACCTAAGATGATAAAAGAGGGTGAGTCCTTATGAACTCAGCGAGGGGAAACGAGAAATAAGTTTTAAAACTCTTTTTTCGGTTCAACTTATGAAAACCCTTTTTGCAAGCATGACATATATTACAAGTAAATACATAATGTAATATAAAAGTAAAAGAATACAATTACCCATCTTTCCTCCCCGAGGTCCTCCAGGAACCAAGCGAGAGTACTTATACACATAGTAAAAAGGATACGTCGAGCTTTTGCACTCAGTTTATTTCCAGTATCAGTTGTTGCGACCGACTTCAAATCATCCCCTTATCACGCCAAATGGGTGTACTCCGGATGTACCCCGAAATCCTACGACCTAACTCTCTGAGGAAGTCTAGCCCCCAAGCGAGAGAGGGAATTGGACAATGGTAGTCACGGTTGCACAGGCAAGCCGATGCCGCCCGGTGTGCGTGAACACTACCACGCCAGAATGAAAGGTTGCAACCTTGTATGCAATGCACATTTATGACATTTAATATATCACATTAGGAGGACAACAAAGTAGGTTGCCTCCGGGCAGTCATAAGATTGCACATTGACAAGTAAACAAGCGAGGCACGATATGACAAGCAATTTCACTTATAAAGCACATGGAGTTATATGAATATTAAATGGGCAGCCATGTAACACATGTAAATCAAGTCATATAACTCACTTCGAAGTTTACATAATCAAATAACAAGATTATTCAACATGCAACGACATCTACGTGGGACCGGGTGCAAGAAAAGCCTACTTATCAACATGTAATCATCGAAATCATATTTAGGGCTACAAGGGCAACTATGGGAAGCCTACTAAACACATAATCAAACACAATATCCATAGGATCAACACTTAGCGAGTTTACCTGGTTACTAGGGTTTTAATTCGTGTTTACCCGTGCGATTAAGCCCCAAGTCATCTCGTAATTAAGCTCAAGCCATGCATTGATTAAATTAAACACCCTCAAGAATTCAAAACAGTCCACACAACATCCAAATGCCACAATCCCAAGAACTTAGTACAACAAGAGAAGCTACAATAATTTTTCTAAGCATATCAATAGGTGAAACCCTCACTGCAATGGACTATTTTCTCACAATCATTGAGACCAGCAAACAAACTCCAATTCCAGTTAACAAGATGTCAAATTAAATCTTAAGGAGTGAAGTAAATTCAAAAACAAACCTTGCATCATTTGGAGTTCGGGTTCAAGAGTTATAGCCAAAACAGTGAGACTACACAAAACTGTCCAGATTTGCACACATTTCAATACTTGTCGTTTTTGAGGGCCTTAGGATCAGATTTAGCCATAGTCCATTTCTGACAAAAATGTCCAAAACTGAAAAATATAGCTACTCACAAAATTTCATGCATTTGGGATATAATTTACTAAGTCAAAACTGGTTCGTTCTACAAGGTCAGTGAATCTGCCAAAACCTGCTTCATTTTTCCAGACTTTCCAGATTTGGACTCATTTTGATAAATAGCCATTTTGATGACATTAGAGTCAAAATTAGCTTTTTCCTATTTCTGTGAAAAGTGTTCAGAACTGGAAAAACTAGTTACCAACCAATTTTCACACATTTCAAACATCATTTACCAGGTCAAAATCACCTCACAACAACAAGACAGAAGGCTGTCCCATACACGATTTCATCTAACATCACATTCTAGCCAAATATCTTGCCATGCATGTTTACAAAAGCTCATGAACACACATATATCACAAGTACAGAAGTAAAGATAGACATTTAAAGGCATGCATGTGGATTTTGAAAGCTTTTCAAGAAGTTTTAGCCCTCACATCTTGAAGATTTAGCAAATGAGCACAAATGCTCTTCAAAATGCATAAGGGGAGCTTCTTCCTTGGTTCTTGATTGCTTGGGCTGCTATGGCCGAGCTTGGGAGAGATCTTGAGAGCATGCTTGAGGTCTTGGAAGGTCAAGAGGCAGCCATGGTAAAAAATGAGAGAGAAGGAGAGAGAGTGAGAGAGTTTGTGAGGAAAGAGAGAGTTTAAAAGGGAAATGATGCTTGTGTGTGTGTGTGTTGGCCTTGAGCCTTTCAAATCTGAATTTTGTGTCATCTTTAGCATTTTTTTGAGTTGAAATGAAGCATGGCATTGAGAGGGTCAAAAATGAGATGCTTGGGTAGGATGTAGGTGAATTTTTTATGCATTGTGCTTAGTGCATGTGTCATAGAATGTCTAGGCATTAATTTAATTGTGCGAAGTTGATCAAATTGCTTTGTTTTGGCCATGTAATGCAAGGGAGAATCTGAAATTTCAGATTCAAGTTAGTATATTTTGTATTATAGTAAGTGTAGGTTTATAATAGTTTATTGGTTAGTTGAGTGTGATAGAATATTTTATTAGTTAGTGGGTTTTGTAGAGAATTTTAATTAGGAATATAATATTAGTTAGTGGATTGTGTAGGATTATTTTATTGTCTTGTACTTTGTATAGGATTGTTTATTGATTAGCTTGCGGGCACGCTTTCCTAGGTCTAGGGCACGCACAAAAATCAATATGGGGTACGAATCACGAGGTAGACACAAACTACGAGGTAAGGCACGTACTTCAAGATAAATGTACGGATTCCAATGCAAATACACGTAACCCTAGGTGAATGCACATAAACCGATGCAAGGCACATAATTCAATGCAATTGACTTAAATCGAGGTACAACTCTTAAACCTAGATTAAGACACGCAATTCAAGGTCAGGACACACGAAACGAGGTAACACACACAATTCGAAGTCAGGGCACGTAAGTCGAGGATTAGGGCATATAATTCTAGGTCAAGGCACGAATGACGAAGCATGCACGAAAACCAAGATAGGGCACGTAAATCCTTTATGTGTTGACGGTTCACAGTCCCAGCCCAGAGAGATGGCCTATTCAAAAGGCCAAATGGGCTTAACGACAACCCATATGCTTTAACAACGCAGCATCCTCATAAAACGTGATATTGATGCATTGTAGGGCCCTGTAATATCCCACTAGATTGGTTGTCGTCCTTTTATTAGCTCACGACGTACGATCCACGACGTAAAAACAAAGCAAAAGAAGAAATGTGGCCCGAAACTGATGAAAACATTCGATTTTGGGCTTTGAAAATAGGCGTAGCATAGCAAACTTGCTTCGCCCGTCGTAGACCTCGCGGAGAGCTTTCCAACGATATGTTGTACGCCGCGTAACTCCTTACAGATTCAAAGTTATGGGCACCGGAGCGACAGAGACCTGGTCACAAGCCCTACGCCCTCAGTTTGTGGGCCCAGCCTCTACGTGAAACAAAGTTGTCTTGCCCAAGGTGCCGTTGGATTTGGTAATAGAAATGTGGTGGATAAAGTAACTTGGCAATGCTAACCGGCACAAAAAATATTAAAAATGGGGGGTACAACACGAGGACTTCCCAAGGGGTCACCCATCCTAATACTACTCTCGCCCAAGCACGCTTAATTTCAGAGTTCTGATGGGATCCGGTGCATTAGTGTTGGTATGATCGCACCCGTCATGTTGAGGGCACAAATCCTTTATGTGTTGACGGTTCACAGTCCCAGCCCAGAGAGATGGCCCATTCAAAAGGCCCAATGGGCTTAACGACAACCCATCCGCTTCAACAACGCAGTATCCTCATAAGATGGGATATCGACGCGTTGTAGGGCCCTCTAATGTCCCGCGAGTTAGGTTGTCGTCCTTTTAACAGCTCATGACGTACGATCCGGGATGAAAAAACAGAGCAAAAGAAGAAAAGTGGCCCGAAACTAATGAAAACGTTCGATTTTGGTCTCCCAAAACATGCGTAGCCGACCAGCCTTGCTGCCCCTGTCGTAAAGCTCTTGGAGAGCTTTCCAACGGTATCATGTGCGCCGCATAACTCCTTACGGATCAAAAGTTCTGGGTACCTAAGCGATTGAGACCTGGTCACAAGCCCTATACCCTCGGTTTGCGGGCCCATCCTCTACGGGAAGTAAAGGTGTCTTCCTTTTATTATCTCACGAGGTACAATCCACGACATAAAAACAAAGCGTAAGAAGAAGTGTGGCCCGAAACTGATGAAAACATTCGATTTTGGGCTCCGAAAATAGGCGTGGCGTAGCAAACTTGTTGCGCCCGTCGTAGACCTCTCGGAGAGCTTTTCAACGATATATTGTGCGCCGCGTAACTCCTTACAGATTCAAAGTTATGGGCACCGGAGCGACGGAGACCTGGTCACAAGCCCCACGCCCTCGGTTTGTGGGCCCAGCCTCTACGTGAAACAAAGTTGTCTTGCCCAAGGTGCTGTTGGATTTGGTAATAGAAATGTGGTAGATAAAGTAACTTGGCAACGCTAACCGGGACAAAAAATATTAAAAATGGGGGGTGCAACACGAGGACTTCCCAGGGGGTCACCCATCCTAGTACTATTCTCGCCCAAGCACGCTTAACTTCGGAGTTCTGATGGGATCCGGTGCATTAGTGTTGGTATGATCGCACCCGTCATGTTGAGGGCACAAATCCTTTATGTGTTGACTGTTCACAGTCCCAGCCCAGAGAGATGGCCCATTCAAAAGGCCCAATGGGCTTAACGACAACCCATCCGCTTCAACAACGCAGTATCCTCGTAAGATGGGATATCGACGCATTGTAGGTCCCTCTAATGTCCAGCGAATTAGGTTGTCGTCCTTTTAACAGCTCATGACGTACGATCCGGGACAGAAAAACAGAGCAAAAGAAGAAAAGTGGTCCGAAACTGATGAAAACATTCGATTTTGGTCTCCCAAAACATGCGTAGCCGAGCAGTCTTGCTGCGCCCGTCGTAGACCTCTCGGAGAACTTTCCAACGATATGTTGTGCGCCGCGTAACTCCTTACAGATTCAAAGTTATGGGCACCGGAGCGATAGAGACCTGGTCACAAGCCCCACGCCCTCGGTTTGTGGGCCCAACCTCTACGTTAAACAAAGTTGTCTTGCCCAAGGTGCCGTTGGATTTGGTAATTGAAATGTGGTGGATAAAGTAACTTGGCAACGCTAACCGGGATAAAAAATATTAAAAATGGGGGCTGCAACACGAGGACTTTCCAGGGGGTCACCCATCCTAGTACTATTCTCGCCCAAGCACGCTTAACTTCGGAGTTCTGATGGGATCCGGTGCATTAGTGTTGGTATGATCGCACCCGTCATGTTGAGGGCACAAATCCTTTATGTGTTGACTGTTCACAGTCCCAGCCCAGAGAGATGGCCCATTCAAAAGGCCCAATGGGCATAACGACAACCCATCCGCTTCAACAACGCAGTATCCTCGCAAGATGGGATATCGACGCGTTGTAGGGCCCTCTAATGTCCCGCGAGTTAGGTTGTCGTCCTTTTAACAGCTCATGACGTACGATCCGAGATGAAAAAACAGAGCAAAAGAAGAAAAGTGGCCCGAAACTGATGAAAACGTTCGATTTTGGTCTTCCAAAACATGCATAGCCGAGCAGCCTTGCTACCCCCATCGTAAAGCTCTTGGAGAGCTTTCCAACGTTATCCTGTGCGCCGCATAACTCCTTACGGATCAAAAGTTATGGGCACCTGAGCCATGGAGACCTGGTCACAAGCCCTACGCCCTCGGTTTGCAGGCTTATCCTCTACATGAAGTGAAGTTGTCTTCCTTTTATTAGCTCACGACGTACGATCCATGACGTAAAAACAAAGCGAAAGAAGAAATGTGGCCCGAAACTGTTGAAAACATTAGATTTTGGGCTCCGAAAACAGGCGTAGCATAGCAAACTTGCTGCGCCTGTCGTAGACCTCTCAAAGAGCTTTCCAACGATATGTTGTGCACCGCGTAACTCCTTACAGATTCAAAGTTATGGGCACCGGAGCGACAGAGACCTGGTCACAAGCCCCACGCCCTCGGTTTGTGGGCCCAGCCTCTACGTGAAACAAAGTTGTCTTGCCCAAGGTGCCGTTGGATTTGGTAATAGAAATGTGGTGGATAAAGTAACTTGGCAACGCTAACCAGGACAAAAAATATTAAAAATGGGGGGTGCAACACGAGGACTGGGGTCACCCATCCTAGTACTATTCTCGCCCAAGCACGCTTAACTTCGGAGTTTTGATGGGATCCGGTGCATTAATGTTGGTATGATCGCACCCGTCATGTTGAGGGCACAAATCCTTTATGTGTTGACTGTTCACAGTCCCAGCCCAAAGAGATAGGCCATTTAAAAGGCCCAATGGGCTTAACGTCAACCCAACCGTTGTAACAACGCATCATCCTCGCAAGACGTGATATTGACGCGTTGTAGGTCCCTCTAATGTCCCGCGAGTTAGGTTGTCGTCCTTTTAACAGCTCACAACATACGATCCTGGATGGAAAAATATAGCAAAAGAAGAAAAGTGTCCCAAAACTGATGAAAACATTCAATTTTGTGCCCAAAAAATGGGAGCGGCCGAGCAGCCGTGCTGCCCCCCTCGTAAAGCTCTTGGAGAGCTTTCCAATGGTATCCTGTGCGCCGCATAACTCCTTACGGATCAAAAGTTATGGGCACCTGAGCGATGGAGACCTGGTCACAAGCCCTACGCCCTCAATTTGCGGGCCCATCCTCTACATGAAGTGAAGTTGTCTTCCTTTTATTAGCTCACGACGTACGATCCACGACGTAAAAACAAAGCGAAAGAAGAAATGTGGCCCGAAACTGATGAAAACATTCGATTTTGGGCTCCGACAACAGGCGTAGCACAGCAAACTTGCTGCGCCTGTCGTAGACCTCTCGGTGAGCTTTCCAACGATATGTTATGCGCCGCGTAACTCCCTACAGATTCAAAGTTATGGGCACCGGAGCGACAGAGACCTGGTCACAAGCCCCACGCCCTCGGTTTGTGGGCCCAGCCTCTACGTGAAACAAAGTTTTCTTGCCCAAGGTGCCGTTGGATTTGGTAATAGAAATGTGGTGGATAAAGTAACTTGGCAACCCTAACCGGGACAAAAAATATTAAAAATGGGGGGTGCAACACGAGGACTTCCCAGGGGGTCACCCATCCTAGTACTATTCTCGCCCAAGCACGCTTAACTTTGGAGTTCTGATGGGATCCGGTACATTAGTGTTGGTATGATCGCACCCGTCATGTTGTGGGCACAAATCCTTTATTTGTTGACAGTTCACTGTCCCAGCCCAAAGAGATAGGCCATTCAAAAGGCCCAATGGGCTTAACGACAACCCAACCATTGTAACAACGCATCATCCTCGCAAGACGTGATATTGACGCGGTGTAGGGCCCTCTAATGTCCCGCAAGTTAGGTTGTCGTCCTTTTAACAGCTCACAACGTACGATCCGGGATGGAAAAACATAGCAAAAGAAGAAAAGTGTCCCAAAACTGATGAAAACATTCGATTTTGTGCCCAAAAAATGGGAGCGGCCGAGCAGGATTGCTGCCCTCGTTGTAGAACTCTCAGAGAGTTTTTCAACGGTGTGTTGTGTGCCTCGTAACTCCTTTCGGATCAAAAGTTATGGGCACCGAAGCGACAAAGACCTAGTTATAAGCCCCCCGCCCTCGGTTTACGGGCCCAATCTCTACGTGAAGCGAAGTTGTCTTGCCCAAGGTGCCGTGGGATTCGGTAATAGAAATGTGGTGGATAAAGTACCTTGGCAACCGTATCCGAGGCAAAAAAAATTGAAAGGGGGGTGCAACACGAAGACTTCCCAAGGGGTCACCCATCCTAGTACTATTCTCGTACAAGCACGCTTAACTTCAGAGCTCTGATGGGATCCGGAGCATTAGTGCTGGTATGATTGCACCCGTCATGTTGAGGGCACAATTCCTTTATGTGTTGATGGTTCACAGTCCCAGCCCAGAGAAATGGCCCATTTAAAAGGCCCAATGGGCTTAACGACAACCCATCTGCTTCAACAATGCAGCATCCTCGTAAGACATGATATCGTCGCATTGTAGGGCCCTGTAATATCCCGCGAGTTAGGTTGTCGTCCTTTTAACAGCTCACGACGTACGATCCAGGACGGAAAAACAGAGCAAAAGAAGAAAAGTGGCCTGAAACTGATGAAAACATTCCATTTTGGGCTCCAAAAATTGGCACAGCCGAGCATGCTTGTTGCCCCCGTCGTAGAGCTCTCGTAGAGCTTTCCAACGGTATGTTGTGCGCCGCATAACTCCTTATGGATCAAAAGTTATGGGCACCAGAGCGACGGAGACCTGGTCACAAGCCCTACGCCCTCGGTTCGTGGGCCCAGCCTCTACGTGAAGCGAAGTTGTCTTGCCCAAGATGCCGTGGGATTCGGTAATAGAAATGTGGTGGATAAAGTATCTTTGCAACCCTAATCGGGGCAAAAAAAATTGAAAAGGGGAGGTGCAACACGATAACTTCCTAGGGGGTCACCCATCGAAGTACTACTCTCGCCCAAGCACGCTTAACTTCGGAGTTCTGATGGGACCCGGTGCATTAGTACTGGTATGATTGCACCCATCATGTTGAGGGCACAAATTCTTTATGTGTTGACGGTTCACAGTCCCAGCCTAGAGAGGTGGCCCATCCAAAAGGCCAAATGGGCTTAACGACAACCATCTGCTTCAACAACGCAGCATCCTCGTAAGACGTGATATCAACGCATTGTAGGGCCTTGTAATATCCTGCGAGTTAGGTTGTCGTCCTTTTAACAGCTCACGACGTACGATCCAAGATGGAAAAACAGAGCAAAAGAAGAAAAGTGGCCCGAAACTGATGAAAACGTTTGATTTTGGTCTTCGAAAATAGGCGCAGCTCAGTAGGCTTGCTACCCCAGTCGTAGAGCTCTCGGAGAGCTTTCCAACGGTATGCTGTGCGTCGCATAACTCCTTATGGATTAAAAGTTATGGGCACCGGAAGGACGGAGACCTGGTCACAAGCCCTACGCCCTCGGTTTGCGGGCCCAGCCTCTACGTGAAGCGAAGTTGTCTTGCCCAAGGTGTCGTGGGATTCGGTAATAGAAATGTGGTGGATAAAGTATCTTGACAACCCTAACCGGGATAAAAAAAATTGAAAAGGGGGGTGCAACACGAGGACTTCCCAGGGGGTCTCCCATCCTAGTACTACTCTCGCCCAAGCACGCTTAACTTTGGAGTTCTGATGGGATTCGGGGCATTAGTGTTGGTATGATCGCACCCATCATGTTGAGGGCACAAATCCTTTATGTGTTGACGGTTCACAATCGCAGCCCAGAGAGATGGCCCATTCAAAAGGCCCAATGGGCTTAATGACAACCCATCTGCTTCAACAACGCAGCATCCTTGTAAGACATGATATCGACGCGTTGTAGGGCCTGGTAATATCCTGCAAGTTAGGTAGTCGGCCTTTTAACAGCTCACGACGTACGATCCAGGACGGAAAAGCATAGCAAAATAAGAAAAGTAGCCCGAAACTGATGAAAATGTTCGATTTTGGGCTCCGAAAACAGTAGCAGCTTAGCACATTTGCTGCCCCCATCATAGAGCTCTCGGAGAGCTTTCCAACGGTATGCTGTGCATCGCGTAACACCTTACGGATTAAAAGTTATAGGCACCGGAGCGACGGAGACCTGGTCACAAACCCCATGCCCTCGGTTTGCGGGCCCAGCCTCTACGTGAAGCAAAGTTGTCTTGCCCAAGGTGCCGTGGGATTCGGTAATAGAAATGTGGTGGATAAAGTATCTTGGCAACCCTAATCGGGGCAAAAAAAATTGAAAATGGGGGTGCAACACGAGGACTTCCTAAGGGGTCACCAATCCTAGTACTACTCTCGCCCAAGCACGCTTAACTTTGGAGTTCTGATGGGATTCGGTATCACGCCCCATCCCGGCCTATAAAGGTTAGACTAGGGTGTGATCTAACATTTAAGTCATATCACATACTTAACCGTTTATGAAGATTTAACACTTAACGTTTTGGCCTAAAATCCAAAATTTTTTGGAAAACCGGCAGCATAACGGCTGTAATTGGGCTCTTTGGTTTGACCTAATTCTCTAAACGCCTCAAAATTTACCATCTCAAATTCATTTCCAACTAAGATTACTATTTATCATCAATTGAAACGCCTACTAACTATCTCGATGTTACGTTTGATTAATAACCTAGCATGATACTATGTCTCGTTTGTTTGTTAAACCTCGTTACAAAAATACCTGTTGATCTTAGCTTAATAGCGAGTACCTGCTTAAGATTTGGTTGGTTCATTTTACTTAGCCCTTACCTAATACTTCATAATCCTATTATAGGTACTAGCAGTAATAATAGCAAAATGACCATAGTAGTGTCTAGTGTCTGTCTAGTAAATATCAGTACAACCCAAAATTAGATCCCAAATTACAACGGGGGTCTTTACATTATAAACATTGAGCAACATAAAAAGAAATAGTCTTCAAGTAGCATAGTTCACAAATAGCCATAACCACGCAAAGCACATAGGACAGGCAATCACTCCAAGGAATCATCGTTAGGCACATCGTCCTCAGGTACCTGTTCATGATCTTCTTCACCTGAGATGATAAAAGAGGGTGAGTCCTTATGAACTCAGCGAGGGGGAACGAGAAATAGGTTTTGAAACTCATTTTCTGGTTCAACTTATGAAAATCCTTTTGCAAGCATGAATATAACACAATTAAGTACATAACAATAATATAAAGTAAAGGAACACAATTACCAGTCTTTCCTCCCCAAGGTCCTCTAGGAACCAAGCAAGAGTACTTATACATATAAAAAAAGGATACGGTAAGCTTTTGCTCTCAGTTATTGTGGCCGACTTCAAATCATCCCCTTAACACGCCAAGTGGGTGTACTCCGGATGTACCCTGAAATCCTACGACCCAACTCTCTGAGGAAGTCTAGCCCCCAAGCGAGAGAGGGAATTGGACAATGGTAGTCACGGTTGCACCGACAAGCCCGATGCCGCCCGGTGTGCATGAACGCTACCACGCTAGAATGAAAGGTTGCAACCTTGTATGCAATGCACATTTATGACATTTAATATATCACATTAGGAGGACAACAAAGTAGGTTTCCTTCGGACAGTCATAAGATTGCACATTGACAAGTAAACAAGCGAGGCACGAATAGATAAGTAATTTCACTTGAAAAGCATATGGAGTTATATGAACATTAAACGGGCAGCCATGTAATGCACGTAAATCAGGTCATATAACTCATTTCAACGTCCACGAAATCAAATAATAAGGTTATTCAACATGCAACAACAATCTACGTGGTTCGGATGCAAGAAAGGCCTATTTGTCAACATGCAACGAATCAAAATCACATTTAGGGTTATAAGGCGACTACGGGAAGCCCACTAAACATATAATTACACTCAATATTCAAAGGATCAACACTTAGCAAGTTCGCCTAGTCACTAGGGTTTCCATTTCGTGCTTACCTGTGCGATTAAGCCCCAAGTCAACTTAAAGTCAATCTCAAGCCATACATCAATTAATTCAACATCCCCAAGTACTCAAAACAGTCCACACAACATCTCAAAGCCACAATCCCAAGCATTTAATTCAACAAGAGAAGTTACAACAATTTTTCTAAGCATAACACTAAGTGAAGCCCTTACTGCAATAGGCTGTATTCTCACAATCATTAAGACAAGCAAACAATCTCCAATTCCAGTGAATAAGATGTCAAATTAAAGCTTAATAAGTGAAAGAAAATCAAAAACAAACATTGCATCATTTCAAGTTCGAGATCAATAGTTATAGCCAAAACAGTGGGATTGCACAAAACTGTCCAGATTTGCACACATTTCAATAATTGTCGTTTTCGAGGTCCTTAGGGTCCGATTTAGCCTTAGTCCATTTCTGACAAAAATGTCCAGAACTGAAAAATATAGCAGTACACCAAATTTCATGAATTTTGGACATCATTTACTAAGTCAAAACGGGTTCGTTCCACAAGGTCAGTGCATCTGCCAAAACCTGCTTCATTTTTCCAGACTTCCAGATTTGGACACATTTTAATGACTTGCCATTTTGAGGACCTTAGAGTCAAAATTAGCTTTGGCCTATTTCTGCAAAAAACGTTCAAAACTGGAAAAAATAGTTACCTACCAATTTTCATGCATTTTAAACATCATTTGCCTAGCCAAACTCACCTCGAAACAACAAGACAGAGAGCTGTCACCAAACCCGATTTCATCTATCATCATCTTCAAGCCAAAATCTTGCCATGCATGGTTGTAAAAGCTTATGAACACACATATAACTCAAGTACAGAAGCAAAGACATACATTTAGAGCATGCATGTGGATTTTTGAAGGATTTTCAAAAGGTTTTAGCCCTCACCTTAGCAAATCAACAAGAAGATGCACAAAACTTTGATGAAGCACAAGATTTGTTCTTTTCCTTGCTTAGCCAAGACTCCACCCGTTTTTTTCTCAATTTTCCTAGCTTAGTGACAAAGTTCTTAGTAGGTGCATGAGGTTAGAACAAGAAGAAAAGAAATGGAAGCTAGGAAACTCACCTAAACCGAAATGGAAGTTCAAAGAGCTTGCATGTGTGTTTCTTCCATCCTTGCTTGTTTAATCGAGTTTCTTAGCTTCTAGCTTGCCTTGATGAACCATGGAATGATGAAGATGAGCTATGGGGTGTATGAACTCAGCCAAAACCGAGATTGAGAGAGAAGAATGAGAGGGAGAGAGAGAAATGTGAGGAGACTGAGAGAAATGAGAGAAAATAGAAGCTTTTGCTATTGTTGATGCAAATGTTGGCCTCGGGCATGCAAAAATCAGATTTGTGTCTCCAAGTAGCACAATTTGAATCATCCTAGCATGGGCATATGCATGTGTCGAGATTTTGGGTGCATTGGGTAGGGTTTTGGGTTAATTTTTATGCATTTTGTGTCATAGAATTGTCATAGGAATGTTGGGAATTTAGGGAATCTAGGTAGAATAAAATATAGGAATGTTTATTGATAAGTTGAATTATGAATAGAATAATAGATAGTGGGAAATGTAGGAATAGTTTAGTATTATTTTATTGTTAGTGGAATTTGTAGAGAATTTGAATTAGGAATATAATATTGGTTAGTGGATTGCGTATGATTCTTTCTTGCTTAGCGTGTAGGCACACAGTTCGAGGTTTAGGATACGCACTACGAGGCACGCACCGAAATCAATACGGGGCACTAATCACGAGGTAGACACGAACTACGAGACGAATGCATGTTTTCCAAGTAAATGTACGCAACCCTAAATGAATGCACGTAATTCAATGCAAGGCACACAAAACAAATACAATTCTTAAACCTAGGTCAAGCCAAGCAAATCTAGGTCAAGCCACACAAATCTAGGTCAGGGCACACGAAATGAGGTATCGCACACAAATCGAGGTCTCGCACGTAATTCAAGGTCAAGACACGTATATCTAGGTATGCAATACATTGAGGATTAGGGCACACAATTCTAAGTCAAGGCACGTATGACGAAGCATGCACGAAAACCAAGACAGGACACGCAATCCAAGATTAGTCATATAATTCTAGGTCTAAGTCACGTAAATCGAGGTAACACAAGTTATTCGGGATCGAGCCTCACATTCAGTGCATTAGTGCTAGTATGATCACACCCGTCATGTTGAGGGCACAAATCATTTATGTGTTGACGGTTCACAGTCCCAGCCCAGAGAGATGGCCCATTCAAAAGGCTCAATGGGCTTAACGACAACTCATCTGCTTCAACAATGCAGCATCCTCGTAAGACGTGATATCGACGCGTTGTAGGGCCCTGTAATATCCCGTGAGTTAGGTTGTCGTCCTTTTAACAGCTCACGACGTACGATTCAGGACGGAAAAACTGAGCTAAAGAAGAAAAGTGGCCCAAAACTGATGAAAACGTTCAATTTTGAGCTCCGAAAACAGGCGCAGCTTAGTAGGCTTTAGGCCCCCATCGTAGAGCTCTCGGAGAGCTTTCCAATGGTATGCTGTGCATCGCGTAACTCTTTACGGATTAAAAGTTATGGGCACCGGAGCGACAGAGACCTAGCACAAGCCCCACGCCCTCGGTTTGCGGGCCCAGCCTCTACGTTAAGCGAAGTTGTCTTGTCCAAGGTGCTGTGGGATTCGGTAATAGAAATGTGGTGGATAAAGTATCTTGGCAACCCTAACCGGGGCAAAAAAAATTGAAAATGGGGGTGCACCATGAGGACTTCCCAGGCGGTTACCCATCCTAGTACTATTCTCGCCCAAGCACGCTTAACTTTGGAGTTCTGATGGGATTCGGTGCATTAGAGCTGGTATGATTGCACCCATCATGTTGAGGGCACAAATCCTTTATGTGTTGACGGTTCACAGTCCCAGCCCAGAGAGATGGCCCATTCAAAAGGCCCAATAGGCTTAACGACAACCCATCCGTTTAAACAACGCAGCATCCTAGCAAGACGTGATAACGACGCGTTTTAGGGCCCTCTAATGTCCTACGAGTTAGGTTGTCTTCCTTTTAACAGCTCACGAGATACGATCTGGGACGGAAAAACATAGCAAAAGAAGAAAAGTGGCCCGAAACTGATAAAAAACGTTCAATTTTGGGCTCCCAAAACGGGCACAGCCGGGCACGCATGCTGCCTCTGTCGTAGAGCTCTCGAAGAGCTTTCCAACGGTATGCTATGCGCCATGTAACTCCTTACGGATCAAAAGTTATGGGCACCAAAGCGACGGAGACCTAGTCACAAGCCCTACACCCTCGGTTTGCGGGCCCAGCCTCGACGTGATACGAAGTTGTCTTGCCCAAGGTGCCGTGGGATTCGGTAATAGAAATGTGGTGGATAAAGTATCTTGGCAACCCTAACCGAGGCGAAAAAAATTAAAAAGAGGGGGTGCAACACGTGTACTTCCCACGGGGTCACCCTTCTAAGTACTACTCTCGCCCAAGCACACTTAACTTCGTAGTTCTGACGGGACCCAGTGCATTAGTGCTGGTGTGATCGTACCTGTCATGTTGAGGGCACAAATGCTTTATGTGTTGACAGTTCACAGTCCCAGCCCAGAGAGATGGCCCATCCAAAAGGCCCAATGGGCTTAACGACAACCCATCTGCTTCAACAACGTAGCATCCTTGTAAGACATGATATCAACGCATTGTAAGTGTCACGCCCCGACCCGACCCCGCAAAAGGCCAAGCCCGGACCCGACACACGGATGGAGTCTCCTCTGTACCGCGGACGATCCGAAAACCCTAAAAACAATATAATACTTGCGAAAGCCATATAATAGTAATCAAAACAAGCCAACCTTCCATAAAACATACATTTCTTATTATCCAACTTTCCAAACCAAAAATGCCATGCATACTACATAGGTATTTATGCCACTAAACCATTAGCTATTAGCATGCATTTCTTCACTAGTTATCCAAGTATAAGTTTACAATTTTACAAACTTTAATCCATTACAACATAGGACCATTAAAGGTCTCAAAATAGGAAAATACATACAAGGCTACAAGCCTCAGAATTAAGCGACCTTCACGCAATATACATAACAAGCAAGGTTCGCACAAAAACTGGTAACCAACCACCAGCCAAAGCAGAGAAGTGCTATCACGGAAACACCTCCACCTGCTCATCCTCCTCAATTACCTCGAGAGGGTCTGCTTCAACTACTCCTTTAAAAACATATTATAGAGAGGAATGAGCAAAAACTATTGCTCAGCGAGGGCAATTGGTCTCAAGGACGGAGATGAGAGGAGTATGCAATGCAATTAGCCAAGCAATACATACAAATCATATAAAGATACAACCAAAGCCAACAATAAAGCAAGGCAAGTATTTAAAGCTGCAAACACTCATTCAAAGGATACGATACTCTTTTCACGAGCAACTTTCAAACACGAATTTGATGACGACGCGCCGGCCCAAACCACCTTATAACACCAGTTTGGAATACCCCGGAAGTATCCATCAACCTACGACCCAAATCTCCCTGGGAGGCAACCCAAGCGAGAAAGGGAATAGCAGCGGAGCTAAAGCAACCAACACTGGCAACCCAAGGCTACCCAGAGAGGCCCATCACTCACGCTCGAGACACTAAGCAATGCAAGACTCGATACAAGACGATAAACAAGCGATAAATAAGCGATAAAGCCACACGTGGAAGAATAACAAAGTAGGTTACTCTCGCACGCAATAGCAGCAATTTGATAAGCAATTCGATCCAAAACAACTCAAACAAGTACTTCAAGTAATTCTAAGCATTCTATAAGCATAAAGACAAGAAAACACACAAAAACACAAATCGGCCCCAACTATCAAAATGCTACAATTTCCAAACGAGCTACGAGTTCTGGAAACCGACTTCGCGAACCCTCCTAGGTCACCATAAGGCACGTCTAAAGACCCCGAACCCTTACTTTACCCTAGAACTCGCGCAAAGCCCCGATTTCCCCCTTTCTCGTTTGAACTACAACTATAACAACCAAACACCCAACCAACGCCATAATCGCACCAAAAGTGCTTCCATGGCCTCCCGAAGCAATGCCAATACGCAAAATGAGAAAACGCAAAAGTCGACCAAAACGACCCCGACTTTCCCAAAGGCTTAATTCTCATTTTTTTCCACTACGCAACCCAAACAAACTATACATTTTAGCATTCTAGCATACCTAGCACGTTTCTACATCAACGGAAAGCATAACAGCGCAACTTCAACGTTTCAAGGTTTTACTATTCACAAAACACTATTCATATCACAATTTAATTTGCAATCACAACATTTAAGCACAGAAAATGTTACAAAGCTATAAATACATGTTCTACAAATGCTAAGGAACATTCTAGAAGCATCAAATCGGTTTAAATAACGATCTACGGATAAATCTAAAAATTGACAAAGTTAACTTATACAACGTATAAATGCGCAAATAACATGCTTCCCTCACCTTAGGTACTCCTAGTCGCTAGGAAAACAACGTTGGTCACCTCGGAAATCACTCCGCACGAGCTCACGCGAAGATTGATCGTTTGGAAGGTTGAATATTTTTTTTTTCTCTTCAATGGAGCTCACGGCCTGCTGCTCTATTTTGCTGCTGTTTTTATTTTATTTTGCTTAGTTTTTTAGCTTATTTAAGGGTCAAATGGTCAAAGGGTCAAAGGGCTAGGTCAAACAACTTAAAACTTGGTCAAAGGGCCCTATTTTGCGCGTTTTAAAGCCGTTTCAGCTAAGGTAAGTTCAATTAAAGCTAGCAACATTTAAAATATAAAATTTTTGTCATCTAAATACTAGTTTCACTATTTGCTGAGGACTGGAAATCGTTATCTAGCTATCGCTCCTTAAATGCAATGCACGTTGCGACGGCGAGAAATTAACAATTAATTCACAAAGAATTTAAGGAAATATAATTTTCAAAATAAACAAAGAAAATTCACATTCCGGGCTCGGGTATTACACCCTCTCCACCTTAAAACAATTGCGCCCACGCAATTCTTACCTGGTCAACAAACAACTCCGGATACTGATCCCGAACTTGGTCCTCTCTTTCCCAAGTCGCTTCCTCAAACCCATGATGATTCCACAAAACCTTTACTAACGGAATACTCTTTATGCGAAGCTCCTGAATCTTCCGATCCACAATTCTAATCGGTTTCTCTTCATAGGATAACTTCTCTTCAATCTGCAAAGGCTCTGGTTCAAGTACATGTGAAGGGTCTGGATGATACTTCTTCAACATAGACACGTGGAACACATCGTGCAGTCTCGACAAGCTCGGAGGTAAAGCTAATCGATAAGCCAAAGGACCTACCTTTTCGGTGATCTCATACGGACCCACATACCTGGGACTAAGCTTCCCGCTCTTACCGTGCCGAATCAATCCCTTCCGTGGAGAAATCTTAAGAAACACCCAATCTCCCAAATCAAACTCAAGATCCCGACGGTGCTTATCTGCATAACTCTTCTAACGACTCTGAGCTGTAAGCATACGCTGGCGAATAAGGTGAACATTATCTACCATCTTAATCATCTCAGGTAACACAGTCAGATCAACTGTTCTCATCTCTCCAACCTCTTCCCAATATAACGGGGATCTGCATTTACGACCATACAACGCCTCATAGGGAGCCATACCTATAGTAGATTGATAACTATTGTTGTAGGCGAACTCCGCTAAAGGCAAAAAACTTCTCCCAATTCTTCCCAAAGTCAAGCACACATGCCCGAAGCATGTCTTCCAAGATCCTGATGGTTCTCTCAGACTGGCCATCAGTTTGCGGATGATATGCAGTACTGAAGCTCAACTTAGTTCCCATGGCCTCTTGCAACTTCTGCCAAAAACGAGATCTGAATCTGGGATCCCTATCTGACACTATACTCTGTGGCACACCATGCAATCTCACAATATTAGCAACATAAAGTTCAGCTAACTTATCAAGGCTATCCTGTTTGTTCACGGGAATAAAATGTGTAACTTTAGTCAAGCGGTCCACAACAACCCAAACAGAATCGCATCCTCTCAGAGATCTAGGAAGATCGGTCACAAGGTCCATTGTTATATGTACCCACTTCCATTGCGGAATCGACAACGGCTGTAGAAGTCCGGCTGGCCTCTGATGTTCAACTTTAACCCTCTGACAAGTCAAACATCTGGATACATACCCAGCAATCTCTCTCTTCATATTGTTCCACCAGAAGTGTTGCTTCAAATCTCTATACATTTTTGTACTGCCCGGGTGAATCGTATACCCGAATTATGTGCCTCGGACAGGATCTCATTCTTCAAAGTCGGATCATCAGGAACACATACTCTATCCCTGAATCTGAAAACACCATCTACATGAAATTTAAACTCCGACTCTCCCCCTTTTGATTTTTCTTGGATCTTCAAGATGTGAGGATCAGTCTTCTGAGCCTCTCTGATCTGTGCTAGCAACCCTGACTGAATCTGTAAACTAGCAAATTGAATCCCTACCTCAGTAGCTTCTGGTTTCCATGAACAAATTTCTTCCAAAGTCTCCCAGTCCTTGATAATCAAGCTTGCAACAGTAGCCTTTCGGCTCAAAGCATCAGCAACAACATTTGCCTTACCTGGCACATAGTTAATAGAACAGTTATAACCACCCAATAGCTCTAGCCATCTCCGCTGTCTCATATTTAGATCCTTCTGTGAAAACAAATACTTGAGACTCTTGTGGTCAGTAAATATTTCAAATCTGCAACCCCACAAGTAGTGACGCCACTTCTTCAATGCAAACACAACTGCAGCTAACTCAAGATCATGTGTAGGGTAATTGACTTCATAAGGTTTCAATTTCCTAGAAGCATAGGCAATCACCTTACCATTCTGCATTAAAACACAGCCCAATCCTTCTTTAGATGCATCGCTGTAGACAACAAAGTTCTCTGTTCCCTCAGGTAAAGCTAGTATAGGAGCTGTAGTTAGTCTCTTCTTCAATTCTTGGAAACTGGTCTCACATTTGGCATCCCAGTTGTAAGCAACTTTCTTCCGAGTCAACTGGCTCAAAGGTCCAGAAATTTTAGAAAAGTCTTTAACAAATCTCCGGTAGTAACCTGCCAATCCAAGAAAACTCCGAATCTCTGACACCGTCTCAGGTCTCTTCCAAGATGAAACAACTTCAATCTTAGCTGGGTCCACTGAAATTCCTCGATCTGAAATGATATGGCCTAGAAAAGATATCTGATTCAACCAGAACTCACACTTGCTGAATTTAGCAAAAAGCTTGTTTTCCTGCAAAGTCTGAAGCATAATCCTCAAGTGTTGCTCATGTTCAGCCTCGTTCTTCGAATACACTAAAATGTCATCAATGAAGATCACGACAAACTGATCAAGGTAAGGCCGAAAAACCTCTGCATCAAGTCCATGAATGCGGCTGGTGCATTCGTTAATCCAAACGACAAAACAACAAACTCATAGTGGACATATCTAGTCCTGAATGCCGTCTTCGGTATATCGTCACTCCGAATTCTAAGTTGATAGTAACCCTACCTCAAGTCAAATTTGGAGTAAACACTCGCACCCTGCAACTGGTCAAACAATTCTTCAATCAACAGCAAGGGGTATTTGTTCTTAATCGTGACTTGATTAAGTCCCCTGTAATCGATGCATAACCGTAGCGTGCTGTCTTTCTTTCTCACAAACAACACAGGTGCGCCCTACGGCGAAGAACTAGGTTGTATGAACCCTTTCTCAAGCAAGTTCTATAGCTGAATTTTTAACTCCTGAAGTTCAGCCGATGCCATCCTGTAAGGACTCCTAGAAATTGGCGCAGTGCCTGGCACAAGATCAATCACGAACTCAATCTCCCTATCCGGTGGTAAACCCGGTAATTCCTCGGGAAATACACCAGGGAAGTCTCTAACAATCGGAACTTCATTCAAACTCAACTTATCAGCAGGCTGATTGATCAAATAAGCTAAGTAAGCTTCACAACCCTTATTCAACAACTTAGAAGTCTTGATCGCTGATAAAAGTGGAATACGGGCAGCCCTGCAGTTCCCAACAATCTCTAGTACCGGTAGGTCAGGAACCTTAAGATAAACAACCTTTGTTCTACAATCCAACTGAACATAATACTTTCCCAACCAGTCCATTCCCAAAATGATTTCAAAGTCACGGAATGGTAATATAATTAAATCAGCAGGAAATTTACGGTTCTCAATACATATATCACAAGATTTGCAAATAGAATCAGTAACAAATTTTGCACCAAAAGGAGTACTAACTTCAACTTCATGAGGCAATTTATCAATGCAAACATTCACAGATCGTGCACATGCAGGAGTTATAAACGAATGTGTAGCTCCAGGATCAATCAAAACTTTAACTGGCTGAGTATTGAGAAGAAAAGTACCTTCCACAATAGCTGTATTATCGGGCAGCTCCTCTGCATCCAGTGCAAAAACCCTAGCCTGAACTCTCTGTGCTGGTCGTGCACCTGCAACCCTATTCTGAACACCTTGGCCTCCACCACGGCCCTGAACATTATTATGTTTAGGGCAATCCCTCACCCTATGGTCATCACCGCCACAACCCGTACATTTACCACTCTTCCTCCAGCAGTTAGCCTCAATATGCCCTGGTCGATTACAATAATTACACTGCTGATTTTGCCTAACCGCAGTGTTTCCTGTAGGTGCTGGGGCTCTGGCAGGGGTAGGTACTGTACCTCCCTGCTGGGGTCTAGTCACAGCTGGCCTAGCCTGAATCTGCTGCTGTGGCTGATACGGACGCTGCTGAGGACCCTGTGCAGAAGCCTGAAACTGCCTCGGCTGACTTTGGCTGCTCTGGCCCAAAAACTGCTTCTTACTCGGCTGACTGCTCTCAGCTAACATCTCAGCCTTCCGTTTCTCAAACTTTGAGGCTGCCTGAAATGCCTCGGGAAAAGTAGTGTAGGTCTGCCCAGTCAAATGCAACTGTACGTCCATTCTCAACCCACGGACAAACCTATGTATCATCCTCCTAGCTGGCCGTACCAACTCGGGCATATACCTCGACAGGCTAACAAACCTAGCCTCGTACTGTGCAACAGTCATATTTCCCTGCTTCAGGGCCACAAACTCATCTTCCCGTCTTTCCATTGCCATCTCGAGAATATATTTATCCCGGAACTCACTTACAAAATCATCCCACAAATGTGGAACATCCTCACAGTCCCACCTCAATCTAACAGTATTCCACCACTGCTCTGCATCACCCTCAAATAAAAATGATGCATAATCTATTCTCGCCTCATCAGTATACCTCAACGCGGTGAAAATTTTCTCGACACGATTAATCCATCTCTCGGCCGCCTCATCATCAGGCTCTCCGAAGAACTTTCCCGGCTCGTGCCTCAGAAATTTCTCTAGCTGGTTATTCTCAACTCTGTACCCCTGTCCACCAGGATTAGCTTGATTACCCTGGGGATTAATCCGGTCCTGCCTCTGCTCATGTAGTACCTGTGTGATCCGGTCTACTGCAGTAGTCATGGTAGCCATAAACTGCTCAGGCAACGGCTGCTGACCCTGTTCTGCTGCCTCTTCATCCGATCCTACACCTTGAGTACTACGACGTGGCGGCATAGTAGCAACTCACAATAGCTGGCAACATTTAAAAGCAGTTTATAGACAGAAATATAGCACATAAGATTAGATAACACTCAAGTCAATAACAATCCAATATTCTATCACACAATTCACATAAAACAAGTTTAACTTGCCAAACTATTCCACTTAAACACACAAACATTCCAAGTTCACAAAGTCATCTTATAACATTTTCTTTTCACTTAGCAATCATACATAAACACTTTAGCATTTTAGACCTTTACCCCACAGACCGAGAATCATATCCCGGCTCATGCAAAACTATCATGCACTGATACCACCTAAAGATGTCACGCCCCGACCCGACCCCGCAAAAGGCCAAGTCCGGACCCGACACACGGACGGAGTCTCCTCTGTACCGCGGACGATCCGAAAACCCTAAAAACAATATAATACTTGCAAAAGCCATATAATAGTAATCAAAACAAGCCAACCTTCCATAAAACATACATTTCTTATTATCCAACTTTCCAAACCAAAAATGCCATGCATACTACATAGGTATTTATGCCACTAAACCATTAGCTATTAGCATGCATTTCTTCACTAGTTATCCAAGTATAAGTTTACAATTTTACAAACTTTAATCCATTACAACATAGGACCATTAAAGGTCTTAAAATAGGAGAATATATACAAGCCTACAAGCCTCAGAATTAAGCGACCTTCACACAATATACATAACAAGCAAGGTTCGCACAAAAACTGGTAACCAACCACCAGCCAAAGCAGAGAAGTGCTATCACGGAAACACCTCCACCTGCTCCTCCTCCTCAATTACCTCGAGAGGGTCTGCTTCAACTACTCCTGTAAAAACATATTATAGAGAGGAATGAGCAAAAACTATTGCTCAGCGAGGGCAATTGGTCTCAAGGACGGAGATGAGAGGAGTATGCAATGCAATTAGCCAAGCAATACATACAAATCATATAAAGATACAACCAAAGCCAACAATAAAGCAAGGCAAGTATTTAAAGCTGCAAACACTCATTCAAAGGATACGATACTCTTTTCACGAGCAACTTTCAAACACGAATTCGATGACGACGCGCCGGCCCAAACCACCTTATAACACCAGTTTGGAATACCCCGGAAGTATCCATCAACCTACGACCCAAATCTCCCTGGGAGGCAACCCAAGCGAGAAAGGGAATAGCAGCGGAGCTAAAGCAACCAACACTGGCAACCCAAGGCTACCTAGAGAGGCCCATCACTCACGCGCGAGACACTAAGCAATGCAAGACTCGATACAAGACGATAAACAAGCGATAAACAAGCGATAAAGCCACACGTGGAAGAATAACAAAGTAGGTTACTCTCGCACGCAATAGCAGCAATTTGATAAGCAATTCGATCCAAAACAACTCAAACAAGTACTTCAAGTAATTCTAAGCATTCTATAAGCATAAAGACAAGAAAACACACAAAAACACAAATCGGCCCCAACTATCAAAATGCTACCATTTCCAAACGAGCTACGAGTTCTGGAAACCGACTTCGCCAACCCTCCTAGGTCACCATAAGGCACGTCTAAAGACCCTGAACCCTTACTTTACCCTAGAACTCGCGCAAAGCCCCGATTTTCCCCTTTCTCGTTTGAACTACAACTATAAAAACCAAACACCCAACCAACGCCATAATCGCACCAAAAGTGCTTCCATGGCCTCCCGAAGCAATGCCAACAGGCAAAACGAGAAAACGCAAAAGTCGACCAAAACGACCCCGACTTTCCCAAAGGCTTAATTCTCATTTTTTTTCCACTACGCAACCCAAACAAACTACACATTTTAGCATTCTAGCATACCTAGCACGTTTCTACATCAACGGAAAGCATAACAGCGCAACTTCAACGTTTCAAGGTTTTACTATTCATAAAACACTATTCATATCACAATTTAATTTGCAATCACAACATTTAACCGCAGAAAATGTTACAAAGCTATAAATACATGTTCTACAAATGCTAAGGAACATTCTAGAAGCATCAAATCATTTTAAATAACGATCTACGGATAAATCTAAAAATTGACAAAGTTAACTTATACAACGTATAAATGCGCAAATAACATGCTTCCCTCACCTTAGGTACTCCTAGTCGCTAGGAAAACAACGTTGGTCACCTCGGAAATCACCCCGCACGAGCTCACGCGAAGATTGATCGTTTGGAAGGTTGAATATTTTTTTTTTCTCTTCAATGGAGCTCACGGCCTGCTGCTCTATTTTGCTGCTGTTTTTATTTTATTTTGCTTAGTTTTTTAGCTTATTTAAGGGTCAAATGGTCAAAGGGTCAAAGGGCTATGTCAAACAACTTAAAACTTGGTCAAAGGGCCCTATTTTGCGCGTTTTAAAGCCGTTTCAGCTAAGGTAAGTTCAATTAAAGCTAGCAACATTTAAAATATAAAATTTAAGTCATCTAAATACTAGTTTCACTATTTGCTGAGGACTGGAAATCGTTATCTAGCTATCGCTCCTTAAATGCAATGCACATTGCGACGGCGAGAAATTAACAATTAATTCACAAAGAATTTAAGGAAATATAATTTTCAAAATAAACAAAGAAAATTCACATTCCGGGCTCGAGTATTACAGTAAGGCCCTGTAATATCCAGCGAGTCAGGTTGTTGTCCTTTTAACAGCTCACGACGTACGATCCAAGATGGAAAAATAGAGCAAAAGACGAAAAGTGGTTGGAAACTAATGAAAACGTTCTATTTTGGGCGCCAAAAATAGGTGGAGCTTAGCAAGCTTGCTGTCCCTGTTGTAGAGCTCTTGGAGAGCTTTCCAACGGTATGTTGTACGCCGCGTAACTCCTTACTGATTAAAAGTTATGGGCACCGGAGCTACGGAGACCTGGTCACATGCCCCACGCCCTCGGTTTGCGGGCCCAACCTCTACGTGAAGCGAAGTTGTCTTACCCAAGGTACCGTGGGATTCGGTAATAGAAATGTGGTGGATAAAGTATCTTGCCAACCCTAACCGGGGCAAAAAAAATAGAAAATGGGGGGTGCAACACGAGGACTTCCCAGGGGGTCACCCATCCTAGTACTACTCTCGCCCAAGCATGCTTAACTTCGTAGTTCTGATGGGATTTGGTGCATTAGTGCTGGTATGATCGCACCCGTCATGTTGTGGGCACAAATCCTTTATGTGTTGACGGTTCACAGTCCCAGCCCAGAGAGATGGCCCATTCAAAAGGCCCAAAGGGCTTAACGACAACCCATCCGTTTCAACAACACAGCATCGTAGCAAGACGTGAAAACGACGCGTTTTAGGGGACTCTAATGTCCCGCGAGTTAGGTTGTCTTCCTTTTAACAGCTCACGACATACGATCTGGGACGGAAAAACATAGCAAAAGAAGAAAAGTGGCCCAAAACTGATGAAAAACGTTCAATTTTGGGCTCTCAAAACGGGCACAGCCAGGCAAGCATGCTGCCCCCGTCGTAGAGCTCTCAGAGAGCTTTCCAACGGTATGTTGTGTGCCACGTAACTCTTTACAGATCAAAAGTTAAGGGCACCAGGGTGACAGAGACCTGGTGACATGCCCCATGCCCTCGGTTTACAGGCCCAGGCTCGACGTGACGCGAAGTTGTCTTGCCCAATATGTCATGGGATTCAGAAATAGAAATAGGGTTGATAAAGTATCTTGGCAACCCTAACCGGGGCAAAAAAAATTGAAAAGTGGGGGTGCAACACGAGGACTTCCCACGAGGTCACCCATCTAAGTACTACTCTCGCCCAAGCACGCTTAACTTCGTAGTTCTGATGGGACCCTGTGCATTTGTGCTTGTGTGATCTCACCCATCATGTTGAAGGCACAAATCCTTTATGTGTTGACGGTTCACAGTCCCTGCCCAAAGAGATGGCCCATCCGAAAGGCCCAATCGGTCTAATGACAACCCATCTACTTCAACAACACAGCATCCTCGTAAGATATAATATCGACGCATTGTAAGGCCGTGTAATATCCCGATAGTTAGGTTGTCGTCCTTTTAACAGCTCACGACGTACGATCCAGGATAGAAAAATAGAGGAAAAGAAGAAAAGTAGCCCGAAACTAATGAAAACATTCGATTTTGGGCACCAAAAATAGGCGGAGCTTAGCAGGCTTGCTATCCCCGTCGTAGAGCTCTCGGAGAGCTTTCTAATGGTATGCTGTGCTCCGCGTAACGCCTTACGAATTAAAAGTTATGGGCACTGGAGCTACGAAGACCTGGTCACATACCCCACGCCCTTGGTTTACGGGCCCAGCCTCTACGTGAAACGAAGTTGTCTTGCCCAAGGTGCCGTGGGATTCGGTAATAGAAATGTGGTGGATAAAGTATCTTGGCCACCCTAACCGGGGAAAAAAAATTTGAAAAGGGGGGGTACAACACGAGGACTACCCATGGGGTCTCCCATCCTAGTACTACTCTCGCCCAAGCAAGCTTAACTTCGGAGTTCTGATGGGATCTAGTGCATTAGTGCTAGTATGATTGCACCCGTCATGTTGTGGGCACAAATCCTTTATGTGTTGACTATTCACAGTCCCAACCCAGAGAGATGGCCCATTCAAAAGGCCCTATGGGCATAACGACAACCCATCCATTTCAACAATGCAGCTTCCTCGCAAGACATGATATCGACGCATTGTAGGGCCCTCTAATGTCCCGCGAGTAAGGTTGTCGTACTTTTAACAGTTCATGACGTACGATCCGGGATGGAAACACAGAGCAAAAGAAGAAAAGTGGCCCGAAACTGATGAAAACGTTAGATTTTGGGCCCCAAAAATGGGCACAACTGAGCAGGCTTGTACCCACATCATGGAGATCTCGGAGACCTTTCCAACGGTATGCTATGCACCGCGTAACTCTTTACGGATTAAAAGTTATGGGCACCGGAGCGACGGAGATCTGGTCACAAGCCTTACGCCCATGGTTTGCGGGCCCAGCCTCTACGTGAAGCGAACTTGTCTTGCCCAAGGTGCAGTGGGATTCGGTAATAGAAATGTGGTGGATAAAGAATCTTGGCAACCCTAACCGGGGCAAAAAATATTGAAAAGGGGGTTGCAACACGAGGACTTCCCAGGGGTCACCCATCCTAGTACTACTCTCACCCAAGTACACTTAACTTCGGAGTTCTGATGAGATCTGGTGCATTAGTATTGGTATGATCGCACCAATCATGTTGAGGGCACAATTCCTTTATGTGTTGACCGTTCACAGTCCCAGCCCAGAGAGATGGCCCATTAAAAAGGCCCACTGGGATTAATGACAGCCTATCTGCTTCAACAATGCAGCATTCTCGTAAGACGTGATATCGACGCATTGTAGGGCCCTGTAATATCCCGCGAGTTAGGTTGTCGTCCTTTTATCAGCTCACGACGTACGGTCCCGGACGGAAAAATAGAGCAAAAGAAGTAAAGTGTCCCGAAACTAAAGAAAACATTCGATTTTGGGAGCTGAAAATAGGTGCATCTTGGCAGGCTTGCTGCCCCCGTCGTAGAGCTCTCGGAGAGCTTTCCAACGGTATGCTGTGCACTGCGTAACTCCTTACGCATTAAAAGTTATGGGCACCGGAGCCACGGTGACCTGGTCACAAGCCCCACGCCCTCGATTTGCGAGCCCAACTTCTACGTGAAGCGAAGTTGTCTCGCCCAAGGTGCCGAGGGATTCGGTAATAGAAATGTGGTGGATAAAGTATCTTGGCAACCCTAACCGGGGCAAAAAAAAATTGAAAAGGGCGGGTGCAACACGAGGACTTCCCAGGGGGTCACCCATTCCAGTACTACTCTCGCCCAAGCATGCTTAACTTCGGAGTTCTGATGGGATCCAGTGCATTAGTACTTGTATGATCGCACCCGTCATGTTGTGGGCACAAATCCTTTATGTGTTGATGGTTCACAGTCCCAGCCTAGAGAGATGGCCCATTCAAAAGGCCCAAAGGGCTTAACGACAACCTATCCACTTCAACAATGCAGCATCCTCGCAAGACGTGATATCGTCGCATTGGAGTATCTCTAATGTCCAGCGAGTTAGGTTGTCTTCCTTTTAACAGCTCACGACGTACGATCCAGGATGAAAAAACATCGCAAAAGAAGAAAAGTGGCCCGAAACTGATGAAGACATTCAATTTTGGTATACAAAAACTGGTGCAGCTGAGCAAGCTTGCTGCCCCTGTCATAGAGCTCTCAGAGAGCTTTCCAACGGTATGCTATGCGACGCGTAACTCCATACGGATCAAAAGTTATGGGCACCGGAGTGACTGAGACCTGGTCACAAGCCCTACGCCCTCGGTTTGCGGGCCCAGCCTCTACGTGAAGCGAAGTTGTCTTGCCCAAGGTGCTGTGTGATTTGGTAATATAGATGTGGTGGATAAAGAATCTTGGTAACCCTAACCGGGGCAAAAAAAATTGAAAAGTGGGTTGCAACACGAGGACTTCCCAGGGGTCACCTATCCTAGTACTACTCTCACCCAAGTACACTTAACTTCGGAGTTCTGATGAGATCTGGTGCATTAGTATTGGTATGATCGCACCAATCATGTTGAGGGCACAATTCCTTTATGTGTTGACCGTTCACAGTCCCAGCCCAGAGAGATGGCCCATTAAAAAGGCCCACTGGGATTAATGACAGCCTATCTGCTTCAACAATGTAGCATTCTCGTAAGACGTGATATCGATGCATTGTAGGGCCCTGTAATATCCCGCGAGTTAGGTTGTCGTCCTTTTAACAGCTCACGACGTACGGTCCAGGACGGAAAAATAGAGCAAAAGAAGTAAAGTGTCCCGAAACTAAAGAAAACATTCGATTTTGGGAGCTGAAAATAGGTGCATCTTGGCAGGCTTGCTGCCCCCGTCGTAGAGCTCTCGGAGAGCTTTCCAACGGTATGCTGTGCACTGCGTAACTCCTTACGCATTAAAAGTTATGGGCACCGGAGCCACGGTGACCTAGTCACAAGCCCCACGCCCTCGATTTGCGAGCCCAGCTTCTACATGAAGCGAAGTTGTCTCGCCCAAGGTGCCGAGGGATTCGGTAATAGAAATGTGGTGGATAAAGTATCTTGGCAACCCTAACCGGGGCAAAAAAAAATTGAAAAGGGCGGGTGCAACACGAGGACTTCCCAGGGGGTCACCCATTCCAGTACTACTCTCGCCCAAGCATGCTTAACTTCGGAGTTCTGATGGGATCCAGTGCATTAGTACTGGTATGATCGCACCCGTCATGTTGTGGGCACAAATCCTTTATGTGTTGACGGTTCACAGTCCCAGCCTAGAGAGATGGCCCATTCAAAAGGCCCAAAGGGCTTAACGACAACCCATCCACTTCAACAATGCAGCATCCTCGCAAGACGTGATATCGTCGCATTGGAGTATCTCTAATGTCCAGCGAGTTAGGTTGTCTTCCTTTTAACAGCTCACGACGTACGATCCAGGATGAAAAAACATCGCAAAAGAAGAAAAGTGGCCCGAAACTGATGAAGACATTCAATTTTGGTATACAAAAACTGGTGCAGCTGAGCAAGCTTGCTGCCCCTGCCATAGAGCTCTCAGAGAGCTTTCCAACGGTATGCTATGCGACGCGTAACTCCATACGGATCAAAAGTTATGGGCACCGGAGTGACCGAGACCTGGTCACAAGCCCTACGCCCTCGGTTTGCGGGCCCAGCCTCTACGTTAAGCGAAGTTGTCTTGCCCAAGGTGCTGTGTGATTTGGTAATATAGATGTGGTGGATAAAGAATCTTGGTAACCCTAACCGGGGAAAAAAAAATTGAAAAGTGGGGTATAACACGAGGACTTCCCAGGGGGTCACCCATCATAGTACTAATCTCGCCCAAGCACGCATAACTTTGGAGTTCTGACGGGATCCAGTGCATTAGTTCTGGTATGGTCGCACCCATCAAGTTGAGAGCACAAATCCTTTATGTGTTGATGGTTCACAGTCCCAGCCCAGAGAGATGGCCCATTCAAAAGGCCCAACAGGCTTAACGACAACCCATCCGCTTCAACAACGCAGCATCATCGCAAGACATGATATCGACATGTTGGAGGGCCCTCTAATGTCTCTCGAGTTAGGTTGTCGTCCTTTTAACAGCTCACGACGCACGATCCGGGATGGAAAAACAGAGCAAAAGAAGAAAAGTGGCCTGATATTGATGAAAACATTCAATTTTGGGCTCCAAAAAGGGTACAGACGAGCAGGCTTGTTTTCCCCATTGTAAATCTCTCGGAGAGCTTTCCAACGGTATGCTGTGCACTGCGTAACTCCTTACAGATCAAAAGTTATGGGCACCGGAGCGACGGAGACATAGTAACAAGCCCTACGCCCTTGGTTTGTTGACCCAGCCTCTACGTGAAGCGAAGTTGTCATGCCCAAGGTACCGTGGGAATCGGTTATAGAAACATGGTGGATAAAGTATTTTGGCAACCCTAACCGGGGCAAAAAAAATTGAAAATGGGGGTGCAACATGAGGACTTTCAGGGGGTCATCCATCCTAGTACTACTCTCGCCCAAGCACGCTTAACTTTGGAGTTCTGATGGGATTCGATGCATTAGTGCTGGTATGATCGCACCTGTCATGTTGAGGGCACAAATCCATTATGTGTTGACGGTTCACAGTCCCAGCCCAGAGAGATGGCCCACTCAAAAGTCCCAATGGGCTTAACGACAACCCATCGACTTGAACAACGCAGCATCCTCGCAAGACATGATATCGACGCGTTGTAGGGCCCTCTAATGTCCCACGAGATAGGTTGTCATCCTTTTATCAGCTCACGGCGTACGATCCGGGATGGAAAAACAGAGCAAAAGAAGAAAAGTAACCGAAAACTAATGAAAACGTTCGATTTTGGGCTCCAAAAAGGGGCACAGCTGATTTGGCTTGCTACCCATGTCATGGAGCTCTCGGAGAGCCTTCCAACGGTATGCTGCGCACTGCGTAACTCGTTACGGATCAAAAGTTATAGGCACCGGAGCGATGGAGACCTAGTCACAAGCCCTACGCCCTCAGTTTGGGGGGCCCAGCCTCTACGTGAAGCGAAGTTGTCTTGCCCAAGGTGCTATTGGATTCGCTAATAGAAATGTGGTGGATAAAAAATCTTGGCAACCCTAACCGAGGCAAAAAAAATTGAAAAGGGGGTTGCAACACGAGGACTTCCCAAGGGGTCACCCATCCTAGTACTACTTTTTCCCAAGCACACTTAACTTCGGAGTTCTGATGGGATCTGATAAATTAGCACTGGTATGATCGCACCCGTCATGTTGAGGGCACAATTCCTTTATGTGTTGACGGTTCACAGTCCCAGCCCAGAGAGATGGCCCATTAAAAAGGCCCAATGGGCTTAACGACTACCCATCCGCTTCAACAATGTAGCATCCTCGCAAGACGTGATATCGACACATTGTAGGGCCCTCTAATGTCCCGCAAGTTAGGTTGTTGTCCGTTTAATAGCTCACGACGTACGATCCGGACTGAAAAATAGAGCAAAAGAAGAAAAGTGACCCGAAATTGATAAAAACGTTCAATTTTGGACTCTCAAAATGGGCACAGCCAGGCAAGCATGCTGCTCCCATCGTAGAGCTCTCGGAGAGCTTTGCAACGGTATGCTGTGCGCCACGTAACTCCTTACAGATCAAAAGTTATGGGCACCAGAGCGACGGAGACCTGGTCACAAGCCCTACGCCCTCGGTTTACAGGCCCAGGCTCGACGTGATGCGAAGTTGTCTTGCCCAATGTGTCGTGGGATTCAGAAATAGAAATAGGGTTGATAAAGTATCTTGGCAACCCTAACCGGGGCAAAAAAAATTGAAAAGTGGGGGTGCAACACGAGGACATCCCACGGGGTCACCCTTCTAAGTACTACTCTCGCCCAAGCATGCTTAACTTCGTAGTTCTAATGGGACCCTGTGCATTTGTGCTTGTGTGATCTCACCCATCATGTTGAAGGCACAAATCCTTTATGTGTTGACGGTTCACAGTCCCAGCCCAGAGAGATGGCCCATCCGAAAGGCCCAATCGGTTTAATGACAACCCATCTACTTCAACAACGCAGCATCCTCGTAAGACATGATATCGACGCATTGTAAGGCCCTGTAATATCCCGAGAGTTAGGTTGTCATCCTTTTAACAACTCACGACGTACGATCCAGGATAGAAAAATAGAGCAAAAGAAGAAAAGTAGCCCGAAACTAATGAAAACATTCGATTTTGGGCACCAAAAATAGGCGGAGCTTAGCAGGCTTGCTATCCCTATCGTAGAGCTCTCGGAGAGCTTTCTAATGGTATGCTGTGCTCCGCGTCACGCCTTACGAATTAAAAGTTATAGGCACCGGAGCTACGAAGATCTGGTCACATACCCTATGCCCTCGGTTTGCGGGCCCAGCCTCTACGTGAAACGAAGTTGTCTTGCCCAAAGTGCCGTGGGATTCGGTAATAGAAATGTGGTGGATAAAGTATCTTGGCAACCCTAACCGGGGCAAAAAAATTTGAAAATGGGGGGTGCAACACGAGGACTTCCCACGGGGTCTTCCATCCTAGTACTACTCTCGCCCAAGCAAGCTTAACTTCAGAGTTCTGATGGGATCTAGTGCATTAGTGCTGGTATGATTGCACCCGTCATGTTGTGGGCACAAATCCTTTATGTGTTGACACAGTCCCAACCCAGAGAGATGGCCCATTCAAAAGGCCCAATGGGCTTAACGACAACCCATCCACTTCAACAATGCAGCTTCCTCGCAAGACATGATATCGACGCGTTGTAAGGTCCTCTAATGTCCCGCGAGTAAGGTTGTCGTACTTTTAACAGTTCACGACGTACGATCCGGGATGGAAAAATAGAGCAAAAAAAGAAAAGTGGCCCGAAACTGATGAAAACGTTAGATTTTGGGCCCCAAAAATTGGCGCAACTGAGCAGGCCTGTACCCACGTCATGGAGATCTCTGAGACCTTTCCAACGGTATGCTGTGCACCGCGTAACTCTTTACGGATCAAAAGTTATGGGCACCGGAGCGACGGAGATCTGGTCACAAGCCCTACGCCCATGGTTTGCGGGCCCAGCCTCTACGTGAAGCGAACTTGTCTTGCCCAAGGTGCAGTGGGATTCGGTAATAGAAATGTGGTTGATAAAGAATCTTGGCAACCCTAACCGGGGCAAAAAATATTGAAAAGGGGGTTGCAACACGAGGACTTCCCAGGGGTCACCCATCCTAGTACTACTCTCACCCAAGTACGCTTAACTTCGGAGTTCTGATGAGATCCGGTGCATTAGTATTGGTATGATCGCACCAATAATGTTGAGGGCACAATTCCTTTATGTGTTGACCGTTCACAGTCCCAGCCCAGAGAGATGGCCCATTAAAAAGGCCCACTGGGATTAATGACAGCCCATCTGCTTCAACAATGCAACATCCTCGTAAGACGTGATATCGACGCATTGTAGGGCCCTATAATATCCCGCGAGTTAGGTTGTCGTCCTTTTAACAGCTCACGACGTATGATCCAAGACGAAAAAATAGAGCAAAAGAAGTAAAGTGTCCCGAAACTAAAGAAAACATTCGATTTTGGGAGCTGAAAATAGGTGCATCTTGGCAGGCTTGCTTCCCCAGTTGTAGAGCTCTCGGAGAGCTTTCCAACGGTATGCTATGCACTTTGTAACTCCTTACGCATTAAAAGTTATGGGCACCGGAGCGACGGGAACCTGGTCACAAGCCCCACGCCCTCTGTTTGCGGGCCCAGCCTCAACGTGAAGCGAAGTTGTCTTGCCCAAGGTGCCGAGGTATTCGGTAATAGAAATGTGGTGCATAAAGTATCTTGGCAACCCTAACCGGGGCAAAAACAATTGAAAATGGCGTATGCTACACGAGGACTTCCCAGGGGGTCACCCATTCTAGTACTATTCTCGCCCAAGCATGCTTAACTTCGAAGTTCTGATGGGATCCAGTGCATTAGTGCTGGTATAATCGCACCCGTCATGTTGTGGGCACAAATCCTTTATGTTTTGACGGTTCACAGTCCCAGCCTAGAGAGATGGCCCATTCAAAAGGCCCAAAGGGCTTAACGACAACCCATCCACTTCAACAATGCAGCATCCTCGCAAGACGTGATATCGTCACGTTGGAGTACCCCTAATGTCCAGCGAGTTAGGTTGTCGTCCTTTTAACAGCTCACGACGTACAATCCAGGACGAAAAAATATCGCAAAAGAAGAAAAGTGGCCCGAAACTGATGAAGACATTCTATTTTGGGATACAAAAATTGGCGCAGCTGAGCAAGCTTGCTGCCCCTGTCATAGAGCTCTCAGATAGCTTTCCAACGGTATGCTATGCGATGCGTAACTCCATACGGATCAAAAGTTATGGGCACCGGAGCGACGCAGACCTGGTCACAAGCCCTACGCCCTCGGTTTGCGGGCCCAGCCTTTACGTTAAGCGAAGTTGTCTTGCCCAAGGTGCTGTGTGATTTGGTAATAGAAATGTGGTGGATAAAGAATCTTGGTAACCCTAACCGGGGCAAAAAAAATTGAAAAGGAGGGTACAACACGAGGACTTCCCAGGGGGTCACCCATCATAGTACTAATCTCGCCGAAGCACGCTTAACTTTGGAGTTCTGACGGGATCCGGTGCATTAGTTCTGGTATGGTCGCACCCGTCATGTTGAGGGCACAATTCATTTATTTGTTGATGGTTCACAGTCGCAGCCCAGATAGATGGCCCATTCAAAAGGCCCAATGGGCTTAACGACAACCCATCCGCTGCAACAACGCAGCATCATCGCAAGACATGATATCGACATGTTGGAGGGCCCTCTAATGTCTCACGAGTTAGGTTGTCGTCCTTTTAACAGCTCACGACGCACGATCCGGGATGGAAAAACAGAGCAAAAGAAGAAAAGTGGCCCGATATTGATGAAAACGTTCAATTTTGGGCTCCAAAAAGGGTACATACGAGCAGGCTTGTTGTCCCCATTGTAAAGCTCTCGGAGAGCTTTCCAACGGTATGCTGTGCGCTGCGTAACTCCTTACAGATCAAAAGTTATGGGCACCGGAGTGACGGAGACATGGTAACAAGCCCTACGCCCTTGGTTTGTTGACCCAGCCTCTACGTGAAGCGAAGTTGTCATGCCCAAGGTACCGTGGGAATCGGTTATAGAAACATGGTGGATAAAGTATTTTGGCAACCCAAACCGGGGCAAAAAAAATTGAAAATAGGGGTGCAACATGAGGACTTTCAGGGGGTCACCCATCCTAGTACTACTCTTGCCCAAAAATGGGCGCAGTTGAGCAAACTTGCTACCCCCGTCCTAGAGCTCTCGGAGAGCTTTCCAACAGTATACTGTGCGCCGCGTAACTCCTTACGGATTAAAAGTTATGGGCACTATAGCGACGGAGACCTGGTCACAAGCCCTACGCCCTCGGTTTACGGGCCAGACTCTACGTGAAGCGAAGTTGTCTTGCCCAAGGTGCTGTGGGATTCGATAATAGAAATGTGGTGGATAAAATATCTTGGCAACCCTAACCGGAGCAAAAAAAATTGAAAAGTGGGGGTGCAACGCGAGGACTTCCCAGGGTGTCACCCATCCTAGTACTACTCTCGTCCAAGCACGCTTAACTTTGGAGTTCTGATGGGATTCGGTGCATAAGTGCTGGTATGATCGCACCCGTCATGTTTTGGGTATAAATCCTTTATGTGTTGATGGTTCACAGTCCCAGCCCAGAGAGATGGCCCATTCAAAAGGCCCAAAGGGCTTAACGACAACCCATCCGCTTCGACAACGCAGCAACCTCGTAATACGTGATATCAATGCGTTGTAGGGCCCTGTAATATCCGGCGAGTTAGGTTGTCGTCCTTTTAACAGCTCACGACATACGATCCGGGATGGAAAAATAGAGCAAAAGGAGAAAAGTGGCCTGAAACTGATGAAAACGTTTGATTTTGGCTCCAAAAACAGGCGCAGCCGAGAACGCTTGCTGCCCTTTCGTAGAGCTCTCGGAGAGCTTTCCAATAGTATGCTGTGCGCCGTGTCACTCCTTACGGATTAATAATTATCGACACTGGAGCTACGGAGACCAGGTCACAAGCCCCACGCCCTCGGTTTGCGGGCCCAGCCTTTACGTGAAGCGAAGTTGTCTTGACCAAGGTGCCGTGGGATTCGGTAATAGAAATGTGGTGGATAAAGTATCTTGGCAACCCTAACCGGGGCAAGAAAAATTGAAAAATGGGGGGTGCAACACGAGGACTTCCCAGGGTATCACCCATCCTATTACTACTCTCGCCCAAGCACGCTTAACCTCGGAGTTCTGATGGTATCCGATGCATTTGTGCTGGTATGATTGCACCCGTCATGTTGAGGGTACAAATCCTTTATGTGTTGACGATTCACAGTCCCTGCCCAGAGAGATGGCCCATTCAAAAGGCCAATTAGGCTTAACGACAACCCATCCTCTTCAACAACGCAGCATCCGCGTAAGACGTGATATCGACACGTTGTAGGGCCCTGTAATATCCCACGAGTTAGGTTGTCATCCTTTTAACAGCTCACGACGTACGATTCAGGACGGAAAAACAAAGCAAAAGAAGGAAAGTGGCCCAAAACTGATGAAAACGTTCGATTTTGGGCTCCAAAAATGGGCGTAGCTCAGCAGGCTTGCTACCCCCGTCGTAGAGCTCTCGGAGAGCTTTCCAACGGTATGTTGTGCACCGTGTAACTCCTTACGGATCAAAAGTTAATGGCGCCGAAGTGACGGAGACCTGGTCACAAGCCCCACGCCCTCGGTTTACGGGCCCAACCTCTACGTGAAGCGAAGTTGTCTTGCCCAAGGTACCGTGGAATTCGGTAATAGAAATGTGTTGGATAAAGTATCTTGGCAACCCTAACCGGGGCAAAAAAAATTGAAAAGCGGGGGTGCAACATAAGGACTTCCCAAGGGGTCACCCATCCTAGTACTACTCTCGCCCATGCACGCTTAACTTCGGAGTTCTGATGGGATCCGGTGCATTAGTGCTAGTATGATCGCACCCGTCATGTTATGGGCACAAATCCTTTATGTGTTGATGGTTCACAGTCCCAGCCTTGAGAGATGGCCAATCCAAAAGGCCCAAAGGGCTTAACGACAACCCATCCACTTCAACAACACAGCATCCTCACAAGACATTATATCAACAAGTTGTAGGGCCCTTTAATGTCCCGTGAGTTAGGTTGTCGTCCTTTTAAGAGCTCACGATGTGCGATCCAGGACGGAAAAAATAGAGTAAAAGAAGAAAAGTGGCCCGAAACTGATGAATACGTTCGATTTTGGGCTCCAAAAACGGGCGCAGTCGAGCAGGCTTGCTGCCCCTGTCGTAAAGCTCTCAGAGAGCTTTCCAACGGTATGCTATGTGCCGCGTAACTCCTTACGGATTAAAAGTTATGGGCACCGGAGCGACGGAGACATGGTCACAAGCCCTACGCCCTCGGTTTACGGGTCCAACCTCTTCGTGAAGCGAAGTTGTCTTGCCCAAGGTGCCGTGGGATTCAGTAATAGAAATATGGTGGCTAAAGTATCTTGGCAACCCTAACCGGGGCAAAAAAAATTGAAAAGGGAGTGCAACACGAGGACTTCCCATGGGGTCACCCATCCTGGAACTACTCTTGCCCAAGCACGCTTAACTTCGGAGTTCTAATGGGATCTGGTGCATTAGTGCTGGTATGATCGCACCCGTCATGTTGAGGGCACAATGCCTTTATGTGTTGATGGTTCACAGTCGCAACCCAGAGAGATGGCCCATTCAAGAGGCCCAATGGGCTTAACGACAACCCATTTGCTTCAACAACGCAGCATCCTCGTAAGACGTGATATTGAAGTGTTGTAGGGCCCTGTAATATCCCGCGAGTTAGATTGTCGTCCTTTTACCATCTCACGACGTACGATTCGGGACGAAAAAATTGAGCAAAAGAAGAAAAGTGGCCCGAAACTGATGAAAACGTTCGATTTTAGGCTCTGAAAATAGGCGCAGCCGAGCAGGCTTGCTACCTCTGTCGTAGAGCTCTCGGAGAGCTTTCCAACGGTATGCTGTGCGCTGCATAACTCTTTACGGATAAAAAGTTATGGGCACCGGAGCTACGGAGACCTGGTCACAAGCCCCATGCCCTCGGTTTGCGGGCCCAGCCTCTACGTAAAGAGAAATTGTGAGGCCCGACCCCGAATAACGTGTGTTACCCCGATTTGCTTGCCTTAGACCTAGAATTATATGACCAACCTTGGATTACGTGCCCTGACTTGGTTTTCGTGCATGCCTCGTCATACGTGCCTTGACCTAGAATTGTGTGCCCTAATCCTCGATATACGTGTGATACTTAGATAAACGTGCCATGACCTTGATTTACGTACGAGACCTCGATTTACTCGTGTCTCTTAGTTTCGTGTGCATTAACCTTGAACTGCGTGCCGTAACCTAGGTTTAAGAGTCGCACCTCGATTTGCGTGCATTTGCATTGGAATCCGTGCATTTATCTTGAAGTACGTGTCCACCTCGATGTTCGTGTTTACCTCGTATGCGTGCCCTAGAACCTAAGAAAACGTGCATGCACGCTAATCAATAAAGAATCCTTCACAAAGCACTAGACTATAAAATAATCCCACAAACACCACTAACTATTATTATAATCCTAATTCAATCTCTACAAAATCCACTACCACTAAAATAATAATAAACTATCTCAACTTTCATATAATTAATTCTACCTAGGTTCCCTAACTTCCCAACATTCTCTTACATACTAACTACTAGGCAATTAAAAAAATATCTAACCTAAAATAAAATAAACCTTAAACAAAAAAAAATATTCAGATTTTGAACACCATGGCCGGCCATACCAAGAATCTTGAGCAAGTTTGAACAAATTATTTTAATCCATGCATGCTTGGACCAATCTTACACAATGTCATATCTTTTCTTGCACCCAAGGCACCTTTTGCTAAATACTAAGCTACCATTCTTGGCCCTTGCAAAATACATTCCAAAACAATTCAAAAAATGCATTGGTGACACAAAGAATTCAGCCTTGTATAGCCTCAAGGCCGACACATGCAAACTCTCATTCAACAAACACTCAACTTCAACCATTTTCCTCAAAACACTCTTTCATTCTCTCCCTTCTCTCTCATTTTCGACCAAGGCATCTTTTGAGCTTCCAAGACCTCAAGATCACTCTCAAGACCTCTCCCAAGCTCGGCCATAGCAGCCTAAGCAAGCAAGAAGCAAGGAAGAAGCCCTTTGTGCATTTTGAAGAGCATTTGAGCATCCTCATCTATTAACTTGCTAAGGTGAGGGCTAAAACTTCTTGAAAAGCTTTCAAAAACTACATGCATGCCTTTAAATGTCTATTTTTACTTCTGTACTTGTGATATATGTGTGTTCATGAGCTTTTGTAAACATGCATGGCAAGATATTTGGCTAGAATGTGATGTTAGATGAAATCGCGTATGAGACAGTCTTCTGTCTTGTTGTTGCGAGGTGATTTTGACCGGGAAAATGATGTTGAAAATGCGTGAAAATTGGTAGGTAACTAGTTTTGCCAGTTATGAACATTTTTAGCAGAAATTGGACAAAGCTAATTTTGACTCTAAGGTCCTCAAAATGGTAAAATATTAAAATGTACCCAAATCTGGAAAATCTGGGAAAATGAAGCAGGTTTTGGCAGATTCACTATTCTTGTAGAACGAACCAGTTTTGACTTAGTAAATGATATCCAAAATTCATGTAATTTGGTGTGCTGCTTTATTTTTCAGTTTTGGACATTTTTGTCAGAAATGGACTAAGGCTAAATTTGATCCTAAGGCCCTAAAAAATGACAAGTATTGAAATGTATGCAAATCTGGACAGTTTTGCGTAGTCTCACGGTTTTGGCTATAACTCTTGAACCCGAACTCCAAATGATGCAAGGTTTGTTTCTGAATTTAGTTCACTCCTTAAGATTTAATTTGAAATCTTGCTTACTGGAATTGGAGATTATTTGCTTGTCTCAATGATTGTGAGAAAGCAGTCCACTGCAGTGATGGTTTTACCTATTGATATGCTTAGAAAAATTATTGTAGCTTCTCTTGTTGTATTAAATGCTTGGGATTGTGGCATTTGGATGTTGTGTGGACTGTTTTGAATGCTTAAGGGTGTTTGAATTAATCAATGCATGGCTTGAGTTTAATTACGAGATGACTTGGGGCTTAATCGCACGGGTAAACATGAATTGAAACCCTAGTGACTAGGTAAATTCGCTAAATGTTGATCCTATGAATATCGTGTTTAATTATGTGATTAGTAAGCTGCCCGTAGTTGCCCTTATAGCCCTAAATGTGGTTCCGATGATTACATGTTGACAAGTAGGCCTTTCTTGTACCCAGTCCCACGTAGATGTTGTTGCATGTTGAATAATCTTATTATTTGATTACGTGAACTTCAAAATGAGTTATATGACTCGATTTACATGCGTTACATGGCTTCCCATTTAATATTCATATAACTCCATGTGCTTTATAAGTGAAATTACCTGTCATATCGTGCCTCGCGTGTTTACTTGTCAATGTGCAATCTTATGACTGCTCGGAGGCAACCTACTTTGTTGTCCTTCTAATGTGATATATTAAATGTCATAAATGTGCATTGCATACAAGGTTGTAACCTTTCATTCTGGCGTGGTAGCGTTCACGCACACCGGGCGTCATCGGGCTTGCCGGTGCAACCGTAACTACCATTGTCCAATTACCTCTCTCGCTTGGGGGCTAGACTTCCTCGGAGAGTTGGGTCGTAGGATTTCGGGGTATATCCGGAGTACACCCATTTGGCGTGATAAGGGGATGATTTGAAGCCGGCCGCAACAACTGATACTGGAAATGAACTGAGAGCGAAAGCTCACCGTATTCTTTTCACTATGTGTATAAGTACTCTCGCTTGGTTCCTAGAGGACCTCCGGGAGGAAAGACGAGTAATTGTGTTCTTTTACTTTTACATTACATTATGTACTTACATGTGATATATATCATGTTTGCAAAAGGGTTTTCATAAGTTGAACCGAAAAATGAGTTTCATAACTTATTTCTCGTTCCCCCTCGCTGAGTTCATAAGGACTCACCCTCTTTTATCATCTCAGGTGAAGAAGACCAGGAACAGGTACCAGAGGATAACGTGCCTAACGATGATTCCTTGGAATGATTGCTTGCCCTACGTGCCTTACGTGACCATGGCCATTTTGTGAACAATATGTTGTTTGAAGACTATTTCTTTTATGTTGCTTGTTGTTGTAATGTAAAAGACCCCCGTTGTAATTTGGGGTCTAATTTTGGCTTGTACTGCTCATAACTAGTTAGATACTCTTACGGTAGTTTTTGCTATCGCTACAGGCTATTATCGTATCTATCACAAGATTATGAAGTATCAGGTCATGGATTAAGTAAATGAATCTATCTAATCTTAAGCAGGTACTCTTTGGTAAGCTAAGGTCAACAGATACTTTTGTAACAAAGATTAACAAATAGACGAGACATAGTATCATGCTAGGTTGTTAATCAAACAAGACTTCGAGATAACTAGTAGGCGTTTCAATTGATAATAAATAGTAATCTTAGTTGGAAATGAATTTGAGATTGAAAGTTCTGAGGCCTTTAGAAAATTATGTCAAACTAAAGAGCCCAATTACAGTCGTTATGCTGCCGATTTTTCGGAGAATTTGTGGAGCTTAGGCTAAAACGTTAAGTGTTAAGCTTTCATGAACGATTAAGTACGTGATTTGACTTGAATGTTTAGATCACACCCTAGTCTAACCACTATGGGTCGGGTTGGGGCGTGACAAAAGTTGTCTTGCCCAACGTGCCGTGGGATTCGGTAATAGAAATATGGTGGATAAAATATCTTGGTAACCCTAACCGGGGCAAAAAAAATTGAAAAGGGGGGGGTGTAACACGAGGACTTCCCAAGGGGTCACCCATCCTAGTACTACTCTCGCCCAAGCACGCTTAAATTCAGAGTTTTGATGGGATCCAGTGCATTAGTGCTAGTATGATCGCACCCGTCATGTTGAGGGCACAAATCCTTAATGTGTTGACGGTTCACAGCCCCAGCCCAGAGAGATGGCCCATTCAAAAAGCCTAATGGGCTTAACGACAAGCCATCCGCATCAACAACGCAGCATCCTCGCAAGACGTGATATCGATGCGCTGTACGGCCGTGTAATATCCTGCAAGTTAGGTTGTCGTCCTTTTAACATCTCACAACGTACGATCCGGGACGAAAAAATAGAGCAAAAGAAGAAAAGTGGCCCAAAACTGATGAAAACGTTCGATTTTGGGCTCCAAAAACGGGCGCAACTGTCACGCCCCAACCCGACCTATGAAGGTTAGACTAGGGTGTGATCTAAACATTCAAGTCGTGTCACGTACCTAATTGTTCAAGAGGGTTTAACACTTAACGTTTTAGCCTAAACTCCACAAATTCTTCGGAAAACCGGTAGCATAATAACTGTAATTGGGCTCTTTAGTTTGACCTAATTTTCTAAAGGCCTCATAAATTTCAATCTCAAATTCATTTCCAACTAAGATTACTATTTATCATCAATTGAAATGCCTACTAGTTATCTCGAAGTCTCGTTTGATTAACAACCTAGCATGATACTATGTCTCGTTTGTTTGTTAATCCTTGTTAGAAAAGTACCTGTTGACCTTAGCTTACCAAAGAGTACCTGCTTAAGATTAGATAGATTCATTTACTTAATCCATTACCTGATACTTCATAAGCTTGTGACAGATACGATACTAGCCTGTAGCGATAGCAAAAACGACCGTAAGAGTGTCTAACTAGTTATGAGCAGTACAAGCCAAAATTAGACCCCAAATTACAACGAGGGTCTTTTAGATTACAACAACAAGCAACATAAAAGAAATAGTCTTCAAACAACATATTGTTCACAAAATGGCCATGGTCACGTAAGGCACGTAGGGCAAGCAATCATTCCAAGGAATCATCGTTAGGCATGTTATCCTCTGGTACATGTTCCTGGTCTTCTTCACCTAAGATTATAAAAGAGGGTGAGTCCTTATGAACTCAGCGAGGGGGAACGAGAAATACGTTTTGAAACTCATTTTTCGGTTCAACTTATGAAAACCCTTTTGCAAATATGATATATATCACAAGTAAGTACATAATGTAATGTAAAAGTAAAAGAATACAATTACCCGTCTTTCCTCCCCGAGGTCCTCTAGGAACCAAGCGAGAGTACTTATACACATAGTGAAAAGAATACGGTGAGCTTTTGCTCTCAGTTCATTTCCAGTATCAGTTGTTGCGGCCGGCTTCAAATCATCCCCTTATCACGCCAAATGGGTGTACTCCGGATGTACCCCGAAATCCTACGACCCAACTCTCCGAGGAAGTCTAGCCCCCAAGCGAGAGAGGGAATTGGACAATAGTAGTCACGGTTGCACCGGCAAGCCCGATGCCGCCCAGTGTGCGTGAACGCTACCACGCCAGAATGAAAGGTTGCAACCTTGTATGCAATGCACATTTATGACATTTAATATAACACATTAGGAGGACAACAAAGTAGGTTGCCTCCGAGGAGTCATAAGATTGCACATTGACAAGTAAATATGCGAGGCACGATATGACAAGTAATTTCACTTGAAAAGCACTTGGAGTTATATGAATATTAAACGGGCAGCCATGTAACGCATGTAAATCAAGTCATATAACTCATTTCGAAGTTCACGTAATCAAATAACAAGATTATTCAACATGCAACGACATCTACGTGGGACCAGGTGCAAGAAAAGCCTACTTGTCAACATGTAATCGTCGGAATCATATTCAGGGCTATAAAGACAACTACAGGCAGCCTACTAATTACATAATTAAACACGATATCCATAGGATCAACACTTAGTGAGTTTACCTAGTCGTTAGGGTTTCATTTCATGCTCACCCGTGCGATTAAGCCCTAAGTTGTCACGTGATTAAACTCAAGCCATGCATTGATTAATTCAAGCACCCTCAAACATTCAAAACAGTCCACACAATATCCCAATGCCACAATCCCAAGCATTTAATACCACAAGAGAAGTTACAATAATTTTCAAAGCATATCACTAGATACAAACCTCACTGCAATGGCCTGTTTTCCCACAATCATTTAGACAAACAAAAATCTCCAATTCCAGTTAACAAAATGTCAAATTAAATCTTATTAAGTGAACTAAATCCAGAAACAAACCTCGCATCATTTGGTGTTCGGCGAGAGTAGTACTTGGATGGGTGACCAACTAGGAAGTCCTCGTGTTGCACCCCCCATTTTCAATTTTTTTTTGCCCCGGTTAGGGTTGCCAAGATACTTTATCCACCACATTTCTATTACTGAATTCAACGGTACCTTGGGCAAGACAACTTCGCTTCACATAGAGGCTGGGCCTACAAACCGAAGGCGTAGGGCTTGTGACCAAGTCTCTGTCGCTCCGGTGCCCATAACTTTTGATCCGTAAGGAGTTACGTGGCGCACAGCATACCGTTGGAAAGCTCTCCAGGAACTCTATGATTGGGGCAACAAGCCTGCAAGGCTGCACCCATTTTTGGAGCCCAAAATTGAACGTTTTCATTAGTTTTGGGCCAATTTTATTCTTTTGCTCTTTTTTTCGGTCCTGGATTGTACGTCGTGAGCTGTTAAAAGGTCAACAACCTAACTCGCGGGACATTAAAGGGTCTTACAATGCATTGATATCACGTCTTGCGAGGATGCTGCGTTGTTGAAGTGGATTGGTTGTCGTTAAGCCCTTTGGTCCTTTTGAATGGGCCATCTCTTTGGGCTGGGAATGTGAACCGTCAACACATAAAGGATTTGTTCCAAAAACATGACGGGTACGATCATACCAGTACTAATGCACCAGATCCCATTAGAACTCCGAAGTTAAACGTGCTTGGGCGAGAGTAGTACTAGGATGGGTGACCCATGGCAAGTCCTCGTGTTGTACCCCCCCTTTTCAATTTTTTTTGCCCCGGTTAGGGTTGCCAAGATTCTTTATCCACCACATTCCTATTATCGAATCCCACGGCACCTTGGGCAAGACAACATCGCTTCACGTAGAGGCTGGGCTCGTAAATCGAGGGCGTAGGGCTTGTGACCAGGTCTCCGTAGCTCCGGTGCCCATAACTTTTGATCCGTAAAGAGTTACGCGGTGTACATCATACTGTTGGAAAGCTCTCTGAGAGCTCTACGACTGGGGCAGAAAAGCTTGCTTGATTGTGCCCATTTTTGAAGCCCAAAATTGAACGTTTTCTTCAGTTTTGGGCCACTTTTCTTCTTTTGCTCTATTTTTCCATCACGGATCGTACGTCGTAAGTAGTTAAAAGGATGACAACCTAACTTCCGGGACATTAGAGTGCCCTACAACGCGTTGATATCACGTCTTGCGAGGATGCCGTGTTGTTGAAGCGGATGGGTTGTCGTTAAGCCCATTGGGCTTTTTGAATGGGATATCTCTCTGGACTGGGACTGTGAACCGTCAACACATAAAAGAATTGTGCCCTCAACATGACGTGTGTGATCATACCAGCTCCAATGCACCGGATCCCATCAGAACTCCGAAGTTAAGCGTGCTTGGGCGAGAGTAGTACTAAGATGGGTGACCCCTTGGGAAATCCTTTTGTTGCATCCCCCTTTTCAATTTTTTTAGCCCTGGTTAGGGTTGCCAAGATACTTTATCCACCTCATTTCTATTACTGAATCCCACAGCACCTTGGGCAAGACAACTTCGTTTCAGGTAGAGGCCAGGCCCGCATACCGAAGGCGTAGGGCTTGTGACCACGTCTCTGTCGCTCCGGTGCCCATAACTTTTGATCCGTAAGGAGTTACGCGGCGCACATCATACCGTTGGAAAGCTCTCCGTGAGCTCTACGACGGGGGCAGCATGCCTGCTTGGCTATGCATGTTTTTGGAGCCCAAAATCAAACGTTATCATCAGTTTTGGGCCACTTTTCTTCTTGTGCTCTGTTTTTCCATCCTGTATCGTATGTCGTGAGCTGTTAAAAGGACGACAACTTTACTCGCTGGACATTAAAGGGCCCTACAATGAGTCGATATCACGTCTTGCAAGGATGCTGCATTGTTGAAGCGGATGGGTTCTCGTTTATCCCATTGGGCCTTTTGAATGGGCCATCTCTCTGGGCTGTGACTGTGAACCGTCAACATATAAAGGAATTGTGCCCTCAACATGACGGGTGCGATCATACCCGCACTAATGCTCCGGATCCCATCAGAACTCCGAAGTTAAGCACGCTTGGGCGAGAGTAGTACTTGGATGGGTGACCCCCTGGGAAGTCCTCGTGTTGCACCCCCCTTTTCAATTTTTTTTCCTCGGTTAGGGTTGCCAAGATACTTTATCCACCACATTTCTATTACCAAATCTCACGGCACCTTGGGCAAGACAACTTCGCTTCACGTAGAGGATGGGCCCACAAACCGAGGGCGTAGGGCTTGTGACTAGGTCTCCGTCACTCTGGTGCCCATAACTTTTGATCCGTAAGGAGTTACGCGGCGCACAACATATCGTTGGAAAGCTCTCCGAGGGCTCTACGATGGGGGCAGCAAGCCTGCTCGGCTGCGCCCATTTTTTGTGCCAAAAATCGAACATTTTCATAAGTTTCGGGCTACTTTTCATCTTTTACTCTATTTTTTCGGTCCGGATCGTACGTTGTGAGCTGTTAAAAGGACGACAACCTAACTAGCAGGACATTAGAGGGCCTTACAATGCGTCGATATCACGTCTTGCTAGGATGCCACATTGTTGAAGCAGATGGGTTGTCGTTATGCCCATTGGGCCTTTTGAATGGCCCATCTCTCTGGGCAGGGACTGTGAACCGTCAACACATAAAGGATTTGTGCCGACAACATGATGGGTGCTATCATACCAGTACTAATGCCTCGGATCCCATCAGAACTTCGAAGTTAAGCGTGCTTGGGCGAGAGTAGTACTAGAATGGGTGACCCCCTGGGAAGTCCTCTTGTTGCACCCCTATTTTCAATTTTTTTTGCACTGGTTAGGGTTGCCAAGATACTTTATCCACCACATTCCTATTACCCAATCCCATGGCACCTTAGGCAAAAAAACATCGCTTCATGTAGATGCTGGGCTCGCAAACCGAGGTTGTAGGGCTTGTGACTAGGTCTCCGTCACTCTGGTGCCTATAAATTTTGATCCGAAAGTAGTTACGCGGCGTAAAGCATACCGTTGGAAAGCTCTTCGAGAGCTCTACGATCGGGGCAACAAACCTGCTCGGCTGTGCCCTTTTTTGGAAACCAAAATTGAACCTTTTCATCAATTTTGGGCCACTTTTTTTTCTTTTGCTCTGTTTTTTCATCCCGGGCCGTACGTCGTGAGTTGTTTAAAGGACGACAACATTACTCGCGGGACATTAGAGGGCCCTACAACACATCGATATCACGTCTTGCGAGGATGCTGCGTTGTTGAAGCGGATGGGTTGTCGTTAAGCCAATTGGGCCTTTTGAATGGGCCATCTCTCTGGGCTGAGACAGTGAACCATCAAAATATAAAGGAATTGTTCCCTCAACATGACGGGTGCGATCATACCAGCACTAATGTACCGGATCCCATCAGAACTCCGAAGTTAAGCGTGCTTGCGCGAGAGTAGTACTAGGATGGGTGACCCCTTGGGAAATCCTTGTGTTGCACCCCCCTTTTCAATTTTTTTTGCCCCGGTTAGGGTTGCAAAGATACTTTATCCACCACATTTCTATTATCAAATCACACAGCACCTTGGGCAAGACAACTTCGCTTCACGTAGAGGCTAGGCCCGTAAACCGAGGGCGTAGGGCTTGTGACCAAGTCTCCGTCGCTCCGGTGCCCATAACTTTTGATCCATAAGGTGTTACGCGGCGCACAGCAAACCGTTGGAAAGCTCTTCGAGAGCTCTACGATGGAGGTAGGAAGCCTGCTCAGCTACACCCATTTTTGGAGCCCAAAATTGAACAATTTCATCAGTTTTGGGCCACTTTTCTTCTTTTGCTCTATTTTTCCTTCCCGGATCGTACATCGTAAGCGGTTTAAAGGACGACAACCTAACTTGCGGGACATTAGAGGGCACTACAATGCGTTGATATCACGTCTTGTGAGGATGCCGCATTGTTGAAGCGGACGGGTTGTCGTTAAGCCCATTGGGCCTTTTGAATGGGCTATCTCTCTGGGCTGGGACTGTGAACCGTCAACACATAAAGGAATTGTGCCCTTAATATGATAGGTGCAATAATACCAGCACTAATACAACGGATCCATCAGAACTCCGAAGTTAAGCGTGCTTGGGCGAGAGTAGTACTAGGATGGGTGACCCCCTGGGAAGTCCTTGTGTTGTACCCCACTTTTCAATTTTTTTTCCCTTGGTTAGGGTTGCCAAGATACTTTATCCACCACATTCATATTACCGAATCCCACAACATGTTGGGCAAGACAACTTCGCTTCACGTAGAGGCCGGGCCCATAAACCGAGGGCATAGTAGGCCATGTGACCAGGCCTCCGTCGCTCCGGTGCCCATAACTTTTGATCCGTAAGGAGTCACGCGACACATAGAATACCATTGGAAAGCTCTCCGAGAGCTCTACGACTGGGGTAGCAAGTCTGCTCGGCTGTGCCACTTTTTGGGGCCCAAAATTGAACGTTTTCTTCAGTTTTGGGCCACTTTTGTTCCTTTGCTTTGTTTTTCCGTCCCGAATAGTACGTCGTGAGCTGTTAAAAGGATGACAACCTTACTCGCTGGACATTAGAAGGCCCTACAATGCGTCGATATCACTTCTTGCAAGGATGCAACGTTGTTGAAGTGGATGGGTTGTCGTTAATCCCATTGGGCCTTTTGAATGGGCCATCTCTTTGGGCTAGGACTGTGAACCCTCAACATAAAAAGGAATTATGCCCTCAATATGATGGGTGATATCATACCAGTACTAATGCACCGGATCCCATCAGAACTCCGAAGTTAAGCGTGCTTGAGCAAGAGTAGTACTTGGATGGGTGACCCCCTGGGAAGTCCTCGTGTTGTACCCCCCTTTTCAATTTTTTTTACCTCGGTTAGGGTTGCCAAGATACTTTATTCACCACATTTCTATTACCAAATCTCACGGCACCTTGGGTAAGACAACTTCGCTTCATGTAGAGGCTGGGCCTGTAAACCGAGGGCGTAGGGCTTGTGACCAGGTCTCCGTCACTCCGGTGCCCATAACTTTTGATCCGTAAGGAGTTACACGGCGCACAACATATCGTTGGAAAGCTCTCTGAGTGCTCTATGATGGGGGCAAAAATCCTGCTCGGCTGTGCCAATTTTTGGAGCCCAAAATCGAACATTTTCATCAGTTTCGGGCAACTTTTCTTCTATTGCTCTATTTTTCCGTCCCGGATCGTACATCATGAGTTGTTAAAAGGACGACAACCTAACTAGCGGGACATTAGAGGGCCTTACAATGCGTCGATATCACATCTTGTGAAGATGCCGCGTTGTTGAAGCGGATGGGTTGTCGTTATGCCCAATTGGCCTTTTGAATGGCCCATCTCTCTGGGCTGGGACTATGAACCGTCAACACATATAGGATTTGTGCCCACAACATGACGGGTGCGAACATACTAGCACTAATGCACCGGATCCCATCAGAACTCCGAAGTTAAGCGTGCTTGGGTGAGAGCAGTACTAGGATGGTTGACCCCCTGGGAAGTCCTCGTGTTGCATCCCTCTTTTCAATTTTTTTTGCCCTGGTTAGGGTTGCCAAGATACTTTATCCTCCAAATTTCTATTACCCAATCCCACGGCACCTTAGGCAAGAAAACATCACTTCACGTCGAGGCTGGGCCCGCAAACCGAGGGCGTTGGGCTTGTGACTAGGTATCTGTCGCTCTAGTGCCCATAACTTTTGATCCGTAAGGAGTTACGCGGCGCAAAGCATACCGTTGGAAAGCTCTACGAGAGCTCTACGACGTCGGAAGCAAGCCTGCTCGGCTGCGCCCTTTGTTTGAACCAAAAATTGAATGTTTTCATCAATTTTGGGCCTTGTTTCTTCATTTGTTCTATTTTTCTATCCCGGACCGTACGTCATGAGGTGTTTAAAGGACGACAACCTTACTCGTGGGACATTAGAGGGCCCTACAACACGTCGATATCACGTCATGCGAGGATGTTGCGTTGTTGAAGCGGATGGGTTGTCGTTAAGCCCATTGGGCCTTTTGAATGGGCGATCTCTCTGGGCTAAGACTGTGAACCGTCAAAATATAAAGGAATTGTTCCCTCAACATGATGGGTGCGATCCTACAAGCACTAATGCACCGGATCCCATCAGAACTTCGAAATTAAGCGTGCTTGGACGAGAGTAGTACTAGGATGGGTGACCCCCTGGGAAGTCCTCGTGTTGCACTCCACTTTTCAATTTTTTTTGCCCCGGTTAGGGTTGCCAAGATACTTTATCCACCACAATTCTATTACCAAATAACACGGCACCTTGGTCAAGATAACTTCGCTTCACGTAGAGGCTAGGCACGTAAACCGAGGGCGTACGGCTTGTGAGCAGCTCTTTGTCGCTCCTGTGCGCCTAACTTTTGATCCGTAAGGAGTTACGCGGCACACAGCATACCGTTGGAAAGCTCTCCGAGAACTCTACGACGAGGGCAGTAAGCCTGCTCAGCTGCGCCCATTTTTGGAGCCCAAAATCGAACAATTTCATCAGTTTCGTGCCAATTTTCTTCTTTTGCTTTGTTTTTTCATCCTGGATCGTACGTCGTGAGCTGTTAAAAGGACGACAACTTAACTAGCGGGACATTAGTGGGCCTTACAACGCGTCGATATCACGTCTTGCGAGGATGCCGCGTTGTTGATGCAGATGGGTTGTCGTTAAGCCCATTGGGCCTTTTGAATGGGCTATCTCTCTGGGCTGGGACTGTGAACCGTCAACACATAAAGGATTTGTGCCCTCAACATGACGGGTGCGATCATGCCAGTACTAATGCACCAGATCCCATCCGAACTCCGAAGTTAAGCGTGCTTGGGCGATAGTAGTACTAGGATGGGTGACCCCTTGGGAAGTCCTCGTGTTGCACCCCCTTTTTCAATTTTTTTTGCCCTGGTTTGGGTTGCCAAGATACTTTATCCACCACATTTCTATTACCGAATCCCACGGCACCTTGGGCAAGACAACTTCGTTTAACATAGAGTCTGGGCCCGTAAACCAAGGGGGTAGGGCTTGTGACCAGGTCTCCGTCGCTCCGGTGCCCATAACTTTTGATCCGTAAGGAGTTACGCGGTACACATCAAACCGTTGGAAAGCTCTCCAAGAGCTCTACGACGTAGGCAACAAGCCAGGTCAGCTGCGCCATTTTTTGGAGCACAAATTCTAGCATTTTCTTCAGTTTCGGGCCACTTTTCTACTTTTGCTATGTTTTTTCATCCCGGATCGTATGTCGTGAGCTGTTAAAAGGATGACAACCTAACTAGCGGGACATTAGTGGCCCCTACAATGTGTCAATATCATGTCTTACGACGATGCTGCGTTGTTGAAACCGATGGGTTGTCGTTAAGCCCATTGGGCCTTTTGAATGGCCCTTCTCTCTGGGCTGGGACTGTGAACCGTCAACACATAAAATATTTGTGCCAACAACATGACGGATGTGATCATACCTGAACTAATGCACCGGATTCCATCAGAACTCCGAACTTAAGCGTGCTTGGGCTAGAATAGTACTAGGATGGGTGAGCCCCTGGGAAGTCCTCGTGTTGCACCCCCCTTTTCAATTTTTTTTGCTCTGGTTAGGGTTGCCAAGATACTTTATCCACCACATTTCTATTACCCAATCCCACGGCACCTTAGGAAAGTAAACATGGCTTCACGTAGAGGCTGGGCCAGCAAACCGAGGGCGTAGGGCTTATGACTAGGTCTCCGTCGCTCCGGTACCCATAACTTTTGATCCGTAAGGAGTTACGCGGCAGCATACCATTGCAAAGCTCTCAGAGAGCTCTACAATGGGGGCAGCAAGCCTGCTCGGCTATGCCCGTTTTTGGTGCCCAAAATCGAATGTTTTCATCAGTTTTGGGCCACTTTTCTTCTTTTGCTCTATTTTTCCGTCTCGGATCGTACGTCGTTAGCTGTTAAAAGGAAAACAACCTTACTCATAGGACATTAGAGGGCCCTTCAACACGTCGATATCACGTCTTGCAAGGATGCTGCGCCGTTGAAGCGGATGGGTTGTCGTTAAGCCCATTGGGCCTTTTGAATGGGCCATCTCTCTGGGCTGGGACTGTGAATTGTCAACATATAATGGAATTGTACCCTCAACATGATGGGTGCGATCATACCAGCACTAATGCACTGGATCCCATCAGAAGTCTGAAGTTAAGCGTGCTTGGGCGAGAGTAGTACTAGGATGGGTGACCCCCAGGGAAGTCCTCATGTTGCACCCCCATTTTCAATTTTTTTATGCCCGTTTAGGGATACCATGATAATATATCCAACATATTTCAATTACCGAATCCAACGGCACCTTGGGCAAGACAACTTCGCTTCACGTAGAAGTTGGGCCCGCAAACCGAGGGCGTAGGGCTTGTGACTAGGTCTCCGTCACTCCGGTGCCCATAACTTTTGATCCGTAAGGAGTTACACGACGCACAGCATACCGTTGGAAAGCTCTCTGAGAGATCTACGACAGGGGTAGCAAGCCTGCTCGGTTGTGCCCTTTTTGGAGCCCAAAATATAATATTTTCATTAGTTTTGGGGCACTTTTCTTCTTTTGCTTTATTTTTCCGTCCCGAATCGCACGTCGTGAGCTGTTAAAAGGACAACAACCTTACTCGCTGGACATTAGGGGGCCCTACAATATGTCGATATCATGTCTTGCAAGGATGATGCGTTGTTGAAGCTGATCGGTTGTCGTTAAGCCCATTGGGTCTTTTGTTTAGGCCATCTCTCTGGGCTGGGACTGTGAACCGTCAACATATAAAGGAATTGTACCCTCAACATGACGGGTGCGATCATAACAGCACTAATGCACTGGATACCATCATAACTCCGAAGTTAAGCGTGCTTGCGCGAGAGTAGTATTAGGATGGGTGACCCTCTAGGAAGTCCTCGTGTTACACCCACCTTTTCAATTTGTTTGCCCCGGTTAGGGTTGCCACGATACTTTATCCACCATATTTCTATTACCGAATCCCATGGCACCTTGGGCAAGACAACTTCGCTTCGCGTAGAGGCTGGACCCAAACCGAGGGCGTAGGGCTTATGACCAAGTCTCTGTCACTCCAGTGCCCATAACTTTTGATACGTAATGAGTTACGCAGCACACAGCATACCGTTGGAAACCTCTTCGAGAGATCTAAGACGGGCGCAGCAATCCTGCTTGGCTGTACCCGTTTTTGGATCCCAAAATCAAAAATTTTTATCAGTTTTGGGCCACTTTTCTTCTTTTGCTATGTTTTTTCGTCGCGCATCGTACGTCGCGAGCTGTTAAAAGGATGACAACCTTACTCGCGGGACATTAGAGGGCCCTACAACACGTCGATACCACGTCTTGCGAGGATACTGCGTCGTTGAAGCGGATGGGTTGTCGTTAAGCCCACTGGGCCTTTTGAATAGGCCATCTCTCTGGGCTGGGACTGTGAACCATCAACATATAAAGGAATTTTGCCCTCAACATGACGGGTGCGAACATACCAGCACTAATGCACCGGATACCATCAGAACTTCGAAGTTAAGCATGCTTGGGCGAGAGTAGTAGTAGGATGGGTGATCCCGTAGGAAGTCCTCGTGTTGCCCTCCCCTTTTCAATTTTTTTTGCCCCGATTAGGCTTGCCATGATACTTTATCCACCACATTTCTATTACTGAATCCCACGGCACCTTGGGCAAGACAACTTTGCTTCACGTAGAGGCTGGGCCCGCAAACCGAGGGCATAGGCCTTGTGACCAAGTCTCCGTCGCTCTGGTGCCCATAACTTTTGAGCCGTAAGGAGTTATGCGGCGCACATCATAGCATTGGAAAGCTCTCCGAGAGCTCTACGATGGGGGCAGCAAGCCTGCTTAGCTGCGCTATTTTTTGGAGCACAAAATCAAACATTTTCATCAGTTTCGGGTCACTTTTCTAATTTTGCTCTATTTTTTCGTCCCTGATCATACGTCGTGAGCTGTTACAAGGACGACAACCTAACTAGTGGGACATTAGTGGGCCCTACAATGCGTCAATATCCCATCTTGTGAGGATGCCGCGTTGTTGAAGCAGATGGGTTGTCGTTAAGCCCATTGGGCCTTTTAAATGGCCCATCTCTCTGGGTTGGGACTGTGAACCGTCAACACATAAAGGATTTGTGCCCACAACATGACGGGTGCGATCATACCAGCACTAATGCACCGGATCCCATCAGAACTCCGAAGTTGAGCGTGCTTGGGCGATAGTAGCACTAGGATGGGTGACCCCTTGGGAAGTCCTCGTGTTGCACCCACCTTTCCAATTTTTTTTTTGCCCTGGTCAGGGTTGCCAAGATATTTCATCCACCACATTTCTATTACGCAATACCACGGCACCTTGGGCAAGAAAACATGGCTACACCTAGAGGCTGGGCTCGTAAACTGAGAGCGTAGAGCTTCTAAATAGGTCTCCGTTGCTTCGTTGCCCATAACTTTTGATCTGTAAGGAGTTACGTGACGCACAAGATACAATTGGAAAGCTCTCCGAGAGCTCTACGATGGGGGCAGCAAGCCTGCTCACCTGTGCCCATTTTTGGAGACCAAAATCGAACCTTTTCATTAGTTTTGGGCCACTTTTCTTATTTTGCTATGTTATTCCATCCCGGATCGTACGTCGTGAGCTGTTAAATGGACGACAACCTTACTCGCGGACATTAGAGGGCCATACAACACTTCAATATCACGTCTTGTGTGGAAGCTGAGTTGTTGAAGCGGATGGGTTATCGTTAAGCCCATTAGGACTTTTGAATGGGCCATCTCGCTGGGCTAGGACTGTGAACCGTCAACAAATAAAGGAATTGTGCCCTCAACATGATGGGTGCGATCATACCAGCACTAATGCACTGGATCCCATCAGAATTCTGAAGTTAAGCGTGGTTGGGCTAGAGTAGTACTAAGATGGGTGACCCCGTGGGAAGTCCTCGTGTTGCACCCCCCTTTTCAATTTTTTTTGGCCCGTTTAGCGGTGCCATGATACTTTATCCACCACATTTCTTTTGCCGAATCCCACGGCACCTTAGGCAAGACAACTTCGCCTCACATAGAGGCTGGGCTCGCAAACCGAGGGCGTAGGGTTTGTGACGAGGTCCCCCTCGCTCCGGTGCCCATAACTTTGATCCGTAATGAGTTACGCGGCACACAGCATACCGTTGGAAAGCTATCCGAGATATCTCTGCCGCGGGCAGCACGCCTCCTTGGATGTGCCCCTTTTGGAGCCCAAAATCGAACGTTTTCATCAGTTTTGGGGTACTTTTCTTCTTTTGCTATGTTTTTCCATCCCAAATCGTATGTCATGAGCTGTTAAAAGGACGACAACCTTACTCACTGGACATTAGAGGGACCTACAATGCGTCGATATCACGTCTTGCGAGGATGCTGCGTTGTTGAAGCGGATGGGTTGTCGTTAAGCCCATTGGGCCTTTTGAATGGGCCATCTCTCTAGGCTGAGACTGTGGACCGTCAACATATAAAGGAATTGTGCCCTCAACATGACGGGTGCGATCATACCAACACTAATGCACCGGATCTCATCAGAATTCCGAAGTTAAGCGTGCCTGGGCGAGAGCAGTCCTAGGATGGGTGACCCCCTGGGAAGTCCTCGTGTTGCACCCTCCTTTTCAATTTTTTTTGGCCCATTTAGGGTTGCCATGATACTTTATCCACCACATTTCTATTACCGAATCCCACGGCCCCTTGGGCAAGACAACTTCGCTTCATATAGAGGTTGGGCATGCAAACCGAGGGTGTAGGGCTTGTGACCAGGTCTCCGTCGCTCAGGTGCCTATAACTTTTGATCCGTAAGGAGTTACGCGGCGAACAGCATACCATTGGAAAGCTCTCTAAAAGCTCTATGATGGGGGAAGCAAGTTGGCTCGGCTGTGACCTATTTGGAGCCCAAAATTGAACGTTTTCATCAGTTTCAGGCCACTTTTCTTCTTTTGCTCTATTTTTCCGTACCGGATCGTACGTCGTGAGCTGTTAAAATGATGACATCCTAAATAGCGGGACATTAATGGGCCCTACAACGCATCAATATCACGTCTTGCGAGGATGCCGCGTTGTTGAAGCAGATGGGTTGTCGTTAAGCCCATGGGCTTTTGAATGGCCCATCTCTCTGGGTTGGGACTGTGAACCGTCAACACATAAAGGATTTGTGCCCACAACCTAACGGGTGAGATCATACCAGCACTAATCCATCGGATCCCATCAGAACTCTGAAGCTAAGCGTACTTGGGCGAGAGTAGTACTAGGATGGATGACCCCCTGGGAAGTCCTCGCGATGCACCCCCTTTTTCAATTTTTTTTGCCCTGGTTAGGGTTGCCAATATACTTTATCCACCATATTTCTATTACCCAATCCCACGGCACCTTAGGCAAGAAAACATGGCTCAACGTAGAGGCTGGGCTCGCAAACCGAGGGCGTAGGGCTTGTGACTAGGTCTCCGTCGCTCCGGTGCCCATAACGTTTCATCCGTAAGGAGTTACACGGTACACAATATAGCGTTTGAAGCTCTCCGACAGCTCTACGATGGGGCCAGCAAGCTTGCTCGGATGTGCCCATTTTTGGAGTCCAAAATCGAATATTTTCATCAGTTTTAGGCCACTTTTCTTCTTTTGCTCTGTTTTTCCATCCCGGATCATATGTCGTGACCTGTTAAAAGGACGACAACCTTACTCGCGGGACATTAGAGGGCCCTACAACACATAGATATCACGTCTTGCGAGGAAGCTGCATTGTTGAAGCAGATGGGTTGTCGTTAAGCCCATTGGGCCTTTTGAATGGGCCATTTCTCTGGGTTAGGACTGTGAACCGTCAACATATGAAGGAATTGTGCCCTCGACATAACGGGTGCGATCATACCAGCACTAATGCACCAGATCCCATCAGAACTCCGAAGTTAAGCGTGCTTGGGCCAGAGTAGTACTACGATAGGTGACCCCCTGGGAAGTCTTCGTGTTGCACCCCCCTTTTCAATTTTTTTTGCCCCGGTTAGGGTTGCCAAGATACTTTATCCACCATATTTCTTTTACTAAATCACACAGCACCTTGGGCAAGACAACTTCGCTTCACGTAGTGGTTGGGCCCGTAAACCGAAGGCGTAAGGCTTGTGACCAGGTCTCCGTCGCCCCAGTGCCCAAAACTTTTGATCCATAAAGAGTTACGCGGTGCACAGTATACCGTTGGAAAGCTCTCCGAGAGCTCTACGACGGGGGCCGCAAGTTTGCTTGGCTACGCCCATTTTTGGAGCTCAAAATCGGACATTTTAATCAGTTTTGGGCTACTTTTCTTGTTTTGCTCTGTTTTTCCGTCCCGGATCGTACGTCGTGAGCGGCTAAAAGGACGACAACCTAACTTGCGGGACATTAGAGGGCCCTGCAACGCGTCGATATCACGCCTTGCGAGGAAGCTGCGTTGTTGAAGCGGATGGGTTGTCGTTAAGCCCATTGGGCCTTTTGAATGTCCCATCTCTCTGGGTTGGGACTGTGAAACGTCAACACATAAAGGATTTGTGCCCACAACATGATGGGCTTGTGACTAGGTCTCCGTCGCTCCGGTGCCCATAACTTTGGATCCGTACGGAGTTACGCGGCGCACTGCATACCATTGGAAAGCTCTCCTAGAGCTCTACAACGGGGGCAGCAAGCCTGCTCAGCTGCGCCATTTTTTGGAGAACAAAATTGAACATTTTCATCAGTTTCAGGCCACTTTTCTACTTTTGCTCTATTTTTCCATCCCGGAACGTACGTCGTGAGCTTTTGAAAGGACGACAACCTAACTAGCGGGATATTAGTGGGCCCTACAACGCGTCAATATCACGTCTAGTGAGGATGCCGCGTTGTTCAAGCGGATGGGTTATCATTAAGCCTATTGGGCCTTTTGAATGACCCGTCTCTCTGGGTTGGGACTATAAACCGTCAACACATAAAGGATTTGTGCCCACAACTTGACGGGTGCGATCATACCTGAACTAATGCACCAGATCCCATTACAACTCCGAAGTTAAGCGTGCTTGGGCGAGAGTAGTACTAGGATGGGTGACCCCTTGGGAAGTCCTCATGTAGCACGCCCCTTTTCAATTTTTTTTGCCCCGGTTAGGGTTGCCAAAATACTTTATCCACCACATTTCTATTACCAAATCCCACGGCACCATGGGCAAGAAAACTTTGCTTCACGTAGAGTCTGGGCCCGCAAACCGAGGGCGTAGGGCTTATGACCACGTCTCCGTCGCTCCGGTGCCCATATCTTTTGATCCGTAAGGAGTTACGCGGCGCATAGCATACCGTTGGAAAGTTGTTAGAGAGCTCTACGATGGGGGCAGCAAGCCTGCTCTGTTGTGCCCGTTTTTGGAGCCTCAAACGTCTTCATCAGTTTTGGGCCACTTTTTTTCTTTTGCTCTATTTTTTTGTCCTGAATTGCACCTCGTGAGTTGTTAAAAGGTCGACAACCTTACTAGCTGGACATTAGAGGGCCCTACAATGCATCAATATCACATCTTGTGAGGATGCTTCCTTGTTGAAGTGGATGGGTTGTCGATAAGGCCATTGGGCTTTTTGAATGGGCCATCTCTCTGGACTAGGACTATGAACCCTCGACATATAAAGGCTTTTCACCCTCAACATGACGGGTTCAATCAAACCAGCACTAATGTACCGGATCCCATCAGAACTCCGAAGTTAAGCGCGCATGGGCGAGAGTAGTACTAGGATGGGTGACCCCTTGGGAAGTCCTCATGTTGCACCCACATTTTCAAATTTTTTTGCCACGGTTAGGGTTGCCAGAATACTTTATCCACCATATTTCTATTACCAAATCCCACGGCACCTTGGGCAAGACAACTTCGCTTCACGTAGAATCTGGGCCAGCAAACCGAGGGCGTAAGGCTTGTGACCAGGTCTCCGTCACTCCGTTCCTCATAACTTTTGATCCGTAAGGAGTTACGGGGTGCACAGCATACCATTGGAAAGCTCTTCGAGAGCTCTACGACGGTGCCAGCAAGCTTGCTTGGTTGTGCCATTTTTTGGAGAACAAAATCAAACATTTTCATCAGTTTCGGGCCACTTTTCTACTTTTGGTCTATTTTTCCGTCTCAGATCATACGTCGTGAGCTGTTAAAAGGACAACAACCTAACTAGCGGGACATTAGTGGGCCCTACAACCCGTCAATATCATGTCTTGCGAGGATGCCGCGTTGTTGAAGCGGTTGGGTTGTCGTTAAGCCCATTGGGCCTTTTGAATGGCCTATCTTTCTGGGCTGGGACTGTGAACCGTCAACACATAAAGGATTTGTGCCCACAACATCACGAGTGCGATCATACCAGTACCAATGCACTGAATCCCATCAGAACTCTGAAGTTAAGCGTGTTTCGGCAAGAGTAGTACTAGGATGGGTAACCCCGTGAAAAGTCTTCGTATTGCACCCCCCTTTTCAATTTTTTTTGCCCTGGTTAGGGTTGCCAAGATACTTTATCCACCACATTTCTATTACCGAATCCCACGGCACCTTGGGCAAGAAAACTTTGCTTCACGTAGAGTCGGGGCCCGCAAACTGAGGGCGTAGGGCTTGTGACCAAGTCTCTGTCGCTCCGGTGCCCATAACTTTTGATCCGTAAGGAGTAACACGGTGCACAGCATACCGTTGGAAAGCTCACCGAGAGCTCTACAACGGGGGCAGCAAGCTGGCTCAACTGTGAGAGAAAAGAGAGTTGTTCAAAGGAACGAACTGTAAATGTAGGGGCCACACCGAATTAAATGATTGGAGAAAGCTAGGAAGTGAATTCATTGTGGTAAGAGAGATCACAGAGCAAAGGACAACCCGGAGTTGAAAATGACAATGGTCGGAATCCGTCTAAATGACCTTAACAAGTAAGAATGAATTTCGGGATGAAATTCTTTTAAGGAGGAGAGGATGTGAGGCCCGACCCTGAATGATGTGTGTTACCTCAATTTGCGTGCCCTGACTTGGTTTTCGTGCATGCCTTGTTATATGTGCCTTAACCTAGAATTGTGTGCCCTAATCCTCGATATACGTGCAATACCTAGATAAACATGCCATGATCATAATTTACGTGCGAGACCTCGATTTGCATGTGTCTCTTCATTTCGTGTGCATTAACCTTGAACTACGTGCCTTAACCTAGGTTTAAGAGGTGTACCTTAATTTACGTGCATTGCATTGAATTACGTGTCGTGCATTGGTCTACGTGCATTGACCTAGGGTTGCATCCGTTAGCATTGGAATCTGTGCATTAGACTTGAAGTACGTGCCTTAGTCTAAAAGTTCGTGTCTTACCTCATAGTTCCTATTTACCTCGTGTTTCGTGCCCCGTCTTGATTTCGGTGCGTGCCTTGTAGTGCATACCCTAGACCTAGGAATCCGTGCCACCACGTTAATCAAGAAAGCATCCTACACAAAGCACTAAACTATAAAATAATCCTAATTCAAATCTCTACAAAATCCACTAAAAATAAACAATTCAATCTACACAAACACCTAAACATTCTTTATTCTTTATTCTCACCCAAAACCAATGCACCTCAAATTTCACCCTTATCATAATCCATAATATGTTAAATAGAATCTGAAATTTCAGCAATTTGCAAGCCCTTGGCTGACCACTAAGTGCATTAAGAATGACTTTGAGTTGACTTAGGGTTTTCATCACACGATTAAGCATGAAATAGAAACCCTAATGACTAGGTAGCTTTACTAAGTGTTGATCTCTTGGTTTGGTGTGAAAATTATATGCTTAGTGGGCTGCCCGTAATTGTTCTATAACTTCAAATGTGAATTTGACCATGGCATGTTGTCAAATAAGCTTTTCTTGCTACCGAACCCACGTAAATGTTGTTGCATGTTGAATAATTCGTATCACTTGATTATATGAGCTTCTTAATGAGTTATATGACCTGTTTTACATGTGTTACATGGCTGCCCGATTAATGTTCATATAACTCCATATGCCTCTCATGTGAAATTACTTGTCTTATCGTGCCTCGTTCGACTACTTATTAACATGCGATCTTATAACTGCTCGGAGGCAACCTACTTTGTTGTCCTCCTAATGTGATATGTTAAGTGTTATAAATGTGCATTGCATTCGAGGTTGCAACCATTCAGTGTGGCATGGTAGTGTTTCACGCACGCCGGGCGGCGTCGGGCTTGCCGGTGTTACCATGACTGCCATGGTCCAATTCCCACTCTCGCTTGGCATTTCATCCTCGGAGAGTTGGGTCGTAGGATTTCGGGGTACATCCAGAGTACACCCACCTGGCGTGTTTTGGGGATGAATTAAAGTCGGCCGCAACTCCTGTTACTTGACTTGATCTGAGAGCTAAAGCTCACCGTATCCTTTTTATTATGTGTATAAGTACTCCCGCTTGGATCCTAGAGAATCTCGGGGAGGAAAGACCGGTATTCCTGTTCTGTACTTGTAATTCTGTACTTGTATTTCTGTTGTATTCATGTTTGAGAAAGGGATTTTCATAAGTTTAACTGGAAAATGAGTTTCAAAACTTATTTCTCGCTCCCCCTCGCTGAGTTCATAAGGACTCACCCTCTTTTATCATCTCAGGTGAAGAAGAACAGGTACAGGAACCCGAGGATAATGTACCTAATGATGAACCCCTGGAGCGATTGCCTGTTATTGTTGTTTTGCTTGAACGTGACTAATTGTGTACCTTGTGCTGCTTGAAGACTATTTATCTTATGTTGTTGTTGTTGCTAATGTAAAAGACTCCCATTGTAATTTGGGGTCTAATTTTGGTTTGTACTTATATTAAGTAGACTGAAACTAGACATGACACTACTATGATCGTTTTGCTTTTACTACCGCTAGTATCTATCTTAGGTTACGACGCTTTAGTTAAGAACTAAGTAAATGAACTTATCCAATCTTAATAGGTACTTGCTATTGAGCTAAGATCAATAGGTATATTTGTAACGAGGACAAATAAACAAACGAGACATAGTATCATGCTAGGTTATAAATCAAACAGGATGTCGAAATAACCAATAGGCAATTCAATTGATGATAAAATAGTAAATTCTAGTTGGGAATGAACTTGAATTGAAAGTTTTGAGGCTGTTAGAAAATTTAGGTCAAAACAAAGAGCCCAATTACAGCCGTTATGCTGCCGGATTTCTGAAAAATTTGGAGTCTAGAATAAAACGTTAAGTGTTAAATGTGAGGCCCGACCTCGAATAACGTGTGTTACCTTGATTTGCGTGTCATAGACCCCTAATTATATGATCGACCTTGGATTACGTGTCCTGTCTTGGTTTTCGTGCATACCTCGTCATACGTGTCTTGACCTAGAATAGTATACCCTAATCCCCAACTCACGTGCGGTACCTAGAAATACGTGCCCTGACCTCGATGTACGTGCGTTACCTTGTTTCGTGTGCCCTAACCTTGAACTGCGTACCTTAACCTAGGTTTAAGAGTCGTACCTCGATTTGCGTGCATTACATTGAATTACGTGCCTTGCATTGGTTTACATGCATTCACCTAGGATTGCGTGCATTAGTCTTGAAGTCCGTGTCTTACCTCATAGTTCGTGTCCACCTCGTGATTCGTGCCTTGTATTGATTTCTGTGTGTGTCTCGTAGTGCGTGCCCTAGACTTAGAAAAGCGTGCCCGCACGCTAATCAATAAAGAATCCTACACAAAGCAATAGACTATAAAATAATCCTACAAACACCACTAACTATTATTATAATCCTAATTCAAATCTCTACAAAATCCACTAACACCTAAATATTATATTTTAAACTCACTACAAGACAAAATCTCACAAACCTCTAAACATATCCTATATTCTATTCTACCTAAAATCCCTAAATACCCAACATTCTCTTACAAACATGTTAAAACAATTCAAAAGATGACACAAATCTGAATTTTTGCATGCCCAAGGCCAACATATGCATCAACTTTTGCAAAAGCCTCATTTTTCTCTCATTTCTCTCACTTTCCTCGCATTTTCTCTCTCTCCCTCTCACTCTCTCTCTCTCCATTTCGGTTTTGGCTGAGTTCTCTCCACCTCTTAGCTCATCTTCATCATCCTATGGTGCATCAAGACAAACCACAAGCAAAGAAACTCACCCAAGCAAGCTAGGATGCAAGAAACACACATGCAAGCATTTTGAGTCACCATTTTCGGCCTTGGTGAGTTTTTAAGCTTCCATTTCTTTTCTTCTTGTTCTAACCTCATGCATGTGCTAAGAGATTGATCACTAAGCTAGGAAAAATAGAGAAAAGCTAGTTGGAATCTCGGCTAAGCAAGAAGAAGAAGAGATTTGAGCTTCAACAAGGTTTTGAGCATTTTTTTGGGTTGATTGCAAAGGTGAGGGTTAAAACTTTTTGAAAACTCTTCAAAATTTCACATGCATGCTCATAAATGTGTGTATTTTCTTCTGTACTTGAGCTATATGGTCGTTCATAAGCTTAAACAACCATGCATGGCAAGATCTTGGCTTGAAAATGATGCTAGGTGAAGTCGAAATGGATGACAGCTCTCTGACCAGTCTGTTCGAGGTAAGTTTAGCTAAGCAAATGATGTTGAAAATGCTTGAAAATTGGTATGTGACTATTTTGGACAGTTTTGGACATTTTTCCCAGAAATAGGCCGAAGATAATTTTGACTCTAAGGTCCTCAAAATGGAAAATCTTTAAAATGTGACCAAATCTGGAAATCTGGAGAAATGAAGCAGGTTTTGGCAGATGCACTGACCTTGTGGAACGAACCATATTTGACTTAGTAAATATTGTCCAAAATGCATGAAATTTTGTGTAAGGCTATATGTTTCAGTTATGGACATTTTTGTCAGAAATGGACTAAGGCTAAAACTGACCCTAAGGACCTCAAAAACGTCAATTATTGAAATGTGTGCAAATCTGGACAGTTTTGTGCTACCTCACTATTTCGGCCATAACTAATGATTCTGAACTCCAATTGATGCAAGGGTTGTTTCTAATTTTAGTTAACTTCTTAAGATTTAATTTGAAATCTTATTCACTGAATTTGGAGATTTTTTTATTATCCTATTGATTGTGGGAAAACAGCCTATTGCAGTAAAGGTTTCATTTAGCTACACGCTTGGAAAATTGTTGTAACCCCTTTTGTGGTTGTAATTGTGTGGAAATGTGGTGTTGGGATGTTATGTGGACTGTTTTGAGTACTTGAGTATGCTTGAATGGAATGATGCATGACTTGAGAATGATTTTGAGTTGACTTAGGGTTTTAATCACACGATTAAGCATGAAATGGAAACCCTAATGACTAGGTAGTTTTGCTAAGTGTTGATTCTTGGTTATTGTGTGGAAATTATATGCTTAGTGGGCTGCCCGTAAATGTTTTATAACTTCAAATGTGATTTTGACCATTGCATGTTGTCATATAAGCTTTTCTTGCAACCGAACCCACGTAAATGTTGTTGCATGTTGACTATTCGTATCACTTGATTATGTGAACTTTGAAATGAGTTATATGGCTTGACTTGCATGTGTTACATGGCTGCCCGTTTAATGTTCATATGACTCTATGTGTTCTACAAAGTAAAATTTCATGTCAAGCATGCCTCGTTCGTTTACTTGGCAATATGTGATCTTGAAATTGCTCGGAGGCAACCTACTTTGTTGTCCTCTTAATGTGAATTGTTAAAAGATATTCAATGGTTTATTTGAACATGATTACTTGGCTGCCCGTTAAAGTTTAATTGCTTTCAAATGGATATATGAAATGATTATATGTTCTTACAATGCCTTATATGCCAATATGTCAAAATGTGATCATATACTTGCTCGGAGGCAACCTACTTTGTTGACCTCCTAATGTGAAATGTGAAATGTCATAAATGGGCATTGTATACAAGGTTGCAACCTTCAGTGTGGCATGGTAGTGTTTCACGCACGCCGGGCGGCATCGGGCTTGCCAGTGTTACCGTGACTACCATGGTCCAATTCCCTCTCTCGCTTGGCATTTCACCCTCGGAGAGTTGGGTTGTAGGTTTCGGGGTACATCCGGAGTATACCCAATTGGGAGCGATAAGTGGATTATTGAAGTCGGCCGCACCACATGAATCGAAATTGATATTGAGAGCAAATGCTCACCGTATCCTTTTTACTGTGTGTATAAGTACTCTCGCTTGGTTCCTAGAGAACCTCGGGGAGGAAAGACTGGCATTTCTGTTCCCTTACTTTGTATCCGTTACTCGATTTGTTTCTTATAATTGCGTACCTTATTATTTGTAATACGTGACATGTTCTCAAAAAGAGTTTTCATAAATTGAACCGAAAAATGAGTTTCAAAACGTATTTCTCGTTCCCCCTTGCTGAGTTCATAAGGACTCCCCCTCTTTTATCATCTCAGGTGAAGAAGATCAAGAACAGGTACCCAAGGACGATGTGCCTAACGATGATTCCTTGGAGTGATTGCCTGTCCCTACGTGCTTTTGTGCTTTGCCTGAAAGTGGTTGCTATATGGATGTTGCGTTTGATTGCAAACTATTCATTTTATTGATGTAAATGACCCCGTTGTAATTTGGGTCTAATTCTGGGATTGTACTATCTATAACCGGACGAACTTTTATTTGGTTGTTTGCTTTTGTTTTCTTAATTAGTAGTTATCGTAGGCATTCAAACCACTAGATGAACAATCAACTAAGTTAATTATATCTAATTTCACTTAGGTGCTCATTTGCAAACTAAAAGATAATAGGTACTTGCATGATAGGAAATTGACAAATAAACGGGACATAGTTATCATGTTAGGCTTATTAACCAAACGAGACTTTCAAGATAAACTAGTAGGCAAATCGGTTGGTGACAAATAGGAGTCCTTAATGGAATTGGATTAATGATTGGAATAATTGAGGCGTTTAGAGAATTAGGTCAAACCAAAAAGCCCAATTACAACCGTTATGCTGCCGATTTTTCGGAAAAACTTTGGAGTTTAGACAAAATCATTAGGTGTTAAATCTTCATAAACAGCTAAGCACGTGATATTACTTGAATGTTTAGTTCACACCCTAGTCTAACCTTATAGGCCGGGTTGGGGCGTGACATTAAACCTCCTAGAACGATTAAGAATATGAATGGACTTGAATGTTTAGATCACACCCTAGTCTAACCTTTATAGGCCGGGTTGGGGCGTGACAGCTGTGACCTTTTTGGAGCCCAAAATCGAATGTTTTCATCAGTTTCAGGCCACTTTTCTTCTTTTGCTCTGTTTTTCCGTACCGAATCGTACGTCGTGAGCTGTTAAAAGGACGACATCCTAACTAGCGGGACATTAGTGGGCCCTACAATGCGTCAATATCACGTCTTACGAGGATGCCGCGTTGTTGAAGCAGATGGGTTGTTGTTAAGCCCATTGTGCTTTTGAATGGCCCATCTCTCTAGGTTGGGACTGTGAACCGTCAACACATAAAGGATTTGTGCCCACAACTTCACGGGTACGATCATACCAGCACTAATGCACCGGATCCCATCAGAACTCCGAAGTTAAGCATGCTTGGGCGAGAATAGTACTAGGATGGGTGACCCTCTGGGAAGTCCTCGTGTTGTACCCCCCTTTTCAATTTTTTTTGCCCCGGTTAGGGTTGCCAAGATACATTATCCACCACCTTTCTAATACCGAATCACACGGCACCTTGGGCAAGACAACTTCGCTTCACGTAGAGGCTGGGCCCATAAACCCAGGGCGTAGGGCTTGTGACCAGGTCTCCGTCACCCCGGTGCCCATAACTTTTGATCCGTAAAGAGTTATGCGGCGCGCAGCATACTGTTGGAAAACTCTCCGACAGCTCTACGACGGGGGCAGCAAGCCTACTCGGCTGCACCCATTTTTGGAGCCCAAAATTGAACATTTTCATCAGTTTCGAGCCACTTTTCTTCTTTTGCTCTATTTTTCTGTCCCGAATTGTATGTCGTAAGCGGCAAAAAGGACGACAACCTAACTTGTAGGACATTAGAGGGCCCTACAACGCGTCGATATCATGTCTTGCGAGGATGCCATGTAGTTGAAGCGGATGGGTTGTCGTTAAGCCCATTGGGCCTTTTGAATAAGCTATCTCTCTGGGCTGGGACTGTGAACAGTAAACATATAATGGAATTGTGCCCTAAACATGATGGGTACGATCATACTAGCAGTAATGCACCAGATCCGATATGAACTCCGAAGTTAAGCGTGTTTGGGCGAGAGTAGTATTAGGATGGGTGACCCCTTGGGAAGTCCTCGTGTTGCACCCCCCTTTTCAAATTTTTTTTTCCATGGTTAGGGTTGCCATGATACTTTATCCACCACATTTCAATTGTCGAATCCCATGGCACCTTGGGCAAGACAACTTCGATTCACGTAGAGGCTGGGCCCGGAAACCGAGGGCGCAGGGCTTGTGACAAGGTCTCCGTCGCTCCAATGCCCATAACTTTTGATCCGTAAGTAGTTACGTGGCGCACAGCATACCATTGGAAAGCTCTCCGAGAGCTTTACGACGGGGGCAGCAAGCTGGCTCGGCTGTGACCTTTTTGGAGCCAAAAATCGAATGTTTTCATCAGTTTTGGACCACTTTTCTTCTTTTGCGCAATTTTTCCATTCCGAATCGTAAGTCATGAGCTGTTAAAAGGATGACATCCTAACTCGCGGGACATTAGAGGGCCCTACAATGCGTCAATATCTCGTCTTGCGAGGATGTTGCGTTGTTTAAGCAGATGGGTTGTCGTTAAGCCCATTGTGCTTTTGAATGGCCCATCTCTCTGGGTTGGGACTGTGAACCGTCAACACATAAAGGATTTGTGCCCACAACTTCACGAGTACGATCATACCAGCACTAATGCACCGTATCCCATTAGAACTCCGAAGTTAAGCATGCTTGGGCGAGAGTAGTTCTAGGATGGTTATCTATTTGGGAAGTCCTCTTGTTGTACCCCCCTTTTCAATTTTTTTTCCCTGGTTCGGGTTGGCAAGATACTTTATCCACCACTTTTCTAATACCGAATCACACGGCACCTTAGGCAAGACAACTTCACTTCACGTAGAGGCTGAGCCCGTAAACCGAGGGCGTAGGGCTTGTGACCAGGTCTCCGTCGCCCCGGTGCCCATAACTTTTGATCCGTAAAGAGTTATGCGACGCACAGCATACCGTTGGAAAGCTCTTCGACAGCTCTACGACAGGGGCAGCAAGCCTACTCGGCTGCACCCATTTTTGGATCCCAAAATTTAACATTTTCATCAGTTTCGGGCCACTTTTCTTCTTTTGCTCTATTTTTCCGTCCCGAATCGTACGTCGTGAGCGGCTAAAAGGACGACAACCTAACTTGTGGGACATTAGAGGGCCCTACAACACGTCGATATCATGTCTTGCGCGGATGCCACGTAGTTGAAGTGGATGGGTTGTCGTTAAGCCCATTGGGCCTTTTGAATGGGCTATCTCTCTAGGCTGGGACTGTGAACAGTCAACATATAAAGGAATTGTGTCCTAAACATGACGGGTGCGATCATACCAGCACTAATGCACCAGATCCGATATGAACTCTGAAGTTAAGCGTGCTTGGGCGAGAGTAGTATTAGGATGGGTGACCCCCTGGGAAGTCCTCGTGTTGCACCCCCCCTTTTCAATTTTTTTTTCCATGGTTAGGGTTTCCATGATACTTTATCCACCACATTTCAATTACCGAATCCCATGGCACCTTGGGCAAGACAACTTCGATTCATGTAGAGGCTAGGCCCGGAAACCGAGGGCGTAGGGCTTGTGACCAAGTCTCTGTCGCTCCAGTGCCCATAACTTTTGATCCGTAAGGAGTTACGCGGCGCATAGCATACCATTGGAAAGCTCTCTGAGAGCTCTACGACGGGGGCAGTAAGCTGGCTCGGTTGTGACCTTTTTGGAGCACAAAATCGAACATTTTCATCAATTTTGGGCCACTTTTCTTCTTTTGCTCTGTTTTTCCGTACCGGATCGTACGTCGTGAGCTGTTAAAAGGAAGACATCCTAACTAGCGGGACATTAGTGGGCCCTACAACGCGTCAATATCACGTCTTGCGAGGATGCCACGTTGTTGAATCAGAAGGGTTGTCGTTAAGCCCATTGTGCTTTTGAATGGCCCATCTCTCTGGGTTGGGACTGTGAACCGTCAACACATAAAGGATTTGTTCCCACAACTTCATGGGTACGATCATACAAGCACTAATGCACCGGATCCCATCAAAACTCCGAAGTTAAGCATGCTTGGGCGAGAGTAGTACTAGGATGGGTGACCCTCTGGGAAGTCCTCGTGTTGTACCCCCCTTTTCAAATTTTTTTGCCCCGGTTAGGGTTGCCAAGATACATTATCCACCACCTTTATAATACCGAATCACACAGCACCTTGGGCAAGACAACTTCGCTTCACGTAGAGGCTGGGCCCGTAAACCGAGGGCGTAGGGCTTGTGACCAGGTCTCCGTCGCCCCGGTGCCCATAACTTCTGATCCGTAAAGAGTTATGCGGTGCACAGCATACCGTTGGAAAGCTCTCCGACAGCTCTACGACGGGGGCAGCAAGCTTGCTCAGATGCACCCATTTTTGGAGCCCAAAATTGAACATTTTCATCAATTTCGGGCCACTTTTCTTCTTTTGCTCTATTTTTTCATCCCGAATCGTACGTCATGAGTGGCTAAAAGGATGACAACCTAACTTGTGGGACATTAGAGGGCCCTCCAACGCGTCGATATCATGTCTTGTGAGGATGCCACGTAGTTGAAGCGGATGGGTTGTCGTTAAGCCCATTGGGCTTTTTGAATAGGCTATCTCTCTGGGCTGGGATTGTGAACAGTCAACATATAAAGGAATTGTGCCCTAAACATGACGGGTGCGATCATACCAGCACTAATGCACCAGATCCGATATGAACTCGGAAGTTAAGCGTGCTTGGGCGAGAGTAGTATTAGGATGGGTGACCCCTTGGGAAGTCCTCGTGTTGCACCCCCTTTTTCAATTTTTTTTTTCATTGGTTAGGGTTGCCATGATACTTTATCCACCACATTTCAATTACCGAATCCCATGGCACCTTGGGCAAGACAACTTCGATTTACGTAGAGGCTGGGCCCGGAAACCGAGGGCGTAGGGCTTGTGACCAGCTCTCCGTCGCTCCAGTGCCCATAACTTTTGATCCATAAGGAGTTACGCGGCGCACAACATACCATTGGAAAGCTCTCCGAGAGCTCTACGACGGGGTCAGCAAGCCTGCTCGGCTGCGCCATTTTTTGGAGCACAAAATAGAGCATTTTCATCAGTTACAGGCCACTTCTCTGCTGTTTCTCTGTTTTTCCGTCCCGGATCGTACGTCGTGAGCTGTTAAAAGGATGACAACCTAACTAGCGGGACATTAGGTGGCCCTACAACGCGTCAATATCACATCTTGCGAGGATGCAGCGTTGTTGAAACGAAAGGGTTATCATTAAGCCCATTGGGCCTTTCGTATGGCCCATCTCTCTGGGTTAGGACTGTGAACCGTCAACACATAAAGTATTTATGCCCACAACTTGACGGGTGCGATCATACCTGCACTAATGCACCGGATCCCATCAGAACTCCAAAGTTAAGCGCACTTAAGTGAGTGTAGTACTAGGATGGGTGACCCCTTGTGAAGTCCTCGTGTCGCACCCCTCTTTTCAATTTTTTTTGCCCTGGCTAGGGTTGCCAAGATACTTTATCCACCATATCACTATTACCGAATCCCACGGCACCATGGGCAACAAAACTTCCCTTCACCTAGAGTCTGGGACCGCAAACCGAGGGCGAAGGGCTTGTGACCAGGTCTCCGTCACTCCGGTACCTATATCTTTTGATCCGTAAGGAGTTACGCGATGCATAGCATACCGTTAGAAATCACTCAGAGAGCTCTACGATGGGGCAGCAAGCCTGCTCTGTTGTGCCCGTTTTTGGAGCCTCGAACGTTTTCATCAGTTTTGTGCCACTTTTCTTCTTTTGCTATGTTTTTCCGTCCCGAATCGCACATCGTGAGCTGTTAAAAGGACGAAAACCTTACTCACTGGACATTAGAGGGCACTACAACGAGTCAATATAACATCTTACGAGGATGCTGCGTTGTTGAAGTGGATGGGTTGTCGTTAAGCCCATTGGGCCTTTTGAATGGATCATCTCTCAAGGCTGGGACTGTGAACCGCCAACATATAAAGGAATTGTGCCCTCAACATGATGGGTGCGATCATACCAGCACTAATGCACCTGATCCAATCAGAACTCCGAAGTTAAGCGTGCTTGGACGAGAGTGGTACTAGGGTGGGTGACCCCCTGGGAAGTCCTCGTGTTGCACCCACCTATTCATTTTTTTTTGCCCCGGTTAGGGTTGCCAAGATACTTTATCCCCTACATTTCTATTACTGAATCCCACGGAACCTTGGGCAAGACAACTTCGCTTCACATAGAGGCTGGGCCCGCAAACCGAGGGCGTAGGGCTTGTGACTAGGTCTCCGTCGCTCCGGTGCTCATAACATTTGATCCGTAAAGAGTTACGCGGCGCACAGCTTACCGTTGGAAAGCTCTCCGAGAGCTCTACGACGGGGGCAGCAAGCCTGTGCGGCTGCACCATTTTTTGAAGCACAAAATCGAATATTTTCATTAGTTTCGGGCCACTTTTCTACTTTTGCTCTATTTTTCCGTCTCGGGTCGTATGTCGTGAGTTGTTAAAATGATGATAACCTTACTAGCGGGACATTAGTAGGCCCTACAATGCGTTGATATTACGTCTTGTGAGGATGCCGCGTTGTTGAAGTGGATGGGTTGTCGTTAAGCCCATTGGGCCTTTTGAATGACCCATCTCTCTGGGTTGGGACTGTGAACCGTCAACACATAAAGGATTTATGCCCACAACTTGACGGGTACGATTATACCAGCACTAATGCACCGGATCCCATCAGAACTTCGAAGTTAAGCGTGCTTGGGCGAGTGTAGTATTAGGATGGGTGACCCCCTGGGAAATCCTCGTGTTGCACCCCCCTTTTCAATTTTTTTTGCCCCGGTTAGGGTTGCCAAGATACTTTATCCACCATATTTCTATTACCGAATCCCATGGCACCTTGGGCAAAACAACTTCGCTTCACGTAGAGTCTGGGCCCGCAAATCGAGGGCGTAGGGCTTATGACCAGGTTTCCATCACTCCGGTGCCCATAACTTTTGATCTGTAAGGAGTTACGCGGTGCACAGCATACCGTTGGAAAGCTCTCCGAGAGCTCTATGACGGGGGTAGCAAGCTTGCTCGGCTGTGACCATTTTTGGAGCCCAAAATCAAACGTTTCATCAGTTTCGGGCCACATTTCTTATTTTGCAATGTTTTTCCATACCGGATCGTCCGTCGTGAGCTGTTAAAAAGACGACAACCTAACTAGCGGGACATTAGTGGGCCCTACAATGCATCAATATCACGTCTTGCGGGGTTGTCGCGTTGTTGAAGCGAATTGGTTGTCGTTAAGCCTATTGGGCTTTTGAATAGCCCATCTCTCTAGGCTGGGACTGTGAACCGTCAACAGATAAAGGATTTGTGCGCACAACATGACGGGTACGATCATACCAGCAGTAATGCACCAGATCCCATTAGAACTCCAATGTTAAGCGTGCTTGGGCGAGAGTAGTACTAGGATGGGTGACCCCCTGGGAAGTCCTCGTGTTGCACCCTCCTTTTCAATTTTTTTTCCCCGGTTAGGGTTGCCAAGATACTTTATCCACCACATTTCTATTACCGAATCCCACAGTACCTCGGGCAAGACAACTTCGCTTCACGTAGAGGCTGGGACCACAAACCGAGGGCGTAGGGCTTGTGACCAGGTTTCTGTCGCTCGGGTGCCCATAACTTTTGATCCGTAAGGAGTTATGCAACGCACAGCATACTGTTGGAAAACACTCCGTGAGCTCTTCGATGGGGCGGCAAGCCTGCTCGGCTGCGCCCATTTTTGGTGAGAAAAATCGAACGATTTCATCAGTTTCGGGCCACTTTTCTTCTTTTGCTCTGTTTTTTCATCCCGGATCGTACGTTTTGAGTTGTTAAAAGGATGACAACCTAACTCGCGGGACGTTAGAGGGCCTTACAATGCATCGATATCACGTTTTGTGAGGATGATGCGTTGTTGAAGTGGATGGGTTGTCGTTAAGCCCTTTGGGCCTTCTGAATGGGCCATCTCTCTGGCTGGGACTGTGAACCGTCAACACATAAAGGATTTGTGCCCTTCACATGACGGGTGCGATCACACCAGCCCTAATGCACCGGATCCTATCAGAACTCCGAAGTTAAGCATGCTTGGGCGTGAATAGTACTAGGATGGGTGACCCCTTGGGAAGTCCTCGCGTTGCACCCCCTATTTTCAATTTTTTTTGCCCTAGTTAGGGTTCCCAAGATACTTTACCTACCACATTTCTATCACCGAATCCCACAGCACCTTGGGCAAGACAACTTCGCTTTACGTAGTGGCTGGGCCTGCAAACCCATGGCGTGGTGCTTGTGACCAGGTCTCCGTCGCTCCGGTGCCCATAACTTTTAATCAGTAAAGAGTTACGCTGCGCAAAGCATACTTTTGGAAAGCTCTCCGAGAGCTCTACGACGTGGGTAGCATGCCTACTCGGTTGCGCCAGTTTTTGGAGCCCAAAATTGAACGTTTTCATCAGTTTTGTGCCATTTTTCTTGTTTTGTTCTATTTTTTCATCCCGAATCGTACATCGTGAGCTGTTAAAAGGATGACAACCTTACTCGCTGGACATTAGAGGGCCCTACAACGCGTCGATATCACATCTTGTGAGGATGATGCGTTGTTGAAGTGGATGGGTTGTCGTTAAGCCCATTGGTCCTTTTGAATGGGCCATCTCTCTGGGCTAGGACTGTGAACCGTCAACATATAAAGGAATTGTGCCCTCAACATGACGGGTGCGATCATACCAGCGCTAATGCACCGGATCCCATCAGAACTCCAAAGTTAAGCATGCTTGGGCGAGAGTAGTATTAGGATGTGTGAGCCCCTGGGTAGTCCTCGTGTTGCACCCCCCTTTTCAATTTTTTTTGCCCTGGTTAGGGTTTCCAAGATACTTTATCCACTACATTTCTATTACCGAATCCCACGATACCTTGGGCAAGACTGTGCAGCCCGACCCCGAATAACGTGTGTTTCCTTGATTTGTGTGCCATAGACCAAGAATGATATGACTGACCTTGGATTACGTGCCCTGTCCTGGTTTTCGTGCATGCGTCATCATACGTGCTTTGACTTAGAATTATGTGCCCTAATCCTCGACTTACGTGCCCCGACCTCGATTAGCGTGCGATACCTCGTTTCGTGTGTCCTAACCAAGATTTGCATACCGTGACATAGGTTTGAGAATTGTGTTTGTTTTGTGTGCCTTGCATTGAATTACGTGTATTCATTTTGGGTTGCGTGCATTTGCATTAGAATCCGTGCATTTATCTTGAAGTACGTGCATTAGTCTTGAAGTTCATGTCTTACCTCGTAATTTGTGTCTACCTCGTAATGCGTGCCCTAGACCTAGGAAAGCGTGCCTTCACGCTAATCAAGACAGCATCTTACACGAAGCACTAGACTACTATATAATCCTACAAAATCCACTATCAATATTATAATCCTAATTCAACTCACTAGAAGACAAAAATTCACTAAACACTAGACATTCCTTATTCTTTATTCCTTATTCTTTTTGCACTTTCAAGACACAATTAAAATAATGCTCAAAGATGACAAAAATTCAGATTTGAAACTAGCCTTGGCCGACCACTAGGAGGTCTCTTTGCATGCATGCTAAATTTAAATTGATTCTAGACAAGTTATGACACAAAAACACTTATCAATGCATAAAAAATGCTCAAAACCACCTCAAAACTCTACCATACTCGACCAAACCACCATTTCCCATGCTAGCATTTTAAAATCACATCTTGAAGACACAAAATCAGGAATTTTGGGCTGCCCAAGGCCGACCACTTGCTTCAAAATTTGCAAAGCCATCATTTTTTTTGTCATTTCTTCATTTCCTCTCATCTTCTTTCTCTCTCTCTCCCTCTCATTTTCCCTCTCTCTCTCTCGGCCTTGGCTGAGTTCTCACCATCCCTTGCTCATCTTCATCAATTCTAGGTGCATCAAGACAAGCAACCATCGAAGAAGGTCAACCAAACTAGCTAGAGTTCGAAAATCACACATGCATGCCCTTTGAAGCCTTCATTTCGGCCCTAGGTGAGTTTTAAGCTTCCATTTCTTTTCTTCTTGTTCTAACCTCATGCATGTACTAAGAGATTGATCACTAGGCTAGGAAAAATAGAGAAAACCAAGTTGGAATCTCGGCTAAGCAAGAAGAAGAAGAGATTTGAGCTTCAACAAGTTTTTGTGCATCTTCTTGGTTGTTTGCTAAGGTGAGGGCTAAAACCTTTTGAAAATCCTTCAAAAATTCACATGCATGCTCATAAATGTATGTCTTTGCTTCTGTACTTGAGTTATATGTTCATTAATAAGCTTAAACAACCATGCATGGCACGATCTTGGCTTGAAAGTGGTGATAGGTGAAGTCGGATTGTTGACAACTCTCTGACCAGATTGTTTCAAGGTAAGTTTAGATAGGCAAATGATGTTGAAAATGCATGCAAATTGGTAGGTGACTAGTTTTTCCAGTTTTGAACATTTTGCACAGATATATGCCGAAGCTAATTTTGACTCTAAGGTCTTCAAAATGGCGAATCTTTAAAATGTGTCCAAATCTGGAAATCTGGAAAAATGAAGCAGGTTTTGGCAGATGCACTGACCTTATAGAACGAACCATATTTGACTTAGTTAATGATGTCCAAAATGTATGAAAATTGGTTTACTGCAAGATTTTTCAGTTCTGGACATTTTTGTCAGAAATAGACTAAGGCTAAATTTGACCCTAAGGACCTCAAAAACGTCCATTATCGAAATGTGTGCAAATCTGGACAGTTTTGTGCTATCCCACTGTTTCGGCTATAACTAATGATCTCGAACTCCAAATGATGCAAGGTTTGTTTCTAATTTTAGTTCACTTCTTAAGATTTAATTTGACATCTTATTCACTGGAATTGGAGATTGTTTTCTTATCTTAATGATTGTGAGAAAACAGCCTATCGCAGTAAGGGTTTCACTTAGTGTTATGCTTAGAAAAATTGTTGTGACTCCTCTTGTTGAATTAAATGCTTGGGATTGTAGCTTCGGGATGTTGTGTGGACTGTTTTGAATGTTTGAGGATGTTGAATTAAATGATGCATGGCTTGAGATTGACTTTGAATTGGTTTGAGGCTCAAATTGCATGAATATGCACGAAATGGAAACCCTATTGACTAGGTAGTTTTGCTAAGTGTTGATCATTTGGATATTGTGTGGAATTATATGTTTAGTAGGCTGCCCGTAAATGCCTTTATAGTCCTAAATGTGATTTTGATCATTGCATGTTGACAAATAGGCTTTTCTTGCGCCCGAACCCACGTAGATGTTATTGCATGTTGAATAATCTTATTACTTGATCACGTCGACTTCGTAATGAGTTATATGGCTTAATTTACATGTGTTACATGGCTGCCCGTTTAATGTTCATATAACTCTATATGCCTTTCAAGTGAAATTACCTGTTTTATCATGCCCTGCCTGTTTACTTGGTCAATGTGCAATCTTATGACTGTCCAGAGGCAACCTACTTTGTTGTCCTCCTAATGTGATATATTACATGTCATAAATGTGCACTGCATACAAGGTTGCAACCTTTCCTGTCGGCGTGGTAGCGATCACGTACACCAGGCGGCATCGGGCTTGCCGGTGCACCCGTGACTACCACTGTCCCATTCCCTCTCTCGCTTGGGGGCTAGACTTCCTCGGAGAGTTGGGTCGTAGGATTTCGGGGTACATCCGGAGTACACCCACCTGGTGTGTTTTGGGGATGATTTGAAGTCGGCCGCAACAACTGATTCTGAATCTGATCTGAGAGCAAAAGCTCACTGTATCCTTTTTACTATGTGTATAAGTACTCTCGCTTGGTTCCTAGAGAACCTCGGGGAGGAAAGACTGGTATTTCTGTTCCTGTACTGATATTAGTGTTATATTCACGCTTGCAAAAGGATTTCATAAGTTGAACTGGAAAATGAGTTTCAAAACCTATTTCTCGTTCCCCCTCGCTGAGTTCATAAGGACTCACCCTCTTTTATCATCTCAGGTGAAGAAGATCCAGAACAGGTACCCGAGGACGGTGTGCCTAACGATGAATCCTTGGAGTGATTGCCTGTCTTGTGTGCTTTGCGTGATTGTGGCTACTTGTGAACTCTATGCTACTTGAAGACTATTTCTTTCTGTTGCTTGCTATTTGTAATGTAAAAGACCCCCGTTGTAATTTGGGGTCTAATTTTGGTTTGTACTGATATTGCTAGACAGACACTAGACATTACTGTGATCATTTTGCTATTATTACCGCTAGTATCTATCATAGGTCATGACGTATTAGTTAAGGACTAAGTAAATGAACTTATCCAATCTTAAACAGGTACTCGCTATTAAGCTAAGATCAATAGGTACTTTGTAACGAGGATAAACAAACGAATGAGACATAGTATCATGCTAGGTTATAAATCAAACGAGACATCGGGATAACCAATAGGCGTTTCAATTGATGATAAATAGAAATCTTAGTTGGAAATGAACTTGAGATTAGAAAAATTTGAGGCGTTTAAAGAATTAGGCCAAACCAAAGAGTCCAATTACAGCCATTATGCTGCCGGTTTCCGGAAAATTTTGGAGTTTAGGCCAAAACGTTAAGTGTTAAATCTTCATGAACGGTTAAGTACGAGACGTGACTTGAATGTTTAGATCACACCCTAGTCTAACCTTTATAGGCCGGGTTGGGGCGTGACAAAGACAACTTCGCTTCACGTAGAGGCTGGGCCCGCAAACCGAGGGCGTGGGGCCTATAACCAAGTATCCGTCGCCCCGGTGCCCATAACTTTTGATCCGTAAGGAGTTACACTGCGCACAGCATACCGTTGGAAAGCTCTCCAAGAACTCTACGATGGGGGCAGCAAGCCTGCTCGGCAGCGCCATTTTTTGGAGCACAAAATTGAAAATTTTCCTCAGTTTCGGGCTACTTTTCTACTTTTGCTCTATTTTTTCCATCCCGGATTGTACGTCGTGAGCTGTTAAAAGGACGACAACCTAACTAGCAGGACATTAGTAGGCCCTACAACGCGTCGATATCACGTCTTACGAGGATGCCGCGTTGTTGAAGTGGATGCGTTGTGGTTAAGCCCATTGGGCCTTTTGAATGGCCCATCAATCTAGGTTGGGACTGTGAACCGTCAACATATAAAGGATTTGTGCCCACAACTTGATGGGTACAATCATACCAGCACTAATGCGCCGGATCCCATCAAAACTTCGAAGTTAAGCGTGCTTGGGTGAGAGTAGTACTAGGATGGGTGACCCCCTGGGAAGTCCTCGTGTTGCACCCCCTTTTCAATTTTTTTTGCCCCAGTTAGGTTGCCAAGATACTTTATCCACCACATTTCTATTACCGAATCCCACGTCACCATGGGCAAGACAACTTCGCTTCACGTAGAGTCTGGGCCCGCAAATCGATGGCATAGGGCTTGTGACTAGGTCTCCGTCGCTCCGGTGCCTATAACTTTTGATCCGTAAGGAGTTACGTGGCGCACAACATACCGTTGGAAAGCTCTTCTAGAGCTCTACGACGGGGGCAGCAAGCCTGCTCGGCTATGACCTTTTTCGAGCCCAAAATTGAACGTTTTCATCAATTTCGTTCCACTTCTCTTCTTTTACTATGTTTTTTTGTACCGGATCATACGTCGTGAGCTGTTAAAAGGATGACAACCTAACTAGCGGGACATTAGTGGGCCTTACAACGTGTCAATATCACGTCTTGCAAGGGTGCCGCGTTGTTGAAGCGGATGGGTTGTCAATAAGCCCATTGGGCCATTTAAATGGGCCATCTTTCTTGTCTGGGACCGTGAACCGTCAACATATAAAGGAATTGTGCCCTCAACATGACGGGTGTGATCATACCAGCATTAATGCACCGGATCCCATCAGAACTCCGAAGTTAAGCGTGCTTGGGCGAGAGTAGTATTAGGATGGGTGACCCCTTGGGAAGTCCTCGTGTTGCACCCCCCTTTTCAATTTTTTTTGCCCCGGTTAGGGTTGCCAAGATATTTTATCCACCACATTTCTATTACCGAATCCCACGGCACCTTGGGCAAGACAACTTCGCTTCACGTAGAGGCTGGGCCAGCAAATCGAGGCTGTAGGGCTTGTGACCAGGTCTCCGTCGCTCCGGTGCCCATAACTTTTGATCCGTAATGAGTTACGCGGCGCATAACATACCGTTGGAAAGCTCTCCGAGAGCTCTACGATGGGGGTAGCAAACCTGCTCCGCTGCGCCATTTTTTGGTGCACAAAATCAAACATTTTTATCAGTTTCGGGCCACTTTTCTACTTTTGCTCTATTTTTCCGTCCCTGATCGTACGTCGTGAGCTGTTGAAAGGGATGACAACCTAACTAGCGAGACATTAGTAGGCCCTACAATGCGTCAATATCACATGTTGCGAGGATGCCTCATTGTTGAAGCGGATGGGTTGTCGTTAAGCCCATTGGGCCTTTTGAATGGGCCATCTCTTTGGGCTGGGACAGTGAACCGTCAACACATAAAGGATTTGTGCCCACAACATAACGGGTGTGATCAAAGCAGCACTAATGCACCGGATCCCATTAGAACTCCGATGTTCAGCGTGCTTGGGCGAGAGTAGTACTAGGATGGGTGACCCCCTGGGAAGTCCTCGTGTTGCACCCTCCTTCCCCTTTTCATTTGTTTTTTACCCTGGTTGGGGTTCCCAAGATACTTTATCCACCATATTTCTATTACTGAATCCCACGGCTCCTTGGGCAAGACAACTTCGCTTCAAGTAGGGGCGAGGCCCATAAACCGAGGGCGTAGGGCTTGGGACCAGGTCTCTGTCGCTTCGATGCCCATAACTTTTGATCCGTAAGAAGTTACGCGGCGCACAACATACCGTTAGAAAGCTCTCCGGGAGCTCTTCGACAGGCCTACAAGCTTGCTCGGCTGTGCCCATTTTTGGTGACAAAAATCGAATATTTTCATCAGTTTTGGGCCACTTTTATGCATTTGCTATGTTTTTTCGTCCTAGATCGTATGTTATGAGCTATTAAAAGGACAACAACCTAACTCGTCGGACATTAGATTGCCTTACAACGCTTCGATATCATGTTTTGCGAGGATGATGCATTGTTGGAGTGGATGGGTTTTCGTTAAGCCATTTGGGCCTTTTGAATGGGCCATCTCTCTGGGTTGGGACTGTGAACCGTCAACACATAAATGATTTGTGCCCTTAACATGACGGGTGCGATCATACCCGCACTAATGCATCGGATCCCATCATAACTCCGAAATTAAGCGTGCTTGGGCGAGAGTAGTACTAAGATGGGTAACCCCCTGAGAAGTCCTCGCGTTGCACCCCCCATTTTCAATTTTTTTTTGCCCTAGTTAGGGTTCCCAAGATACTTTACCCACCACATTTCTATCACCGAATCCCACGGTACCTAGGGCAAGACAACTTCGCTTCACGTAGAGGCTGGGCCCGCAAACCGAGGGCGTGGGGCTTGTCACTAGGTCTCCGTCGCTACGGTGCCCATAACTTTTAATCCGTAAGGAGTTACACAGCACAAAGCATACCGTTGGAAAGCTCTTCGAGAGCGCTACGATAGGAGCAGCATGCCTGCTCTACTGTGCCAGTTTTCGGAGCCCAAAATTGGATGTTTTCATCAGTTTTAGGCCACTTTTCTTCTTTTGTTCTCTTTTTTCATTCCGAATCGTACGTCGTGAGCTGTTAAAGGGACGACGACCTTAATCGCTGGACATTAGAGGGCCCTACAATACGTCGATATCACGTTTTACGAGAATACTGTGTTGTTGAAGTGGATGGGTTATTGTTAAGCCCATTGGGCCTTTTGAATGGGCCATCTCTCTTGGCTGGGACTGTGAACCGTCAACATATAAAGGAATTGTGCCCTCAACATGGCGGGTGTGATCATACCAGAACTAATGCACCGGATCCCATCAGAACTCCGAAGTTAAGCGTGCTTGGGCCAGAGTAGTATTAGGATGGGTGACCCCCTAGGAAGTCCTCGTGTTGCACCTCCCTTTTCAATTTTTTTGCCCCGGTTAGGGTTGCCAAGAAACTTTATCCACCACATTTCTATTACCGAATCCCACGGTACCTTGCTCAGCTGCGCCCGTTTTTGGAACACAAAATTGAACGTTTTCATCATTTTCGGGCCACTTTTCTTCTTTTGCTCTATTTTTCCATCCCGGATCGTACGTCGTGAGTTGTTAAATGGACGACAACCTAACTCAAAGGACATTAGAGGGCCCTACAACGTGTCGTTATCACGTCTTGCCAGGATGCTGCGTTGTTGAAGCAGATGGGTTGTCGTTAAGCCCATTGGGCCTTTTGAATGGGCCATTTCTTTAGGCTGGGACTGTGAACCGTTAACACATAAAGGATTTGTGCCCAAAACATGACGGGTGCGATCATACCAGCACTAATGCACTGGATCCCATAAGAACTACGAAGTTAAGCGTGCTTGGGCAAAAGTAGTACTAGGATGGGTGACCCCTAGGGAAGTCCTCATGTTGCACCTCCCCTTTTTAAGTTTTTTTGCCCCGGTTAGGGTTGCTAAGATACTTTATCCACCACATTTCTATTACCAAATCCCACTGCACCTTGGGCAAGACAACTTCGTTTCACGTAAAGGCTGGGCCAGCAAACCAAGGGCGTGGGGCTTGTTACTAGGTCTCCGTCGCTTCCGTGCCCATAACTTTTAATCCGTAAGGAGTTACGCGATGCACAGCATACCGTTGGAAAGCTCTACGAGAGCTCTACGAAGGGGGCAACAATCCTGCTCGGCTGCGCCTATTTTCGGAGCCCAATATCGAAGGTTTTCATCAATTTTGGGCCACTTTTCTTCTTTTGTTCTATTTTTTCATCCCGGATCGTACATCGTGAGCTACTAAAAGGATGACAACCTAACTCGCGGGATATTACTAGGACCTATAATGCGTTGATATCATGTCTTACGAGGATTCTGCGTTGTTGAAGCAAATGGGTTGTCGTTAAGCCCATTGGCCTTTTGAATGTGCCATATCTCTTGGCTGGGACGGTGAACCGTCAACACATAAAGGAATTGTGCCCTCAACATGATGGGTGCGATCGCACAACACTAATGCACCAGATCCCATCAAAACTCTGAAGTTAAGCGTGCTTGGTCGAGAGTAGTACTAGGATGGGTGACCCCCTGGGAAGTCCTCGTGTTGCACCCCCCTTTTCAATTTTTTTTGCCTCGGTTAGGGTTGCCAAGATACTTTATCCACCATATTTCTATTATCACATCCCACGATACATTGCGTAAGACAACTTCGCTTCACGTAAATGCTAGGCCCGCATACCGAGGGCGTAGGGCTTGTGACCAGGTCTCCGTCGCTCCGGTGCCAATAACTTTTGATCTGTAAGGAGTTACAGCGGCGCGCAGCAGACCGTTGGAAATCTCTCCGAAAGCTGTACAATGGGGGCAACTAGCCTACTCGACTGCACCCATTTTTGGAGCTCAAAATTAAATGTTTTCATCAGTTTTGGGCCATTTTTCTTCTTTTACTCTGTTTTTTCATCCCGGATCGTACGTTGTGAGCTATTAAAAGGACGACGACCTAACTCGCGGGATATTACAGGGCCTTACAATGCGTCGATATCACGTCTTACGAGAATGCTGTGTTGTTGAAGCGGATGGGTTGTCGTTAAGCCCATTGGGCCTTTTGAATGGGCCATCTCTCTCGGTTGGGACTGTGAACTGTCAACACGTAAGGGATTTGTGCCCTCAACATGACGGATGTGATCATACCAGCACTAATGCACTGGATCCCAGCAGAATTCTGAAGTTAAGCGTGTGTTTGGGCGAGAGTAGTACTGGGATGGGTGACCCCCTCGGAAGTCCTCGTGTTGCACCCCTCTTTTCAATTTTTTTTACACCGGTTAAGGTTGCCAAGATTCTTTATCCACCACATTTCTAATATCGAATCCCACGGCACCTTGGGCAAGACAACTTCGCTTCAAGTAGAGGCTGGGCCCGCAATCCGTGGGCGTAGGGCTTGTGACCAGGTCTCCATTGCTCCGGTGCCCATAAGTTTTGATCCGTAAGGAGTTACGCGGCGCACAACATATCGTTGGAAAGCTCTCCGAGAGCTCTATGATGGGGGCATCAAGCCTACTCAACCGCGCACGTTTTTGGAGCCCGAAATCGAATGTATTCATCATTTTCGGGCCACTTTTCTTCTTTTGCTCTATTTTCCGTCCCGGATCGTACGTCGTGAGCTGTTAAAAGGACGACAACCTAACTCGCAGGACATTAGAGGGCCCTACAATGTGTCGATGTCACCTCTTACGAGGATGTTGCGTTGTTGAAGTGGATGGGTTATCGTTAAGCCCTTTGGGCCTTTTGAATGGGCTATCTCGCTAGGCTGTGACTGGGAACCGTCAACACATAGAAGATTTGTGCCCACAACATGACGGGTGCAATCATACAAACACTAATGCACCGCATCCCATCAGAACTCCGAAGATATGCGTGCTTGGGCGAGAGTACTATTAGGATGGGTGACCCCTTGGGAAGTCCTCGTGTTGCACCCCCTATTTTCAAATTTTTTTTCCCCGGTAAGCAGTTACGCAGCACATAGCATACCGTTGGAAATCTCTCTGTGAGCTCTACGACAGTGGCAACAAGCCTGCTCTGCTGCGCCTATTTTGGAGCCCAAAATCGAACTTTTTCATCAGTTTCAGGACACTTTTCTTCTTTTGCTCTGTTTTTCCATCCCGGATCGTACGTCGTGAGTTGTTAAAAGGACGACAACCTAACTCGCTGGATATTATAGGGCCCTATAATGTGTCGATATCACATCTAATGAGGATGCTGCGTTGTTGAAGTGGATGGGTTGTCGTTAAGCCCATTGGGTCTTTTGAATGGGCCATCTCGTTAGGCTGGGACTGTGAACCGTCAACACATAACAGATTTGTGCCCTCAACATGACGGGTGCGATCATACCAGCACTAATGCACTAGATCCCTTCAGAACTCCGAAGTTAAGCGTGCTTGGGCGAGAGTAGTACTAGGATGGGTGACCCCATGGGATGTTCTCGTGTTGCACCCCCCTTTTAAATTGTTTTTACCCCGGTTAGGGTTGCCAAGATACTTTATCCACCACATTTCTATTACCAAATCCCACGGCACCTTGGGCAAGACAACTTCGCTTCACGTAGAGGCTAGGCTCGCAAACCGAGGGCGTAGGGCTTGTCAACAGGTCTCTGTCGCTACGGTGCCCATAACTTTTGATCCGTAAGGAGTTACGCGGCACACAGCATACTGTTGGAAAGCTCTCCAAGATCTCTATGACAAGGGTAGCAAGCCTACTCGACAGCGCTAGTTTTTGGAGCTAAAAATCAAACATTTTCATCAGTTTCGGGCCACTTTTCTTCTTTTGCTCTATTTTTTGGTCTCGGATTGTATGTTAGGAGCTGTTAAAAGGACGACTACCTAACTCGCGGGATAAGACAGGGCCTTACAACGCGTCGATATCACGTCTTACGAGGATGCTGCATTGTTGAAGCAGATGGATTGTCGTTAAGCCCATTGGGCCTATTGAATGGGCCATCTCTCTGGGCTGGGACTGTGAACCATCAACACATAAAGGATTTGTGCCCTCAACATGACGGGTGCGATCATACCAGTACTAATGCATCAGATCCCATCAGAACTCCGAAGTTATGCATGCTTGGGCGAAAGTAGTACTAGGATTGGTGACCCCGTGGGAAGTCCCCTTGTTGCAACCCGCTTTTCAATTTTTTTTGCCCCGGTTAGGGTTGACAAGATACTTTATCCGCCACATTTCTATTACTGAATCCCACGGCACCTTGGTCAAGACAACTTCGATTCACATAGAGGCTAGGCCGACAAACCGACGGCGTAGGGCTTGTGACCAGGTCTCCGTCGCTCCTGTGCCCATAACTTTTGATCCGTAAGGAGTTACACGACACACAGCATACCGTTGGAAAGCTCTCCGAGAGCTTTACAATTGGGGATAGCAAGCCTGCTTGGCTGTGCCTATTTTTGGAGCTTAAAATCTAACGTTTTCATCAGTTTTATGCCAATTTTCTTCTTTTGCTCTGTTTTTCAGTCCTGGATCCTACGTCGTGAGTTGTTAAAAGGACGACAACCTAACTCGTGGGATATTACAGGGCCCTACAATGCGTCGATATCACGTCTTACGAGGAAGATGCGTTGTTGAAGCGGATGGGTTGTTGTTAAGCCCATTGGGCCTTTTTAATGGGCCATCTCTCTGAGCTGGAATTGTGAACCTTCAACACATAACGGATTTGTGCCCTCAACTTGACGGGTGCGATCATACAAGCACTAATGCACCGGATCCCATCAGAACACCGAAGTTAAGCGTGCTTGGGTGAGAGTAGTACTAGGATGGGTGACTCCATGGGAAGTCCTCGTGTTGCACCCCCCTTTTAACTTTTTTTTGCCCCGGTTAAGGTTCCCAAGATACTTTATCCACCACATTTCTATTACCGAATCCCGCGGCACCTTGCCAAGACAACTTCGCTTCACGTAGAGGTTGGGACCGCAAACCGTGGGCGTAGGGCCTGTGACCAGGTCTCCGTCGTTCCAGTGCCCATAACTTTTGATCCGCAAGGAGTTACGCGGTACACAGCATACCGTTGGAAAGCTCTCAGAGGGCTCTACGATAGGGGCAATAAGCCTACTCGGATGTGCCCATTTTTGGAACCGAAAATCGAACATTTTCATCAGTTTCGTGCCACTTTTCTTCTTTTGCTCTGTTTTTCCATTCTGGATCATACGTTGTGAGCTGTTAAAAGGACGACAACCTAACTCGCGGGATATTAGAGGGCCCTACAATGCGTAGATACCACGTCTTACGAGGATGATATGTTGTTGAAGCGGATGGGTTGTTGTTAAGCCCATTGGGCCTTTTGAATGGGCCATCTCTCTAGGCTAAGACTGTGAACCGTCAACAGATAAAGGATTTGTAGCTCAACAAGACGGGTGCGATCATACCAGCACTAATGCACCGAATCCCATCAGAAATCCGAAGTTAAGCATGCTTGGGCGAAAGTAGTACTAGGATGGGTGGCCCCCTGGGAATTCCTCGTGTTGCACCCCGCTTTTCAATTTTTTTTGCCCCGGTTAGGGTTGCCAAGGTATTTTATCCACCACATTTCTATTACCGAAACCCACGGCACCTTGCCCAAGACAACTTCGCTTCACGTAGAGGCTGGGCCCGCAAAGCGAGGTTGTAGGGCTTGTGGCCAGGTCTCCGTCGCTCCGGTGCCCATAACTTTTGATCCTTAAGGAGTTACGCGACGCACAGCATACCGTTGGAAAGCTATCCGAGAACTCTACGACGCTCGCAGTAAGCCTGCTCAGTTGCGCCAATTTTTGGAGCCCGAAATTGAACATTTTCATCAGTTTCGGTCCACTTTTCTTCTTTTGCTATGTTTTTGGGTCCCGGATCGTATGTTGTGAGCTGTTAAAAGGACAACAACCTAACTCGCAGGATATTAGAAGGCCGTACAATGCGTCCATATCATGTCTTACGAGGATGCCGGGTTGTTGAGGCAGATGGGTTGTCGTTAAGCCCATTGGGCCTTTTGAATAGGCCATCTCTCTAGGCTGGGACTATGAACTATCAACACATAAAGGATTTGTGCCCTCAACATGACGGGTTCGATCATACCAGCACTAATGTACCGGATCCCATCAGAACTCTGAAGTTAAGCATGCTTTGGTGAGAGTAGTACTAGGATGGGTGACCCCCTAGGAAATCATCGTGTTGCACCCCCCTTTTTCAAATTTTTTTGCCCTGGTTAGGGTTGCCAAGATGCTTTATCCAACACATTTCTATTACCAAATCCCACGGCACCTTGGGCAAGACAACTTCGCTTCACGTAGAGCCTGGGCCCGCAAACCGAGGGCGTGGGGCTTGTGACTAGGTCTCCGTCGCTCTGGTGCCTATAACTTTTGATCCGTAAGGAGTTACGCGACGCACAGCATACCGTTGGAAAGCTCTCCAAGAGCTCTACGACGATCGCAACAAGCTTGCTCGGCTGCGCCAATTTTTGGAGCCCAAAATCTAACATTTTCATCAGTTTCAGTCCACTTTTCTTCTTTTGCTATGTTTTTCCGTCCCGAATCGTATGTTGTGAGCTGTTAAAAGGACGACAACATAACTCGCGGGATATTGGAAGGCCCTACAACGCGTCGATATCACGTCTTGCGAGGATGCTGGGTTATTGAAGCGGATGGGTTGTCGTAAAGCCGATTAGGCCATCTCTTTGGGCTGGGACTGTGAACTGTCAACACATAAAGGATTTGTGCCCTGAACATGATGGTTACAATCATACCAGCACTAATGCACCGGATCCCATCAGAACTCCGAAGTTAAGCGTGCTTGGGCGATAGTAGTACTAGGATGGGTGACCCCATGGGAAGTTCTCGTGTTACACCTCCATTTTCAATTTTTTATGCCCCGGTTAAGGTTTCCAGGATTCTTTATCCACCACATTTCTATTACCGAATCCCACGGCACCTTGGGCAAGACAACTTCACTTCATGTAGAGGTTGGGCCCGCAAACCGAGGGCGAAGGGCTTATGACTAGGTCTCCGTCACTCCGGTGCTCATAACTTTTGATCCGTAAGAAGTTACGCGGCGCACAACATACCGTTGGATAGCTCTCCGAGAGCTCTATGATGTGGGCAACAAGCCTGCTCAGCTGTGCCCATTTTTGGAGCCCAAAATCGAACGTTTTCATCATTTTCGGGTAACTTTTCTTCTTTTGCTCTATTTTTTCGTCCCGGATCGTACGTCGTGAGCTATTAAAAGGAAGACAACCAAACTCGCAGGACATTAGAGGGCCCTACAATGCGTCGATATCACGTCTTACGAGGATGCTGCGTTGTTGAAGTGGATGGGTTCTCGTTAAGCCCTTTGGGCCTTTTGAATAGGCCATCTCTCAGGTTTGGGACTGTGAACCGTCAACACATAAAGGATTTGTGCCGACAACATGACGGTTGCGATCATACCAGCACGAATGCACCTGATCCCATTAGAATTCAGAAGTTAAGCGTGCTTGGGCGAGAGTAGTACAAGGATGGGTGACCCCCTAGCAAGCCTGCTTAGCTGCGCCCGTTTTCGAAGCCCAAAATTGAATGTTTTCATCAGTTTCGTTCCACTTTTCTTCTTTTGCTCTATTTTTTCTTCCCGGATCGTATGTCGTGAGTTGTTAAAAGGACGAAAACCTAACTCGCGGGATATTACAGGGCCCTACAATCCGTCGAAATCACGTCTTACGAGGATGCTACGTTGTTGAAGCAGATAGGTTGTCGTTCAGCCCATTGGGCCTTTTGAATGGCCTATCTCGATGGGCTGGGACTGTGAACCGTCCACACATAAAGGAATTGTGCCCTCAACATGACAGGTGCGATCATACCAACACTAATGTTACGGATCCAATCAGAACTCTGAAGTTATACGTGCTTGGGCGAGAGTAGTACTAGGATGGGTGACCCCTTGGCAAGTCCTCGTGTTCCACCCCCCTTTTCAATTTTTTTCCCTGGTTAGGGTTGCCAAGATACTTTATCCACCACATTTCTATTACCGAATCCCACAGCACCTTGGGCAAGACAACTTCGCTTCACATAGAGGCTGGGCCCGCAAACCGAGAGCGTAGGGCTTGTGACCAAGTCTCCGTCGCTCCGGTGCCCATAACTTTTAATCCGTAAGGAGTTACGCGGTGCACAGCATACCGTTGAAAAGTTCTCCAAGAGGTCTACGACGGGGGTAGCAAGCCTGCTCAGCTGCGCCTATTTTTGGGGCCCAAAATCGAACATTTTCATCAGTTTCTGGCCATTTTTATTCTTTTGCTCTATTTTTCCATCCCGGATCGTATGTTGTGAACTGTTAAAAGGATGACAACCTAACTCGCGGGATATGACAGGGCCCTACAATGCGTCGATATCACGTTTTACTAGGATGCTGCGTTGTTGAAGTGGATGGGTTGTCTTAAGCCCATTGGGCCTTTTGAATGGGCCATCTCTTTAGGCTGGGACTGTGAACCGTCAACACGTAAATGATTTATGCCTTTAACATGACGGGTGCGATCATACCAGCACTAATGCACCGGATCCCATCATAACTCCGAAGTTAAGCGTGCTTGGGCATAAGTAGTACTTGGATGGGTGACCCTCTGGGAAGTCCTAGTGTTGCACCCCCCTTTTTAATTTTTTTTTGCCCCGGTTAGAGTTGCCAAGATACTTTATCCATCACATTTCTTATACCGATCCCACGGCACCTTGGGCAAGACAACTTTGCTTCACATAAACGTTGGGCCCATAAACCGAGGGCGTAGGGCTTGTGACCAGGTCTCCATCGCTCCGGTGCCCATAACTTTTGATCCGTAACGAGTTATGCGATGCACATCATACCATTGGAAAGCTTTCCGAGTGCTCTACAATAGGGGCAGCTAGCCTGCTCGGCTGCGCCCGTTTGGAGCACAAAATTGAACATTTTCATCAGTTTCGGTCCACTGTTCTTCTTTTGCTCTGTTTTTAAGTCTCGGATCGTATGTCATGAGCTGTTAAAAGGACGATAACCAAACTCTCGGGATATTACAGGGCCCTACAATGCGTCGATATCACGTCTTACAAGGATGCTACATTGTTGAAGCGGATGGGTTGTCGTTAAGCCCATTGGGCCTTTTGAATGGGCCATCTCGCTGGGCTGGGACTTTGAACCGTCAACACATAAAGGAATTGTGCCCTCAACATGGCGGGTGCGATCATACCAGCACTAATGCACCAGATCCCATCAGAACTCCGAAGTTAAGCGTGCTTGGGCGAGAGTAGTACTCATATGGGTGACCCCCTGGGAAGTCCTCGTGTTGCACCCCCTTTTCAATTTTTTTGGCCCTGGTTAGGGTTGCCAAGATACTTCATCCACCACATTTCTATTACCGAATCCCACGGCACCTTGGGCAAGGCAACTTCACTTCACGTAGATGTTGGGCCCGCAAACCGAGGGTGTTAGGCTTGTGACCAGGTCTCCGTCGCTCTATTGCCCATAACTTTTAATGCGTAAGGAGTTACGCGGGGCACATCATATCGTTGAAAAGTTCTCTGAGAGCTCTACGACGAGGTAGCAAGCCTGCTCGGCTGTGCCCATTTTTGGAGCCCAAAATCAAACATTTTAATCAGTTTCGGGCCACTTTTCGTCTTGTACTCTATTTTTCAATCCCGAATCGTACTTTGTGAGCTGTTAAAAGGACGACAACCTAACTCACGGGATATGACAGGACCCTACAATCCGTCGCCATCACGTCTTACGACAATGTTGCGTTGTTGAAATAGATGGGTTGTCATTAAACCCATTGGGCCATTTGTATGGGCCATCTCTCTGGGTTAGGACTGTGAACCGTCAACACATAAAGACAACTTCGCTTCACGTAGAGGTTGGGCCCGCAAACCGAGGGCGTAGGGCTTGTGACCAGGTCTCCGTCGCTCTGGTGCCTATAACTTTTGATCCGTAAGGAGTTACGCGGCGCACAGCATACCATTGGAAAGCTCTCCTAGAGTTCTATGACGGGGGCAACAAACCTGCTTAGTTGTGCCCGTTTTTGGAGCCCAAAATCGAATGTTTTCATCATTTTCGGGCCACTTTTCTTCTTTTGCTCTATTTTTTTATCCCAGATCGTACGTCGTGAGCTGTTAAAAGGATGACAACCTAACTCGTGGGACATTAGAAGGCCCTATAACGCGTCGATATCATGTCTTGCGAGGATGCTGCGCTGTTGAAGTGGATGGGTTGTCATTAAGCCCTTTGGGCCTTTTGTATGGGCTATCTCTCTAGGCTGTGACTGTGAACCGTCAACACATAAAGGATTTGTACCCACAACATGACGGGTGCGATCATACCAGCATTAATGCACCGTATCCCATCAGAACTCCGAAGTTTAGCGTGCTTGGGTGAGAGTAGTACTAGGATGGGTGACCCCCTAGGAAGTCCTAGTGTTGTACCCCTCTTTTTCAATTTTTTTTGCCCCGGTTAGGGTTGCCAAGATACTTTATCCACCATATTTCTATTACTGAATCCCACGGCACCTTGGGCAAAATAACTTTGCTTCACGTAGAGGCTGGGCCCGCAAACCGAGGGTGTAGGGCTTGTGACCAGGTCTCCGTCAATCCGGTGCCCATAACTTTTGATCCGCAAGGAGTTACGCGACACACAACATACCATTGGAAAGCTCTCCGAGAGCTCTACGACAGGGGCAGCAAATCTGCTCAACTATGCCTATTTTTGTAGCCCAAAATCAAACGTTTTCATCAGTTTCGTGCCACTTTTCTTCTTTTGCTCTGTTTTTACTTCCCAGATTGTACGTTGTGAGTTGTCAAAAGGACGATAACCAAACTCGTGGGATATTACAGTGCCCTACAATGCATCGATATCACGTCTTATGAGGATGCTGCATTGTTGAAGTGGATGGGTTGTCGTTAAGCCCATTGGGCCTTTTGAATGGGCCATCTCTCTGGGCTGGGACTGTGAACTGTCAGCACATAAAGGATTTGTGCCCTCAACATGACGGGTGCGTCCATACCAGCACTAATGCACCAGATCCCATTAGAACTCTGAAGTTAAGCGTGCTTGGGCGAGAGTAGTACTAGGATGGGTGACCCCTTGGGAAGTCCTCGTGTTGCACCCCCCTTTTCAATTTTTTTTGCCCCGGTTAGGGTTGCCAAGATTCTTTATCCACCACATTTCTATTACCGAATCCTACGGCACCTTGGGCAAGACAACTTCGCTTCTCGTAGAGGTTGGGCCTGCAAACCGAGGGTGTAAAGCTTGTGACCAGGTCTCCGTCGCTCCGGTGCCCATAACTTTTGATCTGTAAGGAGTTACGTGGCGCACAACATACCATTGGAAAGCTCTCCGAGAGCTCTACGTTGGGGGCAGCAAGCCTGCTCCGCTATGACCCTTTTTGGAGCACAAAATTGAACATTTTCATTAGTTTCGAGCCACTTTTCTTCATTTGCTCTATTTTTCCATCTCGGATCATACCTCGTGACCTGTTAAAAGGACGAAAACCCTACTCGCAGGACATTAGAGGGCCCTACAACGCGTCGATATCACATCTTGCGAGGATGCTGCATTGTTGAAGTGGATGGGTTGTTGTTAAGCCCATTGGGCCTTTTGAATTGGCCCTCTCTCTAGGCTCGGAATGTGAACCATCAACAAATAAAGGAATTGTGCCCTCAACATGACGGGTGCGATCATACCAGCACTAATGCACCGGATCCCATCAGAACTCTGAAGTTAAGTGAGCTTGGGCGAGAGTAGTACGAGGATGGGTGACCCCTTGGGAAGTTCTCGTGTTGCACCCACCTTTTCAATTTTTTTTGCCGTAGTTAGGGTTGCCAAGATACTTTACCCACCACATTTCTATTACCAAATCCCATGGCACCTTGGGCACGACAACTTCGCTTCTCATTGTGGCTGGGCCCGCAAACCAAGGGCGAAGGGCTTGTGATCAGGTCTCCGTCGCTTTGGTGCCCATAACTTTTGATCTGTAAGGAGTTACGCGGCATACAACATACCGTTGGAAAGCTCTCCGAGAGCTCTATGATGGGGGAAGCAAGGCTGCTTGGCTGCGCCCATTTTTGGATCCCAAAATCGAATGTTTTCATCAATTTCGGGCCACTTTTGTTCTTTTTCTTTGTTTTTTCGTCCCGGATCGTAAGTTGTGAGCTGTGAAAAGGATGAAAACCTAACTCGCTGGATATTACAGGGCCTCACAACACGTTGATATCTCGTCTTACGAGGATGCTGGATTGTTGAAGCGGATGGGTTGTCGTTAAGCCATTGGGCATTTTGAATGGGCCATCTCTCTGGACTGGGACTGTGAACTGTCAACACATAAAGAATTTGTGCCCTCAACATGACGGGTGCGATCATACCAGCACTAATGCACCGGATCCCATCAGAACTCCGAAGTTAAGTGTGCTTGGGCGAAAGTAGTACTTGGATGGGTGACCCCTGGGATGTCCTCATGTTGCACCCCCATTTTCATTTTTTTTTGCCCCGGTTAGGGTTACCAAGATTCTTTATCCACCACATTTCTATTACGGAATCCCACGACACCTTAGGCAAGACAACTTCGCTTCACGTAGAAGCTGGGCCTGCAAACCAAGGGCGAAGGGCTTGAGACCAGGTCTCCGTCGCTCCGGTGCCCATAACTTTTGATTCGTAAGGCGTTACGCGGCGCACAGCAAACCGTTGGAAAGCTCTCCGAGAGCTCTATGATGGGGGCAGCAAGCCTGCTCAGCTGCGCCAGTTTTTGGATCCCAAAATCGAACGTTTTCATAATTTTTGAGCCACTTTACTTCTTTTGCTCTGTTTTTCCATACCGGATCGTACGTCGTGAGCTGTTAGAAAGATGACAACCTAACTCGCGGGACATTAGAGGGCCCTACAACGTGTCGATATCACGTCTTGCGAGGATGTTGCGTTGTTGAAGTGGATGGGTTGTCGTTAAGCACTTTGGGCCTTTTGAATGGGCCATCTCTCTGGGCTGGGACTATGAACTGTCAACATATAAAGGATTTGTGCCCACAACATGACGGGTGCGATCATACCAGCACTAATGCACCGGATCCCATCAGAACTCCGAAGTTAAGCGTGCTTGGGCAAGAGTAGTACTAGGATGGGTGACCCCCAGGGAAGTCCTCGGGTTATACCCCCTATTTTCAATTTTGTTTTCCCCGGTTAGGGTTGCCAAGATACTTTAACCACCACATTTCTATTACTGAATCCCACGGCACGTTGGGCAAGACAACTTCGCTTCACGTAGAGGTTGGGCCCGCAAACTGAGGGCGTAGGGCTTGTGACCAAGTCTCCGTCGCTCTGGTGCCCATAACTTTTGATCTGTAAGGAGCTACGCGGCGCACAGCATACCGTTGGAAAGCTCTCCGACAGCTCTACGACGGGGGTAGCAAGTTTGCTCGGCTGCGCCCGTTTTTGGAGCCCAAAATTGATAATTTTCATCAGTTTTGGGCCACATTTATTCTTTTGCTCTGTTTTTCCGTTCCGGATTGTACGTTGTGAGCTGTTAAAAAGACGACAACATAACTCGCGGGATATGACAGGGCCTTACAACACGTCGATAACACGTCTTATGAGGATGCTGCATTGTTAAAGCAGATGGGTTGTCGTTAAGCCCATTGGGCCTTTTGAATGGGCCATCTCTCAGGGCTGGGACTGTGAACTGTCAACAATTAAAGGATTTGTGCCCTCAACATGATGGGTGCGATCATACCAGTACTAATGCACCGGATCCCATCAGAACTCTGAAGTTAAGCGTACTTGAGCGAGAGTAGTAATAGGATGGGTGACCCCTTGGGAAGTCCTCATGTTGCACCCCCCTTTTCAATTTTTTTTGCCCCGGTTAGGGTTGCCAAGATTCTTTTTCCACCAAATTTCTATTACCAAATCCCACGGTACCTTGACAAGACAACTTCGCTTCACGTAGAGGCTGGGCCCACAAACCGTGTCACGCCCCAACTCGACCCCATCTACGATCAGTCAGGACGCAACGAAATTTTGGCAGTATAACGATAGTAAATAGGATACCAAGGCTCTAAACCAACCTCATTAGACATCATACATCAACTCCACAAACCATACAACAAATAACTCCTCAATAAAATAACAACATACATCATAACCATATTATACCATAAACATTCCTCGTTATACGCCTCCGTTCCAACATAAAACATGAACCTTAATATACATTACAAAATCATATTGAGCCAACCTAGCAACCTAATCATAAACAAAAGGAAGGCTACTTAGACAACATCAACTAATTCATTATCTTTTCAACATCTTATACATTATAAACTACAAAGCATATAAAAGTCTACTAAGTAAATTTACAAGATAGTAAAACAATACAACATCAAGGATAAGACTCCGGAACATAAGACTCATCCACGTAAGGCACATTTTCCACATTCTCCTCTTCAGGAGGCACGTACCTGTAATCTTGCGAAAGTACACCTGTAGGCATGCAAAAATAGAGAGTGAGCTTATATAAAATAAGCCCAGTGAGGATCCGATAGATCTCGACAGTATTCACTATGCTCCTTGGATTTAATCCTTTGAGCAAGTAAACACAAAATAACATCAATAATACTATCATCACATAATCTATAATGACCATTCAATAAAGGATACACTAGTTGGTGTAGCTCCAATCACCATCACAATCATAACAGCCTTCTTGTGACTCCCATAAACTCACGCACCCGAGGTACCCCAATAACCTCTCCCTCCATGACACCTCCGTCATGCGAGCTGGAGGCAGTCTCTGGTAGTCATGCCGTTATCAACCCGACAGCCTGATGCTGTCCGAGAAGTGGCACACACATACCAAAGACTCAACAATAATAATAAACATCAATCATTCACAGGAGGACAATCTAGCAGAACTGCCTACCTCCCGGCATCAATCATCAATCAATAATCATCAATCATCATCAATAATCATCAATCATCATCAATAATCATATTATCATCATAATAACATTAATAATCAATTTAACAACAAATAACTAAGTTAGATGACAAAGTAGGCCATCCAACCGAACATGCATTAAACACACAATCAAACCTTAGTTTACCCATCAACAACTCACAATTCAATCACTCAAACCACACCCGATCAACTAAGGTTCAATTCCATAATTTAAAGAAAGATAACCTAAACTTCAAATAATCATATCTTACATTCTACTAATCCAAACAACCCCAAATCAATTTCAAACACTCACCCACTCGATCAACTACATTAGCCTTCTCAGAAACCAACCAAGACACCTCAAAATCAAGCCCAACAACCCTAAAACCTCAAGGCTCCTAGGCTGAAATTTCTGGATTTTCACCCAAACATCGTAATCGAAAATTCGGCATTATAACGGCGTTACCTCGTAATTAACAAATTTTTAGAAATCGACGACAATCGATTCCAACCACAACAACTCAAAATATTCCTCAAAAAGCCATTCTATCAAATTTAAATATGCGAAAATAAATAATTTCGCTACAATAGCTTAAATCTCATAGTAATACACATAAACGATCTCTAGCATGCATGGAGCAATAATCTAACATCAGATTAACATTCTAACGGTTCAAAATACAGTTATGAGCAAAAACAATTAAATGAGTTTTGAGATCCAAAATTTTTCTCTCACCTTTGATGCAATAAAAGCCTAGGAATACGTGCAATGCGTGCCCAACAAGCGGAATCCAACTCGGCACGAAGTTCTACGGTTAAAAACTAGGTTTTTCTTTGAAAATTTGCTTTGAAAATCTTGAAAACTCTTTTCTCTTTTCTCTCTTCTTCCTCTCGGCAATGTGTATGAAATTGTGGGTGTTTTTGTGCTTTGTGAGTGTGTGTTGGTGATATATGCTTGAAAGTCAACAAGTTAAATGAAAGTCAAAGTTGAAACTTTAGTATTTTTAGTGTTTTCTTGACTTTAAATGCATATTGATCACCAAAGTTCAAAACAATTATTCAACACCCAAGATAGCTCAAGTAGGTTATTTTTAGGTGACAAGAAGTTTTACAATCGAACAATTTCACCCGAGTCGGCTTAAAACTCAATTTTTGCAAAAGTCGGTGTAAAAACCCTAATAAATTCTTAAGCCGATTTTAAAACCATTTTAATCAAACACAGGTCTATTAAAGTCCGTGAACTAGGTCTAGAAGGGTTAAAAAGAGCAGTTTCAAAATTTTAGCGGAAGTGTTTCGAAAATACTAATCACTGAAAATCGACAATAAAATTTATGACTCCGTTTTTTATGAAAATTTCATGAATGCACATTTACCATGTTCTAGGAGTATTGATACTAAAATTACCACATTCTAAGTCACATAGCACATAGACAGGTTAATTCACGCAAAACGAGATAAAGCACGCAAAACGAGATAAGATAGAAAAGTGGGGTTTCACATTCTCCCTCCCTTAAAGAAATTTCGCCCTCGAAATTCTTACTTGATGTACTGAACAGATCTGGGTACTGCTGTTGCATCTGATCCCATCTCTCCCAAGTAGCTTCCTCGATACCGTGATGCTTCCACAACATCTTAACCATCAGAATCTTCTTCGACCTCAACTCTCGTTCCATCTGATCAAGAATACGAATCAGACGCTCGTTATAAGTCAGATTCTCACGAAGCTATAACGGCTCTGGCTCAAGAATATGAGAAGGATCCGGATTATATTTCTGCAAATTAGACACGTGAAATACATTGTGGACATTAGAGAAGTTCTCCGGTAAAGCCAACCGATATGCCGACTTACCAACTTTGCCGGTAATCTCAAACGGTGCAACAAATCTCAGACTCAACTTTCCACCTTTACCATAACGAGCAAACCCCTTACGAGGAGACAATCTCAAGAAAACCCGATCTCCGACTACAAACTCCAAGTCCCGATGACGCTTATCAGCATAACTTTTGAATCTACTATGCGCCGTAAGCATTCTCTGCCTGATCAACTGAACATTCTCAATCTTCTCAAGAAGCTCTGGCATGATAGTCGGATCAATAGTCTTCATCTCCCCTACCTCGTCCCAATATAAAGGTAAACGGCACTTACGACCGTAAAGAGCTGCAAAAGGTGCCATCCCAATAGTAGCTTGATTACTATTGTTATAGGCAAACTCGGCAAGTGGTAGATGTTTTTCCCAGTTCTTCCCGAAGTCCAGAACACAAGCCCTAAGCATATCTTCCAGAATCTGAATAGTCCGCTCAGACTGACCGTCGGTCTGTGGATGATACGCTGTACTGAAGTTCAACTGAGTACCCAAGGTCTCCTGAAGTTTCTCCCACAAACGAGAAGTAAATCGAGGATCTCGATCTGAGACAATACTAGATGGAATCCCGTGAAGTCTAACAATCTGATCCAAATAAAGATCCATCAACTTTGCAACCTCATCTCCCATCCTCATTGAAATAAAATGAGCTGTCTTCGTCAAACGATCCATGACAACCCAAACTGCATTGTTACCCCTCGGTGTTCTAGGCAAACCAGTGACGAAATCCATCGTAATATGCTCCCACTTCCACTCTGGTATAGCCAACGGCTGAAGCAAACCTGCAGGTCGTTGATGCTCAGCTTTCACCTGCTGACAAGTCAAACATCTAGCTAAAAACTGAGCAACCTCCCTCTTCATGTTATTCCACCAATAATGTTGCTTCAAATCCTTATACATCTTGGTTCTACCAGGATGAATAGTGTACTTAGAATTATGAGCTTCCTCTAGAATACCTCGCCTCAAGCCTGGTTCATCGGGAAGACAAACCCTATTTCGAAACCGAAGAATACCATCCTCATGCAGTTTAAAGTCAGACTGATCATCAGTGATCTGATCCTTGATCTTCTGAAGTTTAACATCAAGCTGCTGAGCTTCCCTGATCTGAGACAACAATAAAGGTTGAATACGGAGATATGAACACATCACCCCAACCTGAGTCAACTCCGGTCTCCAATAAGTGAATTCCTCAAGAATCTCCCATTTCTTGACAGCCAAACAAGCAACACTCGCCTTCCGGCTGAGAGCATCTGCTACAACATTTGCCTTGCCAGGCAGATAATTGATAGAACAATTATAATCTCCAAGAAACTCCATCCACCTCCGCTGACGCATATTCAACTCCTTCTGTGAGAACAAGTACTTCAGACTCTTATGATCAGTGAAAATCTCGAACTTACTGCCCCACAGATAATGACGCCACTTCTTTAGTGCGAAGAAAACTGCTGCCAACTCAAGATCATGAGTCGGATAATTCACCTCATAAGGCTTCAACTTCCTAGAAGCATAGGCAATAACTCGGCCATCCTGCATAAGAACACATCCCAAGCCCTCCTTGGATGCATCGCTGTAAATAACCATATTATCGGTCCTATCTAGTAGAGCAAGTACTGGAGCAGTAGTCAACCTCTTTTTCAACTCCTGAAACCCACTCTCACACTTCTCATCCCAAGCAAAGATAGTCTACTTCTAAGTCAACTTAGAAAGTGGCCCAGCAATCTTCGAGAAATCTTTTACAAACCTACGGTAATAACCCGCCAAGCCAAGAAAGCTACGGACCTCAGAAACATTCTCTGGCCTTTTCCAAGACATCACCGATTCAATCTTAGTGGGATCTACAGAAATACCGCTCTGTGTGATAACATGGCCAAGAAAATATATGCGTTGCAGCCAAAATTCACATTTACTGAACTTGGCAAACAACTGATGTTCTTGCAGCTTCTGTAAGACAAGCCATAGATGTTGCTCGTGCTCCGATTCAGATTTAGAATAGACCAAGATATCATCAATAAAGATAACCATGAACTGGTCTAAATACGGCTGAAAAACCCAATGCATAAGATCCATGAATGCTGCCGGTGCATTAGTTAATCCAAAAGGCATAACAACAAACTCATAATGCCCGTACCGAGTCCTAAACGCAGACTTCGGAACATCCTCTGTGCGAATCCGAAGCTGATAATACCCCTGCCTCAAATCAAATTTAGAATAGACTTTGGCTCCATGAAGTTGATCAAACAACTCGTCAATCAGTGGCAAAGGATATTTGTTCTTGATGGTCACCTGATTCAAACCACGGTAATCAATACACAATCTCAAGGTACCATCCTTCTTCTTCACAAATAATACAGGAGCTCCCCAAGGTGAAGAACTCTGTTGAATGAATCCCTTCTCCAATAACTCCTGCAACTGAGTCTTCAACTCCTTCAACTCAGCTGGTGCCATCCGGTATGCTGATTTAGAAATAGGTTGAGTACCGGGAATAAGATTGATCACAAACTCCACATCTCTCTCTGGCGGTAACCCTGGCAACTCCTCGGGAAATACATTGGGATATTCCTGAATAATAGGGACTTCCTCTAGCTGCAGCTTGTCAGATGGCTTGTTGATCAAATAAGCTAGATAACCCGAACACCCCTTACTCACCAACTTAACAGCTTTAGTTGCTGAGATAACAAAACTCGTCTTTGCACCCCGATTCCCTACTACCTCAACTACTGGCTGATCTGGCAAACAAAACTGTACTACCTTGGTTCTACAGTTCAACTGGGCATCATACTTAGAAGGCCAATCCATACCCAAGATAACATTATACCCCCGGATAGGAAATAAGATAAGGCCCGAAGGAAAATTATGCCCCTTAACATGGATTATACAAACCTTACAAACTAGGCCAGTCACATACTTATAAGTCAAAGAGGTACTAATCTCAACCATATAAGGCAATCTTTCAGGTTGCAAATTAACATGTTGCACACAAGCAGGAGTAATGAAAGAATGTGTGGCACCAGAATCAATCAACACTTTAACAAGTTGATCAAGTATAAGGAAGTTACCTTCCACAACTGCAGTCTCCTCAGGCATCTCCTCTAAGTCAACTGCGTAGGCCCGAGCCTGAACCCGCTGCTGCTGTGGTGCACTAGCCGCAGGTCGGCCCTGATAACCCTAAGTCACTGTCGGACCCTCAGTCCTCGAATACCTAGGGCAATCCCTCGCCCTGTGCTGATTGCTACCGCATCCTAAACACGTCCCTGCTTTCACCCTGCAATCGGCCTCCACATGCCCCGTGCGCTTGCAGTGTGTACACTACGGTGATGATGCACTAACACTGCTCCTGGATGAACCAGAAGCTAAAGGAACAGCTAAACTAGTCTGCTGCTATTGAGGCCTTACCAAATTGGGCCTGTACTGACCCTGAGACTGGGCTGGCCTGAACTGGGACTGAACCTGATATGACCCCTGCTGAAACTGAGGCCGATAATAACTCTACCGCCCCTGTGGCCTAAAAGAACCATGTTGAACTGGTGGCCTATACACAACCTACTGTACGGGAGGCCTATACATACTCTGCTAATACTGCGGCTGATACGGCCTCTTACTGGGCTGACTAGAAACAAGTTGATCCCCCTTCCTCTTCTCTAGTCTAGAAGCTGCCTCAAAGGCCTCAGTGAATACATCATACCGATTCAGAGCCATCATATCCTGAATCTCGGGCCTCAACCCCAACATGAATCTACGAGTCCTCCGCTCATCATCAGCCACATACTCCGGTGCATAACGGGACAATCGAGTAAAGGTGGCCTCATATTGAGCCACTGAAGCATCTCCCTGCACTAAGGCTAGAAATTCTGCCTCTCTCCGTTCCCTCGCGATCCTCGGGACATACTTTGCCCGGAAAGCCAACAGAAAGGCACCCCAAACATACGGAATACCCTGAGTCGCCCAGCTAGTTCTCACTGTGCGCCACCATTCTTCTGCCTCATCATCTAACAAGTACACGGCAAAAGAGACTTTCTGCTCATCGGTATAGTCAAAAGGATCATAAATCTTCTCCAACTTGCTAATCCACGCCTCAGCCTTCCTATCATCCGGCTCCCCCTGAAATCTCGATGGATGATACCCTAAGAATTCTTTCAGGGTACCATGCCCGTGGTTTCCATCCTACACATTCAACAATTGAGCCTGCCAAGCCTGAGTCTGGGCAGCCTGCCCTGCTATCAACTGAGCCTGTCCGGCCATTAACTCAGCAATCGTCTCCATAGCTGCCCCCAAAGGGTCATCACCCCTATCACGGCCCGGTGCCGCAATACCATGAGTCTCATCAGTCATCTCAGGCCTACCTTTAGTTCTCGGTCTGCCCGTCATTCTACTAATCAAAGAGTTAGCACAGGTTATAGCACGAAAACAGGTTATGAACAACTATTAGCACATAAACAACAAAGTCATATAAAACATATAAAGAAATTGATCACATAATCACATAAGTACTAAATCACATAATCACATAATCACTTAATCATTTAATCATATTAATACATAGATCACTTTTCTTTTTTTTCATACATACTTTCATGCAAAGACCATTACCCACATTCCGAGAATACCCCGGCTGACAACTAACATGCGCTTTGATACCACTTAAATGTCACGCCCCAACTCGACCCCACCTACGATCAATCAGGAAACAACGGAATTTCAGCAGTATAACGACAGTAAATAGGATACCGAGGCTCTAAACCAACCTCATTAGACATCATACATCAACTCCACAAACCATAAAACAAACAACTCCTCAATAAAATAACAACATACATCATAACCATATTATACCATAAACATTCCTCGTTATACGCCTCCGTTCCAACATAATACATGAACCTTAATATACATTACAAAATCATATTGAGCCAACCTAGCAACCTAATCATAAACAAAAGGAAGGCTACTAAGACAGCATCAACTAATTCATTATCTTTTCAACATCTTATACATTATAAACTACAAAGCATATAAAAGTCTACTAAGTTAATTTAAAAGATAGTAAAACAATGCAACATCAAGGATAAGACTCCGGAACATAAGACTCATCCACGTAAGGCACATTTTCCACATTCTCCTCTTCAGGAGGCACATACCCGTAATCCTGCGAAAGTACACCTATAGGCATGCAATAATAGAGAGTGAGCTTATATAAAATAAGCCCAGTGAGGATCCGATAGATCTCGACAGTATTCACTATGCTCCTTGGATTTAATCCTTTGAGCAAGTAAACACACAATAACATCAATCATACTATCATCACATAATCTATAATGACCATTCAATAAAGGATACACTAGTTGGTGTAGCTCCAATCACCATCACGATCATAACAGCCTTCTTGTGACTCCCATAACCTCACTCACCAGAGGTACCCCAATAACCTCTCCCTCCATGACACCTCCGTCATACAACCTGGAGGTAGTCTCTGGTAGTCATGCCGTTATCAACCCGGCAGCCCAATGCTGCCCGAGAGGTGGCACACACATACCAAAGACTCAACAATAATAATAAACATCAATCATTCATTGGAGGACAGTCTAGCAGAACTGCCTACCTCCCGGCATCAATCATCAATCAATAATCATCAATCATCATCAATAATCATATTATCATCATCAATAATCATATTATTATCATAATAACATCAATAATCAATTTAACAACAAATAACTAAGTTAGATGACAAAGTAGGCCATCCAACCGAACATGCATTAAACACACAATTAAACCCTAGTTTACCCATCAACAACACACAATTCAATCACTCAAACCACACCCGATCAACTAAGGCTCAATTCAATAATTTAAAGAAAGATAACCTAAACTTCAAATAATCATATCTTACATTCTACTAATCCAAACAACCCCAAATCAGTTTCAAACACTCACCCACTCGATCAACTACATTAGCCTTCTCGGAAACCAACCAAGACACCTCAAAATCGAGCCCAACAACCCTAAAACCTCAAGGCACCTAGGCTGAAATTTCCAGATTTTCACCCAAACATCGTAATCGAAAATTCGGCATTATAACGGCGTTACCTCGTAATTAACAAATTTTTAGAAATCGACGGCAATCGATTCCAACCACAACAACTCAAAATAATCCTCAAAAAGCCATTCTATCAACTTTAAATACCCGAAAATAAATAATTTCGCTACAATGGCTCAAATCTCGTAGTAATACACATAAACGATCCCTAGCATGCATGGAGCAATAATCTAACCTCAGATTAACATTCTAACGGTTCAAAATGCAGTTATGAGCAAAAACAAAAAAATGAGTTTTGAGATCAAGATTTTTTCTCTCACCTTTGATGCGATAAAAGCCTAGGAATGCATGCAATGCGTGCCCAACAAGCAGAATCCAACTTGACACCAAGTTCTACGGACAAAAACTAGGTTTTTCTTTGAAAATTTGCTTTGAAAACCTTGAAAACTCCTTTCTCTTTTCTCTCTTCTTCCTCTCGGCAATGTGTGTGAAATTGTGGGAGTTTTTGTGCTTTGTGAGTGTGTGTTGGTGATAAAAGCTTGAAAGTCAACAACTTAATTGAAAGTCAAAGTTGAAACTTTAGTATTTTTAGTGTTTTCTTGACTTTAAATGCATTTTATTGATCACCAAAGTTCAAAACAATTATTCAACACCCAAGATAGCTCAAGTAGGTTATTTTTAAGTGACTAGAAGTTTTACAATCGAACAATTTCACCCGAGTCAGCTTAAAACTCGATTTTTGCAAAAGTCGGTGTAAAAACCCTAATAAATTCTTAAGCCGATTTTAAAACCGTTTTAATCAAACACAGGTCTATTAAAGTCCGTGGACTAGGTCTAGAAGGGTTAAAAAGACCAGTTTCAAAATTTTAGCGGACGTGTTTCGAAAACACTATTCATTAAAAATCGACGATAAAATTTCTGACTCCGTTTTTTATGAAAATTTCATGAATGCACATTTAGCATGTTCTAGGAGTATTGATACTAAAATTACCACATTCTGAGTCACATAGCACATAGACAGGTTAATTCACGCAAAACGAGATAAGATAGAAAAGTGGGGTTTCACAAACCGAGGGCGTAGGGCTTGTGACCAGGTCTCCGTCGCTCCGGTGCCCGTAACTTTTGATCGATAACGAGTTATGCGATGCACAACATACCGTTGGAAAGCTCTCCGAGAGCTCTATGACGGGGGCAGCAAGCCTGCTTAGATGCCCCCGTTTTTGGAGATAAAAATCAAACCTTTTCATCATTTTCGGGCCACTTTTGGTCTTTTGTTCCGTTTTTCGTCCCGGATCGTACGTCGTGAGCTGTTAAAAGGAAGACAACCAAACTCGCTGGACATTAGCGGGCCTTACAACGCATCGATATCACGTCTTGCGAGGATACTGCGTTGTTGAAGTGGATGGGTAGTCGTTAAGCCCTTTGGGCTTTTTGAATGGGCCATCTCTCTAGACTGGGACTGTGAACCGTCAACACATAAAGGATTTGTGCCCTTAACATGACGAGTGCGATCATACTAGCACTAATGCATCGGATCTCATCAGAACTCCGAAGTTAAGCGTGCTTGGGCGAGAGTAGTACTAGGATGGGTAACCCCCTCGGAAGTCCTCGTGTTGCACCCACCTTTTCAATTTTTTTTGCCCCGGTTAGGTTTGCCAAGATACTTTATCCACCACATTTCTATTACCAAATCCCACGGCACCTTGGCAAGACAACTTCGCTTCACGTAGAGGCTGGGCCTATAAACCGAGGGCGTAGGGCTTGTGACCAGGTCTCCGTCGCTCCAGTGACCATAACTTTTGATTTGTAAGGAGTTATGCGGCGCACAACATACCGTTGGAAAGCTCTCCGAGAGCTCTACGACGGAGACAGCAAGCCTACTCGGCTGCACCCATTTTTGGAGCCCAAAATCGAACGTTTTCATAATTTTTTGGACACTTTTCTTCTTTTGCTATGTTTTTCCGTCCCGGATCGTACATCGTGGGCTGTTCAAAGGACGGCAATCTAACTCGCGGGATATTAGAGGGCCCAACAACGCGTCGATATCACATCTTGTGAGGATGCTGCGTTGTTAAAACGGATGGGTTGTCGTTAAGCCCTTTGGGCCTTGTGAATGGGCCATTTCTCTGGGCTAGGACTATGAACCGTCAACACGTAAAGAATTTGTGCCCACAACTTGACGGGTGCGATCATACCAGCACTAATGCACTGGATCCCATCAGAACTCCGAAGTTAAGCGTGCTTGGGCGAGAGTAGTACTAGGATGGGCAACCCCATGGGATGTCCTAGTGTTGCACCCCCCTTTTTTAATTTTTTTTGCCCCGGTTAGGGTTGCCAAGATACTTTAACCACCACATTTCTATTACCGAATCCCACGGCACCTTGGGCAAGACAACTTCGCTTCACGTAGAGGCTGGGCCCGTAAACCCAGGGCCAAGGGCTTTTGACCAGGTCACCGTCGCTCTGTTGCCCATAACTTTTGATCCGTAAGGAGTTACGTGGCGCACAGCAAACCATTGGAAAGCTCTCCGAGTACTCTATGACTGGGCAGCAAGACTGCTTGGCTGCTCCCGTTTTAGAAGCCTAAAATCGAACATTTTCATCAGTTTCGGGCCACATTTCTTTTTTGCTCTATTTTTCCATCCCGGATCGTACGTTGTGAGCTGTTAAAAGGACGACAACCTAACGCGCGGGATATTATAGGGCCCTATAATACGTTGATATCACGTCTTATGAGGATACAACGTTGTTGAAGTGGACGGGTAGTCGTTAAGCCCTTTGTCCCTTTTGAATGGGCCATCTCTCTGGGCTGGGACTGTGAACCGTCAGCACATAAAGGATTTGTGCCCTCAACATGACGGGTGCGATCATACTAGCACTAATGCACCGGATCCTATCAGAACTCTAAAGTTAAATGTGCTTGGGCGAGAGTTGTACTAGGATGGGTGACCCCCTTAGAAGTCCTCGTGTTGCACCCCCATTTTCAATTTTTTTCCCCCGGTTAGGGTTGCCAAGATACTTTATCCACCACATTTCTATTACCGAATCCCACGGCACCTTGGGCAAGACAACTTCACTTCACATAGAGGCTGGACCCGCAAACCGAGGGCAAAGGGCTTGTGATTAGGTCTTCGTCGCTCCGGTGCCCATAACTTTTGATCTGTAAGGATTTACGCGGCGCACAACATACCTTTGGAAAGCTCTCTGATAGCTCTACCACGGGGGCAGCAAGCCTGCTCGGCTGCACCTGTTTTTGGAGCCCAAAATCAAACGTTTTCATTAGTTTCGAGCCACTTTTCTTCATTTGCTCTGTTTTTCCATCCCGGATCGTACGTTGTGAGCTGTTTAAAAGACGACAACCTAACTCGCGGGATATTGCAAGGCCCTACAACGCGTCGATATCACGTCTTATGAGGATGCTGGGTTGTTGAAGCGGATTGGTTGTCGTTAAGCCCATTGGGCCCTTTGAATGGGCCATCTCTCTGGGCTGGGACTGTGAACCGTCAACACATAAAGGATTTGTGCCCTCAATATGACGAGTACGATCATACCATCACTAATGCACCGGATCCCATCAGAACTCCGAAGTTAAGCGTGCTTGGGCAAGAGTAGTAATAGGATGGGCGACCCCCTGGGAAGTCCTCGTGTTGCACCCCCCATTTTCAATTTTTTTTGCCCCGGTTAGGGTTGCCAAGATACTTTAACCACCACATTTCTATTACCGAATCCCATGGCACATTGGGCAAGACAACTTCGCTTCACGTAGAGGCTGGGCCCGCAAACCGGGGGGCATAGGGCTTGTGACCAAGTCTCCGTCGCTCCGGTGCCCATAACTTTTGATCCGTAAAGAGTTACGCGGCGCACAGCATACCGTTGGAAAGCTCTCCGAGAGCTCTACGACGGGAGCAGCAAGCCTGCTCGGCTGCGCCCGTTTTTGGAGCCCAAATTGAACATTTTCATCAATTTCAGTCCATATTTTTTCTTTTGCTCAGTTTTTTCGTTCCGAATCGTACGATATGAGTTGTTAAAAGATGACATCCTAACTCGTGGGATATGACAGGGCCTACAACACATCGATATCACGTCTTACGAGGATGCTGCATTGTTGAAGTAGATGGGTTGTCATTAAGCCCATTGGGCCTTTTGAATGGGCCATTTCTTTGGGCTGGGACTGTGAACTGTCAACACTTAAAGGATTTGTGCCCTTAACATGACGGGTGCAATCATACCAGCACTAATGCACCGGATCCCATCAGAATCTGAAGTTAAGTGTGCTTGGGCGAGAATAGTACTAGGATGGGTGACCCCCTGGGAAGTCCTCGTATTGCACCCCCTTTTTCAATTTTTTTTGCCCCTGTTAGGGTTGCCAAGATTCTTTATCCACCACATTTCAATTACCGAATACCACGGCACATTGGGCAAGAGTACTTCGATTCACGTAGAGGTTGGACCCGTAAAGCGAGGGCGAAGGGCTTCTGACTAGGTCACCGTTACTCCTGTACCCATAACTTTTGATCTGTAAGGAGTTACGCGGCGCACAACATACTGTTGGAAAGCTCTCTGAGAGCTCTATGACGGGGGCAGCAAGCCTGCTTAGATGCGCCCGTTTTTGGATATGAAAATCGAATGTTTTCATCATTTTCGGGCCACTTTTCTTCTTTTGTTCTATTTTTTCGTCCCAGATCATACGTCGTGAGCTGTTGAAAGGACGACAACCTAACTCGCGGGACATTACCGGGCCCTACAATGCGTCGATATCACGTCTTGCGAGGACGCTACGTTGTTGAAGTAGATGGGTAGTCGTTAAGCCCTTTGGGCCTTTTGAATGGGTCATCTCTCTAGGCTGGGACTGTGAACCGTCAACACATAAAGGATTTGTGCCCTCAACATGACGGGTACGATCATACCAGCACTAATATACCGGATCCCATCAGAACTCCGAAGTTAAGCGTGCTTGGGCGAGAGTAGTACTAGGATGGGTGACCCACTCGGAAGTCCTCTTGTTGCACCCACCTTTTCAATTTTTTGTGCCCCGGTTAGGGTTGCCAAGATACTTTATCCACCACATTTCTATTACCAAATCCCACGGCACCTTGGCAAGACAACTTCGTTTCACGTAGAGGCTGGGCCCGCAAACCAAGGGCGTAGGGCTTGTGACCAGGTCTTCGTCGCTCTGGTGCCCATAACTTTTGATCTATAAGAAGTTATGTGGCGCACAACATATCGTTGGAAAGCTCTCCGAGAGCTCTACGACAAGGGTAGTCAGCCTACTCAGCTGCGTCCACTTTTGGAGCCCAAAATCGAACGTTTTCATCAGTTTCGGGCCACTTTTCTTCTTTTGCTCTATTTTTTCGTCATTGATCGTACTTCGTGAGTTGTTAAAAGGACGACAACCTAACTCGCAGGATATTACAAGGCCCTACAACGTGTCGATATCACGTCTTGCCAGGATGCTGGGTTGCTGAAGCGGATGGGTTGTCGTTAAGCCCATTGGGCCTTTTGAATGGGCCATCTCTCTGGGCTGGGACTGTGAACTGTCAAAACATAAAGGATTTGTGCCCTCAACATGACAGGTGTGATCATACCAGCATTAATGCACCGGATCCCATCAGAACTCCGAAGTTAAGTGTGCTTGGGCGAGAGTAGTACTAGGATGGGTGACCCCCTGGGAAGTCCTCGTGTTCTACCCCCCTTTTTCATTTTTTTTCCCCGGTTTGGGTTGCAAAGATTCTTTATCCACCACATTTCTATTACCGAATCCCACGGCACCTTGGGCAAGACAACTTCTCTTTATGTAGAGGATGGGCCCGCAAACCGAGGCGTAGGACTTGTGACCAGCTCTCCGTCGCTCCGTTGCCCATAACTTTCGATCTGTAAGGAGTTACGCGGGGCACAACATACCGTTGGAAAGCTCTCCGAGAGCTCTACAACAGAGGCAACAAGCCAGCCACGCTGCGCCCGTTTTTGAAGCCCTAAATTGAACATTTTCATCAGTTTCGAGCCACTTTTCATCTTTTGCTCTGTTTTTTCATCCCAGATCGTACGTTGTGAGCTGTTACAAGGACGACAACCTAACTCGCGGGATATTATAGGTCCTTACAATGCGTCGATATCACGTCTTACGAGTATGCTGGATTGTTGAATCGGATGGGTTGTCGTTAAACCCATTGGGCCTTCTAAATTGGCCATCTCTCTGGGCTGGGACTGTGAACTGTCAACACATAAAGGATTTGTGCCCTCAACATGACGTGTGTGATCATACTAGCACTAATGCACCGGATCCTATTAGAACTCCGAAGTTAAGCGTGCTTGGGCGAGAAGAGTACTATGATGGGTGACCCCCTTAGAAGTCCTCGTGTTGCACCCCTGTTTTCAAATTTTTTTGCCCCGGTTAGGGTTGCCAAGATTCTTTATCCACCACATTTCTATTACCAAATCCCATGGCATCTTGGCAAGACAACTTCGCTTCACGTAGAGGCTGGGCCCACAAACCGAGGGCGAAGGACTTGTGACCAAGTCTCTGTCACCCGGTGCTTATAACTTTTGATCCGTAAGGAGTTACGCGGTGCACAGCATACCGTTGGAAAGCTCTCCGAGAACTCTACAATGGGGGCAACAAGCCTGCTCCTCTGTAACCATTTTTGGAGACCAAAATTGAACATTTTCATCAGTTTTTGGCTACTTTTCTTCTTTTGCTCTATTTTTCCATCCTCGATCATACTTCGGGAGCTGTTAAAAGGACGACAACCTTACTCGCGGGACATTAGGGGGCTTTACAACCCGTCGATATCACGTCTTACGAGGATGCTGCATTGTTGAAGCTGATGGGTTGTCGTTAAGACCATTGGGCCTTTTGAATTGGCCATCTCTCTGGGCTGGGACTGTGAACCGTCAACACATAAAGGAATTATGCCCTCAACATGACGGGTGTGATCATGCCAGCACTAATGCACCGGATCCCATCAGAACTACGAAGTTAAGCGTGCTAGGGCGAGGGTAGTACTAGGATGGATGACCCCCTCGGAAGTCCTAATGTTGCACCCACCTTTTCAAGTTTTTTTGCCCAGGTTAAGGTTGCCAAGAAACTTTATCCACCACATTTCTATTACCAAATCCCATTGCACCTTGGCAAGACAACTTCACTTCTCGTAGAGGCTAGGCCCGTAAACCGAGGGCGTAGGGCTTGTGACCAGTTCTCCGTCGCTCCGGTGCCCATAACGTTTGATTTGTAAAGAGTTACACGGCGCACAACATACCGTTGGAAAGCTCTCTAAGAGCTCTACGACAGGGGCAACAAGCCTACTCGGCTGTGCCCATTTTTGGAGCCCAAAATGGAACGTTTTCATCAGTTTTGGGTCACTTTTCTTCTTTTGCTCTATTTTTCCGTCCCGCATCGTACGTTGTGAGCAGTTAAAAGGATGACAACCTAACTCGCGGGATATTACAGGGCCTCACAATGCGTCGATATCTCGTCTTACGAGGATGCTGGGTTGTTGAAGCAAATGGGTTGTCGTTAAACTCATTAGGCCTTTTGAATGGGCCATGTAACGCCCCATTCCCTCACGGAAATAGGAGCTATATATTCTCACTAAACACAACCCGATCCAAAACCCAAGTCACGAAATACGAGGAGAAACGGACAGAGTTTCCCCTGTTTATAGGACAAACAGTTTACCTGCACACAACAAATAAATGGACCAGTACCGTGTCCAAACATACATAACTCCATACATGCATTGAACTCAAACCACATTAAGCTATTACATAGACTAGGTTATCAAAGAACTCTATGACCTGGTTAAGCTTAAATACATTTATCTCCTACATTGAGCATATACAATTCATGAAAGTAAAACTTTACAACTTTTACAGCTCAAACCACATAACACGTAAGGCCACTCTTCAAGCATGAACTATCACGTGATCACGAACTACACTTCCTTTGGCTATAACCTGAAATATTTATGATGAGGAGGCAGTATACCAATAATGTATACTCAGTGAGGGAGGGGGAAACGGGGACAATATACCGGGTTCGTGCAATGCAGCAATTTAACACAATTAACACAATAAATAAACAATGAATAACAATTCTAATACCATACTTTAAAAGGATACGATCGATAACCCTTATCACTCCAACTTTTGAACCACGATCACGATCACAATCAATGTGCCGGCATAATCCCCAAACACTCCAGTGGGTGTACTCCGGATGTACCCCGAATATCCTACGACCCAACACCCCCTGGCAATCTCCGAACCAGGCGAGTGAGGGAATAGGGTACAGATCTAGAGCACCAACCGTGGCAAGCCCGCTGCCGCCCAGAGAGGCCCATCGCATCCGTCCCGACTATATGGTTGCGCAACCAAAGACTCGATAACACAAGAAACAATAATAATAATAACAATATAACAAAATAAGCCGATATACACACAAGAAGGACAACAAAAGAGGTTGTCCTCACACATTAACTAGTTGACCACAATAGAAGCGAAATAACAAGCATTAACCATTAACTCGTTCTATTAACTATAAAACTGACAAATCTTGTTAGAATACGCTAAATCACATTAATAGCATGAAAACTATTTAACATATTCGATATACAATAGAGAAATGCAAATAAGATGCAACTCCCTCACCTTGCAAAGCCAATCCTGTAAGAATTTAGTTAAGAACCCTTTCCATATTCTCCGAATGCACCAAATCCTTCCATTCTACTACATAATACAATCAACTAACTATATAAGAAATTATACATTCATTCTCGGGTATTCCACTTAGCATGCATGGGGTTCTAAATCACATAGACTAACTAGACATTTAACATGCTAGAATTACCAAGTTAATACATGTAGAACACTTAAAACACTTAACTAGAATATTTTCAAACTTCTACCATAAAATACTTCATTCAAGCATAACTCAAACACTTAGTTTTCAATATATACATTATTAACTAATCCTTGATCTAACATGAAAATAACCATAAAAACCTTCTAAACTATCAAAAGAGTGCTCTTACTCACTTATGAACTCTAAAATACAAGATAGATATGGAATACAACACATAGCAAGTAGATCTTCATGAAAACATGCCCATTTACAAAACTTCTAACAGAACCTTAAATTTATCAAATTCATTACCTATGTTCTTGGACTCCAAATTCTCTGGTTTTTTACATATAAATGTAGATCTTCGAGTGTAGTTGATTTTAGAATCAAACAGAGCTTAATTCCAGTTTAAAATCAACAAGTTATGACCTTTCCCGTGCAACTACACAAACTGTCCAGTAGCAGCGATTTTTAGGACACATTTTGAAAATGGCTAAATCGGAGGCCTAAAACGTTAGAATTAGCCTTAGCTCTAGAAATCAACATTTGTTCTAAACTGCCTAATCTAGATGCTATGTAAATTTCGTTAATTTTCAAGTACGTTTGCTATGTCAAAATAGCTTGGAAAGACAGGGGCAGTGCACTATTTCGAAATTCAGATTTTGCATACTTGAATTCTCTTGATGTTTTCTTGCATTTGAGCTATCTATGGGCATTAATCTAGCATGTAACACATCCCTATACTTCACTTAGAACATTAAACAAACACATTGTCTACATTTATATTCATATCTAGCAAAGTATCAACTACAACTAAAATCAACTATACACAAGCTATAAAACAAGAAATGTGTTCTCTAGCATCTAAATAACAAGTATTAAGCATAGATTTAACAATGTCTAACATAAATAATGACTTTTGAAAAATGGGTTAGAAAATGTCCTCACCTTTTTTCTGCAAAATAAATGAAAAATAAACCGCTAGGAAGATGCTACACGTCACCACGAACTCAAAAATGCTGGAATTGCGCCTTGGTTCCACTCCAAACTCAAGATATAAGCAAAAATGTGCAAGGGTTTACTATTCATGGTCTTAGCTTGGTCACGGGTGGAAGGGAAGGAGAAAAGCTGATTTTGTGTTTTGTTTTGGCTTATTTAGTATTTAAGTGGAAAGTCAAAGGTCAAAGCTTCGGTCAACTCTCGCGTAGAAAAATCAGCTCTGCGCCACCTTACGAAAACAGCCATAACTTCTTCTAGAAAACTCCAATTCACGAACGGTTTGAACCTATAGAAACTAGACTCGTAGAGCTTTCCAACCATATATAATTTGCTACCTAACTCTTCCCCAATTGGTTCAGATTTAATTTCAAAGTTGACCCAAAATTTGACTAACTTAACATTGCATTTTTATTTTTAATCCCAAGTTTACCCTTCATTAAACATTTCAAAAAAATTTCCACCTTGTCCTAGTTGGTCAATGAAGGTGAAAAGTAGATAAGATGCAATTTAAATGAACTTTAAATGCAATTTTAAATTTTAAAACACTAAATAAGTCATGTAAATGCACATATTATTTTTCAAATAATTATTAAAATAAATGAATGCACATGTAATGAACGTTCGGGTCCTCGCAGCTAGCATTTAAGATAACATGTAATTAAATGCAATACTATTAAATACATGCCGAGTTCGAGGTTTCACATCCTTCCCCCCTTAAAACAATTGCGTCCTCGCAATTCTTCTTCTGATAGAACTCGACATCAACTGAAGTCCAACTCTGGTTACTCTTCATCGATTGCTACAGTAAGGACACTGAATAAGAATGACCATAGGAAGACCCAAGAAGAAATCCCAATAGTACTGCTTAAGAGCTCCTAAGTAATAAGGCCAAATAAAGGCTCGAATGAGAATGTCAAAGAAAATACTGTGCATCTAATAAGATAGTCAAGTAGAATACCAAATGTAGAATCCCGACCGGACGAGAACTAAATGAGAATCTCAAGCGGATGCACCATATATAAAACCAACCTTCGAGGCCTCATCACTGTTTGCTGAGTGAGAATTTCGTAGAACAAGAAACACTAATAAAGAAATATCAGAAGAATGCCCAACAAGAAAATACCAAGGGAATGCTTCAGAGAACAGCCATGCAGAAACCCCAGAGAATCCATTCATCTAGGACTGCTGAGTATAGAAGAATGTCTTAGAGGAAATCCCAATAACCAAGCTCCAACTATAAACACCAACTCCCAAATAAAGGGATGATCAAATGCTTCTCATTCCAGCTAATTCACATAACTTGAAGAGCCTACTACTAATCACTTCTCTTCAGGGGAAAGAAGAAATCTTTCTTACTATTTCAACGGGACATGTATGAATGCCAAGATATCACATTTACACATATATGCTTTAAACTATTATGCAAGCATGTTTATAAAAGAGTTTATAAAACAGTTTATTCATCAAAGTCATTCAAGCACGACAATCATAACACAACTTAATCCAAGACATTCAAATACACATATTACAAGTAACAATTCAAGTAATTAACAATTCACGAGGTAGATTCAATTCACAAGGTCAATTCAATGCACAACTAGCCACTCCACTTAACTTAGCACACATTTAGCATATAACACATAACTATATCACATAGGTGCACACATTCTAGTCAAGGCACACAATCTCACATACAGGCACACACTTTCGAGACACACTTAACGAGCATACAATCAAGGTTTACTACCCAACAGACCGAGGATCCTATCCCGGCTGAGAGCTAACTAAGCTCTGATACCACTTGTAACGCCCCATTCCCTCACGGAAATAGGAGCTATATATTTTCACTAAACACAACCCAATCCAAAACCCAAGTCACAAAATACGAGGAGAAACGGACAGAGTTTCCCCTGTTTATAGGACAAACAGTTTACCTGCACACAACAAATAAATGGACCAGTACCGTGTCCAAACATACATAACTCCATACATGCATTGAACTCAAACCACATTAAGCTACTACATAGACTAGGTTATCAAAGAACTCTATGACCTGGTTAAGCTTAAATACATTTATCTCCTACATTGAGCATATACAATTCATGAAAGTAAAACTTTACAACTTTTACAGCTCAAACCACATAACACGTAAGGCCACTCTTCAAGCACGAACTATCACGTGATCACGAACTACACTTCCTTTGGCTATAACCTGAAAGATTTATGATGAGGAGTGAGTATACCAATAATGTATACTCAGTGAGGGAGGGGGAAACGGGGACAGTATACCGGGTTCGTGCAATGCAGCAATTTAACACAATTAACACAATAAATAAACAATGAATAACAATTCTAATACCATACTTTAAAAGGATACGATCGATAACCCTTATCACTCCAACTTTTGAACCACGATCACGATCACGATCACGATCACAATCAATGTGCCGGCATAATCCCCAAACACTCCAGTGGGTGTACTCCGGATGTACCCCGAATATCCTACGACCCAACACCCCCTGGCAATCTCCGAACCAGGCGAGTGAGGGAATAGGGTACAGAGCTAGAGCACCAACCCTGGCAAGCCCGCTGCCGCCCAGAGAGGCCCATCGCATCCGTCCCGACTATATGGTTGCGCAACCAAAGACTCGATAACACAAGAAACAATAATAATAATAACAATATAACAAAATAAGCCGATATACACACAAGAAGGACAACAAAAGAGGTTGTCCTCACACATTAACTAGTTGACCACAATAGAAGCGAAATAACAAGCATTAACCATTAACTCGTTCTATTAACTATAAAACTGACAAATCTTGTTAGAATACGCTAAATCACATTAATAGCATGAAAACTATTTAACATATTCGATATACAATAGAGAAATGCAAATAAGATGCAACTCCCTCACCTTGCAAAGCCAATCCTGTAAGAATTTAGTTAAGAACCCTTTCCATATTCTCCGAATGCACCAAATCCTTCCATTCTACTACATAATACAATCAACTAACTATATAAGAAATTATACATTCATTCTCGGGTATTCCACTTAGCATGCATGCGGTTTGACATCACATAGACTAACTAGACATTTAACATGCTAGAATTACCAAGTTAATACATGTAGAACACTTAAAACACTTAACTAGAATATTTTCAAACTTCTACCATAAAATACTTCATTCAAGCATAACTCAAACACTTAGTTTTCAATATATACATTATTAACTAATCCTTGATCTAACATGAAAATAACCATAAATACCTTCTAAACTATCAAAAGAGTGCTCTTACTCACTTATGAACTCTAAAATACAAGATAGAAATGGAATACAACACATAGCAAGTAGATCTTCATGAAAACATGCCCATTTACAAAACTTCTAACAGAACCTTAAATTTATCAAATTCATTACCTATGTTCTTGGACTCCAAATTCTCTGGTTTTTTACATATAAATGTAGATCTTCGATTGTAGTTGATTTTAGAATCAAACAGAGCTTAATTCCAGTTTAAAATCAACAAGTTATGACCTTTCCTGGCAACTACACAAACTGTCCAGTAGCAGCGATTTTCAGGACACATTTTGAAAATGGCTAAATCGGAGGCCTAAAACGTTAGAATTAGCCTTAGCTCTAGAAATCAACATTTGTTCTAAACTGCCTAATCTAGCTGCTATGTAAATTTCGTTAATTTTCAAGTACGTTTGCTATGTCAAAATAGCTTCGAAAGACAGGGGCAGTGCACTATTTCGAAATTCAGATTTTGCATACTTGAATTCTCTTGATGTTTTCTTGCATTTGAGCTATCTATGGGCATTAATCTAGCATGTAACACATCCCTATACTTCACTTAGAACATTAAACAAACACATTGTCTACATTTATATTCATATCTAGCAAAGTATCAACTACAACTAAAATCAACTATACACAAGCTATAAAACAAGAAATGTGTTCTCTAGCATCTAAATAACAAGTATTAAGCATAGATTTAACAATGTCTAACATAAATAATGACTTTTGAAAAATAGGTTAGAAAATGTCCTCACCTTTTTTCTGCAAAATAAATGAAAAATAAACCGCTAGGAAGATGCTACACGTCACCACGAACTCAAAAATGCTGGAATTGCGCCTTGGTTCCACTCCAAACTCAAGATATAAGCAAAAATGTGCAAGGGTTTACTATTCATGGTCTTAGCTTGGTCACGGGTGGAAGGGAAGGAGAAAAGCTGATTTTGTGTTTTGTTTTGGCTTATTTAGTATTTAAGTGGAAAGTCAAAGGTCAAAGCTTCGGTCAACTCTCGCGTAGAAAAATCAGCTCTGCGCCACCTTACGAAAACAGCCATAACTTCTTCTAGAAAACTCCAATTCACGAACGGTTTGAACATATAGAAACTAGACTCGTAGAGCTTTCCAACCATATATAATTTGCTACCTAACTCTTCCCCAATTGGTTCAGATTTAATTTCAAAGTTGACCCAAAATTTGACTAACTTAACATTGCATTTTTATTTTTAATCCCAAGTTTACCCTTCATTAAACATTTCAAAAAAATTTCCACCTTGTCCTAGTTGGTCAATGAAGGTGAAAAGTAGATAAGATGCAATTTAAATGAACTTTAAATGCAATTTTAAATTTTAAAACACTAAATAAGTCATGTAAATGCACATATTATTTTTCAAATAATTATTAAAATAAATGAATGCACATGTAATGAACGTTCGGGTCCTCGCAGCTAGCATTTAAGATAACATGTAATTAAATGCAATACTATTAAATACATGCCGAGTTCGGGGTTTCACAGGCCAACTCTGGGCTGGGACTGTGAACTGTCAACACATAAAGGATTTGTGCCCTCAACATGACGGGTGCGATCATACCAGCACTAATGCACCGAATCCCATCAGAACTCCGAAGTTAAGCGTGCTTGGGCGAGAGTAGTACTAGGATGGGTGAGCCCCTGGGAAGTCCTCGTGTTGCACCCCCTTTTTCATTTTTTTTCCCCGGTTAGGGTTGCCAAGATTCTTTATCCACCACATTTCTATTACCGAATCCCACGGCACCTTGGGCAAGACAACTTCGCTTCATGTAGAGGATGGGCTCGCAAGCTGAGGGTGAAGGGTTTGTGACCAGGTCTCCGTCGCTCTGGTGCCCATAACTTTTGATCTGTAAGGCGTTACGCGGTGCATAGCATGCCGTTGGAAAGCTCGCCGAGAGCTCTATGACGGGGGCAGCAAGCCTGCCCAGTTGCGCCCATTTTTGTAGCCCAAAATCGAATGTTTTCATAATTTTCAGACCACTTTTCTTCTTTTGCTCTATTTTTCCGTCCCGAATCGCATGTCGTGAGCTGTTAAAAGGAAGGCAACGTAACTCGCGAGACATAAGAGGGCCCTACAACGTGTCAATATCACATCTTGCGAGGATGTTGCGTTGTTGAAATAGATGGGTTGTCGTTAAGCCCTTTCAACCTTTTGAATGGGCCATCTGTGATACCCCGAACATGGCATGTATTCAATAGCATTTTAAGTTCATTTAAATTGCATTTTATTGACCTTTCACATTCTTTGACCAAACTAGTTGACTTTTCATCTACATTGACCAACTAGGACAAGGTGGGAATTTTTGAAATGTTTAATAAAAGGCAAACTTGGGATTAGAAATAAAAAAATGCAATGTTAAGTTAGTCAAATTTTGGGTCAACTTTGAAATTAAATCTGAACCAATTGGGGAAGAGTTAGGTAGCAAATTATATATGGTTGGAAAGCTCTATGAGTCTAGTTTATGAGGGTTCAAACCGTTCGTGAATTGGAGTTTTCTAGAAGAAGTTATGGCCGTTTTCGTGAGGTCGCGCATAGCTGTTTTGGTTTAGCGGGTTGACCGAATTTTGACCTTTGACTTCTTGACATTTTTTTTTTTTAATAAGCAGAATGTGCACGAAAAAAACCGAGAGAAAAAGGCTTGAACCATGAGGAAAAGAAGGAGAAAAAAAAAAAGAAAATCTCAACTTCAAATCTTCGATTCTTCGCGTGGGCTTGTGCGGGGTGGTTTCCGAGGCACTCTACGAGGTTTTCCTAGCGTCTAGGAGCGTCTAAGGTGAGGGAAGCATGTTATTTGTGCATTTATACGTTGTATATGTTAACTTTGTCAATTTTTAGATTTATCCGTAGATCGTTATTTAAAGCGATTTGATGCTTCTAGAATGTTCATTAGCATTTGTAGAATATGTATTTATAGCTTTGTAACATTTTCTGCGGTTAAATGTTGTGATTGCAAATTAAATTGTGAAATGAATAGTGTTTTATGAATAGTAAAACCTTGAAACGTTAAAATTGCGCTGTTATGCTTTCCGTTGATGTAGAAACGTGCTAGGTATGCTAGAATGCTAAAATGTGTGGTTTGTTTGGGTTGCGTAGTGGAAAAAATGAGAATTAAGCCTTTGGGAAAGTTGGGGTCGTTTTGGTCGACTTTTGCGTTTTCTCGTTTTGCGTGTTGGCATTGCTTCGGGAGGCCATAGAAGCACTTTTGGTGCGATTATGACGTTGGTTGGGTGTTTGGTTGATATAGTTGTAGTTCAAATGAGAAAGGGGGAAATCAGGGCTTTGCGCGAGTTCTAGGGTAAAGTAAGGTTTCGGGGTCTTCAGACGTGCCTTATGGTGACCTAGGAGGGTTGGCGAAGTCGGTTTCCAGAACTCTTGGCTCGTTTGGAAATGGTAGCATTTTGATAGTTGGGGCCGGTTTGTGTTTTTGTGTGTTTTCTTGTCTTTATGCTTATAGAATGTTTAGAATTACTTGGAATACTTGTTTGAGTTGTTTTGGATTGAATTACTTATCAAATTGCTGCTATTGCGTGCGAGAGTAACCTACTTTGTTATTCTTTCACGTGTGGCTTTATCGCTTGTTTATCGCCTTGTATCGAGTCTTGCATTGCATAGTGTCTCGCGCGTGAGTGATGGGCCTCTCTGGGTAGCCTTGGGTTGCCAGTGTTGGTTGCTCTAGCTCCGCTGCTATTTCCTTTCTCGCTTGGGTTGCCTCCCAGGGAGATTTGGGTCGTAGGATTGATGGATACTTCCGGGGTATTCCAAACTGGTGTTATAAGGTGGTTTGGGCCGGCGCGTCATCGTTAAAGTCATCGGAATCGTGATCGGTACATTACTCGCTCGAGTGAACCATAGCCTTCAAAGTGTGGTATAGCTTTGATTGGTTGTGTTAATGCTTTCTTTAGTTGTTTAATTGTATTGTTGTTTATATTGAATGACTTTTATTGATTGTATTGCTTAACTGTACCTATTTGCATTGCACGATCTTCTTTCTCTCCAATTCGATATCTGTCTCGCCCTCACTGAGTATACGTGTTGTGTATACTCACTCCTCATCACCACATTTCAGGAAATGCCCTGTTAGCTGGAAAGTTCGTGATTTCGTGAAAGTCCGTGCTTGAAGAGTTGTCTTGAGTGCCTATGTAACTTGAGTTGTCAAAGTTGTCAAGTTGTATGCTTTTATGTTGTATGTAATTATTGTTAAAAGAAATGTAATATAAATCTAGCTATGTAGTTGGAATGGTTTGATAAGTTAGATTATGTATATAGTTAATGTAGCTTAACTTCAATGCATGGTTGTAATATCCAAAGGAAAAGAATTAGAATGGCATGATAGTTTATTTTATGCAGTAGCTTTGTATGGTTTAATTGCCTAAATTGAATGTACTTGTCAAAATGAAAAGATAGGTTAGTTTTTAAATTGGAAATGTATGTATACTTGCTGAGTTTAAATTGTTGAGAACCGAGGCTCGGATGGCCTTGAGGAAGTTTTGTATGGTTGGACACGGTGGTGGTCCATTTATATGCTATTACAGGTTTTGCATTTCGCCTATAAACATGGGAGACTCCGTCCGTTTTCCCTGAAAATTTTGCCTGGGTTTGGTTTGGGTTGTGATTAGTTTGATTGATAGAACTCTCGGTCTCGAGAGGGATCGGGGTGTCACAGGTGGTATCAGAGCTTATTTAGCTCATAAGCCGGGACAGGGTCCTCGTTCTGGTGGGTAGTGACCCTTAAATGTGTGCTTGTTAAGTGTGTCTTGAAAGTGTATGCTTTTATGTGAGATTATGTGTCTTGACATGAATGTGTGCTCCTATGTGATATAGTTGTGTTATGTGTTAATTGTGTGCTAAGTGAAGTAAAGTGTCTAGTTGTGCATTGAATTGACCTATCGAATCGACCTCGTGGATTGTTATTTGCTTGAAGTATTGCTTTTAATGTGTGTACTGAAATGTCTTGAATTAGCTATGCCGTGATTTGAATTGATTATGCTGTGCTTGACTTGATTGTTATGCTTGAGTGACTTTGTTAAATAAACTATATTGTAAACTTGTTGGCATAATAGCTTAATGCATATGTATAACTGTGATATATTGGCATTCATACATGTCCTATTGAAATGGTAAGTAAGTCCTCTTCCTCCCCTGAAGAAAGTGGTTCACCGCTGGCTTTTCAAGGTGTATGGATTGGCAGGAAATGAATGGCATTTGACTAGCCTTTATTTGGGAATTGGTGATTGCTTTTGGAGCTCGGTTATTGGCAAATCCCTTTGGTCCTTCTCTGTGCTTAACAGTTGCGAAAGAGTAGCTTTCTCTTGGGGTTTTAATTGGGTGTTCTCTGGAACATTCTTTGGTTTTCATAACGGGTGTTCTTTGGGGACTTTTGTTGGCACTTCTCGGTGGACTTGGTTAATGGGATTTCAATCGGCCTTACTGCATGGTATTATCTATGGCATATGTGTCTCGGTCTTTATTGGAGTGTTACTGGTATTCCTTATTGGAAATTCTTCAATGGCATTCTCTAGGATTTCCACTGCCCAATTATTTAGTATTACTTATTGGGCAATTCTTGGTACTTTCTTACTGGAGCATTGTTCGGGTATTTTCTTTGGCATCCCTCAGTTGGTTTGGTAACTGGAATCCCTATCAGACTTATTGTATAATACTACTTATGGTATTCTTTGAAATTCTTATTAGGCATTCTCTTGGTATTTTCCTTGTTGGCAAAGTTGTATGAAGTTCTCACTTGGAAAACAGTGAAGAGGACTCAGAGTTTGGTTTCGGTATATTGTTCATCAGTTCGGTGTTTATCCTTGGAGTTTTCGTCCATCTGGGAAACTATGTTTGTTATTCAACTTGGTTGTCTTATTGGGCACGTTATATTTTCTCTATTATTTCCTTTGACATTCCTCTCAGCATTTGATAGCAAAACTCGGAATCTAATTGGTTGTTCCATGGGGTTATTATTTGGAAGGCTTCTTTGGAACTTTGGAAATATATTTGATTGGGTTCTTGGTATTTTCTTCAGCACTCTTAACAGGGAATTCTTCTATGAAATCCATGACCAGCGGGGTACTTCTTTGGACCTCTAGATAGAATCTTTGTTTGAGCTTTTATTTGGCTTCTTGCTTGGGAATTCTCGGGCAGTAACAGTTAGACTTCTATTGGAGATTCGTGCGTGAGGTATTCTTCTTGTCGTTATTGTGTGGTATTAATGACGTCTACAGTATCTTTGCTTTAGTCTTTATTGGTATTATCTCGGCGTTTCTGGTTGGAATTTATTCTTCTTAGGTATTCGTGTCAACGGGATTCTTGTACGGTATCTACATTTGAGCTTCTATTTGGCGATACTACTTGGCATTTCTACTTGAACTTTCCTATTGGTCATCTTTATTAAATACTTTTTCAGTAGCTAATGAAGACTAGTCAGAGTTGGATTGTAGATGATGCAGAGTCCTATTGGAAGAAGAATTGCGAGGACGCAATTGTTTTAAGGGGGGAAGGATGTGAAACCCTGAACCTGGCATGTATTCAATAGCATTTTAAGTTCATTTAAATTGCATTTTATTGACCTTTCACCTTCTTTGACCAAACTAGTTGACTTTTCATCTACATTGACCAACTAGGACAAGGTGGGAATTTTTGAAATGTTTAATAAAAGGCAAACTTGGGATTAGAAATAAAAAAATGCAATGTTAAGTTAGTCAAATTTTGGGTCAACTTTGAAATTAAATCTGAACCAATTGGGGAAGAGTTAGGTAGCAAATTATATATGGTTGGAAAGCTCTATGAGTCTAGTTTATGAGGGTTCAAACCGTTCGTGAATTGGAGTTTTCTAGAAGAAGTTATGGCCGTTTTCGTGAGGTCGCGCATAGCTGTTTTGGTTTAGCGGGTTGACCGAATTTTGACCTTTGACTTCTTGACATTTTTTTTTTTTTAATAAGCAGAATGTGCACGAAAAAAACAGAGAGAAAAAGGCTTGAACCATGAGGAAAAGAAGGAGAAAAAAAAAAAGAAAATCTCAACTTCAAATCTTCGATTCTTCGCGTGGGCTTGTGCGGGGTGGTTTCCGAGGCACTCTACGAGGTTTTCCTAGCGTCTAGGAGCGTCTAAGGTGAGGGAAGCATGTTATTTGTGCATTTATACGTTGTATATGTTAACTTTGTCAATTTTTAGATTTATCCGTAGATCGTTATTTAAAGCGATTTGATGCTTCTAGAATGTTCATTAGCATTTGTAGAACATGTATTTATAGCTTTGTAACATTTTCTGCGGTTAAATGTTGTGATTGCAAATTAAATTGTGAAATGAATAGTGTTTTATGAATAGTAAAACCTTGAAACGTTGAAATTGCGCTGTTATGCTTTCCGTTGATGTAGAAACGTGCTAGGTATGCTAGAATGCTAAAATGTGTGGTTTGTTTGGGTTGCGTAGTGGAAAAAATGAGAATTAAGCCTTTGGGAAAGTTGGGGTCGTTTTGGTCGACTTTTGCGTTTTCTCGTTTTGCGTGTTGGCATTGCTTCGGGAGGCCATAGAAGCACTTTTGGTGCGATTATGACGTTGGTTGGGTGTTTGGTTGATATAGTTGTAGTTCAAATGAGAAAGGGGGAAATCAGGGCTTTGCGCGAGTTCTAGGGTAAAGTAAGGTTTCGGGGTCTTCAGACGTGCCTTATGGTGACCTAGGAGGGTTGGCGAAGTCGGTTTCCAGAACTCTTGGCTCGTTTGGAAATGGTAGCATTTTGATAGTTGGGGCCGATTTGTGTTTTTGTGTGTTTTCTTGTCTTTATGCTTATAGAATGTTTAGAATTACTTGGAATACTTGTTTGAGTTGTTTTGGATTGAATTACTTATCAAATTGCTGCTATTGCGTGCGAGAGTAACCTACTTTGTTATTCTTTCACGTGTGGCTTTATCACTTGTTTATCGCCTTGTATCGAGTCTTGCATTGCATAGTGTCTCGCGCGTGAGTGATGGGCCTCTCTGGGTAGCCTTGGGTTGCCAGTGTTGGTTGCTCTAGCTCCGCTGCTATTTCCTTTCTCGCTTGGGTTGCCTCCCAGGGAGATTTGGGTCGTAGGATTGATGGATACTTCCGGGGTATTCCAAACTGGTGTTATAAGGTGGTTTGGGCCGGCGCGTCATCGTTAAAGTCATCGGAATCGTGATCGGTACATTACTCGCTCGAGTGAACCATAGCCTTCAAAGTGTGGTATAGCTTTGATTGGTTGTGTTAATGCTTTCTTTAGTTGTTTAATTGTATTGTTGTTTATATTGAATGCCTTTTATTGATTGTATTGCTTAACTGTACCTATTTGCATTGCACGATCTTCTTTCTCTCCAATTCGATATCTGTCTCGCCCTCACTGAGTATACGTGTTGTGTATACTCACTCCTCATCACCACATTTCAGGAAATGCCCTGTTAGCTGGAAAGTTCGTGATTTCTTGAAAGTCCGTGCTTGAAGAGTTGTCTTGAGTGCCTATGTAACTTGAGTTGTCAAAGTTGTCAAGTTATATGCTTTTATGTTGTATGTAATTATTGTTAAAAGAAATGTAATATAAATCTAGCTATGTAGTTGGAATGGTTTGATAAGTTAGATTATGTATATAGTTAATGTAGCTTAACTTCAATGCATGGTTGTAATATCCAAAGGAAAAGAATTAGAATGGCATGATAGTTTATTTTATGCAGTAGCTTTGTATGGTTTAATTGCCTAAATTGAATGTACTTGTCAAAATGAAAAGATAGGTTAGTTTTTAAATTGGAAATGTATGTATACTTGCTGAGTTTAAATTGTTGAGAACCGAGGCTCGGATGGCCTTGAGGAAGTTTTGTATGGTTGGACACGGTGGTGGTCCATTTATATGCTATTACAGGTTTTGCATTTCGCCTATAAACATGGGAGACTCCGTCCGTTTTCCCTGAAAATTTTGCCCGGGTTTGGTTTGGGTTGTGATTAGTTTGATTGATAGAACTCTCGGTCTCGAGAGGGATCGGGGTGTCACACCATCTCTCTGGGCTAGGACTGTGAACCGTCAACACGTAAAGGATTTGTGCCCACAACATGATGGGTGCGATCATACCAGCACTAATGCACTGGATCCCATCAGAACTCCGAAGTTAAGCATGCTTGGGCGAGAGTAGTACTAGGATGGGCGTCCCCATGGGAAGTCCTCGTGTTGCACCCCTCATTTGCAATTTTTTTTGCCCCGGTTAGAGTTGCCAAGATACTTTAACCACCACATTTCTATTACCGAATCACACGGCACCTTGGGCAAGACAACTTCGCTTCACGTAGAGGCTGGGCTCGTAAACCGAGGGCGAAGGGCTTGTGACCAGGTCACCGTCAGTCTGGTGCCCATAACTTTTGATTCGTAAGGAGTTACGCGATACACAGCAAACCGTTGGAAAGCTCTCCGCGAGCTCTATGACGCGGGTAGCAAGCCTGCTCAGCTGCGCCTGTTTTAGGAGCCCAAAATCGAACATTTTCATAAGTTTCAGGCCACTTTTTTTCTTTTGCTCTGTTTTTTCATCCTGAATCGTACGTTGTGAGCTATTAAAAGGACGACAACCAAACTCGCGGGAGATGACAGGGCCCTACAATGCGTCCATATCACGACTTTCGAGGATGCTCCGTTGTTGAACGGATGGGTTGTCATTAATCCCATTGGGCCTTTTGAAAGTGACATCTCTCGGGGCTGGGATTGTGAATTGTCAACACATAAAGGATTTTTGCCCTCAACATGATGGGTGCGATCATACCAGCACTAATGCACCAGATCCTTTCAGAACTCCGAAGTTAAGCGTGCTTGGCCGAGAGTAGTATTAGGATGGGTGACCCCCTGGGAAGTCCTCGTGTTGCACCCCCATTTTCAATTTTTTTTGCCCCGGTTAGGGTTTCCAAGATTCTTTATCCAACACATTTCTATTACCGAATCCCACGGCACCTTGGGCAAGACAAATTCGCTTCACGTAGAGGCTGGGCCCATAAACCGAGGACGAAGGGCTTGTGACCAGGTCACCGTCGCTCCGGTGCCTATAACTTTTGATCCGTGAGGAATTATGCGGTGCACAGCATACCGTTTGAAAGCTCTCCGAGAGCTCTATGACGCGGGCAGCAAGCTTGGTTAAGTACGCCCATTTTGGAACAAAAAATCGAACATTTTCATGATTTTCGGGCCAATTTTCTTCTTTTGCTATGTTTTTCCGGCCCAGATCGTACATCGTGAGCTGTTAAAAGGACGACAACCTAACTCGAGGGACATTAGAGGGCCCTACAACGCGTCGATATCACGTATTGCGAGGATGCTGCGTTGTTGAAGTGGATGGTTAGTCGTTAAGCCCTTTGGCCTTTTTGAATGGGCCATCTCTCTGGGCTGGGACTGTGAATCGTCAACACATAAAGGATTTGTGCCCTCAACATGACGGGTGCGATCATACCAGCACTAATGCACCAGATCCCATAAGAACTCCGAAGTTAAGCGTGCTTGGGCGAGAGTAGTTGTAACACCCTGATCCTTCTCGAGACCGGGAGTTCTATCAATCAAACTAATCACAACCCAAATCCAAACCCGGGCGTAATTTTCAGGAAAAACGGACGGAGTCTCCCCTGTTTCTAGGCGAAATGTAAAACCTGCGACAGCATATAAGTGGACCAACATCGTGTCCAACCATTCAACCACCTCAAGGCCATCCGAGCCTCGATTCTCAACAATATAAAAGCTAACCTATCTCTTTTCATTTTTGACAAGTATATTCAAACTTGAAAATTAAACCATACTAAGCTGCTACACAAAATAAACTATCATGCCATTCTAACTCTTTTCCTTTGGACATTACAAACATGTATTGAAGTTAAGCTGTGCTAACTGATTACATAAACTAGCTTATCAATTTACCTCAACTACTTAGCTAGATTTAAACTACATTTCTTTTAATAATAAATACATACAACATATGAAAGCATATATCTTTACAACTTCAACACTCAAGCCACATAGTCATGCAAGACAACTCTTCAGGCACGAACTTTCATGAAATCACGAACTTCCAGCTAACATGACATTTCCTGAAATGTGGTGGTGAGGAGTGAGTATACACAACATGTATACTCAGTGAGGGCGAGACAAATATCAAATTGGAGAGAAAGAAAGTCGTGCAATGCAAATAAGACAGTTAAGCAATATAACTGATAAATAAGCAATCAAGACAAACAATCAATACAATAAGCAATTACTGAAAGCATTAACACAACCATTCAAAGCTATACCACACTCTGAAGGCTATGGTTCACTCATACGAGCAATGTACCATTTCACGAGCGATACATCAATCTCGAGCTTGATGTTGACAACGATGACAATAAGCGCGCAACCACCTTATAACACCAGTTTGGAATACCCCGGAAGTATCCATCAATCAACGACCCAAATCTCCCTGGGAGGCAACCCAAGCGAGAAAAGGGAATAGCTACGGAGCTAGAGCAACCAAAACTGGCAACCCGAGGCTACCCAGAGAGGCCCATCACTCACGCGCTGGACACTATGCAATGCAAGACTCGATACAAGGCAATAAACGAGCGATAGCACAACAATACAAACTAGTGACAACAACGAGATAACAAGCAATCACAATTAATACTAGCATTCAACTAACTTTTCAAGCATAACAAGCAATAATAAGCAACAATAACACCAATTAAACAAGTAACAACAGTTCAAACACTAAAACAACAAATATCACTATTCAACCCCAACTTCCAAGGACAATTACGAGCAAACGAGCTACGGGATTAGGAAACTGATTTCACTACATTCACTCAGGCACTACAAGGCACGTTTCTATGTCACTAAACTTCACTTTCTCACCCGATACCCGAAAGTCCACCTACTGCGTTGGAACTACAGCTATGCTAACCGGTCATTCAATCAACACCACAACAGCACCAAAAGTGCTTCCATACCCTTAATTACAAAACCCCCAACTCAATTCGAGCACGGTCAACTTTTGGTCAAACGGCCCCTTTACGTTTCTTTGTCCAATTTCTAATTTTAACAAAGGCCGATCCGTTTTTATTTCACAATTTATCTTTCTATCACTAATGGCACCTATCCAAATCAATCAATCGCAATTCGGATCGAAATCCAAAATTCTAGGATTTACTATTCATAATTCACTATTCATGTTCTTCCCCAATTTCAAATACGCATTTTCAACTGTAAAAATTGCTAAATAACTAACAAGAAATGCTCTACGAACCCTAAGCAAGCTATTTCAAGCAATAACAAGCATTATAACGCGATAAATATCGAATCTAAAAAATTGACTCAAAAATCAAATTCATATTAAAATGCACAAAAGCGTGAAAACCCTCACAGAGATTGAAGACCAAGACCTGCAAGGACCCGATCCACGACCCCCGAGCAGTTCCACGCACGATTGTAGAAGAAATTGAAAGAAAAATCATTTTTTCTCTTGAAAACCATTCGGCCAAGGGGGGGGGGGGACACAAGGGTCATTTTTGGTTTTGTTTTGAGTCATTTTTGCATTGTTTTTTAATTTAAAAGATGAGAAGGGCATTTTGGTCATTTGCAAAATCAAACTTCAATTAAAAATAGTCAAATAAGCTTATTTTGATGCCATTAAATCTAATTCAAGTTAAAACAATGCAATTAAATGAAAAACAACTAAAACTAGTTAAATTAAGCTAAAAACATTTTTCAATAAATTCGAAAAATATTTCTCTAACTCTTATTTTCAAAATTCTACGATCGAACGGTCAATAATCGATCGCTAATAAAGTGATGAGCAATAATATAAAACTTTAATTCTTTGAAAAGTAGAATAGTAGAATAGTTTAAAATTCACTCCGGCTCGGAGTTACTTTCCTCATTTATTTGAAAACCGAGTGATTTTAATGCAAAACAACCAAAACTGATTATTAAAATAATCAAAACAATCAAAATAATCAATATTCATTTAAAAAATAATTAATTTAACTATTTCTAGAACATTTTAAATAATTATGAAGTTCATGTTAAGTTACAAATGAACAAATGAATATAAACATATAATCAAGTTCAATTAAATATTAACATTTAAGATGACACTTAATTAATCACAAGAGAATAAATTCAATTACTACAATTATTAGAAATAGGTAATAATCTTTTAATCAATTAATATAAATCCTTTTCGAATTCTTCTAAAAGAAATAGCAAAACAGTGAAAATTAGATGATTTAACTAATTAAACATTTAATTAAATGCAGTCAAATGCCATTAAATGCATGCCGGTTTCAGGTTATCACATCCTTCCCCCCTTAAAACAATTGCATCCTTGCAATTCTTCTTCCAATAGGACTCTGCATCATCCAAAATCTAACTCTCACTAATCTTCATCAGTTGCTGAGCAAGATAGTATATAAGAATGCTCGTAGGAAATCCCGAATAGAAATTCCAATCAAGAATGCCGAGGAAATACCAACTAAAGACTGAAGCAAAGATACTGTAGATATTATCAATACCACATACTAATGGCAGGAAGAGTACCGAAGGAATACCCTATTTAAGAATCTTCAATAGAAGTCTAACAAGTACCCAATAAGAAAGTTAAGAGATAGCCAGAGTAGATGCACCTCATGCAGTGCTGATTACCGTAAATAGACCCAGCTGAAAGTTCTGTAAAGGAATATAGAGAAGAATACCAAAGGCCAACCTCTAAATGAAATCTTCCAATCACTGTGTTCCTACCGCAACATCTTAGTCAAACAGCAAGTATAGATTCCCCTGAGTGGAAAGGCCGAAGGAGAAGCCGTAAATAGTACAAGATAATATGTCCAAGCAGAATTCCAAGTGTAGGATCTTCCAATAAATGCCAATAAGAAAAATACTAGTAGAATGCCCAATAAGAATTCCAAAGAATACTGTAAGTAATATGAGATAATGAGTCTGATAGGAATTCCAATTACCAAACCAACTGAGGGATGCCAAAGAAAATACCCGAACAATGCTCCAGTAAGAAAGTACCAAGAATTGCCCAATAAGTAATACTAAATAATTGACCACTAAGAATCCTAGAGAATACCATTGAAGAATTTCCAATAAGGAGTACCAGTAACACTCCAATAAAGACCGAGACACATGTGCCATAGATAATACCATGCAGTAAGTCCAACTGAAAACCCAATAGTCAAGTCTACCAAGAAGTGCCAATAGAAGTCTCCAAAGAATACCCAGTAAGAAACCCAAGAATGCTACCAAGAGCCATCATACAGAAACCCCAAAGAAAGTTATCTTTTTTTTTTATTGCCATTCACAAATAAGAGTCTTAGAAGTATGCCAACAACTGAGCTCCATAAACAAACACCAACTCCCAAATAAAGTCTAATTAAATGCCATTCATTTCCTGCCAATCCATACACCTTGAAAAGCCAGCGGTGAACCACTTTCTTCAGGAGAGAAAGAAGTCTTTCTTACCATTTCAATAGAACATGTATGAATGCCAATATATCACAGTTATACACATGCCTTAAACTATTATGCAAGCAAGTTTACAAAATAGTTTATTCAACAAAGTCACTGAATCACGACAATCAAGTCAAGCACAACATAATCAATTCAAATCACGGCATAGCTAATTCAAGACATTCTATACACACATTACAAGTAATACCTCTAGCAAATAACAATTCATGAGGTCGATTCGATTCACGATGCCAATTCAATATGTCAATTCAATGCACAACTAGATACTTCACCTTACTTAGCACACAATTAACACATAACACATAACTATATCACATAAGTGCATATATTCAAGTCAAGACACACAATCTCACATACAAGCATACACTTTCAAGACACACTTAACAAGCACACATTCAAGGGTCACTACCCACCAGACCGAGGACCCTGTCCCGGCTGATGAGCTAGACAAGCTCTGATACCACCTATAACACCCTGATCCCTCTCGAGACCGGGAGTTCTATCAATCAAACTAATCACAACCCAAATCCAAACCCGAGCGTAATTTTCAGGGAAAACGGACGGAGCTCCCCTGTTTCTAGGCGAAATGTAAAACCTGCGACAGCATATAAGTGGACCAACATCGTGTCCAACCATTCAACCACCTCAAGGCCATCCGAGCCTTGGTTCTCAACAATTAAACCAGCAAGTATACATACCATTCCAATATAAAAGCTAACCTATCTCTTTTCATTTTTGACAAGTATATTCAAACTTGAAAATTAAACCATACTAAGCTACTACACAAAATAAACTATCATGCCATTCTAACTCTTTTCCTTTGGACATTACAAACATGTATTGAAGTTAAGCTGTGCTAACTGATTACATAAACTAGCTTATCAATTTACCTCAACTACCTAGCTAGATTTAAACTACATTTCTTTTAATAATAAATACATACAACATATGAAAGCATATATCTTTACAACTTCAACACTCAAGCCACATAGTCACGCAAGACAACTCTTCAGGCACGAACTTTCACGAAATCACGAACTTCTAGCTAACATGACATTTCTTGAAATGTGGTGGTGAGGAGTGAGTATACACAACACGTATACTCAATGAGGGCGAGACATATATCAAATTGGAGAGAAAGAAAGTCGTGCAATGCAAATAAAACAGTTAAGCAATATAACTGATAAATAAGCAATCAAGACAAACAATCAATACAATAAGCAATTACTGAAAGCATTAACACAACCATTCAAAGCTATACCACACTCTGAAGGCTATGGTTCACTCATACGAGCAATGTACCATTTCATGAGCGATACATCAATCTCGAGCTTGATGTTGACAATGATGACAATAAGCGCGCAACCACCTTATAACACCAGTTTGGAATACCCCGGAAGTATCCATCAATCTACGACCCAAATTTCCCTGGGAGGCAACCCAAGCGAGAAGAGGGAATAGCTACGGAGCTAGAGCAACCAACACTGGCAACCCGAGGCCACCCAGAGAGGCCCATCACTCACGCGCTGGACACTATGCAATGCAAGACTCGATACAAGGCAATAAACGAGTGATAGCACAACAATACAAACTAGTGACAACAACGAGATAACAAGCAATCACAATTAATACTAGCATTCAACTAACTTTGCAAGCATAACAAGCAATAATAAGCAACAATAACACCAATTAAACAAGTAACAACAATTCAAACACGAAAACAACAAATATCACTATTCAACCCCAACTTCCAAGGACAATTATGAGCAAACGAGATATGGGATTAGGAAACCGATTTCACTACATTCACTCAGGCACTACAAGGCACGTTTCTTTGTCACTAAACTTCAATTTCTCACCCGAGACCCGAAAGTCCACCTACTGCGTTTGTACTACAGCTATGCTAACCGGTCATTAAATCAACACCACAACAGCGCCAAAAGTGCTTCTATACCCTTAATTACAAAACCCCCAACTCAATTCGAACACGGTCAACTTTTGGTCAAACGGCCCCTTTACCTTTCTTTGTCTAATTTCAAATTTTAACAAAGGCCGATCCGTTTTTATTTCACATTTTATCTTTCTATCACTAATGGCACCTATCCAAATCAATCAATCGCAATTCGGATCGAAATCCAAAATTCTAGGATTTACTATTCATAATTCACTATTCATATTCTTCCCCAATTTCAAATACGCATTTTCAACTGTAAAAATTGCTAAATAACTAACAAGCAATGCTCTACGAACCCTAAGCAAGCTATTTCAAGCAATAACAGGCATTATAACGCGATAAATATCGAATTTGAAAAATTGACTCAAAAATCAAATTCATATTAAAATGCACAAAAGCGTGAAAACCCTTACAGAGATTGAAGACCAAGACCCGTAAGGACCCGAGCCACGACCCCCGAGCAGTTGCACGCATGATTGTAGAAGAAATTGAAAGAAAATCATTTTTTTCTCTTGAAAACCATTCGGCCAAGGGGGGGACACAAGGGTAATTATTGGTTTTGTTTTGAGTCATTTTTGCCTTGTTTTTTAATTTAAAAGATGAGAAGGGCATTTTGGTCATTTGCAAAATCAAACTTTAATTAAAAATAGTCAAATAAGCTTATTTTGATGCCATTAAATCTAATTCAAGTTAAAACAATGCAATTAAATGAAAAACAACTAAAACTAGTTAAATTAAGCTAAAAACATTTTTCAATAAATCCGAAAAATATTTCTCTAACTCTTATTTTCAAAATTCTACGATCGAACGGTCAATAATCGATCGCTAATAAAGTGATGAGCAATAATATAAAACTTTAATTCTTTGAAAAGTAGAATAGTAGAATAGTTTAAAATTCACTTTTGAATGGGCCATTTCTCTGGGCTGGGACTGTGAACTGTCAACACATAAAGGATTTGTGCCCTCAACATGACGGGTGCGATCATACCAGCACTAATGCACCGGATCCCATTAGAACTCCGAAGTTAAGCGTGCTTGGGTGATAGTAGTACTAAGATGGGGGACCCCTTGGGAAGTCCTCGTGTTGCACCCCCCTTTTCAATTTTTTTTGCCCCGGTTAGGGTTGCCAAGATACTTTATCCACCATATTTCTATTACCGAATCCCACGGCACCTTAGGCAAGACAACTTCGCATCACGTAGAGGATGGGCCCGCAAACCAAGGGCGAAGGGCTTGTGACCAGGTCACCGTCGCTCTGGTGCCCATAACTTTTGATCCGTAAGGAGTTACGTGGCGCACAGCATACCGTTGGAAAGCTCCCCGAGAGCTCTATGACGAGGGCAGCAAGGTTGCCTAGCTGTGCCTATTTTTGGAGCCAAAATCGAATGTTTTCATCATTTTCAGGATACTTTTCTTCTTTTGCTCTATTTTTCCGTCTTGGATCGTACGTCGTGAGCTATTAAAAGGATGACAACCTAACTTGCGTGAAATTAGAGGGCCTTACAACTCATCGATATCACGTCTTGCGAGGATGCTACGTTGTTGAAGCGAATGGGTTGTCGTTAAGCCCATTGGGCTTTTTGAATAGGCCATCTCTTTGGGCAGTTACTATGAACCGTCAACACATAATGGATTTGTGCCCTCAACATGATGGGTGCGATCATACCAGCACTAATGCACTGGATCCCATCAGAACTCTGAAGTTAAGCGTGCCTGGGTGAGAGTAGTACTAGGATGTGTGACCCTCTGGGAAGTCCTCGTGTTGCACCCCCCTTTTCAATTTTTTTTGCCCCGGTTAGGGTTGCCAAGATTCTTTGTCCGCCACATTTCTATTACCGAATCCCATGGCACCTTGGGCTAGACAACTTCGCTTCACGTAGAGGCTGGGCCCGCAAACCGAGGGTGAAGGGCTTGTGAACAAGTCTCCGTCGCTCCGGTGCCCATAACTTTTGATCTGTAAGGAGTTACGCAGCACATAGCAAATCGTTGGAAAGCTCGCTGAGAGTTGTATGACGGGGGCAACAAGCCTACCCACCTGCGCCCATTGTTGGAGCCCAAAATCGAACATTTTCATAATTTTCAGGCCACTTTTCTTCTTTTGGTCTGTTTTTCCATCCTGGATCTCATGTCGTGAGTTGTTAAAAGGATGGCAACCTAACTCTTGGGGCCTAAGAGGGCCCTACAACGGGTCGATATCACGTCTTTCGAGGATACTACGCTATTGAAATGGATGGGTGTCGTTAAGCCCTTTGGGCCTTTTGAATAGGCCATCTCTCTGGGCTAGGACTGGGAACCGTCAACACGTAAAGGATTTGTTCCCTCAACATGAACGGTGCGATCAAAGCAGCACTAATGCACCGGATCCCATCAGAACTCTGAAGTTAAGCGTGCCTGGGCGAGAGTAGTACTAAGATGGGTGACCCCCTGGGAAGTCGGAGAGGTCTATGATGTGGGCAGGAGGCCTACAATCCGGGCAGCAAGCCTGATGGGCTGCGCCTGTTTTAGTAGCCCAAAATCAAAATTTTTCATCAGTTCTGGGCCACTTTTCTTCTTTTGCTCTGTGTTTTCGTCCTGAATCGTACGTTGTGAGCTGTTAAAAGGATGACACCCTAACTCGCAGGATATGACTGGGCCTTACATTGCATTAATATCACGACTTACGAGGTTGCTGCCTTGTTGAGGTGGATGGGTTGTCGTTAAGCCCATTGGCCCTTTTGAATGGGCCATCTCTCTAGGCTGGGACAGTGAACTGTCAACACATAAAGGATTTGTGCCCTCAACATGACGGGTGCGATCATACCAGCACTAATACACCGGATCCCATCAGAACTCCGAAGTTAAGCATGCCTGGACGAGAGTAGTACTAAGATGGGTGACCCCGTGGGAAGTCCTCGTGTTACACCCCCCATTTTCAATTTTTTTTGGCCCCGTTAGGGTTGCCATGATACTTTATCCACCACATTTCTATTACTGAATCCCACCGCACGTTGGTCAAGACAACTTCGCTTCACGTAGAGGCTGGGCCTGCAAAACGAGGGCGAAGGGCTTGTGACCAGGTCACCGTCGCTCTGGTGCCCATAACTTTTGATCCGTAAGGAGTTACGTGGCGCACAGCATACCGTTGGAAAGCTCTCTGAGAGCTCTATGACAAGGGTAGCAAGCTTGCCTAGCTGCGCCTGTATTTGGAGCCCAAAATCGAATGTTTTCATCATTTTTGGGCCACTTTTCTTCTTTTGCTCTGTTTTTCCATCACGGATCGTACGTCGTGAGTTGTTAAAAGGACGACAACCTAACTCGCAGGACATTAGAGGGCCCTACAACGCGTCGATATCATGTCTTGCGAGGATGCTCCGTTGTTGAAGTGGATGGGTAGTCTTTAAGCCCTCTGGGCCTTTTGAATAGGCCATCTCTCTGGGCTGGGACTGTGAACCGTCAACACATAATGGATTTGTGCCCTCAACATAACGGGTGCGATCATACCAGCACTAATGCACTAGATCCCATTAGAACTGCGAAGTTAAGCGTGCTTGGGTGAGAGTAGTACTAAGATGGGGGACCCCCTGGGAAGTCCTCGTGTTGCACCCCCCTTTTCAATTTTTTTTGCCCCGGTTAGGGTTGCCAAGATACTTTATCCACCACATTTCTATTACCGAATCCCACGGCACCTTAGGCAAGACAACTTCACATCACGTAGAGGATGGGCCCGCAAACCAAGGGCGAAGGGCTTATGACCAGGTCACCGTCACTCTGGTGCCCATAACTTTTGATCCGTAAGGAGTTACGTGGCGCACAGCATACCGTTGGAAAGCTCCCGGAGAGCTCTATGACGAGGGCAGCAAGGTTACCTAGCTGTGCCTTTTTTCGGAGCCGAAAATAGAAGGTTTTCATCAATTTTGGGCCACTTTTCTTCTTTTGCTCTATTTTTTCATCTCGGATCGCACGTCGTAAGCTATTAAAATGACGACAACCTAACTTGCGAGACATTAGAGGACCCTGCAACACGTCGAAATCACGTCTTGCAAGGATGCTACGTTGTTGAAGTGGATGGTTGTTGTTAAGCCCATTGGGCCTTTTGACTGGGCCATCTCTCTGGGCAGTTACTATGAACCGTCAACACATAATGGATTTGTGCCCTCAACATGATGGGTGCGATCATACCAGCACTAATGCACTGGATACCATCAGAACTCTGAAGTTAAGCGTGCCTGGGTGAGAGTAGTACTAGGATGTGTGACCCCCTGGGAAGTCCTCGTGTTGCACCCCCCTTTTCAATTTTTTTTGCCCCGGTTAGGGTTGCCAAGATTCTTTATCCGCCACATTTGTATTACCGAAACTCATGGGAGCTTGGCCTACACAACATCGCTTCACCTAGAGGCTGGGCCCGCAAACCGAGGGCAAAGGGCTTGTGAACAAGTCTCCGTCACTCCGGTGCCCATAACTTTTGATCTGTAAGGAGTTACGCAGCGCATAGCAAATCGTTGGAAAGCTCGCTGAGAGCTGTATGACGGGGGCAACAAGACTACCCACCTACGCCCATTGTTGGAGCCCAAAATTGAACGTTTTCATAATTTTCAGGCCACTTTTCTTCTTTTGGTCTGTTTTTCCATCCTGGATCTCATGTCGTGAGTTGTTAAAAGGATGGAAACCTAACTCTTGGGACCTAAGAGGGCCCTATAACGGGTCGATATCACGTCTTTCGAGGATACTACGCTGTTGAAATAGATGGGTTGTCGTTAAGCCCTTTGGGCCTTTTGAATAGGCCATCTTTCTAGGCTAGGACTGGGAACCGTCAACACGTAAAGGATTTGTTCCCTCAACATGAACGGTGCGATCAAAGCAGCACTAATGCACCGGATCCCATCAGAACTCTGAAGTTAAGCGTGCCTGGGCGAGAGTAGTACTAAGATAGGTGACCCCCTGGGAAGTCCGAGAGCTCTATGATGCGGGCAGTAAGCCTACGATGCGCGCAGCAAGCCTGATTGGCTGCGCCTGTTTTAGGAGCCCAAAATCAAAATTTTTCATCAGTTCTGGGCCACTTTTCTTCTTTTGCTCTGTGTTTTCATCCCGAATCGTACGTTGTGAGCTGTTAAAAGGACGACAACCTAACTCACAGGATATGACAGGGCCCTACATTGCGTTAATATCACAACTTACGAGGTTACTGCCTTGTTGAAGTGGATGGGTTGTCGTTAAGCCCATTGGACCTTTTGAATGGGCCATCTCTCTGGGCTGGGACCGTGAATTGTCAACACATAAAGGATTTGTGCCCTCAACATGACGGGTGCGATCATACCAGCACTAATGCACTGGATCCCATCAGAACTCCGAAGTTAAGCGTGCCTGGACGAGAGTAGTACTAAGATGGGTGACCCCGTGGGAAGTCCTCGTGTTGCACCCCCTTTTCAATTTTTTTTGCCCCGGTTAGGGTTGCCATGATACTTTATCCACCACATTTCTATTACCGAATCTCACAGCACCTTGGGCAAGACAACTTCGCTTCACGTAGAGGCTGGGCCTGCAAAACGAGGGCGAAGGGCTTGTGACCAGGTCACCGTCGCTCTGGTGCCCATAACTTTTGATCCGTAAGGAGTTACGTGGCAATCAGCATACCGTTGGAAAGCTCTTCGAGAGCTCTATGACGAGGGTAGCAAGCTTGCCTAGCTAAGCCTGTATTTGGAGCCCAAAATCGAACGTTTTCATCATTTTTGGGCGACTTTTCTTCTTTTGCTCTGTTTTTCCATCACGGATCGTACATCGTGAGTTGTTAAAAGGACGACAACCTAATTCGCGGGACATTAGAGGGCCCTACAATGCGTCAATATCATGTCTTGCGAGGATGCTCCGTTGTTGAAGTGGATGGGTAGTCTTTAAGACCTCTGGGCCTTTTGAATCGGCCATCTCTCTGGGCTGGGACTATGAACCGTCAACACATAATGGATTTGTGCCCTCAACATAACGGGTGCGATCATACCAGCACTAATGCACTGGATCCCATCAGAACTCCGAAGTTAAGCGTGGTTGGGCCAGAGTCGTACTTGGATGGGTGACCCCTTGGGAAGTCCTCGTGTTGTACCCCCTATTTCAATTTTTTTTACCCCGGTTGGGTTTGCCAAGATTCTTTATCCACCACATTTTTGTTACCGAATCCCACGGCACCTTGGGCAGGACAACTTCGCTTCACGTAGAGGCTGGGCCCGCAAACCATAGGCGAAGGGCTTGTGACTAGGTCTCCGTCGGTCCGGTGCCCATAACTTTTGATCCGTAAGGAGTTACGCGGTGCAGAGCATACCGTTGGAAAGCTCTTCGGGAGTTCTATGACGGGGACAGCAAGCTTGCTCAGCTGCGCCAATTTTTATAGCCCAAAATCGAACGTTTTCATAATTTTCGGGCAACTTTTCTACTTTTGCTCTATTTTTTCGTCCTGGATCGTACGTCGTGAGCTGTTAAAAGGACGACAACCTAACTCGTGGGATATTTTTGGGCCCTATAATGCGTCGATATCACGGCTTACGAGGATGCTACGTTGTTGAAGCGGATGGGTTGTCGTTAAGCCCATTGGGCCTTTTGAATGGGCCATCCTGCTGGGTTGGGATTGTGAACCGTCAACACATAAAGGAATTGTGCCCTCAATATGACGGGTGCGATCATACCAGCAATAATGCACCGGATCCCATCAGAACTCCGAAGTTAAGCGTACTTGCGAGAGAGTAGTACTAGGATGGGTGACCCCCTGGGCAGTCCTCGTGTTGCACCCCCATTTTCAATTTTTTTTTGCCCCGGTTAGGATTGCCAAGATACTTTATCCACCACAATTCTATTACCGAATCCCACGGTACCTTGGCCAAGACAACTTCGCTTGACGTAGAGGCTGGGCCCGCAAACCCAGGGTGTAGGGCTTGTGACCAGGTCTCCGTCGCTCGGTGCCCATAACTTTTGATTCGTAAGGAGGTACGCGGCGCACAACATACCGTTGGAAAGCTCTCCGAGAGCTATATTACGGGGGCAACAAGCCTGCTTTTTGGAGCCCAAAATCGATCGTTTTCATCATTTTCGGGCCACTTTTCTTCTTTTGCTCTGTTTTTCCGTCCTGGATCGTACATCGTGAGCTGTTGAAAGGATGACAACCTAACTCGCTGGACATTAGAGGGCCCTACAACTCGTCGATATCACGTCTTCCGAGGTTGCTGCGTTGTTGAAGTGGATGGGTTGTCGTTAAGCCCGTTGGGCCTTTTGAATGGGCCATCTCTCTAGGCTGGGACTGTGAACTGTCAACACATAAATGAATTGTGCCCTCAACATGACGGGTGCGACCATGCCAACACTAATGCACCTGATCCCATCAGAACTCTGAAGCTAAGCGTGCTTGGGCGAGAGTAGTACTAGGATGGGTGACCCCCTCGGAAGTCCTCGTGTTACACCCACTTTTTCAAGTGTTTTTGCCCTGGTTAGGGTTGCCAAGATATTTTAACCACCACATTTCTATTACTAAATCCCATGGCACCTTGGCAAGACAACTTCGCTTCACGAAGAGGCTGGGCTTGCAAACTGAGGGCGTGGGGCTTGAGGCTAGGTCTCCGCCTCTCCGGTGCCTATAACTTTAGATCCGCAAGGAGTTACGCGGCGCACAACACATCGTTCGAACGTTCTCCGAGAACTCTACAATGGGGGCAACAAGCCTACTTGGCTGCTCCCATTTTTGAAGCCTAAAATTGAACGTTTTCATCAGTTTCGGGCCACTTTTCTTCTTTTTGTCTCTTTTTCTGTCCCACATCTTACTTTGTGAGCTTTTAAAAGGGTGACAACCTAACTCGCGGGATATTGCAGGGCCTTACAACGCGTCGATATATCGTCTTACGAGGATGCTGGGTTGTTGAAGTGGATGGGATGTCGTTAAGCCCATTGGGCCTTTTGAATGGGCCATCTCTCTGGGCTGGGACTGTGAACTGTCAACACATAAAGGATTTGTGCCCTCAACATAACGGGTGCGATCATACCAGCACTAATGCACCGGATCCCATTAGAACTCCGAAGTTAAACGTGCTTGGGCGAGAGTAGTACTAGGATGGCTGACCCCCTGGGAAGTCCTCGTGTTGCACCCCTATTTTCAATTTTTTTTGCCTTGGTTAGGGTTGCGAAGATACTTTATCCACCACATTTCTATTACCGAATCCCATGGCAACTTGGCCAAGACTACTTTGCTTGACGTAGAGGCTGGGCCCGCAAACCCAGGGCGTAAGGCTTGTGACCAAGTCTCCGTCGCTCCGGTGCCCATAACTTTTGATCCGTAAGGAGGTACGTAGTGCACAGCATACCGTTGGAAAGCTCTCCGAGAGCTCTATTACGGGGGCAGCAAGTCTGCTCAGCTGCGCCCATTTTTGGATCCCAAAATCGAACGTTTTCATAAATTTCAGGCCACTTTTCTTCTTTTTCTCTGTTTTTCCGTCCCATATCACATGTCGTGAGCTGTTAAAAAGATGGCAACCAAACTCCCAGGACATAAGAGGGCCCTACAACGCGTCGATATCACGTCTTGCGAGGATGCTGCGCTATCAAAATGGATGGGTTGTCGTTAAGCCCTTTGGGCCTTTTGAATGGGCCTTCTCTCTTGGCTAGGACTGTGAACCGTCAACATGCAAATGATTTGTGCCCCCAACATGATGGGTGCGATCATACCAGCACTAATGCAGCGGATCCCATCAGAACTCCGAAGCTAAGCGTGCTTGGGCGAGAGTAGTACTAGGATGGGTGACCCCCTGGGAAGTCCTCGTGTTGCACCCCCGTTTTCAATTCTTTTTGCCCCAGTTAGGGTTGCCTAGACTCTTTATCCACCACATTTCTATTACCGAATCCCACAGCACCTTGGGCAAGACAAATTCGCTGCACGTAGAGACTGGGCCCATAAACCGAGGGCGAAGGACTTGTGACCAGGTCACCGTCGCTCCGGTGCCCATAACTTTTGATCCATATGGAGTTACGCGGTGCACAGCATGCCGTTGGACAGCTCTCCGAGAGCTCTATGATAGGGGAAGCAAGCTTGGTTTGCTGCGCCCGTTTTTGGAACCCAAAATCGAACGTTTACATTATTTTTTGGCCACTTTTCATCTTTTGCTCTATTTTTCCATCCCGGATCGTACGTCGTGAGCTGTTAAAAGGACGACAACATAACTCGCAGGACATTAGAGGGCCCTACAACGAGTCCATATCACGTCTTGCGAGGATGCTGTGTTGTTGAAGTGGATGGGTAGTCGTTAAGCCCTTTGGCCCTTTTGAATAGGCCATCTCTCTGGGCTAGGACTGTGAACCGTCAACACATAAAGGATTTGTGCCCTCAACACGACGGGTACGATCATAACAACACTAATGCACCGGATCCCATCAGAACTCCGATGTTAAGCGTGCTTGGGTGAGAGTTGTACTAGGATGGGTGATCCCTTGGGATGTCCTCGTGTTGCACCCCCTTTTCAATTTTTTTGCCCCGGTTAGGGTTGCCAAGATACTTTATCCACCACATTTCTATTACCAAATCCGACGACACCTTGGGCGAGACAACTTCGCTTCACATAGAGGCTGGACACGCAAATTGAGGGCGCAGGGCTTGTGACTAGGTCTCCGTCGCTCCAGTGCCCATAACTTTTGATCTGTACGAATTTACGCGGCGCACAGCATACCGTTGGAAAGCCCTCCAAGAGCTCTACAATGGGGGCTGCAAGCCTTCTCTGCTGAACCCGTTTTTGCAGCCCAAAATCAAACGTTTTCAATAGTTTCGGGCCACTTTTATTCTTTTGCTCTGTTTTTCCATCCTGGATCGTACGTTATGAGCTGTTGAAAGGATGACAACTTAACTCGCGGGATATAACAGGGCCCTACATCACGTCGATATCACGTCTTACGAGGTTGCTGGGTTGTTAAAGCGGATGGGTTGTCGTTAAGCCCATTGGGCCTTTTGAATGGGCCATCTCTCTAACTTGGTACTGTGAACTGTCAACAGATAAAGGATTTGTGCCCTTAACATGACGGGTGCGATCATACCAGCACTAATGCCCCATATCTCATCAAAACTCCGATGTTAAGCGTGCTTGGGCGAGAGTAGTACTAAGATGGGTAACCCCTTGGGAAGCCCTCGTGTTGCACCCCCCTTTTCAATTTATTTTGCCCCGGTTAGGGTTGGCAAGATTCTTTATCCACCATATTTCTATTACTGAATCGCACGGCCCCTTGTGCAAGACAACTTCGCTTCACGTAGAGGCTGGGCCCGCAAACCGAGGGCGTAGGGCTTGTGACCAGGTCTTCGTCACTCCGGTGCCCATAACTTTTGATCCGTAAGGCGTTACGCAGAGCACAGTATACCGTTTGAAAGCTCTCCGAGAGCTCTATGACGGGGGCAGCAAGCCTTGTTAGCTGTGCCCATTTTTGGAGCCAAAAATAGAATATTTTCATCCTTTTTGGGCTACTTTTCTTCTTTTTCTATATTTTTTAGTCCCGGATCGTACGTCCTGAGCTGTTAAAACGATGACAACCTAACTCACGGGATATTACAGGGCCCTATAATGCGTCGATGTGACATCTTAAGAGGATGCTATGTTGTTGAAGCGGATGGGTTGTCGTTAAGCCCATTGGGCCTTTTGAATGGGCCATGTCGCTGGGCTGGGATTGTGAACCGTCAATACATAATGGAATTGTGCCCTCAACATGACGGGTGCAATCATACCAGTATTAATGCACCAGATCCCATAAGAACTCCGAAGTTAAGCATGCTTGGGCTAGAGTAGTACTAAGATGGGTGACCCCCTGAGAAGTCCTCGTGTTGTACCCTACTTTTCTATTTTTTTTGCCCCGGTTGGGTTGCCAAGATACTTTATCCACCACATTTCTATTACCGAATTCCATGGCACCTTGGGCAAGACAACTTCGCTTCACGTAAAGGCTGGGCCCGCAAACCGAGGGCGAAGGGCTTGTGACCTGGTCTTCGTCGCTCCGGTGCCCATAACTTTTGATCCGTAAGGAGTTATGCGGCGCACAGCAAATCGTTGGAAAGCTCTCCGAGAGCTCTATGACTGGGGAAGCAAGCCTGCTCAGCTGCGCCCATTTTTGGAGCTAAAAAAAGAACGTTTTCATAATTTTTGGGCCACTTTTCTTCTTTTTCTCTATTTTTCTGCCTCGGATCGTACGTCGTGAGCAATTAAAAGGACGACAACTTAACTTGTGAGACATTAGAGGGCCTACAATGCGTCGATATCACGTCTTGCGAGGATGTTGCGTTATTGAAGTGGATGGGTTGTCGTTAAGCCCTATGGGCCTTTTGAACTGGCCATCTCTCTGGGCACGGACTGTGAACCGTCAACACATAAATGATTTGTGCCCACAACATGACGGGTGCGATCATACCAGCACTAATGCACTGGATCCCATCAGAACTCCAAAGTTAAGCGTGCTTGCGCAAGAGTAGTACTAGGATGGGTGACCTTGGGAAGTCCTCGTGTTGCACCCCCCCCTTTTCAATTTTTTTTGCCCCGGTTAAGGTTACCAAGATACTTTAACCGCCATATTTCTATTACCAAATCCCACGGCACCTTGGGCAAGACAATTTCGCTTCACGTAGAGGTTGGGCCCGCAAATTGAGGGCAGGGCTTGTGACCAGGTCTCTGTCGCTCTGGTGCCCATAACTTTTGATCCGTAAGGAGTTACGCGGCGCACAGCATACCATTGGAAAGCCATCCGAGAGCTCTACGACGGTGGCAGCCAGCTTTATTTGCTGCGCCCATTTTTGGAGCCCAAAATCTAACGTTTTCATAATTTTCGGGCCACTTTTCTTCTTTTGCTCTATTTTTCCATCCCGAATCGTACGTCATGAGCTATTAAAAGAACAACAACCTAACACGCAGGACATTAGTGGGCCCTACAATGCGTTGATATCACGTCTAGCGAGGATGATACGTTGTTGAAGTGGATGGGTTGTCGTTAAGCACTTTGGGCCTTTTGAATGGGCCATCTCTCTGGGCTGGGACTGTGAACCGTCAACACATAAAGGATTTGTGCCCACAACATGACGGGTGTGATCATACCAGCACTAATGCACCAGATCCCATCAGAACTCCAAAGTTAAGCGTGCTTGGGCAAGAGAAGTACTAGTGTTGCACCCCCCTTTTCAATTGTTTTTGCCACGGTTAGGGTTGCCAAGATACTTTAACCACCATATTTCTATTACCGAATCTCACGGCACCTTGGGCAAGACAATTTCGCTTCACGTAGAGGTTGGGCCCACAAACCGAGGGCATAGGGCTTGTTACTAGGTCTCCGTTGCTCCGGTGCCCATAACTTTTGATCTGTAAGGAGTTATGCGGCGCAGAACATACCGTTGAAAAGCTCTGCGAGACCTCTACGACGGGGGCAGCAAGCCTACTCGGCTGTGCCCGTTTTCGGAGCCCAAAATTGAATGTTTTCATCAGTTTCGGGTCAATTTTTTCTTTTGCTCTATTTTTCTATCTCAGACCGTACGTTGTGAGCTGTTAAAAGGACGACAACCTGACTCGTGGGACATTAGAGGGCCCTACAACGCGTCGATATCACGTCTTGCGAGGATGCTGCGTTGTTGACGTGGATGGGTTGTCGTTAAGCCTATTGGGCCTTTTGAATTGGTCATCTCTCTGGGCTGGGACAGTGAACCGTCAACATATAAAGGAATTGTACCCTCAACTTGAAGGGTGCGATCATTCAAGCACTAATGCACCGGATCCTATCAAAACTCCGAAGTTTAGCATGCTTGGGCAAGAGTAGTACTAGGATGGGTGACCACATGGGAAGTCCTCGTGCTGCACCCACCTTTTCAATTTTTTTAAACCCGGTTACGGTTGCCAAGATACTTTATCCACCACATTTCTATTACCAAATCCCATGACACCTTGGGCAAGACAACTTCGCTTCACGTAAAGGCTGGGTTCGCAAACCGAGGGCGTAGGGCTTGTGACCAGGTCTCCGTCGGTCCGGTGCCCATAACTTTTGATTTGTAAGGAGTTATGCTGCGCACAATATACCGTTGGAAAGCTCTCCGAGAGCTCTACGACGTGGGCAACAAGCCTACTCAGTTGCACCCATTTTCGCGGCCCCAAATTGAATGTTTTCATCAGTTTCGGGTCACTTTTTTCTTTTGCTCTATTTTTCCGTCCTGGATCGTACGTTGTGAGCTGTTAAGCGGATGACAACCTAACTCGCAGGATATTACAGGGCCCAACAATGATTTGAAATCTCGTCTTACGAGGATGCTGGGTTGTTGAAACGGATGGGTTGTCGTTAAGCCCATTGGGCCTTTTGAATGGGCCATCTCTCTTAGCTGGGACTGTGAACCATCAACATATAAAGGATTTATGCCCCAACATGACGGGTGCGATCAAACCAGCACTAATGCACCGGATCCCATCTGAACTCCGAAGTTAAGCGTGCTTGGGCAGGAGTAGTACTAGGATAGGTGAGACCCTGGGAAGTCCTCGTGTTGCACCCCCCTTTTCAATTTTTTTTGCCCCGGTTAGGGTTGCCAAGATTCTTTATCTACCACATTTCTATTACCGAATCCCACAACACCTTGGGCAAGACAACTTCGCTTCACGTAAAGGCTGGGCCCGCAAACCGAGGGCAAAATGCTTGTGACCTGGTCTTCGTCGCTCTGGTGCCCATAACTTTTGATCCGTAAGGAGTTACGCAGCGCACATCAAATCATTGGAAAGCTCTCCGAGAGCTCTTTGACGGGGGCAGCAAGTCTGCTCTACTGCACCCATTCATGGATCCCAAAATCGAACGTTTTCGTAATTTTCAGGCCACTTTTCTTCTTTTGCCCTATTTTTCCGTCCCGGATCATACGTCACGAGCTATTTAAAGGACAACAACCTAACTCGCGGGACATTAGAGGGCCCTACAACGCGTCGATATCACATCTTGCGAGGATGATACGTTGTTGAAGTGGATGGGTTGTCGTTAAGCCATTTGGGCCTTTTGAATGGGCCATCTCTCTATGCTGGGACTGTGAACCGTCAACACATGAAGGATTTGTGGGCACAACATGACAGGTGCGATCATACCGGTACTAATGCACTGGATCCCATCAGAACTCTGAAGTTAAGCGTGCTTAAGTGAGAGTAGTACTAGGATGGGTGACCCCCTAGGAAGTCCTCATGTTGCACCCCTCCCCCCCCCCTTTTCAATTTTTTTTGCCCCGGTTAGGGTTGCCAAGATACTTTAACCACCATATTTCTATTACCGAATCTCACAGCAACTTGGGCAAGACAACTTCGCTTCACGTAGAGGTTGGGCCCGCAAACCGAGGGCGTAGGGCTTGTGACCAGGTCTCCGTCGCACCGGTGCCCATAACTTTTGATCCGTAAGGAGTTATGCGACGCACAGTATATCGTTGGAAAGCCCTCCAAGAGCTCTACAATTGTGGCAGCCAGCTCGCTCGGTTGTGGCCCATTTTGGAGCCCAAAATCGAACATTTTCATCAGTTTCAGGCCACTTTTCTTCTATTGCTCTGTTTTTTCGTCCCGGATCGTATGTTGTGTGCTGTTTAAAAGTCGACCACCTAACTCACGGGATATGACAGGGCCCTACAACGTGTTGATAACACGTCTTACGAGGATGCTGCGTTGTTGAAGCAGATGGGTTATCATTAAGCCCATTGGGCCTTTTGAATGGGCCATCTCTCTGGGTTGGGACAGTGAACTGTCAACACATAAAGGATTTGTGCCCTCAACATGACGTCTGCGATGATACCAGCACTAATGCACCTGATCCCATAAGAACCCCGAACTTAAGCGTGCTTTGGCAAGAGTAGTACTAGGATGGGTGACCCCTTGCGAAGTATTCGTGTTGCACCCCCATTTTCAATTTTTTTTGCCCCGGTTAGGGTTGCCAAGATTCTTTATCCACCACATTTCTATTACCGAATCCCACGGCACCTTGGGCAAGACAAGTTCGCTTCACGTAGAGGCTGGGCCCGCAAACCGAGGGCGAAGGGCTTGTGACCAGGTCTCCGTCGCTCTTGTGCCCATAACTTTTGATCCGTAAGGAGTTCGCGGCTCATAGCAAACCGTTAGAAAGCTCGACGAGAGCTCTATGATGGGGGCTGTAAGCCTACCCAGCTGTGCCCATTGTTGGAGCCCAAAATTGAACATTTTCATAATTTTCAGGCCACTTTTCTTCTTTTGGTCTATTTTTTCGTCCCGTATCAAATGACATGAGCTGTTAAAAGGACGGCAACCTAACTCTTGGGATATAAAAGGGCCATACAACGCGTAGATATCACGTCTTGCGAGGATGCTGCGCTGTTGAAATGGATGGGTTGTCGTTAAGCCCTCTGGGCCTTTTGAATGGGCCATCTCTCTGGGCTAGGACAGTGAACCATCAACACGCAAAGGATTTGTGCCCACAACATGTTGTGTGCGATCATACAAGCACTAATGTACCTGATCCCATCAGAACTCCGAAGTTAAGCGTGCTTGGGCGTGAGTAGTACTAGGATGGGCGTCCCCATGGCAAGTCCTCGTGTTGCACCCCCGCTTTTTAATTTTTTTTGCCCCGGTTATGGTTGCCAAGATACTTTAACCACCACATTTCTATTACAGAATCCCACAGCACCTTGGGCAAGACAACTTCGCTTCACGTAGAGGCTGGGCTTATAAACCGAGGGCGAAGGGCTTATGATCAGGTCTCCGTCACTCCGGTGCCCATAACTTTTGATCCTTAAAGAGTTAAGCGGCGCACAGCAAACCGTTGGAAAGCTCTCCGAGAGCTCTATGACGTGGATAACTAGTCTGCTTGGCTGCGCCCGTTTTAGGAGCCCAAAAAAAAAAATTTCAACAATTCTGGGCCACTTTTCTTCTTTCGCTATGTGTTTTCGTCCTACATCGTATGTTGTGAGCTGTTAAAAGGACGACAACCTAACTCGCGCGATATGACAGGGCCCAACAATGAGTTGATATCACGACTTACGAAGATGCTGCGTTGTTGAAGCGGATGGGTTGTCGTTAAGCCCATTTTGCCTTTTGAATGGGCCATATCTCTGGGCTGGGATTGTGAACTGTCCACACATAAAGGATTTGTGCCCTCAACATGACGATTGCGATCATATTAGCACTAATGCACCGGATCCCATCAGAACTCCGAAGTTAAGCGTGCTTGGGCGAGAGTAGTACAAGGATGGGTGACCCCCTGGGAAGTCCTCGTGTTGCACCCCCTTTTCAATTTTTTTGCCTCGGTTTGGGTTGCCAAGATACTTTATCCACCATATTTCTATTATCGAATCCCACGGAACATTGGGCAAGACAACTTCGCTTCACGTAGAGGCTGGGCCCGCAAACCGAGGGCGAAGGGCTAGTGACCAGGTCACCGTCGCTCTGGTGCCCATAACTTTTGATCCGTAAGGAGTTACGCGGCGCACAGTATACCGTTGGAAAGCTCTCTGAGAGCTCTATGACGAGGGCAACAAGCTTGCCTAGCAGCGACTATTTTTGTAGCCTAAAATCGAACATTTTCATCATTTTTGTTCCATTTTTCTTCTTTTTCTCTATTTTCCCATCACGGATCGTACGTCGTGAGTTGTTAAAAGGATGACAACCTAACTTGCGGGATATTAGAGGGCCCTATAACGCGTCGATATCACGTCTTGCGAGGATGCTGCGTTGTTCAAGTGGATCGGTACTCTTTAAGCCCTTTGGGCCTTTTGAATGGGCCATCTCTCTAGGCTGGGACTGTGAACCCTCAACACCAAAATGATTTGTGCCCTCAACATGACGGGTGCGATCATACCAGCACTAATGCACCGGATCCCATCATAACTCCGAAGTTAAGCGTGGTTGGCCGAGAGTCGTACTTGAATTGGTGACTCCCTGGGAAGTCCTCGTGTTGCACCCCCCATTTCAATTTTTTTTGCCCAAGTTGGGGTTGCCAAGATTCTTTATCCACCACATTTCTATTACCGAATCCCACGGCACCTTGGGCAAGACAACTTCGCTTCACGGAGAGGCTAGGCCCACAAACCGTGGGCGAAGGGCTTGTGACTAGGTCTCTATCGCTCCGGTGCCCATAACTTTTGATCCGTAAGGAGTTACGCGGCGCACAGCATACTTTTGGAAAGCTCTCCGGGAGTTCTATGACGGGGGCAGCAAGCTTGCTCTGCTGCGCCCATTTTTGGTGCCCAAAATCGAACGTTTTCATAATTTTTGGGCCAATTTTCTACATTTGCTCTGTTATTCCGTCCTGGATCGTATGTCGTGAGCTGTTAAAGGGACGACAACCTAACTCACGGGATATTTCTGGTCCCTATAATACGTCGATATCACGGCTTACGAGGATGCTACGTTATTGAAGTGGATGGGTTGTCGTTAAGCCCATTGGGCCTTTTGAATGGGCCATCCTGCTGGGCTGGGACTGTGAACCGTCAACACATAAAGGAATTGTGCCCTTAACATGATGGGTGCAATCATACCAGCACTAATGCACCGGCTCCCATTAGAACTCCGAAGTTAAGCGTGCTTGGGCGAGAGTAGTACTAGGATGGGTGACCCCCTAGGAAGTCCTCGTGTTGCACCCCCATTTTCAATTTTTTTTGCTCCGGTTAGGGTTGCCAAGATACTTTATCCACCACATTTTTATTACCGAATTCCACGGCACCTTGGCCAAGACAACTTCACTTGACATAGAGGCTGTGTGATACCCCGAACCTGGCATATATTCAATAGCATTTAAAGTTCATTTAATTTGCATTTTATTGACCTTTCACCTTCGTTGACCAAACTAGTTGACTTTTCATCTACATTGACCAACTAGGACATGGTGGGAATTTTTGAAATGTTTAATAAAAGGCAAACTTGGGATTAGAAATAAAAAAATGCAATGTTAAGTTAGTCAAATTTTGGGTCAACTTTGGAATTAAATCTGAAATAATTGGGGAAGAGTTAGGTAGCAAATTATATATGGTTGGAAAGCTCTATGAGTCTAGTTTCTGTGGCTTCAAACCGTTCGTGAATTGGAGTTTTCTAGAAGAAGTTATGGCCGTTTTCGTAAGGTCGCGCATAGCTGTTTTGGTTTAGCGGGTTGACCGAATCTTTGACCTTTGACTTCTTGTCATTTTTTTTTTAAATAAGCAGAATGCACACGAAAAAAAATAGAGAAAAAAAGCTTGAAACCATGAGGAAAAGAAGGAGAAAAAAAAAAGATCTCAACTTCAAATCTTCGATTCTTCGCGTGGGCTTGTGCGGGGTAGTTTCCGAGGCACTCTACGAGGTTTTTCTAGCGTCTAGGAGTGTCTAAGGTAAGGGTTTCATCGTTATTTGCGCATTTGAAATCTTTGTATCTAAACTTTGATTTTTGGATTTTATGCGTAGATTGTTGTTTTAATCGTTTTGTTGCTTAAAGAATGTTCCTTGTTGATTGTAGAACATGTATTTATAGCTTTTTAACATTTTATGCGGTTAAATATTGGAATTGAAATATAAATTGTGTGATAAATAGTAAATTATGAATAGTAAACCCCCGTTTCGATGAAGTTGCTCCGTTACGCGTTCTGTTGATGTAGGAAGATGCTAGATATGCTAGAATGCCTAATTGTGTGGTTTAATTGGAATGTGTAATGGAAAAACGGAGAAAAATGGCTTAGTGAAAGTCGGGATCGTTTAGGTTGAGTTTGGCGTTTTCTCGTTTTGCGTGTTGGCATTGTTTCGGGAGGCCATGGAAGCACTTTTGGTGCGATTATAGCATTGATTGGGTGTTTGGTTGGTATAATTGTAGTTCAAACGAGCAAAGGGAGAAATCGGGGCTTCGCGCGAATTCTAGGGTAAAGTAGGGTTTCGGGGTCCTTGGACGTGCCTTATGGTGACCTAGGAGGATTGGCGAAGTCGGTTTCCAGAACTCGTGGCTCGTTTGGAAATGGTAGTGTTTTGATAGTTGGGGTCGATTTGTGATTTTGCTTGTTATCTTGATATTATGCTTATAGAATGCTTAGGGTTGCTTGATATACTTGTTTAATTGGTATTATTGTTGCTTATTATTGCTTGTTATGCTTGAAAAGTTAGTTGAATGCTAGTATTGATTGTGATTGCTTGTTATCTCATTTGTTGTCACTAGTTTGTATTGTTGTGCTATCGCTCGTTTATTGCCTTGTATCGAGTCTTGCATTGCATAGTGTCAGCACGTGAGTGATGGGCCTCTCTGGGTAGCCTCGAGTTGCCAGTGTTGGTTGCTCTAGCTCCGTAGCTATTCCGTCTTCTCGCTTGGGCTGCCTCCCAGGGAGATTTGGGTCGTAGATTGATGGATACTTCCGGGGTATTCCAAACTGGTGTTATAAGGTGGATGCGCGCTTATTGTCATCGTTGTCAACATCAAGCTCGAGATTGATGTATCGCTCGTGAAATGGTACATTGCTCGTATGAGTGAACCATAGCCTTCAAAGTGTGGTATAGCTTTGAATGGTTGTGTTAATGCTTTCAGTAATTGCTTATTGTATTGATTATTTGTTTTGATTGCTTATTTATCAATTATATTGCTTAACTGTCTTATTTGCATTGCACGACTTTCTTTCTCTCCAATTCGATATCTGTCTCGCCCTCACTGAGTATACGTGTTGTGTATACTCACTCCTCACCACCACATTTCAGGAAATGCCATGTTAGCTGGAAAATTCGTGATTTCGTGAAAGTCCGTTCTTGAAGAGTTGTCCTGCGTGCCTATGTGACTTGAGTTGTCAAAGTTGTAAAGTTGTATGCTTTTATGTATTATATGTATTTAATGTTAAAGGGGATGTAATTTAAGTTTCACTAGATTATGTATTTAGTTAATGTAGCTTTACTTCAATGTATATTTGTAATGACAAAGGAAAAGAGATAAAAAGGTATGATAGTCTAGCTTATGATATAGGTTGGTGTAATTTAATTGCTAAGCTTGAATGTATATTTACTTGTGTTTTGCTTGTTGTGAACCAAGGCTCGGATGGCCTTGAGGTGGTTGAATGTTTGGATATGGTATTGGTCCACTTATATGCTGTCGCAGGTTTTACTTTTCGCCTAGAAACAGGGGAGACTCCGTCCGTTTTCCCTGAAAATTTATGCCCGGGTTTAGTTTGGGTTGTGTTTAGATCGATTGATAGAACTCCCGGTCTCGAGAGGGATCGGGGTATTACAGGCTGGGCCTGTAAACCCAGTACATAGGGCTTCTGACCAGGTCTCCGTCGCTCCGGTACCCATAACTTTTGATCTGTAAGGAGGTACGCGTCGATATTACGTCTTGCGAGGATGCTGCGTTGTTGAACTAGATGGGTTGTCGTTATGCCCGTTGGGCCTTTTGAATGGGCCATCTCTCTGGGCTGGGACTGTGAACCGTCAACACATAAAGGAATTGTGCCCTTAACATGAGGGGCGCGATCAAGCCAGCACTAATGCACCGGATCCCATCAGAACTCCAAAGTTAAGCGTGCTTGGGCGAGAGTAGTACTAGGATGGGTGACCCCCTCGGAAGTCCTCGTGTTGCACCCACCTTTTCAAGTGTTTTTGCCCTGGTTAGGGTTGCCAAGATACTTTATCCACCACATTTCTATTACCAAATCCCACGGCACCTTGGCAAGACAACTTCACTTCACGTAGAGGCTGGGCCCGCAAACCGAGGGCGTAGGGCTTGTGACTAGGTCTCCGTCTTTCCGGTGCCCATAACTTTTGATCTGTAAGGCATTACGCGGTGCACAACATACCGTTGGAAAGCTCTCCAAGAGCTATGCGACGGGTGCAACAAGCATACTCGGCTACTCCCGTTTTTGAAGCCCAAAATCGAACGTTTTCATCAGTTTTGGGTCACTTTTCTTCTTTTGCTCTATTTTTTCATCCCACATCTTACTTTGTGAGCTTTTAAAAGGGAGACAACCTATCTCGCGGGATATTACAGGGCCCTACAACGCGTCGATATCTCGTCTTACGAGGATGCTGGGTTGTTGAAGTGGATAAGATGTCGTTAAGCCCATTGGGCCTTGTGAATGGGCCATCTCTCTAGGCTGGGACTGTGAACTGTCAGAACATAAAGGATTTGTACCCTCAACATGACGGGTGCGATCATACCAGCACTAATGCACTGGATCCCATCAGAACTCCGAAGTTAAGCGTTCTTGGGCTAGAGTAGTACTAGGATGTGTGACCCCATGGGAAGTCCTCGTGTTACACCCCCTTTTTCAAAATTTTTTGCCCCGGTTAGGGTTTCCAAGATACTTTATCCACCACATTTCTATTACCGAATCTTACGGCACCTTGGGCAAGACAACTTCGCTTCACGTAGAGGCAGGGCCCGCAAACCGAGGGCAAAGGGCTTGTGACCAGGTCTCCATCGCTCTGGTGCCCATAACTTTTGATCTGTAAGGAGTTACGCGGCGCATAGCAAACCGTTGGAAAGCTTGCCGAGAGCTCTATGACTGGGGCAGCAAGCCTTCCCAGCTGCGCCCATTGTTGGAGCCCAAAATCGAACGTTTTCATAATTTTTAGGCGACTTTTCTTCTTTTGCTCTATTTTTTTGTCCCGGATCTCATTTCGAGAGCTGTTAAAAGGACGGCAACCTAACTCGCGGGACATAAGAGGGCCCTACAATGCGTCGATATCACGACTTACGAGGATGCTGCGTTGTTGAAGCGAATGGGTTGTCGTTAAGCCTATTGGGCCTTTTGAATAGGCCATATCTCTGGGCTGGAACTGTGAACTGTCAGCACATTAAGGATTTGTGCCCTCAACATGACGGGTGCAATCATACCAGCACTAATGCACCGGACCCCATCAGAACTCCGAAGTTAAGCGTGCTTGGGCGAGAGTAGTACTAGGATGGGTGACCCCCTGGGAAGTCCTCGTGTTACACCCCCCTTTTCAAATTTTTTTGCCCTGGTTAGGGTTGCCAAGACACTTTATCCACCACATTTCTATTACCGAATCCCACGGCACCTTGGGCAAGACAACTTCGCTTCACGTAGAGGTTAGGCCCACAAACCGGGGGTGAAGGGCTTGTGACCATGTCATCGTAAGAAGTTACGCGGCGCACGGCATACTGTTGGAAAGTTCTCCGAGAGTTCTATGATGAGGGCAGCAAGCTTGCCTAGCTGCGCCTATTTTTGGAGCCCAAAATTGTACGTTTTCATCATTTTTGGGCCACTTTTCTTCTTTTGCTCTGTTTTTCCATCCCGGATCGTACGTCGCGAGCTGTTAAAAGGACGACAACCTAACTCGCGGGGCATTAGAGGGCCATACAACGCGTCGATATCATATCTTGCGAGGATGTTGCGTTGTTGAAGTGGATGGGTAGTCTTTAAGCCCTTTGGGCCTTTTGAATGGGCCATCTCTCTAGGCTGGGACTGTGAACTATCAACACATAAAGGATTTGTGCCCTCAACATTACGGGTGTGATCATACAGGCATTAATGCTCCGGATCCCATAAGAATTCCGAAGTTAAGAGTGGTTGGGCGAGAGTCGTACTAGGATGGGTGACCCCCTGGGAAGTCCTCGTGTTGCAACCCCCATTTTCAATTTTTTTTTCCCCGGTTACGGTTTCCAAGATACTTTATCCACCATATTTCTATTACCGAATCCCACGGCACCTTGGGCAAGACAACTTCGCTTCACGTACTGGATGGGCCCACAAACCGTGGGCGAATGGCTTGTGACTAGGTCTCCGTCGCTCCGGTGCCCATAACTTTTGATCCGTAAGGAGTTACGCGGTGCACAACATACCGTTGGAAAGCTCTCCGAGAGTTCTATGAAGGGGGCAGCAAGCTTGCTCAGCTACGCCCGTTTTTGGAGCCCAAAATCGAACATTTTCATCATTTTTAGGCCACTTTTCTACTTTTGCTTTGTTTTTTTGTCCTAGATTGTACGTCGTGAGCTGTTAAAAGGACAACAACCTAACACGTGGGATATTTCTGGGCCCTATAATTCGTTGATGTCATGGCTTACGACGATGCTACGTTGTTGAAGCGGATGGATTGTCGTTAAGACAATTGGGCCTTTTGAATAGGCCATCCTGCTGGGTTGGGACTGTGAACCGTCAACACATAAAGGAATTGTGCCCCCAACATGACGGGTGTGATCATACCAACACTAATGCACCAGATCCCATTAGAACTCCGAAGCTAAGCATGCTTGGGTGAAAGTAGTACTAGGATGGGTGACCCCCTGGGAAGTCCTCGTGTTGCACCCCCATTTTCAATTTTTTTTGCCCCGGTTAAGGTTGCCAAGATACTTTATCCACCACATTTATATTACCGAATGCCACGGCACCTTGGCCAAGACAACTTTGCTTGACGTAGAGGCTGGGCCCGCAAACCCAGGGCGTAGGGCTTCTGACCAGGTCTCTGTCGCTCCGGTGCCCTAAACTTTTGATCCGTAAGGAGGTACGCGACGGACAGAATACCGTTGGAAAGCTGGCCGAGAGCTCTATGATAGGGGCAGCAAGCTTGCTCAGCTGCGCCCATTTTTGGAGCCCAAAATCAAATGTTGGCAAGACAACTTTGCTTCACGTAGAGGCTGGGCCCGCAAACCGAGGGCGTAGGGCTTGTGACCAAGCCTCCGTTGCTCCGGTGCCCTTAACTTTTGATCCGTAAGGAGTTACACCACGCACAGCTTACCGTTGGTAAGCTCTCTGAGAGCTCTACGATGGGGACAGCAAGCCTGCTCGGCTGTGCCAATTTTTGGAGAACAAAATCAAACGTTTTCATCAGTTTCGAAAAAATTTTCGTCTTTTGCTCAGTTTTTCTGTCCCGGATCGTATGTTGTGAGCTGTTAAGAGGACGACAACCTGACTCGCGGGATATGACAGGGCCCTACAACACGTTGATATCACGACTTACGAGGATGCTGCGTTGTTGATGCAGATGGGTTGCCGTTAAGCCCTTTGGGCCTTTTGAATGGGCCATCTCTCTGGGCTGGGACTGTGAACCGTCAACACATAAACGATTTGTATCCACAACATACCAACACTAATGCACAGGATCCCATCAGAACTCCGAAGTTAAGCGTGCTTGGGCGAGAGTAGTACTAGGATGGGTGACACCCTGGGAAGTCCTCGTGTTGCACGCCCCCTTTTCAAATTTTTTTTCCTCGATTAGAGTTGCCAAGATACTTTATCCACCACATTTCTATTACCGAATCCAACGGCACCTTGGGCAAGACAACTTCGCGTCACGAAGAGGCTGGGCCCGCAAGCCGAGGGTGTAGGGCTTGTGACCAGGTCACCGTCGCTCTGGTGCCCATAACTTTTGATCCGTGAGGAGTTATGCTGCGCACAACATACCGTTGGAAAGCTCTCCGAGAACTCTACAATGGGGGCAGCAAGCCTGCTCAGCTGCACCCTTTTTTGGAGAACAAATTCGAACGTTTTCATCAGTTTCGGGCCATTTTTCTTCTTTTGCTCTGTTTTTCCGTCCTGGATCATAAGTTGTGAGATGTTAAAAGGATGACAACCTAACTCGTGGGATATGACAGGGCCTTACAACGCGTCGATATCATGTCTTACAAGGATGCTGCGTTGTTGAAGCGGATGGGTTGTCGTTAAGCCCATTAGGCCTTTTGAATGGGCCATCTCTTTGGACTGGGACTGTGAACCGTCAACACATAAAGGATTTGTGCCCTCAATATGACGGGTGCGATCATACCAGCACTATTGCACCGGATCACTTCAGAACTCTGAAGTCAAGCGTGATTAGGCAAGAGTAGTACTAGGATAGTTGACCCCCTAGGAAGTCCTCGTGTTGCACCCACCTTTTCAATTTTTTTTGCCCCGGTTAGGGTTGCCAAGATTCTTTATCCACCACATTTCTAATACCGAATTCCACGGTACCTTGGGCAAGACAACTTCGCTTCACGTAGAGGCTGGGCCAGCAAACCGAGGGCGTAGGGCTTGTGACCACATCTCTATCGTTCCGGTGCCCATAACTTTTGATCCGTAAGGAGTTACGTTGGGTAAAACATATCGTTGGAAAGATCTCCGAGAGCTCTACGATGGGGGCAGCAAGCCTGCTTGGCTGCGCCATTTTTTGGAGAACAAATTCGAACGTTTTCATCAGTTTCAGGCTACTTTTCTTCTTGCTCTGTTTATCCGTTCTGGATCATACGTTGTGAGCTGTTAGAAGGATTACAACCTAACTCGCAGGATATAAAAGGGCCCTACAACATGTCGATGTCACATCCTACGAGGATGCTGCATTGTTGAAGTGGATGGGTTGTCGTTAAGCCCATTGGGCCTTTTGAATTGGCCATCTCTCTGGACCGGGGCTGTAAACCGTCAACACATAAAGGATTTGTGCCCTCAATATGACGGGTGCGATCATACCAGCACTAATGCACCGGATCGCATCAGAAGTTCGAAGTTATGCGTGCTTGGGCGAAAGTGGTACTAGGATGGTTGACCCCCTGAGAAGTCCTTGTGTTGTACCCCCCTTTTCAATTTTTTTTGCCGCGGTTAGGATTCCCAAGATTCTTTATCTACCACATTTCTATTACCGAATCCCAGGGCACCTTGGACAAGACAACTTCGCTTTTCGTAGAGGCTGGGCCGGCAAACCGAGGGCGTAGGGCTTGTGACCAGGTCTCCGTCGCTCTGGTGCCCATAACTTTTGATCCGTAATGAGTTACGTGGCGCATAGCATACCGTTGGAAAGCTCTCCGAGAGCTCTACAACGGGGGTAGCAAGCTTGCTCGGCTATGCCCCTTTTTGGAGCCCAAAATTGAATGTTTGCATCAATTTCAGGCCACTTTTCTTCTTTTGCTCTGTTTTTCCATCCCAGATCGTACGTTGTGAGTTGTTAAAAGGACGACAACCAAATTCGTGGTATATTACAGGGCCCCACAATGCGTCGATATCATGCCTTATGAGGATGCTGCGTTGTTAAAGCGGATGGGTTGTCGTTAAGCACATTGGGCATTTTGAATGGGCCATCTCTCTGGGCTGGGACTGTGAACTGTCAACACATAAAGGATTTGTGCCCTCAACATGACGACTGCGATCATACCAGCACTAATACACTAGATCCCATCAGAACTCCGAAGTTAAGCCTGCTTGGGCGAGAGTAGTACTAGGATCGGTGACCCCCTGAGAAGTCCTTATGTTGCACCCCCCTTTTCAATTTTTTTTGCCCCAGTTAGGGTTGACAAGATTCTTTATCCACCACATTTCTATTACCAAACCCTACGGCACCTTGGGCAAGACAACTTCATTTCACATAGAGGCTGGGCCCACAAACCGAAGACATAGGGATTGTGACCAGGTTTCTGTCGCTCCGGTGCCCATAACTTTTAATCTGTAATGAGTTACGCGGCGCACAGCATTCCATTGGAAAGCTCTCCGAGAGCTCTACGATGGGGGCAGCAAGCCTGCTCGGCTGCGGCCATTTTTGGAGCCCAAAATAGCGTATTTTCATCAGTTTCGGGCCATTTTTCTTCTTTTGCTCTATTTTTTCGTCCCGTATCATAAATTGTGAGATGTTAAACGGACGACAACCTAACTCGCGGGATATGACAGGGCCCTTCAGCACGTCGATATCACATCTTATGAGGATGCTGCGTTGTTGAAGCGGATGGGTTGTTGTTAAGCCCATTGGGCCTTTTGAATGGGCCATCTCTCTGGGCTAGGATTGTGAACCGTCAACACATAAAGGATTTGTGCCCCCAACATGACGGGTCCGATCATACCAGCACTAATGCGCTGGATCACTTCAAAACTCCAAAGTTAAGCGCGCTTGGACGAGAGTAGTACTAGGATAGTTGACCCCTTGGGAAGTCCTTGTGTTGCACCCCCGTATTCAATTTTTTTGGTCTCGGTTAGGGTTGCCAAGATTCTTTATCCAGCACATTTCTATTACCGAATCCCACTGCACATTGGGCAAGACAACTTCGCTTCATGTACAGGCTGGGCCTACAAAGCGAGGGCGTAAGGCTTGTGACCAGGTCTCCGTCGCTCCAGTGCCCATAATTTTTGAACCGTAAGGTGTTACGCGGCACACAGCATACCGTTGGAAAGCTCTCCGAGAGCTCTACCACGGGGGTAGCCAGCTTGCTAGGCTACGCCCGTTTTTGGGACCCAAAATTGAATGTTTTCATTTTTTCGGGCCACTTTTCTTCATTTGCTATTTTTTTTCGTCCCGGATCGTACATTGTGAGTTGTTAAAAGGAAAACAACCTAACTCGCGGGATATTACAGGGCCCTATAATGCGTTGATATCACGTCTTACGAGGATGCTGTGTTGTTGAAGCGGATGGGTTGTCGTTAGGCCCATTGGGCCTTTTGATTGGGCCATCTCTCTTGGTTGGGACTGTGAACTGTTGACACATAAAGGATTCGTGCCCTCAACAAGACGGGTGCGATCATACCAGCACTAATGCACCGGATCCCATCAGAACTCCGAAGTTAAGCGTGCTTGGATGAGAGTAGTACTCGGATGAGTGACCACCTGGGAAGTCCTCGTGTTGCATCCCCCATTTCAATTTTTTTTTGCCCCGGTTAGGGTTGCCAAGATTCTTTATCCACCACATTTCTGTTACTGAATCCCACAGCACCTTGAGCAAGACAACTTCGCTTCACGTAGAGGATGGGCCCGCAAACTGAAGGCGTAAGGCTTCTGACCAGGTCTCCGTCGTTCTGGTGCCAATAACTTTTGATCCGTTAGGAGTTACGCGGCGCAGAGCATTCAGTTGGAAAGCTCTCTGAGAGCTCTACGATGGGGGTAGCAAGCCTGCTCTGCTGCTGCCATTTTTGGAGCCCAAAATTGAGCATTTTCATCAGTTTCTGGTTATTTTTCTTCTTTTCCTCTATTTTTCTGTCCCAGATCATACGTTGTGAGCTGTTAAAAGCACGACAAGCTAACTCGCAAGATATGACAGGGCCCTACAACGTGTCGGTGTCACGTCTTACGAGGATGTTGCGTTGTTGAAGTGGATGGGTAGTCGTTAAGCCCATTGGGCCTTTTGAATGGGCCATCTATCTGGACTGGGACTGTGAACCGTCAACACATAAAGGATTTGTGCCCTCAATACGACGGGTGCGATCATACCAGCACTATTGTACCAGATCCCATCAGAAGTCCGAAGTTAAGCGTGCTTGGGCGAGAGTAGTACTAGGATGGGTGACCCCCTAGGAAGTCCTCATGTTGCACCCCCTTTTTCAATTTTTTTTGCCCCGGTTAGGGTTAACAAGATTCTTTATCCACCACATTTCTATTACCAAATCCCTCGGCACCTTGGGCAAGACAACTTCGCTTCACGTAGAGGTTGGGCCCACAAACCGAGGGCGTAGGGCTTGTGACCAGGTCTTCGTCGCTCCAGTGCCCATAACTTTTGATCCATAATGAGTTACGCGACACACAGCATACAGTTGAAAAGCTCTCCGAGAGCTCTACGACGAGGGCAGCAAGTCTACTCAGCTGTACCAATTTTTGGAGCCCAAAATTGAATTTTTGCATCAATTTCGGGCCACTTTTCTTCGTTAGCTCTATTTTTCATTCCCGGATCGTACCTTGTAAGATTTTAAAAGGTTGACAACCTAATTCGCGGCATATTACAAGGGCCTGCAATGCGTCGATGTCACGTTTTACGAAGATGCTACGTTGTTGAAGCTGATGGGTTGTCGTTAAGCATATTGGGCCTTTTGAATGGCCATCTCTCTGGGCTGGGACAGTGAACTGTCAACACATAAAGGATTTGTGCCCTCAACATGTCGGGTGTGATCATACTAGCACTAATGCACCAAATCCAATCAGAACTCCGAAGTTAAACGTGCTTGGGCGAGAGTAGTACTAGGATAGTTGTCCCCCTGGGAAGTCCTCGTGTTGCACCCACCTTTTCAATTTTTTTTGCCCCGATTAGGGTTGACTAGATTCTTTATCCACCACATTTTTATAAGCAAATCGCAAGGCACCTTGGGCAAGACAACTTCGCTTCAGGTTGAGGCTGGGCCCGTAAACCGAAGGCGTAGTACTTGTGACCCGGTCTCCGTCGTTCTGGTGCCTGTTACTTTTGATCCGTAAAGAGTTACGCGGCGCACAGCAATCCATTGGAAAGCTCTCCGAGAGGTCTATGATGGGAGAGCCAGCCTGATCAGCTGGGGCCATTTTTGCAGCCCAAAATAGAGCATTTTCATCAGTTTCGGGCCATTTTTCTTCTTTTGCTTTGTTTTTTCATCCCGGATCATGCGTTGTGAGCAGTTAAAAGGAAGACAACCTAGCTTGCAGGATATCGCTGGGCCCTACAATGCGTCAATGTCACGTCTTATGAGGATGCTGGGTTGTTGAAGCGGATGGGTTGTCGTTAAGCCCATTGGGCCTTTTGAATGGGCCATCTCTTTGGGCTGGGACTGTGAACTGTCAACACATAAAGGATTTGTGCCCTCAACATGACAGGTGTGATCATACCTGCACTAATGCACCAGATCCAATCAGTACTCCGAAGTTAAGCGTGCTTGGACGAGAGCAGTACTAGGATGGGTGACCCCCTTGGAAGTTCTCGTGTTGTACCCCACTTTTCAATTTTTTTTGCCGCGGTTAGGGTTGACAAGATTCTTTATCCACCACATTTCTATAACCGAATCCCAAGGCACCTTGTGCAAGACAGCTTCGCTTCACGTAGAGGCTGGGCCCGCAAACCGAGGGCGTAGGGCTTGTGACCCGGTCTCCGTTGCTCTGGTGCCCATAACTTTTGATCCGTAAGGAGTTACGCGGTGCACAACAATCCGTTCGAAAGCTCTCCAAGAGCTTTACGATGGGGGCAGCCAGCCTGATCGGTTGGGGCCATTTTTGGAGCCCAAAATAGAGCATTTTCATTAGTTTCGGGCCATTTTTCTTCTTTTGCTATGTTTTTTCATCACGGATCATACGTCGTGAGCTGTTAAAAGGACGACAACCTAACTCGCAGTATATGACAGGGCCCTACAATGCGTTGATGTGATACCCCGAACCTGGCATGTATTCAATAGCATTTTAAGTTCATTTAAATTGCATTTTATTGACCTTTCACCTTCTTTGACCAAACTAGTTGACTTTTCATCTACATTGACCAACTAGGACAAGGTGGGAATTTTGAAATATTTAATAAAAGGCAAACTTGGGATTAGAAATAAAAAAATGCAATGTTAAGTTAGTCAAATTTTGGGTCAACTTTGGAATTAAATCTGAACCAATTGGGGAAGATTTAGGTAGCAAATTATATATGGTTGGAAAGCTCTATGAGTCTAGTTTATGAGGGTTCAAACCGGTCGTGAATTGGAATTTTCTAAAAGAAGTTATGGCGGTTTTCGTGAAGTGGCGCATAGCTGTTTTGGTTTAGCGGGTTGACCGAATTTTGACCTTTGACTTCTTGACATTTTTTTTTTTAAATAAGCAGAATGTGCACGAAAAAAACAGAGAGAAAAAGGCTTGAAACCATGAGGAAAAGAAGGAGAAAAAAAAAAAGAAAAACTCAACTTCAAATCTTCGATTCTTCGCGTGGGCTTGTGCGGGGTGGTTTTCGAGGCACTCTACGAGGTTTTCCTAGCGTCTAGGAGCGTCTAAGGTGAGGGAAGCATGTTATTTGCGCATTTATACGTTGTATATGTTAACTTTGTCAATTTTTAGATTTATCCGTAGATCGTTATTTAAAGCGATTTGATGCTTCTAGAATGTTCCTTAGCATTTGTAGAACATGTATTTATAGCTTTGTAACATTTTCTGCGGTTAAATGTTGTGATTGCAAATTAAATTGTGAAATGAATAGTGTTTTATGAATAGTAAAACCTTGAAACGTTGAAATTGCGCTGTTATGCTTTCCGTTGATGTAGAAACGTGCTAGGTATGCTAGAATGCTAAAATGTGTGGTTTGTTTGGGTTGCATAGTAGAAAAAATGAGAATTAAGCCATTGGGAAAGTTGGGGTCATTTTGGTCGACTTTTGCGTTTTCTCATTTTGCGTGTTGGCATTGCTTCGGGAGGCCATGGAAGCACTTTTGGTGCGATTATGGCGTTGGTTGGGTGTTTGGTTGATATAGTTGTAGTTCAAACGAGAAAGGGGGAAATCGGGGCTTTGCGCGAGTTCTAGGGTAAAGTAAGGTTTCGGGGTCTTTAGACGTGCCTTATGGTGACCTAGGAGGGTTGGCGAAGTCGGTTTCCAGAACTCTTGGCTCGTTTGGAAATGGTAGCATTTTGATAGTTGGGGCCGATTTGTGTTTTTGTGTGTTTTCTTGTCTTTATGCTTATAGAATGTTTAGAATTACTTGGAATACTTGTTTGAGTTGTTTTGGATTGAATTACTTATCAAATTGCTGCTATTGCGTGCGAGAGTAACCTACTTTGTTATTCTTTCACGTGTGGCTTTATTGCTTGTTTATCGCCTTGTATCGAGTCTTGCATTGCATAGTGTCTCGCGCGTGAGTGATGGGCCTCTCTGGGTAGCCTTGGGTTGCCAGTGTTGGTTGCTCTAGCTCCGCTGCTATTCCCTTTCTCGCTTGGGTTGCCTCCCAGGGAGATTTGGGTTGTAGGATTGATGGATACTTCCGGGGTATTCCAAACTGGTGTTATAAGGTGGTTTGGGCCGGCGCGTCATCGTTAAAGTCATCGAAATCGTGATCGGTACATTACTCGCTCGAGTGAACCATAGCCTTCAAAGTGTGGTATAGCTTTGATTGGTTGTGTTAATGCTTTCTTTAGTTGTTTAATTGTATTGTTGTTTATATTGAATGCCTTTTATTGATTGTATTGCTTAACTGTACCTATTTGCATTGCACGATCTTCTTTCTCTCCAATTCGATATATGTCTCGCCCTCACTGAGTATACGTGTTGTGTATACTCACTCCTCACCACCACATTTCAGGAAATGCCCTGTTAGCTGGAAAGTTCATGATTTCGTGAAAGTCCGTGCTTGAAGAGTTGTCTTGAGTGCCTATGTAACTTGAGTTGTCAAAGTTGTCAAGTTGTATGCTTTTATGTTGTATGTAATTATTGTTAAAAGAAATGTAATATAAATCTAGCTATGTAGTTGGAATGGTTTGATAAGTTAGATTATGTATATAGTTAATGTAGCTTAACTTCAATGCATGGCTGTAATGTCCAAAGGAAAAGAATTAGAATGGCATAATAGTTTATTTTATGCAGTAGCTTTGTATGGTTAAATTCCCTAAATTGAATGTACTTGTCAAAATGAAACGTTAGGTTACTTTTTAAATTGGAAATGTATGTATACCTGCTCAGTCTAAATTGTTGAGAACCGAGGCTCGGATGGGCTTGAGGAAGTTTTGTATGGTTGGACACGGTGGTGGTCCATTTATATGCTATTACAGGTTTTGCATTTCGCCTATAAACAGGGGAGACTCCGTCCGTTTTCCCTGAAAATTTTGCCCGGGTTTGGTTTGGGTTGTGATTAGTTTGATTGATAGAACTCCCGGTCTCGAGAGGGATCGGGGTGTCACAGGTGGTATCAGAGCTTATTTAGCTCATAAGCTGGGACAGGGTCCTCGGTCTGGTGGGTAGTGACCCTTAAATGTGTGCTTGTTAAGTGTGTTTTGAAAGTGTATGCTTTTATGTGAGATTATGTGTCTTGACATGAATGTGTGCTCCTATGTGATATAGTTATGTGTTATGTGTTAATTGTGTGCTAAGGGAAGTAAAGTGTCTAGTTGTGCATTGAATTGACCTATCGAATCGACCTCGTGGATTGTTATTTGCTTGAAGTATTGCTTTTAATGTGTGTACTGAAATGTCTTGAATTAGCTATGCCGTGATTTGAATTGATTATGCTGTGCTTGACTTGATTGTTATGCTTGAGTGACTTTGTTAAATAAACTATATTGTAAACTTGCTGGCATTATAGCTTAATGCATATGTATAACTGTGATATATTGGCATTCATACATGTCCTATTGAAATGGTAAGTAAGTCCTCTTCCTCCCCTGAAGAAAGTGGTTCACCGCTGGCTTTTCAAGGTGTATGGAATGGCAGGAAATGAATGGCATTTGACTAGCCTTTATTTGGGAATTGGTGATTGCTTTTGGAGCTCGGTTATTGGCGAATCCCTTTGGTCCTTCTCTGTGCTTAACAGTTGCGAAAGAGTAGCTTTCTCTTGGGGTTTTAATTGGGTGTTCTCTAGAACATTCTTTGGTTTTCATAACGGGTGTTCTTTGGGGACTTTTGTTGGCACTTCTCGGTGGACTTGGTTAATGGGATTTCAATCGGCCTTACTGCATGGTATTATCTATGGCATATGTGTCTCGGTCTTTATTGGAGTGTTACTGGTATTCCTTATTGGAAATTCTTCAATGGCATTCTCTAGGATTCTCAGTGGCCAATTATTTAGTATTACTTATTGGGCAATTCTTGGTACTTTCTTACTGGAGCATTGTTCGGGTATTTTCTTTGGCATCCCTCAGTTGGTTTGGTAACTGGAATCCCTATCAGACTTATTGTATAATACTACTTATGGTATTCTTTGAAATTCTTATTAGGCATTCTCTTGGTATTTTCCTTGTTGGCAAAGTTGTATGAAGTTCTCACTTGGCAAACAGTGAAGAGGACTCAGAGTTTGGTTTCGGTATATTGTTCATCAGTTCAGTGTTTATCCTTGGAGTTTTCGTCCATCTGGGAAACTATGTTTGTTATTCAACTTGGTTGTCTTATTGGGCACGTTATATTATCTCTGTTATTTCCTTTGACATTCCTCTCAGCATTTGATAGCAAAACTCGGAATCTAATTGGTTGTTCCATGGGGTTATTATTTGGAAGGCTTCTTTGGAACTTTGGAAATATATTTGATTGGGTTCTTGGTATTTTCTTCAGCACTCTTAACAGGGAATTCTTCTATGAAATCCATGACCAGCGGGGTACTTCTTTGGACCTCTAGATAGAATCTTTGTTTGAGCTTTTATTTGGCTTCTTGCTTGGGAATTCTCGGGCAGTAACAATTAGACTTCTATTGGAGATTCGTGCGTGAGGTATTCTTCTTGTCATTATTGTGTGGTATTAATGACATCTACAGTATCTTTGCTTTAGTCTTTATTGGTATTATCTCGGCGTTTCTGGTTGGAATTTATTCTTCTTAGGTATTCGTGTCAACGGGATTCTTGTACGGTATCTGCATTTGAGCTTCTATTTGGCGTTACTACTTGGCATTTCTACTTGTACTTTCCTATTGGTCATCTTTATTAAATACTTTTTCAGTAGCTAATGAAGACTAGTCAGAGTTGGATTGTAGATGATGCAGAGTCCTATTGGAAGAAGAATTGCGAGGACGCAATTGTTTTAAGGGGGGAAGGATGTGATACCCCGAACCTGGCATGTATTCAATAGCATTTTAAGTTCATTTAAATTGCATTTTATTGACCTTTCACCTTCTTTGACCAAACTAGTTGACTTTTCATCTACATTGACCAACTAGGACAAGGTGGGAATTTTGAAATGTTTAATAAAAGGCAAACTTGGGATTAGAAATAAAAAAATGCAATGTTAAGTTAGTCAAAATTTGGGTCAACTTTGGAATTAAATCTGAACCAATTGGGGAAGATTTAGGTAGCAAATTATATATGGTTGGAAAGCTCTATGAGTCTAGTTTATGAGGGTTCAAACCGTTCGTGAATTGGAATTTTCTAGAAGAAGTTATGGCCGTTTTCGTGAGGTCGCGCATAGCTGTTTTGGTTTAGCGGGTTGACCGAATTTTGACCTTTGACTTCTTGACATTTTTTTTTTTTAAATAAGCAGAATGTGCACGAAAAAAACAGAGAGAAAAAGGCTTGAAACCATGAGGAAAAGAAGGAGAAAAAAAAAAGAAAATCTCAACTTCAAATCTTTGATTCTTCGCGTGGGCTTGTGCGGGGTGGTTTTTGAGGCACTCTACGAGGTTTTCCTAGCGTCTAGGAGCGTCTAAGGTGAGGGAAGCATGTTATTTGCGCATTTATACGTTGTATATGTTAACTTTGTCAATTTTTAGATTTATCCGTAGATCGTTATTTAAAGCGATTTGATGCTTCTAGAATGTTCCTTAGCATTTGTAGAACATGTATTTATAACTTTGTAACATTTTCTGCGGTTAAATGTTGTGATTGCAAATTAAATTGTGAAATGAATAGTGTTTTATGAATAGTAAAACCTTGAAACGTTGAAATTGCGCTGTTATGCTTTCCGTTGATGTAGAAACGTGCTAGGTATGCTAGAATGCTAAAATGTGTGGTTTGTTTGGGTTGCATAGTAGAAAAAATGAGAATTAAGCCATTGGGAAAGTTGGGGTCATTTTGGTCGACTTTTGCGTTTTCTCATTTTGCGTGTTGGCATTGCTTCGGGAGGCCATGGAAGCACTTTTGGTGCGATTATGGCGTTGGTTGGGTGTTTGGTTGATATAGTTGTAGTTCAAACGAGAAAGGGGGAAATCGGGGCTTTGCGCGAGTTCTAGGGTAAAGTAAGGTTTCGGGGTCTTTAGACGTGCCTTATGGTGACCTAGGAGGGTTGGCGAAGTCGGTTTCCAGAACTCTTGGCTCGTTTGGAAATGGTAGCATTTTGATAGTTGGGGCCGATTTGTGTTTTTGTGTGTTTTCTTGTCTTTATGCTTATAGAATGTTTAGAATTACTTGGAATACTTGTTTGAGTTGTTTTGGATTGAATTACTTATCAAATTGCTGCTATTGCGTGCGAGAGTAACCTACTTTGTTATTCTTTCACGTGTGGCTTTATTGCTTGTTTATCGCCTTGTATCGAGTCTTGCATTGCATAGTGTCTCGCGCGTGAGTGATGGGCCTCTCTGGGTAGCCTTGGGTTGCCAGTGTTGGTTGCTCTAGCTCCGCTGCTATTCCCTTTCTCGCTTGGGTTGCCTCCCAGGGAGATTTGGGTTGTAGGATTGATGGATACTTCCGGGGTATTCCAAACTGGTGTTATAAGGTGGTTTGGGCCGGCGCGTCATCGTTAAAGTCATCGAAATCGTGATCGGTACATTACTCGCTCGAGTGAACCATAGCCTTCAAAGTGTGGTATAGCTTTGATTGGTTGTGTTAATGCTTTCTTTAGTTGTTTAATTGTATTGTTGTTTATATTGAATGCCTTTTATTGATTGTATTGCTTAACTGTACCTATTTGCATTGCACGATCTTCTTTCTCTCCAATTCGATATATGTCTCGCCCTCACTGAGTATACGTGTTGTGTATACTCACTCCTCACCACCACATTTCAGGAAATGCCCTGTTAGCTGGAAAGTTCATGATTTCGTGAAAGTCCGTGCTTGAAGAGTTGTCTTGAGTGCCTATGTAACTTGAGTTGTCAAAGTTGTCAAGTTGTATGCTTTTATGTTGTATGTAATTATTGTTAAAAGAAATGTAATATAAATCTAGCTATGTAGTTGGAATGGTTTGATAAGTTAGATTATGTATATAGTTAACGTAGCTTAACTTCAATGCATGGCTGTAATGTCCAAAGGAAAAGAATTAGAATGGCATAATAGTTTATTTTATGCAGTAGCTTTGTATGGTTTAATTGCCTAAATTGAATGTACTTGTCAAAATGAAAAGATAGGTTAGTTTTTAAATTGGAAATGTATGTATACTTGCTGAGTTTAAATTGTTGAGAACCGAGGCTCGGATGGCCTTGAGGAAGTTTTGTATGGTTGGACACGGTGGTGGTCCATTTATATGCTATTACAGGTTTTGCATTTCGCCTATAAACAGGGGAGACTCCGTCCGTTTTCCCTGAAAATTTTGCCCGGGTTTGGTTTGGGTTGTGATTAGTTTGATTGATAGAACTCCCGGTCTCGAGAGGGATCGGGGTGTCACAGTTGATATCACGTCTTATGAGGATGCTGGGTTGTTGAAACAGATGGGTTGTCATTAAGCCCATTGGGCCTTTTGAATGGGCCATCTATTTGGGCTGGGATTGTGAACCGTCGACACATAAAGGATTTGAGCCCTCAACATGATGGGTGCGATCATAGTAGCACTAATGAACCGGATCACTTCAGAACTCCGAAGTTAAGCGTGCTTGGGCGAGAGTAGTACTAGGATAGATGACCCCCTGGGAAGTCCTCGTGTTGTACCCCCCTTTTCAATTTTTTTTGCCCCGGTTAGGGTTGCCAAGATTCTTTATCCACCACATTTCTATTTTCGAATCCCACTGCACCTTGGGCAAGACAACTTCGCTTCACATGGAGGCTGGGCCCACAAACCGAGGGCGTAGGGCTTGTGACCAGGTCTCTGTCGCTTCGGTGCCCATAATTTTTGAACCGTAAGGTGTTACGCAGCACACAGCATACCGTTGGAAAGCTCTCCGGGAGCTCAACGATAAGGGCAGCCAGCTTGCTAAGCTGCGCCCTTTTTGGAGCCCAAAATTGAATGTTTTCATCAGTTTCGGGCCACTTTTCTTCTTTTCCTCTATTTTTCCATCCCGGATCGTAGGTTGTGAGTTGTTAAAAGGACGACAACCTAACTCGCGGGATATTGCAGGGCCCTACAACACGTCGAGATCACGTCTTACGAGAATGCTGCGTTGTTGAAGTAGATGGGTTGTCGTTAGGCCCATTGGGTCTTTTTCATGGGCCTTCACTCTGGGCTGGGACTGTGAACTATCAACATGTAAAGGATTCGTGCCCTCAACATGACGGGTGCGATCATACTAGCACTAATGCACCGGATCCTATCAGAACTGCGAAGTTAAGCGTGCTTGGGTGAGAGTAGTACTAGGATGGGTGACTGCCTGGGAAGTCCTCGTGTTGCACCCCCCTTTTCAATTTTTTTTGCCCCGGTTAGGGTTGCCAAGATGCTTTATGCACCACATTTCTATTTTGGAATCCCACAGCACCTTGGGAAAGACAACTTTGCTACTCGTTGAGGCTGGGCCCGCAAATCGAGGGCGTAGGGCTTGTGACTAGGTCTCCATCGCTCAAGTGCCCATAACTTTTGATCCGTAAGGAGTTACGCGGCGCACAGCATTCCGTAGGAAAGCTCTCCGAGAGCTCTACGATGGGGTCAGCAAGCCTACATGATAGCGGCCTTTTTTGGAGCCCAAAATCGAGCATTTTTATCAGTTTCGGTCAATTTTTCTTCTTTTGCTCCGTTTTTCTGTCCCGGATCATATGTTGTGAGCTGTTGAAAGGACGACAACCTAACTCGTGGGATATGACAGGGCCCTACAACGCGTCAATATTACGTCTTACGAGGATGCTGCATTGTTGAAGCGGATGGGTTGTCGTTAAGCCCATTGGGTCTTTTGAATGGGCCATCTCTCTGGACTGGGACAGTGAACCGTCAACACATAAAGGATTTGTGCCCTCAATGTGACGGGTGCGATCATACCATCACTAATGCACCGGATCCTATCAGAAGTCCGAAGTTAAGCGTGCTTGAGCGAGAGTAGTACTCGGTTGGGTGACCCCTTGGGAAGTCCTCATGTTGCACCCCGCTATTCAAATTTTTTTGCCTTGGTTAGGGTTGCCAAGATTCTTTATCCACCACATTTCTATTACCGAATCCCACGTCACCTTGGGCAAGACAACTTCGCTTCACGTAGTGGCTGGGCCCGCAAACCGAGGGCGTAAGGCTTGTGACAAGGTCTTCATCGCTCCAGTGCCCATAACTTTTGATCAGTAATGAGTTACGCGGCACACAGCATACCGTTGGAATGCTCTCTGAGAGCTCTACGACGAGGGCAGCAAGCCTGCTCGGCTGTGCCCATTTTTGGAGACCAAAATAGAATGTTTGCTTCAATATCGGGCTACTTTTCTTCTTTTGCTCTATTTTTTCATCCCGGATCGTACGTTGTAAGAGGTTAAAAGGACGATAACCTAATTCGTGGGATATTACAGTGCCCTACAATGCGTCGATATCACGTCTTACGATGATGCTGCGTAGTTGAAGCGGATGGGTTGTCGTTAAGCACATTGGGCCTTTTGAATGGGCCATCTCTCTGGGCTGGGACTGGGAACGGTCAACACATAAAGGATTTGTGCCTCAACATGACGGGTGTGATCATCCCAGCACTAATGCACCAGATCCCATCAGAACTCCGAAGTTAAACGTGCTTGGGCAAGAGTAGTAGTAGGATGGGTGACCCCCAGGGAAATCCTCGTGTTGCACCCCCCTTTTTAATTTTTTTTGCCCCGGTTGGGGTTGACAAGATTCTTTATCCATCACATTTATATTATCGAATCCCACGGCACCTGGGGCCAGACAACTTCGCTTCACGTAGAGGCAAGGCCCTTAAACAGAGGGCGTGGGGCTTGAGACCTGTTCTACATCGCTCCGGTGCCCATAACTTTTTATCCGTAAGGAGTTAAACGGCGCATAGCATACCGTTGGAAAGCTTTCCGAGAGCTCTACGATGGGGCCAGCAAGCCTGCTCGGCTCTAGCCATTTTTTATGCCCAAACTGGACCATTTTCATCTGCTTTTGGCCATTTTTCTTCTTTTGCTATGTTTTTCCATCCCGAATCATACGTTGTGAGCTATTAAAAGGATGACAACCTAACTCGTGGGATATGACAGGGCCCTACAACGCGTCGATATCACGTCTTACGAGGATGCTGCGTTGTTGAAGCGGATGGCTTGTCGTTAAGCCCATTGGGTCATTTGAATGAGCCATCTCTCTAGACTAGGACTGTGAACCGTCAATACATAAAGGATTTGTGCCATCAATATGACGGGTGCGATCATACCAGTATTAATGCACCGGATCCCATCAGAAGTCTAGAGTTAAGCAAGCTTAGGCGAGAGTTGTACTAGGATGGGTGACCCCCTGGGAAGTCCTCGTGTTGCACCCCCCTTTTCAATTTTTTTTGCCCCGGTTAGGGTTGATAAGATTCTTTATCTACCACATTTCTATTACCGAATCCCACGTCACCTTGGGCAAGACAACTTCACTTCACATAGAGGCTGGGCCAGCAAACCGAGGCCGTAGGGCTTGTGACCAGGTCTCCGTCACTCCGGTGCCCATAACTTTTGATCTGTAAGGAGTTACGCGGCGCACAACAATCCGTTGGAAAGCCCTCCGAGAGCTCTACGATAGGAGCAGCGAGCCTGCTCTGCTGTGACCATTTTTGGATCCCAAAATCGAGCATTTTCATCAGTTTCAGTCCATTTTTCTTCTTTTGTTATGTTTTTTCGTCCCGGATCATACGTTGTGAGCTGTTAAAAGGATGACAACCTAACTCGCGGGATATGACAGGGCCATACAACGCATCGATATCACGTCTTACGAGGATGCTGCATTGTTGAAGCGGATGGGTTGTCCTTAAGCCCATTAGGCCTTTTGAATGTGCCATCTCTTTGGACTGGCACTGTGAACCATCAACACATAAAGGATTTGTGCCCTCAATATGATGGGTGCGATCATACCAGCACTATTGCACCGGATCACTTCAGAACTCTGAAGTCAAGCGTGCTTGGGCAAGAGTAGTACTAGGATAGTTGACCCCCTAGGAAGGCCTCGTGTTGTACACACCTTTTCAATTTTTTTTGCCCCGGTTAGGCTTGCCAAGATTCTTTATCCACCACATTTCTATTTTCGAATCCCACTGTTCCTTGGGCAAGACAACTTCGTTTCACGTAGAGGTTGGGCCCACAAACCGAGGGCGTAAGGATTGTGACCAGGTCTTCGTCGCTCCGGTGCCCATCCCTTTTGAACCGTAAGGACGTACGCGGTACACAGTATACCGTTCGAAAGCTCTGCGAGAGCTCTACGACGAGGGCAGCCAGCCGGTAAGGCTGTGCCCATTTTTGGAGCCCAAAATTGAATGTTTTCATCAGTTTCGGGCCACTTTACTTTATTTTCTCTATTTTTCCGTCCTCGATCATACGTTTCGAGCTGTTAAAAGGACGACAACCTAACTCGCGTGATATGACAAGGCCCTACAATGCGACGATATCACGTCTTACGAGGATGCTGCGTTGTTGAAGCGGATGGGTTGTCGTTAAGCCCATTAGACCTTTTAAATGGGCCATCTCTTTGGATTGGGACTGTGAACCGTCAACACATAAAGGATTTGTACCCTCAATATGACGGGTGCTATCATACCAGCACTAATGCACCAGATCACTTCAGAACTCCGAAGTCAAGCGTGCTTGGGCGAGAGTAGTACTAGGATAGTTGACCCCCTAGGAAGTCCTCGTGTTGCACCCACCTTTTCAATTTTTTTTAACCCGGTTAGGGTTGCCAAGATTATTTATCCACCACATTTCTATTACCGAATCCCACTGCACCTTGGGCAAGAAAACTTCGCTTCACGTAGAGGTTGGGCACGCAAACTGAGGGCGTAGGGCTTATGACTAGGTCTCTGTCGCTCCGGTGCCTATAACTTTTTATCCGTAATGAGTTACGCGGCACACAACATACCGTTGGAAAACTCTCCGAGAGCTCTACGACGGGGGCAGCAAGCTTGCTCGACTGTGCCCCTTTTTGGAGCCCAAAATCGAATGTTTGCAACAATTTCGGGCCACTTTTCTTCTTTTGCTTTGTTTTTCCGTCCTGGATCGTATGTTGTGAGATGTTAAAAGGACGACAACCAAATTCGCGGGATATTACAGGGCCCTATAACGCGTCGATATCAAGTCTTATGAGGATGCTGCGTTGTTGAAGCGGATGGGTTGTCGTTAAGCACATTGGGCATTTTGAATGTGCCATATCTCTAGGCTGGGACTATGAACTGTCAACATATAAAGGATTTGTGCCCTCAACATGACGGGTGTGATCATACCAGCACTATTGCACCATATCCCATCAGAACTCCGAAGTTAAGCGTGCTTGGGCGAGAGTAGTACTAGGATGGGTGACCCCATGGGAAGTCCTCGTGTTCTACCCCTCTTTTCAATTTTTTTTGCCCCGTTTAGGGTTGACAAGATTCTTTATCCACCACATTTCTATTACCGTATCCCACGGCACCTTGGAGAAGACAACTACGCTTCATGTAGAGGTTGGGCCCGTAAACCGAAGGCGTAAGGCTTGTGACCAGGTCTTTTTTCGCTCTGGAGCCCATAACTTTTGATCATAAGGACTTACGCGGCGTAAAACATTCTGTTGGAAAGCTCTCCGAGAGCTCTACGATGGGGGCAGCAAGCCTTCTCAGCTGCGACCATTTTTGGAGCCCAAAATCGAGCATTTTCATCAGTTTCGGGCCATTTTTCTTCTTTTGCACTATTTTTCCATCCCGGATCATACGTTTTGAGATGTTAAAAGGATGACAACCTAATTCGTAGGATATGACAGGGCCCTACAACGCGTTAATATCACGTCTTATGAGGATGCTGCGTTGTTGAAGCGGATGGGTTGTCATTAAGCCCATTGGGCCTTTTGAATGGGCCATCTCTCTGGATTGGGACTGGGAACTGTCAACACATAAAGGATTTGTGCCGTCAATATGGCGGGTGCGATCATACCAGCACTAATGCACCGAATCACTTCAGAACTCCGAAGTCAAGCGTGCTTGGGCGAGAGTAGTACTAGGATAGTTGACCCCCTGGGAAGTCCTCTTGTTGCACCCACCTTTTCAATTTTTTTGCCCCAGTTAGGGTTGCCAACATTATTCATCCACCACATTTCTATTACTGAATCCCACTGCACCTTGGGCAAGATAACTTCGCTTCACGTAGAGGCTGGGCCCACAAACCGAGGGCGTAAGACTTGTGACCAGGTCTCCTTCGCTTCTGTGCCCATCAATTTTGAACCGTAAGGAGTTACGCGGCGCACAGCATACCGTTGGAAAGCTCTCTGAGAGCTCTACGACAGGGGCAGCCAGCCTACTAGGCTGTGCCCATTTTTGGAGCCCAAAATTGAATGTTTTCATCAGTTTCGGACCGTTTTTCTGCTTTTGCTCAGTTTTTTCGTCCCGGATCGTACGTTGTTAGTTGTTGAAAGGATGAGAACCTAACTCACGGGATATTACAGGGTCCTACAACACGTCGATATCACGTCATACGAGGATACTGCGTTGTTGAAGCAGATGGGTTGTTGTTAGGCCCATTGGGCCTTTTGAATGGGCCATTTCTCTAGGCTGGGACTGTTAACACATAAAGGATTTGTGCCCTGAACATGACGGGTGTGATCATACCAACACTAATGCACCCCATCCAATCAGAACTTCGAAGTTAAGCGTGCTTGGGCGAGAGTAGTACTACGATGGGTAGCCCCCTGGGAAGTCCTCGTGTTGCACCGTCTTTTTCAATTTTTTTTGCCCCAGTTAGGGTTGACAAGATTCTTTACCACCACATTTCTATAACCGAATCCCAAGGCACCTTGGGCAAGACAACTTCGCTTCACGTAGAGGCTGGGCTCGCAAACCGAGGGCGTAGGATTTGTGACCAGGTCTCCGTCGCTCCGGTGCCCATAACTTTTGTTCCGTAAGTAGTTACGCAGCGCACAACAATTCGTTGGAAAGCTCTCTGAGAGCTGTACGATTGGGGCAGCCAGCCTGATCGGTTGGGGCCATTTTTAGAGCCCATAATAGAGCATTTTCATTAGTTTCGGGCCACTTTACTTCATTTTCTCTGTTTTTCCGTCCTGGATCGTACGTTGGGAGCTGTTAAAAGGACGACAACCTAACTCGCGGGATATGACAGGGCTCTACAACGCGTCGATATCACGTCTTACGAGGATGCTGTGTTGTTGAAGCGGATGGGTTGTCGTTAAGCCCATTAGGCCTTTTAAATGGGCCATCTCACTGGATTGGGACTATGAACCGTCAACACATAAAGGATTTGTGCCCTTAATATGACGGGTACGATCATACCAGCACTAATGCACCGGATCACTTCAGAACTCCGAAGTCAAGCGCGCTTGGGCGAGAGTAGTACTAGGATAGTTGACCCCCTAGGAAGTCCTCGTGTTGCACCCACCTTTTCAATTTTTTTTGCCCCGGTTAGGGTTTCCAAGATTATTTATCGACCACATTTCTATTACCGAATCCCACTGCACCTTGGGCAAGAAAACTTCGCTTCACGTAGAGGTTAGGCACGCAAACTGAGGGCGTAGGGCTTGTGACCAGGTATCTGTCGCTCCGGTGCCTATAACTTTTGATCCGTAATGAGTTACGCGGCACACAGAATACCGTTGGAATGCTCTCCGAAAGCTCTACGACGGGGGAAGCAAGCCTGCTCGGCTGTGCCCCTATTTGGAGCCCAAAATCAAATGTTTGCAACAATTTCGGGCAACTTTTCTTCTTTTGCTCTATTTTTCCGTCCTGGATCGTACGTTGTAAGATGTTAAAAGGACGACAACCTAATTCGCGGGATATTACAGGGCCCTATAACGTGTCGATATCAAGTCTTATGAGGATGCTGCGTTGTTGAAGCGGATGGGTTGTCGTTAAGCACATTGGGCCTTTTGAATGCACCATCTCTCTAGGCTGGGACAGTGAAGTGTCAACACATAAAGGATTTGTGCCCTCAACATGATGGGTGCGATCATACCAGCACTATTGCACTAGATCCCATCAGAACTCTGAAGTTAAGCGTGCTTGGGCGAGAGTAGTAGTAGGATGGGTGACCCCATGGGAACTCCTCGTGTTCTACCCCTCTTTTCAATTTTTTTTGCCCCGTTTAGGGTTGACAAGATTCTTTATCCACCACATTTCTATTACCGTATCCCACGACAACTTGGAGAAGACAACTACGCTTCATGTAGAGGCTGGGCCCGTAAACCGAGGGCGTAAGGCTTGTGACTAGGTCTTTTTTCACTCCGGAGCCCATAATTTTTGATCCGTAAGGACTTACGCGGTGCAAAACATTCTGTTGGAAAGCTCTCCGAGAGCTCTACGATGGGGGCAGCAAGCCTTCTCAGCTGCGACCATTTTTGGAGCCCAAAATCGAGCATTTTCATCAGTTTCGGGCCATTTTTCCTTTTTTGCTCTGTTTTTCCTTCCCGGATCATACGTTTTGAGATGTTAAAAGGATGACAACCTAATTCGTAGGATATGACAGGGCTCTACAACGCGTTAATATCACGTCTTACGAGGATGTTACATTGTTGAAGCGGATGGGTTGTCATTAAGCCCATTGGGCCTTTTGAATGGGCCATCTCTTTGGACTGGGACTGGGAACCGTCAACACATAAAGGATTTGTGCTGTCAATATGATGGGTGCGATCATACCAGCACTAATTCACCGAATCACTTCAGAACTCCGAAGTCAACCGTGCTTGGGCGAGAGTAGTACCAGGATAGTTGACCCCTTGGGAAGTCCTCTTGTTGCACCCACCTTTTCAATTTTTTTACCCCAGTTAGGGTTGCCAACATTCTTCATCCACCACATTTCTATTACTGAATCTCAATGAACCTTGGGCAAGATAACTTCGCTTCACGTAGAGGCTGGGCCCACAAACCGAGGGCGTAGGACTTGTGACCAGGTCTCCGTCGCTTCGGTGCCCATCAATTTTGAACCGTAAGGAGTTACGCGGCGCACAGCATACCGTTGGAAAGCTCTCTGAGAGCTCTACGACGAGGGCAGCCAGCCTGCTAGGCTGTGCCCATTTTTGGAGCCCAAAATTGAATGTTTTCATCAGTTTCAGACCGCTTTTCTACTTTTGCTCAATTTTTTTCGTCCCGGATCGTACGTTGTGAGTTGTTAAAAGGACGAGAACCTAACTCACGGGATATTACAGGGCCCTACAACGCGTTGATATCACATCGTACGAGGATGCTGCGTTGTTGAAGCGGATGGGTTGTCGTTAGGCCCATTGGGCCTTTTGAATGGGCTATTTCTCTAGGCTGGGACTGTTAACACATAAAGGATTTGTGCCCTCAACATGACGGGTGCGATCAAACCAACACTAATGCACCACATCCAATCAGAACTTCGAAGTTAAGCGTGCTTGGGTGAGAGTAGTACTACGATGGGTAGCCCCCTGGGAAATCCTCGTGTTGCACCCTCTTTTTCAATTTTTTTTGCCCTAGTTAGGGTTGACAAGTTCTTTACCACCACATTTCTATAACCGAATCCCAAGGCACCTTGGGCAAGACAACTTCGCTTCACGTAGAGGCTGGGCTCGCAAACCAAGGGCGTAGGGTTTGTGACCAGGTCTCCGTCGCTCCGGTGCCCATAACTTTTTATCCATAAGTAGTTATGCAACGCACAACAATTCGTTGGAAAGCTCTCTGAGATCTCTACGATGGGGGCAGCCAGCCTGATCGGTTGGGGCCATTTTTGGAGCCCAAAATAGAGCATTTTCATTAGTTTCGGGCCATTTTTCTTCTTTTGCTCTGTTTTTTCGTCCCGGATCATACGTTGTGAGCTATTAAAAGGACAACAACCTAACTCGCCGGATATGACAGGGCCCTACAATGCGTCGATATCATGTCTTGGGAGGATGCTGGGTTGTTGAAGTGGATGGGTTATCGTTAAGCCCACTGGGCCTTTTGAATGGGCCATCTCTCTGGGCTGGAACTGTGAACGGTCAACACATAAAGGATTTGTGCCTCAACATGACGGGTGCGATCATACCAGCACTAATGCACCGGATCACTTCAGAACTTCGAAGTTAAGCGTGCTTGGGAGAGAATAGTAATAGGATAGTTGACCCCCTAGGAAGTCCTCGTGTTGCACCCACCTTTTAAATTTTTTTTTCCCCGGTTAGGGTTGCCGAGATTCTTTATTCACCACATTTCTATTACCGAATCCCACTGCTCCTTGGGCAAGACAACTTCGCTTCACGTAGAGTATGGGCCCATAAACCGAGGGCGTAGGGCTTGTGACCAGGTCTTTGTCGTTCCGGTGTCCATCACTTTTGAACCGTAAGGAGTTATGCAGCACACAGCATACCGTTGGAAAGCTCTCTGAGAGCTCTACGACGGGGGCAGCCAACTTGCTATGCTGTGCCCATTTTTGGAGCCCAAAATTGAATGTATTCATTAGTTTCAGACCACTTTTCTACTTTTGCTCTCTTTTTTCGTCCCGGATCGTACATTGTGAGTTGTTAAAAGAGCAACAACCTAACTCGCGGGATGTTACAGGGCCCTACAATGCGTCGATATCACGTCTTATGAGGATACTGCGTAGTTGAAGCGAATGGGTTGTCGTTAAGCACATTGGGCCTTTTGAATAGGCCATCTCTCTGGGCAGGGACTGTGAAATGTCAACACATAAAGGATTTGTGCCCTCAACTTGAGGGGTGTGATCATACCAGTACTAATGCACCAGATCCCATCAGAACTCCGAACTTAAGCATGCTTAGGCGAGAGTAGTACTAGGATGGGTGACCCCGTGGGAAGTCATCTTGTTACACCCCCCTTTTCAATTTTTTTTGCCCTGGTTGGGGTTGCCAATATTCTTTATCCACCATATTTCTATTACTGAATTCCACGGCACATTGGGCAAGACAACTTCGCTTCACGTAGAGGCTGGGCCCACAAACTGAGGGCGTAAGGCTTGTGACCTGGTCTCTGTCGCTCCGGTGCCCATAACTTTTGATCTGTAAAGAGTTACGCGTCGCACAACATTCCGTTGGAAAGCCCTCCGAGAGCTCTACGATGGGGGCAGCAAGCCTGCTCAGCTGCGACCATTTTTGGAGCCCAAAATCGAGTATTTTCATCAATTTCAGGGCATTTTTCTTCTTTTGCTATGTTTTTCCGTGCTGGATCATACGTTGTGAGCTGTTAAAAGGATGACAACCTAACTCGTGGGATATGATGGGGCCTTACAGCGCGTCGATATCACTTGTTACGAGGATGTTGCGTTGTTGAAGCGGATAGGTTGTCGTTAAGCCCATTAGGCCTTTTCAATGGGCCATCTCTCTGGACTAGGACTGTGAACCGTCAACACATAAAGGATTTGTGCCCTCAATATGACAGGTACGATCATACCAGCACTAATGCCCCGGATCACTTCAGAACTCTGAAGTCAAGCGTGCTTGGGTGAGAGTAGTACTAGGATAGTTGACCGCCTAGGAAGTCCTCGTGCTGCACCCACCTTTTCAATTTTTTTTGCCCTGGTTATGGTTGCCAAGATTCTTTATCAACCACATTTCTATTATCGAATCCCACTGCTCCTTGAGCAAGACAACTTCGCTTCACATAGAGGTTGGGCCCACAAACTGAGGGCGTAGGGCTTATGACCAAGTCTATGTCGCTCCGGTGCCCATCACTTTTGATCCGTAATGAGTTACGTGGCACATAGCATACCGTTGGAAAGCTCTCAGAGAGCTCTACGACGGGAGCTGTGCCCTTTTTTGGAGCCCAAAATCGAATGTTTGCATCAATTTCGGGCCACTTTTCTACTTTTGCTCTGTTTTTTCGTCCTGGATCATACGTTGTGAGCTGTTAAAAGGATGACAACCTAATTTGCGGGATATTACAGGGCCCTACCACGCGTTGATATCACGTCTTACGAGGATGCTGTGTTGTTGAAGCGGATGGGTTGTCGTTAAGTACATTGGGCCTTATGAATGGGCCATCTCTCTAGACTGGGACTGTGAACTATCAACACATAAAGGATTTGTGCCCTCAACATGACGGGTGCGATCATACCAGCACTAATGCACCAGATCCCATCAAAACTCCGAAGTTAAGCATGCTTGGGCGAGAGTAGTACTAGGATGGGTGACCCCATGGGAAGTCCTCGTGTTCCACCCACCTTTTCAATTTTTTTTTTCACCGGTTAGGGTTGACAAGATTCTTTATCCCCCACATTTCTATTACCGAATCCCACGGCACCTTGGGCAAGAAAACTTCGCTTCACGTAGAGGTTGGGCCCGCAAACCGAGGGCGTAGGGCTTGTGACCAGGTCTTTATCGCTCCGGTGCCCATAACTTTTGATCCGTAAGGACTTACGTGGCGCACAGCATTCCGTTGGAAAGCTCTCCGAGAGCTCTACGACGGGGGCAACAAACCTGCTCGGCTGCGACCATTTTTGAAGCCCAAAATTGAGCATTTTCATCAGTTTCGGGCCATTTTTCTTCTTTTGCTCTGTTTTTTCGTCCCGGATCATACGTTTTGAGATGTTAAAAGGACAAAAACCTAACTCGCGGGATATGACAGGGCCCTAAAACCCGTCAATATCACGTCTTACGAGGATGCTTCATTGATCAAGTGGATGGGTTGTCGTTACGCCCATTGGGCCTTTTGAATGGGCCATCTCTCTGGACTGTGACTGAGAACCGTCAACACATAAAGGATTTGTGCCGTCAATATGACGGTTGTGATCATACCAGCACAAATGCACCAGATCACTTCAGAACTCCGAAGTCAAGCGTGCTTGGGCGAGAATAGTACTAAGTTAGTTGACCCCATAGGAAGTCCTCTTGTTGCACCCACATTTTCAATTTTTTTTGCCCCAGTTACGGTTGGCAAGATTCTTTATCCACCTCATTTCTATTACCGAATCCCACTGCACCATGGGCAAGACAACTTCACTTCACGTAGAGGCTGGGCCCATAAACCGAGGGCGTAGGGCTTGTGATCAAGTCTCCGTCGCTCCGGTATCCGTCACTTTTGAATCGTAAGAAGTTACGCGGAACACAACATACCGTTGAAAAGCTCTCCTAGAGTTCTACGACGGGGGCAGCCAGCTTGCTAGGCTGTGCCCGTTTTTGGAGCCCAAAATTGAATGTTTTCATCAGTTTTGGACCACTTTTCTTCTTTTGCTATGTTTTTCCGTCCCGGATCGTACGTTGTGAGTTGTTAAAAGGAAAACAACCTAACTCGTGGGATATTACAGGGCCCTACAACCCGTCGATATCACGTCTTACGAGGATACTGCGTTGTTGAAGCAGATGGGTTATCGTTAGGCCCATTGCGCCTTTTGAATGGGCCATCTCTCTGGGCTGGGACTGTGGAACGTCAACGCATAAAGGATTTGTGCCCTCAACATGGAGGATGCGATCATACCAGCACTAATGCACCAGATCCAATCAGAACTCAGAAGTTAAGCGTGCTTTGGCGAGGTAGTACTAGGATGGGTGGCACCCTGGGAAATCCTCGTGTTGCACCCACATTTTCAATTTTTTTTGCCCCGATTAGGGTTGACAAGATTCTTTATCCGCCACATTTCTATAACCGAATCCCAAGGCACCTTGGGCAAGACAACTTCGCTTCACGTAAAGGCTGGGCCCACAAACAGAGGGCGTAGGGCTTGTGACCAGGACCCCGTCGCTCCGGTGCCCATAACCTTTGATCCGTAAAGAGTTACGCGGCGCACAACAATTTGTTGGAAAGCTCTCTGAGAGCTCTACGATAGGGGCAACCAGCTTGATCGGCTAGGGACATTTTTGGAGCCCAAAAAAGAGCATTTTCATTAGTTTTGGGCCATTTTTCTTCTTTTGCCCTATTTTTTCGTGCCAGATTATACGTTGTGAGCTGTTAAAAGGATGACAACCAAACTCGCGGGATATGACTGGGCCCTAGAACGCGTTGATGTCACGTCTTGCGTGGATGTTGGCTTGTTGAAGCGGCTGGGTTGTCGTAAAGCCCATTGAGCCTTTTGAATGAGCCATCTATCTAGGCTGGGACTGTGAACCGTCAACACATAAAAGATTTGTGCCCACAACATGATGGGTGCGATCATACTAGCACTAATGCACCGGATCACTTCATAACTCCGAAGTTAAGCGTGCTTGGGCGAGAGTAGTACTAGGATAGATGACCCACTGGGACGTCCTCGTTTTGCACCCCCCTTTTCAATTTTTTTTGCCCATGTTAGGGTTGCCAAGATTCTTTATCCACCACATTTCTATTACCGAATCCCACTGCACCTTGGGCAAGACAACTTCGCTTAACGTAGAGGCTGGGCCGACAAATCGAGGGCGTAGGGCTTGTGACCAGGTCTCCGACCCTCCGGTGCCCATAACTTTTGAACCGTAAGGAGTTACGCAGCACACAGCATACCGTTGGAAAGCTTTCCGGGAGCTCTAGAATAGGGGCAGCCAGCCGACTAGGCTGCGCCCCACTTTTGGAGCCCAAAATCGAGCATTTTCATCAGTTTCGGGCCAATTTTCATCATTTGCTGTGTTTTTCCGTCTCGGATCATACGTTGTGAGCTGTTAAAAGGACGCCAACCTAACTCGCAGGATATGACAGGGCCTTATAACATGTCGATATCACGTCTTACGAGGATGCTGCGTTGTTGAAGCTGATGGGTTGTCGTTTTGCCCATTGGGTCTTTTGAATGGGTCATCTCTCTGTACTGGGACTGTGAACCATCAACACATAAAGGATTTGTGCCCTCAATATGATGGGTACGATCATACCAGCAGTAATGCACCGGATCACATCAGAAGTCCGAAGTTAATTGTGCTTGGGCGAGAGTAGTACTAGGACGGGTGACCCCTTTGGAAGTCCTCATGTTGCACCCCCCTATTCAATTTTTTTTGCCCCGGTTAGGGTTGCCAAGATTCTTTATCTACCACATTTCTATTACCGAACCCCACGGTACCTTGGGCAAGACAACTTCGCTTCACGTAGAGGCTGGGCCCACAAACCGAGGGCGTAGGGCTTGTGACCAGGTCTCTATCGCTTCGGTGCCTATAACTTTTGATCCGTAATGAGTTACGCGGCACACAACATACCGTTAGAAAGCTCTCTGAGAGCTCTTCGACGGGGCAGCAAGCCTACTCAGCTGTGCCCCATTTTGGAGCCCAAAATCGAATGTTTGCATCAATTTCGGGCCACTTTTATTCATTTGCTATGTTTTTCGGTCCCAGTTGTGTGTTGTTAAAAGGACGACAACCTAATTCGCGGGATATTACAAGGCTCTACAACGCGTCGATTCCACGTCTTACGAGGATGCTGCGTTGTTGAAGCGGATGGGTTGTCGTTAAGCACATTGGGCCTTTTTAATGGGCCATCTCTCTAGGCTGGGACTGTGAACTGTCAACACATAAAGGATTTGTGCCCTCAACATGACAGGTGCGATCATACTTGCAACAATGTACCAGATCCCATCAGAACTCCGAAGTTAAGCATGCTTGGGCGACAGTAGTACTAGGATGGGTGACCCCATGGGAAGTCCTCGTGTTGCACCCCCCTTTTCAATTTTTTTTGCCCCGGTTAGGGTTGCCAAGATTAGTTATCCACCACATTTCTATTACTGAATCCCACTGCACCTTGGGCAAAACAACTTCGCTTCCCATAGAGGTTGGGCCCATAAACCGAGGGCGTAGGGCTTGTGACCAAGTCTTCGTCGCTCTGGTGCCCATCACTTTTGAACCGTAAGGAGTTACGCGGCACACAGGATACCGTTGAAAAGCTCACCGAGAGCTCTACGACGGGGGCATCCAGCTTGCTAGGCTGTACCCATTTTTGGAGCCCAAAATTGAATGTTTTCATCAATTTCGGGGCACTTTTCTTCTTTTGCTTTGTTTTTTCATCCCGTATCACACGTTGTGAGCTGTTAAAAGGACGACAACCTAACTCGCGGGATATGACAAGTACCGACAAATTGTCGATATCACGTCTTACGAGGATGCCACGTTGTTGAAGCTGATGGGTTGTCATTAAACCCATTGCGCCTTTTGAATGGGCCATCTCTCTGGACTGGGACTGTGAACCGTCAACACATAAAGGATTTGTGACCTCATATGATGGGTGAGATCATACCAGCACTAATGCACCGGATCCCATCAGAAGTCCGAAGTTAAGCGTGTTTGGGTGAAAGAAGTACTTGGATGGGCGACCCCCTAGGAAGTCCTCATGTAGCACCCCCTATTCAATTTTTTTTGCCCCGGTTAGGGTTGCCAAGATTCTTTATCCACCACATTTCTATTACCGAATCCCACGGCACATTGGGCAAGACAACTTCGCTTCACGTAGAGGCTGGGCCCACAAACCGAGGGCGTAGGGCTTGTGACCAGGTCTCTATCACTTCGGTGCCTATAACTTTTGATCCGTAATGAGTTACGCAGCACACAACATACCGTGGGAAAGCTCTCTGAGAGCTCTTCGACGGGGGCAGCAAGCCTACTCAGCTTTTCCCCTTTTTGGAGCCCAAAATCGAATGTTTGCATCAATTTCGGGCCACTTTTATTCTTTTGCTATGTTTTTCGGTACCAGTTGTATGATGTTAAAAGGACGACAACCTAATTCGCGAGATATTACAAGGCTCTACAACGCGTCGATACCACGTCTTACGAGGATGCTGCGTTGTTGAAGCGGATGGGTTGTCGTTTAGCACATTGGGCCTTTTTAATGGGCCATCTCTCTAGGCTGGGACTGTGAACTGTCAACACATAAAGGATTTGTGCCCTCAACATGACGGGTGCGATCATACTTGCACTAATATACCAGATCCCATCAGAACTCCGAAGTTAAGCATGCTTGGGTGACAGTAGTACTAAGATGGGTGACCCCATGGGAAGTCCTCGTGTTGCACCCCCCTTTTCAATTTTTTTGCCCCGGTTAGGGTTGCCAAGATTATTTATCCACCACATTTCTATTACTAAATCCCACTGCACCTTGGGCAAAACAACTTCGCTTCACGTAGAGGTTGGGCCCACAAACCGAGGGCGTAGGGCTTGTGACCAGGTCTTCGTCGCTCTGGTGCCCATCACTTTTGAACCGTAAGGAGTTACGCGGCACACAGGATACCGTTGGAAAGCTCACCGAGAGCTCTACGACGGGGGCATCCAGTTTGCTAGGCTGTACCCATTTTTGGAGCCCAAAATTGAATGTTTTCATCAGTTTCGGGCCACTTTTCTTCTTTTGCTTTGTTTTTTCATCCCGTATCACACATTGTGAGCTGTTAAAAGGACGACAACCTAACTCGCGAGATATGACAAGGCCCTACAAATTGTCGATATCACGTCTTACGAGGATACCGCGTTGTTGAAGCTGATGGGTTGTCATTAAACCCATTGCGCCTTTTGAATGGGCCATCTCTCTGGACTGGGACTGTGAACCGTCAACACATAAAGGATTTGTGCCCTCATATGACGGGTGCGATCATACCAGCACTAATGCATCGGATCCCATCAGAAGTCCGGAGTTAAGCGTGTTTGGGTGAAAGAAGTACTAGGATGGGTGACGCCCTAGGAAGTCCTCATGTTGCACCCCCTATTCAATTTTTTTTGCCCCGGTTAGGGTTGCCAAGATTCTTTATCCACCACATTTCTATTACCGAATCCCACGGCACCTTGGGCAAGACAACTTCGCTTCACGTAGAGGCTGGGCCCACAAACCGAGGGCGTAGGGCTTGTGACCAGGTCTCTATCGCTTCGGTGCCTATAACTTTTGATCCGTAATGAGTTACGCAGCACACAACATACCGTGGGAAAGCTCTCTGAGAGCTCTTCGACGGGGGCAGCAAGCCTACTTAGCTTTTCCCCTTTTTGGAGCCCAAAATCGAATGTTTGCATCAATTTCGGGCCACTTTTATTCTTTTACTCTGTTTTTCGGTCCCAGTTGTATGATGTTAAAAGGACGACAATCTAATTCTCGGAATATTACAAGGCTCTACAACGCGTCGATACCACGTCTTACGAGGATGCTGCGTTGTTGAAGCGGATGGGTTGTCGTTAAGCACATTGGGCCTTTTTAATGGGCCATCTCTCTAGGCTGGGACTGTGAACTATCAACACATAAAGGATTTGTGCCCTCAACATGACGGGTGCGATCATACTTGCACTAATGCACCAGATCCCATCAGAACCCCGAAGTTAAGCATGCTTGGGCGACAGTAGTACTAGGGTGGGTGACCCCACGGGAAGTCCTCGTGTTGCACCCCCATTTTCAATTTTTTTTGCCCCGGTTAGGGTTGCCAATATTATTTATCCACCACATCTCTATTACTAAATCCCACTGCACCTTGGGCAAAATAACTTCGCTTCACGTAGAGGTTCGGCCCACAAACCGAGGGCGTAGTGCTTGTGACCAGGTCTTCGTCGCTCTGGTCCCCATCACTTTTGAACCGTAAGGAGTTACGCGGCACACAGGATACCGTTATAAAGCTCACCGAGAGCTCTACGACGGGGGCATCCAGCTTGCTAGGCTGTACCCATTTTTGGTGCCCAAAATTGAATATTTTCATCAGTTTCAGGCCAATTTTCTTCTTTTGCTTTGTTTTTTCATCCCGTATCACACGTTGTGAGCTGTTAAAAGCACGACAACCTAACTCGCGGGATATGACAAGGCCCTACAAATTGTCGATATCACGTCTTACGAGGATGCCGCGTTGTTGAAGCTGATGGGTTGTCATTAAACCCATTGTGCCTTTTGAATGGGCCTTCTCTCTGGACTGGGACTATGAACCGTCAACACATAAAGGATTTGTGCCCTCATATGACGGGTGCGATCATACCAGCACTAATGCACCGGATCCCATCAGAAGTCCGAAGTTAAGCGTGTTTGGGTGAAAGAAGTACTAGGATGGGCGACCCCCTAGGAAGTCCTAATGTTGCACCCCCTATTAAATTTTTTTTGCCCCGGTTAGGGTTGCCAAGATTCTTTATCCACCACATTTCTATTACCGAATCCCACGGTACCTTGGGCAAGACAACTTCGCTTCACGTAGAGGCTGGGCCCACAAACCGAGGGCGTAGGGCTTGTGACCAGGTCTCTGTCGCTTCAGTGCCTATAACTTTTGATCCGTAATGAGTTACGTGGCACACAGCATACCGTTGGAAAGCTCTCTGAGAGCTCTTCGACGGGGGCAGCAAGCCTACTCAGCTGTGCCCCTTTTTGGAGCCCAAAATCGAATGTTTGCATCAATTTCGGGCCACTTTTATTCTTTTGCTCTATTTTTCGGTCCCAGTTGTGAGATGTTAAAAGGACGACAACCTAATTCGCGGGATATTACAAGGCTCTACACAGCGTCGATACCACGTCTTACGAGGATGCTGCGTTGTTGAAGCGGATGGGTTGTCGTTAAACACATTGGGCCTTTTTAATGGGTCATCTCTCTAGGCTGGGACTGTGAACTATCAACAAATAAAGGATTTGTGCCCTCAACATGACGGGTGCGATCATACTTGCACTAAGGCACCAGATCCCATCAGAACTCCGAAGTTAAGCATGCTTGGGCGACAGTAGTACTAGGATAGGTGACCCCATGGGAAGTCCTCGTGTTGCACCCCCCTTTTCAATTTTTTTTGCCCCGGTTATGGTTGACAAGATTCTTTATCCACCACATTTCTATTACCGAATCCCACGGCACCTTGGGCAAGACAACTTCGCTTCACGTAGAGGCTGGCCCCGCAAGCCGAGGGCGTAGGGCTTGTGGTCAGGTCTTTGTCGCTCTAGTGCCCATAACTTTTGATCCTTAAGGACTTACGCGACGCATAGCATTCCGTTGGAAAGCTCTCTGAGAGCTCTACGATGGGGACAGCAAGCCTACTCGGCTGTGACAATTTTTGGAGCCCAAAATTGAGCATTTTCATCAGTTTCGGGCTATTTTTCTTCTTTTGCTCTATTTTTTCTGTCCTAGATCATATGTTTTGAGTTGTTAAAAGTACGACAACCTAACTCGCGGGATATGACAGGGCCCTACAGCCCGTCACTATCACGTCTTACGAGGATACTACGTTGTTGAAGCGGATGGGTTGTCGTTAAGCCCATTGGGCCTTTTGAATAGGCCATGTCTCTGGACTGGGACTGGGAACCGTCAACACATAAAGGATTTGTGCCGTCAATATGACAGGTGCTATCATACCAGCATTAATGCACCGGATCCCATCAGAATTCTGAAGTTAAGCGTGCTTGGGCGAGAGTAGTACTAGGATGGGTGACCGCTTGGGAAGTCCTCGTGTTGTACCCCCCTGTTCAATTTTTTTTGCCCCGGTTAGGGTTGCCAAGATTCTCTATCCACCACATTTCTATTTACGAATCCCACGGCACCTTGGGCAAGACAACTTCGCTTCACGCAGAGGCTGGGCCCGCAAACCGACGGCGTAGGGCTTGTGACCAGGTTTCTGTCGCTCTGGTGCCCATAACTTTTGATCCATAAGGAGTTACGCGGCGCACAACATACCGTTGGAAAGTTCTCCGAGAGCTCTATGACGGGGGCAGCAAGCTTGCTAGGCTACGCCCGTTTTTGGAGCCCAAAATTGAATGTTTTCATCAGTTTCAGGCCACTTTTCTTCTTTTGCTCAATTTTTCCGTCCCGGATCGTACGTCGAGAGCTGTTAAAAGGACGACAACCTAACTCGTGGGACATTAGAGGGCCCTACAATGCGTTGATATCACGTCTTGCGGGGATGCTGCGTTGTTGAAGTGGATGGGTTGTCGTTAAGCCCTTTGGGCCTTTTGAATAGGCCATCTCTCTAGGATGGGACTGTGAACCGTCAACACATAAAGGATTTATGCCCATAACACGGCGGGTGTGATCATACAAGCACTAGTGCACCGGATCCCATCAGAACTCTGAAGTTAAGTGTGCTTGGACGAGAGTAGTACTAGGATGGGCGACCACCTGGGAAGACCTCGTGTTGCACCCCCTCATTTTCAATTTTTTTTTCCCTGGTTAGGGTTGCCAAGATACTTTAACCACCATATTTCTATTACCGAATCCCACAACACCTTAGGAAAGACAACTTCGCTTCACGTAGAGGCTGGGCCCGCAAACCGAGGGCGTAGGGCTTGTGACCAGGTCTCTGTCGCTTCGGTGCTAATAACTTTTGATCTGTAAGGAGTTACGCAGGGCACAACATACCGTTGGAAAGCTCTCCGAGAGCTCTATGACGGGGGCAGCAAGCCTGCTCAGCTTTGCCCATTTTTGGAGCCCAAAATCGAACGTTTTCTTTAATTTCGGGCCACTTTTCTTATTTTGCTCGGTTTTTTCGTCCCGGATAGTACGTTGTGAGTTGTTAAAAGGACGACAACCTTACTTGCGGGATATCAAAGGGCCCTACAATGCGTCGATATCACGTCTTACGAGGATGATGGGTTGTTGAAGCTGAAGGGTTGTCGTTAAGCCAATTGGGCCTTTTGAATGGGCCATCTCTCTGTGTTGGGACAGTGAACTGTCAACACATAAAGGATTTGTGCCCTCAACATGGCAGGTGCGATCATACCAGCACTAATGCATCGGATCCCATCAGAACTCCGAAGTCAAGCATGCTTGGGTGAGAGGAGTACTAGGATGGGTTACCCCCTGGAAAAAGTCCTCGTTTTACACCCCCTTTTTCAATTTTTTTTGCCCCGGTTAGGGTTGCCAAATTCTTTATCCACCACATTTCTATTAACAAATCCCACGGCACCTTGGGCAAGACAACTTCGCTTCACGTAGAGGCTGGGCCCACAAACCGAGGGGGTAGGGCTTGTGACCAGGTCTCCGTCGCTCTAGTGCCCACAACTTTTGATCTGTAAGGAGTTACGCGGTGCACAGCATACCGTTAGAAAGCTCTCCATCGCTCCAGTGCCCTAAAATCGAATGTTTTAATCAGTTTCTTATTTTGCTTTGTTTTTTAATCCCGGATCATACGTCGTGAGCTGTTAAAAGGATGACAACCTAACTCGCGGGATATTACAGGGCCCTACAATCCGTCGATATCACGTCTTAGGAGGATACTACATTGTTGAAGCGGATGGGTTGTTGTTAAGCCTGTTGGGCCTTTTGAATGGGCCATCTCGCTGGGTTGGGACTGTAAACCGTCAACACATAAAGGAATTGTGCCCTCAACGTGACAGGTGCGATCATACTAGCACTAATGCACCGTATCCCATCAGAACTCTGAAGTTAAGCATACTTAGGCGACCCCCTGGGAAGTCCTCGTGTTGCACCCAGCTTATCAATTTTTTTTGCCCCGGTTAGGGTTGCAAAGATACTTTATCCACCACATTTCTACTACCGAATCCCACGGCACCTTGGACAAGACAACTTCACTTCACATAGAGGCTGGGCTCGCAAACCGAGGGCGTAGGGCTTGTGACTAGGTCTCTGTCGCTCCAGACCCGTAACTTTTGATTCGTAAGGAGTTACGCGGCGCACAACATACCGTTAGAAAGCTCTCCAAGAGCTCTATGCCGGGGACAGCAAGCCTGCTTGGCTGCGCCCATTTTTGGAGCCCAAAATTGAACATTTTAATCTGTTTCGGGCAACTTTTCTTCTTTTGCTCTATTTTTTCATCCCGGATCGTACGTTGTGAGCTACTAAAAGGACAACATCGTAACTTGCAGGATATGTCAGGGCCCTACAACGCGTCGATATCATATCTTACGAAGATGGTGCGTTGTTGAAGCGGATGGGTTGTCATTAAGCCTATTGGGTCTTTTGAATGGGCCATCTCTCTGGGCTGGGACTGTGAACCGTCAACGCATAAAGGATTTGTGTCCTAAACATGATGGGTGCGATTATACTAGCTCTAATGCACCGGATCCCATCAGAACTCCGAAATTAAGCGTGCTTGGGCGAGAGTACTACTAGGATGGATAACCGTATAGGAAGTCCTCGTGTTACACCCCCCTTTTCAATTTTGTTTGCCCCGGTTAGGATTGCCAAGATTCATTATCCACCACATTTCTATTACAGAATCCCACAGTACCTTGGCCAAGACAACTTCGTTTCCCGTAGCGGTTGGGCCCGCAAACCTTAGGCGTAGGGCTTGTGACCAGGTCTCTGTCACTTCGGTGCCCATAACTTTTGATCCGTAAGGAGTTACGCACCATAAAGCATACTGTTGGAAAGCTCTTCGACTACTCTACAACGGGGGCAACAAGCTTGCTCAGCTGCGCCCATTTTTGGAGCCCAAAATCGAACGCTTTCTTCATTTTCAGGATACTTTTCTTCTTTTGCTTTGTTTTTCCATCCCGGATCGCACGTCGTGAGCTGTTAAAAGGACGACAACCTAACTCGTGGGACATTAGGGTGCTCTACAACGTGTCGATATCACGTCTTATGAGGATGCTGCGTTGTTGAAGTGGATGGGTTGTCGTTAAGCCCTTTGGGCCTTTTGAATGGGCCATCTCTTTGGGCTGCGACTATGAACCGTCAACACATAAAGGATTTGTACCCACAACATGACGGGTGGGATCATACCAGCACTAATGCACAGGATCCCATCAGAACTCTGAAGTTAAGCATGCTTGGCCGAGAGTAGTACTAGGATGGGTGACGCCCTGGGAAGTCTTCGTGTTGCACCCCCCCTTTTTAATTTTTTTTGCCTCGGTTAGAGTTGCCAAGATACTTTATCCACAACATTTCTATTACCGAATCCCACGGCACCTTGGGCAGGAAAACTTTGCTTCACGTAGAGGCTGGGATCGCAAACTGAGGGAGTAGGGCTTGTGACCAGGTCTCCGTCGCTCTGGTGCCCATAACTTTTGATCATTAAGGAGTTATGCGGCGCACAGCATATCGTTGGTAAGCTCTCCGAGAGTCCTACGATGGGGGTAGCAAGCCTGCTCGGCTGCGCCCGTTTTTGGAGAACAAAATCAAACTTTTTCATCAGTTTCGGGAAATTTTTCTTCTTTTGCTCTGGTTTTCCATCCCATATCGTACGTTGTGAGCTGTTAAAAGGACAACAACCTAACTCGCGGGATATGACAGGGCCCTACAACACGTTGATATCACGTCTTATGAGGATGCTGCGTTGTTGAAGCGGATGGGTTGTTGTTAAGCCAATTGGGCCTTTTTTAATGGGCCATCTCTCTGGGCTGGGACTGTGAACTGTCAACACATAAAGGATTTGTGCCCTCAACATGATGAGTGCGATTATACCAGCACTAATGCACCGGATCCCATCAGAACTCCGAAGTTAAGCGTGCTTGGGCGCGAGTAGTACTAGGATGGTTGACCCCATGGGAAGTCCTCATGTTGCAACCCCCTTTTCAATTTTTTTTTGCCCCGGTTAGGGTTGCCAAGATTCTTTATCCACCACATTTCTATTACCAAATCCCACAGCACCTTGGGCAAGACAAGTTCACTTCACGTAGAGGCTGGGCCCGTAAACCAAGGGCGTAGGGCTTGTGACCAGGTCTCCTTCGCTCCGGTGCCCATAACTTTTGATCCGCAAGGAGTTACGTGGCGCACAACATACCGTTAGAAAGCTCTCCGAGAACTCTATGACGGGGGCAACAAGCCTGCTCAGCTGCACCCACTTTTGAAGCCCAAACTCGAACGTTTTCATCAGTTTCGGGCCACTATTCTTCTTTTGCTTTGTTTTTCCGTCCCAGATCGTACGTCGTGAGCTTTTAAAAGGACGACAAACTAACTCAAAGGACATTAGAGGGCCCTACAACACGTCGATATCACGTCTTGTGAGGATGCTGCGTTGTTGAAGTGGATGGGTTGTCGTTAAGCCCTTTGGGCCTTTTGAATTGGCCATCTCTCAAGGCTGGGACTGTGAACCGTCAACATATAAAGGATTTGTGCCCACATCATGACGGGTGCGATCATACCAGCACTAATGCACAAGATCCCATCAGAACTCCGAAGTTAAGCGTGCTTGGGCGAGAGTAGTACTAGGATTGGTGACACCTTAGGAAGTCCTCGTGTTGCACCCCCCATTTTCAATTTTTTTTGCCCCGATTAGGGTTGCCAAGATACTTTATCCACCACATTTCTAATACCAAATCCAACGGCACCTAGGGCAAGACAACTTCACTTCACGTAGAGGTTGGGCCCGCAAACCAAGGGCATGGGGCTTTTAACCAGGTCTCCATCGCTCTGCTGCCCATAACTTTTAATCCGTAAGGAGTTACGCGACGCACAGTATACAGTTGGAAAGCTCTCCGAGAGCTCTATGACGGGGGCAGCAAGCCTGCTAGGCTGCGCCATTTTTTGTAGCCCAAAATCAAATGTTTCCATCAGTTTCGGGCCAATTTTCTTCTTTTGCTCTATTTTTTCATTACGGATGGTACGTTGTGAGTTGTTAAAAGGACGACAACCTAATTCGCGCGATATTACAGGGCCCTACAATGCGTCGATATCACGTCTTATGAGGATGCTACGTTGTTGAAGCAGATGGGTTGTCATTAAGCCTATTGGGCCATTTGAATGGGCCATCTCTCTGGGCTAGGACTGTGAACCATCAACATATAAAGGATTTGTGCCCACAACAAGGCAAGTGCGATCATACCAGCACTAATGAATAGGATCCCATCAGAACTCCGAAGTTAAGCGTGCTTGGGCGAGAGTAGTAATAGGATGGGTGACCCCTTGGGAGGTCCTCGGGTTGCACCTCTCATTTTCAGTTTTTTTTGCCCCGAATAGGGTTGCCAAGATACTTTATCCACAACATTTCTATTACCGGATCCCACGGCACCTTGGGCAAGAAAACTTCGCTTCACGTAGAGGCTGGGCCCGCAAACCGAGGGCGTGGGGCTTGTGACCAGGTCTCCGTCGCTCCGGTGCCCATAACTTTTAATCCGTAAGGAGTTACGTGATGCACAGCATGCCGTTGGAAAGCTCTCCGTGAGCTCTACGACGAGGGCAGCAAGCCTACACGGCTACGCCTATTTTTGGAGCCCAAAATTGAATGTTTTCTTCAGTTTCGGGCCAGTTTTCTTCTTTTGCTCTATTTTTTCATCCCGGATCGTACGTCATGAGCTGTTAAAAGGACAACAACCTAACTCGCGGGATATTACAGGGCCCTACAACGTGTCAATATCACATCTTACGAGGATGCTGCATTGTTGAAGTTGTTAGGTTGTCGTTAAGCCCTTCGGGCCTTTTGAATGGGCCATCCTCTAGGCTGGGACTGTGAACCATCAACACATAAAGGATTTGTGCCCACAACATGGTGGGTGCGATCATATCAGCACTAATGCATAGGATCCCATCAGAACTCCAAAGTTAAGCGTGATTGGGCGAGAGTAGTAATAGGATGGGTGACCCCCTGGGAGGTCCTCGGGTTGCACCCCTCCGTTTCAATTTTTTTTGCCCCGGTTAAGGTTGCCAAGATAATTTATCCACCACATTTCAATTACCGAATCCCACGGCACCTTGGGCAAGACAACTTCGCTTCACGTAGAGGCTGGGCCCGCAAACCGAGGGCGTGGTGCTTGTGACTAGGTCTCCGTCGATCCGGTGCCCATTACTTTTAATCCGTAAGGAGTTACACGACGCACAGCATACCGTTGGAAAGCTTTCCGGGAGCTCTACGATGGAGGTAGCAAGCCTACTCGGCTGCACCTTTTTTCAGAGCCCAAAATTGAACGTTTTCATCAGTTTCGGGTCACTTTTCTTCTCTTGCTCTATTTTTCCATCTCGGATCGTACGTCATGAGCTGTTAAAAGGACGATAACTGAAATTGCGAGATATTACAGGGCCCTACAACGCATCAATATCACTTCTTACGAGGATGCTGCGCTGTTGAAGCGGATGCATTGTCGTTAAGCCCATTGGGCCATTTGAATGGGCCATCTCTCTGGGATGGGACTGTGAACCGTCAACACATAAACGATTTGTGCCCTCAACATGACGGGTAAGACCATACCAGCGCTAATGCACCGGATCCCATTAGAACTCCGAAGTTAAGCGTGGTTGGCGAGAGTAGTACTTGGATGGGTGACCGCCTGCGAAGTCCTCGTGTTGCACCCCCCTTTTCAATTTTTTTTGCCCTGGTTAGGGTTCCCAAGATACTTTATCCACCACATTTCTATTACCAAATCCCACGACATCTTGGGCAAGACAACTTCGCTTCACGTAGAGGCTGGGCCTGCAAACCTAGGGCGTAGGGCTTGTGACCAGGTCTCTGTCGCTCCGGTGCCCATAACTTTTGATCCGTAAGGAGTTATGTGGTACACAGCATACCGATGGAAAGCGCTCCGAGAGCTCTACGATGGCGGTAGCAAGCCTGCTTGACTGTGCCTATTTTTGGAGCCTAAAATCGAACGTTTTCATCAATTTCGTGACACTTTTCTTCTTTTGCTCTATTTTTTCATCCTAGATTGTACGTCGTGAGCTGTTAAAAGGACGACAACCTTACTCGCGAGACATTAGAGGGCCCTACAATGCGTCGATATCACGTTTTGCGAGGATGCTACGTTGTTGAAGCGGATGGGTTGTCGTTAAGCCCATTGGGCCTTTTGAATTGGCCATCTATCTGGGCTGGGACTGTGAACCGTCAACACATAAAGGAATTGTGCCCCCAACATGATGGGTGCAATCATACGAGCACTAATGCACCGGATCCCATCAGAACTCCAAAGTTAAGCATGATTGGGCGAGAGTAGTGCTAGGATGGGTGACCCCTTGGGAAGTCCTCGTGTTACACCCCATTTTTCAAATTTTTTTGCCCCGGTTGGGGTTGCCAATATTCTTTATCCACCACATTTCTATTACCGATTCTCACGGCACATTGGGCAAGACAACTTCGCTTCACGTAGAGGCTGGGCCCGCAAACCGAGGGCGTAGGGCTTGTGACCAGGTCTTCGTCGCTCCGGTACCCATAACTTTTGATCCATAAGGACTTACGCGGTACACAGCATACTGTTGGAAAGCTCTCCCGGAGCTCTACGATGGGGGCAGCAAGCCTGCTGGGCTGTGCTCAATTTTTTCGTCCAGGATCGTACGTTGTGAGCTATTAAAAGGATGACAACCTAACTGGCGGGATATTATAGGGCCCTACAATGCATCGATATCACGTCTTACGAGGATGCTACGTTGTTGAAGCGGATGGGTTGTCGTTAAGCCCTTTGGGCCTTTTGAATGGGCCATATCTCTAGGCTGGGACTGTGAACTGTCAACACATAAAGGATTTGCGCCCTCAACATGACGGGTGCAATCATACCAGCACTAATGCACTAGATCCCATCAGAATTCCGAAGTTAAGCGTGCTTGGGCGGGAGTAGTACTAGGATAGGTGACCCCCTGGGAAGTCCTCGGGTTGCACCCCTCCTTTTGAATTTTTTTTTGCCACGGTTAGGGTTGCCAAGATACTTTTTCCACCACATTTCTAATAATGAATCCCACGGCACCTTAGGCAAGAAAACTTCAATTCATGTAGAGGTTAGGCCCACAAACCGAGGGCGTAGGGCTTATGACCAGGTCTCCGTCGCTCCGGTACCCATAACTTTTGATCCGTAAGGAGTTACGAGATGCACAACATGTTGTTGGAAAGCTCTCCGTGAGCTCTACGACGGGGGCAGCAAGACCACTCGGCTGCGCCTATTTTCGGAGCCCAAAAATTGGACGTTTTCATCAGTTTTGGGCCACTTTTTTTCTTTTCCTCTGTTCTTTCGTCCCGGATCATACGTCGTGAGCTGTTAAAAGGACGACAACCTAACTCGTGGGATATTACAAGGCCCTACAACATGTCGATATCACGTCTTACAAGGATGCTACGTTGTTGTAGCGGATGGGTTGTCATTAAGCCCATTGGGCCTTTTGAATGGGCCATCTCTATGGGCTGGGACTGTGAACTGTCAACACATAAAGGATTTGTGCCCACAACATGACGGGTGCGTTCATACCAGCACTAATGCACAGGATCCCATCAGAACTCCGAAGTGAAGCATGCTTGGGCGAGAGTAGTATTAGGATGGGTGACCCCCTGGGAAGTCCTTGGGTTGCACCCCTCATTTTGAATTTTTTTTTGCCCCGGTTAGGGTTGCCAGGATACTTTATCCACCACATTTCTATTATCGAATCCCACGGCACCTTGGGCAAGACAACTTCGCTTCATGTAGAGGTTGTGCCAGCAAACCGAGGGCGTTGGGTTTCTGACCATGTCTCCGTCACTCCGGTGCCCATAACTTTTAATCCGTAAGGAGTTAGCGATACACAGCATATTGTTAGAAAGCTCTCTGAGATCTCCACGACGGAGGTAGCAGGCCTGCTAGGCTGCACCCGTTTTTGGAGCCCAAAATCAAATGTTTTCATAAGTTTCGGGCAACTTTTCTTCTTTTGCTTAATTTTTCAATCCCGGATCGTACGTTGTGAGTTGTTAAAAGGACGACAACTTAACTCGCAGGATATTACAAGGCCCTACAACGCGTCGATATCACGTCTTACGTGGATGCAATGTTGTTGCAGGAAATGGGTTATCGTTAAGCCCATTGGGCCTTTTCAATGGGCCATCTCTCAAGGTTGGGACTGTGAACCGTCAACATATAAAGGATTTGTGCCCACATCATGACGGGTGCGATCATACCAGCACTAATGCACAAGATCCCATCAGAACTCCGAAGTTAAGCGTGCTTGGGCGAGAGTAGTACTAGGATGGGTGACCCCCTTGGAAGTTCTCGTGTTGCACCTCCTTTTTAAATTTTTTTTGCCCCGGTTAGGGTTGACAAGATTCTTTATCAACCACATTTCTATTACCGAATCCCACGGCACCATGGGCAAGACAACATCGCTTCACGTAGAGGCTGGGCCCACAAACCGAGGGTGTAGGGCTTGTGGACAGGTCTCCGTCGCTCTGGTGCCCTTAACTTTGGATCCGCAAGGAGTTACGCGGCACACAACATATCGTTAGAAAGCTATCCGAGGGCTTTATGACGGGGGCAGCAAGCATGCTAAGCTGCGCCCGTTTTTGGAGCCCAAAATCGAAAGTTTTCATCATTTTCAAGCCACTTTTCTTCTTTTGCTTTGTTTTTCCGTCCCGGATCGTACGTCGTGAGCTGTTAAAAGGACGACAACCTAACTCGTGGGTTATTAGGGGGCCCTACAATGCATCGATATCACGTCTTGTGAGGATGCTGCGTTGTTGAAGTTGTTGGGATGTCGTTAAGCCCTTCGGTCCTTTTGAATGGGTCACCCTTTGGGCTGGGACTGTGAACAGTCAACACATAAAGGATTTGTGCCCACAACATGATGGTTGCGATCATAACAGCACTAATGCACAGGATCCCATCGGAACTCCGAAGTTAAGCGTGCTTGGGCGAGAGTAGTACTAGGATGGGTGACCCCTGGGAAGTCCTCGGGTTGCACCCCTCCGTTTCAATTTTTTTTGCCCCGGTTAGGGTTGCCAAGATAATTTATCCACCACATTTCTATTACTGAATCCCACGGCACCTTGGGCAAGACAACTTCGCTTCACGTAGAGGCTGGGCCCGCAAACTGAGGGCGTGGGCCTTGTGACCAGGTCTTCGTTGCTCCGGTGCACATAACTTTTAATCCGTAAGGAGTTACGCGACGCACAGCATACCATTGGAAAGCTCTCCGAGAGCTCTACGATGGGGGCAGCAAGCCTGCTCGGCTCCGCCTATTTTTGGAGCCCAAAATCGAATGTTTTCATCAATTTTGGGTCACTTTTCTTCTATTGCTCTATTTTTCCGCCCCGGATCGTACGTCGTGAGCTGTTAAAAGGACGATAACCTAACTTGCGAGATATTACAGGGCCTTACAATGCGTCAATATCACGTCTTACGAGGATGCTACGTTGTTGAAGCGGATGGATTCTCGTTAAGCCCATTGGGCCTTTTGAATGGGCCATCTCTTTGGGATGGGACTGTGAACCGTCAACACATAAAGGATTTGTGCCCTCAACATGACGGGTGCGATCATACCAGTACTAATGCTCCAGATCCCATCAGAACTCCGAAGTTAAGCGTGCTTGGGCGAGAATAGTATTTGGATGGGTGACCGCCAGGAAGTCCTTGTGTTGCAAACCCCTTTTCAATTTTTTTTGCCCCGGTTAGGGTTGCCAAGATACTTTATCCACCATATTTCTATTACTGAATCCCACGGCATCTTTGGCAAGGCAACTTCGCTTCACGTAGAGGCTGGGCCCGCAAACCGAGGGCATAGGGCTTGTGACTAGGTCTCTTTCGCTCCGGTGCCCATAACTTTTAATCTGTAAGGAGTTACGCTGTACACAACATATCGTTGGAAAGCTCTCCGAGAGCTCTACGACGGGGGCAGGAAGCCTGCTAGGCTGCGCCCATTTTTGGAGCCCAAAATAGAATTTTTTCATCAGTTTCGGGCCACTTTTCGTCTTTTGCTGGGTTTTTCCGTCCCTGATCGTAGGTTGTGAGCTGTAAAAAGGAGGACAACCTAACTCGCGGGATATTAGAAGGCCCTACAATGCATCAATATCACGTCTTGTGAGGATGCAGCGTTGTTAAAGCGGATGGGTTATCGTTAAGCCCCTTGGGCCTTTTGAATGGGCCATCTCTCTAGGCTGGGACTGTGAACGGTCAACACATAAAGGAAATTTTCCCTCAACATGACGGGTGCGATCATACCAACACTAATGCCCCGGATCCCACCAGGTCTCTGTCTCTCCGGTGCCCATAACTTTTGATCCGTAAGCAGTTACGAGACACACAACATACCGTTAGAAAGCTCTCCGAGAGCTCTACGATGGGGGCAGCAAAGCTGCTCGGCCGCACCCATTTTTTGAAGCCAAAATCGAGCATTTTCATCAGTTTCGGGCCACTTTTCTTCTTTTGCTCTGTTTTTCCATCCCGGATCGTATGTTGTGAGTTGTAAAAAGGTTGACAACCTAACTCGTGGGATATGACAGGGTTCTACAACTCGTCAATATCACTTCTTATGAGGATGCTACGTTGTGGAAGCGGATGGGTTGTCGTTAAAACCATTGGGCCTTTTGAATAGGCCATCTCTCTGGGCTGGGACTGTGAACCATCAACACATAAAGGATTTGTGCCCTCAACATGACGAGTGCGATCATACCAGCTCTAATGCACCGGATCCTATCAGAACTCCGTAGTTAAGCATGCTTGGGCGAGATTAGTACTATGATGGGTGACCCCCTAGAAAGTCCTCGTGTTGTACCCCCCTTTTCAATTTTTTTTGCCCCGGTTAGGGTTGCCAAGATTCTTTCTCTTCCACATTTCTATTACAGAATCCCACGACACCTTGGGCAAGACAACTTCGCTTCACGTAGAGGCTGGGCCCGCAAACCGAGGGCATAGGGCTTGTGACCAGGTCTTTGTCTCTCCGGTGCCCATAACTTTTGCTCCGTAAGGAGTTATGCGGCACACAGCAAACCGTTGGAAAGCTATCCGAGAGCTCTACGTCGGGCGCAGCAAGCCTGCTTAGCTGCGCCCATTTTTGGAGCCCAGAATCGAATGTTTTCATCAGTTTCGAACCACTTTTCTTCTTTTGCTCGGTTTTTCCATCCCAGATCGTACGTTATGAGTTGTTAAAAGGATGACAACCTAACTTGCGGGATATTACTGGGCCCTACAACGCGTCAATATCACGTCTTACGAGGATGCTATGTTGTTGAAGCGGATGGGTTGTCGTTAAGCCCATTGGGCCTTTTGAATGGGCCATCTCTCTGGGTTGGGATTGTGAACCGTCAACACATAAAGGATTTGTGCCCTGAACATGACGGGTGCAGTCATACCAGTACTAATGCACCGGATCCCATCAGAACTCCGAAGTTCAGCGTGCTTGGGCGAGAGTAGTACTAGGATGGGTGACCCCTTGAGAAGTCCTCGTGTTGCACCCTCCTTTTCAATTTTTTTTGCCCCGGTTAGGGTTGTCAAGATTCTTTATCCACCACATTTCAATTACCGAATCCCACGGCACCTTGGGCAAGACAACTTCGATTCACGTAGAGGCTGGGCCTGCAAACCGAGGGCGTAGGGCTTGTGACCAGGTCTCCGTCGCTCAGGTGCCCATAACTTTTGATCTGTAAGGAGTTACGCGTCACACAACATACCGTTGGGAAGCTCTCCGAGAGCTCTACGACAGGGACAACAAGCCTGCTCGGCTGCTCCTATTTTTGGAGCCCAAAATCGAATGTTTGCATCAGTTTCGGGCTACTTTTCTTCTCTTGCTCGGTTTTTCCATCCCGGATCGTACGTAGTGAGCTGTTAAAAGGACGACAACCTAATTCACTGGATATTACTAGGCCCTACAATGCGTCGATATTACATCTTATGAGGATGCTGTGTTGTTGAAGCAGATGGGTTGTCGTTAAGCCCATTGGGCCTTTTGAATGGGCCATCTCTCTGGGCTGGGACTGTGAACTGTCAACAAATAAAGGATTTGTGCCCTCAACATGACGTGTGTGATCATACCAGCACTAATGCAGCAGATCCCATAAGAACTTCGAAATTAAGCGTGCTTGGGCGAGAGTAGTACTAGGATGGGTGACCCCTTGGGAAGTCCTCGTGTTGCACCCCCCATTTTTAATTTTTTTTTGCCCCGGTTAGGGTTGACAAGATTCTTTATCCACCACATTTCTATTACCGAATCCCACGGCACCTTGGGCAAGACAACTTCGCTTCACGTAGAGGTTGGGCCCGCAAACCGAGGGCATAGGGCTTGTGACCAGGTCTCCGTCGCTCCGGAGCCCATAACTTTTGATCCGTAAGGAGTTACACAACGCGCAACATACCGTTGGAAAGCTCTCCGAGAGCTCTATGATGGGGGCAACAAGCCCGCTCAGCTGCGCCTATTTTTGGAGCCCAAAATCGAATATTTTCATCAGTTTCGGGCTACTTTTCTTCTTTTGCTATGTTTTTTCATCCCGTATCGTACGTCGTGAGCTGTTAAAAAGACGACAACCTAACTCACGGGATATTACAGGGCCCTACAATACATCAATATCACGTCTTACGAGGATGCCGCATTGTTGAAGTGGATGGGTTGTCGTTAAGCCCATTGGGTCTTTTGAATGGGCCATCTCTCTGGGCTGGGACTGTGAACCGTCAACACATAAAGTTTTTGTGCCCTCAACATGACAGGTCCGATCATACCAGCACTAATGCACCGGATCCTATCAGAACTCCGAAGTTAAGCGTGCTTGGGCGAGAGTAGTGCTAGGATGGGTGACCGTCTGGGAAGTGCTCGTGTTGCACCCCCATTTTCAATTTTTGTTGCCCCGGTTAGGGTTGCCGAGATACTTATTCCACCAAATTTCTACTGCCAAATACCACGGCACCTTGGGCAAGACAACTTCGCTTCACGTAGAGGCTGGGCCCGTAAACCGAGGGCGTGGGGCTTGTGACCTGGTCCTTGTCGCTTCGGTGCACATAACTTTTGATCCGTAAGGAGTTACGCAACGCACAACATACCATTAGAAAGCTCTCTGGGAGCTCTACGACGGGGGCAGTAAGCCTGCTCGGCTGCGTCCGTTTTTGGAGCACAAAATCGAACGTTTTCATCAGTTTCGGGCCACTTTTCTTCTTTTGCTCTGTTTTTCCCTCCCGGATCATACGTTGTAAGCTGTTAAATAGACGACAACCTAACTCGCGTGATATTACAGTGCTCTACAACGAGTCAATATCACGTTTTATGAGGATGCTGGGTTGTTGAAGTAGATGGGTTGTCGTTAAGCCCATTGGTCCTTTTGAATTGGCCATCTCTCTGGGCTGGGACTGTGAACTGTCAACACATAAAGGATTTGTGCTCTCAACGTGACGGGTGCGATCACACCAGCACTAATGCACCGGATCCCATCAGAACTCCGAAGTTAAGCGTGCTAGGGCGAGAGTAGTACTAGGATGGGTGACCCCTGGGAAGTCCTAGTGTTGCACCCCCTTTTTCAATTTTTTTTGCCCCAATTAAGGTTGCCATGATTCTTTATCCACCACGTTTCTATTACCGAATCCCACGGCACCATGGGCAAGACAACTTCGCTTCACGTAGAGGTTGGGCCCGCAAACCGAGGGCGTAGGGCTTGTGACCAGGTCTCCGTCGCTCCGGTGCCCATAACTTTTGATTCGTAAGGAGTTACACGGCACACAGCATATCGTTGGAAAGCTCTCTGAGAGCTCTACGATGGAGGCAGCAAGCTTGTTTGGCTGCGCCTGTTTTTAGAACCCAAAATGGAACGTTTTCATCAGTTTTGGGCTACTTTTCTTCTTTTGCTCTGTTTTTCAATTCCGGATCATACGTCGTGAGCTGTTAAAAGGATGACAACCTAACTCGCGCGATATTACAGGGCCTTACAATGTGTCAATATCACGTCTTACAAGGATGCTGCGTTGTTGAAGTGGATGGGTTGTCGTTAAGCCCATTGGGCCTTTTGAATGGGCCATCACTTTGGGCTGGGACTGTGAACCCTCAACACATAAAGGATTGGTGCCCTCAACATAACGGTTGCGATCATACCAGCACTAGTGCACCGGATCCGATCAGAACTCCGAAGTTAAGAGTGCTTGGGCGAGAGTAGTACTTGGATGGGTAACCGCCTGGGAAGTCCCTGTGTTGCACCCCCCTTTTCAATTTTTGTTGCCCCGGTTAGGGTTGCCGAGATACTTATTCCACCAAATTTCTACTGCCAAATCTCACGGCACCTTGGGCAAGACAACTTCGCTTCACGTAGATGCTGGGCCCGCAAACCGAGGGCGTGGGGCTTGTGACCAGGTCCTTGTCGCTTCGGTGCACATAACTTTTGATCCGTAAGGAGTTACGCATCGCACAACATACCATTAGAAAGCTCTCTGGGAGCTCTACGACGGGGGCATTAAGCTTGCTCGACTGCGCCCATTTTTGGAGCACAAAATCAAACGTTTTCATCAGTTTCGGGCCACTTTTCTTCTTTTGCTATGTTTTTTCGTCCCAGATCATACGTTGTAAGCTGTTAAATAGACGACAACCTAACTCGCGTGATATTATAGTGCTCTACAACGAGTGAATATCACGTTTTATGAGGATGCTGGGTTGTTGAAGTAGATGGGTTGTCGTTAAGCCCATTGGTCCTTTTGAATTGGCCATCTCTCTGGGCTGGGACTGTGAACTGTCAACACATAAAGGATTTGTGCTCTCAACGTGACGGGTGCGATCACACCAGCACTAATGCACCGGATCCCATCAGAACTTCGAAGTTAAGCGTGCTTGGGCGAGAGTAGTACTAGGATGGGTGACCCCTGGGAAGTCCTAGTGTTGCACCCCCTTTTTCAATTTTTTTTGCCCCAATTAAGGTTGCCATGATTCTTTATCCACCACGTTTCTATTACCGAATCCCACGGCACCATGGGCAAGACAACTTCGCTTCACGTAGAGGTTGGGCCCGCAAACCGAGGGCGTAGGGCTTGTGACCAGGTCTCCGTCGCTCCGGTGCCCATAACTTTTGATTCGTAAGGAGTTACACGGCACACAGCATATCGTTGGAAAGCTCTCTGAGAGCTCTACGATGGAGGCAGCAAGCTTGTTTGGCTGCGCCTGTTTTTAGAACCCAAAATGGAACGTTTTCATCAGTTTCGGGCTACTTTTCTTCTTTTGCTCTGTTTTTCAATTCCGGATCATACGTCGTGAGCTGTTAAAAGGATGACAACTTAACTCGCGCGATATTACAGGGCCTTACAATGTGTCAATATCACGTCTTACAAGGATGCTGCGTTGTTGAAGTGGATGGGTTGTCGTTAAGCCCATTGGGCCTTTTGAATGGGCCATCACTTTGGGCTGGGACTGTGAACCCTCAACACATAAAGGATTTGTGCCCTCAACATGACGGTTGCGATCATACCAGCACTAGTGCACCGGATCCTATCAGAACTCCGAAGTTAAGAGTGCTTGGGCGAGAGTAGTACTTGGATGGGTGACCGCCTGGGAAGTCCCTGTGTTGCACCCCCCTTTTCAATTTTTGTTGCCCCGGTTAGGGTTGGCAAGGTACTTTATCCACCACATTGCTATTACCGAATCCCACAACACCTTGGGCTGTCACGCCCCGACCCGATCCCGAAAAGGCCAAGCCCGGACCCGACACACGGACGGAGTCTCCCCTATACCGTGGACGATCCGAAACCCTACATTCAACATAATACTTGCAAAAACCATAACAATCATTTGAAACAGGCCAACTTTCTTTTAGAAACAAACATCTTCTTATTAACCAACTTTCCAATCCAAAATGCCATTCATACTACACAAGTATTTATGCCACTAAACAGTTAAACCATTAGTATGCAATTCTTTACTAGTCATAAGAGTATATTTTTACAACTTCACATTCTTTCAACCTTTTTAACATAAGACCATAGAGGCCTCAAAATAGAAACTACATACAAGGCTACAAGCCTCAAAATAAAGCGTCAACCAAGCAATATACACATCAAACATGGCCCGCACAAAAGTCTGGCAACCAACCACCAGCTAAGCAAAGAAATGCTATCAAGGAAACACCTCCACTTGCTCCTCCTCCTCAATTACTTCAATAGGGTCCGCTTCAACTACTCCTGTAAAATATAGTATAGAAAGGAATGAGCAAAAACTATTGCTCAGCAAGGGTTATTGGTCTCAAGGACGGAGATGAGAGGAGAATGCAATGCAAATAGTCAAGCAATTCATTCAAGTACCATACAAAGATACAAACAAAGCCATCAAATAAGCAAGACAAGCATTAAAACTATAAACACTCCTTCAAAGGATACGATTCACTTTCCACGAGCAACTTTCAATCACGAATTCGATGACGACGCGCCGGCCCAAACCACCTTATAACTTCAGTTTGGAATACCCCGGAAGTATCCATCAATTCTACCACCCAAATCTCCCTGGGAGGGAACCCAAGGGAGATAGGGAATAGGACTCGGAGGTAGGGCAACCAACACTGGCAACCTGAGGCTACCCAGAAAGGCTCATCACACCGCCTCTGACTCTATGACTGCAATACAATATACAATGCAACAATCGAGCAATCAAGCAATAAAGCCACACGTGGAAGAATAACAAAGTAGGTTACTCTCGAACGCAATAGCAACAGTTGATAAGCATTTCAATCAAAATCAACTCTAACAAGCATATCAAGCAATATTAAACATTCTATAGGCATAACATTAAGAAAACAAACAAAATCACAAATTGACCCCAACTATGAAAATGCTACTATTTCCAAACGAGCCACGAGTTCTGGAAACCGACTTCACCAATCCTCCTAGGTCACCATAAGGCACGTCTAAAGACCCCGAAACCCTACTTTACCCTAGAATTCACGCAAAGCCCCGATTTCCCCCTTTGCTCGTTTGAACTACAACTATCCTACCAAACACCCAACCAACGCCATAACCACACCAAAAGTGCTTCCATGGCCTCCCAAGACAATGCCATCATGCAAAACGAGAAAACGCTAAACTCGACCTAAACGACCCCGACTTTCACCAATGCATTTTTCTAATTTTTTCCATTACACAATCCAAACAAATCATGCATTTAGACATTCTAGCATATCTAGCATCTTTTCACATCAACAGAACGCATAACGGAACAACTTCTACGTTTCGAGGGTTTACTATTCATAATTTACTATTCAACTAACAATTTAAATTGCAATCTCAATATTCAACTGCAGAAAATGTTAAAAAGCTATAAATACATGTTCTACAATTGTCAAGGAATATTCTTTAAGCATCAAAATGATTAAAACAACAAACTACAGATAAAACCCAAAAATCATAAAGTTGACGTACATGATATTCAAATGCGCAAATAACGAGCTTCCCTCACCTTAGACACTCCTAGTCGCTAGGAAAACCACGCTAGATGCCCCGGTAACAACCCCGTGCAAGCTTACGCGAAGATTGGAAGTTTGGAAGTTGAAAATCTTTTTTTTTTCTCTCTATGTTTCGGCCTGCTCCTTTTCTGTTTTTCAGCTTTGTGTTTTATTTTTTTCTTTGTTATTTGCTTAATAAAAGATGACAACTAAGTCAACTAGTCAAAGCCTTGGTCAACTACTTAAAAATTGGTCAAATAGACTTATTTCATGCATTTTAAAGCTAAAATAACTAGTGCAATATTAACTCTAGTTAACAACAAGTAAAATATTAAATTTAAGGCACCAAAATACTAGTTTCACTATTTGTTGAGGACTAGAAGACACCCTCTAACTATCGATCTCGAAATATAATGCACCTTGCGACAATAAAGAAACAGCAAAGTGATTTCAAAGAACTTAAGAAAATATAATTTTCAGAATAATAAACAAGAAAATTTCACATTCCGGGCTTGGGTATTACATGGGCAATACAACTTCGCTTCACGTAGAGGCTGGGCCCGCAAACCGAGGGCGTAAGGCTTGTGACCAGGACTACGTATCTCCGGTGTCCATAACTTTTGATCCGTAAGGAGTTACGCGGTGCACAGCATACCATTGGAAAGCTCTCCTAGAGCTCTACGATGCGGGCAGCAAGCCTGCTCGGCTGTGTCCGTTTTTGGAGCCCAGAATCGAACTTTTTCATCAGTTTCGGGCCACTTTTCTCCTATTGCTCTGTTTTTCCGTCCCGGATCTTACGTTGTGAGCAGTTAAAAGGACGACAACCTTACTCGCGGGACATTAGAGGGCCCTACAATGTGTCGATATCACGTCTTGCGAGGATGCTGCGTTGTTGAAGCGGATAGATTGTCGTTAAGCCCATTGGGCCTTTTGAATTGGCCATTTCTCTGGGCTGGGACTGTGAACCGTCAACACATAAAGGAATAGTGCCCTCAACATGACGGGTGCGATCATACAAGCACTAATGCACCGGATCCCATCAGAACTCCGAAGTTAAGCGTGTTTGGGCGAGAGTAGTACTAGGATGGGTGACACCCTTGGAAGTCCTCTTGTTGCACCCCCTTTTCAATTTTTTTTGCCCCGGTTAGGGTTGCCAAGATACATTATCCACCACATTTCTATTACCGAATCCCACGGCACCTTGGGCAAGACAACTTTGCTTCACGTATTGGCTGGGCCAGCAAATCGGGGGCGGAGGGCTTGTGACCAGGTATCTATCTCTAACCCCCCGATCCCTCTCGAGACCGGGAGTTCTATCAATCAATCTATTCACAACCCAATTCCAAACCCGATCAAAATTTTAGGGAAAGACGGACAGAGTCTCCCCTGTTTCTAGGCAAAATGTAAAACCTGTAATAGCATATAAGTGGACCAGCACCGTGTCCAACCATACAAAACTTCCTCAAGGCCATCCGAGCCTTGGTTCTCAACAATTAAACACAAGTAAATATACAATTCCAAGTACCCAGACTATTCTAACTTTTCTTTAAGCAATACAAACATGCATTAAAGTTAAGCTATACTAACTAGATACATAACTAGCTTTTCATTCTACCTCAATTACCTAGTTGAATTTAAATTACATTCCTTTTAACAATAAATACATTCAACACATGAACATACATCTTTGCATCTTTGATAACTCAAGCCACATAGCACGCAAGATAACTCTTCAAGCACGAACTTTCACGTAATCACGAACTTTCCAGCTAACATGGCATTTCCTGAAATGTGGTGGTGAGGAGTGAGTACATACAACACGTATACTCAGTGTAGGCAAGATAGTTATCGAGGTGGAGAGAAAGAAAGTCGTGCAATGCAAATAAGGCAGTTAAGCAATAGAATTAACAAGAAAGCATTCAATATAAACAATCAATACAATAAGCAATTAATAAAAGCATTAACACAACCATTCAAAGCTATACCACACTCTGAAGGCTATGGTTCACTCAAACGAGCAATGTACCGATCACGATTTCGATGACTTTAATGATGACGCGCTGGCTCACCCACCTTATAACTTCCGTTAGAGTACTCCGGACATACTCTATCAATTCTACGACCCAAAACTCCCTGGGCGGCAACCCAAGCGAGAAAGGGAATAGGACACGGAGCTAGAGCAACCAACACTGGCAACCCGAGGCTACCCAGAGAGGCCTATCACTCACGCGCCTGACACTTATGCAATGCAATACAAGATATTTAACGATAATCGAGCAAGGCACTGAAGTGCAAGTCAGTAACAACATGCAATACAATAAGCACACAATAAGCAATTACAATCAATAAAGTAACAAGAACAACACTAACAAGCATTATCAACAATTGATATACAAATTCAATCATAATCAACTTTAACAAGCATAACAAGCAATATTAAGCATTCTATAGGCATTACACTATGAAAACACACAAAATCACAAAATGACCCCAACTTTTAAAACGCTACTACTTTCAAACAAGGCACGAGTTTTGGAAACCGACTTCACCTATCCTCCTAGGTCACCATAAGGCACGTCTAAAGACCCCGAAACCCTACTCAACCCTGAATTCACGCAAAGCCCTGATTTCCCCCTTTGCTCGTTTGAACTACCGCTACCCTAACCAAATACCTAACCAACACCATAACCGCACCAAAAGTGTTTCCATGGCCTCCCGAGACAATGTCATCACGCAAAACGATAAAATGCCAAACTTGACCTAAACGACCCCAACTTTCTCTAAGCCATTTTCCTCCGTTTTTCCATTACACAATACAATTAAACCACACATTTAGGCATTCTAGCATATCTAGCACCTTCCTAAATCAACAGAACGCATAACGGAGCAACTTCATCGAAACGGGGATTTACTATTCATAATTCACTATTCAATTATCAATTTAAATTGCAATTTCGATATTCAACCCCAGAAAATGCTAAAAAGCTATAAATACATGTTCTACGATTGCTAGGGAACATTCTTTAAGCAACGAAACGGATAAAATAACAACCTACGGTTAAATCACAAAAATTAAAGTTTAGATACAATAATTTCAAATGCGCAAATAACGATGAAACCCTCATCTTAGACGTTCCTAGACGCTAGGAAAACCACGCTGGATGCCTCGAAAACCACCCCTTGCAAGCTCACGCGAAGATTTGAAGATTTGGCTTGAAAATCTTTTTTTTTCTCTCTTTGTATTTTCGGCCAGCCCTTGTTTCTGTTTCAGCTTTGTTTTTTTTTTGTGCTATTTTAAGCTATGCTAAAAGATGACAACAAGTCAATTGGTCAAGGCTTGGTCAACTAACTTAAAAGTTGGTCAAATAGTCTTATTTTAGGCATTTTAAAGATTAGACAACTAGCACTATTTTAAATCTAATAAACAACAACTAAAATACTAAAATTAAAACACTAAATACTAGTTTTCACCATTTGTTGAGGACTAGAAAACAATCTCTAACTATCGCTCTCGAAATGCAATGCACTTTGCGACAATAAAAGAATAACAATTAAACCTCAAAGAATTTAAGAAAATATAATTTTTGAAAAGCAACATAGTTCAAAATTTACTCCGGCTCGGAGCTACTTTTCATTTAATTGAAAACCGAGCATTAAGGTGCAAGAAAAATAAAACTGATTAACATAAATATGAAAAGTAGTTGATATTCCGTTAAAATAATTAACTCAAGTATTATTTAATTACTTCTAAAAGAAATATGAAAATAATGCTAGAAATGAATGTTTAACTAAAAATAAACACAAAATTCAATGCTAACATTTAAGATAACACTTAATTAAATGCAATTAAATGCCATTAAATGCATGCCGGGTTCGGGTTATCACTGCCTTCCCCCCTTAAAACAATTGCGTCCTCGCAATTCTTCTTCCAATAGAACTCTGCATCCACTAAAATTCAACTCTGACTAATCTTCATCAGCTGCTAAGCAAGTATATTAATCAAGATGACCAATAAGGAAGTTTAAGAAGAAATTCCAAGTAGTAATGCCGAATAAAGGCTCAAATGTTGATACTGCACAAGAATCCTGTTGACACGAATACCGAAGAAGAATAAAATTCCAACCAAGAGCGCCGAGATAATACCAATAAAGACTAAAGCAAAGATACTGTAGATAAAATCACATCACATATTAATGATAAGAAGAATACCGAATGAATACTCCACACACGAATCTCTAGTAGAAGTTCAACTATTACTGCCCTAGAATTCCCAAGCAAGAAGCCAAATAAAGGCTCAAACAAAGGTTCCATCCAGAGGTCCAAAGAAGTACCCCGCTGGTCATGAATTTCATAGAAGAATTCCCTGTGAAGAGTGCTGAAGAAAATACTAAGAAACCCAATCAAATATACCTCAAAAGTTCCAAAGAAGCCTTCCAAATAATAACCCCTTAGGACAACCAATTAGATTCCGAGTATAGCTATCAAATGCTGAGAAGAATGTCAAGGGAATAGCAGAGAAAATATAATGTGCCCAATAAGACAATCAAGTGGAATAACAAATATAGTTTCCCAGATAGACGAAAACCCTAAGGAAAATACCGAGCTGGTGCACAACATACAAAACTAAACTCTGAGGCCCCTGCATTGTTTGCCAATTGAGAGCTTTATACTACCTTGCCAATAAGGAAAACACCAATAGAATGCCCAATAAGAATTCCAAAGAGCACCGTAAGTAGTACTATACAATAAGTATGATAGGAATTCCAAATACCAAACCTACTGAGGAACACTAAAGAAAATTCCCGAAACAATGCTCCAGTGAGAAAATACCAAGGATTGCCCAATAAGCAAGTACCAAATAAATGACCACCAAGCATTCTATAGAATGCCATTGAAAGATTTCCAATAAGGATGCCAGTAACACACCAATAAAGACCGAGACTCATATGCCATAGATAATACTGTGCAGTAAGTCCGATTGAGATCCCAATAGCCAAGTCCACCGAGAAGTGCCAACAAAAGATTCCAAAGAATACCCAATAAGAAAACCAAAGAATGCTCTCCAAACAACAACCAAATAGAACCTTAAAAGAAAACTACTCTTTCACAGCTGTTAAGCACAGAAGAGGACCCTAGAGATTCGCCAATAACCGAGCTCCAAAAGCAAACACCAACTTCCAAATCAAGGCTAGTTAAATGCCATTCATTTCCTGCCAATCCATACACCTTGGAAGGCCAGATGTGAACCACTTTCTTCAGGGGAGGGAGAAGTCTTTCTTACCATTTCAATAGGACATGTATGAATGCCAAGATATCACATTTATACACATGCCTTAAACTATTATGTAAGCAAGTTTATAAAACAGTTTATTCAACAAAGTCACTCAAGCACAACAATCAAGTCAAGCACAACATAATCAATTCAAATCACGGCATAACCAATTCAAGACATTTCAATACACATATTACAAGCAATACTTCAAGCAAATAACAATTCACGAGGTCGATTCGATTCACAATGCCAATTCAATAGGTCAATTCAATGCACAACTAGACACTTCACTTCACTTAGCACACAATTAACACATAACACATAACTATATCACATAGGAGCACACATTCAGGTCAAGACACGCAATCTCACATACAAGCATACACTTTCAAGACACACTTAACAAGCACACATTCAAGGATCACTACGCACCAGACCGAGGACCCTGTCCCGGCTTATGAGCTAAACAAGCTCTGATACCACATGTAACCCCCCCGATCCTTCTCGAGACCGGGAGTTCTATCAATCAATCTATTCACAACCCAATTCCAAACCCGGTCAAAATTTTAGGGAAAGACGGACAGAGTCTCCCCTGTTTCTAGGCAAAATGTAAGACCTGTAATAGTATATAAGTGGACCAGCACCGTGTCCAACCATACAAAACTTCCTCAAGGCCATCCGAGCCTTGGTTCTCAACAATTAAACACAAGTAAATATACAATTCCAAGTACCTAGACTATTCTAACTTTTCTTTAAGCAATACAAACATGCATTAAAATTAAGCTATACTAACTAGATACATAACTAGCTTTTCATTCTACCTCAATTACCTAGTTGAATTTAAATTACATTCCTTTTAACAATAAATACATACAACACATGAACATACATCTTTGCATCTTTGACAACTCAAGCCACATAGCACGCAAGATAACTCTTCAAGCACGAACATTCACGTAATCACAAACTTTCCAGCTAACATGGCATTTCCTGACATGTGGTGGTGAGGAGTGAGTATACACCACACGACTCAGTGAAGGCGAGACAGTTATCGAGGTGGAGAGAAAGAAAGTCGTGCAATGCAAATGAGGCAGTTAAGCAATAGAACTAACAAGAAAGCATTCAATATAAACAATCAATACAATAAGCAATTAATAAAAGCATTAACACAACCATTCAAAGCTATACCACACTCTGAAGGCTATGGTTCACTCAAACGAGCAATGTACCAATCACGATTTCGATGACTTTAACGATGACGCGCCGGCTCACCCACCTTATAACTTCCGTTAGAGTACTCCGGACATACTCTGTCAATTCTATGACCCAAAACTCCCTAGGCGGTAACCCAACCGAGAAAGGGAATAGGACACGGAGCTAGAGCAACCAACACTGGCAACCCGAGGCTACCCAGAGAAGCCCATCACTCACGCGCCTGACACTTATGCAATGCAATACAAGATATTTAACGATAATTGAGCAAGGCACTGAAGTGCAAGTCAGTAACAACATGCAATACAATAAGCACACAATAAGCAATTACAATCAATAAAGTAACAAGAACAACACTAACAAGCATTATCAACAATTGATATACAAATTCAATCATAATCAGCTTTAACAAGCACAACAAGCAATATTAAGCATTCTATAGGCATTACACTATGAAAAGACACAAAATCACAAAATGACCCCAACTTTTAAAATGCTACTACTTTCAAACGGGCTACGAGTTTTGGAAACCGACTTCACCAATCCTCCTAGGTCACCATAAGGCACGTCTAAAGACCCCGAAACCCTACTTAACCCTAGAATTCACGCAAAGCCCCGATTTCCCCCTTTGCTCGTTTGAACTACTGCTACCCTAACGAAACACCCAACCAATACCATAACCGCACCAAAAGTGCTTCTATGGCCTCCCGAGACAATGTCATCACGCAAAACGATAAAATGCCAAACTTGACCTAAACGTCCCCAACTTTCTCTAAGCCATTTTCCTCCATTTTTCCATTACACAATCCAATTAAACCACATATTTAGGCATTCTAGCACATCTACCACCTTCCTACATCAACAGAATGCATAACGGAGCAACTTCATCGAAACGGGGGTTTATTATTCATAATTCACTATTCAATTATCAACTTAAATTGCAATTTAGATATTCAACTGCAGAAAATGCTAAAAAGCTATAAATACATGTTCTACGATTGCTAGGGAACATTCTTTAAGCAACGAAATGGATAAAATAACAACCTACGGTTAAATCACAATAATTAAAGTTTAGATACAATAATTTCAAATGTGCAAATAACGATGAAACCCTCATCTTAGACGCTCCTAGATGCTAGAAAAACCACGCTGGATGCCTCGGAAACCTCCCCGTGCAAGCTCACGTGAAGATTTGAAGATTTGGCTTGAAATCTTTTTTTTTTCTCTCTTTGTATTTTCGGCTAGCCCTTGTTTTTGTTTCAGCTTTGTTTATTTTTTTGTGCTATTTTAAGCTATGCTAAAAGATGACAACAAGTCAATTGGTCAAGGCTTGGTCAACTAACTTAAAAATTGGTCGAATAGGCTTATTTTAGGCATTTTAAAGCTTAAACAACTAGCACTATTTTAAATCTAATCAACAACAACTAAAATACTAAAATTAAAATACTAAATACTAGTTTTCACTATTTGCTGAGGACTAGAAAATACTCTCTAACTATCGCTCTCGAAATGCAATGCACTTTGCGACAATAAAAGAATAACAATTAAACCTCAAAGAATTTAAGAAAATATAATTTTTGAAAAGCAACATAGTTCAAAATTTACTCCGGCTCGGAGCTACTTTTCATTTAATTGAAAAATGAGCATTAAGGTGCAAGAAAAATAAAACCGATTAACATAAATATGAAAAGTAGTTGATATTCCGTTAAAATAATTAACTCAAGAATTATTTAATTACTTCTAAAAGAAATATGAAAATAATGCTAGAAATGAATGTTTAACTAAAAATAAACACAAAATTCAATGCTAACATTTAAGATCACCCTTAATTAAATGCAATTAAATGCCATTAAATGCCATTAAATGCATGCCGAGTTCGGGTTATCACACTGTCGCTCCGGTGCCCATAACTTTTGATCCGTAAGGAGTTACGCAATGCACAACATACCGTTGGAAAGCTCTCCGAGAGCTCTACGACGGGGGCAGCAAGCCTGCTCTGTTGCACACATTTTTGGAGTCCAAAATTGAATGTTTTCATCAGTTTTGGGCCACTTTTCTTCTTTTGCTCTATTTTTCTGTCCTAAATCGTACGTTGTGAGCTGTTAAAAGGACGAAAACCTAACTCGTGAAATATTACAGGGCCCGACAACGCGTCGATATCACATTTTATGAGGATGATAGCTTGTTGAAGCAGATGGGTTGTCGTTAAGCCCATTGGGTCTTTTGAATGGGCCATCACTCTAGGTTGGGACTGTGAACTATCAACACATAAAGGATTTGTGCCCTCAACGTGACGGGTGCGATCATACCAGCACTAATGCACCGAATCCCATTAGAACTCCGAAGTTAAGTGTGCTTGGGCGAAAGTAGTACTAGGATAGGTGACCCCCTGGGAAGTCCTCGTGTTGCACCCCCTTTTTCAATTTTTTTTGCCACGGTTAGGGTTGCCAAGATTCTTTAAACACCACATTTCTATTACCGAATCCCACGGTACCTTGGGCAAGACAACTTTACTTCACGTAGAGGCTGGGCCCGCAAACCGTGGGCGAAAGGTTTGTGACTAGGTCTCTGTCACTCCGGTGCCCATAACTTTTGATCCGTAAGGAGTTACGCGGCGCACATCATAAAGTTGGAAAGTTCTCCGAGAACTCTATGACGGGGGCAGCAAGCCTGCTCATCTGCGCGCATTTTTGAAGTCCAAAATCGAACGTTTTCATCATTTTCGAATGGCTTTTCTTCTTTTGCTCTATTTTTTCATCCCGGATCGTATGTCGGGAGCTGTTAAAAGGACGACAACCTAACTCGCGGGGTATTAGAGGGCCCTACAACGCGTTGATATGGCGTCTTGGGACGATACTGCATTGTTAAAGTGGATGGGTTGTCGTTAAGCACTTTGGGCCAGTTGAATGGGCCATCACTCTGGGCTGGGACTATAAACCGTCACCACATAAAGGATTTGGGCTCACAACATGACGGGTGCGATCATACCAGCACTAATGCACTGGATCCCATCAGAACTCCGATGTTAAGCGTGCTTGGGTGAGAGTAGTACTAGGATAGGCGACCCCCTGGGAAGTCCACGTGTTGCACCCCCCATTTTCAATTTTTTTTGCCCCGGTTAGGGTTGCCAAGATACTTTAACCCCGATATTTCTATTACCGAATCCCACGGCACCTTGGGCAAGACAAATTCCCTTCACATAGAGGTTGGGCTCGCAAACCGAGGGCGTGGGGCTTGTGACCAGGTCTCTGTCGCTACGGTGCCCATAAATTTTAATCTGTCAAGAGTTACGCGACGCACAGTATACCGTTGGAAAGCTCTCCGAGAGCTCTATGACGGGGGCAGCAAGTCTGCTCGGCTGTGCCCATTTTTGGAGCCCAAAATCAAACATTTTCATTAGTTTCGGTCCACTTTTATTCTTTTGCTCTATTTTTCTGTCACGGATCGTACGTTGTGACCTGTTAAAAGGACAACAACCTAACTCACGGGATATGACAGGGCCCTACAATGCGTCGATATCCGGTCTTACGATGATGCTGCGTTGTTGAAGCAGATGGGTTGTCGTTAAGCCCATTAGGCCTTTTGAATGGGCCATCTCTCTAGGCTGGGACTGTGAACTGTCAACACATAAAGGATTTGTGCCCTCAACATGACGAGTGCGATCATACCAGCACTAATGCACCGAATCTCATCAAAACTCCGAAGTTAAGCGTGCTTGGGCGAGAATAGTGCTAGGATGGGTGACCCCCTGGGAAGTCCTCGTGTTAGACCCCACTTTTCAATTTTTTTTGCACCGGTTAGGGTTGCCAAGATTCTTTATCCACCACATTTCTATTACCGAATCCCACGGCACCTTGGGCAAGACAACTTTGCTTCACGTAGAGGCTGGGCTCGCAAACCGAGGGCATAGGGCTTGTGACCAGGTCTCTGTTGCTCCGGTGCCCATAACTTTTGATCCGTAAGGAGTTATGCGGCACACAGCATACCATTGGAAAGCACTCCGAGAGCTCTACGATGGGGGCAGCAAGCTTGCTCGACTGCTGTAAGACCCAACCTCGATTTGCGTGCGATACCTCATTTCGTGTGCTTAACCTAGATTTGCGTGCCTTGACCTAGATTTAAGAATCATGTTTCATTTTGTGTGCCTTGCATTGAATTATGGGCAATCATTTAGGGTTGCGTGCATTTACTTAGAAAACGTGCATTCGTCTAGTAGTTTATGCCTTGACTCGTAGTGCGTGCCCTAAACCTAGGAAAGCGTGCCCACACGTTAATCAAGAAAGCATCTTACATGAAGCACTAGATCACCAATTAATCCTACAAACTCCACTAACTAATATTAAAATGCTAAGTCAATGCACTAGAAGACAAAATCTCACAAAAGCTAGACATTCTTTATTCTTTGCATATCCCAAACACACAATAAAATAAGCCTTGAACAAGACAAAAAAATTCAGATTTTGCACAAGCCTTGGCCGACCACTAGGAGCTTTGTGCATGCAATCCAATTTCAAAATTTATTCGCCAAACAATCTATGACAATTCTATGACACAAAGCAATAAAAAATTAGCTCAAAACCCTCCTCAAAACACCAAATCTCGACACAAGCTCCTTGCCCATGCTAGGTGATTCAAATTATGCTTCTTGAAGACACAAAATTATGATTTTGGAAGGCCCTAGGCCGACGTATGCATCAAACCTAGCAAGCTTTCATTTTTTTTCTTTAATTCTTTCTTTCTTTCTCACATTTCTCTCTCTCCTTCTCATTCTTCTCTCTCTCTCGGCCCTATCTGAATATTGTAGACTCCATAGCTAAGTTCTTCATCCTAAGGCTCTTCAAGACTTCCCAGCAACCAAGGAACTCGACCAAGCAAAGCTAGAGTGCAAAAGACACACATGCAAGCTCTTTGAACCTCCATTTCGGCTTAGGTGAGTTTGCTAGCTTCCATTTCTTTTATTCTTGTTCTAACCACATGCACCTACTAAGAACTTGGTTACTAAGCTAGGAAATTAGAGAAAATCGAGTGGTATCTCGGCTAAGAAAGGAAAAGAGTCAATCTTGTGCAACCATCAAGAGTCATGTGCATCCTCTTGTTGTTTTGCTAAGGTGAGGTCTAAAACTTCTTGAAAATCTTTCAAAAAATAGCATGCATGCCCTTAAATGTTTATCTTTACTTCAGTACTTGAGATATATGTGTGTTCATGAGCTTTTATAAACATGCATGGCAAGATTCTTGGCTAGAATGTGATGATAGATGAAATTGTGTATGTCACAGCCTTTTGTCTTGTTGGTGCGAGGCGATTTTGACTAGGTAAAAGATGTTGAAAATGTGTGAAAATTGGTAGGTAACTAGTTTTGCCAGTTCTGAACACTTTTCAAAGAAATAGGCCAAAGCTAATTGTGACTCTAAGGTCCTAAAAATGGAAAATTATCAAAATGTGTCCAAATCTGGAAAGTCTGGAAAAATGAAGTAGGTTTTGGCAGATTCACTGACCTTGTAGAACAAACCAGTTTTGACTTAGTAAATGATATCCAAAATGCATGAAATTTGGTGCGTAGATATATTTTTCAGTTCTGGACATTTTGGTTAGAAATGGACTAAGGCTAAATCTGACCCTAAGCCCAAAAAAATGACATGTATTGAAATATGTGCAAATCTGGACAGTTTTGTGTAGTCTCACTGTTTTGGCTATAGCTCTTGAACCCAAACTCCAAATGATGCGAGGTTTGTTTCTGAATTTAGTTCACTCCTTAAGATTTAATTTGACATCTTGTTCACAGGAATTGGAGATTGTTTTCTTGTCTTAATGATTGTGAGAAAACAGTCCACTGCAGTAAGGGTTTCACCTATTGATGTGCTTAGAAAATTTAATGTAGCTTCCCTTATTGTATTAAATGCTTGGGATTGTGGCATTTGGATGTTGTGTGGACTGTTTTGAATGCTTGAGGGTGTTTAATTTAATCAATGCATGGCTTGAGCTTAATTACGAGATGACTTGGGGTTTAATCGCACGGGTAAACACGAATTGAAACCCTAGTAACTAGGTAAACTCGCTAAGTGTTGATCCTATGGATATTGTGTTTGATTATGTGTTTAGTAGGCTGCCCATAGTTGCCCTTGTAACCCTAAATATGATTTTGATGATTACATGTTGATAAGTAGGCTTTTCTTACACCCAGTCCCACGTAGATGTCGTTGCATGATGAATAATCTTATTATTTGATTACGTGAACTTTGAAATGAGTTATATGACTTGATTTACGTGCGTTACATGGCTGCCCGTTTAATATTCATATAACTCCATGTGCTTTATAAGTGAAATTGTCTGTCATATCGTGCCTCGCTTGTTTACTTGTCAATGTGCAATCTTATAACTGTTTGGAGGCAACCTATTTTGTTGTCCTCCGAATGTGATATATTACATGTCATAAATGTGCATTGCATACAAGGTTGCAACCTTTCATTCTGGCGTGGTAGCGTTCACGCACACCGGGCGGCATCGGGCTTGCCGGTGCAACCGTGACTACCATTGTCCAATTCCCTCTCTTGCTTGGGGGCTAGACTTCCTCGGAGAGTTGGGTCGTAGGATTTCGGGGTACATCCGGAGTACACCCATTTGGCGTGATAAGGGGATGAATTGAAGCCGGCCGCAACAACTGATACTGACATGAACTGAGAGCAAAAGCTCACCGTATCCTTTTCACTATGTGTATAAGTACTCTCACTTGGTTCCTAGAGGACATCGGGGAGGAAAGACGGGTAATTGTGTTCCTTTACTTTTACATTACATTATGTACTTACTTGTGATACATTCATGCTTGGAAAAAGGGTTTTTCATATGTTGAACCAGAAAATGAGTTTCAAAACTTATTTCTCGTTCCCCCCTCGCTGAGTTCATAAAGACTCACCCTTTTTTATCATCTCAGGTGAAGAAGACCAAGAACAGGTACCCGATGACGACGTGCCTAACGATGATTCCTTGGAATGATTACTTGCCCTACGTGCCTTACGTGACTATGGCCATTTTGTGAATAATATGTTGCTTGAAGACTATTTCATTTCTTATGATGCTTGCTATTGTAATGTAAAAGACCCCCGTTGTAATTTGGGGTCTAATTTTGGCTTGTACTGATAATAACTAGATAGACACTACTATGGTCGTTTTTGCTATCGCTATTGACTTGTATCCAATCCATCATAGGATTATGAAGTATCAGGTAAGGATTAAGTAAAATGAACCTATCCAATCTTAAGCAGGTACTCATTGTTAAGCTAAGATCAACAAGTACCTTTGTAACGAGGATTAACAAACAAGCGAGATATAGTATCATGCTAGGTTATTAATCAAACGAGACTTTGAGACAACTAGTAGGCGTTTCAATTGATGATAAATAGTAATCTTTGTTGGAAATGAAATTGAGATTGGAAATTTTGAGGCGTTTTGAGAATTAGGTCAAACTAAAGAGCCCAATTACAGCCGTTATGCCGCCGGCTTTTCCGAAATTTTTTGGAGTTTAGGCTAAAACGTTAAGTGTTAAACTTTCAAGAACGATTAAGTACGAGATATGACTTGAATGTTTAGATCACATGTGAAGCCTGACCTCGATTTTGCGTGCGATACCTCGTTTCGTGTGCCCTAGCCTAGATTTGCGTGCCTTAACCTAGATTTAAGAATCATGTTTTGTTTTATGTAACTTGCATTGAATTACGTGCATTCATTTAGGGTTGCATGCATTTACTTGGAAAACGTGCATTCGTCTTGTAGTTCGTGCCCTACCTCGTAGTGCGTGCCCTAGACCTAGAAAAGCGTGCCCTCATGCTAATCAAGAAAGCATCTTACACGAAGCACGAAATCAATAATTAATCCTACAAATTCCACTAACTAATATTAAATTACTAATTCAACCCACTAGAAGACGAAATTGCATCAAAAGCCAGACATTCTAATTCTTTATTCCTTATTCTTTTGTACTTTCCAAACACACAATTAAATAATTCTCAAAAGATGACAAAGATTCATATTTTTCAAGCCTTGGCCGACCACCTTGTGTGCTTTGTGCTTGCTTTGCATAATTCAAATTATTCTCCAAACATTCTATGACAATGTAATGACACAAAGCAATAAAAAAATTAGCTCAAAACCCTCCTCAAAGCTCCCAATCTCGACATAAGCTCCTTGCCCATGCTAGGTGATTCAAAAATCATGCTTCTTGAAGACACAAATCTGAAATTTGTATGCCCAAGGCCGACACATGCTTCAACATTTGCAAAAGCTTTCATTTTTCCTTCATTTCTCTCAATTCCTCTCATTCTTCTCTCTCCCTTTCATTCTTCTCTCTCTCTCTCGGCCCTAGCTGAATATTGTAGACTCCATAGCTCATCATCATCACTCCATGGTTCATCAAGGCAAGCAAGAAGCTAGGGAGCTCGACTAAGCAAGCTAGGTTGCAAGAAACACACATGCAAGCTCTTTGAATCTCCATTTCGGCTTAGGTGAGTTTGCTAGCTTCCATTTCTTTTATTATTATTCTAAACACATGCACCTACTAAGAACATGGTTACTAAGCTAGGAAATTTGAGAAAAATCGAGTGGTGTCTCGGCTAAGCAAGGAAAAAGGTCAACTTTGTGCTTCACCAAGAGTCTTGTGCATCTTCTTGTTGTTTTGCTAAGGTGAGGGCTAAACCTTCTTGAAAATCTTTCAAAAAACCACATGCATGCTCATAAATGTCTATCTTTACTTCTGTACTTGAGATATATGTGTGTTCATGAACTTTTACATGCATGACAAGATTTTGGGCTAGAATGTGATGATAGATGAAATCGTGCATCTAACAGCTTTTTGTCTTGTTGGGGCGAGATAATTTTGGCTAGGTAAATGATGTTGAAAATGCGTGAAAATTCGTATGTAACTACTCTTGCCAGCTCTGAACATTTTTCACAGAAATAGGCCAAAGATAATTTTAACTCTAAGATCCTTAAAATGGCAAATTATTAAAATGTGTCCAAATCTGGAAAGTCTGGAAAAATGAAGCAGGTTTTGGCAGATTCACTGACCTTGTAGAACGAACCAGTTTTTGACTTAGTAAATGACATCCAAAATGCATGAGATTTGGTGTACTACTATAGTTTTCAGTTCTGGACATTTTTGTCAGAAATGGACTAAGGCTAAATCTGACCCTAAGGCTCTCAAAAACAACAGGTATTGAAATGTGTGCAAATCTGGATAGTTTTGTGCAGTCTCACTGTTTTGGCTATAACTATTGAACCCGAACTCCAAATGATGCGAAGTTTATTTCTGAATTTAGTTCACCTCCTAAGCTTTAATTTGACATCTTATTCACTGGAATTGGAGATTGTTTTCTTGTCTTAATGATTGTGAGAAAACAGTCCATTGCAGTGAGGGTTTCACTTAGTGATATGCTTAGAAAAATTATTGTAGCTTTTCTTGTTGTATTAAATGCTTGGGATTGTGGCATTGAGATGTTGTGTTGACCGTTTTGAATACTTGAGGGTGTTTGAATTAATCGATGCATGGCTTGAGTTTGATCTTGAGATGACTTGGGGCTTAATCGCATGGGTAAGCACGAATTGGAACCCTAGTATCTAGGTAAACTTGCTAAGTGTCGATCCTTTGGATGTTGTGTTTGATCATGTGTTTAGTAGGCTGCCCGTAGTTTCCCTTGTAGCCCTAAATATGCTTTCGATGATTACATGTTGATAAGTAGGCTTTTCTTGCACCCGGTCCCACATAGATGTCGTTGCATGATGAATAATCTTATTATTTGAGTACGTGAACCTTGAAATGAGTAGTATGACTTGATTTACAAGCGTTACATGGCTGCCAGTTTAATGTTCATATAACTCCGTGTGCCTTTCAAGTGAAATTACTTGTCTTATCGTGCCTTGCTTGTTTACTTGTCAATGTGCAATCATATGACTGCTCGGAGGCAACCTACTTTGTTGTCCTCCTAATGTGATATATTAAATGTCATAAATGTGCATTGCATACAAGGTTGCAACCTTTCATTCTAGCGTGGTAGCGTTCACGCACACCGAGAGGCATAGGGTTTGCCGGTGCAACCGTGACTACCATTGTCCAATTCCCTCTCTCGCTTGGGGGATAGACTTCCTCGGAGAGTTGGGTCGTAGGATTTCGGGGTACATCCGGAGTACACCTATTTGGCGTGATAAGGGGATGATTTGAAGTCGGCTGCAACAACTGATACTGGGAATGAATCGAGAGCAAAAGCTAACCGTATCCTTTTCACTATGTATATAAGTACTCTCACTTGGTTCCTAGAGGACCTCGAGGAGGAAAGACAGGTAATTGTGTTCCTTTACTTTTATATTATATTATGTACTTACTTGTGATATATTTATGCTTGCAAAAAGGGTTTTCATAAGTTGAACCGAAAAATGAGTTTCAAACCTATTTCTCGTTCCCCCTCGCTGAGTTCATAAGGACTCACCCTCTTTTATCATCTCAGGTGAAGAAGATCAAGAACAGGTACCCGAGGACGACGTGCCTAACGATGATTCCTTGGAATGATTGTCTGTCCTATGTGCTTTGCTTGATTATGGCCATTGTGAACACTATGCTGCTTGAAGACTATTTCTTTTCATGTTGCTTGATGTTTGTAATGTAAAAGACCCCCGTTGTAATTTGGGATCTAATTTTGGCTTGTACTGATAATAACTAGACAGACACTACTATGGTCGTTTTGCTATCGTTACTGGTTAGTACCTATCATAGGATTATGAAGTATCAGGTAAGGACTAAGTAGAATGAACCAATCCAATCTTAAGTAGGTACCCATTGTTAAGCTAAGATCAACAGGTACTTTTGTAACAAGGATTAACAAAAAAACGAGACATAGTATCACGCTAGGTTATTAATCAAACGAGACTTCGAGATAACTAGTAGCGTTTCAATTGATGAATAGTAATCTTTGTTGGAAATGAAATTGAAATTGGAAATTTTGTGGCGTTTTGAGAACTAGGTCAAACTAAAGAGCCCAATTACAGCCGTTATGCTGCCAGTTTTTTGAAAAAATTGTGAAGCCTAGGCTAAACGTTAAGTGTTAAACTTTTATGAACGATTGAGTACGAGACATGACTTGAATGTTTAGATCACACCCTAGTCTAACATTTATAGGCCGAGTTGGGGCGTGACATCACACCCTAGTCTAACCTTTATAGGCCGGGTTAGGGCGTGACACCTTATAGAAGAAGAATGGTATCAGAGCTTAGATTGCTTAAGCCGGGTTTAACTCTCGGACCATGGGTAGAAGCCCTAAGGTAATTAGGATGATTTGTCTATATGTTATTGTGTGATAATGTTAATTGTGCCTTCTATGCTCTATGTGCTTATGTGATTAACATGTCTTAATTGTTTCTAGAATTGTGTATCTATATTATGTTGCATATCTTATGCATTCTATTCTTGTTTTGTCGTATTTCAATAAATTGTGCATCGTAATCTGTGCCTATAGATGGCTGGCCCTAGTACCCGCACTACTAATAGGAGCAGTGAACCCCAATAGACCGGAGATGCTTATCAAACTAATCCCGGCATAGCTATGTTTAACATGATGGCGAATGCCATGGATCGCGTGTCACGAGTGATGGAACGTCAAGATGCACGTGAAGTAAACAACAACAACAACAACAGGAATGATGGTAACCTTGGGAGACATAGCAGAATGAGGGAGTTCCTTAACTTTCGCTCGTCCAAATTCCACGGGGAAGCTGATGATGAGAAAGCAGAGGCATGGCTGTCTGAGATCGAGAGGATTTTTAGGCCACTTGATTATACTGATGAAGAAAAGGTAGAGTTTGCTGTGTTTCTGTTGCACGGGGATGTGGAGCATTGGTGGCACACTGTGGAGGCACTGTGGGAAACTGATCATACCCCTCGCTTGTGGGGTAATTTCGTTAAGGCATTCAAGGAAAAATATGTACCTGCAGTTTCCAGGCAGAGGCAGATTGAGGAATTCATGCACTTGAACCAGGGTAACATGACGGTGGCCCAGTACGAGGCTCGTTTTGACTGATTGTCCCGCTATGCTCAATACATGGTCAGTACTCCAGAGGCGAAGATATGGAAATTTACTACGTGATTGAGGCCAGAGATTCTGGACCAGTTGGCTTCGCATGACTTCGATACCTATTCTGCTCTCTTTGCTGTTGCTTTCCGAGTCGAGAAGAGGAAACTTGATAGAGCCGGTTCGAGTCAGCCAAACAAGAAACCATGCCAGCCTCCAGGTCAACAGAGGAAATTCCAGAGCCAGAGTCGTAGTCAGGGCCAGAGCCAGAACATACCAATTAATAACCTTGGCCCGACTAAAGCGCCATCAACCTCTTCTACCCGCGGATCCACAAGTAGTTCACCTGCTACTCAGTCTATCAACTGTTCTTACTGTGACAAGAAGAGGCATACCGAGGCCCAGTGCTGGAAGAAGTCAGGACGATGTGTGCGGTGTGGTAGTGATCAGCATCAAATCAAGGATTGCCCTAAATGGCAAGCAGGACAAAATCAGGTTAAACTAGCTGGTAGAGGCAAGACTCCAGTTCCTGGAGTTCAGGCTCGAGCTTATGCTATTGAGTGCAAGGAGCTTCCAGAGGAGACCGCTGTTGTTGAAGGTACATTCTTCATACTGAATCAACCTGTTAGGGTGCTAATTGATCCGGGTGCTACTCATTCATTTATTACTCCCTTATGTGTGCAACGTGTGAAACTACGAGTTATATGTTTGCCTTACGAAGTAGAAGTTGGTACTCCGATGGGTTCTAAACTTGTTACTAGCTCAGCTTGTAAAGCATGTAAAATTCAAATTAAGGATAAGGAATTCTCAGCCAATCTTATTGTATTACCTTTTCGAGACTATGAAGTCATCTTAGGGATGGACTGGTTAGCAAAGCAACATGCCCAACTAGATTGCCGGACGAAGATTGTAACATTCCAGGTACCTGGTCAACCAATACTGGAGGTAATGGGTCGAAGAGATTTCACCGGGAGTTCCATCATTTCATCTACAAAAACAGTGAAGTCCTTGAGAAAAGGGTGTAGTGGATACTTAGCTTAACTCATAAACAAGCCGTCGGACAAAGCTAAGTTAGAGGAGTTGCCAGTGATCAAAGACTATGCGGATGTGTTTCCAAAAGAATTGCCCGCTTTACCCCCAAATCGGGAGATCGAGTTCATTATAGAGTTACTGCCTGGCACCGAGCCGATATCTAAAGCCCCCTATCGTATGGCACCAGCCGAGCTACAAGAATTGAAGGACCAATTGCAAGGATTGTTGAAGAAGGGGTTTGTTCAACCAAGTTCTTCTCCGTGGGATGCACCAGTCCTATTTGTAAAGAAGAAAGATGGAACGTTGAGGCTATGCATCGATTACCGAGGATTGAACCAAGTAACTGTCAAGAATAAATACCCGCTTCCACTGATCGACAAGTTATTTGATCAACTTCAAGGAGCCAAAGTGTATTCGAAACTTGACTTGAGGCAAGGGTATTATCAGTTGCGAATCAAAAAGGAAGATGCGCCTAAAACGGCGTTTAGGACGAGATATGGGCATTATGAATATGTGGTGATGCCATTTGGACTAACCAATGCCCCTACAGCTTTTATGGACTTGATGCACAGGGTGTTGCAACCCTACTTGGACCAATTTGTGGTGATCTTCATTGATGATATTTTGGTGTACTCGAAATCCGAGGCGGAGCATGAACAACATCTGCAGTTGGTACTGCAGAAACTTCGAGAGCATCAATTGTATGCAAAGTTTAGCAAGTGCGAATTTTGGTTGCAGCAGATTGCATTTTTGGGGCATATCATATCCCAAGAGGGAATAGCAGTGGACCCAGCAAAGACAGAAGCGGTGATGTCTTGGAAGAAGTCGGAAAATGTTACGGAGGTTTGGAGTTTTCTTGGTCTAGCCGGCTATTATCGGAGGTTCGTGAAGGATTTCTCTAAGATTGCAGGACCGCTTACAAAGCTCACTCAAAAGAAAACAAAGTTCGTGTGGGATGATAAGTGTGAGAACAGCTTCCAAGAATTGAAGAAAAGATTGACTACCGCACCTATTCTTGCATTGCCTGAAGGGAGTCAAGGTTTTATAATTTATAGCGATGCTTCGAAAGAAGGATTGGGTTGTGCTGATGCAAAATGGTAAAGTGATTGCGTATGCTTCTAGAAAACCAAAGCCGTATGAATTGAACTACCCGACGCATGATTTGGAGTTAGCGGCTATTGTGTTTGCACTTAAGAAATGGAGGCACTATCTGTAGGGTAACAAGTTCGAGGTGTTTACTGATCACAAGAGCTTGAAATACTTGTTCTCACAAAAAGAGTTGAATATGAGGCAAAGGCGGTGGATGGAGCTTTTGGATGATTATAACTGCACAATCAATTATGTGACTGGTAAAGCAAATGTAGTTGCAGATGCCTTAAGTAGGAAAACAAGCATGGCAAAACTGGAACTCAAGGTGCAGGAGTTGTTGGAGGAAGCATTTTTGTGGAAACCACAATTGACTCGGAAAGGGTTACTTTTTGCCACTACACAGGTTCAATTGACCTTGTTGTCTGAATTACGAGAGGCTCAACAGAAGGACCAACAGTTTCAAAAGATAAAAGAAAGCAACACAGATTTCAAGTTTCATGATGATGGTGTTTGGAGGTTTAGGAATCGGATTTGTGTTCCTAATGAGCCGAGTCTGAAAAAGAAGATTCTTGAAGAAGCCCATAATTCAAGATACACTATTCACCCCGATGGAACAAAGATGTACCGCGATTTGAAGCATTACTATTGGTGGAATAACATGAAGAAAGAGATTGTGGAGTTTGTGGCATGGTGTTTGACTTGCCAGAGAGTCAAAGCGGAACATCAACGACCAGCAGGTTTACTTCAGCCATTGGAGATTCCTCAATGGAAATGATAACATATAACTATGGACTTTGTTATGGACCTGCCCAGGTCACAAAAGGGTCAAGACGCCGTTTGGGTCATAGTGGATAGATTCACTAAGTCAGCGCACTTTTTACTGATGAACAAGGAGGATAGTCCTGAGAAATTGGGAGATATGTATGTGGCGGAGATTGTAAGATTGCACGGGATGCCTGTGAGTATTGTATCGGATAGGGATCCTCGTTTTACTTCCCGATTTTGGAAGAGATTGCAAGAAGCTTTGGGAACGAAGTTGAGTTTCAGCACGACTTATTACCCTTAGACTGATGGACAATCGGAGAGAACTATTCAGATTCTGGAGAATATGCTGAGGGCGTGTGTTTTAGACTTCGGGAAAGGCTGGGAGAAATATCTGTCTCTAGCGGAGTTTGCTTATAATAATAGTTATCAGGCCATTATCGGGATGGCCCCATTTGAGGCGTTGTATGGACGTAAGTGTCGATCCCCAATTTACTGGGATGAGGTAGGTGAAACGAAGACTTTTGACCCGACCCTTCTACTTGAACTTATGAAGACTGTGGATAATATTCACCTCATCCAGAAACGGATGCTTACCGCCCAAAGTAGGCAGAAAAGTTATGCAGACCGACGTAGACGGAGCCTAGAGTTTGAGGTTGGCGACAAGGTGTTCTTGAAGATATCACCTCGGAGGGAACTGATTAAACACGGCAAGGGTGGAAAGTTGAGCCCGAGATTTGTAGGACCATTTGAGATAATTGAGAAGGTTGGCAAATTGGCGTATCGCATGGCACTACCCCAAAACCTCTCCAATATTCACGACATCTTTCATGTTTCGATGCTGCGGAAGTATCACCCTGATCCATCGCATATCTTGGAGCCAGAGCCGTTGCAGCTTCGGGAGAACTTGTCTTATGAAGAGAAGCCCGTTCGGATCCTAGACCAGCAAGATCGGGAGTTGCACAACAAATCTATACCGATGGTGAAAGTGTTGTGGGATCATCATGGAGTTGAAGAAGCAACGTGGGAAAGGCGAGACCAGATGGAGCAACAGTATCCAGATTTATTTCAAAGGTAATATTGAATTTCGGGACGAAATTCTTTTAAGGAGGGGAGGATGTGAGACCTGACCTCGATTTGCGTGTGATACCTCATTTCGTGTGCCCTAGCCTAGATTTGCATGCCTTAACCTAGATTTAAGAATCATGTTTCATTTTATGTGCCTTGCATTGAATTACGTGTATTCATTTAGGATTGCGTGCATTTACTTGGAAAACAAGCATTTGTCTCATAGTTCGTGCCCTACCTCATAGTGCGTGCCCTAGACCTAGGAAAGTGTGCCCTCACGCTAATCAAGAAAGCATCTTACATGAAGCACTAGATCAATAAATAATCCTACAAATTCCACTAACTAATATTAAATTACTAATTCAACCCACTAGAAGACGAAATTGCACCAAAAGCTAGACATTCTCATTCTTTATTCCTTATTCTTTTGCACTTTCCAAACACACAATTAAATAATGCTCAAAAGATGACAAAGATTCAGATTTTTCAAGCCTTGGCCGACCACCTTGTGTGCTTTGTGCTTGCTTTGCATAATTCAAATTATTCCCCAAACATTCTATGACAATGTAATGACACAAAGCAATAAAAAAATTAGCTCAAAACCCTCCTCAAAGCTCCCAATCTCGACATAAGCTCCTTGCCCATGCTAGGTGATTCAAAAATCATGCTTCTTGAAGACACAAATCTGAAATTTGTATGCCAAAGGCCGACACATGCTTCAACACTTGCAAAAGCTATCATTTGACCGTCATGTCGCTCAATTCCTATAATTCATCTCCCTCTCTTTCGTTCTTCTCTCTCTCTTTCATTCTTCTCTCTCACTCTCTCTCGAGCCTAGCTGAATATTGTAGACACCATAGCTCATCATCATCACTCCATGGTTCATGAAGGCAAGCAAGAAGCTAGGGAGCTCGACTAAGCAAGCTAGGTTGCAAGAAACACACATGCAAGCTCTTTGAATCTCAATTTCGGCTTAGGTGAGTTTGCCAGCTTCCATTTCTTTTCTTCTTGTTCTAACCACATGCACCTACTAAGAACTTGGTTACTAAGCTAGGAAATTTGAGAAAAATCGAGTGGTGTCTTGGCTAAGCAAGGAAAAAGGTCAACTTTGTACTTCACCAAGAGTCTTGTGCATCTTCTTGTTGTTTTGCTAAGGTGAGGGCTAAAACTTCTTGAAAATCTTTCAAAAAACCACATGCATGCTCATAAATGTCTATCTTTACTTTTGTACTTGAGATATAGGTGTGTTCATGAACTTTTATAAACATGCATGACAAGATTTTGGGCTAGAATGTGATGATAGATGAAATTGTGCATGTGACAGCTTTCTGTCTTGTTGGTGAGATATGATTTTGGCTAGGTAAATGATGTTGAAAATGCATGAAAATTAGTAGATAACTAGTCTTGCCAGTTCTGAACATTTTTCACAGAAATAGGCCAAAGATAATTTTGACTCTAAGGTCCTTATAATGGAAAATTATTAAAATGTATCCAAATCTGGAAAGTCTGGAAAAATGAAGCAGGTTTTGGCAGATTCACTGACCTTGTAGAACAAACAAGTTTTGACTTAATAAATGACATCCAAAATGCATGAGATTTGGTGTAATGTTATATTTTTCAGTTCTGGACATTTTTGACAGAAATGGACTAAGGCTAAATCTGACTCTAAAGCCCTAAAAACGACAAGTATTGAAATGTGTGCAAATCTAGACAGTTTTGTGCAGTCTCACTGTTTTGGCTATAACTATTGAACCCGAACTCCAAATGATGCGAGGTTTATTTCTGAATTTAGTTCACCTCATAAGCTTTAATTTGACATCTTATTCACTAGAATTGGAGATTTTTTTCTTGTCTTAATGATTGTGAGAAAACAGTCCATTGCAGTGAGGGTTTTACTTAGTGATATGCTTAGAAAAATTATTGTAGCTTCTCTTGTTGTCTTAAATGCTTGGGATTGTGGTATTGAGATGTTGTGTGGACTGTTTTGAATACTTGAGGGTGTTTGAATTAATCGATGCATGGCTTGAGTTTGACCTTGAGATGACTTGGGGCTTAATCGCACGGGTAAGCACGAATTGGAACCCTAGTATCTAGGTAAACTTGCTAAGTGTCGATCCTTTGGATGTTGTGTTTGATCATGTGTTTAGTAGGCTGCCCGTAGTTGCCCTTGTAGCCCTAAATATGCTTTAGATGATTACATGTTGATAAGTAGGCTTTTCTTGCACCTGGTCCCACAAAGATGTCATTGCATGATGAATAATCTTGTTATTTGATTACATGAACCTTGAAATGAGTTGTATGACTTGATTTACATGCATTACATGGCTGCCCGTTTAATGTTCATATAACTCCATGTGCCTTTCAAGTGAAATTACTTGTCTTATTGTGCCTCGCTTGTTTACTTGTCAATGTGCAATCTTATGACTGCTCGGCGGCAACCTACTTTGTTGTCCTCCGAATGTGATATATCACATGTCATAAATGTGCATTGCATACAAGGTTGCAACCTTTCATTCTGGCGTGGTAGCGTTCACGCACACCGGGCGACATCGGGCTTGCCGGTGCAACCGTGACTACCATTGTCCAATTTCCTCTCTCGCTTGGGAGCTAGACTTCCTCGGAGAGTTGGGTCGTAGGATTTCGTGGTACATCCGGAGTACACCCATTTGGCGTGATAAGGGGATGATTTGAAGTCGGCCGCAACAATTGATATTGGAAATGAATCGAGAGCAAAAGCTCACCGTATCCTTTTCACTATGTATATAAGTACTCTCGCTTGGTTCCTGGAGGACCTTGAGGAGGAAAGACGGGTAATTGTGTTCCTTTACTTTTGTATTATATTATGTACTTACTTGTGATATATTCATGCTTGCAAAAAGGGTTTTCATAAGTTGAACCAGAAAATGAGTTTCAAACCTATTTCTCGTTCCCCCTCGCTGAGTTCATAAGGACTCACCCTCTTTTATCATCTCAGGTGAAGAAGATCAAGAACAGGTACCCGAGGATGACGCGCCTAACGATGATTCCTTGGAATGATTGTCTGTCCTATGTGCTTTGCTTGATTGTGGCCATTGTGAACACTATGCTGCTTGATGACTATTTCTTTTCATGTTGCTTGATGTTTGTAATGTAAAAGACCCCCGTTGTAATTTGGGGTCTAATTTTGGCTTGTACTGATAATAACTAGACAGACACTACTATGGTCATTTTGCTATCGTTACTGGTTAGTACCTATCATAGGATTATGAAGTATCAAGTAAGGACTAAGCAAAATGAACCTATCCAATCTTAAGCAGGTACCCATTGTTAAGCTAAGATCAACAAGTACTTTTGTAACGAGGATTAACAAAAAAATGAGGCATAGTATCACGCTAGGTTATTAATCAAACGAGACTTCAAGACAACTAGTAGCATTTCAATTGATGAATAGTAATCTTTGTTGGAAATGAAATTGAGATTGAAAATTTTGAGCCGTTTAGAGAACTAGGTCAAACTAAAGAGCCCAATTACAGCCGTTATGATGCATATCTTATGCATTAAATTCTTGGCTTGTCGTATTTCAATAAATTGTGCATCGTAATCTGTGCCTATAGATGGCTGGCCCTAGTACCCGTACTACTAATAGGAGCGGTAAGCCCTAAGAGACCGGAGATGCTTATCAAACTAATCCCAGCATAGCTATGTTTAATATGATGGCGAATGCCATGGATCGCGTATCGCGAGTGATGGAACGTCAAGATGAACGTGAAGCAAACAACAACAACAACAGGAATGATGTTAACCATGGGAGACATAGCAGAATGAGGGAGTTCCTTGACTTTCGCCCGTCCAAATTCCACGGGGAAGCTGATGATGAAAAAGCAGAGGCTTGGCTGTCTGAGATCGAGAAGATTTTCAGGCCACTTGATTGTACTGATGAAGAAAACGTAGAGTTTGCTGTGTTTTGTTGCACGAGGATGCTGAGCATTGGTGGCACACTGTGGAGGCACTTTGGGAAACAGATCATACACCTCGTTTGTGGGGTAATTTCGTTAAGGCATTCAAGGAGAAATATGTACCTACAGCTTCCAGGTAGAGGCGGATTGAGTAATTCATGCACTTGAACCAGGGTAACATGACGGTGGCCCAGTACAAGCCTCAATACATGGTCAGTACTCCTGAGGCGAAGATGTAGAAATTTATGACTGGATTAAGGCCAGAGATTCAGGACCAGTTGGCTTCGCATGACTTTGATACCTATTCTGCTTTCTTTGCTGCTGCTTCCCGAGTTGAGAAGAGGAAACTTGATAGAGCTGGTTCGAGTCAGCCGAACAAGAAACCATACCAGCCTTCTGGTCAACAGAGGAAATTCCAGAGCTAGAGTCAAAGTCAAGGCCAGAGCCAGAACAGACCAGTTAATAACCGTGGCCCGACTAAAGCACCATCAGCCTCTTCCACCCACGGATCCACATGTAGTTCACCTGCTACTCAGTCTGTCAACTGTTCTTACTGTGACAAGAAGGGTCATACCGAGGTCCAGTACTGGAAGAAGTCAGGACGATGTGTGCGGTGTGCCAGTGATCAACATCAGATCAAGGATTGCCCTAAATGGCAAGCAGGTCAAAATCAGGTTAAACCAGCTGATAGATGCAAGACTCCAGTTCCTAGAGTTCAGGCTCGAGCTTATGCTATTGAGTGCAAGGAGCTTCTAGAGGAGACCGCTGTTGTTGAAGGTACATTCTTCATACTAAATCAACCTGTTAGGGTACTAATTGATCTAGGTGCTACTCATTCATTTATAATTCCTTATGTGTGCAATGTGTGAAACTACGAGTTGTATGTTTGCCTTACGAAGTAGAAGTTGGTACTCTGATGGGTTCTAAACTTGTTACTAGCTCAGCTTGTAAAGCATGTAAAATCCAAATTAAAGATAGGGAATTCTCAGCCAATCTTATTGTATTACCTTTTCGAGACTATGAAGTCATCTTAGGGATGGACTGGTTGGCAAAGCATCATGCCCAACTAGATTGCCGGACGAAGATTGTAACATTCCGGATACCTGGTCAACCAATACTGGAGGTAATGGGTCAAAGAGATTTCACTGGGAGTTCCATCATTTCATCTACGAAAGCAGTGAAGTCCTTGAGAAAAGGGTGTAGTGGATACTTAGTTTACCTCATCAACAAGCCGTCGGACAAGGCTAAGTTGGAGGAGATACCAGTGATGAAAGACTATGCTGATGTGTCTCCAGAAGAATTGCCCGGTTTACCCCCAAATCAGGAGATCGAGTTCATTATAGAGTAACTGCCTGGCACCTAGCCGATATCTAAATTTCCCTATCGTATGGCACCAGCCGAGCTACAAGAATTGAAGGACCAATTGCAAGGATTGTTGAAGAAGGGGTTTGTTCAACCAAGTTCTTCTCCATAGGGTGCACCAGTCCTATTTGTAAAGAAGAAAGGCGGAACGTTGAGACTATGCATCGACTACCGAGGATTGAACCAAGTGACTGTCAAGAATAAATACCCACTTCCATGGATCGACGAGTTATTTGATCAACTTCAAGGAGCCAAAGTGTATTCGAAGCTCGACTTGAGGCAAGGGTACTATCAGTTGCAGATCAAAAAAGAGGATGTGCCTAAAACGGCTTTCAGGATAAGATATGGGCATTATGAATATGTGGTGATGCCATTTGGACTAACCAATGCCCCTGCAGCTTTTATGGACTTGATGCATAGGGTGTTTCAACCTTACTTGGACCAATTTGTGGTGATCTTCATTGATGATATTTTGGTATACTCGAAATCCGAGGCTGAGCATGAACAACATCTGCGATTGGTATTGCAGAAACTTTGAGAGCATCAATTGTATGCAAAGTTTAGCAAGTGCGAATTTTGGTTGCAGCAGATTGCATTTTTGGGGCATATCATAGCCCAAGAGGGAATAGCAGTGGATCCAGCAAAGATAGAAGCGGTGATGTCTTGGAAGAAGCCGGAAAATGTTACGGAGGTTCGGAGTTTTCTTGGTCTAGCCGACTATTATCGGAGGTTCGTGAAGGATTTCTCTAAGATTGTAGGACCGCTTACAAAGCTCACTCAGAAAACAAATTTCGTGTGGGATGATAAGTGTGAGAATAGCTTCCAAGAATTGAAGAAAAGATTGACTACTGCACCTATTCTTGCATTGCCTGAAGGGAGTCAAGGTTTTGTAATCTATAGAGATGCTTCGAAGGAAGGATTGGGATGTGTGTTGATGCAAAATGGTAGAGTGATTGCATATGCTTCTAGGAAACCGAAGCCGTACGAATTGAACTACCCGACGCATGATCTAGAGTTAGCGGCTATCGTGTTTGCACTCAAGAAATGGTGGCACTATTTGTGGGGTAACAAGTTCAAGGTGTTTACTGATCACAAGAGCTTGAAATACTTGTTCTCACAAAAAGAGTTGAATATGAGGCAAAGGCGGTGGATGGAGCTTTTGGATGATTATAACTGCACAATCAATTATGTGCCCAGTAAAGCAAATGTAGTTGCAGATGCCTTAAGTAGGAAAGCGAGCATGGAAAAACTGGAAGTCAAGGTGCAGGAGTTGTTGGAGGAAGCATTTTTGTGGAAACCAAAATTGACTCGAAAAGGATTACTATTTGCCACTACTCAAGTTCAATCGACCTTGTTGTCTGAATTGCAAGAGGCTCAAAAGAAGGACCAATAGTTTCAGAAGATTAAAGAAAGCAACACAGATTTTAAGTTTCATGATGATGGTATTTGGAGGTTTAGGAATCGGATCTGTGTTCCTAATGAGCCAGAGCTGAAAAAGAAGATTCTTGAAGAAGCCCATAATTCAAGATATACTATTCACCCCGGTGGAAGAAAGATGTACCGGGATTTGAAGCAACACTATTGGTGGAATAACATGAAGAGAGAGATCGCAGAGTTTGTGGCACGGTGTTTGACTTGCCAGAGAGTCAAGGTAGAACATCAACGACCAGCAGGTTTACTTCAGCCGTTGGAGATTCCTCAATGGAAATGGGAACATATAACTATGGACTTTGTTATGGACCTGCCCAGGTCACAAACAAGTCATGACGCCATTTGGGTCATAGTGGATAGATTGACTAAGTCAGCGCATTTCTTACCGATGAACAAGGAGGGTAGTCCTGAGAAATTGGGAGATATGTATTTGGCTGAGATTGTAAGATTGCACGGGATGCCTGTGAGTATTGTATCGGATAGGGATCCTCGTTTTACTTCCCGATTCTGGAAGAGATTGCAAGAAGCTTTGGGAACGAAGTTGAGTTTCAGCACGGCTTATCACCCTCAGACTGATGGACAATCTGAGAGAACTATTCAGATTCTGGAGGCAATGTTGATGGTGTGTGTTTTAGACTTCGGGAAAGGTTGGGAGAAATATCTGTCTCTAGCAGAGTTCGCTTGTAATAATAGTTATCAAGCCACTATTGGGATGGCCCCATTTGAGGCATTGTATGGACGTAAGTATCGATCCCCAGTTTACTGGGATGAAGTAGGTGAGACGAAGACTTTTGACCCAACCCTTCTACCTGAACTTATGAAGACTGTTGATAATATCCACCTCGTCCGGAAACGGATGCTTACCACCCAAAGCAGGCAGAAAAGTTATGCACACCGACGGAGACGGAGCCTAGAGTTTGAGGTCGGCGACAAGGTGTTCTTGAAGATATTACCTCAGAGGGGATTGATTAAACATGGCAAGGGTAGAAAGTTGAGCCCGAGGTTTGTAGGACCATTCGAGATAATTGAGAAGGTTGGCAAATTGGCGTATCGCCTGACACTACCCCAAAACCTCTCCAATATTCACGACGTCTTTCATGTTTCAATGCTTCAGAAGTATCATCCTGATCCATCGCATATCTTGGAGCCAGAGCCGTTGCAGCTTCGGGAGAACTTGTCTTATGAGGAGAAGCCCATTCGGATCCTAGACTAACAAGATCGGGAGTTGCGCAACAAATCTATTCCGATGGTGAAAGTGTTGTAGGATCATCATGGAGTTGAAGAAGCAACGTGGGAAAGGCGATACCAGATGGAGCAACATTATCCAGCTTTATTTCAAAGGTAATATTGAATTTCTGGACGAAATTCTTTCAAGGAGGGGAGGATGTGAGGCATGACCTCGATTTGCGTGCGATACCTCGTTTCGTGTGCCTAACCTAGATTTGCGTGCCTTGACCTATAATTAAGAATCGTGTTTCGTTTTGTGTGCCTTGTATTGAATTACGTGTAATCATTTAGGGTTGTATGCATTTACTTGGGAAACGTGCATTCATCTCGTAGTTCGTGCCTTGTCTCGTAGTGCGTGCCCTAAACCTAGGAAAGTGTGCCCACACATTAATCAAGAAAGCATCTTACACGAAGCACTAGATCACCAATTAATCCTACAAACTCCACTAACTAATATTAAAATGCTAAGTCAATGCACTAGAAGACAAAATCTCACAAAAAGCTAGACATTCTTTATTCTTTATTATTTATTCTTTGCATATCCCAAACACACAATAAAATAAGCCTTGAACATGACAAAAAAATTCAATTTTTGCACAAGTCTTGGCCGACCACTAGGAGGTTTGTGCATGCAATCCAATTTCAAAATTTCTCCCGCAAATATTCTATGCCAATTCTATGACACAAAGCAATAAAAAATTAGCTCAAAACCCTCCTCAAAACCCTCCTCAAAACTCCAAATCTCGACACAAGCTCCTTGCCCATGCTAGGTGATTCAAATTATGCTTCTTGAAGACACAAAATTCTGATTTTGCAAGGCCCTTGGCCGACATATGCATCAAACCTAGCAAGCTTTCATTTTTTTTTCTTTCATTCTTTCATTCTTTCTCACATTTATCTCTCTCCTTCTCATTCTTCTCTCTCTCTCTCGGCCCTAGCTGAATATTGTAGACTCCATAGCTAAGTTCTTCATCCTAAGGCTCTTCAAGACTTCCAAGAAACCAAAGAACTCGACCAAGCAAAGCTAGAGTGCAAAAGACACACATGCAAGCTCTTTGAACCTCCATTTCGACTTAGGTGAGTTTGCTAGCTTCCATTTCTTTTCTTCTTGTTCTAACCACATGCACCTACTAAGAACTTGGTTACTAAGCTAGGAAATTAGAGAAAATCGAGTGGTGTCTCGGCTAAGCAAGGAAAAGAGTCAATCTTGTGCAACCATCAAGAGTCTTGTGCATCCTCTTGTTGTTTTGCTAAGGTGAGGGCTAAACCTTCTTGAAAATCTTTCAAAAAACCACATGCATGCCCTTAAATGTTTATCTTTACTTCTGTACTTGAGATATATGTGTGTTCATGAGCTTTTATAAACATGCATGACAAGATTCTTGGCTAGAATATGATGATAGATGAAATCGTGTATGTGACAGCCTTCTGTCTTGTTGGTGCGAGGCAGACTAGGTAAAAGATGTTGAAAATGTGTGAAAATTGGTAGGTAACTAGTTTTTCTAGTTCTGAACACTTTTTGAAGAAATAGGCCAAAGCTAATTTTGGCTCTAAGGTCCTCAACATGGCTAATTATCAAAATGTGTCCAAATCTGGAAAGTCTGGAAAAATGAAGCAGGTTTTGGCAGATTCACTGACCTTGTAGAACGAACCAGTTTTTACTTAGTAAATGATATCCAAAATGCATGAAATTTGGTGTTCAGATATATTTTTCAGTTCGGGACATTTTTGTCAGAAATGGACTAAGGCTAAATCGGACCCTAAGGCCCTAAAAAATGACAAGTATTGAAATGTGTACAAATCTGGACAGTTTTGTAGTCTCACTGTTTTGGCTGTAACTCTTGAACCCGAACTTCAAATGATGCGAGGTTTGTTTCTGAATTTATTTCACTCCTTAAGCTTTAATTTGACATCTTGTTCACTGGAATTGGAGATTGTTTGCTTGTCTTAATGATTGTGAGAATACAGTCCATTGCAGTGAGGGTTTCACCTATTGATGTGCTTAGAAAATTTAATGTAGCTTCCCTTGTTGTATTAAATGCTCGGGATTGTGGCATTTGGATGTTGTGTGGACTGTTTTGAGTGCTTGAGGGTGTTTAATTTAATCAATGCATGGCTTGAGCTTAATTACGAGATGACTTGGGGTTTAATCGCATGGGTAAACACGAATTGAAACCCTAGTAACTAGGTAAACTCGCTAAGTGTTGATCCTATGGATATTGTGTTTGATTATGTGTTTAGTAGGCTGCCCATAGTTGCCCTTGTAACCTTAAATATGATTTCGATGATTACATGTTGATAAGCAGGCTTTTCTTGCACCCTGTCCCACGTAGATGTCGTTGCATGATGAATAATCTTATTATTTGATTACGTGAACTTTGAAATGAGTTATATGACTTGATTTACGTGCGTTACATGGCTGCCCGTTTAATATTCGTATAACTCCATGTGCTTTATAAGTGAAATTGCCTGTCATATCGTGCCTCGCTTGTTTACTTGTCAATGTGCAATCTTATGACTGTTCGGAGGCAACCTACTTTGTTATCCTCCTAATGTGATATATTACATGTCATAAATATGCATTGCATACAAGGTTGCAACCTTTCATTCTGGCGTGGTAGCGTTTACGCACACCGGGTGGCATCGGGCTTGCCGGTGCAACTGTGACTACCATTGTCCAATTCCCTCTCTCGCTTAGGGGCTAGACTTCCTCAGAGAATTGGGTCGTAGGATTTCGGGGTACATCCGGAGTACACCCATTTGGCGTGATAAGGGGATGAATTGAAGCCGGCCACAACAACTTATACTGACATGAACTGAGAGCAAAAGCTCACCGTATCCTTTTCACTATGTATATAAGTACTCTCGTTTGGTTCCTAGAGGACCTCGGGTAGGAAAGACGGGTAATTGTGTTCCTTTACTTTTACCTTACGTTATGTACTTACTTGTGATACATTCATGCTTGCAAAAAGGGTTTTTCATAAGTTGAACCAGAAAATGAGTTTCAAAACTTATTTCTTGTTCCCCCCTCGCTAAGTTCATAAGGACTCACCCTCTTTTATCATCTCAGGTGAAGAAGACCAAGAACAGGTACCCGAGGACGACGTGCCTAACAATGATTCCTTGGAATGATTACTTGCCCTATGTGCCTTACGTGACTATGGCTATTTTGTGAACAATATGTTGCTTGAAGACTATGTCATTTCTTATGATGCTTGCTATTGTAATGTAAAAGACCCCCGTTGTAATTTGGAGTCAAATTTTGGCTTGTACTAATAATAACTAGATAGACACTACTATGGTCGTTTTTGCTATCGCTATTGACTAGTATCCAATCCATCATAGGATTATGAAGTATCAGGTAAGGATTAAGTAAAATGAACCTATCCAATCTTAAGCAGGTACTCATTGTTAAGCTAAGATCAACAGGTACCTTTGTAACGAGGATTAACAAACAAGCGAGACATAGTATCATGCTAGGTTATTAATCAAACGAGACTTCGAGACAACTAGTAGGCATTTCAATTGATGATAAATAGTAATCTTTGTTGGAAATGAAATTGAGATTGGAAATTTTGATGCATTTTGAGAATTAGGTAAAACTAAAGAGCCCAATTACAGCCGTTATGCCGCCGGCTTTTCCGGAAAATTTTGAAGTTTAGGCTAAAACGTTAAGTGTTAAACATTCATGAATGATTAAGTATGAGATATGACTTGAATATTTAGATCACACCCTAGTCTAACCTTTATAGGCCGGGTTGGGGCGTGACAGCTGCGCCCATTTTTGGAGCCCAAAATCGAATGTTTTCATCAGTTTTGGGCCACTTTTCTTCTTTTGCTCAGTTTTTTCGTCTCGGATCGTACGTTGTGAGCTGTTAAAAGGACGACAGCCTAACTCACAGGATATTACAGGGCCTTACAATTCGTCGATATCACGTCTTACGAGGATGCAGCGTTGTTGAAGCAAATGGGTTGTCGTTAAGCCCATTGGGCCTTTTGAATTGGCCATCTCTCTAGGTTGGGACTGTGAACCGTCAACACATAAGGGATTTGTTTCCTCAACATGACGGGTGTGATCATACCACAACTAATGCACCATATCCCATCAGAACTCCGAAGATAAGCGTGTTTGGGCGAGAGTAGTCTAGGATGGGTGACCCCCTGGGAAGTCCTCGTGTTGCACCCCCCTTTTCAATTTTTTTTGCCCCGGTTAGGGTTGCCAACATTCTTTATCCACCACATTTCTATTACTGAATCCCACGGCACCTTGGGCAAGACAACTTCGCTTCACGTAGAGGCTAGGCCCGCAAACCGAGGGTGTGGGGCTTGTAACCAAGTCTCTGTCGTTCCGATACCCATAACTTTTGATCCGTAAGGAGTTACGCGGCGCACAGCATACCTTTGGAAAGCTCTTCGAGAGCTCTCTAACGGGGGCAGCTAGCTTGCTTAGCTGCGCCCGTTTTTGGAGCCCAAAATTAAACGTTTTCATTATTTTTGGGCCACTTTTCTTCTTTTGCTCAGTTTTTCCATCCCGGATCGTACATCGTGAGCGGTTAAAAGGATGAAGACCTAACTCACAGGACATTAGAGCGACCTAGAACGGGTTGCTATCAAGGCTGACGAGGATCCTGCGTTGTTAAAGCAGATGGGTCGTCGTTAGGCCCATTGGGCCTTTTGAATGGGCCATCTCTCTGGGCTGGGACTGTGAACTGTCAACACATAAAGGATTTGTGCCCTCAACATGACGGGTGCTATCATACCAGCACTAATGCACCAGATCCCATCAGAATTCCGAAGGTAAGCGTGTTTGGGAGAGAGTAGTACTAGGATGGGTGACCCCTTGGGAAGTCCTCGTGTTGCACCCCGCTTTTCTTTTTTTTTTGCCCTGATTAGGGTTGCCAAGATTCTTTATCCACCACATTTATATTACCGAATCCCACGGCCCCTTGGGCAAGTCAACTTCGCATCACGTAGAGGCTGGGCCCGCAAATCGAGGGTGTAGGGCTTGTGACTAGGTCTCCGTCGCTCTAGTGCCCATAACTTTTGATTCATAAGGAGTTACGTGACGCACTGCATACCGTTGGAAAGCTCTCCGAGAGCTCTCTAATGGGGGCAGCAAGCTTGCTAGGCTGTGCCCATTTTTGGAGCCGAAAATCAAACATTTTCATCAGTTTTGGGCCACTTTTCTTCTTTTGCTCTATTTTTCTGTCCTGGATCGTATATTGTGAGCTGTTAAAAGGACGACAACCTAACTCGCGGGATATGATAGGGCCTTAAAACGCGTTGATATCAGGTCTTACGAGGATGCTGCGTTGTTGAAGCGGATGGGTTGTCGTTAAGCCCATTGGGCCTTTTGAATGGGCCATCTCTCTCGGCTGCGACTATGAACTGTCAACACATAAAGGATTTGTGCCCTCAACATGATGGGTGCGATCATACCAGCACTAATGCACCAGATCTCATCAGAATTCTGAAGTTAAGCGTGTTTGGGCGAGAGTAGTACTAGGATGGGTGACCCCCTGGGAAGTCCTCGTGTTGCACCCCCCTTTTCAATTTTTTTTGCCCCGGTTAGGGTTGCCAAGATTCTTTATCCACCATATTTCTATTACCAAATCCCACGGCACCTTGGGCAAGACAACTTCGCTTCATATAGAGGCTGGGCCCGCAAACCGAGGGTGTAGGGCTTGTGACCAGTTATCCGATGCCCATAACTTTTGATTCGTAAGGAGTTACGCGGCACACAACATACCGTTGGAAAGCTCTATGAGAGCTATCTGACGGGGGCAGCAAGCCTGCTCAACTGTGCCCATTTTTGGAGCCCAAAATCGAACGTTTTCATCATTTTTGGGCCACTTTTATTCGTTTGCCCAATTTTTTCATCCCGGATCGTACGTCGTGAGCTGTTAAAAGGACGACAACCTAACTCGTGGGACATTAAAGGGCCCTACAATGCGTCGATATTACGTCTTACGAGGATGCTGCGTTGTTGAAGTGGATGGGTAGTCGTTAAGCCATTTGGGCCTTTTGAATGGGCCATCTCTCTAGGCTGGGACTATCAACCGTCAACACATAAACAATTTGTGCCCACAACATGACGGGTGCAATCATACCAGTACTAATGCACCGGATCCCATCAAAACTCCAAAGCTAAGCGTGCTTGGGTGAGAGTAGTACTAGGATGGGTGACCCCCTAGGAAGTCCTCGTGTTGCACCCCCCATTTTCAATTTTTTTGGCCCTAGTTAGGGTTGGCAAGATACTTTAATCACCACATTTCTATTACCGAATCTCACGGCACCTTGGGCAAGACAACTTCGCTTCATGTAGAGGCTGGGCCCGCAAACCGTGGGGGTGGGGCTTGTGACTAGGTCTCTGTCGCTACGGTGCCCATAACTTTTAATCCGTAAAGAGTTACGCGACGCACAGCATACCATTGGAAAGCTCTCCAAGAGCTCTACGACGGGGGTAGCAAGTTTGCTCGGCTGTGCACCTTTTTGGAGCCCAAAATCAAACATTTTCATCAATTTCAGGCAAATTTTATTCTTTTGGTTTATTTTTCTGTCCCGGATCGTACGTTGTGATTTGTTAAAAGGACGACAACCTAACTCGCGGGATATGACAGGGCCCTACAATGCGTCGATATCAGGTCTTATGAGGATGCTGCTTTGTTGAAGCAGATGGGTTGTCGTTAAGCCCATTGGGCCTTTTGAATGGGCCATCTCTCTGGGTTGGGACTATGAACCGTCAGCACATAAAGGATTTGTGCCCTCAACATGATGGGTACGATCATACCAGCACTAATGCACCGGATCCCATCAGAACTCCGAAGTTAAGCGTGCTTGGGCAAGAGTAGTACTAGGATGGGTGACCCCCTTTGAAGTCCTCGTGTTTGACCCCACTTTTCAATATTTTTTGCCCCGGTTAGGGTTGCCAAGATTCTTTATCCACCACATTTCTATTACCGAATCCCACGGCACCTTGGGCAAGACAACTTCGCTTCATGTAGAGGCTGGACCTGCAAACCGAGGGCGTAGGGCTTGTGACCGAGTCTCCGTCGCTCTGGTGCCCATAACTTTTGATCCGTAAGGAGTTATGCGGCACACAACATACAGTTGGAAACCTCTCCGAGAGCTCTACGACGGGGGCAGCAAGCCTGGTCGGCTGTGCCCCTTTTTGGAGCCCAAAATTGAACGTTTTCATCATTTTCGGGCCACTTTTCTTCTTTTGCTCTGTTTTTCCATCTCAGATCATACGTCGTGGCCTGTTAAAAGGATGACAACCTAACTCGTGGGATATTAGAGGGCCTTACAACGCGTCGATATAACGTCTTGCGAGGATGCTGCGTTGTTGAAGTGGATGGGTTGTCATTAAGCCCTTTGGGCATTTTGAATGGGCCATCTCTCTGGGCTGGGACTGTGAACCGTCAACACATAAAGGATTTGTGCCCACATTATGACGGGTGCAATCATACCAGCACTAATGTGAGGCCCGACCCCGAATAACGTGTCCTACCTCAATTTGTGCGCCTTAGACCTAAAATTATATGACCGACCTAGGATTACGTGCCATGTCTTGGTTTTCGTGCATGCCTCGTTATACGTGCCTTAACCTAGAATTGTGTGCCTTAATCCTTGATATACATGTGATACCTAAATAAACATGCCATGACCTTAATTTACGTGCGAGACCTTGATTTACGTGTGTCTCTTCGTTTCGTGTGCATTAACCTTGAACTGCGTGTCTTAACCTAGGTTTAAGAGTCATGTCTTGAATTATATGTATTGCATTGAATTACGTGCCTTATTTTGATCTACGTTCATTCACCTAGGGTTGCGTGTGTTAGCATTAGAATCCGTGCACTTATCTTGAAGTATGTGCCTTAGTCTTGAAAAACGTGCGTTCGTCTCGTAGTTCGTGTCCTACCTCGTAGTGCGTGCCCTAGACCTAGGAAAGCGTGCTTTCACGCTAATCAAGAGAGCATCTTACACGGAGCACTAGACTATTAAACAATCCTACAAAATCCACTATCAATATTATAATCCTAATATAACTCACTAGAAGACAAAATAACACAAAAAGCTAGACATTCTTTATTCTTTAATCTTTATTCCTTTTGCACTTTCAATACACAATTAAATAACATCCAAAACATGACAAAAAATTCAGATTTGGCACATGCTTTGGCCGACCATACCATGGTTTTTGCACAAGGTTTGAACAATTATACAATTAACTATGCATGCTTAGACAAACTATGCCACAAATGCATAAAAAAATTGCTCAAACCACCTCAATTCTCACACCATTTTCGACCAAACCACATATGCCCATGCTAACATTTCAAAATTCCATCTTGAAGACAAAAAAAAGCCTGAATTTGTATGCCCAAGGCTGACCACATGCTCAAAAAATTGCAAAAGCCTCATTTTTCTCTCATTTCTCTCACTTTCCTCACATTTTCCCTCTCTCCCTCTCACTCTCTCTCTCCATTTCGGTTTTGGCTGAGTTCTCTCCACCTCTTAGCTCATCTTCATCATCCTATGGTGCATCAATACAAACCACAAGCAAAGAAACTCACCCAAGCAAGCTAGGATGCAAGAAACACACATGCAAGCATTTTGAGTCACCATTTTCGGCCTTGGTGAGTTTTTAAGCTTCCATTTCTTTTCTTCTTGTTCTAACCTCATGCATGTGCTAAGAGATTGATCACTAAGTTAGGAAAAATAGAGAAAAGCTAGTTGGAATCTCGGCTAAGCAAGAAGAAGAAGAGATTTGAGCTTCAACAAGGTTTTGAGCATTTTTTTGGGTTGATTGAAAAGGTGAGGGTTAAAACTTTTTGAAAACTCTTCAAAATTTCACATGCATGCTCATAAATGTGTGTATTTGCTTCTGTAATTGAGATATATGGTCGTTCATAAGCCTAAACAACCATGCATGGCAAGATCTTGGCTTGAAAATGATGCTAGGTGAAGTCGAAATGGATGACAGCTCTCTGACCAGTCTGTTCGAGGTAAGTTTAGCTAAGAAAATGATGTTGAAAATGATTGAAAATTGGTAGGTTACTAGTTTGGACAGTTTTGGACATTTTCTCCAGAAATGGGCCGAAGCTAATTTGGACTCTAAGGTCCTCAAAATGGAAAATCATTAAAATGTGACAAAATCTGGAAATCTGGAAAAATGAATCAGGTTTTGGCAGATGCACTGACCTTGTGGAACGAACCATATTTGACTTAGTAAATGTTGTCAAAAATGCATGAAATTTTTTGTGATGCTATATTTTTTAGTTCTGGACAATTTTGTCAGAAATTGACCAAAGCTAAAACTGACCCTAAGGACCTCAAAAACGTCAATTTCTGAAAAGTGTGCAAATCTGGACAGTTTTGTGTTACCTCACTGTTTCGGCCATAACTAATGATTCTGACCTCCAATTGATGCAAGGGTTGTTTCTGATTTTAGTTAACTTCTTAAGATTTAATTTTACATCTTATTCACTGAATTTGGAGATTTTTTGTTTATCCTATTGATTGTGGGAAAACAGCCTATTGCAGTAAAGGTTTCATTTAGCTACATGCTTGGAAAATTGTTGTAAACCCTTTTGTGGTTCTAATTGTGTGGAAATGTGGTGTTGGGATGTTATGTGGACTGTTTTGAGTACTTGAGTATTCTTGAATGGAATGATGCATGACTTGAGAATGATTTTGAGTTGACTTAGGGTTTTAATCACACGATTAAGCATGAAATGGAAACCCTAATGACTAGGTAGTTTTGCTAAGTGTTGATTCTTGGTTATTGTGTGGAAATTATATGCTTATTGGGCTGCCCGTAAATGTTTTATAACTTCAAATGTGATTTTGACAATTGCATGTTGTCATATAAGCTTTTCTTGCAACCGAACCCACGTAAATGTTGTTGCATGTTGAATATTCGTATAACTTGATTACGTGAACTTTGAAATGAGTTATATGGCTTGACTTGCATGTGTTACATGGCTGCCCGTTTAATGTTCATATGACTCTATGTGTTCTACAAAGTAAAATTTCATGTCAAGCATGCCTCGTTCGTTTACTTGGCAATATGTGATCTTGAAATTGCTCGGAGGCAACCTACTTTGTTGTCCTCCTAATGTGAATTGTTAAAAGATATTCAATGGTTTATTTGAACATGATTACTTGGCTGCCCGTTAAAGTTTAATTGCTTTCAAATTGATATATGAAATGATTATATGTTCTTACAATGCTTTATATGCCAATATGTCAAAATGTGATCATATACTTGCTCGGAGGCAACCTACTTTGTTGACCTCCTAATATGAAATGTTAAATGACATAAATGAGCATTGTATACAAGGTTGCAACCTTCAGTGTGGCATGGTAGTGTTTCATGCATGCCGGGCGGCATCGGGCTTGCCGGTGTTACCGTGACTACTATGGTCCAATTCCCTCTCTCGCTTGGCATTTCACCCTCGGAGAGTTGGGTCATAGGTTTCGGGGTACATCCGGAGTACACCCAATTGGGAGCGATAAGTGGATTATTGAAGTCGGTCGCACCAAATGAATCGAAATTGATATTGAGAGCAAATGCTCATCATGTCCTTTTTACTATGTGTATAAGTACTCTCGCTTGGTTCCTAGAGAACCTCGGGGAGGAAAGACTGGCATTTCTGTTCCCTTACATTGTATCTGTTACTCGATTTGTTTCTTATAATTGCGTACCTTATTATTTGTAATACGTGACATGTTCTCAAAAAGAGTTTTCATAAATTGAATCGGAAAATGAGTTTCAAAACGTATTTCTCGTTCCCCCTCACTGAGTTCATAAGGACTCACCCTCTTTTATCATCTCAGGTGAAGAAGATCAAGAATAGGTACCCATGGACGATGTGCCTAATGATGATTCCTTGGAGTGATTGCCTGTCTTGTGTGCTTTGCATGATTATGGCTATTTGTGAACTATGCCACTTGAAGACTATTTCTTTTATGTTGCTCGTTGTTTGGTGATGTAAATGACCCCGTTGTAATTTGGGTCTAATTCTGGGATTGTACTATCTATAACCGGACGAACTTTTATTTGGTTGTTTGCTTTCGTTTTCTTAATTAGTAGTTATCATAGGCAGTCAAACCACTAGATGAACAATCAACTAAGTTAATTCTATCTAATTTCACTTAGGTACTCATTGCAAACTAAAGGATAATAGGTACTTGCATGGTAGGAAATTGACAAATAAACGGGACATAGTTATCATGTTAGGCTTATTAACCAAACGAGACTTTCAAGATAAACTAGTAGGCAAATCGGTTGGTGACAAATGAGAGTCCTTAATGGATTTGGATTAATGTTTGGAATAATTGAGGCGTTTAGAGAATTAGTCTAAACCAAAGAGCCCAATTACAGCAGTTATACTGCCGGTTTACCGAAAAATTTTGGAGTTTAGGCCAAACGTTAAGTGTTAAATCTTCATGAACGGTTAAGTACGAGACGTGACTTGAATGTTTAGATCACACCCTAGTCTAACCTTTATAGGCCGGGTTGGGGCGTGACAACTAATGCATCGGATCCCATCAGAACTTCGAAGTTAAGCATGCTTAGGCGAGAGTAGTACTAGGATGGGTGACCCCCTGGGAAGTCCTTGAGTTCCACCCCCAATTTAAAGGTTTTTTTAACCCGGTTAAGGTTGCCAAGATACTTTAACGACCACATTTCTATTACCGAATCCCATGGCACCTTGGGCAAGACAACTTCGATTCACGTAGAGGCTGGGCCCGCAAACCGAGGGTGTGGGGCTTGTGACTAGGTCTCTGTCGCTCCGGTGCCCATAACTTTTAATCCGAAAGGAGTTACGTGATGCACAGCATACTGTTAAAAAGCTCTCCGAGAGCACTACGGCGGGGGCAGCAAGCCTGCTCAGCTGCGCCAATTTTTCGAGCCCAAAATAGAATGTTTTCCTCAGTTTCTGGCAACTTTTATTCCTTTGCTCTGTTTTTCTGTCCCGGATCGTACGTTGTGAGCTGTTAAAAGGACAACAACCTAACTCGCAGGATACTACAGGGCCCTACAACGCGTCGATATCACGTGTTACGAGGATGCTGCGTTGTTGAAGTGGATGGGTTGTCGTTAAGCCCTTTGGGCCTTTTGTATTGGCCATCTCTCTGGACTGGGACTGTTAACCGTCTACACATAAAGGATTTGTGCCCACAACATGACGGGTGCAATCATACCAGCACTAATGCACCGTATCCCATCAGAACTCCGAAGCTAAGCGTGCTTGGCCGAGTAGTACTAGGATGGGTGACCCCCTTGGAAGTCCTCATGTTGCACCCCCCATTTTTAATTTTTTTTTCCCTCGTTAGGGTTGCCTGTGATAACCCAAACCCGGCATGCATTTAATAGCACTTGACTGCATTTGATTAAATGTTTAATTAGTTAAATCAACCAATTTGCACTATTTTAATATTCCTCTTGGAAGCATTTAGTAGTTGTAAATTGAATAATTTAAAGATTATTATCTATTCCTGATAATTATAGTAATTGAATTTCTTTTCTTGTGATTAATTAAGTGTTATCTTAAATGTTGGTGTTTAATTGTATTTGACTATGTGTTTATATTAACTTTCATTTGTAGCTTAACATTAACTTCATAATTCTTTAAAATGTTCTAGAAATAGTTAAATTAATTATTTTAAATGAATATTGATTACCTTGATTGTTTTGATTATTTTAATAATCGATTTTGGTTGTTTTGCGTTAAAATCACTCAGTTTTCAAATAAATGAGAAAAGTAACTCCGAGCCGGAGTAAATTTTAAACTATGATGCTTTCCAAAAATGATATATTTCTTAGATTCTTTGAGATTTAATTGTCACTTCTTGGTTGACGCAAAGTGCATAGCATATCGAGAGCGATAGTTAGAGAGCGGTTCCTAGTCCTCAACAAATAGTGAAAACTAGTGTTTGGTGTCTTAAATTTTATATTTTAATTGTTGTTAGCTAGAATTAACATTTCATTAGTTGTTTTACCTTTAGAATGCATAAAATAAGCTAGTTTGACCAACTTAAGTGAGCATTGACCAAAGTTTTGACCTTTTGACCTTGTGTCATCTTTTAATAGCTTATTTTAGCACAAAATAAAAAAAAATAAGCTGAAAACAGTGAGGAAAGGGCCGAAAATATGAAGGAGAGAAAAAAAAAAGATTTCAAATTCAAATCTTCAATTCTTCGCGTGAGCTTGCACGGGGTGGTTTTCGAGGTGTCCTACAAGGTTTTCCTAGCGTCTAGGAGCGTCTAAAGTGAGGGTTTCATCGTTATTTGCGCATTTGAAATATTTGTATCTAAACTTTGATTTTTGGATTTTATGCGTAGATCGTTAGTTTAATCGTTTTAATGCTTAAAGAATGTTCCTTGTTGATTGTAGAACATTTATTTATAGCTTTTTAACATTTTCTACGGTTGAATATTGAAATTGAAATATAAATTGTATAATGAATAGTAAATTATGAATAGTAAACCCCCGTTTCGATGAAGTTGCTCCGTTACGCGTTATGTTGATGTAGAAAGGTGCTAGATATGCTAGAATGCCTAAATGTGTAGTTTAATTGGATTGTGTAATGGAAAAACGGAGAAAAACGGCTTAGTGAAAGTCGGGGTCGTTTCGGTCAAGTTTAGAATTTTCTCAATTTGCGTGAAAGAATTATCGGGGTACGTCATGGAAGCACTTTTGGTGCAGCTGTGACGTTGGTTGGGTGATCGGTTGAGGTAGTTGTAGTTCAAATGAGCAAAGGGAGAAATCGGGACTTTGCATGAATTCTAGGGTAAAGTAGGGTTTTGGGGTCTTTAGACGTGGCTTATGTTGACCTAGGAGGAGTGGAGAAGTCGGTGTCCAAAGCTCGTGGCTCGTTTGAAAATAGTACCATTTTGAAAGTCGGGGACATTTTTAGGATTTTGCCTGTTTTCATGGTATATTGGTTATAGAATGTTTATAATGCTTATAGAATGTTTATAATGCCTATAGAATACTTGTTATTGCTTGATAATGTTAGTTGGTGTTCTTCTTGTTACTTGTTTGATTGCAAATGCTTGTTAATGCTTATTACGCTTGTTAGAGTTGATTATTGATTGAAATGTTTAACAGTTGTTGAATAATGCTTGATATCTTGCTTATCTCCTCTATCTGTGTTGTTGTGCTATCGCTCGTTTATTGCCTTGTATTAAGTCTTGCATTGCATAGTGTCCAGCGTGTGAGTGATGGGCCTCTCTGGGTAGCCTCGGGTTGCCAGTGTTGGTTGCTCTAGCTCCGTGGCTATTCCCTCTTCTCGCTTAGGTTGCCTCCCAGGGAGATTTGGATCGTAGATTCATGGATACTTTCGGGGTATTCCAAACTGGTGTTATAAGGTGGTTGCGCGCTTATTGTCATCGTTGTTAACATCAAGCTCGAGATTGATGTATCGCTCGTGAAATGGTATATTGCTCGTAAGAGTGAACCATAGCCTTCAAAGTGTGGTATAGCTTTGATTGGTTGTGTTAATGCTTTCTTGATTGTTTATTATATTGTCGTTTGTATTGAATGCTTTCTTATTGACTTTATTGCTTAACTGTGTCTATTTGCATTGCACGATCTTCTTTCTCTCCAACTCGATATCTGTCTCGCCCTCACTGAGTATACGTGTTGTGTATACTCACTCCTCACCACCACGTTTCAGGAAATGCCATGTTAGCTGGAAAGTTCGTGATTTCGTGAAAGTTCGTGCTTGAAGAGTTGTCTTGCGTGCTATGTGGCTTGAGTTGTCAAAGATGCAAGATGTATGCTTTTATGTATTGTATGTATTTATTGTTAAAAGAAATGTAATCTAAATTAGCTAAATAGTTGAGGTAAATCGATAAGCTAGTTATGTAATCAGTTAGCATAGCTTAACTTCAATGCATGTTTGTAATGTCCCAAGGAAAAGAATTAGAATGGCATGATAGTTTATTTTACGCAGTAGCTTAGTATGGTTTAATTGTCCAGTTTGAATGTACTTGTCAAAAATGAAAAGAGATAGGTTAGCTTTTAAATTGGAAATGTATGTATACTTGCTGAGTTTAATTGTTGAGAACCGAGGCTCGGATGGCCTTGAGGTAGTTTTGTATGGTTGGACATGGTGTTGGTCCACTTATATGATGTCGCAGGTTTTACATTTCGCCTAGAAACAGGGGAGACTCCGTCCGTTTTCCCTGAAAATTTATGCCCGGGTTTGGTTTGGGTTGTGATTAGATTGATTGATAGAACTCTCGGTCTCGAGAGGGATCGGGGTGTTACATTGCCAAGATACTTTATCCACCACATTTCTATTTCCGAATCCCACGGCACCCTGGGCAAGACAACTTCGCTTCACGTAGAGGCTGGGCCCGCAAACCGAGGGCGTGGGGCTTGTGACTAGGTCTCTGTCGCTCCGGTGCCCATAACTTTTAATCCGAAAATATTTTCGCGACGCAAAGCATACTGTTGGAAAGCTCTCCGAGAGCACTACGACGGGGGTAGCAAGCCTGCTCAACTGCGCCAATTTTTTGAGCCCAAAATCGAATGTTTTCCTCAGTTTCGTGCTACTTTTATTCTTTTGCTATGTTTTTCCGTCCCGGATCGTACGTTGTGAGCTGTTAAAAGGACAACAACCTAACTCGCAGGATATTACAGGTCCCTACAACGCGTCGATATCACGTGTTACAAGGATGCTGCGTTGTTGAAGTGAATGGGTTGTCGTTAAGCCCATTGGGCCTTTTGAATGGGCCATCTCTCTGGACTGGGACTGTGAACCGTTTACACATAAAGGATTTGTGCCCACAACATGACGACTGCGATCATACCAGCACTAATGCACCGGATCCCATCAGAACTCCGAAGCTGAGCGTGCTTGGGCGAGAGTAGTACTAGGATGGGTGACCCCCTAGGAAGTCCTCGAGTTCCCCCCCCAATTTAAAGGTTTTTTTATCCCGATTTGGGTTGCCAAGATACTTTAACCACCACATTTCTATTACCGAATCCCATGGCACCTTGGGCAAGACAACTTCGCTTCACGTAGAGGCTGGGCATGCAAACCGAGGGCGTGGGGCTTGTTACTAGGTCTCTGTCGCTCCGATGCCCATAACTTTAAATCCGAAAAGAGTTTCGCGACGCACAGCATACTGTTGGAAAGCTCTCCGAGAGCACTACGACGAGGGCAGCAAGCCTGCTCAGCTGCGCCAATTTTTTGAGCCCAAAATTGAATGTTTTCCTCAGTTTCGTGCTACTTTTATTCTTTTGCTCTGTTTTTTGTCCCGGATCGTACGTTGTGAACTGTTAAAAGGAAAACAACCTAACTCGCAGGATATTATAGGTCCCTACAACGCGTCGATATCACGTATTATGAGGATGCTGCGTTGTTGAAGTGAATGGGTTGTCGTTAAGCTCATTGGGCCTTTTGAATGGGCCATCTCTCTGGACTGGGACTGTGAACCGTTTACACATAAAGGATTTGTGCCCACAACATGACGGCTGCGATTATACCAGCACTAATGCACCGGATCCCATCAGAACTCCGAAGCTAAGCGTGCTTGGGCGAGAGTAGTACTAGGATGGGTGACCCCCTAGGAAGTCCTCGAGTTCCACCCCCAATTTAAAGGTTTTTTTATCCTGGTTTGGGTTGCCAAGATACTTTAACCACCACATTTCTATTATCGATTCCCATGGCACCTTGGGCAAGACAACTTCGCTTCACGTAGAGGCAGGGCATGTAAACCAAGGGCGTGGGGCTTGTGACTAGGTCTCTGTCGCTCTGGTGCCCATAACTTTTAATCCGAAATGAGTTACGCGACGCACAGCGTACTGTTGGAAAGCTCTCTGAGAGCACTACGACGGGGGCAGCAAGCCTGCTCAGCTGCACCAATTTTTTGAGCCCAAAATCGAATGTTTTCCTCAGTTTCAGGCTACTTTTATTCTTTTGCTCAGTTTTTCCGTCCAGGATTGTACGTTGTGAGCTGTTAAAAGGACAACAACCTAACTCGCAGGATATTACAGGGCCCTACAATGCGTTGATATCACATGTTACGAGGATGCTGCGTTGTTGAAGTGGATGGGTTGTCGTTAAGCCCATTAGGCCTTTTGAATGAGCCATCTCTCTGGACTGCGACTGTGAACCGTCTACATATAAAGGATTTGTGCCCACAACATGACGGGTGCGATCATACCAGCACTAATGCACCGGATCCCATCAGAACTCCGAAGCTAAGCGTGCTTGGGCGAGAGTAGTACTAGGATGGGTGACCCCCTTGGAAGTCCTCCTGTTGCACCCCCCATTTTCAATTTTTTTTGCCCTTGTTAGGGTTGCCAAGATACTTTATCCACCACATTTCAATTTCCGAATCCCACGGCACCCTGGGCAAGACAACTTCGATTCACGTAAAGGCTGGGCCCGCAAAACGAGGTCATGGGGCTTGTGACCAGGTCTCCATCGCTCCATTGCCCATAACTTTTAATCCGTTAGGAGTTTCCTGTCGCACAGCATACCGTTGGAAAGCTCTCCGAGAGCTCTACGACAGGGGCATCAAGCCTGCTCGGCTGCGCCTGTTTTCGGAGCCCAAAATCGATCGTTGTCATCAGTTTCGGGCCACTTTTCTTCTTTTGCTCTGTTTTTTCGTCTCGAATCGTACGTCGTGAGCTGTTAAAAGGACGACAACCTAACTCGCGGGATATTACAGGGCCCTACAAGGTGTCGATATCACGTCTCACGAGGATGCTACATTGTTGAAGTGGATGGGTTCTCGTTAAGCCCATTGGGCCTTTTGAATAGGCCATCTCTCTGGGCAAGGACTGTGAACCATCAACACATAAAGGATTTGTGCCCTCAACATGACAGGTGCGATCATACCAGCACTAATGCACCGGATCCCATCGGAACTCCGAAGTTAAGCGTGCTTGGACAAGAGTAGTACTAGGATGGGTGACCCCCTGGGAAGTCCTCGTGTTGCACCCCCCTTTTCAATTTTTTTCCCCCGGTTAGGGTTGCCAAGATACTTTATCCACCACATTTCTATTACCAAATCCCACGGCACCTTTGGCAAGACAACTTTGCTTCACGTAGAGGCTGGTCCCGCAAACCGAGGGCGTAGGGCTTCTGACCAGGTCTCCGTCGCTCCGGTGCCCATAACTTTTGATTCCTAAGAAGTTACGCGGTGCACAGCATACCGTTGGAAAGCTCTCCGAGAGCTCTCTGACGGGGGCAACTAGCTTGCTTAGTTGCACCCGTTTTTGGAGCCCAAAATTGAACATTTTCATCATTTTCGAGCCACTTTTGTTCTTTTGCTCAGTTTTTTCATCCCGGATCGTACATCGTAAGCTGTTAAAAGGATGATAACCTAACTCACGGGACATTAGAGGGACCTAGAACACGTTGATATCAAGTCTTACGAGGATGCTGCGTTGTTAAAGCGGATGGGTCATCGTTAGGCCCATTGGGCCTTTTGAATGGGCCATCTCTTTGGGTTGAGACTGTGAACTGTCAACACATAAAGGATTTGTGCCCTCAACATGACGGGTGCTATCATACCAGCACTAATGCACCAGATCCCATTAGAACTCCAAAGGTAAGCGTGTTTGGGAGAGAGTAGTACTAAGATGGGGGACCCCCTGGGGAGGCCTCGGGTTGTACCCCCCCCCCCCCCCCCCCCCCGCCCCCCCATTTTTTAATTTTTTTTGCCCCGGTTAGGGTTGCCAAGATACTTTAACCACCACATTTCTGTTACCGAATCCCACGACACCTTGGGCAAGACAACTTCACTTCACGTAGAGGCTGGGCCAGCAAATCGAGGGTGTGAGGCTTGTGAGCAGGTCTCTGTTGCTCCGGTGCCTATACCTTTTAATCCGTAAGGAGTCACGCGATGCACAGCATACAATTGGAAAGCTCTCCGAGAGCTCTACGACGTGTGCAGCAAGCCTGGTCGGCTACTCCAATTTTTGGAGCCCAAAATCGAACATTTTTGTCAGTTTTGGCCCACTTTTCTTCTTTTGCTCTGTTTTTCCGTCCCAAATCGCACGTTGTATGGTGTTAAAAGGACGACAACCTAACTCGCGGGATATGACAGGGCCATGCAATGCGTCGATATCACATCTTACGAGGATGCTGCGTTGTTGAAGCGGATGGGTTGTCGTTAAGCCCATTAGGCCTTTTGAATGGGCCATCCCTCTGGGCTGGGACTGTGAACCGTCAACACATAAAGGATTTGTGCCCCCAACATGACGGGTGTGATCATACCAACACTAATGTACCAGATCCCATCAAAACTCCGAAGTTAAGGGTGCTTGGGCGAGAGTAGTACTAGGATAGGTGACCCCCTGGGAAGTCCTCGTGTTGCCCCCCCTTTTTCAAATTTTTTTGCCCCAGTTAGGGTTGCCAAGATTCTTTATCCACCACATTTCTACTACCGAATCCCACGGCAACTTCGGCAAGAAAACTTCGCTTCACGTAGAGGCTTGGCCCGCAAACCGAGGGCGTAGGGCTTGTGACCAGGCCTCCGTCGCACCGGTGCCCATAACTTTTGATCCGCAAGGAGTTACGCGACACATAGCATACCGTTGGAAAGCTCTACGAGAGCTCTACGGCGGGGGCAGCAAGCTTGCCTGGCTGCGCCCGTTTTTGGAGCCCAAAATTGAATGTTTTCATCAATTTCGGGCCACTTTTAATCTTTCGATATGTTTTTTCTACCCGGATTGTACGTTGTGAGCTGTAAAAAGGACGACAACCTAACTCGCGGGATATTACAAGGCCTTACAACGCGTCGATATCATGTCCTATGAGGATGTTGCGTTGTTGAAGCGGATGGGTCGTCATTAAGCCCATTGGGCCTTTTGAATGGGACATCTTTCTGGGCTGGGACTGTGAACTGTCAACACATAAAGGATTTGTGCCCTCAACATGACTGGTGCGATCATACCAATAATAATGCACCAGATCCCATCAGAACTCTGAAGTTAAGCGTGTTTGGACGAGAGTAGTACTAGGATGAGTGACCCCCTGGGAAGTCCTCGTGTTGCACCCCCCTTTTCAATATTTTTTGCCCCGGTTAGGATTGCCAAGATTATTTATCCACCACATTTCTATTACCGAATCCCACGGCACCTTGGGTAAGACAACTTCGCTTCACGTAGAGGCTGGGCCAGCAAACCGAGGGCGTAAGGCTTGTGACCAAGTCTCCGTTGCTCCGGTGCCCATAACTTTGGATCCGTAAGGAGTTACACGGTGCACAGCATACCGTTGGAAAACTATCCGAGACCTCTCTGATTGGGGCAGCAAACTTACTCAGCTGCGCCCATTTTTGGGGGCCAAAATTGAACGTTTTCATCATTTTTGGGCCACTTTTCTTCTTTTGCTCTGTTTTTCCGTCCTGGATCGTACGTCGTGAGCTGTTAAAAGGACGACAACCTATCTCGCGGGACATTAGAGGGCCTTACAACGCGTCGATATCACGTCTTACAAGGATGCGGCGTTGTTGAAGTGGATGGGTTCTCGTTAAGCCCTTTGGGCCTTTTGAATGGGCCATCTCTCTGGGCTGGTGTCACACCCCAACTCGACCCCTCCTACGATCAGTCAGGACGCAACGGAATTTCGGCAGTATAACAATAGTGAATAGGATACCGAGGCTCTAAACCAACCTCCATAGGACATCATACATCAACTCCATAAACCGCACAACAAACAACTTCTCAATAACATAACAACATACATCATAATATGACATTTCTCGTTATATGCCTCCGTTCCAACATAATACATGAACCTTAATATACATTACAAAATCATATTGAGCCAACCTAGCAACCTAATCATAAACAAAAGGAAGGCTACTAAGACAACATCAACTAATTCATTATCTTTTCAACATCTTTTACATTATGAACTACAAAGCATATAAAAGTCTACTAAGTTAATTTACAAGATAGTAAAACAATACAACATCAAGGGTAAGACTCCGGAACATAAGACTCATCCACTTAAGGCACATTTTCCACATTCTCCTCTTCAGGAGGCACGTACCCGTAATCCTGTGAAAGTACACCTGTAGGCATGCAATAATAGAGAGTGAGCTTATATAAAATAAGCCCAGTGAGGATCCGATAGATCTCGACAGTATTCACTATGCTCCTTGAATTTAATCCTTTGAGCAAGTAAATACACAATAACATCAATAATACTATCATCACATAATCTATAATGACCATTCAATAAAGGATACACTAGTTGGTGTAGCTCCAATCACCATCACGATCATAACAGCCTTCTTGTGACTCCCATAAACTCACGCACCCGAGGTACCCCAATAACCTCTCCCTCCATGACACCTCCGTCATGCGAGCTGGAAGCAGTCTCTGGTAGTCATGCCGTTATCAACCCGACAGCCCGATGCTACCCGAGATGTGGCACACACATACCAAAGACTCAACAATAATAATAAACATCATTCATTCACAGGAGAACAGTCTAGCGAAACTGCCTACCTCCCAGCATCAATCATCAATCAATATTCATCAATCATCAATCAATAATCATCAATCATCATCAATAATCATATTATCATCATAATAACATCAATAATCAATTTAACAACAATTAACTAAGTTAGATGACAAAGTAGGCCATCCAACCGAACATGCATTAAACACACAATCAAACCCTAGTTTACCCATCAACAACTTACAATTCAATCACTCAAACCACACCCGATCAACTAAGGCTCAATTCAATAATTTAAAGAAAGATAACCTAAACTTCAAATAACCATATCTTACATTCTACTAATCCAAACAACTCCAAATCAGTTTCAAACACTCACCCAATCGATCATCTACGTTAGCCCTCTCGGAAACCAACCAAGACACCTCAAAATCAAGCCCAACAACCCTAAAACCTCAAGGCACCTAGGCTGAAATTTCTGGATTTTTACCCAAACATCGTAATCGAAAATTCGGCATTATAACGGCGTTACCACGTAATTAACAAATTTTTAGAAATCGACGCCAATCGATTCCAACCACAACAACTCAAAATAATCCTTAAAAAGCCATTCTATCAACTTTAAATACCCGAAAATAAATAATTTTGCTGCAATGGATCAAATCTCGTAGTAATACACATAAACGATCCCTAGCATGCATGGAGCAATAATCTAACATCAGATTAACATTCTAACAGTTCAAAATGCAGTTATGAGCAAAAACAAAAAAAATGAGTTTTGAGATCTAGAATTTTTCTCTCACCTTTGATGAGATAAAATCCTCGGAATGCGTGCAATGCGTGCTCAACAAGCAGAATCCAACTCGACATGAAGTTCTACAGACAAAAACTAGGTTTTTCTTTGAAAAATTGCTTTGAAAACTCTTTTCTCTTTTCTCTCTTCTTCCTCTTGGCAATGTGTGTACAAATGAAGGTGTTTTTGTGCTTTGCTTGTGTTTGTTGATGATATATGCATGAAAGTCAACATTTAATGAAAGTCAAAGTTGATTTAACTTAGTATTTTTAGTGTTTTCTTGACTTTAAATGCATTTTATTGATCACCAAAGTTCAAAACAATTATTCAACACCCAAGATAGCTCAAGTAGGTTATTTTTAGGTGACAAGAAGTTTTACAATCGAACAATTTCACTCGAGTCAGCTTAAAACTCGATTTTCGCAAAAGTCGGAGTAAAAACCCTAATAAATTCTTATGCCGATTTTCAAACCGTTTTAATCAAACACAGGTCTATTAAAGTCCGTGGACTAGGTCTAGAAGGGTTAAAAAGACCAGTTTCAAAATTTTAGCGGACGTGTTTCGAAAATACTATTCACTAAAAATCGACAATAAAATTTCTGACTCCGTTTTTGATAAAAATTTCATGAATGCACATTTAGCATGTTCTAGGAGTATTGATACTAAAATTACCACATTCTAATTCACATAGCACATAGACAGGTTAATTCATGCAAAACGAGATAAAGCACGCAAAACGAGATAACATAGAAAAGTGGGGTTTCACATTCTCCCCCTCTTAAAGAAATTTCGCCCTCGAAATTCTTACTTGATGTACTGAACAGATCTGGGTACTGCTACTGCATCTGATCCCGTCTTTCCCATGTAGCTTCCTCGATACCGTGATGCTTCCACAACACCTTAACCATCGGAATCTTCTTCGACCTCAACTCTCGTTCCATCTGATCAAGAATACGAATCGGACGCTCGTCATAAGTCAGATTCTCACGAAGTTGTAACGGCTCTGGCTCAAGAATATGAGAAGGATCCGGATAATATTTCAACAAATTAGACACGTGAAATACATCGTGGACATTAGATAAGTTCTCCGGTAAAGCCAACCGATATGCCAACTTACCAACCCTGCCGGTAATCTCAAACGGCCTAACAAATCTTGGACTCAGCTTTCCACCTTTACCATAACGAGCAAACCCCTTACGAGGAGACAATCTCAAGAAAACCCGATCTCCGACTGCAAACTTCAAGTCCCGACGACGCTTATCAACATAACTCTTGAATCTACTCTATGCCATAAGCATTCTCTGCTTGATCAACTGAACATTCTCAATCTTCTCAAGAAGCTCTGGCATGATAGTCGGATCAATAGTCTTCATCTCCCCTACCTTATCCCAATATAAAGGTGAACGGCACTTACGACCGTAAAGAGCTGCGAAAGGTGCCATCCCAATAGTAGCTTGATAACTATTGTGATAGGCAAACTCGGTAAGTGGTAGATGTTTCTCCCAGTTCTTCCCGAAGTCCAGAACACAAGCCCTAAGCATATATTCCAGAATCTAAATAGTCCGCTCAGACTGACCGTCGGTCTATGGATGATACGCTGTACTGAAGTTCAACTGAGTACCCAAGGTCTCCTGAAGTTTCTCCCATAAACGAGAAGTAAATCGAGGATCTCGATCTGAGACAATACTAGATGGAATCCCGTGAAGTCTAACAATCTGATCCAAATAAAGATCTGTCGACTTTGCAACCTCATCTCTCATCCTCATCGAAATAAAATGAGCTGTCTTCGTCAAACGATCCATGACAACCCAAACTGCATCATTACCCCTCGGAGTTCTAGGCAAACCAGTGATGAAATCCATCGTAATATGCTCCCATTTCTACTCTGGTATAGCCAATGGCTGAAGCAAACCTGCAGGTCGTTGATGCTCGGCTTTCATCCTCTGACAAGTCAAACATCTAGATACAAACTGAGCAACCTCCCTCTTCATATTATTCCACCAATAATGTTGCTTCAAATCCCGATACATCTTGGTTCCACCGGGATAAATAGTGTACTTAGAATTATGAGCTTCCTCCAGAATACCTCGCCTCAAGCCCGGTTCATCGGGAATACAAACCCTGTTTCGAAACCGAAGAATACCATCCTCATGCAGTTTAAAGTCATACTGATCATCTGTGATCTGATCCTTGATCTTCTGAAGTTTAACATCAAGCTACTGAGCTTCCCTGATCTGAGACAGCAATAAAGGTTGAATACGGAGATGTGAACACATCACCCCAACCTGAGTCAACTCCAATCTCCAATAAGTGAATTCCTCAAGAATCTCCCATTTCTTGACAGCCAAACAAGAAACACTCGCCTTACGACTAAGAGCATCTGCTACAACATTTTCCTTGCCAGGCAGATAATTGATAGAACAATTATAATCTCCAAGAAGTTCCATCGACCTCCGTTGGCGCATATTCAACTCTTTTTGTGAGAACAAGTACTTCAGACTCTTATGATCAATGAAAATCTCGAACTTATTGCCCCATAGATAATGACGTCAATTCTTCAGTGCGAAGACAACTGCTGCCAACTCAAGATCATGAGTCAGATAATTCACCTCATAAGGCTTCAACTTCCTGGAAGCATAGGCAATAACTCGGCCATCCTGCATAAGAACACATCCCAAGCCCTCCTTGGATGCATTGCTGTAAATAACCATATTATCGGTCCCCTCTAGTAGAGCAAGTACTGGAGCAGTAGTCAACCTCCTTTTCAACTCCTAAAGCCTACTCTCACACTTCTCATCCCAAGCAAAGATAGTCTGCTTCTGAGTCAACTTAGAAAGTGGCCCAGCAATCTTCGAGAAATCCATTACAAACCTACGGTAATAACCCACCAAGCCAAGAAAGATATGGACCTCAGAAACATTCTCTGGCCTTTTCCAAGACATCACCGATTCAATCTTAGTGGGATCTACAGAAATACCGCTCTGTGTGATAACATGGCCAAGAAAAGATATTTGCAGCCAAAATTCACATTTGCTGAACTTTGCAAACAACTGATGCTCCTGCAGCTTCAGTAAGACAAGCCGTAGATATTGCTCGTGCTCCGATTCAGATTTAGAATAGACCAAGATATCATCAATAAAGATAACCACGAAGTGGTCTAAATACGGCTGAAAAACCCGATGCATAAGATCCATGAATGCTGCCGGTGCATTAGTTAATCCAAAGGGCATAACAACAAACTCATAATGTCCGTACCGAGTCCTAAAGGCAGACTTCAGAACATCCTCTGTACGAATCCGAAGCTGATAATACCCCTGCCTCAAATCAAATTTAGAATAGACTTTGGCTCCCTGAAGTTGATCAAACAACTCGTCAATCAATGGCAAAGGATATTTGTTCTTGATGGTCACCTGATTCAAACCATGGTAATCAATACACAATCTCAAGGTACCATCCTTCTTCTTCACAAATAAAACAGGAGCTCCCCAAGGTGAAGAACTCTGCTGAATGAATCCCTTCTCCAATAACTCCTGCAACTGAATCTTCAACTCCTTCAACTCAGCTGGTGCCATCCGGTATGCTGATTTAGAAATAGGTTGAGTACCGGGAATAAGATTGATCACAAACTCTACATCTCTCTCTGGCGGTAACCCTGGCAACTCCTTGGGAAATACATTGGGATATTCCCGAATAATAGGGACTTCCTCTAGATGTAGCTTAATAGATGGCTTGTTGATCAAATAAGCTAGATAACCCGAACACCCCTTACTCACCAACTTAACGGCTTTAGTTGCTGAGATAACAAAACTCGTCTTTGCACCCCGATTCCCTACTACCTCAACTACTGGCTGATCTGGCAAACGAAACTGTACTACCTTGGTTCTACAGTTCAACTGGGCATCATACTTAGAAAGCCAATCCATACCCAAGATAACATCATACCCCCAGATACGAAATAAGATAAGGTCCGAAGGAAAATTATGCCCCTTAACATGTATTATACAATCTTTACAAACTAGGCCAGTAACATACTTATCAGTGAAAGAGGTACTAATCTCAACCACATAAGGCAATCTTTCAGGTTGCAAATTAACACGTTGCACAAAGCAGGAGTAATGAAAGAATGTGTAGCACCAGAATCAATCAACACTTTAACAAGTTGTTCAAGTATAAGGAAGTTACCTTCCATAACTGCAGTCTCCTCAGGCATCTCCTCTAAGTCAACTACGTAGGCCCGAGCCTGAACCCGCTACTGCTGTGGTGCACTGGCTGCAGGTCGACCCTGATAACCCTGAGTCGCTGTCCGACCCTCAGTCCTCGAATACCTAGGGTAATCTCTCACCCTGTGCTGATTGCTGCCGCATCCTAAACACGTCCCTGCTTTCACCCTGCAATCGGCCTCCACATGCCCCGTGCGCTTGCAGTGTGTACACTGCGGTAATAATGCACTAACACTGCCCCTGGATGAACCAGAAGCTGAATGAATAGCTGAACTAGTCTGCTGTTGAGGCCTTACCAAACTGGGCCTGTACTGACCCTGAGACTGGGCTGGCTTGAACTGGGACTGAACCTGATATGACCCCTGCTGAAACTGAGGCCGATAATAACTCTGCTGCCCCTGTGGCCTAAAAGAACCCTGCTGAACTGGTGCCCTGTACACAACCTGCTGTACGGGAGGCCTATACATACTCTGCTGATACTACGGCTGATACGGCCTCTTACTGGGCTGACTAGAAATAAGTTGATCCCCCTTCCTTTTCTCTAGTCTAGAAGCTGCCTCAAAGGCCTCAGTGAATACATCATACCGATTTAGAGCCATCACATCCTGAATCTCAGGCCTCAACCCCAACATGAATCTACGAGTCCTCCGCTCTTCATCAGCCATTTACTCCGGTGCATAATGAGACAATCGAGTAAAGGTGGCCTCATACTGAGCCACTGAAGCATCTCCCTGCACTAAGGCTAGAAACTCTGCCTCTCTCCGTTCCCTCGCGATCCTCGGGACATACTTTGCCCGAAAAGCCAACAGAAAGGCACCCCAAACATACGGAATACCCTGAGTCGCCCAGCTAGTTCTCACTGTGCACCACCATTCTTTTGCCTCATCATCTAACAAGTACACGGCAAAAGAGACCTTCTGCTCATCGGTATAGTCAAGAGGATCATAAATCTTCTCCAACTTACTAATCCACGCCTCAGCCTTCCTATCATCCGGCTCCCCCTGAAATCTCGGTGGATGATACCCTAAGAATTCCTTCAGGGTACCACGCCCGTGGTTTCCACCCTGCACATTCAACAATTGAGCCTGCCAAGCCTGAGTCTGGGCAGCCTGCCCTACTAACAACTGAGCCTGTCCAGCCACTAACTCAACAATCCTCTTCATAGCTGCCCCCAAACGGTCATCACCCCTATCACGGCCCGGTGCCGCAATACCAGGAGTCTCATCAGTCATCTTAGGCCTACCTCTGGTTCTCGGTCTGCCCGTCATTCTACTAATCAAAGAGTTAGCACAGGTTATAACACGTAAACAGGTTATGAACAACTATTAGCACATAAACAACAAAGTCATATAAAACACATAAACAAATTGATCACATAATCACATAAGTACTAAATCACATAATCACTTAATCACTTAACCATTTAATCATATTAATACATAGATCACTTTTCTTTCTTTTCATACATACTTTCATGCTAAGAGCATTACCCACATTCCGAGAATACCCCGGCTGACAACTAACATACGCTCTGATGCCACTTAAATGTCACGCCCCAACTCGACCCCTCCTACGATCAGTCAGGACGCAACGGAATTTCGGCAGTATAACGACAGTGAATAGGATACCGAGGCTCTAAACCAACCTCCATAGGACATCATACATCAACTCCATAAACCGTACAACAAACAACTTCTCAATAACATAACAACATACATCATAATATGACATTCCTCATTATATGCCTCCGTTCCAACATAATACATGAACCTTAATATATATTACAAAATCATATTGAGCCAACCTAGCAACCTAATCATAAACAAAAGGAAGGCTACTAAGACAACATCAACTAATTCATTATCTTTTCAACATCTTTTACATTATGAACTACAAAGCATATAAATGTCTACTAAGTTAATTTACAAGATAGTAAAACAATACAACATCAAGGATAAGACTCCGGAACATAAGACTCATCCACTTAAGGCATATTTTCCACATTCTCCTCTTCAGGAGGCACGTACTCGTAATCCTGCGAAAGTACACCTGTAGGCATGCAATAATAGAGAGTGAGCTTATATAAAATAAGCCCAGCAAGGATCTGATAGATCTCGACAGTATTCACTATGCTCCTTGGATTTAATCCTTTGAGCAAGTAAATACACAATAACATCAATAATACTATCATCACATAATCTATAATGACCATTCAATAAAGGATACACTAGTTGGTGTAGCATCAATCACCATCACGATCATAACAGCCTTCTTGTGACTCCCATAAACTCACGCACCCGAGGTACCCCATTAACCTCTCCCTCCATGACACCTCCGTCATGCGAGTTGGAGGCAGTCTCTGGTAGTCATGCCGTTATCAACCCGACAGCCCGATGCTGCCCGAGAGGTGGCACACACATACCGAAGACTCAACAATAATAATAAACATCATTCATTCACAGGAGAACAGTCTAGCGGAACTTCCTACCTCCCAGCATCAATCATCAATCAATATTCATCAATCATCAATCAATAATCATCAATCATCATCAATAATCATATTATCATCATAATAACATCAATAATCAATTTAACAACAATTAACTAAGTTAGATGACAAAGTAGGCCATCCAACCGAACATGCATTAAACACACAATCAAACCCTAGTTTACCCATCAACAACTTACAATTCAATCACTCAAACCATACCCAATCAACTAAGGCTCAATTCAATAATTTAAAGAAAGATAACCTAAACTTCAAATAATCATATCTTACATTCTACTAATCCAAACAACTCCAAATCAGTTTCAAACACTCACCCAATTGATCATCTACATTAGCCCTCTCGGAAACCAACCAAGACACCTCAAAATCAAGCCCAACAACCCTAAAACCTCAAGGCACCTAGGCTGAAATTTCTGGATTTTCACCCAAACATCGTAATCAAAAATTCGGCATTATAACGGCGTTACCACGTAATTAACAAATTTTTAGAAATCGACGGCAATCGATTCCAACCACAACAACTCAAAATAATCCTCAAAAAGCCATTCTATCAACTTTAAATACCCGAAAATAAATAATTTTGCTACAATGGCTCAAATCTCGTAGTAATACACATAAACGATCCCTAGCATGCATGGAGCAATAATTTAACATCAGATTAACATTCTAACGGTTCAAAATGCAGTTATGAGCAAAAACAAAAAAAATAAGTTTTGAGATCCATAATTTTTCTCTCACCTTTGATGCGATAAAAGCCTAGGAATGCGTGCAATGCGTGTCCAACAGCGGAATCCAACTTGGCACGAACTTCTACGGACAAAAACATGATTTTTCTTTGAAAAATTGCTTTGAAAACCTTGAAAACTCTTTTCTCTTTTCTCTCTTCTTCCTCTCGGCAATGTGTGTGCAAATGAAGGTGTTTTTGTGCTTTGCTTGTGTGTGTTCATGATATATGCATGAAAGTCAAAATTTAATGAAAGTCAAAGTTGATTTAACTTAGTATTTTTACTGTTTTCTTGACTTTAAATGCATTTTATTGATCACCAAAGTTCAAAACAATTATTCAACACCCAAGATAGCTCAAGTAGGTTATTTTTAGGTGACAAGAAGTTTTACAATCGAACAATTTCACCCGAGTCAGCTTAAAACTCGATTTTCGTAAAAGTTGGAGTAAAAACCCTAATAAATTCTTAAGCCGATTTTAAAATCGTTTTAATCAAACACAGGTTTATTAAAGTCCGTGGACTAGGTCTAGAAGGGTTAAAAAGACCAGTTTCAAAATTTCAGCGGACGTGTTTCGAAAATACTATTCACTGAAAATCGACGATAAAATTTCTGACTCCGTTTTTTATAAAAATTTCATGAATGCACATTTAGCATGTTCTAGGAGTATTGATACTAAAATTACCACATTCTAAGTCATATAGCACATAGACATGTTAATTCATGCAAAACGAGATAAAGCACGCAAAACGAGATAACATAGAAAAGTGGGGTTTCCCAGCTGGGACTGTGAACCATCAATACATACAGGATTTGTGCCCACAACATGACGGGTGCGATCTTACCAGCACTAATGCATCGGATCCCATCAGAACTTCGAAGTCAAGCGTTCTTGGGCGAGAGTAGTACTAGGATGGGTGACCCCCTGGGAAGTCCTAGTGTTGTACCCCCCCGTTTTCAATTTTTTTTGCCCCGGTTAAGGTTTCCAAGATACTTTATCCACCACATTTCTATTTCTGAATCCCACGGCACCCTGGGCAAGACAACTTTGCTTCACGTAGAGGCTGGGCCCGCAAACCGAGGGTGTGGTGCTTGTGACCAGGTCTCCGTCGCTCCGGCACCCTTAACTTTTAATCCGTAAGGAGTTTCGCGATGCACAGCATACCGTTGGAAAGCTCTCCGAGAGCTCTACGACGGAGGCAGCAAGCCTGCTAAGGTGCGCCTATTTTTGGAACACAAAATCGAACATTTTTATCAGTTTCGAGCCACTTTTTGTCTTTTGCTCTGTTTTTCCGTCCCGGATCATACATCGTAAGCTATTAAAACTACGACAACCTAACTCGCGGGATATTACAGGGCCCTGTAACACGTTGATATCACGTCTTATGAGGATGCAGCGTTGTTGAAGCGAATGGGTTGTCGTTAAGCCCATTGGGCCTTTTCAATGGGTCATCTCTCTGGGCTGGTACTGTGAACCGTCAACACATAAAGGATTTGAGTTCTCAACATGACAGGTGCGATCTTACCAGCACTAATGCACCGGATCCCATCAGAACTCCGAAGTTAAGCGTGCTTGAGCGAGAGTAGTACTAGGATGGGTGACTCCCTGGGATGTCCTCGTGTTGCACCCCCCTTTTCAATTTTTTTGCCCCGGGTAGGGTTGTCAAGATACTTTATCCACCACATTTCTATTACCGAATCCCACTGCACCTTGGGCAAGGCAACTGCGCTTCGCGTAGAGGCTGGGCCCGCAAACCGAGGGCGTAGGGCTTGTGACCAGGTCTCCGTCGTTCCGATGCCCATAACTTTTGATCCGTAAGGAGTTACACGGCGCACAATATACCGTTGGAAAGCTATCCGAGAGCTCTCTGACGGGGACAGCAAACATGCTCTGTTGCGCCTGTTTTTGTAGCCCAAAATCGAATGTTTTCATCATTTTCGGGCCACTTTTCTTTTTTTGCTCTGTTTTTTCGTCCCGGATCGTACATCGTGAGCTGTCAAAAGGACGACAACCTAACTCGCAGGACATTAAAGGGCCTTACAATGGGTCGATATCACGTCTTGCGAGGATGCAACATTATTGAAGTGGATGGGTTATCGTTAAGCCCTTTGGGCCTTTTGAATGTGACATCTCTCTGGGCTGGGACTGTGAACCGTCAACACAGAAAGGATTTCTTCCCACAACATGATGGGTGCGATCATACCAGTACTAATGCACCAGATCCCATCAGAACTTCGAAATTAAGCGTGCTTGGGCGAGAGTAGTACTAGGATGGGTAACCCCTTGGGAAGTCTTCGTGTTGCACCCCCTTTTTCAATTTTTTTCCTTGGTTAGGGTTGCCAAAATACTTTATCCACCACATTTCTATTTCCGAATCCTACAGCACCTTAGGCAAGACAACTTCGCTTCACGTAGAGGATGGGCCCGCAAACGGAGGGCGTAGGGCTTGTGACCAGGTCTCCGTCGCTCCGGTGCCCATTACTTTTCATCCGTAAGGAGTTACGCGGAGCACAACATAACATTGGAAAGCTCTTTGAGAGCTCTACGACTGGGGCAGTAAAGCTGCTCGGCTGTGCCCGTTTTTAGAACCCAAAATCGAATGTTTTCATCATTTTCAGGCCACTTTTCTTCTTTTGCTCTATTTTTCCTTCCCGGATCGCACGTCATGAGCTGTTAAAAGGACAACAACCTTACCCGTGGGACATTAGAGGGCCCTTCAACGCGTCGATATCACGTCTTGCGAGGATTCGGCATTGTTGAAGCGGATGGGCTCTCGTTAAGTCCTTTGGGCCTTTTGAATGGGCCATATCTCTGGGCTGAGACTGTGAATTGTCAACACATAAAGGAATTGTGCCCTCAACATGACGGGTGCGATCATACCAGCACTAATGCACTGGATCCCATCAGAACTCCGAAGTTAAGCGTGCTTGGGTGAGAGTTGTACTAGGATGGGTGATCCCCTGGGAAGTCCTCGCGTTGCACCCCCCTTTTCAATTTTTTTTGCCCCTATTAGGGTTGCCAAGATACTTTATCCACCATATTTCTATTACTGAATCCCATGGCACCATGGGCAAGACAACTTCGCTTCACGTAGAGGCTGGGCCCGCAAACCGAGGGCATAGGGCTTGTGACCAGGTCTCCGTTGCTCTGGTGCCCATAACTTTTGATCCGTAAGGAGTTATACAGCACACAACATACCGTTGGAAAGCTCTCCAAGAACTCTACGACAAGGGCAGCAAGCCTACTCGGCTGCGCCCATTTTTGGAGTCCAAAATTGAACGTTTTCATCAGTTTCTGCCCTCTTTTCTTCTTTTGTTCTGTTTTTCTGTCTTGGATCGTACGTTGTGAGCTGTTAAAAGGACGACAACCTAACTCACAGGATATTACAGGTCCCTACAACGCATCGATATCACGTCTTTCGAGGATGCTACGTTGTTGAAGCGGATGGGTTATTGTTAAGCCTATAGGGCCTTTTGAATGGGCCATATCTCTAGGCTGGGACTGTGAACCGTCAACACATAAAGGATTTGTGCCCTCAACATGACGGGTGTGATCATACCAGCACTAATGCACCGGATCCCATCAAAACTCCGAAGTTAAGCGTGCTTGGGCGAGAGTAGTACGAGGATGGGTGACCCCTTAGGAAGTCCTCGTGTTGCACCCCCCTTTTCAATTTTTTTTGCCCTGGTTAGGGTTGCCAAGATTCTTTATCCACCACATTTCTATTACCGAATCCCACGAAAACTTGGGCAAGACAACTTCGCTTCATGTAGAGGCTGGGCCCGCAAACCGAGGGCGTAGGGCTTGTGACCAGGTCTCCGTCGCTCCGGTGCCCATAACTTTTGATCCGTAAGGAGTTACACAGCACACAACATACCGTTGGAAAGCTTTCCGAGAGCTCTACGACGGGGGCAGCAAGCTTGCTCAGTTGTGCTCATTTTTGGAGCCCAAAATCGAATGTTTTCATCAGTTTTAGGCCACTTTTATTCTTTTGCTCTGGTTTTGCGTCCCGGACCGTGCGTCGTGAGCTGTTAAAAGGACGACAACCTAACTCGCGGGATATTACAGGGCCCTAGAATGCATCGATATCATGTATTACGAGGATGTTACGTTGTTGAAGCGGATGGGTCGTCGTTATGTGTGAGGCCCGACCTCGAATAACGTGTGTTACCTTGATTTGTGTGCCATAGACCAAGAATGGTATGACTGACCTTGGATTACGTGCCCTATCTTGGTTTTCATGCATGCCTCATCATTCGTGCCTTGACCTAGAATTATGTGCCCTAATCCTCGACTTACGTGCCTCGACTTTGAATTGCGTACGTTATCTCGTTTTGTGTGCCCTGACCTTGAATTGCGTGTCCTAACCTAGGTTTAAGAGTCGTACCTCGAATTACGTGCATTGTATTGGTTTACGTACATTTACCTAGGGTTGCGTGCATTTGCATTAGAATCCGTGCATTTATCTTGAAGTACGTGCATTAGTCTTGAAGTTCGTGTCTTATCTCGTAGTTCGTGTCTACCTCGTAATTCGTGTCCTAGATCTAGGAATCCGTGCCACCACGTTAATCAAGAAAGAATCCTACACAAAGCACTAGACACTAAAATAATCCTACAAACACCACTAACTATTATTATAATCGTAATTTAAATCTCTACAAAATCCACTAACACCTAAATATTATATTTTAAACTCACTACAAGACAAAATCTCACAAACCTCTAAACATATCCTATATTCTATTCTACCTAAAATCCCTAAATACCCAACATTTTCTTACACACATGCTAAAACAATTCAAAAGATGACACAAAATTAGATTTTTGCATGCCCAAGGCCAACATTTGCATCAACAATTGCAAAAGCTTCTATTTTCTCTCATTTCTCTCACTCTCCTCACATTTCTCTCTCTCCCTCTCATTCTTCTCTCTCAGTCTCGGTTTTGGCTGAGTTTTATCTTGCCTTTCCTCATCTTCATCAATCCATGGTGTATCAAGACAAGCCACAAGCAAAGGAACTCGACCAAGCTAGCTAGGATGCAAGAATCACACATGCATGCCCTTTGAGTCACCATTTCGGCCTTGGTGAGTTTGTTAGCTTCCATTTATTTTCTTCTTGTTCTACCCACATGAATCTACTAAGAACTTGGTCACTAAGCTAGGAAAAATAGAGAGAAATCGGGTGGTGTCTTGGCTAAGCAAGGAAGAAGAAGAAATTTGTGCTTCATCAAGTTTTGTGCATCTTCTTGTTGATCTCCTAAGGTGAGGGCTAAAACCTTTTGAAAATCCTTCAAAAATCCACATGCATGATCTTAAATGTATGTCTTTGCTTCTGCATTTGAGATATATGTGTGTTCATAAGCTTTTACAACAATGCATGGCAAGATTTCGGCTTGAAGATGATGATAGATGAAATCGGGTTTGTTGACAGCTCTCTGACTTGTTGTTTCGAGGTGAGTTTGGCTAGGAAAATGATGTTGAAAATGCATGGAAATTGGTAGGTAACTAGTTTTTACATTTTTGAACATTTTTCACAGAAATAGGCCAAATCTAATTTCAAATCTAAGGTCCTCAAAATGGCAAATCATTAAAATGTGTCAAAATCTGGAAATCTGGAAAAATGAAGCAGGTTTTGGCAGATGCACTGACCTTGTAGAACGAACCCTATTTGACTTAGTAAATGATGTCCAAAATGTATGAAATTTGGTGTACTGCTATATTTTTCAGTTCTGGAAATTTTTGTCAGAAATGGACTAAGGCTAAATCGGACCCTAAGGATCTCAAAAACGTCAATTATTGAAATGTGTGCAAATCTGGACAGTTTTGTGCAATCCCACTGTTTTGGTCATAACTATTGATCTCAAACACCAAATGATGAAAGGTTTGTTTCTGATATTAGTTCACTTCTTAAGCTTTAATTTTACATCTTATTCACTGGAATTGGAGATTTTTTGCTTGTCTTAATGATTCTGAGAACACAGCCTATTGCAGTAAGGGTTTCACTTAGTGTTATGCTTAGAAAAATTGTTGTAACTTCTCTTGTTGAATTAAATGCTTGGGATTGTGGCTTTGGGATGTTTTGTGGACTGTTTTGAGTACTTGGGGATGTTTGGATTAATTGATGCTTGGCTTGAGATTGATTTTGAGTGGACTTGGGGCTTAATCGCACGGGTAAGCACGAAATGGAAACCCTAGCAACTAGGTAAACATGCTAAGTGTTGATCCTTTGAATATTGGGTGTAATTATATGTTTAGTAGGCTGCCCGTAGTTGCCTTATAGCCCTAAATGTGAATTGATTCGTTGCATGTTGACAAATAGGCCTTTCTTGCATCCGAACCACATAGATTGTTGTTGCATGTTGAATAACCTTATTATTTGATTATGTGGACGTTGAAATGAGTTATATGACCTGATTTACGTGCGTTACATGGCTGCCCGTTTAATGTTCATATAACTCCATATGCTTTTTAAGTGAAATTACTTGTCTATTCGTGCCTTGCTTGTTTACTTGTCAATGTGCAATCTAATGACTGTCCGGAGGCAACCTACTTTGTCGTCCTCCTAATGTGATATATTAAATGTCATAAATGTGCATTGCATACAAGGTTGCAACCTTTCATTCTGGCATGGTAGCGATCACGCACACCGGGCGGCATCGGGCTTGCCGGTGCACCCGTGACTACCATGGTCCCATTCCCTCTCTTGCTTGGGGGCTTGACTTCCTCGGAGAGTTGGGTCGTAGGATTTCGGGGTACATCCGGAGTACACCCACTTGGCGTGTTAAGGGGATGATTTGAAGTCGGCCGCAACAACTGAGAGAAAAAGCTCACCGTATCCTTTTTATATATGTATAAGTACTCTCGCTTGGTTCCCGGAGAACCTCGGGGAGGAAAGACTGGTAATTGTGTTCGTTTACTTTATATTATTGTTATGTACTTAATTGTGTTATATTTATGCTTGCAAAAGGGATTTTCATAAGTTGAACCGGAAAATGAGTTTCAAAACCTATTTCTCGTTCCCCCTCGCTGAGTTCATAAGGACTCACCTTCTTTTATCATCTCAGGTGAAGAAGATCAAGAACATGTACCTAAGGACGATGTGCCTAACGATGATTCCTTGGAGTGATTGCCTGTCCTATGTGCTTGCGTGAATATGACTATTTGTGAACTATGCTACTTGAAGACTATTTCTTTTATGTTGCTCAATGTTGTATTGTAAATGACCCCCGTTGTAATTTGGGGTCTAATTTTGGGTTGTACTAATATTAACTAGACAGACACTAGACACTACTATGATCGTTTTGCTATTATTACTGCTAGTATCTAAAATAGGATTATGAAGTATTAGGTAAAAGCTAAGTAAAATGTACCAACCAAACCTTAAACAGGTACTCGCTATTAAACTAAGATCAACAGGTACTTTTGTAACGAGGATAAAGCAAACAAACGAGACATAGTATCATGCTAGGTTATAAATCAAACGAGACATCGAGATAACCAATAGGCATTTCAATTGATGTTAAATAGTAATCCTAGTTGGAAATGAAATTGAGATTGTAAAATTTTGAGGCGTTTAGAAAATTAGGTCAAACCAAGAGCCCAATTACAGCCGTTATACTGCCGGTTTTTCAGAAAATTTTGGTGTTTAGGCTAAAACGTTAACTGTTGAATCTTCATGAACGGTTAAATTCGAGACGTGACTTGAATGTTTAGATCATACCCTAGTCTAACCTTTATAGGCCGGGTTGGGGCGTGAAATTATGCCCATTGGGCCTTTTGAATGGGCCACCTCTATGGGCTGGGACTGTGACCCATCAACACATAAAGGATTTTTGCCCACAACATGATGGGTGCGATCATACCAGCACTAATGCACCGGATCCCATAAGAACTCCGAAGTTAAGCGTGCTTGGGCGAGAGTAGTACTAGGATGGGTGACCCCCTGGGAAGTACTCGTGTTGCACCCCCTTTTTCAATTTTTTTTGCCCCGGTTAGGGTTGCCAAGATTCTTTATCCACCATATTTCTATTATCGAATCCCACGGCACCTTGGCCAAGACAACTTCGCTTCACGTAGAGTCTGGGCCCGCAACCGAGGGCGTAGGGCTTGTGATCAGGTCACCGTCGCTCCGGTACCCATAACTTTTGATCCGTAAGGAGTTACATGGCGCACAACATACAGTTGGAAAGCTATCCGACAGCTCTCTGACGGAAGCAGCAAACTTGCTCAGCTGCGCCTATTTTTGGAGCCCAAAATTAAACGTTTTCATCATTTTCGGGCCACTTTTCTTCTTTTGCTCAGTTTTTCCGTCGCGAATCGTACGTCGTGAGCTGTTAAAAGGACGACAACCTAACTCGCGGGACATTAGAGAGCCTTACAATGCATCGATATCATGTCTTGCGAGGATGCTGCGTTGTTGAAGTGGATGGGTTGTCATTAAGCCCTTCGGGCCTTTTGAATAGGCCACCTCTCTAGGCTGGGACTGTGAACCATCAACTCATAAAGGATTTGTGCCCACAACATGACGGGTGCAATCATAACAGTACTAATGCAACGGATTCCATCAGAACTCCGAAGATAAGTGTGCTTGGGCGAGAGTAGTACTAGGATGGGTGACCCCCTGGGAAGTCCTCGTGTCGCACCTCCCCTTTTCAATTTTTTTTTGCCCTGGTTAGGGTTTCCAAGATACTTTATCTACCACATTTCTATTTCTGAATCCCATGGCACCTTGGGCAAGACAACTACGCTTCACGTAGAGGCTGAGCCCGCAAACCGAGGGCATGGGGCTTGTGACTAGGTCTCCGTCGCTCCGGCGCCCATAACTTTTAATCCGTACGGAGTTTCGTGATGCACAGCATACCGTTGGAAAGCTCTCCGAGAGTTCTACGACAGGGGCAGCAAGCCTGCTCAGCTGTGCCTATTTTCAGAGCCCAAAATAGAACATTTTCATCAGTTTTGGGCCACTTTTCGTCTTTTGCTCTGTTTTTCTATCTTGGATCGTACGTCGTGAGCTGTTAAAAGTACGACAACCTAACTTGCGGGATATTACAGGGCCTTATAACGCGTCGATATCACGTCTTACGAGGATGCTGCGTTGTTGAAGCGGATGGGTTATCGTTAAGCCCATTGGGCCTTTTGAATGGACTATCTCTCTGGGCTGGGACTGTGAACCGTCAACACATAAAGGATTTGTGCCCTCAACATGATGGGTGCGATCATACCAGCACTAGTGCATCGGATCCCATCAGAACTCAGAAATTAAGCGTGCTTAGGCGAGATTAGTACTAGGATGGGTGACCCCCTGGGAAGTCCCCGTGTTGCATCCCCTTTTCAATTTTTTTTACCCCGGTTGGGGTTGCCAAGATACTTTATCCACCACATTCTATTACCGAATCCCACGGCACATTGGGCAAGACAACTTCACTTCACGCAAAGGCTGGGCTCGTAAACTGAGGGCGTATGGCTTGCGACCAGGTCTCCGTCGCTTTGGTGCCCATAACTTTTGATCTGTAAGGAGTTACGCGGCGCACAGCATACCGTTGGAAAGCTCTCCAAGAGCTTTACGACGGGGGCAACAAACCTGCTCGGCTGTACCTATTTTTGGAGCCCAAAATCAAATGTTTTCATCAGCTTCAGGCCATTTTTCTTCTTTTGCTCAATTTTTTCTTCCTGGATCGTACGTCGTGAGCTGTTAAAAGGACGAAAACCTTACTCGCGGGACATTAGAGGGCCCTCCAACGCGTCGATATCACGTCTTGTGAGGATGCTGCGTTGTTGAAGCGGATGGGCCGTCGTTAAGTCCATTGGGCCTTTTGAATGGGCCATCTCTTTGGGCTGGGACTGTGAATCGTCAACACATAAAGGAATTGTGCCCTCAACATGAACGGTGCGATCATACATGCAGTAATGCACCAGATCCCATCAGAACTCCGAAGTTAAACGTGCTTAGGCGAGAGTAGTACTAGGATGGGTGACCCCTTGGGAAGTCCTCGTGTTGCACCCCATTTTCAATTTTTTTTGCCCCGGTTAGGGTTGCCAAGATACTTTAACCACCACATCACTGTTACCGAATCCCACGGCACCTTGGGCAAGACAACTTCGCTTCACGTAGAGGCTGGGCCCGCAAACCAAGGGCGTAGGGCTTGTGACCTGGTCTCCGTTGCTCCAGTGCCCATAATTTTTTATCCGTAAAGAGTTATGCGGCGTACAGCATATTGTTGGAAAGCTCTCCGAGAGCTCTCTGACAGGGGTAGCAAGCCTGCTCAGCTGTGCCGGTTTTGGAGCCCAAAATCAAACGTTTTCATCATTTTTGGGCTATTTTTCTTCTTTTTCCCTGTTTTCCATCCCGGATCGTACGTCGTGAGCGGTTAAATGGACGACAACCTAACTCGTGGGATATTAGAGGGCCTCACAACACGTCGATATCACGTCTTACGAGGATGCTGTGTTGTTGAAGTGGATGGGTTGTCGTTAAGGCCGTTGGGCCTTTTGAATGGGCCATCTCTCTAGGCTGGGACTGTGAACTGTCAACACATAAAGAATTTGTGCCCTCAACATGACGGGTGTGACCATACCAGCACAAATGCACCGGATCCTATCAAAACTCTGAAGTTAAGCGTGCTTGGGCGAGAGTAGTACTAGGATGGGTGACCCCAGGGGAAGTCCTCGTTTTGCAACCCCCTTTTCAATTTTTTTTGCCCCGGTTAGGGTTGCCAAGATTCTTTATCCACCACATTTATTTTACCGAATCCCACGGCAACTTGGGCAAGACAACTTCGCTTCATGTAGAGAATGGGCCCGCAAACCGAGGGCGTAGGGCTTGTCACCAGGTCTCCATCTCTCTGGTGCCCATAACTTTTGATCCGTAAGGAGTTACGCGGCACACAGCATACAGTTGGAAAGCTCTCCGAGAGGTCTATGTCGAAGGCAGCAAGCTTGCTCAGTTGTGCCCATTTTTGGAGCCCAAAATCTAATGTTTTCATCAGTTTCGGGCCACTTATATTCTTTTGCTCTGTTTTTCCTACCAGGATCGTACGTTGTGAGCTGTTAAAATAATGACAACCGAACTTGCGGGATGTTACAGAGCCCTACAACACGTCGATATCACGTCTTACGAGGATGTTACGTTGTTAAAGCAGATAGGTCGTCGTTAAGCCCATTGGGCCTTTTGAATGGGCCATCTCTCTGGGCTGCGACTGTGAATTGTCAACACATAAAGGATTTGTGCCCTCAACATGATGGGTGCGATCATACCAGCACTAATGCACCGGATCCCATTAGAACTCCGAAGTTAAGCGTGCTTGGGCGAGAGTAGTACTAGGATGGGTGACCCCCTTTGAAGTCCTCGTGTTAGACCCCACCTTTCAATTTTTTTTGCCACGGTTAGGGTTGCCAAGATTCTTTATCCACCACATTTCTATTACCGAATCCCACATTACCTTGGGCAAGACAACTTCGCTTCACGTAGAGGCTGGGCCCGCAAACCGAGGGCGTAGGGCTTGTGACCGAGTCTCCGTTGCTCCGGTGCCCATAACTTTTGATCCGTAAGGAGTTACGCGGCGTACAACATACTGTTGGAAAGCTCTCCGAGAGCTCTCTGATGGGGGCAGCAAGTCTGCTCAACTGCACCGGATTTTGGAGCCCAAAATCAAACGTTTTCATCATTTATATGCCACTTTTCTTCTTTCGCTCTGTTTTTTCATCCCGGATCGTACGTCGTGAGTTGTTAAAAGGACGACAACCGAACTCGCTGGACATTGGAGGGCCTTACAACGCGTCGATATCACGTCTTGTGAGGATGCTGCGTTGTTGAAGTGGATGGGTTGTCGTTAAGCCCTTTGGGCCTTTTGAATGGGCCATCTCTCTGGGCTGAGACTGTGAACCGTCAACACATAAAAGATTTGTGTTCACAACATGACGGGTGCAATCATACCAGCACTAATGCACCTGATCCCATCAGAACTCCAAAATTAAGCATGCTTGGGCAAGAGTAGTACAAGGATGGGTAACCACCTGGGAAGTCCTCGAGTTGCACCCTCCCTTTTCAATTTTTTCTGCCCCGGTTAGGGTTGCCAAGATACTTTATCCACCACATTTCTATTTTCGAATCCTACGGCACCCTGGGCAAGACAACTTCGCTTCACGTAGAGGCTGGGCCCGCAAACCGAGGGCGTGGGGCTTGTGACCAGGTCTCCATCGCTCTGGTGCCCATAACTTTTGATCCGTAAGGAGTTACGCGGCGCACAGCATACCGTTGGAAAGCTCTCCGAGAGCTCTCTTACGAGGGTAGCGAGCCTGCTCAGTTGCACCCATTGTTGGAGCCCAAAATCGAATGTTTTCATCAGTTTCTGGCAACTTTTCTCCTTTTGCTATGTTTTTTCATCCCGGATCGTACGTCGTGAGCTATTAAAAGGAAGAATACCTAACTCGCAGGACATTAAAGGGCCCTACATCACATCGATATCACGTCTCGCGAGGATGCTACGTTGTTGAAGTTGATGGGTTGTCGTTAAGACCCTTGGGCCTTTTGAATGGGCCATTTCTTTGGGCTGGGACTGTGAAGCATCAACACATAAAGGATTTGTGCCCACAACATGACGGGTGCGATCATACTAGCACAAATGCTCCGGATCCCATCAGAACTCCGAAGTTAAGCGTGCTTGGGCTAGAGTAGTACTAGGATGGGTGACCCCCTGGGAAGTCCCCGTGTTGCACCCCCCCTTTCACTTTTTTTTGCCCCGATTAGGATTGCCAAAATACTTTTTCCACCACATTTCTATTTCCAAATCCCAGGGCACCCTGGGCAAGACAACTTCGCTTCACGTAGAGGCTGGGCCCGTAAAACAAGGGTGTAGGGCTTGTGACCAGGTCTACGTCGCTCCGGTGCCCATAACTTTTAATACGTATGGAGTTTCGCGATGCACAGCATACCGTTGGAAAGCTCTCCAAGAGCTCTACGGCAAGGGCAAAAGGCTTGCTCGGCTGCGCCTGTTTTAAAAGCCCAAAATCAAATGTTTTTATTACTTTCGGGCCACTTTTCTACTTTTGCTCTATTTCTCCATCCAGAATCGTACGTCGTGAGCTGTTAAATGGACGACAACCTAATTCGTGGGATGTTAGAGGGCCCTACAACGCGTCAATATCACGTCTCACGAGGATGCTGCGTTGTTGAAGTGGATGGGTTGTCGTTAAGCCCATGGTGCCTTTTGAATGGGCCATCTCTTTGGGCTGGGACTGTAAACCGTCAACACATAAAGGATTGGTGCCCTCAACATGACGGCTGTGATCATACCAGCACTAATACACCGGATCCCATCAGAACTCCGAAGTTAAGTGTGCTTGGACGAGAGTAGTACTAGGATGGGTGACCCCCTGGGAAGTCCTTGTGTTGCACCCCCTTTTTCAATTTTTTTTGCCCCGGTTAGGGTTGCCAAGATACTTTATCCACCACATTTCTATTACCGACTCCCACTGCACCTTGGGCAAGACAACTTCGCTTCACGTAGAGGCTGGGCCCGCAAATCGAAGGCGTAGGGCTTATGACCAGGTCTCCGTCACTTCGGTGCCCATAACTTTTGATCCGTAAGGAGTTACGCTGTGCACAGCATACTGTTGGATAGCTCTTCAAGAGCTCTCTGATGCGGGTAGTGACCCTGCTCGGTTGCGCCCGTATGTGGAGCCCAAAATCAAATGTTTTCATCATTTTCGAGCCACTTTTCTTCTTTTGCTTTTTTTTTTCCATCCCGAATCGTACGTCGTGAGCTGTTAAAAGGATGACAACCTAACTCGGGGGATATTAGAGGGCCCTGCAACACGTCGATATCACGTCTTGCGAGGATGCTGTGATGTTAAAGTGGATGGGTTGTCGTTAAGCCCGTTGGGCCTTTTGAATGGGCCATCTCTCTAGGCTGGGACTGTGAACCGTCAACACATAAAGGATTTGTGCACACAACATGACGGGTTGGATCATACCAGTACTAATGCACCGGATCCTATCAGAACTCCGAAGTTAAGCGTGCTTGGTCGAGAGTAGTACTAGGATGGGTGACCCCATGGGAAGTCCTCGTGTTGCACCCCCCCTTTTCAATTTTTTTTTGCCTCGGTTAGGGTTGCCAAGATACTTTAACCACCATATTGCTATTACCGAATCCCACAGAACCTTGGGCAAGAAAACTTTGCTTCACGTAGAGGCTGGGCCCTCAAACCGACGGCGTAGGACTTGTGACTAGGTCTCCGTCGCTCTGGTGCCCATAACTTTTGATCCGTAAGGAGTTATGCGGCGCACAGCATACTGTTGGAAAGCTCTCCGAGAGCTCTCTTACGAGGGTAGCAAGCCTGCTCTTTTTTGCCCCTTTTTGGAGCCCAAAATCGAACGTTTTCATCAGTTTTAGGCCACTTTTCTCCTTTTCCTATGTTTTCCCGTCCCGGATCGTACGTCATGAGCTGTTAAAAGGACGACAACCTAACTCGCAGGACATTAGAGGGCCCTACAACGCATCGATATCACGTCTCGTGAGGATGCTACGTTGTTGAAGTGGATGGGTTATCGTTAAGACCTTTGGGCCTTTTGAATAGGCCATCTCTTTGGGCTGGGACTGTGAACCGTCAACATATAAAGAATTTGTGCCCACAACATGACGGGTGCGATCATACCAGCACTAATGCTCCAGATCCCATCAGAACTCCGAAGTTAAGCGTGCTTGGGCGAGAGTAGTACTAGGATGGGTGACCCCGTGGGAAGTCCTCGTGTTGCACCCCCCCTTTTCAATTTTTTTTGCCTCGGTTAGGGTTGCCTAGATACTTTATCCACCACATTTATATTTTCGAATCCCACGGCACCCTGGGCAAGGCAACTTCGCTTCACGTAGAGGTTGGACGGGCAAACCGAGGGCGTGGGGCTTGTGACCAGGTCTCCGTCGCTCCGGTACCCATAACTTTTGATCCGTAAGGAGTTACGTGGCGCACAGCATACCATTGGAAAGCTCTCCGAGAGCTCTCTTATGAGGGTAGCAAGCCTGCTCAGTTGCACCCATTTTTGGAGCCCAAAATCGATCATTTTCATTAGTTTTAGGCCACTTTTCTCCTTTTGCTATGTTTTTCCGTCCCGGATCGTACGACGTGAGCTGTTAAAAGGAAGACAACCTAACTCGCTGGACATTAGAGGGCCCTACATCGCATCGATATCACGTCTCGTGAGGATACTGCGTTGTTGAAGTTGATGGGTTATCGTTAGGACCCTTGGGCCTTTTGATTGGGCCATCTCTTTGGGCTGGGACTGTGAACCATCAACACATAAACGATTTGTGCCCACAACATGACGGGTGCGATCATACCAGCACAAATGCTCCGGATCCCATCAGAACTCCGAAGTTAATCGTGCTTGGGCGAGAGTAGTACTAGGATGGGTGGCCCCCTGGGTAGTCCTCGTGTTGCACCCCCCCTTTTCAATTTTTTTTGCCCCGGTTAGGGTTGCCAAGATGCTTTATCTACCACATTTCTATTTTCGAATCCCACGGCACCCTGGGTAAGACAACTTCGCTTCACGTAGAGGATTGTCCGGCCAAACAAGGGTGTGGGGCTTGTAACCAGGTCTACGACGCTCCGCTGCCCATAACTTTTAATACGTAAGGAGTTTCGCGATGCACAGCATACCGTTGGAAAGCTCTCCGAGAGCTCTACGGCGGTGGCAAAAAGCCTGCTCGACTGCGCCTGTTTGCAAGGCCCAAAATCAAACGTTTTTATCACTTTCGGGTTACTTTTCTACTTTTGCTCTGTTTTTCCATCCCGGATCGTACGTCGTGAGCTGTTAAATGGACGACAACCTAATTCGCGGGATATTAGAGGGCCCTACAATGCGTCGATATCACATCTTACGAGGATGCTACATTGTTGAAGTGGATGGGTTGTCGTAAAGCCCATTGGACCTTTTGAATGGGCTATCTCTTTGGGCTGGGACTGTGAACCGTCAACACATAAATGATTTGTGCTCTCAACATGGCGGCTGCGATCATACCAGTACTAATACACCGGATCCCATCAGAACTCCGAAGTTAAGTGTGCTTGGGTGAAAGTAGTACTAGGATGGGTGACCCCCTTGGAAGTCCTTGTGTTGCACACCACTTTTCAATTTTCTTTGCCCCGGTTGGGGTTGCCAAGATACTTTATCCACAACATATCTATTACCGAATCCCACTGCACCTTCGGCAAGACAACTTCGCTTCACGTAGAAGCTAGGCCAGCAAACCGAAGGCGTATGGCTTGTGACCAGGTCTCCGTCGCTTGGTGCCCATAACTTTTGATCCGTAAGGAGTTACGCGGCGCAAAGCATACCATTAGAAAGCTCTCCAAGAGCTCTCTAACGGGGGCAGCGACCCTGCTCGGCTGCGCCCGTTTGTGGAGCCCAAAATCAAATGTTTTCATAATTTTCGTGCCACTTTTCTTCTTTTGCTCTATTTTTCCGTCCCGGATCGTACGTCGTGAGCTGCTAAAAGGAAGACAACCTAACCCCCTGGGTAGTCCTCGTGTTGCACCCCCCTTTCCAATATTTTTTGCCCCGGTTAGGGTTGCCAAGATACTTTATCTACCACATTTCTATTTCTGAAGCCCACGGCACCCTGGGCAAGACAACTTCGCTTCACGTAGATGATGGTCCGGCAAAACAAGGGTGTGGGGCTTGTGACTAGGTCTACGTCGCTCCGGTGCCCATAACTTTTAATACGTAAGGAGTTTCGCGACGCACAGCAAACCGTTGGAAAGCTCTCCAAGAGCTCTATAGCAAGGGTAAAAGGCTTGCTCAGCTGCGCCTGTTTTAAAAGCCCAAAATCAAATGTTTTTATTACTTTCGAGCCACTTTTCTACTTTTGCTCTGTTTTTCCATCCAGAATCGTACGTCGTGAGCTGTTAAATGGACTACAACCTAATTCGCGGGATATTAGAGGGCCCTACAATGCGTCAATATCACGTCTCACGAGGATGCTGCATTGTTGAAGTGGATGGGTTGTCGTTAAGCCCATGGTGCCTTTTGAATGGGCCATCTCTCTGGGCTGGGACTGTGAACCGTCAACACATAAAGGATTTGTGCTCACAACATGACGGGTGGGATCATACCAGTACTAATGCACCGGATCCCATCAGAACTCCGAAGTTAAGCGTGCTTGGGCGAGAGTAGCACTAGGATGGGTGACCCCGTGGGAAGTCCTCATGTTGTACCCCCCCTTTTCAATTTTTTTTGCCCGGGTTAGGGTTGCCAAGATACCTTAACCACCACATTTCCATTACCGAATCCCACGGCACCTTGGGCAAGACAACTTCACTTCACGTAGAGGCTGGGCCCGCAAACCGAGGGCGTAGGACTTGTGACCAGGTTTCCGTCGCTCTGGTGCCCATAACTTTTGATCCGTAAGGAGTTACGCGGCGCACAGCATACCGTTGGAAAGCACCTTGACAGCTTTCTAACGGGGGCTACAAGCCTGCTCAGCTACGCCCATTTTTGGAGACCAAAATCGAACGTTTTCATCATTTTTCGGCCACTTTTCTTCTTCTGCTCTATTTTTCGGTCTCGGATCGTACATCGTGAGCTGTTAAAAGGATGACAACACAACTCATGGGGCATTAGAGGGCCCTACAACGCATCGATATCATGTCTTGCAAGAATGCGACGTTGTTGAAGTGGATGGGTTGTCGTTAAGCCATTTGGGCCTTTTGAATGGGCCATCTCTCTGGGCTGGGACTGTGAACCGTCTACACATAAAGGATTTGTGCCATAACAAGACGAGTGCGATCATACCAGCACTAATGCACCGGATCCCATCAGAACTCCAAAGTTAATCGTGCTTGGGCGAGAGTAGTACTAGGATGGGTGACCCCCTAGGCAAGACAACTTCGCTTCACGTAGAGGCTGGGCCCGCAAAAAAAGGGCGTGGGGCTTGTGACCAGGTCTCTGTCGCTCCGGTGCCCATAACTATTAATCCATAAAGAGTTTCGTGACGCACAGCATACTGTTAAAAAGCACTCCGAGAGCTCTACGACGGGGGCAGCAAATCTGCTCGGCTGCGCTTGTTTCCGGAGCCCAAAATTGAATATTTTCATGAGCTTCGGGCCACTTTTCTTCTTTTGCTATGTTTTTGCGTCCCGAATCGTACGTCGTGAGTTGTTGAAATAACGACAACCTAACTCACGGGATATTACAAGGCCCATCAATGCGTCGATATCATGTCTTACGAGGATGCTGCATTGTCGAAGTGGATGGGTTGTCTTTAAGCCCATTGGGCCTTTTGAATGGGCCATCTCTCTGGGCTGGGATTGTGAACCGTCAACAAATAAAGGATTTGTGTCCTCAACATGACGGGTGCGATCATTCCAGTACTAATGCATCGGATACTATCAGAACTCCGTAGTTAAGCGTGCTTGGGCGAGAGTAGTACTAGGATGGGTGACCCCCCGGGAAGTCATCGTGTTGCACCCCCCTTTTCAATTTTTTTTGCCCCGGTTAGGGATGCCAAGATACTTTATCCACCAGATTTCTATTACCGATTCCTACAGCACCTTGGGCAACACAACTATGCTTCACGTAGAGGCTGGTCCCGCAGACCGAGGGCGCAGGGCTTGTGACCAGGTCTCAGTCGCTCCGGTGCCCATAACTTTTGATCCGTAAGGAGTTACGGGGCGCACAGCATACCGTTGTAAAGTTCTCCGAGAGCTCTCTAACGGGGGCAGCAAGCCTGCTCATCTGCACTGGTTTGTGGAGCCCAAAATCAGGCGTTTTCAACATTTTGGGGTCACTTTTCTTCTTTTGCTCTGTTTTCTGTCCTGAATCGTACGTCGTGGACTGTTAAACGGACAACAACCTATCTCGAAGGACATTAGAGGGCTCTACAACACGTCGATATCACGTCTTACAAGGATGCTGCATTGTTGAAGTGGATGGGTTGTCGTTAAGCCCTTTGGGCCTTTTGAATGGGCCATCTCTCTGGGCTGGGACTGTGAACCGTCAACACATAAAGGATTTCTGCCCACAACAAGACGGGTGCGATCATACCAGCACTAATGCACCGGATCGCAACAGAACTCCGAAGTTAAGCGTGCTTGGACGAGAGTAGTACTACGATGGGTGACCCCCTGGGAAGTCCTCGTGTTGCACCCCCCTTTTTAATTTTTTTTGCCCCGTTTAGGGTTGCCAAGATACTTTAACCACCACATTTCCACTACCGAATCCCATGGCACCTTGGGCAAGACAACTTCGCTTCACGTAGAGGTTGGGCCCGCAAACCGAGGACGTTGGGCTTGGGACCAGGTCTTTGTCGCTCCAGTGCCCATAACTTTTAATCCGTAAGTAGTTACGCGACACACAGCATACCGTTGTAAATCTCTCCGAGAGCTCTAAAACGGTTGCAGCAAGACTATTTTGCTGCGCCCATTTTTGGAGCCCAAAATCGAACATTTTCATAAGTTTCGGCCCACTTTTCTTCTTTTGCCCTGTTTTTCCGTCCCAGATCGTACGTTGTAGGCTGTTAAAAGTACGACAACCTAACTCGCGGGATATGACAGGGCCTTACAATGCGTCAATATCACATCTTACGAGGATGCTACGTTGTTCAAGCGGATGGGTTGTCGTTAAGCAAATTGGGCCTTTTGAATGGGCCATCTCTCTGGGTTGGGACTGTGAACCGTCAACACATAAAAGATTTGTGCCCTCAACATGACGGGTGTGATCATACCAGCACTAATTCACCGGATCCCATCAGAACTCCGAAGTTATGCGCGTTTGGGCGAGAGTAGTACTAGGATGGGTGATCCCCTGGGAAGTCCTCGTGTTGCACCCCCCTTTTCAATTTTTTTTGCCCCGGTTAAGGTTGCCAAGATTATTTATCCACAACATTTCTATTACCGAATTCCACAGCAACTTCGCTTCACGTAGAGGCTGGGACCACAAACCGAGGGTGTAGGGCTTGTGACCAGGTCTCCGTCGCTCCAGTGCCTATAACTTTTGATCCGTAAGGAATTACATGGCGCACAGCATAATGTTGGAAAGCTCTACGAGAGCTCTATGACGTTGGTAGCAAGCTTGCGCAGATGCGCCCGTTTTTGGAGCCCAAAATCTAATGTTTTCATCAATTTCGAGACACTTTTATTCTTTTGTACTATTTTTTCGACCCGGATCATACGTTGTGAGCTGTTAAAAGGACGACAACCTAACTCGTGGGATATTACAGGGCCCTACAACCCGTCAATATCTCATCTTACGAGGATGTTGCGTTGTTGAAGCGGATGGGTCATCGTTAAGCCCATTGGGCCTTTTGAATGGGTTATCTCTCTGGGCTGGGACTGTGAACAGTCAACACATAAAGGATTTATGCCCTCAACATGATGGGTGCGATCATACTAGCACTAATGCACTGGATCCCATCAGAACTCCAAAGTTAAGCGTGTTTGGGCGACAATAGTACTAGGATGGGTGATCCCCTGGGAAGTCCTCGTGTTGTACCCCACTTTTCAATTTTTTTTGCCCCGGTTAGGGTTGCCAAGATACTTTATCCACCACATTTTTATTACTAAATCCCACGGCACATTGGGCAAGACAACTTCGCTTCACGTAGAGGCTGGGCTCGTAAACCGAGGGCGTAGGGCTTGTGACCAGGTCTCCGTCACTCCAGTGCCCATAGGTTTTTATCCGTAAGAAGTTAGGCGGTGCACAGAATACCATTGGAAAGGTCTCCGAGGGCTCTCTGACGGGGGCAACAAGCATGCTCAGCTGCGCCCATTTTTTGAGCCTAAAATCAAACGTTTTCATTATTTTTGGGCCACTTTTCTACTTTTGGTCTGTTTTTTCGTCCCGGATCGTACGTCATGAGCTGTGAAAAGGACGACAACCTAACTTGCAGGACATTAGAGAGCCTTACAACGCATCGATATCACGTCTTGCGAAGATGCTGCGTTGTTGAAGTGGATGGGTTGTCGTTAAGCCCTTTGGGCCTTTTGAATGGGCCATCTCTCTGGGTTGGGACTGTGAACCGTCAACACATAAAGGATTTGTGCCTACAACCTGACGGGTGCGATTATACCAGCACTAATGCACCGGATCCCATCAGAACTCCGAAGTTAAGCGTGCTTGGATGAAATTAGTACTAGGATGGGTGACCCCCTGCGAAGTCATCGTGTTGCACCCCTCTTTTCAATTTTTTTTGCCCCGGTTAGGGATGCCAAGATACTTTATCCACCAGATTTCAATTACCAATTCCCACAGCACCTTGGGCAACACAACTATGCTTCACGTAGAGGCTGGTCCCGCAGACCGAGGGCGTAGGGCTTGTGACCAGGTCTCCGTCGCTCCGGTGCCCATAACTTTTGATGCGTAAGGAGTTACGGGGCGCACAGTATACCGTTGGAAATCTCTCCCGGTTAGGGTTGCCAAGATACTTAATCCACCACATTTCTATTTCCGAATCCCATGGCATACTGGGCAAGTCAACCTCGCTTCACCTAGAGGCTGGGCATGCAAACCGAGGGCGTGGGGCTTATGACCAGGTCTCTGCCGCTTCGGTGCCCATAACTTTTAATCCGTAAGGAGTTTCGAGACGCACAGCATACCGTTGGAAAGCTCTCCGAGAGCTCTACGACGAGTGCAGCAAGTTTGCTCTGATGCGCCCATTTTTGGAGGCCAAAATTGAATGATTTCATCAGTTTCAGGACACTTTTATTCTTTTGCTCTGTTTTTTCAACCCGGCTCATACGTTATGAGCTATTAAGAGGACGACAACCTAACTCGCGGGATATTACAGGGCCCTACAACGCGTCGATATCACGTCTTACGAGGATGTTGCGTTGTTGAAGCGAATGGGTCATCGTTAAGCCCATTGGGCCTTTTGAATAGGCCATCTCTCTGGGTTGAGACTCTGAACTGTCAACACATAAAGGATTTATGCCCTCAACAAGATGGGTGCGATCATACCAGCACTAATGCACTGGATCCCATTAGAACTCCGAAGTTAAGCGCGTTTGGGCGAGAGTAGTACAAGGATGGGTGATCCCCAGGGAAGTCCTCGTGTTGCACCTTCCTTTTCAATTTTTTTTGCCCCGGTTAGGGTTGCCAAGATTCTTTATCACCATATTTCTATTACTGAATCCCACGACACCTTGGGCAAGACAACTTCACTTCACGTAGAGGCTGGGCCCGTAAACCGAGGGCGTAGGGCTTGTGACCAGGTCTCTATCGCTCCAGTGCCCTTAAGTTTTGTTCTGTAAGGAGTTACTCGGTGCACAGCATACCGTTGGAAAGCTCTCCGAGGGCTTTCTGACGGAGGCAACAAGCCTGCTCAGCTGCGCCCGTTTTTTGATCCCAAAATCAAACGTTTTCATCATTTTCAGGCCACTTTTCTTCTTTTGCTCTGTTTTTTCGTCTCGGATCGTACGTCGTGAACTGTTAAAAGGACGACAACCTAACTTGCGGGACATTAGAGGGCCTTACAACGCGTCGATATCACGTCTTGCCAGGATGCTGCGTTGTTGAAGTTGATGGGTTGTCGTTAAGCACTTTGGGCCTTTTGAATGGGCCATTTCTCTGGGTTGGGACTGTGAACCGTCAACACATAAAGGATTTGTGCCCACAATTTGACGGGTACGATTATACCAACACTAATGCACCGGATCCCATTAGAACTCCAAAATTAAGCGTGCTTGGGCGAGAGTAGTACTAGGATAGGTGACCCCCTGGGAAGTCCTCGTGTTGCACCCCCCCCTTTTCAATTTTTTTTGCCCCAGTTATGGTTGCCAAGATACTTTATTCACCACATTTCTATTTTCGAATCCCACGGCACCCTGGGCAAGACAACTTCGCTTCACGTAGTGGCTGGGCCCGCAAACCGAGGGTGTGGGGCTTGTGACGTCTCCGCCGCTCCGGTGCCCATAACTTTTAATCCGTAAGGAGTTTCATGATGCACAGCATACCGTTGGTTAGCTCTCCGAGAACTCTACGACGGGGGCAACAAGCCTGCTCGGCTGTTGTGAGGCCCAACCCCAAATAGCATGTCTTATCTCGATTTGCGTGCCTTAGACCCAGAATTATATGATTGACCTTGGATTACGTGTCTTGTCTTGGTTTTCGTGTCTGCCTTGTCATACGTGCCTTGACCTAGAATTGTGTGCCCTAATCCTCGACTTACGTGCGATACTTAGATATACGTGTCCTAACCTCAATTTAGGTGCATTACCTCGTTTCGTGTGCCCCAACCTTGAATTGCGTGTCTTAACCTAAGTTTAAGTGTCATACCTTGTTTTATGTGCATCATATCGAATTTCGTGCTTTGCATTGGTTTGCGTGCATTTACTTTGAAATTCGTGTATTAGTCTTGAATTATGTGCCTTACCTCATAGTTCGTGTTTACCTCGTAATGCGTGCCCTAGACCTAAGAATACGTGCCTACATGCTAATCAATAAAGATTCCAGCACAAAGCACAAGACAATAAAATAATCCTACACAATCCACTAACTATTATTATATTCCTAATTCAAATCCTACAAATTCCACTAACTATAAAATAACATTAAATTATTCCTAAACATTCCACTAACATTATTTTAATCCTAATTCAAATTCACTACAAGACAAAACTCTATCATCATCCAAACCATCCCCAATATAATATACCTAATTACCTTTTCCTACAAAATTCACAACACCTAAATATTATATTTTAAACCGACTACAAGACAAAATCTCACAAACCTCTAAACATACCCTATATTCTATTCTAACTTCGAAGCTATACAAACACCTAAGCCAACATTTTCTTACACAAACACTAAACACAAGACTCATGAAAATACACACACACATACATACACACTAAATCTCTACACAATTTCTCATCCTCTCAAATCTAAAAATACACACCACCTAACACATAATCAAAATTCAAATGCTCAAGACAACAAAACATACTCTTACACACTTTTCCTAAACTTTATGCTCTTTTTTCTAACTCCCAAGTATGCCCACACTTATCCCTTACACCTTGCACTCCCTAGGCAGAATAATTGGCATAATTTGAATGCCTTTGGCTGAAATCATCATGCCATACACGAAATTGACACTTCACCTAAGCACACATAGCTCAAAAACACTCAAAACCTCATTTTTCTCACAACTCTCTCTCCCTCTCTCATCATTTTCAACCCTAGCTCTCTCTTGAGCATCCAAGACTCCTCACAAGCTCTCAAGGACTCTCTACAACTCTCCCAAGCTCGACCATAGCAAGCCATAGCAAGCAAACACGCAAGAAAGTCTCATACAAGCTCATAACTCATCATTTTCGGCCTAGGTAAAGTTTTGATGGTTTTCTTCCATTTCTTTTTGTTCTAAACACATGCACACTTCCTACACAAGCTAACTAAGCTAGGATTTAAAGGAAATCAAGATACCTCTCGGCCAAAGCAAGGAAAAAGGTCCATTTGTGCGATTTCAAGAGCATTTGTGCATTTTCATCCATCAAGTTGCTAAGGTGAGAGTTAAACTCTTTTAAAAGTTTTCAAAAACCACATGCATGCCTTTAAATGTATATCTTTACTTCTGTACTTGTGATATATGTGTGTTCATGAGCTTTTGTAATCATGCATGGCAAGATATTTGGCTAGAATGTGATGATAGATGAAATCGGGTATGTGACAGCCTTCTGCCTTATTGGTGAGAGGTGAGTTTTACCGGGTAAATGATGATGAAAATGCGTGAAAATTGGTAGGTAACTAGGTTTTCCAGTTCGGAACACTTTTCACAGAAATAGGTGAAAGCTAATTTTGACTCTAAGGTCCTCCAAATGGCAACATATTAAAATGTGTCCAAATCTGGAAAGTCTGGAAAAATGAAGCAGGTTTTGGCAGATTCACTTACCTTGTAGAACAAACCTGTTTTGACTTAGTAAATGATATCAAAAATCAATGAAAATTGGTGTGCTGCTATATTTTTCAGTTATGGACATTTTTGTCAGAAATGGATTAAGGCTAAATCGGACCCTAAGGTCCTAAAAAATGACAAGTATTGAAATGTGTGCAAATCTGGAGAGTTTTGTGTAGTCTCACTGTTTTGGCTATAACTATTGAACCTGAACTCCAAATGATGTGAGGTTTGTTTCTGAATTTAGTTCACTCCTTAAGCTTTAATTTGACATCTTATTCACTGGAATTGGAGATTTTTTGCTTGTCTCAATGATTGTGAGAAAACAGCCCATTGCAGTGAGAGTTTCACCTAGTGATATGCTTAGAAAAATTATTGTAACTTCTTTTGTTGTATCAAATGCTTGGGATTGTGGCATTGGGATGTTGTGTGGACTGTTTTGAATGTTTGAGGGTGTTTGAATTAATCAATGCATGGCTTGAGTTTAATCACGTGACAACTTAGGGGTTAATCGCACGGGTGAGTATGAAATGAAACCCTAATGACTAGGTAAACTCACTAAGTGTTGATCCTATGGATATCGTGTTTAATTATGTAATTAGTAGGCTGCCCGTAGTTGCCCTTATAGCCCTGAATATGATTCCGACAATTACATGTTGACAAGTAGGCTTTTCTTGCACCCGGTCCCACGCAGATGTCGTTGCATGTTGAATAATCTTATTATTTGATTACGTGAACTTTGAAATGAGTTATATGACTTGATTTACATGCGTTACATGGCTGCCTGTTTAATATTCATATAACTCCATGTGCTTTTCAAGTGAAATTACTTGTCATATCGTGTCCCGCGCATTTACTTGTCAATGTGCAATCTTATGACTGCTCGGAGGCAACCTACTTTGTTGTCCTCCTAATGTGTTATATTAAATGTCATAAATGTGCATTGCATACAAGATTGCAACCTTTCATTCTGGCGTGGTAGCGTTCGCACACCGGGCGGCATCGGGCTTGCCGGTGCAACCGTGACTACTATTGTCCAATTCCCTCTCTCGCTTGGGGGCTAGACTTCCTCGGACAGTTGGGTCGTAGGATTTAGGGGTACATCCGGAGTACACCCATTTGGCGTGATAAGGGGATGATTTGAAGTCGGCCACAACAACTGATACTGGAAATGAACTGAGAGCAAAAGCTCACTGTATCCTTTTCACTATGTGTATAAGTACTCTCGCTTGGTTCCTAGAGGACCTCGGGGAGGAAAGACGGGTAATTGTGTTCTTTTACTTTTACATTACATTATGTACTTACTTGTGATATATATCATGTTTGCAAAAGGGTTTTCATAAGTTGAACCGAAAAATGAGTTTCAAAACCTATTTCTCGTTCCCTCTCACTAAGTTCATAAGGACTCACCCTTTTTTATCATCTTAGGTGAAGAAGACCAGGAACAGGTACTAGAGAATAATGTGCCTAACGATGATTCCTTGGAATGATTGCTTGCCCTACGTGCTTCACGTGACCATGGCCATTTTGGGAACAATATGTTGTTTGAAGACTATTTCTTTTATGTTGCTTGTTGTTGTAATGTAAAAGACCCCCGTTGTAATTTGGGGTCTAATTTTGGCTTGTACTGATCCTAACTAGATAGACACTACTATGGTCGTTTTGCAATCGTTATTGGCTAAGTACCTATCATAGGATTATGAAGTATCAGGTAAGGATTAAGTAAAATGAATCTATCCAATTTTAAGCAAGTACTCATTGATAAGCTAAGATCAACAGGTACTTTTGTAACGAGGATTAACAAACAAATGAGATATAGTATCATGCTAGGTTATTAATCAAACGGGACTTCGAGATAACTGGTAGGCGTTTCGATTGGTTATAAATAGTAATCTTAGTTAGAAATAAAATTGAGATTGGAAATTTTGAGGCGTTTAGAGAATTAGGTCAAACTAAAGAGCCCAATTACAACCATTATGCTGCCAGTTTTGCGGAGAATTTGTGGAGTTTAGGCTAAAACGTTAAGTGTTAAACCCTCTTGAACGATTAGGTACGTGACACGACTTGAATGTTTAGATCACACCCTAGTCTAACCTTCATAGGTCGGGTTGGGACGTGACAGTTGCGCCTATTTTCGGAGCCCAAAATCGAATGTTTTCATCAGTTTCGGGTCACTTTTCTTCTTTTGCTCTGTTTTTTATCCCGAATCGTACGTCGTGAGCTGTTAAAATTACGACAACCTAACTTGCGGGATATTATAGGACCCTATAACGCGTCGATATCACGTCTTACGAGGATGCTGCGTTGTTGAAGTGGATGGGTTGTCGTCAATCCCATTGGGCCTTTTGAATAGGCCATCTCTCTGGGCTGGGACTGTGAACCATCAACACATAAAGGATTTGTGCCCTCAACATGACGGGTGCGATCATACCAGCACTAATGCATTGGATCCCATCAGAACTCCGAAGTTAAGCGTGCTTGGGCGAGAGTAGTACTAAGATGGGTGACCCCCTGGGAAGTCCTCGTGTTGCACCCCTCTTTTCAATTTTTGTTGCCACGGTTAGGGTTGCCAAGATACTTTATCCACCACATTTCTATTACCGAATCCCACGGCATCTTGGGCAAGACAAATTCGCTTCACGCAGACGCTGGGCCCGCAAACCGAGGGCGTAGGGCTTGTGACCAAGTCTCCATCGCTCCGGTGCCCATAACTTTTGATCCGTAAGGAGTTACGCGGCGCGCAGCATACCGTTGGAAAGCTCTCTGAGAGCTCTATGACAGGGGTAGCAAGCCTGCTCGGCTGTGCCCCTTTTTGGAGCCAAAAATCGAACATTTTCATCAGTTTCAGGCAACTTTTCTTCTTTTACTCTATTTTTCCTTCCCGGATCGTACGTCATGAGCTGTTAAAAGGACGACAACCTTACTCGCCAGACATTATAGGGCCCTTCAACGCATCGATATCACGTCTTGCGAGGATGCTGCATTGTTGAAGCGGATGGGCTGTCATTAAGTCCATTGGGCCTTTTGAATAGGCCATCTCTCTGGGCTGGGACTGTGAACCATCAACACATAAAGGAATTGTGCCATCAACATGACGGGTGTGATCATACTAGTACTAATGCACCGAATCCCATCAGAACTCTGAAGTTTTGCGTGCTTGGGCGAGAGTAGTACTAGGATGGGTGATCCCCAGGAAAGTCCTCGTGTTGCACCCCCATTTTCAATTTTTTTTGCCCCTGTTTGGGTTGCCAAGATACTTTGTCCACTACATTTCTATTACCGAATCCCACGGCACCTTGGGTAAGACAAATTCGCTTCACGTAGAGGCTGGGCCCGCAAACCGAGGGCGTAAGGCTTATGACCAGGTCTCCGTTGCTCTGGTGTCCATAACTTTTGATCCGTAAGGAGTTACGCGGCGCACAGCATACCATTGGAAAGCTCTCCGAGACCTCTACGACGGGGGCAGCAAGTCTGCTCTGTTGTGCCCATTTTTGGAGCCCAAAATTGAACGTTTTCATCAGTTTTGGGCCACTTTTCTTCTTTTACTTTGTTTTTCCATCCCGGATCGTACATTGTGAGCTAATAAAAGGATGACAACCTAACTCGCGGGATATTACAGGGCCCTATAACTCGTCGATATCACGTCTTTTGAGGATGCTGCCTTGTTGAAGCGGATGGGTAGTCCTTAAGCCCATTGGGCCTTTTGAATGGGCTATCTCTCTAGGCTGGGACTGTGAACTGTCAACATATAAAGGATTTGTGCCCTCAACATGACAGGTGCGATCATACAAGCACTAATGCATCGGATCCCATCAGAACTCCGAAGTTAAGCGTGCTTGGGCGAGAGTAGTACTAGGAGGGGTGAACCCCTGGGAAGTCCTCGTGTTGTACCCCTTTTTTCAATTTTTTTTGCCCCGGTTAAGGTTGCCAAGATTCTTTATCCACCACATTTCTATTACCGAATCCCATGGTACCTCGGACAAGACAACTTCGCTTAACGTAGAGGCTGGGCCCACAAACCGAGGGTGTAGGGCTTGTGACCAGGTCTCCGTCGCTCCGATGCCCATAACTTTTGATCCGTAAGGAGTTACGCAGCGCACAACATACCGTTAGAAAGCTCTCTACGAGCTCTCCGACGAGGGCAGCAAGCCTGCTCAACTGCGCCCATATTTGGAGCCCAAAATCGAACGTTTTCATCAATTTCAGGCTATTTTTCTCCTTTTGCTCTGTTTTTCCATCCCAGATCATACGTCGTGAGCTGTTAAAAGGACGACAACCTAACTTGCGGGACATTAGAAGGCCCTACAACACGCCGATATCACGTCTTGCGAGGATGCTGCGTTGTTGAAGTGGATGGGTTGTCGTTAAGCCCTTTGGACCTTTTGAATGGGCCATCTCTCTAGGCTAGGACTGTGAACCGTCAACACATAAAGGATTTGTGCCCACAACATGACGGGTGAGATCATACCTGTAGTAATGCACCGGATCCCATCAGAACTCCGAAGTTAAGCGTGTCTGGACGAGTGTAGTACTAGGATGGGTGAGCCCCTGGGAGGTCCTCATGTTGCACCCCCCTTTTTCAATTTTTCTGGCCCCGGTTAGGGTTGCCAAGAGACTTTATCTACCAGATTTCTATTTTCGTATCCCACGGCACCCTAGGCAAGACAAATTCGCTTCACGTAGAGGCTGGGCCCGCGAAACGAGGGCGTGGGGCTTATGACCAGGTCTCTATCGCTCCGGTGCCCATAACTTTTAATCCGTAAAGAGTTTCACGACGCACAGCTTTTCATTGGAAAGCTCTCCGAGAGCTCTCTGACTGGGGCAGCGAGCCTGCTCAGCTGCGCCCGTTTGTGGAGCCCAAAATAGAACGTTTTCATCATTTTCGGGCCACTTTTCTTCTTTTGGTCTATTTTTTCTTCCCGGATCGTACGTCGTGAGCTGTTAAAAGGACGACAACCTAACTCACGGGACATTAGAAGGCCCTACAACATGCCGATATCACGTCTTGCGAGGATGCTGCGTTGTTGAAGTGGATGGGTTGTTGTTAAGCCCTTTGGACCTTTTGAATGGGCCATCTCTTTGGGCTAGGACTGTGAATCGTCAACACATAAAGGATTTGTGCCCACAACATGACGGGTGCGATCATACCAGCACTAATGCACCGGATCCCATCAGAACTCCGAAGTTAAGCATGCTTGGGAGAGAGTAGTACTAGGATGGGTGACCCCCTCTGAAGTCATCGTGTTGCACCCTCCATTTTCAATTTTTTTTGCCCCCGTTAGGGTTGCCAAGATACTTTAACCACCACATTTCTACTACCGAATCCCACGGCCCCTTGGGCAAGACTACTTCGCTTCACGTATAGGCTGGGCCAGCAATCCGAGGGCGTCGGCCTTGTGACTAGGTCTCTATCGCTCCGGTGCCCATAACTTTTAATCCGTAAGGAGTTACGCGACGCACAACATACAATTGGAAAGCTCTCTAAGAGCTCTACGATAGGTGCAGCAAGCCTGCTCAGCTGCGCCCGTTTTTGGAGTCCAAAATCGAACATTTTCATCAGTTTCGAGCAACTTTTCTTCTTTTGCTCTATTTTTTCGTCCCGGATCGTACGTCGTGAGCTGTTAAAAGGACGACAACCTAACTCGCGGGATATGACAGGGCCCTACAACGCGTTGATATCACGTCTTACGAGGATGCTGCGTTGTTGAAGCAGATGGGTTGTCGTTAAGCCCATTGGGCCTTTTGAATGGGCCATCTCTCGGGGCTGGGACTGTGAACCGTCAACACATAAAGGATTTATGCCCTCAACAAGACGGGTGTGATCATACTAGCACTAATGCGCCGGATCCCATCAAAACTCCGAAGTTAAGCGTGCTTGGGCGAGAGTAGTACTAGGATGGGTGACCCCCTGAGAAGTCCTCGTGTTGCACCCCCTTTTTCTATTTTTTTTGCCCTGGTTAGGGTTGCCAAGATTCTTTATCCACCACATTTCTATTATCAAATCCCACGGCACCTTGGGCAAGACAACTTCGCTTCACGTAGAAGCTGGGCCCGCAAACCGAAGGCGTAGGGCTTGTGACTAGGTCTACATCGCTCCGGTACCCATAACTTTTCATCCGTCAAGAGTTACACGGCGTACAACATACCGTTAGAAAGCTCTCCGAGAGCTCTCTGACGGGGGCAACAAGCCTGCTCAGCTGCGCCCATTTTTGGAACCCAAAATCGAACGTTTTCATCATTTTCGGGTCACTTTTCTTCTTTTGCTCTGTTTTTTCGTCCCGGATCGTACATCGTGAGATGTTAAAAGGACGACAACCTAACTCGCGAGACATTAGAGGGCCCTACAATACTTTGATATCACGTCTTGTGAGGATACTGCGTTGTTGAAGTAGATGGGTGGTCGTTAAGCCCTTTGGGCCTTTTGAATGGTTCATCTCTCCTGGCTGGAACTGTGAACCGTCAACATATAAAGGATTTGTGGCCACAACATGATGGGTGCGATCATACCAGCACTAATGCACCGGATCCCATCAGAACTCTGAAGTTAAGTGTGCTTGGGCGTGAGTAGTACTAGGATGGGTGACCCCTAAGGAAGTCCTCGTGTTGCACCCCTGCTTTTCTTTTTTTTTTTCCCCGGTTAGGGTTGCCAAGATACTTTATCCACCGTATTTCTATTTTCGAATCTCACGGTACCCTAGGCAAGACAACTTCACTTCACGTAGAGCCTGGGCCCGCATAACGAGGGCATGGGGCTTGTGACTACGTCTCCGTCGCTCCAGCACCCATAACTTGTAATCCGCAAGGAGTTTCGCGACACACAACATACCGTTGGAAAGCTCTCCGAGAGCTCTACGACGGGCGCAGCAAGCCTGCTCGGCTGCACCTATTTTCGGAGCCCAAAATTGAACATTTTCATCTGTTTGGGGTTACTTTTCTTCTTTTGCTTTGTTTTTCCATCCCGGATTGTACATCGTGAGTTGCTAAAAGGACAACAACCTAACTCATGGAATATTACAGGGCCCTACAATGCGTCGATATCACGTCTTACGAGGATGCTATGTTATTGAAGTGGATGGGTTATCGTTAAGCCCATTGGGCTTTCTGAATGGGCCATCTCTCTGGGATGGGACTATGAACCGTCAACACATAAAATATTTGTGCCCTCAACATGATGGGTGCGATCATACCAGCACTAATGCACAGGATCCCATCAGAACTCCGAAGTTAAGCGTGCTTGGGCGAGAGTAGTACTAGGATGTGTGACCCCTTGGGAAGTCCTCGTGTTGCACCCCTTTTTCTATTTTTTTTCCCCGGTTAGCATTGCCAAGATACTTTATCAACCACATTACTGTTACCAAATCCCACGGCACCTTGGGCAAGACAACTTCGCTTCACGTAGAGGCTGGGCCGCCCGCAAACCGAGGGCGTAGGGCTTGTGACCAGGTATCCGTCGCTCCGGTGCCCATAACATTTGATCTGTAAGGAGTTACGTGGTGCACAGCATACCGTTGGAAAGCGCTCCGAGAGCTCTCTAATAGGGGCAACAAGCCTCCTCAGCTGCTCCCATTTGTGGAACCCAAAATCGAACGTTTTCATTATTTTTGGGCCACTTTTATTCTTTTGCTTTATTTTTTCGTCCCGGGTCGTGCGTCGTGAGCTGTTAAAAGGATGACAACCTAACTCGCGAGACATTAGAGGGCCCTACAACATATCGATATCACATCTTGCGAGGATGCTGCATTGTTGAAATGGATGGGTTGTCGTTAACCCCTTTGGGCCTTTTGAATGGGCCATCTCTCGGGGCTGGGACTGTGAACCATCAACACATAAAGGATTTATGCCCACAACATGACGGGTGCCATCATACCAGCACTAATGCACCGGATCCCATCAGAACTCCGAAGTTAAGCGTGCTTGGTCGAGAGTAGTACTAGGATGGGTGAGCCCCTAGGATATCCTCGTGTTGCACCCCCCCCCCCCCCTTTTCAATTTTTTTTGCCCCGGCTAGGGTAGCCAAGATACTTTAAACACCACATTTCAATTACCGAATCCCATGACACCTTGGGCAAGACAACTTCGCTTCATGTTGAGGCTGGGCCCGCAAACCGAGGGTGTAGGGCTTGTGACTAGGTCTCTGTTGCTCCGGTGCCCATAACTTTTAATCCGTAAGGAGTTTCGCGACGCACAGCATACCGTTGGAAAGGTCTCCGAGAGCTCTACGACTGGGGCAAATAGCCTGCTCAGCTGCGACCCTTTTTGAGCCCAAAATAGAACGTTTTCATCAGTTTCGGGCCACTTTTCTTCTTTTGCTCTGTTTTGTCGTCCCGGATCGTGCGTTGTGAGCTATTAAAAGGATGACACCCTAACAAAAGGGATATTACAGGGCCCTACAACGCGTCGATATCACGTCATACGAGGATGCTGCATTGTTGAAGCAGATGGGTTGTCGTTAAGCCCATTGGGCCTTTTGAATGGGCCATCTCTCTAGGCTAGGACTGTGAACTGTCAACACATAAAGGATTTGTGCCCTCAACATTATGGGTGCGATCATACCAGCACTAATGCATCGGAGCCCATCAGAACTCCGAAGTTAAGCGTGCTAGGGCGAGAGTAGTACTAGGATGGGACCGCAAACCGAGGGCGAAGGGCTTGTGACTAGGTCTCCATCGCTCCGGTGCCCATAACTTTTGATTCGTAAGGAGTTACGTGGCGTACAACATACCGTTGGAATGCTCTCCGAGAGCTCTATGACGGGGGCAAAAAACCTGCTCAGCTGGCCCAATTTTGTAACCCAAAATCGAACGTTTTCATCATTTTTGAGCCACTTTTTTTCTTTTGCTCTGTTTTTCCGTCCCGGATCGTACGTCGTGAACTGTTAAAAGGACGACAACCTAACTTGTAGGATATTACAAGGCCCTACATCGCGTCGATATCACGTCTTGCGAGGATGTTGCGTTGTTGAAATGGATGGGTTGTCGTTAAGCCCTTTGGGCCTTTTGAATGGGTGAACTCTCTGGGTTGGGACTGTGAATCGTCAACACATAAAGGATTTGTGCCCACAACTTGACGGGTGCGATCATACCAGCACTAATGCACCGGATACCATCAGAACTCCGAAGTTAAGCGTGCTTGGGCGAGAGTAGTACTAGGATGGGTGACCCCTTGGGAAGTCCTCGTGTTGTACCCCCTTTTTTCAATTTTTTTTGCCCCAGTTAGGCTTGCCAAGATACTTTATCCACCATATTTCTATTACCGAATCCTACGGCACCTTAGGCAAGACAACTTCCCTTCACGTAGAGGCTAGGCCTGCATACCGAGGGCGTGGGGCTAGTGACCAGGTCTCCGTCGCTACGGTGCCCATAACTTTTAATCCGTAAGGAGTTACGCGGCACATAGCATACCGTTGGAAAGCTCTCCGAGAGCTCTACGATTGTGAGGCCCGACCCTGAATAACGTGTGTTACCTCGATTTACGTGCCTTAGACCTAGAATTATATGACTGATCTTGGATTGCATGCCCTATCTTGGTTTTCGTGCATGCTTCGTCATACGTGCCTTGACGTAGAATTGTGTGCCCTAATCCTCGATGTACTGCATACTTAGATATACGTGTCTTGACCCTGAATTACATGCCAGACCTCGATTTGCGTGCGATATCTCATTTCGTGTGCCCTAATCTAGATTTGTGTGCCTTGACCTAGGTTTAAGAATTGTGTTCATTTTGTGTGCCATGCATTGAATCACGTGCATTCATTTAGGGTTGCGTGCATTTACTAGAAAAACGTGCATTCGTCTCGTAGTTCGTGTCATATCTCGTAGTGTATACCCTAAACCTAGAAAAGCGTGCCCTCACGCTAATCAAGAAAGCATCTTACACGAAGCACTAGGTCATTAATCAATCCTACAAAATCCACTAACTATTATTAAATTACTAATTCAACCCACTAGAAGACAAAATCTCACAAAAAGCTAGACATTCCTTATTCTTTATTCTTTATTCTTTTTGCACTTTCAACACACAATTAAATATTGCTCAAAAGATGACAAAGAATCAGATTTTTTATTGCCTTGGCCGACCACCACATGAGTTTTGTGCTTGCTTGCTCAATTCAATTTAATTCTAGACAACTTATGACAATCCTATGACACAAATGCATAAAGAAATTATCTCAAAAACCTCCCAAAAGCTTCCAAATCTCGACAATGCTTCCTTGCCCATGCTAGGATGATTCAAATTGTGCTTCTTGGAGACACAAATCTGATTTTTTGCATGCCCAAGGCCAACATTTGCATCAACAATAGCAAAAGCTTCTATTTTCTATCATTTCTCTCACTCTCCTCACATTTCTCTCTCTCCCTCTCATTCTTCTCTCTCAATCTCGGTTTTGGCTGAGTTCATACACCCCATAGCTCATCTTCATCATTCCATGGTTCATCAGGGCAAGCTAGAAGCTAAGAAACTCGATTAAACGAGCTAGGATGCAAGAAACACACATGCATGCTCTTTGAGTCACCATTTCGGCCTAGGTGAGTCTACTAGCTTCCATTTATTTTCTTCTTGTTCTAACCACATGCATCTACTAAGAACTTGATCACTAAGCTAGGAAAAATAGAGAGAAATCGGGTGGTATCTTGGCTAAGCAAGGAAGAAGAAGAAATTTGTGCTTCATCAAGTTTTGTTCATCTTCTTGTTGATTTGCTAAGGTGAGGGCTAAAACCTTTTGAAAATCCTTCAAAAATCCACATGCATGTTCTTAAATGTATGTCTTTGCTTCTGTACTTGAGCTATATGTGTGTTCATAAGCTTTTACAACCATGCATGGCAAGATTTTGGCTTGAAGATGATGATAGATGAAATCGGGTTTGTTGACAGCTCTCTGACTTGTTGTTGAGAGGTGAGTTTGGCTAGGAAAATGATGTTGAAAATGCATGAAAATTGGTAGGTGACTAGTTTTGCAAGTCTTGAACATTTTTTTCAGAAATAGGCCAAAACTAATTTTGACCCTAAGGTCCTCAAAATTGCAAATCATTAAAATGTGTCCAAATCTGGAAGTCTGGAAAAATGAAGCAGGTTTTGGTAGATGCACTGACCTTGTGGAACGAACCAGTTTAGACTTAGTAAATGATGTCCACAATGCATAAAATTTGGTGTGCTGCTAGATTTTTCAGTTCTGGACATTTTTGTCAGAAATGGACTAAGGCTAAATTTGAACCTAAAGACCTCAAAAACGACAGGTATTGAAATGTGTGCAAATCTAGGCAGTTTTGTGCAGTTCCACTGTTTTGGCTATAACTATTGAACCCGAACTCCAAATGATGCAAGGTTTGTTTCTGATTTTAGTTCACTTCTTAAGATTTAATTTGACATCTTATTCACTGGAATTGGAGATTTTTTGCTTGTCTTAATGATTGTGAGAAAACAGCCTATTGCAGTGAGGGTTTCATTTAGTTAAATGCTTAGAAAATTTGTTGTAACTTCTCTTGTTGTATTAATTGCTTTGGATTGTGGCATTGGGATGTTATGTGGACTGTTTTGAGTACTTGGGGATGTTTGGATTAATTGATGCTTGGCTTGAGATTGATTTTGAATGGACTTGGGGCTTAATCTCACGGGTAAGCATGAAATGGAAACCCTAGCAACTAGGTAAACATGCTAAGTGTTGATCCTTTGAATATTGGGTATAATTATATGTTTAGTAGGCTGCCCGTAGTTTTCCTTATAGCCCTAAACGTGATTTCGATCGTTGCATGTTGACAAATAGGCCTTTCTTGCATCCGAGCCCACGTAGATGTTGTTGCATGTTATTACGTGGACTTTGAATTGAGTTATATGACTTGATTTACATGCGTTACATGGCTGCCCGTTTAATGTTCATATAACTCCATATGCTTTTCAAGTGAAATTACTTGTCTATTCGTGCCTCGCTTGTTTACTTGTCAATGTGCAATCTTATGACTGTCCGGAGGCAACCTACTTTGTTGTCCTCCTAATGTGTTATATTAAATGTCATAAATGTGCATTGCATACAAGGTTGCAACCTTTCATTCTGGCATGGTAGCGTTCACGCACACCGGGCGGCATCGGGCTTGCCAGTGCAACCGTGACTACCATGGTCCCATTCCCTCTCTCGCTTGGGGGCTAGACTTCCTCGGAGAGTTGGGTCGTAGGATTTCGGGGTACATCCGGAGTACACCCACTTGGCGTGTTAAGGGGATGATTTGAAGTCGGCCGCAACAACTGAGAGCAAAAGCTCACCGTATCCTTTTTCTATATGTATAAGTACTCTCGCTTGGTTCCTAGAGGACCTCGGGGAGGAAAGATTGGTAATTGTGTTCCTTTACTTTATATTATCGTTATGTACTTAATTGTGTTATATTCATACTTGCAAAAGGATTTTCATAAGTTGAACCGGAAAATGAGTTTCAAAACCTATTTCTCGTTCCCCCTCGCTGAATTCATAAGGACTCACCCCTTTTTATCATATCAGGTGAAGAAGATCAAGAACAGGTACCTGAGGACGATGTGCCTAACAATGATTCCTTGGAGTGATTGCCTATCCTATGTGCTTTGCGTGATTATGGCTATTTGTGAACTATGCTACTTGAAGACTATTTCTTTTCATGTTGCTCAATGTTTGTAATGTAAAAGACCCCCGTTGTAATTTGGGGTCTAATTTTGGATTGTACTGATATTTACTAAACAGATACTAGACACTACTATGGTCATTTTGCTATTATTACTGCTAGTACCTATAATAGGATTATGAAGTATTAGGTAAGGGCTAAGTAAAATGAACCAACCAAATCTTAAGCAGGTACTCGCTATTAAGCTAAGATCAACATGTATTTTTGTAACGAGGTTTAACAAACAAACGAGACATAGTATCATACTAGGTTATTAATCAAACGTAACATCGAGATAGTTAGCAGGCATTTCAATTGATGATAAATAGTAATCTTAGTTGGAAATGAATTTGAGATAGTAAATTTTGAGGCGTTTAGAGAATTAGGTCAAACCAAAGAGCCCAATTACAGCCGTTATGCTACCGATTTTTCGGAAAATTTTGGATTTTAGGCCAAAACGTTAAGTGTTAAATCTTCATAAACGGTTAAGTATGTGATATGACTTGAATGTTAGATCACACCCTAGTCTAACCTATATAGGCTGGGTTGGGGCATGACAACGATGCGGCAGCAAGCCTGCTCGGCTGCACCTATTTGCAGAGCCAAAAATCGAACGTTTTCATCAGTTTCGGGACAATTTTCTTCTTTTGCTATGTTTTTCCGTCCCGGATCGTACGTCGTAAGCTGTTAAAAGGACGACAACCTAACTCGCGGGACGTTAGAGGGCCCTACAACGCGTTGATATCACGTCTTATGGGGATGCTACATTGTTGAAGGAGATGGGTTGTCGTTAAGCCCATTGGGCCTTTTGAATGAGCCATCTTTCTGGGCTGGGACTGTGAACCGTCAACACATAAAGGATTTGTGCCCACAACATGACGAGTGCGATCATACCAGCACTAATGCACCGGATCCCATCAGAACTCCGAAGTTAAGCGTGCTTGGCCGAGAGTAGTACTAGGATAGGTTACCCTCTGGGAAGTCCTCGTGTTGCACCCCCCCCTTTTCAATTTTTTTTGCCCCGGTTAGGGTTGCAAAGATACTTTATCCACCACATTTCTATTACCGAATCTCAAGGCACCTTGGCAAGACAACTTCACTTCACATAGAGGCTGGGCCCGCAAACCGAGGGCGTGGGGCTTATGACCAGGTCTCCATCGCTCCGGTGCCCATAACTTTTAATCCGTAAGAAGTTACGCGGCGTGCAGCATACCGTTGGAAAGCTCCCCAAGAGCTCTACGACAGTGGCGGCAAGCCAGCTAGGCTACGCCTATTTTCGGAGCCCAAAATCAAAGGTTTTCATCAGTTTTGGGCCACTTTTCATCTTTTGCTCTGTTTTTCCGTCCCGGATCGTACGTCATGAGCAGTTAAAAGGACGGCAACCTAACTCGCGGGATATTACAGGGCCCTAAAATGCGTCGATATCACGTCTTACAAGGATGCACAATGTTAAAGCGGTTGGGTTGTCATTAAGCCTATTGGGCTTTTTGAATGGGCCATCTCTCTGGGTTGGGGCTGTGAATCGTCAACACATAAAAGATTTGTTCCCTCAACATGACGGGTGCGATCATACCAGCACTAATGCACCGGATCCCATCAGAACTGTGAAGTTAAACGTGCTTGGGCAAGAGTAGTACTAGGATGGGTGACCCCCTGGGAAGTCCTCGGGTTACACCCCTCTTTTCAATTTTTTTTGCCCTGGTTAGGGTTGCCAAGATACTTTATCCACCATATTGCTATTACCGAATCCCATGGCACCTTGGGCAAGCCAATTTCGCTTCACATAGAGGCTGTGCCTGCAAACTGAGGGCGTAGGGCTTGTGACCAGGTCTCCGTCGCTCCGATGCCCATAACTTTTGATCCGTAAGGAGTTATGCAGTGCACAGCATACCATTGGAAAGCTCTCCAAGAGCTCTATGATGGGGGCACCAAGCCTGCTTGGTTGCGCCCATTTTTTGAGCCCAAAATCGAACGTTTTCATCAATTTCAAGCCAATTTTCTTCTTTTGCTCTGTTTTTCCGTCACGGATCGTACGTCGTGAGCTGTTAAAAGGACGACAACCTAACTCGCGGGACATTAGGGGGCCCTACAATGCGTCGATATCACGTCTTGCTAGGATGCTGCGTTGTTGAAGTGGATGGGTTGTCGTTAAGCCCATTGGGCCTTTTGAATTGGTCATCTCTTTGGGCTGGGACTGGGAACCATTAACACATAAGGGATTTGTGCCCACAACATGACGGGTGAGATCATACCAGCACTAATGCACCGGATCCCATCAGAACTCCGATGTTAAGCGTGCTTGGACGAGAATAGTACTAAGATGGGTTACCCCATGGGAAGTCCTCGTGTTGCACCCCCTATTTTCAATTCTTTTTGCCCCGGTTAGGGTTGCCAAGATACTTTATCCACCACATTTCTATTACCGAATCTCAGGTCCCCTTGGGCAAGGCAACTTCGCTTCGCGTCGAGGCTGGGCCCGCAAACCGAGGGCGTAAGGCATGTGACCAAGTCTCTGTCGCTCTGGTGCCCATAACTTTTGATCCATAAGGAGTTGCGCGGCGCACATCATACCGTTGGAGAGCTCTCCAAGAGCTCTACGACGGGGGCAACAAGCCAGCTTAGTTGCGCCTGTTTTCAGTGCCCAAAATTGAACATTTTCATCAGTTTTGGGCCACTTTTCATCTTTTGCTATGTTTTTTCATCCAAGATCGTATGTCGTGAGCTGTTAAAAGGACGACAACCTAACTCGCGGGATATTACAGGGCTCTACAACGCGTCGATAGCATGTCTTACGAGGATGTTGCGTTGTTGAAGCGGATGGGTTGTCGTTAAGCCCATTGGGCCTTTTGAATGGGCCATCTCTCAGCGTTGGGACAGTGAACCGTCAACACATAAAAGATTTGTGCCCACAACATGACGGGTGCGATCATACCAGCACTAATGCACCGGATTCCATCAGAACTCCGAAGTTAAGCATGCTTGGGCATGAGTAGTACTAGGATGGGCGACCCCTTAGGAAGTCCTCGTGTTACATGCCCCTTTTCAATTTTTTTTGCCCCAGTTAGGGTTGCCAAGATACTTTTTCCACCACATTTCTATTACAGAATTCCACGGCACCTTGGGCAAGACAACTTTGCTCCACGAAGAGGCTGGGCCCGCAAACCGAGGGCGTGGGGCTTGTGACCAGGTCTCCGTCACTCCTGTACCTATAACTTTTTATCCGTAAGGAGTTACGCGGCGCACAGCATACCGTTGGAAAGCTCTCCGAGAGCTCTACGACGAGGGCAGCAAGCTTGCTCAGCTGCGCCTATTTTGGAGCCCAAAATTGAATGTTTTCATCAGTTTTGGGCCACTTTTCTTCTTTTGCTCTATTTTTCCGTCCCGGATCATACGTTGTAAGATGTTAAAAGGTCGGCAACCTAACTCCAGGATATTACAGGGCCCTACACAGCGTCGATATCACGTCTTACGAGGATGCTACATTGTTGAAGCGGATGGGTTGTCGTTAAGCCCATTGGGCCTTTTGAATGGGCCATCTCTCTGGGTTACGACTGTGAACCGTCAACACATAAAGGATTTGTGCCCTCAACATGACGGGCGCGATCATACCAGAACTAATGCATCGGATCCCATCAGAACCCAGAAGTTAAGCGTGTTTGGGTGAGAGTAGTACTAGGATGGGTGACACCCTGGGAAGTCCTCGTGTTGCACCCCCATTTTCAATTTTTTTTGCTCCGGTTAGGGTTGCCAAGATTCTTTATCCACCATATTTCTATTACCGAATCCCACGGCACCTTGGGCAAGACAACATCGCTTCACGTAGAGGCTGGGCCAGCAAACCGAGGGCGTAGGGCTTGTGACCATGTCTCCGTCGCTCCGGTGCCCATAACTTTTGATCCGTAAGGAGTTACGTGGCGCACAACATACCATTGGAAAGCCCTCCGTGAGCTCTATGACGGGGGCAGCAAGCCTGCACTGCTGCGCCTATTTTGTACCCCAAAATTGAACATTTTAATCAATTTTGGGCTACTTTTCTTCTTTTGCTCTATTTTTCTGTCCCGGATCGTACGTCGTGAGCTGTTAAAAGGACGACAACCTGACTCGCGGGACATTAGAGCGCCCTACAACGAATCGATATCACGACTTGCGAGGATGCTGCGTTGTTGAAGTGGATGGGTTGTCGTTAAGCCCACTGGGCCTTTTCAATGGGCCATCTCTCTAGGCTTCGACTGTGAACTGTCAACATATAAAGGATTTGTGCCCACAACATGATGGGTGCGATCATACCAGCACTAATCCATCGGATCCCATCAGAACTTCGAAGTTAAGCGTGCTTGGGCGAGAGTAGTACTAGGATGGGTGACCCCTTGGGAGGTCCTCGTGCTTCACCCCCCTTTTCAATTTTTATTTCCCTAGTTAGGGTTGCCAAGATACTTTATCCATCACATTTCTATTACCGAATCCCACAACACCTTGGGCAAGACAACTTCGCCTCACGTAGGGCTGGGCCCACAAACCGAGGGCGTAGGGCTTGTGACCAGGTCTCCGTCGCTCCGGTGCCCATAACTTTTGATCCGTAAGGACTTACGCGGCGCACAGCATACCGTTGGAAAGCTCTTCGAGAGCTGTACAATGGGGATAGCTAGCCTACTCGGCTGCAACCATTTTTGGAGCCCAAAATCGAACGTTTTCATTAGTTTCGGGTCAATTTTCTTCTTTGGCTCTCTTTTTCTGTCCCAGATCGTACGTAGTGAGCTGTTAAAAGAAAGACAACCTAACTCGTGGGATATTACATGACCCTACCACGCGTCGATATCACGTCTTACGAGGATGCTGCGTTGTTGAAGTGGATGGGTTATCGTTAAGCCCATTGGGTCATTTGAATGGGTCATCTCTTTGGGCTGCGACTGTGAACCGTCAACACATAAAGGAATTGTGCCCTCAACATGACGGGTGCGATCATACCAGCACTAATGCACCGGATCCCATCAGAACTCCGAAGTTAAGCGTGCTTGGGCGAGAGTAGTACTAGGATGGGTGACCCCCTGGGAAGTCCTCGTGTTACACCCCACTTTTCTATTTTTTTTGCCCCGGTTTGGAATGCCAAGATATTTTATCCACCACATTTCTATTGCCGATTCCCACAGCACCTTGGGCAAGACGACTTCGCTTCACGCAGAGACTGGGCTCGCAAACCGCTGGCGTAGGGCTTGTGACCAAGTCTCCATCGCTCCAGTGCCCATAACTTTTGATCCGTAAGGAGTTATGCGGCACACAGCATACTGTTGGAAAGCTCTCCGAGAGCTCTACAACGGGGGCAGCTAACCTGCTTTGCTGCGCCTGTTTTTGGAGCCCAAAATCGAACGTTTTCATCAGTATCGGGCCACTTTCCTTCTTTTGCTCTGTTTTTTCGTCCTGGATCGTACGTCATGACCTATTAAAAGGACGACAACCTAACCCGTGTAATATTACAAGGCCTTACAACGCGTCGATATAATGTCTTACGAGGATTCTATGTTCTTGAAGTGGATGGGTTGTCGTTAAGCCCATTGGGCCTTCTGAATGGGCCATCTCTTTGGGCTGGGATTGTGAACCGTCAATACATAAAGGATTTGTGCCCTCAGCATGATGGGTGCGATCATACCAGCACGAATGCATCGGTTCCCATCAGAACTCTGAAGTTAAGTGTGCTTGGGCAAGTGTAGTACTAGGATGGGTGACCCTCTTGGAAGTCCTTGTGTTGTACCCCCTTTTCAATTTTTTCTTGCCCCGGTTAGGGTTGCCAAGATACTTTATCCACCACATTTCTATTACCGAATCCCACGGCACCTTGGACAAGACAACTTCGCTTCTCGTTGAGACTGGACCTGCAAACCGAGGGCGTAGGGCTTGTGAACAGGTCTCCGTTGCTCTAGTGCCCATAACATTTGATCGGTAAGGAGTTACGCGGCGCACAGCATACCGATGAAAAGCTCTTCGAGAGCTCTACGATGGGGGTAGCAAGCCTGCCCTGCTACGCCCATTTTTGGAGCCAAAATCGAACGTTTTCATCAATTTTGGGCCACTTTTCTTCTTTTGCTCTATTTTTTCATCCCGGATCGTACGTCGTGTGCTGTTAAAAGGACGACAACCTGACTCGCTGGACATTAGAGGGCCCTACAATGTGTCGCTATCACGACTTGCGAGGATGCTGCGTTGCTGAAGTGGATGGGCTGTCGTTAAGCCCAGTGGGCCTTTTGAATGGGCCATCTCTCTGGGCTGGGATAGTGAACCGTCAACACATAAAGGATTTGTGGCCACAAGATGACGGGGGCGATCATACCAGCACAAGTGCACCGGATCCCATTAGAACTCTGAAGTTAAGCGTGCTTGGGCGAGAGTAGTACTAGGATGGGTGACCCCATGTGAAGTCCTCGTGTTGTATCCCCCATTTTCAATTTTTTTTTGCCCCCGTTAGGGTTGCAAAGATACTTTATCCACCACATTTCTATTACCGAATCCAACAGCACCTTGGGCAAGACAACTTCGCTTCACATATAGGCTGGGCCCACAAACCGAGGGCGTAGGGCTTGTGGCCAGGTCTCCGTCGCTCCGGTGCCCATAACTTTTAATTCGTAAGGAGTTACGCGATGCACTGGATACCGTTGGAAAGCTGTCCGAGATCTCTACGACAGGGGCAGCAAGACAGCTTTGCTGCGTCTATTTTTGGAGCTCAAAATCGAACGTTTTCATCAGTTTTGGGCCACTTTTAATCTTTTGCTCTATTTTTTTGACCCGGACGTACGTCGTGAGCTTTTAAAAGGACGACAACCTAACTCACGGGATATTACAGGGCCCTACAACGCGTCGATATCACGTGTTACGAGGATGATGCGTTGTTGAAGCGGATGGGTTGTCGTTAAGCCCATCGGGCCTTTTGAATAGGCAATCTCTCTTGGGTGGGACTGTGAACCATCAACACATAAAGGATTTGTGCCCACAAGATGACGGGTGCGATCATACCAGTACTAATGCAACGGAACCCATCAGAACTCTGAAGTTAAGCGTGTTTGGGCTAGAGTAGTACTAGGATGGGTGACCCCTTGGGAAGTCCTCGTGTTGTACCCCCACTTTCAATTTTTTTTGCTGCGGTTAGGGTTGCCGAGATACTTTATCCACCATATTTCTATTACCGAATCCCACGGCACCTTGGGCAAGACAACTTCGCTTCACGTAGAGGCTGGGCCCGCAAACCGAGGGCCTAGGGCTTGTGACCAGGTCTCCATCGCTCCGGTGCATATAACTTTTGATCCGTAAGGAGTTACGCGGTGTACAGCATACCGTTGGAAAGCTCTATGAGAGCTCTATGATGGGGATTGCAAGCCTCCTCAGTTGCACCCATATTTGGAGCCCAAAATCAAACGTTTTCATCAATTTCGAGCCAGTTTTCTTCTTTTGCTCTGTTTTTTTGTCCTAGATTGTACGTCGTCACCTGTTAAAAGGACAAAAACCTAACTCGCATGATATTACATGGCTCTATAACACGTCGATATCATGTCTTACGAGGATGCTGCATTGTTGAAGTGGATGGGTTGTCGTAAAGCCCATTGGACCTTTTGAATGGGCCATCTCTCTGGGCTGGGACTGTGAACCATCAACACATAAAAGATTTGTGCCCTCAACATGACGGGTGCGATCATACCAGCACTAATGCACCGGATCCTATCGAAACTCCGAAGTTAAGCGTGTTTGGGTAGGAGTAGTACTAGGATGGGTGGACCCCCAGGGAAGTCCTCGTGTTGCACCCCTTCTTTTTAATTTTTTTTGCCGCGGTTAGGGTTGCCAAGATACTTTATCCACCACATTTCTATTACCGAATCCCACGGCACCTTGGACAAGACAACTTCGCTTCACGGAGAAGCTGGGCCTGCAAACTGAGGGCGTAGGGCTTGTGACCAGGTGTCCGTTGTTCCGGTGCCCATAACTTTTGATCCGTAAGGACTTATGCGGCGTACAGCATACCGTTGAAAAGCTCTCCGAGAGCTCTACGATGGGGGTAGCAAGCCTGCTCTATTGCGCCCATTTTTGGAGCCCAAAATCGAACGTTTTCATCAGTTTTGGGCTACTTTTCTTCTTTTGCTCTATTTTTTCGTCCCGGATAGTACGTCGTGAGCTGTTAAAAGGACCACAACCTAACTCGCGAGACATTTGAGGGTCGTACAACGCATCGATATCATGTCTTGCGAGGATGCTGCGTTGTTGAAGCAGATGGGTTGTCGTTAAGCCCATTCTGCCTTTTGAATTGGCCATCTCTCTGGGCTGGGACTGTGAACCGTCAACACATAAAGGATTTATGCCAACAACATGACGGGTGCGATCATACCAGCACTAATGCACCGGATCCCATCAGAAATCCGAAGTTAAGCGTGCTTGGGCGAGAGTAGTACTAGGATGGGTGACCCCTTGGGAAGTCCTCGTGTTGCATCCCCTTTTTCAATTTTTTTGGCCTCGGTTAGGGTTGCCAAGATTTTTTATCCACCACATTTCCATTACTGAATCCCACGGCACCTTGGCAAGACAACTTCGCTTCAAGTAGAGGCTGGGCCTGCAAACCGAGGGCGTAGGGCTTGTGACCAGGACTCCGTCGCTCCAGTGCCCATAACTTTTGATCCGTAAGGAGTTACGCGGCGCACAGTATACCATTGGAAAGTTCTCCGAGAGCTCTACGACTGGGGTAGTAAGCCTCCTCGGCTGCGCCCATTTTTGGAGCCCAAAATCAAACATTTTCATCAGTTTCGGGCCAGTTTTCTTCTTTTGCTATGTTTTTTCATCCTGGATCGTACGTCGTTACCTGTTAAAAGGACGACAACCTAACTTGCATGATATTACAGGGCCCTATAACGCGTCGATATCTTGTCTTACGAGGATGCTACGTTGTTGAAGCGGATGGGTTGTTGTTAAGCCCATTAGGCCTTATGATTGGGCCATCTCTCTAGGCTGGGGCTGTGAACCGTCAACACATAAAGGATTTGTGCCCTCAACATGACGGGTGCGATCATACCAACACTAATGAACTGGATCCCATCCGAACTCCGAAGTTAAGCGTGTTTGGGCGAGAGTAGTACTAAGATGGGTGACCCCCTGGAAAGTCCTCGTGTTGCATCCCCCTTTTCAATTTTTTTGGCCTCGGTTAGGGTTGCCAAGATTTTTTATCCACCATATTTCCATTACCGAATCCCACGGCACCTTGGCAAGACAACTTCGCTTCAAGTAGAGGCTGGGCCTGCAAACCGAGGGCGTAGGGCTTGTGACTAGGTCACCGTCGCTCCGGCACCCATAACTTTTGATCCGTAAGGAGTTATGCGGTGCACAGAATACCGTTGGAAAGCTCTCCGAGAGGCCTACAACGGAGGCAGCAAGCTTGCTCGCTTGCGCCCGATTTTGGATTCCAAATTTGAACGTTTTCATCAATTTCGTGCCATTTTTCTTCATTCGCTCTATTTTCTCGTCCCGGATCGTATGTCGTGAGCTGTTAAAAGGACGACAACCTAACTCGCAGGATATTAGAAGGCCCTACAATGCATCGATATCACGTCTTGCGAGGATGCTGCGTTGTTGAAATGGATGGGTTGTCGTTAAGCCCTTTGGGCCTTTTGAATGGCCATCTCTCTGGGCAGGGACTGTGAACCGTCAACACATAAAGGATTTATGTCCTCAACATGACGGGTGCGATCATACCAGTACTAATGCACCGGATCCCATCGGAACTGCGAAGTTAAGCGTGCTTGGGCAAGAGTAGTAAGAGGATGGGTGACCCCCTAGGAAGTCCTAGTGTTGCACCCCACTTTTCAATTTTTTTTGCCCCGATTAGGGTTGCCAAGATACTTTATCCACCACATTTCCATTAACGAATCCCACGGCACCTAGGTCAAGACAACTTCGCTTCACGCAGGGGCTGGGCCCGCAAACCGAGGGTGTAGGGCTTGTGACTAGGTCTTCGTCGCTCCGGGGCCTATAACTTTTGATCCGTTTGGAGTTACGCAGCGCACAACATACCGTTGGAAAGCAATCCGAGAGCTCTACAACGGGGGAAGCTAGCCTGCTCGGCTGCACCCATTTTTGGAGCCCAAAATCGAACGTTTTCTTTAGTTTTGGGTCACTTTTCTTCTTTTGCTTTGTTTTTTCATCCTGGATCGTACGTCGTGACCAGTTAAAAGGAAGACAACCTAACCCACGTGATATTACAGGGCCCTACAACGCGTCAATATCATGTCTTACGAGGATGCTGCGTTGTTGAAGCGGATGGGTTGTTGTTAAGCCCATTGGGCCTTTTGAATGGGCCATCTCTTTGGGATGGGACTCTGAACCGTCAACACATAAAGGATTTGGACCCTCAACATGACGAGTGTGATCATACCAGCACTAATGCACCGGATCCCATCAGAACTCTGAAGTTAAGCGAGCTTGGGCAAGAGTAGTACTAGGATGGGTGACCCCTTGGGAAGTCCTCGTGTTGCACCCCGCTTTTCAATTTTTTTTGCCCCGGTTAGGGTTGCCAAGATACTTTATCCACCACATTTCTATTATCGAATCCCACGTCACCTTGGACAAGACAACTTCGCTTCACGTAGAGACTGGGCCTGTAAACCGAGGGCATAGGGCATTTGACCAGGTCTCCGTCGCTTCGGTGCCCATAACTTTTGATCCGTAAGGAGTTACGCGGCGTACATCATATCGTTGAAAAGCTCTCCGAGAGCTCAACGACGAGGGGTAGCAACACTGCTTTGCTGCATCCATTTTTGGAGCCCAAAATACAACATTTTCATTAGTTTTGGGCCACTTTTCTTCTTTTGCTTTGTTTTTTCATCTCGGATCGTACGTCGTGAGCTGTTAAAAGGACGACAACCTGACCCGCGAGACATTAGAGGGCCCTGCAATGCGTCGATATCACGACTTGCGAGGATGCTGTGTTGTTGAAGTGGATGGGTTGTCATTAATCCCATTAGGCCTTTTGAATGGGCCATCTCTCTGGGCTGCGACTGTGAACTGTCAACACATAAAGGATTTGTGTCCACAACATGACGGGTGCGATTATACCAGCACTAATGCACCGGATCCCATCAGAACTTCGAAGTTAAGCGTGGTTGGGCGAGAGTAGTACTAGGATGGGTGACCCCCTGGGAAGTCCTCGTGTTGCACCCACTTTTCAATTTTTTTGCCCTTGTTAAGGTTTCCAAGATAATTTATCCACCACATTTCTATTACCAAATCCCACGGCACCTTGGGCAAGACAACTTCGCTTCATGTACAGGCTGGGCCCGCAAACCGAGGGCGTAGGGCTTGTGACCAGGTCTCCGTCAATCCGGTGCCCATAACTTTTGATCCGTAAGGAGTTACGCGGCGTACAGCATACTGTTGGAAAGCTCTCCGAGAGCTCTACCACGGAGGTAACAAGCCTCCTTGGCTGCGCTGATTTTTGGAGGCCAAAATTGAACGTTTTCATCAGTTTCGGGCCACTTTTCTTCTTTTGCTATGTTTTTTCGTCCTGAATCGTACGTCGTTACATGTTAAAAGGACGACAACCTACCTCGCGTGATAATATAGGGCCCTACAACACGTCGATATCATGTCTTACGAGGATGCTGCGTTGTTGAAGCGGATGGGTTGTCGTTAAGTCCATTGGGCCTTTTGAATGGTCCATTTCTCTGGGCTGGGACAGTAAACTGTCAACAAATAAAGGATTTGTGCCCTCAACATGACGGGTGAGATCATACCAACACTAATGCACAGGATCCCTTCAGAACTCTGAAGTTAAGCATGCTTGGGCGAGAGTAGTGCTAGGATGGGTGACCCCTTGGGAAGTCCTCGTGTTGCACCCCCATTTTTAATTTTTTTGCCCCGGTTAGGGTTTCCAAGATAATTTGTCCACTACATTTCTGTTACTAAATCCCATGGCACCTTGGGCAAGACAACTTCGCTTCACGTAGAGGCTGGGCCCGCAAACCGAGGGCGTAAGGCTTGTGACCAGGTCTCCGTCGCTCCGGTGCCCAAACTTTTGATCCGTAAGGAGTTACGCGGCGCACAGCATAACGTTGGAAAGCTCTGCGAGAGCTCTACGATAGGGGTTGTAAGCCTCTTCGGCTGCGCCCATTTTTGTAGCCCAAAATTGAACATTTTCATCAGTTTCGGGACATATTTCTTCTTTTGCTTTGTATTTTCATCCCGGATCGTACGTCGTTACCTGTTAAAAAGATGACAACCTAACTCGCGTGATATTATAGGGCCCTACAACGCGTCGATATCATGTCTTACGAGGATGCTGCGTTGTTGAAGCGGATGGGTTGTCGTTAAGCCTATTGGGCCTTTTGAATGGGCCATTTCTCTGGGCTGGGACTGTGAACCGTCAACAAATAAAGGATTTGTGCCCTCAACATGACATGTGCGATCATACCGACACTAATGCACCGGATCCCATCAGAACTCTGAAGTTAAGCGTGCTTGGGCGAGAGTAGTACTAGGATGGGTGACCCCCTGGGAAGTCCTCGTGTTGCACCTCCCTTTTCAATTTTTTTGCCCCGGTTAGGGTTTTCAAGATAATTTATCCACCACATTTCTGTTACCAAATCCCACGGCACCTTGGGCAAGACAACTTCGCTTCACGTAGAAGCTGGGCCCGTAAACCGAGGGCATAGGGCATTTAACCAGGTCTCCGTCGCTCCGGTGCCCATAACTTTCTATCCGTAAGGAGTTATGCAGCGCATAGCATACCGTTGAAAAGCTCTTCGAGAGCTCTACGACGGGGGTAGCAAGGCTACTCTGCTGCGCCCATTTTTGGGGCCCAAAATAGAACATTTTCATCAGTTTTGGGCTATATTTCTTCTTTTGCTCTATTTTTTCGTCCCGGATAGTACGTTGTGAGCTATTAAAAGGATGACAACCTAACTTACGGGACATTAGAGGGCCCTACAACGCATCGATATCTTGTCTTGCAAGGATGCTGCGTTGTTGAAGCGGATAGGTTGTGGTTAAGCCCATTGGGCCTTTTGAATCGGCCATCTCACTAGGCTGGGACTGTGAACCGTCAACACATAAAGGATTTGTGCCCACAACATGACGGGTGCGATCATACCCGCACTAATGCACTGGATCCCATCAAAACTCCGAAGTTAAGCGTGCTTGGGCGAGAGTAGTACTTGGATGGGTGACCCCCTGGGAAGTCCTCGTGTTGCACCCCCCCTTTTCAATTTTTTTTGCCCTAGTTAGGGTTGCAAAGATACTTGATCCACCACATTTCTATTACTAAATCCCACGGCATCTTGGGCAAGACAACTTCGCTTCACGTAGTGGTTGGGCCCGCAAACCGAGGGCGTGGAGCTTGTGACAAGGTCTCCGTCGCTCCGGTGCCCATAACTTTTAATCCGTAAGGAATTACGCGACGCACAGCATACCGTTGGAAAGCTCTTCGAAAGCTCTACGACGGAGGCAGCAAGCCTGCTCGGCTGTACCTATTTTTGGAGCCCAAAATCGAATGTTTTCATCAGTTTCGGGCCACTTTTCTTCTTTTGCTCTATTTTTTCGACCCGGATCGTACGTCGTGATCTGTTAAAAGAACGACAACCTAACTCGCGGGATATTTCAGGGCCCTACCACGCGTCGATATCACGTCTTACGAGGATGCTGCGTTGTTGAAGCAGATGGGTTGTCGTTAAGCCCATTGGGCCTTTTGAATGGGCCATCTCTCTAGGCTGGGACTGTGAACCGTCAACACATAAAGGATTTGTGCCCGCAACATGATGGGTGCGATTATACCAGCAATAATGCACCGGATCCCATCAGAACTTCGAAGTTAAGAGTGCTTGGGCGAAAGTAGTACTAAGATAGGCGACCCCCTGGAAAGTCCTCGTGTTACACCCCCCTTTTCAATTTTTTTTGCCCCGGTTAGGGCTGCCAAGATTCTTTATCCACCACATTTCTATTACCGAATCCCATGGCACCTTGGGCACGACAACTTCGCTTCAAGTAGAGGCTGGGCCCACAAACCAAGGGCGTAGGGCTTGTGACCAGGTTTTCGTTGCTCTGGCGCCCATAACTTTTGATCCGTAAGGACTAACGCAGCATACAGTATACCGTTGGAAAGCACTCCGAGAGCCCTACGACGGGGGTAGCAAACTTGCTCTCTTGCGCCCGTTTTTGGATTCCAAAATTGAATGTTTTCATCAATTTTGGGCCACTTTTCTTCATTTGCTCTGTTTTTTCATCCCGGATCGTACGTTGTGAACTGTTAAAAGGACAACAACCTAACTTACGGGATATTAGAGGGCCCTACAACGCGTAGATATCATGTCTTGCGAGGATGCTGCGTTGTTGAGGTGGATGGGTTGTCGTTAAGCCCTTTGGGCCTTTTGAATGGGCCATCTCTCTAGGCAGGGACTGTGAACCGTCAACACATAAAGGATTTATGCCCTCAAGTTAACGGGTGTGATCATACCAGCACTAATGCACCGGATAGGAAGTCCTCATGTTGCACCTCACTTTTCAATTTTTTTTGCCCCGATTTGGGTTGCCAAGATACTTTATCCACCATATTTCTATTACCGAATCCCACGGCACCGTGGGCAAGAGAACTTCGCTTCATGTAGAGGCTGGGCCTGCAAACCGAGGGCGTAGGGCTTGTGACCAGGTCTCCGTCGCTCTGGTGCCCATAACTTTTGATCAATAAGGCGTTACGCAGCGTACAACATACCGTTGGAAAGCTTTTCAGGAGCCCTACGACGGGGGGAAGCAAGCTTGCTCCGCTGCACCTATTTTTGGAGACCAAAATTGAACGTGTTCATCAGTTTTGGGCCATTTTTCTTCTTTTGCTCTATTTTTTCATCCCAGATCGTACGTCATGAGCTGTTAAAATGAAGACAACCTAACTCGCGGGATATTACAGGGCCCTACCACGCGTCGATATCACGTCTTACGAGGATGCTGCGTTGTTGAAGCGGATGGGTTGTCGTTAAGCCCATTGGGCCATCTCTTTGGGCTGGGACTGTGAACCATCAACACATAAAGGAATTGTGCCCTCAACATGACGGGTGCGATCATACCGGCACTAATGCACCGGATCCCATCAGAACTCCGAAGTTAAGTGTGCTTGGGTGAGAGTAGTACTAGGATTGGTGACCCCTTGGAAAGTCCTCGTGTTGGACCCACCTTTTCAATTTTTTTTGCCCCGATTAGGGTTGCCAAGATACTTTATCCACCACATGTCTATTACGGAATCCCATGGCACCTTGGGCAAGACAACTTCACTTCAGGTAGAGGTTGGGCCCACAAATCGAGGGCGTAGGGCTTGTGACCAAGTCTTTGTCGCTCCGATGCCCATAACTTTTGATCCGTAGGGAGTTACGCAGCACACAACATACCATTGGAAAGCTCTCCGAGAGCTCTACGACTAGGGAAGTGAGCCTACTCGGCTGCTCCGTTTTTGGAGCCCAAAATTAAACGTTTTCATCAGTTTTGGGTCACTATTCTTCTTTTGCTCTGTTTTTCCATCCCAAATCGTACGTCGTGAGCTGTTAAAAGGACGACAACATAACTCGAGGGACATTAGAGGGCCTTACAATGCGTCAATATCACGTCTTGCGAGGATGCTGCGTTGTTGAAGCGGATGGGTTGTCGTTAAGCCCATTGGGCCTTTTGAATGGGCCATCTCTCTGGGCTGGGACTGTGAACCGTCAACACATAAAGGATTTGTGCCCTCAACATGACGAGTACGATCATACCAGCACTAATGCACCGGATCCCATCAGAAATCTGAAGTTAAGCATGCTTGGGCTAGAGTAGTACTAGGATGGGTGACACCCTGGGAAGTCCTCGTGTTGTACCCCCCTTTTTAATTTTTTTTGCCACGGTTAGGGTTGTCAAGATACTTTATCCACCACATTTCTATTACCGAATCCCACGGCACCATGGGCAAGACAACTTTGCTTCAAGTAGAGGCTGGGCCCGCAAACTGAGGACGTAGGGCTTATGCCCAAGTCTCCGTCACTCCGGTGCCAATAACTTTTGATCCGTAAGGAGTTACGCGGCGCACAGCATACCATTAGGAAGCTCTCCGAGAGCTCTAAGATAGAGGTAGCAAGCCTGCTCGGCTGCACCCAATTTTGGATCCCAAAATTGAACGTTTTCATCAGTTTCGGGACACTTTTCTTCTTTTGCTCTGTTTTTTCGTCCTGGATCCTACGCCGTGAGTTGTTAAAAGGACGACAACCTAACTCTCGGGACATTAGAGGGCCCTACAACATGTCGATATCACGTCTTACGAGGATACTGTGTTGTTGAAATGGATGGGTTGTCGTTAAGCCCTTTGGGCCTTTCGAATGTGCCATTTTTCTGGGCAGGGACTGTGAACTATCAACACATAAAATAATTGTGCCCTCAACATGACGGGTGCGATCATACCAACACTAATGCACCGGATCCCATTAGAACTCCGAAGTTAAGCGTGCTTGGCCGAGAGTAGTACTAGGATTTGTGACCCCCTGGGAAGTCCTCATGTTACACCTCCCCTTTCAATTTTTTTTTGCCCCGGTTAGGGTTGCCAAGATACTTTATCCACCACATTTCTATAACCGAAAACCACGGCACCTTGGGCAAGACAACTTCGCTTCACGTAGAGGCTGGGCCTGCTAACCGAGGGCGTAGGGCTTGTGACAAGGTCTTCGTCGCTTCGGTGCCCATAACTTTTGATCCGTAAGGAGTTACGCGGCACACGGCAAACCGTTGGAAAGCCCTCCGAGAGCTCTACGAGGTGCCCAAAATCGAACGTTTTCATCAATTTCGGGCCATTTTTCTTCTTTCCTCTATTTTTTCATCTCGGATCATACGTCGTGAGCAGTTAAAAGGACGACAACCTAACTCACGGGATATTACTGGGCCCTACCACGCGTCGATATCACGTCTTATGAGGATGCTGTGTTGTTGAAGCGGATGGGCTGTCGTTAAGCCCATTGGGCCATTTGAATGGGCCATCTCTCTGGGCTGGGACTATGACCCGTCAACTCATAAAGGAATTGTGCCCTCAACATGACGGGTGCGATCATACCAGCACTAATGCACCGGATCCTATCAGAACTCTGAAGTTTGGCGTGCTTGGGCGAGAGTAGTACTAGGATGGGTGATGCCTTGCGAAGTCCTCGTGTTGCACCCCCCTTTTCAATTTTTTTTGCCCTGGTTAGGGTTGCCAAGATATTTTACCCACCATATTTCTATTACTGAATCCTATGGCACCTTGGGAAAGACAACTTCACTTCACGTAGAGGTTGGGCCCACAAATCGAGGACGTAGGGCTTATGATCAGATCTCTGTTGATTCGGTGCCCATAACTTTTGATCCGTAAGGAGTTTCGCGGCACACAGCATACAGTTGGAAAGCTCTCCGAGAGCTCTATAATGGGGACAACTAGCCTGCTCGGCTGCGCCGTTTTTGGAGCCCAAAATCAAATGTTTTTGTCAGTTTTGGGCCACTTTTCTTCTTTTGCTCTGTTTTTAGGTCCCGGATCATACGTCGTGAGCTGTTAAAAGGACGACAACCTAACTCGCGGGATATTAGAGGGCCCTGTAACTCGTCGATATCACGTCATTCGAGGATGCTGCGTTGTTGAAGCGGATGGGTTGTCGTTAAGCCCATTGGGCCTTTTGAATGGGCCATCTCTCTGGGCTAGGATTGCGAACTGTCAACACATAAAGGAGATGTGCCCTCAACATGATGAGTGCGATCATACCAGCACTAATGCACCAGATCCCATCAGAACTCTGAAGTTAAGCGTGCTTGGGTGAGAGTAGAACTAGGATGGGTGACCCCCTGAGAAGTCCTCATGTTGCAACCCCACTTTTCAAATTTTTTTGCCCCGATTAGGGTTGCCAAGATTCTTTATCGACCACATTTCTATTACCGAATCCCACGGCACCTTGGGCAAGACAACTTCGCTTCACGTAGAGGCTGGGTCCGCAAACCGAGGGCATAGGGCTTATGACCAGGTCTTCGTCGCTCCGGTGCCTATAACTTTTGATCCGAAATGAGTTACGTGGTGTACAGCATACCGTTGGAAAGCTCTCTGAGAGCTCTACGACGAGCGCAGCTAGCCTGCTCGACTGTGCCCTTTTTGGAGTCCAAAATCAAACATTTTCATTAATTTCGGGCCACTTTTCTTCTTTTGCTCTATTTTTCCATCCCGGATAGCACATCGTGAGTAGTTAAAAGGACGACAACCTAACTAGCGGGACATTATCGGGCCCTACAATGCGTCGATATCACGTCTTGCAATGACGCTGCGTTGTTGAAGCGGATGGGTTATCGTTAAGCCCATTGGGCCTTTTGAATGGGCCATCTCTCTAGGCTGGGACTGTGAACCATCAACACATAAAGGATTTGTGCCCTCAACATGACGGGTGCGATCATACCAGCGCTATTGCACTGGATCCCATAAGAACTCCGAAGTTTGGCGTGCTTGGGCGAGAGTTGTACTAGAATGGGTGACCCCCGGGAAGTCCTCGTGTTGCACCCCCATTTTCAATTTTTTCTGCCCCGGTTAGGGTTGCCAAGATACTTTATCCACCGCATTTCTATTACCGAATCCCACGGAACCTTGGGCAAGGCAACTTCGCTTCAAGTAGAGGCAGGGCCCGCAAACCGAGGGCGTAGGGCTTGTGACCAAGTCTCCGTCGCTCCGTCGCCCATAACTTTTGATCCGTAAGGAGTTACGCGGCCACAGCATGCCATTGGAAAGCTCTCAAAGAGCTCTACGATGGGCGCAGCTAGCCTGCTCGGCAACGCCCTTTATGGAGCCCAAAATCGAACGTTTTTATCAGTTTCGAGCCACTTTTCTTCTTTTGCTTTGTTTTTCCGTCCTGGATAGTACGTCGTGAGCTGTTAAAAGGACGACAACCTAACTCGTGGGACATTATCGGTCCCTACAATGCGTCGATATCACGTCTTGCAATAATGCTGCGTTGTTGAAACGGATGGGTTGTCGTTAAGCCCATTGGGCCTTTTGAATGGGTCATCTGTCTAGGCTGGAATGTGAACCGTCAACACATAAAGGATTTGTGCCCTCAACATGACGGGTGTGATCATACCAGCACTAATGTACCGGATCCCATCAGAACTCCGAAGTTTGGCTTGCTTAGGCGAGAGTAATATTAGGATGGGTGACCCCCAGGGAAGTCCTCGTGTTGCACCCCCCTTTTCAATTTTTTCTTCCCCGGTTAGGGTTGCCAAGATACTTTATGTGACGCCCGGGTTTTAGCCATGCATTTAATTTCTGTTGCATCCCTTGTTTGCGCATTTATTTCTGTGCCTTACTAACTGACTTTTATGACTACTATTCACTCAATTTTTAAACTGCCTCCTATTAGTTAATTATCATTTTTATTAAATCATATTAATTGTAAAAGTAGTGGAAAAAATATGCATTTGAGCTAAAGGCGTTAGGAGGGCTCGTTTAGAAAATGATTTTTGTAGTTGAGTGAATAGTGTTACGTAACATAACTTAGAAATTTAATTAGCTAGCCTATGTTTTACACATTAGCCTCATTTTGAGCTAGCAACGCGCATTAAAATAAACCACCTTAAGCACCCAAACTTAACCCACCTCAAGACTTACCTATTAAAAACATAACATAAGCACATTTAGCACAAAAACACAAAAAATTCAGCAGTGAACAGTGCCCCAAACCCGACAGCCCTTCTCTTGCTTCTTGAGGATTTTTGCTTCTTCAAATCATCAAATCAAGCCACTCCAAGCCTTGAGCAACTAGTGTAGGGTGTTTGCAAGGTTCCTAGGTGCTCCTACGCATATTGGTGAGGGATTTCACGGCTTGTTTTTGCATTTCTAAATAGTTGTCAATTTCTTGATTTGTTGAAAATGTGATCAAATGCTATTGTATGAGTTATCTATGCTAATATACCATCTATATGAATGTTAGAGAACACATTTGAGCCATCGTTTCGCAATTTAAACGGTTAGAATCGTTAGTTTGATTTTTAGGGTGAATAGTGATGTTTTTCTAGGGTTTTGTGTAATTACTCGAATTAGCTTGATTTAATGCTTCTAATAGATGCCTTAGGTGCTAGTAAAGATAACCTAATAGCCCCGTGCACTTGCATTGCCCTTGAATCGCTTAAAAATGGAAAATAGCCGACTTTAACTTGGGGCTTTTGGGGTTAATGCGAATCCGGGTGGATTCGGGCTTCAATTCTAGTATCCTTAGGCTACCTAGGTGCTATATATGCGTTGATATCCCTTGTTTGAAGCCCGGACAATGTATGTGTAGTTTAAAGCCATAAGAGGGAATTTGGGGCTTTCGGGGTAAACGCGGGCATTTGAATGAGTTAGAGGGTTGAGAGGGTACCTTGAGGGTTAGTTAGAAGGTTGGGAGAGTTTCCTTTGATAATGAAATCATTAACTTTGGTTTGGGAGAGAAATAGTTTGTAAAATGAAGGGGTTAAGTGTAATTTCGGTTGTCTCACACTTCTAAACCCATGGTATGACTTCTTGAGTGTTTATATGTGATTTTAAGTTGATTTGGAGCTTTTGGTATAATTCTATGCTTAGCTTGTATATGTTCCTTTGTAAACTGCTTATTAACCTCTATAACTGCTTCTATTCTAATTGCTTTGAGGTCAACCTACTTTGTTGATCCTCCTATGTGTTAATGTTTATATTGTTGTTATTAACTTGCCATTGTTAAGTGCATTGCATCGTGGTTGCGCAACCATAGTGTCAGGGGCGGATGTGTTGAATATCGGCTGGGCGGCAGAGGGCTTGCCGGTGGATATTCAAACTCCGTACCCTATTCCCTCATTCGCCTAGTCCGGAGATTGCTAGGGGATGTTGGGTCGTAGGATTCGGGGTACATCCGGAGTACACCCACTGGAGTGTTTGGGGATTATGCCGGCTTATCGTGATCGTGCTCGTGGTTCGTGGATCGTGATTGAAGACCAGTGAAGATTGGTGTATAGGGGATTGAGTGAAATGTATCCTTTTATATGTGTGGTTATTTCAGTTATCGTTGTTTCTTTAATTGTCTAAGTGTTATTGGTGTTTAATTGTATTATATGTTGCATTGCACACCCTGGGACTATATCCCTCACTGGGCAACAGTGGTTGCTCATACCTCGATATCTGTTTCAGGAGACGCTGAGGGTGATCCCCAGCTTGTTGATTTAGTTGAGGAAGAAGAAGTTCAGATTGAGCCTTTACCTTAGTTGCTGTGCCTGATAGCTTGAGGTGGTTAATGAATTTGCTGCTATGTGGAAGATTCATCTGATTACTTTACGTACTATTTTGTGGCCTAAGGGCTATGTATATGTTGTTGTGCAAATTGAAAGATAGTAGATTGTGGTGTAGAATTGGAAGCCATGTCTTGTAATAACTTTTATTCTTGCCTTTATTTCCTTGCATGCTTGGGGAGTGGATGGTTAATGTAGAATGCATTATCCTTTAAGTTGTTTTATTGATTTCCTAGAATGTTATGATTATAAAGCTATGCTGATAACAAGTTCTCGCATGCTTGTGTGTTTTGGAGATATTGTGTACCATAAGGCTCGGATGGCCTTATAGCTTTGTTGTTTAATTGAGAAAAGCTTGTGTTGTATTGTTGGGACTTTGTTTAGGTGTTTACAGGTTTTTGGAATGTCCACGGTACAGGGGAGACTCTGTCCGTGTGTCGGGTCCGGACTTAACCTTTAGCTTGGGGGTTGGGTCGGGGCGTGACACTTTATCTACCATATTTCTATTACCGAATCCCACGGCACCTTGGGCAAGACAACTTCGCTTCAAGTAGAGGCTGGGCCTGCAAACCGAGGTCGTAGGGCTTCTGACCAGGTCTCTGTCGCACTGGCGCCCATAACTTTTGATCTGTAAGGAGTTACGCGGCGCACAACATACCGTTGGAAAGCTCTCCAAGAGCTCTACGATGGGGGTAGCATGCCTGCTCGGCTGCGCCCGTTTTTGGATCCCAAAATTGAACATTTTCATCAGTTTTGAGTCACTTTTCTTCATTTGATCCATTTTTTCATCCCGGATCGTACGTCGTGAGCTATTAAAAGGATGACTACCTAACTCGCAGGACATTAGAGGGGCCCTACAATGCATCGACATCACGTCTTGTGAGGATGCTGCGTTGTTGAAGTGGATGGGTTGTCGTTAAGCCCTTTGGGCCTTTTGAATGGGCCATCTCTCTAGGCTGGGACTGTGAACCATCAACACATAAAGGATTTATGCCCTTAACATGACGGGTGCGATCATACCAGCACTAATGCACCGGATCCCATCAGAACTACGAAGTTAACCGTGCTTGGCCGAGAGTAGTACTAGGATGGGTGACCCCCTTAGAAGTCCTCATGTTGCACACCCCTTTTCAATTTTTTTTGCCCCGGTTAGGGTTGCCAAGATACTTTATCCACCACATTTCTATTACCGAATCCCACGGCACCTTGGGCAAGACAACTTCGCTTTACGTAGAGGCTGGGCCTGCAAACCGAGGGTGTAGGGCTTGTGACTAGGTCTCCGTCGCTCCGGTACCCATAACTTTTGATCCGTAAGGAGTTACGCGGCGCACAGCATACCGTTGGAAAGCTCTTCGAGAGCTCTATGACTGGGGCAACTAGTTTGTTCGGCTGCGCCCATTTTTGGAGCCCAAAATTGAACGTTTTCATCAGTTTTGGGCTAATATTTTTCTTTTGCACTATTTTTTCATCCCGGATCGTACGTCGTGAGCTGTTAAAAGGACGACAAGCTAAATCGCAGGACATTGGAGGGCCCTCCAATGCGTCAATATCATGTCTTGCGAGGATGTTGCGCTGTTGAAGTGGATGGGTTGTCGTTAAGCCCATTGGGCCTTTTGAATAGGTCATCTCTCTGGGTTGGGATTGTGAACCGTCAACACATAAAGGATTTGTGCCCTCAACATGACGAGTGTGATCATACCAGCACTAATGCACCGGATCCTATCAGAAGTCCGAAGTTAAGCGTGCTTGGGCGAGAGTAGTACTAGGATGGGTGACCCCCTGGGAAGTCCTCGTGTTGCACTACCCTTTTCAATTTTTTTAGCCCCGATTAGGGTTGCCAAGATACTTTATCCACCACATTTCTATTATCGAATCCCATGGCACCTTGGGCAAGACAACTTCGCCTCACGTAGAGGCTGGGCCCGCAAATCGAGGGCGTAGGCTTGTGACAAGGTCTCCGTTGCTCTGGTGCCCATAACTTTTGATCCGTAAGGAGTTACGCAGCACAAAACATACCGTTGGAAAGCTCTTCGAGAGCTCTATGACGGGGACAGCTAGGCTGCTAGGCTGCGCCCATTTTTGGAGCCCAAAATCGAATGCTTTCATCAGTTTCGGGCTACTTTTCTTCTTTTGCTTTGTTTTTCCATCCCGGATCGTACGTCGTGAGCTGTTAAATGGACGACTGTCACGTCCCAACCCGGCCCATAAAGGTTAGACTAGGGTGTGATCTAAACATTCAAGTCATATCTTGTACTTAATCGTTCATGAAAGTTTAACACTTAACGTTTTTGCCTAAACTCCAAAATTTTCAGGAAAAGTCGGTGGCATAACGGCTGTAATTGGGCTCTTTAGTTTGACGTAATTCTCAAAACGCCTCAAAATTTCCAATCTCAATTTCATTTCAAACAAAGATTACTATTTATCATCAATTGAAACGCCTACTAGTTGTCTCGAAGTCTCGTTTGATTAATAACCTAGCATGATACTATGTCTCGCTTGTTTGTTAATCCTCGTTACAAAGGTACCTGTTGATCTTAGCTTAACAATGAGTACCTGCTTAAGATTGGATAGGTTCATTTTACTTAATCCTTACATGATACTTCATAATCCTATGATGGATTGGATACTAGTCAATAGCGATAGCAAAAATGACCATAGTAGTGTCTATCTAGTTATTATCAGTACAAGCCAAAATTAGACCCCAAATTACAACGGGGGTCTTTTACATTACAATAGCAAGCATCATAAGAAATGAAATAGTCTTCAAGCAACATATTGTTCACAAAATGGCTATAGTCACGTAAGGCACGTAGGGCAAGTAATCATTCCAAAGAATCATCGTTAGACATATCGTCCTCGGCTACCTGTTCTTGGTCTTCTTCACCTGAGATGATAAAAGAGGGTGAGTCCTTATGAACTCAGCGAGTGGGGAATGAGAAATAAGTTTTGAAACTCATTTTCTGATTCAACTTATAAAAAACCCTTTTTGCAAGCATGAATGTATCACAAGTAAGTACATAACAAAATGTAAAAGTAAAGGAACACAATTACCCGTCTTTCCTCCCCGAGGTCCTCTAGGAACCAAGCGAGAGTACTTATACACATAGTGAAAAGGATACGGTGAACTTTTGCTCTCAGTTCATGTCTGTATCAATTATTGATGACGGCTTCAATTCATCCCCTTATCCAGCCAAATGGGTCTACTCCAGATGTACCCCAAAATCCTACGACCCAACTCTCCGAGGAAGTCTAGCCCCCAAGAGAGAGAGAGAATTGGACAATGGTAGTCACGGTTGCACCGGCAAGCCTGATGCAGCCCGATGTGCATGAACACTACCACGCCAGAATGAAAGGTTGCAACCTTGTATGCAATACACATTTATGACATGTAATATATCACATTAGGAGGACAACAAAGTAGGTTGCCTCTGAACAGTCATAAGATTGCACATTGACAAGTAAACAAGCGAGGCACGATATGACAGACAATTTCACTTATAAAGCACATGGAGTTATATGAATATTAAACGGGAAGCCATGTAACGCATGTAAATCAAGTCATATAACTCATTTCAAAGTTCACGTAATCAAATAATAAGATTATTCATCATGCAACGACATCTACGTGGGATCGGGTGCAAGAAAAGCCTACTTATCAAGATGTAATTATCGAAATCATATTTAGGGTTACAAGGGCAACTATGGGCAGCCTACTAAACACATAATCAAACACAATATCCATAGGATCAACACTTAGCGAGTTTACCTAGTTACTAGGGTTTCAATTCGTGTTTACCCGTGCGATTAAACCCCAAGTCATCTCGTAATTAAGCTCAAGCCATGCATTGATTAAATTAAACACCCTAAAGCATTCAAAACAGTCCACACAACATCCAAATGCCACAATCCCAAGCATTTAATACAACAAGGGAAGCTACATTAAATTTTTTAAGCACATCAATAGGAAAAACCCTGACTGCAATGGACTGTTTTCTCACAATCATTAAGACAAGCAAAAAATCTCCAATTCCAGTGAACAAGATGTCAAATTAAATCTTAAGGAGTGAACTAAATTCAGAAACAAACCTAGCATCATTTGGAGTTCGGGTTCAAGAGTTATAGCCAAAACAGTGAGACTGCACAAAACTGTCCAGATTTGCACACATTTCAATATTTGTCGTTTTTTACGGCCTTAGGGTCAGATTCAGCCATAGTCCATTTCTGCAAAAAAATGTCCAGAACTGAAAAATATAGCTGCACACCAAATTTAATGCATTTTTTATATCATTTACTAAGTCAAAACTAATTCATTCTACAAGGTCAGTGAATCTGCCAAAACCTGCTTCAATTTTCACGTATTTTCAACATCTTTTAACTAGTCAAAATCACCTCACACCAACAAGACAGAAGGCTGTCACATACATGATTTCATCTATCATCACATTCTAGCCAAGAATCTTGCCATGCATGTTTATAAAAGCTCATGAACACATATATATCTCAAGTACAGAAGTAAAGATAAACATTTAAGGGCATGCATGTGGTTTTTTGAAAGATTTTCAAGAAGTTTTAGCCCTCACCTTAGCAAAACAACAAGAGGATGCACAAGACTCTTGATGGTTGCACAAGATTGACTCTTTTCCTTGCTTAGCCGAGACACCACTCAATTTTATCTAATTTCCTAGCTTAGTAACCAAGTTCTTAGTAGGTGCATGTGGTTAGAACAAGAAGAAAAGAAATGGAAGCTAGCAAACTCACCTAAGCCGAAATGGAGGTTCAAAGAGCTTGCATGTGTGTCTTTTGCACTCTAGCTTTGCTTGGTCGAGTTCCTTGGTTGCTTGGAAGTCTTGAAGAGCCTTAGGATGAAGAACTTAGCTATGGAGTCTACAATATTCAGCTAGGGCCGAGAGAGAGAGAGAAGAATGAGAAGGAGAAAGAGAAATATGGGAAAGAAAGAATGAATGAAAGAAAAAAAATGAAAGCTTGCTAGGTTTGATGCATATGTTGGCCTAGGGCCTTGCAAAATCAGAATTTGGTGTCTTCAAGAAGCATAATTTGAATCACCTAGCATGGGCAAGGATCTTGTGTCATAGAATGTTTGGGGAATAAATTTTGAAATTGGATTGCATGCACAAAGCTCCTAGTGGTCGGCCAAGGCTTGTGCAAAATCTGAATTTTTTTGTCTTGTTCAAGGCTTATTTTATTGTGTGTTTGGGATATGCAAAGAATAAAGAATAAAGAATAAAGAATGTCTAGCTTTTTGTGAGATTTTGTCTTCTAGTGCATTGATTTAGCATTTTAATATTAGTTAGTGGAGTTTGAAGGATTAATTGATGATCTAGTGCTTTGTGTAAGATTCTTTCTTGATTAACGTGTGGGAATGCTTTCCTAGGTTTAGGGCGTGCACTACGAGACAAGGCACGAACTACGAGATGAATGCACATTTCCCAAGTAAATGCACGCAACCCTAAATGAATGCACGTAATTCAATGCAAGGCACATAAAACGAAACACGATTCTTAAATCTAGGTCAAGGCATGCAAATCTAGGTTAGACAAAACGAGGTATCGCATGCAAATCGAGGTCGGGCCTCACATCCTCCCCTCCTTAAAAAGAATTTTATCCTGAAATTCAATATTACCTTTGAAATAAAGCTAGATACTGTTGCTCCATCTGGTCTCGCCTTTCCCACGTTGGTTCTTCAACTCCATCATGATCCCACAACACTTTCACCATCGGTATAAATTTGTTGCGCAACTCCCGATCTTGCTGATCTAGGATCCGAATGGGCTTCTCCTCATAAGACAAGTTCTCCCGAAGCTACAACGGCTCTGGCTCCAAGATATGCAATGGATCAGGATGATACTTCCGAAGCGTTGAAACATGAAAGACGTCGTGAATATTGGAGAGGTTTTGGGGTAGTGCCAAGCGATACACCAATTTGCCAACCTTCTCAATTATCTTGAATGGTCCTACAAACCTCGAGCTCAACTTTCCACCCTTGCTGTGTTTAATCAATCCCCTTCGAGGTGATATCTTCAAGAATACCTTGTTGCCGACCTCAAACTCTAGGCTCTGTCTCCGTCGGTCTGCATAACTTTTCTACCTGCTTTGGGCAGTAAGCATCCATTTCCGGACGAGGTGGATATTATCAACAGTCTTCATAAGTTCAGGTAGAAGGGTTGGGTCAAAAGTCTTCGTCTTACCTACTTCATCCTAGTAAATTGGGGATCGACACTTACGTCCATACAATGCCTCAAATGGGGCCATCCCAATAGTGGCCTAATAACTATTATTATAAGTGAACTCCGATAGAGACAGATATTTCTTCCAACCTTTCCTGAAGTCTAAAACACACGCCCTCATCATATCCTCTAGAATCTGAATAGTTCTCTCAGATTGTCCATCAGTCTGAGGGTGATAAGCGTGTTGAAACTCAACTTCGTTCCCAAAGCTTCTTGCAATCTCTTCCAGAATCTGGAAGTAAAACGAGGATCCCTATCCGATACAATACTCACAGGTATCCCGTGCAATCTTACAATCTCAGCCACATACATATCTCCCAATTTCTAAGGACTATCCTCATTGTTCATCGGTAAGAAATGCGCTGACTTAGTCAATCTATCCACTATGACCCAAACGGCGTCATGACCCTTTTGTGACCTGGGAAGGTCCATAACAAAGTCTATAGTTATATGTTCCCATTTCCATTGAGGAATCTCCAATGGCTGAAGTAAACCTGCTGGTCGTTGATGTTCCGCTTTGACTCTTTGGCAAGTCAAACACCGTGCCACAAACTCCACGATCTCTCTCTTCATGTTATTCCACCAATAGTGTTGCTTCAAATTCCGGTACATCTTTGTTCCACCGGGGTGAATAGTGTATCTTGAATTATGGGCTTCTTTAAGAATCTTCTTTATCAGCTCTGGCTCATTAGGAACACAGATCTGATTCCTAAACCTCCAAATACCATCATCATGAAACTAAAAATCTGTGTTGTTTTCTTTAATCTTCTGAAACTGTTGGTCCTTCTGTTGAGCCTCTCGCAATTCAGACAACAAGGTCGATTGAACTTGTGTAGTAGCAAATAGTAATCCTTTTCGAGTCAATTGTGGTTTCCACAAAAATGCTTCCTCCAACAACTCCTGCACCTTGACATCCAGTTTTGCCATGCTCGCTTTCCTACTTAAGGCATCTGCAACTACATTTGCTTTACCGGGCATATAATTGATTGTGCAGTTATAATCATCCAAAAGCTCCATCCACCGCCTTTGCCTCATATTCAACTCTTTTTGTGAGAACAAGTATTTCAAGCTCTTGTGATCAGTAAACACCTCGAACTTGTTACCCCACAGATAGTGCCTCCATTTCTTGAGTTCAAACACGATAGCCGCTAACTCCAGATCATGCGTCGGGTAGTTTCTATTCGTACGGCTTCGGTTTCCTAGAAGCATACGCAATCACTCTACCATTTTGCATCAACACACATCCCAGTCCTTCCTTCGAAGCATCGCTATAGATTACAAAACCTTGACTCCCTTCAAGCAATGCAAGAACAGGTGTAGTAGTCAATCTTTTCTTCAATTCTTGGAAGTTGTTCTCACACTTATCATCCCACACGAACTTTGTTTTCTTTTGAGTGAGCTTTGTAAGCTGTCCTGCAATCTTAGAGAAATCCTTCACGAACCTCCGATAATAGCCGGCTTCTTCCAAGACATCACCGCTTCTATCTTTGCTGGATCCACTGCTATTCCCTCTTGGGATATGATATGCCCCAAAAATGCAATCTGCTGCAACCAAAATTCGCACTTGCTAAACTTTGCATACAATTGATGCTCTCAAAGTTTCTGCAATACCAATCGCAGATGTTGTTCATGCTCAGCCTCGGATTTCGAGTATACCAAAATATCATCAATGAAGATCACCACAAATTGGTCCAAGTAAGGTTGAAACACCCTGTGCATCAAGTCCATAAAAGCTGTAGGGGCATTGGTTAGTCCAAATGGCATCACCACATATTCATAATGCCCATATCTTGTCCTAAAAGCCGTTTTAGGTACATCCTCTTTTTTGATCCGCAACTGATAGTACCCTTGCCTCAAGTCGAGCTTCGAATACACTTTGGCTCCTTGAAGTTGATCAAATAACTCGTCGATCAGTGGAAGTGGGTATTTATTCTTGACAGTCACTTGGTTCAATCCACGGTAGTCGATGCATAGCCTTAACGTTCCGTCTTTCTTCTTTACAAATAGGACTGGCGCACCCCATGGAGAAGAACTCAGTTGAACAAACCCCTTCTTCAACAATATTTGCAATTGGTCCTTCAATTCTTGTAGCTTGGCTAGTGCCATACGATAGGGAGCTTTAGATATCGGCTGGGTTCCAGGCAGTAACTCTATAATGAACTCGATCTCACGATTTGGGGGTAAACCGGGCAATTCTTCTGGAAACACATCCGCATAGTCTTTGATCACTGGCATCTCCTCCAACTTAGCTTTGTCCGACGGCTTGTTGATAAGGTAAGCTAAGTATCCACTACACCCTTTTCTCAAGGACTTCACTGCTTTCGTAGATGAAATGATGGAACTCCCGGTGAAATCTCTTCGACCCATTACCTCCAGTATTGGTTGACCAGGTATCCGGAATGTTACAATCTTCATCCGGCAATCTAGTTGGGCATGATGCTTTGCCAACCAGTCCATCCTTAAGATGACTTCATAGTCTCGAAAAGGTAATACAATAAGATTGGCTGAGAATTCCCTATCTTTAATTTGGATTTTACATGCTTTACAAGCTGAGCTAGTAACAAGTTTAGAACCCATCGGAGTACCAACTTCTACTTCGTAAGGCAATCATGCAACTCGTAGTTTCACACGTTGCACACATAAGGGAATAATAAATGAATGAGTAGCACCTGGATCAATTAGCACCCTAACAGGTTGATTCAGTATGAAGAATGTACCTTCAACAACAGCAGTCTCCTCTGGAAGCTCCTCGCACTCAATAGCATAAGCTCGAGCCTGAACTCTAGGAACTGGAGTCTTGCCTCTACCAACTGGTTTAACCTGATTTTGTCCTGCTTGCCATTTAGGGCAATCCTTGATCTGATGCTGATCACTGCCACACCGCACATATCGTCCTGACTTCTTCCAGCACTGGGCCTCAGTGTGACCCTTCTTGTCACAGTAAGAATAGTTGACAGACTGAGTAGCAGGTGAACTACCTGTGGATCCGCGGGTGGAAGAGGCTGATGGCGCTTTAGTTGGGCCACGGTTATTAACTGGTTTGTTCTGGCTCTGGCCTTGACTACGACTCTGGCTCTAGAATTTCCTTTGTTGACCTGAAGGTTGGTATGGTTTCTTATTCGACTGACTCGAATCGGCTCTATCAAGTTTCCTCTTCTCAACTCGGGAAGCAATAGCAAAGAGAGTAGAATAGGTATCGAAGTCATGCGAAGCCAACTGGTCCTGAATCTCTGGCCTCAATCCAGTTGTAAATTTCCACATCTTTCCCTCAGGAGTACTGACCATGTATTGAGCATAGCGGGACAGTCGGTCAAAATGAGCCTCGTACTGGGTCACCGTCATGTTACCTTGGTTTAAGTGCATGAATTCCTCAATCCGCCTTTTCCTGGAAACTGTAGGTACATATTTTTCCTTGAATGCCTTAACGAAATTACCCCATAAACGAGGTGTATGATCTGTTTCCCAAAGTACCTCCAAAGTGTACCACCAATGCTCAGCATCCCCGTGCAACAAAAACACAGCAAACTCCACATTTTCTTCATCAGCATAATCAAGTGGCCTGAAAATCCTCTCGATCTCAAACAGCCAAGCCTCTGCTTTTTCATCATCAGCTTCCTCGTGGAATTTGGATGGGCAAAAGTCAAGGAACTCTCTCATTCTGCTATGTCTCCCATGGTTAACATCATTCCTGTTGTTGTTGTTGTTTGTTTCACATGTATCTTGACGTTCCATCACTCGCGATACGCGATCCATGGCATTCGCCATCATATTAAACATATCTATGCCGGGATTAGTTTGATAAGTATCTCCGGTCTCTTGGGGCTCACCGCTCCTATTAGTAGTGCGGGTACTAGGGCCAGCCATCTATAGGCACAAATTACGATGCACAATTTATTGAAATACGATAAGACAAGAATTTAATGCATAAGATATGCAACATAATATAGATACACAATTCTAGAAACAATTAAGACATGTTAATCACATAAGCACATAGAACATAGAAGGCACAATTAACATTATCACACAATAACATATAGACAAATCATCCTAATTACCTTAGGGTTTTTACCCATGGTCCGAGAGTTAAACATGGCTTAAGAAATCTAAGCTCTGATACCATTCTTCTTCTATAAGGTGTCACGCCCCAACCCGGCCTATAAAGGTTAGACTAGGGTGTGATCTAAACATTCAAGTCATATCTCGTACTTAATCGTTCATGAAAGTTTAACACTAAACGTTTTAGCCTAAACTCCAAAAATTTTCGGAAAAGCTGGTGGTATAACGGCTGTAATTGGGCTCTTTAGTTTGACTTAATTCTCAAAACACCTCAAAATTTCCAATCTCAATTTCATTTCAAACAAATATTACTATTTATCATCAATTGAAACGCCTACTAGTTGTCTCGAAGTCTCGTTTGATTAATAACCTAGCATGATACTATGTCTCGCTTGTTTGTTAATCCTCGTTACAAAGGTACCTGTTGATCTTAGCTTAACAATGAGTACCTGCTTAAGATTGGATAGGTTCATTTTACTTAATCCTTACCTGATACTTCATAATCCTATGATGGATTGGATACTAGTCAATAGCGATAGCAAAAACCACCATAGTAGTGTCTATCTAGTTATTATCAGTACAAGTCAAAATTAGACCCCAAATTACAATTGGGGTCTTTTACATTACAATAGCAAGCATCATAAGAAATGAAATAGTCTTCAAGCAACATATTGTTCACAAAATGGCCATAGTCACGTAAGGCACGTAGGGCAAGTAATCATTCCAAGGAATCATCGTTAGGCACGTCATCCTCGGATACTTGTTCTTGGTCTTCTTCACCTGAGATCATAAAAGAGGGTGAGTCCTTATGAACTCAGCGAGGGGGGAACGAGAAATAAGTTTTGAACCTCATTTTCTGGTTCAACTTATGAAAAACCCTTTTTTGCAAGCATGAATGTATCACAAGTATATAACGTAATGTAAAAGTAAAGGAACACAATTACCCATCTTTCCTCCCCGAGGTCCTCTAGGAACCAAGCGAGAGTACTTATACACATAGTGAAAAGGATACGGTGAGCTTTTGCTCTCAGTTCATGTCAGTATCAGTTGTTGCGGCCGGCTTCAATTCATCCCCTTATCACGCCAAATGGGTGTACTCCGGATGTACCCCGAAATCCTACGACCCAACTCTCCGAGGAATTCTAGCCCCCAAGCGAGAGAGGGAATTGGACAATGGTAGTCACGGTTGCACTGGCAAGCCCGATGCCACCCAGTGTGCGTGAATGCTACCATGCCAGAATGTAAGGTTGCAACCTTGTATGCAATGCACATTTATGACTTGTAATATATCACATTAGGAGGACAACAAAGTAGGTTGCCTCCGAACAGTCATAAGATTGCACATTGACTAGTAAACAAGCGAGACACGATATGACAGGCAATTTCACTTATAAAGCACATGGAGTTATATGAATATTAAATGGGCAGCCATGTAACGCACGTAAAACAAGTCATATAACTCATTTCAAAGTTCACGTAATCAAATAATAAGATTATTCATCATGCAACGACATCTACGTGGGACCGGGTGCAAGAAAAGACTACTTATCAACATGTAATCATCGAAATCATATTTAGGGTTACAATAGCAACTATGGGCAGCCTACTAAACACATAATCAAACACAATATCCATAGGATCAACACTTAGCGAGTTTACCTAGTTACTAGGGTTTCAATTCGTGTTTACCCGTGCGATTAAACCCTAAGTCATCTCGTAATTAAGCTCAAGCCATGCATTGATTAAATTAAACACCCTCAAGCATTCAAAACAGTCCACACAACATCCAAATGCCACAATCCCAAGCATTTAATACAACAAGGGAAGCTACATTAAATTTTCTAAGCACATCAATAGGTGAAACCCTCACTGCAATGGACTGTATTCTCACAATCATTAAGACAAGCAAAAAATCTCCAATTCCAGTGAACAAGATTTCAAATTAAAGCTTAAGGAGTGAACTAAATTCAGAAACAAGCCTCGCATCATTTGGATTTCGGGTTCAAGAGTTAAAGCCAAAACAGTGAGACTACACAAAACTGTCCAGATTTGCACACATTTCAATACTTGTCGGATTTCAGGCCCTTAGGATCAGATTTAGCCTTAGTCCATTTCTGAGAAAAATGTCCAGAACTGAAAAATATAGTTGAAAACCAAATTTCATGCATTTTAGATATCATTTACTAAGTCAAAACTGGTTCGTTATACAAGATCAGTAAATCTGCCAAAACCTGCTTCATTTTTCCAGACTTACCAGATTTGGACACATTTTTATAATTAGCCATTTTGAGGACCTTAGAGGCAAAATTAGCTTTGGCCTATTTCCAGAAACAGTGTTCAGAACTGGAAAAACTAGTTACCTACCAATTTTCACATATTTTTAACATCTTTTACCTAGTCAAAATTGCTTCGCACCAACAAGACAGAAGGCTGTCACATACACGATTTCATCTATCATCACATTCTAGCCAAGAATCTTGCCATGCATGTTTATAAAAGCTCATGAACACACATATATCTCAAGTACAGAAGTAAATACAAACATTTAAGGGCATGCATGTGGTTTTTTGAAAGACTTTCAAGAAGTTTTATCCCTCACCTTAGCAAAACAACAAGAGGTTGCACAAGACTCTTGATGGTTGCTCAAGATTGACTCTTTTCCTTGTTTAGCCGAGACACCACTCGATTTTCTCTAATTTCCTAGCTTAGTAACCAAGTTCTTAGTAGGTGCATGTGGTTAGAACAAGAAGAAAAGAAATGGAAACTAGCAAACTCACCTAAGCCGAAATGGAGGTTCAAAGAGCTTGCATGTGTGTCTTTTGCACTCTAGCTTTGCTTGGTCGAGTTCCTTGGTTGCTTGGAAGTCTTGAAGAGCCTTAGGATGAAGAACTTAGCTATGGAGTCTACAATATTCATCTAGGGCCGAGAGAGAGAGAGAGAACAATGAGAAGGAGAAAGAGAAATATGAGAAAGAAAGAATGAATGAAAGAAAAAAAATGAAAGCTTGCTAGGTTTGATGCATATGTCGGCCTAGGGCCTTGCAGAATAAGAATTTTGTGTCTTCAAGAAGCATAATTTGAATCACCTAGCATGGGCAAGGAGCTTGTGTCGAGATCTGGAGTTTTGAGGAGGGTTTTGAGCTAATTTTTTATTGCTTTGTGTCATAGAATTGTCATAGAATGTTTGGGGAATAAATTTTGAAATTGGATTCCATGCACAAAGCTCCTAGTGGTCGGCCAAGGCTTGTGCAAAATCTGAATTTTTTTGTCTTGTTCAAGGCTTATTTTATTGTGTGTTTGGGATATGCAAAGAATAAAGAATAAAGAATAAAGAATAAAGAATGTCTAGCTTTTTGTGAGATTTTGTCTTCTAGTGCATTGACCTAGCGTTTTAATATTAGATAGTGGAGTTTGTAGGATTAATTGGTGATCTAGTGTTTCGTGTAAGATGGTTTCTTGATTAACGTGTGGGCACGCTTTCCTAGGTTTAGGGCACGTACTACTAGACAAGGCACGAACTACGAGATGAATGCACGTTTCCCAAGTAAATGCACGCAACCCTAAATGAATGCACGTAATTCAATGCAAGACACACAAAATGAAACACGATTCTTAAATCTAGGTCAAGGCACGCAAATCTAGGTTAGGCACACGAAATGAGGTATCGCACGCAAATCGAGGTCGGGCCGCACAAGGACAACCTAACTCGCGAGATATTAAAGGGCCCTACCACGCATCAATATCACATCTAACGAGGATGCGGCGTTGTTGAAGCGGATGGGTTGTCGTTAAGCCTATTGGGCCATTTGAATGGGCCATCTCTCTAGGCTGGGACTGTGAACTGTGAACACATAAAGGAATTGTGCCCTCAATATGACGGGTGCGATCATACCAGCACTAATGCACCGGATCCTATCAGAACTCCGAAATTAAGCGTGCTTGGGCAAGAGTAGTACTAGGATGGGTGACCCCCTGGGAAGTCCTCGTGTAGCATGCCCCTTTTTAATTTTTTTGCACCAGTTAGGGTTGCCAAGATACTTTATCCACCACATTTCTATTAACAAATCCCACGGCACCTTGGGCAACACAACTTCGCTTCACGTAGAGGTTGGGCCCGCAAACCGAGGGCGTAGGGCTTGTGACCAGGTCTCTGTCGCTCCGGTGCCCATAACTTTTGATCCGTAAGGAGTTACGCGGTGCACAGCATACCGTTGGAAAGCTCTCCGAGAGCTCTACGACGAGGGCAGCTAGCTTGCTAGGTTGTGCCCATTTTTTGAGCCCAAAATTGAACGATTTTATCAGTTTCGGGCAACTTTTCTTCTTTTGCTCTGTTTTTCCGTCCCGAATCGTGCGTCGTGAGCTGTTAAAAGGTTGACAACCTAACTCGCGTGACATTAGAGGCCCTACAACGCGTCTATATCACGTCTTGCGAGGATGCTGCGTTGTTGAAGTGGATAGGTTATCGTTATGCCCTTTGGGCCTTTTGAATGGGCCATCTCTCTGGGCTGGGACTGTGAACCGTCAACACATAAAGGATTTGTGCCCTCAACATGACGGGTGCAATCATACCAGCACTAATGCAACAGTTGCCATCAGAACTGCGAAGTTAACCATGCTTGGGCGAGAGTAGTACTAGGATGGGTGCCCCCCTGGGAAGTCCTCGTGTTGCACCCCCCTTTTCAATTTTTTTTGCCCCGGTTAGGGATGCCAAGATACTTTATCCACCACAATTCTATTACCGAATCCCACGGCACCTTAGGCAAGGCAACTTCGCTTCACGTAAAGGCTGGGCCCGCAAACCGAGGGTGTAGGGCTTGTGACTAGGTCTTCGTCGCTCCGGTGCCCATAACTTTTGATCCGTAAGGAGTTACGTGGCGCACAACATACCGTTGGAAAGTTCTCCGAGAGCTCTACGATGGGGGCAGCTAGCCTGCTCGGCTACGCCCGTTGTTAGAGCCCAAAATAGTATGTTTTCATCAGTTTCGGGCCACTTTTCTTCATTTGCTCTGTTTTTTCGTCCTGGATCATACGTCATGAGCTATTAAAAGGACGACAACCTAACTCGTGGGACATTAGAGGGCTCTACGACACGTCGATATCATGTCTTGCGAGGATGCTGCGTTGTTGAAGTGGATGGGTTGTCGTTAAGCCCTTTAGGCCTTTTGAATGTTCCATCTCTCTGGGCAGGGACTGTGAACCGTCAACACATAAAGGATTTATGCCCTCAACATGACGGGTGCGATCATACCAACACCAATGCACCAGATCCAATCAGAACTCCGAAGTTAAGCGTGCTTGGGCGAGAGTAGTACTAGGATGGGTAACCCCCTGGGAAGTCCTCATGTAGCACGCCCCTTTACAATTTTTTTTGCCCCAGTTACGGTTGCCAAGAAACTTTATCCACCACATTTCTATTACCGAATCCCACGGCACCTTGGGCAAGACAACTTCGCTTCACGTAGAGGCTGGGCCTGAAAACCGAGGGCGTAAGGCTTGTGACCAGGGCACCGTCGCTCCGGTGACCATAACTTTTGATCCGTAAGGAGTTACGCGGCGCACAGCATACCGTTGGAAAGCTCTCCGAGAGCTCTACGACGAGGACAGCTAGCTTGCTAGGCTATGCACGTTTTTGGAGCCCAAAATCAAATATTTTCATCAGTTTCGGGCCACTTTTCTTCTTTTGCTCTGTTTTTCCGTCCCGGATCGTACGTCGTGAGCTGTTAAAAGGACGACAACCTAACTCGCATGACATTAGAGGGCCCTACAACGCGTCAATATCATGTCTTGCGAGGATGCTGCATTGTTGAAGTGGATGGGTTGTCATTAAGCTCATTGGGCCATTTGAATGGGCCATCTCTTAGGGCTGGGACTGTGAACCGTCAACACATAAAGGATTTGTGCCCTCAACATGATGGGTACGATCATACCAGCACTAATGCACCGGATCCCATCAGAACTCCAAAGTTAAGCGTGCTTGGGCGAGAGCAGTACAAGGATGGGTGACCCCCTAGGAAGTCCTCGTGTTGCACCCCCCTTTTCAATTTTTTTTGCCCCGGTTTCGGTTGCCAAGATACTTTATCCACCACATTTCTATTACCAAATCCCACGGCACCTTGGGCAAGACAACTTCGCTTCACGTAGAGGCTGCGCCCGCAAACCGAGGGCGTAGGGCTTGTGACTAGGTCTCCGTCGCTCCGGTGACCATAACTTTTGATCCATAAGGAGTTACGCGACGCACAGCATACCGTTGGAAAGCACTCCAAGAGCTCTACGACAGGAACAACTAGCTTGCTCGACTGCGGGCGTTTTTGGAGCCCAAAATTGAACGTTTTCATCAGTTTCGGGCCACTTTTCTTCTTTTGCTCTGATTTTTCATCCCGGATCGTACGTCATGAGCTGTTAAAAGGACGACAACCTAACTCGTGGGACATTGGAGGGCCCTACAATGCATCTATATCACGTCTTGCGAGGATGCTGCGTTGTTGAAGCAGATGGGTTGTCGTTAGCCCATTGGGCCTTTTGAATGGGCTATCTCTCTAGGCTGGGACTGTGAACCGTCAACACATAAAGGATTTGTGCCCTCAACATGACGAGTGCGATCATACCAGCACTAATGCACCGGATCCCATCAGAACTCTGAAGTTAAGCATGCTTGGGCAAGAGTAGTACTAGGATAGGTGACCCCTTGGCAAGTCCTCTTGTTGCACCCCACTTTTTGATTTTTTTTACCCCGGTTAGGATTGCCAATATACTGTATCCACCACATTTCTATTACCGAATCCCACGGCACCTTGGGCAAGACAACTTCGCTTAGCGTAGAGGCTGGGCCCGCAAACTAGGGGCGTAGGGCTTGTGACTAGGTCTCTGTCGCTCCTGTGCCCACAACTTTTTATCCGTAAGGAGTTACGCGGCTCACATCATTCTGTTGGAAAGCTCTCCGACAGCTCTACGACGAGGGAAGTTATCCTGCTCGGCTGCACCCATTTTTGGAACCCAAAATCGAACGTTTTCATCAGTTTTCGGCCACATTTCCTCTTTTGCTCTGTTTTTTTGTCCCGGTTCGTACATCGTGATCTGTTAAAATGACGACAACCTAACTCGCGGGACGTTAGAGGGCCCTACAAAGCGTTGATATCACAATTTGTGACGATGCTGCATTGTTGAAGTGGATGGGTTATCGTTAAGCCCTTTGGGTCTTTTGAATGGGCCATCTCTCTA